>JARFIZ010000001.1:5000000-10000000 GCA_036325965.1 Sinopyrophorus schimmeli
CTTAGGAAAGAGAGCAAATAAAAGATCTATGAAACTTCTCAGGGGTTCCGAGAGAGATCTTAAGTTGGATATAGTTAGTGCACAGGAAAATGCTGCAAATATTGAAAACAAAAAAGAATCAAAAACACCAAATCCTTTTATGCAAGTAGAAGGATGTCGAAGGTTTATGAGTTTATGTTCCAAGAGAGTGATTCAAACTAACAATAAGAATAATACAGAAATAACCACTGAAACAAATAGTACAGGCTTCAATAATATAGAGTGCCCCCAAAGTAGAGTTGATTTTCATAAAACATTGAGCATGTTAATTCGTATGGGTTTTGGTGACAAATCAGTTCAAGATCGTAGCACTCGTAGACATGTAAGTGTTCTGGTTTAAGATGAGATTAGGGATTTTTAAATTAATTGTATAATATATGTTGAATAAAGAAGCAGAATTCTGTCACAATTAAATATTAATATATAAACATAAGTATGTGAGGGCAACTTTTGTGTCTACCTTTTGATCATATACAGAAATGAATAAATCATGTTAAATCTGAAGAATATTGATAAAAAACAAAATAAATACTAATGAATAATTCCTATTTAGTGTTATATTTAAAACTTTATTTTATTTTATTCAACATACTTTTACCGAATGAACTTATATTGGTGTTTATAATCGATTCTTTCTTCTTCAGATTAGTAGAGAAGAGCAGTTGTGGCAAAACGAATTGAAAGATTTAATTTGGTTGGAATTGCAAGCTTGGCATGCTGATAGAACACCTACTGAACAGGATACTTTCTTATGCAATTCTCGTGAAACTATAGACGACTTAATAAATGATATCATGAGTTACCACTTTAATAGAAATAAGCTACATTTATCAAATCGTAGTAATGATAGTGGTGTTGAAGATGAATGCACTGGTTGTTTTTCCATGGTTTGTCACACCTGTATGGAAGCTCAAAGTGAAGGTTTGAAAGAAATTGAACAATTACTAAGTAGATTAGAAGCAGCACAATCGTTATTTCCTTCAAGTTCTGCTTTTGGTGACGCTTATCCAACTTATAACGACACTGAATTCATTGGTAGAGTTAAAGCAATGTGTTTATGGTATAATATGACTAAACATCAATTATTAAAAATTGTTATTTTGGGACGATTATTAACATTAGAGGATAAACTAAATGTTTGGCCTGTAAACATGTGCTATGATGCAAATTCTGTAGATTCATCTAGTCCTTCTGATAGTAATAGTTCTACGTCGTCAACTACTGATTTTATCAATGTTAATGCTCCAGTAGTTCTAACTTCGGTACATGCTTTGGTCAATGGAAGTAGCAAAAGTCAAATAACACCATACAGAAAGTATATTGAAAATATGTTAAAAACTAAGGGATTAATGAAAAGCCTCACTTTTCTGGAAAGACTACATAAACATCTTTTGTGGAAAGCTGAAATTACTTTACGTAAACCAGTTAATGAAGAGATATTTAAAATAGTAATGTCTTATTACATATTAGATAAAGAATATTTATTATATATATATTATTTTTAGATACCTAATGATTCAGAAGAAGAGGAATTAATCCGTTATGGATGTTGGAGTCCAGAAGCAAACGCTTTAAATTTACCAAATTACAAAGCAGCTTTTCTTTTTCTTGCTTGTGTACCTCTAGAAGTGATTAAAGAATTTTTATGTATGAGATTAGAACAGAAACCTGAAAATCCTTCACCTTTAAGTGTACGGCAGTTATTAAGAGAATTAAAAGAAGGAATTCGAGTGGCAGCAAAATATCGTCAAAGGGTATTACAATATTTGGACGCTGTATTATGTGATCATGGTGTGGAAGACTTAACTCAGCAAAGACTGAATGATTTTGATAAAAATCTATTGAAAGTATTTGAACTCTATTTAGAATACGTTGAAACATGGGCTGTTTTACAGCACGATACTTTTCAAAAAAGTTTATTAGAAGAAGAATGGAATTTCTCTTGTGAAATAGTACAACATATTCCTGGTGGATCGGAAGCATCAGGGAAGAAATTTTGTAGAATATTAAATTTAATTCTAGATTCGATCTGTGAAAGATTATTAGGTCGAATTGAAGAATGCGGTAGTACTTTTCGTAAAACCCAGGATGACGCAAATAGAAAGTAATTATTTTTAAATCAATTTTATAATATTAAATATACAATTTTGTAGGCAGTGCTTATTTGCGGTATGCCGTGAATTACAACAATTATTCAATGAAGAACGAGAACGTTGTATCAAGACGGTAGCCTTTACAAAAAATCTTTTTAAATCAACTCATATTCCGGAGCAACATTTAACAGAATTAAAGGTACCTAATTTATTAATTTATTTCAAACTATTTGTGTTTAAATGTTATTGTCTACCTTTAAAAAAGTAAAATTGATTTATCTGTTGGTCATTTTGTACTGTCTCTATAGGAGATAGAAATTTTCTTTTACATTCACTAAAATGGGATCATATTTTGATAGTTTTTGTTTAGAATTGGACAAGAATTAGCATTTGCTAGTTAAACTTAAAAGTTGTACATGTTATTTATACCAGGAACTAAGTAATACCAAATAGGTTAATTGGGTTATATGTTTAAATATGTAAATTATTATACATCGTGTCCCAGAACTAATAGACGGCATTGATACATCTCACAGAAAATAAAATTCTGAGACGAAAAGTCCTTTGTCATTTTTGATCAGACCCATAGATAATTAGTTATTAATAAAAATGGGTGGCCAATCAGGTGCGCGTTATAGCAGCAAGAAGAAAGAGGGGGAAAGTGAGAGGTGACTGCAAGAGTGAGATGAAGGCGGGACAGCAGCAGGCTCGCTCGCACGGCAGTCTACGGGAGTAAACACAGTCACTATTTCGGAGATTCAACACTCAGGTGCCTCATCGCTAAAATTAATTATTAAATTAATTTCTGGAATTTATGGAGAGTCGAGCACATAAGAGTTAATGCTTGGACTTTTCGTCCCGTTGTTAAAGCTGCTATCCCGCCTTCATCTCACTCTTGCAGTCACCTCTCACTTTCCCCCTTTTTCTTCTTGCTGCTATAACGCGCACCTGATTGGCCACCCATTTTTATTAATAACTAATTATCTATGGGTCTGATCAAAAAATGACAAAGGACTTTTCGTCACAGAATTTTATTTTCTTTGAGATGTATTAATGGCGTCTATTAGTTCTGGGACACGGTGTATATTTATTTTTCATATTTTTAAATGACTATTGTTTTAGAAATCGGTTATTACATTTAAATGTACCATACCGAATGCAATAGAAAAAGTCCAAGCGATGTGTGATTTAACAGCATTTGAAAATTTAGATGACACTGAAAGAACATCTTTAACATCTAGATGTCGTGAAATTTTGCAACAAGGATTTAGATTTGGTTTTGAAGTATGATAAAACACATATAGGAACACACATAGGAAAAGTATTAATATTAAATTCTATTGTAGTTTTATAAAGTAATGGCCGAGTTGATTCCATATCAAAGAAGAGAAAAACTAACAAGAAGTATGGTAATATTTGCTCATCTTTGGATGAAGTTTGTAAGAGAACGATGCGATCGTGGAAGGGGTATGCGTCCAAGATGGGCATATCAGGGTCTCGAATTTTTATTGGTGGTTTGTGAACCGCAACATACAGTATATTTAACTGACGAAGAATTTGAAGAATTAAAAAATGATATGGACGCTTGCATATCGCATGTTATTGGAACTACTGCGCCCTCTACACCAGATTCTGGGTTTCATTCATCGTCGCCAAGAATTTCTTTGGATAGTATAAGATCTTTGCCAAGATCTCGTGGGTCATCTCCTAGTCCAAGAGCTACATATAGAAGCCAAAGATCAAATACACGAAAAACTAGCTCTGAACGTTTACCGCTTGGGGATCATCTAGATACACCTATCGTTACTCATAACAGGTATAATTTTTTCTTACTTTATTGTTTGTAAAATTATAATTGTGTAAAAATAACTGTAAAGTATGATGTTTTACCAAAAGCCGATTTTGATTTTTTGGGAGACAATTTTTTAATTTACATCATCCGAAAAAATTAATCTATATAGAAATATTGTTGAAATCTAAATTTTTAATTTAATTAATTGTTTTGTTTGAGAGAGCGGGATTTTCTGGAAATCGAAGTGTTATAAAAAAACTGAAGAAATTGTATTTTTTTTTAAATAATGATTAATATTAAATTGTTTTTTAGTAGCCGGAAAGATGATTCTCTACAGGAAATTTATATTAAATTACCATCAACTCATAATGATCGAATTAGAGAAGCAGTAGAACATTTGGATGCTGTATTGGATGAAAAGTTGAGAGAAGATGAACTTATTGGTAGGGTTATTCAGTGTACCAAAGAACCTGTATCAAAAGCACATATTCGAAGACGATATGTTACATTTACATGGCAGAGAGGTATCAAAATAGGTCAGGGTAGATTTGGAAAAGTATACACTGCTGTTAATAACAGTACAGGAGAAATGATGGCTGTTAAAGAAATTGCAATACAGCGAAACGATAAACTTGCTATTAGAAAAGTAGCAGAAGAATTGAAAATCCTTGAAGGAATTTCACATCAGCATTTAGTGAAATATTATGGATTGGAAGTACATAAGGTAAATTTTTATATGATTAGAATTTATGTTTCTATCTAGAAGTTGCCACTTTCCTGAATTTAGTTTTAAGATAACGTCGATCAATTTTTAGGACGAAATGCTGTTATTTATGGAATTTTGTGCAGAAGGAACGTTAGAGAATTTGGTGGCAGGGACAGAAAATGGTTTACCAGAGTTATTAATACGTCGTTATACGTATCAATTATTGTTAGGAGTTGCAGAATTGCATGCTCATGGAATAGTTCATAGGGACATTAAAAGTGCAAATATTTTTTTAACCGAAGAAGGAAATTGTTTGAAGATAGGAGATTTTGGTTGTGCTACTAAAATTAAAGCTAATACTACCTTACCTGGAGAGCTTCAAGGATTTGTTGGAACACAAGGTTTGCTTTTAAATTGTTATTTTAATATACATAATGATAAATGTCTAGTATAATTTTGATTAAAAAATTTTTCAGTTCCATTTTTAATCAGTTTTAGTAACTGAGTCAGATTTGAAATATATACAGTTTTTTGTGTTATCTGTTCGTACAATTTGAAGTTAAAAAGTTTTATAATTAAAGTACATATTGATAGTTTTCAATAAGTTTTAAAATAAATTTTAGCATATATGGCACCTGAGGTATTTATGAAAACTAGTGCTGGTGGTCATGGAAGAGCTGCTGATATTTGGTCAGTGGGTTGTGTTGTTGTTGAAATGGCTTCAGGAAAGGTAATTTTCTATGGAACTTTTATTTGATTAGTAATTATAAATTGTTTATTTTTGTAAGTAATATATCATTTCATGTGTTGTTTTAGCGTCCCTGGGCAGAATACGATTCAAATTATCAAATAATGTTTAAAGTGGGAATGGGTGAAAAACCTGAAGCTCCTGACTCTTTAATTGATGAAGGGCACGATTTTCTAGAGCATTGTTTACAGCATAATCCACGAGACCGTGCTACTGCATTAGAATTGTTGGATCATAACTTTGTTAAAGGTGGTGATGATTTTACGTAATTTTTCTTTGACACTTTAAGTAATTGAATATTTTATGTTTTAAGTGTTTTAATAATATAACTCAACACTACATATTTTATATATTTTCTGTGATTACAAATTGTTTTAATTGTTTAGGTAATAGTATTGTTTTAAATATTATTCTTAATATTGTAAGTTCCTGAAATTCAACTGTACTTTGCAAAGGAAAAGATAATACCTATGCACTTTTAATAAATTGTACTTAATGTGATTTATGTAAGATATAAGACAGTTTGAAATTTGGTGCTGTTTGGTTTATATCAATTTTCAATTATACGTTTTTTTTAATGTACGTAATATGGGGTATTACATACATTTGTGATACTTGTTGGTTAATAATAATTTTGGAGAGCTACGTCATAAAACAAAGTAGATATATCTAATGGTTATATGGGTGATTCAACTTTATAAATAGTCGAATCATTGTATTAAAGATTTTTTTAATTATGTGTATTACTTGGTAGGTATATGTTTTTAATTACATTGTTTTATCAAATGATTGTAGTCTATTCCACATTTTGTTTACTTTAAGTACATGTTTTTAAACACTATTAGCTAACAAAAATACTTGTGGTAGCTGATATTAAAAAAAAATTATATATTCTTAATCTTTAAATAAGATGGCAACTATTTTAATACATTATATTTCTAAAATAAATGTAAAGGAAATAGCAATAACTGTATAATACATAAATTGTGATTAATATCTAAAAATTCACAAACTAAAGACTGTAAACAAAGAAAAAAGTATTCTTGAAAATGTTATATTTGTTTGTTATGGGAATATATATAGAAGGATTTTATAAGAAAGCTAATATGTACAACAAATTGCATGTTGACTAATTTATATTTTGAATATATAAATATTATAGGAGTTTCATGAATGTAAATATTTTTTTAGAAACTGCAATATATATATTGATAAAAATAAAGAATATCTAACTATGCATATTGTTCTGTAATTGATATACTTAATTTTACAATTACCAGAGAGCTATTAAAAATTTTGGCGACTTATAAGAAGTGCATCAGTTATAGGATAAAAGTACTTCAGAATTGCTGCTGGACGAAGAGACTTGATGTTTAGAATCATAATGTAGGTACATATAGTGAAATAAAATCATAACTAAAGATATTTTAAACTAGACTAGTTCAACCGCGTCCCGCAGCTTTAAATTTATTGCTTACGGAGAAGCTGTAAGTAAGAAAGTAATTTTATTATTTTTAAAGTATGCACGTTTCGGTAGACAAAAATAAAATGATTATACAATTTCTGCACATGTTATGTGGTATACATATAACCAGGTTTATGCGCTTGACCGGCTAAATCAGCTAAGCTAATCCCTTAACTAACTAATTAGCCTGTTTAAGAACTCAAACGCACGGGCGGTTTTTTAATTGGCCGGCAGTTTAGTCGGTGCCTTGAGATAGCCGCGCTTCAAAGTTAATCGGGCGTACGAACGGTAAATTATTTGAAAAATTATTTTTTAAAAATAGTCATTAGTTATAATTCTTCCTGTGTTGGTCAAAAAGGAACCTACGAAAAGAGTTATAATTACGTGTAGGTCATAAGAAAAGACAAAACAGTCATGGATCCATCCATTAATTAACCGAAGATTTTTGAAGCGACAATTTCATAAATTATTGTGTAATTTATGTGCATATTTAAACATTTTTTTGGGCATTTTAGAATAAGCAAGAGATCGTTTGACGAACTATTAAACATGATAGAGCTACATATGTATTTTCCGGAACTGTTTCGGAAATCCGGAAGGAATGGTCACCCTATACATATAAAACAGCAAAATAATTAAAAAAATACTCCGGTTGACAGTAGTTATGCCGCTCGTGCGCGCACAAGCATTTAAATGTAGGTGTTGTATATTTGCAAGCGGCAGCCACACCGTTTGAGAAATAAAACATATTGCGTTTTAAAATCCTTTGCGGTTAGATAACCGTTCGTGCGCTCGTTTCCATCTAACACAATGTGTTCTATCAAAGCGGCTAAACAATCACTTCGGCTAAGCGGTCAAAAAACGTCCGTGCGCCCTATGTCTAGCATTATTAGCCGGCTTAACCGGCTAAGACATAGGGCGCACGGAGGTTTTTATGAACGCTTAGCCGGTGAGATTTTTTGTCGCTTTGATAGAAAACATTCAGTGCATAACTTTACTTTGTGAGATAAAGGGCGACAAAGAAGCCCTTGTGAGTATTATAAACATTATTAATAAATGATTAAATATTATTTATTTGTTTATTGATATTATTTAGCTTGTTGTTTTTACGATTGGGTCTTTTTAATTATGCACTTACTTATATGTACTGAACATACATATGTGTTTGAAGGCATGTAGACTTAGGAATAGGTTACCTTATGCAGTATATTTGTTTACTAACGGTATGTTTTATTCATACAACGTAAAGTTAGCTTCTTTTGGAGAATACTGTAATATCATAGATACGGACATGCATAGCATATCGCATGAAGAAAATTAAACAGATGTTTGTTCACTGTTAATTTTTTTATTATCTTTTTATGATTTATCAAAAAAAATGTACACCTTCTGTAGTGTTATATCAAGTATTGAATATATCTATGTACCTACATATGTGTCTATAGAGTTAATTCTTGTGTTTCGGATAAAGTTTTATTTTTTGAGTAGACATTTTAATATGTAAAATCGAATTTCTTTTTTCAATTTACGAACTTTGTTTTGTAGATTTGAAAACAAATTAGGTTGTACTTATCGGTTTTTTATAAGAACAAAAAACTTGTGGTCTATGCAATATGTGAAAAAATTTGTAAATATGAGATCTGGCCGAATTAACGACTATAATTGCAAAAAATGAAGCGTATTTGTCATTTCGAAATTAATACTCTTCTTAAGCTAATGGTTGTTTGCACGTCAACGAACACCAAAAACGCGTTTTTAAAATTTTATTTGTCTGTCTGTTGGTTTGTTTGTCCGTGCTAATCTGTAAAACAGCTGATCTGATTTTAACGGGGCTTCAATTAACATGTAGAAGATTTTTCATAAGGTAATTTAAGCTATTTTTATATCCTAAAAATAGTTAGGGTTTATGCGTAAGAATTAAACTGTATATGATAGGTTTGTAGAAAATGTAACGAATGTGATGAGACGCCTTGCGGAACTCAAGTGGCAATGGACCGGGCATGTGGCCAGACAAGAGAAAAACAGAGGGACAAACAAAATAACAAACTGGCGTCCCAGACAAACGAAAAGAAGTGTGGGGAGACCACAAAAACGATGGCTCGATGTCATCAAGAAACGAGCAGGACACCGATGGCAAGAAATAGCCCAAGATAGGGAAGCATCGAGACATATGGGAGAGGCTTATGTCCAGCAGTGGACAAACGACGACTGACGAGGAAGAAGAAGAAGAATTAAACTGTAGAAATTGAACTAACTACGCAAACTATGCGGGGGTAATCGCTAATTAAAAATAAATAAGAATTCAAAACGCTTAGTATTAAATCAGATATGAAAAAAAATGTTATTTATTTATTTAAGCTAATTGAATTAGATTGACAACTTATATTAAAAAAAATATATTACCTATCCTGGTATTTTTTATTTGGGTTTAATAATAATCAATTACTAAAAATTGAAGATTTATTTATTACAACATTTTTTGCATTTAAAATCTGGTCAGGTTCAATGTCAAAGAGAACACTTTGTTTTATATAATAATTATGTTTTAAGATTATATTTTGTGCATAAACGCTTACGATAAATTGTATAAATCAAATTTGTATTTTACCATAATTAAATACTTATTTAAGTTTTTGGAGCGTTAATATACGTTAGTCCGATTTTAGAATTTTAGGGAAGGTTAATTTATTGGAGTAGATTCTTGAGTAAATCTAAACGTACGCTTAAGTTCAAGATCCCAAGCGATTCCCTGATTTGCGCTCTCCAAAAAACATTACTGTAAAAAATACATAGGGGAGAGTAGTACACAGTGGGACAAGAGCTATTACTTAAAAACGTATCAAATCCCAGTTTAGAACTTCATACTATTATGCATATGGCCCATATAGTGTTTGTTGTGCAAGTGAATATTGTCAGTGCAGTTAATTTAATTTTATATTTAAAAGTGTATTTTACAATGTAATTAGTTACTATTTGTAGTTACTTAGGGGATACATATCTGTTAAACAAGTAAATATTTACAACTATTATTTCTAGCATAACTTAAACACGCGTGATTTTATTTAACTTACAAAATTTAGCATTGCTTAAAAATTGATTGTTTTAAGGAAAATTGACCATGTAGTACACAGTGAGCTAGGCAATAATGGTACACATTAAGATATGTTCACCGTATACTACATGCGTTGCATACCCACTGTAAAAATGATCACTCTTGAAAAAGAAAAAACAATGAAGAACGTGATTGAAAAAGAGTGCCAGAAGACGAAGCAATTAAAAAGCTATCTTCTTTAATTCCTACTATGTTCGATGAAAGGTTTAAAATAAAAGCAATTCAAACTTCATATGTGTAAATAAAGAAATGGAATTTGAGTTACGTCAACAATTGTTTCACTGTCTAGCACACCGTCTTAGTGTGTACCGCATATAGTACACAGTGAGACAGATGTAAAGTATTTTTTATTTATTTAGTATTTTAATATGAATGTATTTTTCTTTGTTTAAAATATTATTTTATAGAAATAAATGTCTCCAGTTTCATGCATAATTAAAAATATGTTGTTATTTTAAAAAATAAATGTATAACATTAAAAAAAACTTTTTTTGTCTCACTGCGTACTACTTTACCCTACTTTACAACTACATATGAGGCATTCCACTCCAAATCGGTCACTTTTTAGGTGATGGCTTTCTTTTTTTTTCAAAGTTTTCTGTTTTTGCGATCAATAAAAAACATGCTCATGAAATTTTTTTTAAATTTGAGTTTTTCTTTTTTTCAATGCTCAAGACTGGAAAAAATGCACCAATCTTATTGTTTTTTTTTTGGTATTTGAAGAAAAAAATATGATTTTAAACCAAATTATTGTCTTAACGTTTGGTTTAATTTTAAAAAAAAATTGGGAATTAGGTATGCCATATTAGATCTTTTTGAAAAAATCTTAAAATAATTTTGATAAATATATAAATTTTTAACATTAGTCTGAATGTAACTATCACATATTCTTTAATTTATCTATTTAGCAATCTTCTAGGTTTTTAATACTTTTTCATTAGAATTATTATTATACTATTTTTGACAAATCATTTCAATATAGTAATTGAATTATTTAAAAAAAAAACTAGCTATAATAAAATTGCAAAATATAAAGAAGGATAATAAGTAAGGTTTTTACTTATTTAAACAATACAGTAATAAAAAATATTTTTTTTCTTTGACAATTAAACAATTTCTGGATTTGAAACTTGATTGAATTTGAATATTCTTGTACAATTAAACTGAAATTTAAATTCGAACTTTAAGGACTAAAAAACAATTTTTCCAATTTTTAATGACCATGCGTTAATAATTTCATATTTTGGTGCATTATGCAAACACAGACTGTATGTCAGGGGCGTTTTCAGTCAAATAGATAAATGGGGGGTAATTTTAAAAGAAGAAAAAACTTAACTTATTTGATTGAAATATTGGTAATTTTTAAGAATAAAAATAAATAAGCAAACGAAAAATTCTTAGAGCGGTAATTACCCAATTACCGTTCTCTGAAACCGCTACTGCTGTATGTTTCCCATTATTTCCTGCTAAAACACAATAGTTTGGACATAACGAAGCAAACTTAGAAAATCTAATTTTATATTCAGCATAATTTTCACGATACTTATGGTATAATTCTTTTAAGTTCGAAAGAATCAAACGCTTTTATAAATGTTCTCGTTTACCATCTTATCAAGACGAATTAAAATCGAATGTTTGTATCGGGCATTATAACGGTAATTTCGTCATTATAAAACTTAAAAATTTTTGACATTAATTTATTTTAAAAAAAAAATAATCCAATTATACACTTAGGAAAAATTAAGTTAGAACATACGATTTAGAAAAAAAATTATTTCCGAAGTAAAAAAATATTGAAATAAAGGTTTACCCACAATCAAACTAATATTAAAAATATTTAAATTTATCAGTTTTTTTGAAAATTAAAAAAAAAAAATTTGAAGGCATACATTACGAAAAAAAAATTTGTTTGCATTAAACTAAAAATAAACGATTAACGCTATAATTTAGATTAAAAACATACTTTTTCTCTTAAAAAATGTTGTTCGGGGAGTGCAAAAGAATGGTTCAAAAACGAAGTGCCCTAATGTATATGCATTTGTGTATACTCAGGGTATTAAATCGCTGAATTTCCTTGGCACGTAAAATATAAGCCCATTCAAAAGGATTTTTTGGCCATCGATCAAGAATTCATTAGAACTTTAAATAAAATAATGATCTAAAAATGTTTAATACCTTTTTTAAAATATTTATTAATACACATTATCATTACGCACATTAAATAAATTCATTCTCACTTTATAAATGATTCAATATGCATCTCAAAAATATTTAAATAAAAATTTTTTAATTTGTATGTTCAAAATTTACTGAAACAGTTGTAAATTTTAAATTCATCAAAAACATAGTTTTATGATATTAAAAAAGAATGTTTTATTTTGGTACACACAGAACGTGCTAGGCATTTTGACGATGTTAGTTATATGGATAACAGGTCATGATTCAAATATAAGCACAAATGTAAATCCGAACCATCTGCGGAAATAGGATTTCTGTTATAACTTTTTTCGTCTGAAATACCAGTAATAGTAGATACGGAGTAGCGTCGCGGCGCCATCCTTTTCTGCAGAGAAAATAGATGGCATAGTCTTTCAAATTGAAAGCTATTGTAGTGACCCTACAACTACCCCATGTAATACACCGTCGAATCGAACAATCCCCGTCATCAAATGCTCGCGCTGCTTGCGCCATATTGATACTGTTTTACTTGTAACCTGTGATAACTCTACGTGCTATCACTATTATTAGTGATACGGTAGTGCCGTTGTTGCTCTCTGTAAATAACGTGTTCTATAGAACATTCAAGTAAATAAACATCGCGATCGCGTGTCGGACTTGATCGAATGTTGTGCTTTTAACGTTAAATTTGTGACAAATAATATTGTTAATATAGTGCCAAGTTAGAAAAATATAATTAAATCAACATGCCAGTGCGTAAGCAAGGTGGTAAGATTTAATTACCTATTTTTTTAAATGAATGTTATTTATAATTTTGCGTCTGCAGTGTGGGTGGGTTACATTTTTGACAGGCGATGGTACCTCGTGAACATGCACGTGCTGCTTATTGTTAGAGGGAGGGGGATTAAGTTTTGCACGATATAGTAGCTATAAATAAATGGGCTTTTCACAAAAGGTCATAGGTGCTTACTACAGACGGTGTAAATTTAGAATATTATGTATGCTCCAGATCATTCACATTTACTTGTTTCTCAAAATATATCCCCTAAAGCCGAATACGTTTTAGTACCAACTTGTTGAAGGAATTTTGTTTATTTTAATTTGTAAAATTGCTTCTTAATCTACCTTTGGAACATATTCTACAATCGATATTTAATTTACTGAGTAATGGAAATAATAATACAGGCTTTTATTAATAGCTCTAATAGAATTAGAAATAAAATTAAAATTATAAATAGAAGCTCTGCACCGAATTTGTTACTGCCTTGGTGACCTACTGTTGGATTGGATTACGGCCAAAATTGCGGATGCTGTGAATGATTGTTACAAATCTTCTACTAGAAACGGGATTTCTTTGCACAAGTCGTAAAACTCAACATTTAATTAAATCGATTACTGTATCCTTGTTACAATTTATACAAACGGTACTTCTAATAAATGTATAAATAATTCTGGTTTCATTAAATGAAAAAATACTGGTTAAAAGTACATTGATTAAGTGCAAGTAATTCTTTGTCACCAACAGCAAAGGTTAGAGAAAATGTAGTGAAATATTTTAGTCTGTCTTATTGTTAGTTAAAGTCTAGGTATCGTCCTACATGTAGTACGCCACCAAAAAGATTCAATCTGCAAAGGGCTGCTGCAAATGCGTATAAATGTTTATAGAGGATAACGATTTTTTATGTAAAATATATTTTGAGTAATGTTTTTAAGTATAATATATAGTTTTTTAAGTTTGAATATCAATCTTTTGGAAATGTGATCGATTGCCGCATTCGTTCTGCAATATAAGTTATATTTTACTTAATGTGTTGTGTAAAAATTACATGCATTTATGAATAATACTGCCAAACTTGTATATTTTTATGTATACATGTTAAATTGTCTTAAGCTGTTTTTTAGATTTTTTCTTCTGCCCCCAACAATAGTGTAACGTCGTATAAACAACTATGCAATTTTTCTGTTACGTACATTCAGGAAACTTTGTACATGTTAAAAGATAATGGTTGTAAAGAATTACCTGGTCAAGATTATACCTCCAAAGAAAGGCTTATGACAAATAATTTACACGATTTTCAATTAGTGGTACTACTTGAAATTACAGTTTGTCAGATTTTGGAAGATGATTGTTCATTTAGCGACAAATTACTTTTATCTCAATTTTTTTAATAATAATTAAAAGATCGTTTAAATCTCAAAAAGAAAGCAAAAAAACATTAGAGCAGCAAAAATTCTATGAATGGGAAAACGATGATTTACCAAATTTGTACTCCCAAGTTCTGAAAAAAAAGGGACATTTTGAGTCCAGTCAAATGCTTTTTACAGAAATAACGCATTAAATTGGAAAAAGGGGAGGTAATGGTTGTGCTCCAATGAAGAATAATACTCGTAATATTAAAATGACAATTTAAAAATGCTATAAAAGTCTTGCTAATTTAATGGTTTCATAAAATTATCGAAAAGAATGCTAGTAAAGGATGGTTATTTTAAAATAAAAAAGCAAAGACGTACTAGAATAAACATTCCTCTTATAAGTGATTAATAAAATAAGATTTGAATAACTATAACCCGTAGTTTGATGTGCGATATTTGGAATAGACGTTAAACGTTTTGAAAATTATAAAAAACAATAATAAAATATTATTATTATTGTTTTGGGTGATACTTTCTTTATATGTATGCTTAATGTAGTACATATAAAACGGGAAAATTTCATCTCTTTGGACCACAGAATTTTTATATTTTTGCTGTTTACATAGCAAAATTTAATTGATAATACATTCATAAATTGTCTTTACTTTTAAAACGAATTGATGTAGTCAAAGTGGACTTGTCCGTTTCTTATTTTTTGAATAAAAAAAGAACACGCGGCTTTTTTGTTAGATTTTTGATCTTCGACCGTTTTTGAGATTCTTTAATTATATCTACTAATTTATTCTGTACTAAAGCACAACAATTTAAGTAATCAATTTTAAATAACTCTATAGAATTAGGAATTATTTTAGTGAGTTTTTTTGTAGCCTT
Source organism: Sinopyrophorus schimmeli (assembly GCA_036325965.1). Classification (NCBI taxonomy): domain Eukaryota; kingdom Metazoa; phylum Arthropoda; class Insecta; order Coleoptera; family Elateridae; genus Sinopyrophorus; species Sinopyrophorus schimmeli. The sequence continues at coordinate 5,015,158 of JARFIZ010000001.1, forward strand.
TAAAATAAATCTGCAAACCACTAAATTATTCTCGAAAAATTTAACAAAATATTATATTTTATATGCATTGAAGTTATATATTACTTATTTGTTTTTTTTTATATGGACTTTAATGTTGTTTTATATTTATGTTTTATATCCAATAATACTTATTCTACTCAAAACGAATTACACCTACCATAAATTACATAAATATGGTTAACGTGTGAATTTTTTTGAGTTTTTTGTACATTTATAAATTGATTTATATGAAGACAGAAGTTAAACAGCTCGACATGAAGCCCATGCGTAGTAATTCGCATGAATTATTCATCGTAAATATATTCAATTATGTTATTGATTTTTAAGGTGAGAAAAAAAAAGAAGTTCTATTTTAGATGATTTTCACATAATACATACATATATGTACATACAGTAGCGCCCAAAATTGAGTGCCGAAACCGTTTTTCATGCATAACTTTTTGCAATCTCGGCCAATTTACTTCAAATTTTAGTATACTGTACAGTTTGATGTTAGAAAATATTATTAAAAGTTAACTGTTGCGCAGATACGGTATTTTAAGTTATGTTCCATTTTTACCGCAACAGTCATTTTTTACATATTCCGCGCCGTCACATTATTGTTTTTTTCTTGAATATTTGGGTTATTTTTTTTTGTGTTCAGTAACAATTGACCAAGTTTTAACAATGCCAAGGGTTGAAACTTCTCCAGTCTTTCGGAAAGCAATTATAGATATGAAAAACTCTGGCATGAAGGCAGCTGCCATTTCACGGATTATAAAGATGCAAGCTTGTACTGTCTCAAGGATTATTCAAAGGTTTGATCAGAGAAATTCTGTTGAGAACGATAAAAGAACTGGTAGACCACGTGTTACTTCTTCCCGGCTTGATACACGCATTGTTCGTCGCTCCAAAGCGGATCCGACTCTCTCAGCTGTGGATTTGGCAGCAGAATTCAATCAAAGTGAAGGTCTAAATATTAGTCGAATGACAGTTTCCAGAAGATTGAGTGATGCTGGTTTGAATGGCAGACGTCCAGCTAAAAAACCTTTCATCAAACTCAAGAATCGAAAGGCTCGCGTGGATTTTGCAAAGCGGCACTTGCATTGGACAGCAGCCGAGTGGAGTCAAGTACTTTTCACAGATGAATCTAAATTCAATCTATTTGGAAGCGACGGAATACAATACATAAGACGTCCTCCTGGAGAAAGATACAATTCCAAATACATAAAACCGACAGTAAAACATGGAGGTGGAACAGTTATGGTTTATGGCGCCTTCTCTCGTAATGGCATGGGCCCCATAATTAAAATTAAAGGAATAATCACTGGACAAAGTTACAAAAATATGCTGACTAATGTCGTCTTACCATGGGCCATACAAATATGCCTTCTAGATGGATTCTACAACAGGATAACAATCCTAAGCACACCTCCTTGATTGTCAAGACTTCATTGTAGCAGCAACAAGTCAGGATTCTTCAGTGGCCCAGTCAAACTCCGACCTCAACCCGATAGAACACTTGTGGGAAGAGCTGGCAAGAGGTTGTCGAAACAAAAATATTAAGAATAAAGATGAAAAATTTGCCGAATTGGACAAGGAATAGAATGCAATGTCTGATTCAGTCATCGAAAATCTTATTAATTCAATGCCATCTCGCTGTCAGGCAGTTATAAAATCTCGTGGTTTCCCAACTAAGTATTAAGCATTTTTATGATTATAAAACTGTTTTAGTGTATTGTTATAAAGTTATTTTTCATTAAATCGTTCTTAGTTTTCTGTTCTGAAAAATGCGATTTTTACACAAATGAGTCTGAGCTCATTTAACTACCGTAAGTTTTTGTTTATCACGTTTTAAACATAATAATTCTTTTTCTCATACAAAACTGTCTAACATACTAAAAAATGAAGTGAAATGGCCCAGATTTTAAAAAGTTCTTCCCGAAAAATCATTTAGGCACTCACTTTTGGGCGCTACTGTATATCATATTCATAAAAATAACTAATGGTTTTAGTAAAAGAGGAATAAAGAGCTAAAAAGTCTCTAAAAGTTGAAACTATTTAAAGACCAAAAATTTCGATGTTTTCTATAAGTATTTAGTAGACAATAAAAATATTTTCTATGTTTTATTAAAATTAATTTTTATTTAAAAAATAAAGTATTTTATAATTTTACAAGGTATATACCGAAAAATTAATTACCGCTTGTCGAAATGCTTTTGTGGTTAGTAAATTTCAATCTATCAAGTAAGCGTGTATTTAGAATAATGCATAGAATGTAGTTGAATTCATACATTGTATCACAGCACAATAGCTGCTAGCTGCTCCATTTTCAACTTTGAAGTGTAAACTTACTTTTAGGAACGGAAACGTTAAACAGTTTCGTTTGATAACATTTTACACATCCGATAAAAGAAAATTTAGTTGATTTACGAACACAATAGTAAGATCCACAAATCCTGTATTTCTCACTTATATTGTTTTAACTTAAATTACTTATAATAAAAAAAACATTTAAATATGAAATAAAAGATGCTTTAGTGAACTAAATATTATTAGGGCTACTAATCATGGTAAATGAATGAATACATCATATAACTTACAATGTAAAAATATATTCTAATAACATTTGACAATTAAAAAAAATACTAAATTGTATCATAATAATAAAGGAAGACGGGGTTAGTTGTAACAATTATTAAAAAATCAATTGTAATTGATGCATAAGCTATAGCAGTGTTGCCCAACGTGGGTCCCACGCCCTACATTGGCCAATTTAAATTGGGGGGAGGGGGATATTATTATTCAAGGAGACAAATTGAAATTTTTGCTGCTATATTTTGGATACCAAATGTTGTATATCGGGTTAATAAGTCGTAGCTTATGCTTATTTCTAACATTAAAAATTTAAAATAAGCTTTTTGTTAAAAAAACTTAGGTTAAATATAATAAAGGTTTTCTGATGTATTGCTACTTTAGGTAATTTAAAGTCGTATCTTTACTACAGAATTGGAACGGTTGCTCTCCCTATGGGGTTGTATAGTAATTTACTCTACTTACTTTTCTACTTCTTTTAGTAACCTAAAATGACATTTCATTCTATTTATCAACGAATTACAAAAATAAAGTATTACAGTAACAACTACATATAATACATTCAAATTAAATATTGCGAATTCTCTAATTTACGGTAAATGTGGGTTATTTAGTTGTTAAAAAGTTTTGAAACATTCAAAGATTTTCTATCATAATGTTAATTTAAAAACTTTCGAACCACGTTTGTGACAACTAAATTTATTTCTACTTTTTTAATCAGGAACAAAATATTGCGCCTGTGAATAACAGTAATTCTGAAAATTTTCTTTTCGAGTTTCTAAATTGGTGTCATTATATAAGATTTATTGTGGTTCTGTAGTGTAATGCATTATTGAAAGTTTTTGTAAAAACAAAGATCAACTTTTAGAAAAATTAATACTCTGTTTTTTGATTTCTGACGTTTAAATTATAAGGTAAAAGACCCTGTTATTGACACTGATCCGGTTTCTGACACTTTCAACTCTACGTTGGCTTAATAAAAAGAAAATTACCTCGAATTGATAAATTAATTTTTTCAAAATTAAAATACATTCTTCGTGTACCTATTTGATGACAATATCAGTTACAAAAAAAACTCACTTAATATAAAATAATATTTAAGCCCAGAGTGACAGTGAAAGACATTTTTTGGTTATAGTCTAAGCAATTGACAGAAGAGCGTTCGACTATTGAATTAGTGATTTAATCATCATGTAAGTATAAAAATATTATAAAAAATATATGGTTCGATTAATAATTAACTACTCTTTATTTTTAAATATTAAAACATCATAGTAAATTATATTTTATTATTAAAAGATGTTTGATTATAATAAATTTAAATTTGATAGTGTATAACCTAATAAATGATGAATAATTTTGACATATGGAGTGTCAGAAACTAGACAGATGGCAGTGTCAGAAACTACAGCAATAAAAATTTTAAGTGTCAGAAACTGGGATTTAAACATTATTTTTTAAAAAATTAATTTAAATTATTAATCTGCTTCAAATAATTATTTTACGCATATGACCTTTTCTAGAAATCGTGAACTTATATATGAAAAAAAAAAAATTATTTAAATTAAATTTTTTATAAGTTATCCTGTTATAACCTCAGCTGTCACTCTTAAAGTGTCAATAACTGAGTCTTTTACCTTAACTAAATTAAAAATTTCGATTTAAAAGATTGAAAGATAAATTAGATAAATCCAATAAATGCGAGGATGTGCGCATTCGAGCAAAAAGTGGCACATTTCCGAGCGAGGGAGGCAAATAAAGTGCGACGCGGAGCGGCGCGCTTCATTTTCCCGAGATCGGAATGTGCCACTTTGAGCTCGAATGTGCACACTCGGTTTTAAGCATCATTTCCGTTAATTTTGGTGACAAAAAATTAGTAAATAATATTTATCATTCCCTCTCACCCGTACTTCTGAGTTTGTCGTATCTTTTCGGTCGCTTCCACTCATTTGCTATAGTAAAATTACGTTTTTCGCATATATAATCTATATATTATTAAATTTTCTAATTTGAAAGAAGTTTTAGTCAATAAAATCAATAAATACGAGGATGTGCGCATTCGAGCGAAAAGTGGCACATTTCCGAGCGAGGGAGGCAAATGAAGCGCGACGCGGAGCGGCGCGCTTTATTTTCCCGAGATCGGAATGTGCCACTTTGAGCTCGAATGTGCACACTCGGTTTTAAGCTCGATTACCAAACGTCCCGTTTTAACAAAAAAATGTTATGTTTACGTATTTGTTTTCATAATATTTAACTTTATTATTTTAATTATTTAGGTGTTATAAAAATTAACATTTTATTTATAATAAACGATACATTATAACAAATTATGTTTGATTATAATAAATTTAAATTTGCTAGTGCTTAACCTAATAAATAACGAATAATTTTGACCTATGAAGTGTCAGAAACTATAGAAAAAAAATTTTAAGTGTCAGAAACTGGGATTCAAACATTATTTTTTAAAACATTAATTTAAATTATTAATCTGCTTCAAATAATTATTTTACGCATATGCCCTTTTCTAGAAATCATGAACTTATATGTGAAAAAAAAACGAATTATTTAAATTAGATTTTTTATAAGTTATCCCGTTATAACCTCAGCTGTCACTCCTAAAGTGTCAATAACTGGGTTAAGTAAGGTAAAATGTCCAGCGCATAACTGATGTGTTGCATCGGGAGCAATTTTGATATAAAAAAATAGTAAACAAATTAATAAACCCAAAATAATTATTATAGTTGAAATGAGATATTATTTTTGTTTACGAATTAATGAAAACATTATCGCAATTTGATCATAAGCTTTATAGAATTAATTCTATAGTCCAGGGGTGGCCAAGCTTCTTGATAGTCCGAGCCATTTTTCAAAATTTGAAATTTTTCGCGAGCCGCAATTAAATTAAAATACGTATTTAAAAGGTATGCAAAAAAAGGTATTAAAAATTATTTTTTTACAGAAATTATACTTATTTATTGAAAACATATAAATAAAAGTACAAAATATGTATGTGTAATTTAAAAGACATTTTGAAACACATACGGAACGATCATAATTTTATAAATATAATAGCACAAAAATGAAAAGGGAACTAGGGTACATTTATCTAGAGCCACAAATAATCCTTCAAAGAGTCGCAGTTTGCCCCCCTCCCCTGCTATAGACTATAAAATGAATAAATGAGCTATTTTTTCAAGTAATGACCGGTATATAGCCCAGTGAATAACTGATTAATTGATTTGCTTATTAAAAATGAATAATTTATAATATTTTGTAAAATTTATTTTAGACACTATGCTTAGATATACTTTCTTGAAGTTTTTTTTATTAAAGTTTCTTTTGGTATTCTATAAATCATAGGTTTTGTTGGCGCTTAAGAGAGTACGCACATATTTTTTAATTGCGCCCTTCAAAACTTAAAATTTTATTTAAATCTTGCAAACTACAATATAAATTTCAATATTTTGCCTATACACTTTCTTATTACTTTTATTTCTAACACTTAAATGAAAAAGGAGACATTCAAGATTGTACAAATAAATATATCATAAATATAAATTATTTTTTTTAATTGTTATAAACATTATTTCTTGTAACTGTCATTCACTAGTAGGGGGTCACAGACTGAACGGTTTACCCTACATGCTCTTCAATATGCATGTAGTACGCATATGTTTGTAAGTTTTATTAGAACATTAAGTTTGTACCTACTTATTTTTGTTTATACTTAGTGAAAGGGAGTGAGGCTTGAAAATTTAGGTTGTGTACTAATTTATACTTGGAAAACAAAACAATTAAATGCTTGTAAGAGCATAAATAAAGGATTTGGATGGGTATATTTTGAATTTGTCAACTTGTACAAGATGAATAAACATTGCTTACGCTTTACGAAGTTGACATAAGAATTTTCTGATTAATTAGTGCGGAATGCATCAAATTTTTTTTATTTAATAATAAATCAATTTTTTTTTAATTGCTCCAATTGTACAATTAAATTTGCAACTGACTGTATCTATAATATACACATCAACTAATAGTAGGTACATTTGCTAAATAGTAATGATATTAAAATAGTCATTATCGTATTTTTAATAGTTATAGATTACTAATATATCTCAAAATGTATCAACTGTTTTTAACTGAAAACATTAAAATCCGGAAGGATTATAGGAAACCCTAGGGGTTAGTCGGGTCACTGAAGATCGAGGTGTGAGAACCTGTGTTGTCGATACGCCTTTTACCACAATGCCCCTGTGAATATATTCGACAAAATATCGTTTGACCAAAATATGAGCCTAAATTTAGATTTTAATTAATTTGGTTAATTATAATTTATTTTTAGCGATGTTGTTAAAATACGGGTATCAATTTTTAAATAAAATTTACATGATCTATTTATTTTAATTAATTTATAACTAAGTAGACTTATATTGTGATAAATTTTTAATCAGATAAATCGTGTCTATAAAGGTTTATATTTTTTTAATAAATTTAAATTGCGGTTTAATACTTTTTATACAGTGATTATGGTACAAAAATAACTATACCTACACTATAAAGAAATTATATAGAGTGTACCAACAAAAACTTGATCCTTTCCTCAAAAAAAAAATAATGTACTCTTTCAAAATTTAAAAAAACACGTCAAGTTTTCTTTGAAAATGAACAAATTTTTACATAAAATTTATAGCCAGTTTAATTCTCTAAAGCCTAACTTCAACCAACTATTTTCTTTAATTGAAAATTTGGTCAAGTGACACATTATTTGAAAGATAATTTTTTTCTCTGCACAATCTTCTAATTTCTTTATAATAGACAAAATAACTTTGAAGATATTTTAGACTAAACTAGTTATTTGAGAATATTAATGAGTTAAAAGACACCAAATTTTTGAAAAAGACTTTCATACATGGGTACAAGATACTTCCAAATTGTCTTCGTCACGCCAATATTTTACAAATACATTGTAGTGTAGAGACATCCCTTTTTATTAAATTGGTTTTTAAATTTTTTAAATTTTGGAAAACTGCTTTGTTTCTCAGTTTTTTAGGGAGGTCAAGTTTTCGTAGGTACACCTTGTAGTATAATATAATATTTGTTATCACTGTTTGACATTGGTTTTTATATAGAAATTTCGAAGTCAATATCAGCAGAACTAAATTCTTTGTTTTGCAATTTATTATTGACAAAATTGACTTTTTTTATTATACTAAACAAAAAGAAAACAGTTATGGAAAAAGCTTTATTAAAAACATCTAGTATAATAGTAAATTCTCATTCAGCATACATACCAAAGTATTCAACGTATTTGATTACATAATTATAAAAAATATTAATATTAATATATTTTTTTTTTAATGAAAAGATTACTCGTTAGAATTAAACCATGTACCAAGAGGTTCATAGATCAGAAAAAGTAGAATATATTATTTTATATCAATTTTGAAAATGTAAACTGAATACATTGGCGAGTAGACAGTTTCTCATTGTTTGTGGGTAAAAATGGCACAAGTTGAAGGGATCACATTTATTATCAATACCAACATGACAAGTTCATCTTGTAGTACTGCACACAATGTGTACATATTTTAATTGTGCATTCATTGAACTATTTATTCTGGATCAATAACAGGATGAAAGAGGTTGTGTTTTGAATATTGTTTATATTATTAAAAATTCAAATGGAGTGGTTATACATAACACATACTTATCATTACAAAAGTTGCATAAGTCACCATATTTTCAGGATGACCGCTTTCTAGGATGGTTAACACTGTCGCGCATTTCTTCCAACATTGTAAAGGTTTATTGGCGTATTTTTGAACAAATTCTACAAGTTGTGTGTGTACCTTTGCTTTTTAATGGCCTTTATGAGCTAGTATTCATGCCAAGTATACCATTGTTATATTCATTAATTGTGTATAAAAAAAAATTAAATTTAAAAACATATGAGAGATTATAATTTGTAGGGAACGTTTACCAAATATATCACTAAGCTCTTTTAGCGTAGTTCAAGAACATAAAAGCACTAATCATTTATTAAATCAGGTTCTACTTACGTTCTGATTCGAAACTTGTTAATGAACCCTAACAGAATTTTTTATATTTGTTAAACAATGTTATAAACTTACCCAGTAGTGCACGATTACCTTTAATGTATTTGGACCAAACATAATAATTGTGTATCGACTTTTGTTAACAAAAAAAGATAATGTTAAAACCAGAATGTGTAAAAGCATTTTTTCAAAGCTGCTTTGTTATGTTTGTTTTCAAAGCGTTTCAAAAGACATAAGAAATGACATGAGGTGAATTACATTCGAAAAAATGAATGTAGTATAAATAGGTAGTAAGAAAGATGTTCTTCAGTGTTGATTCATGTAAAAGAAAAAGATAAAAGCAATACATGAGAGAATTTTTCACTTATATAATCTCCAAAGTTTCGAACATATAAAAGCTGAGAATATCAAAATTTTTTGTGAAATTTGTTTTCAATAAAAGAATAAAATAAAATATTGAAAATATCTTTATACTTATATCAATGTATAGGTAAACGTTTGTGGATATGTATGGTTTTTATTTGTAACTAAATCACATGTAAATAAAAAGACGTTTCAGGTTAACTAAATACGTCTGATTTCCACCCAATTGTCAAATTAATTAGTGATTAATTCTGCTATCTATACTTGTTCCATTAAATTTGTCCAACGCAAATACACCATTTTATATAATAAATTTAAAAAACATTATTATTAGTTGCGTTTTACTTATGATTTTTTAAAACACAATTAATAATTATTTATAAAATACATATACAAGAAAGTTTTCAACGTATATTTATTATATCATACTTATTTTGTGTGTTCCATTTAATATGGCCAGTAGTGTAGATTACTAATATATCTCAAAATGTATCAACTGTTTTTAACTGAAAACATTAAAATCCGGAAGGATTATAGGAAACCCTAGGGGTTAGTCGGGTCACTGAAGATCGAGGTGTGAGAACCTGTGTTGTCGATACGCCTTTTACCACAATGCCCCTGTGAATATATTCGACAAAATATCGTTTGACCAAAATATGAGCCTAAATTTAGATTTTAATTAATTTGGTTAATTATAATTTATTTTTAGCGATGTTGTTAAAATACGGGTATCAATTTTTAAATAAAATTTACATGATCTATTTATTTTAATTAATTTATAACTAAGTAGACTTATATTGTGATAAATTTTTAATCAGATAAATCGTGTCTATAAAGATTTATATTTTTTTAATAAATTTAAATTGCGGTTTAATACTTTTTATACAGTGATTATGGTACAAAAATAACTATACCTACACTATAAAGAAATTATATAGAGTGTACCAACAAAAACTTGATCCTTTCCTCAAAAAAAAAAATAATGTACTCTTTCAAAATTTAAAAAAACACGTCAAGTTTTCTTTGAAAATGGACAAATTTTTACATAAAATTTATAGCCAGTTTAATTCTCTAAAGCCTAACGTCAACCAACTATTTTCTTTAATTGAAAATTTGGTCAAGTGACACATTATTTGAAAGATAATTTTTTTCTCTGCACAACCTTCTAATTTCTTTATAATAGACAAAATAACTTTGAAGATATTTTAGACTAAACTAGTTATTTGAGAATATTAATGAGTTAAAAGACACCAAATTTTTGAAAAAGACTTTCATACATGGGTACAAGATACTTCCAAATTGTCTTCGTCACGCCAATATATTACAAATACATTGTAGTGTAGAGACATCCCTTTTTATTAAATTGATTTTTAAATTTTTTAAATTTTGGAAAACTGCTTTGTTTCTCAGTTTTTTAGGGAGGTTAAGTTTTCGTAGGTACACCTTGTAGTATAATATAATATTTGTTATCACTGTTTGACATTGGTTTTTATATAGAAATTTCGAAGTCAATATCAGCAGAACTAAATTCTTTGTTTTGCAATTTATTATTAACAAAATTGACTTTTTTTATTATACTAAACAAAAAGAAAACAGTTATGGAAAAAGCTTTATTAAAAACATCTAGTATAATAGTAAATTCTCATTCAGCATACATACCAAAGTATTCAACGTATTTGATTACATAATTATAAAAAATATTAATATTAATATATTTTTTTTTAATGAAAAGATTACTCGTTAGAATTAAACCATGTACCAAGAGGTTCATAGATCAGAAAAAGTAGAATATATTATTTTATATCAATTTTGAAAATGTAAACTGAATACATTGGCGAGTAGACAGTTTCTCATTGTTTGTGGGTAAAAATGGCACAAGTTGAAGGGATCACATTTATTATCAATACCAACATGACAAGTTCATCTTGTAGTACTGCACACAATGTGTACATATTTTAATTGTGCATTCATTGAACTATTTATTCTGGATCAATAACAGGATGAAAGAGGTTGTGTTTTGAATATTGTTTATATTATTAAAAATTCAAATGGAGTGGTTATACATAACACATACTTATCATTACAAAAGTTGCATAAGTCACCATATTTTCAGGATGACCGCTTTCTAGGATGGTTAACACTGTCGCGCATTTCTTCCAACATTGTAAAGGTTTATTGGCGTATTTTTGAACAAATTCTACAAGTTGTGTGTGTACCTTTGCTTTTTTAAAGGCCTTTATGAGCTAGTATTCATGCCAAGTATACCATTGTTATATTCATTAATTGTGTATAAAAAAAAATTAAATTTAAAAACATATGAGAGATTATAATTTGTAGGGAACGTTTACCAAATATATCACTAAGCTCTTTTAGCGTAGTTCAAGAACATAAAAGCACTAATCATTTATTAAATCAGGTTCTACTTACGTTCTGATTCGAAACTTGTTAATGAACCCTAACAGAATTTTTTATATTTGTTAAACAATGTTATAAACTTACCCAGTAGTGCACGATTACCTTTAATGTATTTGGACCAAATATAATAATTGTGTATCGACTTTTGTTAACAAAAAAAGATAATGTTAAAACCAGAATGTGTAAAAGCATTTTTTCAAAGCTGCTTTGTTATGTTTGTTTTCAAAGCGTTTCAAAAGACATAAGAAATGACATGAGGTGAATTACATTCGAAAAAATGAATGTAGTATAAATAGGTAGTAAGAAAGATGTTCTTCAGTGTTGATTCATGTAAAAGAAAAAGATAAAAGCAATACATGAGAGAATTTTTCACTTATATAATCTCCAAAGTTTCGAACATATAAAAGCTGAGAATATCAAAATTTTTTGTGAAATTTGTTTTCAATAAAAGAATAAAATAAAATATTGAAAATATCTTTATACTTATATCAATGTATAGGTAAACGTTTGTGGATATGTATGGTTTTTTATTTGTAACTAAATAGCATTAATTGAAAAAATGAGTTTTTTAAATATATAATTTATTGAATGGTAGGTGGTATTTTTGATATGGTGTTTAGTTAGTTGGTTGGTGCATTTTATCGGTTAAATCGACATGAACAGCTGGCAATGTTTTCAACTACACGAAATTAGCAAAGTGGGCTACTGTTTTCAGATTGAAGTTTTTCATTGCTTTTGGCCAGTGGATACAACACGCTAGTTGAATGAGCACGTGTTATCCGGAGTTGAATCTAAGGGCGCCGAAGCAGGAATCGATCTCCGGACTTCGCAGTGGTTGAAGCCGGAGTCGTATCGCGCTCTGGTAAGCAGTATCGCGGCACGCTTTGCAAACGTTGATTATGAACCATGAACACTTATTTTACCGCCACTTCTTTCAATCATACTCGATATTATAATGTTGCAGGTAGAGTTTTCCTCGTATCTTATTATGCACATAACTATTATTATAATGCGATAATTTTATCACCAAAAAAGTGTAGTGTTAAAAATGGATAGTCTTACCTATTTATTTTTTTTTTACTGTATGGTGTAAACGCAAAAGATAAATTGGTCGCTAAAACACTATCAGCGCACGGTTAACACATAAAATGTGACCGTGGAGCCATATGTTGTCATAGGGATTTAGATAATTTGCAAATTGCACGGTTATAGATAACCTATTGAACACCGGTATAAAATATTTAGCAATACCAAAAACTATTAAATAGGTTGTAGGGGACAAATTAAAGAACGATATTTTAGATTCTGCGCTAGAGCACTTTGCATATATCACTTAAATTTACATACCTTGATATGTTAATCGCACATACATAGAATTTTTAATTACATAAATCTATCAAATTATTTTTTTTTAAATTCAAAATTTATATAAAATAATATTTAACAAACTGAATACCTAAATAATTTTATTTTTTAAATAATTAATCAGATTTATACGCTATTAATGGCAAAAACAATAAAAAGTTTAGATACTAAAATTAAAAATATATGGCATGATTGTTATTTGAAGAATTTAGCTACATTATAACTTCGATTTCTTTTAACTAAATGTATAGCTAAATCTTTTTAATAGTTTTACTGCAGTTTAATAACTCTGTGGCGTCTGGTGAATTTTAAAGTAAGGGGACAAACTTAACACTTAATTCTCAACATTAATATCAAATCTAGATTTGTTACTACAGTCTTCACAATTTTACATTTATTTAACACTACATTGTCTAGAATTACGAAATTTAAACTTTATTAAAATAGAGGTTTATTTATCTGAAACTATTTAATTCAAAATAATAATATTCACGGATTTTATTTTGATAAATTATGTCAGTTAAAAATCCGTTAATAACGATTGAAAATAAAGTACCTACTATGTTTTAAACAATTTACATATAGATCCATTTATGTTTTTTTGTGTAATAGCTACATAACAATTGATAAAAAATGGAATACTAAAATATCAGTTACGTTTTGAGTTTTCGTTTATATTGATAAGGAGCACAAAGAATTATTGGCGAAAATGTACCAAGAATAAGTTTTAATTATTTCGTTTTCCATATTGCTTGCTATCTATGTTTTACGCGGGAAAATCTGCTAATGTATAATCATATTTTTATAAACAAAATTTTATATTTTTTTGTAAAAAAGTAAACATTGATTGACACCTGTAGATTATTTTGAATGAATTCGGGATAGAAACCGTGAATTGCGCATGTTTTTTTTTAAGAATAATAAATATAGTTATCTCTATTGAAGAAAGATTGTTTTAGGTAACAGTTATTTAATTGCTTACAATTAGTTTATATAATATCGATATAAAACATGTACTTTTTCTAATATTGATTTTTCAGAATTCTATTTAACACCAATGATTTATTTGTGCTTTTTGTATCAGTATAACAAATTATTTATTTTTTGAAGTGCCGTAAAAATTTATTATTAGGAATATTGTTTGATTTATTCGAATACCGACAATTAGGTTAAAGGTTGCGCTTCAGCAGTCTCGGATTTAGCGGTTACCTTTTTCAGTGATGACCTACTTCGAATAGATTTTATTTAGTGATATTTTAATTTTTTTGCAAACATAATAGCGAAGTTAGTCACTATGAGTAAAAAATACTTTTATTAATATTATTTAGTTATTTATGTTTTATAATTAATTACATATAATGTATCTTAATTAACAATATATAGAGTTCTTCACTTTATTTATTGGCGTCTAGCATTTATAGTTCCATCACCGATATAAGATAAATAAACCAATTCAGTTTTCATTAACGTTTTTAATATTTCCGATATTTATCACTATTTAAAATGTAAACATGGGTAATTTTAACAGCTTTAAAAACATTTTAATTTAATGTACATAATTTAAGTTTCTAAAAAAAATGTTTTATTATATTTTATTAAATGTCCAAAGTATAGTTCCATATACATACTTATATGATTGTTTTAAGTTTTTTGCTGTATTACTATTTTTTAGTATTGAGTAATCTTTTTTAATATTACACACATTATTTCTACTTTTTTGAACAGACTTTTCGTTACATTATATTTTAAGAAAATAGTAATACCACGAATATTTCTTCTAACATAAGGTGTAAAATATGTTTTAATGCTGTAACCGTTATATTAGTCAAATAATTTTTACAAAGTAACTTTAAAAAAATCTTAATACAACATACTATATTAAACAACATTACTAATTTTTAATTGTTTTTAAAACTATAATTGTATGCTTTAATTTTATATGCAATACCCTATATTAATTTTTCGAGCCCTGAGTTTCAATATGACAACAGATTTTTCTTTTCTTATACAAGAAAAATTTGGACTTACCTTCGTTAATTTTGTCATTGATATATTTTCTAATATAAGTTTAAATCTGTATCTAATTAAAATAGCGTGACTCACAAAGCATAGTATGCAAATTACATAGTCCAAGAAATGGTATAAAGGAGGAGTTACTGGAGCATATTTTTTAAATCTTGCTTGTGATATATTTACTTGCCTTTTTATAAACAAAGAAAAACATTTAAATAAATAATTCTGATATTATTGACATCTGTTAATTTGGGTGGTCATTAAAACTAAATATCACAAAAATAATAAAAAATCTCCTTGTGTGTGTTTGAAGTACAAAATACAAAAAAAGAAACGAGCATTTGCATTCATAAATCTTAATCATCTCAGGTACAAAATAACTTAACGAGTTATGGTATTGGCCATTATTTTCAGCAATAGATCTTACAAATTAGTTTGATTGCCGTATTTTTCAGATCTTAAAAGTAATTTTTATACAATAAAGTTGTCTTAAAAATAGATAAATTTGGTGTAATAGGTACAAGTACAAGTTATTAAAAAACATTTTTAAATTTTGGACTTAAAAGATACAAAGTTCATATAGAGTCATGTGGGGTAACTGTACGCAGTTTTGAGAAAATTACTTCCAGAATAAAACTGTTTTATAATTTGAAACAAATCACCCTTTATTGTCTTTTATTAGACATTTCTAAATAATAATAGAACATAAAATTTGAATTATTTTTATAAGTTATAATGAATTTTTTAATTAACACGGGAAATGCGGACACTTGCCCGCATCAATGGGGAAAGTGTCCGCACGACTTTTAATTCTGATTAGAAGGTTGTTTTGTGTTCAAAATGATTTGTTTTCTTTCTTTAGTTTTATCTTTTTTATTCTTTTTCAATTTTGGCTTATCTTTGGTTTTCGTCATACTATTTACCTTCTTCTATCAGCTTCTTAGCTGCATCAATTTGTTTTTGGGCGCAAACCTTCTGACCGGGACACTTCCTTATATATAATAAGTATACTTATTCGGCATTATAGATTTAGAAATCAACACAATATTCTACGTTAATTAAGGATTTACTGTACAGGTTTGAGCACTGCGGACACTTTACCCGCGTACACTTACCCGTTGCGTTAGAGACAATAGAAAAAGATAGTACGCGAAAATAATAAAATAATTATAAAAAATAAAATAAGAATGAGTTATATTACAAACCAAACTCAAAAAAAGTACTATGCACATACATACACTTTTTTAGAAAATATTAGATACTAGAACTAAAAAAAAAATAGAAAACTAAAAAAACAATATACCTATACAGACAGGAAAATACCTTAATAATGTTAAAAGAAAATTAAATCTTGCATCGAATAATGTAAAAATCGATATATCATTTTATTAGAAATAAAATTATTAAAAATTAAATATTGTAAACTTCCGAAGTCTTTATAAATCAGCAAGTTTATAAAAATCACTTGAATTCATAGTAGAAATTCTTGCTTTAAATATTTGCGGAAAATGTAATTTGTTAACTAATTTTGTTAACTAATTTTGTTCTTGGGATTTCCATAAAATGTTAAATAACATGAAAATAATTAGATAAAACATCAATAATGTTTTAACAACATAATCTTTAAACTCAATAAGATGTTTAAAAATGTATGTTTGTATTTTTTGAAATACTATAACATAACAATAAATGATATGATTCAGTTTACAAAAATAAAACGTATTATTGAGCACAAATGAGTTAATTTGTAGAAATAAAAATAATTTTAAAAGATATGGCAGAACTTTGATTTTAAAACTTTTTGATATTACTAACAGTATGGGATCAATCTAATTGTAAATGGATGTTTGTGAAATGTTTCAAATATAATTATTATAATCATGTTCTAGTAAATCTAAAATTGTATGGATTTTTTTATATATTCAAGTAATTTTTATGAATTTGAATTAAATTCAATTTGTTTATATCAGATATGGCCAGAACTATTAGTAAACACGCCATGTATTGGCAAACTTACGAATAGTAATAGCTATGAAAGTAAAATATACTTTCAAAATTATCAAAACGATTTTATTAATCAAAAATAATTAAACGATTTTTTAAAAATCTTTTAATTATTATTGATATTTAAAGAAGTTTCAATCGTTTCATGTTGAAAAAGAAATATCATCGGTAATATTACGTAACTAAAAATTTTAATACTCCGTAAGTACAAAATATAGCAAAAATGAGATTATGTACTTAAATTATGTATTTATTTTTTCTACATGTTTTGGCACATACCTATAAATTTTTTTTTTTTTTATATTTTTTGATATACCGCAAAACTTGCGTTTGCTTAACATATTGTAGTAATACCGTGTAACAACAAATAACCTATACGGTCTACCGTAATAAATTAATCAATGGTATCAGAATTTAAACAAAAATTGAAAGTAAAAGATAATGTCTAATATAATTGTTTCAACAGTTTTTAAAATTAATTCATGTACATAACATATTTAATTTCAACAAAAAAAAAAATTATTAATTATTCAACTTAATCCCTTATTAAGAAAGTAAGAAATTTTAATCCTGCTTAAATATATTTTTATGTTGATAATATTTATCTTATAAGATATTTGGATCTCACCTGAGCATTATTAACATTTATTTGTAGTATTTTATATTTTGAATTTAATTTCATTGATAGATCGAGCTTTCTGTACGATAAATAATCATATTCTGAGCTTATATGTATATTTAATTTGAAAGTTTCAATAGTTTAATAGTTTTTTTTAAAATGACGTTTTTTCTTGCTCGTATAAAATTGTATTTTTAGCAGTTACGCGATTTTGCATTATCACCAACGATATACTCTTAATACTTTATAGTAGGCTGTCTTCAGAACAAGTTTTGACATTTTATTCCTATTGGTTGAAGAAACGCACAAAGAGTAGAAAATAAAAATAACTTCTGTTTAGAAGAAAATATGAAAGGTATAATCAAACGAAATATACTCTATCCGGCCTACAGAAATAGTTAAGCCACTCCCACAAATATGCGCTAAATTTAAATAGAATTTTTTCTATTGCCTTAATTTTTAAAGCACATAACACAAGCAACCATACAAGCATTTATGTCCTGCAAGAACGGGGACAAATTTGATTATTAATTTGTACCGTGTGAAACTGGGCACTGCATACATTGGTTCAATTTAGTGGGGCGTGGCTTAACTATTTCTGTTGGCTGGATAGAGCATAGTAGTGTGTGTGTATAAGAAGAGCTCGATAAACTTAATAATTGACTTGTACCAATGCAATAGAATTTTACTGTTCTTACTGCAACATATACCTATCTATCAAGGCCATTGCACATTAAAAAAAACCGTTGTTTGAACTTATACAGTGTTTTATTTAAAGTGCCAGAAGCTCTAACCCATAAAATAATAAAAATTTCAAAAAGTGAATAAATTAAAGAAACTTTTATACTTGTACTATTTTAAAATTTTTATTATTTTACGAATTATCAGCTTGTGGCACTTTATTGAAAGACTGCTCTTCAAAATAAATTTTTTTTTGCAATTATTTATTGATCAAATGGTAACTTGTTATACATTATTGGAAAGCCCTCGACGAGCACTATCCAACTATTAAAAAAACTTAATATATTTCTATTTAAGATAAGAAAATTGACAACATTTTTGGTTAAACCGGACGTACTACAAAAGTTGTATTTACAGCTAGTACATAGATCTTATAAATTTAAAAACTTTTATACTTGTATTTTAAGGAAAAATTGTTTTAGAAATTATAAGCTTGTGGCCAAATTTTCGTAGATCGTGCGCGCGCAACTTCCGTTGACCACTAATATTTTACTCTCAACGTATAACTTCAAAAAACAATTGTTGAAAATACTTTGCCAGCTATTAGATCTAAGTTTGCAGTGGGACATAAACTAAAACCTATATACATTAAACAAGACAATGTCAAACCACATGCACGATGATTAAGTTCTGCTGACCGAAGGATCAAAAGATGGATAGAACATTCAATTCAAATCGCAGCGACCAAATAGTCCAGACTTATATGTTTTAGATTTTGGTTTTGTTAATTCCATGCAATCACTCCACTACGAACAAGCAAAGGACATGATGTGGAAGATCGAGTTGCACAATAAGACCTATAGCATTCGATGGCTCCTTGAAAAACAATCTTATACTGAAATTTTTAGGTGCAATGGGCGAAAGGTGTGAGACTTATGGGGCTTTCAAGTTAACCTAACCCAAGTCAAAACTAAGTGAATATATATATATTCTAGGAGCTCAGGATGAGGCGAAGAAGCAGAGCATAAACATTTTTCCTGGCGCTCTCGCACTGAAATAAAAATTTTCGATAAAACTAAATAAATAAAAAATACCCCCTTGATTTACAAAAACAATAGTAGCGCTCTCATTTTCGATGTAATCTTTAAAAGCAAGACGGTTTCGGAATTCTGAGACTTTTCTACATAAGATGCATATAAAATAAATAGGGCGCAACGTTATTTTTTCGAGTAATTAAAAATTGCAATTTTAGGACCACTTTTTTGCACAATTTTGAACTTTAAAAAAATTGTAGCGCCGTTATTTGTGGACGGATCTTTAAGAACTATTTAGATTCGGATTTGACAGCGTTTTTGATTTTGGATAGGCCTAAGAAACCATAGGCGTGGTATTTCAAAGCTTTGAAAAAAACGTTTTTCTTTTTGAAAAAACATGGGTTTTAATCGATGTTTTTTTGGCGAAAAATGAAAAAAATAGAATTGCTTTATATTGCAAGGGGACGTTCCTACGCACCCCTAGTAACTATAACCGGTGTTATTTCCCCGCGCTTTCTTTCTAAAATAAAAATTTTCGATAAAAATAAATAAATAAAAAAACGGATAACCTTGATTCACAAAAAAAATCGTATCGCCCTTATTTTCGATCCAATCATTACAAACGACACTGATTCGGAATCCTGAGGCTTTTTTACATAAGATACATGTAAAATATGTATAGGGTGCGACGTTAATTTAAGGAAATAAAAAAATTTTGAACTTAAGGCTTTCGCGGTTATTAATAATAAAATTAAAACACTTACCAGAATCGATGATGGATCCTCTGGAGCTGGCACTAGCACTAACCCGATTACCGACACCAACACTAGTTAAGGCTTCCGGATGGATGCCGCGTCTTATTGTAGCAAAATGCCGACGTTTCGCAAACGTTTCAGTTTGCATCTTCAGGGCTGGATGCTCTGATACTAAAGCACCCTTTGATCAGGGGGTCCTTATATACCCATGCTCATGTCATGGAACAATGCACACAGAGTTATTCAACCATAACCTCAAAATTATCAAAAAATTTTGGGGAGGGTAGTGCGCCAAATAGGATTAATTTGGAAACCTCGGTCTCTATTGAGATTGTTAGGATTTTTACCTATCTCAATGCCTTCACGATATTTCCTTGGAAAGTATCCTTTCACAGTTGCCAGTTTTTCGGCCTTGTCATATAGAATTGGATGTCCAGTTTCAGACCAATGTTCTGCCAAAGCAGATTGTGAAAAATTACGATATTTGACGCACCGTTGGTGTTCTTTAATTCTAGTGCTTATGTTCCTCCCGGTCTCTCCTATGTACACTTTTCCACACGAGCACGGAATTTTATAAATCCCGGATGTATCAAGAGTAGGTTTTTTGTCCTTAGGGTTCGGAAGAATCTGAGAGATTTTCTTCTGAGGTCTGAAAATAACCTTGATGTTGTGTTTCCTAAGGACTCTACTGATACGGTCGGAGGTACCCTGAAGATACGGAAGAAACACCGTCTTTGTCGTTTCGTTTACTGGCAACTCAGCGTTGCTTTGGTCCGAGCCTAGTTTGGTTTTGAAACGTTTTATGGATCGGTAGATGTCCTTTTCCCATAGCCATTCTTCGACAAGGCATCAGTGATATGTTGTAGTTCCTTATCTAAGGCTGTAGCTTCCAAAATTTTTAAAGCTCTATATACCAAAGAATTGATTACCAAGTTCTTCTGTGATGGGTGATGATGTGAGGTAGCATGCAAATATCGATCTGTATGTGTGGGTTTACGATAGACTTGATGGCCTAGAGAACCGTTCGATTTCCGTTCTACCTTATATATAATAAGTATACTTATTCGGCATTATAGATTTTGAAATCAACACAATATTCTACGTTAATTAAGGATTTACTGTACAGGTTTGAGCACTGCGGACACTTTACCCGCGTACACTTACCCGTTGCGTTAGAGACAATAGAAAAGATAGTACGCGAAAATAATAAAATAATTATAAAAATAAAAAAAGAATGAGTTATATTACAAACCAAACTCAAAAAGTACTATGCACATACATACACTTTTTTAGAAAATATTAGATACTAGAACTAAAAAAAAAATAGAAAACTAAAAAAACAATATATCTATACAGACAGGAAAATACCTTAATAATGTTAAAAGAAAATTAAATCTTGCATCGAATAATGTAAAAATCGATATATCATTTTATTAGAAATAAAATTATTAAAAATTAAATATTGTAAACTTCCGAAGTCTTTATAAATCAGCAAGTTTATAAAAATCACTTGAATTCATAGTAGAAATTCTTGCTTTAAATATTTGCGGAAAATGTAATTTGTTAACTAATTTTGTTAACTAATTTTGTTCTTGGGATTTCCATAAAATGTTAAATAACATGAAAATAATTAGATAAAACATCAATAATGTTTTAACAACATAATCTTTAAACTCAATAAGATGTTTAAAAATGTATGTTTGTATTTTTTGAAATACTATAACATAACAATAAATGATATGATTCAGTTTACAAAAATAAAACGTATTATTGAGCACAAATGAGTTAATTTGTAGAAATAAAAATAATTTTAAAAGATATGGCAGAACTTTGATTTTAAAACTTTTTGATATTACTAACAGTATGGGATCAATCTAATTGTAAAGGATGTTTTGAAATGTTTCAAATATAATTATTATAATAGTTCTATAAATTTAAAAATTTTATGGATTTTTTATATATTCAATAATTTTATGAATTTGAATTAAATTCAATTTGTTTATATCAGATATGGCCAGAACTATTAGTAAACACGCCATGTATTGGCAAACTTACGAATAGTAATAGCTATGAAAGTAAAATATACTTTCAAAATTATCAAAACGATTTTATTTAAAATAAAAAGATTTTTAAAAATTTTTTAAATTTTTTTGATATTTAAAAAGTTTCAATCGTTTCATGTTGAAAAGAAATATCATCGGTAATATTACGTAACTAAAAATTTTAATACTCCGTAAGTACAAAATATAGCAAAAAAGAGATTATGTACTTAAATTATGTATTTATTTTTCTACATGTTTTGGCACATACCTATAAATTTTTTTTTTTTTATTTTTATATACCGCAAAACTTGCGTTTGCTTAACATATTGTAGTAATACCGTGTAACAACAAATAACCTATACGGTCTACCGTAATAAATTAATCAATGGTATCAGAATTTAAACAAAATTGAAAGTAAAAGATAATGTCTAATATAATTGTTTCAACAGTTTTTTAAAAATTTAAATTTATGTACATAACATATTTAATTTCAACAAAAAAATTATTAATTATTCAACTTAATCCCTTATTAAGAAAGTAAGAAATTTTAATCCTGCTTAAATATATTTTTATGTTGATAATATTTATCTTATAAGATATTTGGATCTCACCTGAGCATTATTAACATTTATTTGTAGTATTTTATATTTTGAATTTAATTTCATTGATAGATCGAGCTTTCTGTACGATAAATAATCATATTCTGTGCTTATATGTATATTTAATTTGAAAGTTTCAATAGTTTAATAGTTTTTTTTAAAATGACGTTTTTTCTTGCTCGTATAAAATTGTATTTTTAGCAGTTACGCGATTTTGCATTATCACCAACGATATACTCTTAATACTTTATAGTAGGCTGTCTTCAGAACAAGTTTTGACATTTTATTCCTATTGGTTGAAGAAACGCACAAAGAGTAGAAAATAAAAATCACTTCTGTTTAGAAGAAAATATGAAAGGTATAATCAAAGGAAATATACTCTATCCGGCTTACAGAAATAGTTAAGCCACTCCCACAAATATGCGCTAAATTTAAATAGAATTTTTTCTATTGTTTTAATTTTTAAAGCACATAACACAAGCAACCATACAAGCATTTATGTCCTGCAAGAACGGGGACAAATTTGATTATTAATTTGTACCGTGTGAAACTGGGCACTGCATACATTGGTTCAATTTAGTGGGGCGTGGCTTAACTATTTCTGTTGGCTGGATAGAGCATAGTAGTGTGTGTGTATAAGAAGAGCTCGATAAACTTAATAATTGACTTGTACCAATGCAATAGAATTTTACTGTTCTTACTGCAACATATACCTATCTATCAAGGCCATTGCACATTAAAAAAAACCGTTGTTTGAACTTATACAGTGTTTTATTTAAAGTGCCAGAAGCTTCTAACCCATAAAATAATACAAATTTCAAAAAAGTGAATAAATTAAAGAAACTTTTATACTTATACTATTTTAAAATTTTTATTATTTTACGAATTATCAGCTTGTGGCACTTTATTGAAAGACTGCTTTTCAAAATAAAATTTTTTTTGCAATTATTTATTGATCAAATGGTAACTTGTTATACATTATTGGAAAGCCCTCGACGAGCACTATCCAACTATTAAAAAAACTTAATATATTTCTATTTAAGATAAGAAAATTGACAACATTTTTGGTTAAACCGGACGTACTACAAAAGTTGTATTTAAAGCTAGTACATAGATCTTATAAATTTAAAAAACTTTTATACTTGTATTTTAAGGAAAAAATTGTTTTAGAAATTATAAGCTTGTGGCCAAATTTTCGTAGATCGTGCGCGCGCAACTTCCGTTGACCACTAATATTTTACTCTCAACGTATAACTTCAAAAAACAATTGTTGAAAATACTTTGCCAGCTATTAGATCTAAGTTTGCAGTGGGACATAAACTAAAACCTATATACATTAAACAAGACAATGTCAAACCACATGCACGATGATTAAGTTCTGCTGACCGAAGGATCAAAAGATGGACAGAACATTCAATTCAAATCGCAGCGACCAAATAGTCCAGACTTATATGTTTTAGATTTTGGTTTTTTTAATTCCATGCAATCACTCCACTACGAACAAGCAAAGGACATGATGTGGAAGATGGAGTTGCACAATAAGACCTATAGCATTCGATGGCTCCTTGAAAAACAATCTTATACTGAAATTTTTAGGTGCAATGGGCGAAAGGTGTGAGACTTATGGGGCTTTCAAGTTAACCTAACCCAAGTCAAAACTAAGTGAATATATATATATTCTAGGAGCTCAGGATGAGGCGAAGAAGCAGAGCATAAACATTTTTCCTGGCGCTCTCGCACTGAAATAAAAATTTTCGATAAAACTAAATAAATAAAAAAATACCCCCTTGATTTACAAAAACAATAGTAGCGCTCTCATTTTCGATGTAATCTTTAAAAGCAAGACGGTTTCGGAATTCTGAGACTTTTCTACATAAGATGCATATAAAATAAATAGGGCGCAACGTTATTTTTTCGAGTAATTAAAAATTGCAATTTTAGGACCACTTTTTTGCACAATTTTGAACTTTAAAAAAAATTGTAGCGCTGTTATTTGTGGACGGATCTTTAAGAACTATTTAGATTCGGATTTGACAGCGTTTTGATTTTGGATAGGCCTAAGAAACCATAGGCGTGGTATTTCAAAGCTTTGAAAAAACGTTTTCTTTTGAAAAACATGGGTTTTAATCGATGTTTTTGGCGAAAAATGAAAAAATAGAATTGCTTTATATTGCAAGGGGACGTTCCTACGCACCCCCAGTAACTATAACCGGGGTTATTTCCCGCGCTTTCTTTCTAAAATAAAATTTTCGATAAAATAAATAAATAAAAAACGGATAACCTTGATTCACAAAAAAATCGTATCGCCCTTATTTTCGATCCAATCATTACAAACGACACTGATTCGGAATCCTGAGGCTTTTTACATAAGATACATGTAAAATATGTATAGGGTGCGACGTTAATTTAAGGAAATAAAAAATGTTTATTCTCTGCTTCTTCGCCTCATCATGAGCTCCTAGAATATATATATATGTATATATATATATATATATATATATTCACTTAGTTTTGACTTGGGTTAGGTTAACTTGAGAGCCCCATAAGTCGGACACCTTTCGTCCATACTTAAATTATGTATTTATTTTTCTACATGTTTTGGCACATACCTATAAATTTTTTTTTTTTTATATTTTTTGATATACCGCAAAACTTGCGTTTGCTTAACATATTGTAGTAATACCGTGTAACAACAAATAACCTATACGGTCTACCGTAATAAATTAATCAATGGTATCAGAATTTAAACAAAAATTGAAAGTAAAAGATAATGTCTAATATAATTGTTTCAACAGTTTTTAAAATTAATTCATGTACATAACATATTTAATTTCAACAAAAAAAAATTATTAATTATTCAACTTAATCCCTTATTAAGAAAGTAAGAAATTTTAATCCTGCTTAAATATATTTTTATGTTGATAATATTTATCTTATAAGATATTTGGATCTCACCTGAGCATTATTAACATTTATTTGTAGTATTTGTAGTATTTTATATTTTGAATTTAATTTCATTGATAGATCGAGCTTTCTGTACGATAAATAATCATATTCTGTGCTTATATGTATATTTAATTTGAAAGTTTCAATAGTTTAATAGTTTTTTTTAAAATGACGTTTTTTCTTGCTCGTATAAAATTGTATTTTTAGCAGTTACGCGATTTTGCATTATCACCAACGATATACTCTTAATACTTTATAGTAGGCTGTCTTCAGAACAAGTTTTGACATTTTATTCCTATTGGTTGAAGAAACGCACAAAGAGTAGAAAATAAAAATCACTTCTGTTTAGAAGAAAATATGAAAGGTATAATCAAAGGAAATATACTCTATCCGGCTTACAGAAATAGTTAAGCCACTCCCACAAATATGCGCTAAATTTAAATAGAATTTTTTCTATTGTTTTAATTTTTAAAGCACATAACACAAGCAACCATACAAGCATTTATGTCCTGCAAGAACGGGGACAAATTTGATTATTAATTTGTACCGTGTGAAACTGGGCACTGCATACATTGGTTCAATTTAGTGGGGCGTGGCTTAACTATTTCTGTTGGCTGGATAGAGCATAGTAGTGTGTGTGTATAAGAAGAGCTCGATAAACTTAATAATTGACTTGTACCAATGCAATAGAATTTTACTGTTCTTACTGCAACATATACCTATCTATCAAGGCCATTGCACATTAAAAAAAACCGTTGTTTGAACTTATACAGTGTTTTATTTAAAGTGCCAGAAGCTTCTAACCCATAAAATAATAAAAATTTCAAAAAAGTGAATAAATTAAAGAAACTTTTATACTTGTACTATTTTAAAATTTTTATTATTTTACGAATTATCAGCTTGTGGCACTTTATTGAAAGACTGCTCTTCAAAATAAAATTTTTTTTGCAATTATTTATTGATCAAATGGTAACTTGTTATACATTATTGGAAAGCCCTCGACGAGCACTATCCAACTATTAAAAAAACTTAATATATTTCTATTTAAGATAAGAAAATTGACAACATTTTTGGTTAAACCGGACGTACTACAAAAGTTGTATTTACAGCTAGTACATAGATCTTATAAATTTAAAAAACTTTTATACTTGTATTTTAAGGAAAAAATTGTTTTAGAAATTATAAGCTTGTGGCCAAATTTTCGTAGATCGTGCGCGCGCAACTTCCGTTGACCACTAATATTTTACTCTCAACGTATAACTTCAAAAAACAATTGTTGAAAATACTTTGCCAGCTATTAGATCTAAGTTTGCAGTGGGACATAAACTAAAACCTATATACATTAAACAAGACAATGTCAAACCACATGCACGATGATTAAGTTCTGCTGACCGAAGGATCAAAAGATGGATAGAACATTCAATTCAAATCGCAGCGACCAAATAGTCCAGACTTATATGTTTTAGATTTTGGTTTTGTTAATTCCATGCAATCACTCCACTACGAACAAGCAAAGGACATGATGTGGAAGATCGAGTTGCACAATAAGACCTATAGCATTCGATGGCTCCTTGAAAAACAATCTTATACTGAAATTTTTAGGTGCAATGGGCGAAAGGTGTGAGACTTATGGGGCTTTCAAGTTAACCTAACCCAAGTCAAAACTAAGTGAATATATGTATATATATTCTAGGAGCTCAGGATGAGGCGAAGAAGCAGAGCATAAACATTTTTCCTGGCGCTCTCGCACTGAAATAAAAATTTTCGATAAAACTAAATAAATAAAAAAAATACCCCCTTGATTCACAAAAACAATAGTAGCGCTCTCATTTTCGATGTAATCTTTAAAAGCAAGACGGTTTCGGAATTCTGAGACTTTTCTACATAAGATGCATATAAAATAAATAGGGCGCAACGTTATTTTTTCGAGTAATTAAAAATTGCAATTTTAGGACCACTTTTTTGCACAATTTTGAACTTTAAAAAAATTGTAGCGCCGTTATTTGTGGACGGATCTTTAAGAACTATTTAGATTCGGATTTGACAGCGTTTTTGATTTTGGATAGGCCTAAGAAACCATAGGCGTGGTATTTCAAAGCTTTGAAAAAAACGTTTTTCTTTTTGAAAAAACATGGGTTTTAATCGATGTTTTTTTGGCGAAAAATGAAAAAAATAGAATTGCTTTATATTGCAAGGGGACGTTCCTACGCACCCCTAGTAACTATAACCGGTGTTATTTCCCTGCGCTTTCTTTCTAAAATAAAAATTTTCGATAAAAATAAATAAATAAAAAAACGGATAACCTTGATTCACAAAAAAAATCGTATCGCCCTTATTTTCGATCCAATCATTACAAACGACACTGATTCGGAATCCTGAGGCTTTTTTACATAAGATACATGTAAAATATGTATAGGGTGCGACGTTAATTTAAGGAAATAAAAAAATGTTTATTCTCTGCTTCTTCGCCTCATCATGAGCTCCTAGAATATATATATATTATATATATATATATATATATATATATTCACTTAGTTTTGACTTGGGTTAGGTTAACTTGAGAGCCCCATAAGTCGGACACCTTTCGTCCATTGCACCTAAAAATTTCACCATAAGATTGTTTTTCAAGGAGCTATCGAATGGTATAGGACCTATCGTGCAACTTCATCTTCCACATTGTGTCCTTTGCTTGTAAGAGTCGCCAAAATCTATCGACGAATGAATCGAATGAGTGCAAAATGCTTTCAATGTATTAAGTAGAGACAAATTTGTTTATGCATTTTTGACTCTATAAAAGTGTATGAAGTGGACTTTTATGGCTAGCAGGGGCAATAATTAAAAATTTAACATATGAAGAAAGAAAAGCTTCGCTGTGAAGCACACTTACCTTTGTCGATAAAGCCTCCTGCCATAACCGGAAATTTAGTTTAAATGTATAAATTATTAAGTTTAAGTTGAATTTTAATAAATTTTATTGAAGCTTTATAAATGAATTTGTTGTGCAGATATACCATAATTTGGAACCAAATAAAAACGGAAATGTATACCATAACGTGGGACAGAGGTAGTATTTTTTAACATGCTGTGGTTATTTAACATATAATTTTTTGGTAAAATTTTTTTATGATAACATTGAATACTTTTTGAAAAGTAATATAAACTACAAATTAAAGAAAAAAGGAATACATTTAAATAATAAACTTAAATCATAAATGAAAATCGTTTAAATTTGAATAATGTGATATGAATCTAACATTGACTTATAAATCGTCAAAAGAAAAAGTTTTTAACGAAACAAACGTTCTGTGAATAACTTTACATAGAAACAAGTTTATGTGTGAAAAATTTGGTGGACAAATTTCTGGAAAATAAACTTTATGGAATTGTTAGCTTGTTTGGTATACTTTTGCATCTAATTTTCCGAATGGATTCTTTTTATAGCAGTCGCAGTTACTCTTACGTTTTATGTAACTACCAGTTATGCCGAAATTAAATTTTGAAATAAACAAATCTACCGATTTGCATTAGGTACTTAATTGCACTGACGCCATTAATTTAATACAATGCTTAACTGCAAAAAAAAATGATTTCACAAACATAAGAAAGCAATTTTGGAAAAATAAACTCAAGAAATTGTAAATTTTTACATACGAGGAAATGCATAAATGTAAAAAACTTTTGCATACGAAACAAAAAAGAGAACTTCCTGCAATTTTCGTTCTAATAAACCAAATGTCGGATACCATATTTTTTTCTGAAAATATTGGGTAGCGACATTTCTAGGTTATCAAAAAGAGTAATTCTAGCAAAAACTTTATCTACTTTCTATCTAGTTTCAGACATCATTTAATAATAACCCAAAGAAAAATGTTAGCTTCGTAAAAAGATAGTGCAAGGAGAATCGAACTAAAGCGAATATCGAAAATTGCTCGAGCAAATGTAGTTTCTAAAAGCAATATTATTGTTCTCGCAGTAATAAATATAAACTTTACAATTCTGAATTTGTAGCTTCACAAAAAATTGGTTTTATTTTTTGTGTAGTTGTCTTAAATTTTTTCATTTTGTTCAAAAATGTTTTAATAAAAATATGAAATAAAGTTTTGTTACAAATACAGATTATGCTTTTTATTGTATATATGTATTACAAAAATTTTAAAACTTAACTATTGTTAGTTATAATTATTTTAGTAGTTTACTGGATTAATAATATATTTACAAATAGTTATTCTAAAATAGTAATATTTTTTAATAAATCAGTGTTTGATAACAAACTATTAATCATAT
Source organism: Sinopyrophorus schimmeli (assembly GCA_036325965.1). Classification (NCBI taxonomy): domain Eukaryota; kingdom Metazoa; phylum Arthropoda; class Insecta; order Coleoptera; family Elateridae; genus Sinopyrophorus; species Sinopyrophorus schimmeli. The sequence goes on from JARFIZ010000001.1 coordinate 5,044,929, forward strand.
GTCAACAGGTTTGACTTCGCAGACAAATATCTAACACAACGAAAATTGCCATCGTTAATCATTGTGAAAATACGATTAATAGATTCATTGACAATTTGTCATATTAGCTATTAAATTAAATGTTGCACATAATTATTGTTTGAATATTATATTACGTAAAACAATGTTTGAAGAAAACCTTATAATTTGATTTAATAAACTTATTTATAAATACAGTAAAACTTGGTTAATCCGAACGAATTGTGACTTGGGGTGGAGGCGTTCAAATTACTGGAGTTCATCTACTAAGTGAGACTTTATTCAAACAGTTATCTCTAGAAAATATGACATAAGTAAATGAGAAGTGGTCGTGACTTTAATACAAGTGTATACCCTATACATTTACATATTGCTATACATAAGCATTTACCTGTATTGATGTATCGTTTGTACTTTTTGTTTTTTCCTTATTTCATAAACATAGGCATTCAAATGAGACTTACGTTCAAAGTTTAAAATTGGTGAAAAATATTGTTTTTTTACATATTATAGGAAAACTATTGACTTTATCGAAAAACTTTGTGAGACTTTTTTGTAGATTATTAAATGCAATTTTTTTAGCGTTCAGTTTTGTAATCATTTAAATACATATGTCTTTTAATATTAATTATTTATTTTTGATTATTAATTTTAAATGAATATTGAGGGAAATCGACTTTATTTAAAGATAAAATTAAGCTATTTTAGGATTAATATGAAACTGTTTACAAATGTGCAGTATTAATTAATAATTTATTCTTTCTGACTTCATATAAATTACTATTAAGGTGCTAATATAATAAACAACAAATTACAACGATTTTAACATGTTTTTTATAAATATTATCGTCATTTTTATGATAACAATAGCAAACATTACACCTAGAAGTAAGAAGAGTTAAACAGTTTCAGATAAGTTACTGCTGTGGTGGTAATTTTCATTTTGGCTGACTGTACCTATTTCAGTAACTGGGCGACCGCAAGCTATTACATTGCCACGGCAAAACTTGGTCACACAGATATTATCTTGAAATACTATAATATAAATGTGAAAGATCTTCGGAATTATTTATATTTATGATGGTAATGATTTTATAGTATTAAAAGAGAATTTATCATATGTGTTGTAGTGAACACGCTAGATGTATCTGGACACACACTCAAGATAAGCTTACTCGGTGCGCGATCTTGAACGCACGTATCATGCAAACGGAGAACTGACTAGAATAGTCCAGAAGCGGCATCACATATAAGCAGGCTGGACTGCGGTGGGAGGCATACTCTTCTTAGCTGGCTTTTGGTCAAAGTCAAAGTGACCTCTTTTTTGTCATGGATTCAAGTAAATTTTACATTTTTTTAAATTTAACAATAAGAAACAAACATATGTTTGCCTCTTATCCAATTGATTTCTCAGTGCGTGTTGAATGTTTGAGGACTTTATTTTTGTTTTAATGTTTTAAATCATGAATCTTGACTCATTTTAACCTTTTATCAAGAAGTTTAGTTTAAGTAAGGTGCAAAGTAAATAATATTGAAAATATTATGGAATAGAAAGAACATTTTGTATCCACTTGCTTAATTTGAACTTGATGGAATAAATATTATATTAATAGAGTGTAAAACAGTAGTGGTCCAACGTTTTCTTTATCCGGAACAAAAATATCTACCGAACCATTTTAGCGGGTCGGATGTTTAGAAAGTGAATTATAATTGAGTTGGTAAAGTACGATTAAACCAAAAGGTTAGTTTCTAAACCTACGCTTTACAGCTTAAGCAACCGCTTTGCAGGCCGTAAGAGGTCTATAGGCAGTTGATTTGAAACCACTGGTCTAAAAGATTGAGGGTTGTTAAAATGTGTGCGATAACTGCTGAAATGTAAAGTATAAATAAAAATAAAACAAAATGAATTATATTTTAAGAAGTAGGGAGTGTTCCCGGGTATGAGACAGGCTCCGGGTATGAGACAGTCAATTATTTTCATTATGCAATGTCAATATGGCCGATCTGATTACTGTCAAATATTTCTTTGGTCATCAGTCAGTTTTTGTGCTAACACTGATATGAATCGACGCATTACTTATATCACCTGCAAACATCGCATGTGAAATTGCATTGTGAAAACGTTTTTAATTTTTTTCAAAGTGTTGTTTTTTTCATGTAGGTAAATCAATTGAAAAAGAAAGTGTAATGTATAACATTTAGTGTTTTTCTTATATTTTACGATCCAATATTGGATTAGGCAAATATGTGGTTGGAAAACAATTTTTTTTTAATTCTCAAAATGTCGTCATTGTCCGGGTATGAGACACATCATATTACCATTACCCAAGGGTTCCAAAGCAAAAACATCATTAGTATAAAGTTGTTTCCGAACAAATTGAACGCTGTTAACAACATCAAATGCAATATTTGCAAGCGGCCAGTTCTTTTGAAGTGTGTAAACATGTGTGCAAGCATCTACACATGCAATCATTGCGACGATTATGAAGAGGAAATTGATAAATAAAAATTATGGAAAACATAAAAAATTAAAATTTTGAAATAGATATGAGGTTTTCACTTTATATTTTACAATTTTGAATGTATTTTTGTAGGTGTCTCATATCTAGATACAAATTTTTTTCTTGTCAAAAAAAAACGATGCTTAAAAAATTGGTCATAAAATTTTGCATGTTAATAGAATCACAAAACTTTCTGCGGATAAAAGTTGTGTACTTTCATTACCTTTCCAACAGTGTATAGAACACTCGACTTTATTTAACCAGTAAAAAATTTTGGCTCATAAACAAAACCCGTCTCATACCCGGTACACTCCCATACTACTTACTTTTTTTAGAAAATCTTGAAACAGTGTATTAAGGCAGAAGTACCGGTTTTGGACATTGTACCAGTTGTGGACATTTTCCACTTTATTTTGACAAATATCAAATATAAGAATTATCGCTACTTGCTATAAGTGTAATTAATGTATGTTTAACTACGATAAAAACACCAATGATGTTTTTTTCGTATTTTTTAAGGTATTTTATCAAAATTACTCAAGTGTCTAAAACTGGGCCCAATGTGTCCAAAACCGGTACTTTTACCTTATAGATAAATATTAAATTTTATGAAAGGATTTATTCATCATCTTACTTCTTAAAGGCTTTTCATATCGTGTATTATATATTATAAAGTTTCAATAGTACTGGCGACAAGATACCACCCTAGCAAACTCCTATTCGAATTGCAAACTTATTAGAAATACAATAATTTATTCTAATGACAGCAAAGTTTGATTCTCAAAGCTGTTTAATCTAGTATAGCAGGTGTGTAGGAGTGCCCGTTTCTAACAACATTTCTCATGATTTTGCTCATTTAATATACTCAACGTCTTTACCTTTCAAATATCCCATATTTTTCTATTAATTATCGCCTTCTTAAAATCTGAATAAATAAGTTACAGTAAATTTCTCAATGCCTATATTAAAATTCCGGGTTTTAAAACCTATAAGTATGTAAAAATAGTATATAATTTGATCATTTGTTAGTTTATAAAACATATGGTTTTTAAACGTTTAGTAACTTTTAAGACGGTTACGTTCTAGACACTTGATAAGTATGCTTATTGAGAAATTCATTACTGATGAATATTAAACAATTTTCAATCTATTTGTAACAATATTAATCAAAATGATATATTGAATATGTAGTTGGTATCTTAGATATGTTATGTGATGCATATTACTACATATATTACATCTTAGAGTAATTAATGTAACAATTAAGTGTAAATAATGAGAAGAGATAAGTTTACTTCAATAAACTTACGGCGTTCAAAGACTTTTGATGAAACAATTCAAGACACAATACTCTTAACCATGAAAGTAAATATATTACTAGTAAATGTTTATAATTTAACTACTTATGTTATTTGATATTAGTTTAGGTGCGTTTTCATCTGTTGTAAAAAAATATTAAAGTGTGTTTAAGTAATTTTCATATTTGTAAATATAGTAAAAATTGTTTATAGCGAAGATGAAGTGATCAAGAGTTATGTTTGGTCGTTATAAAGAATAATTATTGTAAAATATATTCGAAAAAACGGAGAAATTAAACATTACTTGCATAATTATATAATTATTGACTTAACTATGTACAAAACAGTGGAAAATCACCGATTATTTAGTAGTAGCAAAATCGATCCATTTATCGTACTATTGAAACCTTTATTCCGCACTTAAACTGCATTGTTATTGTTAAGCAAACAATCGTTTTCACTTTCAGGTGTAGAATAATACTTGGTTTTCTTTATTCCCTCAACAGCGGTTATGAAAAACGGGTAGCAATGAGAAAAAGCTCATAGTTTGTAATATCCAATAATTCAACAAAATTTTTCTCTGATAATTACATCGAGTAATTCTGTGTGGTCATTATAAACTATTTGAGAGCATTGTACTAAACAATATAAATAAAAAAAATAGAAAACCACGTAAATGGTTTAGATTTGGTTCTTATAAGCAGTTTGCCGTACTAACCGATGTCGTTATAAGGATATTTAATTTAACGTTTTGCCAATGATAGTTTTGTAGCAGGAATTTTTAAGTAAATAATGTAAAAATATGAAATAATAAATTTGTTAAATAGCATTCAATTATTAAATAATGATGTTAACGACGACGTTTCAGTTACAATCAGTTGTAGTTCTGTTTCTAACAAGTTTAGTTAGATAACATTGAGATGTAAACGGTTCAAATTTTCAACTTTATAATATATTAAACTAAAACTTTAATGTAGATTAATTAACCTTATAAAGCATAGTAGATCCTTCATTAATCAACTCTATCATAGTAAACTTGTACTGATTTTAAATTAGCATTAAAACTTCAAAGAAAAATACAGCGTTAACTAGAAAAGTATTCTTCTCTTTTTAAAATTAATTTTTAACAGAGATTTTGGACAATTTTTTGGAAATTGTAGAAATTACTAATTGACAGTGTGATGTTATGGGGCATTTCACGCCTAATCACCGAGGCCGTAGACCACATCATTTTGTATTTAGCCATTTTTTCGTTGTGAAAAACGCACTCATGATTTTTTTTCGAACTTCTATGTTGATTTCCCAAAATGTTATAAATTTTAGAAAATTGTGGAACACAAATTTTTGACACCTATAACTTTATTAAAAATATAGATAATTATTTAAAGTTTTATATCACTTTTTTCAGCTCCAAGGAACCTTGAATAAAAAATATTTAAAAATTCAATATTTTTTATTTTTATTTGTTTTTCATTTTTAAATATATTACATGTAGAAGTTTAATTTTAAAAGCTTATTACATTTTTTTTCCTAAAAAAATTTTCAAAAATATTTATTGACATCAATTTTGAGCCCAGTCCAATTATGCGATTTCAATATGAACAATTTTTTTTTTAAATTATTCATGCTTAGAAACATGAAAATTATAGATGTTATTTAATTTACGTTGTATAGTATAATACGTTAGATAAGCAAAGTTATGATAAATAATTATTTATGTACCCGGTTAATATTTGAATTTTTATTTAGTATCTATATTAATTTGTACTAAATAGATTAAATGTTACTGTTATAAAGACTATATTTGCATAATTTATCTTAAATTGATTCAAAATTTAATTCAAACTTGATCTTTTGAAATCATATACTGTTATTGAAACTTGTTAATTAGGGCGAAGCGGTCAGAAGTATAATGAAATAGTAGCTAATGAGAATTTTACTAAACCTATTATAAGAAGGGTTGATATATAAATTCAACGTAATTTCTATGTTTACAGTAAAGTGGAAATTCTCAATTTTACGACTGAGTAGTTTCACGTAATTCCAGTTCGAAAGCTGTAAAACAATACCTTGGGCGTAATTAAATTTGTCTAAGGAAGGTAGAATTTGGGCAACAAGCTTTAATATCTCTTAGGAGAGGTTTGTATTATATGATTTGATTAATTTATATAATAGCCCTAAATGAACTTCATAGAATTGCATTGTTGCCCACGCTGTTCTCATTTTTTTCCATGTTTCAAATAGGATTAATTAACTATTTAAATAATTATAATTTTGAATATTTTATTTTATTCTAATTAATTGATTTTAAATTACATTATATATTGTATAAAACTCTAGTTTTTGAATGCACTACTCGTAAATTACATATCAACTTTTATTATTTATATTTTATATCTAGGTACCATAAATACCATTGTAAAAAATTTTTGGGCAGAACAATACCTATTTTTTTTATTACATTTTAGAAATTAACTCTTATAATATTATGGCGAATAACTAGTAAAGCATTTCTGTAAATTTTCAAAACAAAATATAAATAATAACATATGTAGAAATAAACTTTTCAATAAGCAAAGAAAAAATGTTTTAGCAAGGTTTCTATAACTTAAAATAAATATTTGAATAATATTATCAAAAGTAATTAATATTTTAGATTAGGACAAGCTTTGTGATTTAAATAATAAATATTGAGCTTTACTCGGTAGCTTTCGATTTCGCTGTGGAATGTGATGGTTTTAAATCGCCTATACTTTGTCCGGCTAACAGAAATAGTTAAGCCACGCCCCAATAAATTGAACCAATGTATGCAGTGCCCAGTTTCACACGGTAAAAATTAATAATCAAGTTTGTCTCCGTTCTTGCAGGACATAAATGCTTATATGGTTGCTTGTGTTACGTGCTTTAAAAATTAAGCCAATAGAAAAAATTATATTTAAATTTAGCGCACATTTGTGGGAGTGGCTTAACTATTTCTGTTGGCCGGACAGTGTATAGATATATATTCTTGGTTTTAAAATGTGCGTCAACGTTGTCAGATATTTAACCGCCATTGTTCTCTGTTTTCCTATCGTTAACCTCCAAATTTATTCCACTCATCACCTTTCGGATACTCTCCTTTCATGTTTTTTTGTATTCATCTTTTTTTATTTTTGCTGTGGTATCCAAGTCATCACTTGTTTCGGTAACCTATGTTCTTCTATTCGCTGCACAGACCCGTGCCAAATAACTTGTCTACTTTTGATGTCCTTTATAATTGTGATCTCTACTTTAATTTCTCGTCGAATGTCTTCTTTTCTTCTTCTGTTGGCTCGTGAGATTCTCATTAAACTTATCGCATCTTTTTCGATTGCTTCTAACTTTTTTTTGTCTGTCATTCTCCAAGTTTCCAATACGTAGAATAAAGTGCTTTTAATTATTGTGTTGTATATGTTATAAACGCTGTTAAGAAAACATTAGATGTTACTAATCTAGTACGTAAGAAATCTAATAAAAAAGAGAAGATCTGTAACTATAGTGAGAAAAAATAACAGTAAAAAAAAAATGTAAACACATATTTAGTCAAAAATATAAGAATCTTTGAGTGGTTTTCAAGTACTGAATTTAACAAGTTATATCATACAAATATAACACAATAAGTTCAAGAAACAAGGAAAGTACGAGAAGAATTCAGAACACATTTTGGCACTTCAAATTTAAACTAAAATAAAATGGTCCTTCGAAGCTTACAAAAACATACCCATATTTTGGTCCTAACGAGCCAGATTTAACGCCAGCTGACAACTACAATCTAAAAAAAACTGAAAAAAGAAGCTTAATACGAAAACTGTGTTTATAGTAACGATTTTTACTTCAAGAAAAGGGTAAGTCCTTTACAATTATCCAAGTCCTTTCGAAAATGCAAGACAAGAATACGGCAACGATTGTAGCTACAGACTATAGTCTCAAAGAGCTCATTCGTAAACGAGCCGGTATTAAAGTCAAATTAATAAATTTCAAAAAATACCTTGGTAGTATAGTACATGATTCACATAAACCGCTTCAAGCCGAAATTTATTCACAAATCAACGCAAGATACTCTCGTTTCCAAGAACTTATTACACAGTTTGATAACGTTCAAGAAGCAATAGAATTGACTGTAACGGAGGATCTTTTTGAACAGCAAGCTACGGAAAGGGAGCAATTTGAGTTAGACTATTATAATACGGTTGCAAAAGCAATCACAATGCTTTCGGCAACTAAAAATTCAAATATTAATGACCATATGTCATCTTCTCGCGCAAATCTTCAGGCTAATGACAATCTTTCTGATGCAGGATCGATGCATTCTTCTACACGATCTTATAACTTAGTTACACCAATACCTCCACGAGTAAGTCATGTAAAATTACCACCATTAAAAGTAGAAACATTTAACGGAAAACCTGAAAACTTTACTGCTTTTTATGAATCGTTTAAAAGTCTTATCGAAAATAATCAAAGTCTAGATAATGTCTCTAAATTTCTTTATTTGCGATCTGTTTTAGCAGAGGAGCCTCTGAAAGTTATACAATCTCTTGAAGTTATTTCAATTAACTATCAAGTAGCATGGTCTCTTCTCAAAAGACGTTATGAAAACAAAGGTTTAATGATTCATAACCATATAAAAGGTATTGCCGAGCAACCGCAAATTCACAAAGAATCTCATGATGCGCTGCGTTATTTGTTAGATGAACTTCAAATCCATTATCGTTCTCTTGAAAATTTGGGTGAACCCATTCAATCATGGGATAGTATAATTATCTATTTAATTGTCAATAAATTACCTTACATAACTAAAAAAGAATGGGAATACAACATTGTGGAAAAAACAAATGAGCTTCCTACATACGGTGATCTAATCAATTTTTTAGAAAGGCGTTGCAGGTTTTAGAAAAAAATTTAAAAAACAGTACAAAGGTTTTATTGATTCTGCACCAAATGTAAAAATTGACCATAAATCAAAACAAACTAAAAGTATATCACAATCTCATGTTGCGATTAAAGAATATGCATGTCCTTTATGTAAAGGTAACCATGGTTTGTATGCTTGTAAAAATTTCATTGCTATGACTATAGAAAATAGAAGGGGTGCAGTAAAAAGGCACAAGTCTGCTATAATTGCTTGCGTTTAGGTCACGATGTTAAAAATTGTAAATCGGGTTCTGTCGTGTTTGTTCACAAAACACTCAACCTATTTGCATCAAGACACAAAGCCTAAAACTGTTACAAACCCTCAAGATCATAATACACTTACAAATCAAACAATAAATTGCAAAATAAATTGTGATGCTGAGCAAATCCTACCCACGGCAAAAAATTTTCATTCATTCCAAAGATGGAGAAGAAGTTCAATGCTTAGCTCTTCTTGATTCAGGAAGTATGCGATCTTACATGACAATTTCTCTTTGTAAAAATTGGGGTTATCCACGACAAGTACCAATATTAATCTTACTGGTATAAATCAAACTAAATCAAAAATATATTTTAGAACCTTAGCTAAAATAAAATCAAATCATTCTGATTTTACAGAAACGCTAACCTTTTTATTACTTCCAAACATAACTGAAACACTTTCAGTTACAAATTTTGATAAAAATTCATTAAAATCCCTCCATCTGCTTTAAAGCTTCTTGCAAATTCAAACTTTTTCAAAAATCTTAAAATAGATGTTCTATTAGGAGTTGATGTCTTTTGGAAATTGATCAAATCAAATCAGCCCTATATTAAAAAATATCCTTATCTTATAGATTCAGAGTTGGGAGTTGTAGTTTCAGGTGCTCTTCCAGGAATAAATTCCTCCAAGGTTGAGACCAGTACTAATTTATCTTTAGCAACTCTTTCAAAACAAATTAATCGATTTTGGGAGCAAGAAATATGCGATGAACAAAAATCTCTTTATTCCTTAGAGGAACAATTATGCGAATCGAATTTTAAACAAACCACTATTAGAAACAAAGATGGTCAATTTATAGTTTCCATACCCTTTCGTTTATCAACTGATATTTTAGGCAATGCAAAACAAAGAGCAATCAAACAATTTCTCTCTCTTGAAAGAAAATTTACTACAAATGGCTATCTCAAAGAATCATATTCTAATTACAAAGAATATCAGATTCTAGGTCATATGGTAAAATCAATGATTCCTCTAATGCATCTAAATACGAATCTTATATGCCTCATTTACCACTAAAACTACTCACAATTCCTAAGTTAGAACTTTCTGCTGAAGTTGTTCACACAAAACTTATGGAAAAAGTCAAAGTAGTTTTAGATATCAAAATTGACTCAATCACATATTGGACAGATTCACAAATTGTTTTATCGTGGTTAAAATCTGAACCGTATCGTTTAAATACATATGTTGCTAACAGAGTAGTTTTAATTCAATCCTTTACCTCAATAACGCAATGGCAATATGTGTCCACCCATGAAAATCCTAGCGATTTGCTTTCACGTGGTGTTAAACCTTCAAAAGTTGCTACATTAAAATTATGGTGGCATGGACCCGTGTTTCTTCTGTTAAATAAAACCAAATGGCCTTTAACTGTCGAAACAATAAACAATATACCAGAATTAAAACCCTCTACGCTAAGTTCTACGTTACAAGCTAGCGCGGTTAAGTTCTTATTTGATAAATTTTCTTCTTTTTAAAATGCAGAAAGTCGCAGCTTACGTCTTGCGTTTTATCGAAAATTGTAAGAAATCAAAAGAATTTAAACAAAAGAGTCCTTTATCTATAAACGATTTAAACAAAAGTCGTTACTTACTTTTAAGGTTATCACAAAGGGAAAGTTTTCTAAAAGAATATCATATTCTGAAAAACGGAAAAACTCTAAGCAGCAAGAGCAAAATCTTCTCACTTTCACCATTTTTTGATAAAGAAAACGATATTATTCGAGTGGGTGGAAGATTATCTCAATCAAATTTTTCTTATGATAAAAAATATCCTATTTTACTTTCAGCCAAGCATCATTTAACGAATGTCATATTTCTTTATGAACATAAAAGATTGATGCATGCTGGAGTTCAGTTGCTTTTATCCCATATAAAAGAAACATATTGGCCTCTCGGAGCTCGTTCTCTTGCAAAGAAAATTATTTATAATTGCGTACAATGTTTTAGAGCAAAACCTCGTGAAACAAGCAATATTATGGGTAATCTTCCCTCCGATCGCATCAAACCAATATCTCCCTTTTCTATAGTTGGTACCGATTTTGCAGGACCTTTTCTGTTAAAAGACAAAAAAGGTCGAGGTGCAAAAATTACCAAATGTTACTTTTGTTTATTTATTTGTTTTGTAACAAAAGCCTGTCATTTAGAGTTGGTATCTGATTTAAGTACTGATGCATTCATTTTGGCCTTAAGACGATTTGCTTCTCGAAGAGGTATGCCTTCAAAAATATACTCCGATAATGCCAAAAATTATGTCGGTGTAAACAATAAATTAAAAGAATTAGGTAAATTCCTAATTAATAATGATAATCTTGAAAAAACTCTTGTAAACGAAGGTGTAAATTGGATCTTTTGCCTTCTTATTCGCCACATTTGGGCGGTATATGGGAATCATGTGTTAAATCGATAAAGTATCATTTAAACAGAGTAATGAATAATATCTCGTTTACCTTTGAGCAAATGAGTACTATATTAACGCAAATAGAAGCTATATTAAATTCTCGTCCGTTATATCCTGCTTCTGAAGATCCTAATGATTTGAATCCCATAACACCCTCACATTTTTTAATGGGTAAAGTAATTACATCTGTACCCGATCCCAATCTGATGCATATACCTGAAAATCGTCTCGATGTATATCAGCATTCACAAGTTATCGTACAACACCTTTGGTCAAGATGGTCCAAAGAATATATTTGCAATCTGCAGCGAAGAAATAAGTGGCAAAACTTATTGAAAATATTGCAATCAACTCGATGGTGATTCTCAAAGATGAAAACCTTCCACCAACAAAATGGCGCCTCGGAAGAATTGTGCAACTGCATGCAGGATCTGATGGTGTGGTTCGAGTGGTGACTATACGTACAGCAAGTGGTTTAACGCGTCGCACGATCACGAAAGTGTGTGTGTTACCTAATAAACAATTATGTTAATGCTCGTAAAAAGTTTTGTTTTTAAATGTTAAAATGTGTTTTTAATTCAACAAAATTTTTCTCTGATAATTACATCGAGTAATTCTGTGTGGTCATTATAAACTATTTGAGAGCATTGTACTAAACAATATAAATAAAAAAAATAGAAAACCACGTAAATGGTTTAGATTTGGTTCTTATAAGCAGTTTGCCGTACTAACCGATGTCGTTATAAGGATATTTAATTTAACGTTTTGCCAATGATAGTTTTGTAGCAGGAATTTTTAAGTAAATAATGTAAAAATATGAAATAATAAATTTGTTAAATAGCATTCAATTATTAAATAATGATGTTAACGACGACGTTTCAGTTACAATCAGTTGTAGTTCTGTTTCTAACAAGTTTAGTTAGATAACATTGAGATGTAAACGGTTCAAATTTTCAACTTTATAATATATTAAACTAAAACTTTAATGTAGATTAATTAACCTTATAAAGCATAGTAGATCCTTCATTAATCAACTCTATCATAGTAAACTTGTACTGATTTTAAATTAGCATTAAAACTTTAAAGAAAAATACAGCGTTAACTAGAAAAGTATTCTTCTCTTTTTAAAATTATTTTTTAACAGAGATTTTGGACAATTTTTTGGAAATTGTAGAAATTACTAATTGACAGTGTGATGTTATGGGGCATTTCACGCCTAATCACCGAGGCCGTAGACCACATCATTTTGTATTTAGCCATTTTTTCGTTGTGAAAAACGCACTCATGATTTTTTTCGAACTTCTATGTTGATTTCCCAAAATGTTATAAATTTTAGAAAATTGTGGAACACAAATTTTTGACACCTATAACTTTATTAAAAATATAGATAATTATTTAAAGTTTTATATCACTTTTTTCAGCTCCAAGGAACCTTGAATAAAAAATATTTAAAAATTCAATATTTTTTATTTTTATTTGTTTTTCATTTTTAAATATATTACATGTAGAAGTTTAATTTTGAAAGCTTATTACATTTTTTTTCCTAAAAAAATTTTCAAAAATATTTATTGACATCAATTTTGAGCCCAGTCCAATTATGCGATTTCAATATGAACAATTTTTTTTAAATTATTCATGCTTAGAAACATGAAAATTATAGATGTTATTTAATTTACGTTGTATAGTATAATACGTTAGATAAGCAAAGTTATGATAAATAATTATTTATGTACCCGGTTAATATTTGAATTTTTATTTAGTATCTATATTAATTTGTACTAAATAGATTAAATGTTACTGTTATAAAGACTATATTTGCATAATTTATCTTAAATTGATTCAAAATTTAATTCAAACTTGATCTTTTGAAATCATATACTGTTATTGAAACTTGTTAATTAGGGCGAAGCGGTCAGAAGTATAATGAAATAGTAGCTAATGAGAATTTTACTAAACCTATTATAAGAAGGGTTGATATATAAATTCAACGTAATTTCTATGTTTACAGTAAAGTGGAAATTCTCAATTTTACGACTGAGTAGTTTCACGTAATTCCAGTTCGAAAGCTGTAAAACAATACCTTGGGCGTAATTAAATTTGTCTAAGGAAGGTAGAATTTGGGCAACAAGCTTTAATATCTCTTAGGAGAGGTTTGTATTATATGATTTGATTAATTTATATAATAGCCCTAAATGAACTTCATAGAATTGCATTGTTGCCCACGCTGTTCTCATTTTTTTCCATGTTTCAAATAGGATTAATTAACTATTTAAATAATTATAATTTTGAATATTTTATTTTATTCTAATTAATTGATTTTTAAATTACATTATATATTGTATAAAAACTCTAGTTTTTGAATGCACTACTCGTAAATTACATATCAACTTTTATTATTTATATTTTATATCTAGGTACCATAAATACCATTGTAAAAAATTTTTGGGCAGAACAATACCTATTTTTTTTATTACATTTTAGAAATTAACTCTTATAATATTATGGCGAATAACTAGTAAGGCATTTCTGTAAATTTTCAAAACAAAATATAAATAATAACATATGTAGAAATAAACTTTTCAATAAGCAAAGAAAAAATGTTTTAGCAAGGTTTCTATAACTTAAAATAAATATTTGAATAATATTATCAAAAGTAATTAATATTTTAGATTAGGACAAGCTTTGTGATTTAAATAATAAATATTGAGCTTTACTCGGTAGCTTTCGATTTCGCTGTGGAATGTGATGGTTTTAAATCGCCTATACTTTGTCCGGCTAACAGAAATAGTTAAGCCACGCCCCAATAAATTGAACCAATGTATGCAGTGCCCAGTTTCACACGGTAAAAATTAATAATCAAGTTTGTCTCCGTTCTTGCAGGACATAAATGCTTATATGGTTGCTTGTGTTACGTGCTTTAAAAATTAAGCCAATAGAAAAAATTATATTTAAATTTAGCGCACATTTGTGGGAGTGGCTTAACTATTTCTGTTGGCCGGACAGTGTATAGATATATATTCTTGGTTTTAAAATGTGCGTCAACGTTGTCAGATATTTAACCGCCATTGTTCTCTGTTTTCCTATCGTTAACCTCCAAATTTATTCCACTCATCACCTTTCGGATACTCTCCTTTCATGTTTTTTTGTATTCATCTTTTTTTATTTTTGCTGTGGTATCCAAGTCATCACTTGTTTCGGTAACCTATGTTCTTCTATTCGCTGCACAGACCCGTGCCAAATAACTTGTCTACTTTTGATGTCCTTTATAATTGTGATCTCTACTTTAATTTCTCGTCGAATGTCTTCTTTTCTTCTTCTGTTGGCTCGTGAGATTCTCATTAAACTTATCGCATCTTTTTCGATTGCTTCTAACTTTTTTTTGTCTGTCATTCTCCAAGTTTCCAATACGTAGAATAAAGTGCTTTTAATTATTGTGTTGTATATGTTATAAACGCTTAGATACCGAAATATATAGATATGGATGTAGTGCTATCTATGTTGTGTATCAATGAATGAATATTTCAGTTTACTGGTATTTCAATATCCTAAAACATGGCGTTAGAAAAAAAGTTTATTTGTGTGAAAACGAATTTTTTCAAAGATGTCACCTATTTAGATTAACTTAGGGAGTAAAACATTATATAAATACCAAATTTCATCCATATCGTTAGAGTCGTTTTTAAGAAACCAATGTTTATATATAAATATATACAGGAGGAAGCGTGGTACAAGCCGTTTAGTATTTGGGTTGCTACGCTAGCGACGTTGGTTCGAAGTGATTTGCATTCCCACGATAACCATCGAAAATTCCAGGCTTCTCTTGTCTTTGCAAGGTTGAGCACCTGGTAAGAGTAAAAGTGCTCGAAATAGTTTCTCTAAAGATAGGCATGCTTTGGAACCCACGTAAAACTGTAGGTTCCTCGAATCTTTGAAACACTACAACATTCACAACAAAGATTTAAGCGGGAAAATTACCTAATCCTGACTACAGGTACAAAAAAAGGCAAGAAGAAGAAGATGTATATATATACAAGAGTTTCTCATTTATAGTATAAGATAATTGTTTTAAAGCACAAGGATAATTAATAATAATAATTAAACTGAAATAAAGCGACTAATGTTTTTTTCTTTTTTATGATACTCACCTACAATTTTTGTTGAAATATCTGTTCATTATTTCACGAATTATTAAGTTAGAATCAGCAATTTTAATATAAGTCTAAATAATAATTCAAAAATTTTTTTTTGTTTAATTTGTTTGTGACTGTTAGAAGTATTAACAAAAGCCAAAAATGTAGTGTTTAGGTATATTTCTTATTGTGCCTGATGATTTTTTGCCTTTTATTGATTTTGATGAACGAATCAAAATATTTAATTTGTTAAGAACGAATTTTGTGTTGAAACATTTATTAATATAACAATTATTTTGACTAGAATGATTAGATATACCTATTTATTTCTAAATTTATACAAAGTATTTATAATTGTTTTTCGAGCAATAATTTTTTGTTGTATAATTTGTAATTGTAACGTAAGATTAATGAACTTTTAGATTATTTTCGTTTAATTTTTATTTTAAATAAAAATTGCTACATATAGATATATGAAGATTAATGATGAACTCCAAAGCTTTTGCCTGTTGTGCTTCGCTTGGAAATTCAATTTAATTTTTTTATCCATAAAACTTCTTATTTTGGGACATGCTTAATTCATTTTCATTTGCAATAAGCACATTGCTTTGTTAAAAGTAAATTATGTTTTAAAGTTTATTTAATCGAATTATTTTAGCTGTTTATAGGATAATAGTTGTATTACATAGGTATGTTGATAAATAAATATATCTATATTAAATATTTATGTACAGTCCATCTAAGCAAAGAAAAGTTCGGGAAAATATGTGAACTAAACTTAAAAGTTGGTAACGGTAAAATCTACGTCAAATAAGGGCAACATTTGATATTGGTATACACAGCGTTAAAACCATTAAATGTGTGTGATCTACACCGTTTTTGTATTTTTATATTATTATTAACTCAGTTGTGTGAAAACATTTTTATGCATATATTTGTACATATTTTGCAGAGTGTAATTAATAACAATTAGTCATATTCATAAAACTTGAAATATATAATAAAGGGCCTGTGTTAAAGACAAAAATTTATGACATTATTCAAATTTTGGTCCAGTGGCTTTTTTCTCTGAGTGTACCGTAGAAATACATCGACATTAGGTTACGGTCCTTCAAGACTTCTGTTTACTTAGACGTACTGTATACCTGTGTTATTCTTCAATGTTGTTTTACCTATAATTTCAAGTTATTTAAGGCTTATGCAATATCCCCGAATGCATTTTTGTAGGGAATGTCGTAGCGTGTTTCCAAGATACAAGGGATCTACCAGTTTAACGTAGGTTCCGAACCACGACCGTTTCTAGAGAAATTCTTTCGAGCAGTTTTACACTCACCAGGCGTTCAACGTTGCGAAGAGAAGAGGAGCGTGAAATTTTCGCAAGGATTCGAACCCACGTCGCTAGGGCAGCAGTTTAAACAGTAAATCACTTGCGCCTTGCTTTTTCATTTTTTTTTAATCTAAAATTTTAATAATGCATATTTATTTACGAGCAAAAATATGTTGTAATTTTCTTAAAATTTTAACATTTACGGTTAGTAATTTAATTATTTTAATGAAAGGTATTTAATAATCATTCTCTTGTTGTAATGTATATTTTAACTGCTTGGAGATCTCAGGTAATAGGAGCACATTTAGACTGGAATATTTTGACCCAATTAAGTTACTATCCCAATTTTACAAAATTTATTTAAACTGTTAAGGGATATTTGTATCATATGTTTTATAAAGTTTAAGCTGTATTCGTATGAGTTATAAAATTTATTAAATACAAATTAATTATAAAAACTTTTAATGGAGTTTGTTTTTATCAACATATTTTATGATTTATTCAGTTCATAAAATTTTAAAAAGAGTTTTTGTAAAGCAACCAATAAGTTGTTGTTAGTAACGAAATTTTAAACATGTGTTTCATGTATCTATATTATAATATCTAATATGAAAACATACATATTACGTGTGTATACTACCGTCCATAACTTTAAGGACACATTGTTTTCTGTCAGTTAAACGGTTACTTGTAGTAAAACTTAACACGTCTTTGCTTAACTAATAAAGCATTCTTTGGCATTGTTTAAATAACAGCATTGTGGTTGTTCGACAATAGAAAAAAAAAACAAACGCAAAAGACTGCTATCAACTGATAATCTGTAAAAATTGGCGGTCCTAAAACTGCCATTTTGTAGCACTGTTTGTAATTAAATTAGTAATTTAAAAAAAAAAACTCTATATAGCAAATGTTATATAAGCACTATCAATCCTTTGCTAAATAGTCTACGTCGTTTAATTGTGGATTTAAATAATTTTGATATTATAATTTGTAACATTTTTAGACAATCAAATAATCTCGTTTTTTTGGGCCAAAATACACATTAGTAAGTACTACAGCAATATTGAATAAATTTTTTTAACAATAATTAGTTTTTACACGATTTGTTTCAAGATACTTTAGTATTTATTAGTGTCCAAAAACTTTTGACGATAGTGTAAGTGTAAGATTTTTTATTGCTTCTATTTATTTATAAATATGTTTACTAATTCAAAAATATTAAATTGTAAAAATGTAAAATGAAAATGATATTTAAAGTATAATTTAGAATTATATTTAATGTTAAATTTAAGTACATGATATTTTAAAGAATACTTTAGAAATCTTAATTTTATCTTTTAGAATTTAGAGAATGGCGCAAATTCTTTAGATCTCCAGAATCTTATTGTTAAAAGCATATAATTGTATTACGAGAATGGAGGTAACAAATTAAATTTTAGGAATATTAGGTTCTGTTCTAATCTTTTCTTTTGATGGAACGAGATATTTCGTTAATTATCTCGGTCATTTAGTTACATGTAACACAATTAGAACTACTTATAATTGATTATTGAACAGATACGTGCATGTATATCTTTTTAAAAATTTTGTAAACGCACGTTATATTTCAGAATTAGATCTTAGCGATTAAAGAAAAAATGAAGAGTCCTCTAATATACTTTTAGAACAAAACATTTGCTGGTAAAAGCAGATTACCTATAAACTTCAAATAGCTCATTAAATTTATATACAATATACTTAAGCATCCTTCAAAACTCTGCAGTATGTTACGTCACAGCATCCGCCCGGCGCCGCGCCGTGACGACCATATCTATCGATTTTTATAACAGCAGCTTATGGATCAGCTGACATTATCACGGTAACCTACTGCTTGTATCGAAATTTTTATAGAACTTCTTATAAGCATTAAAACAATAAAAATGTTTTTTTAGAATATTTTGAGAATTTCAGTTTATATTGTTAAACTTTTGGCACTTTTGTATTTATAAATCATAGATAATGCTATAAAATTAATTGATTATTATTATTCCCAAAAAATAAAAATTATACTGTCTTAACAGAAGATAATATACCTACCTATCAAATTTCATAATCATTATAAGAGTTATTAATGACTTTTAAAAAATTAGATAATAGATATCTTCTTTTATTTAAGATAAGGGCCTAAAATCAGGTCAATTAGTAGACCAACGTAAAATAGGTACCTCATTATATTATTCAATGTGAAATGGCTATATAACCAAGCACTCTTTTATTCCAAGTAAAAGTACATCTTTTAATGAGCAACTTAAACGTCGAAAAGAGTTCATAATTAGACAAAAAGGCATGCAATATAGTTTTCGAAAGTTCTAGAATTTCAAAATTTCTAGTTTGCAGTATATACAATAGCATGTTTATTTTTTTTATTTTGAACGTTTATTTAAAAGATAATTTCCTATTTGCAAATTGTTGTATTTACTATGCAAAGTAAATTAGGTAATAATAAGCAATCATAGTACTGTACAACATTAATTAGATGCTGATACTGGTAAACATCGTATAACACAGTTCTCTTACAACATAATTTTGCTTTGATACGGTTCGTAAATTAGAAAAAATTCCTGTATAACAATATTTTTTTATGATATGGTTTTGTTCTACCACGATCTTAGAAATGAGAAAAATCAGAAGACGAACAATTTCTTTACAAATAAAAAACATTTGATTAATATTGCTTCTTAGTAATAAAACGAAAACATAATAGAAAACATATTAATATCTAATATTTTTGATCAATTACACAGGCACATAAAAAAAGAAAAGTGGTCAGTACTTTTGATCAGACCTATCTAGGGTTATGTATTTCAATACCTTGATTCTGAATTTAAGATCGGTTTACCAAATGTACCTCTAAAATTTTGAGTAAATTTCAAAAAACTACAATTTTCAGCAAATTGAAGCAGTTTTTTGCACTTTACTCAAAATTTTGGGCGTGTACAGGCCAACCAGACTTCCGATTTGGATTCAGCGCATCGACATACATAACCCTAGGTGGGTCTGGTCAAAAGTACTGACCACTTTTTTTTGTGTGCTCGTGATATTTTTGGGTTTGTTCTACTACTTTTTTACTATTTTTGACGATTCTGGATAAATATATGAATGATCGAGATTAAGAGATTGTGAATTTGGATTCATCTCATCAAAATATACATATAAGGAAGATTTGATCTAGCTTAATCAAATTTTCTTCATTTTCATAACTGCAATTATTAGTGGTTTTTTGCAATATACTCAAAATTTTAGAGGTATATTGCGTAAACCGAGCTCAAATTCGAATTCACGGCATCGAAATACATAACCCTAGGTGGGTCTCGTCAAAAGTACTGACCACTTTTCTTTTTTTGTATGCCAGTGTTATTGTTGTTTTAACCATATTTTTTATAACAGGGCAGACGTGAAATTCTAAGAGCGCTAAAAAAATATTATCAACATTTTTTTGTAGGGCATTTATTTACACAATAAATAAGGGCTGTGGTAGCTGAATTTGTACTCGTAGATAGACTACTAAAAAGCCAGAACCAGCGCTGTTTCATAGTTATAAAACGAAAACAATATGTTTCTTTTTCTAACTGTTGGAATTTAATTTTGTTTTCTTTACTAGTTGTTGTTTTGTATAACACGGTTTTGTATAATAGAATATTTTAGAGGTCGGTACGTAATTGTATTATACGGGGGTTGCTTGTAATTTATTCTATATACAACAATTTTTTTTTAACTGGTTACTTCGGTACTGTACTTCTGATCGGTTAATTTACCGTGTGCATACCTATTGTCGTGGAGGAAAAGTATTTGCAAGGTGTAAATAAAAAATATCAAAGTAGTCATTTTTTACGTGAAGTTTTTAAATTTACTTATTATAAAAAATTCTGAAATGTAAAGAAAAAAATAAATGAAAGAAAAAAGTTAATTCATACAAACAAAATTACTTTTCTTCTTTTTTTCAATTAATTCGTAAATGTATTCTTGCTTTTTTTTTAAATTTTTAAATACGTTTGCTGCAGTTGACTCACGTTTTTTGTCCTATCTGGTTAAGCCATTGACTGGTTTATATGAGGCCGTTTAAAAGGAATTATACTGTAATCTTGTTCCATAATACGAGGTCTGTTAGAAAAGTATACGACCTTTGGCCGAGAAAAAAATGGTATACCTGGAGCGTTGGAAACCTAATAGCCCTCAAAGTAGTCCTCTTGGGACTCTACACACTTCTCCCAGCGGTGTCGCCATAGTTGGAAGCATTCCGAGAAAGCGTCTTTCTCAATGTAATTTAACTCGGGTGGCGTTGCAGCCATAATGTCTTCTCTTGTCTGAAACCGCGTTCCGTTCAATGACCTCTTGAGTTTGGGAAACAGCCAAAAATCGCAGGGGGTCATAACAGGACAGTAAGGAGCCTGTTGAACCACAGGAGTGTGGTTTTTTGCCAAAATAGTCTGCATCAAGTGCGAGGAATGTGCTGAAGCGTTGTTGTGATGGAAGCGCCAATTTTTTGTTGACCACAACTCAAGTGTCTTCCGTCATATAGCATCACGTAGACGACGGAGGATATCCCTGAAGTACTCTTTGGTGATTGTTTGGCCCTTTGGTGCGTACACGTGGTGTACTACACTGCGGAACTCAAAGAAAGCAGTCGTTTCTGCGTACTTGGCGAGCCTTCTTTGGATAATGACGAAGAATGCTTCCGATGTGATGACTGAGATTTGGTCATCGGGTTGCACCCGTACAACCAGGACTAGTCCGCAGTGATTATAGTGTTCATCAAGTCAAGGTTCAGCATGTCTTGTGAGACTTTAACACGAAGTACCTTTTGCTCTGCCGTCAGTAGCTTCGATACGAAATGTGATGTCAACTCTTCGCATGGTCAAATCTTTGGTCACAATGGGTTGTGCCGAAAAAGGTATGATGTCCACCTCTTTCGCAATTTCTCGGATAGTCACACGATAGTCCCGCATCGTCATAGCGTTCACTTTGACAATGCGCGGTATATCGTCGGCTCATGCAAGCGCCCTTGATTCAAATCCAGTTTTTTGCAAAAAAATAAAGTTCGATAATTTTCTAACAGACCTCGTATGTCACTAATAAGATAGTGGTTAAATAATCAATTGCACAACAGCACAATAAACTGGGAGTTTATCTAAAGAGGACAAAATGAAATTTATAATATTAACTTATAGGTTTAAAGAGATGGAAATCAAACAGGTCTTTTTCTAAAAATTGATTAGAACAAAACGTTACATGGTGTTTCACACACATTTGAAATTATTAAATTTAATGTAGGGATAACTGCTTATCTATGGGTTAAATGTACAAAAATTGAAGGAATAGTTTTTTGTCACTGACTCCAAAGTATTGCGTTATACATTTTTAGAGATGCTAGATACAATTTGGAAAATATATTTTTCTGAAAGTTAAAGGAGCTTTAAAACAAAAAATGTATACGTACGTAAAGATAAAAAGAGTAAGATCTAAAAAAAATATAGTCGTACAAATGATTACGCTAGAAAAATAAAAGCAATTGCTCAATTCTACTCCTAATTGTTTTCAATTTTTTTATTTTTTTTAAACTCATTGTGTAGGTATGTAGATACAGTATTTGTGTTGAAAAATTTTATTTAAAAACATTTGTCAATATTAAAAAAATTGAATACTATTGTACAAGATTGTTATCTTATAATTAGAATTCAAAAAATTACACTTATTTACTTTTAAAAATGCTTTTATATTGTATAAAGGACGCTGTAGGTTTTATTTAATTAACATATAACTTTTATTAAATTATATACATAATGTACCTCTACGAGAAAATCGCCATAATTATTTAGTATCCCCTTTAATTTGAAATAGAACTTGCTTATACATTTTGAAACAAAACTAACTAACTTTAGAAAATGTCAACCTTAGTTTGCGTTAGCATTCTAATTTAATAAAATTAATGATCTTCAAGTACAGGCTCAGAGGTATTAAAAATGTACATAAAAAACTGCGTTTGTTAAACTTTGTTTGAAATATTGTACAAGAAACAATGTCAATGCATATTACCTAGTCTTTGTGTTATTATTAGTTAGGTATACATATAAATACATACATATATACATACATATATATATATATATATATATATATATATATATATATATTTTTTTGCTTGTTTATAACTTTAAATAAATAAGTTTTTTTTTAAATTTACTTAAATGGATTGCATTATTATTTGTTACAAGCAATGAAAAATAAACAAAACATAATGCAGTGTTTTTTCACAAATTTTTTTAGTAATTGTACTATAAATTTCGAACACTAAAAATATCTTTGATAGAAGACGTCAAAAAATGAAAAAAAATTTTTTCCTTAAACATCACAAAAAAATTTGCGATACGTGTTTCTGTTGGAATTAAAAACGAAATTTTTTGAGTTTTATAGGTGATCGTAATGAACTTAAAAGACACTTTTTTAAGGACCACTCTAAATGTTGTATTTTTAAGTTCATAATATTTAATTTAAATTATAAAATATTAATCGACATAACAAACAAGTGCGGCTAGGGTACATTAATGTTTTTTTTTACTTTTAGACGATTGTACACACTCAGCGTGTTTCTTATTGCTGGAGTTGTAGGAAACTATTCAGTTACAAAGTATTTGCATTAGTGACTACTGTGAAATCGTTGCAGAAGTTGTTATGATGTAATTACATTTATTTTATTTCAATATTTCTTTAATGATTTTCTTTACATTTATTTCAATCAATGAATGTGTAATTAAAAATAAATGTCATTACAAATATTTTGTTTTTGTTTCGTTTGAATTGTAAAACAGTTAGAGTAAAACCATTTGCGAAACAACATAGTGCGCAGAAACCGAAATAGCGTACAAGATTAAATATTTCCTTTAAACCGCTCGGCCAGCGGCGTAGACATTTAGACTGCCCTCTGGTAGCGTGTTTCTGACAAGCAAAGGACATGATGTGGCTAATGGAGTTGCACGATGAGACCAATACCATTCGATAGCTCTTTGAAAAACATACTTATGGTAAAATTTTTAGGTGCAATCGGCGAAAGGTGTGCGACTTATGGGGCTTTCAAGTTAACTTAACCCAAATCAAAACTAAGTTTATATATATATTCTAGGAGCTCATGATGAGGCAAAAAAGCAGAGAATGAACATTTTTCTATTTCAAGTCACTTTAATTACTTTCTGCGGAGTTACATTTCTATGTTATTTACAATTAACATGGAGGTCATTTACAAGGGCGTGATCTATACACAGGCAGTTAGTGCATCACTTTTTAAAGGGGAAAAAGGATGGGTAAGAGGGCAAATATAAGCTTGTGATATATGCTCATGTAGAACCTAACGCAAAGAGCCTGTCATTTAAATTAGAATAAGTTTATTGTAAATACTTTACAATTAAAAACATATAATATTTGTATTTATATCTCGTAACTAACATAACAATAATATATTGTTTATTAAAAACACTCCGATATGCATACTTCTGAAAAAATAACTTAAACATAGAAAAATAACTTAAATGAGACATTCAGGTTTTTGAATAGCAGAAAGTGATTAAAGTGACTTGAAATAGAAAAATGTTTATTCTCTGCTTTTTCGCCTCATCATGAGCTCCTAGAATATATATATTCACTTAGTTTTGATTTGGGTTAGGTTAACTTGAAAGCCCCATAAGTCGCACACCTTTCGCCGATTGCACCTAAAAATTTTACCATAAGTATGTTTTTCAAAGAGCTATCGAATGGTATTGGTCTCATCGTGCAACTCCATTAGCCATAACGTGTCCTTTGCTTGTGAGATGTGCATTTTCTTGTCAAACTCCCGTTTACGGAATACAATGCTCCGCCACTGCCACTTCGACCGAAGTTGGCGCAGCTTTTGATGAGTCATTGTGTTGTTTTGAAAGTGGTTTTACTATACATGGCGTCGCACTATGGGAAATAATTCAAAAAACCTGGTTTATAAAACAAAATTATAATTATTTGAATTTGGTAAATAAATCAATGCTATGATAGAAAAAATAATGATATTTTGTGATGGTATACTTAAGTAGCATATTGACATGCTTTTGTGCACCAACCCAATTCAAAGTCAACTAACATATTGTAGAAAACTAGTATTTTCATAAATTAGTTAGTTGGATTAAAATTAAGTATATTTAAAGTACCGTGCAAAATTTTAATAACATTTGAATTCAATTTTAGGAACTAAAGTTCTACTTAACAGTAAATATTGAATAACATAAGTTTTCTACTAAATGTTTTTAACTTATAGGTACATATTTTACATGTATCTTATGTAAAAAAATCTCAGGATTCCGAATCCATGTCGTTTGTAATGATTGGATCGAAAATAGGGGCGCTACGATTTTTTTTGTGAATCAAGGTTATCCGTTTTGTTATTTATCTAGTTTTATCAAAAATGTTTATTTTAGGGGGAAGCGCGGGGAAATGACAACGGTTATAGTTACTAGGGGTACGTAGGAACGTCCCTTTGCAATATAAAGCAATTCTATTTTTTTCATTTTTTGCCCAAAAAACATGGATTTTGTTTTTTCAAAACGTTTTTCCAAAGCTTTGGAATAGCATGCCTATGGTTTCTTAGGCCTATCCGAAGCCAAACAGGCTGCCAAATCCGAATCTAAATAGTTTTTAAAGATCCGTCCACAAATAACGGCGCTACAATTTTTTTAAAGTTCAAAATTTGCCAAAAATGAGCGCCAAAAATCGCAATTTTTAATTTGTGAATAATTACCGTCGCACCCTATACCTACACCATTTTTTTAAAGCAATTTTAAATTTCTTGAATAGTATAGGTTTTTTTTGAATTTTAAAAGGTTTTCTTTCATTTCTCAATTCTAAATTGTTCTTGATTTACAACATCGAACTTTGTGCACGTTTATACAAAATCTGTATTGTTCTTGTAACGTATTTTAAATAATAATTTTGTTGATGGAGGGTTGCGTCACATGCAGTTTGTTTATACAGTTCATTTATAGATCAAGGTGATATAAAGGCAAGATTTTAATATAACCATATAAAACTACTTACCTAGTATAACTTCACTTATCTCACATTAAATATAATTTACAAGACTTGAATACGCAACTACTTTTGGCAAGTTTTCTCGCGTTTTATGCCACAGTGCGTCGGTCGGATGGTTGAACTATGTAACTACAAAAAATAGGTACCAGTAAATTTACGCAATTCATTTAAAATCTGTTGTTAAAGCTAAAATAATTTAACAAGCACAATGAAAACGTATTTAAATAAAAGGATAGGTTGGGATCGATATAGAATATTAGTTAGAAGGTAAAATTCAATTTTTAAAGTTTTGTTTGTTTTTTGAAAAGTTACTTTTTTCGACACCGACAATAGGTATGTAATTTCTGAATGATGCTTATGAAGAAAATAATACTTGCTTTAGTTTTATGTAGTGAACGTTTCTTGTATCTCAATACTCTTAAGTCCCGCCAAAAGAAGTTTTACTTCAAAAATATAAAGAATTTAAATTTTTTTCATAAACATCTGGAACAGTGCTTAATTATAGTAATGTCTAATAAAATCTTTAGATAATAAAATGAAATATAATTTATTATAAGCGAACACTTTTAATAGTAATAATAATACTTCATTAACACGAATTTAATTTTTCTACAACTTTCGAAAGCGTGGTAATTTAATTGACTATTATCTGCTATTGTGCCGCCTTTACATTTCTAGTTTTTGAAAATCTGCGTCAATATTATAACAATAGTTAAAAATTTCTGAGAAAAGTCTCAATGTCGATAGTTCTGTGAGAAAGTGGAGAATTATTTTGAAAAACTGCATGTCAGGTCGAGGTTAGTGAGCGACGCGCAGAGAGTGTCATACATTTCAAGATCATTGGGTTTAAAGACTATAGAATACGTCTGGAATATGTTAGGGTGCACATGGCAGCGCCTTATTTCGGAAAATTTGACTGACATTTTAAACCTAGATAGGTATTATATAATGTATGCTAACTATTCTGTTCTTCCGATGTTAGGCTAGGTGTAAAAATGAGTTAGGTATTCGGTTTTATACTAACAAGGGGAAGGTACGAGGTGAAAAATTTATTTCGGGATGAAACCCGGTATATAAGTAGTTCACCTTTAGAGTAATCACCCCTTAAAATAAGAAAGCGCAATGGCCAGTCAATTTTGTGAAAAATGGCTTTAAATATTCCAAACTGCTTATATACTAATAAGTTTTTACGTTCTAAAAACGCCGCAGTAGCCTAGCGGAAAGCGTGCTCGCCTACGAACCAGTAGTTCTGGGTTCTAAACTCGGTCTCGCTTAATTATTTTTTTCAAATTAATTAATTTTAAACAAATCACTTACGTTTTCTAGTTGATAACTTGAAATAAAATCTGACGAGCGCGATGAAAATATTTTATATTTTACAAACTACTCCTTAAATTGTAACAGACTCGGTGTTTACGTAACAACTAAATTGCATATGTTTTTACTCTAGACGACGCCTGTTTTAAAGAAAATTTTACCAATGCAACGTGATTAGGTTCTTGGAAATTCTTATGTCCGCGGTTACCCGCTGTCCGGGGCTACCCCACTTTCCCCTATATTTTTGTTATAAATGCAGTTTATTTTTAATTTTGAGTCCGTGTGGATCCTAACCCTTGAGTTTTACATGTAAACATATGAAAAAATATGTCTCAACTTACGTCGTTTCGATTTACGTCGTGTATTTCGAGAACCTAACATTTCGTAAGTACGAGGACTGCCTGTATATAGTTTTTTTATTCCTATTTGTGTTTGTTTACTCAAATAACAATTTTATAAATGGTGTTTACATGTGCATTCCGGCAAAATGGCTATTTTAGCAAAGTGCTTTCAAATATTCAAGTGATGCTTGATATGTATAGTCTTTTTGTTTTCATTTTTTAACGTTTCTTTTAATTTTAATTTTATGCAGCAATAGGTAAACTACCTTCATAATTATTTAGCCTGTCGTTTTGTATTTTGTTTTCAACTTAAAACTTTAATTTGGTTTTACATAAATATTGTATTCTCAGTGGCGCACGTCAAGCTTTTATCACCTGGAACGGTTTCCAATTTGAGGCCCTTACTAAGTCAATTAAAATCAAGAGTGGTTATTAATATTATTTTATTATTTATTTCTATACAATTCAGATAAAATTATATAAAAATGGTATGCCACTGTGTGTAGTCATTCATGAGCCTAAAGTATTCCATTGTGAGTAAAGTATCAATAATAAAGTGCTAAGATGTGTTATATGGTAACTACTTAACAAACAACTACAAAAATAAATACAGTCGAATCTGGTTAAGCGAGAGTTCAAGGGGCCGCAATCTCGTTTTCGCTTATAGAGGTTTTTCGCTTATACAGGTGTAGGAGTGGCTTTTCTCCCTTATAGGTTAAAATGACGGGACCTGACAATTACTCTCACTTATAGAGGTTTTTCACTTATCCAGTTCTCACTCACCCAGGTTTGACTGTAATTGTATTATTCTATCTATAATATAAAAATGAATCGCTGAATGTGTACCTAAGCGCAAATCTCGAGAGCAGCTGAACCGATTTCGCTAATTCTTTTTTTAGAATATTTCTTGAAGTACGAGGATGGTTCTTACGGAGAGAAAAATTTAAAAAATTGCCTAAAAAAGTCTAAAAACAACATTTTTCTATAATATGTGGAGGGGGGTGTATGGTTCCGGGCCACCCGCATGGTGGCGTACGTGGTTCTATACGTGTTTTTGCGCCGTGTTTTGTAAATTGTCTGTGCGTTTGTGACTCATTTATAAAGCGTTGTGTGTGCTCTCGAGATTTGCGCTTAACAACACATTCAGCGATTCATTTTTATATTATGGAAAGATATGCCTCCTATAAGACGGCGAACAAATTTAGGCAGAAGAACCCGAAATGCAACAAATCAAATTAATTATCAATCTAATCGTACTGCTCAGGAACGTGAAGATCGCAATGAACGTAAAAGAATTCGGTTAAGTCCGGGAAGGAAAAACAATTGAGTGACGTTAGTATCGTATAAATATTAATGTCAATATTTGTTAATATTTATACGATAGTAACATTACTCAAGAACAAATTGTCTATGGTAAAATGTAAATTGTCTATGGTAAAATGTCACTTGAAATGTAAACGTCTCTTTGCTGTGCATCTATAATATTACTAAATCTAAAAGCCACAAATAATTAATTTTATTTTTAGACTAACGGGATTAAAATAATTTTATATGGAATAGTTACATAAAAGTTATACGACGTTTACTCTTAAAAATGCAGTCACTCTTAACCAAGATGTTAAATAATTTTAAACGTATAAGATGTTTTGGTTTAGTCGAGAAAAACAAATTTATAGATATTTTACATTTTAAACTAAAATTAAACTTTTCTACATTGTACCTACGGATCACAAATATTGATAATAAAATATTATAATTGTAATTTGCAGTAAGATTAATTACATTAAATAATCAATAAAATTAAACAAGATGTTAATAATGAGGGCTTTTACCTTAATGCGCTCTATTCTATTTTACAAGTATATAAAGCAACTTTTTTTTGTTTTTACGTAGTTTTTAATTTGTTTCTTTTAATAAGCTTAGTACTATTTTAGTGTTAATTTAGGTGAAATACCTAGCCCAAAATCATCAAGGTGGCAAATTTCAAATATGGTTTTATGATAAAAGTAATGACATGCTATGATTAAGACAAATAACGTAAACGTTACTAAACTGATATAGAAGCAATATTTAAATAAGGCAAACACAGAGCGAATTACTTTTTTGTAATCTATACATATAAATAAAATTGAAGTGTCTGTCTGTTATTTCAAAATAAAGATTTTTTCTTAAGCTCATATGGTTATTTGTACGTTACCAAAACCCAAACATGCATTTTGAAATTTTTGTCCGTATATCTAGGAAACAGCTGAACCGATTTTGAAGAAACTTGAATTAACAAGTACAAGACACTATTCTTGAGTAACATAGACTATATTTTATTTTGAAACAAAATAGTTTTTACTTCGAAATCGCAATACCCGTTCATAGCCGGGCGGGCCAGCTAGTTATAAATATAAAGATATAAATAATGACTTATAGTTTTAATTTTTTGTTTTATGTTAAGTTTCATATCTTTATACAGGGAGTTTGCAAAAATATATTTGACTACAAAAAACGTGGTTGGGGACAATAAAAGAAATTTTTTAAAAATGCCATTCTAAAATTTTGCAAAAAACCGTTTTAAAACAACTAAAGGAACAATTATTTTATACTTTAGAGACACACAGGTAATACTTTTAGTTGCATTATTTATTCCTACAGTATAAATTTATTTATTTTTTTAGAAAAAACTTTTTTGAAGTGTTGGTCTTTATTTAAGTTATTATTAGTAAAAATATATTTCAAATAAATTTACAAAATGCTATTTTTATTAACATTTGATTATGCTTTAAAAATTTAACACATTGTAGAAAGTCTACTTGTGACAAGAATCAGTCTCAAATTGTCAATAGTTTTTTATTAATTAATTATTAACTCTTAATGACTAATTATTTTATAAAAAAAAGTGTTTGAGGTGATAAATAATGAAATTCGATATTTTAACGCGCAAACGTTTGTATTATAAATAATAAAAATTTATAAATAAATAATAAAAATCGGCCGTTCTCAGAAGATGAGTTTAATTTTAATTTTATTATAACTTTTTCAAACAAATGAATGTAGCAATATTGCACAATAGAAACTCTCATAAAAAATTACTCCGCTACCCCTTTCGGGTCTGACAATAAATTCAAAACAAGCTGTGTAAATGAACACGTCACCATGTACTCATGTACCAGTAGTTGTAAATAAATAGTATTAGATATGTTTTAATAATTACTATCCTAAAGTAATATCTATTGCTTATCCAATAAGATTTGTTAAAAAGCGGTAAATTTGTTTTAATTGTTATTCCTAAGCGCCTGTAGATAAATTTTAATTACAGATTTTTTGTCGACGAACTGTTAGCAAAGATCGTAAATTAAGGTACTAAATAATGCTAGATGTTCTCACTTGTGGAGTGGCAGTCTCTAAAATACTGTTCTGATTTAGGACATTAGATTAGTCTGCGTTTATCTAAGCACTGTCGCAGGCATATCTCATTCGTTAGTCTTAAACTCGTTGTATATTCTGTGCATTTTTTTGTTATTGAACTTTATTGAATTAGGTATATATTTTTTTATTAAAGTGGATGTGTACCCCACGACTTTTAAAATACTAGGTCAAAGCTAACCAAATTTGTATCATGTGTTACTATTGAGGAATGGTTTATTTTTTACTAAATTAAAAAAAAATTATAGCTTAAGTATCCAAAATATTTAAAAAAAACTGATATTTTCAAATGTAAAATCACAAAACAGCACGTTTAAAATTAGTGAAATTTTGACAGCTTAATGATATTGTAATAAAATGCAAAATTTGAAAATTTAAAAGAAAATTGTAGCTGTGGTTTAAGAAATATTTAAAAAAAAATTTTTGAACGTTTCTCTATGACAGACATGGAAACAGAAAACGGCAAACTCTGTGGGGTAAAAAACCGAAGAAACAAAAGAAGACAAACGTTTCTCCTGGTTTAAAAAAAAATTAATTCACATAATACTTATAGCCAAATAATTTGGTAGTTTGTGATTTTCTTGAATAAATTACAATTAAATACAATCCATTCAACACTTAGAAATGTATGTATGTATAAAGTACTTCCTTAAAATGCGTCAATAATATTTGAATCAAATACGCTGCCTCTGGTGAGGATATACAGCATTAAATTCTTTCTTGGAAATTCTTTTAATGTTTATTTATATGTTGCTGACGTATACATGACGTTTCCAATATTTGCGCGTATGATATCTATAAATATCTGTTTATCAAATATTGTCTACAAAAAATTGAAGTTAGAAATGTGATAGAAAATAGAAATATCTACTAACTATTGCTTTCAATCTGTAATTTGAACATAAGTGGCGCTAACTACTGTCCGCGAAACGTAATAACTAGAGGTACACTTCTACGTTAAAGTTAGCAGATTCGTTTATATAACCCATACATTAGGGTGGAGCGAAAAATAAATTTTTAGCTTGGGGCTAGAATTTGTAGCTTATAAAAAATAAAAATTATTGAAAAAAATTTTTTACTCAACATCTTGAGGTGGCCTACTGATTTTTTAAATTAAATTCAAGTTAAAATTCTTTTAAAACAAAAAAAAACTATTTGGCTTGTAATCTTCAAATTTATCTAAAAATGAACAAATTTGATCGTTTCTAACTCAAAATTTACTTTAATGCCTAAGAAAAGTATGTTATTGTTTCCAAATTTTTTGAAAACTGCAATAATGGCGATAGAATTTTTTTTTAAGTTATAAATTGTTAATGGGCAAGAAAGAGGACACTTCGCAGCTTCTGGAACACTTTTTTTTTGTTTCAAAAGAATTTTAACTTGAATTTAATTTAAAAAATCAGTGTACCACCTCAAGATGTTGAGTACAAAAATTTTTTTTTTCAAAATTTTTATTTTTATAAGCTACAAATTCTAGCCCCAGGCTACCTACATACTACGTAATTTCATTGAAAAATAAAGTTTATTCAAATAAATATCCATGTTTAAAAGTATGTAAATTAGATAAATGATTTAATTACTTCCCTGTGGTAATCTAATAATTGTAGCTTTTATGATCTTGTTGACAATTAAATTAAAAGTTTTAATTTTTTTTTAGTCAGGGTAGATGAGGTTATAATAATTTTCTATTCGGTATAGAACTTAAAAATTAAGTATTTTGTAAAATTTATCCTTTTTTAATTAAAACTGTGTAGTATACTTTAAGCATTATTATACATAATGAATATTACTTCTATAAAATGTGTGAATATGTTATTATACTTAATAATAATAAATTATAACTAATAAGTGGAAAAACAGTTTATGAAAAAAGCCAGTTACAAATATAATTTATAAATAAAAGTTATTTAACTGAAATAAATCTCATTTATTTATTACTGACATTATTATTTTCTTTACGGATTTCCATCATGAATTATTATAGCTGGATAGTTATAAACACAATTAGAGTATATAAATGTAAAGAAGAATTGTAGTCAGTTAATTTACAGCCGTAGTTAGTAATTTGATGATACAATTTGGATTCACTTATTAAGCATTCCATGTATTTTAATTATTTTATTAAGATAAATTGTTAGAATTTAAAGTACTTAGTCTAACGTATGGTAGAATGGAGTAGGTAAGTTTAGAAGTAACATTTTTAATCTACATTTTCTGCAACCTTTAGTCTGATTTTAGTTCAGGTCGCGTTCTATGCTTTCGTTTTATTATCTCTAGGGAAATGCTTCTATTTAAGTTTTGTATAGGTTTTTTTCTCTTTTTAAGTTCTTGTGGAATAACTAGTAGCTACTTTGCAAGAGTGATTGAATCTGTAATTGCATTTAGTTCCATCGAATTGCTTTTAGAAATGGGTTAACTATCTGTTAAATCGGTTATATATTTAAGAATTGATTTAAGAAAATCTTGAACGACGGCGTGTAAAATATTTTCTGAATTTTGGAAGGAAGTAAAAGTAGTTTTAAATAATAAAGATGTCTAAATAATATCTTTTTTTTAATCAAACGTATTTTTGTTATTAAACCAAAACAGTAAAAAATATTGTTAAATAAGTAAATTCGTATATGTAGGGGAGGGGGGGGGGCAAGGAGTGATACTTTTGAATGGTAAACTTGTTATTTGCTACATTATGAAAGGAATTAATTTCGTATTTTAAAAGTATTTCTAAGCACTCTTCATATATTTTTGGACATGTCAGTTTTGTGAAGTTTCTGAGAATTAATCAAATTTTCCGGGAAATGCAAATAAATTGCAGTACTTAAATTGAAAATATGAGTAAATATTCGTACTAGTTTAAGTATCGACATAACCAATGTTCCTTTAACACAATCTTTTTAAACAAATGATTGATTACCCTGAATAGAAATGTAGGGTCCATAAATAAACAGAAAAACTCTTTTAAGCTGAATTTTTTTGCTCTTGTTTATTTAGGGGATTACTGCAAGATTCACTCGCTATTTGATATGAGTCGTTTCTCTTAACATATACTACTGCATGTTTCCTCTGCATCTAGAAGCGGCGTAGGATATGGGTGACGTGGGCCACCGCCTACGGCATCGGGGTCCGAGGGACCTCGCGCCTCGATGGTTTATGCAGCTTTCGTTAAGTCATGAAAAATATTTAGCTAGGACCATTAAAAGTCGTGACCCCGAATCAAGAGTAAAGCAGAAAATGTTTGTTTCTTTACTTTAACTGTTGGTCATTAATGTTGATTATAGTGAAAATTTTTATGAATAAAAATTTGAGTTTCAAAAATTTTTTTTATATAAAATCGGTCCTATTGCGCCGCCAGAGGGCCTCGCAAAATTTATCTTGTCCACATCAACTTTAGGTTTTGCCCCGCCGCTGTACACATCTATTATATTTTAATCAAGGGGTAGACATTTTATCTCTTTGTTAATTCTTATTGTGTATAACACGAAACTAAATGTTGTTTTTCGAAATTTGTCGAGGTTATACAAAGAAATCTTTCTAATTGAAAAACTGTAAAAAAAGTAAATATCTCCCCTCATATTCTAAGAGGCCAAAATGATACATGAATAGTTCCAGTAATTTATATAACTTTTATAACATCGCGAAGCGACATAGGATGGCCTACCACCACTAGGTACTTCTTTGAAAATTGTGCTATTTTAAAATAAAGTACAGTCGAACCTCCATAATTTAAACCCCGTTAAGTCGAATTTTTGGTAACTTGAACTCGAACCTGTTTCCCTAGGACTTGCCTATCTCAACGTTAATATAACTCGAATTTCGATAAATCGAATTTTTCGTTAATTCGAAGCGTTTTACAATTCTCTAAATTCTAGTTTCCATTAGTAAATATTTCGATAACTCAAAGTTAAATTTTACGGGTGCGTTGCAGTTCCACCACGCTATCTGATATAATTTCTTATGCGTTAAGGACGCATAAGGGATTATCTCAGGTAGCGTGGTGAAACTGGAACGCGCCAAATTTTACAACTTTTCATAAAGGTACATTACCTGATAGAATTAAAGAACGAGTCGGTTTGGTGGTATTGCTGGTTAAAACGTCTATTGTAAAATGTCTATTGTATTACAAGATTTGGATGTTTTGACGGCGGCACTTCAATTGGATTTAAATACTAATTTATGTTTAAACGCCTTATGAACAGTTATGAATTTTAAGATGGTTTTACCGTTTATTTTACAAGAAAAGAAACTATTTTTGCATTTTAGTTTTCATTTTGGTAGTTATTCGTCGAGTACGAGAATTAACAAAAATGTTTTACGTTCTTTATAGTTTGTAACAGAGTTTAACAGAAAATCTAAAAAAAATTAATACTTTTTCTAAAATTATTTACATATTAACATGGAATGTAAACGAAAATTAAAAAGTTTAAGCATAAGGGAGACAATTAATCTTATAAAGGACGTGGCACTTGGGCTCAATAGAAAAAAGGATATAATTAAAGATTTTGGTATTCCCGCAAACACTTTATCAACCATTTTTAAAAACAGAGACTTAATTGTAGCTGCTGCAGATACAAATGACCACCATTCTAGAAAAAGGCTAAAGGAGTCTCCTTTTCCCAATCTGGAGGAAGCTATGATTGAATGGTTTCGGTATGCACGTAATAAAAATATTCCGATTTCGGGACCTGTACTGTTAGAAAAATCAGCATAGTTCGCGCGCATATTACATTATGATAATTTCAAAGCAAGTCACAGGGTTGGCTGGATAATTTCAAAAAAGGAACCTCATTATTCAAAAAGTAATATGTGGTGAAAGTGCAGAAGTGTCGGAAAACGATTGCGAATTTTGGAGGCATCAAGTCTTAACACCATTACTGCAAGGGTATGAACATAGCAATATTTTTAACACCGATGAAACTGGTTTGTTTTTTAAATGCTTACCGGATAAAACTTTGACTTTTTTAAGTGAAAAGTGTTACGGTGGGAAACGCAGCAAGGAAAGAGTGACTTTGATGATAGGAGCTAAAAATAAATGATATACATATATATACGGAAGTATTTAACTGATCTTTTTTTGATAACTCGAATTTTTGATAACACGAATTATTTTTGGTGTCCCTTTGACTTCGACTTATCGAGGTTCGACTGTATATGGTTTGTGGAAAATTTACCCTTACCTCGTAATTTCAATAATTAGATTGTTTAGAAGACCATAAAAACGATTAAAAGTCTAACTTGTTGATTGTCATATAAAAATTTAACACAACGGGTTATCAACATCAATAAATTTTTATTAATTATAAGTGTATAATTCCTTGAATTGAACGTGACTTACGCTATACAAAATCACAACAAGCTCAATTTTGCATTTTCGCGTTTTTGTGGGTTACGAGGTGTTGGACTAGGCGTGCACTATCAATTTTTAACGGTACAATCAAAAGCTGCATATTTGCGCGCACTATGAAACAATAAACTGAACAATTAAACTTCGATCGCACCTTAAAGTAAAAATTGCACTTTGTTATAAAATGGACATTGTCAAGTTAGCTTCTACTTGTGCCCTTGTATAATAATTGACAAAAAATAAACAGAAAAAGTGGTGGTTTCATCCGTTACGAAGTAATCGGGTATTGAAGAAAGAACTGTATTAAATGTCAAAAAATATAGATTTTTTTATATAAGATTTATATTTAAAGCAGAAATACAATTTAATAATATATAATAGTCCAAGTGGTAACCGTTGGTGGTGAACCCAAATAAGTATAAAAATAGACATTATTACTTTTTGGAAATTACACAAATAGTAAACCAACGGTCTGGCAATCTGTAACTTGTCCAATTGTTTTTTTTAATAATTTTTTTTCCTAATTTCTTAATTGTGGTCTGGCAGAATTTTGCTCAAGTATTAATCTGCTGGACCAATTCTATTCAAAAGACAGATAAAAAACAAACATTTTGACGTTTAATTTTTTCTTATACTTTATATAGAAAATTTATCATTACGATAAATATTTTAAGGTGGTCTGGCAAACAGTTGTGTCAAGAATAGAGGTGCCAGACTTAAAGTTTTATATTCTACTGATCGAAACTTCTTCGAATAATGAAACATTGTACTTATGTCTTATATATCAATTTTACAAAAAATTAGGGAAAAAAATTAAAAAAACAAAACAATAGGACAAGTTACAGATCGCCAGACCGTTGGTTTACTATTTGTCTAATTTCCAAAAAGTATCAAAAATTGTATTTATGTCAGTGCACACTGTAAAAAGCGGGAGTGAATCCGGAGTGAATTTTCACTCCCATCACTCGGAGTTTTGGAGTGAAAACAAAAATCACTCCTCGTTGGGAGTTAACTTGGAGTTTTTTTTAGCGGGTTAATTGCGGAGTGATTTCTCATCAATTTCGGAGTGAATATAGATGTTCGGAGTGAATATCGATTTAACTTACAGAAATTATTATAATTCATTAAACACAATAGATTAAATTTAACATATAACCTAAATCTTCTTCTAAATCTTTACAATATAATTATAAAATTATTTGCATGACTGTAGTTAAGGTTAACGAAAGTAATAAATAAATAATATGTAAATAAGTCAATAAATTATATATTCAGAACAATATAATAATATAACAATTTAATCAAAAAATTACCTGATAGATGGCGTCCAAAGATATTTTTACAAAAATAATTAAAAAAAATGAAAGCACCATTAGTACTTCCAAACGCCATTTTCTGTTTTTTTATTTATATTATTATAAATCTAAATAATAATAATAACAACAATTTTTGTAATAATCAAATGTATTATGCACGGTCCTTATATCTAAATTTTATTCAGAGTGAATTTTTTGAATTGGTCATATAAAATAATGTTTGGAGTGAATTTCACTCCGAGCGGGATTAAACTAATTAAAAGTCATCCACTCCGCATTCACTCCGCAATTCACTCCGCAAATTTTTTACTGTGCATAGATCGCATAACTTAAAGAAACTGTGATACCTGTACTTTTTTGAAATTAATTTTATTTAGGAATGATAAGCTCATGGCACTTTACTGAAACAGCTTCATAATCCGAAAAAAAAATTTTTTGTGAAAATATCGATACATCAAATGGCAAGTAGTTATACATTTTTGGAAAGCCCACGACAAGCTCTATCCAATTATTTAAACAAATTGATACCCTTTTATTTAAGCTAAGAAAGTTGACACCATTTCCGTTTAAACCAGAAGTAGTACAAAATTTGTAATTTTGCCAATACATGGAGTGTATAAATTAAAGAAACTTATATATTTATACTTATTTTGGAATTTTTATTAGCTTAGGAGTTATAAGCTCGTGGCACGTTAAATGAAACAGCCGCACATTACTGTTGTAGGTCAATTATGGATTTTAGGGATGTGCACAATTTATGTATTGCAGTGGCATATATTTGATCGAGTAATTGCAACTACAAAAGAGTTTAGTTTTAATCTATGTGATTAATAAATAAGTACGTTCTTTCTTCGGTGGCTTATAATTTCGCTCTGTCAATTTTTTAGTGTGTCGCAATGAAAAAATCGAATTTTATATTTTTCTTAATTAAGAAATTCGAATACTTTTTAACCAAATGTATAAATGAACGTTTTATAATTTTATTAATACATATAGTATATGCACCAATAAATAATTTTAATTCCTAGTGTATTTTATATGAATTTGTCTGATTGTTATTATGTTTTGCAGAAGCTCATCGCGCCTTAGAGCTTTTAGAAGATTATCACTCTAAACTAACTAAACCTCAGGACAAGCAGCTGCGACTAGCCATAGAACGTGTTATACGAATTTTCAAATCTCGCTTATTTCAAGCTCTATTAGGTGAGTAGGTAGCTTTAGTATTATTACTTCTTTGTTTTTGTAATTACATGACCCATTCTTTTTTTAATTTAAATTTTTTGCATTAATAATTATAATAATGTTTATTATATTTGTACCGACATGAACGTTTTAATAATCTCTTATTTATACGACGATGATTGCACGTACAAAATACCTTACCTATAGTATATGAAAAATAAAATAGTTTAATGAGACATTTTATTATTCTTTTAACGGACAAAAATACATAATTAAGAAATGCGATATGATATTATTTCAAACTTTGAAGCAACTGAATTTCCGTGAAGAAAAAGAGACCTACCATAATTTCTCTATTTATATGTAAATTATTTGAAATCAAGTTTTCTCTTCTATATAGTTGAAAATTTCGCAACGAAATGTTTACACAATGTCTTATAGAATCTGTGTACCTAAACAATTATTATTTCTAAAATAGTATTTATAGAACCTAAAATACAGTTATATACAAATTAACTGTAAAATGTAAACAGATAATTTGCAACAGTAGCAAAGCTAGCGCTCAATGCTAATGCATACAAAATGTATTTCTTCAAATAAGTGAAACCAATTTTTCATTATCTTTACTGCTTTAATTCTGCAAATAATTGAAATGAACCTTTTTTTAAACCTAAGTTATTTAGAGAGGGAGACGTAATATTATGTCATAAATACTTTTTGGTAGAATTATTTAATTAAATAACACAATTAATTTGTAAAGGTATTTCATCAAAAAGAATTTAGGAAAATTGCACAAGTAATTAATACGTAAATGTAAATTAATATATTTTTAATGCTTATAAATTGGTTTTGAAACAATTCTGTACAAGGTATCTTTAGATGATTTATTTAAATTAAATTCGAGTTTAATTAGTTTTATGTTTATAGGCAAATTAAAAATGATCGTAAATCTAATTTTACTTGCAATTAACAAATTATTTAAAAATGTACAATCTTTTGATCATGCGATCATAATTTTTTATTCATCTACAAGTGTAGTTACACTTATACTAACTATTAAAAAGAAATAAAATGATTATCTAACATCTAAGAAATATATTTGAAAGAAAACGTATCCAACATCACTTCTAAAATTGATATGTATTTGCGTGGTTCAATTTATCCTTTTTGATGGTGCAGTTCTTAGGTTGAATATTTCAAACTGTCCTAATGTTGGTTTTTTGATTTTTGTTTGCAAATGTATCTACATATTGAAAACCTAAGAACTTGTATGAAACAGATAATGACATAGGTATTTACTTAATGTAAAAAAAATGTCAACGAAAAAACAAACAAGATTTTATAAAGCTATTTTTTAAACGTTATTAAAATAATTTATTTGTGTAAGAAACCGCAAACGAAATTGAATTAATCATTACTTAATAAATTGATTTATGAATTATTAACACCTGTGTTTTATTAAATATTTAAAAAAAGAAGATATTCCAGTTTTTATGTATATATTAAATAATAAACTCCTTTAATGCATAACTATGTGTGTTACTTATATTTTCAAATCAAATATGTATTTTGATTTTTAGTGGCTAGGTAGATATTTTTCAAAATAAGTATGAAATACGAAATAATGAATACTATACACAAGAATTGAACTGGTATGTATGTATCTAAGTATAGGACAAAGCAAACTAATTAGTACCAAAGTAAGGACCGCGTTTCTTAGCATGTTAACCGCATTTCTTAATGTATGTAATACAATTATTTGTAATTGTTTAATTTATGGTACAAATTTAAAATATTTTATAATTGTGTCTTGGCCGATGCAAAAAACTTTGCTTAAAGTATTTATATAAAAGACTTATTATTATGTAGTATTAAACAATTTTATAAAAAATTAAAATAATTTATATATCATTTACATATATTAACATTATTACTATTATAAAATTATTTTAACTTATTTATTAAACACATATTTTTTTGAGAAATCAAAGTAAACAAATAGTTAATTTTAATTTATTATGCTTGGATAATGCTCTGTAACAATTTACAATATTTAGTTTACTATTTTAATGACGTAAATCATATCATAATTTAATGAAAACAAATAAACCGATATAAAAATAAGTTATAAGATAAATAAAATTTAAGAACTAGAATGGGTAATTATCTACCATTGCCAAGTTTTTTGCCATCCGCTTGAACCACCACTTAGCCCACCTTGTGTACTAGGAACGTAAACGCCTGTATATGTACCGGAATGTCCAGTAAATGTGTTTTCGCCGTTTAGGCCCCCATAATGGTTTCCGTGATTTAGATTTCCATCAATAGCGTAAACTTCATATTTATAAATGTTCCCATGGGATCCCAAGTTGAGATTCCCGTAACCGTGGTTATGACCGTGAGTATTTTGTAATTCGTGCCCGTGACCATACCCATGACCATACCCATAACCATGTCCATACCCGTAACCATGTCCATACCCATGATCATGTCCATAACCATGGTCATGACCATGTCCATACCCATGATCATAACCATGTCCGTGCTGAACTGTGTTTTCTTTTATGTAAACAGGATATGGTTTAGGAACTTCAACTTTTACTGGATGGGGTACTTTAACGTAAACAGGTTTTTCTACAGGATAAGGTACTTTTTGATAAACCGGATATGGTTTTGGTACTTCTACAGGAACTTGGATAGGTTTTGGTACGGCAACTGGATAAGGTTGAGGTATAGGAACAGGTACCCTTTGGGTTACCGTTACGGGGTATGGTTGAGGAACCGGTATATTTTTCGTAACTGTGTGTACTGAATGAGTGTGAGTATGTGTGTTGCCATGACCTCCATAATCACCGCCATATGTTCCATATCCGTTACCATATCCCGTTCCATATCCGTATCCTGTGCCATAATTGCCAGTATATCCATTACCATATCCTCCACCATATCCTCCACCGTAACCTCCACCATATCCACCTTTCCAACCATTACCATAGCCGTATCCACTTCCACCCGTCGAACTCCATCCGCTTCCAAGATTTATATGTCGTTTATTTACTGGTTTAACGTTTCCATTTTCTGTGCAATCGCTTAATGTAAGACCACATAAAATTAATGCTGCATACTAAAAATATTATTGATGTTAATTAATGTTAAAACTTTTTACGAATAGTTATACAAACCAGGATACACCACATTGTGAAAAATTATTATTCGAATTGCTAAAATGAGAATGACACAATTTTTTAAAGTCTTCACCTATTTATAAACCGGTAGTTAATTCATCCTATAACCTGTATTTTAAAGTTGACTTGTGGGATGATTTAAAAAACTTGTTAATTTTTTCTTTAAAAGAGCAGTTTCAATAATTAATGTTATATTTATTGTTTGGGAATTTCATATAAGATTTTACGAAATGCTAAGGTAATTCCAGTTTTTGGTGGTTTGATAAAAAAAACGGTCAATTGAATTTTAAAAACCTTTTTTTTATATCTTATTTTGGGACGTTCTGTTTCTTTTATACAAACGTTTTTATCTCATACAAGATCTATAATATAAAATCAAAGTTTACCTATAATTTTAGTAAGTAATATTTATTTGTCTCGAAGGTTTTACGAAAATAATAAATAAATATTCTCGAAGTCTTAAGTTTTAATAGATTTTGTATATATCTATATTCAGTTAAAATTAAAAAAAAGACAGGGGTCGGATTATTTTGCGATAACCATTAATAAGTGTCAGAGAAAATATCCACTTAGGTCATTGTTATTGTTGATCTCGGGATTTGAAGACCCGGATGCAAACGAGTAGGTATAAAAAGCAATCGGCATTTTTAGGGTTGTCTTGAAGCAACGTATTCTTTAAGAAACAGTATTATGAATTTATAAACATTTAAAACGCTATTAAAACCAGTGCCTTTCTTTTGTGAAGGGTGAAAGCGTGCCACGCACCTAGGTGGACAATTCAATTTAGGAGGGCAAATGATTGTAGATACCTACAAAGGTTTATTTCATTCCTTTTAAAGAGGATGTGGTAGTATATCTTTGTAATTTAAAACACTGTTATATGTCGGCAAAAATATGCTCAAGTACTAACAATAAGATCCAAGTTGTTGATATCTCTATATTTTACAATAAATATAAAATAATTATTGTTTTTAAATTTTTATACATTTTCCACTAATTATAAAAATAAAGTAATTTTAAAATTGCAAAGCGAGCTATGTGTAACAAAAGTAGGGGGAAAGTGGCATGAAACAGCCAAGTTTTGAAAAAGCCATTATCAATTACGCGGTAGTTTTCATACGAATCGTTTATGTATTATTATTTTAAGATAGCAACACTAGCCAGATATCCCCCACAAAAATTTGACCGTTCACCGTCAATAAACGGCGCCGATACGACGTATTGAAGATTTTGTCGTCAAAAAGTAAGGTTTTGAGTTCAGTTTATATGTTTTCTAACGCCTATACGTACAAAACTAATAATATGATTACACTATAATTTTATAGATATATTAGGCCTTCTAATAACGTATATATTTTGTAGACGAATCTTTGATTTCATAGTAATTTTCGAGATTTTGTTTCTTGAGAGAATATGTTTTGAAATAGCCGGACTGCAGTGTAATGAAAAAGCCACCTTTTAATTGCATAAAATGCAATAATAGTTGTAGTAACAGCAATCAAGAGTGGTACCGATGCAAAATTGTAATTGTTGGGCATATAAATCCTATGGCGTAAAAGGGAAATTGCATTATTTTTGCTAAAAACGTTTTTAAGTTTTTGCAATGATTGATCTCAAACGTCAAATTGTTTGACAGTTTCTTTGATTTATGTAAGTAAATATTTTATCGAGAGTTTGCGTTATTTAAAACGTTTTATAATTATATAAGATCTAAAATTATAGCTTAAGATTATTATTAAATAATATC
Organism: Sinopyrophorus schimmeli; assembly: GCA_036325965.1. Lineage (NCBI taxonomy): Eukaryota > Metazoa > Arthropoda > Insecta > Coleoptera > Elateridae > Sinopyrophorus > Sinopyrophorus schimmeli. Next base: position 5,088,721 of record JARFIZ010000001.1, read on the forward strand.
TTCGTTAATGTGCAGTTTTAATCTTGTAATAAGAACATGGCTTTTCCAAAAATTGGGTTGGCTGTTTCAATACCTATAGGTTATGAAAAAGCCAAATTTTATTTTTTTTATAAATGATTAGAAGTCGAAAAATATCGTTAATTTTGAAAAATGTTTTATGCCATTACGTACATAAATGCATGAACAATTACAGATTTAAAAAAAAATTTGATTTATTTATGTCCTTCTATATTATTTTTCCCTTTTTTTAAAACTGGCTGTTTCATGCCACTTTCCCCCTAAATGGTAATCTTTGTTATGTAGGTAGAAATAACATATACAAAGTTTTTAATACTTTACACATACATATGTAAAGTTGAAATAATACACAAGTTTTTTTATAAACACATTATTGAAATAAGATTTATTCTATTTTCTTGCAAAGCTTTGCTTTAAAATTCATTGACACCTTTCCGCATAAAATTAGTTCAGTTTTTAAAATGAATAAAAAGTATCCCATTGGAAAAATTTTCGATATAAAGTGTTCTAATAAATATTTCTACAAATTTCTATAAAACTGTAGTTATTCAACTTGGATTACTAAAAGATCAAGGTTATATGTAAAATAAATTATGTAATTTATTCATAAAAAAATATTTGACTGTAAATTTTACACCTATTTTAACTTATTCTATATCATGCGGATCATTTATGACTCATGATAAATATATCATAGAGAAAAATTTTTCATAAAAATGTGGCTATTATAGTTGTCTTTCCTACTATCACCTTTTGAGTTAATCCACTTGGTTTTACAAGGTACATTTGTATTTTCTACAGACACAATAGTTAGTGTTGATGGCGTAGTACTACATTAATTTTTTTTACGCAGATCTGAATAATACATTTTCTAAATAATCGGATTGGTAATTCTTTATGCGTATATTTGTCAAATTTTGGCTTTTAACCATTTCAGATGATTCATTGATAATTTACACAGATAGCTTTTAAACAAAATCTATTTAACATTAGATATGGGTTTTAGTGTAATTATTAATGTAATTTTTAAAGCAGTACCTATTTACTCTATTTTTACCAAATAAATTATACGCAGAGTATTCCATTGCATAAAATTAACGTAGATCATAATGAGCATGACTCAAACTGATTATAGGATTTTTATAAGAAGATCAAGATATTATTAAAAAGTTTTATTTGAAATAAATGTTTCTTAATGTCACATACCAAGAAGTGAGACACCCTGTGTTCGTAGAAACTTGGGTATGTTCATAAAATTCAGATATTTTGTATTTAAATTTAAAAAAAAAAGAACAAGACACAGTATAACTATATATATATATGAAGAACATCTTTATGTTTGAATTTGTAGTTTTTGTTCTTTGGAATTTAAGTTTTAGTGATTATAATTTTTTTTTCTGAAATTTATAGCTCTTAATGTAAATAACACCAAAGAATAGACAAGGTTAAAGTAGTGTTAAACAATAATTGACATTTAAATGTAACTTAACTTAGTTATATAAAAAGTATCTACATATTTAAATTATTACAAAAGCGTTTGTATTAATTATGTAAAATAATTAGGAGTGTTAAATGATTAAAGTTTTCATGTTTTAAAGAATATATCTAACAAAGTCGAAATTAAAATATAACAGTAAATAACTTTTATTAGAAATTAAAAAAAATCTATTTTATTGGTATATAGTGAAGTTTATTATAATAGTAGGCATTTGACATTTGTCATTTTTGAGACAATTTTAGTTGAATCAAATATTCTATTTAAAAAATTACTTTAATAAAAATATAATAGAGAACCATCAAGTTGTTCAAAAATAAATTTTAAAAAATATTTATTTATGTAAGTAATTTTCAAAACGGAATAGATTTCTATAACGGAAAAGTTTTCTATAGAATGGTTTTGATAAATTTCAATTTCTTGTTTTATTATAGTGTAAAATTATTATTATTATAATTATTAATTCATTTGTGTAATTAATGCCTATTATTGCTTTTTGTTACAGGTAAGTTCTAGATCTATTAGTTACACTATTAAGACGTAAGTAAGCACAAGAATATATCAAAAACTTTACCTAAAAGTAGTTGAAAGATTATTATGATGTTTTTGTTTTAAGTTACTACAATAATAAAGAAAATGAAAACTTTATTTTACAAAATTCCTCTATTCAAGATATAATTTAATCATAATATATTTGAAAATTTGGTCAAACTATTTTAAAACAAATCAAAACTCTATTTTGTTAATATTTTGATAAGTAATGAAGTTAACACAACAAGTAATCATAACACAAGTAAAACAATTTCACCTTGCGTAGTTCTCAAATTTCATTATTAATGTATTTCAGTGTTAAAGTAAAGCATTAAAATAAAAACATTTTTTACTTCAAATTTTTAGTTTAATTTTTATGTAATTCAAAACAAGTTTGTCGCAATTGTAGTTGAATCTTTGCGGTTCGAAACTAAAATAAAGATTTCAGGGAATCCATCTGGCGTCCTTTGAGCGTAGCATCATTTAAGAAATAGACTTCCTTTCTTAGTTGCAAACCGTTTGGTTTGTTTCTAGTTATCAAATTCAAATTAAAATATCGATAAAATAAATTTTCTTTATATTTAAAATTAAGAATATAGAATAGAAAATAAATAAACACATTTACACACGCGGTAGTAACAATTTTACAAAATTATGGAAAACTAAAGATGTAAAATGACGGATAGAATTTTAAAATTAATTTACGAAACAAAAATTATATTTTTATTTGAAGAGTTATATTTTATATATTTAAATATCAATTAATTTTTAATGGAACAAATATTGAATAAACTGAATCATCCGTAGCTCTCGCTGGCATAGGTTTTGCTCCCTCTACCATGACTTTGCACTAAGCGAATAAAAAAATACTTTGCTGTTCTTTCATGTACAATAGAGTCCCGATTATTCGAGCTAATGTGAACCAGACAACCCTGTGATATATAAAAACTCAAATACAGAAAAATATACGAAACACCAGAGACACCAGAATAACTTTTAATATAAAATACACTTTTAAAAAGATGATTTGTTAAAGGTCAACAATACAGCCTAATAACTATCGATTACTACATCAATAGTGCAAATTAGTGTTTATACCTATAAACAGACTGTTTTTATCTGAACAACTATTAAGTCAGTCGGTAAAGAAATAAACTGAAATTATATGAAAACTCGACGGCGATTGGTTTTTTAACGAAAAATAACCCTTAAGATTGTTTCATATAATTTCATTAATTTTGTTGGATCTTGTATATAATACAGTAGTTCAAATGACTGAATGCAACTCAAGTATTGACCGTTATATCTACATCTGCGCACTTTTGTTGTTCGAATGTTTTGTTAATATTCTCTTAAAAAGTTGTTTTATTAATAAAAACATGCACATGTGAATTTTAAATATACAATTTCATTCATAGTTTTTTATTGATCGTGCTTTAATTTAAATATCTCTTAAATTTTTTAAGCAAATGTATTATAATTAACACTTTCTTGAATTTGAGGTTAGTTTTGATAATTCTTATAAACTGACAAACCCTTGCTTATAAAATCTTTATTTTTTATAGAGAAATGACAACTATTACGCTTGCACATTACTTACAATTAGTAGATAGGTGCTGGAGAAATCAAGATGGAATTGTAATAGCACATTTGATATCATTGCAACATGATCATGTGAAAAGCAAAAATTTACAAATAGATAAACCACAAGCAATGGTTGAAAGATTCTTAACAACACCATTTGATGAAGTAATTACTTATCATTTAAAATGTTTGTATAGTTGTTATAACAAGCAATATCTAGAAGCTTATCAGCATCAAAGTTCTTTAACTCAATGTTTAACAAAAATAATGCAAGCACAAAAAGAGGAAAATTGGGCTTTACCTGTTATGTACACAGTTTGTTTAGATTTAAGACTATTAGCATTACGAGCAGAGAAAGATCGAATTAATGGGAAACCTGGAGAGATACTTGAAAAAGCTGCAGAATGTCTAATGGGTTGTTTTAGGATATGTGCCGCAGATAATAGATCCTCTTTAGAAGACACTAAAAGAATTGGAATGTTGGGTTTAGTGAATCAATTATTTAAGGTGTATTTTCGCATTAACAAATTACATCTTTGTAAACCACTAATTAGAGCTATAGAATCTTCTCCCTTTAAGGAAAGTTTTTCATTAAGTCATCAAATAACATATAGGTATTTTGTAGGACGAAAAGCTATGTTTGACAGTGATTACAAAGCTGCAGATGAATATCTAACTTATGCTTTTGAAAATTGTCATAAGCAAAGCACAAGCAATAAGCGTTTAATTTTAATATACTTGGTTCCTGTTAAGATGCTTTTAGGCTATATACCAAGTAAACAAGTTTTAGAGAAATATGATGTAACTGAATTTTGGGAGTTAGTGCAAGCTGTATGTCAAGGAAATTTAAGACTATTTGATGAAATTATGGAAAAACATGAGACTTTCTTTATTAAATGTGGCATCTATTTAATTGTTGAAAAATTAAAGATTGTTGCTTATAGGAATTTGTTTAGAAAAGTGTATTTAATTTTAAATACACATCAGATACCCGTTGAAGCTTTGCAACATGCTTTAGAATATTTAGGGCAGACGGATGTAGATTTAGATGAAACTGAATGTATTGTTGCAAATTTAATTTACGAAGGCAAAATTAAAGGTTACATCTCGAGGCAACATAGAAAAGTTGTTGTTAGTAAACAGAATCCATTTCCACCTTTGACAAATTTATCATAAGCAATGTGGTATATTTTTAATTTAATCTTTATATACATAGAATGTGTCTAAGTATATACAATAAGTTTTAGTAAAGTGTTCTGTTATAAATCCTGTTGTGTTCATTATTATAGCTGTATTATAGTTTTATCAATAACATTTTCAAGAATTTTTTTAAATATTTTGAAAAAAAAATTACACACTCAGTAATACATAATCTATTATAAAATTATATAGATTTTGCTTTAACAGTAATTGAAGAATCATTAATTTGGAGATATTTGGAATTTTTTATAATTTAAGATTTAAAATATTAATTTTATAACTAGCGTTTAAAATAAAGTTTTTTATGTTCATAGAATTATATAAATATAGTTGTGAATTATTTAACTAATTATTTAGAATTAAACTACTAACTGTTAAACTGAAATTATTTTAATGGAATAATGTATCCTAATCAAATCGTTTTTATGAACAATTTAGCTGCATTGATTTTATTAGTATTAATGGATTGATCAAAATTAATTTATTATTAATTTCTGAATAATGTTTAAATTAATTATACATGCTCTTTATGCGACTTTAATATCATATAATATTATTTTAATTTGAATAATTGAATTTTATTTCAAAATAATTGCAAGTCTTGTTCTTTAATATTTAATATGAAATGTTTATTTGAAGATTTTTACATTCTTACTGTTTTTTTTGATCTTTTATTTTTAATATTAAGAAATTTAGCACTTTCACAAAATTAAAACACAAGTTTTGATGTTTTAGTTTATGCTAACTTGCACGGATTGCGATGGCACCTAAAAGAAGCTTTAATCAAAAGTGTTTAAAAAGATATCTGTTGTACATACAAATAAATACTTTTGCTAAAAGATTTTTTTAGCAGCTACCGCCATTATAATTATCAATCCCATAGCCAGAAAAGTCAATTTTTTACGTATTTTCTTTAAAAGCAATTTATGAATATTTTGTTTGATAAGTGACTTTTGCAGATTTTGAAAATATTGATGGGCAGTAAGTAAATGTAAGTTTCTGCAATCTTGGAGATGACATACCTATACTAGTGTGAATAAATCGTTAAACTTAAAAAGTTATTAACACTTGTATTAAAATAATATTTAAATATAATAATTTTATTCTTAACCCATATTTTTATAAGTAAAATAATATCAAATATATTACACTGGTAATATAAATATTTTATTTAATTATGTTTGCAAAAATTAAGAATAAAGTGTAAGTGATTTTTGAATATCCGTGAAAAAGTTTTTAAAAATCCACATTGTTCTCTTCTAACATTCAATAAAAATTAGTTTAACATTTTTAAAATTTTACAAAATTGCTACTTTATAAGTATTTAGTGTAGTATCCTTTTTGTTTAATCAAAACTATTAATCATTTTGATCAAGAATTAATGTTTTTCTTAAATTTGATGAAACTTTAGAGTTTGTGCGATTTTTTGATTTTCTAATTCTTTTTTTGTAAATGACACCAATTGGAAATGCATCTCCGATCTATTAGAAAAAAATATGATATTTATGAGTAGGTATTAAAAAAAATTGGCCAAGTGGCGAATATATTGGATATTTATACTTTTACACATGAGTTGTTAAATGTTTGATTAAACATTATCATTTTAAAGGTTGAAATATTGATAATTCTATATAAAGTAGCTCAATTTAACGTGCGTCAAAAATTGGGCCGTATATAATATGCGCTTTAAATCCTGTTGATTTGAAATGGGGTGTTTTTATAATTTTCTTGCTAAATGTGTTCACGAATGGTTATCGTTGGAAGATTGAAAGGATGTTCCGAACGCTTTTACACAATTATACAAAAACTATATGCGCTAAATAAAGTACTTCTTCTTAGGATTCATGATATAAGTTAAACGTTGTTTTATGGCAAGATTTTCTGTTTTTTTTTGTTAAATTATTTTGTAGTATGTTTATATACTTTCTGGTTCGTCTACACTTTAACTGAATCGCACGCTTTGATTGTAACGTATATATGCATACAACAAGCGCAGACAAATCCGGTCATATGGTTTTTTTTTATTAGTAGCCGTATAAAGATTTTAGTATTGTATAAATACGTTGCAGCATCTCAAACTAAAATTACATTTTGAAAGTAAGAAGAATGTCCGAAGGTGTGGAGGATAGATGGTAAAAATAAAGTTTGGGCATTTCAGACTTTTGTTTAAAAGATACAGGAAAAAGTTATTAGAAGAAGTCGTGCATAGTAGTCAAAGTATTAACAAACAACATCAATAAAGATTACACTTCAGTGTGGTGCTTTCCTCGACCGATACAAAATCTGGTTCTATGGCGAAGAGCTTTTCAAAATTTTGCAGCATCATCGGTGTTATTTCAGCTGCATACGGCGGGTTCGATATTTCTTACATGATGTGTACCATGGAAATTGGATTGTAAGATATCTCGAAATCCCTTGCCCATCGACGTCCCTTGACATGACGCTGTGTGTTTTTTTCTTGTGGGGTTTTCTGAAAAGCAACGTTTATAAGCATCACGACTCAACGACATTGATGATTTCGCTGTATATTTCTTATTTAGAGTATTTATGATGAAACGATTTTTTATTATAAAAGAATACCGTTTTTGATACGATGTATAGCTGCTTACTAATAAATTATTTGTCTAATAAAACATTTTATAGTTTTATGATTTAGCTAGCAAACTCATGAATTGTAATGTTATACTAAAGGAGAATACTGTAAAGGTTTTTCAATATATAAAGCCATAAAGCTATAAAGCTATTCAAACTATTGAAAATCGATTACCAAAATTGTTAGTATAAATCCGCTTCCTATATTCTGTTAGATGCTTGTTATAGTATTCAGATATATTTAATCTTGATGAAATCATTTGACTACATTATATTGTATTGTTTATTGGTTATACTTTATTTATAGGTACTTTGTAATTAACAAGCTTTTATACAAAAGTATTTTTGGGTGTAGTTTTCAATTTTAATTTAATTTTGATTTTTTTAAGTTTATTTGTTTGTGCAAATCGGGATGCTCGGGGTCTAAAAAAAAGTAGAATATGTTGTTTTACGACAGCCTAATGGTTTGAAATTTCAATTTCAAAATTGTATTTGAATACAGCTGGTGTGTCCAAACTTTAAGTTAAGTTAAGATCTACTATAATTTTGCATAATCTGTAGGACACTGATAAATCACTATTATAAAATACCATTCATATCTACTTACATACACAAGGAAACCCTTGAGACTGTACTCCGGATCTTATTGACAAAATATGTTACTTATAAATATTCAACAAAAAAATTGGCTAAACATGCTAAAATTGCTCTTTTACTGATGAAATTAACATTATGCTATTTTTTGGTATATGTTTTTATAATTTTACTTATAATAAAATTTTTGAAGGTTTTCTTAATTACATTCTTTTATAATACATACAAAATATTTATAATTTTTAAAAAATATTCACTTTTTAGCAAGGCTTGGAATCGTTTTCTACATCATTTCAGTTTTCGTTCCGGTTCAACAAAAAAATATATCGTTTTGGTTTCGGTTTTCGTTACGCCAAATAGACCGTTTTTTTTCGGTTTTCGGTTCGAATCCTTGCTAAATATTCTTAAAAATGAGATGCAATTGTATTACTAGACCATGTAAATCCCAAATGAAAAAAAACAATTTAATTGTTGGCTGAAACTTTTGGAATATTCTGAGTAATCGTTAATTTCAGGCGCATATTTCAGCATGTACCGTATACAAATAAACCGAAATATATTTTAGTTTACTTTCGGTTGTTTTTTTGGCAAAAATACGCGAGTGGATGCGCAGAAGTTCCATTTCTAGTACACTCACAAGCAAAGGACACGATGTGGAAGATGTAGTTGCACGATAAGACCTATACCATTCGATAGCTCTTTGAAAAACAATCTTATAGTGAAATTTTTAGGTGCAATGGGTGAGAGGTGTGCGACTTATGGGGCTTTCAAGTTAACCTAACCCAAGTCAAAACTAAGTGAATATATATAAATTTTAGGAGCTCAGGATGAGGCGAAGAAGCAGAGAATAAACATTTTTTTATTTCGTTAAATTTTCCTTAAATTTGCTTAAATTAACATTGGGCCCTATACTTATTTTACATGTAACTCATGTAGAAAAGTCTCAGAATTCCGAATCCGTCTTGCTTTTAAAGGTTCCATAGAAAATGAGAGCGCTACTATTGTTTTTGTGAATCAAGGAGGTATTTTTTTTGATTTATTTAGTTTTATCAAAAAGAAAAACGTTTTTTTCAGAGCTTTGAAATAGCACGCCTATGGTTTCTTAGGCCTATCTGAAGCCAAAAAGGCTGCCAAATCCGAATCTGAATAGTTTTTAAAGATCCGTACACAAATAACGGCGCTACAATTTTTTTAAAGTTCAAAATTCTGCAAAAAAGTGGTCCTAAAATTGGAATTTTTAATTACTCAAAAATTTACGTTGCGCCCTATACTTATTTTACATGTATCTTATGTAGAAAAGTCTTGGGATTCCGAATCCGTCTTGCTTTTAAAGATTGCATTGAAAATGAGAGCGCTACTATTGTTTTTGTGAATCAAGGGGGTATTTTTTTTTATTTATTTAGTTTTATCGAAAATTTTTATTTCATAGCAATAGCGCCAGGGGAAAATGTTTATTCTCTGCTTCTTCGTCTCATCCTGAGCTCCTAGAATATACCTATATATATATAGTATATTCACTTAGTTTTGACTTGGGTTAGGTTAACTTGAAAGCCCCATAAGTCGCACACCTTTCGCCCATTGCACCTAAAAATTTCACCATAAGATTGTTTTCAAGGAGCTATCGAATGGTATAGGTCTTATTGTGCCACTCCATCTTCCACATTGTGTCCTTTGCTTGTCAGATTTGGCCACTTGAAAATGTCAGTGGCGTTTCAATAAGGGGTATTGACACGAATTGGCGGTGCGCTTTACAGAACAACCAATAACATTAAAAAAATAAATAATGTTTATTAAAATTAGTTAATTTGTAAGGAATGTTAATATTTTTGATTTATTTATTTTACCCACGCTACTGAAAAGTACGTTTAAGTAAACCAGCTATTTCCGTGTGTAGGGGGAAAGTGGCATGAAACAGCCAAGTTTTGAAAAAGCCATTATCAATTACGCGGTGGTTTTCATACGAATCGTTCATGTATTATTATTTTAAGATAGCAACACTAGCCAGATATCCCCCACAAAAATTTGACCGTTCGCCGTCAATAAACGGCGCCGATACTACGTATTAAAGATTTTGTCGTCAAAAAGTAAGGTTTTGAGTTTAGTTTATTTGTTTTCTAACGCCTATACGTACAAAACTAATAATAATATGATTACACTATAATTTTATAGATATATTAGGCCTTCTAATAACGTATATATTTTGTAGACTAATCTTTGATTTCATAGTAATTTTCGAGATTTTGTTTCTTGAGAGAATATGTTTTGAAATAGCCGGACTGCAGTGTAATGAAAAAGCCACCTTTTAATTGCATAAAATGCAATAATAATTGTAGTAACAGCAATCAAGAGTGGTACCGATGCAAAATTGTAATGGTTGGGCATATAAATCCTGTGGCGTAAAAGGGAAATTGCATTATTTTTGCTAAAAACGTTTTTAAGTTTTTGCAATGATTGATCTCAAACGTCAAATTTTTTGACAGTTTCTTAGATTTATGTAAGTCAATATTTTATCCAGAATTTGCGTTATTTAAAACGTTTTATAATTATATAAGATCTAAAATTATAGTTTAAGATTATTATTAAATAATATTTTCGTTAATGTGCAGTTTTAATCTTGTAATAAGAACATGGCTTTTTCAAAAATTGGGTTGGCTGTTTCAATACCTATAGGTTATGAAAAAGTCAAATTTTATTTTTTATAAATGATTAGAAGTCGAAAAATATTGTTAATTTTGAAAAATGTTTTATGACATTGCGTACATAAATGCATGAACAATTACAGATTAAAAAAAAAATTGATTTATTTATGTCCTTCTATATTAATTATCTCTTTCTTTAAAACTGGCTGTTTCATGCCACTTTCCCCCTAATCAGAATGCGTCGGAGCTTGCCTTTTTGGAAAATAAGTATAGAAAAGTTTTCAAGTTATAATGTAAAATGTGTAATTTTTAATCAACTGGTACATTCAAACCATGGAGAAAGTTTCAACTTTGATGGCGAATATCTTCTTTATTGAACGGAGAGGTTGCTCTTTATGTGTATCCGAAATTTGAATAAATTCTATAGAAAAGTGGGTTTCCGAAGAAACTATCTTAAGTGTCAAAGAATTGTACTAATTAGAAGAAATCATTGTTTGATTCTATATTTCATTTATATACGAGTATTTGCTTATAAGGACATTACTGTTTACAAAATTTAAACGTGTTGCACCCGTGATAATTTGATGTTGCACCCGCAATTGCTTCAATAGTATACTTTTCGCACGGTTTATTTTTTCACTGTTTATTATTGTTTTCTATAATTTTTATAGTTATTGATTTCTTGTTTTTCAAAATATGAAGGGATAATATAGTAAATGCTATACACAATTAATAAACTTTTGTATTCTTTTACTATGATATGGAACGGCGTGGCGGGCCAATGTTGTTGCACTCATGATAGCACTTTAAACCTCTCTCGTGACTATTTATTATTATTATTTCATTGAGATTCTTATAAACAAATTAAAAGAGACCAGGTTAAAATATAGCCCTTCAAAGAATAATTTTATTAAAAATGTTTTTATTTTATTAGTAAGAAGCTTAAAATGCGTCTAAATGTGGGACGGGCGATAATGGAATCGCCTTACTTTGCAAAAAGACAAATTATTGTATGGGTGATTCTACAATAAGAGGTTTTGAAACCATAGAGAATGCAGCGCTATCACTGAAAAAAATTGGTGCCGTACGCTCAAAAGACAAAAATTCACATCCTCCTTTTACTACTTACCAGTGGAGACACAATCACCTTGTAAAACCACTGCACTACACTGTCGCGTCGCGTCAAAATACAAATATCAGCCATTTAACAGCTCGTGTATTTAATGTTATTAACTTTACGTTGATACGCGCCCTTGGTTGCTATTTTCAATAAATTTGTTTGATATTTCTGTTTGTATTAACGGATAAAAATTTTCCAGGGTAGTGACAGGGACAAAAATAAAGTTCGAAAATTATTGATAAGAAACAAATATTGTTATATTTTCTCTTTATATTACTTAAGTATACTTGTTTAAATTTGTGCTAAATATAGTTTAATGTGGCAACTGCGTCAAAAAAAGTATGAATTGTCTGTCTGTTTAACTAAAAACGTCATGGGGACAGGCCAGGGTAGTGACTTTTTCAGACTTAAACATGGAATTTCAGGAAAATGTACTTTAATTGGGCAATAAATCATAATTCTATTTATAAAATACATTAAGATGCTGCAACATGATGATGATGATGATGAAGATGCTGTGTGATTTAATGCATAAAATGACAAGTCGTAGAATAAAAAAGCTATTTTATAATGATTTCCCGTAAATATAACCTGTTATTGTAGAACCACTCGAATACATTTGCCATGTGGCTGAATTGTTTTTTTTTTAAATACTCATAAATAACATACCTATATCGAAAAATTAGACCGAGTGTGCAGTCACAAAGGATTTCTACTGGATGTAAGATACTACGACTTGTATTGCGTTACAAATGTGGTCCGCAAGTGATCTTTATTCGGCCCGTATAGAAAATTTTAAACCAGTGCAGATCTGAATCAGAATTCACACCGTCGCTAATACAAATTATTATTAATTAATATTTTTTTTTGGAAATACTTTCAAATGTAGCTAAAATAATCTTGGTTTAATTTTTTTTTATGGATGTATTCTATAATTTTCTGGCTGGACGGCAATATTTTTTTGAACAATAACATTTCACTTATACAAAAAAAGTTTGGAGAGCCCTGATTTACAAGAACGCGTCGAAGTGTTTTCAAACTTACCCTTCTGTTGCGTAATGTAAAAAAGTCAACATTCCAAACTTGCAGGTCAAACTGTGGTCTTGGAACGAACAATTCAAAGCTGTTCGTATAAATTCAGAATTAGAAAGTTTTAGAGTAATGCATGGCATTTCTTCCTTGGTGAAAATTTTACTGCATTCTAAAAACTGTATCTGTTGAATACTTCAATAGCACTTTTATTAGTTCTTGGAATTGTATCACTTTAACAAAACTTTATTGGATAATCTTGTAAAAGTTTTATTTTTTGAACTTTAATTTGATATTTATCCAAATCCAATTTATCTTAATTAAAAACATTCAGCTATTATTTACGTTAAATATTGCACACAAAAACTAAAAAATTAAATTATGCGTTCTGCACATATATTTTTTCCAATTAAAACATCTATGAGTAGTAAGTACATTACTAACGTAATATTATCAACTTTTCATCTAGTTCTAGCGTCATCATTGAAGTAATTGATTGCACTAAGGCAGGAACTCGAACCGAGTTCTTTTAATTCGTTTTTAGTTTTGTTTATATTAAATCGCTCTTGCTATTGGATGTGTGCTTTTATTGAACAGCCAGAGTTATCCGGGTTTATATTTTTCTGATTTCTATTTGAAAAAGATAATAAATAAATAAAATTGAAAAATTATGTACCAATGTTAAAACTGTTTTGAGTTTTCAAGTTACACACGGGTTGTAACTATTATAAGACACATATGACATTCTGCATTTTATAGATAATAATAAAATAAAACGTTAAAATACACTTACATTAGCAAAATAATATAAATCAATATGTTTTAAGACCAATTCTTATGGCGAGTCTTTTATCTTACGAATTACTGTGTTTCACGAGCGTTGTAAGAAGAATTTATATGAATACATTCTTTTTAAAACTTTGTAGTCGGTAACTATACTTTTGTAATCATGAGAAAAATCAAAAGTTTAAACAGAATTTTTTTATTTAAACAGAATGTTTTTTTTAATTTAAAAATTAAGTAGGTAGTTTTAGAAATATGATTTTTTAATAGAAATTAAACAAAAGTTTTTTGTAAATTTTCTAATAAATATATGTGGAATTATCCTGTGAAAATCAGTTAAATACATGTACAATTAGTAAGAGTTGAAAATAGTAATAATTGTCAATTTAATTAATTGGAACTTGCTCATATGTTTATGAATGATAATTTACTATTTTATGGTACAGGATTGCTATTATAATGGTTTGTTCTACCTAATGTTATTACAGCAGGTGTTTATAGTGATTTTGTTGGTTAATGCGTGCTGATTACGGCGGTTTTGGTACGATTCATTCTGAATGGATATTTCTTTGCTGAACATACCTTGTATTAGTCTGCTCTTTTTCAACACGTGTGTTCCTTTTGAAAATCGTTGTATGATAATTTTTTTTAAATATATAATTTTTTAGAACTTGGTTTATGTACATTATGTTTATATATAATCTAGTAGATACACATTATATTATTATTGTGAAGTTATCCTTATAAGTTATTTTAAAAAATCTGCCTTACAGCCTTTAATTTTGCAGAAAAATTAAAAACATAGGGGAAGGTCGCCTAAAGCGGGTATCGTCCCGTATGTGAATATGTTATATATTAGCTCAAATTTATATGTGTATTTCCATAGCGTGTACTCTGCCCGATGAATGTTAGACCAGTTTTGACACCTAACAAGGGAATCTTTTAATCTTAAATTGGCTTCTCGTAACAAGACCTACACTATTCGATAGCCCTTCAAAAACTATCCTAGAAACCGTTTTCAATTTTTCCAAAATGACACTTGTCACGGTGTAGCACGCGATTTTATTTAACATGTAAAATTCGGAAAACTGGACAACCGCATTGTAAGCAATGGATTGCGGCAATGAAAATGTACTCGTATGGCCGAGTGCATCTGCTCACAATTTTTTTGATTTTTTTGCTTTCTCTGGTTCGACTCCCCCGAGGAACAACACGATTTTTGAAATTATTTGTGTGAAATTATTGTTTTTTGTCGTTTATATCACGTTGGAAACTCATTTGCGCGTCTAAAAAAGCTATAGGGTAAGTTCGCCGGTTGTCGGCCAGATAAAAAACAGTTCCCCGTTTTCGGCCGTGGGGGGTCTAGATTTATAACAGAAAGTCACAACAGGAAGTTGAAGTATTATAATTAATACTAACATAAATATGACTGTAACTAGGCAAATAGCGCCTCACAAGTTTGTTTGACAAGTCGCGTTTTATTACTGACTGGACGAGAACGGGCATATTTACCCTATATACCCTAATTAAACATTTTCATTGCCGCAATCCATTGCTTATAGTGCGGTGGTCCAGTTTTCCGAATTTTACATGTTAAATGAAATCGCGTGCTACACCGTGACAAGTGTCATTTTGGGAAAATTGAAAACGGCTTCTAGGATAGTTTTTGAAGGGCTATCGAATAGTGTAGGTCTTGTTACGGGAAGCAAACTTAAGCTTAAAAGGTTCCCTTGTAAGTTGCCTAATATGGTTTTTCAAATTAAATTGACTTTTTTGAAAATTAAATTAAACCTTTCACAAATTAAATTCACCACATTGCAAATGAAATTCACTTTTTTGCAAATAAAATTCACTTTTTTGCAAATGAAATTCACCCTTTTTCAAAACAAGTAGGGGGAAAGTGGCATGAAACAGCCAGTTTTAAAAAAAGGGATAAATAATATAGGACATAAATAAATCATTTTTTTTTTTAAATCTGTAATTGTTCATGCATTTATGTACGTAATGTCATAAAACATTTTTCAAAATTAACGATATTTTCGACTTCTAATCATTTATAAAAAAATAAAATTTGGCTTTTCATAACCTATAGGTATTGAAACAGACAACCCAATTTTGAAAAAGCCATGTTCTTATTACAAGATTAAAACTGCACATTAACGAAGATATTATTTAATAATAATCTTAAGCTATAATTTTAGATCTTATATAATTATAAAACGTTTTAAATAACGCAAACTCTCGATAAAATATTTACTTACATAAATCTAAGAAACTGTCAAAAATTTGACGTTTGAGATCAATCATTGCAAAACTTAAAAACGTTTTTAGCAAAAATAATGCAATTTCCCTTTTACGCCACAGGATTCATATGCCCAACCATTACAATATTGCATCGGTACCACTCTTGATTGCTGTTACTACAATTATTATTGCATTTTATGCAATTAAAAGGTGGCTTTTTCATTACACTGCAATCCGGCTATTTCAAAACATATTCTCTCAAGAAACAAAATCTCGAAAATTACTATGAAATCAAAGATTAGTCTACAAAATATATACATTATTAGAAGGCCTAATATATCTATAAAATTATAGTGTAATCATATTATTATTAGTTTTGTACGTATAGGCGTTAGAAAACAAATAAACTGAACTCAAAACCTTACTTTTTGACGACAAAATCTTCAATACGTCGTATCGGCGCCGTTTATTGACGGTGAACGGTCAAATTTTTGTGGGGGATATCTGGCTAGTGTTGCTATCTTAAAATAATAATACATGAACGATTCGTATGAAAACTACCGCGTAATTGATAATGGCTTTTTCAAAACTTGGCTGTTTCATACCACTTTCCCCCTACTCTCGCATATATATTGTAACGAGCCTGGTAGCGACATCTACTGGCCGTTGGACAAGCAGGCGTTTGAGAATATTCCAGATATCGCTTCGTGATCGGAATATCCTAGAAGTTCCGGAATATATGGGAAGCTTTGTCTTCGGACCTATATAAGACGGATAGAATGCGCCGTGAGAGTCAGTCTCGATGAGACACTCGATGGCCGAGAGTCTCCGAACGAGTCTCCTCATTGGAGTGCTCGCGGATATGTTTAAATCTTGGAAGTTAATGCGGGCAACAGCATAAATAAATAATTGATGTTTCTATCGTACTAGTTAAAGATACATTAATTACACTTATACGTAGCAGTATCGATAATTCTTATATTTTACATTTATCATAATAAAGTGGAAAATTTCCACAACTGGTACAGTGTCTTAAACGGGTGCTTCTACCCTATTACAAATTAAGACTGAGGTATATAAATATTTGAATCATTTACTTTTAAGAAACAAGGATTAATTTATTAGTATTTAGGGTATTTTTTCCTATAGTCTTTCACCAACAAAAGCAAATATTGCTTTTGTTCTTCATTGGTTGCAATCAATTTATTATACAGGTAAACGTCGTTTTACGCCGGGGTTCCGTTCCAAGAGACACCGGCGCAAAAAAATCGGCGTAAAATGAACACAAATATAACCATCGATATAGGAATTAGTATCTATCGCCTTAATCAGTGCTCTTAATGTTATGCGCAAATAATAGGCTTTAAAGTTAAAAATTACCCCTTGATCCATGGGTTGTAATACGGGGGTAGTGTTAGGGGGCATGTAAATTACCTTGACGTCCAATTCCGTGTCTAAGGTGTCAAGATTTTCCGAATGTCCTGGGGCATTTTCTAATAGGCGGATTGCTTTCTTTGGAAGGTTATTTGGGTCACAAAATTTAAGCACAGTAGGGCAAAAATAATTTTTATACCAGTTTGTTAAAATCTCCTGAGTGACCCAGCCCTTTTTATTCGACCTCCAAAAAAATGGCAGGGAGCTTTTGTCAAGACTTTTAAAAGCCCGTGGATTCTGTGAGTGATACACTACCATTGGCTTTAATTTCTATCTTCTGGTGTCGTCGAAACCGGGGAATCCCACGCCGGTACCAACCGGCGTAATTGTGAATTGGCGTAAAAGAACCGGCGCAAAACGACGTTTACCTGTATTTAGTTATTCCTCCATTAAATCAACACCACGCTCAGCTATGTCGTTCACTACTCGCATAGAATGAACAATATTTTTGGCAGCTACATAATCAGCGTCTTCGTTCCAAGTTTCCACGTCTTTATTTAAAAAATTTGATGAGATACCCCTAATCTGAAAAAATTGTAAGGACTTGCTACTCACGAAGTTTTCTATATTTTCTTCATGGAGATGTTTGACATCAATGTTTATTCTTTTTTAGGAATTTTCTGTGCCTTCAATTTTTAATGCTTCTACCATTTTCTTTTTCTCTTAAACTGAAATTTCGTTATCGAAAAATGCAAACAAAACCAGCTCTTCCGACAAATATCACAAATGGTATACTAGTATTTTTTTCCGCACAACAGTAGCCATTTTTTTGTTAAAGCTTTCAAAGGCTTTAAGGTCTTTTAATAATTGTAGGTCGTCTTGGTGCTGACTATCCGGTAGAGACTTGAAACCAATATTTAATATATATTATCACCATGAAAATGCATATTTCTCTCACAGCTTTTTCGTCCTTTTTCGTCAGTTTAAATTGATGTTTAATACGAAAATTTGCAAGTAATAAATGGCTCTTGCCAATTCGGGGGGAGGTTGCCTATGCGAATCTGCATGTTTCACTTGCAGTTAAAATGCTAAATAAAATCTTAAATGAACAATTACTAAGACTCTTATTTAAGCGGTCATACAATGCTTTCTGTTAAAGTTTGACGACTGGTAGCGACCTCTAAATCGTATACAAAATTTAAAAAATGAATCTGTTTTATACGTCGATGTATATAATCGAATGACAAAGTGCCTCGATGATAATTCAAAAGTCGAAAAATAAGAACCACCCTAATATATATTGTGTAAATGTAAGGAATTTTTTTTTGTTTTTTAGAATTTGTGGTCCATATTTAAGCCACTTTCCCCTATATTTTATATCAGCATTCAAATAAAGTTTAAATTAATTTTTCAATATTAGTTATCTATATAATATTGTTTATAATTACATACATCATTTATCATATATAGTTTAGTTTTTTTATCAGTTTCCTTGGTATGAATGAACTTAATCTTCCTTTAATCATCATATAATAGATTCAACCTTTGTGAATTCAATCTATGCGGACCAAGATTGGAACGTTACCTTTCCAGATTGTTGAGAGTTTATTGTAACATGTTAGGGCCGTTTCCATTACATAATTTGAAACATTACCGTAGAAGATGATGCTTTTCTCTAACTAATTTGAATGTAGTTTTGTACACTGTAATTATTGCAAAATTTAAAAAATGATTGATGCTACTTTGTTAAAAAAGCTAGTAATAATTGTTTATCTTTTCCCTTAAATGCAAGTATTTATTATTTTAATAAGCTTATGAAGTGGTATAATACAAAAATAATATCGTAATGTGTAAGGTTTGCGATATCGTTAAAGAAGTTTAACCGAGCTTAATGTCAACATAAAATGTTTTATTATTGTACTTCTTTAAAGATGAACGTTGTTATCTTAAATTAAGTAAACAAAATATGTTAAAATTACATTTGCGGTTTATAGCTTTTTAAATAGTAAATAAACAGGAACATGTTTCTCAAAGGATGAAGCAAATCGAGATAACACGCAGCCGCGTCGTTTATGAGGCGTCGGAAGCGCTGGGACGCCTACCCCAGTCCGTGAACCACCCGTTCTTCGGCTGGTCCGCGATAGTAATCCGAAAAAATCAAAAGTTACGGTGTATTTTGAACTATTACTTTTTTTATCAAATGTCAAAATTATACCTGATAACATTAATATAATAATATTTGACATTAATAGTTTTAAATTGATTTATATTTATTATTAGATGTGTTAGAACCAGGAAATCGTAGTGTTATTATTGTTGTTCAGCTAACTCATAGTGCATTTATTATGTGGCTTAATTAATTATAAATTAAAATAAATAAAGTGAATAAATAAATTAGGTGAGTAAACTAATCTTCGACAGCATTAGGTCTTCCTTTATATTAAATATTTTGGTGTTTTTTGGGTCGACTGATTTGTCAAATTAAATACGACTTTGACATAATGAAAGTATATAAGCAATAAATCATATTTTAACGTGACTTAATCAATAATTTGCTAATGTGTTACATCCCATAGATTTTCCACTTCATTAGTTTTTAAAAGCGCATAAGAACTTTATACAAGACTTTTACACATTCTTACTAGAGAACCCGCCGAGATCCTTTTAGGGTTGTCTAACCTTTGATCTAATGAACTTGTTTTTGCTTTTTAAAAGCCAAGATGTTTTTGTTATTATTTTATTTATAGCAAAAAGTCTTAGTAGATATAATTTTTAAGCAACCAGCTAAATCTAGCGGTGCACAAAAGTTGTTGTAATTGAGAACGAACTATATTAATTAATTGGAGAAAACAAGCCATTTATTTAAATTGCCGACCTATTTAATTAATGTTTGTCAGGTACATCGGTTTCTACGCACTTATAAAAGAAAAGAATTTAATTAATTCTTGCATTCTCCATATTGACGTTTAAATAACGCAGTCGAAAGTTAAATTTTATATTCTCAATATTTTAAACACTTTTAATGTACTTCAAAGATTTAGAATAATGTACTTATAAGACTTATTTCAATACCGGTTAAAGTTTAATTAAATTTGTTTTGAATAATATCTACCAAAATGTTATAAACAGACAAATTAAATTATTAAATAATTTATAAGGAGCTTTAAATAAAGTTACGTAACTTTACAGAATGGCGTAAAATAACAAATAACACTTTTTAATTAATAAAATTTATATAAAATTAAATTATTATTTTTTAAATAATTACAATAATACAGGAATGGCGCTCTTAGTTTAATAGCGAGGTCGAAATTGATGTCATAATCAAAATTGATGAAGGTATTCTGCCAAAGAAACTCTAATTATTGATTGAGTACTCATCATAGTAACTTCTGAATCTATACGAGTGCCGAATTAACCTTTAGACTCAGCAACTACGGACCGATACTTAAAAACTTTTAGAAAGTGTGTTAAGAATGTGGAAATATAAATTATCAGAAAAATAATATTGTTTGTAGGATCAAAAATTTAATAAGATATTCAGTTATATTAAGGATATGCACATTAGAGGGCAGAGGCCCGTATTTTGATTCGTTGGAAGCAATTTATGCGCATGTTATCCTACGCATTAGCAGTCCTTGATTAGAAATATGCCGCTTTTGCCTCAAATAGCACACTTAAATGTTTCTCCTGATCTATAATTAGGAAAATGTAAATTAAATTTGATTTAATTATATTATTATATTATTTAATTATAATAATTATCTAATCGTATTATCAGAACAATGTAAATATTTGACTTAAACATTGCACATATTAGAAATATTAGTTATTAAATTTGTTTAAGTTATTGCAGAAAGTTATATCAGTTAAGTTTAAGAAAAAGTTAGTAAAATTAAGACAGAATTTTGCTATTACTACTAAAAATATTACTATATAAAAACGTCGAGTTACTTAATTAGGGAATATATTTGTGTAAAAAAATGTTTACAAAATCATTGGTATAAATTTGTATTGTTTATATTGCTACCACATACTCCTAAAGAAAAAGTTTAAAATTTTTATTCTAATATTATTTTCTTATTCTCTACAGTCTTTTATATTTTCGCTATTTTATGTTTATTAACCATATATTTTTTTGTTAGAATTACAAGAATAGTTAATACTCTTATAATTTTAAGTAGATTTTAAACTATGCAATTTAGTTTTCCTAACTACACTTTTAATTACTTACAAATTAGATGTAGGTAATAGTATAGGTCAACAAAATAGTATTAACCTAATACTAATACTATTATCCTTAACCGAACTAATGGTATTATTTTGATGCTTACGCACAAATTAATTACATTAGCTACGAACTAACTATTATTAGAAAATAATCATAAGCTGCTTTGTGAAACGCGTGTTTATGGTTGTTTTTTGAAACCTATTACTGCCATTTTATTCGCCTTTCCACATTTTTAATAATAAAATGCGTACTTAATTAGCATTGTTAAAGTTACCGGTATCAAATTATATTTGCTAAATTATAAATTAACTTATAAATTGGCCTTAATTATGAAAAGTTTTTAAGATAAAATAAAATATGTATATAAAAATTTAATTGTGCATTTATAACTGTTTATAAATTTAAATGTTATAATGGTACGTACATAATTACTTAAAAGATTGGCAGTATGCACTTGAATTACTTTTGATTAGTACTGAATTACTATTAATTATAAATTGTATAATTTAATATTATATGTTGTTTGTGGACTGGCTGTACATATTTTGATGAAATAGTTGTGATTTAATTTGCATCAGAGGCGTGCGGTCCGTATAGGCAAGGAAAGCTCTTCATATATTATATCGAAGCTTCTGTATACAAAAGCTGTTTACAGAACAAAGGGTACTATTGCATTTTGTAAATGTACCGCACATTAATGATTTATATTTTAATGTGACTGTAACATAGCTTATACATTCTCTTTATGAAATGTTATTTTACATTTGCGTCAACTTTAAATTTAAATTCGAAACGTTCTAAGGACGATTGCTATTTAAAATAAGAGATAACAAGTCGAATATATATAAGTAAATTTCTCTGGTAATTTTTTTTAAATCAAGTATTTGGTATTTGAGAAGAAATTGGCACTAAAATTTGCGAAATTATTAGGTATTTTCTGATACGTAAATGCTTATAGAAATTTGCCTTGGTAGAACACATTTCAAAAAGAAGATACAAATTTTTAACGTTAAATATAATTAAAGTTAGTCCAATTTTTATATCGTCTCCTCAGCATGATACAAATAAAATTACAATGTTTATAGAGATGGTTTTGTAATTACATATTATAAATCTGATATTTTTTTATTTGTTAATGAGCGCGCACAAAACATTAGTGTCATTTGGGTTAAGTATGTGCACTAAAGACTTCTTCGTCCTACTGGATAAAAATGATTACGACAATTAGTATAAAGTTATATTTTTTTGATAGAGAATTTATTATTCTTTGACATTAACTGATAACACAAACAGTAAAAACATCAAAATACAAAACAATTTGGTCTGAGGGTGATTACTTACCCCGTAATATGGTAAACTGTGTGCATCCATATGGGGTAACCTGACGCACATACGGTGAGCGAACATAAAGTTGTAATTAACAAACTTAACGCACACATAACTATTATTTTCAACAAAGCTAACGACTAACTAGGTATAATTGAATAATATAGTCTTATATGGTAAGGTCTCGGACTGTAGGTACAATTGTTTTTTACTCTGAACCTGTACAGAATGACGTAATACGTTTAATAAAGTAATACATTAATCTTATCGTCCATCTTTGAGATGAAAAAATTATTAAAAAATCTACTGATAAAAAACCAAAGTATTAGGGAAAAAAAGGAGATTTCAAAACGTTTCATTTCAGCAAAAAATTGTGGATTAAATATGGATTATAATGCAATTTAATTCTTGACTTCCCTAGTTTAACAATATTTTATGGGAAAAAAATTCTTCTCTACCCTATGAATAGCGTATTTTTATTAACTTTACGAACTTTCGGGCGTAATTTTTTTACTAAAATAAAACGTTTTTTTTCTGTTTCTTTGATTCTCTGGTTTGATCATTTTTTTATTTCAACAATAGTGACTATGATTTATAAATCACTGTAATCATATTATAGAGGTTAAGATTAAAAATTAATTGGGCAGTTTGAGACCTTTCTTTTGTTAAGATCTCTTATCTCAGTTAATCGGTAACCGATTTAAGATCGGGGCTCCACCTTATGTATTTTTACGGTATTTTTTGTCAAATGTTTATATTTTAGAATTAAAAATATTTAATTTTGAAAACTTCTAGATGCGAGCTCCTGAGATCAATGTTTTAATTATAATTTTTTTTACAGCGATATCGTTAGATATTGCTATTGTTGAACTTATAGGTAGGACTTTTATTAAAAATTTTAGTTTTATAAGTTATTTCAACGTTATTTTGTTTTTTACCATTGAATTGTAATGCAGAATGCCTTTTTAAAGTTATTTTAAATTCATTTCTAGTGTTTTTGTTAAGTATTTTAATTGCATTAACTTATTTACAACTACAGTAAAGCTCGATAAGTCGAAGCTCAAGATCGACGCGAAAAAATTCGCTAATAGAGGTTCGACTAATTTAATTTGAAACTTACTTCGGTAGAGCTCAAACATGACAATAACAATAAATACCCAAAATAAAATAAAGGGGCCACTGGTAAACACGTGTTGATGTCAGTCATAAAAATCGGTAATCCTTTCTTACAAAAAATTTTTGAGTTGTAGAGGTAGTAGAATCAAATATTGGTACATATGTTCCACATACAGAAGTCAAATATATATTTTTGAGTTAAAATATGTACTGAAATATTTTTAAGGGAAATACTGTATATTTCGACTTATTGAGGGCTCAAATTTCGAGATATGGAGTTATTGGGGCTTAAAGGGAAGAGAATAAAGGTTTTTTTCGAGTTGGAGAGGTTTTCGACTTATCGAGGTTCTACTGTATTACTAAAATTAGCTACTGGAAATTTTTTGTGTTAAGTTCTATTATAAGAAAAAAAATTATCAACATTCACTAGTGGAATTCTATTCATTTTCATTCAGATGAAATATCAGTTGATGATGAACATATAAACATGAATTTAAGAAGTTTGATTGGAAAGAAGTAGAAATGAATTGGAAAATTATTAAATCTAGATATTTGGCGAAATACGAAACGGATCGATTTTGCAATTTTTGTGTTTTTTTATACTCATTAAAAATAAAGGTAAAACAGTAGGTGCCTTGAATCTTTGAAACACTACAACATTCACAACAAAGTTTCAAGCGGGGAAAACGCCTAAACCTGATACAGGTATAAAAAGGCGCCAACAACAACAAAAATAAAGGTAACTAAATTAATTTCGCATAAATAAAAATAATGATCACTTTTTTAGCAGAAATTTCTTTTACACATAAATGGATTTTTTAAGAAATACTGTTTTTCATTTTTAAATTTAGTTAAAAACATATTTTATAATTCAGAATTTTATTTATTAACTTAATGAATTTTGTTATTGAAAAAATTTGAATGTAGTAGTTATAGGAGTAGCATTTTACAATTGCGTTAGAGACGTATAAGTAATTTACCTTTGCATAATACGAATTGCGAACGAAAGAAATGATTTGCATTTAAAAAGCCTATTTTTATTATTCCTCATAGATTTTCTGAATACTCTCCATTTATATTGAAATCGTGCTGTCAGTAGGAGCTTCAAAATGAGACATTATTTTTTTCAGAGTAGCTTGTAAAATTATTATGAGAATTAATTTGTTACTTTTTTTTACTTGTTTTGAGATATCAACATTTTGACATAAGCAAGGATGCATATTTTGTAAATTTATAATTAAATTAAACTTTATACCTGGTGCTGGTATTTGTATTGTGACATATAAAATTGGAGAGGTGCATAAGTACTTTTATTTTGACAGTATTTAAATGTAATCCGGTGCATGCTGTAAGAGAAATTCAATTAACTGCGCGGAAGCAATTCTTAATTAAAACTTGGAGTTTCCGTGTTCAGATTAGTTTTGTTGATTGAAGATGAATGTATTAGAATAGATTTAAAAAAATTGTGAAACGTGTTTAAAATTTGAATTAAAGTAGCTATTCGATTTGTTACCTTGCTGTTGATAATTCAATAAGCAGAATCTAATAGAAGCGTAGTAATTCGATTAAAGAAAGGCTGCAGGCGTCGCGTCTTCAGAAGCCGTATGGTTACAGATTACAAAGAAGTCGGTTTTAATAATTTTTCTTTTGAAGCATTTCATATAATCGTTTGTTTTTATGCAACATTAAAGAAAATTTTGAATTAAGCCCGTTCCGAAATCTATTAAATAAAGAAGTAATTATTTTATTTTAATATAAGTTGTGGAATACATACGTACCTATAGCTTTTGGATAAACTCATTACCCAGTGTTATCTTTGCAGTCTTTTAGCAAGGGTTCCTTTTGTTGCAAACTGATAATTAAGTAACGTTCTTTTTTTTGTTACAGCTAGAACGTATTTTAATATTCAACATTTTTATTTGTTTACTAAAACAGAGCAAACATGCAAAAATGAGTTTTAAAGCTTATCGATTTTAAATAAAGCTATGTCATAAACCATAAAATATTTTTATGTAAACATGTTTTCAATAATATCCACTGAAAACATACTGTAGCTCAGTGCCTCACCCAGCAATGGATAAGAGTGTCCTTCCCTTTGGTGAAAAAATAATTCAGATTTAATAGTATTTAAAAAGTGGATTCTATTAAAAAAAAACTTATTATCACTAAATGAATTTTATTGAATTTGCATTAAAATATTGGTTAAACCTGGCTCCCCCAAGATTAAATCCAAAGTGCACCACTGCTGCAGATGTTCCCGGAATATTACTTATTTCAAAATTTTATACGTTCTGGAATTCTGATTAATAACGTTTTTACTTACACGCTTTTAATATTATTTTTTGTTCAATATTTTCTAATTAAATTGTTAAAGTCTCTTTTATTTATAAACATTTGTTAAAATTAGAGGATAGTTTGGGAAATTAGTTTCAATTTTCATAGAGAATATTTCAGAAGGTGCAATATTGTGACAGGAAAATAGATGGCGTTGTTTAGAAGTTAAGTTTGTACAAGAGATTCCTTAAATAGTTTGTAATTTACATATTAATATTTGTGAAGTGGTAGAACCTATGACTTTAACCAAAATAACTGTCAAGCATTAACCTACTAAGGTACTTTATGGGCTTCTAAATTTATTATACCGTTATTTATTTATACTTTATAATAAATGTTCCTTAAAGTAAATTATATTTTGTTAACGATATGAAATATATAAATATACTGCCGCATTTGTCTCAATGCCAATGTCATACATTCATAATAAATTAATTTTCAAAAAGTTAGTACTTGAATAACTCTGTGTGATAAATTTCTACTGCTAATCAAGTTATTGCTGGATAAAATAATAACGTTGTATCAGTGTCGATTAATATGTCAGACTGTTTCAAAAAGAGTACACACAATCATCATAAATCCGTCAAAATTTCAAACAATCGATGATTAGGTATCTTTATAAAAAAATATTTCACCGTCAGAATTCATTGACTACTACATATATCAGTGATTCTTAATTATTGTGCTATGGTGCATTAGTGTGCCACAAATTATTTCTATTTGTTTCGTCAAGCTTTGTAGATTTA
The DNA here is from genome assembly GCA_036325965.1 of Sinopyrophorus schimmeli. Classification (NCBI taxonomy): domain Eukaryota; kingdom Metazoa; phylum Arthropoda; class Insecta; order Coleoptera; family Elateridae; genus Sinopyrophorus; species Sinopyrophorus schimmeli. The sequence continues at coordinate 5,115,677 of JARFIZ010000001.1, forward strand.
ATGCAATTTTTAAAGTATGTTTTTATACATATAGACTTAGTTTTGTAGATCTATTAATTAATAAAGTAAAATTTAATATTGTATATCTATCATTACTCTTATTTACCACAATTTAATGTGCGAACATATTTAAAAATACTTAATAGTGGTTCGCTCAAGAAAGAAGCATTGAGCAACACCGAATTATTTTATAAAAAGTAGGTACCGTTGATCACAGCATGAAAAGAATAAAACAATGTTAAAAATCACTCTATTTTATGCCTTCCTTGCAGAAGTAAATTATAGTTAAACAATAATGGTTTAAGACCTCAATAAATATTTAAAAAAATTAATAAACTATAACTGCAAATATGTAGTTTGGATCATTTTTTTTCTTTAGCATATTAAGTGTAACAGGTATATTAGAAAAAACTGAACAACAATGCAATCTACATATCATTTTACATAAGGAAATGTTAATTGCTAATATATTCCATTAATTTTTACAAATAATATTTAAAACGCCTAAAGGAAAGAAGGCAAAATAATGACTAAACTCTGAACAAAGGTACGTAGGGGAGACCGGGGTTGGAAGTCACAATTTTTTCTTTTGATTTATAATATTTTTATTAGAAAATCTGTCATTAAAACGTCTTTCTAATAAAGTGACGATGGATCTTAATAGTTTTGGTCTTTCTTCAGGGAAAAATATTCACTGAGCCCCCACCTAGACATATAGGGTTTGAAATTGTCCATAGTGACCTCATATCGTAGATGTGACATTCTTTACATTAATATAATCCATGGGACGACACTGCAGGAGGTGACACTTTTAGAAATAAATTTTACCATCAATTACCAATTAACTTAACATTCATATAATAAAAGTCACTTCCATGGATAAATTTTTATCATCCATGGAAGTGACTTTTAATTTTTAATTGAGGTAAATAAAGTTGATGGTAAAATTTATTTCCAAAAAGAGTCATCTCCTTGTATCATCCATGGATTACATTAATGTCAAGGAATGTATCATCCAAGAAATAAGAGCAACTATGACTTTTTTTCTTACTCTAATTTATCTTAAGAAAATACCAAAACTACTAAAGATAATCGTCACTTTTATTAGAAAGACGTTGTCATATTTGACAGTATTTTTCTAATAAAAAGTGAAATTACTTATAGAGACAAATCCATTATCTTAATTTATCAATGACATTTATGATATCAATAGATAGTGTATTTAATTCATAGTTTAAGAAAAATAAAGACTTTTCTCTAGCATTATTAAAGAGAACATATTAAATTTTTATGCAAAAAGAAAAGTGCGACTTTTAACCCCGTGTCAGGGATGAGTTGTCAATAGTGTCTGTGGTAATCACCAAATAAAGGTAAAATACAAATTAGAGAAACCAAATACCTATTCTATTCCTAACCTATTCTATCTAACGAACTTAGGTTATGATAACAAAATGACAATGTATAATTACAGCTCAATCGTTTATGTAGTAAAACCCCTAGAACCAATAAAAAGGCCGCACATATTTATGGTTGCTTTGCACAGGTGACAACTAGCCCCGTTAACTTGAGCCAACTTTCCCCAAAACAGTTTTGGACAATTAACTCCCAAAATAAATTTAAATCAATGGTCATTTAAGAAACCATATGAATGATATCATGAAGCATATCTTAAACATCATAAATACACGAAAAAGTATATAACTATGCAAAATTTAAATATAGGTACTTACGAGACTCAAAACAGATTCACAAAAAATTACTTTCACTGTACAAAAAAAACGAAAGCATATATTTCTTTTACGGTTTTTCAGAACGAACTGAAGTGAAGTACGCAAGAAGGTATTGTGCTCGGGCTTCTTTGACACGGGTAAACAAATTTATTAATTTATTAGGTTTGCTGTTATGGCTTTTGTGACAACCTACCCGTGACACAACCATACCCGGTCTCCCCAATAGTACTTTATTACCTACTTAATATATTGAGAAATATTCTTTATAAATAAATTCTACAGGTGATTATAGATAAAAAAATGTTATTTTTCAAGAGTAGACAGTTTAAAATTTACCATTTTATAAAGTCCAACGTTCTTATTGTCGATGATAGTGTGTTTATGTATTTGAGAATCGCTGGTGGATACGTTAAAAGTGATATTTTTTTTGCATTTTTAGTAGTTTAAAGTAAATTATTTGTTTCATATAATGTTTATGTAAGCACGAAGTCGAAACAAATGCTATTATTACAGTGGATAAAAAAAAATACAGTAAATTATTATCGTCGACTTACCGTAGCATTGCTAATGTGCAACTTGCCACATGTTTTGACCAGATAATCGAAAAATATCGTGGTTTGCCAGAATTTTAAAAGTTGAGCTTTATTTATGGGCAAGAGTAGACACAAGACGTTGTAATGTCCGCTTCTTTTGGACGGCAAATAAAGGTAATTCTCCTATAACACGGTTGATAGGTTCCTAGGAAATGCCGTGTTGAAGGAGGGCTACCTGTACATTGACTTTGTGGACGAATAGGTACAGTTTCTAGCATTCCAAAAACGGTTCCATATAGCAAGCACTGACTGTAATTCACAAGCATGAATTTGTGACATTTGCAGATAGATTTGTGGATGATTTATTTATTTAATTATTGTAACAAAGTATGTGTTTCCTCTTGTCCCGTTGATGGGACAAGAGGACACAAATTAAATATTTAAAAAAAAATAAGTTTTTCCTAAAAATGACTTTCATTTTATTTTAGATTTTTATGCTAAACAGATGTACTATAACCAAAGTATCTTTTACGAATACTAAACATTTTAAATTGTGCACCATTTTGCTTACTTGTCCTTCAAAAGCTTAAGGGGCCACTCTTGCCCCACTCTCCCTAATCTTTGCCGTAGGATAGGTACTCCCTAATTTCAATCGGCGGTACATTTTTAGAAAGTTCTTAAACAGCAATATCTAATTATGAAACAAAGTAATCTTTTATTTATAGTAAGATACCATTTCCAGTAACAGTAACCTTCACGATTTAAAAAAAAAGCACGACTCTTTGTGGCAATACCAATATTTTTTTATGTTTATTAAGCACTTAACCAATCATATTTTAACAATAATTTATTTCTGTAATAAGAGGGACATTTCTAACATTACTCATTGTAGACAGTTTAATTAGAGTAAAATTAATGTGGGCAATGACGACTAAAATGGTAGGTCATTCTTCGAAAATTATTTATTCATATTTGAAGTAGGTAAATTCTATAAGTAGATTCCTACAATTTTGATTTTTTTTTATTCGCAAACATTTTCCCCGTGGTCTATATTTTAAAAACTAACAAATTTATAGGTACCTATATAAATTTCAGTTTGTAGATACACTATTCAATTTTGAATATAAAAGTATAGATAATAATACCATTGCACATCAACATTATTCGTTTAATAATTTTCGCGAGAGAATGAAACCATCATGTGGATTGATTGGAACTGTTTAACAATCCACTTGCATTTATTTCCATTACGCGAAGGCAAAAAAATAGAAGAATTTAGGACTCAAAGAGCAAATCGATATAGAAACTTCAGTAGAATACTTTTAACCTAAAAAGTTTAAAAAGAAAAACTCTAAAGCATTAGAAAAATTTTGTGATTGCAGAACGATTTAGTTTATTTGAAAATGCATCACTCTATTTAATTTGGAGATTAAATAGATTAATGAATATTTAATCTATAATTTGAATTGTGTGCTACTTGAATGCTAATATTTGTTATCTCTGTTCCTATTAATTATTGTTTGATAATTAATTTCTCGAGCTTTTGAGAACGGACTCATAATTCATTTATAAATTCCAAATACTTTTAAAATTTATGAAGTGTTGAGATAGCCGGTAATTACTCTTTAGAATTAGCACTTAATTCTTTAAGTTATATAGCGGCTTTATCAGTCTTTAAAGACTGAAATAACCTCAATATATTCAACATAATATGAAAAGTTGGTCTATAAATAGCGGTTTTCCAAGTTTCAGTACTTTAACATTTCTAACTTTGGGTGTAACTTTTGAAATTTAATAGAAACGTATTAAAAAATCGCCTCTTTCAAGTTTATAAAAATTTGCACTCGTTTGTAGGCTTTTTTTAAACGTCGCTTTACACATATGCGCTTGTAGTTTAGGCACGTTTACAATTTAATTATTTATTTTATTTCGTCATGTATTCTTTCGAGTTTTCTACACTTTAAATGTCTGCTTTATATGTGTAGATAATCGGAAGTACTGGTTGCATTTCTGTCAGAGTGCTCAGCTTACAAAATAGCAAGAGAATTACTTAAGGTCCTTTCCTTGAAACTCGCAATGTTTACAAAACAGCAAACTGGCTTCAAATACAATGTGACCAAATCGCATTTACGTAATGCACAATATGCTCAACTTAGTAAGTGTTTAATTTGAAATGGATTAATGAAGATTACATTGGATGCCATTGCTGAATCGTAATTAAATAAAATATAACTTTGCAATGCAGTCATTAGAGACAAGCTGGCTCTGTTACTTATCTGAAACTCACATTAGAACATGTATAGGATATCCATCTACCTTATTTAATAATGTATCAGCGGATATAGAATTCACTTATCTTCTGGTTCATATACTTGGTAGGTATATCTTTGAATTCCTTTTATATCGGTTTTATGTTTTTTATTATAATTGATTTTTATTTTCTTTCTTACTAACGCTGTATAGTCGAACATTTACTTTGATTTGATTTAATGTTATTATACCGTATGAAATATTGTAAATCCTACCCATACCTAATATTTATCTTTTTTTCGTAATATGAACTTATTTAGATTTATGCTCTGTGTAAGATTTTTAGAAATTGCAAATATCAGAGTTAACCCGAATAATTTTATATCCTGTTTTCATTTTCGTTTAAAGATATCGTGCTTTATTTTTTTTTCACGTCTGTAAATGTGTGATGATTGATGTTGTTCATATTTTATTAATACAGATGGATATTAGAAAGTCTCCAAGTTTCAGTCTTGAAAAATATTGCAGCTTTGTATGATAAATTAGCTTTGGAATCCAGTCATAAAGCGGTTGATGGAAAGTTAGACGACATATTGAATTGACAGACAAGTTGACGTAGTTGAACTAGCTGTTATAGAACAATGCAAATCAATTGATTGCAAAGCGTCATTAGATAAATTCATTATCGTATCGATCAAAAATAGATTGAAATATAACCACACTGTAATTGAATTTTATTTAAAAAGTATTCGATCTTCATCTACGTGTCGCTGAAATTTTGTAATAAATATAACCGAACAATAAAAAGTAAAAGTATTATAAAGTTAATGATAAATAAACTTAGCGGCAGATTTTTGTTAGCTTTATAAATAAGAATGTAAAAAATGATTTATTTAATGGAAAATAAAGAGAACACTATACAAAGTTATTTGTTCATTATTTGAAACTTTTCTTTGAGAAATTTACAATTAGTTGAAAAGCAAGTGTCACAATTAATGTTCTAGTCTATTTATTTATGACTAATGATAATAGTTTTGCTGTCAAAAAATTACAAATGTACACGATTTTAGAACAACTTGATTTATTGGATTCGCATCAACTCTAAAAGCATACACTTACTTATATTGCATGAAAGTATGAAAAAAATTAAAAAAATGTATTTTTGGAAAATACATAATAAAATAAATAATATTTTATATAACTTATTAAGTTGTTAAGCGAGTATTTGCACATTTATTATTTAAAAGCTAAGTTTACATATTGGTACTAACATTATTGAACTGAATGTAATTGCTCAAGCAATTTTTGATATTGGAATTCAGTTTTTTTGATTGATATTAAAAATAAATAATGATTATTATAATATTCTACATACCTAAACCATTAAGAAAATAATAGATAAACAGTGAAACCTGGATAACTCGTACTTTCTTAAGAGGCCTCTCTTGCACGTGACTTTTTCCGACGTAAACAAACAGTCACCTTACGTCTTCGCTGGGAGCTATACCCATCCCTACACAAACGCAAACGCGCCGATCTAGCTCAGACACTATTCTATGATATGGATGACATTGACGAATGTAGAGATATCCACTGGTCAAGCGACGTACATATTTTATTAAAAAAAGCAATAACACTATGTGGCAATGTTTTATTCACGCGTATCACGCTGCCTTCATTTACAAAATAAAGTTCTACTAGAGCAGAAATTAATACATGTAAACGGTATTTGAATAATTCGACCATTCATCAATATTTTCTTATCGGTTTTTCAGTAATTGATTAAAATAACTTTTATTTACGGGGAAAAGTCCGAATTACGGAAAATAATAGTTCTTTCTTTATTTCTTTATATTAATAAAAAAAACAACTATTGAGAGATCTTTAAACACTTTTCTGAATAGGTACATATTTTTAAAAATAATATTGTGATGAATCTCAAACACCTCTACCTGTATAAAACATTAAGGCGCTTCGTTTTTAAACATTTTTAGGCGGCTATAGACAAAATATTGTTCTAAACATCGAAAAAATAATTCTCACGAATTTTCAGTTCATAATTTTAATTCTAAGTGTTTCATAATTGATTTAAAATTTTCCCATTTACTTAACATGCAAATTTATAGTTTTTTCATTCATTTATATCTCTGCTATACTTTATGCAATTATCTTGTTCTTTACAGCAATTTGTACAAAAATGTTAATCTTTAAAAGTGCTGAGAATGGGATTTATGTAACTTATGCAACAGTTTCACCCTAAAAATCTCAATATTATTTTTATCGATTTTTGTATTTTTCTCATAAACGGCTACGCTTAGAGCAAAACACGTAAATGACCATTTCGGAGGAAACTCGATTTTCTTCAAAAAAGGTCTTTAGAGTGTAAGCTGTAAAGCTGATAAATAAAAATTAAATTAAATGAAAATTAAATATGTAATTTTTAAAACGATAAACTCCATAATACAGTAATATTTTAGATTTTTATACCTTCGCATCTATTTATCTCATTAACTAAGAGTTTTACAGCTTAGACTCTGATGACCTTTTTGTAGCAAATTGAATTTCCTCTAAAATTGTTATTTTCGTTTTGCCCTAATCCCCGCTAAAATTGATAAAAATAATGTTAAGATTATTTAGAAATAAAACCGTTCAATTTTCATAGATTCCACTTTGGGCACATTTAAAGATTGATATTTTCTCTACAATTTTCCATAAAGAACAAGACTATTGCATAAAATACAACAGAGATATAGATAATTGAAAAAAACTGAAAATTTACATGTTAAATAAATGGAAAATTTTAAAATCGACTAGCGATTACTTAGAATTAAAATTCAGGACTGAAATTTATTTTTCGATGTTTATTATTATTATTATTTTGTTTGTGAACAGCAAATTTTTTTTTTAAAACGAAGTACCCTAATAAAACATATTTACAGTTTTTACAGGAAAGATGATTATCTTTGCACTCATATTCATGTGTAATAGAAGATTTGTATATAGGTATAAAAGCGGAAGTAATAATATACTATATTAAACATGTAACGTAAAAGGCCATTTATAGATACATATTTATTATTTTGTAAAAGTGTAACAACACAAAGTTTAATAATAAAAAAAGGAGTATTTTTATTCATAAGTTTCTTTTCATGAATTTCACATAATAAGTTATTATTAAACTCCATAAGAAAATATTGATTGATTGTGGTATTATTCAAATAATAAGAGTTTCAGGTAGTACTTTAATAACAAAGAAAACTAAAAGTTGTGTTATAAATTACTTTCTATTAATTTCACATATGAACAAAAGGCTAATTAATTTATTGGTGAAAACCCTATGAAACACTACTGGATTATAGCAGAGTAAATTAAACGCTATTTCGCGAAGCTGGTCAGATATGTGCTTATTCAGAATCTATCTTACGTCCAAGCCTAAACTCTTGACGATGTTGTCAAATGCTATTTCACGCAAGCTTACAGCTTTATCCACCACCGGGCAGCACTTGCTGGCAATTATTTTCTAATATTTTCATAATGGATTTAATTAATTGTTAAATGTTAAAAATATTAAATTTTGCGCCAATGCGACTAAAAATATAAGATACTTACGGGTAAGGTATTATGTTTCAAAAAATTATTTTAATAACAAAAAGAGAATTCAAATTTTTATTATATATTAATTTATATGACTTACCCGGATCGACAACGGCCCTACTAATCAATTGGTGAAAACCCGATCAAAAAATATTGATTTATAACGGAGTAAAACAAGTACAAAATTACGAAACAGCGAAGAGGCCTCTTAAGTCGTAATCTTAAATAAGACGAAGAAAAAAGCCATTTTTTTTGTTGAAGCTATAAATAAGCGATATATCAAATTATTTAGACTTTGTAATTTGAACATAATATCATTATTCTATGAGCTATTATTAATACATATTTATAATGGGTTAAAAGGCAGCCCCGCCATGTTGAAGTTAGCTAAGTAATGACCCCACTCTTTTAATTCTTCTAACTGGAAGCATTTTTATATTTTTCACACCAATGTCATGTAATTTTATTTTTTTTCTATCACAAATATAACATTTACCACGTGATTCATTTGGTTCTGGTTTTTCAGTTACGAAATTTAGTTCGTTAAGCAAGAGTTTTGCTCTTGGACGTAATTCTCTTGGACGGGTTTCTAAAGCAGATCTTCGTTTTATTTAAGGCACTAGTAACTCCCAACTTAAGTTTTCTAAAAATTCAGCCTTATCTGTATTCATTTCTTGTGCATACGAATGGTATTTGTATAAACAAATTGCAATAATGTTTAGAAAATTAAAAAACAGTACCATCCAGATCATCTTCGGCTAGTCCTCGACAGATCGTTTTTTTGGCAAAATTGATCTAACAATTTAACGCCTACTTTGGTCATATTATAAAGTGTCATCATTTCTGGTTTTCTTGCATTGCCGGTCGACGGATCTATAGCATCGTTAAAATGCATGGACGATAATAGTAATACGGTTTTATTTTTATTTGGGCATCACAAATTTAGAAGGCATACTGAAGTATGTAGAGAAAATTCAGATAATGTCCGTTCGTTAGTGAGAGTCATGTAGTGGCGCGCATGGTCGCGTGGATTAACAGAATTTTACAATAATTTTTATTTCCGTTTTCTTTTGCTGTATAAATGACATTTGTCTCTGTGAATGTCTTAATTTTCTTATGTTATTTATTTCTGTCTTAATTTTGCATATTTGAAAGTTTATTTTAGAAAATAGTTATTTCCCAACTATTATGACAAGTACCGTATATTTAAATTCACACTTCATATAAAAGTATACGTATAACAACAGATTCAATACTTTTAGAGCAGAACAAGTATCTTCAACTAACAATTGAATTGTCATGTAATTGGAAAATAATTCTATAGTTACATTAATTATTAAGAGTGTTACTTGGAACGAGAGAAGACTATCGCTACCCGCGATATTCTTTCGTTCTGTGGTTCGTTTTTAAAAAATATCAAAGTTTCGATTACCAAAAAACTTTCACATCGCTTTTGACGCCTTTATTTATAAAAACTCAGCTCTTTTTCCAAAAAATTAAAAATTAACAAATGAACGTTATCATCACGATAACGCTACTAAAATTTCTTGTCTTTTCACAACATTCTCCCACCTGAGACCTAGAATGTACAATCCTGCTAGTGTCTCATCAAAGTAAAAGACAAAATAGGCTTAACAGCTAACAGTTTTCTTAAGGATCTAACTTGTCAGGCACTTTTATTGTCCGCCCTTAAAGAAATTTTCTCTGGCCTTCTAGTAGTCACTGTGGCCCCTTTCTTGCACTCCTTTTCGACCTCTGCGTCGTCACCAGAAATTTCATTTTTGGGCCAATCCTCTGCATCCCCATATAGCCAATTGGGCCCCTCCCACCATTTTGATTTAAGCAACTGACTGGGAGAGCAACCTCTCGATGGTAGGTCTGCAGGATTTAGGTCCCCTGGGACATGTCTCCAAGATTCGGTTGACGTGAGTACTCTTATTTCTTGGACCCTATTTCCAACAAAAGTCGCCCAATCTCCCGTTCCTTTTATCCAACTGAGCACCGTAGATGAGTTTGTCCAATAGAAAATCTTCGTGTTCACCCCCATTTCTTTTTGCACCCTTGAACCCAAACGAGCCCCTAACGTTGCCGCCATCAATTCCAATCTGGGTATGGATAACTTCTTAAACGGCGCAACTCGAGCTTTGCTTTGGAGTAGTTGTACCTGAACACGTCGAATGGTTTCAACTCGAAGAAAAACCGACGCAGCATACGCTAACTTGCTGGCGTCACAGAATACATGCAATGAAATTTGTTGATTCTCTGCTGGTTGACGTTGATCCACCGTGGAACTTCAATTTTCACCAAATAAGGCAATTCTTCTTTCCAGATCTGAAATCTTCTCCGGCTTTCTTCACTGACTTCATCGTCCCAACCAAGCTTTTCTTCCCACATCTCTTGTAATAGTAATTTAAGCAAAAGCGTAACTGGTGCAGTGAATCCAATCGGATCAAAAACCTGCTGTGCAAGAGACAGCACAACTTTCTTCGTGACAACTTCGATTGCGTCCGTAGGCACGCCACTGATAGACATCTTGTCGGTTGTTGTATTTCAGTTGAGCCCTAGGAGCGGCGTCGTTTTTTCACCCTCGTCAGCTTGTCCGGAATACTCCCACCCTCTTAAGTCGAAACCAGCTTCTTGCATCACCTCACTAGCCTCGCGAACAAAAATTTGTGTAACTTTTATGTCGGCTAAGCTGATCACGCAGTTGTCTACATAAAAACTCTTTAACAGCAACTCGATGTTATCTTTCGAATAACTGCCTTTCATATCTGAGCAAATATTCAATGCTTTCTGTAGGTGATGTTCTATGGTAGCTCCCAGAAGAAAAGGACTGGCATTGACTCCAAAAACAACTCCTTTGTGACGGTACACTTTCATATCTCCGCCTGGTGATCTCCACAGGAATCACAGAAAATCTCTATCTCTCGGATTTAATCCAATCTGGAGGAACGCCTTCTTTATATCTGACGTGACTCTAATTTCGTGCTTTTTAAAACGCAGCAGTAGAGTTCGTATCTCTTCGATTAAATTAGGCCCCTTTTCCAAACAGTCGTTTAGCGATGGTTTGCCCTTCTCTCTTGCCGAGGCATCAAAAACCGGTCGGATCTTTGTGGTGACGCTGGTCATCTTTACCACCGGCCGATGTGGCAAGTAGTGCGCGGGCGCATCCACTTCTTGTACAGGCACCCCTTCTATTACCCCCTCACGTAAACATTCTGAAAAGACTTAATCATACTTCTCCCAGCGGTCGGACTTTCGTAGACGATTCTCCGTTGACTCCAACCGTTTCACTGCCATCGCTCGATTGGAAGGTAGTGCGGGATGTCCCTCTAAACCACGGCAATCTCACCTCGTATCTGCTCTCCGCTGTAGTCTCGATGGTTTCTTCAAACATCTGTTTCGCTGCCCTTTGTAGGTCCTCCTTGGATCTCTTTTCCCGGTGTCAGTAATTCCGAGAACATCCAACTCCCACAGTTTTGCAATGTAGGCGTTTCCATTTAACAGGTTTGTTACAACCATCGTGGTGCTCCGCGTTTTCTTTTCTTTTGGCACCTTTCCCATTAAGACCCAGCCCAAGAGTGTTTCCACTGCTGTCAGCCCGCAGGATAACGCAAATATCTTCCTCGTGAGGATCTTCCCGGCAATGTCCGCCCCAATCAACAAAGAGATCGGTTGGCACCCCCTCGTGTCGCTCAACTCAATACCTTCTTTAAGCAATTCGTTCGTCCACACTCCGGGTGGGACCGCAGGAATGTCATTGCAAATAACCGGTTGGTCTAACGCGTCAAACTTACAAGCATACGTTTGATTCAAGTCCATCAACCGCACCTCATAGCACACGTGTTGTTGTTCCGCCGTGTCGTTACCGCCGAACAATGTGTGCACTATGGCCTCTTTTCGTTTCGGAACAGCATGAGCCTTTCCAATCGGTTTGCAAGTGCTGCTTCAGGTTTATTAGAAAAGTCTGTCGATCTTTTCCATGTGCGCAAAAGATCCTTTGAAAAACAAGATTCGACTAAAGGATACAGCATCGCCGAACACGTATCTGTCTTCACCCCAGAGTCTCTAATGCCCTCAACTGAGTTTTTAATTTTGTCGTACAAAACAGTAGCCGCACATTTGCCTTGGTTTGAACTGGTGTTGTACAACACTAACTTCAATAGTTCTCGAACGTAAACGTCAATAAGAATATCCTCTCGCCCAAACCGAGACTTCAAGCAATCTATCGCTTTCTCGTAGTTTTCCGATGTGCAGGGGAAGCTTTCCACCAAATCTCTAGCTCTAGACTTCGGTGTGGTGGCCAACAATAAATACAGAAATTTGTCTTCCGGTGCAAGGTCATCGGCCTCATCAATCTTCTTGAATTGGCTCCAAAACGGCAACCACTCTCGTACATCTCCGCCAAATTTCTTTAATTCGATTAGTGGAAGCTTAAACTTTCGCTTATTGGTTATTGAACTTGTGCTTTGATTAGCAACACTAACGTCTTCACTCGATAACCGCTCACTGCGTTGGTAGGTTACCCTTTCAGCGCACGCTTGCAATCGTGCTGCTTCAACCAGATATTCGTCGTTGGACACTTTTTCTAAAACCAATTCTTCTTCGCCAAAGTCTTCTTCTATCATTACATTAAAAATTTGGTCGTCAATGTTTTTTAATTCTTCTATTTTTTGTTGCATAACTAAACACAGTGCCGAAATGGTCGCAGTCTTTTTGTTCCTTCAGTGCGCTTTCGATTTGTTTAGCCACTCGCGTAAACAATCTTCGGAAAACCGCACGACGCTTTTTAAGTGCATCCATCTTGAAAATAATTACGTCCTTTTGTTTTGAAGAAAGTTTTTCTCAAACTGTCTCCTAATCAAAACCTTCCGCGCGAAGCCGCCACTGTAAGCACTTTTACAACTGCGTTGTAACCCCGCACTCAACAGCCCGCGCGTCCTGTCACGGTCGCCAAATGTTACTTGGAACGAGAGAAGACTATCGCTACCCGCGATATTCTTTCGTTCTGTGGTTCGTTTTTAAAAAATATCGAAGTTTCGATTACCAAAAAACTTTCACATCGCTTTTGACGCTTTATTTATAAAAACTCAGCTCTCTTTTTCCAAAAAACTAAAAACTAACAAATGAACGTTATCATCACGATAACGCTACTAAAATTTCTTGTCTTTTCACAACAAAGAGAAAAACCTCTAGCTTTCAATACTGTTACAAGAGATATAAATTATTTGTTCTATTTAAAACTAAGTACCTATTAGTAAGTTGTGGACACATTGTTTTTTAAAACTTGTTTTGTATGTGTTGTATAAAGTTCTACTTAAAATGCATAGATAGTACTTACATTTAACACCCCGATACTTCACAGCATCAATAAAATTCGCACCAATATTCTAAAAAAATGAAAATTAATTATGAAGAGTATTTATTCTCTTTTAAAGGGCGACGAGTATATTTTGTGCAAGTATAACATACAGTGTATCAGAACAAATTAATGATAAATTGTAAAGCTTTCATGACTAGAGTAAGTAGCCCTTGTAAGTTCTAGTTCAAAAAGTTTATTATAAAACTATTGCTTTTGTAGTAAAATAGTCTATTTATGATACAGAATAATAACAGAGTTGCTATTTTCAACTTACGATATTTTGTATCATAAAATAAAATACTGTTTTATCTTATGTAGCTATTAAAGCAAAATAAGTTTATGTTAATAGTTTTATACTAAAGAATCTGAGGATTATGCAAATATACACATAAAGAAAGCTATAGTATTCAAGTAATTGTGATCTGAGGAAAAATTAAATTTAGAATCTACAATTAAATTCAATTTTAATACCGAAATAGAAATTATTTTCGGCAACGGTCATATTTATTAACTCGGCCCTTATTTACTTTGGCAATTGGACAAATGTGAGTTTAACTTAAATGTAGAATATTGGATTCGTTCTACTAATATCGAACGTATTAATTAAACATGTCAAGATTTCAATTTTAAATGAATTATTAAACCCAAACTTTTCCACCCACATTTAAAGAATAACACATACCTAAATTTGCCTTTTATTATTTTTAAATAATAAAAGTATTTTAATACAGTTTAATAGATAGCATGATTAAATTTTGTAAAAATACTCATTACATATGTTTTAAGAAAGTCAGCAATTGTGATTTGTTTGGTTGATTTACAAGCTCCTTCGCATTTCAAAGAAACTTTTAAATATTTTTTGTTTATATCTTTAAGTAGGCAAAACGCAAAACATTTATCTTCATACGTGTAACTGAATATTCTCGTTAGGGGACCGCGTTTTGCTTCGTATAACTGATTGATTTGTATAATTGAATATCGTATAAATTAATAATAAATAGTACATTACATGACTTATCGGAGTTTTGATGGGGAATGAGAAATTTTACATTTAACTGAATATTTCGTATAAGCGAGGATTCACTGTATTCACCTTTACAAGAAATTATGTGCCCAGTTAGAAATTTGATTAAGAATGATATTCAAAATAATAATGCAAGTTTTAAAATAATATTAATTGAAGACGTGAACTAGATGAACTCGTTTATAGATACAAAGTTTAAGTTCTAACAATAAATATTACTTAAACTTGCATATTCATGATATTTAGAAGTTACCTATTCATTTTTAAGGAGAAGCTCTAAAACTTTCTAACAGTTTTAGTTTTGCAAGAAATACAATTCTGAAATAAGTTATATACCACCATACTTATTTATTACAAAATAAATATAAATGTTAAATAAATGAGGTAAATAAAGGTTCCTGTAATGTATTTCCGCGCGTATTTTTAACGTACATTAGTAAGTAGTTTTAAAACATCCAAGTAGTTTCGATCATTTAAAAATAAAAGCACCGGGTTACTAGAATGGAATAATTCAATAACTATATTTACAATATGATAATTTACTTTCGGTTTGTTATCTTTCAAAGCACTTGTTGCCGATAATAGTCCAAAAAGGTCATTCGCTCTTATGAGGGTTTATGACATTATAATTTGAGCGCAAAATGAATTGTGAATAGTGCGGAATACCATGATGTTCATTTCATTTCATCTTAATTCCAGAAATAACTCTAATAACAGATAAGTCTTCTAATATAACTTTTATACATCAATGTTCATTATTAATTCTTTTAATAATATATGCTTTTGTATTTGTACCTACATATAACATTAACCAACAAAAAAAACATTTTTTTGTTTCGAATTAAAAACACTTTTTTTGTTAATTCAGAGGTGTTAATTACAAATTTTTAGGTAAAAAAAATGTAATACATCACACTTTTGCTCAATAGTTTTTTTTATAAAAAAAAATTTCTTACAATTATCTAAATGTTTTCTTGTCGTTTTCGTTTCAAAATTCTTTTGTAAACGTAGTTTGGGTTATCTCTTACGCACGGGCAGTAATAGTCTGAAAGTATATTTGAACTTTAATTGCCTTTGTGGCGCAAAAACGCTCCTTCTGGAGCAGCTATCGCGACCTCTAAAAAAGCTATTGTAATGCGCTAAAAACTAAAATATAACCCTTTAGTGGTGGCATCACATAAATATATAAAATTCAATTTTCTATCCCTTTTCGTTTCTTTGCCATGTCGGTTTACGAAAAAAAAATTGAAAACAACCCAAAAAGTGTCTATCTGACCTCCACTAAAACGTTCATTATTATCTTTCTTTTTCTTCCACACTATACTTAATCAAAGCATAAACTTTTGTTAGTTTGCGTAATAATTATTAATGAAAATATTTAGAATATGTTTCTAATATTTGAAATTAAATTAGATAACGTTAATAAAAAAAACATTAACTTTTGTAACATTATGTTTATCTTCAAATTTCTACATTTTACAAGTTGTATAAATAAAATTTTATGATAATGTTTTAATTTTACCCAATATTAATTCAAGTAGATAGGCAGTTTCATTCATTTATTATAAATATTAAGTATTAGGTGTTCATTTTTAATGAGAGTGACTACAGAGATAAAAAACACAAAACTTCACTAATAAAAATTTAATAACATTAGGTAATGTAAAAGGAAATAAAACGTATTTTCAAAGGGAATTTATTCGAAATACAGAATACTAAAATAAATTAGTACAAAAAAATACAGGAAATAAACCTTTTCCGATTATCCAAAAATAAATCATTAGTTTTTTAAAAACCGTTATGCATTATTTAAATAATTTAATATGTTAACAAAGCAATGATTGATCGACTATTTAATTAAAACGTTTAAAATTCTGATGCGGTTCAAAAGGCGAGCTATACTTTTGGCATATGCGATGTGTGTATATGTTGAGTTTTAATTGCGCTAAAAATTAAAATTTATCAATAACAAAAACTGCATTTTAGATATTTAAGTAATGTTCGTAACTAAATTAAAAAATGTAATATTTCTGTATAAAAATATCTGTAAGCACTTATTGCCAAAAAAATTAAAGATCTACTAAAATTATATTTAACTGAAAATTTATTATCCAGATATGATTAATGACTTTTTTTTAGAATTTAAATTTATAAACCTTAACCGTGTCTCTATGATTACAATTTTAGACTTAAGATTGTTGTCATATTTTATACGAAATTGATATGACTTAATTTTTGAGTGAGCTAAATGCATACCGCTTACCAAAATACTTTTAATCTCTCTACAGCGCAGAGGAATACAACTAAATTTAAAATTTTTGCATAATGCCGTAGAAAATTACGACTAACGGGAAAATGTAATTAGTAGGGATGGCAGAAATCGATTCACTGCCCTGTGGGTGGCTGTGAATCCCGTCGCATTAATGTGTTCCCTCAAAATTTCCGTACAGTTAGAAAATTTATACTTTTAAACCGTTTCCGAATTGGATTTTGGTTCAATTATTATTGTTGTTAAACTTGTTACTTTATTTTAATTTTATTATAATTTGGTAACATTACAGTTCTGATTTTGTTTTGTGACGTGAAACATTTATCAACTAATGTTTTTATCTTCGTAATCTTTTAAAAAGCGAATTACCATATTACGTGGCAGCAGATGCAACATTCTCGGAAAGGAACACTTTGGTAAATAACTTACTCTTGTACGATGGTTTTGTGATTTTCATTTCGGAAAGGAAGACTGATAAAACTAATAAGCAGTTAAATACATTTGTGTTCAAGTTTGGTAAAATATTTATAATTCAATTTAATAATTGATTTAGCAAAAGCAGCATGTGCCTATAAATAGATATGTACCTGATAAATACAAAAATTAAGCAAATACATATTTCATAATATGCTTACAAAATTCAAAAGTTTTAGAAAACACCAAAACGACACGATATACTTTTTTAAAAGAATCTTATGTTTGAGATTGTTTGCATCTTTCTCAATTTTTTATAATAATACCCTATTTTAAAAGAGCATATGTAAGTATGTATATTAATAAATGTACTTTTATATTTAAATAATTTTAGAAATTAATCAATTTAACGAGTCTTGTTATTCAAGCATGGTGGTATATTGTTCTCTTAACAGGTGAGCTAGTTTTTCTTAATAATTTCTCCATTATTGTGTCATATACAGATGTTCTGTTATCTCTTAGCCATTGTGGTACGTTAAAAGCATCTTTACAATATGAACAACTTATATAATTAATATCTTTGTAGGACATATATTATATTGAAATTAAGTTTTAGAGATTAATAATAATAAAATGAAAAACTATAGTATTTTATCAAGATATTTTAGTTTGAATTGCATAAAAAAACTATGTTTATAATTAAATACAGATATGCACTATCGATTAATTATTTCTTAACCTTAGAAAGGAGATCGTAAGAATTTTGATGTAGTCAATTATTTTGGATTTTTAATTATGTATATGTCGTTCTAATTTGGATTGCCGTTCAAAGTCGTTACAGGAAAAACAGTGGGTTTTAATGATATCAAAATTGTGGCAAACATTGATTTTGGGTTCGTATGAAAAGATACAAGACAAAAATCCGACTTCAAATTCGGATTTTTGCCCAAGAAAATATTTTAAACTAAGTTATTTTATCTTTCAACACAATTATATAATAGTATGTAGTCGACTTCCAAATTTCAATGTTATTGATCGTTTTAATTTTGTTTTAAAAATTTGACTAAATGTTAGGTTATGGTCCAGTGGAATAGTCGAAAAAATTGGTTTAGTAAACATATTTGTGTAGGCAGTAGTTATTTTCTTAGGATACATGGATTTTAAAGCATATTGCCATTGACTAATTATACACTGATAAAAAAAATGACTTGATTCAAGAAAAATGTTTTCTTCAAAATATCATTCTTGTTTTAAGTAGTTCAATTCTCTTAACTTAAGAAATTGATTCTTGAATCAAGGAACTTGGTTGTTATCAAACAAGATATATACAACTTCGCCCAAGAATTTCTTTCTCTTTGATTAAGATAGACGGTAACATTGGTTCAAGATGTTACCGACTGTATTAATAAAATATAAGGTATAAATATTTTTCGGCATACAATGAAACAAAAATTTCTTTAATTCTAAGTTTTTTTCTGACTTAAACTTATAACATTCTAAATAAAAAAAATTGTTCTTGAATCAACAATAATTAATTTTTGAAGAAAGAATTCACTTGTATTGATCGAAGATAAAAATGTTATCGATCGGAGTGATTCGATCTCTGCATCCAAGAAACATGAATTCATGATAAGAAATTCTTGAAGCAAGACAACTAGTCCTCTTCAAAATAATTTTCTTGGATCAAGAATATTTTTCTTGAATGAAGATACTTTTTTTATCAGTGTATAAAGACTGTATACGCAAATTACATTTATTTTCATGCAAAAATAATATTTAAGCGATTTGAAAGATGGTGCTGACCATCAGGTTTTAAACTTTTAGGGATTTATCTCTTTGTTATATGCATCTGAAATTTGTTAAAGCGTATGCCTGTTTTGTTGCAACCAATTTTCAATGCTTAAGCTCTTACAGTAAGTTTTATATGAAATTTTCTACAAATTATCTTGTCCTTGTCGTGACAATATAATTTGTATAGAATGTTTTATAGATACAAATTTACTTATTTTTGGCGACATGTATGTTTTCGGTTATTTTGGATGAGACACATTATTGGACAGCTTTTTTTATATGTAGTTAGTCCATGCTACTACGCATGGATTCAATGTTCGCACTCTTTGTCGCATGCTCTTTCCAATTTCTGCAATCTCTTTGTCTCACAACATTGTCGCGCTAGCAATCGTGTCCACATCTGGTTTTTATTCAAGCGTGCGAACATGGCGCAGGATCTAGTGCTTTCGATGATCTCTATCGCTCTTTTTTTGGCTTTACAAAAAATAAGAAGTTAACACGTTGGTGAATACGTGAATTGTTCAAAGGTTGGAATAAAGATGGGCATGTCTCTCTGAACTTTGTAAAAATTGAGGACATAACGGGATTCTGATATTTCGAAAGAAACAAGTTTTAGGCAAATAGCTTATAAGTCCTTGTTGCGGATTCACGTCCATATTGAGACATTTACGTAGCATTGTGACTGGCAAACCCATTTCGGATGGGATTAAAATTTCTGCAAAATATCAACTCGTCACACGCCATATTGGTAGAAATATAGTCGCCTCGCCGTGACGCGCAGGTACATTCCAGATGCAGTTTTGCGACAAAAAATCCGAACAATGAATCCAAGTGCATAAAACCTTTAAAACTCAGTTTTCAAAATCGCAACATTCACTATTTGCCGCCATCTTGAAAGAAGAAAACAACAATTTTGGGCAATATTTTTCTGATTAAGAATTGTATACTAAAATTTTACACATATAGACCATTTTTGTTCATAACTTTTTTACATAGCATTATTACTTAATAAAGAAATTTATAAAAAATTAAAATAAAAATTATTTGTCACAATATTAGTTCTATTTGAAATGGTTTTAGCTTTCTACATCGGCATTAACACCAATTTTATATAAGAGTAATTCCATAAAATTTGGGTAACTTTTAAGAAGATTTTGTCCCCACCATATTTTGGACGCTGATAAATTTGCGATTAGAGTATAACGTGATTAATTAAGATATTATGCCATACTTAACAGTGCCAGTCACTTTATAAAAAATGTTATAAAAAAATTAAGATTTTGTAAATTTAGGCATCTAGAAACTGACAAATATGGCTAGGGACTGATGAAAAATTTTATTATTGTAATAAAACTGATAAACATTAAATTATTAAAAAATATTGCTAGTTGAAGTAAGTGAAAGTCAGGCCTTGGCCACTCCGTCATCCCTAGTCACATTTGCGGCAAGGAACTGACGGTCTAGGGACTGACGATTTGGAGAAAAACTAAGAGAAACACATGTTTTACAATAATGACTAGAATATCTAATGTCATATATCAAACAGGACTAACAAATCACTAGTAAATAAACATTAATTAAAAACAATTGCTTATTATTTAACAATTAAAATACTCACCTAGGGACTGACGCAGTGACTGGAACAACACGTGCTTTCGGAAAACCAATCGCTGTAGCACTGAATTAAATTGTATTCTGAAAATAATCAAAAATGTCAAGTTATGAGACTTTGATTGAAGTTATGAATTTGATGATTAATACTCCGGAGTGGAAATATGTATTTAGAATGTTCTTTTTACATTTGCTCCAAACTTGAATACAGCTATGCAAATAATAATTTCATATCTTTATGTGTCTATTAAGCTCATTAATAATAATTGATAAAAGTCCTATTATCATCAACTTTATTTAATCAATGTTTCATAATTTTATCATTTTTTATTATTCTCTAAAAAATTATTTCAAATATGTCTTATTAGTATGTATACTTATATAAAATTTGGGTTGATTTTGAGTTGAAATGGGAAGAGGGAGGAATTAAATTTTCCGAAATTGAGTTTTATGCCCGTTGCTGACCCTTCTACATATCCCAATAATATTTAATCCCAAAATGCTTATTAAAATTACCATTCGAATAGAATGTCAGACGAAGAATTGGAATTCTATCGTCGCGTTTTGATATTTTTAAATACAAACCTGAAATCGCAGTTTGACACAAATTTGATTTGACTCAACTCCATTGTTGCCACCGTAGCGGCCTTCAACTGCAACCAAATTGGAATGCCATATAGCTTATTCAAAAGTCAAGAAAATTGGCGACAACATATGTCAAACACGTTTTTCAATTTCTTTTCTATGCTTAAAAAAATCACCGAATTGCAGGCTCACAAAAAAGAAAATGATCATAAAAATAGAACTAACAATTAGTGTTAAATTTATAAGGTGCGCCAGTATTAAATTAAATTTTATTAAAAAATTGTAAATTCTCTGGCTATTATAAAACATTTTTTATATTTATATAGATATACTTAGTAGGTATATGGTCTTAATTAAAAATTTTATAAGACAACACGTGATATTTTTTAAATCTTTTGTTTGTAGGCACAGTTCTTTTTAAACTTTTGTACAGCTTTTAAAATAAAAAATTATTTAACGAATCTAACATATATTAACGAATCTAACATATATTTAGGGGGAAAGTGGCATGAAACAGCCAAGTTTTGAAAAAGCCATTATCAATTACGCCGTAGTTTTCATACGAATCGTTTATGTATTATTATTTTAAGATAGCAACACTAGCCAGATATCCCCACAAAATTTGACCATTCACCGTCAATAAACGGCGCCGATACGACGTATTGAAGATTTTGTCGTCAAAACATAAGGTTTTGAGTTCAGTTTTATTTAGTAATTTTCGAATATACGCTTATACGAAAAAGCTATAATAATAGTGATTACATTAATTTTAAATTATATTACCTTCTAAAAGTAATATTTTTAGACTAATCTGATTCAATAGTAATTTATCAGAAATTTTCGTTATTTGAGAAATATGTTCTTAACAAAGCGGTTGCATTTAATGAACAACCCACCATTTAAATTTTGCATTTAAAATGCCAGTTATTAAAATTTTGCTAAGTAATAATTTTTCAAGTAGTTCTATTTGAAATATTTAATTATATAAATTACAGTTGGACGTAAAACACAATTGCCATTTATTATTGTATGTACGTTTTTCAAGTTTTATGCTTAATGATTGATCTCATAATCGTAAAATTAATTTTATGAAATCATCTGATAATGTTAAATATTTTATGGAAAGAGTTTGCGTTATTAAATACGAAAACTTTATAAATTATATAAGTTAAAATTATAGCTTAAGATTATTATTAAATAATATCTTCGTTAATGTGCAGTTTTAATCTTGTAATAAGGACATGGCTTTTCAAAATTTAGTTGGGTTTCAATACCTATAGGTTATGAAAAGCCAAATTTTATTTTTTTATAAATGATTAGAAGTCGAAAATATCGTTAATTTTGAAAAATGTTTTATGACTAGTATAAATGCATGAACAATTACAGATTTAAAAAAATTGATTTATTTATGTCCTTCTATATTATTTATCCCTTTTTAAAACTGGCTGTTTCATGCCACTTTCCCCCTACTAGAAATATTCAGTTACTTATGTGGAATAATTTTCATTACAAATGATAAATTTCGACCGGGAAAATTTAAGTGTCATTGCATTGGGCTTTTAATGCGCCTGTTAAAACAAGTTATGCTGAATAATATTTGTGTTAAATTGTATTCTTATTTTGAAATCATTTATGTATTAAGCATTACCTTTATTTCACAATGCTTAATACCAAACTACCTCATTTATTTGATATTGTTGACATTTTTCAAATCTAAAATAAGTTGATAGATGTGTAATGCTACATTTAGCACATAACTCATAAATCGTTTAACAAGTTAGACTTTTATTAAAAAACATACCTACAATTTCAAAATTACTACGAAACCGAGGTGTACACGTACGCTTAATAAAATACAGAAAGAGCTTCTGTAAAATTTAGGTAATGCGTGTAATAAATTGTGATTTTCTTGAAACTATAACTCACCCTACAATGGAATTTTAAAAAAGCCACTTAAGATTACTTTAGTTTCACCGTAAGCTTACTGCGAAACCAAGAAGAGTAGATGCGGAAATCAGAAAGTTCTATCAAAGAGAATTGATAAAGAACTTGAAAGTAATCCAATTACATTTCGGTTCGCTTTTAATTAAAAATCTATACGAGTGGTGGTGCGGATTTAAAGCCATACTTATATCCCCACCATTTACCAACAATTTTGATGTTTAAATACTATGCCCACGTTTATTTAAAGATTTAACCCGCTTTGCAATGGTGTAATGAATTGATCGTGTCGAACCAAGTAGTTTTTCTATTTTATTGAAATACAAATCGATATACCAATAGTACAAGTTGGATACCGTAAAACAGCAATGTGCCAGTAGATTAAGATAACGAATATTTATTATGTTGCGGTTCATTCCAGCTACCCACTTCAATCTTAAGGAATGCCTTATATTCTAGTTTCCTTAAAAGTTAAAGGGATTAGAAATCAATAAACGTTATAACTGTTAAATCAAGTGAGTGCTGTTGGTAATAATATTGGTTAGATGAAATAAATACGAAGTGAATTATATGAAAGCTAAATGAATAATGAAATATATGAACAAACAAAATTAAATGCCAAGTTATCCGTTTATTAGTATTTGTATAATGCTGAAATAAGTTATAATTTATATTCAAATTAAATTAAATTACGAGTCAGGAAATTAAAAAATGTTCACATTATTAAGCTTTAACGCTATTGCATTTTTTTCTGAACTCAATATTTTTAGTCTTTATAGACTTTTCCTATTTTTGAACGATATCTTTTGTTCTCTGGCAGATAAATCAATAGAGGAAATGGTGGCAAAGTCAGAATCTGTCTGACGTTTAATACGAACTGGTATGGTTTAAGAGTTATTATTGAAACATCTTCATGTCATGCTGATGAAAACGCATTTATAGCTACAAATTTGACAGTATAATGACGATACTTGGTATTATACGTGAAAAGCTCCTCAAGTAAATATACTGAGATATTATACTATGTTTGTTTACAGATAATTATTGCTCTAGTTATACTGTATAAAATAGGAACTTATGCATCATCTAACTCAGCAGTCTCCAAACTTTATCGACTTGTAGAATCAATAGTATTATCTATAATTATTTTTCGTGAACTTGTAGTATTCACAACCAAATATTGATCAAAACAACTTAAATATTGCGTGCAATTTATTTGCAAAACATAATAAAAATAATGATTTCAAGTATTGTTTTAAAAGTTGATTAAAAACTGACATTGATCCTTTGAACTTCAGAAGTAAGGGGTGGGGGGTGTATAAAACCTGAGGGCTTTGCGGAATACTATTTTAAAGGCAACAATTTTAACTATAATTTTGCTTTTTACCGCAATTGCTCATTTTTCAATGAAGACCAACTTTATTATAAGACAATACATTAACATCCACAAATGTAGTCTTATACATTTGCAATATCAAAAATATTAATATTACAGTAATTTTTTAATAACTTTATATACCTACATAGTTTCTGTTATATTTTATATTAATACACTTAAATATAAAATTATCAAATAATTACTTTTATTATAATTCGTTTCATATTGAAAATGTATGTTAAGTTCTGTATTTCTTGGACAAACTTGTAAAATTATAATACATTAAAAATATTTTATAACGATGACGAAAAAACTGATCAGATGTGGTTGTTAAAACGGATAGTCTTCGTAAAATGCAAGTATTATTTATTGCCTTGATTGTACCAAACAACCGAAACAACCGAATTGGTCTATTTATTGAGATAATATTGTTAATTTGTTGAAACATTTGTTCGACTCTTAAACTGAACCATGATAGATATGTTTGATTTTCTCATGGTCTATGACCTTCTAAATATCTGCGCAAAGGCGGAGCTTTAGAGACGGATGAAAATAATAAATGCAAACTGCAAACATACTTAAAATGAATAAAAACGTAAAATAAATATACTCCTGAAAAAGACTGTTTTAATCCAATATTAAACGGCAACATACACGTTAAACAAACTAACTCAATAACAAACTACAGGTACAAACAACTCCGCTACATTCAAGAAGTAAAACAAGAATGATGATGTTTTCAGGTCAGAGTGTATCAGCAAGCCAGGACCATTTTCTGTTTTTTGCACAGGCATGACTCATAGACCATAAGAAAATCAAACATCTCTACTATTGTTATTGGTAGTTAAACAAACGTTTTTAGTTTTAGGTGTGGAAGTAACTCATTCTTTTCTGTTATCTTTAATCAATGACGTAGAAAAACGTATAACAAAAAAACACATGTGAATCTATTAAATTCAATTTTGGTGGGCAATTATGTTGTACAATCTAGTTTCGTCGTGATAAATAATTTGAGAGAACGTCCTTGTTTAGTTTTACTTTACCAAAGGAGATTTTTTATAAGGAAAAGAGGGAAAAGCAACCAAATGGCTTAGATTTAGTCGTTATAAGTGGTTTGCCGTTTTAACCAATGTCGTTATATCTAATGGATTTTCACATACTAAATTAAATATATATAACCAAAAAAAATATAGATTTATTATAGAAATATTATTGTAAATGGAAATATTGTAAAGTTGCTTATTTATGACTGAATGTTATCAAGATTATGTTTAAAACATTTAAAAAAAATAACCTTGATAACATTAAAATGTTAAACACTTATATAAATATATAAGGGGTTTATTGTCATCATTTAATAGTTACAACATTAAAATATAGACAAATAATATTTGTAAAATCAGTTTCAAAAATGAATCCTACTGGGAAATCTCAGTCGGAACTTTCATCTTGTAAAACAAAGCCGGCGTACAGACGCAGTCATTTTTCATGCGATGCCCTACAGCATGAGCTTTCCTAGAGATATAAATTTATATTTGGAAACATCGAAAACCTCAGATTTCGGCTTTAAAATATCCGTAAAGTCAACGGACGTTATTGCCATTTCATTAATTAACCCTTGCTGTCAGTCATTCGTATTATTATATTAAAAGCTAAATTGTACATTACCCATCCTACTAAACCTTTCAGGTGAAATATTATACACAATGGAACGGCATTATTTTTGCAATATTACTGTTCGCACAAATATAGGTGGGTATTTTTTTGTATTAATTACATGAATATTTATATTTACCTATATTAAAAAGTTATGACTGTGTAGAATTTGTTAGGTACTCAATTTCTTTTAAAAGTACTTTAAAAAAATTATGGAAAAATTTTGGTTATTTTTTATTTTTATATCTATAAAAATGTACCCAGGAACAACATTTTTCAAAAGTAAAAATAATTTAAAGTGAAGACAGTAGCGTTACCAGAAATTTGTTATGGAGGGTGCATCAAATTTGTAAAAACAAATATGTTCGTATTAATGTTTCCTAACAATAATAGTGTTTATTAATTGCATTGGTTTAGAAAGCCTCGATTTGGATGGCGTACACACGAGTTAGAAATATTTTTAAATTTAAAAAGGGTGTTTACGATCCATTGTCAGAGCCGAAAAAGGGTAGTGGAAGTGATCTTTTAGAAGAGTTTCTACTGTGTAATATTTCTAAAATCATTTATTTGAAAAATCAAAATTAATCCCATATTTTGAAAACCGCAGTTTTTTTTTCCAACGACCTCCAACGATAAAACAGTTTGTGTTATTTTGCCACATATAAAATTAATTGCTCATAAATTATTTTTATTTATAAAACAAACGTGCCTGAGCTAAATATTAAGTTCCACTATTTATCAGCTCCAATATATCTATTTATTTTAAAAAGAGGCTTTTGGTGCTTTTGTTATTCATTTCTAGAACGTCACTTATAAAACTATGTCGTAAAATTGTACGATGGTTTTAGCATGGGTTTGAACCTAGGTCGCTAGAGTAATCAGCTCATACATTAAACCAGGGGTCGGCAATCTTTGAGCTGTGGTGTGCGAAGCCACTCTAACAATAGGATTGAGGCTGCCGCCTTAATTCTTGTTATCAGAAAGTATAATAATGTTCTAGAGGAGAAGAATTTGATACCAAATTTATCTTTTCAAGATATTTATTTGAAAAATAAACATTTTTGTAGGGTAGTGTAAAGTACCATTGAAAACTTCAACGCGTGCCAATAGTAAACAATATTCAGTTTATCTACAAAAATATTATAAAAATATCACATGTGTAAAGAAAAATCTTTTTCAATTTATTTCACTCTGAGTTCACATTTTTATATTTTAGCACCTATTCAGATTAAATTGTACGGTTGTGGTGCATCGGATAAATGATGGTTCTTCGACACACGGGCCACAAACTAGTTTGTTTACACCTCAATCGTTTAAAAGCTATTTAGGGTTTTTGTTTCTTTACCTTGAGTCATAACTATAAATAACTTCTAATCATAAAAAAAAATGGCTGTTTTAATTAAAATTGACTACATTTTTAATATTGTTTTTGTTATTTTTTATGATAATTTTTTTGGCTAAATAAACTACTTAATCCAGTGGTTTCCAACCTGTGGGGCGCGCCACCCCTAGGGGGGCGCGAGACTGTTGCAAGGGGGGCATGAAGCTGTTTCCAAAATATCATTTTCGAATACAAACCAAAAAAGTCGAATAGGTAAAAAAAAATAAATTAGCAAAATAGGTATATGTAATTCACAATCCTCGCCGCGAATGTTTCGGGTACAAATGTTAAAACATCCATCCATACTCTTGCTGGAACGAAAACATCTCGCTTTCGCGTTTGGAGTTGAGCGCCGATTTGTTTTTATTACATTTAAAATTATTATTTCTTATAATAAATAATAATTTTTTTACGTATATTTTTACATAATATTGTATATTATTTTGTAGCCCATTAAATAAATTATAATATCAGTTGAGTATTTATGAAATTAAATTGTTAGAAAAATTAAGGGGGCGCAACAATTTTTTTTTTAAAGGGAAGCGCAGGTACAAAAGTTTGGAAACCACTGACTTAATCTTTAAAGTGCACAAGATGTATAAACTTGCAAAAACTTTTGGTCCGTGTAATGGCTAACGGGAGTTAACTCGCACATTATTTTTCAATCTAAAATTGCTTACCCCGAGAATCCTCGCTTTGTTATTTGTGTATATGCTGCGATTGAAGAAAATATCGAACTTTGTTAGATGTGCGATGAGAATTTAAAAATTAGTATCTTGATTTAGATTCTGTATTTATTCTCCGCTAAATAAATTTAAACTTATATTTAATTTTTTTAAACAATTAATTTATTATATAATCATTGTTCAACTATTAACGCCAAAAAAATTCGTGACCGATGAAGAACTTGTCGAAATTTTGGCAGCCGATGGCGGTAAAATGCTTCGCACAATACATTCGCAGCTCCAAATAGAATTACGCACACGTAAAGGAAACACAAAATTCTTAGTGACTAGTTTTAAGGTTAAGCAGCCTAATTTTTTTTTACATCTAAATAAAATTACATTATAGAATAATCAAAACAAGTCTGTACTTTCTTTTTACAAAAATAGTACATTGTGCTACAAGGGAGAAAAGTACTACATTTCCTCCCGCGTGTAAAATTGCCACCCGAACCGAAGGCGTGGGTGCCAAAGACGCGGAAGGAGATGTAGTACTTTTCTCCCGTGTTGCACATACTATTTTTTCTGCTGCCTAGGCCGAAAGATCGGACTTTGTTCCCTGTCAAGCGGGAACAAAGTCGCTTATCATTTATCCGTTGCGAGGGAATAAAGAGCGACTTTGTTCCCGCTTGACAGGGAACAAAGTCCGAACATTCGGCCAAGGTAGGAGAAAAAAAATTGTTAACGCACCTAGGTACTACCCTTAAACCGTTGGTGATAGAGATGTAACCACACGGAGAAAAAAATATCCTTAATATAACTATCTAACGTATACCCAATTGACGTATTGTTCTGACAAGGATTCGAATGTCTAATTTAACGATATTTATAAGTCAATTTGACAATTCATAGTATGATCAAAACAGCTCTACATAGTATACTTATAATAAGGATTCATTTATTTGATTCAAGCGTTCAAACAAAAAGCTCTCGTGAACGTGTGCAGTATCCGTCGTGTAGGTAACTGTATAGTTAATTTGAGAATTTGAATAGCTATAATAGGGATACGTATGGTTAATATAACGATATTTTGTTCTCCGTGCATATCCGTTAAATCACTATGACAAGAATCTTTTGAATGTCTAAAACAGTAATACGGATCGTTACTATAACGATCCGCAATAAGGAAACTTTGGATAGCTAAATTAGCTATACGGCGTATCCCTGTGAAAGATAACTATCCAACGGATAGCTATAATAGGGATACGTATGGTTATTATAACGATATTTTTTTCTCCGTGCAGTAATTTTTTCGTTACATGTTTTACAAGCAAAGCCTTGCGCATTTTTTTAATTATAGATTTGTTATTTTGAAGTTCTCATATATCGCTTTCTAAAGTTTGACCTCTCTTATCTGACGCACTCTGTATAAAATTTGATTAACAATCAATGCATACAAATACACTTATTTTTAACATTTTTAAATTTTAGACATTAATGTTTTTTGATAAGGTGTTGTAGGTACATAAATTAATTTATAGTAATTTTTAAGATATATTGTAGTAATATCCTAAAATTTTCAAAATAATTATAGTAAAATAGAAGTTTTTCTAATATTTGCATATCTTTAAAACCAGTAAATGCTGTGATTATGTGAACATAAGTTTACATCGTTTTACAAAAAATTAAAGAATAAACTTGTAATAGCATGTTCTAGTTTTATTTTTTATGCAGTAAAAGACTAATAAAAAGTTGTACATTTTTAGCATATTTTTTAACAAAATATTCTTCAGTAATTCAGATAATGAGGCTCCACCCTATGTAAACTTTACCAGCGCAACGTAGATCAATAAAGTAGACATAAATTAAAAAAAAAAGTTCTTATAGTATTGAACTTAGGTTCATATTTTGAGTAAATAATTGCTTTTTAATGTAATAAAACATCTAAAATAAAATAAATTTACTGTACATGAATTTGCCCGATTTTTATAGTGAATTATTACACTTTTTGCTATCTCATAATTTATCTTTAAAGAACCGCATAGAATTAATGGTTTTGGAGGGCTTTAGTAGCAATTTCCAATATTTAATGCATTTTAAACAGAACCATTTTTAGCGAATGGACATTGTGGTATCTGCAGCAGAGAGCATATGAATTCAAACGTAAATAATAGTTGCATACAATACGTTATTTTGTGAGTTTATTTTGCTTAAAAGGTAGAAAGAATAATGTTCGTTTTTATAATGCTTTTATTCGGCTAACTATAAATTAAACGCTTATCGATAATTGAAATTAAATGTTTAAATAATGAACTAAAATTAAACCTAGTTTAAATAGGGGTTGTGTAAGCTCCACAAAGCCGGTGCTTCTACACCTATATCCGATTTGGGGAATACAACATACGAGGTGGTAAATTGTACAATTAGGATAATGCGTTTGAACTAAGAGAACTCATTTGTTATTACGTTTATGATGCAATAGATACCAACACTGAAAAATTAATTTATTTTTTCGCCCATTTTTTACTTACATATATATTTTCATTAAGTTCCTGTCATAATATTTTTGCAGTAATTATTGCATAAGGGATTTAAAATAAAATTATTTTGAACTCACCAATAGGTATGCAAAGACGCAGGAGATATATTCTTGAGTTTATACGACAAATTTTCGCATACGCAACTTTGATGTTTGCATAAAATCTGAGTAGTTGGTATCCTTGAATTGTTACGAACGAAATGCGTCGAATGATATTTGAGCATAAGATGGTAGAGCCGTCGATTTTCTTTGGGCTATGGGTTTAAAATATCTGCGCGAAGGTGTAACTTCGAAGACGGGCGAAAATAATAAATGCAAACTGAAAACATTGTACGACTACAGCGTCGTAGTAAATTTGAAAACCTCAATCTTGTATGTACGACTTGACTCAATGATAAAACCTACGTGCCCATAGCGGATATTTTGTAATAAACTAAATATTTCGTGTTACAACAAATAAATGTACATGTAAACGTTCTTTTACGCTCCGCTACATTCAAGAAACAAACAAGAATGGTGATCAGTGGCGTAACTACATCGTTGAGGCCTGTGGCAAATTCATCGAATAGTGCCCACTCTTAATGTAAAGAAGCTCAACCAAAATTGCAGTTTCTTTTTAGTAAATTACTATGTAAACAACGTTCAAACGATATTATAATTATTGCGTACGTTTTTCGTTCATTTTCTAACGACTTTTAAATTAAAGAGCGTATATAATTGAATTAACAATTTTATTTGTTGTAAAAATTTTAATCACTAAAATTCTTTTTTTAACCTTTTTGTTCAACAAATGTGTTGATGACATCATCAAAGTTAATATTTTGGCCATGGAATATTCGATGGATAGAATAACTAAGTTGCGTAACCCCTCTTGTCTCATACAAATTCTTAAATAAGTTTTTATCGATTTTAATATTGATAATGCCCCCCCCCCCCACACTAACCGTAGTCATAGAAATGGTTACAAATGCTTTCTAATATCTATACATTTTTTGTGTAATTTGTGTATGCACTTTAGTAGGTAACTGAAATTAATAGAATACAAAACTAATAAATTTTATTAAATTTTGTAATAATAAATGTTAGGATCTCCTTGTGCTCTTGGCTGTCTGACCGGCGGCTCCTTTTGGTCGGGGGCCCTAGGCACTTTGCCCGTCCTGTATTCTATTATTACGCCACTGATGGTGATGTTTTCAGGCATGACTTATAGCCCAAGCAAAATCGACGGACTTTAATCTAAAATGTATATCTTTTGAGTTATTAACTTTTTTAATGAATAATTGACAGGTGCAGACCTTTATATTGAAAATTATATGTGAACATTTCCAATACCAAATAAAAAATATCTTGTCGGGTTAAAACTAAAGTAAGAAGGTCAAACTAATTGATAACATGTCGAAAACTGCTTTATTGTATACAGGTTTCTTAAAAAAGTTATAAAAATTTCGTGTGAGTGATTTCCAATATATAAATAGTGTAAGCTTGTCGTGAAACAGCCTGTCTATGATTTGTACTACCATTTGAGTTAAATTATTATTAATACTTTTCCTCATTGAGTTTAGTTTTTTTTTTTGAGTTCTTGGAATAGCATTTTAATTATTGATCAAATCTTGACATGATTCCTGTGCTTTTTTAAATTAAAATCTGCATTCAACTTCGCGAAAATTGTTTTTGTTGCTCCCTAACAATTTCTATTTAAAATAATGTAAAATAGTAATTATACCGATTTTTATATTATGCTACCCGGGTACAATGCACTTCTTGCTCCATAGTATGAAACGCTCCTTCAAATAAAGTATGTAGTTATATAAAATAAGTCTTACTGGCTTAGAAACAAAAGTTTGTTGTAGATGTGTCTATACATCAGAGAAAATATTTTAAAAATGTTTTATTTTGCGACGAAATAAAAAAATACTTAAAATTTTTTAGTTATTTATTTTTAATAAGAAACACATATACCTATTCACATTTGAGTTCGAAACGTAAAACGATTATTAAATTAATTTAATGGTAAGATTGGTTGAATCTATTCACATAGTAAAAAATACTTTTGTTGGCAACTAATGAATACAAATGCGAGCCACGAATCTTGTATCCTAAATACAAACGTTACTTTTATCTGAAAACCGCATAAAACAAAAATATGTGTATGTCAGCTTGGAAGTGACAGGGTTTGTAAATATAAACACTATTCTTCCGATATAAATATATTGACCAAAATAATAATGGCAATCACAATACACAGTCTTGATTTTAACACAAAATATAATTGAGCAATCACAATACACAAAATATAATCGTCACTTCAAGAATCGTGACATTAATAATCCCGAAGTGACAGGGTTTGTAAATATAAACACTATTTTTCCGATATAAATATATTGACCAAAATAATAATGGCAATCACAATACACAGTCTTGATTTTAACACAAAATATAATTGAGCAATCACAATACACAAAATATAATCGTCACTTCAAGAATCGTGACATTCATAATCCCTTTCCTGGGTACGAAAGGCTTTTATACCCATCTCTTTACTATTTGTTTTTCTAAAAGGGCATGACCTCTTTCGTACCCAGAATTGGTACAATCAATCTTATATTAATTACATCGGCAATAACATAAAGGCACGTATAATGGCCTTACATGAATGGTGCCCTTTGAAGAGCTTAATAGGAACAACTTAAGTTTATAACAATAAATGCCACAGCAATAACGCCAAAAGGCACGTATAATGGCCTTACATGAATGGCGCTCTTTGAAGGGCTTAAATAGAAACAAGAATTATTTAATACCACCACGGGTCACCTCCTCTTGTTCCCTTGGTTCCCAGAAAATGAAGAAATCAGCCCGACTGGCTGGCACCAGAACCAGAACAAAGGAAAGTAGACACGGTGTATGATAAAAAAATGATTGCTCACACGGCCCATCCTGAACCATAATTCGTTCTCGAATTATTTCCTTGTTTACCTTAAAAGAAACATTCTTAAAGTATCTTGACTTATTTTAAATCCATGTGGTTCAATAATACACTCAAGCTGTTTGCTGAGATGTACTGATCAAAATTTTTTTTTTTTTTTTGAGAATGGTATCAGAGACGCTGCCTGATAACCCAAAACATACAGAGACGCTGCCTGTAGTTCTAAACAAAAGATTTACGATTGCCAGAGTCGCTGCCTGGACAACCTGAGTTTACAGAGTCGCTGCCTGTAACTCATAAGCTTACAGAGACACTGCCTGTAGCTCCAGAACACACAGAGACGCTGCCTGTTGTTCAAAACTTTACATTTTTTTTTTTTTTTTTTTAATGATTGCCAGAGTCGCTGCCTGGACAACCTGAGTTTACAGAGTCGCTGCCTGTAACTCATAAGCTTACAGAGACACTGCCTGTAGCTCCAGAACACACAGAGACGCTGCCTGTTGTTCAAAACTTTACATTTTTTTTTTTTTTTTGTCGCTGCCTGTAACTGATTAAGCTTAAAAGAGACACTGCCTGTAGCTCCAGAACACACAGAGACGCTGCCTGTTGTTCAAAACTATAAATGTTTTTTTTTTTTTTAACGATTGCCAGAGTCGCTGCCTGGACAACCTGAGTTTACAGAGTCACTGCCTGTAACTCCTGAACACACAGAGACGCTGCCTGTTGTTCAAACTTTAACCATTTTTTTTTTTTTTTTTTTTTTTTTTTTTTTTTTTTTTTTTTTTATATTAGTTACACTTTGTAATCGTTCTTACCGTACACCTTTTTATAACTCGGGTTCCTCCGCGAATTTTCCAGGCCATGCTCGTTCCATGTCCCTGGTGATGACCTTTTTCTTGTTTGTAGTAAGATATTTTTTTTTTTGCTTTTATTTGGTCATTGGGCAATAGAGTTATGACCCCCATGGACCTTCATGCTTTCTGTCTAGTTTGGCGAAATGTGAATTCCCTGAGTGATAGTAGATGAAATCTCCAACATCTGAACAAGTGGTACTCAATATGAATTGAAGTTTATTAATAGCGTTCGACCATTCTGACTTTTTGTTAATTTGTGTTCTCAAGAGATTCGAAATTGTGGAAACATATCGCTACACTTGCCTTTTCGATATTCTATTTCAAAGTTAAAAGATTAGAAATAAAGCCACCAATGAACTACTCGCGGTAATAACTCCTTTTTGTTTTGCGACAATTTTAAAGAATTACGATCTGTAGTAATTTTTTTTTTTTAAATATCCCTAGTAAATAGGTGCGAAAATGCTTCATGGCATGATAAACGGCAAGTGTTTCTAACTAATAGAATGATATTTAGATTCAACATCTGATGTTCTTTTAGAAAAGTAGGTACTCGATTACTTTGAGTTATTTTCTATGACGCTGGAAAAGTATGACTCCAAATCCGACGGAACTTGCGTCGGTGTGCAGTTCAGTTTCTAAAAGCACATCTAACGTTGCCAAAAGAAACGACTACTTAAAATGCACAAACATAATTTTTGGCAATGTCCTGATCAACGCTCCAAACAAATGGTTCATTGTTTTCGTAAGCTTTGTAATACAGGAAGTACGGGAAGCAAACTCCGGTACAAATTTTCTAAAATAACCCGCAAGATCCATGAATTGCCTAACCTGCTTTACGCTCTTAGGGGTTGGTGCTTTTAAAAACGCTTCTAATTTATTTTTTCCGGGTCTGATCCCTTTCTCCGAAATTTCTTGACCTAAATATTGAATTTCATTGTAAAAATCGACCTTTTTTTGTGTTTAAAGATATTCCTGCTTCGCTTAGGGCTGTTAAAACGCGTTCTAATTTAAGAAAGCCTTCACCCATTGTTTTTGAAGCACATCTAACGTTGCCAAAAGAAAACGACTACTTAAAATGCACAAACATAATTTTTGGCAATGTCCTGATCAACGCTCCAAACAAATGGTTCATTGTTTTCGTAAGCTTTGTAATACAGGAAGTACGGGAAGCAAACTCCGGTACAAATTTTCTAAAATAACCCGCAAGATCCATGAATTGCCTAACCTGCTTTACGCTCTTAGGGGTTGGTGCTTTTAAAAACGCTTCTAATTTATTTTTTCCGGGTCTGATCCCTTTCTCCGAAATTTCTTGACCTAAATATTGAATTTCATTGTAAAAATCGACCTTTTTTTGTGTTTAAAGATATTCCTGCTTCGCTTAGGGCTGTTAAAACGCGTTCTAATTTAAGAAAGCCTTCACCCATTGTTTTTGAGGGTATTAAAATATCGCCCAAATAAAGTAAGGCGTTTTTGCTTCTGATATTACCTAAAGCATTGTAAAGTGCGCGCTGGAACGCAGTAGGGGCATTTGCTAACCTAAACGGTACACGCAGGTACTCGTAATGACCATCAGGGGTTATAAGTGCGGTTTTTTTCTATTGAGTCGCGCGCCATTGAAATTTGATGAAATCCGGCGTAAGGTGATTTACTTTTCATAATTATACTATTTGCTAATAACTGGTTAATTATCGTTTTTTTTTTTTTTTTTTTTTCGATAACATTGGTCAGAACGGTGTCCAGCTTTACTACAAAAGAGCAAATGACTTTATTGCCATTTTGTTTACATCAAGTGGCTGCTTTAAACAATCCCGGCTTAAATGCCCATGTTTACCGCAATTGTAACATGTTTTGTTGTCGTCATAAGGACGTTTGTTATTGTGCTCAATTGGGTGTTTAAATTTGGGTTTGTGAAAATCACTTAAAATACTTAATAATTCTGTTACTGATACCGGATTGCTGTTTAAAGCTGTACTTTTACGGCAACGTTGGCTATATCGCCAATAACTATCTCTAACAATTGGGAATCGTTTAAGTTAAAATTTAGTGATTTTAAAAGACTTATCTTTTCCTGGCATACTCGCAGTAACTGTCAGCATTACGGCTACTGTAGAGGCTCGCCGCTCGCAGTCTTTCGCTGAGGTTTTTCTTCGGCGGAAATAGGTCGGTGATCTCGGCCTTGAAGTCGACCCAGTTTTTCTCATTGGGGTGCCATGCGGAGTACCATTCTTGCGCCTCGCCTTTCAGACCGCTCGTGGCCCTCATCATCATCTCGTATTGTTTCCACTGGAGAGTAGCTCCCAATTTTTCAATTTCGCAACACCAAAACGCGGCTCCCCTGTCATCGCGCTTGGGATCGTAAACAGGGATGCTAATCTCGGTCGATGGTGCCAAGGCTCGATTAGACTGTTCCTGCATCCCTTTAAGGACGTTTGTCAGCACTTCGGTTAATTGTTCCATTCTTTTTTTGTATTTAGCACGGTCACTACACAAGCTTATAGTTTTTTTTATGTTTTGGATTACTGAATCCCACTTCTGATGTCAGCTTGGGAAATGACAGGGTTTGTAAATATAAACACTATTCTTCCGATATAAATATATTGACCAAAATAATAATGGCAATCACAATACACAGTCTTGATTTTAACACAAAATATAATTGAGCAATCACAATACACAAAATATAATCGTCACTTCAAGAATCGTGACATTAATAATCACTTTCCTGGGTACGAAAGGCTTTTATACCCATCTCCTTACTATTTGTTTTTCTAAAAGGGCATGACCTCTTTCGTACCCAGAATTGGTACAATCAATCTTATATTAATTACATCGGCAATAACATAAAAGGCACGTATAATGGCCTTACATGAATGGTGCCCTTTGAAGAGCTTAATAGGAACAACTTAAGTTTATAACAATAAATGCCACAGCAATAACGCCAAAAGGCACGTATAATGGCCTTACATGAATGGCGCTCTTTGAAGGGCTTAAATAGAAACAAGAATTATTTAATACCACCACGGGTCACCTCCTCTTGTTCCCTTGGTTCCCAGAAAATGAAGAAATCAGCCCGACTGGCTGGCACCAGAACCAGAACAAAGGAAAGTAGACACGGTGTATGATAAAAAAAAATGATTGCTCACATGTATATCCAATCTCAACAAAGTCAACAAAAACACGTATAGACAAACCTAGGGTTTGGTAGATTTATGACGATGGAACGCAACTTATTTTATTCCATATTACAAAAAATCAATCACATCGGTTAAATGTATTTGAAGATTAACAATGTCATTTATCTTTTTCATTAAATCTTTATTTGGAAGTTATTAATATTTCATTTATTTTTTAATTATATTAATAAGGTGTTTAAAAATTTTGGTTTGGCAATTTAATATAAGAAATATATACAAAATGAAGAAAATGCTTTTAACAAAAGTTTAACAATGTTAAAGAAGCTAATTAATTATACCAAAATTTCGATGATTTTCTTTATTTTACACATTTTTGATTACCACAACTGACATTCTTTGTTTAAAGTACAGTCGAACTTCCATTAGTCGAACGCCGAAAATGCGAATTTTTGTAGCTCGAACTCGAACCAGTTTCCCTAGGACTTGCCTATCTCAACGTTAATATTTTTATATTGATAAATCGAATTTTGATAAATCGATTTTTTCGTTTAATCGAAGCGTTTTACAATTCCCTAAATTCAAGTTTCCATTAGTAAATAGTTCGATGACCTGAAGTTACATTTTACAGCTATTTATAAAAATTCTACCTGAAGGATTAGACAAGTTATTTTGGTCTTATTGTGCTTTAAAAGCTCCATTGTTAACTACGAATAAAAGGTTTTTACTTCAAGCTGTTTTGACGGCGGCACTTCAATTGGATTTAAATACTGATTTATGTTTAAATGCATTTTGAACAGTTAGGTTATTAATAAGGTTTTACCGTTTCTTTTACGACAAAAGCAACTATTTTTACATTTTATTTTTCAGTTTAATTTCAGTCATTGGTTGGGTACGACCACGAACAAATGTGTTTTACGTTCTTTATAACTTGTAACAGAGTATAACAGAAAATCTAAAAAATAATAATACTTTTTATATAATTATTTACGTACTAACATGGAGTGTAAACGAAAATTAAAAAGTTTAACCATAAGGGAGAAAATTAATCTTATAAAAGAAGTGGAACGTGGGCACAAAAGAAAAAAGGATATAGCTAAAGATTTTGGTATTTCCGCAAACACTTTATCAATCATTTTAAAAAACAGAGACCTAATTGTAGCTGCTGAAGATACAAATGACAAATGTCAATGTTGATAAAGATTTAGAAGTTGCTGAAATTCCTAGCGATGAAAGCATTATAAGTAAAGTGCTAGAAGAAAATAAGAAAAACTGTAAAAGTGAAAGTGAATATGAAATTGATACAGATGTTACAGTAAGCATCCCTTCAACAACTCAAGTTTACAATGCAATAGATACTATTTCTCTATTGCTATGTGCTCAAGAAGATGTTCCTACAGATATATTATTATCGGTAAGATCATTGGAAAAATTTGTAGAAACGCAACATTTTGGAGCAATGAAGCAAAAGACAATTTTAGATTACTTTCAATTTAACAGTAAATAATATGTAAATAACTATATTTTTTAGGGTCTTAATAAAAATAAATAATGTTAATGATTGTAGATCAATTTTGGTTATTTTCTATAAATATGAATGATATATATATATGGAAGTATTTAACTGAACTTCTTTTGGTAACTCGAGTTTTTGATATGACGAATTATTTTTGCTGTCCCTTCGGCTTCGACATATCGAGGTTTGACAGTAGTTGAATATCGGAAAAATGGTTATTGTTATACAAATAAGAATTTAAACAACTCAAATGTTATTATAAGCGTAACTTGACATTCCACTAAATATTTACTAGATCACAAAACAAAAATATTTTGATATAGGGACTTTCTGTGCTAGCCCGATAATTGTAGTTTTAAAAAACATATTTCTTGCATTAGTGAATCCTGATTAAATATTATTACAAAGAAAATAATAATTGTAAATCAGTAGTAAAATTTACTGTAAAATGTAACTTAATTAGGATTAATGGGCACCTGGTCCAACCTCTTTTTATTGTAACCACCCACCATTAATTTTGATATTTGTTTGATTTTTAGTTTTTATTTTGCAAGCAACTTACTTATGACTATTAATTAAAAACATATAATGGAAGAACAACGGGCAGATAAGAGCACATTGTTGATCAAAATTGTACCCGGAACCGTAATATACAAATATTAAAACAAATAAGAAGCTCCTTACAAGACTGTAATCACCAGAACAATATGCTTTTTTTCTTAATTAATGTTAAACAATAATTTTATATTTGTTAATTTAGCAGAATTTCTCAATTACAGGATACGGCAAAAAATCGGTTAAACTATTTGCAATATAATTTCATTTAACAAAAGAAATTCAACACATTTAAGAATTAATAACCATAACATGGACTTTTAGAAATAATATATTCAAACGGTTTTGAAATGGCCTTTTTTTGCGGAGATACAGATGCCCAAATGCGATTTAAAATTTTCGGCGATTGGTCACAGTTCTTCTGGAGAGAATCGGTCCTATTCACAACGCAGCGGTTTCTTTAACGATTTCAAACTTTTGTGGGGTTTAGCACAGGTCCTGCCCTCCAAAATAGACCACACGTTGCAGTCCATCGCGTTGTGATCTGGCAAGTGAGGTGGTCATTCCGCACATGTGATGAAGCCCGGAAAATGTGTCTTGCAGCATTTCAGAGTCTTTTTCGCCTTGTGGGTCGGAGAAGAATCCTGTTGGAACGTCTAGTCTTTCTGCCCAACGGCTGCCCGACCCAGAGAAGTATCTTGGTCTCAAGAATGACGTTGAGATACACTTCTTGATTGATTTTCGCCCCTTAATCTACGAAAACAAGGCCGCTGGTGAAAATTTCGATCCAGACCTTTACGGAGTGCGAATTTTGGCGGTGTTTGACTATGGTAGACGTGTCGGAACCTTCTACGTACCATATCCAATCATTTTGGTGGTTGTGAGCTTGCTCCACGGTAAACAGCTTCTCGTCTGTGAAGAGAAACCGCTTCCATCATTGAGATGCAGCCCGATTTTTAAGTTGGCAGCGTGCGCACTTGTTCTATTCCGTGAGGAGCTAAACTTTTTGAATATTTTTTGCCATTCGCCGCACTAATCGGTCGCTTATGCCGGTTTTACAAGCCATCTTCCACATGAAGACCCTCGAATATCGTTGTACTTGCTTCTTGATGAGCTGACCATTCTTAGAAGTGTTCATAGTCCGCTTTCTTGCACTTCTTGGCGGGAACTATCATAGCCAAGCTTATTAAAACGGTAGATGCATCTGACACGGTTTGTTAAGACACATTGAGTAAACGTACAATATCACATTAACGTTTTTCTTGACAAAAAAGCTCTTACAATTAAATAGCAGCACGTTTGTTTGATAGTCGAAAAAGGATTAATATTGAAACAAGTAACCAAAAAATATGGAGAATTAAATAACACAAGACTTATTTGGTTACATTACAAAACGTTCTTTCTAGGACGCAATAAATTTTAACTGAGTTTTTTTGCCGCACTCTGTATCTATCACGCATTGAGTCCTCGTTGCTTTCTTCTGATTTACCTTGACTATAGTAGTATTTAACGAATGGTATTCGAGTTCAGATACATAAAATTTTTAGATATTTTAGAAACAGTGTTGATAAAATAAATAGAAATAGACATATTTAATATTCCCCAAGGCTTATACTTTCAACTATGGCTGTGAATAAAAATTTAACGGCGATGTTTTTATAATGTATCACGGAGGTGCCATTTTCTATACGAACCAACAGTTTCCTTCTGTTCATTATTAATAGAAGGTAGAACAGTATAAGATAAAAACAAGACATCACAATTTTCTATTTATGTTAATCGTTAGCGTTTTAGATGGAAATTTTATTAATTATAAATATTAAAATATTGTTAAATTATCATATTTTAGGTACTTGTGTAATAAACTTAATATTGAATATATTTTAATGATACAACCCTGCAAATATTTTTATTAAATTTTATGAACCTTAGTTTAATAAAACTTTTTTATGCTCCTAAAACTTTGGTAATTATATTCATAATTTGTGTTACCAGCTTTTAATAAATGATGTGGTCGTACTATAAAATTGTATATTCCCTTATTTCTGTAAATCATTTAGGCAATATTATAAATTAATTTTACAATTAAAATTGCAATAAAGCGAGGACGTTAAATGAAAATATATTATTAAAGCGCAGCTACCTTTAGGAGTAATTTTCTCGGTTTGTTGAAATTGTAAATTATTAAGAAGGCAAAAATAAATATGTAGTTTTAACGTTTGCTCTGTAAAGTTTAAAGTGGTTGACTTTAACTGAAGCAAATGTTAAATAGCGCTTTTATTATAAAGGAAAATCGCGTATTACATGCTATTTAAACCGTACACACACCCATCCTTTAATGAAGAACTTTCAGGCATGTAGCTTTGCTGCGGAAGACAGATACAAATAGTTTGGAACCGAAATTCCCCAAGGACATTTGCCTGTCATCAAAAGTGAAGGATCAGCGATGCAACCTTACGAACTAATTAGTACTGAAGGGTTTATCAATAATGTTGGAATGTTTTCGGGTAATGCTAGTTTATAAATTGTATTATTTTAAAATTATCTTGAAGGATTATGAGGAATTAGACTTTCCTTTAAAAACAGTTTATGGGAAATAATAACATTTTATCTGGAAAAGTGGAAGTTTCTGCAATAAACACGTAAGATGTTTCCCAACAAGGTATAAATATCGAGCAATTTTGTATAATGTATTTATTTGGCCACAAATGTGTTTATTTTTTGTTTTCTAATAATTTTTTTTACAGTAATTGATATAGAATATAAAAAGAATTGGGTTGTTAAACTAGCTCAAATATTTGGCAAAATGTATTGTTTTCTATACAATTAATTTTAATTGTAGAATATAGGAGTAAACCTTAATCACAGCTTTCAGAAATGTTATAAAAGTGAATTGTGTAAGAAATATATTTTTATTACGATGCAGGAGTATTTCAGAAGTAAGAATTATATTATGTTATATTTTTAATTATTGCAAACAGGTTTTTAATTTGGCTTGAAAAGAGAATTACGTAAATCCCTAATAAAAGTTTGTTGAATGTGTTTGGAGACGTGTATTAAACAACGTTAAAGTTAATAAAATAACAAATAGGTTCGAAATTTAATTTGATTCACTTTCAACTTTAATTGTTCGCGACAACGTGCAGAGATTTTTTATCAACCTTTTCTCATTGATATTTCATGTAGCAATGCTTGAGGGTGTCGAACTCGCTACCACAGACGCCGCCTACACATAATTCACTATAACAATCTTCGTGTTACAAAGTTCTGGATCGCTACTTTGAGATGAGGTGGGACAACATAGATCTTCCAGTCTGAACAATTAATGGATCCTAGAAGTCTGAATTTTTATTGAAATTTTGTTGACGTTTCTAGTTTTGAAATTAATCGTTTTTACCAAATTGCTTTCGAAAAAATGAATTAGATTATTATACCGTTTATTTTTTCGAGAAGAAAACAGTGTAATTGCATATTAGTCGGGAAAAATTACTGCAATAAAATAATTATGATAAGGGACAGACTCCAACTTGTTTCAAAGTTGGTTAATCGAAAATATACTTTTGTAAAACGAATTAATTGTTTTATCCAAATACATAATAAATTTTTATGATTGTTTTTCTCCATTACTTTGTTTTTTTTACCTATTGAAAAAG
Organism: Sinopyrophorus schimmeli; assembly: GCA_036325965.1. Taxonomy (NCBI): domain Eukaryota; kingdom Metazoa; phylum Arthropoda; class Insecta; order Coleoptera; family Elateridae; genus Sinopyrophorus; species Sinopyrophorus schimmeli. The sequence continues at coordinate 5,159,029 of JARFIZ010000001.1, forward strand.
AATTTATAAGTTTGTATGTGGCATATGTAGGTATCCACATATAAAAAAAGGAATAATTAAATACAAGGTGGCCATCTATGAAGTTAATTTTTACAACTGCCACTGCGGTTGATCAACTAATGTTACTAACGTTTTGCTTGTTCCGTTTTTTTAGAAAAGTATTTATAAATTTTAAAATGGCATTAACTCGGACCAGTTACTTGCTAGCGCAGAGAATTTTAATGATACAAATGTATTTTAGATATGGTGTAGTACCAACCGATGTAGTGAGAAAATTTAAAGCCAAATATGGACGCAAATAACCGGTCCAATATTTTTGCCCGAATCCATTTGTGGCCAGGTTTATTGCGACAAAATATTGGAAGTCTTTTTTTGAAAATTTAAAAGACATGGCACTACTTCCAATTATTGACAAGGTTGTGGGAACCAACGCTACACAGCGTTGGCCCAACAATACTCTCTTGCTGGTGATCCTTTCCTTATTAACCCCATGCCGTTCCGAAATCCTATAATTATACCTTAACTCCAAAAACCAATTCCCTTCTAAGTGCTTTAATCCCTTTTTCATTCTTTCTCTCCTGGGAACGCAGTTTGGCGGTCACCACCTACTGTGGGTGATACCGTTAGGCTGCAAACTCAACCATCCAAGCATGCACATCCTTTTATCCTATTTACAATCACTTTTGTATAAATATCCCGTTTTCTGTCCCGAAATCATCAGTCATCAGTCATCTTAGCTCGACGAACCGCCGCACATCTTTTGCTCCGCCATTCGACATCAACTACAGATCCTTCGCCTCCGACACCAGGTCTCCGTCGACGATAGCTGCACCAGCCGACTCACCGCGCCCACAGCTACGCCACCACGACGCAACATCTCCGACATTCTCCCCGTGTAAATAATTTCTACTCCCTTTTGTAAATAAATCCAAAATAAAAAGTGGTAACACGCCACAAATTGGTGACCCCGACGTGATCAAAAGGAAGCCCGACGTGATCAAAAGGAAGCCCGACGTGATCAAAAGGAAGCCCGACGTGATCAAAAGGAAGCCCGACGTGATCAAAAGGAAGCCCGACGTGATCGACGACGCAACATGACAACGCCGCAAGAAACATCCGGAACGCCATCGTTGCTTCCAGGTTTTCCCGCTCTCGACAGAATCTCCATGCGGATACCACCCTTCTGGGCCGACGACCCAGAGACGTGGTTTGCACAAATAGAGAACCAATTCATACTCGCCGGAATCGTCCAAGAGGATACCAAGTTCAACTACATCGCCGGACACCTGGACCAACGATATGCTGCAGAAGTGAGGGACATCCTTACAAATCCTCCCGCGACGCAAAATATCAGAAACTAAAAGGAGAGCTCATAAGGCGACTCAGCGAGTCGCAGGAAAACAAGCTTCGTAGGCTACTCGAACACGAGTGTATGGGCGATCGCAAACCGTCACAATTTCTGAGACACCTGCGAACATTAGCCGGCACAATAGTGCCCGACGACGTATTGCGACCCCTCTGGCTCGGACGACTCCCAGCATCAAGCCAAGCTATCCTCGCGACGCAGAAGAAAACCGAACTCGACGACCTAGCAAATCTAGCGGACGCCATCTCCGAAACTACGACCCACACCAGAATCGCCGAGGTGCAGAAGGACCCTTTGGAAGAGGCAGTAGCGAGGCTAACGACGTTGTTCACCACGCAAATAGCCGGGGTGACAACGGCGTTGAGAGCCGAAATTGCCGCAGCAACCAGTCACCAGGAGCACCGACGACCATTCAACCGGTCACGCTCACGGGGACACTCCGCAGCTCTTCGAGAACCAAATCCAACGACGAAAAAGGCGTGTGCTGGTACCATCGAAGATTCGGCAAAGAAGCCCGTAGATGCACAACCCCGTGCACGCACGCGGGAAACGAGAAAGCGGATCGTTAATGGCGGCAGACGAATCCAGCACCCAAACACGTCGCCTCTTCGTTACGGACAAAGCCACAAAAATCAAATTCCTTGTGGACACCGGAGCGGACCTATGCGTCATCCCAGTCAAGCACGTACGGGGGCGTCGCGATAAAGTTCCATATGAACTTTACGCGGCGAACGGAACCAGCATCGCGACATACGGTTTCGAAACCCTCCACCTCAACCTGGGCCTGCGACGCGAATTCACGTGGCGATTCGTGGTGGCGGACGTCTCAAAGCCCATAATTGGCGCGGATCTGCTAGCAAACTTCGGTTTGTTGGTTGACATCCGCAACCAACGCCTCGTCGACGGCGTCACAAGCCTGACGGCAACAGGTCAGGTGGCAGAATGCAACGCCGAGTGGTTGCACATTCGAGCGCTGTCGGGGACCTCACCGTACCACATGTTACTTCGACAATACCCGGAGGTAACACAGCCCAGTGGAAACCAAGGGAGCACGAAACACGCTACCAAACACCACATAGTTACCACTCCTGGACCACCGGTGGCGCAAAACCTCGACGACTTGCGCCGGAACGTCTAAAGGACGCCAAAAAGGTGTTCGCAGAGATGATGCAGCAAGGCATCATCCGCCCATCGCAGAGCCCATGGTCTACGCCATTACACATGGTCCCTAAAAAGGACAGCGAGTGGAGGCCATGCGGTGATTACCGCGCACTTAACGCCCGCACGTGTCCAGATCAATACCCGGTTAGGCACATCCAGGATTTTTCCCAAGCCTTGCACGGATGCAAAGTCTTTTCAACAATCGACTTAGTACGAGCGTTTCACCAGATTCCCGTAGCCGAGGAAGATATTCCAAAGACAGCCATAACAACACCTTTTGGACTCTTCGAATTCAACTACATGACGTTCGGACTACGAAACGCAGCTCAGACTTTTCAGCGCTTCATAGACGAAGTGCTCCAAGGTCTGGAGTTTTGTTTTGCCTATATTGATGACATACTCGTAGCTTCAGCCTCTGTTGAAGAACATCTTCAGCACCTGCAGATCATTTTCGAGCGTCTGAAGTCGTACGGCGTTGTTGTCAATCCAGGAAAATGCACATTTGGCCAACAAAATGTAAAATTCTTGGGATACCTAGTATCTACCGAAGGCACGAGACCGCTACCAGAGAAAGTCGAGGCAATTCAAGCATTCCCACGGCCCGACACCGTAAAGAAACTGCGACAGTTCTTGGGTATGGTGAATTTCTTCCGGAGATTCATACCCAAGGCGGCTTCAGTCCAAGCACCCTCAACGACCTTCTGCAGGGGAACGTAAAAGGAAAAACACCAGTAAAATGGACACCTGAAGCAGAACGCGCTTTCGAACAAACTCGAGAATGCCTGGCAAATGCGACCCTACTCGCACACCCGGAGCCAAACGTACCGCTAGCCATCTTTAGCGATGCTTCCGACTTTGCAGTAGGAGCGTCCCTGCAACAATTGGTAGACAACAATTGGCAACCCCTCGATTTCTTTTCGAAAAATTGAACCCAGCAGAGACCAAATACGCAGCATACGACCGCGAACTATTAGCCATCTATCTGGCAATAAAACATTTTAGGCACATGGTTGAAGCCCGTAACTTTTCGGTTTACACGGATCATAAACCAATAACCTACGCTTTCCGAAAGAAGCCACAGTCGTGTTCACCACGTCAAGCTCGACATCTCGACTTCATCAGCCAGTACACAACCGACATACGGTTTGTCTCAGGCGAACACAACGTGGTGGCCGACGCATTATCCCGCATCGAAGCAGTAAACGACCCACTCGACTTCGAAGCCCTAGCTGCAGCACAAAAGAACGACAAAGTTCTGCACGAGTTCCTCAACAATTCTAATTCTGGACTCCAACTCAAGCTGATACCCATTCCAGGGAGCAGCACGTCACTCTTTTGCGATGTGGCGACCAAAACAGCTAGACCGTTTGTAACCACCGAGTTTCGCAAGCGAGCGTTCGATAGCTTGCACCAGCTCTCCCATCCCGGAGCTAAGGCAACCACGAAGCTGGTTACAGAACGATACGTCTGGCCCTCCATGAAAACAGACTGCAGAGAATGGACACGAAGCTGCATACCGTGCCAACGCTCTAAAATCACGCGGCACGTCTCGTCACCACCAGGCACCTTCAAACCACCAACAGCTAGGTTTGAACACGTGCATCTTGACATCATCGTCATGCCGTTATCTGAAGGATACAGATACTGCCTTACGATGGTGGACAGGTACACCGGTGGCCAGAAGCAACTCAATTGCCGACCAAGAGGCAGCCACGGTAGCTCGCGCGTTTTACCACACTTGGGTAGCGCGTTTTGGAGCTCCGCGGCGAATAACAACAGACCAAGGACGCCAATTCGAGTCCTACCTATTCAAACAACTAAACCAAATACTTGGAACCAAACACATCAGAACGACAGCATACCATCCAGCAGCCAACGGCTTAGTCGAACGGTTTCATAGACAGCTCAAGGCAGCTGTTATGTGCCACCAAGACGACCGTTGGACGGAAGCACTACCAACAGTTCTCTTAGGAATTCGCTCGGCCTGGAAAGAAGACCTGAAAGGCACCGCAGCCGAGATGCTGTATGGGCAGCCTCTTCGACTTCCCGGGGGAATTCCTCGAGCAACAGCCTTCCGACAGCGACCAGAAAGAAGAATCCACATTCATTAAGGACCTCCGTCAACAGCAGAGAGACGTAGGACCCGTAACAGCCCCGCGGCACGGAAACAAACGAACATTCGTGTTCAAAGACCTCGCAACAACAAGCCAAGTTTTCATACGTCGCGATGGTTACAAACCACCTCTACACCAGCCCTACGACGGACCATTCGAGGTTATCAGCCGATCGGACAAGACATTTACGGTCCACGTTAACGGACGTGACGTAAATGTCACCATCGATAGATTGAAACCAGCCTACATCACAGCAGACGAACCGGTGGTGGACACAAGGACACCTACGACAACTCTAGCACAAGGACCAACTCCGGAGGACGGAATACAGCGCACGAGATCTGGACGACGCGTCCGGTTTCCAGAGCGTCTTCAAGTTGGCTTCCCGTGACTCCATCACTAGCAGGGGGGGGTACTGTGGGAACCAACGCTACACAGCGTTGGCCCAACAATACTCTCTTGCTGGTGATCCTTTCCTTATTAACCCCATGCCGTTCCGAAATCCTATAATTATACCTTAACTCCAAAAACCAATTCCCTTCTAAGTGCTTTAATCCCTTTTCATTCTTTCTCTCCTGGGAACGCAGTTTGGCGGTCACCACCTACTGTGGGTGATACCGTTAGGCTGCAAACTCAACCATCCAAGCATGCACATCCTTTTATCCTATTTACAATCACTTTTGTATAAATATCCCGTTTTCTATCCCGAAATCATCAGTCATCAGTCATCTTAGCTCGACGAACCGCCGCACATCTTTTGCTCCGCCATTCGACATCAACTACAGATCCTTCGCCTCCGACACCAGGTCTCCGTCGACGATAGCTGCACCAGCCGACTCACCGCGCCCACAGCTACGCCACCACGACGCAACATCTCCGACATTCTCCCCGTGTAAATAATTTCTACTCCCTTTTGTAAATAAATCCAAAATAAAAAGTGGTAACACGCCACAAGGTGTTCGATCGCATCGAACTTTCAAAAACTTGGAAAAATATTGGAAATTTTTGGAGATAGAATTATTGGATTGTATGCCAAAAAACACACAGGAGGCGTTATTAATTGGCTATCTTACATCGTCGATCTTAACGTCTGCGATTTTTTTTTATGAGGTGATGTCAAAGATAGGGTGTATCAGAAACCTATCAAAAACATTGAGAACTTTAGGAACTGGGTTGAAGAAGTTTTTAAAGGCATTCCCGATGATATGAGAGAGTGAGAGCGTGGACTAACTATCTAACTCCAGTTGAGCACTTATTAGCCATTGAAGAAAAACATTTTGAAGACTTAATTCATTCAATTTTACATTTGCGAATAAAATGCAATTTATTTAATTGCAATATTTTATATCTAAATATTTTCAACAATTATACACACGTTTTTATTATATATATAGCATTATGCTGTAACGCAAAAGTTTTTTCAAAATGCTACGTTAAAGAAATCACGAACGTCTTATTAAAATAGTGGTTAGCTTACTAACAAGAAAAACTTTTTATGAAGCGAAAGTTTTAAGAAATCTGTGATTTAAAATTTTTGTTTTTGTTTTGACAATTTTATATACCTTCACGAATTTTATAAATTATTTGATTTAAAAGATGCTTCCAAACTTTCTGACGGTATTGTATGATATTAACAATTTAAAACGTAATGTTTTGTTGTACCAGTAGTATCAATTACGCGGTAGTTTTCATACGAATCGTTTATGTATTATTATTGTAAGATAGCAACACTAGCCAGATATCCCCACAAAATTTGACCGTCCACCGTCAATAAACGGCGCCGATACGACGTATTGAAGATTTTGTCGTCAAAAAATAAGGTTTTGAGTTTAGTTTATTTGTTTTCTAACGCCTATACGTACAAAACTAATAATAATATGATTACACTATAATTTTATAGATATATTAGGCCTTCTAATAACGTATATATTTTGTAGACTAATCTTTGATTTCATAGTAATTTTCGAGATTTTGTTTCTTGAGAGAATATGTTTTGAAACAGCCGGACTGCAGTGTAATGAAACAGCCACCTTTTAATTCCATAAAATGCAATAATAATTGTAGTAACAGCAATCAAGAGTGGTACCGATGCAAAATTGTAATGGTTGGGCATATAAATCCTGTGGCATAAAAGGAAATTGCATTATTTTTGCTAAAAACGTTTTTAAGTTTTTGCAATGATTGATCTCAAACGTCAAATTTTTTGACAGTTTCTTAGATTTATGTAAGTAAATATTTTATCGAGAGTTTGCGTTATTTAAAACGTTTTATAATTATATAAGATCTAAAATTATAGCTTAAGATTATTATTAAATAATATCTTCGTTAATGTGCAGTTTTAATCTTGTAATAAGAACATGGCTTTTTCAAAAATTGGGTTGGCTGTTTCAATACCTATAGGTTATGAAAAAGCCAAATTTTATTTTTTTTATAAATGATTAGAAGTCGAAAAATATCGTTAATTTTGAAAAATGTTTTATGACATTACGTACATAAATGCATGAACAATTACAGATTTAAAAAAAAAATTGATTTATTTATGTCCTTCTATATTATTTATCCCTTTTTTTAAAACTGGCTGTTTCATGCCACTTTCCCCCTACATAATAAATTTTTATGATTGTTTTTCTCCATTACTTTGTTTTTTTTACCTATTGAAAAGGAATTTATAAGTTTGTATGTGGCATATGTAGGTATCCACATATAAAAAAAGGAATAATTAAATACAAGGTGGCCATCTATGAAGTTAATTTTTACAACTGCCACTGCGGTTGATCAACTAATGTTACTAACGTTTTGCTTGTTCCGTTTTTTTAGAAAAGTATTTATAAATTTTAAAATGGCATTAACTCGGACCAGTTACTTGCTAGCGCAGAGAATTTTAATGATACAAATGTATTTTAGATATGGTGTAGTACCAACCGATGTAGTGAGAAAATTTAAAGCCAAATATGGACGCAAATAACCGGTCCAATATTTTTGCCCGAATCCATTTGTGGCCAGGTTTATTGCGACAAAATATTGGAAGTCTTTTTTTGAAAATTTAAAAGACATGGCACTACTTCCAATTATTGACAAGGTGTTCGATCGCATCGAACTTTCAAAAACTTGGAAAAATATTGGAAATTTTTGGAGATAGAATTATTGGATTGTATGCCAAAAAACACACAGGAGGCGTTATTAATTGGCTATCTTACATCGTCGATCTTAACGTCTGCGATTTTTTTTTTATGAGGTGATGTCAAAGATAGGGTGTATCAGAAACCTATCAAAAACATTGAGAACTTTAGGAACTGGGTTGAAGAAGTTTTTAAAGGCGTGGACTAACTATCTAACTCCAGTTGAGCACTTATTAGCCATTGAAGAAAAACATTTTGAAGACTTAATTCATTCAATTTTTACATTTGCGAATAAAATGCAATTTATTTAATTGCAATATTTTATATCTAAATATTTTTCAACAATTATACACACGTTTTTATTATATATATAGCATTATGCTGTAATGCAAAAGTTTTTTCAAAATGCTACGTTAAAGAAATCACGAACGTCTTATTAAAATAGTGGTTAGCTTACTAACAAGAAAAACTTTTTATGAAGCGAAAGTTTTAAGAAATCTGTGATTTAAAATTTTTGTTTTTGTTTTGACAATTTTTATATACCTTCACGAATTTTATAAATTATTTGATTTAAAAAGATGCTTCCAAACTTTCTGACGGTATCGTATGATATTAACAATTTAAAACGTAATGTTTTGTTGTACCAGTAGTAAGAAAGAAGTAAAGAAGGAATTATTGTTACTTAAATAAATGCTTGTTTTCTTATGTTTTTACCGAATTTTGGATTAGTACTAGGTAGGACCATATTTAGCTCACATTACAGACATTTATTGTAGATAATTCATTATTCATTTATAGATTTCAATTTGTCATACTAAAAATAAAAATTTTGTTCACATCGTGATAAAAGCGAGCCATTCTTGTATTATCCACACACAACTTCTTCTTTTGAGCTTCGTGTTAAATATAACTTAATTTAACTTGACATTTCGCTGTCTTCACTAAGCTTTACCGGCGACACGATTTAAGATATTTCTATAATGAACTTCAACTAAGCGAATAATATTTAGAAATATAGGATTTTTGAAAATCTGTTATTTTTATATCATTCCTTAGTAGAATTAAAGTAAAATGCGTATTAATAATAATTACAAATTAGATATCAATTGGTAAATACAATTTTCATAATGAACTAATTGTTTTAATTAAATATTTTGATATAAATTTACATTTATCAAATAGAATGTTGTTGTCTTTTGGAATCTGTTACTATACAATTTTTTGTATAAAATAAAACACTTGAAAAATTGCAATTAATTCAATGATTTCATAACACAGATCAGAAAATAAACAAAACACGCAAATCGATGCTAGAGTCATCTCTAAAGTGACATTTATGTGATAGATGATAGTTATTTCTTGCAAGTTTATAATAATATTATTTTTATTATCACTTCGTGAGTGATAAGAAATAGTATGAGAAAATCGTACGGTTGTCTATTGCCCATGAGAACTCAATTGGGAAATAAACGACTTATTGCACAATATACTATTGGATTATAACATAAGTTCATAGCGTTTTTTTTAATGTATTTTTTTTATGTTCACGTGTTTTTTGGCAAGCATCTTCATAAAGTCCAGAGCAAGGGGTATCATTTAAATCAAAATTGTATTTTCTAAGCGTGAAAACCACTTTGGAGCTGTTGAACACCCATTGCTTCTTATCCATAGAATGCCAGAATGTTTTTAGCAGCTTTGGCAGCGTTTAGACCTTGAGTAAAGGCGAAAAACAAGGAATGGTGGAAGTGTTCACTCTTTTCAACTTGACAGTTCATATTACAACGCTCTTTGCTCTTTTATAATTACAATAAAGAAATCACAAAAACTATTTTGTAGAGAAAGAAAAGCTCTATCGAGTAGTATATAATGTACCTACTAACAAAAATATAATAAGAGAATGACAAACTTTATAAAAAACACGCTACAAATTTATGTTACAAACTAATATAACGATTGTATATACACAGTAGTCCATTTACTACTTCTTAAAGATTTTGGCATTTGATTGCATTGAACGGTGCACATTTCAAAAACATCGTGTCATAAACGTCAAGAATTGAATAGCACAGTAAGATAAAAAATTTTTTTTCTAAACATTGCACTTTTCTAATAATTAAAATGTAATTTTATTTTTATTTTATTTTTATTTTAATGTATTTTTATTGTAACACGTGTTTTATAAATTCATTACACGATCTTGGATAACAAGTTTACCAATTTATTTTAAAATGTGATAATCAGCTATAATACATTTTTCTGATGAAATCGTTCCGTTTAAATTAAAGATGTGTCCGTTACAACTTTCAAATTAACCTGTCAAAACTTTGTTATACACGAAGACAATTTAAAACTTTATAAATTTTTGATGGTTTAATAGTACACAAAATATTAGATGGGTATTCATGTGATTGTTATCGAATCCTTTTACATCTAAATTTAATACATTTAATGAATTGTGAAAAATGTTTTGAAATACATTTTATTTGATTAAATGTAAATATTTATAATTTGTTAATTATATAGTATTTACCGAGTTATTAATTTTGAAATGAGAATCTACCTGTTTTACAATAATTTTTTTTTAAATATCTGTAAATATCAGTTCCAACTTGACCTAAATAAATTTACTAATATTTTAACTTTGGATAAAGTTCTTAATCAATTTTAAATAAATGTGAAACATTAAAAAAAATTAATAATTTATAAATTTTTATTCTGTTTGAAAAGCGTTTGCTAGCATAACTATTTTTACGTATCACGCCTACAACGCAAATATTTGTTTCACTAGTGAACAAAACATTAAATTAAAAATTTAATAAAATAAAATATTTAAACAAAACCAACTTTTTAATATACAAAAAACTTAGTTATTTAGCGCAGCACGTTTACTATTTTATTAAAAATACGAGAATAGCATTTATTGGAGTTATAAATATAAATTTTGTGTTATACTCTGTTGTATGCAATTCCTAATATCATTCGAAGGGTCCAATATGTGATTGTTCATAAATATGGAGCTTTAACTTTATAAATATTGGATATTCTTGCCGATTGAAGCAACGTTATTTCCGAGTCGCTGATTCTTCGGTAATCAATCAATGCCCTGTGATCAAACCCAGAATGCTTTTCGTTGGCTGTTGGAGACTTCGTTATGACGTGGTGGTTTGTTAGATTTGAGACAACAATTAATCATATCCTGTCTTTTTATATGTATATTTTATCATTAATCAAGCTGAAAATTTGAATAAATTTTAAACTTCATATTTTCAAATAACTATTTTATATTTATCAGTTTTATGCACAACCAAACGCTGATAGAAAATAAAGAGCGATTTATAAAGTGGATATCATATTGTAAATATCAAAATCATTAGTTTGCTCTGGAAAGCAGTATAAAGCCGAGCTTAGTTTTCAAAAATTAGTTAGATGTATTTTAATGTGCTTCGCAAAGTGCGCGCTTTGTCTTTTATCTCTAGAAACCTTTAATCGTTTTTCAAGTAAGTAATTACTTATTACTTCCCTTTTCTTGTACGGAAACTTTGCGGTCCAACACATATGTATAAAGTTATAGGAAAACTTTGGAGTTTCTAAATTCTTCCAAGATAATTTAAACTTAGATTTAAAGCGTTAAGTTCTATATACAAATTTAACATAAAGTAGAATTCTGTTTATAAATTAATTATAAATACTTCATGTTAAAACATAGTAGCTATTTTCTAAATCTTAAATTTATTTATAGGTACACTACCGTTCAAAAGTTTAGGCCTACCGGTTATTTTATATATAAGTAGCTTATTTACAAAAAAACTTTTACTATTTGTATATTAGGGTTTATTTTCTCATAGCTGTAACCTAAGTCTTATTGTTAGATGTGCGTGACTTCATGTGTATTAACATAATTGTATTGTTTGCTATATTTAAAAAAAATACAATAACGATTTATTTTTCTTGTTTTTTTATAGCGATATTTAAAACGTGTTGATTTGCTGTTACAAATAGTTGTTCTTTAGCACTTTACCTTTGTAAACAAATGCGTGTAATATTTCAAAGAAATACCTCCCGTTTATTATTTCAGATTCGAAAAATATCAAATGGAACATTTTGTAATATATCAACTAAATTAAAAAAGGTGTCCTTTTATTAGGTATCAGACAAAATTGTATTCGATAACACACATAATTGATTCTAAATTTTTAAATGGCAACCTAAATAGGTTTGGTAAGGATGATAAATGCGAATGTCATAAATAAAATTTAATTTTTAACTTTATTCTGTTTGTAGTTCAATAACTTTAGAAGTTTATGTGACTTTTTACTACAAAGTTTTTATCTACTATAAAAAAGTTTTGAATTGCATATTGAATTTGGAATAAACACCTATTTAGATACAGTGGTAACACTACTGCATAGGTATATCCGATGAAAAGGAACAAATGTATGTGGGTTTAAATAAACGGGTGTTGTTTATAATATAGCAAACACAAAATTATTTTAGATTTAATTTGGTTTTTACTTAAATGAAATTAGCATACTTTTTCAGAAATCTAAAATAATTACAAAAAACTTTTTTTACAAATTAGCAATTTTTTTTAACTAATTGTGGCATTAATAGAAAAGAGAAAAATTCTAACATTTAGTTTCTATCCACTAAGTAAGAAAGTGCCTGAATACTTTCATTGATACTTACTATACAATCTTAAGATAATACAATAAATCTTTATTTATGGTTTTTTTAGCCTTTAGACTAGCAATCATGTTCTTTAGAATATATTCTATTACATAGATTTTGCATTTTATAGATTAAATATATTTTATTGTTTACTTGATTTTGCTGCAATGTCTTAAATCTTACATTGTGGGTTATTTAAGAGTTATCTACTAATTGTAAGAACGTATACATTATTTTGTGGCACAATTTTTTAATTACATACTTTTAAAGCAGCATCGTTGGAAAGCCATCCATTATCTTTACAAGAAAAAGACACTAAATATTACAGGTAAAGTGTGCAGCAAAATAAACATCTTGGTATTACATTAAAGAGAAGAATTTGGTTATTTAAAAAAAAATTGAAGAAAAGTTAGGTAGGTATGTATTAACATACAATTGTTATAGATTTACCACAAAGGGTTATATAAAACATACGAAATGTAAATAATTGTTTCCTAAAAAAATTAATAATGTATGTCCAATATATTTGTCACAGTTTTTTAGAAATATTTTAACAATATGAATTGGAAAATTTTATTTTAAATCTGCTACAAATTATAATACTCGGTAGGAGTGCTCAAACTATGAAGAGCGGGTCAAATGTGACTTGTAAAGGTTATTTATCCAGTTCGCATAGTAATTATCACATAATTTGAAGATGAAACATGGCTTATTCAAATTGATCACTTTCAATATATACGTCTTGTACACTGCTGGCCAAATAAAATGGAACATGTTATAATTCAAAAAATAATGAATAGATTCTGGCCAAACTTGGTATATAATATTCGTATATTATGATATTCAAAATACAACATCTTCAAATATTTAACTTAAATAATTAAATTTAAATTAATGAAATTAATGTAATTTAGGTGGACAATTTTTTTGGAACAAGTTATTTTTAATACATTTTTACACTACCATTATTATTTAATAATTGATGAAACCTCCTTTTCGTTCAAAACAGTCAAGTAGACGTTTGTTAATGGACATATACACAGTATCAATATATTCTGACCCTGTATGATTTATTTCAGATACTGCCTTTACAATAGCAAATTTTAATTCATTTTTGAAATTTAAAATTAATTTTTTGCGTAACTTTCTGACTTAAGTTGCTACATGTTCTCAATAATATTTAAATCAGGACTCTTCGTGGGCCATTCTAAGACTTCAATATTGGAATTTTTAGCCATGTTGTTTGTCGAGATTTATGAATTGAGCAATTATTTTGTTGAAATACATAATTTTCATCACCAAATTGTTCATCAAGAATAGCCTTGGCTTCCTTGAGAACATAAATGTATTGAGTCGAATTAACTTTGTCTTTCAAAAATTTAATCCAAAATAGTCCGGTTGAACTCATCATGCCCCAGATCATGTATCCGCCTCCCCCCTCAAACTCTATCTCTTACATTTTTTCAATCAGGATCAACATACGTCGACCAATTATCAAGACCATCTAGGAAAATCGCTTTTCATCGATGAATATAACAGTTTTCCCAAACAATGCAAACTTGAATCCACGTGCGACAAGCCTTATATCGCTTTACCTTTTCCTTTCGTGCGTTGAATCTGTTTGGTTAAGGTTTTGTATTTAAAATTGAATATATTAAGTTCCTTTTTAATTTCCTAGTTGAGACATGATTTAAATAAGCTTTATTTTGAATACACGACTGGTACATCGCCTTAACTCATTGCTGCAATTGTGCACAATTCGTTGAATTTGATCTTCTGAGACTTCTTAAAGGGGTTAAGTTTTAATTTATTTACCCTTTTAAAAAAAAATTGTTTTTTACATAATAAATTTTTATGATTGTTTTTCTCCATTACTTTGTTTTTTACCTATTGAAAAGGAATTTATAAGTTTGTATGTGGCATATGTAGGTATCCACATATAAAAAGGAATAATTAAATACAAGGTGGCCATCTATGAAGTTAATTTTACAACTGCCACTGCGGTTGATCAACTAATGTTACTAACGTTTTGCTTGTTCCGTTTTTAGAAAAGTATTTATAAATTTTAAAATGGCATTAACTCGGACCAGTTACTTGCTAGCGCAGAGAATTTTAATGATACAAATGTATTTTAGATATGGTGTAGTACCAACCGATGTAGTGAGAAAATTTAAAGCCAAATATGGACGCAAATAACCGGTCCAATATTTTTGCCCGAATCCATTTGTGGCCAGGTTTATTGCGACAAAATATTGGAAGTCTTTTTTTGAAAATTTAAAAGACATGGCACTACTTCCAATTATTGACAAGGTGTTCGATCGCATCGAACTTTCAAAAACTTGGAAAAATATTGGAAATTTTTGGAGATAGAATTATTGGATTGTATGCCAAAAAACACACAGGAGGCGTTATTAATTGGCTATCTTACATCGTCGATCTTAACGTTTGCGATTTTTTTTTTATGAGGTGATGTCAAAGATAGGGTGTATCAGAAACCTATCAAAAACATTGAGAACTTTAGGAACTGGGCTGAAGAAGTGTTTAAAGGCATTCCCGATGATATGAGAGAGTGAGAGCGTGGACTAACTATCTAACTCCAGTTGAGCACTTATTAGCCATTGAAGAAAAACATTTTGAAGACTTAATTCATTCAATTTTTACATTTGCGAATAAAATGCAATTTATTTAATTGCAATATTTTATATTTAAATATTTTTCAACAATTATACACACGTTTTTATTATATATATAGCATTATGCTGTAATGCAAAAGTTTTTTCAAAATGCTACGTTAAAGAAATCACGAACGTCTTATTAAAATAGTGGTTAGCTTACTAACAAGAAAAACTTTTATGAAGCGAAAGTTTTAAGAAATCTGTGATTTAAAATTTTGTTTTTGTTTTGACAATTTTATATACCTTCACGAATTTATAAATTATTGATTTAAAAGATGCTCCAACTTTGACGTATTAGACATTAAAATAAAACAAGTTTTTGAAGACTTAAGTAGGATTAATTTATTAATAATTTTTTTGTAAACCAATTTAATTTAATTGCAATATTTTATATCTAAAAATTTTTTCACAATTTACGCACACGATTTTTATTATATATATAGCATTATGCTGTAAGCAAAAGTTTTTTCAAAATGCTACGTTAAAGAAATCACGAACGTCTTATTAAAATAGTGGTTAGCTTACTAACAAGAAAAATTTTATGAAGCGAAAGTTTTAAGAAATCTTGATTTAAAATTTTTTTTTTGTTTTGACAATTTTATATACCTTCACGAATTTTATAAATTATTTGATTTAAAATGATGCTTCCAAACTTTCTGACGGTATGTATGATATTAACAATTTAAAACGTAATGTTTTGTTGTACCAGTAGTAAGAAAGAAGTAAAGAAGGAATTATTGTTACTTAAATAAATGCTTGTTTTCTTATGTTTTACCGAATTTTGGATTAGTACTAGGTAGGACCATATTTAGCTCACATTACAGACATTTATTGTAGATAATTCATTATTCATTTATAGATTTCAATTTGTATACTAAAAATAAAAATTTTGTTCACATCGTGATAAAAGCGAGCCATTCTTGTATTATCCACACACAACTTCTTCTTTTGAGCTTCGTGTTAAATATAACTTAATTTAACTTGACATTTCGCTGTCTTTCACTAAGCTTTACCGGCGACACGATTTAAGATATTTCTATAATGAACTTCAACTAAGCGAATAATATTTAGAAATATAGATTTAAAATCTGTTATTTTTATATCATTCCTTAGTAGAATTAAAGTAAAATGCGTATTAATAATAATTACAAAGTTTATACAATTGGTAAATAAATTTTAATAATGAACTAATTGTTTTAATTAAATATTTTGATATAAATTTACATTTATCAAATAGAATGTTGTTGTCTTTTGGAATCTGTTACTATACAATTTTTTGTATAAAATAAAACACTTGAAAAATTGCAATTAATTCAATGATTTCATAACACAGATCAGAAAATAAACAAAACACGCAAATCGATGCTAGAGTCATCTCTAAAGTGACATTTATGTGATAGATGATAGATGATAGTTATTTCTTGCAAGTTTATAATAATATTATTTTTATTATCACTTCGTGAGTGATAAGAAATAGTATGAGAAAATCGTACGGTTGTCTATTGCCCATGAGAACTCAATTGGGAAATAGACGACTTATTGCACAATATACTATTGGATTATAACATAAGTTCATAGCGTTTTTTTTAATGTATTTTTTTTTATGTTCACGTGTTTTTTGGCAAGCATCTTCATAAAGTCCAGAGCAAGGGGTATCATTTAAATCAAAATTGTATTTTCTAAGCGTGAAAACCACTTTGGAGCTGTTGAACACCCATTGCTTCTTATCCATAGAATGCCAGAATGTTTTTAGCAGCTTTGGCAGCGTTTAGACCTTGAGTAAAGGCGAAAAACAAGGAATGGTGGAAGTGTTCACTCTTTTCAACTTGACAGTTCATATTACAACGCTCTTTGCTCTTTTATAATTACAATAAAGAAATCACAAAAACTATTTTGTAGAGAAAGAAAAGCTCTATCGAGTAGTATATAATGTACCTACTAACAAAAATATAATAAGAGAATGACAAACTTTATAAAAAAAACACGCTACAAATTTATGTTACAAACTAATATAACGATTGTATATACACAGTAGTCCATTTACTACTTCTTAAAGATTTTGGCATTTGATTGCATTGAACGGTGCACATTTCAAAAACATCGTGTCATAAACGTCAAGAATTGAATAGCACAGTAAGATAAAAATTTTATTTCTAAACATTGCACTTTTCTAATAATTAAAATGTAATTTTATTTTTATTTTATTTTTATTTTAATGTATTTTTATTGTAACACGTGTTTTATAAATTCATTACACGATCTTGGATAACAAGTTTACCAATTTATTTTAAAATGTGATAATCAGCTATAATACATTTTTCTGATGAAATCGTTCCGTTTAAATTAAAGATGTGTCCGTTACAACTTTCAAATTAACCTGTCAAAACTTTGTTATACACGAAGACAATTTAAAACTTTATAAATTTTTGATGGTTTAATAGTACACAAAATATTAGATGGGTATTCATGTGATTGTTATCGAATCCTTTTACATCTAAATTTAATACATTTAATGAATTGTGAAAAATGTTTTGAAATACATTTTATTTGATTAAATGTAAATATTTATAATTTGTTAATTATATAGTATTTACCGAGTTATTAATTTTGAAATGAGAATCTACCTGTTTTACAATAATTTTTTTTTAAATATCTGTAAATATCAGTTCCAACTTGACCTAAATAAATTTACAAATATTTTAACTTTGGATAAAGTTCTTAATCAATTTTAAATAAATGTGAAACATTAAAAAAAATTAATAATTTATAAATTTTTATTCTGTTTGAAAAGCGTTTGCTAGCATAACTATTTTTACGTATCACGCCTACAACGCAAATATTTGTTTCACTAGTGAACAAAACATTAAATTAAAAATTTAATAAAATAAAATATTTAAACAAAACCAACTTTTTAATATACAAAAAACTTAGTTATTTAGCGCAGCACGTTTACTATTTTATTAAAAAATACGAGAATAGCATTTATTGGAGTTATAAATATAAATTTTGTGTTATACTCTGTTGTATGCAATTCCTAATATCATTCGAAGGGTCCAATATGTGATTGTTCATAAATATGGAGCTTTAACTTTATAAATATTGGATATTCTTGCCGATTGAAGCAACGTTATTTCCGAGTCGCTGATTCTTCGGTAATCAATCAATGCCCTGTGATCAAACCCAGAATGCTTTTCGTTGGCTGTTGGAGACTTCGTTATGACGTGGTGGTTTGTTAGATTTGAGACAACAATTAATCATATCCTGTCTTTTATATGTATATTTTATCATTAATCAAGCTGAAAATTTGAATAAATTTTAAACTTCATATTTTCAAATAACTATTTTATATTTATCAGTTTTATGCACAACCAAACGCTGATAGAAAATAAAGAGCGATTTATAAAGTGGATATCATATTGTAAATATCAAAATCATTAGTTTGCTCTGGAAAGCAGTATAAAGCCGAGCTTAGTTTTCAAAAATTAGTTAGATGTATTTTAATGTGCTTCGCAAAGTGCGCGCTTTGTCTTTTATCTCTAGAAACCTTTAATCGTTTTTCAAGTAAGTAATTACTTATTACTTCCCTTTTCTTGTACGGAAACTTTGCGGTCCAACACATATGTATAAAGTTATAGGAAAACTTTGGAGTTTCTAAATTCTTCCAAGATAATTTAAACTTAGATTTAAAGCGTTAAGTTCTATATACAAATTTAACATAAAGTAGAATTCTGTTTATAAATTAATTATAAATACTTCATGTTAAAACATAGTAGCTATTTTCTAAATCTTAAATTTATTTATAGGTACACTACCGTTCAAAAGTTTAGGCCTACCGGTTATTTTATATATAAGTAGCTTATTTACAAAAAAACTTTTACTATTTGTATATTAGGGTTTATTTTCTCATAGCTGTAACCTAAGTCTTATTGTTAGATGTGCGTGACTTCATGTGTATTAACATAATTGTATTGTTTGCTATATTTAAAAAATACAATAACAATTTATTTTCTTGTTTTTTATAGCGATATTTAAAACGTGTTGATTTGCTGTTACAAATAGTTGTTCTTTAGCACTTTACCTTTGTAAACAAATGCGTGTAATATTTCAAAGAAATACCTCCCGTTTATTATTTCAGATTCGAAAAATATCAAATGGAACATTTTGTAATATATCAACTAAATTAAAAAAGGTGTCCTTTTATTAGGTATCAGACAAAATTGTATTCGATAACACACATAATTGATTCTAAATTTTTAAATGGCAACCTAAATAGGTTTGGTAAGGATGATAAATGCGAATGTCATAAATAAAATTTAATTTTTAACTTTATTCTGTTTGTAGTTCAATAACTTTAGAAGTTTATGTGACTTTTACTACAAAGTTTTTATCTACTATAAAAAAGTTTTGAATTGCATATTGAATTTGGAATAAACACCTATTTAGATACAGTGGTAACACTACTGCATAGGTATATCCGATGAAAAGGAACAAATGTATGTGGGTTTAAATAAACG
Source organism: Sinopyrophorus schimmeli (assembly GCA_036325965.1). NCBI lineage: Eukaryota > Metazoa > Arthropoda > Insecta > Coleoptera > Elateridae > Sinopyrophorus > Sinopyrophorus schimmeli. The sequence goes on from JARFIZ010000001.1 coordinate 5,178,646, forward strand.
GGTGTTGTTTATAATATAGCAAACACAAAATTATTTTAGATTTAATTTGGTTTTTACTTAAATGAAATTAGCATACTTTTTCAGAAATCTAAAATAATTACAAAAAACTTTTTTTACAAATTAGCAATTTTTTTTAACTAATTGTGGCATTAATAGAAAAGAGAAAAATTCTAACATTTAGTTTCTATCCACTAAGTAAGAAAGTGCCTGAATACTTTCATTGATACTTACTATACAATCTTAAGATAATACAATAAATCTTTATTTATGGTTTTTTTAGCCTTTAGACTAGCAATCATGTTCTTTAGAATATATTCTATTACATAGATTTTGCATTTTATAGATTAAATATATTTTATTGTTTACTTGATTTTGCTGCAATGTCTTAAATCTTACATTGTGGGTTATTTAAGAGTTATCTACTAATTGTAAGAACGTATACATTATTTTGTGGCACAATTTTTTAATTACATACTTTTAAAGCAGCATCGTTGGAAAGCCATCCATTATCTTTACAAGAAAAAGACACTAAATATTACAGGTAAAGTGTGCAGCAAAAATAAACATCTTGGTATTACATTAAAGAGAAGAATTTGGTTATTTAAAAAAAAATTGAAGAAAAGTTAGGTAGGTATGTATTAACATACAATTGTTATAGATTTACCACAAAGGGTTATATAAAACATACGAAATGTAAATAATTGTTTCCTAAAAAAATTAATAATGTATGTCCAATATATTTGTCACAGTTTTTTAGAAATATTTTAACAATATGAATTGGAAAATTTTATTTTAAATCTGCTACAAATTATAATACTCGGTAGGAGTGCTCAAACTATGAAGAGCGGGTCAAATGTGACTTGTAAAGGTTATTTATCCAGTTCGCATAGTAATTATCACATAATTTGAAGATGAAACATGGCTTATTCAAATTGATCACTTTCAATATATACGTCTTGTACACTGCTGGCCAAATAAAATGGAACATGTTATAATTCAAAAACTAATGAATAGATTCTGGCCAAACTTGGTATATAATATTCGTATATTATGATATTCAAAATACAACATCTTCAAATATTTAACTTAAATAATTAAATTTAAATTAATGAAATTAATGTAATTTAGGTGGACAATTTTTTTGGAACAAGTTATTTTTAATACATTTTTACACTACCATTATTATTTAATAATTGATGAAACCTCCTTTTCGTTCAAAACAGTCAAGTAGACGTTTGTTAATGGACATATACACAGTATCAATATATTCTGACCCTGTATGATTTATTTCAGATACTGCCTTTACAATAGCAAATTTTAATTCATTTTTTGAATTAAACTTAACTTTTGTAGCGTACACTTTCTGACTTAAGTGTGACCACATGTTCTCAATAATATTTAAATCGGGACTCTTCGTGGGCCATTCTAAGACTTCAATATTGGAATTTTTTAGCCATGTTGTTTGTCGAGATTTATGAATTGAGCAATTATTTTGTTGAAATACATAATTTTCATCACCAAATTGTTCATCAAGAATAGCCTTGGCTTCCTTGAGAACATAAATGTATTGAGTCGAATTAACTTTGTCTTTCAAAAATTTAATCCAAAATAGTCCGGTTGAACTCATCATGCCCCAGATCATGTATCCGCCTCCCCCACATCAAACTCTATCTCTTACATTTTTGCAATCAGGATCAACATACGTCGACCAATTATCAAGACCATCTAGGGAAAATCGCTTTTCATCGATGAATATAACAGTTTTCCAATCAATGCAAACTTGAATCCACGTGCGACAAGCCTTATATCGCTTTACCTTATGTCCTTGCGTGCGTTGAATCTGTTTGGTTAAGGTTTTGTATTTAAAATTGAATATATTAAGCTTCCTTTTAATTGTCCTAGTTGAGACATGATTTAAATAAGCTTTATTTTGAATACACGACTGGTACATCGCCTTAACTCATTGCTGCAATTGTGCACAATTCGTTGAATTTGTCGTTCATCTCGTTGAGTGAGCTTAGGCTTTGGTCTAGAGTCTTTTTCACCTTAGATTCATCCTTGTTGATAAATCTATGCACTGTTGATAACGATACGCCACTAATTTCTGACACTTTTCTGTAATTCAGATGTCGATCATAAAGGTCTTTTACAATTTTAATAAGTTGTTTAAGATGCATAATTAATATAAATAAATTCACATGTAAATAAAAAGACGTTTCGGGTTAGCTAAACACGTCTGATTTTCACCCAATTGTCAAATTATTTAGTGATTAATTCTGCTATCTATACTTGTTCCATTAAATTTGTCCAACGCAAATACACCATTTTAAATAATAAATTTAAAAAACATTATTATTAGTTGCGTTTTACTTATGATTTTTTAAAACCCAATTAATAATTATTTATAAAATACATATACAAGAAAGTTTTCAACGTATATTTATTATATCATACTTATTTTGTGTGTTCCATTTAATATGGCCAGTAGTGTATATACAGGGTGATACCTAATACTAATCTAAACAATAAAAGTTGGTATAAAATATGTCTTAAATATAAAGAATTTTGAGATTCATGCATTTTTATGTATCAGTAAATGGCAACATAGCATGGTCTCCAAATTCTTTTAAAAGAGAATTATTTAGTACGGGATTTATTGTTATATAGGTATATTGCTAGATCTATTTGTATACTATCCGTTATCTACCTTTAAAATCTTTAGTATACTTTAAATATTATTCTTTTTGGTATTTATTTTTTTATATGTGTATTACGTAATTTATAATTTTCTGGTTGTACCGCCATATATTTTTAAAATTATTATTTGCTCTTTACTTCAATTAGAAGAGTGATTCTTGATACAGAGTAAATATTAGCAATTTCAAAAATTTTCTAATTTTTTTATTACACTCCTTAAACGCAAATGAATTAAAGAACTAACCTTGAAAATAATTGAAGAATCGGATCAGTTGTAATATACATACCGCTAGTTGGAATAATAATAATAGTTATTATAAATAGTGGAAAGTTTATCATTTTAAAAAATGTACGGGATCATATATATTTTAAGTATAAATTAATATCAAAGCAATACTCAAGTTTTACAAGACTTTGATTTTAGCGTCATGAGATTAAGCTCTCTGGAGAGATGAGATATAGAAGAAAGATCTTACTTTCTCATGGGAGACAAATGATTTTTTATTTTCTACACTAACGCCAAGAGATAATAAACAAACGAATCCAAAGCTAAAGCAATAAATGTTTCAATATTATATTAAAACACACGAAATCAACACGGAAAAACTAGCTCTAAAAAAGTGCCTTCTTATGTAGGTATGTATGTATACTTATGGAGTATACGTTTGATTTTAAAAAATTTGTAATGCAAATTATAATTATTTTTGATGTTTTTATTGAAACTATATGTCTCAAAGTGAGATTTTGAGATCACTGTACGAAATTATATAGTGAATGCGCTTTTATGCTTCATTTTTTCAATGATTATTATTTGCAATTGATATGTTTTAATTTTTACACATATGCATGTAGTTCGTATTCCAAATCGATGACAATTTGTTCCTGAACTTTTCTCTAACAAGAACGTTATCGTGATATAGCAGCCTTACAGATTAGGGGAGTTCAACCTTTTTCTGCCTTAAATCACCTTAACTCAATGTAGCTTGTTTCAAGATCGACGAATTAATTTACTTCATTTCTAAATCAAACGCTCATTATTTTATGATTGTACAAAGAACAATATTTCGCAAACTTAAAAGTGATTTAAATTTTTTACACACATATGATTTTAATCAAATTATTAAGCAGCTATTAATATACAAACAAAAGATAAATATCAAAATTATAGTACTTAAACCAAATATGAAATATTCTTATAAAAATATACAGGTAGATCAGTATTTATGCAGATATTAATTACTAAATTGGTAAATAAATTGTTAAAAACGGATGTATTATGCCATGCCTATAAAATTTTATCCTCTACGCAGAACATGAGTAAATGCATCATTATAAAGTACTTGAATACGCATTAAACATGAAAAGGGAGGATGCTTTACTTTACAATGTTAATAATGTTCGTAGCAGGAGCTGGTCTTAAGCCACGTCTCAAAGGGGAGCAAAAAGCTTCCGCAGCATTAAGTGTGCAGAGGTCGCCATGTGTCGTCTTAGGTTAACTCGCTCGTTCACCCCTTTTAAGATTAATGAGGGCAAAATCTAAAACTATTTTAGTTAATAGTGTAAATAAAATTCCTACAGGAACTATAAAACTTGTGCGATCTAATAATTATTATCGTAGGTAGATAAATATAATTTCCAATTACGGAGCAAACTGAAATTCATTGAAAACAGAAATGAACCTAAAATAAACAAAAATTTACCAAATACAGATATTTAAAATCAATTAGTATATATAATATGAAAATATAATTTTTATAACGAATATAATAAAAACATTTAATAGAGCCTTTGTTTTATGTACCTTTGTTAAAAATGTAAAGAAACATATAAATATATATGTTTTTTATTCTAAATAAAACATTATTTTTTGTTAAAATAATCGATTGCAAAAAATTGTAAAAGTTTCACTTTTATTTATTCAAATCGTCTAGCGTCGCTCAACAAAAGCATATACAGTCGAACCTCGATAAGTCGAAGTCGAAGGGACACCAAAATTAATTCGAATTATCAATAATTCGAGTTATTAAAAAAAGCTTAAAAATTAAATATATATTTGTGTATGTATATATCTTTTATATGAAATGGTATTTTATATAACGTAATTAGAACTGTAAGTGGTTTAAAACATACTTTAAAAATTCCGCTTTAAATAAGTCACTGTGATTGGCTCATTTTTAATACACCATTATGGCCGTTAGCTAATTGACCAATCAGAAAGGTTAATCACTCCGTAACCATAGTTATATTAGAATAGTTTCAATTCTACTTTTTTGAAATGGGCATTTTGTCGAGAAACACTTTCCAACTTGAGTTATAAAAGAATTCGAGTTGTGGAGTTATTAAAGTTTAACTGTACATAAAATTTATTAAAGTGGTTAAGCTGAATAATTTTATATTACTTACAACAATTGTTAAATGATAAAGAAATGTGCGTGTACTTATGCACAACCGTGAGAAGTTATACTTCTTGGCATAACTAAATTAAATGTAATCATAAATGTAAATAAATACTAGGATGTGCACATTCGAGCGAAAAGTGGCACATTTTCGAGCAAGGGAGCCAAAGGAAGCGCGACGCGGAGCGGCGCGCTTTATTTTCCCGAGATCGGAATGTGCCACTTTGAGCTCGAATGTGCACACTCGATTTTAAGCACCATTCACAAAATTTAGGCTAATAAATTAATCAAAAAATTAAATAAATAATTTAATCGTTTTCTCTCACTCGCATCTACTAAATTCTTGTATCTTTTCGCCCATTTCTACTCATTACTATGGCAAATACGTTTCTTGAACATAAAATTCATATTTATTTTTAATTTTTTGATTTGAAAGTGAAAAGATTAATTAAGGCAAATCAATAAATACGATATGCACATTTGAGCGAAAAGTGGCACATTTCAGAGCGAGGGAAGCAAATGAAGCGCGACGCGGAGCGGCGCGCTTCATTTTCCCGAGATCGGAATGTGCCACTTTGCGCTCGAATGTGCACACTTCACATTAAGCACGATTCACAATACTTAACTTATTTTCTAAAAAAATTTAATTATCCTAACTAATATTATAAAAGCAAAAGTAACTCTGGCTGTCTGTCTATCTGTCTGTTACCTTTTCACGCCTAAACATAAATTAGTTTTTAAATCCAATTGAAGTGCCGCCGTCAAAACAGCTTGTAGTATAAAACCTTTTCATAGAATAGACCATTTAAGCAGCAATAACACCGAACCGCACCCGTCCTTAATCCTCTCTCAAGTAGCGTAATTTTTAGAAAAGTTGTAAAATGTCACTTCGAGTCATCGACCTATTTACTAATGGAAACTTGAATTTAAAGCATTGTAAAACGCTTCGACTTATTAAATAATTCGATTTATAGAAATTCGATTTATTGACATAAAAATATTAACGTTGAGATAAGCAAGTCCTAGGGAAGCTGGTTCGAGTTCAAGCTATCAAAAATTCGTCTTATCGGCGTTCGACTTATGGAAGGTCGACTATATACCAAAGTTGTTTTTTAAGAACTTCTACTTCAAACTACAATCTTATACAGTTGACATTTTAACAATGTATTTAAATATTCAGAATAGCATTTTTAATTTAATTTTATATAGATAATTTGATGTGTCGTAATATATTGGTATATAGTATACCACAAGTTTTTAAAACTACGACAATAGCTCTTATGAGATTTACAATTAGACATGACACAAGCATGTATGTAGGTACAGTGAGCCAAACTACAAATGACTACCCCACTAGTAAGGTTATCTGAAAATCTTTAACTGGTCTCACTCTTAAGTGCGATTGTTGCTATTGTTATCATAAAAAAAATGCGAATAATATTAAAATTGCTGTAATTCATTATTTGTTATATCAGCATCTCAAAAGTAATCTATATCAAACCACAGTTTTTTTTTACACTTATTTCTTTTCTTTTTTATCCAGTCATTTATGTTTCTATGTTGCACGCTCTTCTTAAATTTTCACTTTTCTTTCTATCATAGAGTATTTTGTTTGAAATATTTCTAAAAACGTTTATTTTGGCTGCTTTTAACATATGCTTGTCTTGGCGGTACCTGTCTCGTTTCCGTTATGTATGTTAATATAGGTCTTATCGTTATTTTATATATTTTAAATTTTGTTTTTCTCCCTATATATTTGTTTCGTTAGATTGTATCGTTCAAACAGTCTGCTATCCTTATTGCCTTTAATACTTGTTGTCCAACTTCTTTTTCTGTAATACCTTGGCTAAACAGTTTATTGGAATATCAAGATAATTGCATTCCATTACCTGTTAAATTACTACTCCTTTTATTTCGAGTGTACATCTCATTGATTCGCGTTATATGTATTACTATGCATTGGGTTTTTTGTGTTGATATAATCATATTAAATGTTTTTGCTGTTTTATTAAACTTATGCATCATTTTCTGTAGGCCATCTTCATTTTCCGACGGAAGCACAACATCGTCCGCGTAACAAATTGTGGCTCTGGAAAGTTGAATATGTTTGTACTAAAAAATCTCTGCTAGCCATCCTGAACAAGGTTGCTTTTCTATAAAGCCAGCGTTGCTGCTGGGGGTGGTGATTTTCAATTGGGCTGATTGTACTGTTAAAATAGTTCAACAATGGCTAGATATGAACTTATTCATTATATTCTTTGAATTTCAATAATTTGGTATAACAGGTACAATATGTAGTAAATAAACTTCAATTGCATAAGTTTTGTACATAATCGTTATTTGAACGTATTAATTCTGAAATATATTTCAAACCTTGTCACGTTTTGGTAAAATTTGCAAACTGTGATTACATCAAATTTTCTAATGATTAATTGAAAGTTCTAGTAGCACGTGCAGTTTTATGAATTAATTGGATTTAGGCGGAAGAGAATTTAATTAAGTCATTAAATAATACGAACGTTTCGATACTATGGCGTTTAAACATTTTAGCGTACTTAAAATTAACAACATTTAGTATCTCGCCCTGAAAACTTAATTATCTTTTATAGCTTATTAAAATAAATAGTTTTTATATACTTACAAACTCTTACGAGGAGCGATTTGAAGTAAAGAAGAAAATAATGTTTTAATTGTGTATAATTGTCTATTGTAAAATTGGGTTAAGTACAAAAACAAATTGTAATTGGAAGAAACTTTCTGGAGATCTACATAAAACCATTTTATACAGCAGAAGGCGTTGATTAAAATTAAATAGCTTTAATAAAGGAATATACACACGACAAATAATTCATGAAATTTTCCAAGCAGTTGCAAAAATAATAACCTAATTTTGTTTATAAAGATTTTTTTTTATTTCGAAAAAGTGCGGTAATTTTGTTGTAAGTATGTACACAAATTATAGTGTTTTATTGGCATATAAAGTTATAACGTTTGATAGTTTTCCAACCTCATTAAAGAATATATGTTGTAGGAACTAATTAAATTCCTATCAAATACGTTTATTCATGCTAGTTTACCTCGTCGCTTAGTATTTTAATAAAGTAAAATGTTCGCCAAATAAAAATAAAACTAAGTAGTCCAACAAAATTTTAAAAATGTATTCCTAAGCTTGTATTTGTTCTAACTTTAATTTAATGTTACTTTTTTTTCGTAAAATTTTATTGTTACATTTCGTTTAGGTCTATATGACACAACATGAAACTAGATAGTTGGTTTAAACTCAGTCTTGTATACGATTTCAGCACTTACTGTAAACCGAAACAAGACATTTCTATACAACTGCTATCGTTTTACATAATGGCAAATAAAATCAAGACAAGCTATACGTCTTATAGAGTTTCTTGTTAAAGTAGAGACCAAAATAACTTATTCGAACTCCAACAAATTTTGGTTTCTTAGTAATATACCGCTGTAACTTTCAGAATTTAAGCCTTTTGCTGAAATAGAAGTGCATTAACGTTGTGTTAATGTCAACATTTTAGAAACCATTTTAGTTATATAACCAATTTCTGTTTTATCAAAAATTCACGAGTGGAGATGTATTTTCTATATCTACACTGTAAAAATCGGGAGTGAATCCGGAGTGAATTTTCACTCCCATCACTCGGAGTTTCGGAGTGAAAACAAAAATCACTCCTCGCTCGGAGTTAACTTGGAAGTTTTTTTTAGCGGATTAATTGCGGAGTGATTTCTCATCAATTTCGGAGTGAATATAGATGTTCGGAGTTAATATCGATTTAACTTACAGAAATTATTATAATTCATTAAACACAATAGATTAAATTTAACATATAACCTAAATCTTCTTCTAAATCTTTACAATATAATTATAAAATTATTTGCATGACTGTAGTTAAGGTTAACGAAAGTAATAAATAAATAATATGTAAATAAGTCAATAAATTATATATTCAGAACAATATAATATAACAATTTAATCAAAAAATTACCTGATAGATGGCGTCCAAAGATATTTTTACAAAAATAATTTAAAAAAAATGAAAGCACCATTAGTACTTCCGAACGCCATTTTCTGTTTTTTTATTTATATTATTATAAATCTAAATAATAATGATATTATTAATAATATTAATAATAATAACAACAATTTTTGTAATAATGAAATGTATTATGCGCGGTCCTTATATTTAAAATTTATTCAGAGTGAATTTTTTGAATTGTTCATATAAAATAATGTTTGGAGTGAATTTCACTCCGAGCGGAATGAAACTAATTAAAAGTCATCCACTCCGCATTCACTCCGCAATTCACTCCGCAAATTTTTTACTGTGTAGTGTTAATTTAAAAAAATATATTATTTGGAGTAAAATGTAATAAATGTTTATTTATTTAATATACGATAATATAAGGCACTAATTAAACAATAAAGAACATCTTCAATAACTTAAAAATACTTTCTGTTTGCCACTACACTTATTCATATAAAAATAATAATATAATTCTATATGTAAGACCCACTCTTTTATATTTCTATTATATATTTCACTTCCACACTTATCTTATATTTTTCTTCTTTCACATTATAAATATAGGTACTACATATAGAAACCAAGTTTTAATTTTGATAAAACCTTTCATTTTTTGTTTAAAACGTAATACCTGATGGTTTCGTCCGGATCTCTAGTTCTTTTGATCCGGCTCTAATCCTTCTCAACTAAGTTAGTGAGATTATATTAGGTGTAAATCAATAAAATGAAATATAGGGTCTTCATTTAATTCAATTAATAGCCCTTAATTTATTATATTTAATATATAATTTGTTCCACACCTTGACTAAAAGCACAATTATAATTTTGCTCAATAATTGTTTACGGCATACTCGATTATTATATCCACATTTTCTTATGACTCTTTTATTAGTTTCTGCACTTACTTTGAGTACCATTCCCAATATTGCCCTCTGTTGCAATTTAAGGAGCACTTGTTTTAAGATTTATTTTAATTTTGCGGATTGTTCTTCGTTCATCTCAAACATTTAATAATTTAAGTTTTTCTTTAAAATACAATATCTTTTCGTTGTTAAAGCGCTTAGTACTGTGCCGTGCTTTTTGACATTTGTAACAAATTAGCAATTTCATGACAATATTTGCCTATAGCATGGTGATAAACCACTAGTTGTCTTTTGTCACACAAAGTGTGCTTATCGATAATTTAGATATAGAACTATTAATGTAAATTAAAATCAAAATTATTTACTTTATCTATCATAGCTGAAGTTAAAATAAGTAATTGGTTGTCAAATAAACAACACCTCTTGCTTTGTATAAATTGTGGTTTTGTGAGCAGTTTTGTTGAACCTGATATGTTAAAATTATATATTAAATGTTATTAGTAAAATTTTATACTATTCTGTCTGTAACAGTAAATAATTATGCAGGTACTTACATAATGTGTATTATTTTAAATATTAAACACCATTCTTGAAATTATTCTTAGTGAATTTATTCAAAACATTGTAAGTGTCTAACTTTTTATGAGAGTCTCTGTAGATATAGCTAATATAAATTGCGAAAGATGGAAATTGAATATGCTAGGCAGCGAAACGACGATCTGCAAGAATTTCTTAAATCAACCTATGATGTATTTACTTTGGATCACAAGTAAATATGAAACCGTTATTGGTCTGTATGTTGAAATTCACCACAGAATCCACTACAAATTTGTTTTCCGAATAGGTCTGGGATAATATTTTATAGTGAAATAGGATATGGAAAACGGTTTTCTAACTTGAAGAACACTTCTCTCAGTATAGAAATTCCCAAAAAGAAAAAAAATAATAAGTGAATTATAATCCAATTAAAAGTTTGAATTTTCTTCGAAACATAAAAAATAGCTAACAAAATTTTACATCTAACTTTCATAAATATGTTTAATGCAGCTTTTAATAAACTTAGAATACAAAACTTTGAAAATAGATTTTGAAAGCTTTCCTCTTGGCATGTTTAGCATAACTCTGATAAAATTTATTTTAAATACTTTCAACTTCATAGTTACTTTCTGCAGCAAACTAGTTTTATCCGGCTCTGATTAAACGAAGTTTAATGTTTCTTCAAAGATTTTAATGAATTGAAGTAGGAAGATTAAAATACAAAATTTGTTCCTTAATTACTATATAACCTGTTAACCTTATCTAGCAGAGTAATGTTATTCAATTTTACTTTATACAGTATTTTGTTACTCACAATTTTGTTTGATTTTAAGGTGTTTTTTTTTAATAATATAAGTGCAGCCTTCATAACAATGCATTACATGTTACCCAATAACATGAATAGAATTATAAATTGTGATAATAATTAAAAGTGTTCAATATTAGTATTTTTAATTATGTTAAAAAAACATTTTTCGCTGCAATATTGGAAATTCGAAAAGACGAAATGAAATATTCTTCAATAGTCATAAAACCAATAGGGATCGGAAGAGAAGCACCCATTGTATGACCTCAGTTGCAGCTTTTATAATCTACAGGAAAGGTTAGAATAACAAATGTTTAGAAAAACGTGACATTTTTAGGCTTGGAAGGCTTGACAAGAAAAATTATGTGTTATAAACCGTTTTTATATGCTGACTTTATAGTTTTGCTCGTATCTACCTTTCCGGTTCGCATGATTATATTGAGTCGATAGAAACATTTTTTGTTTTAATCTTATTTGTAAGTCAAATAAATTTTTTTAACTTTTTTGATCGTACTTTTTTAGTAGACGTCCAGTTTATAGTTGATATAATCTATTTAATAAATGTTTTGTTAGTGAATATTCCACTAGCGTCTGAGGGGCGATTAAGTAATGTGGAAATTTAATTTCATGGTTTCAATGCATAAAGAAATTTAGTATGATAGAACATAACAAACATTACTATAGATACAACTTTTCTCATTATCTTTGTTGTACGAGAAACATTGATTAAATATTTTATCAACTTCTTAGCTGTTTAAAAAGATTTAAAGTTTTATTTGTATATACAAGACATTATACTGACTTTGTTCTGTGTAAAGAGTGTTTTTGAATGCAATTAATTTATAAATTATTTAAAATTTGTAAACACTGTTTAAACATAGTACGTATGTAAACATAAATTGGAAAATTTAATAAATGCATAAAAAAATTTCCATCAGTTTAAAAAGTATTAATAAAAATACTAAAAATATGCGACTGGTTAGCGTACAAATGTTTTTGTTTACGCTTTAAATGTTAATATTTTTTTATTAAATAAATGTGCTAAAACAAGTGTAAAATTTTTGATGTAGGTACATAATTTTAGGTCGTTGCTGATTAATTAACATTTTACATTTTATTGACGCAGAGTTAAGTGTTGATATTTAGAATTATGAAATGGAAGTAATTATTTCTGTACAACATATACTCAGAGCTGTAACGAGCATTAACGAGTGTAATATAGCATCAATTTGTACATTATTCCAGTACTTGGAGTAGGTAGTAGAACGCTATACGATCCTATAATAAGCCAATGCTAATACAGTGTAAAGCATCAGATCTTTGGAGAATCACAAGAGCTTAATGAGCGATAAGTTTCTAAACATGTTTTGTTTATAGACATTAAACCAAAATTACAATATATGTCTTCAATTATATTATCCTGTTCTTTAATGAATGAGATTACCGTTGAAGTTTGCAATTTCCTTTGTCCTAAATTGTAATAAATGACCTCATAAATAAATTAAAATAAAATGAATGCCGATAATTGCTATAAAATATATTTTAACGTATTGGCATTCAAGACAAATAAGTAATCAATTTTAATTTACACTAGTAATAAGTATTAAAAGCGCCTGTTTAAAAATCTTTGATAATAACGTTTTGATTATAATTAACAAGGTACGTTAAACAAAGTATAAAATTAAACAATTTAATATTAAAAATTTTGTAACACAATTTTAAGAAAATATCAACATAACATATTGACTCTACTGAACAATGTCCAAAAAGGGAAAACAACAGAAAATGCAATAACTCAAAATATAATAAATACAAAAATCAACATATAAATCCCACACAAGAGCAGAGAATAATATAACATTCAAATAATATAAATAGAAAATTAATTATAACGGCTAAAAGTAAGTTCAAAATACAGTTCAATCAAATTAAATTTTTGATTATAAGAAACTACTTTTACAAACTAATATTACCAATTGTGCACTGCTTTTTATATAATCTCTAATTGGTGATATCACAGATTAAATTGTCGAATATGATTGGTACTCGAATTATTTCACTGTAAAATTTGAACAACTAAGTGTACATAGCGTGAATTAGTATATAATTTATTGTAAGTTTATTATTTTAAATTGTTTTTTTTTCATTTTGACGTTTCTCTTGTATTTTGTTTTTTATTGTAATTATTTGAAATTACTTATTGCCGATTAATTTGATTTGCATAATTTTGAGCTGTTGCTTTTTGAAGTGAAATATTACAAATTTAAAAAAAAATTACATTGATTGCAACTTAATTTGTGTCTTCTGCCGAAAATTGCAGGAAAATCGAAAAATGGCTTTATTTCGACAATCCAAATAAACAAAATCAATGGTTGGGCCCCTTGTTTGTGGTCCCAGCTTCAACAATCTTGGCGAGGTGCAAAACGGGTGCCGCAAGTTTTTCGCGTCTAAGAACAAGGAGTGATACTTCAGCGGGATCCAACAATTTGCCAATAGATGGACTCGAACCATAAAATCAAAAGGTCTTTATTTTGAAACTTAATTGTTTTTCATTTATTGTAAAATTACGTTTAAAGTTTTAATAAAAAATTGGGAAACACTTTTGGTTCACCTTTATGGTTATTCAAGTTGAAAACATATTTAAATTTATATTAGAATAGAGATTTTCAAAGAAAATATAGATATGATTAAACAGCACATACATAAAGTTAGGCAATTTTAGATACATTTAGCAATACATTGTAAAAAGCGTATGTTATCGTATAGTAATAGATTTATATTTAAAATAATGTGACGTTGTTGTTAATAACAACATTTGTGCACGTTAAAGTGCGTGTTGTTTAAAATTAAATTTGACAGGAAAATATATATTACTACCGTGTTACCCATCCACTTTCATCAATAAGTTTGCGAGAACACTAAAGCCTGATATAAGTAATAAAGTTATAAGGGTTTTTCAAACATTCGTTCATAAATTTTTTGAAGAAATTTTATGGCGGTTATATGGACACTTTTACTATACATTTTTTATGAGATAATTCTATATATACTTATTATTAATTCCATCATAAAAAAGCCGTTCGGGAAGTCGTTAATTTAAAACGATCTATCTTTTTTTCAAAATTAAACTTGTAAAACATTACCTATACTTAATTTTTTAAACATGTTCATTTTATTTATTTATCTGCATATATACATATGGTAGGTTGGGTAATTGTTAAATTGTTTCTTTGTTAAAATACAAAGGCATTACATTAAAAGATTCTTTATCTAAATTCATCTGACTGTAAAATTATAATAAAATTTTTATTTTATGATGCCGAGTTCGTGACAAATGGTGAGTAAAGCCTAAAATATATTTCACAAAAAAGCAATGTTTGATACTGTAAAGAATGAGGTTACATTCAACATGCTCTAAAAAGTCTGTTTTATAAATTACATTCTCATTTATATTAGGATATTTAAAGGTTTAGCTATTTACAAATAAGAAGATTGATAGCAGTTCAACATTATTCTCAAAAGTAAAATAAAATTAAAAATTAATTTAGTGTCAAATGATTGGAAAAACGCATTACCTAACTAAAATGGGCTTAAGCGAGTCAAAAGAACACACAATTCTTTTCGACGTTTTATACGAATTAGTTTCTTTCATAAATTGCCAGTGAAAGAAAAGCTCGAGTAATTGATAACAAATACTTATTTAACGTTGAACTTCGGTTGAAAACAAAATCTATTTTAAATGCAAATCTCTGAATATATTTAGTTGGTTTTAAATTGACTCATAAATCTTAATAAGATATAATTTTTGCTGCCGAATAAATTTGGTTTTTTAAAGCGGCCTAATCGTTGAAACAAAGATAGGTCTATTTGAATTGGGAAAACTGAACATGTTAATGCGATTATATAACAAAGATAAATACACTATAAATCAAAAAATTATTAACCCTGCTGGTTTGGGATATTATGATTATCAGTTATCTTGAATATTCAATTCGTAGGGTGAATAAATAGACGGGAAATAAATTATGCATGTGGATAAGTAAAAAAAATATATTGCTAATAAATCCGAATAAATGTTTTTTTTACAATAAATAAAATATAATTGATAGGACTCCCAGTAATAAATATTGTTTTAATCAATTTTGTTAATTTTCTAATAAAACCTATGGAATGCCGAACTGCAGAATAAGTTACTCCTTTAAATATTTTTTAAAATAGGATCTGATAGATATATTCAAATATGGTTGTTATATATTTTTTTTAATGAAAAAACTTTGCTAATTATTATGTAAAATAATTAGTTATGTCAGAAATAATGTTTGTCGATCAATAAAATGAAGTTTGGTCTTAAAAGAAAAGTTTTTGATTTAGTTCACATTACTTGAAAAATTGTTTAGATAAATCAAGACATTTTGTACAAATTTTAAATGATTTTATTTTGTTTTATATTTACTGTAGTTATTCATTAAGATATAAGACGTGAACTTTAGTGGATAAAGTTTTTTTTTGTATAAATGTACCTACACTAAAACAATTTTCTACTTCGTTAAATTTCCCAAATCATTGTAAGGTTTACATGCAGAAACTTAGTTCTGTATAAAATAAATAAATGTACGTGTAGGTGCCTAAAGCAACATTCAGCCAAACTAGAACTAAGCTCAAACTGGATATTATTTGTGTTTCTAAATGAGTTATGTGCATATCATTTCATGGATATATATTTAATTAAACTTCGTCCGTATTTGTCCAAAGATGTTAGATAAATATACAATCAAAAAGAATCTTCTTATACTAAAAATGAAGTAAAAGACGGGGAGTTAAAGAAAAAACAAATTGAATTTTGATAAAAATATAAAGTTCTCCAATTACGAAACATAAATTGATAAAAAAAACTAGTACGTGTACTTATGTACGCGCGTTATAAGTTATACTTCTTTGTCGTTACTAAAGTAAATATAATCACGTGTTATGTTGCGCATTTTGTGTTGGTGTATAGGTAGACCAGCAGTAGCGATCTAATATCATGCGTGCCACAGGTGCCACGTTTAACTACTTTTCTAGAACGCTGTCGCTTTTTAAATTATATCCCTATTTTACAACAAACACAAAAAAATTGTCAGTTTAATAATGGACTTGGACTCAATTGAATATGATCGGTTATTAAACACAATTAAAAATAACGCATAGTAATAAGTAGGAAGAACTTGGAATGCCATTCCCAAAATATATAACTTTAAAAAAAAACAAACAATACCATACTGTCTATTTTTTCTTCAACTTAAGCTTGCAAGTGATTAGTTTCGGAAATAAATATTATAAAAGGTAGTTATCGAAAAAAGCTGACTGATTAATCCAGCGCGGCATGTGTATTGCATAAAGTTATAACTTATGAACCCGGTATACAACATTTGGTCTCCAAAATACAACAAAAATCTCATTAATAAAAGTTATGTTAGAAAATATATTTCGCATGACGAGTGAAAGGAGCGCGCAAGGGCGATAGGCAGTAGTAGAGAGCTACTCAGCGTGTTAGCCGGTTCGAAGAGTGTAAGATTTAGAAATATTTATCAATTTTGAGTTATTTAGCATTATGTTTAGTTTTAATATTTTGACTAGAGTTGTCTTTAATTTTATTTTAATAAATTATTTGTTGTCTTAATGTGGTTTTAACAGTTATAATTAGTATCGACTTATATGCTGCAAAATGTATTTTATTAGGGTGTTTCGTTTAATACGTCTATTTTTTTTTCTACGCTCTATTGTCAAAATACCGTTCTTAACATACATTTTTTTTACCAAATTTCACCCCTTAACTGTAATTCTAAGTAGCCGCTAGTTGATTTTAAAAATTTTCCATTTATTTAACAAGACAATCTACAGTTTTTGTTTTAATTAGCTATATCTTTTATTGTTTGTTTCATTTCAATTGATCGACAAATAAAAAAGATATGTCAATATGTAAATACATGAGCGGTGTTTTTAAGCCTAAGCAAGTGCAATTTAAGAAAATTATAAACCATTATATTTTATTGGTAATTGTCAAAATGAAATATTGAATCTAAACATTTCAAAATACCACTCAGAAGCTGGGGCAGGTCAACTTGTAAATAATAATATAAATATTTCAATGTTAACAAACTATTTTCGTTAGCTGAGCGCTTACAACTGCCGTTGCCTTAATAGCGGGTTTAACACTTTATATCCGTTTGGCGAGCGCGCGCAACGTCCATTGCCTACTACAATTTCACTCTCAACGAACCAAAAGAAGAACGCTTACAACTTCCATCGCCTTAATGGCGGTTTCACTGCTTTATATCCGTTTGCCAAACGCGCGCAACTTCCGTTGCCTGCTAAAATTTCACACCCAACGAACCAAAAGAAGTCAAACTTAATAAATTACTTTAATATTATTTAAAAATATATTAATTGTAAATATCATATTTGAATAATACTATACACTCGAAAAAGTGAATTTTATATGGTTTCACCTATGACCTTAAATAACTTTTAAAAGAGTTGAGTTATCAAAAAATTATGATATCTTTTTTTGTAGTGAAATAAAAAAATATATATACAGTCGAACCTCGATAAGTCGAAGTCGAAGGGACACCAAAATTAATTCGAATTATCAATAATTCGAGTTATTAAAAAAGCTTAAAAATTAAATATATATTTGTGTATGTATATATCTTTTATGTGAAATGGTATTTTATATAACGTAATTAGAACTGTAAGTGGTTTAAAGCATATTTTGAAAATCCCGCTTTAAATAAGTCACTGTGATTGGCTCATTTTTGATACACCATTATGGCCGTTAGCTAACTGACTAATCAGAAAGGTTAATCACTTCGTAACCATAGTTGTATTAGAATAGTTTCAATTCTACCTTTTTGAAATAGTCATTTTGTCGAGAAACACTTTCCAACTTGAGTTATCAAAGAATTCGAGTTGTGGAGTTATTAAAGTTAACTGTACATAAAATGTATTAAAGTGGTTAAGCTGAATTTTTTTTTATTATTTACAACAATTGTTAAATGATAAAGAAAGGTGCGCGTACTTATGCACGCCTGTGAGAAGTTATACTTCTTGGCATAACTAAACAAATGTAATCATAAATGTAAATAAATACCAGGATGTGCACATTCGAGCGAAAAGTGGCACATTTCCGAGCGAGGGAAGCAAATGAAGCGCGACGCGGAGCGGCGCGCTCTATTTTCCCGAGATCGAAACGTGCCACTTTGAGCTCGAATGTGCGCACTCAATTTTAAGCACTATTCACAAAATTTGGGCTAATAAATTATTCAAAAATTAAATAAATAATTTAATCGTTTTCTCTCACTCGCATCTACTAAATTCTGGTATCTTTCCGCCCACTTCCACTTATTACTATGGCAAATACGTTTCTTGAACATAAAATTTATATTTACTTTTAATTTTTTGATTTGAAAGTCAAAAGATTAATTAAGGCAAATCAATAAATACTATGATGTGCACGTTCGAGCGAAAAGTGGCACATTTCCGAGCGAGGGAAGCAAATAAAGCGCGACGCGGAGCGGCGCGCTTTATTTTTCCGAGATCGGAATGTGCCACTTTGAGCTCGAATGTGCACACTTCACATTAAGCACGATTCACAATACTTAACTTATTTTCTAAAAAAAATTAATTATTCTAACTAATATTATAAAAGCGAAAGTAACTCTGGCTGTCTGTCTATCTGTCTGTTACCTTTTCACGCCTAAACATAAATTAGTTTTTAAATCCAATTGAAGTGCCGCCGTCAAAACAGCTTATAGTATAAAACCGTTTCATAAAATAGACCTTTTAAGCAGCAATAACACCGAACCGCACCCGTCCTTAATCCTCTCTTAGGTAGCGTAATTTTTAGAAAAGTTGTAAAATTTAACTTCGAGTCATCGATCTATTTACTAATGGAAACTTGAATTTAAAGAATTTTAAAACGCTTCGACTTATTAAATAATTCGATTTATAGAAATTCGATTTATTGATATAAAAATATTAACGTTGAAATAGGCAAATCTTAGAGAAACAGGTTCGAGTTCGAGCTATCAAAAATTCGTCTTATCGGCGTTCGACTTATGGAAGTTGGACTGTATATTAAAAAAATATATAACGGATATTTATGTATATTGCCTCGCTACTGAGCTACAAAATATAAAAATAACTAAAAAAAATTCTCATATTAATTAAACGGAAAAAGGAAAACTGCGTACAAGATCCACTAAATATTAATAAGGGCTAAAATTATATCAGGCGTCTTATTTCCTTTTCTTACAACTATTAAACATGCGATATTAAAAAATATAGTGGTTATTTTGAACCAGTGTAATATGCATATCCAAATTTTGTTATAAATGATTTGTTTTAACAAAGTGCATATTGTATAAAAATCCTCCGTTTAGTGCCGTCAAATTTATTTAAAAAAAAAGCATATTTATTTTTGTGGATATGTTACCTATGTAAACATTCTTTTAATGTAGGCAATGTATAAGTATAATATGTACATATGTTATGCATAAAAATACAATTATTTTTCAAAGTAATGAATGCAAATTATTCAGATTTTTTATTTATAATTAAATAAAGCATTTGCTTTAACCGGGGTAATGATAATACAACCAATCTACATTTAATTTTTGATTATTCATATATTTTTGAACTTAGCGTTATAAAAATAACTACAAAACACAAAAATCAATTCAGCTTAGTAAAACGATTTGAAAATATTCAACCGGTTCATAACTATGTATTGTTAAATGGTGCGGTAAATTGTAATGTAGTTCGTATTCTCTGGCTTCCTTGAATAATAACACAAACGACTTCGAAATTGCACTTTGAACCCTGCAGCGCTTAGACGTAGTTTTCGAAATTGAATTTCTTATAACGTGTTTTTTTTATTATGTATGAGTCTATTTATTATAACACTTTGAATTTGGAATTATCTAAATTTTAAATTAATATAACTAAATTATAATAAAGTGTATTGCTTTAATTACAAACTTACTACATTTACATTCAATATTAATTATTTACTATTTATAACATTATATCATTGTATAGCGTTATAAATATACCCAGATATTTATGAAAATTATTATAAACAATTGTGTAAGTAGAAAACAACTTTAACTGTATTGTGGATTATAATGAGTTCTAGATCGTTCAACTTAATTATATTAACGCTGTGTATTAAAATGTTATTGATAATCGTGTGCAGACAATCCCAAATCATTAATAATAATTTGTTAGTTGTCATTGAATTTGAAAATCGAACTAAAGATATTGTAACGAGTTCACTAGGGTTCGAACTAGGTTTGCGAATAATAACAGTCGCCCACTTATTTTAATAACAATTACAATTTATGTAATTAACCAATTTACCTACACCAATAACTTAAATACTAGAACATTTTCTTAATAACTATTTAATTTACGAACTATTTTACTTACAGTTTTAATTCACTAAACTAATTGATTTACACTCGTATATTTATTTTAAATATTTATTTACACAGAACGATAGCGATTACCTTAAATTTCACCAGGCACCAGCTGAGTTAGAACGGTGAACTGAACGAACAAAACTTAGTCTTAAACTGTGTATTACGGGAATCGACTGCGCTTATATAAGTGGCGTGTTATCAATTATCAACTTCCTAGAATAGTGTAGATTATTCTCATCTTTAGCGATATTAACATTTCACGGTAATGTAGATAAAAATATACCGATAGTGTGCGTTGAGAGATTAATGAGATACATTCTCTTACTTAATATCTCGCGTTCGATTAAGTTAATCTATCGCGGCCGCTAATTCACTCATCGCATTTGCTACAATACAATTATTAGCATTATTTAAACGTTTCGTATAATTTGATTTAATCGAATGATGTATTTTAAATTGTAGCTTGTGTATAAGGAAAATAAAAAAATAAAAAAATATTGTAATTACTTCAAATCTCACAATGATTTCTATAGAACATATACCAGGTTGTTCAATAAGTTTTGTCGTTCGATAAGAGAAGGCGTTGCTACTAGCCCAAAATTTTTTTTGTTTTGTTGCTACACTCTTCATATGAACGTATGTGAAGTTTCATTTCAATCTGTCAATTCATTCTTTGTTTACAAGCCATTTAGTGTCGCCGTGTCACAGTATTTTTTTACAATGGAAAAAATTGAATATCGTGCAGTGATAAAATTCTTATTTTTGGAAGGTGTAGCACCAAAAGAAATTCACGAACGAATGTTAAAAGTGTATAATGATTGTTCACCTACAATTAGAACAGTAGAAAGATGGGTTGCTGAATTTAAACGTGGTCGTACAAGCCTTGAAGACGATCCACGTGAAGGACGTCCAAAAAGCGCATCAACACCAGAAATCATAGCCAAAATACAGGATATGGTTTTGGAAAATCGTCGATTGACTGAGAGAAATTTAGTAGAGGCTCTACACATCTCATTAGGCAGTGTGAGCCATATTTTAAGTGAAATTTTGGGTTTTAGAGAGCTGTGTGCACAATGAGTGCCGCATTCGCTAACAATGGAACAAAAACACATTCGAATGCGACTTTCTCAGCAACATTTGGAGCGTTTTAAAAGGATAAAGGATTTTGTGCGTCGATTCATCACTATGGATGAGACTTGGGTCTATCACCATGATCCTGAATCAAAACAAGAGGCTAAAGAGTGGTGTGAACCTGGTTGTTCGGCTTTGAAACGAGTTCGTGTCCGGAAATAGGCCAAGAAGGTTATGGCATCTGTTTTTTGGGATGCGAAAGGAATTTTGTTTGTGGATTACTTGCAAACTGGTAAAACAATTAATTCTGAATATTATTGCAACCTTTTGGACCAGTTGAAGGAAAAAATTCGTGTAAAAAAATCCTTTTTCATCAGGACAATGCGCCGTGTCACAAGAGCATTTTGACAATGACTAAAATCCATGAATTAAAGTTCGAATTGTTGGAGCATCCACCGTATTCACCAGATTTGGCCCCGGCGACCTCCATTTGTTTCCAGAACTCAAAAAATTTATGCGTGGCAAGCGTTTTTCATCAAATGAAGAGGTCATAACGGCTGTTGAAGCGTATTTTGCAGACCTTCCGGATTCTCAATTCAGGGATGGGATCCACAGATTGGAGAATCGTTGGAGCAAGTGTATTAATCTTCAGAGAGATTATACTGAATAATAAAGTGTATTTTGAACCATAAAATTGTGTTTTTCTTATCGAACGACAAAACTTATTGAACAGCCTGGTATATAATATATAAAAACTATAAGATCGAAGAAAAATACATTTTGCCTTATCCTACGTTTAAGTATTTTTATAAAAACATTTATAAATGTAGAATACAATTTAAGAACCTGCCATTTAACCTAATCGATAACACATATATAAAAACACTACATTATTAATGTTTGACCGAATTTTGGCTTCGGTCACCTTCGGCCAAAAATTGCATATTCGTCGTATTTCCAGCTTCGGCCAAAAATCAACTGAAGGTTTGACCGAAATCGAAGTTTTGTAACAGTTGGTAAGAAGAGCGAACTTTTATGAATACCCGCGAGTTGCATTCGAGGGTGTTGTTAGCGGGGGATTGTATCGGCCGACATCATGTATCGACCGGCAAGTGAAATAAATCTACAAATCTTGCTGAGTACTTCTTTTATTTGTACATAATATGTACTAAATAATTGTTACACAATTTGCATTGATATTATTATGGTTTTAAACCAGCATATAGAATTTTTTACTAAAATTAAACTTTTAGCTTATGCCGAACGTTACTGATTGCGTCTAACAGTCGGCTTTGGCTTCAGCTTCGGCCCAAATCTGTCCTTTGGTCGGACGTTAATGGTGCTATGCAACACAGAATAATTCTAGCCAATAGAAAACATTTAGATATATCTCAAAATTTTAGAAAACAGTTTTATTTAAAGTTTAATAAATTAAAGTAACATGGAAATAGAAAAATTGTGACTAATAGCGTTTCACAATTTAATTTTTTTTTTTGATAAAAACAATGATCTTAGAAATATTGTAGTTTCATATTGAATGACTGCTATTATACATCAATTAGATTTTTTTGGGCACACAATATTTTTTTTTAGAAACTATTCCACATGGTAAAGTTATCCTAACATTTATATGATAGGAAATAAAAGGAAAAGGTGATAATGTTTTTTTGACCGATATTGTTAACACGTCTAAAAATGATTGTTCATTCCTATAATCACCAAATAAAATTATTTGCTACCAGATGAATTTCCAACTTATAGATGGACAACTTACTGTTAGATAAATACATTTAAGAAAAAGTTTTCTGAAATGTTAAATCAAAAACAAAAAAAAATTCATACTACTTTACCACGTTAAATCCTTTTCAAAATAAATATAAACTTTTTGTTTAAAATGGCATCATTTTCTAATTTTTTCCGATAGCAAAATATTGTCGTAAATTACGAAGCTATTTGTTTAAAAAAAATTTAATAATGATTCATTGTTGGTAATTTCGGTTGCCGTAGAATTCAATAATTTTAGAAATATGACATCTAGAAGAACAAGGCATTGTTGACATAATAGTGTGACACTTTGGTAGGGCAGATTTTATTGCGTGGTAATAAATGAGTGTCTTTATTGTAGGACATTTTATATCATCTATCATAAAATCTTGTCTTTTCTACATAAAGTTTAAGAAGTAACTAACGTTAATCTATCTTCCTTAATGTAATATCAAATCGTTTAAATATGTATGTATAAATATCGTTAATAATCAAGAAAATATTAACAGTATTAAGGTTTCTGTGAGCTAAGTAAATTATATCGCTTTTATTTTATTCTGTTTAAGTTTCGGTGTTTTACATAAAGCTTATCTGTATTAATTACCCGCATGGATCTTATATGTTTTTGAAACTTCTAACATTACTTCAAAGTATAAAATTTTCTCAATTATTTTTTATTTACATAAAAAATCTTATACCTATGATGTAACTATAGTATAACTCTACAATTTAATGAAATTAAAATAAATTAACAGTTTGGTCAAATGTAAGAATGTATGTAAATATAACGTGTTTGTTACATTTGTATGTAAAAAAGAGTTTTACTATTTTATAATATTACTAAATCTAAAAGATTCTAAAATAAATTTTTTGCTTACTAATTTTGTCTTGATATTTAATTTAGTTACTTATAAATATGCTACATGTTTTCTAGAATAAACTGTTTTAGGCATACTATATTTTTTTGGTATAAATTGTTCAATATTTTTAAAAAGTCGAACTAAATCTGCCTACAGGTACAAAAAAGCAAGAAAAAAACTATTATTATAGCCAACATATACCACTATATCTTTTGAGGATTAATTGGCTTTCATGGTAAAGAATGATAGCTGATAAGCATGATGTTCTGGCTTAAATTTCAGAATGGTCCAAAAGTGACCCTACATGGGTTATAAGATCGTAAAATACATGTTCTATGTGACCTGTCCCTTGAAAATCCCAAAGTTGGCCAGTGGTCAGGGACAATAATCCAACTAAACATTGCACCCATTTTGTTCATTTACATAGTAAAAAATGGTGACATTTAAATGTCGTTGGCTTGTTCAAGCCAGACGTCTTTAATTGAATGCATAAGGACATGAAACTATGTCATAAAAGTTCCATTTCCTGTGACTGAATTTGCATTTTGACAAAGGTTCCAAGGTTGTACAAACTTAACTATAAGTTCATATAATAGGACTCATAATAGGCTTTCGTAAGACTTCAGTTATAAGATTGTACAGCTTTCGGACGTTGGTCAAAAATGAGCGTAATTGAATTCGGTCAAAGGGAATGGAACTGTTATAGCAGAGTTTCATGTCTTTATGCTTTCATTGGAAGACGTCATGCTTGAACAAGCTAACAACATTTAGTTGTCATCATTTTTACTACGCTAATCAGCAAAATGAGGGCAATATTCATTTATGTTATATTCGCTGAACAGTGGCCAACTTCGGGTTTCTCATGGACATGTATTTTACCACCTCATCAACCATGTAAAACCACTTTTGTACCATTTTGAAATTTAGACCAGGACCTTATGCTTATCCACTATCACTCTTTAAAATTTTGTATAAATGTATTTCAGAAATTTTACCTACTGATTACTCTATCTATAAAAATGTATTAAGAGCAAAAAATTTAAATATTTTTCTTATTTATTCCCATTCGAACTCTAACTGGCCGAATTTATATTTATACAATTAATTATACTGATATTTATTGAAACCAAAAGAGTAAATTTAGTAAAACAATGATTTAATTATAAAATATGTACCAGGTTGTTCAATAAGTTTTGTAGTTTGATAAGAGAGGGCGTTGCTACTAGCCCAAAATTTTTTTTGTTTTGTTGCTACACTCTTCATATGAACGTATGTGAAGTTTCATTTCAATCTGTCAATTCATTCTTTGTTTACAAGCCATTTAGTGTCGCCGTGTCACAGTATTTTTTTACAATGGAAAAAATTGAATATCGTGCAGTGATAACATTCTTATTTTTGGAAGGTGTAGCACCAAAAGAAATTCACGAACGAATGTTAAAAGTGTATAATGATTGTTCACCTACAATTAGAACAGTAGAAAGATGGGTTGCTGAATTTAAACGTGGTCGTACAAGCCTTGAAGACGATCCACGTGAAGGACGTCCAAAAAGCGCATCAAACCAGAAATCATAGCCAAAATACAGGATATGGTTTTGGAAGATCGTCGATTGACTGAGAGAAATTTAGTAGAGGCTCTACACATCTCATTAGGCAGTGTGAGCCATATTTTAAGTGAAATTTTGGGTTTTAAAAAGCTGTGTGCACAATGGGTGCCGCATTCGCTAACAATGGAACAAAAACACATTCGAATGCGACTTTCTCAGCAACATTTGGAGCGTTTTAAAAAGGATAAAGTGGATTTTGTGCGTCGATTCATCACTATGGGTGAGACTTGGGTCTATCACCATGATCCTGAATCAAACAAGAGGCTAAAGAGTGGTGTGAATCTGGTTGTTCGGCTTCGAAACGAGTTCGTGTCCGGAAATCGGCCAAGAAGGTTATGGCATCTGTTTTTTGGGATGCGAAAGGAATTTTGTTTGTGGATTACTTGCAAACTGGTAAAACAATTAATTCTGAATATTATTGCAACTTTTTGGACCAGTTGAAGGAAAAAATTCGTGTAAAAAAATCCTTTTTCATCAGGACAATGCACCGTGTCACAAGAGCATTTTGACAATGGCTAAAATCCATGAATTAAAGTTCGAATTGTTGGAGCATCCACAGTATTCACCAGATTTGGCCCCAGCGACCTCCATTTGTTTCCAGAACTCAAAAAATTTATGCGTGGCAAGCGTTTTTCATCAAATGAAGAGGTCATAACGGCTGTTGAAGCGTATTTTGCAGACCTTCCGGATTCTCAATTCAGGGATGGGATCCACAGATTGGAGGATCGTTGGAGCAAGTGTATTAATCTTCAGGGAGATTATACTGAATAATAAAGTGTATTTTGAACCATAAAATTGTGTTTTTCTTATCGAACGACAAAACTTATTGAACAGCCTGGTATATTCATACGTTATCGATAACTAAATTTGTTTCATATAAAAGTTTTCATCAAATGACAATAAAGGGCCATAAGCATTTAATTTATATCAGAATTAATTAATTCAACAAAATTTAAAAATACCATGTCAAATAAAAGTTTAACCAAGTTATTGATTAAGATAAATTGCAAGTATATGTTCAATTCTCTTTAGAATATTATTTAAAGTCTTGTGATATCTGTTACGTTATAAAAATTATGAGGCAAATCCATTTTTAATTATAAACAAAGTACTCTTTGACGGAAAGGCAATTAACTAGTTTTAATATAAAATAATTTGCTAGGCATGCAGTGTGACCCTAACATCAAATTAATTGGTTACAGTTTAAACAAATTATGTTCATATGCATCACTAAAAAACTAATGTTAAATAGACATTCGTAGCTTTTTTACGTTTTTAATATTGATCAAACCTTTGATTATTTTATGATAAATAATCATATACCAAAAATTTTAACGCCTTTTTTAAACACTATATAAAGTTCATATAAATTGGCCTAAAAGTCACCCCCAAAGTTGTTTAGGTATAACTTGAAATGAGCGTACAAAAGTGTTTTAAACTTCAAGTTTCACATTTTGTTTCAAGTTTTGACCACCTGGTTTATTACGTACTAGGTATGAATAAGCAAATCATTTGAAAAAAAATTGTAAATCTTTAAAATTTTTAAAATTATTTTTGGTTAGGGAACGACCAAGAAAGATTTTGGTTATTATATTTCAAAATAAAAGCATAAAAAACCTTAAGCTTCCTATATAATATGATATAACGCAAATGTCTATATAATATTTTAGTTATGATACCTATATAGTCAAATTCCTCCAAGCGGTTTTAGAAAAAAATTGGACATACATATATTAAATAAAATAGCCTATTTGACATAAATTTCAGAAAGGAAAGAAGTTTATCGCTTTTTATAAAAACTTTATCTACATCTAAAACAAAAACGTCGAGTATACACAAATCTGCCAATATTTGTATATCGAGTTTCCAAAATATTGTTGGTTTTATGAGAAATTTAAATCAATAAATAAATTTCAAATTAATAATATTTTATTCGTTATATCTACTTTTTTATATTTTTAGAATGCTAGTAATTTTGAAATGTATGCATGTAACATAATGAAATTTCCTGAATGTTTAATTTAGTGAATTAGAAAAACAATTTTATTGGTAAGTTTTTGTATACTAGTTGTGCATCCATAAAGTAGGCTACGCAGTTGCAGCTCCCTTAGCATCCTCCGTAATTAAATGCAATTCGAACTACTTCATTTTTATTAATATCTTCGTTTGCGGAAATATGATAAGTATTTTAGGACGAAATGGAAAAGCTAAAGACGATAACTTCTTTGAGCCGTAGGTGTATACAGAGTATCATACGAATAGGTACTGAGACTTATAGTAATTGGGTGATACCTAATACCAATTTATACAATAAAAATTTGTATGCAACTCAGACAAAGTTTGTCAACCGGCCCTTTAATGTCCCATTGCTTTGCCAGATATGCTTGTTAATGGGCGAGCATTGGAAATTGTTAGCGGCCCATTAATGGCTGTGTGCCGGCATGATAACGTCGGGCCTTCAATGCACTGGGCTATCGGCCGTTAATGGCAGCCAGCAGAGGCCCTTTAATGGTAATCATCAATGGTCCATATATGAAAAAAAATTATCATGGCATTAATGACAACAAGCAATCAGCCAAGTCTACTGAAAAATTATCAATCTTTTATTGGAAATTAGGAATGGGCATTAGGAACAACAGCTTAACATTTATTGTTATTATTTTAACTAGGTATATTATTTAGAATAAATAAAAATTATAAGTATTAGAACTATTATTAAAACTTTTAAAATACTTTCATTTTTGTCATAACTAAATTAACTATTATTCGCTTTTTTAAAAATTTTAGATGTATCGTTTTGTTTTTGTTTACTTTATACACTATTTACACCTATTTACCTACATAATGTACACTATCTACATTATTTACACGTTGTTTCAATTTGCGAAATTTTTTTATGCGTTGGTATCCTTTAGACATTTTATTTTAGATCTTAATGCTCAAAGCTTAAACCAGAAATAACTTTAACGTTGGTAAATTAGCTGATTTTAACTTTATTGCGCATGACCAAGAATCGACTGTTGACCAAATACTACGAATAGCAAAAACGAACGGCTTCTGGTAATTAACCAATTTTGGGCCATTACAAATTTCCAATAATGGACCGTTAGTTAATAGCCAGACATCGGGCAATTAACGGTAGTTTCTCCATTAACGATGCCGTAAATATAAAAAATTTTGGGAAAAATGCATTTTAATTTTCTAGTAAATGGCAACACAACATCGTCTCTATATGCTGTTAAAAGAGAGTAAAAGTGATTTAGTGCGTGCTTCATTGCTAATTTATTTTATTATTTAATTATTATGTTGCACAATAAACAAGGATTAAGATTGTTTATTGCATATTTATTTTATCATTTATATATCACGTTTCAAAATAAATGTGCGGAAATTTTTTTGTTATAAACATCTTGTAATACCCAAAAATGATTAAAATAAGCAACTTTATTCCACGTCTTAATTTTGGGACATAGTTGACAAGCCTATCTTCTCCTATTTTAATGCATATTTGATAAGCATTTTTTTATGGTTTTTTTTTATAATAGAAATTCTACATATGGCTTTAATGGCATTTTTATAACAGATTTCAACAAAAATTTTTGAAATATTGTAAATAATAAGACAATTATTATACATTTTTAAATTGAAGTTTACGATACTATAACTTACACATAAGGCCCTTGGACTTGGGGTATGTTTTTAAAAAGTTTAAAATCATTTATTAAGTTTAGTACCTATTCTTTTGACACGCTGTATAATATTAAAATGCGTTTTGAATAATCCTATTATGTACACATCAAAGTTTTCTTTAGATAATATTGCAAATATACATTTTCTTTGTCTAATTGTCGTTTATTATATCTGTGTTTCCCCAACAACTTATAAAACTTGCGAATCGTAATGAATAAGTATTCAATAAGTAAGAATTGCTACATTGATTTTTAATTTTTAACACACATTTTTCAAGTGGGTTTTAAGGTTCGCTGAACGTAAACTTCGAGTGGATTTTTCTTATTTTATTTTAAATTTTTTCGTGAAAGTTACGTGTTTTCAATCTAACAATAAAACTTTTCTTCACACTTCGAAGGTTAAAACTTAACTCTTCGATTTTATTACCACAACGTTTGTAGCCATTGCTTTTTCTAAAAGTATTGCATTATACATTAGGAAAAAGGCGAAAAACATATTTTTATCTTATGCAGACATTGCCCTTAGTAACAAAAGACATTATGTTAATTGCCTCCGAATTCTAGTGAAAACTTATTTACTTCAGGATTCTTCTTGTTAATTTATTGCGTAACGATTTCGCTGTTTTAGACAGGACCAGAACGTCCTTTTAAACTTATTTAAAAAGACTATTCATTTCTAGCTTTCTATTTAGAGCATTGCTTTCCAAATGTCTTATCTCAGCCTAAACACAATTCTCGTTCTTTCTTTTATTTGATAAATTGCTAACTTTTGTATACGGTGTAGGTTCTTCGAATTTTATGTCCAAAGTGACAGATATTAGTTCCATAATGTTATTAAATTCAATTAAATATACAGTTTCGAATTTCTAAAATAAATTGGAGACAACTTAAGAGAAATACTGCAGTTAAATTGTATGTAGTAAATGTAAAAAGCCACTTATAAACTACTGAGGTTTTCCACATACAAAATAAAACTGTAAAACTGTATGAAAAACACCAAAATGAAATTTTGATTACAATTTATGTTTATTCGTAACAAAAACTAAGCATCGGTTGCGTCGCTACGAGTGATCTATGCTGAAATCTCATGTTTTCCATCCTTATCAGGATTAAGATTGGAGTTTTTCACGAAAGTTTGTTTAGCTAATATCATAAAAGTCTAAAAGTTGTAGATATTTTTGTTTTGATGTAATACATCCATATACAAGTATTTATCTAATTGTAAATTCTAAAAGAGGCTTTTATTGACTTTTTTAAAAAAATGTTAAAAATATTCTATAAAAATAAATTTTTTAGAATTAATGTTTATAGGTTATCTACAGTATATTCATAATAATTTATAGAGTTTGTATTTTTATTCTAGTACCAATAAATGTAATTTTGATTGTATTTAAGGTACAAAACATGGCTACTTCAACAAAACTAATTGCATTGTACAGATCAAAACGATCGTCCTTCTATTAGCTGTCACAGAATTGTTTGTGTGCATATTAAATTGCACTGTGTTTGTCATGTCAATCGCTATGATCTAAAAGATTTGCAATAATCATTTATTTGACAACATGCAATTAATGGATTTAATTTAAATATATTTTGATTGTGCCTTTTACAAGATAATCTGTTTCAATGGTTTAATATAATGTCTAGTTTCCATTTGTATCGTTTATTTCAGTCGTAAATGTAAATCTTTGCTTTTTTTAAATTACATTTAAAATTTTGATTATAGTAGATTAGTTTTTATGAATTTTTTTTTCTATACAAAAATGTTTATTTCCAATGATAATGAATTCGCTGCAACATAATGGTTATCAAAATATTATTTTAGAATGAGTTTTGAAGCGACGTGTCCCTTTTCTTTGAATGCATTCATGAAGTACAGTATAAAATTAAGATTAAAAGAATTGTTAATTAAAGAATAACAAACACTGTTTTTCTACTTACTAAAATTTAATCTTGTCGAAACCCTTTTAATTCAAGATTCTCTATTAAAGTTGTTCTCAAAGATCTTTCAAGTTGTATTTGTTATACTAATAACCTTTCCTTGTTCTCTAATTAGATATTTGCTTTTGATTTTTTTATTTAATTAAAATTGTAATTGAGATTTTATTAAACAGTTAAGAGAGAAACATAAAAGTTTTATAGTAAAATACAAATATGCAGAAACCTACGTTCTCAAACAGAAATCGTAACAAAGACTATTTGTCAATTTATTTGCTTCAAAACATAACTATTTTTATGGGTATAAATTGTTTTTATATATCATGTAAGGAATCACGTTATTTCGTATTAATTTGTTTAAAAGCCCGTGTACAGCGCTAAAATGAATTTGTCAAGCAATTTTTGCATGCACTTGAGCACACACGTTCAAATAAATTTAACAAACCATTGAGTATCGAGCGATCTTTGATTGTGTTTTTCATATGCGGTATTTTTCTTATCTCTTTTTCTGAAATCGTTAGTTTTGCTTTTCACAATTTCAGTACAGATTTATATGATTTATCGAATTTGTTTTAAAAAAAAATTGTTCTAACCTTCTTTCAACCATTGTTTTTTATTATTATAACAAAGAAAAATAACAATATAAAAGTTACAATGTAAAAGAAACGTGGTTAATCATAATAAATAATATAGATACTGTTCATTTCAGGAAAGAATGGACTTACGTCTTAAAATTATTTTCAAGTTACCCATTTCGTGGCAGGTGATGTTTTAAAGGCAGCAAGGGAAAGTTTTGAAAATCGTTGTCTATGAAGTCCGTACATGGTGTTTCTGTAAAAACGACCAAGATAAAGTGATGAACGCATTTTGAATGTTAACGCATAAGCCATCACGACACGATGAGCAACGCTGACATCGAATAGGTCAGTGGACTCAATCTCAGACTTAGACCATCGCTTACTTCAGACTCATATCGATTATGACGTAAGCACAATCTTTCCTGAATTGATCAGTAGGCCGAGGTCTTTTTCGAAACCTCAAAAACTTTGAAGTTTAAACGTTGAGGCTTGACGAGTTCATACACGGGGAAACTTACTCGCAAACCTCAAAAATCAAGATCAACAAAATTTTAAAATTATCAAGCTGCTTGTCATACCGTCAATTGTAAACTATACCTATAAAGGATCAACTAGATTTGTCATACTTATTTTGATAAAATTAACTGATCGTTTGTGGGGCCTTTAAAACTGATAAGATGTGAGAATAAGTAAATATTCTTCTATTGAGATAATTTTTATGGCATTTGATACATCTCGACCAGGTGCATTTATATATAAATACTTTTCTTTTGGAATCTTCTAATTTAGAAGTAACAAAATATCAAACTTATGTGGGGGAGACCGGGTATGGTTGTGTCACGAGTAGGTTGTTACAAAAGCCATAACAGCAAACCTAATGAATTAATAAATTTGTTTACCCGTGTCAAAAAAGCCCGAGCACAATACCTTCTTGCGTACTTTACTTCAGTTCGCTCCGAAATACCGTAAAAGAAATATATGCGTTCGTTTCTTTTGTACAGTGAAAGTAATTTTTTGTGAATCTGTTTTGAGTCTCGTAAGTATATTTAAATTTTTGCATAGTGATATACTTTTTTGTGTATTTATGATGTTTAAGATATGCTTCATGATATCATTTATATGGTTTCTTAAATGACCATTGATTTAAATTTATTTTGGGAGTTAATTGTCCAAAACTGTTTTGGAGAAAGTTGGCTCAAGATAACAGGAGCTAGTTGTCACCTGTGCAAAACAACCATGAATATGTGCGGCCTTTTTTATTGGTTTCTAGGGGTTTTACTACATAAACGATTGGCGGTAATTATACATTTGTCATTTTTGTTACCATAACCTAAGTTCGTTAGATAGAATAGGTTAGGAATAGAATAGGCATTTGTTTTGTCGTTTTGTATTTTACCATTTATTTAGCGGGTGATTACCTACCCCAGACACTATGACAACCATCCCTGACACGGGATTAAAAGTCGCACTTTTTTTTTTCATAAAAATTATAATATGTTCTCTTTAGATAATGGTAGAGAAAAAGTATTTATTTTTTCTTAAACTATAATAAATACACCATCTATTGATATATAAATGTCATTGATAAATTAAGACAATGGGCTCTATAAATACAAAAGAAAAAATTGTGTCTTTCAACCCCGGTCTCCCCTACAGTAATGTCATTTAAAATTATTTAGCCTATTAAAAGGCGCGGGTAAAGTTTGAAAATGTTGTATCATTACGAAACAATCGATTTGTTTGCCGCGATGAGTTGAATGTGGCTGATTCACCGCATAGTTTGTTTGACGTACAACCATTTTAGTTTAAAGTGACTTAAACTCGTCCATTTTGACATCAATATTTTCATCTTTTAATTAATTGCGTTATAATTGTAATTTTTATAAACAATTTTTTTTTGGATTTAGTATAATTTACATAAAATGCAATATGGTGAAAATTGTAGCATTACAAAAAACCTATATTCTTATTTGTTTGTTTTGTACCTATTAGTTTATTGAAACATGTAACAGTTGATTACAAGTTGATACATCATTGAATTAAACTTAAGATATATTTTTTAATTTAAAAGTGATATACTTACCTTTTGTCTATAAAATTATATCTTGTAGTTTTGCTAACATAGCCGTGTCCAAATTTGGCGCCTTAATAGAATCTGAAAGTTCTCATTTTTATTGTTTATTTACGGATTCATCGCATTTAGACTCTCATTAGCATCAGAAAGTTTTCATTGGTGAATTTAATGTCAAAAAATCGAGGACCTATTTGAATCTTAGCTCCTAAATAGCACCTGAAAAGTCAATTTTGAAAAATCTAAATAAAATAGCGCATTAGTAAGTGTAACCTATTATTTATGTATAAATATGTTATGTAAGAAAATGAATTTGAATATTAAAAACAAAATCAATATGATTTTGATTTTGATTATTTTTTTGAGTGGCTACTAAGGTGCTAATTATTCATATTTAATCCTCAATATCATCTCAAACACTTCACATTTACCATAGAACCTAAGACCTTTAATGTGCTAATGAAACACTGTTCGTGCAAATTATCAAAAAACCGCTTAGTTGAGGCGTTTTAAATTATATTGTACTCTGACTTAGGAATCCTTCAATAGCACTTGTAGAACCCCAGTTTTAAAAAATCAAGGTGTTAAATTCTAACTCGGGTTAAAACTTTTTATTTTAAAGCTTTTGTATTTATAAGAAGTAGGTACATCTATTAAAACTATTCGATTAACAATTTCATAATACAAACTTTGGAAAATCGATGTATAGGTATGTTCAAAGCGTTTAAAATAAGATACTTTTAGAATAATATTATATTTAGATTTTTAAATAAAAAAATAACTTGTTTTTTCTAATGAAAAATGCATTTCTTCTCATCATAATCATACCTACTTTGCTTTAAGTAGAACCTGAACAATTATTTTTTATTTATAAATAGAAAAGTAAAATGTTTTTTGCATATTGACAAAGTACGATTCGTATTATATCTAGAAAACTATACTACCTTTTGTTTAATTTTGTAGGATTATGTAATACAGTTTAGACATTCACTTTGCTTGTAGATTAACGCATTGCAATTTAAAAAAAATTATTGAACATAAAAATTTTGAAATCATGATTTTATTCTTTTAACAGTATTTATTTTATCAAATGTTGAATTTGCCCGCGTTAAATCAATCGTGTTAATCTGTTTGCCTTAAATACTGAATCTGTAGGCTTGTAACAATAAAATTGTAAACCTCACTCTCGCCTTCCAACTAATTTAAAATTTGGTAAATGCAATAGTCACACAAATTTTTATGCTAAAATAGAATTTTTGAGAGAAAAGCATTGGTACACAAGTACAAAATTTAATATGTGGTATGAAAATATATATAAAACAAAAAAAACGTATTTGATGCCTTTTCCTTGTCATAACAAATGTGGTAACCAGTACATTTTTTTTTTTTTGGGAATTCAGTTCTTTAATGATTTTTTGATAACCCAGGTTTTAATGTACCGATCTGTAAAAAAGAATTTGAATTTTCATCTTTATTTTAAAGTTTGACCTATTTAGGTAAGTATTCTATTATATATTATACATATGGTAAAAATACACCAGGGATTAAAAAAAATAATCTGGCCACAATAGAAGAGAGAGAAAAGATAAACGCTATAAATCAGTGTTTCCTAAACATTAGGCCGCGATTTGGTACCGATTCTTGGAATCAATTTAACTCGACCGCGTGAGCTTCACCTAGAATGTATCGTTCTAGTTTTTTAAGCATTTTTTACGAATAAATATTTAATACTGTGTAGTAAATATATTTGTAATGGGAAACATGTAACATAAATATGAATGTGGAAGATATGATAGCTATATAAAAGTATGTGTCTTAAAATGTAGAGAGTTAATTAATATTTTTGGGGTGAACAAGTGTAATGGTGAACGCGAATGATTTTTTGACGATATTAAAGTTACTCTATATGATTAGTTTAGTTAATTAATGTAAATAACGGAAATAAAATCTTTAGTTTACTCTAATATTATTATTATTTTTTAAACTAACACTACAACTGGAAAATATTCTGTTCTGAATTGGTCGAAGGTCTATTTTTTCTGAATTTTGCTCGAAGAGATTTTCTTTTTTTCTTGTAGACCTATTTTCTGTAAATTTATTTTCATAAATTATGTTAAATTTTCTATGAAATAATTTATTACTTATATCTATCTACATATTTTCAAATATTCGTTTTCTTATTGAGAAACCTCCACGATAAATCTGAACTTTGTGTAATCTTACAAGAAGGCAAATCGAATATAAATATGTATGTAGGTATGTATATGTATTTTATAACGCGCCGAGGTTTTCGAATGTCTTTGCAATAACGTAGATATATCAAATTGAAGACGAACTCTCCGATATTCAATTTCATTATTTCTTTTGTATACGTTGTAGCAGAATATTGCATGCCATTTCGATACTAAGGAAATACTTCGAATGTTAATAAAGTATGTTAATACTTTTTGAAACAATTTTGAAAACCCTAATTTTAACGAATATGAAAGTAGAATATTTTTTTAATGTATTTGTTTCAAAAAGTATCAGTTTGATAAATCATAGTAGTATAACAATTTTTGTTTAGTAAAGGGTAAAGGTAAGGCGTTACACAGTTTCCATTTTTCTTTTATGTTTAACCAGATTTGATTCCGCTTCAGACCTTCTATTATACATGTTAAGCTGAAGCTGTATTCGGCGTTGAATAGCACAATATACATCCATATGTATGTGTTGGGACTCGGCCCTATACAGCTGTCTGTATTAACTGGCGTATCTTGCTTTTAAAATTGACTGCTGTGGGTTGAAATACTTGCAATATCTGTCACACCTCTGTACCCATTACATTTATTTCAAAGATGAATGAGGTGCTATATTTTACTATTTTATTTATGTTTTTATTATATCCATGCCTAGAAGAGATATTTAATATTGCTACAAACATTGAAAACATTATTTTAATTTGAATATTATATTATCTACATGGTATTTTTACTAAAATTAAAATGACAAAGAATTTAATACAGTAGAACCTCGATAAATCGAATCTCAAGGGAGACGCGACAAAAGTCGAGTTATAAAGATTTCGAATTATAATTTAAGCCACAAGAAGAAATCCTGAGAGCGCAACTAGCGTTTTAGAATTACTTAATTTTTTTAAAGTAAACTGATTTTTGCGTTTAATTTATTGGCCTAAATTGTTGTGAATTATGCTTAAAACTGAGTGTGCACATTCGAGCTCAAAGTGGCACATTCCAATCTTGGGAAAATGAAACGCGCCGCTCCGCGTCGCGCTTCATTTGCTTCCCTCGCTCGGAAATGTGCCACTTTTCGCTCGAATGTGCACATCTTCGTATTTATTAAATTTTTTATATTATTATTCGCTCTGCTAAATCAAATTTTGTTTAAGGAGGTTGAGGCGTTAAACGGAAAATATGAAAACTATTTTGTACACATTTATTTCGATAGATTAATTGGTTTAGAAATTTTCTATAAAAACATTAAAGTTTTTAAGAAACTTATTTAAATATAAATTGAAATTAACAATATATGTTGCCTAATGGAGAACTCGTCAATTTGATATAAAAAAGACACATTTTTTGCTATTAAATAATTTAAAAAAATGCCATCAATACGAAATTTAACTATGTTGAACAATGAAATTTCGTGATTAGTTTTAAAAAAATTCAAATTTAATTAGGAAGCTTTAACCTTATAAAAAATACCAATTGTTAGGGGTACTTGTAAATGATTTACTTTTAATGCCTGAAATAACGGCAACGTTGTATTTAGTAGTAATGACATGAAATTTAAATAAGGGTGTAACTATTTCAGAATATACCTACAATTTAAAATCAAATAGTGCACCAAATTAATCGACAAGCGGGCAACAAATTTCCTTTTTTCCGGATCGTAAATGTGCCACTTTAAGATGATCTATAAGGTAGTTCACTCATAAATTCATTTTTCTTACAAATTTGATGAAATTGAAATATGATTTTGA
Organism: Sinopyrophorus schimmeli; assembly: GCA_036325965.1. NCBI lineage: Eukaryota > Metazoa > Arthropoda > Insecta > Coleoptera > Elateridae > Sinopyrophorus > Sinopyrophorus schimmeli. Next base: position 5,217,011 of record JARFIZ010000001.1, read on the forward strand.
CCTAAGTGTCATTTACTTCATAAAAAAATAAAACCTTTTGGCCGATTTTGATGCTTTTGATGCGAGATATTAGTCATTAAAGTGAACATAATTAATATGCAATGGATCAGAGATGTATATAAAAGAGACATACTTTTGTGTATATTTTGAATTTTTTTTTAGCAATTTATATAAAAACTAGTATGTTTTAAAAGAAAAAGTAGAATTTTTTTAAAATAATTATGAATTTTTCTTATCACTTGGTTAAAAAGATATGAATATTCAAAGTTAATTTTTTTTCAAATAATACACGCGTAGTGGGAGGGTAGACATTATCGCATGGCTACGCTGTGTGTCTTCATGTTTTATGTCGCAATTGATTATGATCAAATGGCTTTTTCAAATTATTTATACATAGGTATTTTAAATATTTTCAAACAGTAGTAATACGGATAAAAGAGCCTATATAAGCAAAGCATAATATTATGTACGATACATCTATAGAGAATTCGGTATAAGACTTGGCAGCGTTGCCACATTTACTTTGTTTAAAAGTGTGATTGTATTAGTGTATTCTGTATATAAACATTTTACGTATGAAATATAGCCTCTCACAAAAATATAATTTTTGGCATATATATCAAACTTTTTGTACTCACTGTAGTCCTGTACTTTTAGCTCCGATTGTCACGAGTGAACTACCTTAAGCACGTTTCAGATATAATTTATTTATTTTTGAACAGAAAATAACTATTGTATTTTCTGTATAAAAAATTAGAGTTAATAAAAAATAATTGCAGCCTCTTCTAGAAAAGAATTATGGATGTGCCACTGCTACTTATACTTAATATTATAATGGAATGATAGATGAAAACGAATTAAATGTACATATATGAAAATAAAATAAGACTAAAGAAGTTATTTTCGAAACATCATGCGTCTATAAAATATTATATGTAAAGTAAAATATTCCATGCATGTACAATGCATACGCACGTGCCAAACAGTCAAACAGATCTAGATTCGATTTTGTTGCAGGAAATGAAGGCAAGTTACTGTAGATATCGCGATGACTATGTACCGCAGTCTATCAACAATCCAATATCCTCTTTATGGCATGCTCGACTAGTCAAAATCAATATTTCAAATGTTATTCTTAGCGCAGGGTTAAATCAAGATTTAGATTTAATATATTTTACCAAGTACCTAGTCAATATAAATATAATAGCTTCCGATACATTTATGCAATGTAAGTAATTTCTGTTTTAGAATTGTTATTGAAGATAGAAAGTTGATAAATCACGTACTTTTTTACTTAAAAATTGCAAACGCGGTAATCCGATATTGGTTTTCAAAATTATTTTTACGGTTAAATATTTCTTAACAAAAGATTTCAAATTCAATAGTAATTTTTTCGAGTAAAATGAACACGGGGAACTGCTTTTTCTACAACTTGTTCACAATAAATTACATTTCACAAGCAAAACATAATTTTTAGTTTTTGCTTTATTTTATATTCTGAAAGTTTGTGGGGAACTGTCACAGTATGACAGGAATGACTAATTTATAAAAAAAAGTGCATTAAAAACATAAGAATCAACGTAAGCCGAAATTGAGTCGAAAATACCACGAGCGAACGTGACAGTTACGATTGATTAACTATGCAATTTGCATTTGAATCTGTCAAACCAACTGCCTAAAAACAATTTAATTAATCAAAGACGGAAGTGTAAGTTTATGTTTGATTGTGTTAAATGTAATTACCAATATTTTTTTATCTAAAGTAAAAACAGTTTTAGGTAGGTATACGAAATCCGTAAAAAAATATTTTAATTAAAATGTGCCATAAGCATATCAAATACCCAAAATTCTAAAATATAGTGTAATTTGAATTCATACCAATTTTAAAATGTTAATTGTTATTAATACAGTTTAATATCTGACAGTGCCTAAAATGTGTTGGACAAGATGTACTAAAAAGAATAGAAATCATCAAAACATGTAAAAGATCACTTGGCGCCCTTCTACCCGTGATTGATCGTTACGAGAAATAATGTTTATAACAATTTAAAAATTAATTTATATATAATACTAGCTGTTTCGCCCGGCTTCGCACAGGTATTGCGAATTTCGAAGTAAAAACTATTTGTTTTCAAAATAAAATATAGCCTATGTCAGGGGTTCCCAATATTTTTTATACTGGGACTCCCTTTATAAGTTGTAATTTTGCGACGCTTTTCAAAAAGAATATATTTGTTTGTTGCTCTAGCAGATATTAAGATTAATGAATTTATTTCTTATGTTTATTTAATTATAGCTGGCCCGGCGAACTTCGTACTGCCTCAGAATTAAATAATGTGTCAAAATTCAATAACTAAAAATTAGCAGAAAACCAAAAAATAAAATACGCATACACTATTTCCAGAAAAAATACATATACATGCCAATTTTCATGGTTATGGGTTGAACGGTGTTAGAGTGAAACGGTAACATACAAATATATACCTATATGTATATACAAATACAGTAGACGCCGCTTAATGTGATCACGGTTAATGTTATCAACCGCTTAGTGTGTTCAAACTGTCTTTGAATCGGTCCACCCAATACAAAAGCATTACAATTTGTTCCTTTATTATTATCAATATTTCGTTTATTGTGATCAATGTTGAGTCCATTAGGCATTAGGACAGCGGTTTCCAAACTATATGTAACCTCGCCTCCCTTCTAAAATATTTAATCATATGACGCACTTCTCAGTTTGACAACGGATTAACCCCTTTGCTAAATATGAGAAAAAAAATTATATAATGGATTTGCTTTAAATTGTTACGGGATGTTTCTATAGACCCCAAACCGACATAGCCGGAGCCATTCTTTCCTGCTTCTCCTTCAACACCGTAAATTTTTACGAATTTCTCGAGAAATTAAAAGTTGAAGTTTTAGGTACATTTTTGTACCACAAAAGTTTACGTTTAAAAAATTGTAACGCCGTTCGTATTAACGAAGAATCTACTTCCTTGGCACTAAATTGCTCTAATTTTGAAACAAAATCAGTGGTTGTTAATCTGTGATTTTGCCCTATTTCTCTAAGTGAGAATTTTTCATTACTGGTTGTTAATATATTAGGGCCCCCATAACATGGTTTATCTTCAATATTACCTTCTTTAAATTATGGCAACATGTAGCATGTACTGTACTTAATTTTAATTGAAACATATCCGCTATTGAATAAAAGATTTTTCCTAATGACAACACATCTAATATTAATGTTGGTATTAACTATTTTATTTTTTACATTTTGAAAAATATTTCTCATTGTCTTAATTGCAAAACAAACTACCTTACCCTAACAGTCCGTAGTGTATTTTGAAATAATAATATTGCGTTTTTATTGTACCTTGCAGATTTTTAACTAAACAAGTTATTGTGATTTCCAAGAACTTTTCACAGCCTCTTTCAATGTGTTTGTGTTTCAGATTTTATTTGCGTAAACATTTTACTTATATTTTAATCAAAATAAATAAATCGAGTAAAAGAATATTTCATCTAACATATAATAAACAAATTTTAATACTATAAACACACTTTATGTATTATTATGCTCATTTTATTGTTCTAGGTAGCATTTCTAAAAATGTGTTACATTACTGTATGTAGTAACTTTAAAATACAAAAATTGTATGAGCTCTTCATTAATAAATATAAAATTCTAACACGATACGAAAGTATCAAATAATTACTACGTTTCCACAGTCATTCAATACGGGTTGAATACGAATTCAATACTGTTGTCGGGTGAAAAGTGGTCATGGAAACCCTGATTCAATATGTATTGAACACGATTTAGATTCAGATACGATACGGTAAATTTTAGGATCGTATCTGAATTTCAACGTATTGAGTTCCATGGAAACCCGTAACTCGCAATCGTGCATGCGCAATTGTAGATCACTGGCGTTTTCTAATGATAATTTAAAATATATACTCCTTTATATTAAATTGTCATGAAATTTAATAGAATTATAGCACACAATAAAATACACAACACAATTTTATTTCGAACCTGCTCTACGTATTAACCTAGAAAATAAGTTTTCCTAAAATAGCTGATTGCTGTATCGTAAATGTATTCAATTCGTATTCAAAACTATTTATGGAAAAACGTACTTGTTGGATTGGAAATCCGTATTCAACCCGTATTGAATAACCGTGGAAACGTAGTAAATAATATGTAATACAAAAACATACTAATTTAAAATACTCCAAATCTTCTATGTAAGCAGTTCAGTTGTGACAACATCCGGCTTTGTTTTATTTTCTTAGGATCTTAATTGGTAATAAAACGTGACTAATAAAAAAACACTCTTACAATACGATCAGTTTGTATGGGAAAATAAAATTATTGTTTTTACTATTTTTCTGGAAATTTCTTCATATTTTTTCACCTATAGTTTCCTTGGACTTCTACAAATATTTCAAAACCAAAATTGGCCAAATCGGCCCAGCCGTTCTCGAGTTATAGGCAGACTAACACACGCCAATTCATTTTTATATATAAGATAATTATATTTATTGAAGTGCAAAAAATAAAAACCATATAAAAGTGTACAGCTAAAATAAATAATGTATGTTGCAGTTTGCTGAAACTTAACTAAAAACGAAATATGACGGTGGCATAAATTATTATATATATTTTGACGATCGTATTTGTTTTTTTTGTCAATCACTTGATGATTTAATAAACTAAATAATTGTTTAAATTGTTAGACATGACTTCCTAAGGGCCAAAATGAAATTAGGGTAAAATGTTAAACTTTTTTTATAAACATATTTTCTAATTACCTAGTGCATAACCTAGTATTTAAAATAAATTTTACAAAATTTTATAAACTAAGTATTTATTACTGGTTGTTAATATATTAGGGCCCCATAACATGGTTTATCTTCAATATTACCTTCTTTAAATTATGGCAACATGTAGCATGTATATATATATGTAAGGTTTTCACAGCTAGTGCTGTCTCCCTTCTTTTAACCAGACTCTCCATAAGTCGCGTTGTTCCCAATCTCCTTCCTCTAGACCTCTCGTTCGCATAGCTTCATCTACTTCCTTCCGCCACGATCTTTTTGGCCTACCTCTCTTCCTTCTTCCCACTGGGCTCCAGTCTGTAACTTTACTTATCCACCTGTTATCCGATCTTCTGGTATGACCGTACCAAAGTAATCTTTTAGTTTCGATGTATTTAATCGCGTCCTCCTTCACTTCCATTCTTTGCCTGATTTCCTCATTCGTTATCCTGTCCATCCTAGTTAGTCCGCAACACCTTCTCCAGAACTCCATTTCCGTTGCCAAGATGTTTCCTTTTTGCTTTTGTTTATAACCCAGAGCTCCGCGGAGTATGTCATTATACTTCGTATTATGGCTGAATATATCATCTGTTTGGTTTTTTTTCTGATGTTCTTGCTCCATAATACCGGATGTAATTGTTTTATAGCTGTTCTTGTTTGTGCTAGTCTGTTTTTGATTTCACTGTCCGTTGTTGTCTCCTTTGTTATCATATATCCTAGATATTTATATTTGTTTGTTCCTCTTATCTCTACCTTGTCCTCGATCTCCAAATTTTTGATATCTTCATCGGATGTTGTCAGGTACTCAGTTTTGTGTAGGTTCATTTCTAGGCCGGCTTTCAGGTACTCTTCTCTTAACTTTCGTACCATATATGCGAGATCGTCTTCATCTTGGGCGATAACAATTTGGTCGTCCGCAAAGCACAGAGTATAAAGATGTTCGTTCCGTATCGGTATTCCCATTCCTTGACATTTTTGTTTCCAGTTTTTCAAAGTATTTTCTAGGAAAATTTTAAATAAAGTTGGGGAAGTGGGGCATCCTTGTAAAAGTCCTTTCGATGTTTCGAATGTAGTTGTTATTTTGTTTCCCGTCTTAATACGTACTGTGTTTCCCTTATACATGCTCTGAACTGCTCTTATTAGTTTCGGTGGTATATTTAGCTGCCGCATTGCTTTCCAGATGCCGTTTCTAGGTACCGAATCATAGGCCTGTTTTAGATCGATAAACGCCAAGTGTACCTCCCTGTTTTTCGCTTTTTTTCTTTTGGATGATTTGCTGGATAGTATAGATATGGTCAGTGCATGACCTCCCAGCGGTAAAACCAGCCTGTTCTTCCCCTATTTTTCCTTCTATGTTGACTTCTATTTTGTTTCTTACAATTTTGCCGTATAGTCTTCCTAGTGTTGCTATAACGGAAATACCACGGTAATTTTCACATTTCTTTCTATCTCCTTTTTTTGTAAATGGATGTCAGGTTCGCTTCTTTCCACTCTTTAGGTATATCGTCACCATTTATTACCTTTTCAAACATTCGTTGCAGCATTCTGTATAATTTTTCCGTGCCGCATTTAATAAGTTCTGGTACAATGCCTCCAGGTCCTCCGGCTTTATTGTTTTTCATTGATTTTATTGTTTTTCTAACTTCTTCTAATGTTACGCAAATTTCTCTTTCTTCTGGATTTGGTGTTATATTTTCTATGCATTTGGCAAAATCTCTTCTATTTTCTGTAAGTAAGGTCTTGTAGTGTGTCCCCCACTCCTGGTCTTTTATATTATTTAAGTTCACAGTTTCTCTTCTGTTCGTTTTTGTGGCTTTAATTATTTTCCATGCTTCCGAATTCCTCGTTCCTCCTAAATACTGGTCAATGTTAGTGCATGTCTTTTCCCATATTTGGTTCTTCTCCTTGTTTGTGAGTCTTCTCACTTCTCTATTTTGCTGTTTATATTTTCTATAATCGTTGTCGCTTTTGGTACTGAGCCATTTATTATATAGTTTTTTCTTTTCTTTTATTTTTGCTACTGTGTTCTCCGTATAGTCCCATTTGTGTACCTGGTTCCTTGTTTCCATTTCTCCCAATGCTTCAAGTCCTGCTTTTTTAATGCAGTCTTTAATATGTTCATAAGTGTTCTCTACTGTGTCGTCATATCTGAATTCTATTAATTTTTGATCTAATCTTTGTTGGTATAGGTTTTTTATTGTTTCATCATGTAACAGGTACAGCTTTAATCTCGGTTCTACTCTTGGTTCTTTTCTCTTATTTTCTGTTTCGTTTCCTTCTGGGTCTTTGCTCTCTCCATTCCATGGGAAGTACATCCTGGCCATCAGCAGCTTATGGTCGCTACCACACTCTGGACCTCTTTTAACTCGTACATCTTTTACTACTATCGTACTCCTTTTTTTTAATATTATATAGTCTATTGTAGATTTGAGTCTTCTTGTTTCTTGTGTCCAAGTAAACTTATGTATATCTCGGTGTTGGAAGAATCCATTCATGATCTTCAAACTCTCTAGTTGGCATATTTCTATTAATTTTTCTCCATTTCCATTTTCGGTTTCTTCCCAAATCTTCCTACAGTATCGTCATTTTGTCGTCTGCCCGTTCTACCGTTTAAATCCCCAGCTATAATAATTTCTCCTCTTTGTTTTATTTTTGCCGCTTCTTCTTGTAGTGTGTCCATAAAGTTCTCTTTCTCTATAGCTGGACTGTCATCGGTTGGTCCATAAACCCCTAATACTGTTATATTTCTACCATAAAGTTTTAGGTTCACTTTCAATAGTCTTTCATTTACCGCTTCCCAGGATTGGATGTTTCTTTTGTATTTTTTCTTAAATAGGATTCCGACTCCTGCTTTCGCTCTCTGTTCTTTATTTACGCCACTCCAGATGTGGATATCGTCTCCTTTCATTTCTGTTCCGTTTCCTTTCTTTTTCGTTTCAGTAATAACAAGCATATCCAACTTCATTCTGTTGAATTCACTTATTATCTCGTTTTCCTTGGTCTTCCATCCTTGTATATTCCATGTGGCAAATCTGAGTTCTCTCGTCTTCTTTTTCTTCATGTTCTTCGTCTGGTTAAAATTTCCAACTGAATCCTGTAAATCATTAGCAGAATTGCCCCCCCCGTATCCGATAGGGCTCCCTTTTTCTGAGGTGTGGATTGCCACCCGGGGATAAATTTTTGAATTTTTCATCCTGCCATTTGTTTTCCAAAATCCTTAAGTTTTTATGTGAGATAGGTTGTTTACGCCTAACGCCACAACCCCCTTCTGGAGGGCCTATTTGTACAGCCGCCCACTGTGGGTCAGACACTGTACTAGGTGGTTCTTCCGCCCTCTTAGCCATTGTGTCTCATCTTCATGAGCCATCCTCTGCCCTTGAAGCCGTTGACCGGTTTTCGCCTGTGATCCCAGGTAGGAGCCCTTACGGGTGCTATCAGCCGGGCCAACTGAACCCTGGTTTTTTTACGAGGTTGTTACTCCTCCCCCTCCTCCTTTTTTCCGGGCTTGGGACCGGCAGGGATCCTAAACTACACCCATAGTAGCCCAGTTTACCCTGGCGGAGTTATGTAGCATGTACTGTACTTAATTTTAATTGAAACATATCCGCTATTGAATAAAAGATTTTTCCTAATGACAACACATCTAATATTAATGTTGGTATTAACTATTTTATTTTTTTTACATTTTGAAAAAATATGTCTCATCGCTCTAATTGCAAAAACAAACTACCTTACCCTAACAGTCCGTAGTGTATTTTTGAAATAATAATATTGCGTTTTTATTGTACCTTGCAGATTTTTAACTAAACGGTTATTGTGATTTCCAAGAACTTTTTCACAACCTCTTTCAATGTGTTTGTGTTTCAAATTTTATTTGCGTAAACATTTTTACTTATATTTTAATCAAAATAAATAAATCGAGTAAAAGAATATTTCATCTAACATATAATAAACAAATTTTAATACTATAAACACACTTTATGTATTATTATGCTCATTTTATTGGTCTAGGTAGCATTTCTAAAAATGTGTTACATTACTGTATGTAGTAACTTTAAAATACAAAAATTGTATGAGCTCTTCATTAATAAATATAACATTCTAACACGATACGAAAGTATCAAATAATTACTACGTTTCCACAGTCATTCAATACGGGTTGAATACGGATTCAATACTGTTGTCGGGTGAAAAGTGGTCATGGAAACCCTGATTCAATATGTATTGAACACGATTTAGATTCAGATACGATACGGTAAATTTTAGGATCGTATCTGAATTTCAACGTATAGAGTTCCATGGAAACCCGTAACTCGCGATCGTGCATGCGCAATTGGAGATCACTGGCGTTTTCTAATGATAATTTAAAATATATACACCTTTATATTAAATTGTCATGAAATTTAATAGAATTATAGCACACAATAAAATACACAACACAATTTTATTTCGAACCTGCTCTACGTATTAACCTAGAAAATAAGTTTTCCTAAAACAGCTGATTGCTGTATCGTAAATGTATTCAATTCGTATTCAAAACTAATTATGGAAAACCGTACTTGTTGGACCGGAATTCCGTATTCAACCCGTATTGAATAACCGTGGAAACGTAGTAAATAATATGTAATACAAAAACACACTAATTTAAAATACTCCAAATCTTCTATGTAAGCAGTTCAGTTGTGACAACATCCGGCTTTGTTTTATTTTCTTAGGGTCTTAATTGGTAATAAAACGTGACTAATAAAAAAACACTCTTACAATACGATTAGTTTGTATGGGAAAATAAAATTATTGTTTTTACTATTTTTCTTGAAATTTCTTCATATTTTTGCACCTATAGTTTCTTTGGACTTCTACAAATATTTCAAAACCAAAATTGGCCAAATCGGCCCAGCCGTTCTCGAGTTTTAGTCAGACTAACACTCGCCAATTCATTTTTATATATAAGATAATTATATTTATTGAAGTGCAAAAAATAAAAACCATATAAAAGTGTACAGCTAAAATAAATAATGTATGTTGCAGTTTGCTGAAACTTAACTAAAAACGAAATATGACGGTGGCATAAATTATTATATATATTTTGACGATCGTATTTGTTTTTTTTGTCAATCACTTGATGATTTAATAAACTAAATAATTGTTTAAATTGTTAGACATGACTTCCTAAGGGCCAAAATGAAATTAGGATAAAATGTTAAACTTTTTTTATAAACATATTTTCTAATTACCTAGTGCATAACCTAGTATTTAAAATAAATTTTACAAAATTTTATAAACTAAGTATTTATTTTTAAGAGGTGAATCAATTAAATAATTATTCACTGGGCTATACTCGATCGTTCTTTAGACGCAAGTGGTCATTCACAGGACTCCTTATTTTATACTCTTTATACTTAATTTTACAAAGTTAATGACCAAATAGCGATAATGTTTTTATTAATTTATAAGAAAAATAATATCTCATTTGAACTGTAACGGTTGTTTTAGGTTTATGAATTTGTTTACTAATTTTTTACATTAAAACAGCTCTCGATGCAAAAAACCGGTCATTCACTGGACGTTTTAGTTTTATATAATTTATTTAATACAATATCAAATTATGTTTTTTTTAAATTAACAAGCATTTTTAAATATTTATGAACAAAATAAGTATTTAAATAAATAAAATAAAAAAAGATCGAAAGTATGTTTTGTATGATCATATTAACAGAAGTAGCTCATGTAAAACAATCAAATATTTTATAACCCAATTGATGTATAGCTGATTTCATACTATCGAGTAGAAAATCTCACGGGTCTGCTCAATTCCGTATAAAAATAGGGCTCTATATTTAAGATATCTAATTTTCTTTTGTCTTGAAGAAGCTATAATTTTTTCCTTGCAAAGCAATTTTCCTTTCTAATTCATTTGAATTAAATTCGTTTTTAAAATAAACATTTGTACAACATTAAAAAAAGTGATCTTTTGATGAGTAGTTTATTTTTAAGTGCTTCGTATTAATTAGAAGACAGATAGGAACTAACTCGGAAATTGAATTTGAAGTGTGCACGACTCAATAATAATAATTAACATCGTTAAATGCATTTTAGCCTTTCTCAATTAAAATTTCTTGTCTCCGGATTTTATTTGATTGTTATACCGGTTCTTTCGAATATAGAACCGTTCCTAATTTAGTACTGGTTTTTGAGATGCCTTATTTCAAACAATGAGGGTTTCATCTGTCAATAAATCAAGCTATCAAAGCAGCACCAGCTGAACCTTCTACGCTTTTTCCATCATAGATTTGAGTCTACATTATTTTCTGAAACATTTATCATCAATTTTAAAATCGCTTTAATCTTATTCCATTTGTTTTTATTGATTTCAACGAATTTTATGGTCATTATGTGTAGGTAATAGTTTGATAAAGGATGTTGAAAAGCAAGAAAAGAAAATCAATAGTTTAATTAATTTTTTTTAAAACTATTTGCGTTTATTTTAATGGAATTTTTTATTTGTGTTGGCTAGATATGTTGATCGCAAAAAATTCTCAATTAAATATAAATTCATACATTTGATGAACGCAATTATTGATCCAACTACACATCTTGAATTTTGTAATGGTGTAGTCTTCCAAAAGCAATTAGTCAGAAGGTCAGAACTCGGAAGAAACAAATTGTGTTTTCTATTTCTTTTTCCAAGCTTAAATTTGATCAAGAAGTTCGTAATGTATGTATTTATAAATAATTTCTAATTTTCAATCTTTTCTTTTTCTCTTTAGAAGCACCCGCAGGAAACATATGTCTATGATAAGTTTTATAATTAGGTTTTTATATTAGAATATATTAGATCGTAATACGTACTTCATATTTTCATTAAAAGTTTATATCTTTTTTTTTTTCTAAATTTGGAACTAATATATTTGTATCTATTTTTGTAGCATAAATTTAAAGATTAAAATTTCAATTAAAATCGAATTAGTTTTCGCTCTTTTGAAAATGTAAAAGCTGGTATTAGGAAATACTTATATTTTATTACTCTGAAATTTACGTTTAAAATAAAGCTTTGAAATTATATTTATAATTAAGGATGCTGTGTCACAATTCTTTTGCTTTTAAAAGTAAAATTATTAGGAAATTGAATTTTTTACTCTGAAAATTTTCGAAAATAAAGCTTTGAAATTGATTTCAATTTTCGTGATAATACTGAAATTTTTTTCATACCTCGGTCGAAAGTACGTACGTTCGTCTATAATAGCAGGGACGAAAGTTTACTTCTCACAGGAGTAAATGTTAAACTTTCGTCCCTGCTATTAGGGACGAAAGTACGTACTGACCGAGTATGAAAAAAATAATTATACATATGTATATGTATGTATACATATATATTTTGTTGTTGCCTATAATAAATATAAAATGTTAACTGATTTTGTACATTTTTTGCTCAATGAAAAATGCCAGTCTATGGAAAGATTAAAACTACATTTAGATAGATATGTATTTAATTTTTTAAACAAAGATGAACCGTTACCAACAAATCTGTGAATGCCGACAATAAGTTTATTATAACACTATCAAGTGTCATATAAAATTAAGTTGGCGCTTTAAAAAAGCTTATTTTTTTATCATCGTTTCGCCCGCATCTTTTAAGCATATGTATTATATTTAATAAAACAATAAAGCAATTTGTAAATTTAATTAATTTCAATTATAGATACTAATTTTGGAAAAATGAAGCACGTACTTATGTTTTTTAAAATATTTAAAAAAATTAAAATTACGTTTTAATATTATTTAAAGAATAATAAGTGTTGCTGTATTAAAATGCAAAGCAGGATGATGTGGAAGCATAGCACACAAGCAGGTATAAGTTTTATGAAACCTGCTTCCAATGTGTGCCAAGTCAGAAGTTAGCCACAAAAGTTATTGTCGAATATTTCCGAAACGGTAAGTGTGGCTGACTTGCGGTTTGAAGCAGGATAATGTGGAAACATAGCCACACAAGCAGGTATAGATTTTATAAACCCTGCTTCCAAAGTGTGGCCAAGTCAGAAGTTGGCCACAGAATTTCTTTTTGAAATATCTCGAAAACCGTAAGTGTGGCTGACTGGAAAATTGAAGCAGGTGGAGGCAGGATGATAGCCACACAAGCAGGTATGGATTTTAACACACCTGCTTCCAATGTGTGGCCTACTTCATTTACCCAATACCTACAGTTGTAATAACTTAAATTAACGGCAACTAAAAGTACTTTTGTGTTCCTCTCAACTTTGAATATAAATATATTAAATTTAACGATACGTAAATTTTAAAGTGGCGAGAATTATAAATGTACGTAGCTCTAATTATACCGAAATTAATCTAACAGTTTATTAATTGAATTGCATACTTTACTTTACAATATGATAAATACGTTGAATATGCAATAGTTATTTTATAAAAAATTATTAGTTGTTAACAATGAACTGTAAATTAAATATATTGTTACGTCATGTAATACATTCCTTGTCCTAATTTCGAAATTGGTGCTGAATTTGCAAATATTTCAAGCCGAAATATTTGACTTACAATTTCAGCATTTTTAAAGTATAAAAGCGTCCGACACGGTTCAACAGAATATAGTTTTAAAAACGTAGTTTTAAGAATAATTTTTAGGAATAGTTTTAACCAAAAATTCTAACTAAAAAGTAAGATGGAAAAATGAATAGTAACTATATTATGACTTTGACTGAAACGCACACTTTGACTGTATCATAAACGTCTAATATTAAACATAGATTGAAGAGTAGAAATGTAAAAGCAGTTAATTACAACATCTGACAAAAATCTAATGTTTATAAGGTGTCGCCAACGTTATACGAAATAGTCAAAGTAGGTAAGGGAGTGTACCCGGTTATGAGACGGGTTTTGTTTATGAACCAAATTTTTTTACTGGTTAAATAAAGTCGGGTGTTCTATTCATTGTTGGAAAGGTAATGAAAATACACAACTTTTATCCGCAGAGAGTTTTGTGATTCCATTAACATGCAAAATTTTATGACCAATTTTCTAAGTGACAGTTTTTTGACAGGAAAAAAATTTGTATCTAGGTATGAGACACCTACAAAATACATTAAAAACTGTAAAATATAAAGTAAAAACCTCATATCTATTTCAAAATGTATAATTTTTTATGCTTTCCATAATTTTTATTTATCAATTTCCTCTTTATAATCGTCATAATGTTTGCATGTGTAGATGCTTGCACACGTGTTTGCGCACTTCAAAAGAACTGGCCGCTTGCAAATATTGCATTTGATGTTGTTAACAGCGTTCAATTTGTTCGGCAACAACTTTATACTAATGATGTTTTTGTTTTGGAACCCTTAAGTGGTGGTAATATGCTGTGTCTCACACCCGGACAATGACGACATTTTAGAATTTAAAAAAAAAATTGTTTTCCAACCACATATTGGCCTAATCTAATATTGGATCGTTAAATATAAGAAAAACTCTAAATGCTATACATTACACTTTCCTTTTTCAATTGATTTACATGAAACAAATTACATTTTGAAAAAAATCAAAAACGTTTTTAACCTGCAATTTTACATACGATGTTTGCAGTTGATATAAGCAATGCCTGGATTTATTTCAGTGTTAGTACAAAAACTGACTGATGACCAAAGAAGTACTTGACAGTAATCAGATCGGCCATATTGACATTGCATAATGAAAATAATTGACTGTCTCATATCTGGAGCCTGTCTCATACCCGGGAACACTCCCCTACTTTTTTAATGTTGTGAATTTATTATAGTACACTGTAAAATTTCATTTGTATTTTGTCATTATTGCAATTTTGGCACTTCCAAATAGACGCTTTTGCATATTCACTTTTCCATTTTATTTTTATATTTTTTATAGAAATACAAATTACCTAATAAATAATTGCGTTAGTCATTCTTCTTATAATTTAGTTAAAAGTAACGAGAATTTGTAAACATTTTTTATAATAATACCTATACCTATAATATAATTATGTTTTTCTATTTCTTCAATTTATATTATTAAACTTAAAACTAATTATTTTAACTAATTAGAATATTTAGAATACAGCTCTACATCTTAAAATTATTTCTTACAACTATGTTATAGCCATTCTTAAAACTATGTTCTGTTGAACCGTGTCGGGCGCTTTCATACTTTAAAAGTGCTGAATTTGTAGGTCAAATATTTCGGCATGAAATATTTGCTATTCAGCACCAGTTTCAAAATTAGGACAAGGAATGTGTTACATGACGTCCCGGAATCGGACAGGGTAGTTACCATTGTTTTTTTTTAAATTAATATTAAAATATAATATATTTTAAGTAATACTACATTTTATATGAATTTTGTGCATTTAAAGGTGTCGGAAGTTTTTGTTACACAACAATATTTATACTGGGTGTCCGGAAACTAAAAGGAAACATTTCAACTGATACTTCCTGCGAGTAAACAGAAACGATTTAATTAAACATACCTTAGTGCAAAAGTGTTTCCTTAAGCAGTTTTGGTACTTTGAAAAAAAGAACGCTGTTACCTTCCGTACATTTTATAAACAATACGTTAGATAAAATTGAATCTATAATTCGGTTGCAATATAGATACATATATTAAGAAATGTATTATAAACTTTTCTATAATGTGGATTGTATTTACTACATATCTACGGAAGCTCTTCTTTAACTATTACGAATAATTTGTTTAATATTACCCATTGTAAAACATTTTCAAATTGACAATTTAAACATAAAATCATAAATGTTTTTATTTATGTAAACTGCAGCATGTGATTTCAATACAACAAAAATAATACATATTATTATTTAACATTTTATTGAATATGTTTTAATAGAGTGGCGTTATACAGGGGACAATATGTATAATTAATGCATTTGTGTTAAAAGCTTTTAAGATATTGTTTTACATTTCCATTCGTATTGTGAATTTAATTGTATGCATACCAAACTACTGAAACGCAGAAATTCTAGTACTAGTATAATTTTGATGTAACATTGTGTTTATCAATACACGTTGATAGGTTAATCTAATACTACACTGGAATTAATTTAATAATTATACTTTATATTCAATAAATATAATCTCATAAATTAGTTTTATAAAATATTGGCGTAAATAATATATTTAATAAATAATTGATTTATTAAAATATAAAATTACATTCACTGAGAATTAGAGTTCTTTAGAATGAAGAAAATGAAATAAAAATCTTTTTTTTTAATTCCGGTCTCTAAGCTTACATTTAGTGGAATTATCTAGAAAAGCAAATGTGTAACGTCATATTTATGCGTAAAAAGTAAAAAATATTTTTAGTGCCTAAATATTTAAAATTTATTATCAAGAATTTTTACTTAATAAATTCTACATATTTTAAATTACGTAAATTATAACGTGTGTTATAGAAACCAAAAACGGCAAACCTATAGAGGAAAAAGCCGTCACAAATTGTTAAAAGTGTAAATAAATTAGAATAATACACTTGATTTTAAGCATTTAAATGTTAGGCTATATATTTATTATTTTTGTAATCGCTTACATAATTGCTTGTTATAAGTTCTAATATTTTTCATATTTCACTAATCATTTGCAATACACAGACCATTATATCTGAAATCGAAGTTGAAAAGTACGCAGATGAGGTGGACGACAACTAGCAGATTTGATTAAAGAATGATTCAAACGTTTTATTAAGATATATGTAAATGTATGATATACAACTTAAATATAAAATAAATGAGAGTAGGATTAAATACGTTTTTATTTTCTTTATTTAAATAAAATTGTGTATATAATGTAGATTTTTAACAACTATTTCAGTTATTTGGTTTCTTATTTTGTTAAATGTATTTTCATTACTTTAATTTCAAAAAAGTAATAAATTTAAAATTAATAACATGCAAATATATAAACGTACGTTCAAATAATCTTAAAAAAATATATGTTTTATAAAAACCAAAATTTAAAGTCTAAATGAAAGTTTTATTAGTTAGCAATTCAATTTTTATTCATATTTGAGATTTACTTTTAATGGTCTTGCATATTGTAACTATTGTCCGACCTAAGGACAGATTAATTCTAAGCACAAAATGAAGGTTTAACTTTAGTAAGAAATTCTATAATACTGACTAATAACCATAATAACATCAATGCAAATTGTTTAAGAATTATTTGGTATTATGTACTAATAGAAGAAGTACCTACCTACTCACAAGCAAAGGACACGATGTGGAAGATGAAGTTGCACAATAAGACCTATACCAACTATAGCAACTATAGCCGTTGTCATTTCCTGGCGCTCTCGCTGTAAAATAAAAATTTTCCTTAAAACTAAATAAATAAAAAAAAAATACCCGGAATTCTGAGACTTTTTTACATGAGATACATGTAAAATAAGTATAGGGCGCAAAGTTAATTTAAGGAAATTTAAGGAAATAAAAAAATGTTTATTCTCTGCTTCTTCGCCTCATCATGAGCTCCTAGAATATATATATATTCACTTAGTTTTGAATTCGGTTAGGTTAACTTGAAAGCCCCATAAGTCGCACACCTTTCGCCCATTGCACCTAAAAATTTCACCATAAGATTGTTTTTCAAGGAGCTATCGAATGGTCTAGGTCTTATCGTGCAACTCCATCTTCCACATCGTGGCCTTTGCTTGTTAGTAAAATTTATACATTTTATTCATTTGCCGGACAACACAAGACGTCGGTCAAATCTTTGGTTGCACATTAATTGCAACGGGTTCGCTGGAGGTTCCAATTAGGGTTTTAAATATTAAAATGATGGTCACTTATTTAAAGTAGTAATAACTAAATTTATTTAGTAACGAATTAACACTTAATAACTAAACTAGCCTAAATATTGATTACTTGCTTAACCTTCGGACGGGCGCGCACTATGGTATAACACCAGCGGGCGCGCGTTGTACTTTTCACTACATGACAATTTTTAATAGTTACAGTGAGAATTTCTATCAGATGCTTTAAAGACTTTGTTTATAAGTTTCACTTAGCATATTTATATCCTACTAGGTGGCCCGCCTCGGCTTCGCACGGATATCGAAATTTCAAACTAAAAACTTATTTTTATCAAAATAAAATATAGCCTCTATTACTCGGGGATAATGTAGCTTTTTATTAGTGAAATAATTTTTAGAATCGGTTTAGTAGATCCAGAGATACAAACAAACAAAATTTAGCTGTTTATAATATTAGTATAGAATTGTAAATATTTGTCACAAAAAAATTATTTATTTTATTCTGTATGAGCTGTATCATAAGATATAATAGAATAACAATTGATTTTATCCGCTTGTTTTTGTGAAAAGTGAATTACAATTAATTTAGCAAAGTGTGTCTAAATTTCCGGTTATTTGCTTTTTAGAAAATAACCATAAGTCCTAAATTCTATTCTATTTTATTAATTTTATATTATTAATGCCAAAAAATAACTAATTAACAGATTGCATTATCCCAAACGGCAATCATTTTGTTCCACTTGCTATATCTGCAGTAGGCGTGCGATGTTAAAAGTGCACGCGTTGATCCTAACTAATAATAAAAACGTTGAAAAACTATTCGATAAGCAAAAAAATTAACTAGCCATGTAGTAGATAAAACAATGAAGGAATACCTGAAGTCTTAAAATTGTAACCTGCCGATTAAGCCGAATATTTGCAAAAATCTTTGGCTGTTGTACTTTTTACAACAGCGCGCCCGCCCGAAGGTTAACTAATTTATGTACATAATATTTGTTTATTTTTCCTGTTGCTGGCATTTATAACCGTGAGCACTCTAATTGTGGGGCTACTTCGGAGACGCTCGAGTCGCCCACCGATAGTAACTGTTTTGCGCCTTCGGTTCATGGTATATGTGTGCCGAAGAGGAAACTTCTTGAATGCTCTGGTGTTTTCAAACTATTCCGTTCGAGAAGCCGCTTTGTAGTCTATCTGGGTTCTGGGTCACTATAATTTCACGCTTACTGTAAAGATATACAAACTTATACCTACTTATTGATGCCTACTTTTATTTAGAACTTTCAATAACAAATTTCTTCAAGAACAAGATATGTTGACAAAATCAAGCGTTGATTATACTAAAATTTGTTTTATTAAAGGTGACGATGTAAAACCACAAATGACAGGAAACTAGAAATTTTGATTTTATCAAGGATTGTGTATACTAAATTTTCTTTTGGCAAAGATATGTTGAATGTGCACTAGGCTGTATCAAAAAAATTAACTATTTTTTTTTTTGAAAAATATACTGAAAATCTTGTTCAGAATACCGAAAAAATACGCCAGTTTAACGGACAGCTCTTAATTTTAATATTACGATGTTCCGCTTTACAATTTTCCATTTCCCATTTAAATAACATGGGAAAATTTGATTTCTCAAGTTTGGAATTTTAAGCTCTGCAACGAATTAACGAATCGGTAAACCTTACCATACCTTTACAGGAAATTGAATGCTCTACAAAAAAAGCCTCTTATAAATTTTTGATAAATTCACTCCTTCAAAAGTTATTCAAGGTCAAAGTTGAAACTATTGTAAATTCTAAGAAATTTTCACTTTTTTGGAGCATCTATCATACTTATTACAATATTTTGTTACAAATTAGCTTTTGTAAAATCTTTTTGGGTTTCACAAATTTTATGAACTATTTAAATGGTAGATTATCTATCAAAAAACATGAAATATTGCGCTAGGTATTGAGGAAATGAAAAAAGAGAAAAATATTTATTATGAATTTTAGTATAATATTAAGATATTAATATAAATCGATATTTGAAAATATATATCGAGTAAATTAATCTATTTTATATTTCAGTTAAATAACAATCACCAAGACTTATAAGTTATAAGCTTTACCTAATAACTATTTTGTGGAAATAAACATTGAAAAAATTGTATGCGTTAATAAACACTGGTAAATAAATACTCCTTAATGTCCTTAAAGTCAAGAGAGAAGGTGCGAAACGACAAAAAACATTCTTTAGAATCTTGATTTTAATAGCAAGCATCTAAAAACAAGTTTTTTGATAGATAATCTACCATTTAAATAGTTCAAAAAATTTGTGGAACCCAAAAAAAATTTACAAAAGCTAATTTGTAACAAAATATTGTAATAAGTATGATAGATGCTCCAAAAAAGTGAAAATTTCTTAGAATTTACAATAGTTTCAACTTTGACCTTGAATAACTTTTGAAGGAGTGAATATATGAAAAATTTATAAGAGGCTTTTTTTGTAGAGCATTCAATTTCCTGTAAAGGTATGGTAAGGTTTACCGATTCGTTAATTCGTTGCAGAGCTAAAAAATTCCAAACTTGAGAAATCAAATTTTCCTATGTTATTTAAATGGGAAATGGAAAATCGTGATGCGGGACATCTTAATATTAAAATTAAGAGCTGTCCGTTAAACTGGCGTATTTTTTCGGTATTCTGAACAAGATTTTCAGTATATTTTTCAAAAAAAAAAAGTTGATTTTTTTGATACAGCCTAATGTACACTGTACTTTCTAATTACGTTCTGAATGGCTTCCGAATGGCTTTTATGATATAATAAAAATTTACTATAGTAAAACATACGAATAAATCTATTTGCTCATATAATGTGATTTGGAACAGTCGTATATTGTTTTATTTTGTAATAGAAGGTTACGAAGCACTATATATCACTTACCTTAGAATAATACTTTGTATAATGATGTATTTGAAGCCTAATTAATTAACACCTAGATAGACACGCATGGGTCAGTTTATTTATTTTGTTAGGTTTATAATAAACACATTGGTAATTTAAATTATACTTACATATTAGAAATAATCTAGAATAATATATAAATTTTTAATGGAGTGGTAGCAGCTTACAATATCAGGGGTCGCCCTTCAATATAACAATAAAACACTTTTGATCAGTAAATTAAAAAGTCTCCAACCGTTTTTAAATTGCAGTGTAGTATATTTAATATTACTCTATTTATCTCAAAGCAAATTCATGTATTTAAATTATGTACTTAGGTTAGTCCATATTAAATATAAAGCGTAAAATATACTTCAGAATTTTAAGCAATTTTTTGATTTTTAAATTAAAATGTTACACAGGGCGATTCTTTAAGATTCAGGACATTTTGAATTTAGGACCACGGTTTCTAGTGTATTTCATAGTTTGAATGTGGTTGAATTGTAAAAATTTGGTAATTTTCGCTGTCAAGTTGTGAACGTTTCTAAAAGGTACTTATTCATTTTTTTTATTTGTGTTTTTCACATTTATTCCCGGTTTTAATTTTATTGCTTATTGCATTTTGTATGAAAACAATAAGTGATGTAAAATAGTTTTTCTTTTATATTATTAATATGGTGTGAACATCCCTATTTGAGACGCCACTGGTAATTCCTGTCTAATAGATTTTATCCAGTAAACCAACATAAAAATAAATTAGTATAATGCCAAAATCAAAACTTTTTCGATCTTAAACAATCGCAATGTATATCTCTCTTAAACTAATTTTAAGAGACCTAATTTTAAACGTAAGTGTAGAAAAAAAGTGCGTTGTTTTAAAATATTTCATATAGCAGATAGATGTTTTAATTTTAACACTAAAATTTACATATTTAGAAGTTATACATACATATGTATGTATACCATCATATTCATGAAAGTTCACAAACAGAATAGCTCAAATAATTGGAATTACATTTTCGGAATACTATCAAATTCCTTTAAGCTCCGTAAGAATGCCAATAAATCTTTGTAATGAACAAATTCTTCAACCTCATTATATTGGGAGTGTTAGCAATAAAGCAGTAACCGCTTTTACTTTAAACCTTCCTTTTTCGTTTTGCATTTTTCTCTGTATAAAGTTAAATAATATTGGTTAATCGCACTTTCTATTTTGTTTAAAGACAATGAAGAAAGCGTCTATTTAAATTAATTTAATTAAAACGCATAAGCTTTGAAATACTTTCATCAAATAGAAAAACAAATTTATGCAAATTATGCAGGTAGGGAGCTAGCTACTACCTTTTCTAGTTCTTGTTCAATGAGGGACAACAAAAAGCGGTCGTTCTTTAAAGTTCTTGATTAAGCCTACAACTTCGAATTCACAATCAAACGTTAAAATCATTTATTAAATTTTAACTTTTTATGTATGTACAGTCGAACCTCGATAAGTCAAAGTCGAAGGGACACCAAAACTAATTCGAATTATTAATAATTCGAGTTATTAAAAAAAAGCTTAAAAATTAAATATATATTTGTGTATGTATGGTATATATCTTGTATGTGAAATGGTATTTTATATAACGTAATTAGAACTGTAAGTGGTTTAAAGCATACTTTAAAAATTCCGCTTTAAATAAGTCACTGTGATTGGCTCATTTTTGATACACCATTATGGCCGTTAGCTAATTGACCAATCAGAAAGGTTAATCACTTCGTAACCATAGTTATATTAGAATAGTTTCAATTCTACCTTTTTGAAATAGGCATTTTGTAGAGAAACACTTTCCAACTTTAGTTATAAAAGAATTCGAGTTGTGGAGTTATTAAAGTTTAACTGTACATAAAATTTATTAAAGTGGTTAAGCTGAAAAATTTCATAATACTTACAACAATTGATAAATGATAAAGAAAGGTGCGTCTACTTATGCACGCCCGTGAGAAGTTATACTTCTTGGCATAACTAAATTAAATGTAATCATAAATGTAAATAAATACGAGGATGTGCGCAATCGAGTGAAAAGTGGCACATTTTCGAGCGAGGGAGGCAAATGAAGCGCGATGCGGAGCGGCGCGTTTCATTTTCCCAAGATCGGAATGTGCCACTTTGAGCTCGAATGTGCACACTCGATTTTAAGCACCATTCACAAAATTTAGGCTAATAAATTAATCAAAAAATTAAATAAATAATTTAATCGTTTTCTCTCATTCGCATCTATTAAATTCTCGTATTTTTTCGCCCATTTCCACTCATTACTATAGCAAATACGTTTCTTGAACATAAAATTCATATTTACTCTTAATTTTTTGATTTGAAAGTGAAAAGATTAATTTAGGCAAATCAATAAATACGAGGATGTGCACGTTCGAGCGAAAAGTGGCACATTTCCGAGCAAGGGAAGCAAATGAAGCGCGACGCGGAGCGGCGCGCTTCATTTTCCCAAGATTGAAATGTGCCACTTTGAGCTCGAATGTGCACACTTCACATTAAGAACGATTCACAATACTTAACTTATTTTCTAAAAAAAATTTATTATCCTAATTAATATTATAAAAGCAAAAGTAACTCTGGCTGTCTGTCTATCTGTCTGTTATCTTTTCACGCCTAAACATAAATTAGTTTTTAAATCCAATTGATGTGCCGCCGTCAAAACAGCTTGTAGTATAAAACCTCTTCATAGAATAGACCTTTTAAGCAGAAATAACACCGAACCGCACCCGTCCTTATTCCTCTCTCAGGTAGCGTAATTTTTAGAAAAGTTGTAAAATTTCACTTCGAGTCATCGACCTATTTACTAATGGAAACTTGAATTTAAAGAATTGTAAAACGATTCGACTTATTAAATAATTCGATTTATAGAAATTTGATTTATTGACATAAAAATATTAACGTTGAGATAGGCAAGTCCTAGGGAAACTGGTTCGAGTTCGAGCTATCAAAAATTCGTCTTATCGGCGTTCGACTTATGGAAGTTCGACTGTATTTATACTAGGTATGTATTATAGGTATAATAATAAAACAATAAATTTAAAAATAAAAAAAACATGCATACCCAGCTATTCTACCTCAGTTATTTATATTTAAAATTGTACATTGAATTATAAAAAAATATATTTTTGAAATAACCTTAGTACTTACATATTTAAAAACAAAAATAAAGTACATCCATTAATCAATACTACAAGTAAGAAGTTTACAACTTCTTACTCAATTTCCGCACTCCATCATTTAGTAAAATTTATAAATTATCTAATATTAATTTATCTTAAGACTTAATGAGAACTAATTTGCATAATTATTTTTTGTGTATACATCTAATTTTATAAGGTGGTATCTGATAAATAAACCGATCACCTTGAAGATAGGCAGGTTTGAGTAAAAAGTGTGATGATTCTGTTACTGATAGCTTTTATATTTTTATTTACCCAGGTTACAAGCAATAGCTTATAAGATAAATCTTTAAATTTTTATAAGCCGTATTGTCTTTTCGTATGTCGTCTGCAAAACTTTTTCCACTAAAGATCACTTATAAATGAAAAGTAGTTGTTAGAAATATATATTAAGAAATACTAAAGCGGGCAATAAATTGATAGGAAATTAAACGGGTTATAAAACCCGATTCTTTTTTAAGACTTCAATTTTTAAAAAATGTAAATTAAACTAATATAGCGCCTTAAACTTTCAGCACTCAGGAGATTGGATACACATTCTTTACTCCGGCAATGAGATAAAAAATCCATGCTCGTCAAAAACATTTTTTTTCGTTATTTATTAACGGTAAAATCGAATTTTTATTAGATAGTCTAAAAGAATATAAAATTTTAGGAAGATGGAATAAAATTTCATGTAGGCTTTCCTGTTAAATTTTAAAAAATAATTGAGATCGAAGGCAAGCGTGTATAAAATTCGCATAATCCGAAGGGTTAATGATGTATGGCAGATAATATCGGTGGCAAAAGTACTGAGAATTAGAAATTCGTAAATATTTACGTTTGATGGTATATTACAAAGTAAATAAATAGTGTCAACACAAAAAAAAATTTAAAGAAAATAAAATGCGTCAAGTCAAACGAAAATTTAGTAGTGTGCCTCTTGAAACATTTTGACATACGTCCCAAACATCCTTAACTCAACATTATTGGTAAAAATTTCTATTTTCTTTTAAATTAGATATATACGTATAATGTATATGTTTCTAACATTGGCACTATTTATTTACTTCGTGATATGATATTGTGTAAAAAGTAGATATTCACGAATATCCTATTTTCAGTACTTTGACCTCCGTTTGTACCTCCCATACATCCTTAAATGCCAGTTTAATTCAATGGGTAGGTGTAGAACAATTTTAAAACTGAAAAAACTTGAATATTTAAAGCACATTAATTTAGGGCTGCCTATTTTGCTTAATTTGGCATTGTGTTTAAGAACAGATGGGTAATTATATATTGATTTACTTTGCATCAACACAAATTAGCTGAAACAAGAAAAGCCATCTGACAACTTGTTGTTAAAAACTTCACATTAGTTAAAGAAGTAGCTAAAAAAAAAATAATTAGAGTTAACACAAAGTTAATGTTCCTGTTTGAGAAAAGCTACAGTTATATTAATGAACATTGCGAATAAATAGTGCTTCTTGAAATGGACAACGAAAATAGCACTCCTTGAAGATTTTCAAATTAGCACTTTACTACCAACTCTTTTGAGTTACGTTTTGATAATAGAAAAAGTGTTATATAAAAAAAGTTTTATGAATATTAAATAAAGAAAACCCATTATGTAAAAATTTTCTCAAATTATTTATCAGTATAGAGCAATAAATTCTCTAAGTAAGACATTATACGATTAAGGTTTAGTGAAAATTGGTTAGTTTTTCTTATTTTGTCTGTGTACTACGTAATTTGAGCTGCTCATAAAATATACTGGTTGTTGCGGACTTTGTATCTATTATGGTATATTGCAACAGCAGGTTAACCAATGAAGTTGGCCCATCAGGGACTGCTGTGCTAACCACGACTAATTTGAAGCGCCAACACTTTAGATCTAGAAATCTCTCTATTCTCTTCGGTTTTAGAAAGCTCGCGTTTGCTTTGAGGTGTTTCCATTTTACCTGTAAAATTTAATAGACGACAGAATTAAGCATTCCTTTTCACTACGGTCTTCCCTTGTTATAACAACTCAATTGACCTTTCTATATCATGCATTTTCCTTTAATAATTGTTGTAAAGTAAATTACCTACATATGTATACTAAACCGAAAATCAGTGAACGTATAAAGCTATATGTGTAGTATAAAACTGTTGTGTTTGGAAACAGTTAAAAAAGTTGAGGAAAACCCTTGTTTTTAACAACATTGATATAACCAACTTTCGTTCTAAGGCTTTGTGTCCACTGCAAATTCCAAGTCGATGAAATTCACATGAAAAAGGACGAACGATCTAAACAGCTGTTCGCTGGGGAAGATTTGTTAGACCGTTTCCTCGTGTATATTCTTATAGTACGAACCGATTCAATCTTATATTAATTAATCGGCTAACTAAAAGGCCTATAATCCTTACATGAAGGTGCCCTTTGAAGATTTAAACAACTTAATTTATAACAATAAATAAGCAATAAGCCAAAAGGCCTATAATCCTTACATAATGGCGCTCTTTGAAGGGCTTAAATAGAAACAAGAATTATTTAATACCACCCGGGTCCCTCCTCTTGTTCCCTTGGTTCCCAGAAAATGAAGAAATCAGCCCGACTGGCTGGCACCAGAACCAGAACAAAGGAAAGTAGACACGGTATGATAAAAAAAAATGATTGCTCACACGGCCATCCTGAACCATAATTCGTTCTCGAATTATTTCTCTTTTTGCCTTAAAAGAAACATTCTTAAAGTATCTTGACTTATTTTAAATCCATGTGGTTCAATAATACACTAATGTTTTGAATTATGATCAAATTTTTTTTTTTTGAGAATGGTATCAGAGACGCTGCCTGATAACCCAAAAACATACAGAGACGCTGCCTGTAGTTCTAAACAAAAGATTTATTGCCAGAGTCGCTGCCTGGACAACCTGAGTTTACAGAGTCGCTGCCTGTAACTCATAACACAGAGACACTGCCTGTAGCTCAGAACACACAGAGACGCTGCCTGTTGTTCAAAACTTTACATTTTTTTTTTTTTTTTTTTTTTTTTTTTAAATGATTGCCAGAGTCGCTGCCTGGACAACCTGAGTTTAAGATCACTGCTGTAACTCCTGAACACACAGAGACGCTGCCTGTTGTTCAAACTTTAACCATTTTTTTTTTTTTTTTTTTTTTGTTTTTTTTTGTTTTGTTTTTTTTTTTTTTATATTAGTTACACTTTGTAATCGTTCTTACCGTACACCTTTTATAACTCGGTTCCTCCGAATTTTCAGGCCATGCTCGTTCCATGTCCCTGGTGATGACCTTTTCTTGTTTGTAGTAAGATATTTTTTTTTGCTTTATTTGGTCATTGGGCAATAATTATGACATGGACCTTCATGCTTTCTGTCTAGTTTGGCGAAATGTAATTCCTTGATAGTAGATGAAATCTCCAACATCTGAACAAGTGGTATCAATATGAATTGAAGTTTATTAATACGTTCGACCATTCTGACTTTTTGTTAATTTGTGTTCTCAAGAGATTCGAAATTGTGGAAACATATCGCTACACTTGCCTTTTCGATATTCTATTTCAAAGTTAAAAGATTAGAAATAAAGCCACCAATGAACTACTCGGTAATAACTCCTTTTTGTTTTGCGACAATTTTAAAGAATTACGATCTGTAGTAATTTTTTTTTTTTAAATATCCTAGTAAATAGGTGCGAAAATGCTTCATGGCATGATAAACGGCAAGTGTTTCTAACTAATAAGAATAATATTTAGATTCAACATCTGACGTTCTTTTAGAAAAGTAGGTACTCGATTACTTTGAGTTATTTTCTATGACGCTGAAAAGTATGACTCCAAATCCGACGGAACTTGCGTCGGTGTGCAGTTCAGTTTCTAAAAGCACATCTAACGTTGCTAAAAGAATACGACTACTTAAAAATGCACAAACATAATTTTTGGCAATGTCCTGATCAACGCTCCAAACAAATGGTTCATTGTTTTTCGTAAGCTTTGTAATACAGGAAGTACGGGAAGCAAACTCCGGTACAAATTTTCTAAAATAACCCGCAAGACCATGAATTGCCTAACCTGCTTTACGCTCTTAGGGGTTGGTGCTTTTAAAAACGCTTCTAATTTATTTTTTCCGGGTCTGATCCCTTTCTCCGAAATTTCTTGACCTAAATATTGAATTTCATTGTAAAAAATCGACCTTTTTTTTTTGTGTTTAAAGATATTCCTGCTTCGCTTAGGGCTGTTAAAACGCGTTCTAATTTAAGAAAGCCTTCACCCATTGTTTTTGAGGGTATTAAAATATCGCCCAAATAAAGTAAGGCGTTTTGCTTCTGATATTACCTAAAGCATTGTAAAGTGCGCGCTGGAACGCAGTAGGGCATTTGCTAACCTAAACGGTACACGCAGGTACTCGTAATGACCATCAGGGTTATAAGTGCGGTTTTTTTCTATTGAGTCGCGCGCCATTGAAATTTGATGAAATCCGGCGTAAGGTGATTTACTTTTCATAATTATACTATTTGCTAATAACTGGTTAATTATCGTTTTTTTTTATTTTTTTTTTTTTCGATAACATTGGTCAGAACGGTGTCCAGCTTTACTACAAAAAGAGCAAATGACTTTATTGCCATTTTGGTTTACATCAAGTGGCTGCTTTAAACAATCCCGGCTTAAATGCCCATGTTTACCGCAATTGTAACATGTTTTGTTGTCGTCATAAGGACGTTTGTTATTGTGCTCAATTGGGTGTTTAAATTTGGGTTTGTGAAAATCACTTAAAATACTTAATAATTCTGTTACTGATACCGGATTGCTGTTTAAAGCTGTACTTTTACGGCAACGTTGGCTATATCGCCAATAACTATCTCTAACAATTGGGAATCGTTTAAGTTAAAATTTAGTGATTTTAAAAGACTTATCTTTTCTGGCATACTCGCAGTAACTGTCAGCATTACGGCTACTGTAGAGGCTCGCCGCTCGCAGCTTTCGCTGAGGTTTTCTTCGGCGGAAATAGGTCGGTGATCTCGGCCTTGAAGTCGACCCAGTTTTTCTCATTGGGGTGCCATGCGGAGTACCATTCTTGCGCCTCGCCTTTCAGACCGCTCGTGGCCTCATCATCATCTCGTATTGTTTCCACTGGAGAGTAGCTCCCAATTTTTCAATTTCGCAACACCAAAACGCGGCTCCCTGTCATCGCGCTTGGGATCGTAAACAGGGATGCTAATCTCGGTCGATGGTGCCAAGGCTCGATTAGACTGTTCCTGCATCCCTTTAAGGACGTTTGTCAGCACTTCAGTTAATTGTTCCATTTTTTGTATTTAGCACGGTCACTACACAAGCTTATAGTTTTTTATGTTTTGGATTACGAATCCCACTTCTGATGTCAGCTTGGAAGTAACAGGGTTTGTAAATATAAACACTATTTTCCGATATAAATATATTGACCAAAATAATAATGGCAATCACAATACACAGTCTTGATTTTAACACAAAATATAATTGAGCAATCACAATACAAAAATATAATCGTCACTTCAAGAATCGTGACATTAATAATCCCTTTCCTGGGTACGAAAGTTTATACCCATCTCCTACTATTTGTTTTCTAAAAGGGCATGACCTCTTTCGTATCCCAAGAATGTACAATCAATCTTATATAATTACATGGCAATAATAAAAAGCACGTATAATGCTTAATGAATGGTGCCCTTTAAACTTAAAGGAACAACTTAAGTTTATAACAATAAATGCCACAAATAACGCAAAGGCACGTATAATGGCCTTACATGAATGGCGCTCTTTGAAGGGCTTAAATAGAAACAAAATTATTTAATACCACCACGGGTCATCCTTTTTCCTTGGTTAGAAATGAAGAAATCAGCCCGACTGGCTGGCACCAGAACCAGAACAAAGGAAATAGACACGTGTATGATAAAAAATGATTGCTCACATACATATTTAAAAAAATAAAGTAATCCATTAATCAATACTACAAGTAAAGTTTAAACTTCTTATAATTCAACTCCATCATTTAGTAAAATTTATAAATTATCTAATATTAATTTATCTTAAGACTTAATGAGAACTAATTTGCATAATTATTTTTGTGATACATCTAATTTTATAAGGTGGTATCTGATAATAAACCGATCACCTTGAAGATAGGCAGGTTTGAGTAAAATGTATGATTCTGTTACTGATAGCTTTTATATTTTATTTAGGTTACAAGCAATAGCTTATAAGATAAATCTTTAAATTTTTATAACGTATTGTCTTTCTATGTCGTCTGAAAATTTTTCCATAAAGATACTTATAAATGAAAAGTAGTTGTTAGAAATATATATTAAGAAATACTAAAGCGCAATAAATTGATAGGAAATTAAACGGTTATAAAACATTCTTTTTAGACTTAAATTTAAAAATGTAAATTAAACTAATATAGCCCTTAAATTTCAGCACTCAAGATTGATAACATTTTTCTCGCAATGAATAAAAATCCATGCTCGTCAAAAAATTTTTCTTATTTATTAACGTAAAATCAAATTTTTATTAGATAGTCAAAATATAAAATTTTAGGAAGATGGAATAAAATTTCATAGCTTTCCTGTTAAATTTTAAAATAATGAGATGAAGGCAAGCGTGTATAAAATTCGCATAATCCGAAGGGTTAATATGTATTGAGATAATATTACGTGGCAAAAGTACTGAGAATTAGAAATTCGTAAATATTTACGTTTGATGGTATATTACAAAGTAAATAAATAGTGTCAACACAAAAAAAAATTTAAAGAAAATAAAATGCGTCAAGTCAAACGAAAATTTAGTAGTGTGCCTCTTGAAACATTTTGACATATGTCCCAAACATCCTTAACTCAACATTATTGGTAAAAATTTCTATTTTCTTTTAAATTAGATATATACGTATAATGTATATGTTTCTAACATTGGCACTATTTATTTACTTCGTGATATGATATTGTGTAAAAAGTAGATATTCACGAATATCCTATTTTCAGTACTTTGACCTCCGTTTGTACCTCCCATACATCCTTAAATGCCAGTTTAATTCAATGGGTAGGTGTAGAACAATTTTAAAACTGAAAAAACTTGAATATTTAAAGCACATTAATTTAGGGCTGCCTATTTTGCTTAATTTGGCATTGTGTTTAAGAACAGATGGGTAATTATATATTGATTTACTTTGCATCAACACAAATTAGCTGAAACAAGAAAAAGCCATCTGACAACTTGTTGTTAAAAACTTCACATTAGTTAAAGAAGTAGCTAAAAAGAAAATAATTAGAGTTAACACAAAGTAAATGTTCCTGTTTGAGAAAAGCTACAGTTATATTAATGAACATTGCGAATAAATAGTGCTTCTTGAAATGGACAACGAAAATAGCACTCCTTGAAGATTTTCAAATTAGCACTTTACTACCAACTCTTTTGAGTTACGTTTTGATAATAGAAAAGTGTTATATAAAAAGTTTTATGAATATTAAATAAAGAAAACCCATTATGTAAAATTTTCTCAAATTATTTATCAGTATAGAGCAATAAATTCTCTAAGTAAGACATTATACGATTAAGGTTTAGTGAAAATTGGTTAGTTTTTCTTATTTTGTCTGTGTACTACGTAATTTGAGCTGCTCATAAAATATACTGGTTGTTGCGGACTTTGTATCTATTATGGTATATTGCAACAGCAGGTTAACCAATGAAGTTGGCCCATCAGGGACTGCTGTGCTAACCACGACTAATTTGAAGCGCCAACACTTTAGATCTAGAAATCTCTCTATTCTCTTCGGTTTTAGAAAGCTCGCGTTTGCTTTGAGGTGTTTCCATTTTACCTGTAAAATTTAATAGACGACAGAATTAAGCATTCCTTTTCACTACGGTCTTCCCTTGTTATAACAACTCAATTGACCTTTCTATATCATGCATTTTCCTTTAATAATTGTTGTAAAGTAAATTACCTACATACAGTAGCGCCCAAAAGTGAGTGCCTAAATGATTTTTCGAGAAGAACTTTTTAAAATATGGGCCATTTTACTTCATTTTTGAGTATGTTATACAGTTTTGTATGAGAAAAAGAATTATTATGTTTAAAACGTGATAAACAAAAATTTACGGAAGTTAAACGAGCTCAGACTTATTTGTGTAAAAAACGCATTTTTCAGAACAGAACACTAAGAACGATTTAATGAAAAATAACTGTATAACAATACACTAAAACAATTTTATAATCATAAAAATGCCTAATACTTAGTTGGGAAACCACGAGATTTTATAACTGCCTGACAGCGAGATGGCATTGAATCAATAAGATTTTCAAAGACTGAATCAGGCATTGCATTCCATTCCTTGTCCAATTCGGCAAATTTTTCATCTTTATTCTTAATGTTTTTGTTTCGACAACGTCTTGCCAGCTCTTTCCACAAGTGTTCTATCGGGTTGAGGTCGGGAGATTGACTGGGCCACTGAAGAATCCTGATTTGTTGCTGCTGCAATGAAGTCTTGACAATCGAGGAGGTGTGCTTAGGATCGTTATCCTGTTGTAGAATCCATCTAGGAGGCATATTTGTATGGGCCCATGGTAAGACGACATTAGTCAGCATATCTTTGTAACTTTGGCCAGTCATTATTCCGTTAATTTTAATGATGGGGCCCATGCCATTACGAGAGAAGGCTCCATAAACCATAACTGATCCACCTCCATGTTTCACTGTCGGTTTTATGTATTTTGAATTGTATCTTTCTCCAGGAGGACGTCTTATGTATTGTATTCCGTCGCTTCCAAATAGATTGAACTTAGATTCATCTGTGAAAAGTACTTGATTCCACTCGGCTGCTGTCCAATGCAAGTGCCGCTTTGCAAAATCTACGCGAGCCTTTCGATTCTTGAGTTTGATGAAAGGTTTTTTAGCTGGACGTCTGCCATTCAAACCAGCATCACTCAATCTTCGGGAAACTGTCATTCGACTAATATTTAGACCTTCACTTTGATTGAATTCTGCTGCCAGATCCACAGCTGAGAGAATCGGATCCGCTTTGGAGCGACGAACAATGCGTGTATCCAGCCGGGAAGAAGTAACACGTGGTCTACCAGTTCTTTTATCATTCTCAACAGAATTTTTCTGATCAAACCTTTGAATAATTCTTGAGACAGTACGAGCTGGCATCTTTAGAATCCGTGAAATGGCAGCTGCCTTCATGCCAGAGTTTTTCATATCTATAATTGCTTTCCGAATGGCTGGAGAAGTTTCAACCCTTGGCATTGTTAAAACTTGGTCAATTGTTACTGAACACAAAAAATAACCCAAATATTCAAGAAGAAAACAATAATGTGACGGCGCGGAATATGTAAAAAATGACTATTGCAGTAGAAATGGAACATAACCTAAAATACCGTATCTGCGCAACAGTTAACTATTAATAATATTTTCCAACATCCAACTGTACAATATACTAAAATTTGAAGTAAATTGGCCGAGATTGCAAAAAGTTATGCGTGAAAAACGGTTTCGGCACTCACTTTTGGGCGCTACTGTATGTATACTAAACCGAAAATCAGTGAACGTATAAAGCTATATGTGTAGTATAAAACTGTTGTGTTTGGAAACAGTTAAAAAAGTTGAGGAAAACCCTTGTTTTTAACAACATTGATATAACCAACTTTCGTTCTAAGGCTTTGTGTCCACTGCAAATTCCAAGTCGATGAAATTCACATGAAAAAGGACGAACGATCTAAACAGCTGTTCGCTGGGGAAGATTTGTTAGACCGTTTCCTCGTGTATATTCTTATAGTACGAACCGATTCAATTCTGTTTGGATTTTT
Source organism: Sinopyrophorus schimmeli (assembly GCA_036325965.1). Lineage (NCBI taxonomy): Eukaryota > Metazoa > Arthropoda > Insecta > Coleoptera > Elateridae > Sinopyrophorus > Sinopyrophorus schimmeli. The sequence goes on from JARFIZ010000001.1 coordinate 5,250,568, forward strand.
CGCACAAATTTATCATTTTACAGTTCAAAGTGGAGGCAAGACCTACCATGGTTGAAGAATTAGAAAATTAAAAGTTAAAGGTGTTTTTTTTTTAAAAGGACTCATATTTATTTAACGGTGATTTATCAATAAATTTTTAAGCGTTTGTTGCAAATTTTTGGATTCGGTCGTTTTAAGTCTCAAGACACTAATATTGAGAATCTGAAATAACCGGATGAGACATTTCAGGCCACTTTTTGACAAACCAAAAGTTAGTACAGATTGGTCTAAAAGTCAACGATTTTATTTGTGGAATCCTTTTATTGATATCTTTTAGTTTTCGGGACACAGTTTACACACTGATTGACAATAAATGATTTATTGTTCATCAGCAGTATACCGGGTGTTTTATTAAAAACCCCCGAGCTTATAATTTCCAAAATAATAGAGCTTTCAAAAAAATTATAAGTATAAAATTTTTTTTAATTTATTCGATCTATGGACCGGCATAAATAAAACTTTTGTAGTACTTCCGGTTTAACCGTAAATTGTGTTAACCTTTTTATCTTAAATAGAAGGGTATCATTTTTTGTTATAATTGGATAGAACTCGTCGTGTGCTTTCCAAAAATGTATAAAACCATTTGATTAATTTCTAATTTCAATTTTTTGTTTTATTTTGGATTCTAAAAGTGTATCAGTAAAGTGCTACGAGCTTATAATTCTTAAAGTACTAGAAATTTCAAAAATATGATTTTTTTTTAATAATTGGATAAAAGAAGGATAGAGCTCTTTGAAGGCTTTTAAGAAAATGTTGAATAAGTTACCATCCGGTTGACATTTTGGAATTATAAGATTTATAGAAATTTAATGATACATCTTTACAATCCGAAATAATTTTTTTTTTAAATGATTTATTAATTAATTCGTAACTTGCTATACATTTTTAGAAAGCCCACGGCACGCTTTATCCAATTAAATAAAAAAATAATACCCGTCTATTTAAGATAAGAAAGTTGAGATAATTTTTGATTAAATCGGAAATAGAACTAAATTTATAGTTCACTATTAAGTCAACAAGAATGCTGGATAAATTCAGCAACAACGTAAGTGCAAAAGCACGCAATACAAACAAAAATATAATAATTGGTAGAAAATATAGTTTATAATGTAAAAGATTTATGTTCTTTGATAATTGCAAACATTATATAATTTATGTAAAAAATAGTTTTTCTTTTTCTCAAAATGAAACTATTTAGACATTTAATAACTATATTTTTTTGAATGTTTCTTACAATTATTCTATTCAAAATATACCTACATATCAGGTCAAGTATTATATGACTTAACTACCTTACAGACAATAGCATTGGTTCAGTTCGCTGAACAAATAAGCAACTGCGGCACTGGATAACCTCAAATAATTTATTGAAAGACATGTAGGTATCGAATATTTTTCGCGAAATTGTGTTTATTTGCGCAAGGTTTTCCAAAAAGAGTTTTACATTTGTTTGCATCGGATAATGTACATTCCAAAAACATATTATGTGAACCTTAAGGATAGGATAGCACAATAAAACAAAGAACGTAATTATACAACATGTACTTCTATAATAATAAACATTTAATTTTTCAAGTTGTAATTGAGCCACCTTATAGTTAAATTTGATGGGAAGATTGTCAGTTAGACCAAAAACAATATACCATTTTTTTTTTATTTGTGATTTGTAAAACGAACTTTATTCGATTATGAAGTTGTTTGATTTTACCACATTGTTTTCGTCTCCTTTTTTGTTTTTCTCGTTATATTATACAGTAATAAATAACACGTACTTTTGGATAAATTTCAACTGCTCAATTAACCCCACTTCATATTACACATATATGTAGGTACATTAATTTATAACACACAAAATGATAACTAAATATAATTTATTATTTTAGTAAGTTCAGATGTTTTAAGAAACTATTCTTTTCCTTTTAATAAATTAATTAAAATGCCACTAAAAAGCACAGCGGCTGGCAAATGAAACCAGTAGAGAACCTTTGAGATCTCATCAACTTGTAGTTGGTTGTGATCTGCTCTGTTATTTAGAAGACCCTTTAACATAGTTATTAGTTTAATTAACATCCCTGTGTGGAACGTATAAGTAATAATGCTTTTTAGAAAATGAACTAGATAACATATATTTCAGTTCCTCCACTATTGAATTCGTTACGCTTTAGTGATTTGTCTTAGAGAAATTTATTATATAGACGGTAACTAAAATATTGGCTAGAAGATTTAAGACAAATTGTGATTTATTATCAAATTACTGATTCTCAACGTCAGTTTCAGAAACATCGTAAAGAAAAGTACTATCACATTTATTCGATTTTTTTCACGTTATAAAAATTTTTCTGTAAAAGTAACGCTAATGTATGGCAAGTGGGGAAAATCGATGAAACCATAATGTACTTTATACGACTTGTCTTTTAAGTTCTACTTTGTGATATAAGTATTACATAACTAAAATTATTGTAATCCTATAGTCCTCATCTAGTTGATCTTGTTAACTACAAATGGGAGAATATCGTAATTTTATGCTTTTCGTAATAGGCAATGAGTGGATGAGTATTTGTAATCAATATTTTATTACGGAAACGTAACAAAATGTTTAAATATACAGTCAAATATCAATTGATTTGAACACTTGAAACTTTTATTTTATTTTATAATTTAGTACCTAAAATATTAAAAAAAATTGTCAGTTTAAAATAGTAGTTCTAGAACAACAGTTTATAACCTAAATTATTAATTAAATAAAGTCTATTTATAAAAAATATAAAGAATATAACATGCAAAAGGGACGTATCAAAAAAAATTGTGCACTATCAATAATATCACGTGATGAGTTTTTAAAAAGTAATTATTGTAAAATTACCGTATCATAATATGATTAAGCTTTGTTTTATTTAAAATTATACATAAGACAGTAGTCTATAGTTTTTAATTAAAACATGGCGCCTGGAAACAAAAATATGTCATATGACCAACGACAGTTAATACTTTTTAAATATTAAATATGAAAAGTACTTATGTTTATAAAATTATTGATAAAAAAAGTACAGTTTGCGATATTATAAACATTTTAAAAGTGAATACCGATTCGAATCATTGACATCAAGTGGAAAATGTTCTACTTTATCAAAGTAAAATATACAATTTAAAAACAATGAAAACTTTGTGCTAGCGAGCTAAGAAATAAGTTAATGCAAAGAATAGGTAAACAAAATAGTGTCAAAACAGTATGAATACAACTTAATAAAAACAATAACAATTATCGAATTAAAAAAAGTAAACCGACTATTAAAAAAATAACTATAAGAAACATGTAAAATTGCACAAAAAATTAAGATGTTATTTTTACTAATAAAATAAAAATTATTGGTATTCAGTTCATTACGATTTATTAATTAAAATATGTATAATAAAATGTAAACAAACTTAATAGAAAATAATTTAACAAAAACAAACAAAAAAATTTATTTACCAAATTTTAAGTTATGTCAAGATACCAACCTTAAGCACCAGACTTTTAATTAGTGTTTATAGCTTTTGCATAATTGTCCAAAAGCGTTCGACATACGACTTTAATCCTTACATACATTTATAAGCACATAAATAGATATAATAAACATCTTGTTACATAGACCTAAAATCTAAAAGTGAAATATGTACTTTTATAGCTAGTAAAAGTTTATTAAATATAGTTTCTTAGAGACGCAGTTCAAAGATATTAATATACTTCAGGATGTTTATTCTTCTTGATTAAACCTAAAAATGTACCTTTCATTTTGTTAGATTAAAGAATTTTCTAACTCGTTACCATAATTAAATTTTCTTTCCATTTCCTGATTGCAAATATTTTATTTTATTTTGACGGTAAGAACTTTAGAATTCAAACGCGCATGAATATATTTGTAAAAGATTTTGTTATATTTTGATAATAAATGCCGAGTTGTTTAAATTAGAACTATTTATAACGTATTTTTACGAATTAATACTTTAATGATCATTGTACTTTTAATTTATTACACTCTTCTTTTATAAAATACTTTACAAATGTAGGTATACCTATTTATTGTATCTATGTATTTTTTGTTGTATTTTTGTTGTGCGAAATTTATATCAGATATTTTAATATTTATTACACGGTAAGAAATTTTAAGCTTTTATGTAGAGAACAATAGCAATTTTACTTTACAATATAATCATAATTTACTACATTAGTATTCCTTGTAAACTACAATAGAACAATACATTTTATTTTGGCGTTTATGCGTACCTATTGTATACACAATATATTGAAAAATATATATTGTGATCAGGATTAAGATATCACCCAAAATAGCTGAAAATCAATAAAAAAAACGTCAAACTATTTTTTTACATAATAATAAGTTCGTATAAAAGCATAAAATCAAGACTTTCTTATGTAAATTTTGCAAGTGGACGTACAATCTATATATACAGGGTAGTTCTTTGATAAGTGTACATACTGTAGAGGCATATGTAGGTTACTTATGAGGTTTTATATCACATATGATTAGTAAGTTAATAATCCTTAATTAACAAGATTCAAGGTGTTTTATTGATTTTGCCTAATTTTTTCTTGGGCCATAACTTTTAAACTACTAGGTATAATAAAGCCAATGTTGGTATATATGTTTTATTCAATCAACCATACCAATTTCTCAATTTAACAAAATTAAAAGACAGGGCCGGATAAAAAAAAATCAAATTGTTCAACGTCAAAAGCAACACCCTGCATCAAGATATTTTAAAAATCTGTTTTAAGATTTGGAACAAGGATAAAAACTAAAGCCAATAACGTACCTACTGTTTTAAAATCGTGCGTTTCATTTTTCCATTCGATTTGCTTGTTTAAAAGAAACTTTACAACAAATATTACAAATTAAGACATAATTTTAAAGAAATCAAAAGTAAGTATATTTAAATTCACTAATATTGTTCCAAATGACCACCGCTTTTGTTAAATGCAGATTCTAGCGATTTTAGGCACTTGATTATTAAAATATATAAAGATGATGAATCATTATTTATAAGAGGTGATGTGTTTAATTGCAAAAACTCACACATTTGGACAAAAAACATTAACCCATGATTTATCGAAAAAGTATTACCGGATTTAAAAGAAAAGCAAAATATTGAGATAATGTTTTTTTAACATGATAAAATTTTTCCGTATTTTAAGTTAGTTGTAAGAAATTTTGTCAATCGAAATTTTTCAAACCGGTCAATAGGCGAATCTATTTCAATTTGAATATTATTACTCAAGATACTCCTTCAGATTTTTTTAAAATCATTTGTTTTAACTTGTAAGATTTGTTTTTTACTAGGATAATTTATTGCAGTTTCCTTTTAACAAGCAAAGTGAATAGAAAAATGAAACGTTCAGTTCAGAAATACACTTTATTTGCCTTATTCTTTTATTCCCTTTTCAAATCCTAGAAAAGATTTTTGATATTTTTTCATACAGCGTCTTGTTTTTGACATTTAAAAATATAGTCTCTTTTTTTGTCAGGTTCTGTATTTTAGTTGCGTTAAATTGAGAAATAAGTATGGTTAATTGAATAAAATATATATGCCAAATTTTGCTTCTTTACCGGATGATTCTAACGTTAGGGTCTAAGAAAAAAACAGGCAAAATTAATCAAACACCCTGTATCTTAAAAATTAAAAACTATTGACTCATTCATCATAGGTAATATAATATCGCCCAAATAACCTACATATGCAAGTAAAGTATGTATACTTACCAATAAATCACTCTGTATATAATTAATGGTGCGTCTATTACTAATTGTGTAACTTTTAAACGTACTTTACCAATTGAAGACATATTGTCATAATTTATTTGTTTGGTCAACACGATGGTTTATAGCTATGCAAAAATTTGATAGGAGATGCTATAGCCAAATTTTCAACAAAATCTACATTTACACACTGTGACATATGAAGTTTTCGTCTGTATTATTGTGTAATAGAAACGTATCATTTTCAGATAATTAAAATAGCCATTTGTGAAATTTAAAAAATTTTGCAGGGACAGCTAGTAATAAATAAATAATTTTATACGCGTCTGAAATAATTGTTTTCAAGTAGTCAATAAATGTAAAGAGTTTTATAAACTGAGAAAAACAAATATCAACAAACCTTTTGGTAATGCAATATCAATTTTAAGCGTAACAAATTTTATTTTCAAATACTAACAAAAATATCAGCAAAACCCTTAGGCACTGAAAGTATCGGTAAAAACGTTAGCCACATATGCAGCTCTAATAAAATTCAAATCAACTGAAAAGCTATTTCGCTCTGTGCGTAATCAAATTCCTTTACGTAAGGATATTAATTAATACTTAAATATGCTAACGTAGTAACACAGGGTAGACCTGATGTATATTTCAACATCAAAGTAATGTTTTCTCTTTACTACGTGTTTATTAATCATATTTGGTACATCGATTTAATCGATTAAAACTCCTTTTGTTTAATTGTGATACATAAAACTATATTAAATAAAATGAAAGTACAACTATTTATAAGGGGAGATTTATAAGGGGAGTACTTCTGAAGATCTATTATGATAAATAATAAACAAATTACATATTTTCTATGCATAAATTTTAAAATTGTAATAAATAAAAAAAACTATGTAGGTTACTTACGTACAGGGTGATTATGAAATTTGGGAACATTTTTGGGTAATGTATCTAAACTTAAAAAGTAACAAAAAATTTTTATAAAAATATGTCCTAAAATAATTTGTTTGCAAACTGTCATATTACAAATTATGAAATGCTGTAGGGGGAAAGTGGCATGAAACAGCCAGTTTTAAAAACAGGGATAAATAATATAGAAGGACATAAATAAATCAATTTTTTTTTTAAATCTGTAATTGTTCATGCATTTATGTACGTAATGTCATAAAACATTTTTCAAAATTAACGATATTTTTCGACTTCTAATCATTTATAAAAAATAAAATTTGGCTTTTACATAACCTATAGGTATTGAAACAGCCAACCTAATTTTGAAAAAGCCATGTTCTTATTACAAGATTAAAACTGCACATAACAAATATAATTTATCAATTTATATAATTAATACAATTATAAATAATTTTAAAAACAAATTCGAAAATTCACATAATTAAAACTGTAAAATTTGACGTTAGATCATCATTCAAATTAAATGAAAATCTTTATAATTTATATAATTAAATTATGATCTGATTGTTTACAATTATTATGCATTTAATTAAGTTTTATACTGCAGTGTTAAACATATTTCTCAAACAAATAAATTATTGATTGTTCAAATATTTTATATATTTAAAATTAATAACATTTTATTATTTGTAATAGTAAAAAAAATAATCGTGAATTACTTTTTGACAACTACGTCCAAGAACTGTAATAAAAGTTGTAGATCTTTGAGAGCAACGGTTTTGCTATTATTATCGTAATTTGACGTAAACATCTCAGTTTCTCGTATCCATTGACCTATTCATTAAAACATTTTTATATTAAGCGAACAACGATTGAAAAACTTTTTGTATGAAGACGACTTGCTTCGTATTGAATTTTATGTACAAGCTTGTACATAAAATATACATCTTTATTCGGTACAATAAAAACCCGTTGTTAACAGAAATCATCATACCACTTAATTTGGGTATTTACAATCGTGTTTCTTTTTGATAGTTTTAAAGAACTGTAATACAATTTTTTCTTTTTTATAACATCTAATATTAAAAGTTGTAAACGAAGAAGCATTTTTCCTTTCTCTACAGATTGGACTTAACGGCAAAAATTTTTATTGCAAAAATTCTATTAATTTTTATATGAATAAAAAATGTGGTAAATTTAATGCACAATACAACTTTTACATGGCAGTTCATCTAAAATAATTTACGCCCATACTTTTAAAAAAATTATCGTACTTTAGGTTAATACATAACCCTAAAATGTTCCTACTTCTATATACGCTTTATAAATTCAATATTTAAGTTTCTGTATAATTATTCTTTCCCACTTAAATTAGAGAGCGAATTTTCGATTTTTTTTTGAAAAACTTCTTTAAATAAAAAATTGAAACAAATTATAAATTTTTATTTGATAAATTATTTACTAAATAATATAATAACTACTTATGTATGTGTTAATTTTTCTAATATAAATTTATTAAAATTTTTTTAATTGCAAAAATTTTTTAGCCCAAAATGTTTATAGAAATAAGAAAATTATCATTTGTGTATATAAATTACATTTTAAAAATCCTAAATTAGAATTACCCTTCTTAATTAATTTTTAGGTTTTCAAATATAATTATGAGTTTTCCCACTTAAATTTTTTAGCGATTTCATTCATATTCCATGACTGTTTGGAAACAGTCTGGGTTTAACCCAATTATACCCACATTCACGATTCGCATTAAATTTTAAATAATGGCATTTACATAACTTATTGACAGTTTTACAATTAAAGTACTGTGTAGGTTATATTCTTGCAATTATAAAAACATTTTATATATAATAAGAAAATTATCATTTGTCTCTAAACTTACATTGTATTAAAATCATTAAATTAGAATTACACTTCTTAATGAATTTTGTAGGCTGCTTTGCAAATATCGTTATGAGAGTTTTAATATTTGATTTGTTATAGATTACATTCATATTCCATGACTGTTTGGAAACAGTCTGGGTTTACCACTGTACCCACATTCACGTTTCGCACAAATCTGAATCGAATGGCATTTACATAACTTATTGACAGTTTAACAGTTAAAGTACTGTGTAGCGTTAGTATTCTTAGCAAATAACATTTTTTTCAAATATATTTAAGATCAATACTTTATACTATTTTATATTATTATTTGCATTCCACTTACTCATAAATTCTTTTACATATATTTAATTGTATTATACTTTTCTTTTATTTATTAATATTAAATTATATATACAGGTTCGTTTTAATTAAAAGGTATATTGTACGATGTGACTACAAAATAAATAGCTTGGGTCTGCTTCAATTTGTTACAGAAATAGTCTTGATTTATGAGAAAAGCCTTATTGAATGGAGAGTTCTTACCACTATCAGTTAAATGAAATGGGACTTTTATTGGAAACTTTTATCAGAAAGTTCTTTGTTAGAAATTCTTATATCAAATTTCGAATTATATTATTTATCGTTATTTATTTACATATATTTATCGCAAAGTGATAAGTTGTAATCAATATTTAATATAATTAATTAAATATCGTTATAATGAAAGTTCTGTGATATATAAAATGAAAACAAATTCAAATAATCGTATATCAAAATTTGATAGGAAAGCAGTAAGAGTAATGATTAAATCTTAAGTTTTTCAAATATTTGATCGATTTTACAAAGGAGTGTTTGTGAACATTAAATTAGTTTTATGAAAAATCTATGCTTCAAACCATCAATCTTAGTAAAGAAAAATGAATTAAAAAAACCTGTTGTTTTTCTTGAAATATATTGAATTTATAAGAAAATCTACATTTTTTATGATTAATAATTTTAGTGTTTTGATAAAATGCACAAGGTATTAAATACAATGTGAACCTCATACTAAAAAATAATACAATGTCGTCAGATTTCTATTTATACATTATTAATAACCATTGTTTGGGTATCTGAATTGATATTTCTGTCAATAATGGTATCTAATCGATTTCTGATAGCGGCAAATGATAATTTCTTTATTATTTTTTAGCATGTTACTAGCTGTTTCGCCCGGCTTCGCACGGGTATTGCGAATTTCGAAGTAAAAACTATTTGTTTTCAAAATAAAATATAGCCTATGTCAGGGGTTCCCAATATTTTTTATACTGGGACTCCCTTTATAAGTTGTAATTTTGCGACGCTTTTCAAAAAGAATATATTTGTTTGTTGCTCTAGCAGATATTAAGATTAATGAATTTATTTCTTATGTTTATTTAATTATAGCTGGCCCGGCGAAATTTGTACTGCCTCAGAATTGAATAATGTGTCAAAATTCAATAACTAAAAATTAGCAGAAAACCAAAAAATAAAATACGCATACACTATTTCCAGAAAAAATACATATACATGCCAATTTTCATGGTTATGGGTTGAACGGTGTTAGAGTGAAACGGTAACATACAAATATATACCTATATGTATATACAAATACAGTAGACGCCGCTTAATGTGATCACGGTTAATGTTATCAACCGCTTAGTGTGTTCAAACTGTCTTTGAATCGGTCCACCCAATACAAAAGCATTACAATTTGTTCCTTTATTATTATCAATATTTCGTTTATTGTGATCAATGTTGAGCCCATTATGCATTAGGACAGCGGTTTCCAAACTATATGTAACCTCGCCTCCCTTCTAAAATATTTAATCATATGACGCACTTCTCAGTTTGACAACGTTGGATTAAACCCTTTGCTAAATATGAGGAAAAAAAATTATATAATGGATTTGCTTTAAATTGTTACGGGACGTTTCTATAGACCCCAAACCGACATAGCCGCAGCCATTCTTCCCTGCTTCTCCTTCAACACCGTAAATTTTTACGAATTTCTCGAGCAATTAAAAGTTGAAGTTTTAGGCACATTTTTGTAGCACAAAAGTTTACGTTTAAAAAATTGTAATGCCGTTCGTATTAACGAAGAATCTACTTCCTTGGCACTAAATTGCTCTAATTTTGAAACAAAATCAGTGGTTGTTAATCTGTGATTTTGCCCATATTTCTCTAAGTGAGAATTTTTCATTACTGGTTGTTAATATCTTAGGGCCCCCATAACGTGGTTTTTCTTCAATATTACCTTCTTTAAATTATGGCAACATGCAGCATGTCCTGTACTTAATTTTAATTGAAACATATCCGCTATTGAATAAAGATTTTTTTCTCTATAAAAAATGACAACAGATCTAATATTAATGTTGGTATTAAGTATTTTATTTTTTTTACAGTTTGAAAAAATATTTCTCATCGCTCTAATTGCAAAAACAAACTACCTTACCCTAACAGTCCGTAGTGTATTTTTGAAATAATAATATTGCATTTTTATTGTACCTTGCAGATTTTTAACTAAACGGTTATTGAGATTTCCAAGAACTTTTTCACAGCCTCTTTCAATGTGTTTGTGTTTCAGATTTTATTTGCGTAAACATTTTTAATTATATTTTAATCAAAATAAATAAATCGAGTAGAAGAATATTTCATCTAACATATAATAAACAAATTTTAATACTATAAACATACTTAATGTATTATTATGCTCATTTTATTGTTCTAGGTAGCATTTCTAAAAATGTGTTACATTACTGTATGTAGTAACTATAAATTACAAAATTGTATGAGCTCTTCATTAATAAATATAAAATTCCAACACGATTCGAAAGTATCAAATAATAATATGTAATACAAAAACATACTAATTTAAAATACTCCAAATCTTCTATGTAAGCAGTTCAGTTGTGATAACATCCGGCTTTATTTTATTTTCTTAGGATCTTAATTGGTAATAAAACGTGACTGATAAAAAAACACTCTTACAATACGATCAGTTTGTATGGGAAATTATAATTTTTGATTTTACTAGTTTTCTTGAAATTTCTTAATATTTTTCACCTATAGTTTCCTTGGACTTCTACAAATATTTCAAAACCAAAATTGGCCAAATCGGCCCAGCCGTTCTGGAGTTTTAGTCAGACTAACACTCGCCAATTCATTTTTATATATAAGATAAGATTATGATTTCTTCTGATTATGATAGCTCAATTGTTAACTATGAAATATTATATTTGAAGTGAATCAAGTTTAATTATTCACAAAAAAAAAAGAAATTTGTAATGTTTTAAAACATCTTAAAAATGTAATTGTTTAAGTTTTTTATCAGTACTAATTAGAATCAGATTATTTGTGGAAGTTTCTTGAAAGTAATACACCTACCGTTTACCTGTCTTTTAATAATAACACATTTCATTTTCTAACTTTACCAGTTTGATTATATAAAGTTGGAAAAGTAATTTTAAGTTTTGATAGTGAACAAGCTTATTTTAGTTAGAATTAACTTTAGTAAACTATTTCTAACAATCAAAACACCATTTCCATATTTATTTTACTTCCTTTTCTTCCAAGTTTCTCCGGACGTAATGTGTAGCAGTATTAAGGAGCCGTAATTAAATTCAAGTAGGCTATCTCACATTATGAATAATAATAGGAATCCTTTATGATAGTCACGTTCATACTTTAACGTTTCATATTCTACACTGCTTGCATTCTAGTTCTATTACGAGAGATAATGAATGCAACTGGTTTATCGCAGATTATAAATTTCGCTTAAATGCAATACTTGATAAATTACAACCTTGGAAGCTGTAATTCACATATTGACAACTTAAACTGAGTACTGTTAAATATTCATAGGGCTTTGTAGATATGGAGATAATACTAAGAATGCATTTGCTGAGTGAATAGTTACGATCTTCTAAACGTAAAGGCGAGAAAGGCCGTCTGAACGAGAAAGATCTACCGTCCCGTGGTTAATTTAACGATTACGGTTGCTATGGAAATCTTGGTTGAATAGTATGTCTGCTAAAATAAAGCTTTATAGTTGGTTTTAGTTCTTATCAGAGTTAAGTAACTCTGCTTTATAGTAGTTCTAATGCATTGTACTATAGGAGAACAGGAGTAGAATATAACGCACGTTCTTCTTACTAACATGAAGCACTTAATACCGAGGCCTATTTCTTTGTTTTTAAAAATGTAGCGGTTTATGTAGTCTTTGGTTCGACTTAAATGAAAAAAGTTATCATTACATGGTGTTTCATATTATATAAATGCAGCAAAGATGTAGGTCTAACTAGAAACTTTCAATAGCCAATCTGTCCTTTTGCACTTAAAGTTTATCAAAGTTTGGAGTTTCTAAACTTTTTACGTCTATTATACGACAAAAAAAATATATTAAACTTCCGTTAGTGGTTGACATTGATGTGATTTTAGCTATAAAAAAGTTTGGTTTACTCTATAATTGCTCTGTTTCACTAATAATAATTTAAACTGATAAGTTTTTTTACGCATATATGCGTAACTTGCATAATAATTTTTTTCTTATAAATACTTTTACAATAACAACAAAACTTATATTTATATTTTCAAAAAGTCAGTATAATTGTAGAAATTTTTTTAAATTATTTAGTATTAGTTTTAATTAACAGATAATATAAAATTTAGTATCTCTTTCTTAAACTTACAAAATAACTATTAAACATTTCATATGCAAAATCGCTGGAAAATGATCATTTATAAATAATTCACTTTTAAAAAGCATTTCTATATTAATTTAAAAAACGTAAAATATACAAATTAGATCACATATAAAAAATTAAATGTATTAAGATTATTGCTTTGCTTTATCTTAGGGGGAAGGGAAAATAAATTCATTTTTGTACATTAAATTTAAACAAATAATTTTTCAAGGATTTTTTATTTTTTATGGATGATGAAATTACCCTCGTTATCAACACCTTTTGTCATCCAAGATGCACATTTTCAATGCAGGTCCGATAAAAATCAATTGGTTTTTGAGCAAAATATCTGAAAATGCATTTTGAATATCATCTAAATTTTCAAATTTTTTGTCACAAGTGTTATAGCAATCAGATAAATGGTAATCCGATAATGCAATGTCACGAAGGGTATGGTGAGTGAGGCAGTACCCCCCACCCCTATTTATTACATTTTGACAAGGTTCTTTTTAGTCAGTGCGGTCTTGCATTATCGTGTTGCAGAATAAGACCTTTTCTGTTGACCACCACAGGACACTTATCAATTAAAGATTAATTTACTCGATCCAATTGTTCACAGTAAAGGTCCGGATTTACAGTTTGTCCAAGTTTCAGCACTTCAAAAGTAACGATTCCGCAAATACTCCACCAAACGCGCAAACGTAATTTTTTGGAGTGTAAATCTGACTTAGCACTACTTCGTGTTAGTTCATTAGAAAATGGGAAGATGCATGCCGTAGATCGGTTAGCTTTGTTTTCTTCGAACTGATTATACGGAACCCAAACACTTGCTCTGCCTATTTTATCAATCTGTTGGAAATATTCTTGGATAATCGACCAAAGTTGGATAAGAATGTTTGACAGTTCCTCAATTGCTCTACACGAATTTGTATTCACTTCAGCCCTTAACATGATGTCATTGTCTAAGTTGTTGGTCTTCCTGATCGATACGAGTCCGAAAGATCAAAATGACTGAATCTGAACTTAGAAAGTCATCTTTGGCATTTACGCACGTCCCATGCACTTGGAAACGCCTCGCAAACGTTTTTGGCAGCAACTGTTGCGTTACTACTATTCTGAAACTTAATTAGCATACAATGTTAAATATGTATTTTTTCTGGTGTTTGGCGAGCCATTTCACCAAAAAATGGCAAAAATTTTTTTTTCTTATGGACGAGTAAACCAGTAACTTTAACCTTAAAACATCTTTGACACAACTACTGATAAATGGTAAACAAATATTGACATGCATAAAATCGAAATTACGTACCGGAACCTCTAATATTTATAATAAAATTGTTAGAATGACTCATTAGTCATCAAACTTCCACAAAATTGTATTCTAAAATAAGACAAATAATTGGCCTATTGTTGTAGTTTGTAAAAATTGTATTTATAGATTTATAACATTAAGTATATGTATGTAGAAAACAATATGTACCAAATTAATGATCTCGCCTTTTTAAGTAAAAGCCGCGATTAAAGAAACCGCGACGTTTTCAAATGAACTGTTTGTTTAAAGACTTAGGTATCGGCTTCTTAATACGCTATACAAACTCAAATCATCCATCTCTACTAAATTGCAAAGTGCTTGCTAATTCAAACTATATTGCAAGTATTGCAAAATTTATTACATGTGTAAAGCAAATTTTTAGTAGATATTAATATTTTAACAAAGTCTTACAATGTGGACTTTTCCGGCCATAATGTCGTAACCAATTTAAATCTAAATATTACCGAAATAATTTACAATAATTTTTATATAGCATTAAAAAATATAAACAGATGTGGCATGACCAGTTTGTTTGTTTAAAATTTTGAAAAAAATAATGTTAATAAATGGTCGCGATAATGGTATTTGAAGTGCATAGAAATGCCAATCTCGTTGTGAGCGTTACTGATAATATCTTCAAATTCAAACAAACACAAACATAGCTTTAAATATTTACTTCATGTCTTAAATGATAACAAGTATCACATTCGTTTTCAAAAAAGCTATAGCAAAAAAATAAATCTCACGTTAAAAATATGCTTTAAATATTAATTGGCATAAGAAAACAACAAATATCTTCTTTCTCTAAGAAATGTCCATATGTAGGTAAAAAAACTATAGCTTACATACATACTTACTATTATACAATATTTTTGCTGACTATTCAATGCACATAATATGTATTTATTTACAAGAAGCATTATTAGGAATAAATAAATTAAGCTCATTTATTTTAACAAACGAACTTAAACATTTCAGGTACGTTTATCTTGTGCAGATGGATTGGAATGAAGAAATGCAATTATTATAAGAAACAGTAAAGAGATCGTTATTTCTCATTTCAGTTCTGACTATTATATTAAAGCCATGGTTCGCTGGGAGTCTCACGAAGTCACGTCTTGCGGCAATTGGCTATACTTCTTGTCAGATTACCCAGAAGACGTATTTTCTCGAATAGACGTTTACAAATCGATTTACTTTTCTTTTATTTCTGGATAATTGACGATAATGATTCTTAAAAATGTATCCAAAGTTTAACTGCGATTTCAATTCCATTTTATATGTCTAAGAAATGTATGAAGAATCAAACTATATAACTGTTGGTTATGTTGAACGCAATAAAAAATTTAATAAAATATATTTTTCGACCATATGCTCTTTTGCAAGTTTTTCTAATAACCGAAGCAGCATCTTCAGATAATTAATATTAATTATTATAAAAAATGGCCAAAAACCTGATTGTGACAATTAAGACGCGTTAGCTGTGATGAACATTAAGAAGGTGTGAGATAAATAGATATTAATTTAAGTGTGTCCACACCCGTTTGGATTTATTGGAGCAACTGAATTCTCGTAATAATCGATCCACTTTGAAAGTCGGAATAGTCAGCGTAATTCCTTTGTGTTGAGAACCAAGTTGATATAGTAGAAGCGAAACCTAGTAAATTTATTATGTGTAAATTATCAAAATTTGTATTAAATTCAACTAGTATAAATTACTTCAAAACTGAATGCAAATAATGCTATTAATTCGAACAACGCTTAACAGGTAAAAAGGAGAATAATTTAGTTATAAAATAGCAAGATACCAGTTTGAGAAATTCAACCCAATACATTAGAATCCTAGGTAATCCAAGTTAATTACTTGCAGTGTACCTCCATGAAATAAGAGAATTCGAGACAAAGCTTAAGACTTAATCCGACCATCTGAGAAACTTCTTGTCTCTTTTTCTAATGATTCAAAGGCCAAAGTTTATTGGAAACAAATTTGAATAATCTTAAATTATGGGCGTAAAACGTGTTAATTGTCGTTTTTGCCTTATTATTTTCTAATTTAGATAATGTAAAACGCAAAAAATATATCTATACTTGACTTAGTCATATTTACATAGCACGTATTTTTTGAATAATTACTTGTTGAGGTATATACAGATTATTTTTTTCTATTTACATTTAAAAAATAATTTTACAAAATACTTATAACAAGTACAAATTATCCAAGGTATACAATCACGATAAAAGTTTCTTAGATTAAATTAAAAAGTTCACGTGTATTTGAGAGCATAGATTAAAAAAAAACCATTTTGTAAAAATGTGGTCTGAACAAACATCTCAACCTTTAAAATTGCATGAAGCAACTATATTAGGTTTTGGGAATCACGAATAGAATAAGAATTATCTACGCTTAAGGTGAAAACTGAAGCAACGTCGGAATATCGAATGGTGTGGTTTCATCTCTTCATATTGTGGTAAATGTTAAACATTATAAAGAAATGACGTCAATTTTAGACATTTTTATATTTACATATTTCCTTTATATACCAAATAACCTTCTTTATTACACCGTTGGATATTTTATGGTAGGTGTGTCAGAACAGCTATTGTTTAAAAAAAATTGTTGAATTATTTTAACTTTTTGTAATTACAGATGGCCTATTTTGATTTACATAAATTTCATAAAACAGTTAATTCGACGCAGGAGAAGTTACGTGGAGTAGAAAAGTACCATACGAATTTTAATTTGAATTTTACTCCGTTTGGTATGCAGCGAGTTTTCCGTCCTTTAAGCACCCTCTTACCTATATTTGCACTTACATATTTTATTGTTTAATCTAGGGTTATTTGATTCTGCTTTAAATTATATGTGGTTTTGTAGACTACGCGCAGAATGCATTACAATTCAGGTATCAAGAAAGGATATATGTTTTTAAACTTTTACATTGAAAGTAACTGTAGTTAATTATAAATAACTTATAGTACACAAACATTTCTTTAAAAAATATATTTTACTATTGTTTCAAATCAATAATATTATTAGTATTAAATATATACTCTGTTCTACAACAAATGAACTAACTATAATACATATTTGTTTCGTATTTTATTGAAATTTATGGAAATTTAATGAACTGTAATGCTATTTCTATTATTTAACTATAAAAAGCTTAGTAGGTACGTACGGCACACTATAAACATAATTAACTGTGCGATTCCTTGAAATCTGTATTGTAATTAAGTTATCGTTTGAGCTTAAGGCATTTGCGGTAATGAATAATAAAATTAACGCACTCTCCAGAATTTGCAACACCGTTACTATTACTAAAATACTACCACCAACAACGACACAAGTAAAGGCTTCCGGATGAATGCCATGTCTTTTAATAGCGCTATGCCGACGTTTCGCAAACAACAGTTTGCATTTTTAAGGCTGGATGTTCTAACGCTTGAGTATTATAGCATCAATCCGGATTGCTCAACCAGTGTCGATGTTGGTGATAGTGTTAGTAATAGTGGCAGAGCTACTGGCAGTCAGAGAAGTGGCAACATTAGTTGTGATGACTGTATTAATGTTAAGTTGTCATTTAAAATATAATCTTCAATAACTTAGGTGTGGGAGAAAATGGCAATACTTAATTTAGGTGATACGGAAGTAACAACAACTACAGACAAATGGAAACATATACCTAAAGAAGTGCAACTTTTGATAGTAGCAATTGCAACACGGCGGTCATTAATACTACCAAAGCTATGCAGAATTAACTTTAAACTATTAATTTTTTCATTTTATAACTGTCAATTAATGTACACTCCGGCCATTTAGTTTTGGCACGATCAACCATCCACAAAAATCGTTTACAGATTACTTAAAAATAAAGATATCTCAATTTTTATTACTTACTTATAAATCAAAGCCTTTTACATATGTAAGAATTAAAAAACCCTAAAAAAAAAATTAATAAAGAATAAAAACATTATTCTTTATATGAAAGTGTATTTAAACCGGTCATTTAATTTTGGCACGGCCGAAAATTTCCATCAAAATTTTTAGCAAAATACTCGTTTTTTTATAAAAAAACAACAATTACTAATAGTTTTTGAGATTACCTAGGGTGTCATATACTACCAGATGTGTAATTTATAAATAATTTTTTAAAAATTTATCGGCCGCGCCAAAATTAAATGGCCGGTTTAAATACACCTTCTTGTAAAGAATAAGTTCTTTGTTGTCTGTTAATTTTTTATCTTAGGGTTTTAAAATCATATTTATGTAGAAGTCTTTGATTTATAAGTAAATTAAAAAAAAAATTGAGATATCTTTATTTTTATGTAATCAGTAAAGGACTTTTTTGTGGATCGTTTATTGTGCCAAAACTAAATGGCCAAGTGTATATTAAAATAATTATTTAAAAATATTTACATTTCTGTATTTGGAAATTATTGTTAATTGCTCATTTATTTGATATTTTCAATAGATTAATTAGCTTACGGAGGTTACATTAAATTTTTAGAATATATATAATTTGCCAATTGTGTGTCTATGAAATAATTTAACTTTTATAATTTTAAAATGTAGTTACCTATAATAATGAATTTGAACTGATTTAATAAAATTATTCTTTACTTGACTGTATCAAATTAATTATGTATGGTTGATTAAACAAAATTGTTAAAATCGGCCTTTTATCCGTTTTATACTTTGTAACGTAATGAATATTGTTCAATTCTCAATGACAGATATAATTTGTTCAAACATTAAGTAAAATACACCTGGGAAATAACTGTGCTGTTTCGTATTTAATTAAGACGAATATCCTCACTGATTTTCATTGTATTTTGTACATATGTAGAATGTATAAGCTTCATTTAAATAAAAGTGCTACTGTCAACTGGGATTGCAAAACATATTCCTTAATTCTAAAATATTTATCAACGTCATATGATCATAAATCGTATCTACATAAATCATTTTTCATGGAAGGCAGAAAATTACTTTTTATCTAAAAAAAATTTAATACTGTAAATTATTTCCTAGAAAAACAACTGAATCAATGTCAGACATATTTCTATAACTGACAACTTTCAAAGCAAATTTTAGTATTTTTGATTTTATTTTGTTAAAATAAACACGACCATTTGAATCTTCTTTGTATCACTGATTAATTAGTTATTCTATATCAATATCTACGTCAAATTCCACAAACGTAAAGTTGCTAATGCTTTAATTTGATTAATTGCGCCTGGAATTCTAAGATTTTCATAAAGAATTCAATTGGGAATGTGCTATAGGACATCTGCTATTAAAATACAAAATTTAGTTTCAATTTTTTTTAATTTTTACTGTGGAAGAAGAGCTTTTATCCCTAACGTTAAATCACATGTATTATACATATATCAACTTGACCAGTTTGTTTTAAACTTTAACGCCCCGTATTTCAGTGAATGATTAACCATTCGTTTGCGCTAACGCCTGTTTAAGGCTGCGCAGAATGTAAAAAACATGGCGGTGCGCAGCCTTAAACAGGCGTTAGCGCAAACAAATGGTTAATCATTCACTGAAATACGGGACGTTAGTATTATAAATTCCTGAAATATGCTTTATTGGTTACCTTACTTATCTATTTGTTAATAAAATTAAAATATGACATTTAATGTTATTTTTTTAACATTATTAAAAAAACCGGTACGTGTACTTATGTACGCGAGTTAGATGTTATACTTCTTTGGCGTAACTAAATTAAATATAATCACGTGTTACGTTGGTTACATAACAACATAGTAACTATAAGCTAGATCAGTCGTTTTAGAATTATATGTTACTGCGCCCTTTTTAAGAAAATGTAATCTTGACGCCTCCCCACTGTACACTTATTTTCCAATTTACACGGTAGATAAGATCCAGAGAAAATCGTGTAAATTGACATCATAATTTTTTATATAGCAAACCGTATAAATCGAAAACAACGCAAACTATAAAAAAATTGGTTAATTATTTTTAGTAATTAATAACTTTTTTTACGTAAAATAGATGTAAATTTTGTTAGTGCATTTGTTTTACCTATTAATTAAAACTATGTACCTATATCTAATTCCTACAAATCTAGGTAGGTATACAGTAGCGCCCAAAAGTGAGTGCCTAAATGATTTTTCGAGAAGAACTTTTTAAAATATGGGCCATTTTACTTCATTTATGAGTATGTTATACAGTTTTGTATGAGAAAAAGAATTATTATGTTTAAAACGTGATAAACAAAAATTTACGGAAGTTAAACGAGCCCAGACTTATTTGTGTAAAAAACGCATTTTTCAGAACAGAACACTAAGAACGATTTAATAAAAAATAACTGTATAACAATACACTAAAACAATTTTATAATCATAAAAATGCCTAATACTTAGTTGGGAAACCACGAGATTTTATAACTGCCTGACAGCGAGATGGCATTGAATCAATAAGATTTTCAAAGACTGAATCAGGCATTGCATTCCATTCCTTGTCCAATTCGGCAAATTTTTCATCTTTATTCTTAATGTTTTTGTTTCGACAACGTCTTGCCAGCTCTTTCCACAAGTGTTCTATCGGGTTGAGGTCGGGAGATTGACTGGGCCACTGAAGAATCCTGATTTGTTGCTGCTGCAATGAAGTCTTGACAATCGAGGAGGTGTGCTTAGGATCGTTATCCTGTTGTAGAATCCATCTAGGAGGCATATTTGTATGGGCCCATGGTAAGACGACATTAGTCAGCATATCTTTGTAACTTTGGCCAGTCATTATTCCGTTAATTTTAATGATGGGGCCCATGCCATTACGAGAGAAGGCTCTATAAACCATAACTGATCCACCTCCATGTTTTACTGTCGGTTTTATGTATTTTGAATTGTATTTTTCTCCAGGAGGACGTCTTATGTATTGTATTCCGTCGCTTCCAAATAGATTGAACTTAGATTCATCTGTGAAAAGTACTTGACTCCACTCGGCTGCTGTCCAATGCAAGTGCCGCTTTGCAAAATCCACGCAATCCTTTCGATTCTTGAGTTTGATGAAAGGTTTTTTAGCTGGACGTCTGCCATTCAAACCAGCATCACTCAATCTTCGGAAACTGTCATTCGACTATTATTTAGACCTTCACTTTGATTGAATTCTGCTGCCAGATCCACAGCTGAGAGAATCGGATCCGCTTTGGAGCGACGAACAATGCGTGTATCTAGCCGGCAAGAAGTAACACGTGGTCTACCAGTTCTTTTATCATTCTCAACAGAATTTCTCTGATCAAACCTTTGAATAATTCTTGAGACAGTACGAGCTGGCATCTTTAGAATCCGTGAAATGGCAGCTGCTTTCATGCCAGAGTTTTTCATATCTATAATTGCTTTCCGAATGGCTGGAGAAGTTTCAACCCTTGGCATTGTTAAAACTTGGTCAATTGTTACTGAACACAAAATAGTAACCCAAATATTCAAGAAAAACCAATAATGTGACGGCGCGGAATATGTAAAAAATGACTATTGCAGTAGAAATGGAACATAACTTAAAATACCGTATCTGCGCAACAGTTAACTATTAATAATATTTTCCAACATCAAACTGTACAATATACTGAAATTTGAAGTAAATTGGCCGAGATTGCAAAAAGTTATGCGTGAAAAACGGTTTCGGCACTCACTTTTGGGCGCTACTGTATGTATGCATTATCCACTTTTATTTTAAATTAAAATAAATGACTGAATGATGCACATTTTGAAAATAAAACTCTTGTATTGGATTAAATTAGTTTATTGTGATGTGAAAGAAATAAAATTGATATAAATAAATCCAATGAATACGAAAATGTGCACGTTCAAGCGAAAAGTGGCACAATTCCGAGCGCGGGAAGCAAATGTAGCGCTGGTTGCATGCGGCCTGCTGATTATTTTCGGAGGCCTGCGACATTAAAAAAAACCGGTGCGTGTACTTTTGTACGCGCGTTACAAGTTATACTTCTTTGGCGTAACAAAATTATATATAACCACGTTTAAAAATTAATATACCTATGTAAATAAATTTAATAAATACGAGGATATGGGCATGCGAGCGCAACGTGGCACTTTTCCGAGCAAAAGAAGCATATTAAGCGCCTTTCATTTTCCCAAGATCGGAATGTGCCATTTTGAGCTCGAATGTGCACACCCGGTTTTAAGCATGATTCACAACAATTAATTTATATTCTGGGACGGCTAACTTTAACCGTCGAATTTAGGTTGTCTATGAGCTCGCAACTTCCGTTGTCTACTAAAATTTTTCTCTCAACTCGCCGAAAAACATATAACTTTAAAAATAATTTTAATAGCCACTGCACAATATTGTATGCAATTGTTTAGGCTTTAGTTTCCTGTAGATGCAAATTTCCATTAAATGTGCACATTCTCAAATATTCATGCATGAATACAACTTTTGTAGAAAGTAACATGTTGCACTTCGTGGTTTGTTTATTTAACAGTGTTTTTTGCTTCTTCCTGCAAAGTTTATCCCCTTGTGACACACTTTACTATTCTCAGGAAGTCCTTATTTTGGATCGTAAAGTACGTAAAGCACTTCCTTCATGAAGATTTTATGAAGACACGAAATACGTTAGTAAATACTTATTTCAACTGTTCCTTAACCAATTCTTACAAATTAGTTTTTCTATAATCATGTACGTATTGTTAGATGTGTTTTATTACTTTATTAGTTCTAAAGATTAAATCTTTTAGTTTAATTTATTCCTATAGACACATTTATTAAAAAAAATATAATAAAAAAGATGATTAATCAACACCAGAAACTTTCGAAAAGTAATTTTAAGATTGTTGTTTAAAAATATGAAAAAAAATTCCCGACTACAATTCTATTTCACGCAGTTCGACTTTCGTAGTTTCCTAAGTAGATCCGGAACTTAGGAAAACCAATAAAACTTTTAGCTGAAAACATAAATATCGTATATATTATAAGAACAGAAGTTAAATGGACGCTGACATAAATGTTACAATCGTAAATAAAATTTTATGAAACAAACTGTAATTGGTCGAACGAGAATAAGTTTTTTTTCAAAAGTTTAAATTTTACAAATGGTTGAGGCTGAAAGAACTTTTTCATATAGTTTGACGTCACGTCACATAATTTAGATTTATAATATTGATAAGTTAGTTTAATGTTGACATTTTTTTTAAACGTACTATATTAAATTTATATTTTTAAGTACATTAATATAAATTGGCAAAAATACAAAGTATATGGAATGTGGCGTACACCATTTTTAAATACATACATTCCTAATTGTTAGGGTTTGACTTAAAAACACTCAACTGATATTTTGAGAAATTATAGGATTGCTTAATATTCTAAGCAGGATTGGCTTTTTGTGTTCTCAGAAAGTTAAGACGTAGGAAGATAGTATAAAAATATTATTGATAGGAGCCGATATACGTTACGTATTAATTAGATTGAAAAGGTACAACTTTTTGTTTAACTGTGCATTTCTTTGTTTTGAAAAAGTACCCATAAATCCAGAAGCATTTTATAAAAAATCTAGCTTAATAATTTCATTCATTTTTTTTACTAATGGCAAAATATGACTTTTATGGTTTCGGACACGTGCAAATCATAAGGACTAACATTTATAATATCATGTTACATTTTTTATCGTAGCGTCTAGTAACTTAGCATGAACTTGAACGTTCAGTAATTTGTAATTGCTCCATTTTTTTATAAAATATTGAATTTGTTAAGGTTGTATTTTAAACAAATTATAATGTTTATTTGTGATAACTACTATTTAAATAATTTGTTAATGGTTCTCAAATAGTAAAAACCTCAAGTTAGGATATAAACCTTTGCGGGACATTTTGATAAATTCACGAGGATCGTGTACTCTCGAAGCAAAATACATCAAAGTCCAGCAAAACGACGTAGTTTAAAGATAGGACGTTTTTTCTGATAAGTTGGCAAATACCATTACTTATTACTCGAACATTTCACTTAAAAATAATGTTGGACTCTTTTCCTGTTTTACACAATACGAATGTGACTGAACTCGACAGAATCAGAATCCGTACTAATCTCAATCCCACTTCTCAATATTTAAAATTAAGCAATTAACATTTAATAAATACACACTTTATCATTATAAAATTAATATTCGTACTACATATAAAAATGATATTATACTGTACAGTTTAATATTAATATTAATATTAATGCCCAAACAAACACTCCTATGATTTAATACTTCCGGGTCCGGTTTAAACCATAAACAAGCTTCTAGAAAATATAAAGTAGTTTTAGCGTTTTTAACAACTGTTGTGAAGAAAAGCAAATATTTTATTAATTCTAGCGACTATGCAGCAAAATTAAAAATTGTGACGGTCATTGTGTCCCTTCTTGTGAAAGACGTTCTAAATTAAATTATAAATAGGGGAACCTGTTGAACCTCGGCCAGTTTTTTAGTTATATATTTTTTATTGTAATTTGACGTACCGTACACAAACCGTATTAGCATATATTAAAAGGTCTATTATTTGAGTAGCCACCACAAAAATATCAGCAATGTCTATTTCATACTTACATGTGTTTAAGACGTTTAAAAAAAAATGGTTAATTAGGCCAAGGTACAACACACCCTATGTACTTCGGCCAGTACGACGATGTACCTAGGACACATTGAAAATTTAAGGGTAAAACAAGATTATATAAAGAAACATTAACTTTTCTCTACTAAAATTGTTTTATTCGGTCGAGTGAAATATTTAATCACAAATTTTTAACAAAATCAACATAACATTCATAGTATTTCTTTCTTAACTTTTGAATCAGTCATTAGGACTAACTTTTATAAGAACACTAGCAATATCTAGGTATATTATTCAGTCTTAAGCATTTAGCAGAAACCCCAGTACTTCTGTATCTTTGGAACATAATAACTTTCTCTGGTTTTGTTAACTCTGAGGCATTTTAATTTTTCTGTAATGTCACTTATCGGAACCTTCGTTTACAAATATAACATAGTCGCCAATATTGTAATTAATAGGCGTTCTTTTCTTCTTCTCTTTACTTCTAGACATGATTTTTTAAATATTAAATATATTTTATTGGGAATCTATTATATAAATGTGAAATACATAAAAATATATCCTCCTGGTCAAAGTATAACATCCAGGATGTACCTAGGCCACTGACCAAAGTACAACTGATCGATAGTGACCGAAGTACAACACTACTTCATTGCTGTAGAAAACGGTGGATTTTAATTATTTGAGGATACATTCTCGCAAGTTTATTATTTTTAAATACTTGTTAAGTCAAAGAACCGACCGCATATAAAAGTTAAGCGATTATTATAAAGCGTATAAAACTATTAGATTTCAAAGTATATTAAAAATAATTACTTTTTTCGACAAAAAATTTTTAACTTCGATAACACCAACTACCGGCTTAATGACGGTAAGCGACTAACTACACATTGGATAGTTAGCAGTGATGTACCGAATACCACAGACAACAGAATTTAATAGCGCGGGAATATTTCAAACGGGCCAATTGGCCTAGGTACACATATGGCCCAGGTTCAACAGGTTCCCCTAAGGTCTAACAAAGTTGTTCCACTGCTTAAAAATTCCTGGCGCACAAAACCATTTTAAACTGAAACAATTTAAAAAAATCACTTAACGTAGAAGGGTACCACTAGTTATTACGTTTCGCGGACTGTAGCTGGCGCTGCTTATTTTTAAATTACAGATTGAAATCACTAGTTCTTAATATACCAATAGATAGCACTCGTGTATGTTACGTCACACACATCGTCACTCTCACTGCTCATGACGTCAAAAATACAAGTGCTTATTAAAAGGCAGCTATTGCAAAACAGAAACTGTGTAGGTGGCACAGGAGATTAAAACTTTTATACCACTTTCTCACAAGAATACTAGGTTGAAATTGCAATATAATTTCTACCTAATTATTTAAAGTTTTATACCTATTTATCTAAAATTTTGATTACATATAATACATACATATATATTGTAAGTTGCATCAATCGAATTTGTTTTTACTAGTAATACTCTGAAACAATTAGTGAAGGTGGAGTTTAAAATAATTTACCCTTATGAATAAATTATTTTTCACATACCTATTTTACGACCATTATTAACAAATATTGTCTAATAAAAGTTGTTATCAAAAATTAAAAGATTTGTTAGTACTATTATCTTTATAGATCTCGTAGTATTTTACAATAATACCGTTTCGAAAAAATAAATGCTCTTCTTCTTCTTGCCTTTTTATACCTGTAGTAAGGTTGAGGCGATTTACCGCTCTCAAAAATAAAATAATTAAAATTCTATAATAGGTAAATAAGTTTTATTATTACATATAAAAGTTTAAAAAGGTAAAAAAATAATGATAGAACATTAATTAATTGTAACTCATAGGTGTATTCGGATTGTAAAACAAAATGCAATCGAGATTCTTTCCATGTGTTATTTAACATGTTATAAATCATAATGAATTTTACAGTCTTTTGCAAATTTTATTTCAATCATACGTTAAATTACTAATTAATTAACAACCTAAAACCAGATTAGTTATCACAAGATTTTTTATCACGCAGATTATGTTTAGTTAAAAGAAAACACTGTGATGATAAAGGGCTAAGGATTCAGACTATGAAAAGATTGAAATAACATTATTAATGTTTAGAATACCCATCCAAAGTGCAAAAGTCTATAATTTCAAATACAATAATAATTTCAAAAAAAGTACTAGTATAGAAACGTACATATAATTTATGTGTTTTGTTTTGAGCTGACTATAAAAATTTTACGACTTCCGGTGTAACCCAAAATTGTGTCAATATTCTTATAGTAAACGAAAAGGTATTAATTGTATATCAAAATTGAATAGAGCTTGCAAAGCGCCTTTCTAAATATATACTCCCGCAAAATTAAGGAGCAAAAAAATTCCAAATTTTTCGGTTTTTTTGACGGGCTGTATTTAGGTGAAAATGGTGGTAACGAGGTCGTTAAAAAGCAGTTTGAAGCTCCAAGGTTTTAGTTTTCAGATTTTGTTTTCAAACATTTTTAAAAGCAACGGTTTTACGTGAAGATACCAAATAGAGCAAAGAATTTTTTTCAAATTTTATGCATTTTATGTTCAGTCCACGGGCTTGGAAAACTTTTTAAGGTTGAATAATTTAGATATTATTCATTATTATAAATAATCAATTATAACAGAAAAATAACTAATTGAATTTTTTTAAAAATAGAAATTTTTTTCAAATACAAGACAATTATGATCTGCTCTTCGCGTATTATCAAGCAGCGACCGTAATTTGCTTAGGTCTCCTATAAAGATATCCCTCGCTCGTGATACTCTGCTGCTAAAACTTGCAAGTTGACGGAAAGCTGCATGCGACCTTGTATGCATATTTCTATCTCTTTTATAACTTCAACCTCTCAATCTACCTCCAGTCTTGGTAAGCAGACAGCTTCGACAAACACATGTGTAATTATTGGTGACGTCGTATATACATACGTCAACAACATGCACACATTAGAAAGGTTTGCAACAAAGATTTTAAAACTGTTTTCTGTGGCCAGAGGCAGCACATTCTATACAAATATTTTCATACACATTTTAAGTACTTCAAACATTAATTTCTAAATATTAAACTGTTTATATTTAATTGTAATTTATTCAAAAAATTCATAAAACTGCACAAATTATACGGCTATAAATATTATTTGAATTTAATATTTTTTAAAGCAGGAGAAACCTCCAACAACTATATTTTCATTATTTCCCAAACCCTAGCTACGATTTTTTTAAAGTTTAAATTTTTGCGTTATATTACAATATCAACAAGCTGTCCAAATTTTATTAATTTTGAACTTCCAGTTTTGTGACTTTACTCTTACAAAATATCGTTTTTTTTTATATATTTCTGAAACTTAAGCTACAATTTTTTTTAAATTTTCCCAAAACAATCCTTTAATTAATAATAACCTATGTTCCAAATTTGGTTAACTTTGAACTTGTAGTTTAAAAGTCGGGGGGTACACTTCCACCTTAATGATATTGAAGAGTTTTTAATTAAAATTCGGTTTAGGATTGTATTATTAAATTTTAAATTAACAAATATTTATGATTGTCGGTTTTGTTTAATTTTCAATCTAAAATTTAACCAAGTGTAATAGCATTTTGTTGAATCGAAAGCAATTTTCTGAAAGATATTACTTTTAGACGTTGCGAAGAAGAACACTTGGGATATATTAGGCAACTGCGTCTTCGTTAAACGAAAACAGAAGGTGATATGTTGAAAGGTTAACCAAATATTAATGTAGGTCTTCCCATTTAAGTACACGATTCCAAGAAACATTTAACTGAAAAGGAGTGTTAATAAAAAATGCTCACAATTAAAACACTATAGGTACACCTATCCTTCGATTTATGTTGTAGCTAATTTTTATACATGGTTATTTTACGTTCAAATTACCTCTTGGTACTCTTATTTACGTGACACTTTTTATTAACGTTATAATTTCCGTTCTCTTTTTATATAGGGTAAACGCGGGAGAGATGCCGCACATTTCCAATATTTAATAAAATAATATTTTAACAGGTTATAATTACACTGGCACATAAAAAAAGAAAAGTGGTCAGTACTTTTGACCAGACCCACCTAGGGTTATGTATTTCGATGTTCTGAATTTGAATTTGAGGTCGGTTTACCCAATATACCTCTAAAATTTTGAGTAAATTGCAAAAAACCACTAAAAATTCCATTATGAAAATGAAGAAAATTTGATTGAACTAGATCAAATCTTCTTTATATGTATATTTTGATGAGATGAATCCAAATTCAGAATCTCTTAATCTCGATCATTCATATATTTATCCAAAATCGTAGAAAATAGTAAAAAAGTAGTAGAACATAGCCAAAAATATCACGAGCACACAAAAAAATTGGTCAGTACTTTTGACCAGACCCACCTAGGGTTATGTATTTCGATGCGCTGAATCCAAATCCGCAGTCTGTTTGACCCGTACACCCCCAAAATTTTGAGTAAATTGCAAAAAACTGCTTCAATTGGCTAAAAATTGCAGTTTTTTGCAATTTACTCAAAATTTTAGAGATATATTGGGTAAACCGACCTCAAATTCGCATTCAGGGCATCGAAACACATATCCGTAGGTGGGTCTAGTTAAAAGTACTGACTACTTTTTTATTTTTGTGTGTCAGTGTTATTATATAATTATCTAATACAAATGCAAAACTAAATAATAATTCCATTAAGAAATGCTCTTAAAATTAATAACCAAAAAAGCTATCAATGCGGCGTCTCTTCCTCGTGCTTGGTAGAAACGCCGCATTAAAAAGAGATAGATGCCGCACTTATAATTTCTGTGGTTCTTAATTTTTTTCTCGTAACTTAGCTTTTGGACATACATTGAACATGTTTATATACATCGCACAAGTTTCTTGAAGCCATTCTGAGCATTTGAAACATCGAAATCAATCATCTTCTTTTCTAGTTGCCTCATATGACTCAAAGCATTCTACACAAAAATATTATCTTTTACTTGTGCCTTTATGATTGCGTTTTTTGTCAAGAGGCTCTTCGTCACTGTCACTTAACTTGTGCATAATATTGATTTCATTGTCTAACTTGTATAACTTACCTATACCGATTTCTTACTACATATATTTTGTTTAATATAAAAAAAACATAATGTAAGAGGTTTTTAACTGCATAAAAAATCTACATAAAATCAGCAGATATCGAGAGATAAGTGTACAAATATTATTCAGTCGAACAAAAAATTTATAATTTTATTGGATTATTTATGTAATAATGTTTTAAAAATAAAATGCGAAATGCATACTAAATTAAATTAATTAGAAAATAATATTTTCTAATTTAATGTAAAGGAAGACATTTAAAAACAAAATGTTCATGTTTTTACTGAAACTCACCTATATTGCAGGTATAATTATGTATTTTTCCAAACGACGACAGCGGTTTGAGACTCGAAGGAAGGTCCAGATAGGATTATCGTGGAGGTGTAATAATAATAAATAATACTCCAGTGCTGCATTTGGTGTATTTTTTTTTTGTTTACAGTTTGTAATAATTTGTAATTAGTGAAAATATAAAAAGGGTATGTGTGTGTTGACTTTGCGCTTTAGACGCGAGTTTGGTCATGTGCAATTATTAACCATGACGCCCCTTGGCATGGCTCTCTTCGGGATGGTCTGGCTATTACGTGTGCGCTCTGAAATGAAACGATGTGCAAAATGTAGACGCCAAGAAAGCACGCAAGCCGAAGAACGCACTCCTGTTACATTTTTTACCATAGATACTCCAGTTTCTATTCCATGTCCCAATACTTTAAGTCCTAGCCATACGTTAGCCCCTACGACATACTGTGAAGTACATGGTTTTAATCCGCCCAAAGAAGGTGAGTTTTAATCATAAATACATTTAATTAATTAAGCTGGAGTTTGCATTGTATGTCTGTTTTAATATCAAGTGTGTTTCATGAAATATGTCTAGCGCACTGTGTTCAGTTTAAAAGAAAATATATATTTAGAAATATTCATGTGTAGGTATAATCTGTTAAAAATTGTCCAAAATGCGGGTTGCCAGTTACAGAAATTACAAACTATTTTAATATAATTCATAAAAAACTTAAAATGCTGTTTTGTGTAGTTTTAAGTTAAATTATAATAGTTAAAATGAATATCTAAAAGGAATAGGAAATCTACGGTCCGCTGGTTGCATGCGGCCCATTCATCATTTCGGAAGCCTGCGACATTAAAAAAACCGATGCGGTACTTTTGTACGCGCGTTGGAAGTTATACTTCTTTAGAGTAACTAAATTAAATATAACCACGTGTAAAAATCAATATAGGGTCATTCCATATGAAATCAACAAATGGGGTGTGCCGCATGATTTTAATTTTAATAAAAAAAATTGTAGATGATCTTTGTGGTGCCAGAAACGCTAAACCACCGCCATTTATTTTTTTTTATTGTATAACTCCTGAACAGTGCCCATTCGAAGTCAAAAATTGGGTCAATTTCATACTTGTACATAATGGGCTGTAGCTTTTTATTTAAAACAGGTATTGAAATGGTTCTTTTTTTATTTGAAAGGGTCATAAATGTGCATTTTATATAATACATTAAAATTGAACTAAAACAATTAGGAACAAGATAGTGACTATCCGACATTTCCATAATTTTTTCTCATTTTTACGATATTTGATTGGACGCTGTGTCAACCCTGTTGCATATTAAGGGTTGATTTTTTTTACAATAGAGTACTAACTCTTGTGATGTTGTAACACAATTATCAACGTCCTAGAATAAAATCTTCTACGAAAAAAAAAATGGTGAACATTGATAATTTTGAAAACAGCTCAACTTTGACCCCAAAAAAACCCATGTGGAGGAAAAAATAACAATCTGAAGTTTTCAGAAAATATAGTCTATATCTTCGTTAATTATGTCCAATTAGTGCCGTTCTGTTATTTTTACCTCTTTAGGAAATATGATTTTTTAAAAGTGCTACTTTTAGAAATAAATAAGAAAATAATCTGGGAGTTTGACAATTTATAGAAGTTTTCTAACTTATTCAAACTATTAGAATTATGTCAATTTATGATAAAATTAATCAAATAAAAATCAAAATTTTCAAATTCTGTTATTTATTAAAAATAATATAAAACAATAAAAAACACACCATCCTATCATCGTTTTGTCCCCATCTCAAATAATAAATTAAAAGTGCGACGATATTCTAGCTCAGAAAATCTCAACATAGTAAAAGTTTGTATTAGAAGTATTAGAAGTTTGTAATAGAAGGGTATTTATTTTTTTTTTATAATTGGATAGAGCTTGTCGAGAGCTTTCTAAAAATGTATAAGAAATGACCATTTGCTCGAAAAAAAAATTTTAAAAAAAATAATTTTTATTTTCAATTGTAGTGTTACAGTAAGGCGCCACAAGCTTATAATTCGTAAAATAATCAGAATTTTAAAAAAGTAAAAGTATAAAAGTGTCTTTAATTTATTCGATCTGTACAATGGCATAAATATAAATTTTGTTCTACTTTCGGTTTAACCGGAAACGGTCTCAACTTCCTTATCTTAAATAGAAGGGTATTTATTTTTTTTATAATTGGATAGAGCTTGTCGGGAGCTTTCCAAATATGTATAACAAGTGAACTTTTTATCAAAAAATTTTGATTACAATATGTGGTGTTACAATAAGGTGCCACAAGCTTATAACTCGTAAAATAATCAAAATTTCAAAAAAAGTATAGGTATAAAAGGTCTTTAATTTATTTGGTCTATAAAATGGAATAAGTAAGAATTTTGTATTACTTTCGGTTTAACCGAAAATGGTGTTAACTTCCTTATCTTAAATAGAAGGGTATTTATTTTTTTATATAATTGGATAGAGCTTGTCGAGAGCTCTCTAAAATGTATAACAAATGGCTTTTTCTCAAAAAAAAATTAATTTCTATTTCAAATTGTGCTGTTACAGTAAGGTGCCACAAGCTTATAATTCGTAAAATAATCAAAATTTCAAAAAAAGTACAAGTATAAAAGTGTCTTTAATTTATTTAATCTATGCAATGGCATAAGTATAAATTTTCTTTCACCTCCGGTTTAACCGGAAACGGTATCAACTTGTTTATCTTAAATAGACGGGTATTTATTTTTTTTATAATTGGATAGAGCTTGTCGAGGGCTTTCCGAATATGTATAACAAGTGACCATTTTCCAAAAAAATCTTTAAAAAAAAAATCGGTATAAACACAAACGTATAACGTAAACGTAAAATTATATCAGAGATTGTTTTCTTATTTGTTATAAATGTTTGGAAAGCTCTCGGCGGGCTCTATCCAATTATAAAAAAAATAAATATTTTTCTATTTAAGATAAGAAAGTTGACCCCGCTTCCGGTTAAACCCGAAGTAAAACAAAATTTTTACTTATGCCATTCCATAGATCGAATAAATTAAAGACACTTTTATACTTGTACTTTTTTTGAAATTTTGATTATTTTACGAGTTATAAGGTTGTGGCACGTTACTGTAACACCACATTTTGAAATAAAAATTTATTTTTTGAGAAAAAGGTCATTTGTTATACAGATTTGGAAAGCTCTTGACGAGCTCTATCCAATTATAAAAAAATAAATACCCTTCTATTTAAGATAAGGAAGTTGACACTATTTCGGTTAAACCGGAAGTAATACAATATTTTTACTTATGCCATTTTATAGATCGAATAAATTAAAGACACATTTATACTTAAACATTTTTTGAAATTTTGATTATTTTACGAGTCATAAGCTTGTGGCACCTTATTGTAACACCACATTTTATAATCAAATTTTTTTTTTGAAAATGGTCACTTGTTATACATATTTGGAAAGCTCTCGACGAACTCTATCCAATTATGAAAAAAAATAAATACTTTTCTATTTAAGATAAGAAAGTTGACACCATTTCCGGTTAAACCGAAAGTAATGCAAACCTTTTACTAATGTTATTTTATAGACCGAATAAATTAAAGACACTTTTGTACTAGTACTTTTTTTGAAATTTTTATTATTTTACGAGTTATAAGCTTGTGGCACCTTATTGTAACACCACATTTTGTCATAAAATTTTTTATTTTTTATTTTTTTTTTGAAAAAGGTTACTTGTTATACATATTTGGAAAGCTCTTGACGAGCTCTATCCAATTATAAAAAAAAATAAATACCTTTCTATTTAAGATAAAGAAGTTGTTACCGTTTCCGGTTAAACCGAAAGTAGAACAAAATTTATATTTATGCCATTGTATAGATCGAATATATTAAAGACACTTTTATACTTATACTTTTTTTGAAATTTTTATTAGTTTAGGAGTTATAAGCTCGTGGCACTTTAAATAAAACACCCGGTATATAAAAATAATCATGTAATTAAAACTAAACAGGTTAGTTGACAAATGTTTTATGTACTATATTTTTGTATTTCTGGTTAAAGGGTTGATTTAAGTCTCTTTCATCGCATTTGCAAAATTTATCGTTGAAAAAGGAATATTTATAGTAATAGCGTTAGGAAAAGAAAATGTTATGTACATACATACTTACAGATAAATTCATAGAAATGTGGTTCACATGACACCTTCGGTACACAACTTTGCCAAATTAGAAATACCTTATTAACATTTGCATCAACAAAGTTATATTTATATTTTACTGTCACATAAAAAAAATACATTTTAACAAAATATTTTATTAGTTCATCTGTATGGATTTGCATAGTAAAATAGGCTTTTTGTTTATTTATGTCAACAACACGTTTAAATAATTTAATACGTTTAACTGCCTAAGACGGGCCTCATACGATTAGTATTACTGATAATATGTGACACCGTCTATATTTCGTCAGTATTTTAAAATTCATCTCACATCATACTATCAGTATTTATATCAATATTTAACTTTTTTTCTGGATTTTGTTGCGATAAATCACTGCGTTTCAGTAGCTAGTATTTATTTTTTAATTGTTATAAAGTGGAAAATAAATAGAAAGCGTACGTTGTCATAATATTGCACTGTATAAGTCTGAAACGTAGAAATCAAAAAGAATATTATATTACAGAATGAATAGCTCAACGTGAAAAATACATTCATTTTTCTTAAGCTTTATTAAGCACACAAATCCAAAGCATTATCGAAATTATTTCGGAGTGAGCAGTGATGTGTACAACGAGCTTCTTCGTGCTTTATGGATTTATATTACAAAACAAGACACTTCATCACTATTATGGCTCCGCCCAATTATTATCTGGATCAGAAAAGTATCATCAGTGTACTGATAGAGCATCAATGTTGGTCGTCAAACTATCAGTACTATTAACAGTGTTTCAATATACTGTCCCATATTACTGATCGTATATGAAGCTTTATTTAAAAATATCTAACACGTCAGTTAAGCGCCAAAAAATGTTTTTTTTTATTATGGGCAAAATGGCTTAGCTACAATTATTTTTTATTAAAATTTAAACAGATATAAAAAACAATATTTAAAATGATAATGTTATATTAACATCACGAAGACATTTATTTACTCTAAATTAGTTTTTTCTTCATTTCAATCCACGTGTTTTTTTAGTTTATTTATAAAATTTATATGTGTAATATTGGGTACTGGTATAATTGTTTAGCTTCGCAATAAATCTAAGTAATTAAAGATGTTATTCCTTAACAAATTTTATTCATTAAATTTATTATTAAATAAATGTGTTCTTTAACTTTTATTAATTGTTCTGATAACGATAAATAGAGCGTATACATTTAAATGTTAATTTGACTTTTCAGACTAATTTATTTTTACAGCAGCTTTTTACATGTATATTCAAAAAGATGTAGAAAGTAACCTGCGTATATCTTGGACTGTGTCAGGTTTATACCAGTACAAAAGTTCTGAAATAGTCATATGTTGAAATTGAAGCAATAAATCTTGTTAAATTCCTTCTACCTATGAGAAAGAAAAAAGGCAATTTTCTGTTGTTACTCTTTCTGCAAATCAATTCCCAGAAATGTATTGAGACGCAAAAAACCTATATTTTCGTTTCTAGAAAATGTTTAATATTCCTTTAGTATATCCCTGTTATATTATTATTTTTGTATTTGAATCGAAGAATAGTAAACATATGTTTCTTACTTGCAAGTAGACTTTTTTATTTTAGAAATGTGTACCTACTTACGTTTTTATTTAATAAATGAAACATGCTGTTTTTTAATTTGTTACGTAGTCTTTGTATACATGGCATTATATTTTTATTTATTCTTATAAATACATAATTATTGAAAATATATAGAAATAGATAAACACTACCTGCCCAAACAATTTTTTTTACCAATATTAAAACATACATATTTTGATTTTACTTATGAACAGATTATTTAATTAATAAGAAACATTAACGTAAACTATTATTAAAAAAGAATTGTATTATATTATGTATTAATTGTCATTTTACTTGAATCCAACATATTTAGTTTTTTAAATGTTAATGAGAGTTTCAACTCTCTCACATTTGAATGATCAGGCGTGACAAGCATGAAAAACTACACATCTTGATTCGCATCTAAAGTTAAAGAACTTGGTGCTGAAAAAAAGAACACTTATCTATAATTTAAAAAGCAGAAGATCTTGAGAGGTACAAACAAATCAGAAACATCAATAAAGCAAAGATATACGCAAAAAAATGATTTTTACAAAGTACATGGAAGATGCCCTGACAGGAGCATAGGAAGAGATATGGAAAATAATCAGAAACAAAAAATCTAAAATAACATAACTATTTAGCAATAATAAGATCTCTAACGAAGAGTGGAAACAATTTGTTAAGGAACTATACGACCCGACTAAAACAATACTTACCCAAGCCCCCCAAGTACAGGAGAAAATAGATATGAAAGAAGAGGAAATAGGAAAAAGAATAACTTCACTAAAAGCAGAAAAGCTCCAGAAACAGACGAAATAACAAATGAACAATTAGGTATTTGAAAAAAAAAATTATTGATTTTTTTTATGTATTTTAGAACTTTATTATTAATAATATGGATATTTAATGCAAAATACTTAAAAAAATGTTTTTTTTCAATTAATTATAAGCAATTAAAAATTGATAAAATATAAAAAATAATCACGTGGCTATAAACGCGCCAAAATTGGCCACCATCTTTGTGACGTCATAATGTTATAGCTGTTTAATAACAGGACAGCGATTACGGCTATTACACGTGAGTTGACAATAATATTAAAAATTTACTGCTAAAAAACGATTTGTTAGTTAATTCCGATTAACTATGTGTGATAAAGGATTTATAAAGGCAAAGTCTGATAATATTCCTGATGTTGATATATTTTTTACTGAATCAAATAAGTAACTTGATTTGTATACTTGGATAAATAATAATTACTAACAATAGTGTTATAAAATACTTACATCGAAATGATCTTCACAACAAAAAAAATTCGATTTTGTTTTAGGATTATAACGATGCACTGCTTGAAACCATTTATTTCGACGTTTTTCATCTTGGGGAACATTTGAAAACATTTTATCAGGAGTTGTTTTTGTAGTATTTGTACATAATGGTACAAAACAAGAACGATAACTTTTGTGGTTCGACATTTTCAATATAAACTTTAGTATTTAACCATGACAAAAGAATTAAATAGATCAAAACACTGCATTTATTATTTCTGTATAAGCTGCAATGAATGAAAACTAACGTTATGACGTCACACACGCTCGTGTTTGTTCGGGAGCTGTCGGCGTGTTTTCGGTACTGGATTCAAAATTAATTTTTATTTTGATATAACTTTTGAAATATTGCGAAAAAAAAATAGTTTTGTTATAAAACTTATATATGATCTTTCCATTTATCACAAAAAAAAAAAAAATTCAAAGACCTAATTGGGGTATGGAGACGAAAACTGACAAAGGAAATAGCACATTATTCCAAAAAAGTGGAAATATTTCATTAGAATTACACCGTTGACAATAGACTACAGAGGAATAATTTTACTAAACTGGGTCCTTAAACTGCTGACGAAGGTAATACTACGGATCCTTAAGAAATACAAAACAATAAATGCCGAGCAATTTGGATGTCGAACAAACCGATCAACAACAGATGCTATATTTATAATGCGACAAATATGTGAGTTATCCATAGAGTATTGCAAGCCAGCGTACATTTGCTTTGTGGATATACAGAAAGCATTCTATCAAATACAATTAAATGATCTAATAGCTAGACTTTAAGACAGGGAAGTAACAACAACCCTCATCAACGCAATAACAGATACATTCGAACGTTACAACTAATATTAAGGTAGGAGATGAATATGCGGAAAACATACATATAACAAAGGTAATAAGAGAGGGCGACTTGCTAAGTTCACTATTGTTCAACTTATATTAGTAATGGACAAAATTATAAAAGCGGTATACCGCTTTTATTATAATAGAGCTAAAAAACATAAGCTTACTGTTATGCCTACGACGCTGTTTTACTGACTGACAGCAAAGATAAACTGCAGCGCCTGCTACACCAATTTGTGGCTGAATTAAAAAACTGGTATATAGAAATATGTATGTAAAGAAAATATCAAATGCATGGTTATGGCGAAAGATCTAGAAAAGTGCAGATTGGAAATAGAAGAATCCGTACTACAACAGGTGATGTCCTTTAAGTATCTGGGTATAGTCATTTTTCGCAATCAAAACCTCATTAAAGAACTATAACAAATATATAAAAACATACAAATATTTGGATACCGCAGGGATGTGTTCTGGAAGAATAAATACATAACCACCAAAAATATAAGCAAAATATATAAAATTACTGTCAGGTCCCTAGCCATATATATAGTGGAAACTAGAACTGACACTAAACGAACTAGGCAAATGCTTAACACCGCTGAAATGGTTACATTAAGAGCAATAACTTGACATACAAGGTGTGTTCAGAAAATAACGGGAATTTTCGTTTTTTGAAAAAAATATTTATTTATTCTTCTACATTAATGTTGTCGCCTTCAATATAGTTTCCATTAGATATTATGCACTTGTGCCAGCGCTTCTTCCAATTTTTGAAACACTTCTCAAACTCGATCTTTGGGATAGCCTTTAGTTCTTTCGGCGATGCGCTTTTGATGTCATATATGCCTGTAAAACGGCGGCCCCTTAAGGTTCTCTTCATTTTTTGAAATAAAAAAAAGTCACACGGAGGCATGTCTGGCGAATATGGAGGCTGGGGCATCTTTACTGTATTGTTTTTGGCTAAAAATTTAGGAACAAGCAATAAAGTGCGATCAGGTGCATTGTCGTGGTGCAAAGGAATGAATTGTTTTTTCACAAATTTTATGGCATGAGCCAATCGATATACCAACATCATCAGCGACTTTCCTTATTCTGATTCGGTGATCGTTCATAATCATTTCTTTCACTTTTTCCACGTTTTCATCGGTTATTGATGTGCTGGGGCGTCCGGGGCGTTCGTCATCTTCAACGTCTTCACGGCCATCTTGGAAACGTAAACTATTGGTTTACACAAAGCAGACACACCATAAGCCTTTGTAACATTTCACACACTTTATTTCATTTTTTACGCAAAACTTGATACAAATTCTTTGTTCATTTATTTTAACAAACGAAAATCGCAAAGCTCATAAAAACTTAGCGGCCTCCACAAACAAAGTAAACAATAAATACAGCTGAAAATGTTATTATATTTCAGGCGCATGTATACCAACATAATAAAAAAAAAATTGACAATCGTACTCTCCAAACCCGCGAAATTAAAAATCCCGTTTTTTCTTAACACACCTTGTAGTCTCAAAGAGAGAATACACAACCACGAAATAATGAGAGAATACAACATACAAAAATTGGGTCAAAAGAAGAAGGAAAGAATCAATTCGCATGTAGACAGAATGCAACCTAAACGTCTACCTAAAATAGCAAAAACACAAATTCCACATGGAAGACAATTAATTGGAAGAGCACCATGGATATGGGTAGAAAGTTGGATATTGTTCTTTCCGGAAATATCCCCAAAAAAAAAACTAGTAGTGCCAATAATAAACGGGCGAAGCCTACAGAAAAAAGAAGAAAAAAAAAAGATGTATACTTGTACTTTTTTTTAAAATTTAGATTAGTTTTAGAGTTATAAACTCGTAGAACTTTAAATGATACACCCCGTATAATATTTTATGTAGCATGCGAAAATCATACTATCATACAAAATAGCCCGCGGCGAAATTGTGTGTGACGCATCTGCTATAGACAAAACGTATATAATTATAATTTAGTTATATATTTGTTTAATTAATTTTCTTTAACATTCTGATATTAAAAAAAATTCGGATCAGAGCTTTTGTAAATTTGAAGACGTTAAATTTTGTATATTATTAATACCATAATAGAAACGTTTTTCATTGTCAAAATGTTTAAAAATTGATATTTAGTGCCAAATTGTATGTAAATGTACCATAATTTAACTTTAAAATAATGGGATTTTGATTTTACAGAGCAAGTCTTAACGGATACTCTTTCGGTTAGTGCTTTCATTCGATGAAAATGGTTATTACGTTATGACGTCACACACGCTCGTGTTTGTTCGGGAGCTGTCGGCGTGTTTTCGGTACTGGATTCAAAATTAATTTTTATTTTGATATAACTTTTGAAATATTGCGAAAAAAAAATAGTTTTGTTATAAAACTTATATATGATCTTTCCATTTATCACAAAAAAAAAAAAAATTCAAAGACCTAATTGGGGTATGGAGACGAAAACTGACAAAGGAAATAGCACATTATTCCAAAAAAGTGGAAATATTTCATTAGAATTACACCGTTGACAATAGACTACAGAGGAATAATTTTACTAAACTGGGTCCTTAAACTGCTGACGAAGGTAATACTACGGATCCTTAAGAAATACAAAACAATAAATGCCGAGCAATTTGGATGTCGAACAAACCGATCAACAACAGATGCTATATTTATAATGCGACAAATATGTGAGTTATCCATAGAGTATTGCAAGCCAGCGTACATTTGCTTTGTGGATATACAGAAAGCATTCTATCAAATACAATTAAATGATCTAATAGCTAGACTTTAAGACAGGGAAGTAACAACAACCCTCATCAACGCAATAACAGATACATTCGAACGTTACAACTAATATTAAGGTAGGAGATGAATATGCGGAAAACATACATATAACAAAGGTAATAAGAGAGGGCGACTTGCTAAGTTCACTATTGTTCAACTTATATTAGTAATGGACAAAATTATAAAAGCGGTATACCGCTTTTATTATAATAGAGCTAAAAAACATAAGCTTACTGTTATGCCTACGACGCTGTTTTACTGACTGACAGCAAAGATAAACTGCAGCGCCTGCTACACCAATTTGTGGCTGAATTAAAAAACTGGTATATAGAAATATGTATGTAAAGAAAATATCAAATGCATGGTTATGGCGAAAGATCTAGAAAAGTGCAGATTGGAAATAGAAGAATCCGTACTACAACAGGTGATGTCCTTTAAGTATCTGGGTATAGTCATTTTTCGCAATCAAAACCTCATTAAAGAACTATAACAAATATATAAAAACACACAAATATTTGGATACCGCAGGGAAGTGTTCTGGAAGAATAAATACATAACCACCAAAAATATAAGCAAAATATATAAAATTACTGTCAGGTCCCTAGACACATATATAGTGGAAACTAGAACTGACACTAAACGAACTAGGCAAATGCTTAACACCGCTGAAATGGTTACATTAAGAGCAATAACTTGACATACAAGGTGTGTTCAGAAAATAACGGGAATTTTCGTTTTTTGAAAAAAATATTTATTTATTCTTCTACATTAATGTTGTCGCCTTCAATATAGTTTCCATTAGATATTATGCACTTGTGCCAGCGCTTCTTCCAATTTTTGAAACACTTCTCAAACTCGATCTTTGGGATAGCCTTTAGTTCTTTCGGCGATGCGCTTTTGATGTCATATATGCCTGTAAAACGGCGGCCCCTTAAGGTTCTCTTCATTTTTTGAAATAAAAAAAAGTCACACGG
The DNA here is from genome assembly GCA_036325965.1 of Sinopyrophorus schimmeli. Classification (NCBI taxonomy): domain Eukaryota; kingdom Metazoa; phylum Arthropoda; class Insecta; order Coleoptera; family Elateridae; genus Sinopyrophorus; species Sinopyrophorus schimmeli. Next base: position 5,292,867 of record JARFIZ010000001.1, read on the forward strand.
AGGCATGTCTGGCGAATATGGAGGCTGGGGCATCTTTACTGTATTGTTTTTGGCTAAAAATTTAGGAACAAGCAATAAAGTGCGATCAGGTGCATTGTCGTGGTGCAAAGGAATGAATTGTTTTTTCACAAATTTTATGGCATGAGCCAATCGATATACCAACATCATCAGCGACTTTCCTTATTCTGATTCGGTGATCGTTCATAATCATTTCTTTCACTTTTTCCACGTTTTCATCGGTTATTGATGTGCTGGGGCGTCCGGGGCGTTCGTCATCTTCAACGTCTTCACGGCCATCTTGGAAACGTAAACTATTGGTTTACACAAAGCAGACACACCATAAGCCTTTGTAACATTTCACACACTTTATTTCATTTTTTACGCAAAACTTGATACAAATTCTTTGTTCATTTATTTTAACAAACGAAAATCGCAAAGCTCATAAAAACTTAGCGGCCTCCACAAACAAAGTAAACAATAAATACAGCTGAAAATGTTATTATATTTCAGGCGCATGTATACCAACATAATAAAAAAAAAATTGACAATCGTACTCTCCAAACCCGCGAAATTAAAAAAATCCCGTTTTTTTCTTAACACACCTTGTAGTCTCAAAGAGAGAATACACAACCACGAAATAATGAGAGAATACAACATACAAAAAATTGGGTCAAAAGAAGAAGGAAAGAATCAATTCGCATGTAGACAGAATGCAACCTAAACGTCTACCTAAAATAGCAAAAACACAAATTCCACATGGAAGACAATTAATTGGAAGACCACCATGGACATGGGTAGAAAGTTGGATATTGTTCTTTCCGGAAATATCCCCAAAAAAAAACTAGTAGTGTCAATGATAAACGGGCGAAGCATACAGAAAAAAGAAGAAAAAAAAAGATGTATACTTGTACTTTTTTTAATTTAGATTAGTTTTAGAGTTATAAACTCGTAGAACTTTAAATGATACACCCCGTATAATATTTTATGTAGCATGCGAAAATCATACTATCATACAAAATAGCCCGCGGCGAAATTGTGTGTGACGCATCTGCTATAGACAAAACGTATATAATTATAATTTAGTTATATATCTTGTTTAATTAATTTTCTTTAACATTCTGATATAAAAAAAAAATTCGGATCAGAGCTTTTTGTAAATTTGAAGACGGTTAAATTTTGTATTATTATTAATACCATAATAGAAACGTTTTTTGCTGATTGTTCAAAAGTGTTTAATAAATTGATATCATTATGATGCCGAAATATGTATGTAAATGTACCATAATTTAACTTTAAAATAAGATGGGATCTTTGGCTTTTACAGAGCAAGTCTTTAACGGATACTCTTTCGGTTAGTGCTTTCATTCGATGAAAATGGTTATTACGTTTCCACATTTAAGTGTTTTCTCAATCACTCATTGTTGTGTTTTTAATTCTGTGTAGATGCGTAACTATGAAAGGGATAATTGTAAAGTAATTTACACTCCAAAGCATTATAGAAATTTAATTACAATTATAACTTTTTGTATTGATAGTGGCTTAGATAATACAAATAACTTTTTTTTTGTGTATCTACTTGAACGTTCCATGTAGAATAATATTTTTATTAAGCACTAAAGTGGCATTTATCAATACTTTTTATTTGAATACCTATACAGTTTTATTTCCTCTCTCTTCACATACATATAATGTTTTTGAAGAAAATATAATTTTATACATATGAACTTATAGAAGACATTTCGAAAATCTTTAAATGTAAATTAAAGAACTTCTGAAACATATGGTTGTTTTTATGACGATATTCAACACTTTATATGTTTTCCAATGCGTTTTTTAATATTATCAAGTAATTTAGTTTCACTTTTACAAACAGTGAACTCGAAATTAGTTTGCATAATTTATATTGCTTTCATGTTTACTTCATATAATCGAGATTGTTATTTTTCCAAAGAATTTTAATTTTAAGTTTATTATTAATCAAAAAAATGTAACAAAATATAACTATTTGTTTTGTTTTCTACCAACAATTTCTAATTGTTTTATTGCTTCCTTCAAATCAAGCATCGACTTCAAAATAAATCGCTTCGTTTATGTCGAATTTCTTGGATGTCAAAGAATTTTTTCAAGTTCCTTAATCTAATAGTGTAAACATTTTTTCTAATACGTACGTTGCTTTCAATCAGTATAAGTTTTAGCCCTGCGTCTAATGATTGATATTATGATATCTATTTTTTAAAACAATAAACAGTTTAGAATTTATTTAAATTTAAAACTAAAAAATTTGTTAGTTTTATTCTACTTTTTCACACTGTTTTGGACAACAATTTTTTTGAACAAACATTAGACATGTAGAAAATCGTACCGAAAATCTTCGAAACATGAAGTTAGTCCTATGTTAATTCGTATCATCCGTTTTGCAACATCTTAAGATAATGAAGTTCGGGAGGAGTAAAGTTATAAAGTGAGAAAGTAGAGTGGTACAAGTGGACTGTTTAATTTCAAACAGATACATTCACTCAAATATCAGATAGCACAGTTATCCCACAGTCCATTGAAGCGAATTGGCGATATAGTAAAATCTTTGCAATTCCTACGATGGGTGCTATTAATTTTTTATAGTTTATAGTTCTAAACGTTGTGTTAACCCATAATTTTGTCATTTAGCTAGAAACGTAATTTGACTTTATTGGAGAACGAGCTGTGTTCGTTCTGTCGCCAATAACTTCTACTTTGTTTCACTTTACGATTCCGCACTTTCGTGTTCGGAAAACATTATAGTTAGATTACTTTTAGATATCCGAATTTATAGGAAATCCATATATGTCATATATACATAAAAGTACTTATATCGCATTATTTTTGTAAATGGAAGTAATAAAAAAAGGATTTCATTTTTTGGCGAAGCAGGCCTATTCGAATATATCTATAAGAAATTTATTTGTGGCTTGTCTTATATTTCATATTTATGATAGACGATATATTAAATAAAAAAAAAATTATTGTAATATATTGAACATATTTCACATTTAAATAATAATAATTTTGCTAAAAACTACAAGTATTTATATATGTAAAAGTATTTTAAATTTACTTCCATGCGGTTATTTAAAGTTTTCTTCCTAAACTAAAGATTTAAAGTGATTGAAATATCATTTTCTTCCTGAAAGTATAATTAATCATAGGAAGTGTTGTTTATATCATGTGATTGTATGGTACAACTAGTGCAGTACGTGAATGGCGTAGAAAACCCATTTTGTTTTCTTTTAATTATAAACACAAGCGATTTTCAATTATTTAAATGTAAGTTCCAAACAGGAAAGTCACTTGATATAGCCTATGTCAGGGGTTCCCAATATTTTTTATACTGGGACTCCCTTTATAAGTTGTAATTTTGTGACGCTTTCATCTCTCATGAATACTATGATTTATTAATTTGCCATGAATATGTGTCAATTAATAACTAAATAGCAGAACCAAAAATTAAAATACCATAACATTTCAGAATAATATATGCCAATTTTCATGTTTATGGGTTGAACGTGTTGAGTGAAACGTAACATATAAATTATCCTATATGTATATAAATAAGTAATTAATGTGATCAGGTTAATTTATAACCTTATGTGTTCAACTGTCTTGAATCGTCACAATTTCAAAAGCATTACAATTTGTTCGTTTATAATATAATATTTCGTTTATTGTTGATCAATGTTGAGTCCATTAAGGATTAAGCGAGTTTCCAAACTATATTAACCTCTTCTAAAATATTTAATCATAGACGCACTTTAGTGTTGATCAACGGATTAACAATTGTCTAAATAAGGAAAAAAATATAAATAGATTTGCTTCAAATTTCTACGGTCATTTGAATCAGGCCCCAATACATAAGCATTCTTACCTGTTCGTCTTCAACAGTACAATTTTACGAATTTTCGATTAAATGTTGAAATATCAGGCATTAGCACAAAGTTTACGTTTAAAAATATGTAACCCGTTATTTGTAAGGACCTTCTAAAACTATCAAATTCATATGACCGCACTTCTCAGTTTGACAGTTGGCATTAACCATAGCGTTATTTAAATATGAGAAAAAATTATATAATAGATTTGCTTTAAATTTCTAAGGACATTTCTATGGCCCAAATCGACATAGTCTGAAGCCATTCTTACCTGCTTCTCCTTCAACACCGTAAATTTTTACGAATTTCTCGAGAAATTAAGTTGAAATTTCAGGTACGTTTTATAGCACAAAGTTTACGTTTAAAAATTGTAACGCCGTTATTTGTAGAGGACCTTTAAAAACTATACAAATTCGGATTTGCCAGAGTTTTCCGCTTCCGACAGGTGCAAAAAACCATAGGCGTGCTATTTGAAATTATCGAGAAAAACGATTTCGAAGGGACCGTCTTCTAATTATTTTTTCTAAATTTTCAATTTGATAAATCGTAGCTCGGTTATTTGTGAACGAATCTTGAAAAACTTTTCAGATTCTGAAAGCCCGTTTATCGTAGTGTAATATAAGCTAAAAAAATCAACTACCTTACCCTAACAGCCCGTAGTGTATTTTTGAAATAATAATATTGCATTTTTATTGTACCTTGCAGATTTTTAACTAAACGATTATTGTGATTTCCAAGAACTTTTTCACAGCCTCTTTCAATGTGTTTCAGATTTTATTTGCGTAAACATTTTTAATTGAATTTTAATCAAAATAAATAAATCGAGTAGAAGAATATTTCATCTAACATATAATAAACAAATTTTAATACTATAAACACACTTTATGTATTATTACGATCATTTTATTGTTTTAGGAAGCATTTCTAAAAATGTATTACATTACTGTATGTAATAACTTTAAAATACAAAATTATTTGAGCTCTTCATTAATAAATATAAAATTCTAACACGATTCGAAAGTATCAAATAATAATATGTAATACAAAAACATACTAATTTAAAATACTCCAAATCTTCTATGTAAGCAGTTCAGTTGCGACAACATCCGGCTTTATTTTATTTTCTTAGGATCTTAATTGGTAATAAAACGTGACTGATAAAAAAACACTCTTACAATACGATCAGTTTGTATGGGAAAATAAAATTGTTGTTTTTGCTATTTTTCTTGAAATTTCATCATATTTTCTCACCTATAGTTTCCTTGGACTTCTACAAATATTTCAAAACCAAAATTGGCCAAATCGGCCCAGCCGTTCTCGAGTTTTAGGCAGACTAACACTCGCCAATTCATTTTTATATATAAGAAATAAGGGAAATTAAATTTTTTTAAAAGTTTAATAAAATTAATTCGACTTTCTACTTTATGTAGGTTTATGGTTTATAATAATTTCTTTTTTATATTTTAAAATAAAATTGAACAATGTAAAGGCAACGATTGAAAATCTTTTGAAAGTTACATGATTCATAAATAATACGACTTATGAAACTTGAATGTTGATTTGGAAGCTTCAAGCTGTACGAAAACATATAAAAAACAACAAAATTCAGTTTAGTATCTCGTAAAAACAGTTATAAAAGTCAAAAATGGTTGATGTTAAATTTTTTATTAAAAAATTAATAAAATACCCATTCTTAATTCGTTTTAGTTTTATAGGTCTATTATAAGAACAATTATCTAATAATTAAATCAACAGTTACACAAGCAGTAAAAAACAAACATATAATAAACATAATAACGATATTTAAACTGCCATTTAAACACAAAAAAAAATTAAAAAACACAATAATTGTTTTTCAAGTAAAAAAGTTCTATACTTTCCTTTAATCAATAATTTTATTTCATACATGTAATTAAAATAATTACACGGAGAAAAAAATATTGTTATAATAACCATACGTATCCCTATTATAGCTATCCGTTGGATAGTTATCTTTCACAGGGATACGCCGTATAGCTAATTTAGCTATTCAGAGTTTCCTTATTGCGGATCGTTATAGTAACGATCCGTATTACTGTTTTAGCCATTCAAAAGATTCTTGTCATAGTGATTTAACGGATATGCACGGAGAACAAAATATCGTTATAATAACCATACGTATCCCTATTTTAGCTATTCAAATCCTCAAATTAACTATCCAGTTACCTACACGACGGATACTGCACACGTTCACGAGAGCTTTTCGTTTGAACGCTTGAATCAAATAAATGAATCCTTATTATAAGTATACTATGTAGAGCTGTTTTGATCATACTATGAATTGTCAAATTGACTTATAAATATCGTTAAATTAGACATTCGAATCCTTGTCAGAACAATACGTCAATTGGGTATACGTTAGATAGTTATATTAAGGATATTTTTTCTCCGTGTAGTAGTATTCAAAAATACCATTAATAATATCAACGTCGGCGTTGCATCATAATATAGTTTAAAACATTATTTATAATTGATTTGATCAGCAAAAATCTATGGTATACAGTATGTTCCAAATTGAGTAGGCTAACATGGGTATCTTTCTTACTAGTGAAGATAGAAGTTTGGTTAAGTGAGCAATGTTTTGCAGTTTTAGGTTTCCATTCCGATTTCCTTTAAGAAAGTTTTAAAAATCCGAATAATTCCGAAGTTATCGTAAAAAAACTGAAAATTGTCATTTTCTTTAATGTCAAATAACTTTGTAATTTCAAAATTTACAAAAAAACGTTTAATATACTAGGTATACTAGTTTATATACTAAGTTTCCAAAAATACAGCTAGACATTAAGTTAAAATTAAATTCAAAATTGCGGTTTCCAAGATATTGATACCAACTTTCTTATTTTAAATCGATGCCGTATTGGATTTTTACATAGTTAAATAGCATTATTTGTTCTCTTTTCAACCATGTATAACAACCCATATTTTAATAAAAAATTATTTACAATATTAAATTATTCTGTTTTAAATCAAGTAGCCATGAATTATAGAAAAACAATAAAACAGAATAATATAAGCCAAGATTATTATATTTATTTTTTGACTGATATTGTAAGTTTTTTGAATAATAATAATTATTATCTTATAAATAATTCAAAATGGATGTTTACAGTAACCAAATTGAAATAATGTGGAAAATTATCTCCATCATTTTTTTTTAAATGTTAAAGTATGTTTGTGCAGCAACGCAGAAGCTTTTGTAACATTTAATGTAGGTACAAAACATATCATAGGTACTGTTCAGTTAAAAACTTTGCCATTTTGAATTATTTATAAAGTAATAATTATTATTATTCAAAAAACTTACAATATCAGTCAAAAAATAAGTATAATGACCTTGGCTTGTATTATGCTGTTTTATTGTTTTTTAATAATTTATGGCTACTTGATTTAAAACAAAAAAATTTAATATTGTTAATAATATTTTATTTAAATATGGGTTGTTATACATGGTTAAAAAAAGAAAAAAAATACTATTTAACTATGTAAAAATTTAATATGGCATCTATTTAAAATAAGAAAGTTGGTATCAATATCTTGGAAACCGATATTTTGAATTTAATTTTAACTTAATTTCTATCTGTATTTTATGAAACCCAGTAACTTTTATATTAAACTTTTTTTTGTAAATTTTATAATTTACAAAGTTATTTGACATTAAAGAAAATAACAATTTTCAGTTTTTTAACGATTACTTCGGAACTATTAGGAATTTAAAATTTTTCATAACGGAATCCGAATCTGCACCTAAAACTGCAAAACATTGCCCATTTAACCAAACTTCTATCTCCACTAATAAGAAAGATACCCATGTTAGCCTACTCAATTTGGGACACCCTGTATTTGTGTATATACTTTAAAAAATGCATTTTAATTCAAAAAAGTGTTTTGTCAAACCCAATATAAATATATAAAAATTTAATATAATTTGTCCCAAATTAAGAACTCAATTCGAAAGAAGATTACTGTTTCTTTAAATAACTAGGGATTAAACGTATTTATAGCTTATTTATGCAGGTTTGCCGTATTATATGTATAAGTTAAATTTATTAAACTTAAGATTATGGGTATTTTCAGAATTACAATTTAGTTAGGAGAGAGCATAAAGTATAATACAGTATGAAGTATTTTCCGTAGAAAAAAAAAATAATTGCTTATTTTACCCACACGTATGGTTTATGTTTCAACCGGACTGGTAACGCAAGAAGATGCTTTTGGCCTAATTTATGTAAGAGGGCGAGGAGGAAGTCGTTTGTTTTGATCTCGTACATTATAAAATTTGCGCTCATTCAATTCATTTTAGTACAATATAATATAATATAATATTTTGGTTTAAACTTATAAAGTTTAATATTTTTTTTTATTTGTTCATATACGTATGTATATTATTTTGTTTTAAATTACTGTAGGTTTTTTATTTCGGAGACGTACATTCGGCTCATTATCCTACACTTCAAAATGGCATTTTCTACCATCGTACAGTCAATAAGACAACAACGAATCAAAAGTACATACATACAAGAAGAGAATTGAAGTTAGTTTCTAGAATTAAAAAGCTTTCATTGCAGATGTTACATTTTTTAAAGACTATCGCAAGGGGTTCAATGGGGCTTTGTACTAGGGTTGTTAATATTAATAGACGGTAGCTTATTGTAAGTACATAATATTAAAATCTATTTAATAATTAATTAACACTTAAAAAGACTAGCTAACTTAAATATTGGGTACTTGATTAATTAATTTATTACACCTCTTAAATAATTTATTTTCACTGTTACACTTTTTATCTAATTTATTTACACATTATTTATTTATTTCCACTGTTGCTCGCATTTACTTCGAATATTTCAACATAACCGTGAACACTTTTGCAAGGTTTTTTCAGAGACACTAGAACGTCTAGCTTGTTACCGAGACTATCGAGTCTCACACAGAAACTAACAGATCAGCGCGTTTCGTTGGGCTTAGGTATATGTGTGCCAAAGAAGAAGTTTCTGGAATGCATTGTTGTTTCTAGACTATTCCGTTTGCAACGCGATCTGCTAGTCTCTATGTCTTTAAGGTCACCGTATTTATGAACGTGCTGTATAGGCCGCTGGACTATTCTAGTGCAAAGCCGTTACAATCATTAATTTATTGGTTAAATTGATTAATAAATTGTTACAAATGTTCTTATTGCAAATAAAACTACTTCTCTATAATTATCTAGTGTTTAGCTCGAAGTATAATTACTTAATTACTAAACAATATGACATTACGGTAATATACTCTTTCTTATAATTTCGTCTTGTAACTAATTCGCTGCAGTTTGAACTAGGGTTTTAGTAATAATTAAATTTATTTATTATAAGAAAAACAATTTATTAACGATAGGAGCCAAAATAATTTATTACACTTTAAATAATTTTTATACACATTATTTATGTATCTTAATTGGTTGCTTTATTCACTCATTCACCGTAAGCATTCTAACAAGACTTTTTAAAAGATTGAATGTAAATATGCAGAAATCTAGATGTTTACAGAAACCAAATTGAAACAATGTAAAAGATAATGAAGATGGTTTGTTAACATTAGCGTGTGTAGCGGCCAATCCTAACATTTCAACCAATTTTACGTTCGGTTGCTTTCTTTCTGGAAAACTGTTAAAGTTTGTTTGTGCAGCAATGCAGGAGCTTTTGTAACATTTAATATAGGTGCAAAACATATCATACTGCCCAGTCGTTGAAAACCTTACGATTTTGAATTATTTATAAGGTAATAACAATTATTATTCAAGAAACTTACAATATTACTTAAAACATAAATAAAATGACGGTGACTTGTATTCTGCTGTTTTATTGTTCTTTGATTTAAAAGTAAAACCTTTAATATTCTTAATAATTTTTTATTTAAATATGGGTTGTTATACGTGGTTGAATTAAATTTTGACCTAATTTTCACTTGTATTTTATGAAACCTAGTAACTTTTATATTAAATATTTTTTTGTAAATTTTAGAATTTACAAAGTTATTTGACATTAAAGAAAAAAAAGATTATCAGTTTTTTTACGATAACTTCAGAACTATTTAGAATTTTGGAATTTTTTAACCGAATCTAAATCGGCACAAAAAACTGCAAAACATTGCGTATTAAACCAAACTTTTATCTTCACTAATAAGAAAGATATCCATGTTAGCCTACTCAATTTGGGACACCCTGTGTACTGAATGATGATAAAGCACAGCAGTCGTATTAAAAAAATGGTGTCCACGACTATTTTATGTAGTTTAAACATTTTTCAAAATAAAATACAAGTTTTGTCGTACAAGTGACAGTAATTTAGGGACAGAGACAATATAAGAATAGATGTTAGCAAATCATAAACAATAATAGCTCAAAATATTTCAATAGTATTCAAGTAAACCGTTTAAATTAAAGCAAAATTGTATAGTATGTTAAATATAATATTTCGCATAAAAAAAAAGCAAAAGAGAATTGTAATATAATAGTCTTGTGAAATGTGTTTGATTTTAAAAAGAATATGTTGTTTTTTAAGATAGCCTAGCATGTACCTAATACCTACAAACTTAAATAAAATCAGGATGAGGTAGATATCACAAAAACTAAATATAAATTTACAACGAACAATTTATTGGAAAATATACTTATGTAACTATGCTTTCACAAATGAATATTCTTATAAGGCTTGTAAAAAGTAAAAAATGTTGATATTTAAATAAAAAACTTTATACTTTTAGTAAGTATCTAATGTATCTTATTGGAGAACCTGCTTATTCCAGAAAAGAAAAAATTAAAGAGCTCCAACAAAGTGGATACTTGAAAAATATTTTATGTTAGCATATCTACGTCACCGGCTTACATAAAAATGCATTATCAAATATCGATAAGTGATTTAGATGGCATTTACTTCCCTGAAGGCTGTACACATTGACTGGTTATATTACAAAAAGTTAATCGATTGGAATATTATCAATATGGATTTTACAAGTAGCTTATGACATAGACCGTGTGATGTATTAAAATTTACGACTAAAATTTTTTGAAACATTCATATATTTTAGAATCTTACACTTTTTTTTTTAATTTTTAAATGAAATCTCAAATCAAATTTTTAGATTGTTGTACATATTTTTCTACTATAAATAGCTATCAAAAAATGTTAGAGTTAAAACATAAAGTAATTAAAAAAGCAAAAAGGGGAATAATGGTAATTACTCTTTAAGAGATAACTTGGATAATTTGAAATAATGTCTGAGTTTAATTTCATTTACGACCTATCCAATTTCTCAACTGATGAAAGTTTTAATTTAGATGATTTAAATCGTACTTCCAAAGTTATTAAAACAGAGTTTTCTATAAATTATATCATGCATTCAAACTTGACGGATAATCATAATTTCTTAGCTGAACACCGTTTACGTCATTTAATTTTATTGTTTTCTGCTAATCGTGGAAGTGCTTTATTATAATGCACAGATTAAAATTAGTAACTACCTTTAACAAAGCTTATAATAAGCAATCTCATATTTTGTAAATATGAAATGCATTGTATATATTCGCGTCATAATAATTTGGCAATTTGACTATAACAGAAGTGCCATAACTCGAAATAACGTCAATTATGGCATATGACCATCTGAATGTTAGTATATCCCAATAAATTTGCGTACAGTTTGGTTAGACGAAGAAATACATGAAAATAAACATGTCATGCGGCACAAACTACCTGCATGGCGTTTACTAGTACTTTTTATCTTGTTTAAAACACAACCTAATGCTTGAAATATATAAAATTTCTTGCTAGAGCACAACAATTCTTAGATATCTGAAATTCATTGCTGGCGTACAGCTTTACAAGTACAATTATTGCCGGGTCAAATTAGCACAAATCCTCTTACACAGGCAAAATCAGTGCCGTTACGTTGCTTTAGGACAGGAGGAATTCTTAATAAAACATTTTGCCCAACTTCTAGGTTTATAAATTTGATGTTACTTTGGTATAACATTTCTTCTGCTTGCTTTATTAAACCTAACATACTTTTTGACAGCTGAAATACAAAATTACAATTAGGGAAATTACTTCTACAATTAATTTATTATCTTAGAATATATTCTTCTATGTTTTCTTTTGACTGAATCTCAAGATAATTTTACTGTAAATTACTTTTATTTGATTGGCACTTAGCAAGGTCCTCTTTATTTACTTTATCAGACAATTTGTTACCAACTTGGTACTGCCATAGAAGCACTTTAGAAGCTGTAGGACAAGAATGAATTTAAGGTATTGTAAAAAGTGCGCGCTAGAATATTTAAGTGTTGTCGCAAAACAAGCGCCTGAATATAGCGACCCTGAACGCACGCACGAAGATCTGGACTCACAGATACCCTTGACTTCAGCATAGATCTAAGACAAACGTATCGCAGCAATAGTATCAGTCTCCAATAGAGTTTTTGAAAACCAACATCACAGGGTAATAGGGAACCACTTAGTTGGAGTGCGCATGGTTACATCTATAGAGTCTTTCACGTTAGAACGTTCATGGTTACTTTGAAGTGAATACAGCAAATCGTGAAAATAAATAATGTGAAAATAAATTACTCAAAAAAGTAATCAGTATTTGACTATTTTCGTTATGAAATAGTTATTTTTCTACTGAATTAATTTCATTGTTACTTAATAAATTTGAATATTCACAACTCTAGTTCGAACCCCAGTGTCTACCCCAATATCTACCAATTGTTTCGTTCTACCCAAAATTTTATGAAATGAAGTTATCATTTTTTTTGTAGATTTCTCTATTCAATACCATGACATATTCAAATATTCCCAGGGATAAAAAACACTGAGGTAACAAGTAATGTTATGTTTTATACACAATAAAGTGTACCTAGGTACTAACACATTTTATGCAAGTATTTTCTACCACAACAAATAATGCAAAATATATATTAAGTTTTGGATAATTATTATTTCGATCATCTGGCTAAATTACAATTGAAAGTATCTGGATATACTAACAATCAGATGGTCATGTGCCAAAGATGTTATTTCGGCTTATAGCAATACTGCTATGGATGAATGACGTTATTTTTAAATAATTTGGTCATAACCCTAATTCGTGGTCTGTCGCCATTATATATGTAGGGGCGTGTTCCCGGGTATGATACAGGCTCCAGGTATGAGACAGTCAATTATTTTCATTATGCAATGTCAATATGGCCGATCTGATTACTGTCAAATATTTCTTTGGTCATCAGTCAGTTTTTGTACTAACACTGAAATGAATCGACGCATTGCTTATATCAACTGCAAACATCGAATGTGAAATTGCATTGTGAAAAAGTTTTTGATTTTTTTCAAAGTGATGTTTTTTTTATGTAAATCAATTGAAAAAGGAAAGTGTAATGTATAGCATTTAGTGTTTTTCTTATATTTTACGATACAATATTGGATTAGGCCAATATGCGGTTGGAAAACATTTTTTTTTTAATTCTCAAAATGTCGTCATTGCCGGGTATGAGATACAGCATATTACTACCACCCAAGAGTTCCAAAGCAAAAACATCATTAGTATAAAGTTGTTGCCGAACAAATTGAACACTTTTAACAACATCAAATGCAATATTTGCAAGCGGCCAGTTCTTTTTAAGTGCGCATACATGTGTGCAAGCATCTACACATGCAAACATTGCGACGATTATGAAGAGGAAATAAAAATTATGGAAAACAAAAAATTAAAATTTTGAAATAGATATGAGGTTTATACTTTATATTTTACAATTTTAAATGTATTTTTGTAGATGTCTCATACCTAGATACAAATTTTTTTCTTGTCAAAAAACTGATGCTTAGAAAATTGGTCATAAAATTTTCCATGTTAATGGAATCACAAAACTTTCTGCTAATAAAAGTTGTGTATTTTCATTACCTTTCCAACAATAAATAGAACACCCGACTTTATTTAACCAGTAAAAAATTTTGGCTCATAAACAAAACCCGTCTCATACCCGGGTACACTCCCATATATACATACACCAATATATCTACTCGTGCAAAAAATTATTTATTTTCTGATAGGTATTTTATAAATATACATGCCTAAATAAACTCAAGAATTAATATAGTCATTTGATGATATAAATTCGTATAAAATATGTATCATACTGACCTTAATTATGTCATGTTCTATTTTGCACGTGAAGTACCTTCAAACGTTAATTACATAGTTCTTACTATCCAACAACAGATTATATACCGTGTCCCGTGGGGTGATGCCCATAGCTTAAGAGCGTATTCTTTTGATAATTCTAAGTCGAAAGTGCCTTTACACTTTGGCCAAAACTTAATAGTTAAGAAATTATGGTTACTATTAAATTTAACAGTAAATTTATCTGGTAGGCCATGTAATTGTTTTGTCATATTGTTCTGGTGACATTGTTTATTCTTTATCTTTGAGGACACATAGAAAGTCTGGTGTTTTCAAATAAACCACAAACCAGACATGAACTAATTCAAAGTATTATAGCAACGGCTGCATCCATACAAGATGACCCTGATAGTCTTCAGAGAGCTACGTTTTCAATTATTAGAAGAGCATGAATGTTTGGGGAGGCAGGAAGGGGGGACGTTTTCAATCAAAATTTAAATGATTTTTGTGTTAACAATAAAAAAATTATTAATTAATAACACATTACGTTACTTTATTCAACAATTTTTTTATTTTATTTGTTAACTTTAATAGTGCCCAAGTTATGGAGTTCCTTAACTATTGAGTTTTGGACAAAAGTTTATAAGGCACTTTCGGCTTAAAATTGTCAAAAGAATAGGCTCTTAAGCTATGCCCATCACATCACGGGACACCCTGCATATAAAACGATTATAAACTATATTTTGTAGGTGTTTACAGGTTTCAATCATTGGACAACTTGCAAAAATTACAATATGTTTTAGATTTGTGAATGACTATTTCGACACACAAAAATTCGCATTTGATTTTGCCAAGTTAGATGTTTATTGCTTTTGTAATTCTGACTGGATTCTTATAGGAAATTAAAAAGAGGATAGGAACTTACTGTTTATTAAAACTTTAATATTTTTGCCATATTAATAATATTTATTCTGACGATTTATATACGTAAAGAGGTTTAATTTTTATAAAAAAATACTTAATGTGGAACTTATACTGCAATTACATTTTTGTACAAAGAATGTATTCATAACCATTCTTCCACAAACAGGCGTTTGCCTATTTTGATACAAAATTAATAATTTCGGAGTTGCTCGAACGGAAATAAATTATTAACATAGAACCGAAGTATTCTAATAAAATAAAAAGTTAAATTTGTTTCTGACGTTTTTAAGGTAAGAGGAAATAAAAGAGTAAATGCAAATTGAAGTTACGTACTTACGTATTCTAGACACAAAGTCAGGTGGCTACAAATAAAACTTTACCGTAAGTAAATATTTATGCACTTTAGAAGTTCTTTTATAAAAGCGGTTGAGAGGCAGCAGTTTCATTCAATCTAATTTGATAAAGTTTAGGATTTCTACAATACAAACCTTCAAATTTTCTTTGAACATTTGTTTCCTACAATTTACTTGTTATTTATTTAATTGTAACATATGGAACATATTTTTTGTGCCAAGGACAGTATGCAGATGAAGATATCTCGAATTTTTATATATAGCGTTGGATACCAAAGAAAACATTTTATATAATAGTTTAAATTTCAACATTTCTAAATTGTATATTCTAAAATTAATTTCAAAAATTGCAAATATATATATTTCTCACAAACTTCCTTTGTTATTAAAAATTGAAGACAATATGCTTTTACAGTTTAGTTGGATTCTTCAGGATATTATATATTTGTTTTTTTTACTATTTATATACTTTGGCATTTGACATTTATTTATCTCAACAATTTAACATATATACTTCTGTCTTAAAATGTAAACTTTAGAGATAAAAATAGTACACTTTTGCTCTTCTAAACTTCTAAGTATTAAATCATAGATAACTTTATTTTTTTTAATTGAACAATATAACCATTTTTATATCATCAGACGAATAATTAAGTTTTCTTTGATTGATGTGCACATGTTACTACACTTTGTAATGATGTATATAAGGTGATGGGCATATCGATGAAATCATTTCTATCATTTTGATCTAAATATGTTTTAGTGGTACGAGCTCTAGTTATCAAGATGTAAAGGCTCTGCATTTTTATTTGAAAAGAACGCTTTTTTTAGGTGTTGTTATGGTGCCTATTAAAAATTCAAAAATATAAGAAAAAAATTTAGAATACATTTATTTAAAAGTGTTTTACAAATTACAGTTTTACTCTAGAAAATGTAAAAGTTGCTTAAAAACTTACTCAATTTTGTTCTCTTTCCAGCGGCATATTGCACAAATGAAAATAACTTGTATTAGTTCATTAAAATTAAATGTTTTGATTCAAGTAAAGTTTTTATTTTAGATAAAATTATGTTTCTTAGTTTAGTAGCCCCATTATCTTTTTTGCTAGAGATTGCACATTTTTTATAAATATGCGTAATCCAAAAAAATACAAAAATGGTTATTTTGGAAAATTACCGCGCTTACAATGTTTGACGCAAAATTATGCAAATTTCTTGCTTTATCTCTTCGTAAAAAGTTTTCATCTTATATATAAATTTAAACAATTTATCGTTTTTTAATTGATATGTAAGTATATGTCAACACTACAAGCATTCATAACAACAAAATAAGTACTATACCTCTGCATATTAAACATCAGAATCCTACGAATTTTACCATTTTTATGATCCCAAAAAATTATTTCTAGCTACCTGAAACCTTTTATTAGTAGGGGAAGTTAACCGGTTGTGGGCACAGTTAGCTATTTAGGCCATAACTTTTGACCAACTCAATATTTATGCAGAATGAGCATATTATCGGAAAGATAGAAACCTTAGCTAACTACTGGCAAAAGAATTAATTTTATATCAATTTAAAAAAAAAAACATTTTTAACTTTTCATAAAGTAGTCAATTTGCTTTATGCCATTTTTTTTTCCGGTTGTGGGCACATCAGGAATATCCTTTCAAAATGGGAAAATATGGAGTAAAACGCCACTATATAGAGAAAAAACACAATTTATTCATATTCAAAGCATTCAGTTATGAAAATAGATGAAAATAAAATTTTAAATAGGCTTTCGCAGTGAACTTCACGAGATCATCGTCAAATTTGCACTGTTTAATGGCTCCAATGTACGCATCAAAATTGATTTTTGAAATCGACATGGCTAAAAATGCACAAAAAAATCGAAAAATTTCGTAAATATATTATTTTCAATTTTCAAGTCATATGAATTGGTCTCTCAAAGATGCTCGACAATCGAAAATCTGATTTTCAATAGTCGAGTTGTGAAAAGAAGTCTGTTTGAAATCCAAAACCAAAAATGTTTTCATTTTTTTAATTATTGTGAAAAAGTTTTGATATCTTTACATTTTTGTCGTACATGTTAATCGAGCGGGGTGTTTGCCCGCCCCCTCGAAATCAGGCCGCGGCTACACCCCTAGACTTCGCAGGGGGTTATGTTAACATGAACAACAATATTTGACAAATTGTCCGCGAAATACAAGGTTTAAATGGCAAAAACTTAAGTGCCCACAACTAGTAAAATGTAGGTACCCACAACTGGAAAATTCATAGCTGTCGACAAATGACTGGAAAATTTATTTCGCGAAGATTTTGATTGAATCGAAATTAAAATTATAAAATATATTTAATTTCTTGCATATATTTACATTAGACCGACGTTTTGCAATAAGTTACTTTTATTTATCGCACTTTAAACACAATAAATGATTACATCGCGGTACATTTTTAGAGATGAAAACATGGAATAACGCGTAGTTACTACACATATGCGTCTGTTCGCTTTATATTAGCAATAAAACATAGTGCTGACATTGCGAACAAATGACGATCGTGAAAACACCTGTATCTGCTCACGATCAAAAGTTATTCGTGGGTGCCCACAACTGGACAATGCCCACAACCGGTTAACTTCCCCTACCTAAGTTTGTATTGTGCGTAGCTGTGTATTCGTGTTACAAGTATCTATTTGAAATGCAATTAAATGACAACGAATTAAACCTAATAATAAAAATATTCATCTTAATAAAACCTCTATATATTATACGTTTTACCTAATTTTACATATACACTGACAAACCTTTACAGCAATACCTAGACTCTTGAAACCTTGGCACGAACAAAAGTAAATTTTTATACTGCCTCATAGGATTTTTCAATGTGCCCAACTCCTCGAGACATGCGGAAGTAATACTCCAGTGAAAAGTCGTGGTCTTAACAGTAAAGTACGCCTAGTTTCTTATTTAGCTTGTTGACGAGGTAGAATAACCTGCGATCTGACATTAATAGATATTTGAAATCTATTTTATTTTCTGATTTTTGCAGTATTGTTGGTCTTAGTAGGGTCGGAGTAAAGGCAGTTAAAGGCTTTATGCAAAACAATAGTTGGCGTCCCCTTCTCTGAAAAACAGTATAATTCTACATATTTTTTTTTAGATTTTTGATGCTTTTGGGGCCCCAATTGTGGCGATCCTCTCAAGACTTAGCTTACCTAGCTTATCAATTTTTGTCAGTCTCAGGTTTTGGCGGTGTTTCTGATACAGTACCTTAGGCGAGCACTTTATTCGTTCTACTTTTAAACCGGCTTTGTTGATACTTAAGGGTATGACAAGGAGCCACGAATGTGAGGTAGCCTAAGGCAATTAAATTACCAAACAATCAAGCACATTACGATGACAAAATGTAATAACAAAATGTATCAACCCAAGATAAAAAAATCCATGAAGTGCAAACCTGTGAAACTAATAAGTTAAAACCTCAATTCTTTAAGTTCTTTAACAATCAATTTGAGATTATCAAAGCACAATTCTTGTATTTAATAAGGTGAAAAAATACTTAATTGTATAGATAGTTGCATTAATTTATATCACGGGTTTCCAGACTTTTTGATCAGCGGGCCGAATATTACAATAATACTCTTTAGCGGACCATAATTTATTTAAAAATAATATCGATAAACAAATATTTAGTCAGCAAAGAGAATACACACCTTTGCATTTTGGTCGCACAACTTTCAACGCAGTGCATACATATTTTAATGAATATATAAATTAAAAAAATAACCGATAATATTTGAGAGCATGAATCAAGTTTGAGGGCCGGATTACTATATATTGCGGGCCGTATTTGGCCCGCTGGTTGAACTTTGGGAACTCCCGATGTACATATTTGATTTCTATAACAGTATAAGTGCAGCGGTCAAAGTTTATTGTATCAGATGGCTTGGGTACTTTCCGCATACTTTTAAGCTTTAAATATCACAAAAATGTTCTTCATTTGGTTGATTTACTTATTTATGGAATCTATGTTATCTATCAAAAGTTCGCCGTCTTTATCTATATCTCAACCTGTATCTGAATCGGCAGTTTCGACCAGTACCTGCACAATTGGATTGAATATTTCGTAATTTTTTCAGTGAAAAGTGAGGCGGTCTCAAAAAACGGCAGAAAGTGAGAGTAAAACTAATATTGCCACTATACAAAAAGATAAAAAGAAAAATTAAGACAAAAATGTCTAAACTTAACATTAGAAAAACATCAAGTTTTTTGAGAAGAAAAAATGTATTCTTTATGGAGAAACGTTGCTGTAAGACGAAATCACAGTAGTGACAATACAAAAACTAAGGTCTTGAAGCTTGCGCTAACATTAATTTTGTAAATCTTTACTACATTGTAATGGTGTTAATGTTAAACGTTGTTTGGGCCATGGTCCATTGTTTTTCATGTTGCTAAAAATTTAAATCCTTAGTTTTGTAAATATTGTAGTTACAATAACTATAAAATTATTTTTTTTAATGAACACGATAAAAGAAGTTCTCATTTTTATTTTTAATTTAAATTGTGCTGCTATGTAATTAAAGTATTGACAGTCATTCATGCGTCTGGAGTTACATGACTTTCTTTACTTCTATTTTACTTCTAAATTAATGAATTTTATTATTTAGAAATTATATTAAAAATTAATATAAAAATAATCACAAGAATATGTAATAAAAGTTGCTTATATAGACTTTTGTCCCAAAGTTGTCTTTCTTTGGAATTTCACACACAGTTTTTATGATATTATGCTAGAAAATGTTAGAATTTGTGCGTTGTTAATATTGCATATAGAAGTAAATTAATTTTAGAAAATCTTGTTCAATAATTGAATTATGTTCATCATTTAACATTTGAAGTTTTTAAATTTATTGAACGATTTTCTAAGAACAGGGATAATATTAATTTCAATGGTAGTTCTACAAAGCCACCCAAGATAATTGGAGCAATATTCCATCCCACTAATTTATAGTACTATGTTCTTCTCTTTTATTACAGGCACGCTTTACTAATAGCGTGTCGTATATTTCTCGTTTTATTCAACATTTTATATTCCTTTCTTTGTTCAAAACATGGTGTAAACTGACAAGGATTGTATACATTTGCATACTTTATAACTCATTACGAAATGATATAAGTAAACTGCTCATTAAAAATTAATTTTTACTTGTACTGCCTTTCATCAAAATTAATACTATTAAACAATTTTAATGTCCACATTTGTTTTGTAGTGGCCCGCATTTTAATGCTTTAACTTTAAAATTTGGTTACCATTTATATTTTTAAACTTTTAGGATTTAAATGTATTGTCCTACTTATTTGTACGAAGTACTTTTTTACATTTGCTTACCATTAAAAAAAACTTATACAAAGAAGTGTATACGAACTGAAGAAAATATAATCATTTTGGTGCTTATAGTGTTAAAAATAAAATTTTAATAATGAACAATTTTTATAATTTTTGACTGTATCTTAATAACTAACAAAAGTACCTACTTATTATAAATATTGTTATTTTAAATTACTTTTTTCCTAGTAGGTAGAAGTATTCTTCAGACTTTTTTTTACCAAAAATCACGTTTCAGCTTACGCTCCTTATTGATCGATTTCGTTAGCTGCAATACGTGATTCTTATCTTCCTACACCATTACCACACTCGTTCTGTTATAAAATTTAGATGTGATTGTTTCTTTCCAGTACTTTAAATAGGTTGCGAATTTGCGATAAACTAAAACTATTTTGGTTACGTAAGAGTTATTCAGGTTTACAATGTGGGAACTGTAAATAATGAAGTAGAATAAAAGCATTTGGGTTTAACATGATTACACTCTATTTAATTAATAGTATTGGGTATTTATCATTACTTAAAAAAGTAAACAAATTTGTAATTTAGGCCAACGGCAACATTTCGAAATTCAATACCCACAAATGTTAAATATGAAATAAAAACAATATTTTTATTATCTCGAATTATACGATAAAGAATAAGTTTAACTCGCATGTCCGACACACAATTTATCATTTGAAAAATCTGGTCCGGTTATTTGGAAGTTATTATCTGACTTTTCTGTCAAGTTTGGGATGATTTGTTGTACCTACAATAATCTATATTCTGTCAATACCAATAAAAATAAATTATATACGTTTTTGTTGCAATTTTTAATATTATTTGAAAACATAATTTATCTATACCTATGGTCCAAATAGCTTTTAATATATTCAATAAAAGTTGAAATAAAACCATTTAAAGTGTAGGTACACCAAATATGTTTAATAATAGAGTTACAATATTTATCAAAAGCGTTTAAAATATAGATTAATATTTTGCGTAAATATTACCTTGAACAATGTAATTCAATTTTTAATCAAGAGAGAATTAAACGTTGGAGCTTGAAGAAGTATATTTAAAGGCTAGCTGAAAGGGTTGTAAATTACCACTTAATGGGAATTCACAACAGCCATTAAATTGGGATCCTATCGAAGATACAAGAATTGTCCATTAACTGATAGAAGATTGCGATAGTTTCATTATCCAACCTGAGCTTTTTCTGAACAGTCTAAAAAGAGATAGAAATCGATTTAATAATATTACATCTAAAAGATTCTTTTAACACAAAAAAAACATAAATAAATTAATGAAATGCCGTGATAATAGTAAAATATTATAATGCTTTGTTGTGATAGTCAAATAAAACATGTATTCTCTCCCAGCTGTCCAACAAAGCCAAGAAACGAGTGTTTGTTATTAAATTCAGATCCATCGCTCAGTCGCTTGCAGTATTCCTTAAAATATAAGTGTGGCAAAAAGTGCAATTTTATCGACAAAGATTTATTTGAAAAAATATATTTATTTTAAAAATGTTAGAATTATTGATTTTTACGGTACCTACGTGTTTAAAGAATGTTTTGGTTCAAATAAATAATAATTGATACTAATTAAGCAGTTAGAAATGATTGCTGAAATGTTGGTTTTAATTTATTTCAATACATTCAGTGATACTTCGCTATTGATTTGATTTCTAATTAGCGCTTTTTTGTATAATAATTAATTTGGCATTTATTTTTTTTATCTGAATTATATATTGTATAATCTAAACTTGAGATGACTTACAGAAATAGCTGTAATATACTATACATGCAATATAAAAAAATATACATAATATGTGTATTTAATTTAACTAATTCCAAGAATAAAAAATACACAGTTTTTTCAATTAAGAATTATTTAATTACGATACATATTTTTATGTATAAACTTGCCTATTTAATCTTTCTTCTCTTACACTTCTTGTTTAGATTTTTCAAAATTTAGTCAGTACATGATCTTGAACTTCGAATAACTTTTGAAAGATTGAATTTAACAAAAAATATAATTAGACCTTTTTTGTAGAGCGTCTAATTTCCTTCAAAAATAATGTATTGTTTTTCATTAGAAACGGAGTGGTTTATCAGTTACAAAATTCCAAATTTAAAAAATCAAATCGTAAAAACAGATTAATGTTCAACGCATGATTACATGGAAACGGCTTGTCGTACGATTTGCAATTATACCGTTCTTGTAGAGAATATAGTTTTCTTCAAAAATATGTAGGTATTATTTATATTTTCAGTAACATTGTATAGAAAATTTGAGTGAAAGATCCGTGTGATGTAAAAAAATTGAAATTCTCAATGATAGCCTCTTAATAGTAAAATTAGGGCTCAAATTTTGAAGTTTATTTTTTTTATCATCCTAAATAATATTTTTGGTATTCCATTCAAAAAAAAATGCTAATTTTTTTTGGCTCAGTCTAATATATGTATACCACTACTATCAGCATTGCTTTTACCTTTGTGTAATTATTTTTTGAATGTTCGGTGCAATGTGGACAGTGAGATTCACAAAATATCCGCTTGTCTTTATCCGCTCCGCGCAAATGCTTTCTTCTTTTGCCTGAACAGTACAGCCGCGATCGATGCGGTGCCACAACAAGGTGGTAATTCGAAAAATAATTCAACCAGATTATGTAAAAATTACCTAAGTGTCATTTTATCTTATTGATAGAGGTTAGTACGTTTCTAAATTTTTTTTTAAATTTAAAAAAATACCAATAAGTATCATATGTGTATAGGTAGGCATATATTGTCTTGTAACAAATTACAGCAGAATGAATAGATATTTATTTCCCTCAAGAAATCAACTAAAGTATAATTCTATTGCTGAATAGGTAAGTACATACAAATAACAAGTTTGCAATATAATTCAGCAGAAAAGCATTTGTTTAGTTAGCTTTTAGTTTTATTACAACCACAGTATTTAATTAACGATTTATATTTGTCAGAAACACTTTCAACTTTAGGATTTATATACTGATCTAAACTTCTGTAAATTAGAATAGAAACAATATAACCCATTCTACAAATAGAAAGTAATAACGGCTGCTAACGTTATTACTATGCAAGAAAATGTTTTCGTAGTTGATCTTGGATAGATTACAATAATATTTACTTCTCAGTTATTTAGTGTTGTAGATCTTTGCAAGTAAAATATGAAGTTCTGGAATTCAGAATAAAATCTAGCATCAGGTAAACATTAGTGTGCGCTACCCGGGTTTTGGGATTTGGGAAATTGACTAATTTTTATAATCCCAATTTCCGGGCTTCTCGCAATAATTTTACGGGCGGGAATGTTAAAAATGCGTACCCCTACTAAGCACAAGAAATATGCACTTTGTTTGACAATCTTGACATCGCTTTCTTTAATCTTTGTAAAATACTCACGGGCGACCGATAGTCATCAAAATTTTATGACACTTTCGCGTCTTGCGCGTATTCTCCGGCATTACTTACAATTTTTGATGGATCCCATATTATTTCTAATATCGCCACTGTCATCCCTTAAATAATATGCGATGGATTCAATCCAAGAAGAGATGTAAGCTATATGAACCGGCAGAAATTTAAAAAAACTACTTCTATGCGGATCTGTATACAATTCATTAATGACGATAACGTAGACATCGGCAGAATCGAATGTATCTTTCAATTTCTAGCACAATATCTGATCTTTCAGTGGGCGTTCTGTGGTTTTTACAAAATTATTTAAATAATTTACTAATACAAGATATTTAAATTACTTACAATTTTTTTAAAATTGTTTTTTTGTGTGAATATCATGGGTTTGTTCCCAGTTTGCGAATTTGTTATAGGTATGTTCAATTAAAACAATTAAATTAAGAAATCTAGAATACAGGGTGTTTGTAAAAAGTCTTTACAAATACCCACCGCATATTCCTGATACCACAATAAGCCGATTAAAGTTAACTTACATAAATACAAAGGTGCTTAGTTTAGGCACTATTTGGCCTAAAATTTACAAATTTTGAAATAGATTTTTATTATACAATATAGAACGGTTTATGTGATTTTTGAAAAACAACTTCAACGTATCAAATTTTAGCAAACTATATTCTTAAATTTTATAATAAAACAACTATTTCAAAATTGTAACTTTAGTGTCAAATAGCGCTTAAACTAAACACCATTGTACTAAGAGAAGTTACGTTTAATTGGTTTATTTTGGCTTAAGGAGTATGTGGTAGGTGTTTGTAAAAATCTTTTATAGACACCATGTATAAAAAATTCAATATTAAAAAAAAACAATACTTAGATTTTTGACAAATTTCCAAAATTTCCATACTTTCAATTTCAATAGCCGAAATAAATGGTGGGGAAGATGAGCTACTAGTAAAGTCCTCCTGCTTAGTAACATAACCAATACACTTTTAATTATATGCTTCTGAAAACAATTAAAGGAATGAGAAATATCTAAAATAATAACGATACCTCTTGGAGATATAATACAGCCAAAGCTCCTTGTTCATAATTTCGTTATTCGCGTTTTCTGTTCTCTCGGATGAAAAAATTGTGACCACTTCTTGTATTCGCGGCTGAATATTTCTTTAATTCACAGATCTAAAATTAACGATACCCAAAATTTGTGTCCTTAATAAGTTTCCTCGTGTCAGGCGTTGAGAATAGTGCTTCCTCTAATTTCAGTTCCGAAAAAATTGAGAAAACGTAAACACAGATAATGGAAAGTATTTCTGGTTATTATACAATAACCTAAAATTATTAAAAACATTTTTACAGTCACCGGAGCTGATGTCCATCGAGCATTTGTGAGTAAATTTCAAAAACCAACTAAAAAATTTCTTTTTAACTTACAAAGAAAATCTAAGAACCAAAATTATGGTCTTTGAAAATTTGTAATTTGGAAGCCAAGACGTCTATAAGCAATTTTAAATACAGTCAACTCGCGTTATAACGAAGTTCGATATAACGAAAATCTCGATATAAAGAAAGAAACCGCCGGTCCCTTGAAAATCTCGCTTTATAACGAAAATTTTAATGGGTTTTGGTCCCCTCGATATAACGAAGTTTTCTTGACCAAAGTCTAATAATTTTTGTTAAAAAAGTAAGTACTGTAGGTATGTTATATAATTTACATAATGTGTTTCTACACAATTTTTGATTTTTTTATCTTAAAGAAATGCAAACTTAACACTATCAATTATCAATTACTTGCAAAGCCATGACCTTGACGACAGTGTATTCTCAAGTATCTTAAATCTGGAGAACGCAATTGAACGAACACGTACAGTCACCTGCATACAAACTAAAATTACGGAGTTTTTTTAGATTATACGTGTTTCTATTTGTATTATTTCTATTGTTTTTTTTTATTGTTGTTTTCTATTGTTTTATTATTATTTTTTACATTTCTGCGTTATATTGGTTATTTTAATAAACGACAACGAATTTGTGGTGTTTCGGATTGATTAATTCTATATCTCTAAACAAAGTAAAAATTTGTTAATTTATGCTTTTATAATAAGGAATTTCGATATAACGAACTTTCGATATAACGAACTTTTTGTGGGTCCCTTGAAATTCGTTATAACGCGAATTGACTGTATTATTAAAAATAAAAAAGTATTGAATTAAAAAATATAAATATTTTTAATATTTTTTATTAAAAATTTATTTAAAGCTGAAAAAAATGATATACAACTTTATATAATTAAAGAGGCAAGTGGATGAAGGGGTTAAAAGATATTTTTGAATTTTTAAATTGTTTGTCATGGATGAAGGATATGTAAAATAAATTCATAAACTTTTCAAATCTACAATAGGTAAGTACAATATATTACATTTTAAAAGAAACCCAATTGATAAAAAGATTATATAACACAACATTTACGGAAGACCACGGATAAGAGTTAAACTTGCTTTTTTTTCAAAACTACGTTTTTGATACATAGCCCCTTTAATTATCTATATTTTCCATAAAGTTATAGGCATCCAAACATTTTCTGTCTAAAATTTTCAAAAATTTTTGGGAAATCGAAATAAAATTTGACAAAAATCATGAGTGCATTTTTTAACAAGGACTAAAAGACATAAAAAAATTGGCTAAATAAAAAGTGATGGGGTTCACGACCTCGGTGATTAGGCGTGGAATTCCCGATATTTTATTTTTGTTTTGAGCATTACAGTTTCTTTTTTATTAATTAACAAACCGTTAAACAATTACACAAAATACATAATATTATCATGATAATGGTAATGGCTTTTCGACTTTTTAATAAATCAATATTAATTTAACGGCATTTCATTTCAGTAATACAAACCACAACAGTTTTGTTTGAGTTTTTAATTCTAAATGCTTTTCAGAGCGTAATGTTATTGCCAAAATGTGCATTACTAGAAAATCCTATCAGGTTGAAATTTAAACTTAATAAAATTTAATCGCTGAAGCAGAAGAGCGTCATCATCAATTTTCTCAAAAACGAATAATGATAGCATATAAGCTTTTAAGCTAAATGTTCATCTTTCAATTATTTTTTTAATGAAAATTAAACATAGTAATCAATACGACATGATTGCAAGTCTTATTATACTCTTACTTACATAGCTCACACCTCACCGGTTTAATGAACAGCAGTCGTTATCCAGAAATTAATATTCTACGGCAATATTAGTATTTTCTAATAGAATAAACTTGATCACGGCTAATTAATTGTTCGACTATCGTAAACTTTGGCAATAAATACTTTGCTTTGAGATAATTTTGTACTTGTTAATCAAGGAACCTCAATGGTGCAACTTTCTAAACTCAATCACAT
Source organism: Sinopyrophorus schimmeli (assembly GCA_036325965.1). Classification (NCBI taxonomy): domain Eukaryota; kingdom Metazoa; phylum Arthropoda; class Insecta; order Coleoptera; family Elateridae; genus Sinopyrophorus; species Sinopyrophorus schimmeli. The sequence continues at coordinate 5,320,437 of JARFIZ010000001.1, forward strand.
TGACCAAGCTTGTGGCTTTGTTGTCTACTTGTTCGTCATTATCATATTCTCTAAGGTTAATTTTAGACACTAGCATTTACCTTTTGGTAGCTAATAACCCACAAAGCGTGTATAATCATTAAATATTATTTATATATTTGAAATAATATAAACTTTATAATGAAGAGTTTTCTTATAGGGGTAAATAGTACAGTTGTTGGCCAGTCCACAATGATTGGCCATATTTCAAAAATTATATAATTATAAATCTATATTTTAGCGAGATAATTTTTCATCAATAGTAGAAAATTCTTTATTCCTCTCTGTACTGGATATAACTAGTTATTTTTCAATAACTTTTTGTTTTCTGAGTATATTCAATCATTAAAATGGCCAGGCCGAAATTCTTACAAATTTACTCCATTTTGTACAAAAATCTACAAGCGGAGATCTTACTATTCTTAGATTTTTTTATGCTTAAAAAAAGCTTTTGGTACAAATTATTAAGAATTATAAATCAATAAAGGTTTAAATTCTGTGAAAAAAAAATTATTTAAATTAAAATAAAGCACAGATTACAAAAAAAATTAAAGGCCAATAAATATCGCGCGATAAACGGTAGCGACAGTGATTAAACATGCGGTCAATTACTATTATAGTTCTTTTTGTTCCCTAAAATGTTTCGAATTTTGAGATACCAGGTTTTGACTTTGCAGCGACGATATGCCTTCTTTAATATCATAAAGTTAATTATTAAATTCATATTTAAATTGTTTTTTTTTAAACAAGTACTTATACAAATTTATAATTATCTTTTGTTTAGTAAGAGGAAAATAATTTTTTTTTCTATCAAAATACGAATATGGGCGCATTCGAGCGAAAAGTGGCACATTTCCGAGCGAGGGAGGCAAATGAAGCGCGACGCGGAGCGGCGCGCTTCATTTTCCCAAGATCGGAATGTGCCACTTAGAGCTCGAATGTGCGCACTGGGTTATAAAAATAACTAAAAACATATATCTTGCATAGCAGAAAAGTATATTTTAAATAGTTTTTATCCTTAAGGCTGCGCGCCGACAAACAAAAATTGTAACAATATCCAGGTGGCGATTAAATCGCGATATTGCGATTTTCATCAATGCTAAGAACCACACTTAATAAACTACCCACCGCTAGGTGATCGGTTGTTGATTCTACGATTCTCGTTTAAAAATTATGTGCTTTGAATATAATATGTTTCATACATATTGTGGGAACCAACGCTACACAGCGTTGGCCCAACATTACTCTCTTGCTGGTGATCCTTTCTTTATTAACCCCATGCCGTTCCGAAATCCTATAATTATACCTTAACTCCAAAACCAATTCCCCTTTTAAGTGCTTTAATCCCTTTTCATTCTTTCTCTCCTGGGAACGCAGTTTGGCGGTCACCACCTACTGTGGGTGATACCGTTAGGCTGCAAACTCAACCATCAAGCATGCACATCCTTTTATCCTATTTACAATCACTTTTGTATAAATATCCCGTTTTCTGTCCCGAAATCATCAGTCATCAGTCATCTTAGCTCGACGAACCGCCGCACATCTTTTGCTCCGCCATTCGACATCAACTACAGATCCTTCGCCTCCGACACCAGGTCTCCGTCGACGATAGCTGCACCAGCCGACTCACCGCGCCCACAGCTACACCACCACGACGCAACATCTCCGACGATCCCCGTGTAAATAATTTCTACCCTTTTGTAAATAAATCCAAAATAAAAAGTGGTAACACGCCACAAATTGGTGACCCCGACGTGATATAAAGCCGACGTGATCAAAGGAAGCCCGACGTGATCAAAGGAAGCCCGACGTGATCAAAGGAAGCCCGACGTGATCGACGACGCAACATGACAACGCCGCAAGAAACATCCGGAACGCCATCGTTGCTTCCAGGTTTTCCCGCTCTCGACAGAATCTCCATGCGGATACCACCCTTCTGGGCCGACGACCCAGAGACGTGGTTTGCACAAATAGAGAACCAATTCATACTCGCCGGAATCGTCCAAGAGGATACCAAGTTCAACTACATCGCCGGACACCTGGACCAACGATATGCTGCAGAAGTGAGGGACATCCTTACAAATCCTCCCGCGACGCAAAAATATCAGAAACTAAAAGGAGAGCTCATAAGGCGACTCAGCGAGTCGCAGGAAAACAAGCTTCGTAGGCTACTCGAACACGAGTGTATGGGCGATCGCAAACCGTCACAATTTCTGAGACACCTGCGAACATTAGCCGGCACAATAGTGCCCGACGACGTATTGCGACCCCTCTGGCTCGGACGACTCCCAGCATCAAGCCAAGCTATCCTCGCGACGCAGAAGAAAACCGAACTCGACGACCTAGCAAATCTAGCGGACGCCATCTCCGAAACTACGACCCACACCAGAATCGCCGAGGTGCAGAAGGACCCTTTGGAAGAGGCAGTAGCGAGGCTAACGACGTTGTTCACCACGCAAATAGCCGGGGTGACAACGGCGTTGAGAGCCGAAATTGCCGCAGCAACCAGTCACCAGGAGCACCGACGACCATTCAACCGGTCACGCTCACGGGGACACTCCCGCAGCTCTTCGAGAACCAAATCCAACGACGAAAAGGCGTGTGCTGGTACCATCGAAGATTCGGCAAAGAAGCCCGTAGATGCACAACCCCGTGCACGCACGCGGGAAACGAGAAAGCGGATCGTTAATGGCGGCAGACGAATCCAGCACCCAAACACGTCGCCTCTTCGTTACGGACAAAGCCACAAAAATCAAATTCCTTGTGGACACCGGAGCGGACCTATGCGTCATCCCAGTCAAGCACGTACGGGGGCGTCGCGATAAAGTTCCATATGAACTTTACGCGGCGAACGGAACCAGCATCGCGACATACGGTTTCGAAACCCTCCACCTCAACCTGGGCCTGCGACGCGAATTCACGTGGCGATTCGTGGTGGCGGACGTCTCAAAGCCCATAATTGGCGCGGATCTGCTAGCAAACTTCGGTTTGTTGGTTGACATCCGCAACCAACGCCTCGTCGACGGCGTCACAAGCCTGACGGCAACAGGTCAGGTGGCAGAATGCAACGCCGAGTGGTTGCACATTCGAGCGCTGTCGGGGACCTCACCGTACCACATGTTACTTCGACAATACCCGGAGGTAACACAGCCCAGTGGAAACCAAGGGAGCACGAAACACGCTACCAAACACCACATAGTTACCACTCCCGGACCACCGGTGGCGCAAAAACCTCGACGACTTGCGCCGGAACGTCTAAAGGACGCCAAAAAGGTGTTCGCAGAGATGATGCAGCAAGGCATCATCCGCCCATCGCAGAGCCCATGGTCTACGCCATTACACATGGTCCCTAAAAAGGACAGCGAGTGGAGGCCATGCGGTGATTACCGCGCACTTAACGCCCGCACGTGTCCAGATCAATACCCGGTTAGGCACATCCAGGATTTTTCCCAAGCCTTGCACGGATGCAAAGTCTTTTCAACAATCGACTTAGTACGAGCGTTTCACCAGATTCCGTAGCCAGGAAGATATTCCAAAGACAGCCATAACAACACCTTTTGGACTCTTCGAATTCAACTACATGACGTTCGGACTACGAAACGCAGCTCAGACTTTTCAGCGCTTCATAGACGAAGTGCTCCAAGGTCTGGAGTTTTGTTTTGCCTATATTGATGACATACTCGTAGCTTCAGCCTCTGTTGAAGAACATCTTCAGCACCTGCAGATCATTTTCGAGCGTCTGAAGTCGTACGGCGTTGTTGTCAATCCAGGAAAATGCACATTTGGCCAACAAAATGTAAAATTCTTGGGATACCTAGTATCTACCGAAGGCACGAGACCGCTACCAGAGAAAGTCGAGGCAATTCAAGCATTCCCACGGCCCGACACCGTAAAGAAACTGCGACAGTTCTTGGGTATGGTGAATTTCTTCCGGAGATTCATACCCAAGGCGGCTTCAGTCCAAGCACCCTCAACGACCTTCTGCAGGGGAACGTAAAGGAAAAACACCAGTAAAATGGACACCTGAAGCAGAACGCGCTTTCGAACAAACTCGAGAATGCCTGGCAAATGCGACCCTACTCGCACACCCGGAGCCAAACGTACCGCTAGCCATCTTTAGCGATGCTTCCGACTTTGCAGTAGGAGCGTCCCTGCAACAATTGGTAGACAACAATTGGCAACCCCTCGATTTCTTTTCGAAAAATTGAACCCAGCAGAGACCAAATACGCAGCATACGACCGCGAACTATTAGCCATCTATCTGGCAATAAAACATTTTAGGCACATGGTTGAAGCCCGTAACTTTTCGGTTTACACGGATCATAAACCAATAACCTACGCTTTCCGAAAGAAGCCACAGTCGTGTTCACCACGTCAAGCTCGACATCTCGACTTCATCAGCCAGTACACAACCGACATACGGTTTGTCTCAGGCGAACACAACGTGGTGGCCGACGCATTATCCCGCATCGAAGCAGTAAACGACCCACTCGACTTCGAAGCCCTAGCTGCAGCACAAAAGAACGACAAAGTTCTGCACGAGTTCCTCAACAATTCTAATTCTGGACTCCAACTCAAGCTGATACCCATTCCAGGGAGCAGCACGTCACTCTTTTGCGATGTGGCGACCAAAACAGCTAGACCGTTTGTAACCACCGAGTTTCGCAAGCGAGCGTTCGATAGCTTGCACCAGCTCTCCATCCCGGAGCTAAGGCAACCACGAAGCTGGTTACAGAACGATACGTCTGGCCCTCCATGAAAACAGACTGCAGAGAATGGACACGAAGCTGCATACCGTGCCAACGCTCTAAAATCACGCGGCACGTCTCGTCACCACCAGGCACCTTCAAACCACCAACAGCTAGGTTTGAACACGTGCATCTTGACATCATCGTCATGCCGTTATCTGAAGGATACAGATACTGCCTTACGATGGTGGACAGGTACACCGGTGGCCAGAAGCAACTCAATTGCCGACCAAGAGGCAGCCACGGTAGCTCGCGCGTTTTACCACACTTGGGTAGCGCGTTTTGGAGCTCCGCGGCGAATAACAACAGACCAAGGACGCCAATTCGAGTCCTACCTATTCAAACAACTAAACCAAATACTTGGAACCAAACACATCAGAACGACAGCATACCATCCAGCAGCCAACGGCTTAGTCGAACGGTTTCATAGACAGCTCAAGGCAGCTGTTATGTGCCACCAAGACGACCGTTGGACGGAAGCACTACCAACAGTTCTCTTAGGAATTCGCTCGGCCTGGAAAGAAGACCTGAAAGGCACCGCAGCCGAGATGCTGTATGGGCAGCCTCTTCGACTTCCGGGAATTCCTCGAGCAACAGCCTTCCGACAGCGACCAGAAAGAAGAATCCACATTCATTAAGGACCTCCGTCAACAGCAGAGAGACGTAGGACCCGTAACAGCCCGCGGCACGGAAACAAACGAACATTCGTGTTCAAAGACCTCGCAACAACAAGCCAAGTTTTCATACGTCGCGATGGTTACAAACCACCTCTACACCAGCCCTACGACGGACCATTCGAGGTTATCAGCCGATCGGACAAGACATTTACGGTCCACGTTAACGGACGTGACGTAAATGTCACCATCGATAGATTGAAACCAGCCTACATCACAGCAGACGAACCGGTGGTGGACACAAGGACACCTACGACAACTCTAGCACAAGGACCAACTCCGGAGGACGGAATACAGCGCACGAGATCTGGACGACGCGTCCGGTTTCCAGAGCGTCTTCAAGTTGGCTTCCCGTGACTCCATCACTAGCAGGGGTACTGTGGGAACCAACGCTACACAGCGTTGGCCCAACAATACTCTCTTGCTGGTGATCCTTTCTTATTAACCCCATGCCGTTCCGAAATCCTATAATTATACCTTAACTCCAAAACCAATTCCTTCTAAGTGCTTTAATCCCTTTTCATTCTTTCTCTCCTGGGAACGCAGTTTGGCGGTCACCACCTACTGTGGGTGATACCGTTGGGCTGCAAACTCAACCATCCAAGCATGCACATCCTTTTATCCTATTTACAATCACTTTTGTATAAATATCCCGTTTTCTGTCCCGAAATCATCAGTCATCAGTCATCTTAGCTCGACGAACCGCCGCACATCTTTTGCTCCGCCATTCGACATCAACTACAGATCCTTCGCCTCCGACACCAGGTCTCCGTCGACGATAGCTGCACCAGCCGACTCACCGCGCCCACAGCTACACCACCACGACGCAACATCTCCGACGATCCCCCGTGTAAATAATTTCTACTCCCTTTTGTAAATAAATCCAAAATAAAAAGTGGTAACACGCCACAATATTATGAACATGTTCTTACTGTTATGCTATATTTCTTTTTAAAGCAACTATTTAATACACGATAACAATATTAATTTAATTTGCTACATTGATATCATTCCTGATTATTACTACGTACATAAAAACATTAAATATTCCCTTGATTTAAAACAAATTAATTTGGTATAAATTATTTACAAAATTATAAATAAAAATCATGTGTTTTCTGGGAGAAAAACACTTCTAAAATATAATATTATAAAATAATTTTCGAATATTAATAATAAAAAAACTTTTATTTATAGTTAGATTAATTCATTTTAGTACGATGAACGACTAAAAGAATATTTTTGAATTTGCTTGAAAATAGAGATAACCTAAATTTTGTGTCAAATATGAATCACCATTCCGTCTCTCTTGCATTGTAATAAATTTTAAAATCTACCTTACTAAATAAAAGAGTCAAAACGTTTGCTGCATTTTTTGACTAGAATTACTAAAATACATGCATTAACGAATGAAATTAATAACGATGGATAAATACCGCAATTTAAAAATATTAAAAATAAAAGGGTTATAATAAATTCGTGTTTTTATCAATAATAGTGGCGTGGGAACTATTCGTAAAGAGAGTCACGATAGTTGTATAGAGATGCAAGATATCGATTTTAACCTGATTTGAAAAACCTTCAAAATACATAAGTTGTTGCAGGTCTAGTTTTATCGGTCAAACTCGCATACTTTCGTCTATTTTCGACATATAGTCTGGTGTAGCAAACATCTGATTACTTTCAATATTATTTCAAATGTTATACCTATTCAGAGAATTTTCATGCGATTTCTATTGTTAGGTTTGGCAGAAAGCGCAAAGTAAGCGTCGGCGCGCAATTCAAAAACCAGTTTAAATTTAAGAATACATATTTATTATGTTATGAATCTTAATTAATGCGATTTGTTTTATTAATATTACAAAGTAACATAAATATGTGTATAAAATTGTAAAATACTTGTTTTCTTTAAAATGAAAGGATAATAATTATAGCATTGCACAAGGGCGCTAATGATTAATTTTCTGGATTTATTTTTATTTGTTTTGATGATATGTTAATTATTTTTAAATATAGTTCTAATTTTATTTATTATTTACTATAAATAAATGTTGAAAATACTTTGTTACTAATGTTTTTTTAGTCCAATTATATTTATTAAATTTTTTTCTATATAAATTTTTAATTAATTTTAAATATCGAAATTATTTATAATTGTGGTTAAAAAATAACTAACAAAATTTTAAGCGCGGAAGAATATTTTGTGGTAAAAATATGCACCCTGATAAAGGGGTAAGAACGAAAAAAGTTAAATTTTGAAATTATCAGGTAGAAATAAATACTTATATCATAAATAAATACTAAACATGCTTAGTATTACAAATTCTAAAACAATTGGAAATGACCGTAAATACAAAGTGCATATTTAAAATGCATACCTTCAATAAATATCTTAACAAAGGGGCATATTTTTGCAGGGATCGACAATTTTAAAAGCAGATGATAACGAAATTTATTTTATTTTATTATCTATGTATGCTCCCAGGAAATGTTTACCAAAATTGGCATACTTCAATTGCTTGATAGCCATTTAATAAAAATTAATATAAAAAAAATAAGATCTACAATAATTTCACAAGCTTTGCCGTTTGATTAATAAAAATATAATTATTTTGAAAAAAGCACGAAAGCTGAGAAGTTGGGCTGTTTTACGTTTTATTAATTTTTTTGTGTAAAACTCATTGATTTATCAAAAATCCAAAATTATACTTTTTTAAAGACGGATGATCTCTAGCTCTAAAGAAAATTCAACTTTACATCTTCAAAAATCTTTCTAGGGTCGCGATTTCTTAAAAAACTAAAAATCAAAAACCTAACAACCACATCACAACATATAACGCTTATCAAAGTCTGTTTGTATAGGTGCCTTATTTTTTGAAAGATTGTATGATCTTTACCATACCTTTGGTGGCCCCCCTAAGGTTGAAAAACCTTGTGTTGTATAACATCTATACTAGAGTGCTTTGTTGTTAAACAATTTTTTTTTTTTAATTTCCTCTCCATTGAGAAAATATTGTTCTAAACAGAAGAATAAATTTTCACTAAATGTCAATCTATAATTTTATTTTGTTATTAGTTAATTTTAAAATTTTCACTTTTATTTAATATGTGAATTTACAGTTTTTTCAATTATCTATATCTCTGCTGCATTTTAGGTAATTGTGTTCGTTATGGAAAATTGTACGAAAAATAACAATGTTTAAAGGTGCCCCATAGTTGGAACAGCCACTTGAATGGTTTCACGGCAAAAAAACTTAAAGATAATTTTTATTGATTTTTGCATTTGTCGCATAAACGGCTAGATAGCAAAACGATAAATGACAATTTTAGAAAATATTAAATTTTCTATCAAAAAAGGTCTTTAGTCAAGAGTTGTAAAGATAATAAATAAACGGTTATTTGAAAATTTAATATGGAATTTTACGATAATACAAAAATGTTTTAAATGTTTATACGTTGGAATTTATTTATCTTATAAACTAATCGCTTTACAGCTTAGACTCTACGGTGAGCACTTTTTTAAATTGATATTTTCTTTACAATTTTCCGCAAAGAAAAGATAAATCTATAAAATGCAGGAAAGATACAGTTATTAAAAAACTGTAAATTCACGTGTTAAATGCATGGAAAAATATTAAATTAACTAGTGACCACTTAGAATTAAAATTAAAGATTGAAATTTAGAAAATTTTTTCTGTTTTAAAACAATATTTTGCCTGCGGACCGCAAAATAATTGTTTAAAAACGAAGTACCCTAATACATATATTTATTTTATACTGGCTAATATTCAAAATGTTATTTTTAGGATAAAATTTAAGAGCTAAATATGACAACTATTATGGGCCAGGAGTAGTATATAAATAATTAAACGGACTTCGGATTTTTCATTTAAAATATCAATTTACGTTTTTTATATACATTTACGTATACAGTTACATAAAAAATATGTAGTTGCATTTAAAGTTAATAAAAAACTTTGTTTCAATAAAGTCATTGCGCGCCGTCATGTATTTTACATATAGGTATCAAAATTTCAAGATTTTAGAAAAAACTATACAATGTAGAGAGTTACAATTTTAGGACAATAATTTAGACCTAATTCTGGATGTTTCATTGGAATCAAATTTGGAAAAATATTAATAGTTTTTGAAAAAACAGCTAAATTGAAATTGCTAAAGTAAAATTTGGGCTGCAAGGAAACAGGCGTATTCTTTTCTAAATATTTCTTGTGTTCTTTAGTATTATACATATTTACATGTAAACACACATATATACTTATATTGAGCAGACAAAAATTAATCATAAATAATCTTTTCATTTTGCATTGACAATTGAAGACTTTTTCATTTTAAATATCAATTTATGTTTTTTATATACATTCACGTATACGGTTATATAAATAAATATGTAGTTGCTGCTAAAATTAATAAAAAAACTTGATTCGATAAAGTAAGTTATTTAGATTGCGATTGTAATGTATACGTTCAAGGTTGCGTTTGGTGCCTAGCCATCTACGAGGCAATAACTGAACTGCCAAGCATAAAACTGCAGGAGAAAGTGGCTAAATCTAATTTCAAGATTATCTCAAAAATTATTAAACATTTTTAAAAACGGTTTGCGCAGTGTTGAAGTAATTAGTAATACGCGTGTTTCGTTGGAGTTCAAATTTTTTTTAAAAAATTTTACAATATTGCTGTTTTTTCAAAAACTATTAATGTTTTTCCAAATTTGATTCCAATGAAACATCCAGAATTTGGTCTAAATTATTGTCCTAAAATTTGAACTCTCTACGTTGTGTAGTTTTTTCTGAAGTCTTGAAATTGTGGTATATGTAAAATACATGGCGGCGCGCAGCCTTAAATAATTTTAATCGTTCCTTCTCACTCGCATTGACGAGATTGTCGTATCTTTTCGCTCCCTTCTACTCATTGCTATGGTAAAAACGTTTTTCGAACATAAAATTGATATTTACTACACTAAATTTAAATTTCTGATTGGAAAGAGCAAAGGATAAAGTAGACAAATTCAATAAATACAAGGATGTGCGCATTTGAGCGAAAAGTGGCACATTTCCGAGCGAGGGACTCAAAAGAAGCGCGACGCGGAGCAGCGCGCTTTATTTTTCCGAGATCGGAATGTGCCACTTTGAGATCGAATGTGCGCACTCGGTTATAAGCATGATTCACAATAAATAAAGCCAATACATTTGACGTTAAATTTATTGAATAACTTTAATGGTTTCCTCTCGCTTGCCCCGACAAGATTATCGTATCTTCCTGCTCCCTTCCACTCACTGCTATGGTAAATACGTTTTTCAAATATAAAATCGATATTAACTATATCTTATCTTAATTAGAAAATATTGGCCAATTACTGTAAATTCACTGATCAATTACTATATTTATATGACCAATAACTATGTTTTTTGATAAACCAAATATTTTTATTTTTATTTTATATACAACGTTAAATTTTTTATTCAAATTTTTATTTATATTGAAAACTATCGTTTTTTACGGTTACTAGCACAATAAAAAATCATAAATACGTTTTATAGAAGTATGAAATTTAATATTTTATTTGTACAGTTTCTAAAAGGGCCAATCACTGTACTGTTTACCCCTACATAGTTCTATACACAGGGCTCGGATTTTTATCTAATTACATATTTTTACTAGTTTATCGCAAAACCTCAGTGTTTACTTTTTATTCATTTATTTTATACCATAATTGCATATTTTTGCATAATTTGACATTTTTTGTTGCATATTTTACGGCATATTTGGAGATTTTATATTATGTAGTAAAAGTGTAAAATTTATTTCCCTAATTTTTTATAGGTATGTCACTTAAGATGCTTAATTTAATTTACAATTTTAAAAAGGTTCTTTGCTCTGCTTTCGAATAACATGCGTTTATCTTCAATTCCCGTGTTTACATCTTTCGTAGCTATAAAAAGAAATAGCTTTTGAACATCAAAACAACAGTGCAATTTTTCATAAGATGCTCCTTATAAATTTTAATTTTCATGTTTAAAACATATCTTTCTACAATTTTTATGTTTTAAGATGTCATTTCAAATGTCTAACGTTCACTATTTGGATAGCCTATCTCCAACTAGATATTTACTACAGTGAGTTGACTAGAATCACATAGCAGAAAAATATGAACGATACCTATTTCATTTATAGAAAGTACTTTGAAGTACGACGGTGCGTATTCTATGACATCGGAAGGGTGATATATGGAATCCTCTTCAGTTTTCTGTCCGTATAAGTGAAACAGATAGACCGGGCCTCGGTTAAATAGAACTAAGACCGTCATTTGTCAGAATACTGACAACGCTAGTCTGCATACTGACATAAAAAATTACCTTTGACGTACGAGATTTCTCTTTTCGATCTTCCATGATTGTTTTAAAATTCTGGATATAACACAAAATAACAAATTTTATGATAACACTTATTTATAGATATTTCTTACGAAACCCCAACTACTTTAAGAATTCCCGATATGTTTGACTTAAAAATTTTTTCTTAAAAAAATTAAAATAATATACAGTACTACCTATGCACGTTACGAGAATTTGAGAACTTTGTAAAATCCTGAGGGGCAGTATAAAAGTTAGTTTTTGTTGTACTTTGGGTCATGAAAGGTATTGATGTGAAGGTTTATAAGTGTGTATGTAAATGTAATTAAAACGTAAAGGTAATTGTTTGGGGTTTAGGGTTGAGCGAAGATCATAAAAATAAGCAAATTTGTAAAAATTTGAGATCGTAACTTTATTATTGGACTGTTAAAATACACCTAAAAAATTGATAGAAGATAATTGTAAAATTGAGTATTTATTCACAAATTTAACATTTTTATGTGTTATTTAATAAATTTTTATAGACTCAATTAAATCGTTAATAGTAAAACATTTAGTCAATAGTTTTATAAAAAAAAGTAAGAATATTTTTAGCTAAAAATGAAGTATTATAATGATGTCTACCGTGCTAACATGAAGCAATGTTAAAAATTTATGGTTTCACAAAATTAAGCGGTTTAATTTCCAAATATTTAATTTTTATTCTTTGTTATTAAAATTTTATAGTTTTTTTAAAAAGTTTTATTTTTCAAAATCGTACAATCGTAAAAAATGTAAACGCTTCTAAAGTTAAAAAAAAAATTAAAATACGTTTCAAAAATACAATACAGGTTGGCGCGAAGGATACGTATGTTTTTTGCACGCCTGGTATTTTGTAAAGATAAAAGTGACAACAAGCCTCTTATTCTGATATTTGTAGACTATGAAAAAGCTTTTGATTCGATAAATCAACAGCAACTCTTCCATGCCCTCTCGCAATGCCGAATAGACTCCAGATACACGGGCTTACTAAAATACATGTACAACCACGCAACTGCATCAGTAAGAGTACACGAAGACACGAACACATTCCAAATGCAAAAAGGGGTAAGACAGGGAGATGTGATATCTTCTAAACTATTTACTACACTTCTAGAATATATGTACAAAAACCTAGATTGGGAACAGTGTGGAATTAACATCAATGGCGAACTACTAAACCATCTAAGATTTGCCGATGCTCTCGTCCTGATTACAGATAAAATAGATGAAGCAAATAAAATGCTACAAGAACTCAAGGATGCCTCAAAGAAAGTTGGGCTTGACAAAAACTACACAACGACAAAATACATGACAAACCTTATCCTGAGCGATAACATTTCGGTAGATGATATAAAAATAAAACAAGTATACTCATACAAATACCTGGGATACGAGCTAACCATCGGGAGAGATAATCAAACCTACGAACTGAATAAGACGATCAATCTAACATGGGCAGCCTACGGTAAGTTCAGCAATATCTTCAAATCAGATATTCCAATATGCCTAAAGAGGAAAATGTACGATCAGTGCATACTCCCTGTCCTCACCTACGGGGCTGAAACACTAACATTGACCAAGAAAACCATAAAGAAAATAAAAGTAACACAGACAGCAATCTAGAGATCAATGGTAGGAATAACACTTAGGGACAAAATACCTAACACTACAATTAGGCAACGAACAAAGGTGAAGGATGCTGTGTCGAGGATAGCTGTGCTAAAGTGGAACTGGGCGGGACACGTGGCAAGACTGAAGGATGAGAGATGGACAAGGCGAATGATTGAATAGAGGCCCAGGCAAGACGCACTCAGAAGCAGAGGTAGGCCACCAACAAGATGGGCCGATGATGTAAAAAGGATCGCAGGAAATTGGATCCAGATCGCACAGGACAGAGATAGATGGAGGGGCATGAGGGAGGCCTACGTCTAGCACTGGACATCTTAGGCTGGGAAAGAAGAAGGGTGACAACGTTGACGAACCGCCAACTGACCGCTCAGGTAATGCACGTTTAATTATGGCGCCATGGCTTTTGAAGCAACGTGTGTTTGTGGTGGAGCAATTTTTTAGGAACAATGATTTTGTACTAACCGTGCAACATCTAATCCGTCGACAGTTCAACGTTAAACGCTAAGGGCCAATTTCTGATCGAATCAGGATTCTGCGATGGATTGAAGCATTTCAAACTACTGGATCTGGTATAAAGAAGAAACCACCTGGCCTTCCCCGTATCGTTCAACACTAGAAAATGTTGATAGGGTGAGAAGATCAATTCTTGATAGTCCTCAACGTCCCACTAGGCGTTATGTTGCACCTCTGCATGTGACCCGTCGATCGCTACAGCGCATTCTGCATTTTCAGTTAACTGAGATATGTAAACAAGCAGAACTTTAGGTACTGGGCTACCGAAAATTTACGAGAGCTACACCAAAGACTTCTCCAGAGTAAAAAGTGTCATTATGGTGCGAAATTTTTAAATTAGGTATCATCGGTCCTTACTTTTTTGAAGCCGGGGAAAGAGCAATAACAGTGACTTCGGCGCGTTATGTTGACATGTCAAAATTTTTTTATTACCAGAATTCAACGGCGACAGGTATACATGAGAGACATGTGGTTCCAACAAGACGGTGCCTCAGAACACACGACGAGAGCATCACTAGAATGTGTTCGACAAATGGTTCTTCACGATGTGGTTACCCGTTTTGGCAGAGTTTCTCGGCCACCACGTCCTCCAGACTTGTCAGCAAACGACTTTTTTTGTGGCGTTACTTTATGTCTGGAGTGTACGCTAACAAACCCGCACGATACAGGAACTGAAAGTTGCTATTCTTCAAGAAATCGCAAGAGTACCAGAAAACATGATTTTTAGAGTTATGCACAGTTTTCAAGAGATGTCGCAAATGTGTGACTGCAAAGCAGGACCACAATTGCCGAGCATTATTTTCAACCATTAATTTAAAAGTGCACTATTATTACTTAATTTAACTGTAATTAACTGCAATAATTGAAAGATAGAATTTGGAAATAAACAACGTTATGCTTCAGCGAAAATCATGCGTTTTTTCTGCGCCACCCATTATAATACATCATTTTTGAGGTATGGGTTGAAAAAGTTGTAATGCAAACAAAATACATTCAAACTTCCATAAGTCGAACGCCGATAAAACGAATTTTTGATAGCTCGAACTCGAACCAGTTTCCCTAGGACTTGCCTATATCAACGTTAATATTTTTATGTCAATAAATCGAATTTCTATAAATCGAATTATTTAATAAGTCAAAGCGTTTTACAATGCTTTAAATTCAAGTTTCCATTAGTAAATAGGTCGATGACTCGAAGTGAAATTTTACAACTTTTCTAAAAATTACGCTACCTGAGAGAGGATTAAGGACGGGTGCGGTTCGGTGTTATTGCTGCTTAAATGGTATATTCTATGAAAAGGTTTTATACTACAAGCTGTTTTGACGGCGGCACTTCAATTGGATTTAAAAACTAATTTATGTTTAGGCGTGAAAAGGTAACAGACAGATAGACAGACAGCCAGAGTTACTTTTGCTTTTATAATATTAGTTAGGATAATTAATTTTTTTTAGAAAATAAGTTAAGTATTGTGAATCGTGCTTAATGTGAAGTGTGCACATTCGAGCTCAAAGTGGCACATTTCGATCTCGGAAAAATAAAGCGCGCCGCTCCGCGTCGCGCTTCATTTGCTTTCCTTGCTCGAAATGTGCCATTTTTTGCTCAAATGTGCACATCCTCGTATTTATTGATCTGCTTTAATTAATCTTTTCACTTTCAAATCAAAAAATTAAAAGTAAATATGAATTTTATGTTCAAGAAACGTATTTGCCACAGTAATGAGTGGAAATGGGCGAAAAGATACGAGAATTTAGTAGATGCGAGTGAGAGAAAACGATTAAATTATTAATTTAATTTTTTGATTAATTTATTAGCCTAAATTTTGTGAATGGTGCTTAAAATCGAGTGTGCACATTCGAGCTCAAAGTGGCACATTCCGATATCGGAAAAATAAACCGCGCCGCTCCGCGTCGCGCTTCATTTGCCTCCCTTGCTCGGAAATGTGCCACTTTTCGCTCAAATGTGCACATCCTGGTATTTATTTACATTTATGATTACATTTAATTTAGTTATTCCAAGAAGTATAACTTCTTACGGGCGTGCATAAGTACACGTACATTTCTTTATCATTTAACAATTGTTGTAAGTAATATGAAATTTTTCAGCTTAACCACTTTAATAAATTTTATGTACAGTTAAACTTTAATAACTCCACAACTCGAATTCTTTTATAACTCAAGTTGGAAAGTGTTTCTCGACAAAATGCTTATTTTAAAAAGGTAGAATTAAAACTATTCTAATATAACTATGGTTACGAAGTGATTAACCTTTCTGATTGGTCAATTAGCTAACGGCCATAATGGTGTATCAAAAATGAGCCAATCACAGTGACTTATTTAAAGCGGGATTTTTAAAGTATACTTTAAACTACTTACAGTTCTAATTACGTTATATAAAATACCATTTCACATAAAAGATATATACATACACAAATATATATTTAATTTTTAAGCTTTTTTTAATAACTCAAATTATTGATAATTCGAATTAATTTTGGTGTCCCTTCGACTTCGACTTATCGAGGTTCGCTGTATATTATTGACCAAGTGTGATTTGTCAACAACAACATTTTGTATTGTTTAAATATAATAAATATTACTATACATATATGTATTGATTACTATAGTAATCAATACATTTGCAATATTATAGCTTTCTTATTTACAATTGTCAATGTAAGTACGATTTAGAGTGGTTTTTAAACAGCACCAATTGTGGAGTTTTAAACAACAATCTAATCTGAAACGCTAACAAGCAGATAGGCAATTTATAAAACATTATTTTACGGTTCAAATTCATAATATTTTAAACTATTTTAATTTAAAAAAATCAAAAAATTTCTTAATGATTTAGGCAAATTTCTACTATTTACATTTTTCTATTTTACATGTATCTCTCTAAACATTGGTATTTTTTAATATAAAGCAATAACAGTTTTACATTAATAATGCTCTTTTTGTCTTAAACATGTTTTTTATACTTATTTTTTTGTTATAGAGGTGCTACTAAAAAAAATGTGTAAAAATTAAGTTAGCGCAATTCCTCTATATAATAATTCTTGTAAAATATCTAGGTATCTACCTATATAAATAATCTGAAAGGAAAAAATGCGAGAGGTCGTTATGATGAAGGCATAACAATTCGTTTTCTGTAATATAACGATGGTGGAAGTATTATGAACCCTTCGTCCTTCTCTAATATATACTTTCATAAAGTAATCCAAATATTTTACTAGTCAAAATGTAGCAAAAATGAAATGAAGTCTTACGTTAGTAGGTATCCCATTTGATACATAAAAAACAGTTTTTCATTATTTATACAAATATTCATTTATATCGTCTTCTAACTAACGTAGTAGCTTATCTGATTTTTACAGAAAAAGTTAAATGTAACAGAAACTCATTAAACTTAACTTACTTTTTCGTGTTTTGGCAAAAATAAATTTTGTTAAATGTAACAAAAATATATATTTTATCAAAAGGAAAAGAAAAAAGAAGTTAAGTTTAATTAGTTTTGGTTATATTTTGCTGTTTCTATGAAATTATGTAAAATTCAGATACGAGATTACGTGAGACAAGGGACCATACATTAGTTCAACTAATTATAATAAAATAAATCGATATACTGGGTGGCTCGATAAGCAATTTATTTGAGCAAAAAACAGTATTGCCAACGTCAAATTAATATTGATTTTGTAAACAATCAGTTTTCAAACTATAGCTTACAAAATTGAAGCCTATTTTATTAAATTCAAAATTACAGTCATTAAAAACAAGGGTTTTCAAACTTTTAAAACATTGTTCCACATAAATAAAAAGCAAAAAACATACGCACCGACATTAAAGCATTTCCTGATTAAAAATTTACATTCCAAATAGCGTATTTACAATCAAAGATTTTGTGTAAAATTGTATCATTATAATAACGTAATGTAACATAGTTTGAGACATGATGGTCGAAAGCAAATAAACTTTGATTCTTTTAGAAATAATAAAATACTTTTAATAGAGAAAAACACTATGGAAGGGAAACAAGATTTAATTAGTATTACAAGAAATCTGTTCCACCAAAATCAATCGTGATATATTGCTTTGCTAAATTAAATGTGGTCTTAGATGTAACGTTTGATCAATAACACAAGACTCACTTTTTTCATTTATAGCAGTTATTTGCTTTATATGCCCGTAATTCAAAAATTGTATAAAACTGGCTCAAATTTGCTCAATAACAGTTTGAAAGATGGAAGATATTAACTAAATATTAATTTAATGTTGACATAATTATTTCTTGGTCACATCAATAATTTATTGAATCGCCTATTGTATAATTCTATTAATGAATATTTAATTAGGTACTATGTTAATTTTTTTTAACGTTTATTTTAATTTGAATTATGAAAATTTGTAATTCATAATACCTAGTTAAAAACTCATATTTGAAGAAATGCTAGTAAAAAATATTTTATTTGGCACACGTCTTTAAACAAACTACTTATTTACCTAATAAATATGTCAATAATTAAACTAATAATAAGATAACTAACTTTTAATGAATGATAATAAGATTTAAGATATTGAATATGCAATTGTCAGTAGTTCATGTTATTTAAAGCGTCCAAGAATGTTTCTTTGCAAAGTTTGTTTCCAATATTTTTAAATTTCTTGGCTTTGTGTCTTTTATATTTTCAAAAGTCGTGTATATGAATAATATTAAAGTTATAAACTTTTCTAATGTATTTTCAGACAAACATATCTTTGTTATAACTGGATATGCGAAGACCATTTCTATTTTACAAGTATCTCATACTTCTCAACCCTTGTACCAATTTTAACTTGACAGTTTATTCCGAAATAAGATTTATGATTTTGTTTTTTTTTTAAATCTGTTATTTTTACACCTGATATGAGAAGAAATCCGTTTTAAAAATTATATACATATAATGTTTTTAATTTGTTTTACAGATATTCAAGAATTTTATGAACTGACACTTTTGGATGAAACGAAGTCCATTCAACAAAAAACTGCAGAAACTATTAGAATTGCAAATAAATGGGAATCCAGCGATGGTCCTATTGCGCCTGCATTCATAAATAACGATGTAAGTAAATTTACATTTATTTAGTAACATTAAAATGGCTGAGCAACGTGACACACTATGTAAATATATGTATGTAAGTATTTCATATTCGCATTTTTGAAACAACATTTCTAAATCATTTTTAATGTATAATTTACTCCGAGGCAGTTATTCACACTAATTAAATTCCTAAAAAATTTTTAAAATTTTATGGGGTAGAAGAGCTGCAGTTGAAACACAGCGTCAATTGAAACATTTCAAAAACAATATCACGTCGCACAGTGGTTACGAAGCGAAAAAACCTCCGTTTTTGGATGTTAGAAATCAAAACTTTTGATAGCTTTTTTTTATTACGGATACTCTAACTAACTCAACTCAACTTCAAAAATATTTTTTACTAATAACATTGTTAATTTTGAGTATTTAAAGTAAATATAAATTTGTGCAATACATAATTGAAGCCAAATTGTGGTACTGTGTAAATATTGCTTTTTTACGTTAGATTTTGATACAAATCTAATTATTAAATACACTACCTACACGGAGAAAAAAATATCCTTAATTTTTGCTGATCAAATCAATTATAAATAGTGTTTTAAACTATATTATGATGCAACGCCGACGTTGATATTATTAATGGTATTTTTGAATACTACTACACGGAGAAAAAAATATCCTTAATATAACTATCTAACGTATACCCAATTGACGTATTGTTCTGACAAGGATTCGAATGTCTAATTTAACGATATTTATAAGTCAATTTGACAATTCATAGTATGATCAAAACAGCTCTCCATAGTATACTTATAATAAGGATTCATTTATTTGATTCAAGCGTTCAAACGAAAAGCTCTCGTGAACGTGTGCAGTATCCGTCGTGTAGGTAACTGGATAGTTAATTTGAGGATTTGAATAGCTAAAATAGGGATACGTATGGTTATTATAACGATATTTTGTTCTCCGTGCATATCCGTTAAATCACTATGACAAGAATCTTTTGAATGGCTAAAACAGTAATACGGATCGTTACTATAACGATCCGCAATAAGGAAACTCTGAATAGCTAAATTAGCTATACGGCGTATCCCTGTGAAAGATAACTATCCAACGGATAGCTATAATAGGGATACGTATGGTTATCATAACGATATTTTTTTCTCCGCGTACGTACACCAAATACGTACAAAATAGGAAATTCTAAAAAAAGTACTGTGTTTCAAAGTTGAGAACCGCGTGTATATTGTTATATCGTTAGACAATACAAAGTATTAATAAGTACTTAGAAAAACATTTAGGTTTTCTCATATTAACTAGTAGTAGTAGAAAAAAGAATTAACTGCTCTGTAACAAGGTTGTCTGGTAGAATCATATTACCCATCTACTATCTGTTCCGTAGTACATTTACCGTTTGTTCGTAAATTCGGTTTGACGGTATTTCAGTTTTACTAATAGTGTTTTTGAGCCCCTTTTTTATTGCCCGTCCCTCCGTGAGAGAATGCGCGTAAACCCTTTGGTCGTGAAGCGGTTCGTAGATACCCTTCGCGGTGCTTCTTTGAGAACACTTTTATGGTTTCGAGCCCGGATGGTGGAAGAATATCCGTCAAATTGTTTAATTGCCCTTTTAGGCATTGCGGGAGCCGTAACGGTAAATTTTATTTTTATTGAATTGCAGCGAAATTGCACTTTGCGTTAAAGTCTTTGTTCCCTGCACGTACTCGTTCGGACTGTCGCCCATTTTTATTGCGGGTATTCTTCTGCACCAAACGGGCGGGAATTTTCCCACCGTTATCGAAAGCATAAAAGACGTGGAACGCGGCAAAATCATATAGTTCAAATCAGATCCCTTAGTTAGAAACAGATCCCTTTGGTTAAAAAGTGTTTACCCCTTTGGTCGTTAAGAAAGTTTTTTTTTACTCTTTTTGATTTCAAATAACGTGACTCCTTTGGTGCGTGAGGGTTGCGATCAACCCGTTTCGTTTTGTTTCGTGTTTAATTTTGAACGTTTCGTTTTGTTTTGTGTTTAACTTTGGACATTTTATTGTCTCGTTTTTTTGTGTATAAATAAACTTGTTTTGTTTTTTATTCGTTGAATATTAAATCACTCTATCCTCGAGAAGTCGAAGCTGGAGATACGCCGTAGCGTACACTATCGAAGTATAAAATATTGTTACACCAATGGCGCAAATTTATTCTTTATGAAATAAACCAATAAATTTCATAGGAAAAACAGTAATGTTCAACAATGGAAAGATAGTCATTTCGAGAAATAAAATTGCAAACAAGAAAAATATTATCTGTATTACAGAGAAGTTTAAAATGTTACATCTATATACCTACGCAAAAATAACATCTTAAAGTGCATTAAACGCATCAAAAAACCTCTTCTGAAAATGCAAAATTATACATCCAAAGATTCAAAAGCTACATCCATAGTTTTTTTAATATACAAAACCGTATGTTTAAAAATTTATATAATTACCATTTTATTTTACATAAAATAAATAATAAACCTGTTATAAATAATTTAACTTAAAATTTAATGTGTAAGGGTATGTAAATTTTGACAAGAGAAAAGTCGTCTTGTACATCAGCTACACTAATTTCATGAGATACACTATACGCAACGTGATGGAGATCATTTTTATTTTTACAATTTTTTGCTCTGACTAATGGTTTCCATTTAGAAAATGCATCTTTGATAGCATTAAGGAATGGAGAATAGGTAGGAAGAAAATGACTAGAATGACTAATGAAATTAGTGAAGATGATGCCAAACGCTACATTTCTCACATGAAAACTTTTTCTTAAACCATCAATTTTAGGCTATTTTTTTTATAATTATGTAGTTTCTTGTTTTTTATATGTAGGGGGAAAGTGGCATGAAACAGCTAAGTTTTTAAAGAGCCATTATCAATTACGCGGTAGTTTTCATACGAATCGTTTATGTATTATTATTTTAAGACAGCAACACTAGCCAGATATCCACGACAAAAATTTGACCGTTCACCGTCAATAAACGGGGCCGATACGACGTATTGAAGATTTTGTCGTCAAAAAGTAAGGTTTTGAGTTCAGTTAATTTGTTTTCTAACGCCTATACATACAAAACTAATAATAATATGATTACACTATAATTTTATAGATATATTAGGCCTTCTAATAACTTATATATTTTGTAGACTAATCTTTGATTTCATAGTAATTTTCGAGATTTTGTTTCTTGAGAGAATATGTTTTGAAAGAGCCGGACTGCAGTGTATTGAAAAAGTCACCTTTTAATTGCATAAAATGCAATAATAATTGTAGTAATAGCAATCAAGAGTGGTACCGATGCAAAGCTGTAATGGTTGGGCATATAAATCCTGTGGCGTAAAAGGGAAATTGCATTATTTTTGCTAAAAACGTTTTTAAGTTTTTGCAATGATTGATCTCAAACGTCAAATTTTTTGACAGTTTCTTAGATTTATGTAAGTCAATATTTTATCCAGAATTTGCGTTATTTAAAACGTTTTATAATTATATAAGATCTAAAATTATAGCTTAAGATTATTATTAAATAATATCTTCGTTTATGTGCAGTTTTAATCTTGTAATAAGAACATGGCTTTTTCAAAACTTGGGTTGGCTCTTTCAATACCTATAGGTTATGAAAAAGTCAAATTTTATTTTTTTTATAAATGATTAGAAGTCAAAAAATATCGTTAATTTTGAAAAATGTTTTATGACATTACGTACATAAATGCATGAACAATTACAGATTTAAAAAAAAATTGATTTATTTATGTCCTTCTATATTATTTATCCCTTTTTTTAAAACTGGCTGTTTCATGCCACTTTCCCCCTAGGTAAAAGATTTATTAAATTACAATACTACTTATTAAAAGCCATTCGTTTGAATATACAATAAAGGATATAACTTTTGAATCTTCGAATGTTTAATTTTGAACATTCAGATTCGGTTTCTTGATTAGGATGCGATTATTGCCTCACAGGATGTTATTTTATCACATACTAATGTAACATTTTACATGTCCTTGTAAACATAACTTTGCACTATCGTAGATATACGCATTTATGATTTTAGATGCGAGAAAGTGTAGAGCTTAATGCTCAATCCTTTAAAATGACAGATTTTAAAATGTTCAATGTGAGTGAGTAAATATGTCCCCTGAGAATTTTGAAAAGATGGTTGAAAAGTTATCTCCTGCCCTATTCTCTACAAAATGCATCACTTAGTTAAACCATTATTAATTTGCAATTAGAAATATTTTCTTCGGGTTTATTAATAACATTCTTATGAAAGACAGTTAACAATATAGATATTTTATAAGAAAAAAATGTAAATCTAAACTGACAAATTGTTAACGAAAAGTATTTTCCAGTTCGTTTTTACGTCTTGTATTCTGCTGTCACATCAATTTCTATTACACTCTTGTTTTCGCCATTGCTTTCACTAATCCCTGCTGTTTGCTGTTTTGAGATTTGTAGACAACGTTCATTGGGTTATGTCAATTTTAATGCTATTTTATCTTTTTATGTCGCTTTTGTAAGGGTGCTGGTAACATACAAGAGGATATTTTTATAATAAATAAGGTATGACATTTATTATTATATTTTAAAAACATCTAGTTGACTTCCCAACATAAATAAATAAACTTACAATAGATACAACAAAAAATTTATGTGACTATTTCATTGTGTTATTGTATTGTTTTAATTTTTAAGCCAATTGATAACGTGGAATAATAAATAAGTCGTTTAAATTTACTAGCTTACTTAATCAATGTAAAGGCGTACTTTAAAAGATTCTAGCACTACGTCACTCATTAAATTTTCATAATTGGTAGAGAAATGTAAATTTAAATTTTTAGTAATGGCTAGGTGTACAAGTGGCTATAAATTGTATTAGCAAGAAACGCCTGCTGGGGAATCTTCAATACGCCAGTTAACAATTTTTTTAATTAAACTTTAATAACTTTCTTATATAATTCTTAATTACCAAATATTAAATGCTTTAAATTGTTTGTTTTGGAAACAATTTAAAAAATATTTTAAACTTGTTATTAATATTTCAAAAAATCTCACTAATCACTTTCTTCTCCAAGTACTACTAACATTTCACCTATGTAAATACTTATGACTCTTTGAAGTAATTATCTTGTTTTACATTAATTGCAAGAAATTAATGTGGTATTAGTTTTCTATTATAGTTTATTTAGTAATAAATTACGGTAAGGTTCCAAATAGCAACAATCTGCAAAATGTCTCTACCGCGTCTTTTCGTCCCGACAGCCAGAACAACTCTGTCGGCTTACCTTCCGTCTGCAGCACTTAATTTTTATTGCCCGTCTGAGATATTTTGGCGACAGAACCAAAAACTGCCGTGTCCTTAACAATGCACCGTCCAACGTCTTCCTAAATCTAATCCTTAAATTTACGACTTAATTACTAACGGTCACATTCACTCACGCACTCACTCTGTTTTCGATACTACATTAATAATAGAAATTATCACACGGAGAAAAAAATATCGTTAAAATGACCATGCTATTGCTATTTTAACTATACGTAGTATATCTTTCACAGGGATACGCCGTATAGCTAATTTAGCTATCCAGAGTTTCCTTCTTGCGGATCATCAAAGTAACATATCGTCAGAACAACGATTTGATTGGGTAATTTAGCTATAGGGCGTATCCCTGTGAAAAATGACTATACTACGTATAGCTAAAATAGCGATACGTATGGTCATTTTAACGATATCTTTTCTGCGTGTATTTGAGGATATGTTAGATAGTTATTTTGCCGATATTTTTTTCTCCGTGCAATTTATTTGTCGTAAGAAAGTAAGCCCAGGACAGGTAGGTTAAAATTTATCAACAGTCAGCCACGTATATAAAAAAAAATTAAGTTTTATTTTCATCGATTCGTAATATACTTGCAAAACTGTCATTTGAAAAAGAATTCCATTCGTACTTTAATTATACACGGAGAAAAAAATATTGTCAAAATAACTATCTAACGTATCCTCAAATGCATGGAGAAAAGATATCGTTAAAATGACCACACGTTATTTTAGCTATACGTAATATAGTCATTTTTCACAGAAATACGCCTTATAGCTAATTTAGCCAATCGAATCGTTGTTCTGACGATGCGTTACTTTGATGATCCGCAATAAAGAAAACCGGTATAGCTAAATTAGCTATACGGCGTATCTCTGTAAAATATATATTACGTATAGCTACAATAGCGACACGTATGGTCATTTTGACGATATTTTTTCTCCGTGTATTAACAAGCCTATAAATAAAAAATTATCGGTTTTACGTTGTAGAGGATCTTAAAGCAGATAAATTAAAAAAATTGGGAACAATCGTCTACACCTAATATATTCTTAACAATAAGTTATAAAATTAATTTATTTAACAATATTTAGATACATATGTTTAGGTTTACATATGAGTGATATTGACTTTTTTACTTCTTTGATATACAATGTACTTACTAATAATAAATAGAATTTTTATCATCAATAAACGGAAAAGTACTTTAATAGCCATTTTCTTAAGGTGCCTCTAGAGATTATATTATGAAATTTAGCCAAATAACCGTAGACTGCGACCTAAGTGAACCTAAATTATACCACCTTGTCCTACAACTATAAGTCGCAGTACTCCTCAAAGCAATTTTTATTAATTCAATAAAGAAATGAATTTATTAATTACTTACATATGCATATGTGTTGAAAATAAACGATACTAACTGTAAGTCATACCATACTTTCGATTAAAGCAAAAATTTATCATACCTATGTCAATTTGTAAATAAAGAAAATTCATTTTATAATAAATGTTTTATTAAAAGATTATTTTTCTCTAACCTTCATTGAGTTTTTTTACCAAACTAGATATTATGTATAAAAGATTTACAGTAGAGAATTTTACTAATTAATATTAAAATGAAATTTTACTAATTAAACATAATATTGCGTAAATAGTGTAATTTTAAACAAAATAACAGGTTCTATCAGCGTCGTAGCAAGAAACCGGCCAAGCGACCGGCTGGTAGAGGTGCAACTCTCAGGGGGGCGCACTTTGCACACCCACAGCCTGCGGGCCGCTAGGGCACAAGCACACAAAATTAAAACATGATGCTGGAAATAGGTCTTGCAGACCACAAAATTCAAAATTTGCCAGAGGCGCTCATAACCCTAGCTACGACGCTGAGTTCTCTACTATTTTGTTTAAGGCTCGTAAGATGAGAAACCAAAAATTGTTTTTATGTGGAATTTAGTATTTATATATTTATTGAAGAAATACTACTTGCTTGTTTTTGCTAAAAACTATGATATAAACTTCAAAAGATTTTAACATAATCATAGTTGTTTATGTTTATTAAATTACTGCCACACAACCCATATAGTCAAGCGAACATCAAAAGGCACTCAGCGGTCTCTGTGTGCACTTTCATCCTTTAAAACTAGTAAACAAAGCAAATTGTAGTTTTTGAAGGAATAAACCCTATGATTACGTATCATAAAAGAAACTACCGATTATGATAAAAGGCTTTCGATAAGTTTTAATTGCGATAAATATGTATACAGACAAATATTTGGGAATGCACTTCCCATTCAATTGAAACATTAAGAGTCTTTTTCAAAAAAACTGTTAAATTTTTGATCAAAAATTATAATAGTAATTTGTTGAAATATTGATAATTTTAAATAAGGTCGCTAAATCCGACATGTGCCTGAGACTGTACACGGAGAGAAAAGAATAGTGATATTCACAATGCTACTAGGGAATCATTACTACGTTACATAGTATAAAGAATTTTTAGCGACAAGAATCACTTAACAGGACAATTTCCCCAATTCTAAATGCCAACGTTCACTATGCTAACATAGTAGCGATTACTACGTTACATTGGGTAGAATACTATGTGAATATAGGGGGAAAGTGGCATGAAACAGCCAGTTTTAAAAAAAGGGATAAATAATATAGAAGGACATAAATAAATCGAATTTTTTTTAAAATCTGTAATTGTTCATGCATTTATGTACGTAATGTCATAAAACATTTTTCAAAATTAACGATATTTTTCGACTTCTAATCATTTATAAATAAAATAAAATTTGGCTTTTTCATAACCTATAGGTATTGAAACAGCCAACCCAATTTTTGAAAAAGCCATGTTCTTATTACAAGATTAAAACTGCACATTAACGAAGATATTATTTAATAATAATCTTAAGCTAAAATTTTAGATCTTATATAATTATAAAACGTTTTAAATAACGCAAACTCTCGATAAAATATTTACTTACATAAATCTAAGAAACTGTCAAAAAATTTGACGTTTGAGATCAATCATTGCAAAAACTTAAAAACGTTTTTAGCAAAAATAATGCAATTTCCCTTTTACGTCACAGGATTTATATGCCCAACCATTACAATTTTGTATCGGTACCACTCTTGATTGCTGTTACTACAATTATTATTGCATTTTATGCAATTAAAAGGTGGCTTTTTCATTACACTGCAGTTCGGCTATTTCAAAACATATTCTCTCAAGAAACAAAATCTCGAAAATTACTATGAAATCAAAGATTAGTCTACAAAATATATACGTTATTAGAAGGCCTAATATATCTATAAAATTATAGTGTAATCATATTATTATTAGTTTTGTACGTATAGGCGTTAGAAAACAAATAAACTGAACTCAAAACCTGACTTTTTGACGACAAAATCTTCAATACGTCTTATCGGCGCCGTTTATTGACGGTAAACGGTCAAATTTTTGTGGGGGATATCTGGCTAGTGTTGCTATCTTAAAATAATAATACATGAACGATTCGTATGAAAACTACCGCGTAATTGATAATGGCTTTTTCAAAACTTGGCTGTTTCATGCCACTTTCCCCCTAACTGATTCCTATATATTCAACATAGCTAAAATTATTATATTTTATATATACCTATATTTATAATTCAATAAGCAGGATTATAAATAAATAAACAGGTTTATTCTTGATATATATAAAAATTAAATCAATTAATAAACCAATTTTGGAAAGTGTTAATAAATAAATGTAAATGATATCCGAATTTGAACAAAAACTGTGAAATTTTAACAACAATTTTATTTTTTGATAACTATTTATATTAAATAATTATAAATATAAATAAACCATTAAAGTATGGCAATTTAGGATTCATTAAAGTTAGTTAAGTAGCTTACTGCTTCTAAAAAAAATTTATCTTTAAAATAACGACCGTGAGATCAAATTTAAGTGTACATTGAATGTGTATAGCACGTAATTTGGTAAACTGGACTCTTAAAAACTGTGTATTTTTACAAAATTATAGGCGGTAGTACCAAAAAATAGAGTAATTTATATTTATTCGATAAATAGCGATTTTATTCAAATAATTACAATAAAAAGTCAGCACAAAGTTTAATTTGAAAACTAAAAGTGTTCTTGAAACCCTGAAGATTATATTTTATAACATAAGCATTTATACAAACAACATTTAAGCTTACTAATAGTGTATTATAATTTATACACAAAGTTTGACGAAAATAAAAACTCAACATAACTAGAACTAGAAAATGTATACCAACATACAAAATTATAAATTAATGATAACTTGTCAAGAGGTTATAAATATGAAATTAATTTTCTAAAAGTGTGAATTATAACAAAGATCATTTGTATAAATCCTTACTACAATTTATCAGATATTTGATGAAATAATAAGATTGTTTGCTTGCCTTGAAGTAAAATAACATTAACCTTTAGAAGTAAAACTTCTCTTCCGAAACTGCAATTTACTTCAAGACTTTTTCAGAAGCAGATAAGAAAAATAAATTTCTTAGTTGCTTACAAAAGGCTACATCTACACGATTTTTTATATATCATTTATTCTTCTGCTTTACTTACAACTGCAAAAATTTTTTACGACTATAAATTTTTCTTATATTTCGAGATAGTGCACGAAAAAGCACATCACATTTTTTAATCAAAATTTAATTTACAGGCCTATTTGAAATGTCTGATTTAATGTTTTTAAATTTTGTTTACGGCGTTTTGAATATATATTTTTATATATTTAGTTGTAATTTTTATCAATTTAGAATGGTGTTTATTCTAAGCACTTTATTGCCATTTGAATTTAATTTGATGAAGAACAGACGTATTTTAGCGAAATTTTAATGATAGAAATTAAAACTTTTTTAATTAAATAGAACATAAATATTTGTTTAATTTGTTTTAAAGCTCCAATACGTTTCTGATCACTGAAGAAAATAATCAAAGTATATTTATAGGATTTTACATATAAATGCGCTTCTTTATACATGGTAATTCTTTTTATTTAAAATCGTATAATAAATTAATGAGGAAGTGTAAACAATAAGCAATTACACATTAATGAATAATAGCCTTTGCTGGAATTACTGGAGACGCAATTTTAGCGATAGGTGCAGAATAGCCAAATGGAGCAGCCGCGATTGTGTTTACTGCCAAAGGTTCTTTATGTACCACAGCATTAAATCCGTTTATGGGGTCGGCGTTGTATTCTACAATACGACGAGTTCCATCGGGATCAACAAGGGAATAACTGCCTTGGACAGCATCGCCATTGCGTGTTTCGTAGTGATTCTTCGAATCGCCGGTCAAAGCATCCTGAATATTGTAAGCGAACGAATATTGAGGATTTGGATCAAAATCGGCAACTTCTACAGTTTTAGCGATAGTCGGAGGAATTGCAATTGCCGATGTTCTTAATAATGGAGCTGCGGCGATAGGTGCTGATCTAATCACTGGAAGTGGTGCAGGCGCCAAGTATCCAGCGTTAGAGAGGGCGAAAATGCTTACAAGTATGATTGCTTTGAATACCATGTTGGTTACTTTTCGAATAATTGTTTGTACTGAATTTTACGATTATACAAGTATCTTATATACTAAAAATTCCGTAAGAATTGCGGTCGATAATCCAGTTATCAGTTGAAATACCACATGTCAGTTTTTGAAAACGCCCAAACTTGCACTTTTTATACATAAATTGGAGGAATTGCTAAAGAAAGATTGGTTTCTTATTTGCGTTTACGAATTACAGTTTAATATGGCACTGACCTAATTTTGGTTCACGAAAACGGCTTTTTAAAGCTGCTTTTATACGCAATTAAGTCTTAACCGCAATTAATTAAGTTTATTAAAAATTACACTTTATTGCGTATTCGCTTTGTTCATACCGAGGTAATTATTAGAGAAAAAAATACATGTTTTAAATTCTAATATATTTGCAGTACATTTTGTATGAAGCTAATTAAAAAAGAATTTTCTTAATATAATTTCTTATTATATTAATTATCTACCATTACAATACTTATAAATTTTTTTTAGTAATGTTTAACATTAAAGTTTTTAATTCGCAGAATTTAGTCTGTTTCCCTAAGTAAACTAACAAAAATTTAATATACCTTCTTTGACATTGAAAATTTATAATTGGTTTATATAAACAAAAAAAATATTTTACCCTTAATTTTTTAATACAAATTTTTTTAAAACTTTAATTCGAAATGCAAATATCAGTTAGGCCGCTATGTTTGTTTGACTAATTTTAAAATATCGTGTATTTAAACGAACAAAATAATTGACTTTGAGTATATTCCGGAAAATATAAATACTACGTGTTTGAGAAAGATTTCATTATTAAATTTGGAAACTTTTATGTCTCTATACTTTTAATTTACTTATTTAAAATAAAATGGCAAGAAAATATATAGATATACTTGCGACCACACTTTTAAAATTTATATTATTTATTAATACTTGTCTGTTTTATTGTTTACAAAAACCGTATAAGATACTTCATTGATAATTTTTAAAAATATTATTAGCCTGCGGCCGAAAAGGCTCTTTCAGATTTTACACTTGTCGGCTTTATTGTTAGCAAATAATCATGAATAGCAGACAAGTATTCTCCTCGAACTCCATCACTTTCAAATGTCGTCATTTCTTTTTTTAGTACTTTATCAAAATCTTTCTCTTTTTCAATATGTATGCTACAACACGTGGTTTTTGCTGGATTTGTAATTGTAATTCTTTCTGTAGTATAGGTAATAGTACACAGTTTCATATCACATAGTATAGCAAACTTTTTTTTTCCGAGACGTCACTGAGTACTATCCGGCTATAGTACTCACGAGCAAAGGACACGATGTGGCATATGGAGTTGCACGATAAGACCAATACCATTCGATAGCTCTTTGAAAAACATACTTATGGTGAAATTTTTAGGTGCAATCGGCGAAAGGTGTGCGACTTATGGGGCTTTCAAGTTAACCTACCCAAGTCAAAACTAAGTAAATATAAATATATTCTAGGATCTCATGATGAGGCGAAGAAGCAGAGAATGAACATTTTTTTATTTCAAGTAATTTTAATGACTTTCTGCGGAGTTACATTTCTATGTTATTTACAATTAACATGGAGGTCATTTACAAGGGCGTGATCCATACACAGGCAGTTAGTGCATCACTTTTTAAAGGGAAAAAAAAGGATGGGTAAGAGGGCAAATATAAACTTGTGATATATGCTCATGTAGAACCTAACGCAAAGAGCCTGTCATTTAAATTAGAATAAGTTTATTGTAAATACATTACAATTAAAAACATATAATATTTGTATTTGTATCTCGTAACTAACATAACAATAATATATTGTTTATTAAAAACACTCCGATATGCATACTTCTAAAAAATAACTTAAACATAGAAAAAAAACTCAAAGGAGACATTCAGGTTTTTGAATAGCAGAAAGTGATTAAAGTGACTTGAAATAAAAAAATGTTCATTCTCTGCTTTTTCGCCTCATCATGAGGTCCTAGAATATATATATTCACTTAGTTTTGATTTGGGTTAGGTTAACTTGAATGCCCATAAGTCGCACACCTTTCGCCGATTGCACCTAAAAATTTCACCATAAGTATGTTTTTCAAAGAGCTATCGAATGGTATTGGTCTTATCGTGCAACTCTATATGCCACATCGTGTCCTTTGCTTGTCAGTATTATCTTGTTCTCTCCGTGTACTCATGCAACAGCTCTATTATTTTGCCAAAAATTGCTAGCACCGGATCCGGTCACCGGATCCGGCATATTGGTACCGGATCCGGTAACCGTTTAATGATGCCGGATCCGCCGGAATGCCGGATCCGTTTTTCCGGATTGCAATCCCTAGTTATAAACTACATTTACAAGAAAAATAAATAATTCTGTCTTTTCATCAAGTATTATCTAGCTTATTGAAATAAAGACGATTAACAGAATTTGTGTCGTTCTTTCGGAAGTTGGTAACTGTAATATCCTGATAAGAAATCTAGATACTAAGAGATAACAAAAAGATAGATATTATTTATTCGTAACTAACAAGTATTAATTTTTAATCGCTCAACATAATTTCATATTTTATAATAAATAATTCACGAGCATAATAGCGCATAATTCACAAGAAAGAAGTATACCAGATACAACAAATTAGCGACGAGGATTAAAAGTGTTAGAATCTACAATGGACCCGGAACAATTTTCAAAATTTATGAAATC
Source organism: Sinopyrophorus schimmeli (assembly GCA_036325965.1). Lineage (NCBI taxonomy): Eukaryota > Metazoa > Arthropoda > Insecta > Coleoptera > Elateridae > Sinopyrophorus > Sinopyrophorus schimmeli. The sequence continues at coordinate 5,353,104 of JARFIZ010000001.1, forward strand.
TCAAAAGGCTCTCATCGACGCATTGGTGACTCTGCGAGAAATACCTTTTGCCTTAAGAGATGTCGTCGAAGCTGAATTAGAATCTCTTGAAAAAGAGGGAATTATCTCCAAAACAGAATCGAGCGATTGGGGATCACCTCTTGTAGTCATTCCCAAATCTGATAGAGGAGTACGACTATGTGTGGATTACAAAATTGGAGTTAACCAGAGGCTAGTCGACGCCCACTACCCAGCCTAAAAATTATCGATATTCTCAACAGTTTGCATGGCAGAAGCCATATTACACATGCCAAGACCAAAATCAATCGACGAGGTACGAAGGTTTCTTGAAATGGTAACTTACTACTTCAGGTTTATTCCAGACGCATCTACCATCACTGCGCCACTGCGAGAACTGCTGCAGAAAAACGCAAAATTTAAATGGTCACAACATTGTGAAAAAGCATTCAAAAAACTTCAAGAAGAAATAACCAATGATCTAGTTCTGATGCCATTCGACACAGATTTACCCGTTCAACTAACATGCGACGCCAGCCCTGTTGGCATCGCAGGTATTTTGTCCCACGTTGTAGATGGACAAGAAAGACCAATAGCATTCGCTTCTCGTTCCCTTACTTCCGCAGAAGGGAACTACTCTCAACTCGACAGAGAAGCATTGGCAAATGTTTATTTTGTCGACCATTTTATCAATATCTCTTTGGTCGATTATTTAAATTAATAACAAACAACAGACCATTAGTACACATATTTCATCAACATGCAAAGTTACCAGGAATGACTTCAGCACGTCTGCAGAGATATGCTGCATTTTTATCAGGATTTGACTATCAAGTTATATTCAAGAAAGTTACAGAGAATTTAGACGCCGATTGTCTATCAAGAGCACCCATCAATATTCCAGTTCAACCAAATGCAATCCACAACGAGGTACATTCACTTTGTAAAACTTCTATCATGCAACTTTCGACACTTACTTTAACCCATGAAACCGTTAGAAACGAAACACGAAAGGACGAAAATCTATCGAAAATTCTTGACGACCTGTTATTAAATGGTTCAAATGGTCTCAATTATACCCTTGATAACGGAATCATATTCAAAGGACATATAATTGTAATACCACAAATGCGGTTCTTCAAGAACTACATAGTACGCACATAGGCATGACAAAAATGAAACAATTAGCCCGACGTTACATTTATTGGAAATCTATCGATTCGATAGTGAAAAATTAGTGCGCTTATGTCAAGGATGCGCAGCAACTCAAAATAGTCCTGCCAAGGCTCCTTTACATCCTTGGGCAGGACCGGAACACAACTGGCAACGCATACACATTGACTACGGTGGTCCTATAGATGGACACTATTTCTTAGTTATTATGGATGCAAAATCGAAATGGACAGAAGTTGTTTCATGCACATCAGCACCAACTTCACATTCAACACTCGAAATGCTGCAAGACGTTTTTGCGCGTAACGGGTTTCCAGATGTAATAGTATCTGATAATGCAACGATATTCACTAGCGATACGTTCACCGAATATTGCAAGAAAGCCGGTATTTTTCAAAAGTTTATCGCGCCTGGACATCCTGCTACAAATGGATTGGCGGAGCGGAACATACAAAACCCTAAAAAATTGACTCGAAGCCCTGGGGGGATGAACAAAAGCCGATGAAAACAAAAGTACGTGAGATTCTTTTCAAATACCGATCAACGCCACTTCAAAATGGAAAAACTCCAGCTAAACAATACTTAAACCGTCAAATTCGAATTCAACTAGACGCATTGAAACCACTAAAATTCCAGGAGTCGGCAAAACCAACTCAACCAGCCAGACAATTAAAGGTGGGAGATCGTGTACAAGCAAGATTCTACACCCCTAACAAAATACTATGGAAATTTGGCACGATAATTAAAAAGTTTGGTCAAATCCATTACCAAATAGAACTGGATAATGGATATAAATTAAAACGACATATAGATCAACTGCGTACCACAAGTGTGGGAAATGACAAACAGAAGTCCTCGACAATACCTGCCAGAATACCTCTTCAAAGCCAAAAGACTGTTACTTTGAAGGCATCGACAAACAAGAGTCAAACCCAAATATATCAGCTCACACAAGAGCTAATTTGGAAGATTTTGTTGAAGTGCCAGTGCCAACAAACATTACATTTCTTGCTTCCAAAAATCAACCCAGTCGGCCCGTTCAAGTACGCAAAACACCCGCGTATTTGAGCGATTACAGTGTATTTATTTAGCGTGAGAGATTGTAATATCCTAATAAGAAATCTAGATACTAAGAGATAACAAAAAGATAGATATTATTTATTCGTAACTAACAAGTATTAATTTTGAATCGTTCAACATAATTTCATATTTTATAATAAATAATTCACGAGCATAATAGCGCATAATTCACAAGAAAGAAGTATACCAGATACAACAGTAACACTTGAACCTTTTTTTAACATCAAGTGTTTGATTTAAAAAGAAATAATTTTATACGTAACATGTGTGAATGCGATAGAAAAACAGAATTCAAAGTTTATGAGGTTAGGTGTATGTTCAGAACATTGTACAAATTATAAACAAAGCTTTGAAATGAAAATGTTTAATAAAAAGAGAAAAATAAGATCTAGTAATTTCTCAGAATTAGAAATGCGGTTACTAGTGGATGCAGCATTAAAATACGTAAATGTAATTGAAAATAAAAAATCCGATAGTGTGACATGGAAAGAAAAGAACAACACCTGGTAAACTATTGCTAAGGAATTTTGTTCACTCGTTGGTACAAATCGAACTGCAATTGTGATGAAATCTAAATATAAAGAGATAAAACATGGTGTTAAAAAAAATTATCACGTAAAAGATTAGAAACTTTTGAAACTGGTGGTGGAAAGGCTGAAACGGATCCATTCACAGATTACAAAGAAAAGTTATAATATTAAGTTATATATCTAATATTACTTAATGTTTTGTTTTTCTAGAATTTGCACTAATAATAAGATCTGACGCACTGCTGTTTTAGATATTCGAAATCTTCTGATAAATTTTAGATCAACCCATTTATCCATGTTATCCGTTCATGCTTTTTTACTTTTATATACTTTTTTTCTAGATTTACAATATTCACTAAATAAATCAATTCAAGATCTATCTCATTATCAAAATCGATAATATTCCTTGTTTAGAGAATGTAAAAGATTACCCACCAAACCAATTTAAAGTAAACTTATGAAAGTTTGGTTGTGTTATTCTTTTTAACATGTTAAAAAGTACTTGCACTAGTTTATAAGTTGCAAGGTAGATATGGCCATTTACAAATAAAATTTTATTTAAAAATGAGTAAAAAGACGTAATTTGTAGTTACAAAGCAGATAAATGCACAAAACACTTTGCAAAGAGGTGAAAAGACCGGGCCTTAAAAAGAATATTCCTTTGCTGTAATACTATGTCCAGAATATTTTCGTAAATCTCTTGCATCGACGTTCATTTTGTAAATTAAGCTATAAAGTTCTTCAGTTGCTTGTATGCGGAACATTTGATTGTTAATTATTTATGAAAAAACGTTGAAAAACACTTAATATTTACTAATGAAGGAAAGTAAATTAATTATTCTACTACATTAAACTTTCTAACGGAATCCAACAAGAAAATAATAAAAGTTAATCTATTTGTCAAGTTTATTAATTAATTATTATTACAATTAAGTATTTTATAACTTTTACACTTATATTTTTGACAAAATTAAAACAGTTTATTTCTCATGACACATCAGTCACTTACTACTAGTAGTAGTGTGCCACATATGACCTGTTCACCTGCTGAAATTACTTTGAGTAGTTCGGGCAAACATGCCATCTAGGGTAATATGCTACTTGTTCACAATTTTTCACTGAAAATTCCAATGCCATAACATTCCGTTCAAACTAGTAAATGCGTTCGTAACAAGCGGAGTTTTATTATCTCCCTAAAATTTTTAATAAGATTGATTAGTTTAAAAAAGACTGTAAAACAAATATTTTCTAATTAAACTTAAACACAAAACTTCCATTAACAGTAGGTAAGTATTTTGTAAAAAAATGATTTAGTATTACAGTTGAACGTGTATAATGGGACCACCCAAGGGACAAATCGAAAATGGTGGCATTTGGAAGTGGTCACTTTATAAAAAAAATGTTTTTAAAATCAAAAAAGAAATAATACTTGTATTTATGTTAGCATTGATGAACATGAAAACATTATCTTCTATTCACATATGAGTAATCTTTTAATTAATTATTGTTTTAATTAAAGTTAAAAAATAAAACTTATAGCTTTTTTAACTTATGAAACCTAACGCTGTATTTCTATTACCCAGTTCTTTATTTCGTATAGCACAGCATTCTTTAGCAACCAAACACTTGCTTTATATAGGGATTACTTGAACCAGTTTTTATTCAAAAGTGCATATGCTTCTGATAATTGGGTTGCAGATTTTAGTTTTGTTTTACAACATGAAATGAAAAAGCGAGTTTCTACAATTTTTAGAAAAACGAGGTAAAACTGATTCATTATATATCGGTGGAAAATGTTTGACAGCATAAACTTCAAGTTATAACTTATTAAATCTATAAGTTCATCTGGCAGTAGATAAGTTGAAAAATAACAATTATTCAGAAAACAAACTGATTAAGAGAATTTAAATTAAAAGTAGTATTGGCAGATAGAAAACGGAAAAATAAGTAATTAATTCTATACCTAGATAATAATCGATAATATACCCACTTACTTTAACACTACGTATATACCTACATATTTAATTAATAACAAGTGTCGCATTACTAGTATTGTCATACAAAAGAATATTCATGATCTTTGTAAGGAACTGGGTCAAGAAAGTCAATTGACTTTAGTGAAATCGCTTCACTCTCACTTTTATACATATTACCGGAACCACCCATGATAAGTGAATAGCCATGACCGTGACATAATAATATTCGATCACATCTTTTTGTTCATTTAAGCTTTAAAATTAAACAGGTAAATAATAAACAGTAATATATTTTTTGATTTTCTCGAATGTTTATTTTATATACAAACTAATTTAAATAAATAAGAAAACACATTAGTGGTATTTAGCATAGGCTAAAGGAGCATGAATGTTTGCTACTGGAGCAACGGCAAGAGGAGCAGCTACTTTAGCTACAAGTGGTTCCTTATGTACAACGGCATTAAAACCATTTACGGGATCGGCTACGTATTCTACGGTTCTGCGGGTACCATCGGGATCGACGAGAGAATAGCTACCCTGGACAACATCGCCATTACGTGTTTCTTGTTGATTTTTGTTATCGCCAGTGATTCCATCTTGGATATCGTAAGCAAAAGAATATTGAGGATTGGGGTCGTATTCTTCAGCAACGACGGCTTTAGCGATGGGGGATGCATAAGCAACTGGTGCGGCTACTTTAGCAATTGCTGGAGCAGCATATGCAACTGGGGCGGCTAATCTGGCGACTGCTGGACCGCCATAAGCCACAGGGCCTGCATGGAAAGCTGGGCCTGCATGAAAAGCTGGGCCTGCATGGAATGCTGGGCCGGCATGGAAAGCTGGGGCTGCAGCGAATGCTGGTGCTGCGTAACTACTGTAGGCTAGGGGAGCACCAATAGCACCCGCATAAGCCGTTGCTACTAATGTAGCGAATGCAACTAACTGCAACAAAATTGTATTGTATTAAAAACTACCCCTATATTTTTGTGGGTCTGTTAATATCTTACCTGAAGGACCATGTTGTTCTGAAGAATATGATTTTAATAATAATTTAAACTGGTCACGGGTGCTTTTATACTCAATCTCATGTCGTAACTAGAACACATTTCGCCCGGCACGCCCTTGTAGAGGTCGCGACAAAGAGTTTACATTGATCTTTAAATTGAATACCTCTTTTATTATTCAATAATATTACACATAACGTGTTTGACAATCTGTAACAAATTATTTCGCAGGTAATTTATATAAAAGTTACACGTATTTATAGTCGTATGAGTTTATTTTGAGAATTGGCATTGTGCAACCTTAATTTAAAGTTTTCTAATTTTATTAATGCACACCTATTAGGCATTACTAGTTTATAAATCAAAAACTTTATCTAGCAAGTCTTATTTGTAATTTATTGGTTAATTTTTAATGGCGACCTTAAGTGACAGTTTTTCATAAAAACAGTAAGTCTTTTTGAGAAAGCATTTCGTATTCCTCAAAAACAAGACAAGTGCAACAAACTTTGTAGTTTTAGGTATGTACCTACTTATAGAAAATCCTGCATACGCATAAACGTTGATTTTTGCGTCGTTTTATTTATTATGTAAAAAAGATTAAAGCTTGTTGTTGGTATTTTAATGTAAATACCTAATGTCAAGTCAGCCTGTACTTACATTATTTAAAGCTTAAAATTACAGGTGTTTATTAAATTTATACAATAAAGATTTAATACAGAACGATTCCATAAGGTATTTTGTCGTAAAAACGCAAAAACCATAAGATTTTAATTTGCTCCATTTTTTGAACGAAGTAAAGGTCTCGTTTTCTTATTATAATTGTTATTAACATTATTGATTATTGTTATTGTTTAAATAAAATTCAGCTTGTTTAAACATTATTATTTTGATAAAGCTATTACACAACATTATTTAAAATTAACTTTAACCGAAATGCAATAAAACAACTTGCACAAAAGTTTAACTCTGATCGCTTGAAAATTACACCAAAGTGTAAAGCTCTCTAAAATACTTTTAAGATCGATAATCGGCTTTAAGTGATCTGTCAAAAGGAATAGGATAGGATTATAGTTCAATTTTGATGGATAAACTGATGTCGATTCATGAACTGACAATTTCTTGTTGACAAGAAAATTAAATTAAATGTGTAACTTTTTACTAAAAAAACATGAAAAAAATGAATGTAAATCATAAAGGAGATAAAAAGAAATTTGATGAACTTAATGAATTTAATCGTTTCCTCTCGACATGAAATTAACCTATATTAAGAGTTTTCCTGACATGCGAAGCTTTTGTGATGCACCGGTTGAACGTCGCTGTGCTGAACAGAAATAAAAATGAATTTCCCTGACTTATTAATCCTAATTGAAATGGATAGCGTAGAGTTTCTAACGTTTAAATCTGCCAACAGCAAAAGATTAATTGCTGCTGAAATAAAATGTCAAAAACGATCTAAAGTTACTTAAACTTTAAAAGAAAACAATGCAACTCTAAAAAAGTACATTATAATTTGATTAATTTTGACTTATTTCAGAGTTTTGGTTTGATTAATAACCACAACAAAATTATAAATATTATCGTTCTTCACATTTATCGGCCATTTTTGTAATGTTGAATCTTCTACAAAACGTGTAAATAAATGTTTAATTTTAAAAACACTATTTTTAACGCTACACCTTTCAATACTAATCATCAGAACTATTCTGTATTACTTCTGATTTTGACTTTGATTTTAATTTTGGCTTTGTATAAATATTAATTATTATATCAAGAAAATATTTAAAAAAACTTTGATGAGTTTACGTTTACCTTTTCTTTAAAAATGATGGTATTAAATGATGGTATTAAAAAAAAATGTTATCTGAAAAAATTTTTTTTAAAAACAACATTGATCAATATTAGTGCATAATATGCTTGAATAAATTCTCTCTATGATAAGTGTCTAAAGCCAATATACACATATTATGAATTTGGTATTTTTCATATTATATTCTAGGTACTGCTCTCTTTCTACTCTTAAAATATTTTGCGGGCTGAGAAATTATAATATAAGTAATAATTCGTAAAATTAATTTTTACATCGCGGTTTTGTTTATTTACTACTATAATGACAATACTGTTGATATTAAATGCTTTTGTATTCAGAGAAGTAATAAATCAGTCGCTTCAAAATTATTTAAAAACATCTAAAATGTTTCATAATGGGAAATCGTAAAACCATTTGAAATATAAAACCATAGACCTTCAAAAAATTATAAAAGTTTTTCTAAAAAAAAGCATTGTAAAATATATTTTTTTAAATTTACGTATGGATTTTTTAAACTATTACAAAATTAGCCTTAAAACTTTTTAAGTTAATCAAGTTTAAACTAAAAATAATTTCCAATTAAAAACAATCAATAACAAATTAATATTTGTCGGCTTAAAACGGGTGTTTAACGCAATTATCTATTTAGTACGCACACATATTATTAAATATTTATGTGTGATTCCAAGTTAATTAACACGAATCATCGATATTTTGTTGTGTAAATTTTCAGCATTAATCACTTAATTAGATTTACAAAAGATTTTATTTATGCTTGTTACATTTAGAATAATTTTGTGTGGTATATAATACAATTTTTTTGGAAGTAATTACCAATTATTTAACCATAATTAATTAACAAGTGGTGTAAGATAATGAAGTGGGGCATATGATTCAGGTGAAATTCTCGTTAAATATCCATTTCCAATGTTAACAACTGCAGAATCAAGTAGACGCGTTGCTGCTGGTGTCGCAACATGCGCCACGGGTGCTGAATACAGAATAGGTAGAGCTTTTTCTGCAGGAGTTATAATTTTATTCGTGGAAATAACAGGTGTAATAACGGAAGTAACCGGTGTATTTTCAACAAGAGGCGTTTTGCTTACAACAGCGTTAAATCCATTAACAGGATCAGCAACATAATCAACTGTACGCTTTGTTCCGTCGGAGTCGATAAGAGAATATTGACCTTGAACAACGTCACCATTGCGAGTTTCTACCTGACTCTTGAAATCACCCGTAATGGAATCTTGAACGTCGTAAGAATAAGCATATTGTGGATTTAAATCATATTCCGTATTTAATGCAGTTTCGAAATTAATCGCTGCAGGTTGTGCAGAGGAATAAGATGTCACCAAGGGTGTGCCATATCCAAGTTGTGAAACTACTCTTGTTTTAGCAATTGCTACCAAACTGGCAAATATCACAAACTAAAAAAAAATATATATATATATATGTATATACAGGGTGTCCCAGATTGAGTAGGCCAGCATGGTTATATCTTTCTTTTTAGTGAAGATATAGATTTGATTAAATGGGCAATGCTTTGTAGTTTTTTATGCCAATTCAGATTCCGTTAAGATAATTTGAAAATACCGAATAGTCCTAATATTATCATAAAAAAACTAAACATTGCCATTTTTTTAATGTTTAATAACTTGGTAATTATAGAAATATGAAAAAAAATAAATATAAAAGTTACTAGGTTTGATAAAATATATTAGAAAATTTCAAGATATTGATAAAAAAAATTTATTTTGAATAAACGATGTATTGAATTATTACAGGATTAAATATCATTTTCTTATTTATTTTCAACCACGAATCGAAACCTATATATAAATAAACAATTATTGAAATAATTACATATTTTACTTTAAATCGAGTAAGGGAGTGTACCCGGGTATGAGACGGGTTTTGTTTATGAGCCAAATTTTTTTACTGGTTAAATAACGTCGGGTGTTCTATTCATTTTTGGAAAGGTAATTCAAAAGAACGGGCCGCTTGCAAATATTGCATTTGATGTTGTTAATAGCGTTCAAATTGTTCGCAAACAACTTTATACTAATGATGTTTTTGCTTTGGAACTTTTGGGTGGTGGTAATATGCTTTGTCTCATACCCGGACAATGACAACATTTTGATAATTAAAAAAAAATTGTTTTCCAACCGCATATTGGCCTAATCCAATATTGTATCGTAAAATATAAGAAAAACACTAAATGCTATACATTACACTTTCCTTTTTCAATTGATTTACATGAAAAAAACAACACTTTGAAAAAAATCAAAAACGTTTTTCCCATGCTATTTCACATGCGATGTTTGCACGTGATATGAGTAATGCGTCGATTCATTTCAGTGTTAGCACAAAAACTGACTGATGACCAAAGAAATATGTGACAGTATTCAGATCAGCCATATTGACATTCCATAATGAAAATAATTGACTGTCTCATATCTGGAACCCGTCTCATACCCGGGAACACTCCCCTACATAAATTAGAGAAAACACAAGTTGCGTTTACTCACAGAACAAATACAACAAAAGCTTAAAGTGCTGGCCATTATGTCCTACGGCCGCGATACGAAAAATCTACCAGGAATAACATCAATTTTTATTAATATAAATTACATAGGTATACAGGGTGTTTTACGACAAACTTGCACTATCTATATATTAAAAACTACTCACACGATTTTTATAAAAACTGGTATAGAGGGATAACAAGTTATAGCAAATTCAGGAAAAACATTTTAAAAGACATACCACTTTTGGTTATACCGGAAGTGAACAGCAACTTCGTTATTTTAAATAAAACACCCTATATATTATTTTGTTTCCGAATTTTACGTTAAATTTTAATATTACTTTATGTAAAATACCCTATACCTAAAATGTGTACTTTTCGAGATATTAATTTTTTTAATTAATAATTGTCAGTTTCAGACCCTTATATTAAAAATTCTATGTGAACATCCCCTATACCAAATAAAATGAGTCTTACCGGGTTAATGAGTAGGAAGATCAAGCTATATGGGGACCTGTTCAAAATTGCTTTATTGTATACAGGGCTGGTGAAAAAAAGGTGTAGAAAGTTCAACTTGAAAAAAGTCCAATATCTTAATTTTTTTTAATAGAACCACTACTTTTTTTTTCTTTTACTGAAATCTACGGGCAAAAATAAGAGAAGTTTATGTTAGCTTTCCTATACCTAAATCTAAGTGTTTTTGAGATATTAACAAAAGCTTAAAAGTTTTTATTAGTTCTGCCTTATTGTTGCTTATTAAAAGTGGGTCATCTTATTAATTTTTTTAATTTAGTAAGCCGTATATGTAGCTCTCTTAATTAAATATTAATTGCTATTATTTGTGGTTACTGGCATTTTTACCTAGTGATAGATATGGCTCGTTCGGAATCAAAAAATGAAGATTATGTAAATTTATTGTTTCAAACATGGTGAATGTGACAGAGTTATTACTAGAACATGTGCTTTATTACCCTTTGGATTAAGCAGCATAGTATCCAAGAACATCGATTGTATTAATATTATTATCAACAATAGGCTTCACTTTTTTAACTTTTTGTTTAAACAACCAAATTGTGTTAAATTTTTAAGTATTTTTTTCACGGTGTCACGGGTGGTTCGTGGTGGATCTGGATGTCTTGTAGCAAATAAAACACATGTTCTAGTAATAACTCTGTCATATGTATTAAAAATAAATTTACATAATCTTTATTGTGTCATTCCAAACGAGCTATATCTATTATTTGGTAAAAGTGCCAATAACCACAAATAATAGCAATTAATATTTAATTAAGAGAGCTACATATACGGCCTACTAAATTAAAAAAATTAATAACATGGCCTATTTTTAATAAACAACAATAAGGTAGAAATAATAAAAACGTTTAAGCTTTTGTTAATATCTCAAAAACACTTAGGTTTAGGTATAGGAAAGCAAACATAAACTTCTCTTATTTTTGCCTGTAGATTTCACACCTTTTTTTACTAGCCCTGTATACAATAAAGCAATTTTGAACAGGTCTCCAATTAGCTTGATCTTCCTACTCATTAACCCGGCAAGACTCATTTTATTTGGTATAGGGGATGTTCACATAGAATTTTTAATATAAGGGTCTGAAACTGACAATTATTAATTAAAAAAATTAATATCTCAAAAAGTACACATTTTAGGTATAGGGTATTTTACATAAAGTAATATTAAAATTTAACGTAGAATATGAAAACAAAATAATATATAGGGTGTTCTATTTAAAATAACGAAGTTGCTGTCTACTTCCGGTATAACCAAAAGTAGCATGTCTTTTAAAATATTTTCCCTGAGTTCGCTATAACTTGTTATCCCTTTATACCAATTTTTATAAAAATCGTGTGAGTAGCTTTTAATATATAGATAGTGTAAGTTCGTCGTAAAACACCCTGTATAAATTATTATAAATTACATGAAACGCTGTAACTATGATTCTAAATAGAGATTATTTAGAATCATAGTTACAATCTTTTATGTAACTATTTAGCACCATAGTTACATATTTACAATTTTTCATGTTTGACGCATGTAGAATTTTTGAGTTTTATAATTACAAAGTTATTTGACATTAAAGAAAATAACGATTTTCAGTGTTTTAACGATTACTTCGGAACTATTCGGAATTTTAAATTTTTCGTAATGGAATCTGAATTGGCACCTAAAACTGCAAAACATTGCCCATTTAACCATTTAACATCTATCTCCACTAATAAGAAAGATACCCATGTTAGCCTACTCAATTTGGGACACCCTGTATAAAACACAGGTCCTTAGATGACCCATTAGTACTACTTACTTACCTTAAGCACCATTTCTAATTTGTTAAACACTATTTTACTATGTAAATGGCATCATTTGTAGGAAGTTTTCTTATATAGGACAGGCACCTGCTTTTTTAGGTGTAGCATCATTCAAATTGGGAACCACGCCCAAAAAAAGACACCCACACCAAATTATTAATTTGCTGTTGTGTAACCTTTTTAAGAATACCTTTACTCAAAATAAACAAGTTTAGCGTTCTATATATTTGCTATTAATACATTATTAAGATACAAATATTATTTCATCGTTACGCTGCAAACTACTTAAAAACATATTTGGCCTTTCATAAATATATTTAATGAACTATAAATTTAATTATGAAGCTTTAACTTCATTTTCTTGACAAAATTAACCTTGCTACAAAATCTTATTCGTCTGACCTTATTTTACGAATTGCTTTTGTTCTACAATGATTTCCTTCTTTGAATAAACATCATTAATATGTATTATTTTTAAAGGAGAAGTCAGTTTAAAGTTTTATCTTATTTCTTCATTTGAAATTAATTAAATTATATAATCATTATTGTAATACATATCTATACTTATTTTAAAATATCTACTTATAAGTTTAAACTATTTACTTATATTATGGGTCAGATCACGTCAAGTGGACCCCCCCATTTACCACTTGATCATGAAAGTTAAATTAATGCATTTTTTTATTAAGTAGTCACTACTAAAAATTAATCCCCAAAACAGTTTTTCGAAATTTTCATTTTAACAACAATTTTTTTAACAATGAAAATTTCTTGTACTTTTCATTAAAAAATCGATTACATATCAACCGTGAAAGATAAATTGATGAAATTTTCAGCATTTATTGTTGAATGTCTATATTTTGTTAAAATGGTAAAAACTCAAAATTATTTATTTATTATCCTATTGGTTATTAATTTTTAAATAAACAAATGAAAATTTCAATGACTTCTTGGTCGAAAAATAAAAAGTTTTTTCACCGATTTTATGCGTTATACATGTAAGTTTGAGATGCAGAAAAAAAATTTCACTGCTCGCGATTAATTTAAACAATATAAATTTATTTATGACCGCGCGCCGGGCGCTGTCAGTGTAGCGTGCGCCCGAGTACCTCTGAATTTATTCTAACTCCGGTCGGTCGGAACTAAAAATAACAATAAAATTTTTTTATTATTCAATAAATTTTATTTTTTTAAGTATAATTTAGTAAACAATAAAATAACGTAATTTTTTATTAATTAACTAAGACAGAAAAAATTAACAAATAACTGTGTAATCTATTTTTACTGTTTCTTGGTCATTTTATAAGTTATAATTTTTTAATTTACTAAGAAGTATTCCATCTTTAGTTAAAACAAAACGCTCCGTTACAATCTTTATTTGTTATTCGCGTATACACGTTAATTAAAAATGAATCTTACTAGTCATTTTAGTTTATTTGTTAAATGAGTTAATATGCACATAAGTTGAGCAATATTAAAGACAAGAGCTGTGATTTAGTAAATTTGCATTTAATTAATTAATCTATTGTTATTATGATTTTTATTGATATTCATAATATTACTAGTGATCAAATATGGGCCGGGTAAATAAATGTTGTAATCGTTTTAATAAACAAAATCATAAATACTTCATTAAATATCTAGTTTTAATTACAGTTAATCGAGCTAGTGAATTTAAAAATTTTGTCAGGTATTACGTTCTACAAAAAATACTCGCCAATTCTATCACTACAAACCGTTGGATGGTGTATCACTGCAGTGTAAACTTTTTTCGGAAGATAAAAAAGTTATCACTAACAAAGTTTTTAAAAAATAACGCGTTTCTCCAAAATTTATATTTAATTATTTGTTAATTTTCTGTCTTTGTTAATTATTAAAAAATAACGTTATTTTATTGTTTACTAAATTATACTTAAAAAAATAAAATTTATTGAATAATGAATATTTTTTATTGTTATTTTTAGCACCGACCGACCGGAGTTAGAATAAATTCAGAGGTACTCGGCCGCACGCTACACTGACAGCGCCCGGCGCGCGGTCCTCAATAAATTTATATTGTTTAAATTAATCGCGAACAGTGAATTTTTTTTTTGCATCGTAAACTTAAATCTATAACGCATAAAATAAGTGAAAATACTTTTTATTTTTCGAACAAGAAGTCATTGATATTTTTATTTGTTTATTTAAAAATTAATAAACAATAAAATAATAAATAAATAATTTTGAGTTTTTACCATTTTAATAAATTATAGACATTCAACAATAAATCCTAAAAATTTCATCAATTTATCTTTCATGGTTGATATGTAATCGAATTTTTAATGAAAAGTACAAAAAATTTTCATTTTTAAAAAAATTGTTAAAATGAAAATTTCGAAAAACTGTTTTGGGGATTAATTTTTAGTAGTATCTACTTAATAAAAAAATGCATTAATTTAATTTTCATGATCAAGTGGTAAATGGGGGGTCCACTTGACGTGATCTGACCCTTATAATAAATTCATGTTAAAAATAATGTTCAATAATTAAATGACATTACAGTAGCAATTTTATATTACCTTTAAACTATTTTATGGCTGTAAGAGAAGTTGCAAAAGTAAAAAGAAATATGTTATACCTAATCGTTGACAAGAAGTTACTGCTTTATTACATGAGTATTATTAATTGATACATATTTTATTTACTGTAAACTAATACTTTGAATATAGTGAGGAAACATTAATTTCAGCAACTTTTTTGAGCTTACCAGATTTTTCAAAAATTTTAAGCTGATTACACAATTTATATCAACGATCCACTGGTCCGAAAGGAATGTTACGGCATAAAATTCACGTCATACCGATTTTGAGTAAAAAATTGTTAACAAGTGGGATATCACCCGAGAGACATGTTCTTTCGAACTTCTCCATATGACAAGATCTCTTGTACGCAACACATACTATTCTCGTCTTGAATTAACTTCAAATTTTCTATCATCGTCAGTTGTTTAATTTTTGCACTTTCTTGGGTCATCTTTCGTCAATTCTTCACTTGCATTTAATGTAATAGCTGGATACGCTCATCTTTTACATAATGCAGCCGATCAAAATCGCTATGGTTGGATTTTGTGAATTTCTTTTTTAATTGAAAACCGCATTTCACTAGCTCTTCTTTGGATATAAGTTTCCATTTGTAGTTGCTGTTATTTATGCATTATTTAAATTAAATTTATAGACTTTTCAAATAATAAATGTGATAACCTTCAGCTAATGTACGTTCATACAACAAAGAATCAAATCAAATTGTGTATTTTGGGCAAGCGATAACGTAATTCCAAAAAAGCTTACCAAAAATTTTGCAAATAGTTATGTTTGTACTACTACAATACAAAATATACTTTTTTAGTTACATTTTAAACATACGATTACAGTTTAACAAATTTTAATATAAGTTCAAATAGCTTACTTATTTTGGATTGAAACCTAGTTCCAATATATTAATAATATTAAACGATAATGAATGAAAAATGTCATGTACAATATTATGTATTAACATTTATTTGTTCAATATTTACATATATACATACCATTTGAAATATTCGATAAAATATTTATCATAAAATAAAATGTTAATATACAGCATATGGTGATGCATATGCTATTCTTGCTATGGAATAAGGAGCGGCAATTGTGTTAGCTACAGTAATTGGTGATGTATAGGGTGAACTAAATCTAGCAAAAACAGGTGCAGGTGCAGCAGCAACTAAAGGAGCAGCTTTGGCTACATATGGAGCTGCCGCAAAAGGTGCTGCTGCTGCTACTACAGGCGCAACTTTAGCAACAGGAGCAGCTGCAACAGGTGCCGCAGCAGCTATTACAGGGGCAGCTTTAGCTATTAAAGGAGCTGCCGCAACAGCATTTACTAATGGCGCTTTGCTAACGATCGCGTTAAATCCATTAATTGGATCCGCAGTATAATCCACAATTCTTCTAGTACCATCTGGATCCACTACGGTATATTGGCCTTGTACAAGATTTCCATTTCGGCTTTCAGTTTGGCTTTTAGAATCTCCAGTTAAAGCATCGTGCACATCATAAGCAAAAGAGTATTGAGGATTTGGATCAAATTCAGAATCAGCCAAGTTCGCTGCATAGGCAATGGGCGCAGCAACTGGAGCTACCACAGATGACGGATGAGCGGATGTAACAGCGATAACAGCAATTAACACCACGATGAACTGCACAATAAAATAAACCATTATTATTAAACACTTTTTTTAATACACCACACTTTTCACTGTTTTATATGAACTACACTAACCTACCTGAAACTCCATTGTACTATTAGTTTATGAGGCTTTGACGATACAAGATTAACTGATAACACACCTTTACTAATCAAGCTTTTATAGTTATATTATTTCGTAATAAGCTTTGCACTATATGAATACAAATTTTGTATTAAGCAATATCCAAAGAACTTACTACCAACATCATTAACTATTCTGTCTGAAACTATTGGCGTTGCGAGAACACAATTGAAATATTAATTAGATTCAAGTCTTTATAGGTTACTTTTGTCATTATTTACAAGATAATTTAATTTTATAAATTTATTATTATTTGTATAAAGCGTACAGTTCAAATATAGATTAAAATTTATATTGTGCTAATTGTATTTACACAGTTTTTATTAAACCTATTTTATTGCTTATTTTATTAATTTTAAGTTAATATTTTCATAACTAATAATGTTTTTTTTAGTAAAATAGTATTAAAAAATATTTATAGTATGTTTAGTTCATGTTTATTATAGAAATATATACCATGTATTAAAAAAAAAAGGATTTGAACATTTTTAATTCTAATTGTGAGAGGTGTTTTGAAGTTATACTTACTTTGACTTATTGATAGACAAATTTTAGCATGCAATGGAAGTTGTGTGCCAACAGCTAACGAAAATTCAACAATATGAATAGCGTGTTAACAGTAAAATATTTATATTTTTATAAAGTGTCGTGCCTCAGCTTTTTAGGGATGTTATTAAATGTTTAGGTTGAATATATCATTTTGACAGCTACCAGAGTAAATTTAATATCATTCAAAATTGTCATTTAGATTTTTGTACTAAGTCTAATTATTTATGAAAAAATTCAAAAATCGATAAAATTGATTTTAAAATTTTTAAGCTGTGAGACTGTTTAAGTTACACAGATCTAACTATGAGCACTTTAAGAATTAATATTTTCTCTAAAATTTGCCGTTAAGATCAATACGATTGCATAAAATGCGGCAGAGATATAAAAAAAAAATTAAATAAATTAGCGACTACTTAAAATTAAAATTAAGGGCTGAAATTTTGTGAGAATTTTTTTGTTGTTATTAAGAACAATATTTTGTCAATAAAGAGTAGAAAATAAACGTTTTAAATGACGCACCCTAATAAAATTAATTTTTCCATATGAAAACTAGTTATAACTCGTATTAATGAAATTTGAATTTTTGTATTTGAGATGCCAAATGTATATCGGGTTCATAAGTCGTATCTTTAAGCAATCCACATGTCTCGCTGGAATCATCAATCAGCTTATTTCAATATGGTACCTTTAATAAAATTTATTTACGAAAATAATGACCCGCAAACATAAGTTGAAGAAAAACAGACAGTACAATACTTTTTAGTTTTTTTAAACTGTTATAGATTTCGGGAATCGCATTTCAAGTTCTTACTTAATAGTCTTTTTAATTGTGTCCAATTTCTGATATTTTCAATTGCTTCAAATTCCTTTCTTAAACCGATAATTTGTTTTTGACTTTCATTGGAAAATGAAGATACAATTTAAAAATTGATAACGTGACAAAATATATTTATAGGTGCCACCTGTGGCACACGAGCTATAAGCATGCTACCGCTGGTCTAGCTATAGACAAACGCAAGGTATACAACATAACACGTGGTTATATTTAATTCTGAACGACAAAGAAGTATAACTTCTAACACGGGCATATAAGCACACGCTCTAGTAACTTGTTTTATTTGATTTTGATTTTTTTCTTGTTAACGGTTTTAGGTTAATATTAGTTATTTTATGTTGTTTTTGTTTATTTCTTAGTATTACATATTGAAAATTATTTTTTATTTTTTATGAAAACAAATAAATGTATTTTATATACATCTTCTTATAGTCTGAAACTTGTTATTTGATACAAATATTATGCCTAGTATTAATACATCGCTGTAAAAATTAAGATGAGATTATAAGCATAATGCTATCTAAATAGATGGCATAACGCTTTGATTTTACGTTTACATAAAGAAATTAAATATTCAAGGTCCTACTAGTGATGAACTCAAGATTTAATATTAAAAAAATACTGTAATCAAGCTATGAAAGTTCGATATAATTTTTTCAGTCTCTTTTATATCAGAAAACAATATGTAATTACATATTTGTTTAGTAATTTATAAACGATCTATTATAAATATATAAGATTAGCGAAGCATAATAAAATTACTAACATTGCTAAATACGTAAATATTAGAAAAATAAAAAATTCTTGAAAATACACATAAATATATAACTGTTTCGATGCAATCCAGGGGAAAAAATTTTAATGAAATAATTTTATTAATAACGTAATAATTATTTAATTTAGAACAATTTGTAACATTTGATGTTTATTGTTATAAAGAAAATAATGAAAGTAACTTGGACTGGTACTGTCCTGTTCGAGAAAATGGTAAAATCAGAAACTTCCCAACACATTTTATTTCCGAAATGTTTAATTCTTAAGCAATTCAAAAACATATTTTTGTTTAGTATATTACCAAATACATCAACTTAAAATTAACGATCGTTATAACGAATATAATCAATGGACAAAATTACAAATTACGTTTGTTAAATTAAAATACACAAAATATCGGAAATTCCTGTAAAAATTAATAAAACAATAAATTAACAAAACAATAGTAATACAAATAGAAATATAATCAATCCGAAAGTTTGTACAGGTACTGTACGTTCAAATTCGTTGTCAGATTTAATTTGAAAATAATGTCCAATATACTTGCAGAATTGTAAAAAATAAGTTTGATTTCTATAAGAAAAAAATAAAAAAAACAATAGAAATTTATAACATAACTAGAAACTTACGTTAACAAAAATTATTAGACTTTGGTCAGTTTGTATCAGGTGACAAGACCCAGTTAAAATTCGTTATAAACAGATTTAAGATTTCTTTCTTTATTGAGATTTTCGTTATACGACTTCGTTTAAGGCAGTTGGCTGTTCAAGTAATTATAATTAAAATAGGTTAAGTTTGCATTTACTTTAAGATAGAAAATTTATATAAATTATTTAGTAAAACACATTACTTTGTAGAATTAAAAATAACATACCACATACTTCTTTTTAACAAAAATTATTAGACTTTGGTCAAGAAAACTTCGTTATATCGAGGGGACCAAAACCCATTAAAATTTTCGTTATAAAGCGAGATTTTCAAGGGACCGGCGGTTTCTTTCTTTATATCGAGATTTTCGTTATATCGAACTTCGTTATAACGCGAGTTGACTGTAACACCAAAACAATTAAACATAGGTAACTACAGTCAACTCGCGTTATAACGAATTTCAAGGACCCACGAAAAGTTCGTTATATCGAAATTCCTTATTATAAAAGCATAAATTAACAAATTTTTACTTTGTTTAAATATATTAATAATCAAAAACACCACAAATTACGTTGTTCGTTTAAATTTAAAATTTCAATTAAAATGTAAAATATAAAACAATAGAAAACAACAATAAAAAAAAACAATAGAAATAATACAATATAGAAAAGTATAATCTAAAAAAATTAAATTTTATTGTTGCAAGTGCAAAACTGTATGTCCGTTCAATCGTTCTCAATTTAAGATATTAGAATACACTGTCGTCAATATGGCTTTGCAGAGTACATTGAAATTGTAGTAGTTAATATCATTTCTTTAAGAAAATCAAAAAGTTGTATGAAACAACATTATGTAAATTTTTTATAACATACCTACAGTACTTACTTTTTAAAAAATTTTTATGACTTTGGTTTAATTTATTCATGGACCAAAAATTTAAAAGTTTCGTTATAAAGCGAGATTTTCAAAGCTTTCTTTCTTTATATCGAGATTTTCTTATATCGAACTTCGTTATAACGTGAGTTGACTGTATTATACTTTAGCTGCCGCTAACCGTAAATATGTAGAAAATTAAATATAATTTTAGAAAATGCAGAAGTTTATTTGAAACAACTAATATTTCGAATCTTTTTTTTTAATTAAAGACATTAGAGACCAAAGCAACTATATAATTTATTAAATTATTTATGTTTACTGTGATTTAATTTATTTTTTTCGTAAATGCACATACGTTTTTTAAAATAAATATGACTTTTTTAAAACTTGAATGAAATAGCAAAATATAACACACGTTTAAACGTAAATAACAATTTGTACGAAATTTGATATTAAATTGAAGTACAAAAATGAATTTACCTAGGTATTACTTATTATGTATAACAAAAGTTCTTTAAATATATTGCTACAGTTTTCTTCAAGCATAGGATTATTTAGAAAAGATTTTGTTTCTTGATTTTCAGAAAATAACGAAACCTATTAAAAGAAAACATTTCCAATTCCACAAACATCTTTTTTCTTTGCTATTTATTTTCTCTCTGTCTGCTGCTTTTTTGCTGTGAAACATTTACCCTAACACACCCTCTACTTAAGAAAATTCTACTTTTATATAAACTAACAGTTTGCAGACTCTTTTAATTAAAATATTTTTTAATAACTTATTACAGTTTTGGTTGGTGACAAAATAATACATTGTATAATAACCAACACGTTTACCGATTTTTTATTTCAAAATTAATAATTATGCGGAAATAAAATTTAACACATTTTCGTAAGGAAGTTGTACCAAATAACTTTGCTAAGTTCTATAAAAGTATATCAGGACACCCTTTCTGAATGTATGTCAAAATGATTGATGCTTTTGCCTGTCAATGAGCTTCTTTGCAATATATGTATTAGTCAATAGTCCGATTGCGTTTATAGAAAATACAGTTGCACGACAAAAAGTCATTTGTATTCCTATCGCTGTTTGAAAAGCATATACTGCTGCTTTTATAGATTATTAATGACACCTTTACGTTCGCTTTCAATTTGATCTCACTACAAATAGCGTGTATAAGTAATCCCGTTTTTTATAAATAAATTTTATATGAAACATTTATTAGAAATTAGTTGATGACAAATACATCACAACGAATAATTTATTAACAACTCTAAAAACAATACATTGATTTTTATATTTAATTAACCTTACGTGTACGAGATGGGGTATAATTAACATGACCAATTTTTTCTTGTTGAAACGGGAGGCTTGGTAATGATGCTTCAAACCGAGTGTGGACATTTGAGCGAAAAGTGACACATTCCAATCTCGGCAAATTGAAGCGCGCCGCTCCGCGCCGCGTTTTATTTCCTTCCCCCGCTCGGAAATGTACCACTTTTTGCTCGAATGTGCACAACCTCGTATTTATTTGATTTGCCTATATTAATCTTCAATTCAAAAAATTTAAAGTCGAATAAATTTATATTTATTTTTTGTTTGAAAGATGTTATATATTTTATTCTTTTTGATAAGTTATCATGGTGCTTTTCTGCACGCCTAATTGCAGCGAGCCTGATAAAAATATTTTTAGGTGTACTTTCGAGTGTTGACTACACTACTGGCCATATTAAATGGAACACACAAAATAAGTATGATATAATAAATATACGTTGAAAACTTTCTTGTATATGTATTTTATAAATAATTATCAATTGGGTTTTAAAAAATCATAAGTAAAACGCAACTAATAATAATGTTTTTTTTAATTTATTATATAAAATAGTGTATTTGCGTTAGACAAATTTAATGGAACAAGTATAGATGGCAGAATTAACCACTAATTAATTTGACAATTGGCTGAAAATCAGAAGTGATTAGCTAACCTTTTATTTACATGTAAATTTCTTTATATTAATTATGCATCCTAAACAACTTATTAAAATTGTAAAAGACCTTTATGATCGACATCAGAATTACAGAAAAGTGAGAGAAATTAGTGGTGTATCGTTATCAACAGTGCATAGACTTATCAACAAGGATGAATCTAAGGTGAAAAAGACTTCTGGACCAAAGCCTAAGCTCACTCAACGAGATGAACGACATATTCAACAAGTTGTGCACAATTGTAGCGATGAGTTAAGGCGATGTACCAGTCGTGTAATTAAAAATGAAGCGAATTTAAACCATGTCTCAACTAGGACAATTAGAAGGAAGCTTAATATATTCAATTTTAAATACAAAACCTTAACCAAACAGATTCAACTCACGCAAGGACATAAGGTTAAGCGATATAAGGCTTGTCGCACCTGGATTCAAAATTGCATTGATTGGAAAACTGTTATATTCGGCGATGAAAAGCGATTTTCCCTAAATGGTCCTGATAATTGGTCAACGTATGTTGATCCTGATCGCAAAAATGTGAGAGATAGAGTTCGATGTGGGGGAGGCGGATACATGATCTGGGGCATAATGAGTTCAACCGGATTATTTTGGATTAAATTTTTGAAAGGCAAAGTTAATTCTACTCAATACATTGATGTTCTCAAGATAATTGCTCAATTCAAAAATCTCGACAAACAACAACATGGCTATAAAATTCTAATATTGAAGTCTTAGAATAGCCCGCGAAGAGTCTCGATTTAAATATTATTGAGAACATGTGGTCACACTTAAGTCAGAAAGTATACGCTACAAAAGTTTAATTCAAAAAATGAATTAAAATTTGCTATTGAAAAGGCAGTAGATGAAGTAAATAATACAGGGTCAGAATATATTGATACTCTATATATGTCTATTAACAAACGTCTACTTGACTGTATTGAACGAAAAGGAAGCTTCATCAGTTATTAAATAATAATGGTAGTTCAAAAATGTATTAAAAATAGCTTGTTCCAAAAAAATTGTCCACCCAAATTACATTAATTTCATTAATTTAAATTTAATTACTTATGTTAATAATTTGAAGATGTTGTATTTTGAATATAATAATATACGAATATTATATACCAAGTTTGGCCGGAATCTATTCATTAGTTTTGGAATTATAACATGTTCTATTTTATTTGGACAGCAGTGTAATTGGCATTTTCTTCTTCTTCTTGCGCCTTTTTATACCTGTATCAGGTTTAGGCGATTTTTGGAATTTTTGATCAATTAAAATTGTATACGAGATGTATCGTGTCAAGTAAAACCCTTCAGTTTAATATTTCAGTGAATCCATTCAAGAAATTCTAATAATAAATATAACTCTCATACAGTTTGTTGTATTTAATTATACCATTCAAAAATCTTCTAGCCAAGCATAGAATTATTTAAAGTTTGACAATAATTCAATATTAAGGTTTACATTGGGGATGTCTATACCAATCTTCTTCTTTTCAAATCAATTAATCCAATAAAGGTGACTAAATAATTTTTTTATTTGAAACATTGGCTATTAACGCGGAGCGGCGCGCAACATTTTCTCGAGATTGCAGTGTGCCACTTTGAGCTCGAATATGCACACTCCTCTTTTCGGCACGATTAACAATAATCAATTTCCTGAATTTAAGTAATTCTAAAACTGCAGTTGGGCTCTCAAAATTTCTTCTTGGGGCTTTGCGTATTTTTCATATTTTTTTTTCATTAAGAAATTGCCGTGAAATTAAATTGTATTTAAATAATGAGGCAAGAATAAAATTCTTCTTAGGATTTTTTAATATTCGGTATCGTAATTGACAGGTGCCTTTGGAATTCAATACTCAAGAAAATACTATTCTAATGCATAAATAAATGTGTGTTTTACTTAAACCTATTCATTATTAGTTATTAAAATATATTTCTTATCATTTAACTGTCATAAAGTACAATTTTGTAGATTTTATTTCATTTTATTTTCGGGGCATGGCAAACCCCACCTGGTATGGCATGTAACATTTAGTCACCTAGTATACGGAGGGTTAAAACAGGGTGCAAATTTTTATTTAACATGGAAAATTTACTAATTAGAATATACAATTGAGTACGCATATGAGTAATTATGCTAATTCATAAAAATAATCTACTACGATCCGAATTGTTCAAAGTAATTCTATGAACAAGCATGCTGTCGAATTACTAAAGATATTCGACACATTACTCACGCATAAACTAGTCTTTGTCGTCTGCAAGTGAACTTTTAATCAAGCAAGGTCGTTACGAAATTTTGGCATTTCGAGTACTACTGTGTTACATGGGCGTTGGTTGTAATTGTTGTTATGTTAACCTGATTATTATTGTAAATATATGGCAATTCAACACACATATAGTCCAAGGCGGACTTGAGCCACTCTTTACATGTGGTAAATATTAAACAAATTGATATAACAATTTCCCTAAAACTTCAATGCGACTAAAAGTGTAATGCAATCCAATCGTGACTTAAATAAAACAATATTTAAGTAAAATGCAATTCTGCATTCTGTAACAAGTTTAAATGTATTCGAGTTTATAGGAAACTTATGCAATCGATAAATAGTCAAACTAAAGAATATCAATTGTTGAATTATTATAATTTCTTACCCGTTAGTATCTCTTTTCATATTAGCTTTAATTCTATTCTGTTAGTCCCTAAAGCAATTTCATTGACTATAAGCTATATCAATCACTGAGTAGGTATCTATTGTAGTTTTCTCAAGTTTCTTAATAACATAAGATTATAGTAAAACATTTCAAAAACCGGTAGTAGGCCATTGTTCAGCAGACTGTGAAAAGTGTCAAAGATAACGAGCATATGTTCTCCATAAAATGAAAGATATTCAGAATTGCCTTAGGCTATTCTGAATCCTTTGCAATATTGCAAGCTGCAAATACATAAGATATGGTATTCCTTATTATAAGATAGCAGCGTCTATACCCTACAGGCGTCGGCTTTGATTGAAAATTCTTCAACACTACTGAACAGAATGTTATCGACTTTTTGTGTATAATACGTCCACAACTCCAATCATAATTGAATTGTTCATACATTTAACAAGGCTTTTCTCTCCCAATTTTTCTTATTATAATAATTATTTCTTTATTTTAATATGCACATATAAGTACATACATAGTCACTCGAAATGAAGCTAATACATGGTTTTAAAACTTTAAGTAAAACAAAAACATTAACAGCAGAAGGTAAAATAAACAAAAAAATCTCAAATAAATGTAAATATTTAGGTTAAAACGAGTTTATCTACTTATTAAATACAATTAGTATTTTAATTTTTTAGATTTTAGATCTATTTAGAATAGTTCTTAAA
This sequence comes from Sinopyrophorus schimmeli, assembly GCA_036325965.1. Taxonomy (NCBI): domain Eukaryota; kingdom Metazoa; phylum Arthropoda; class Insecta; order Coleoptera; family Elateridae; genus Sinopyrophorus; species Sinopyrophorus schimmeli. The sequence continues at coordinate 5,378,920 of JARFIZ010000001.1, forward strand.
TAGTTCTCAGGAGAGTATTCATTTTATTCAATTTTTATTAAACATTTTTAATTTAATTTAAATTAAATAGATATGTTATTTGTAAATAACCAAAAACTTCCTATGATTCTCAAATCAGGCGACCGTGGTGGTCAGAGCCGCACGGTTGGTCATCGCCACCTGGGCGGGTAATTGGTTTTACCGACCCCCCCTAATAATTTTCAATGAAAGAAATGACGTAAAATTGTGTCTTGCATCGTAGCATGGAACGGCCCTGGTGGTGATGTTTTACACTTTAGAATGGATGCATGATTTTTATGTTTTTCTACATGATGGTCCATGATGAGGCAATGTAGTGGTCGCCATAATAGCCACCATAGCACGTTAGTCTTCGAAGGGTCAGTCTATGATAAGAGCACCAACGTGGTGACTGAGCACCTCATTGGGCATTGTGACTCTTTTTGATGCTTAGTGAAAGCAGGATAACCAACTTTTAAAAATATATCCCCCTAAACAAGTTTATATACCCCTAAAAATTGTTCAAAAAACATTAACTATCTTTAACTTAAACAAAAAATTATTTCTACTAATTAATATTAATATTTATGCATTATTATATTAATTAATATTATTATCATAAATTATTATACAGATTTATTGATTAATTTATCATTTAATTAATATATTTATATTTAACAATTCTTGTAATTCTTTATTGATACGATATAACAAGTCAACTGCTCAAACTGTTTAGATAATACAAAAATTACAATTAAATGTGTAGTAGATAGATATAAATAAAATCGATTGTATTAGTCGATATTAATTAGCTTATGCAAAGATAGTTAACTCTATGACTCCATATTGTAAACTGTCAAAAAATTTAATAAACGCCGCCATTTACCTAATTTAACGGAAATTATGCAATCAATTGTTGCTTGCTTAATACTTTCAACTGTCACCTCCTAAAAACGAAGTTGGTAATGTTATTAGGTTACTACTTAGTAAAAAGATAATTAACTAGATCTCTGTTTTGTAATTCATCTAATGATTGATAAAATTTTTTAAATATTTCTAGAACCCCTAAAATGATTCCTAAAAATATTAGGACCCTTAAAAATCTTATTCTAAATTTTTACTCCTAAATTTATGGAAAAACCCTTAAGTTAGGAACCCTGGGAGAAAACCGATTTTAGAATGTTTAAATAATTAATTTATTCACAATATCATAAATTGATTTAATATAGCTTTAAATAATTGTTTATTCTTATATTACTTCTTATTTCTTATTTTATTTCTATAACCGATATTTAAGTATAATATATTTTTAAATTCAATGAATCTACTAACATTAATTTTTTTGTTTATTTTTATTCGAAAGTGTCACTAACAAAGGTATTATCATCTAATTAACTAGATTATTATTTTAAATTATGTAAGAACTTTGTAAATTTGTAAAAGATACTAAAATTATTCTGTTACTTTTATAATTTGCATGAATTAGCCATTTATGTAAGCAAAACTTAATGGTGTTATTGTTGAAGTACAAAAGTTGTGTTGAAAATTATATTTATATTTTGACAACAAAACTAATTTGTTTGTTTAGTACATCTTTTAGAATTATGTAGTTTTATATTTTTTTTTTGAAAACTTTTCAAAACATTTAATTTAATTTAAAGTAAAGCATTAAAATTGTATGAGACACTACTTATCCATAAATTGTTAAATAAATCATAAATAATAATTTTACAAATGTCGGTTTGATTTATCATTTTTAGTAAATAATGATATGAAATTGATGGATTATTTTATATACTTTGATAAATTTGTTTGGGGACGTTCCGGATATATAAAAATTATATTTCATTGTATGACATTGAAACACGGATATTGCTCAATATGACGTATTTATTCGACCTAGCTTTAAAAACCACTTTTTTGTTAGATATTTTATTCGACATTTATTATGAGTTTTAATATCTTACAAGTTAGTTCTTTAATAAAATATAAAAATATTATTTAATGATTACTAATTAAAATATTTGAAAACACGACTTTTCTGAATTTATTATTATATACTGAGTTCACTCCTTTTTTTACTTTGCTTTCCATTGATTTACAATTTATGCTTTTACAACAGATAATATAATATTTGTGAAACTAAATATTCATTGATTATTTATGTGATTTTTATTAAAAACTATATACTACAATAAATTTTCTAAAAAATTCTATAGAAGACTTTTCAATATAAAAGTATTCCAATATAATGTAAAAAAATCTGAAAAGTTAATATATGGAAAAGAATGTTGATAAATTTGCATTTTATTTTTACCGGAAGGACTAGGAACGAATTTTGAACCTTTCGTTATCTTTTTTCTCGGTAACACTTTTTCACTAATTCTTTAATTATAAAGTTTTAATAAGAACGGCATTATTTAAATTGTTCGCTCTACAAACATCTTGGTGGTTCCTATATAACTCGCATTGCATATTCATAAGGAGGTGGTCGCATAAACTTCCCGAAACTTTGGTGAGAATATTATAACCCAATTGAAACACTAATTTTTGCGATTATACTAGTCTTTACAGTAAAGTTACACTTTTCCTGTTTATTTAGTTAGGTATTAGTATTTAAATTAATCGGGTATAAAAATTATAAGATATTACACAGTATAATTTAGCTTAATGTGTACTTTTCAAGTAACTATGTATTTATACATAATTCAATCATTTACAGTTTTAATTTTATTTGTCTGTCAAAACTATGAATGAGTCATTTTTTATTTATAATCATTTTAACAAGAATTACCTTATATTAAAAATTAAAAAACAGTTTTAAAAATTATACATGATACATTAGGAATGTATGAATACTTTCACTCCCTTTTTAATTAAAATTAAACACAATAGAAACGTATTTTCAATACAAACGAATTTTATTAATATGCTTCAAAAAATGATGTGCTAATAGCTTTCGCAGAATTTCTCTTTTCCCTAAATAAAAACGGCAAGGAAATATTTTAATTATCTGCACACTTCGATTGAATAAAATAAAATAAGGACGATGGAGAAATTCTAGAATCTTTCATCTACATTCTTAAAAAAATTACAATGCATTTTTTAAATGAAAATAAACGTTATCAACTAACCTAGTATACCTATACTACCTCAAAAGTTTAATTACATTTAGTTTTTTCTTATTCTTTTTTGCTATTATTTGTATAAATATGTTTGCATTGCTATGTAAATGCTTCTTAAAGCAAGTAATTTGTTTCTTTGTAACCCTAGCTTTGTATTGTATTACATTCTTTCTATTTACATCCATACAAGTCTATTTTCTCTAAACACACTGGATTCTATTTAAAAATGTTATTCCTTTGAATCTACATTTGTAGCTGTGAATTCGGTTAGTGTACACTTGATTCTATTCCCGCTACTTTACGAATCCTTCTTCATGAAAAATACATGAGATTATATACTTTCTCTGCAAATACAAATGGTAAGCATTACGCAGCATCTGCTACGTTGTGATCACAAACATTTTATACTAACATTACTTTATGTACCAGGAAAATATTGCCGGATCTCTAGATCTGTTGCGGTTTTCTTAAATGTTTACAGGGTCGGTACTTATTATAAAATTAGTTTACTGTAATTGGTCAAATTAAATAATAGACCGTTATATACCAGAAAATTGTATACCAGGGGTCACCAAACTTTGGCACAAATATCGGACCCGCATAGAAAGTTATGCACCCACAGCGATTATGGGAGAATTTGAAAATTCAGAACGTGACCTATTCAAGTTAGTCACTTTCTACGTCTACCAACCTATATATAGGTATAAATATTTCTGAATGTGGCTTAAATAATATTTATTTTGGTTTTGTTTAAATTATTTTATATGTATACTTTTGTGAAATGAAATGTATAATTTTTGAGTCGGCCCGCAAAATTTTTTGGCTCATAAAAATTTTAATTTCTTGGTACTGTTTAATTCAAGGAAATATTGGGCTTACGTTATACTCAATATGAGTCTGAAGTACGTCTGGGATTGAATCAACTGAGTCCATTTGATGGGTTAACACAGTGGTTTCCAATCTTTTTGTACCTGCGCCCCCCTTTAAAAAAAAATTGTTGCGCCCCCTTAATTATTCTAACAATCTAATTTCATAAATACTCAACTGATATTATAATTTACTTAATAGACTACAAAGTAATATACAATATTATATAAAAATATACATAAAAATTTTTGGATACCTATTCGACTTTTTTGGTTTGTATTCGAAAATGATATTTTGGAAATAGCTGTATGCCCCCTTTGCAACAGTCTCGCGCCCTCCTAGGGGGGCGCGCCCCACAGGTTGGAAACCACTGGGTTAACATGTAACATGTGTTTATCTTTGTTGCTTTTACGTAGACACCATATAGGGTCTTTACAGAGGACTATTTTGAAAACTTTCCTTTTCTACTTTTAAAACATTACATGCCACGTTGTCCGTAATCTTAAAATAATTTTATAACATAACCTCACCATTCCTCAGTTGAACAGTATATTTGTTTTTACTTGCTATTTAATTTGTATTCTTTTTATGCTAACAATTTTATGCTACATTCTGCTCAGATTTAAGTAAGGCAAGGTGAGGATACCCATGATAGTTAAGGTTTGAAGGTAAATAAAATCTATGTTTAAAAAAAATAGAAAAGTACTTTTCTTTAAGTAACCTTTGATAATCAGTCTTTAAAATAATTGGCTAGTTTAGAATTCCTTCTTGATTAACTAAAACACAATTAGAGACTAAAATAAAAAAGATGATTCTCTCGAACTTGTCTTATACGTAAGGTAAGACGGAGATAAGGCATATGATTTAATAATACCGATTTTTTAAGACAATTATTGTTTTTTTAAAGATGTAATAAGAATAATCTCATTGTACGTCTTTGGAGATTTGTACACAAAAACTAATTTTAAACCTGAAGCTGTTAAAATTGTTAAATAATCCTATCTAAATTTATGGTATTCACTTTATACTATTATAATGCAAGAAGATAGAGCAAAAACAATACCAAAAATTGTCAAAACAATTTTTTTGTTTGGAATTGAACGATCTTGCTGTTTTGATGACAGTCGAACGATCTATTTGTGCTAACAAAAAGTATATTGTTTAGCGTAAATTGGGGTTTGTCTAGAATATATTATCGACACCACAACTTGCCTCACTACAATAATTTTATTCTATATATTTACTATAAGTATATCTTAATTTATATTTTCTTATGAACTATTTGTTTTAGTTGTGTCACATTATCTACTCGAAAAAATTTAAAGGAAGTTTGCATATCAAATGCATTGTCCCACAACCACAACATAAATAGAATTTCTGCTAGAGAATTACAATGCATTAATTTTCTCCATACTCTACGGATTACATTCTGCTCGCTACATGGGAACTACCCATGAAACACAGCACTTACTACTGCTAACCCTACCATATTTATGTGTCAATTTTAACTATGCAATAGTTTGAGTTTTTACCCCTTTTTCAAAATTTGTGAGAAAGAAAATCTCAAACTTTTAGTATAAAATAAATTAATTATCCAATAACGGACTAAAATTACCTCTGATTTTACAGCTTTTATTGTAATAGACATTTATTTAAAAAATTTTTTTTTTCTAATTGTCGTTGACGAGATGCACGAACGCAAAATATCACTTAACAGTAGAAAAATAAGTCAATAAACTTTATATTTTTTAACGTAAACAATCAATCAGAATTCAATTATACAACACTGTATTTAAAATGTTTTTTTAAAACTTTTAATGCTAGATTCTATAACCTTCTTAGCAAATTATATAAAAACAATCAAATTCTTAACTATAATGTAGAGTATCAATTGTTGCATGGGTTTTGTTGATATACAGCTGTGGGTAGATCACTTTAGAACATGTTTTTACGAAGTTCCCTTATGTATTAAATAATAAATCTCTAGAAGTAACTAAAATTAATTTATTTTAAAAATAATTAAAAATCGTATTGTTCAGCTGTAGTACAAATAAAAAATTCTTTAGACTACTTCTATTGGAACTACAGCTGAATACATATACAACCAGTTAGACGAATAATTACTTGAACTTAATTCACTTATAAATGACCCTAAATTAAACAAAAGCATCCCCAACTCAAGTGGTCTCATGTGTGCAATATTTTTGAGTAATAGAATCGAAAACTTCAATTTAAAAATGTATAATAAATAACTTATTATTTAGTATATTTCAAAAACTTTTATCCAAGTCTGTTACAGCGTTGTCATTAAAGTCATATGTAGAATTCTTTTATAGCCAAAAACCTCAGAAATCGTATATCAAATATGAATTGAAATAGGAGAGATGGGCTTGGCAATAATACCTTAAAATTGAGACGTGAAATAGAGTTGTTTATCTTAATCACTTCACGGATAACATAAGATGTTTATAATAACAAAGTTCCGCTCATTTATTCTGAATCATTATATTTAAACGATAGAAGAACTATGCAATAAATATTTTTAATCGACGTTTATTGTGAAAAATAATACTATCCATACTCTAGAAACATATTACTTGGTAGGTATTTGGTTTACATATGTTGGTTTAATGTCAAAAACGTGGAGCGCAAAAACGAACATCTTCGAACTATTTTCTTTTTTTATTTCTGTACAGACAAGACAGTTTCTGAGACGCACAAACACTTATGTGACTGCTTAACAGAACGAATGTGTCAAAAATGGCTTATAAAATTTTATTTTGTAAATTTTTTAATTAAAGATGACCAACCTTTGGCCGGCCAACTGAATTTAATAATGATAAAATCAAAGCCATAATTAAAGCAGATCGTCATATAACTGTGAAAGAGAATGCAGAAAGGTTAAATGCATCACACACAACAATCGAAAATCATTTAACACAAATAATGAGTCAAATACTCATTATTTGTGCACCTAACTCCAATCTTTTTTAAAACAAATTATGACTGATGAGGTAAAATGGGTTGTCTATATTAACATTAATTGAGAACGGTTATTGTCCAAGCGTGATGAGCCAGAACAAACTAAGGCAAAAGCAGAATTGCATCAAAAAATATTATATAGTTATAGTTCCGTGGAATTATAAAGGTGTATAAAATACATTTTGAGTTACTTCCAAGAAACGAAATGATCAATTCAGATGTTTAGTGTCAACAACTGATGAAATTGGAGAAAGCAATCAGGGATAAACGGCCAGAATTGAGTAATAGTAGAGACATTATGATCCAACATCAGAACGTTCTATATTATCCATCTTTAGTAAGTTGTCAAAAATTATTGGGGTTTGATTGGGAACCGACGTCACAATCACCAAACATATAGTCCTGACTTAATACCATGATATTACCATTTAATTCAATTTTTACAAAACTTTTAAATGATATAAATTTCACTAATAATGATGATCTGAAATCACACTTGCTTCAGTTTTTTGCGGATAATGATAAGAAGTTCTACGAAACTAAAACCATGAAATTACCAGAAAGATGCCAAAAAGTCATTGAACAATATGGTACATTTATTAGTTGATTAAATCCATTCTTTGTATAATTTTTTTTGAAATAGAATGCATCTTTTGATACTTTCTATTTGAAAAAAAAACAAAATTACTTTCTTGACAACCCGAGAATTTTAGTTTTACGATAATATTTTATTTTAAAAAGCTTTTAATTTGGCTACTTATCAAAGTAATTTTTTAATGGTTAGATTTAAAATAATTTTATTAGTATGTGAATTTTAAAAACACGTATGAGGTCGTAATTTAATTTACTTATTCATGGTTTATATAATAAGAGAAATAAATATAGCTTAAATTTTCATCGTTTTGTTTGAGAAAGGCTAAGGTTCCATTTAATGACAAATCCTCTGAGATTTGCAATATTAATTTGACCCTTATCTCGAAATTGTGACACATTATTCAGTCATGCAGAAGTCCAGTTGTAACAATTTATCGTGACTCAAACAGTTATTTTAATAAAAAAAATTAAAGAAAAAGCAAAAATTAATATGTTTGAATATAACTATGTAAAAGTAAAAAAATAAAAAATGCTTGGGTACATAATTATTATAAAAAAGTTTTTAGGTTGCCAATGCGTTTTTTTTTGTTTTTTAATTGCCTATTATTATTATACTTGTTTTGTATGTTTTCATTAATTGTTATAACCGTTTGCTCTCTTATCAAAAGGTTTAATGTTATTGTCGGAGTTTTATTTTAACGATACATTTAGAATAATGTTAAGCACAAAACTTTATATCCAAAACTCTTTTGTGTTTCAATAAACAAGAATACAAGCTTCTTATATACTCGCATACTTCTTAATATTATCTCTGTAGAACATTGTTATATTCTCCGTAATGTAATTCTAACTTTAAATGAGAATTTTGTATGCTTTTACTTTTTACATAAACAAAATAGAAAATTAATATAAAATAATGTTTTTTTTCTGTATTTTTTTGTTGTACAATAATTATTGATTATAAAAAGCAGTATTTGATCCTATAAATCTATTTACAAAGAAATTGTATTTTTAATACAGTTTTTTAGAAAAACGGCAATTTATTCATTTTTTTTAAATTTAAAAAAAGTTATACTTAATACATTTTTTTACAATTAAATAGTAGTTATAAACTAGATATAATAATTGAACTTATAAATGTAGGACTTATAATTAATATTTATTTGATCAAACATATCATAGAATAACATTTTTATTAATATAATTATGTAAAGTAGTAGGCAATTTTAATGAGATTATGAACTACTAAACTTCGCTTTATTAATTAAGTTTCTTCCAATTACTATAGTATATACAAAAACTTTGTGTTCAACTATAATATTGAAATTTAATAAATTAATCAATCCACTGGATACTCTATCTACTTTAACCTTTTAGGTCACTACTAATTGAAATTAGGTTAATAACCACATGTGCTTATTTTAACATCATCCCAAATTTTATTATCAGTGTAATTCCAATAAAATTGCATTAATATAAAGTTTTTACAATTATAAAACAATTTTTATACTTATGACTCTAACATTTAAAACCTAAAATTAATAAGCGACAATAACACATTTCAAATTGTTAACATGATACTCATAAATAATACCAAAATACCAGTAATTAAATGCCGAAAAATGGGTGTTACTGAATCGATATATTTAATCCCTTTATTCCGATATGTCCTGTTCTAATATGCACAAGGTATGTCAATAAAACTTTAATTATAACTTTATTCCATATTTTTAATACAGTTATTAACTTTTATTACTAATATATACAGGCTGTTTTATTTAAAGTGCGACGAGCTTATGACTCTTAAACTAATAAGAATTTAAAAAATAATAATAATAAATTTTTTTTTAATTTATACGATCTATATACTGGCAAAAATATAAATTTTGTCCTTCTTCTGGTTTAACCGAAAATTGTGTCAACTTTCTCATCTTAAATGTAAAGGTATTATTTTTTTAATAGAAATGGATAGAGCTCGCCAAGGGCTTTCTAAAAATGTATAATAGGTTACTATTAAGTTAATAAATCATTTTTAAAAAAACTATTTGTTATTCGAATTTTAAATGGTTTTATTAAAGTGCCATTAACTTACAACTCCTTTAATAACAATTAAAAAAAAGTCCAAATAGAAAAGTTTTTTTAATTTCTATATGCTATCAAATAGCATGTACTACATTAGGGTGGTCGTTAAAAATTAATTTTTTTCCGACAGCTCAAAAAAACCTTCCTTTTGATGAAAAAATACGGGGAAATTTTTTTTAACAAAAATAACACGTGCTTCAAGACAATCTAAGTTTATTTTTTTATAAAATCGTAGTTTTTTGTAAGTATCTTTTAAAGTATAGGGATTTGAGAAAAAAATATACGAAAAATTTTGTTGAAAATTTAATTCTCTACAAAACAAATCTTTTAAATTTTTTTCATAAAATTCATATTTTTAGAAATATTTTTAATAATAAATTCATTAACTCTATAGTCAACATTTTACGATCGTCAAACGTCATTCTTTCTGAAATATACAGTGTGTCCCAAATAGAGTAGGCTAACATGGGTATCTTTCTTATTACTGAAGATAGAAGTTTAGTTAAATGGGCAATGTTTTGCAGTTTTAGGTACCCATTCAGATTCTGTTAAGAAAATTTTAAAATTCCGAATAGTTCCGAAGTTATCGCAAAAAACTGAAAATTGTCATTTTCTTTAATGTCAAATAACTTTGTAATTATAAAATTTACAAAAAAAAGTTTAATATAAAAGTTACTAGGTTTCATAAAATACAAATTGAAATTAAGTCAAAATTAAATTCAAAATGGCGGTTTTTAAGATATTGGAATAAACTTTCTTATTTTAAATAGACGCCATATTGGATTTTTACATAGTTAAATAGCATTTTTTTTTCTCTTTTCAACCATGTATAACAACCCATATTTTAATATAAAATTATTAACAATATTAAATTTTCTGTTTTAAATCAAGTAGCCATGAATTATCAAAGAACAATTAAACAGCATAATACAAGCCAACGTCATTATATTTATTTTTTGACTAATATTGTAAATTTTTGAATAATAATTATTGTTGCCTTATAAATAATTCAAAATGGCAAAGTTTTTAACTGAGCAGTATGATATGTTTTGTACCTACATTAAATGTTACAAAAGCTCCTGCGTTGCAGCACAAACGTACTTTAACAGTTTTCCAAAAAAAAAAAGCAACCGAACATTAAAATTATTAAAAGATTGGATGTGAATATGCAGAAGTATGGATGTTTCTAGTAACCAAATTGAAAAAATGTGGAAAATGGTCTTTATCATTTTTTTTTCTTGGAAAACTGCTAAAGTATGTTTGTGCAGCAACGCAGAAGTTTTGTAACATTTAATGTAGGTTAAAAACATATCATAATGCTCAGTTACAAAATTTGCCATTTTGAATTATTTATAAGGCAATAATAATTATCATTCAAAAAATTTACAACATTAGTCAAAAAATAAATATAATTACGTTGGCTTGTATTATGCTGTTTAATTGTTCTTTGATAATTTATGGCTACTTGATTTAAAACAGAAAAATTTAATATTGTTAATAATTTTTTATTTAAATATGGGTTGTTATACATGGTTGAAAAGAGAAAAAAAAATGCTATTTAACTATGTAAAACTTCAATATGTCGTCCATTTAAAATAAAAAAGTTTGTATCAATATCTTAAAAACCGCCATTTTGAATTTAATTTTGACTTAATTTCTATCTGTATTTTATGAAACCTAGTAACTTTTATATTAAACTTTTTTTTGTAAACTTTATAATTACAAAGTTATTTGACATTAAAGAAAATGACAATTTTCAGGTTTTTTACGATAACTTCGGAACTATTCGGAATTTTAAAGTTTTCTTAACAGAATCTAAATGGGCACCTAAAACTGCAAAACATTGCACATTTAACCAAACTTCTATCTCCACTAATAAGATAGATACCCATGTTAAACTACTCTATTTGGGACACACTGTATATAATTTCGTAAAACTATAATAATTTCTAGTTGTTACAAAAAAAAATTTACTTGAGAAAAAAATGACGTTTGTGGGTCTTAAAAGGTTGACTATATGGAGTTAATGAATTTATTATTGAAAATATATCCATAAAGTAACTTTTGTAAAGTTACCCACTAAAAAACAAATTAAAAGTAAGTACAGCCTATTTTTATATATTACAATCTTCCCCTCTCAGTTTTCTGATTACCCTCCATCTCGAAACCGTACTGGTTGTCGTATTACCTTTCGAGGACGGCTTAGTATGGTAGTTGGTACTTCAACGGATTCTTTTCCTTGCGCGTTTCCTTGATATGTTTGTGGTGTGTTCATCTCTTCGTTTTCTTGTGTGTTCTCTTCTTCTATTTCTGTTGGTGTATCCGGAACCGTTATTATTTCCCTTTCCTTTATTGTACGCTTTATCTCCCCTCCCTGCTCTATTTCTTCTTTTTTTTTACTGCTTTAATTATCAGATCTAGACGCCTTTTCCACCATCTGTTGTATCCTGGTACTTTGCGTAAATACTCCCAGTACTTTTGCGATCTGTCCTTTTTTCCAAATTTCTTTATTTCTGTTGCTATAATCTTTTATGTAAACCTCCTCTCTCTTCCAATTTTCCTCGTCGCCAATTCATATGTAACCGATTTGTGCAGCAAGTTATATATTTAACGCCGGGATTCACTTTTTTAAAAAGGAATCTTTTAACGTGGTGGAGAGAAAGGATAACACATATTTTGAAGTTAAAACGTTTATTGATGAATATGTACTTTAATTCTAACATACACTTTAACTCTTATAGATGTGAACGTATCTCTAATACGTGAACCCTAACTCTGGATCTAAATTCTATTTTACATGTATTTATAACTATTGTCTATCAGAAGTAGACGAGGTGACCCTTTGCTTACAGTCACTATTGTTTAGCGAAATCCGCAAGCTTGCGTCTTTTAATATAAATACTGGTATTGTTCTCAATATCATAACTAGCAATAATATTCAATTATCGTAATAATAATGGTTTAATCAATTAACTCTTTTACAATGGTACGGAGCACTTTTTCACACTCCGTAAACCAAAAGTCTATTTATTTTGAAAGTCTAAACAAGAACAAAAAAAATAATAATCATAATGTTTCTACTCACTGAAAAACAAATTAAAAGTACAGCCTATTTTTATATATTACACTCACAACCACAAGTAGATACTTTATACAATTTGCATGCACCTGAATTTTAAAGGAATACTCAATAATAAATTTCGAGGTTTTGTATTGTTTTTGATGTACAAATCCGTTTACGGATAAAGACTAAAATATCAGAACGTCACGTCTACTAATTTACATACAAAATACACGAAATGTGTAGTAGCATAGTATGGGTAGAATTCTGAACTTCTATTCGTAAATTTGCTGCTAAGGAATTGTTACTACGGTTATTTGCATCCTATTAAGTTAGAACTATTTAAGAGCTGCATCAGCAGAATACATGCAGAATGCACTACAATTTCTTATAAATGCTCTCTTGAGACTTTTTATTTTCCAGGCATCATTGCACTTTATGTCAAGATTAAAATTAATCTGAAAAATAAAAGAAAATAATAATTAAAATCTTTATAAAACTTTTGATTAAAAAAAGCTCCGACTAAATAGTAGAGATAGGATTTATGTAATAAAAACGTTTAAAGACACAGTCATAGAGGACGGGGAAGTTCTAACAGTTTTAGGATTCAAGCAACTATTTTTTATTATAAGAACTTTGACACAGATGCTGAAAATTATTATTAGTAGGTACTAATAATTAAGTTTGGTATTTCAAAATGTCAATAAGTATAAACATAAAATCTTATCGTTGAGAAAAAATAAAATAACTTTTTGGTTTGTGTTGGGTATACTATATTTTAAAAGCTTTAAATGGGATGGATTTTGAAAGCCTACGAGGATCTTTAAACGGAGATTTTCCTTATGCACCTAATTATAATAATGTAACTTTTAAAGAAGGTTTGGATTTTCTAGATTCCGATCTGATCCTCGTCTGTTAAACAGTGATGCACAAGTTTTGTAAAAGTGTACAAATCTATAAATATATAAGAATACTTTGTGTATGTATCTATCTATCGTAAGTTTATATTTATAAAAATATGGAGTTATATGACAATAATCTTTGAACAATAATTGCGGTATTATGCAGATAAATTAAACTTTGACAGCCTGTTAGCACAAATGTAAGAAGAAAAACTAACTTTACTCGAAAGTTAGTCTCTTGATTACTTTTAAATAACTGTTTGTTTGGATTGCACTAGTTCCGCTTTTTTCATAAAAAATCTAGTAAATAAACCTTTACGATATCAGATTTTAAACTTACAACAGTTCAAATAAAACTCTTGATTGCTGTTACTACAATTATTATTGCATTTTATGAATTAAAAGTGGCTGTTTCATTACACTGCAGTCCGGCTTTTCAAAACATATTCTCTCAAGAAACAAATCTCGAAAATTACTATGAAATCAAAGATTAGTCTACAAAATATATACGTTATTAGAAGCCTAATATATCTATAAAATTATAGTGTAATCATATTATTATTAGTTTTGTACGTATAGGGTATAGAAACAAGATAAATGAACTAAATTACTTTTAAAAATCTTCAATTACGTCTATGGCTTTATGACGTAAGGTCATAATGTATACTGTATTTTATCTTAAATAATAATCATAAACATTTATAAAAACCCGTAATTATAATGGCTTAATTAAAACTGTACTGTTTCATGCCACCCATAGCTAGACATAATGATAAAACCTTATGTTTTACAAACATTCAATACTCCTAACGAGATTTATTGACTAACTAAAATTTAGGGATAATTTTGTGCTTTTAATAATTATAAAGACGTATTAAAACACGCAAGTAACTTTTCAAAACATGTTTTCTTACAAATTAAAACTGAAAATTAACGTTTGAGATCAAATTCATTAAAACTAAAATCTTACTTAGAGCAAAAATAATAATTTTTTTAGGGATACTTATTATTAAACTTTAAAAGGTTTTGAAAGACCTAGAATCTGTTAACAATTATTTTTGCACTTAATTAAATCTGTTAAACTGTTTCAAAAATTTGGATTTTAGACAATCTTGAAAATACTATAAAAACGATTTCTAGCAAAAATATGCGTTATTGGGCCTTTATCTATAAAATTATAGTGTAACATTAAATTTTGACGATAGGCGTTAGAAACAAATAAACTGAACTCAAAACCTTACTTTTTGACGCAAAATCTTCAATACGTCGTATCGGCGCCGTTTATTGACGGTGAACGGTCAAATTTTGTGGGGAATATCTGGCTAGTGTTGCTATCTTAAAATAATAATACATAAACGATTCGTATGAAAACTACCGCGTAATTGATAATGGCTGTTTCAAAACTTGACTGTTTCATGCCACTTTCCCCCTATAGGCGTTAGAAAACAAATAAACTGAACTCAAAACCTTACTTTTTGACGACAAAATCTTCAATACGTCCTATCGGCGCCGTTTATTGACGGTGAACGGTAAAATTTTTGTGGGGGATATCTGGCTAGTGTTGCTATCTTAAAATAATAATACATAAACGATTCGTATGAAAACTACCGCGTAATTGATAATGGCTTTTTCAAAACTTGGCTGTTTCATGCCACTTTCCCCCTACTAATAATTAAGTTTGGTATTTCAAAATGTCAATAAGTATAAACATAAAATCTTACCGTTGAGAAAAAATAAAATAACTTTTGGTTTGTGTTGGGTATACTATATTTTAAAAGCTTTAAATGGGATGGATTTTGAAAGCCTACGAGGATCTTTAAACGGAGATTTTCCTTATGCACCTAATTATAATAATGTAACTTTTAAAGAAGGTTTGGATTTTCTAGATTCCGATCTGATCCTCGTCTGTTAAACAGTGATGCACAAGTTTTGTAAAAGTGTACAAATCTATAAATGTATAAGAATACTTTGTGTATTTATCTATCTATCGTAAGTTTATAATTATAAAAATATGGAGTTATATGACAATAATCTTTGAACAATAATTGCGGTATTATGCAGATAAATTAAACTTTGACAGCCTGTTAGCACAAATGTAAAGAAGAAAAACTAACTTTACTCGAAAGTTAGTCTCTTGATTACTTTTAAATAACTGTTGTGTTTGGATTGCACTAGTTCCGCTTTTTTCATAAAAAAATCTAGTAAATAAACCTTTACGATATCAGATTTTAAACTTACAACAGTTCAAATAAAACTCTTACTCGCTCCGTATCGAAATAATTGTCTCATTTAAATATCTACTTTTAGTAATGGAAATAGAACTTGATTTTTTTTCTATATCATTTTAAAAATCTATTACGAAAATATTCTGAAAATATAGATTACTTGTTTTTATCATTAGATCTCACTTGGTAGAAGCTACTTTTAATTAATTTCTCACAGTTTTGGTCAAAGTAACCGCTGCTGTCAATCCTTTAATTTTTTGAAAATTTTTCTTACATTGCAGCGTCCTTAAGTTCAAGACAATGAGTTAGAACGGCAATTTAAAGTCTAAAATTTTTTTTTTAATTTTGCAAGAAATATTGAAAAGTTTCTAAAGGAGGAATAACCCAAAGCACCATGCATAGATATACAGTAAAACCTGTTTTTATGGGGCGGACAGGGACCGCATAAAAAAGTCCCACTTAGAAAATACATCAATTATTTACGAAATAGATAAAAAAATGCTTTCAATTAAATTAAATAATTAAATTAGACCTGGAAAAATTGTAAAAACATTTAATTCTTTATTGTACATATACATAGAGAAGTTTTCAAATTGTACATTAAATATTTCGCTGCTACTGGTCGTTATCCAAAACGCGCATCTTTTTGTAATAAATTAGTCCAAAATCGCTTTCGTCGCGTGAAGATAGAATTTCAATTGATTTGTTTTTTCATACCATAAAGTCAGTGTCAACGCCGCTGAGATTCATATACCGCATAAAAATAAATCGCACAAAAAAATTGCACAAAAATAAAATCGCATAAAAAAGGACCGCACAAAAACTGGTTTACTGTATACCCTAACTGGATGCCCTACTCCGTGCATAACAAAAGTGAAGCACGTGTGACGTCACGACGGCCATGATAGTTCTGGGCAAAACATTTAAACTGCAAATATGAAGTAATATTGTAATTAATTAGTGTCAATTGTATATTGAAGTGACCGTTTTGATTTACATGTTTACATTTTGTACAATTTTATCTTTCGAATATTCAAGATAAATTCGTTGTAAAATTTGTATAAAAGAAAGAATTAAAGATGTACGAGCAGGGTACTGGGTGGGGATAGACCGGTCCGAGCGCGCGGTAAAGAGGTTATGGCCGCAGCTTTGCGTATGGCAACACTGATTATTATGATTATTAAGGCAATGTTATCAGTAAATTAAAATAAACGTTGAGTGTAACACGTGCGAATATAAAATTATGGAAGGTGAAATGAAATAGAAAACTATCTATCGGGATGCAAATTTACCAGAATTCCTAAAATTAGGTTAGTATTTTTGACACTTACTTTGCTTTAATGGTCTGTAGTGTTGCCATTTAGTTTAAGAGCTAACAAAAGTAAGCTAATTTTCGTAAATATCTCTTAATTCAGTCGGTTTAATACGGTTTTTTATTTTTTTAGTACCTTTATGAATGTCTTAACTTTTAATTAGATAGTTTTATTTTCATATTCTGAGACGAATTTCATATAAGTTGCGTATAAGTTGTCTGTATCTAGAATCTATTCTACTATTGTTCATTGCCTGTTCTATTGCCCATAGTTCTACACTATCAAACGCCTTTTCGTAATCTACTAAGGCGAGGAATAGAGGAAGATAGTATTCGTTTGCTCTTTCTATTAGTATTTTCATCGTGAGCAAGTGATCGGACGTACTATACCCCTTGCGAAATCCAGCTTGTTCCACTGGTTGGTATCTGTCCATTTTATTTGTCAATCTGTTATTAATGATTCTTATGAAGAGCTTGTATATCTGAGATAGTAGGGAGATGGGTCTATAATTTTTTATGTCACTTCTATTTCCTTTCTTAAAGAGTAGTACCACTATACTTTCGCTCCAGTCTTCCGGGAATTCTCCCCTATGTAAGTATTCGTTAAATAGCCTGGATAGGGTTGTCAGGATAATGTCTTTCCCCTCTTTCAACATTTCTGGGAGTATTTTGTCCACGCCAGGGGCCTTGTTATTTTTTAGTTCTCTTATGGCTTTTTCTATTTCGTACTGTTCTATATTTGGTATTTCTTCCGATCCTATGTTTTGTATTTTTCCTTTCAGATTTTCTTCTGTGTTTTTATCTGGTGTTTTCTGAGACTTGTATAGGTCTTTGTAGTAGTTCTCTATTATCTGTGTAATTTTATTCAGATTACGTTCTTCTCTGCCTTGTTGGTTCTGGATGTTAATAATCTTATTGTTCCCGAGCGTCGGTCGTAGGCATTTGGTACCTCTGTTTCTTTCGATGGTCTTTTTGATTAGGTCTTCATGATACTTTCCAATGTCTTCTTTGACTTTCCTTTTTATTGTTTTGTTCAGCCGTATATACTCTGCTGTTTTATTTCGTCCTTGTCCTAAAAGGTTTCTTCTTTGTTCCATTAATTTTTTAGTGTCATCATTTATCTTATACAGCTAGAACAGGAAATACAAACGAACCGCATCCCAATTAAAAGAGGGGTCCGACAGGGCGACGTAATTTCACCCAAGCTGTTTACACTGGTCTTGGAAGATGTATTTAGAACACTAGACTGGGCAAACATGGGAATAAACATCAATGGAAAGAGACTGAACCACCTTAGATTCGCTGACGATATAGTCCTTATCACCGACTCATTCGAAGAATTAGGAAATATGATTAGCCAGCTAGAAAGAGCCTCAAACAAAGTCGGTTTAAAGATGAACATGCAAAAGACAAAAACAATGACAAACACCGATGAAGTCAGAAACATACAAACAAATGGGCACACAATTGAAAAGTCAACGAATACATATATTTGGGACAGGTCGAAATTAAACAAAGAAACCAACAAGCCGAAATAACGAGGCGTATAAGATTAGCATGGGCAGGGTTTGGAAACTGGCATGGATACTCAAGAACCCAAAAATAACAACATATGAAGAGCAAAGTATTTAACCAATGTGTCTTACCAATACTCACTTACGGATGTCAAACCTGGACACTACAAAGAAGACCATGGATAGAGTAGCAAAGGCACAGAGAGCTATGAAAGATCCATGCTGGGTATACGACTGACCGACAGGAAAAGAAATAATGGATCCGCAGCAAACTAAAGTGAAGACGTCACCCAAAAGTCCCAAACTGAAGTGGAGCTTTGCAGGTCATGTCATTAGGCAGCATGATAACAGATGGAACAACTTAATTCAATATTGAGACCATACCTAGGACACCGAACTGGGAAGACCACAAATGAGATGGAGCGACGACCTGAAGAGAACAGCAGGTCTACATAAAAGAGCTGCACAAGATAGAGACGGATGGAGACTGCTAAGAGGCCTATATCCAAAGCTGGATGAATGAGGGCTAAAGAAGAAGAAGAAGAAGAGACGAATTTGGGTAAAAATTATGAAAACATGTCGTTATCCGTCACTTTACCATAAGACTAATGTTAAATATGCTTACTTTTGAAATCAATTATTTCTTTAAATAGTGGGTTAACCCTCTTCAAATTTTGAGAATTTGTTTAGACATATTTAAACTACATATTAAAAAAAATCAAGCATTTTGAGTCAAATGACTTTCGTGCTCGTACATTCTTAACAGATTTATGTAAATGTTATTTATGTGTGATATTCCCAGAAAAACCATTTAGGCATGACCTGACAAAATTTAAGCAAGGCAGTAACACGATTATTTTATGATTAACGAATAGCATTTTAGTAAAAATACAAAACTATTGCGACAAGTATTATGTGTCTCGGATAACAGGTTCGCATATATGGCAGCAAGTACAAGAGTGCTAAGATAAAGATAAACCAAAGATTGTCAACCCAAGAATTAAAGAACGTAGTGGCCGCAAACGGAATAAACGTGGCCTAATATTGGAGAAAATCAGCAATGTTCCTTTTCATCAACAAGGTACTAATAGACGGTTAGCTGCTCCTGTAAATGAACCGCCAGCTTTGATACAACGAATTAAAAAAAGAGGTAAAACCAACTTTTCAAGATGGGAACAAAATGGCAAGGCTTAAATTTGCTTTCCCGTTCCTCAAGGAGAATTCTTGTCAAATGCAATAAATGAATAACATTGTTCACGTTGACGAGAAGTAGTTTTATTTAACAAAAACTGAAACAAATTTCTAGGTTTACGTTTTGCCAAATGATGAAGATACTCATCGAATTAGTAAGAGCCAAAGGTTTATTACAAAAGTCATATTACTTGCACCGGTTATCCGCCTTCGATGGAATCTGCATAATAAAGCCCAATTTGATGGAAAATTTGGAATCTCACCATTTTTTTGTACTGAAGCAGCACAAAGAAATTTAAAAAGATCGTGCCAAAGAAATTTTGTCACCAAACCAATTGAAGTTACTAAGGAAATATATGAGCGTACTTTAATTGAAACGATAAGATGAGAATCAAAATTCAATAGAGCAATGCAAAACCGCATTGCCCGTTAAATGACCCAAGAATTCTCAAGGACGGATGCAAGGATGGTTGGAACATTGAATTATTGTGTTAACCTCCTAACAGCCCGGATTTTAACATTCTGGATTTGGGTTTCTTTAATGCTATACAAGCACTACATCAAGTTGCACCCACAAGCATAGATGAACTCATTGAAGCCGTTTATAGTGTATTTAGAACGTTACAGGTTGAAACATTAGATACCGTTTTCTTAATATTGAAACCAGTTTTTGCATGTAGGTAATATGCAGACTGATGGAGGAAACAATTATAAACTGCCTCATATGAAAAAAACACACTTCGATTGCAAAGCAAATGTCCAGAGGCTATTACTTAAAATGAAGAAACAATTAATGCTGCACGTAAAAGAATTAACAATATTTAGAAATAAGTTATAATTTTATAAATGTAATTAAAGGACAATAGTATAATGTCTAAAATAATGAATGAATAATTACACTGGCACACAAAAAAAGAAAAGTGGTCAGTACTTTTGACCAGACCCACCTAGGGTTATGTATTTCGATGCCCTGAACCCGAATTTGAAGTCGGTTTACCCAATATACCTCTAAAAATTTGAGTAAACTCCAAATAACTACAATTTATAGCCAATTAAAGCAGTTTTTTGCAATTTACTCAAAATTTTGGGGGTGTACGGACCAAACAGAGTTCGGATTTGGATTCAGCGCATCCAAATACATAATCCTAGGTGAGTCTGGTCAAAAATGCTGACAACTTTTTTTTGTGTGCTCGTGATATTTTTGGCTATGTTCTACTACTTTTTTACTATTTTTTACGATTTTGGATAAATATATAAATGATTGAGATTAGAAGATTCTGAATTTAGACTCATCTTACCAAAATATACATATAAGGAAGATTTGATCGAGTTTAATCAAATTTTCTGCATTTTCATAAATGCAATTTTTAGTGATTTTTTGCAATTTACTCAAAATTTTAGAGGTATATTGGGTAAACCGACCTCAAATTCAGATTCAGGGCATCGAAATACATAACCCTAGGTGGGTCTGGTCAAAAGTACTGACCACTTTTCTTTTTTTGTGTGCCAGTGTTATTTATAAATTTTATTTCAAATGGGACAATCAATTCGACACGGAGGGAGCATTATTTTATGAACCAAGCAATGTGAATAATTACAGCTTAAACTGAAAATATAAATTCTTAATATTTATATGAATTAAAGTAAAATAAATAATTAAACAACGTTTAAAAAAGTATATTTTCCACATCGAGAACTAATATAAAAAGTAAAACTAAAGAAGAAAAATAGTAGTAAAGACTGTGTAAAGAATTATATTCCAACGAGGTCAAAAAATAAATTGCATTAAATGGATATTATGTTTTAATTTTATGAAATATGTGTAGGAATTGAAGATCTTAAAACAGACTTAAATTCCAGATGTGAACAAGTTTTTGGACTATTTCTGTTTTATAACCCGATTTGTTGCAATTTTATTACTACAATCTTAGGCGTTCTATTGTCAAAATACTAATAATGCCATCATGTGACTATGCCACAACGCTAATTATTAACAAATAAGATTATTTAACCATTATTACTAACTTACTTTTTTTGCCTTGGCTATGTGTAGATAAAATAAATTATTTTCATTTGCAGAGTGGACCAGACATCTGTGGTTCAACAATTCCTGTTTCCCATGGCCTGAAAGAAATTCAAGAACCAAATTCCGATCACAAGGAACTTTCTTATTCATATGTACAAGTAAGCTAAAATGTTTTCATTTAAACTTTTAGATACTAGTTTTCAATTAAAATTTTATGTGTATTTTTAAACTAATTTTCTTGAACATCGATCATTATATAATTAAGTATAAAGTTTTTTAATACTCTAATAGTTTAACAATTTCTGAAATGAATCAAATTTGTTCCTACTTTCACAAGCGTACTTTGGTTAAGTCGAAGCATTTCCGTTCTAATATTTACCAAGTGTAAAAACCGTGCGGTTTTAGGAGTAATACTGGAAATAAGTTGACTGTGCTTTGGATTCTTCAACAGACCACAACTAACTCGAAGGTAAATTACTCAGGTAAAGTTTTAACAACTCCTGCAAAGTTTGAGTAAAATAATAGTTTGGTAAAGTTCAACTTTTGTAACTCAACTCATGCTCATATTTTTACGTAGTTTTATACTTTTATTCAAAGAACAGTAAACATTTTAATTGGATCACATTTAAGCGCTGCCGCATTTTCAAAAGCAAAATTTCTAATGAAATTTAATAATTTAGAAAATGTTAATTTTTAAAACACAGCGATAAAAATATTCTGAATTTGTATAAACTTTTAATTGTAATTTAAGGGACTGCGATGTGAAACACTTCCGTTTCACACAACTTTTATAAAAAAACCAAGTCAAATTTACTTTTAGCATCCATGTAGATATTAAAATTTGATGTTATTTATATGTATTTTACCCAGAGTACACATAACGGAACAGTTTAACTAGAAATTCTCATCTTTTCTGCGACACCCCATTTTAAAAGCTCCATTAAATACATTAGAGTGAATATTGGACTATGTATGCGAGCTATAATTGTGTAACTGAATCTGTAAATTCACAAAAGAGTTATTCACATTGACAATAAATTTTGCCAAAATTTCATAATTACTTTCTATTTTAATAATGCATATGGCGCCAGAAAACTTGTGAATTCAAAAACCATTTTTTATTCTGATAATAAATTTGGCGCCGTTGGTGTGGGTTATGTGAAGAATAGCACAAACAGAATCGTTACAAAGAGAAAATACCATACTACATTACATCAGTTAATAATGTAGTGATATTTTCAACAAAATCGGAATCGAAAGCAGAAATGGAATTGATATTTTTGCTATTCCAGCGAGAACTTAAAATTAAACTACAGTCGAACCTCGATAAGTCGAAGTCGAAAGGACACCAAAATTAATTCGAATTATCAATAATTCGAGTAATTAAAAAAACTTAAAAATTAAATATATATTTGTGTATGTATATATCTTTTATGTGAAATGGTATTTTATATAACGTAATTAGAACTGTAAGTGGTTTAAAGCATACTTTAAAAATCCCGCTTTAAATAAGTCACTGTGATTGGCTCATTTTTGATACATCATTATGGCCGTTAGCTAATTGACCAATCAGAAAGGTTAGTCACTTCGTAACCATAGTTATATTAGAATAGTTTCAATTCTACCTTTTTGAAATAGGCATTTTGTCGAGAAACACTTTCCAACTTGAGTTATCAAAGAATTTGAGTTGTGGAGTTATTAAAGTTAACTGTACATAAAATTTATTAAAGTGATTAAGCTGAAAATTTTCATATTATTTACAACAATTATTAAATGATAAAGAAAGGTGCGCGTACTTATGCACGCCCGTGAGAAATTATACTTCTTGGCATAACTAAATTAAATCTTCTTCTTCTTTATCTTCGCCTTTAATGCAATTGTTCCAACTGCTCCCTTATCGGGGTAGGCGTGTTCTTAAGGAGTATTCTCTTCTATTATAAACCATTTCCGGAGGTATGTCATAATCACATTGAAGCTTCAGGGAAGACCTATTCCAGGTACTTTTTGGCCTGCCTGGTTTTCTTTTAGGTTCATCTATTGCCAAAACTCGGTGCACTATGTGGTTCTGATTTCGACGTTGAACATGTCCATACCACTTCAATTGAGATTCATCCATAAAATACTTAATTGATTGAACACTTAATGAACCTCGGATATGTTCATTACGTACATGATCTTTTTTTGTGACACCCACACACCATCGTAGCATTCTCATCTCTACCACGTGCATCTGTTGATTGTGTTTAGCCAGTCTCGCCCATGTTTTTGCACTGTATGCCAAAGCAGGCCTAACGACTGTTTTACAAATCTTGCCTTTTAATCGTATAGGCATCTTTTTGTCGCACAACACACCAGAGACCGATCTCCACTTCATCCAACCAACATTAATACGATGTTTTACATCCGAGTCAGCTGTTCCCTCATCATTTATAATAGACCCCAAGTATTTAAACTCATGGGTCATTGGTAGTGGTTCACCCTCTAAAAATATTGTACGTGCTGGACCATAACTAAATTAAATGTAATCATAAATGTAAATAAATACCAGGAGGTGCACATTCGAGCGAAAGTGGCACATTTCCGAGCGAGGCAGACAAATGAAGCGCGCCGCTCCGCGTCGCGCTTTATTTTCCCGAGATCGGAATGTGCCACTTTGAGCTCGAATGTGCACACTCGATTTTAAGCACCATTCACAAAATTTAGGCTAATAAATTAATCAAAAAATTAAATAAATAATTTAATCGTTTTCTCTCACTCGCATCTATTAAATTCTCGTATCTTTTCGCCCATTTCCACTCATTACTATGGCAAATACGTTTCTTGAACATAAAATTCATATTTACGTTTAATTTTTTGGTTTGAAAGTGAAAAGATTAATTAAGGCAAATCAATAAATACGAGGATGTGCACATTCGAGCGAAAAATGGCACATTTCCGAGCGAGGGAAGCAAATAAAGCACGACGCGGAGCGGCGCGCTTTATTTTTCCGAGATCGGAATGTGCCACTTTGAGCTCGAATGTGCACACTTCACATTAAACACGATTCACAATACTTAACTTATTTTCTAAAAAAATTTAATTATCCTAACTAATATTATAAAAGCGAAAGTAACTCTGGGTGTCTGTCTGTCTGTTACCTTTTCACGCCTAAACATAAATTAGTTTTTAAATCCAATTGAAGTCCCGCCGTCAAAACAGCTTATAGTATAAAACCTTTTTATAGAATAGACCTTTTAAGCAGCAATAACACCGAATCGCACCTGTCTTTAATCCTCTCTCAGGTAGCGTAATTTTTAGAAAAGTTGTGCAATTTCACTTCGAGTCATCGACCTATTTACTAATGAAAACTTGAATTTAAAGAATTGTAAAACGCTTCGACTTATTAAATAATTCGATTTATACAAATTCGATTTATTAACATAAAAATATTAACGTTGAGATAGGCAAGTCCTAGGGAAACTGGTTCGAGTTCGAGCTATCAAAAATTCGTCTTATCGGCGTTCGACTTATGGAAGTTTGACTATAATTACTATTTGCATTTCTTTTACTGCAATTAAATGCGTACTGTTCAAAGTAAAGTCATTAAATGTATTTTTATATAAATATGTAGTTAATTTCGGAAGTGTTCAAAAAAAGTAGAAACTTTGTATTCAATATTTTACGAGATTGTTTAGTTATAGGAACTATCAGGCACAGCAGTAGATAAAATATGAAAAACAAACTACTTGGTTTATGGTGTAGTTACCTAATGTTATTTATAAAATAAATAATTTGCAAAATAAAGACAACCAAAAAATTGAAAGGTTTTGAATATTAAGCATTATAGTTTATATTATAGTTTCAATTTTGAATAGTAACTCAACCAGTATAAAACTCGAATAAATGTGAAAGTAAGTACCAATCTATAAATGGCAATTTTTTAAAGATAAATGTATTCGAGTGTTACATAATCGATCAATAAATAGCTAAAAGTTAATATTTTCTAAAGTTTTCTATTTAATCAATACTCATAATGCAAACCAGTAAATGTTACTAAAAAGTATTTCACATTTCATTTGGATAATTCATATTACTTGTGTTGATTAGTGAATCTAATTAAAAATACGTCGGAAAACCCTTCTAACACTAGATCAAGTCACGATTTGAATTAACAACAAATAAAACTACTTGTGATTAATGACGGTCAAATGCACTACGGTTGTTTATCGATCAAAGAATATTAGGGAAAATGTTAGAGATAGAATTTGTTACATTATTATGATACCTTAAACTCTCACTTTGGATATTTTCGTTTCAAAATTTTCATATAATGTTTCATATTGAGCAAAATAATCGAATAGTTTACCATAAAACAGTTAACGTATTTAATCAATGTAAATTACATTTTTTACAACTAAGTTGAAGGGTCAATCAATTTCTATAGCAATAATTAGTAAAATAATTTATAAAACTTGTTATGGACATTTAATACGATTTCTCCTTACTTTAAATAACGCGTATTTAAAGTTGAACCACTTTTGTTTTAGTCACTTATAATTTAGCTTCATATAAAAGTTCTTACGTTTCTTAATGCCTTAATGAGACTGTTTAAACTTGCATTTACTTTGTTAATAAAAATAAATAAAAATTTGGGTAATTATAAAACACATTTTAACTTAGAAACAAAGTAAAACTTTTTTTCAACTCAAAAAATTGCATTTTTTAGAAATTCAAGCATCAAACTCTGTTTGCTACTAGAGTAAAACGTCTGGTCTGTGCCACCTATCAGTGAATAAGAGTTACTAGAAGTAATATTTATAATAATTTAAAAAAATAATTTATATTATATACCTACTTATAAAATTTATGATATAATAATATTGAAGTTTTGAAGGACTCAATAGAAAAGATGATAGCATCCTAAACACCAACAGAACCAGTGATTTATAAAATACCAAAAGAAACTTTAATAAAAAAATGACACCATCTAAACCTAGTTTTTAAAATAAAATTTAAAGTTATATAAACTACTTGTTTTTAATACGTAAATCAATTAATGAGTTATTCATTGGATTATACCCCGGTCATTATTTAAACCAAAAGGTCAATTACTGGACTCCTCATTTCACACTCTTTATATGGTAGTTAATTTGACAAAGTTTATGATCAATTTGCCTTAATGTTTTTATTAATTCATAAACAAAAATAGTACCTTATTTCAACTGTAACGGTGGTTTTGGGTTTATTAATTTGTTTATTATCTTTCATATCAAAATAGCTCTCAATGCAACAAATCGGTGATTCACCGGACGCGCTACCCTATACGTATAAAAAAGATTAATAAAAAAGTAGTAGTCTGTTCCATGATGAATAATTTAGTTTTTATTTTACTGTTAGTTCTGAGGTTTTTAGAGTTACAAATAATTAGAGTTTCCCAAATTGTTAACAGATCATTTGTTTACTAAACACTAAATAAAATCGTTCCTACAAATATGCAAAACGCAATTAAGCTATTTAATAAACTGAGCATCAACAAATACATTTCGATGATGTAATTTTAAATAATTGCTATGCAGTTTAAACCCACTTGCAACGAGATAGACAGTCTCCTTTGTTCGTAAATTAGCTGCCATGCACTACACGCGCCTAATAGTATTTTTAATGCTAAAAAAATTGAGGCAGCGAAGCGATGTGTTAAATTCTATTTCCTTCTTTATTTCTTTAAATTATGTATTAAAAGCAAATTAGTCAGAAAAACTATCTATTTTTGAACATTGAAAGCTTTGATTTGATGAAATTGTATCCAATTAATGTTTTATAGATAAGTTTTATACATTATTATTTTTCAATTTTTTCATATGTAAATTATAATTTTTTTTATAATAAGTTTATTTTTATCTAGTGCTAGGAAATAGATTGAGATACATTATATTGTAATATAAATTAAACATATAGCTGTTTGATTGTATAATTAATGAACAACTTTATATATTTTTGATTTTAGTGATATCTTGAAAAATCCATAGTGTAGGTGTGGTAAAATATTTCTACGCCAGGTGGCGATACTATATGGTTTATTCTTCTAAAGCGCAGTGCGCTATTTGTAGAAATATTTTAACTTACTAAGATTCCCAATAGAGGACCAACTCGTGCACTGATAATTTATTAGTTGTAATCATTTTTAAAATAAATACTGTGATGAATCAATTTTGATTTTAAATTATAACTAATAGAACAAAATTCATTACGAAAACATATTTGTTCCTATTCCTTACAATGGTTCTTTCTATTATTTTCATAAGAAACAAACTTAAAATTTTTCTGACATTTCTAAATAGTAATTAGATTGATCAACATAATGTATATTCTTTAAATTTCAGATGAATTCTTTGTTAAGTTACGTTATATTTTATAACATATAAAATCTTAAATATCTCTTGAAAAATTAAATAAAATTTACAGAAGAAAAGAACGAATTTCCGGTTATTAACACGATTTCCAGAAGTAATGTTATTGAATTGGGTTTATTTTTAACTAGGATAATAACGTATTTGGAACCTTGCCAAATACTTTTAAAGAAATATAAGAATTTACAGTTTAAACAATACAAACTTATACATATTTAGTTTTCTTTAGTTAATTTTACTTAACACTTTGTAAATAATGAAAATATACTTGGACGTTCTTTTACATAATTTAACAATGTAATTTATAAATGAGTGCAAATTACATACACACGTATGTAAGTACACTCATAGACAGAACCGAAACTCCTTAAACTCCTAAAGTGAGAGAGCAATTTTTTAATTTTTATTTTGTTCACAATGCATAGAACTAATTAGTAGAATTCTTAAAATAATAGAATTGCAAATCTAACTCACAATTGTCAAGATATTAAACACGATGTATACAAAATTTGCATATACAGGGTTAACCGTAAATAAGTTGAACTTAACCAGCTGATACTTCTTAATACAAAACTGAACAATAAAGCCCTACATGCAATAGGTTTTAAACTTTACGATTTTTGAGAACAATGCGTTTTTATTTTAAGAGAAATTTCAACAGTGTGGTTTTTATATTCTTCTTTAAGGAAATGAAATCACGTGGTTCGTGCCTTATCGCAAATTTATTTTATCGTTGGGATATTTGTTTTACGGTAAATTTTAGTCAAATTCCTAACAATTATTTAGTTTTGTTACATGCTAAGTAGTTCAGTAATTTTAAAGAAGATCTACAAATGCTTATACTAAATTCACGTAACTTTAACTTAGTTACATTCAAACTAATAAAAATTAGTAGAGGAAAGTTGCTATTATCGCATACTTTTTTGTTTTTGTCAATTAAAGTTGTTTCTTTTTTTCCAACTAAATCTAAATATTGGCAAATTCTTGGAGCATACATATTTTTTAATAATATAAAAGCTCTAGTCCGTAACTTGTCAATTTTTTTGAGAACCATAAAAAAAACAGAAAATGTCAAACTCCAATATTCTGAAAATGGGTTCCTAATATCGGATATTAGGAAAATGACAGAAAAACTAAAAGATGTAATTGAAAAACTATTTATTTTAGAAATAAGCACTATAAAAAAGCGAAAATTTAACCGTCTAAGCACATTTCACATAGGAAAGCTTTTTTCTTATTAGTACCTGCACATTCTTCATGGCACCAACGGTAACACATATTGCATCTTATCCAAGACTCCTCCTTTGTGTTTTCCCAATAATAAGTGGTGCAGTACATACACTCTGCGTTTTCTTCACTTTTATCTATAACATTGCCCGTATTTGGGATTTGTGAAATATCCGATATTCGGCACATAACCTCATTACATCTTGCCTTAACTTTGAAGGGAAATAAAAATAAAATCATCATAAATTTATGTATACACTGAAAGTTTATGATGTCTTAAATCGATTGAGCTATGAATAATTACTATTCAAACTTACCTTTTAGACGGATAAGAGCACTAATTATCAAAATTAAAAAATTTTTAGCACCGCACTTTGAAGAATCGTAAAATAATGCACAGGTATCCGTTCCAAACAAACGTACTTCTACGAAAAAATGTGTATGTGATTGAACTATTGTTTACCGTACAGATAGACAGCTGAAGCCAAACAACTTCTAAGATATTATAGTATGCGATATTAGGAACCTATACGGAATAAGCAACTCTCCTCTACATACCTATAAATTAATGTTTTTTGCAAAAAAAACATTTTTCTTAAATTTCACCATCACGTCCAGGCATTGTTTTAAAGTTTTTTTAAAGCTACTATGCGCAAACTAGACAGCACTCGTTTATTATTGCCTTTTTATGTTATATGCTAAAGAAAGATATAAAATCAGAAAAACCTAAATGACGAAGCCTTAACGCCTTAAAAACTAATAAGAAAATATCATCTATAGTCGACCAGTGTTAGCCGACAAATGTTTTGCAAGGCATTGTCGGATTATCAATTTTGTCAGATTATAGAGTGCTGCCACTGGCCACTTGTTGTCCGAAAGTTTGAAAAAATAGTACCTTATAATCCGACAAATCACTAGATAAGTGGCATGTCAGATTACAAAGGACGCCGGATAAGCGAGGGGCCGGATTACCGCAAATCTGCTGTATATTATAAGCAAACTCGACAGAATTAAAAGAACGGCAATGCCAGCTTTATACTTTTGCTTTTAACAACCACATACCAATTTGCTTTGGTCCTGCTTTATAATCAAATGATTATTACACATTAAAAATAATAAAGATTGTCAGTTTTATTTTGCATTTTTATTTAGTACATTCTTGCCCAACGTATTTCGCTCCATTTAGTATTAAATTAATCTGAAATTTTTACCGTTATTTTTGGCTTCAGAAAATAAATTGCCTTGTTTTTAATGGCATTGTAAGAATAATCTAAATTAAAAAAACTTCAACTAATAAGATATTTATTACACATTTTTGAATAAAAGTTTGCGGTACTATTACTCAAAAATATTGGTCACATAGTCATTTGATTTAAGGTACATTTTTGTCTTATTTAAGTTCCAGTAATTATATACGGTTCGTCCTCTATGTAAGTACATTATACCCAAGCTAAAACAACATTTTGATTGCGTTCAATGGGTTTTTCCTTCTATTGCGGTCTCCTGTGCAACTTATTACAGTGCACTTTTTCTATAATAGAAAAAAGTAAAAAAGGTTGAAGTTCAAAAGTAATATTGAACGAAAAATTGAATTAAATTACTGCTCATTTATAAAATAGTTCAAGTAAAAACAATTTTAAAATTTGTAACTTTATGATTCACAAGTCTAAATCCAAAATAATGTAAAATGTAATCCTGATTTATGTCTAAAAAAGATTAAATTGTATACACACAACACAATTAATATAAAAATTAAAATTAACAATTTTTTTGTAAAAAAGGTAGCAAGAACTATCTAGCACATACATAAAAGTTATAAATTAAAAATCAAAAATATTCAAATATTTATATTTACAGAAGTCAATTTGCTAATCACTAATAAAAACGTTTAGAAAAAATTTCTCTATTCACGATAACATTGAATGTTCTATCATGTTGTTCGTGTCAAGTAAAGCTGAACAATCTCCCACAAACTGGTTATTGTAAAGTGCTGTCGTATATTCGAAATTAGATTGGTGCCAGCAAGAACTTACCTGAAAGCAGAAAGCATCGCGACGACCGTTTCTACGTTCAGTAGACTCGTAGGCGTCGTCGCTACAACATCTAAGAATAAAGTATTTTCATCGTTTAAACTGTTCCTAAAACTGTTGTTTGTTTACATTTAGATAAAGATATACTAAAAACGTGTTAGTTGTTAACTTTAAATAATTTTGCTAAAGTATTTCATTACAAATATTTCTACGTACCAGAACTGATAAAATTTATTTTTTTGAAAGTAGTGAAAATAAGGAACAAAAATTTCTAAAAGCATATTTAAGTTAAGGCGATTTATTAATTTAATATATTAAAAAAGTTTAGCTACTTGATTTAAAAATGATTGATTGGGTGTCGATAGTACGTCACTCAAGGCGTAGATTTTCAAATTATATGTATGGAGTTCCCAATAAAGTTCGCAGGCGTCATCGTCATAAACGACCCCTTCCCGAAGTTGGTGGTGCATTTGGAACCTCTAAATCATCGTGTTGTTGGTCAGAAACTCTAGAGGTGAATTCTTTCAAATGAATTTCAAATTTAATTTATTTCATTACAGTGATTATTTTGTGTTTATCCTTTTTTTATCATATATGTACTTTATTAATTTAAATTGTATAATTAATGTAAAGGATTATAATTCAAACATCTCTACAATTCTTCGTCTGACGTAACATAATATAAACAGTATTTCACAGTTGAATGTGCAATGTATTTCCATATATTTCCATATGCTCGTAACGATAGAATTGTTTCAGAAACCACGATATGCCACCGAAGATGATATGCCCCCACCACCTTCGCCACCGCAAATTCGTGAAACGGTCGCTCTGGATGGTATATCTAGGCAGGGATCTTTAGAAAGGGGGTTACAGAGAAAAGTTTCTTTAGACAGAGATCAAATTCTTAGGGATACTTCAAAACAGGTATGTTCTATATATTGTTTTTTGAATAAATGTTAGGTTAAAACAATAATAAAAAGTGTTATACTTACTAATCTACACAATTAATGTTTACTTTACATAATTAATTTATATCATGTTATATTGTATGTCCGATTAGGGAATACAATTTTTAAATAACCAAGCAAAAAAAATAATGATCTGTTTATTTTTATATCTTTATAAATAAATAGTAATATTAAAATTCGTAAAAAAATACGGTAAAATTATATAAACTAAATGTACATTTCAATTTTAAAGAAAAATAAAATTGGGTTTTGTTTAAGAGAAAATTAGTAAATAATCTTAAGAAAATGTTCACAATCCATGTGATATTTCAAAGAGCTTAAAGAACGATAGCAGATCATAATGGTACAAAAGTAGTCTTACACGGTTCATGAGTTTGTAAAATACACATTCAATTGTGATTATCTAAAAAACCGAGAGTTGACCCACTGGTCAGCGAAAATAACCCAAATGGACATTGCACCCATTTTGTTGATTTGCGTAGTAAAAATGGTAATAACTGAATGTCGTTGGCTTCTTCAAGCAAGACGTCTTCCATTGAATGCATAAAGATATGAAACTCTGCCATAAAATTTCATTTCCTGTTACTGAATTTAGTTATTGTCATTTTTGACCAAGGTACCAAAGCTGTATTACAATTCGAGTTTTATGAAGGCTTATTATGAGCCACAATACATGAACGGATAGCCAAGTTGTCATCATTTTAGTACGCAATACAACAATATGGGTGAAATGTTTATTTGGGTTATTTCCATTAACCAGTGGCGAACTTCGGGTTTATTAGGAGACAGGTCACAATGAAACATATTATTTTACGATTTCATGAACTATGTAGGGACCACTTTTAACTTTAAACTAGAACCTTATGCTTATCCACTCATATACATATATAACTATGCTAAAACAGTTTCTATGAATTTTGTATTATTTGAAACGTTTTCTATCTCATCTAAAATTATACAAAAATACCTGCGGGGATAAAAGAAATTAAAAAAGTAATACATTTGAATCATTTGGACAATGCATTTATTCAGTAAAATCTTTTAATGATTTTATAATGAACTAGTCTGCATCATCATCATCCCTCAGCCCTCGTATCTACTGTTGAATATAAGCCTACTCTAGATTTTGCCATTGTTTTCTAGCCTGTGATTTGTTTGTCCAGTTTTCTGCCACAAAACGTATGTTGTCAAACCATCTAGTTGGTGGTCTACCTCTGATACTCCTGTGAGGTAAAACTGCCTCAGGAAAATTTTCCCAATAACACCCCTTGTATCTTTGTAATACACTATGACATACCCAACAAAAGACACAAGCGAGGAAATACGCTACGCCCGAATTCAGACACGGCACTTTAGGAAGAAGAGCACTGCTATCTCCAACGTTCTTTGCGTAACTCGTAGTTTATACATTTTTTTGTTAATGTTACGCCCAGTATTTCAGTGAATGATTAACCATTCGTTTGCGCAAACGCCTATTTAATGGAATTGTGTGGGTATTTCAGTTGCCGGTTTAGCTTAAACAATTCGTTAAACAGCTGATTTACTAATTAGTCAATTCAGTACGATTAAACCTTCGTTAGCGTAACGGGAGAAAATTTTATGACAGTTCTTTATTCAAGGGAGGAATTAACGGACGACGAAGACTTTTTACAACTAATCAATATTTTCGATGAACATGTTCCGGTACTCAGGGGCCGTTCAAGTATTACGTAATTTAACGGGGGTCTTGCAAAACGTTACGATGCGTTGCATGGGTAGGGAGGGGGATTCGACCATCGCGTTACGTAACATTGTTTTTTTATTTAAATAAAATATAAAAATTTTCTGTTATTGTTGTTGTGACAACCTACCCGTGACACAACCATACCCGGTCTCCCCTATTACGTTTAATGCTTTTTAGGCTTTTGTCTTGTTGACTAATTCATTGCCCCAGTTAAAATTTAGCGCCTCAAAAGGATCTGGAAGTTCCCATTTCTATTGTTTCTTTACGGATTCATGGCATTTAGGCTCTTATTAGCGTCCGAAAGCGTTAATTGTTAAATTTAATGACGTAAAATTGAGGATTTTTTTGAATTTTGACTTTTAATTATTTTTTTCATACGCGCCAAAAAAAGTATAACCTAAAAAAAATATTGTGATTCTTTCTTGTTTTGTTACTTTTCCCCTACTGTAGCCTAACGGCATTGTAGATTTAGTTACATAAAATCTATAGTAAAGACCACTTTACATATGTGCACATGTAAATGGATGTATCTTCTTTGAAAATCAGCATTGAACTATCGTAATATTGTTACATTTTAATATAATAACAAAAATAGTGACGTTTATTTTTTTACGACAATTTGGTATAGCACACTCTCATTTATTGACGGCCCATGCACATACTGTTTTAGCTGTAAGTTCTGTTAGTAAAACTATTTTCGATGAAGCTTCGATTGCCACCAAGACCTATCGTTACTCGCCAATAAATATCGTGTAGAAACAAGTATGATAATTGCTTCGCCGTTACAATTGACACACCTCTCCCTTACTAAAATTTAAATTTGCTAGTTAATTAAGACAAAACATTGAATTAAACAGTGACATTACCTTTTTACTCCACCTTCTCCTTTGTTAAAGCGTAGCATAGAAATTATTATAAAGAAGCGTCAAAATAGATTTTTGATAGAGAAACTGCTCTAATTTTTCAAGTCACTGAAAATTTGATTTTATTATTTACTTCAAATATTTATGTTAACTTTAAAAACAACATGGCAGTAGAGATAATAGGTGTATATATATATATATATATTGCACAATGGTAATAAGAAATTCTGAATAATATTATTGAATTTAAATGCTATATTGCAAGAAAATGATAGTTGGAAAATGACAGAAAATCGATTTGCTATTTTATTTCTTTTCCAATTGTGTTGTAGCTACATGACTATTGTTAATTGTGTATATTTACGTATTGAAATCGTAAATTATATATACTTAAATAATAACTTAGTGAACGAAACAAAGGACTGTTTACAATTCGCCCAGATATCTAGGTTTCACGTTTGAATCGAAGGAAGCTGTACGGTTCAACGTAAATAGACTATCTGGATTAATGTGTTCAAACTTGGGAAGAATGACCAAACAGTAGGAAATAAATTTGCAATTTCCAAAATGTTCTGAAAAGTAGGTCTCTAATATAGGTCAAACCTATATCAACATTAATTTTTTACTTCGAGAAGCAGTGGGGTTGACATCGATTGCGCTGACATCTAGCGTTCCAACGTTAGAGATTGCGCTGTGGTTGATACCGCGTGGTTTAATAAGTAGTAGCCGGATAACACAGTTTAGTGGGTGACGTGTTTAAATAACAAATATAAAAACATTAAAATGTAGTGATTTTTAATAGACGCGTATTCGTTTTATTAATGTTTAGTTTTTTAATTATTGGTAATCAGAAATTTAGCTCTAAAATAATATATTAGTAAATCTGATTATTAAAACATAAAATAATGCAATTTAGTTATATTTTATTTAAATATGTGCTTAGCTAAATGTTATATTTCGATTTTAATCCTGAACCCAACATTGTCTTAAAGATGCTCTAATATTGATTTCGAAACATAGAAAACCTAGCTATTTCCAATAAACTCTAAAACAAACTAAAGGCGGCAATAATATTTTGTTCTAAATGTAAAGATCAATTAAATTCATTTTATCAAAAAATATCTGATATGTAGATATATAATATTCAGTGGTACTTATTAATAATAATATTGTTAATTTATTTAATGTTTAAAGTATTGCTTTTTAATACTATGTTATAAGAAATTGTTTATACAAAAACATATTAATTTGTGAATTATTTAATATCGTAAAATAACAAAGTAATAAGAACATAATCAATAAAACATAA
Organism: Sinopyrophorus schimmeli; assembly: GCA_036325965.1. NCBI lineage: Eukaryota > Metazoa > Arthropoda > Insecta > Coleoptera > Elateridae > Sinopyrophorus > Sinopyrophorus schimmeli. The sequence continues at coordinate 5,415,307 of JARFIZ010000001.1, forward strand.
ACAAACTTGTTGCTCTTTTTCACAAAAATACAAAAATGATTTGAATTTAGCTTTAAAGCAATTTGAATTATAATTATTTGAAAATATTTAAAAATTAAGTAAATATACATACCTATGTATATATTTTTTATTTTGATATTACAATCATATTTTTATTTTAGTTCTGTTCAATAATTTCTGTCGTATTTTACAGGTGTTTGGACAATTTTAAAGATTTTTTTTCTTATTTCTGCACTAGTTATATTTAATTTTTGCACATTTAATGATATCTGTTTTACTTGCAATAAACATTTTAATTTGATTGACAGGTTCAATAAGTATTGAAATAAAAATGGTATGTGTAATAATGACGAAGCATATTAGAACATCAATGTTTACCATTATTTTTACAGACATAAAATAGTGATTATATCAATATTCAATGAGTTCTATTAATAATAAGTTTTTTTGTTAATTATAAAAACATTTAATGTTTAAAATCATTCTTTTAATAATATGTTATCGTAATTTTTTTCACAAATTTACCTATTAGATTCTGTGAATTATTTAATATGTACAAATATTTTCATAATAATGAACGTTTAATCAATAAATTAAGTATAACAACTTGTTTTTTCAAAATTAATACCAAGATGAATTATGCTTTAAAGCAAGTTTAATTATAATTATTTGAAGAATATATTAAAATAAGTAAATATACATATTATGATATTTGTTTATTTTATATTACAATCATAAATTTTTATTTTAGCAAGTCTTTCAATATTTAGATGTCGTATTTTACGCTTTGTACAATTTTAACAATCTTTTTATCTTACCTATTACTGCACAAAAGTATTTTAATTTTTAACAAACATTTAATGACTATCGTTTTACTAGAAATAAACATTTTAATTTGATTGACAGGTTCAATAAGTATTGAAATAAAAATGGTATGTGTAATAATGACGAAGCATATTAGAACATCAATGTTTACCATTATTTTTACAGACACGAAAAAATAATTTAAATTTTCTTTATAATAAATACAATTGATTTAATCACTCCACTTTTCTAATGACGACTTCATATACATATATACGTATAGTTTAACCTTTTTGATTTCTATAATACATACTTACATGACATGTTGAAAAATAAATTTCTTGGGTAATAATATATTGATCTAATTTTTTTCACTGTAATTTTTAGCTCTATTAGGTATGTCATGTGTTATTATATGTGGCCATCATTTTCATATTATAGTTTCAATCTAATATAATTAGTATGTATAACAATTTTTATTATCAAAACCATTTAGATAGCCATACGGACATGAATAATAATGTTTTTTAAACACCTGTGTATCAATTATACAACATTTAGAATTCATAATATAAAGCTAATAAAAATGATCAATTAATAAAGGATATCCTTGTTAAATAATGTATTATACAATATCAGTGCCTAATCAAGGCTAAAATATTAATGTTACAAAAAAAGGATACTATTAATTTATAGATTCAAAGTAATTTATATGAAACTTTTAAATTGTGTAATCTGTTCTTAATCCGTTCTTTATCTCCAACCTATTAAAACTGGCACAAAAGTAATTTCTAGTCATTTATACCAAAGCGTTTTAAACTATCTATTTACAAAAATTTTACAATTTTTAGTATATTTTCATGTAACAGTAAGGATTTGAGTGGCCAACCGCAATGCAGTTGCTACGTAGCTTTACTGTTTTTACAGATAATCCGGGTCAGGATGCTGCGCTAACAGTTCTAGTAACCCTCTCAGATTATCGAATTATAGACGTTATTTAATTTGTATATTAACTATCTACAAATATTTTTTCACTAAATATTAATCCTATATCTTACATCTTATATGTTAAATAAATTATCAATTTACAAGAAAACATTGATTTTTATTTCAATTTTGTATAAAATAGTGATTATATACAACACTCAATTGAGTTCTAATTAATACAAAGTTTTTTGTAGGGTTAACTTAAAAAAACATTTAATTTTTAATTAACTCATTCGTTTTATAATATGTCGTATATTATTATTTCCAAATTGTACCTAATCTAGATTTTCTTTTAATTGTTTGAATTAGGGATGGTTACTTAAATGTATTTTTATAATAGATGAACGTGTATCAATTAAGATTAAGTGATTCTCTTGTTTTGTTGAGAAATTACCAAGTAGTTATCTTTTGGTTTTTATTATGTTATTAGAAGAATAATATCAAAATGTTTTAATATTAGTGCAATTTGTTTCTTTTTAAACAATCCTTATAATTTCTCTCATTACTAGAGCAACGTCTTTCATTTTTTTAGATGATGTTCATTTTGACGCTCTGCTACATCTATTAACAATCTTAAAAAATACAATTACATATACCTAGAAAAAAAATGGTTGGAATTACTTTTAAACAAAAATTAGAATGATGCTTAATCGTTTTAATGAGAAAGAAACAGTTTGAAAAAGAAAAAAATAATTTTGGTCGTATCGACGAACATGCTTTTTATTTTTATTAATCGAATTCGTATGGGATAGTAAAACTACCGACTTTCGACATGTTAAGCTCAGTTTTAGACAATTGAATAGTTTTGATAAAATATAACTTGTAAAATACGAAAAAAACTTCACTGGTGTTTCTATTGTAGTTAAAGATACATAAACATATACATAAAAATAATTTTCTAAATTTTATTTAGTTGTTTTACATCTAATGCAAATATTAAGGAACTTTAATCCCTTTTTACCAAAAGGATATAATACGGATTGAAGAAAAAAGCATGAAAATATTCTTATTTTATAATCTATTTTTAATTTAATTTTGGTTTATTTCTTTTTGTATTTAAATAACGTACATTATTCTGAATATTTATACAGTCGAACCTCGATAAGTCGAAGTCGAAGGGACAGCAAAAATAATTCGTCATATCAAAAACTCGCGTTATCAAAAGAAATTCAGTTAAATACTTCCGTATATATATATATATCATTCATTTTTTATAGAAAATAACCAAAATTGATCTACAATCATTAACATTATTTATTTTTATTAAGACCCTAAAAAATATAGTTATTTACATATTATTTACTTATTTATTGGTCTAAATTATAGTGAATTATGTTTAAAACCGAGTGTGCACATTCGAGCTCAAAGTGGCACATTCCGATCTCGGGAAAAGAAGCGCGCCGCTCCGCGTCGCGCTTCATTTGCCTCCCTGGCTCGGAAATGTGCCACTTTTCGCTCGTATTTTTTACATCAATATAATTTACCGTAAGCTTCTTCAAATCAAAAATTTTAATATACAGTCGAACCTCGATAAGTCGAAGTCGAAGGGATAGCAAAAATAATTCGTCCTATCAAAAACTCGAACTACCAAAAGAAGTTCAGTTAAATACTTTCGTATATATATATCATTCATTTTTTTATAGAAAATAACCAAAATTGATCTACAATCATTAACATTATTTATTTTTATTAAGACCTTAAATAATACAGTTATTTACATATTATTTACTGTTAAATTGAAAGTAATCTCAAATTGTCTTTTGCTTCATTGCTCCAATGTTACGTTTCTACAAATTTTTCCAATGATCTTACTGATAATAATATATCTGTAGGAACATCTTCTTGATCACATAGCAATAGAGGAATAGTATCTATTGCATTGTAAACTTGAGTTGTCGAAGGGATGTTTACTGTAACATCTGTATCACTTTCATATTCACTTTCACTTTCACAGTTTTTCTTATTTTCTTCTAGCACTTTACTTATAATGCTTTCATCGCTAGGAATTTCAGCAACTTCCAAATCTTTATCAACGTTGACATTTGTCATTTGTATCTTCAGCAGCTACAATTAGGTCTCTGTTTTTTAAAATGGTTGATAAAGTGTTTGCGGGAATACCAAAATCTTTAGCTATATCCTTTTTTCTTTTGAGCCCACGTTCCACTTCTTTTATAAGATTAATTTTCTCCTTATGGTTAAACTTTTTTAAATTTTTGTTTACACTCCATGTTAATACGTAAATAATTTTAGAAAAAGTATTAAACTTTTTTAGATTTTCTGTTATACTCTGTTACAAACTATAAAGAACGTAAAACACATTTGTTAGTCTTCGTAGTTGACGAATAACTAGCAAATTGAAAAATAAATGGAAAAATTGTTTTTTTTTGTAAAATAAACGGGAAAACCATCTCAAAAATTTATAACTGTTTATAAGGCATTTAAACATATTAGTTTTTGAATCCAATTGAAGTGCCGCCGTCAAAACATTCTTGTAGTATAAACTTTTTATTCGTAATTAACAATAGAGCTTTTAAAGCATCAATAACACCAAACCAAGCCGTCCTTAATCCTCGCTCAGGTAGAGAAATTTTTAGAAAAGTTGCAAAATTTAACTTCGAGTCATCGACCTATTTACTAATGGAAACTTGAATTTAATGACTTGTAAAACGCTTCGACTAATTAAATAATTCGATTTATTAAATTTCGAGTTATTGACATAAAAATATTAACATTGAGATAGGCAAGTCCTAGGGAAACTGGTTCGAGTTCGAGCTATCAAAAATTCGTCTTATCGGCGTTCGACTTATGGAAGTTCGACTGTATGTTATCTATGTTTTTGTTATCGTACATGCAATAGTGAAAAAAAAATGTGGACACGTAATAATTGGCCAATAACTTATAGGTTTTATAATACATGTAGAATGTGGAAAATCAAAAGTTATCGCACACTTGTATATTTATGATTTAGTACCTAAATATTTCAAAAACAATTATTAGTTTAAAACAAAAGCTCTAAAGTAACAACATATGTAATTAATATTGTTTATTAAATTAATTTTGTTTATTTAAAAAACGCTAAAGAATAAGGCCTACTGTCCATATAGGGGCTCTTCAGACCCGCGCTTTTGTGACTTACCGCTTTTGTACACTTGCTTGCAACTTGAATACAAACAAACAGAGCTCTGATCATGGAGCGTCAAATTCGCATTTGCGTAGTGCCATGCAATTGTCATGTAACCTAAGCGGCAACCTAACATGACTCAAGCGTATTGCAAGACGCAAAGATTTGTTTTTTTTTTAATGGCTGCCTTGGCAGTAAATTTTGATCAAATTAATTATTTGTATAATAACAGAATACACAAGATATTTTTTGTCATAATAAGTAATACATTTTTTACTAATTTTTACCCACTGGGTAAAGGGATTGAAATACAGAATCATCTTCTGCTAAATCTACAATTAATGTATTTTTCAATGAATGGATGAAGCCAATTCATTCTACGTCTGGGTCATCGTCCTCTAATAAAAGTGTAAGCTATAATCAAATCGTCATCATTCGACATTTTCTCAATGAAAAAACAGCTATCGCGTTGCTAAACTTGAAGTAAATAAACCATATTTGTAGCTTGCGTGAAGCTTGTATGACGTTACGTGGACAGAACTAAGATGCTAAATACGTTTAACGTCATTCGCAGCACGCATGCAATCTACAAATGACGCCGTTGTGGACAGTAAGCCTAAAACTAGCATAAAACATGTATGAAAAAGAATCGAACACCGACAATGATATCGCCTGATGAGTCATTCCCTGGCACTAGCAACACTTAAAAAATAATTACCGTAAAGTTGTTGTATATTAATATGATTAAGCTTTTATTATTTAAAAGCAATGCATAACACAAGGGTAAAATCAATTTCAATTGCATCATGGCGCTTACAAGTAAAAATCAATCATATGACCGACGCCAGTTAATAATATTAAAATTTGAAAAAAGAAATTATTTATAGAAATATTAAAACTTATTGATAATAAATAAAGTTCAGTTTACGATATTATAAAGCGTTTTAAAAATGAAGACGAATTCGAATTATTAGCATGGAGCTTCTCAATGTAAAATTAACAATGTAGTATAATACTAACAATTGAAAATAATTCTCAACTTTGTGCTACTGATATTTAACCTTACACGGAGAAAAAATATCCCTAAAATAACTATGTAACGTATACTCAATTGACGTATTGTTCTGACAAGGATTCGAATGTCTAATTTAACGATATTTATAAGTCAATTTAACAATTTATAGTATGATCAAAACAGCGCTACATATTATGCTTATAATAAGGATTCATTTATTTGATTGAAGCGTTCAAACGAAAAGCTCTCTTGAACGTGTGCAGTATCCGTCGTGTAGGTAACTGTACAGCCAATATGGGGATTTGAATAGCTAAAATAGGGATACGTAAGGTTATTTTAACGATATTTTGTCCTCCGTGCATATCCGTTAAATCACCATGACAAGAATCTTTTGAATGTCAAAAACTATAATACGGATCGTTACTTTGACGATCCGCAATAAGGAAACTCTGGATAGCTAAATTATCTATACGGCGTATCCTTGTGAAAGTTGACTATCCAACGGATAGCTATAATAGGGATACGTATGGTCATTTTAACGATATTTTTTTCTCCGTGTAGTTATACACAAATACAAAACCGTGGCAAAACAATAAAAAAATATCACAATTTTCGAATTGAAAGAAGTAAACCTTTTATTACTAAAATAACTACAAGAAACATGAAAAATTGCACAAAATTATGTTGATTAAGCAAAGAAAATTGGGAAGATGTTATTTTTAACGAAGGTATTAAAATTCATGTTTTTAAAAGTTTTGGTAAAGAAGTAATTTGGAGGACACCAAACATAGAATTACAGAAGAAGAATTTAAAAGCTACCGTTAAAAACTTGAGGGTGTTTTTTGTCAAAGGGTTTTAAATAACCTGGCGTTATTTGATAGAAATATATATACTGCGATTTGAACAACATACTAGAAAACAATTTATTAAAAAATACAAAAAGTTTTGCTATAAAACATTTCAGTGATATCTAGATAACAATTTTATGCTTAAGATCTTTCATTCGAGCCTCTAGCTTTTATATAATTGTCCAATAACGCTGGAAACACCTTCTTTATGTTCCGGTCTTATCTCTATCATACATTTATGGACATATTTTAAAAAAAAGAAGAATACAATAAAACCCCATTTCAAATAAACATAAGTAAAGCACATATTAAAAGTAGAACAATTAAATATAGGCAATAAAGATTGGAAAATTTGGTAGCTTCTATACCTCGAAGAAAACAAAGAATTTTAAAAAATAATGGAATTGCATCATATAAATTTTGAAATGGTTTTGTTTACATTTATAAGTACATAATTCATAATTCATAATCGTTTTCTGCATGTTGTAGGTTTATAAGATTCTAAGATCTTATTTTTGAATAAAATTAATTTCTGTTTAAAGATTTGTACTTTATCATATTTCTTTTTGATCATGGAATTTTTTTTCAATGTATTTTAAACTAGAAAAACGTCAACAACTAAGTATTTCGTGCGTGCCCGATAACTTTTGATATTCGACTATATATATTTTTACTTGATTTTTGGAATATAATAAGATTAGAGTATTTCTAATACAATTTTAAAAACAAAAAGGTTAATTTTTTTTTTCAAGTGAAAGAAATAAAATGCTCAATTTGTCCAGTACAATACATTTCAACCGTTGAAGATAATTGTGTAGCTCCACGAATAGCATAATTAAAATTGAATATTTAGTATTGTCGAATACTAAACAGTCTAGAAAAGGATAAACATTTCGTCAATTTTTCGCCTTTGGAAACAGGTAGGCGTTAGAAACAATGTTTTCGCATCTTTTATCCACTACTTAATACATATTCATTGAGAATTTCTCTGAAAAAGAAAACAAATGTTTAATACTGATATTCATCCGTTTAAGTGGAGGGCAGCCATCAAAATGGGGATTTTATATACTTGAGAAACAATATATCTCTGAAAGATTATATGATAATTGGATACAACTGATAGGAAGGGTTGCCGCACCAATTACCTTTAAGAGATACTCCTGTACTCTTATATTCCGAACTGGATAAACTATGTCTTTTTTGAATCTAAATGAAAATTATAATTTTCAGTTCTTAAAATATCAGCAATCAAAAAGATGTATTGAACTTATGAATTTTTAAAAATGTAAGAATCCATCAAGTTCAAGCTATTATGACTCCTATAACTCTTTTTTCCGTGGAAACTAGTTTTTTGTTAAGTTTATTGTGTGTAGTGATGTTTTCGGACCACTATACTATTAGAAGACGCTTTTATTGCATTTATTGAAATGATTTTTTCACTGAATTTTTTAGTTAAAGTAGTATTTCGCATGTACCGAAAGATCAAATAATAAAAAATAATTGGTCACCCTCAAAAATTGAAGATTTTTATCCAGCTGAACGTTTGGACGTTCAGTAGGAAAAAAGTAGTATTACTGAAGAGAAAGGAACTTTCCAGTAATGTATTTTTTTAAACAACGAAATAAAAGAAACAAACTTGAACATCTAAACTATTTTTAAGTAAGTATTAGCTTATTTCTGATAGCTCAGACCGAATAAAATTTATGAAAGGTATGCAAATTAAAAGTGGTGTAACAATAGGGTGGCAAGGGGCAAAATGCCAGAGACCTCTGGCCGGAGGCGCCCCCCGGCCCTAGACAGCCGTGAGCACAGAATGATCCTAACATTTATTATTACTTTAGTAAAATTTATTAGTTTTGTATTCAACTAATACTTAACCTTCGGACGGGCGCGCACTATGGTATAACACCAGCGGGCGCGCGTTGTACTTTTTACAACATGACAATTTTTAATAGTTACAGTGAGAATTTCTATCAGATACTTTAAAGACTTTGTTTATAAGTTTCAATTAGCATCAATGAAGCAAATACATACACCAACAAAAACATTTGGGTATTTTGTTACTTTTTAAGTGCATATTTATATCCTACTAGCTGGCCCGCCTCGGCTTCGCACGGATATCGAAATTTCAAACTAAAAACTTATTTTTATCAAAATAGAATATAGCTTCTATTACTCGAGGATAATGTAGCTTTTTATTAGTGAAAGAATTTTTAGAATCGGTTTAGTAGTTCCAGAGATACAAACAAACAAAATTTACCTGTTTATAATATTAGTATAGAATTGTAAATATTAGTCACAAAAAATTATTTATTTTATTCTGTATGAGCTGTATCATAAGATATAATATAATAACAATTTGTTTTCAACGCTCGTTCTTGTGAAAAAGTGAATTACGATTAGTTTAGTAAAGTGTGTCTAAATTTTCGGTTATTTGCTTTTTAGAAATAAGCATGAGCCCTAAATTCTATTCTATTTTATTAATTTTGTATTATTACTGCCAAAAAATGAGTAATTAACAGATTGCACCATCCCAAAGAGCAATAATTTTGTTCCACTTGCAATATCTGCAGTAGGCGTGCGATGTTAAAAGTGCACGCGTTGATCTTAACTAATAATAAAAACATTGAAAAACTATTCTATAAGCAAAAATAATTAACTAGCCACGTAGTAGATAAAACAATGAAGGAATACCTGAAGTCTTAAAACTGTGACCTGCCGATTAAGCCGAATATTTGCAAAAATCTCTGGCTGTTGTACTTTTTACAACAGCGTGCCCGCCCGAAGGTTAAATTAAAATTGTTATTTCAGTCCAATACAAAGTTAATAGAAAATCAACGAATACGGTACGCAATAATTGTAATAGCGTTTGTACTTAAAAAGGAACCACAACGTTGATTAAGCTTCTTTACATTGAGGGTGGGCCCCATCTGATGATTTAGTCATGGTCCTCAACGGTATAGTTACGCCACTGCATTTTAATATTTAATATTTTGTTTATATTTCTTTTAACGATGGAGGTAAAATGTATATATATTTAATTATTTAAATACATATTAAACACAAATTGATTAATATTTGTTTATAAATATATTAAATAGGTACTTAATTCTTGCATAATAGCAGGTTACACAGTTTATTTTTTGGCACAAAGCCAATTTCAAACTCAAACCTGAACCTTAAGTTGAACAAAAGCGTCTTTGATGTTTTATGAGGTGAACACCCACTTCGTTTTTCTGAAAACGACTTCAAATTTATGTGAAACCCCTTCATTTTTTTATATAGAATTCTAGCGCTTTTAAAATAATAAATTTATAGCATAAATGTAAATGACAATAGACTAATTGACAACGCAGATAAATTGATTATAATTTATGGTGTATCCGCGTACCTAGCTTATTTCTTTAATAATTATTTTGAATACTTGCAACAGCTCAAAAAATATTTTATTATACGTATATTTCAATCAATTAATTTAAATTTAAGTTTTATTTGGCCAATAATTGTTTTTTATCCAACTGGAATTATTTTCCCCAATTATTATCAAAAAATTAAATGGTTTAAATTTAACTATGTAGCATTACTAATCAATAATAATTATACGCAGTTTTTTAACTTATTTTTGTAAATATAAATTTCATTAATCGTTAAATGCAATGAAAATAAATGATTGAAAAAGATTAATTATGTTATAAACATTAGTTAAACTGTCTTGCCAAAGAACATTTATATTCATTTAATTAAGTGATATTTATTAAAAATTAGTAAATAACATTCTTGTTACTTCTGGAGAATTAAACATTTTTATTGTTTAAATTAGATTATTAACAATAAATTCATCATGTTTTTGCAATACTTAATTATAATTCAATTCAATGAACTGAGAATCGTATTGATTTTACAATTCAAAACGATTAACGTTTGTACGTTATTCGCCATCTCGTGGCAACCTACTTGAAAAATCTGCACGTAGAACTTGATGCTTGTACCATTTAGTTCTGCATTCAACAGAAGTGTGGCGCTTGAGCTATACTTTATCGGTTTGTTGATAATAATTGTGAAACAATTATTATACACGACCTTTCGATGCGTTTTAAATATAATTAAGTAATACTAATAATAAACATGTATTGATATTAGTATTTAACAAAACATATTTTTAAAACACGTATAATATACTTAACACACAAGTACTTTTATACCTCTTTATTTATTATAAAATTTCGTAAATCTAATTATTAAATAATAAAGTATTTTATTTCATAATAAATAGTTTAAAGTTTAATATTAAATGCTGTAAATTTATAAGAATTATTTAAATAATACATCAACTTTCGAAAAATTAATTAGTAAAGTAAATACATTGATAGTTTTTCTAACATATAGGTACTTTTTGAAGTAATAGGTATATGTATATATTGTACTTTAATACATTTGTTTCATCTATCATAATTCGGATAGCTTTTGAAATTTATTCTAATGGAATGGACTTTCATAACTCCAGCTATACTATTTTGAATAGATGCAAGGATTTTTCCAATACATATTTTTAGATATTGATTCTGATCTGGGAAAGAAGTAGGGTAATCATTCGGATAAATTAAATCTGAAATACAGTAAAAGCTCTGTTAAGCGGACACTCACGGTTGTGCTTTTGTGTTCGGTTATTAGAGATATCCGGGTATTGGATAGCGGTACATTTACATGCACAGTAAATAGCATTTCTAATATTTTTATTTAAAGTATTGTAATCGATATTATGCAAGGTAAAATTGCTGGGCGAAGGAACGTCGGACGTCGCAGAATCTCTTGGTTACGTAACCTACGAGAATGGTTCAGTCTTACATCAGCCGAACTATTCCGAGCAGCTATATCAAAGGTCAAAATAGCCATGCTGATCAGCAACCTCCAAGGGAGAAGCTGACATTAAGAAGAAGAATCGATATTCATGATTTTCCGCGTAATTCATGCTTTTTTGTATGAGTTTAAAATCACTGGTAAGTCTAAAGTCTAAAACTACATGTCCAGCTGTGGGAAATTTACAGAAAATCTACATAATAAAAAAACTTAGTGTCCCGTTACTAGATCGTATTTTACAAGCAAAGCCATAGTCAAAAATTTGGTTCTTTAAAATTTGTCCCCTCAAAGGAGATGTTCAATAGTGAGCTGTCCGCAAAGAGAGTTTTCAGTGTATCTTCTTTTTTGATTTATAAACGAATTCTAAATATTATTAAAACACATAATTATAATCTTAAAAAAAATTGTAATGTTTTTTTTCCAAAAGGCCTACATATGGCCCAATCAAAACAAAAGGCACAGCTAGAATGTGTTTTCTGGACAATTTCTTATCTAACTATGGTTAAAATATGTTTAGTGCACCTGTCGTACTGACCATATCTAAAATTAAATAGTCTTGTCCAGAACAAATTTATCCTCTATGACTTCTACTACCATGAATACCAACGATGGTCGTAAACTTCCCTTTTTGCTGTTTTTTATCCAACTTAATTTTGTTGCTATTAAAATAATTTTTTAATGGTGGCCTTTTTAATTTTAGCATTAAACATTTTGCCACATATGTATCAACTTCAAATGCGGCTAGCACTTTCAAATCCCTAATAATTTAGAAAACGTCTATAAAGAAACATTAAATTTATTGTTCTATATTGTAGGTACACACATTCATCAAAACCTGTCAACGCAAAATATGATATCATTAACACAATAATTAGATCTTATACATATGTTTAGTAATATTGATTTATAAGTATGTGCAAAAGTACTTACTTATACAAGAAAAATGAACTTTTAACGAAAGACTGGCATTAATTTAATTATACTTTAATATTAAATATAAATTAGGTATTAATACAATCTAAACAATTTGATTTAAAACATATGTTTGTGATATTTACATAATTATAAAATTACAGTAATATTTTAAAATGTGATATTGATGTTGTTTTAAGGCAGTATGCCTTCTACAAATAATATCTCAAAAAATATGTGCTCATTGTGTCCACTTAAAAAATTACCACCTAAAAAGTTAGTTAGATTTGATTCTGTTGTTGATACTTTCTCCATTTCTGAATCTCTTTCCTATCGCAAGGTAAGTTATAAAATAAGCAATAATTATTTATATGTACTTGTAGTGTCAATAGTTCTGTAGAACTTCTTTGGTTGGTTATATTTTATCAAATTAATAAATGTATAAGTATATTAATAACCTACCAACATAACGTTTTTTTACACGTTACTTATGAACATATTTCTTAAGAGTAAGTATTAAAAAAAATCTAGTAATATTAAAATATTAAATGTGCAGTCGATTAATGCATTTTGTGTAGTTTAACGCTGTAGTTTCTTACGTTTGTTCGGAGACTACTGTTTTAAATAAAATTATAGATTCATGGAGATTCAAAACTTTATTTTATCAATAAAAATTTTACTTGCTCAAAAGGGTTTAATATTCTGGATGCGTCATGATTTATGGAAGCAATTCATATGTCTTCATGTTACGAATGTTTACACCTGGCGCTTATAAGACGTCAAGCTTTTATCCTACTATTTATATCTATCTTCGGAATTCGTTTTACTCCACTTTTGAAAATAATAAGAAAACCTGCTACGCAATTTACCAAAAAAAAATACTTTTGTTCCTCTACGTAAATGTCACCACAACCGCATTAAAGGATAATGCAAAGCCGGTGAAGGGGTCGTTAGCGCTCTTATGCAAAACAGTAATTGACGCCCCTTTCTTAATAAAAATTAAATTACTTGATTTATTTTTAATTTTGCACGATTTAAGCGCTTTTATTATATCGACAAACTTATGCTATATTTACCTTTCTTATTACAATTGATTATAAACGTAAAAGATTATAAAAATTAATTATTAAGAATAATAATAAAAAGTTAAGATACTGTTAATTAATATATGGCCGACGGGGTGTAATCGTATTTCCAATTTTTACATAATTGTGGTAATTATTATTTTAATTTTACTATCTACGAATAATAAAAAGGAGATAGTAGTTAAAATACGGTACCAATAGTTTTATGAATAAGTACTGAATTTTAACTGGGTAATACTTGGCATCAACCTAAATAATAAAATTTTATATGCAACATGATCGACGGAATTTCGAGAAAAATCTATTCCAATTTTCTAATAAATGGCAACACAGCATTTTCTTCATATGCTCTTAAAAGAGAGTAAGGTCATTTAGTACGTGCTTCATTGCTAATTAATTTTATTCTTTAGATACTACGTTTCACATAAACGTGGATTAAGATTGTTTATTGCACATTTATTTTTTTGTCTATATATTATATTATATTTCAGAACAAATGTAGGTTAATAATTGTTTAGCTTTAATAAATACTATAGAGGTCAGATCTTTAAAAGCAAATTTTCTTCTTAAATCCAACTAACTTTTTAAAGTTTTTAATTATTTTATTATTACAAAAAAACTAATAATAGCCTTATCTTAGTCTAAAATCAACGATAGCACGTTCCAATAATAAATAAAATTTAAACCATTTCTGATTTTGAAATAATTATAAATAAATTATTTAATATTATATAGTCAAAGATAAGTAATTTTATTTCGTGTTTTTAATTTTGAGGCATTGTTGCCAACCATATTTCCCATATTTTGATGCATATTTGATTTGCGATTTTTATAGTTCTGTTGATAAAAACAAATATTTCGACATGTGGGTTTAATGACATTTTTATAAGAGCTTGAATAAAAATTTTCGTAATATTCTAAATAAGAAGATATTTATTACACATTTTAAAATTGAATTTATGATACCATTGCTGAAAAATATTCCACATAAGGGCACTTGACATGAGATATGTTTTAATTCGGTTTAGGGTTATTTATAAGTGGGTTAAGTCCAGTACTTATTCGGCGAACACCCTGTATATCATTACGAAATATTTAATTCATAAATACTTTAGAAATATAAACCGTATATTAAAAAAAAGGATTTAAAAATTTTTAGTTCTAAAAGATTTTTTATTCTATTTGTCTTTGATTTTGTTTTGTATTAAAGGTTTTAGATTATAATTAGTCCATTTATGTTGTTTTTATTTACTTCTTGGTATTACATATTGAAAATCACTTTTTATTTTGTACGAAAACGAAGAAATGTATTGTCTACACATCTTCTTATTGTCAGAAGTTTTCTATTTTGATACGAATATCATATGTCATAATTTTTAAAAACTAAATTGAATGATACTTGTTTAATTAATTTTTAGCATACATATTTGGAATTTGCAACTTTTACACGGTATTTTATGCATTTACAAAATAATATTTCTAATTTAGCTATGTCTTAGATTTTTATATTTTTTTTTGTTTTGTGTATGTTATATATTTGCTAGTTCGTTTATTGACTTGGGGGTATGTCTTTATTCAATTTAGGGCTATTTATAAGTGGGTTAAGTACCAGTACCTATTAGGTGTATACCCTGTATAACTGTTGCAAATTACATTAAAGACTTTAATTGAAGAAAGCAATCTTTAATAGAAATTTTATATTTTTTAAATTTTTTCCACATTGGTATAAAAACAGTTATTGTTAGTAAGTATTAAATATTCAAATTTAATTACTTTTTAATATTTGTATGGACATTAAATATTAGTGGTTATTTCATTTAACAAATGTATGCAACAATTTACTTTACATAATAGATAGCTGTACACCTTTATATCAACTTTATGCATAATTTAAGTTAATGCTTTCGTAGGTAAGATATTATTAAACTTTGTAAATACCCTGGGGTTATCCCTTAAAGCCCTAGTAAATCTTTTAACTGTTTCGGAATGGTTTCATTTGAATGTAATAAGATGTGATATATATTTTTTTCATTGTGGAAGTTAAATTAAATTATAAATTTCAAAGTCATAGTAATTCAATCAATAACAATATTGCATTAATAACTAAACTCAAATAGTTAGAAACAATCCTTTGTTTAGTACAACTGGTGGCTTTTGAGTATTAAACTGATTTTGTTCTGAACTATTATACGTATATTCTAATTACAGACCGACCACTCGAACTTGTTTAGTTTGTATACCATCAGCTTAACTGCAGATAATACATCTAGCAAGAGTAATTTATTTTGACATAGGAAGCTTTGTTAATTCACAAACCACATTGATAGATGAATGTAAAATTGACTTTAAATTCCTAATTTAATTTAAGCACGCGTAAACACACATAATTGTGTACAACAAGAGTTTGCATATGATACCTAACATTTCTCATAGTAGGGTTGCAAATCATTATTGAAATTGAGTACCTCATTGCGGAACGCATAAGCTACCACTGAATTATATAACTTCAAAGACTAGTTGAAGCATAAATCTTTCTTTTCGTGTATAATAGATTCTATGTTCTCTCAATGAAGAAAAATTCCCATTCCGTTTTAATTTTACCAACCGTTTATTCTTATTACGATCCAAATTGATGTCATTTTCTAAAGGGTCACTTCTCAAATCGTAAGAGCCTGTCCGAGGGTCCAGCTAATGTAACCGCATAGTGTCATCATTCACAGCGCTTCCTTCTATTTTTCCTCCTTGTATGTTTAGCTTTTTTTCACGTTTGGAGTATGTCTTTCTTGCTAGTATGCTTCCAATATGCGTTAGAAAATGTAGGAATATAAAAAAGGTGGATTCACTTAAACAACAGAAACTAACTTCAATTTACTGACGGGATCACCACATTACTTCCAGCGTAAATTGATCCGTCGCCGAACGTTTCTTATGAATTTCATTTTTTGACTTAGATACCTACACACTTTTATTAAATAAAATAGTTGTCTATATTGTTACACTAGCTGTCTAGTAGATTTATATTAAATAAACAGCCGCTAATTTATTTACATTCAATTTTAAGCACCGTTTTATTTCGTTTTAGTCCAAATAAAATATCTGTAAAAAAAGTACAAATTGAACTAAAAATGTATTTCATTGGAAAAGTAAATTTATAAATGCAATTTAAAACAAGACAAAAACCTATTCAAATCGATACAGTTCATTACTTTGCAACAACTGTACTCATGGGAAATTATAGGGTATCAGTTTAATTTGGATCCAAACTAACATAAGTAGCCTTTGATACTAATTTCTCAATTCCAATATATACATATAGCAAGTTATATATAATTAAATAGCCTTTTTTTTACTTTGAACAATAACTAACATAAGTCATCATTATGAAAGTATTGCTTTAGTAAACTTCATCGTAAACTGAAACGCATGTAAATACACGTATGTATAAGCATGGAACACAGTCTTCATCGTCAATTCTCAGCGCCTGGACACGAATCCAAGTGATGACCATCCATTTCCGTGCACCGCTTAAGCAAGTGTGCAATTTTTTGTTCAAATGAGCCCACAAAATCAATTACATAAAGCAACAAAAAATACATTTTTGCTATAACTAAAACATGTTCTTTGTTCATTCAGAGGGCTAAATGGGCTATAGTAATGCGTCAGTCTTTTTAGACAGCAATTTTGTTTACGCACAAAATAGTTTTTCTGAAAAGAAGCACACAGACGCCAAATATCTTAGGATGGGCCTGGTGCTGATTATGAATCTTTAATAACACTGTGCGACAAATTTTAAAAAAAATTAAGTACTTTTTTCAAATTTTTCTGTTTATCTATTTATACTTATGGCTTAATAACAATATATATGTATTTTTCTCCTAACACGTACCATTTTTGAGATACGCTTATTAGTAAAAAAAACCAAAAATTAAACATATACTACATACATAATTTAATTTTTTTTAAAATTTATTAAGAAAAACCCAAGACAAAAATTCTTATTAATATATTTGTACACATTAAAACTATAATAAAAAATAGAAAAAAAATTGTCCAAAATATACGTTAAATTTTCCTTTTATGTTGGGAAGTATCTTCTAGTTTCAAACGCCAGCAGTAATCGCCTAAATAGAAGGGTTCTAACGATCTTGATATCGTTCCTCAAGCCTTTTTACATCCTAGTGAAACCCCTCTCCTTGTTCATCACTTATGGCCCCAAGATTTGAAGGGAAAAACGAGAAATAGGAATGTAGAAAATGAATTTTTATCGACATCCTGCATCCCATCTTCTTATATGCATGTAACAAATTGTTTACTAAGAATTCCGCATTTTCGACTCTGTGATTACTCAAAAATCTTTTCACCACAGTTTTTAGCGATGTCCATGCGTCTAGCTCTTTATCAATTAGTTTTGATCAAAGTTTTGGTCTTTCATTGGCTGACGTATTTGTGATCGAATTTATGAAATCAACAATAACATATCGAATCTACCCTTAACACTTAATTCAAAGAATATATACTTTTTTGAGGCCAATTACCAAATTCCTTCGCTAAAGTAAAATTAAAATTTAAGGATTTATAGATATTTATGTGATTTTTAATTAAAAACCACTTGACACCGTTCTTTCTGCATCTACGATTTAATTCATGGTTTGGGATCTCAGATTTCTGTATTTGTTCCGCAGCCCTTATTTCAACACTCACAAATAGTTAATTACAAAAATAAATTTTTATAACATAAACATATTTCGTCAATAGCGATAACTTTTACAGATGCGTAAAGTGAGGGTTGTTAAAAGACTTATCGGCGGGTACCTCAAAAACAAGACGTGATAGAAACAATAGATATTCACTTCCTACATACTGTAACAAATAGTAATCTATTATAGCTATTAGTTTTCTAGGTACCGATATCGTGTCGCACAGTGTAATTTATGTTAAAATGCTTTCTCAACATTTATGAAATTTAAAATTGATTTACCGTTTCTTTTACAAGAAAAGGGTCTATTTTTGCTTTTTGTTTTCGTTCTGGTCGTTATTCGTAAAGCTGGAGTATGAACAAATTTATTTTTTGTTGTTTATAGTTTATAACAATGTGTAACAGAAAATATAAAAAATTAACTACTTTTTCTATATTTATTTACCGATTAACAAGGAGTGTAAATTAAAAAAAGGTAAACGAGTGTCCTTTTATCAACATGGGGAAAGCTATGATTGAATGGATTTCGTATAAACGTAGTAAAACCATTCTGATTTCGGGAGATCATTTGATAAATTTGTAGAAACTCAACATTTTGGATCAATGAAGCAAAAGACAATTTTCAAACCAACAATAAATAAGATGTAAATATCCATATTACCTAAATACTTGTCTTGTCTTGCGCCTTTTTATACCTGTATCAGGTTTAGGCGATTTCCCCGCTTGAAACTTTGTTGTGAATGTAGTAAGGTTTCAAAGATTCAAAGGACCTACAGTTTTACGTGGGTTCCGAACCACGGCAATTTCTAGGGAAATTTTCGAGCAGTTTTACTCTTGCCAGATGTTTAGCCTTGCGAAGAGAAGAAGAACGCGAAATTTTTGATGGTCGGCGCGGGGGGATTCGAACCACTTCAAACCCACCTCGCTAGCGCACAGCCCAAACACTAAACTACTTGCGCCACGCTTCCTCTTTCCTAAATACTTAATAACAATAAATAATGTTAATAATTATTTACAAATTTTGATTATTTTGTATAAAGGATGGTAAATATAGATATGATATATACACAGAAAAGTATTTAACTCGACTTTTTTAGATAACTCAAATTATTTTTAGTTTTTTTTCGACTTCGTCTTATCGAGGTTCGACTGTACATGAAGAAGTTTTCAAATTTTACATTAAATAGTTCGCTGCTACTCGTCGTAATTCAAAACTTCAATGAGACCATGTAGTCAGAGTTCTTTCACAACATGTATATGTACATTGATAGAAAACATTAAACTAGTGCTAACGCCGCTGAGCTTCATATACCGCATAAAAATAAATCGCACAAAAATAAAATTCTATAAAAAAGGACCGCACAAAAACAGGTTTTACTGTATACTTTTTGAAGTTATACATGTTTTGGGGAGTGAGAGTAAAATTGTAGCAGGTAACGGAAGTAGCGCGCGCATAGCTAACGATAATTGAACAGTATAAAGTCAGCCATCTAAAAAAGTAAATTAATTTTTATAAACTATACTTAAAACTGAGTGTGCACGTTCTAGTTCAAAGTGGTACATTGCGATCTCGGGAAAATGAATCGCGCCGCTCCGCAGCGCGCTTCATTTGCTTCCCTCGCTCGGAAATGTGCCATTTTTCGTTCGAATGTGCACATCCTTGTATTTATTGAATTTTTTATAATTAATTTTTGGATTAAAAAAAAAAGAGCAATGTACCTAAATAAAACGACGTAAGTACGTTCACATTCGAGCAAAAAGTGCATATTTGCTCGAGACAAAATTTTACACTCGGGTTTCTACCAAACATTTACATTAACCACTACATCTATCTCTCGATTTGCACGCTATTTGTTATAAACGACTTCGCTTTTACACAGATTACAAATATAAAAATTTTAAAAAATTCTAAGATTGAAAACTATTTAAAATATATGTTTTTGCTACACAAAAAGTATATTTATAGTTTTTTTTTCAAGATTATTCATTGGATAACATTGATATTAGATCGAAAAAAAGGCATTCTTTCTACTGTTATACCACTGGTCTAGTTATACTCAAACGCAAGGTAGCAACATAACAGGTGGTTATATTTAATTTACTTACGCCAAAGAAGTATAACTTCTTACGGGCGTACATAAGTACACGCACCGGTTTTTTTAATGGCAAGTCCAACAAATATACATTCTTTTGTATTTGTATCCCATGATCTAGTGAAAATATATCTGGAATAATATTAGTTCTTTATAAAGTGAAAAAATAAGTTCAGTTTCGTACGTGAATTTTCTCAAAAAAAGAATAGATAAGTAAAAAAATTAAAACATTTTTACTATGCGTTTATAATTATTTATTTTTAATTAGATTGGTGTAGTTGGCAATGCTTTTTTTATTTTTTTATTTTGCTTTTTTATTACTACTGCTTTGAATTCGCTCTATAAAATATTTCATGAGTTTTAATTCACTTTTCTTTAACTACTGGAATTCTTCCATCTTTTGAAATAAAACTGTCACTCTCGGCAAGTACCCACGTCCAATGAACCATAACTACACCATTAGTCTAACTTTTTTTAAATGCAGAATTGAAATTTGACTGATTTTGAATCAGGTAAATATTATTTTTCGTTTATACTTGCGCGTTGAATTCTATTGAAACACCAAATTATTGTTTCCTAATATTTGAATAAAACTTATATTACTACCTACATAGTGTACGACAAAAACAAACATCCCAAGTATAGGAATAGTTATTATAAGTTACTTTATAAATAATGGACAATTTTAAACCAATTCTGCCCGAAAAACCTTGAAAAAGTTTCATAAATGAGCTACCGACTATAGGCATACATTTATTCATAGGAGCTTTGCGCTAAAACAGTACATCCAGCCTTATAAGAATTGATTTATTTTGAGACACAAAATCTCCTGAATACCGTCAAGAACTTGTAAACTCTATACCTGGGAGATTTTAAGTAGCAATTAAACAAAAAGCACCGTAATACAGTGGTAGACTTGAGGACTTTGTTGTCTTTGTTTCTTTCTTTTATTTTCGCTCGTTCAATTAGGTAAGTTTAATCTTTGTTAATTAAAATAAATCATAATTGAAGAATTGAAGAATAATCTATTCTTTTCAAGAATTTATTTCGCTACTTGATTGAATCTATAAAAATGAAACAATTTTTCCAGTAATGAATGGCCTTTTTTGATGTAAAACTATACCTACCATAAAATGCAACGTATGGACATGAATATTCCTAAAAAATAAATATTGAAGAAAATCTTAAGCAAATGAACATATGTATTAATTACAAAAGTACTTCTGTTTTCACAATCTTTAAAAAAATGATTCTATTTTTTTTTGCGAACTGAAGTAACTTTAAATCAACAAAACTCTAAAAAAACTTTTTATATCACTTGCGTGTGTTTGTATATCTCAGACTTGTCTTGTAAATGTTTATCGCGCTAAGGGGATTAATAATTTTGGTACAGAACTTCTAACGCCTTTTATTATCATTCTGCGTGCCTACGCATTTAAATTTCATTAGAGATAAAGTCATCACTAAAGTAGATGTTGTTTATGCCTTTAGGGAACAGACCTCATATTTAAACAAACAATGGATCACTTTATGTAACTAATTTGCCTTTATGTGTATTAAAGGTATTTATGGCTACTAACGTGAAAGTATCTATTACGATTTAGATTTATATGTACAGTCAATGGCTATATTGTACATTTAATATGGCTTAAAAGTACCTTTTCACGGTCACGTGGTTGGGCTTTAATTGGTAACATCTATCGAATTTTATACGTACATAGGTACTACAATAAAACCAAGCATTTTTTTACAATATTTAGGTATGTATATTAGGGAGTTCCCAAAAAAATCAATTTATTTTTTTACACTCTCACATGAAAATATCGCACAATACGTCAAAACAAAAATTCTGTCTAAATCCTTGCCTTTAATTTTAATTTTAAGCGGTCCTTTCGTTGGACTTAAAGATTTCCGATGTAGTTTACATAGAAAAATTATTTACTCCCGCACACAATGTACCTAATCATTTTTTCAAATAAAATTAATTGATAATTTTTTATCAGTATTAAATACTCTACAAGAAATCTCATTTTTAATATTTCATTTAGTAAAGGCTTTATTAAGTTTTAATTTGTCCAAATTTTAGGTTTTTTCAATTTAAAAGCCAAACTCTTGAAGATAGGTCAAAAAGTTAAATAACACTTTTATAGTGCATCAAGAAACACACCATAAAGTACCCACAGCTGTCATTTGCAAAAAGACCAATTCTACATAATGCCAAATTGCCTGTACCAACACGTCTAAATCCATTAAAAACTTTGGTGCCTGTTGCTACTCAAGACGATAACTTGCAGACAGAGTGCGCCCCAACTTATGAACCAAGTACTTGGTGTGCAATATGTCCTTGCAAGATATATCCTGAACCGGCAATTAGAATTTTTCTTGTAAACCTGGGTGCTATGCGTGACTAGCACGGGGAGAGATTCCATCAGGATATTTTCCTTTTCAAGAGAAATGGAGTCCTGTAATGTTGGTCTATTACTGCTGGGATTAAAAAGGGACCTACCGGAAGCTAAGTGCTTGCGAAAATAATGAATATTGTGTATAAGTGGATATTTGTATAAGTGTAAGTGGATTTTCGTACATTTTTTATAAAAATATATATTTGAATGTCACCAAGAAACCCGACGTGTTAATTTTTTTTTTATTAATATATTTTTGTTAGGTGGTTCTATAAAAACTAAACAGACGTGTTCGTGCAACAAAAAAAAAAGTTTAATTTTGAATTTTAGGGGATATATTACTCGAAAAAAAATGTTTCTATAAAATTTTATAAGAATGAGTTTTTTATAGAGAATTAAATGCCGATAAAAGATCATCAATTAATTTGCTAAAAAACAAATGATTACTTAAATGGAAAATCTTTAAGTTCGATAAGAGACCTCTTAAAATTGGAATTAAGAGCTGGGATTTGTACAGAATGTTTATTTCGACATATTCTGCTATAGTTTCATGTTAGAGTAAAAAAATATCGATTCTTTGGAACACTTTAATTTATATATGCTACGGTATTATGTAGTTCAGGGGTGGCCAACCCCGTGCCCGCTGATGCAATTGCGCCCATAAGCGATTTATTATGTGCGCACGACACGATTCCCCATAGATTTAATTAATTTTTTTATTTTATTTTCAATCAATTCCATGAAAATAACTTTAACAATAAACATATATGATATCATTAAGTATTGTAGCGCCCGCAACTTTCATGAAAATTTTTAATTACGCCCTTGCTTCCAAAAAGTTTGACCATCCCTCATGTAGTGTATCAATTTCTTTAAAGAATTTTCGAAATGATTAATTTAAATGCTGTTTTTTAAAGGACTTTAATGGTAAATCAAACGCCGATTAAAGAATTTATCAAGTTCAAGTTCTTTTACCGAAATAATTAAAATAAATAAAGTATTTTATAAGTATATTACATATAGTACACGATAAAATTAATTTATAATTTGCAGGAACATTTTTCTAACTTTCCAAATTAAAATAATATCTTATTCAGTAAATGACGAATAACTGTATTAAGTGTAATAAATTTGTGGCAACCAATTTCTTTAGTATTTTATAAATTAGGTGATTAGGTTTACAGGAGTTCAAACAAATTGCCTTCTATATTCCATCCGGATGTCTTAAATGGATGTTGTAAATGGAATTAATTTAGTTTTTAAAGAACAATTCTAAATCACCCCAAATTAAAACAATTTATATTAAAAAAATGTTTATCTTGTAGTTTGCATTTATACAATTATTAAGTATAAATAATTTAGTGTAGGTATTTATAATATGATTTAAATTTTAAAGAAAGAGCTAACAATCGATTAACGTTAAAGAAATTTAAAGCAAACACGATTTTTACATTTTAGATTTTGCTTATATACCTACAAATGTATAAATTTATATTGAAGCTCGGCAAAACTTTAAGTTCAATACTATTGCTTTTTACTAAAGAGAAAAACAAGATTATTTCCGAAAAAAAGATATAATAACATGTATGAAAATATTTTTGCTCTATGTATTAAATAATTTTCCTAAAGTTTCATTTTTAAAAAATAATATAATACGAAACAAAAAATGTTTCGATTACAACAAAAACAGCACAATATAGCAGGTTACATTTTTCTGTAGAGAAGTGAAAAATGAAACCAATTAAAGATACTATGACTTTTTTCCTTAAAGTTAATAACACTAACTCTTTCAAGATTTAATACTTTCGAGGACAATTTATGTCTCTGATATTAATCTTCCATATTAAAAAAAAATTATACCGTAAATTAAAGTAGTGGATGCCCACCTTAATATTATTCTAAAGTATTTATTGCAAATTTATGTGAAAGATGAGCAAGTAAATTATATATTAAGTAATGCGACACATTAAGTGTAACTACTTCATAAATATATAAAATCTAATGTGCTTCAAAAATAAGTTAGTTCTTTAAGAATAAACTTCCACTTCCGCAGCTGAACTCTAAAAGTATCACAAAGTTTTAGAAAAGATAAATTATTTCCTTGTGGTTGTAACGAAAACCTTTTTAGATAGTAACCAATGCTATTTATGTGTGATAAACGCTGAATCATAGGCATAACAAATGGTGCACTAACATTTACTAAATTGTTTTGTGTTTTAGCATTCTATTTGTATGAGTGTTATTCAAATTTATCTGATAAATCTGAATAGAAATATGCTATTTTTTGAAGCCATACATTCACTTGTAAATGTATTTTTTTATGTGTATATATTGCTTTTAGTTTAGTAGATTTTTATGTCTTCTAAAAATATGGACAACCACCAATCTTACAATTACTATATTTTAGGTAATTCATATTTATTTAAAAGCGGTGTAAAAAATATATAATCTATTACCTTTTTAAAAAATCTAGTTTATTTGTTTATTTCAATTGGTGTATTTTGGGTATATAACAATTTTATATAAAACTAAGGAAGCTAAAGAAACTAAAGAAAAACTAGAAAATTCAGAAAATCTAAATTCAAAATCAATAAAAGCTTGAGATAGTAAAAACACTCTGAAACTTGAAATTTAATTAAGAAATAAGATGTTTGGATTTTTATTGAGCAAAAGTTTGAAGATTGTATACTTTGAAAAGTAATAATATTCCAGTAAATTATCATTTTATTATTTTTTTTAGATATGGCCAATTTTTACATAAAAATAATGAGAAACAATTCAATCAAATTAGTTTTTCTCTATTTTTTTAGCAATATACATAATAAAAAATTAAAATGTTTGAGCTAACAAACATAGGACTATTACAATACGTGCATTAATATATAATTATACTCTGATACCGTTTTTGAAAATACTATTTTTAGATATAACGAGCTGATGGTGTTGATATCAAAGAGGAATTTTCAGCAAATGTTTGATACTCAAATCTATTGAATTATTTGAAATTAAACTCTGATAGAATTGTTTTTTTTACAATGCATTACTATTTCTTCTACTATCATATATGTACTATGAGCACAGGATAAAAGTTACCTATTCTTGAGGATTTAACTCCTCCTTAAGACAAATCAAGTCAGAGTGTTTATCAAAGTAAGATATAGTGGGTTGGTCTTACAATTATTGTAAGTGTTTCTTTATCAGTCACGTTTTATTACCAATTAAAATCTTAAGAAAATAAAATAAAGCCGGATCGTATGTTGTCATAACTGAACTGCTTACATAGAAGATTTGGAGTCTTTTAACTTACTATATTTTTGTATATATTATTATTTGCTACTTTAGAATCGTGTTAGACTTTTATATTTATTAACTTAATGCAAACACAAAAGATTTTAATAATAGCAATTAAGAGGTTGGCTAAAAAAAATCTCGACTGCGTGCTTCATATTAAATAATAAAGAGGTCATACAATTTTGTATTTTAAAGTTACCACATATCTATCTATGGATGTATGCAGCCTTTCAAATAATTCTTTACACCTATTTAGACATAATAAAATTTGATTTTGATAAAATCTAAATTAATTAAATATCCAAACATTAATTACAATTGTTGAAACTAGGTGGTAAAAATGTATGACTTATTGATATCTTCTAAAAACAATAAGAATAATACTACATTGTATGTACCGTCTTTTTCCGAAATTTTCGGAACTTTTTGTAAAATAAGACATTCTCCGAAAATAAGCCCTAGATAAAAAAAGCAAAAAGAATTTGTTAAAAACTGCTGTTGTTTTATTAAGTATAGGTAAATAATAATATGTTTAGCTTCCCCAATACTCGTATTTCAGGGAAATGATTCTGTGTAAAATAAATATTATATAAAAAAATATAAATATACTTTTATTTTGGCACATCATGTTCAATTCGAATTATTTAAAACAGCGTATAAAAAAAACGCAGTCATTGGGATTCGAACCCCAAAATACGTTTTCTTTAGACCACTGCTTTAATCTTTAGAGCAAGGGCGTCTTATCATGATGAGGGAATTTTACAGAAGTATCGTTATTTAGCAGACACGTCTTACATTAGATAATTCGAAATTACAAGCGTTCATTCTTTATAACATCGTGCAAAAACAATATCCCATCGAGAAACTAAAATTGTAAATAATATAAAGTGAAAAAATACTACATAAGCAGTTTATAGTCATTATGGAATGAAAGGGCAATGTGATTTCATTCTATTTTCTCAATCTAATATTGAGAACGTACGGGCTGTTATATTTTGTTTTCATAATATCTTAAGTGGTTGATAAATAAACATTTCTACATTTACTTCGGAAAAATAAACTTTAATAATAAAACATTGTTAATAATTTTAAGATCAACCCACAATATTTTAATGTGATAAAATCTTGACTTGATTTGTCTTAAGGAGGAGTTAAATCCTCAAGAATAGTTAACTTTTATCCTGTGTTCATAGTACCTACACAAAAAGTTATGTAATTAAAATGTAACTAACAATAAGACATTATTTTCCATAAGTTGCAGGGGGATTGTACGTTTACAACACATTTGTCGCTAAGGCTACATTTGGGGAAAATAATAATAATAATTTTTTTACCTATCTGTTCTAATTTCATATTGCAGTTTTGACAAGTACCTACACATTTACTACAAAGAATATTATTCGTTGTGTTTAGTTATTCGATTACCATTACAATATATTTTTTTTATACTAATTTTATTACTTGACAATCAGAATTTCAAAATTCTATAAACCAATTTGCTGGCACTAAAGCAATTAAGCTCGTTAATAATAAATATTTTTTTGATTTTTTTTTTTTACTAGTAGAAAAATTAAAATTTATTTTCTGAATATTGTTTTTTGAAATCGCAGCTTTTATTCAGATATTTGAAAATCATTACATTTATCATTTGTCGAATGTATTATTCGATCTAGGATTGGCAAATGTTCTGTTTGTTTCTCTCTGGGGATACCCATAGTATCTGATTTGACATTTTCCACAAGAAACATATTTTATCGCATTTTTTTCCTATAAAATGGATGTTACATTATGTGTTGATACTACACTTCTCAACATATGTAAATGCAAAATTCAGAATCTTCTGCAAATATACGTAAAGTTTTTTTAGAAAGAAACTAATGATAATGGATTACTTGATGAGGTCGTGTTCACTACACTGTCGAAACAGTGCAATACTTTTAATTTTGTAAGTAGAATTAATAAACAATTTATGGCCGATTCATACATAAATGAAAAAATTCAATGTTACAAAGCATCAAAAATTGAAGTTAGGAACGGATTTCAGGTGCAACCAAACAACAAAATTATTGGGATCTAAATTTTAAGAAATTAAAAAAAGAACATTGATAATATTTTTCATTTTTTTAGTAGACGCAAAGCGGCTTAATAACTAGAATCAAGATAAAGGCGCGACGTGAGTCTTAATATAACATGTCCCGTACTTCATTATGGTAACTAACATTTTTCTATAGTAGAGAAAAATCATGAAGTGTATTTTAATTTTAAAATAATACTGTACATATATAATAATCTTACTTAATGTGTAGTAAGAAATCCCATGAAAACTAACTGTATAACAATACGTTCAGGGCCGGATTTACCGTTAGTACCGCCCTGGCGACAGTGAAAAATGCCGCCCCGCTATTAAATCCTGCATAAAATGGGTAAAGGTTCGGTATACATTTTTTGGCGTCCTGGGCACGCTCCCGTAGTGCTCCTAGGTGTATATCCAGCGCTGAATACATATACATGTCGAAGTTGTGAACCTGAAAAGCAACTATGACTTCTGACTACAAACCTTGACCATAAATTTAAAATAAAACATTTTACCTATCTCCGTTACAAATTTATGAAAAATTAAAAAAGTAAAAAGAATAATTTTATAATAATTAATTCGTAAGTTATTATAAAATATGTAATTTTGAAACAACATTTTCCATTTTTGTGAGGATTGTTTTTCTAACTAAAAAAAATTTGATTTAGTTTTATTTAAAAGTAATGATGTCAACGTGTTTGATTTTAAACAAACATTTTTTTTGCTCCTGAATTTGCTATCAGAAAAAGAAAAATCTTGATAGTTTTAGTCCATAATTTTATCCCTAACTACTTTAATTTTATTTTAAAGTTTTCCCATATCTATGTACACTGAATATATCGGATTTTATTTTAATCTCTATAACTTTACGGTATTTTATGGTACTATAATGCGAATAAGTGCGATATGTATATAATAAGATTCTCTTTAAGAGTGCTGAGCGTAATTTTTTTGTAACTCATATCTTTCAACCTATATATTTTATAAAAGTCACTTTTATTATGGAATACAGTGTTTTTCGCATTTAACATAAATACTGTCAAATTTATATCTAAAAGTTTATAACAATTTTAAGGAAATATAATTTCCTACAAAAGGTGCTCTGCATAAAATAGATAAAATGCATAGCTTCGGAGATAGAGAGCATCTATTAAATTTTATTTTCAAAAATTGATAAAATGATAAACCTCGTGTTGTTTAAACTAAAAAATGAGTTCTTTTAATCCTAAGCGGCTAGAATACTCTCCAGCAGGGCAATATTTCTCGATTAAAGAATTTATTTTCATTGATGATTGTTATTATTAAATTGTTATTTGTATGTATTAACATTCTAAATGTGGTTTCAGAGAATTTGTTAAACAACAATATCTATATTAATTAACAATTTTTATTAAATTAAGTATTTAAACTTAGCAAATTACTCGTGAACTTTTTTTGTATTAATACTTTTTTAAGTAAAATAATTGAGTAGTTTTAAAAAATTATTTTGTCTTCTTAGGATTAAAAATCCGGATTTTGTAGTTTAAACAACACGAAGCTTATTATTTGATCAATTGCTGAAAATAAAATTTCTTAAATGCGCTCTAATAGGGATGTCAAACTCAATTAAAACAGGATATTTAATGCAACTGATAAGTCACAGCCTACATCACATTTACAAATTTTCTTAAAATTATATTTTAACTGACGATTCAAGAGTACGGATAGGACAATTAAATTACATTATATAATTAAATGAATTTAGGGTAATAATTCACCCTAATCTCTACTAACTGCTATTTTTTGTTTGTAAAATATTGTCATTTCCATTTTATTTCAGTATGTCGTGGACTACAAAAATTGTCCGTTTAAAATGAATCACTTTAATGTAGATAGGTACATACCTACAATTTAAATAACTTTGTTCAATTATGTAGGTACCTACCTAAGAATTATTTACATACTTCTGGAGTCGTATGGAAATAAAGAAAAGATCAAATATACACTATTGTTATTATTCAAATGTCTTTACGACTAGATTTTTTATAATAATATTTTTTACATTGATTTCTCGGATCTCAAAACACAATATACATATATCTTGGATGTTTTACTTTATGTTTATCAAAATGACGGATGAGTTTCTACAGCAGTTTCAGTTATCAATATTCAGAATATTTACAGAGAACATTTACAAAGGTACTTACATTGATCTAGAAAATGTCCAATAAGGTAAGCATCGAAGCCTCAGTATTTCATTGGTTATTTCACTTTTCTCAATTTTTTTTTGCTAAATAAAAAGGATAAAAGAAAGACGCTTTTTTTAAATAACGTAGTAAATGTTTGAATCTTATCATAAAATTATAATATGTAAGTAGTAACTAATGTTCGCTACATATTAATTTTTATTGTTCATTAGCTGACACGACAGACGTTGTCCTTTCCAAATTTCAATAAATTTGTTTGTGTTGTGGTGGAATGTGATCCACTTCGAATGAGTTATGGTCTTGAGTTCAAACAAAAATCTTTTAGAAAAAAGCACTTTCAGTTTGTTTTCAATTTTCCTATTTTCCGGGCAACCATTCTAATTTTTCGTTCTCTAAAACCTTATTCGGACTATTACAAACATTTAAAAAAAAATTAGCCAAATTGGTCCAGCCGTTCTCAAATCATGCGCTTACCAACACACAACATTTAATTTTTGAAGTTATACTCCTTTTGGCGTTACGGAAGTTGCGCGCGCACAACTAACGAAAATTGGACGATTGAAGTTAACTCAAATGTGCACATACCCTGCATTCATTGAAATTATCTATATTAATCGTCTCTCTTTTAAATAAAAAAAACTTAAATTCAGATTTTTCGTTTGGAAAAAGTTGTAGCGTTTATTTTCCTAAAATAACGGCTTAAAAGCACTATATCAGAGATTCGGTATTTCTGGTGTAAAGACAGCCTTGTAATTTTTAATTGAAATTATTTACAAAGTAAATTAATTATTATAAATCATGTTTAAAATTAGAGTGTGACATTCGAGCTCAAAGTGGCACATTCCGATCTCGAAATGAAGCGCGCCGCTCCGCGTCGCGCTTCATTTGCCTCCCTCGCTCGGAAATCTAAATTCAAAATCAATAAAAGCTTGAGATAGTAAAAACACTCTGAAACTTGAAATTTAATTAAGAAATAAGATGTTTGGATTTTTATTGAGCAAAAGTTTGAAGATTGTATACTTTGAAAAGTAATAATATTCCAGTAAATTATCATTTTATTATTTTTTTTTAGATATGGCCAATTTTTACATAAAAATAATGAGAAACAATTCAATCAAATTAGTTTTTCTCTATTTTTTTAGCAATATACATAATAAAAAATTAAAATGTTTGAGCTAACAAACATAGGACTATTACAATACGTGCATTAATATATAATTATACTCTGATACCGTTTTTGAAAATACTATTTTTAGATATAACGAGCTGATGGTGTTGATATCAAAGAGGAATTTTCAGCAAATGTTTGATACTCAAATCTATTGAATTATTTGAAATTAAACTCTGATAGAATTGTTTTTTTTTTACAATGCATTACTATTTCTTCTACTATCATATATGTACTATGAGCACAGGATAAAAGTTACCTATTCTTGAGGATTTAACTCCTCCTTAAGACAAATCAAGTCAGAGTGTTTATCAAAGTAAGATATAGTGGGTTGGTCTTACAATTATTGTAAGTGTTTCTTTATCAGTCACGTTTTATTACCAATTAAAATCTTAAGAAAATAAAATAAAGCCGGATCGTATGTTGTCATAACTGAACTGCTTACATAGAAGATTTGGAGTCTTTTAACTTACTATATTTTTGTATATATTATTATTTGCTACTTTAGAATCGTGTTAGACTTTTATATTTATTAACTTAATGCAAACACAAAAGATTTTAATAATAGCAATTAAGAGGTTGGCTAAAAAAAATCTCGACTGCGTGCTTCATATTAAATAATAAAGAGGTCATACAATTTTGTATTTTAAAGTTACCACATATCTATCTATGGATGTATGCAGCCTTTCAAATAATTCTTTACACCTATTTAGACATAATAAAATTTTATTTTGATAAAATCTAAATTAATTAAATATCCAAACATTAATTACAATTGTTCAAACTAGGTGGTAAAAATGTATGACTTATTGATATCTTCTAAAAACAATAAGAATAATACTACATTGTATGTACCGTCTTTTTCCGAAAATAAGACATTCTTCGAAAATAAGCCCTATCGTGATTTTCGGAACTTTTTGTAAAATAAGACATTCTCCGAAAATAAGCCCTAGATAAAAAACGCAAAAAAAGAATTTGTTAAAAACTGCTGTTGTTTTATTAAGTATAGGTAAATAATAATATGTTTAGCTTCCCCAATACTCGTATTTCAGGGAAATGATTCTGTGTAAAATAAATATTATATAAAAAAATATAAATATACTTTTATTTTGGCACATCATGTTCAATTCGAATTATTTAAAACAGCGTATAAAAAAAACGCAGTCATTGGGATTCGAACCCCAAAATACGTTTTCTTTAGACCACTGCTTTAATCTTTAGAGCAAGGGCGTCTTATCATGATGAGGGAATTTTACAGAAGTATCGTTATTTAGCAGACACGTCTTACATTAGATAATTCGAAATTACAAGCGTTCATTCTTTATAACATCGTGCAAAAACAATATCCCATCGAGAAACTAAAATTGTAAATAATATAAAGTGAAAAAATACTACATAAGCAGTTTATAGTCATTATGGAATGAAAGGGCAATGTGATTTCATTCTATTTTCTCAATCTAATATTGAGAACGTACGGGCTGTTATATTTTGTTTTCATAATATCTTAAGTGGTTGATAAATAAACATTTCTACATTTACTTCGGAAAAATAAACTTTAATAATAAAACATTGTTAATAATTTTAAGATCAACCCACAATATTTTAATGTGATAAAATCTTGACTTGATTTGTCTTAAGGAGGAGTTAAATCCTCAAGAATAGTTAACTTTTATCCTGTGTTCATAGTACCTACACAAAAAGTTATGTAATTAAAATGTAACTAACAATAAGACATTATTTTCCATAAGTTGCAGGGGGATTGTACGTTTACAACACATTTGTCGCTAAGGCTACATTTGGGGAAAATAATAATAATAATTTTTTTACCTATCTGTTCTAATTTCATATTGCAGTTTTGACAAGTACCTACACATTTACTACAAAGAATATTATTCGTTGTGTTTAGTTATTCGATTACCATTACAATATATTTTTTTTATACTAATTTTATTACTTGACAATCAGAATTTCAAAATTCTATAAACCAATTTGCTGGCACTAAAGCAATTAAGCTCGTTAATAATAAATATTTTTTTGATTTTTTTTTTTTACTAGTAGAAAAATTAAAATTTATTTTCTGAATATTGTTTTTTGAAATCGCAGCTTTTATTCAGATATTTGAAAATCATTACATTTATCATTTGTCGAATGTATTATTCGATCTAGGATTGGCAAATGTTCTGTTTGTTTCTCTCTGGGGATACCCATAGTATCTGATTTGACATTTTCCACAAGAAACATATTTTATCGCATTTTTTTCCTATAAAATGGATGTTACATTATGTGTTGATACTACACTTCTCAACATATGTAAATGCAAAATTCAGAATCTTCTGCAAATATACGTAAAGTTTTTTTAGAAAGAAACTAATGATAATGGATTACTTGATGAGGTCGTGTTCACTACACTGTCGAAACAGTGCAATACTTTTAATTTTGTAAGTAGAATTAATAAACAATTTATGGCCGATTCATACATAAATGAAAAAATTCAATGTTACAAAGCATCAAAAATTGAAGTTAGGAACGGATTTCAGGTGCAACCAAACAACAAAATTATTGGGATCTAAATTTTAAGAAATTAAAAAAAGAACATTGATAATATTTTTCATTTTTTTAGTAGACGCAAAGCGGCTTAATAACTAGAATCAAGATAAAGGCGCGACGTGAGTCTTAATATAACATGTCCCGTACTTCATTATGGTAACTAACATTTTTCTATAGTAGAGAAAAATCATGAAGTGTATTTTAATTTTAAAATAATACTGTACATATATAATAATCTTACTTAATGTGTAGTAAGAAATCCCATGAAAACTAACTGTATAACAATACGTTCAGGGCCGGATTTACCGTTAGTACCGCCCTGGCGACAGTGAAAAATGCCGCCCCGCTATTAAATCCTGCATAAAATGGGTAAAGGTTCGGTATACATTTTTTGGCGTCCTGGGCACGCTCCCGTAGTGCTCCTAGGTGTATATCCAGCGCTGAATACATATACATGTCGAAGTTGTGAACCTGAAAAGCAACTATGACTTCTGACTACAAACCTTGACCATAAATTTAAAATAAAACATTTTACCTATCTCCGTTACAAATTTATGAAAAATTAAAAAAGTAAAAAGAATAATTTTATAATAATTAATTCGTAAGTTATTATAAAATATGTAATTTTGAAACAACATTTTCCATTTTTGTGAGGATTGTTTTTCTAACTAAAAAAAATTTGATTTAGTTTTATTTAAAAGTAATGATGTCAACGTGTTTGATTTTAAACAAACATTTTTTTTGCTCCTGAATTTGCTATCAGAAAAAGAAAAATCTTGATAGTTTTAGTCCATAATTTTATCCCTAACTACTTTAATTTTATTTTAAAGTTTTCCCATATCTATGTACACTGAATATATCGGATTTTATTTTAATCTCTATAACTTTACGGTATTTTATGGTACTATAATGCGAATAAGTGCGATATGTATATAATAAGATTCTCTTTAAGAGTGCTGAGCGTAATTTTTTTGTAACTCATATCTTTCAACCTATATATTTTATAAAAGTCACTTTTATTATGGAATACAGTGTTTTTCGCATTTAACATAAATACTGTCAAATTTATATCTAAAAAGTTTATAACAATTTTAAGGGAAATATAATTTCCTACAAAAAAGGTGCTCTGCATAAAATAGATAAAATGCATAGCTTCGGAGATAGAGAGCATCTATTAAATTTTATTTTCAAAAATTGATAAAATGATAAACCTCGTGTTGTTTAAACTAAAAAATGAGTTCTTTTAATCCTAAGCGGCTAGAATACTCTCCAGCAGGGCAATATTTCTCGATTAAAGAATTTATTTTCATTGATGATTGTTATTATTAAATTGTTATTTGTATGTATTAACATTCTAAATGTGGTTTCAGAGAATTTGTTAAACAACAATATCTATATTAATTAACAATTTTTATTAAATTAAGTATTTAAACTTAGCAAATTACTCGTGAACTTTTTTTGTATTAATACTTTTTTAAGTAAAATAATTGAGTAGTTTTAAAAAATTATTTTGTCTTCTTAGGATTAAAAATCCGGATTTTGTAGTTTAAACAACACGAAGCTTATTATTTGATCAATTGCTGAAAATAAAATTTCTTAAATGCGCTCTAATAGGGATGTCAAACTCAATTAAAACAGGATATTTAATGCAACTGATAAGTCACAGCCTACATCACATTTACAAATTTTCTTAAAATTATATTTTAACTGACGATTCAAGAGTACGGATAGGACAATTAAATTACATTATATAATTAAATGAATTTAGGGTAATAATTCACCCTAATCTCTACTAACTGCTATTTTTTGTTTGTAAAATATTGTCATTTCCATTTTATTTCAGTATGTCGTGGACTACAAAAATTGTCCGTTTAAAATGAATCACTTTAATGTAGATAGGTACATACCTACAATTTAAATAACTTTGTTCAATTATGTAGGTACCTACCTAAGAATTATTTACATACTTCTGGAGTCGTATGGAAATAAAGAAAAGATCAAATATACACTATTGTTATTATTCAAATGTCTTTACGACTAGATTTTTTATAATAATATTTTTTACATTGATTTCTCGGATCTCAAAACACAATATACATATATCTTGGATGTTTTACTTTATGTTTATCAAAATGACGGATGAGTTTCTACAGCAGTTTCAGTTATCAATATTCAGAATATTTACAGAGAACATTTACAAAGGTACTTACATTGATCTAGAAAATGTCCAATAAGGTAAGCATCGAAGCCTCAGTATTTCATTGGTTATTTCACTTTTCTCAATTTTTTTTTGCTAAATAAAAAGGATAAAAGAAAGACGCTTTTTTTAAATAACGTAGTAAATGTTTGAATCTTATCATAAAATTATAATATGTAAGTAGTAACTAATGTTCGCTACATATTAATTTTTATTGTTCATTAGCTGACACGACAGACGTTGTCCTTTCCAAATTTCAATAAATTTGTTTGTGTTGTGGTGGAATGTGATCCACTTCGAATGAGTTATGGTCTTGAGTTCAAACAAAAATCTTTTAGAAAAAAGCACTTTCAGTTTGTTTTCAATTTTCCTATTTTCCGGGCAACCATTCTAATTTTTCGTTCTCTAAAACCTTATTCGGACTATTACAAACATTTAAAAAAAAATTAGCCAAATTGGTCCAGCCGTTCTCAAATCATGCGCTTACCAACACACAACATTTAATTTTTGAAGTTATACTCCTTTTGGCGTTACGGAAGTTGCGCGCGCACAACTAACGAAAATTGGACGATTGAAGTTAACTCAAATGTGCACATACCCTGCATTCATTGAAATTATCTATATTAATCGTCTCTCTTTTAAATAAAAAAAACTTAAATTCAGATTTTTCGTTTGGAAAAAGTTGTAGCGTTTATTTTCCTAAAATAACGGCTTAAAAGCACTATATCAGAGATTCGGTATTTCTGGTGTAAAGACAGCCTTGTAATTTTTAATTGAAATTATTTACAAAGTAAATTAATTATTATAAATCATGTTTAAAATAGAGTGTGCACATTCGAGCTCAAAGTGGCACATTCCGATCTCGGGAAAATGAAGCGCGCCGCTCCGCGTCGCGCTTCATTTGCCTCCCTCGCTCGGAAATGTGCTACTTTTCGCTCGAATGCGCACATCCTCGTGTTTATTATATTAGTAGAATTTACCGTGCCCTCGTTCAAATCAAAAATTTTAATTTAATTCAGTAAATATCGATTTTATATTCAAAAAATGTATTTACCATAGCAATGAGTGGAACGGAGCGAGAAGATACGATAATCTTGTCAATGCAAGTGAGAGGGAACGATTAAAATTATTCAATTAATTTTTCGTGTAATTGATTGGTCTAAATTATTGCGAATCATTAAGAAATTGCCGTGAAATTAATTTGTATTTCAATAAGGAGGCAAGAATGAAATTCTTGTTAGGTTTTCTTAATATTCGGTATCGTAATTGACACGTGTTATTCGAATTTAGTACTCAAGAAAAGACTCAATAGTTTATAAGTTGAAGAAAAAGTTAAGTTTTTGTATTTTTATTAATAAAAGTCTGTTTCAATGCATAAATAAATATGTTTTATTTGAACCTATTTATTATTGGTTATTAAAATATATTTCTTATCATTGAACTGTCATAAAGTAGAATTTTGTGGATTTTATTTTCGGGGTATGGCAAACCCCACCTAGTATGGCATGTGACATTTAGTCACCTAGTATGCGGAGGGTTAAATTCAGATTTTCTATTTCAAAAAAGTTTTACGTTAATTTTTGTTCAAATAATTGTTTAAAATTACTAAATTAAAGATTTGGTGTTTTTGGTATAAATGTAATTTTTAACTTTTAATTAAAATCGTTTAGAAACTAATTTATTATGAATCTTGCTTAAAACCGAGTGGGCATATGCGAGCTCAAAGTGGCACATTTCGATCTCGGGAAAAAGAAGCACGCTGCGCCGCGACGCGCTTAATGCGCTTCCCTCGCTCGGAAATGTGCCACTTTTTGCTCAAATATTTACATCTTTGTAGTTATTAAATGTGTTTCCATAAATTTTAATGTATTTAAAAAGAAAGAGTAATGGACTAAAATAAAACGACGTATGTGCACATTCGGGCGATAAGTGCATATTTTCCCGACATCAACGTGTATATTCGGCTTATGCCTAACCAAAATCTACAAAAAACACTACATCTATCTTTTAATTTACGCGATACTTCTTTTGCATGATTTCACTTCTAATCGGCTTAAAAAAATAAAAATTTTAAAAATAACACGTGGTTATATTTAATTTAGTTACGCCAAAGAAGATTAACTTCTAACTCGCAGCGGTTTTTTTATCTATATAGATTATTAAATACAATTGTTATCTAATTAGTAAAATAAAGCATTTTTTTCTTAAATAAATTTTCACTTTTAATTTAATTCCATTATCTATTTCATTTTTATCTATTTTATTCCAACACAAATTTAAAAAAAATACAGTAATTTTTAAAAAAATCGTTATTTGTTTTGCTAACATTAAAGCGCAGTTCTTGTAAAACTTTTTATCCCTTTTAGAAATTTAATAATCTTGAACATTTGAGTTTGGTTTCTACTCCTTGTTAGACGACATTTAATTAAAAACATATTGTATTTCTTATAGGTAAGTGTCAGATAATAAAACACAATTTAATATTTTACTTTTAGTGTGCGGTATAATAGTAGTTGTTGGAAGTCTATATTCAAACAAACATACAACAATCTATTAGGAACGGTAACGTTATTCTGAATTCCGGCGCGCGCCGTGACAAGCGTCCTTCTTGGTTGCCGTTTCTCCAGCATCCCTCAGTATTTGCAGAACCGCCGCATGGGGTGCGATATTAATGAATGGGATAAAATACGCGTGTGGTAGCATGTAAACCGAATCATGCAAATTGTGTGTATTTTTATAACCGATTTTAAAATCTACTGTTTTGATTGCTATTTGCAAATGCGAAATCATGAAGTTCGAGAATCATAAAACAATTTATTTTTGTGTATTAGATTTAAATTTTGTGCGATATTAACATTAACGTGCAAGGATATGAAATGACTTTTGATTTTACGATATTAGAAAAATATAAGTTATTATATTTATTAGGATGCTTTATACAAATTAAGATGCATTTGACGGATAAATAGTGACCAGCAAATGTTGTAAAGTATGGGCTTCCATGACAAGAAGCTTCGTCGGCTTCGGCGCTTCCGATTCTTTGGACGCGCCAAAGTTTACCTCATGGTTCGATGGCCTATGTTGGTACGATAATTTAGATAAAGTAAATTTAATAACAGTCTAGTTTCTGATTTATAACTTGAGTAACTTAGAAAGACCATACATGTAAGTTAGTTACATGGAATTTCTAGAGGAATTAAGAAGCATAAATTACTGACTTGACTAGGGTTTTAGCGTTTCCCTTATAACTTTTGCAGCTTGACGCATTAATTTGCTTGCACGAACTTCCAACTTATTTGCTGACTAGCGACGGTTTATGCACAATTTTAATCGCTCTTAGACCTAACAATTTGTAATCATTTTTTTTATTTTCTCAAAACCGAATAAGCTGGTCTTTGAGAATACTAAACAGGTAAAGCGCAAAGTTTTCTTCGCCAAATCAAATAAGAACAAACTGAATATTGTTTGGTTACCAGTAAATCAGATAATGTTCGTCGCTTTTGTTAACATAAACTTAATTTTTGAGATTCTATAAAGAATACAAAGTTTATATTTAATAAATTTAAATTAATAGCAAGAAATTGCCAGATTATCGATTTTTTGACAAAGTTTCTTGCTGGTAACGAACAAGAATATATCCAAAATATCTCATATACATACTTACATATGACTTGTGGCATATTTGATAAAAAATAAACGTAACGCATAAAAATTATACTTATGTGTTAACTAAGTATTTGAATTGTATAAAAAAACTTTTTGGAAATTTAAAATTGTTTAATTTTTTGACCAATGTTTCTGTAATTTCTTACTTGCATTATGGTCATTATTAAAAATACAGATTACAGAGATAGTTGCACCTTAAACCCTCCTTTTCTGATTGAAATTTTTAGATTTTTAGTTTTTTTTATTTGTTTCGATCGGAAAAGTGTCACTTTTCGAATTATACTCTCGGTTCTTGTCTAGAACTTTAAATAATTCTCAGTTTTTTAACAATTTCATTTAAAAAATTCAAATGCAGTCATCAACTATTTCGATCAGGAAATGAAGCATGATTAATCAAGCGTGTTTTTTATGCATGTGAACTTACTTAATATTTTTTTAAATCTTTTTGTTGAAAACTACTAGAATTTCGCCAAAACAATGTGATTCCATTTATCGAATCCGAGCGAAAAAAAAATACAAAAACAATTATTGTGTTCCGGTTGTTTTCTTGCAAAAAAAGTAAGCAAAAATGCATAAATTTTGGGTTTGAAAGAAACGAGTGCTATTATTTGTTCGAATCTCACAGTAAGTTCTTTTATGCAGTAAGCAATAAACATAAAGTTTATTACATTTTTAATAAACAAAATGTTATGGTGTTACTATTTTTTAAATTAACGTTTGAAAGTGTAATTGGATGAAGGGGCTATGTGTCAAAAATGCAGTTTTGAGAAAAAAAGCAAAAACTTTTTTATTCGTAGTGTTCCCTAAATATTGGGTTACATAACCCCTTTGTCAATTCGGTGTCTTAAAATGTAACATATACTGTAGATTTGAAGAGCTTATGAATTTCTCTTACATATAAAACCTTCATCAAAAATATCTCTTAACCCCTTCATGCCCACTTGCGCCTTTAAATGTTGCTTACATAAATTATTGAAAATAAATGAATTAGAAAAGCGTCGTAAAAGTAAGGACTAGTGATGAGCAAAACAAGTACAAGACCAAGACTGTAATAGTCTTGGTCTTGGTCTTGTTCTTGCTTATTCGGTCTTGGTCTTGGTCTTGCACAAATGTTTCTAGTCTTGGTCTTGGTCTTGCTTATTCGGTCTTGTTCTTGGTCTTGGTCTTGCGTATTCAGTCTTGGTCTCAACCATTTATATGAAAATTTATTGGTCTAAATTATTGTGAATTATGCTTAAAGCCGAGTGTGCACATTCGAGCTCAAAGTGGTACATTCCGATCTCGGGAAAATGAAACGCGCCGCTCCGCGTCGCCCTTTATTTGCCTTTCTCGCTCGGAAATGTGCCACTTTTCGCTCGAATGCGCACATCTTCGTATTTATTACATTAATATAATTTACCATAAGCTCTTTCAAATCAAAGATTTTAATTTAATTTAGTAAATATCAATTTTATATTCGAAAAACGTATTTACCATAGCAATGAGTGGAAGGGAGCGAGTAGTGATGAGCAAAACAAGACCAAGACTGTAATAGTTTTGGTCTTGGTCTTGTTCTAGCTTATTCGGTCTTGGTCTTGGTCTTGCACAAATGTTTCTAGTCTTGGTCTTGCGTTTTCAGTCTTGGTCTCAACCATTTATATGCAAATTTTTGACAAATATTTCAGACTTTTATTGGTATAAGTTAAAAATTATGTACAATTTATAAAACTTTCTTCTTCTTAAGGTGCCGTACCCGAATCCAGGCGTAGACTATTTCCCCGCTTGTGCCTTTTGTTGTGTATGTCATAGTATGTCAAACACACAAGGGGTGTTATTGGGGAAATTTTCCTGGGGCAGTTTTACCCTTGCTGGTTGCCCAATGCCTTGCAAGGGGAGAGAGGCGATAATTTTAAGATGGTTTTAGCGTGGGATTGAACCCAGGTCGCTTAGCGCATCGGTCCACACACTCAACCTTTGCGCCGCGCCACTCTCTCATAAAACTTTATTTTACTACAATCGAATAATATCAAAAAGTGATCTTATCCATAGAGTTTAATCATTTCTACTTCTTCACTCATTTTGAAATTATTTTTGTTTAAATAGAAAAGACACTACAGTTACACTTACCGAAATATACTTCAATTTATAGGTAAAAGTCAATAACAAAGTATACAATATGCAAAGATTTTGGAATTAATATTATTTATAAACAAATCCCGAAAATATTTTACCGATATAACAATTACCTTAAATACTGAAAATTTCTGTCAAACATGCGAGTTTGTGAGGACTTTTAATTGAAATAGTGTCGATATTTGTGAGAGTTTTGAAAACTTGAGAACTTACCCTTCTTCCAACGCATAAATTGACCTTTTAGCGAAAAAAATTGTACAAGGTACTTGAAAGGAGTGAAAATATGGAAAAAATTAGTTTGTTTCTATATTTCAACCGTGTATTATCCAGACATAGAAACAAAGAACTTTTACTCCGAGGACATTCTTGTAAATTCTTGTTGTCAAATAGTGGTAAAGTTTATTTACATTTAGTGTTAAAGTCTAGTAAAGCAAATAAAAAATTTCTACTACAAAAAATGTTTTGTTCCAAGAAAAGAATATATTAAAGTTACTTCGAATAGTTTAACTCATAAATCCACCGGAAGTAATAATTTTTGGTTT
Organism: Sinopyrophorus schimmeli; assembly: GCA_036325965.1. Classification (NCBI taxonomy): domain Eukaryota; kingdom Metazoa; phylum Arthropoda; class Insecta; order Coleoptera; family Elateridae; genus Sinopyrophorus; species Sinopyrophorus schimmeli. The sequence goes on from JARFIZ010000001.1 coordinate 5,457,910, forward strand.
AGTCTTGCGTATTTGGTCTTGTTCTTGCACACTCGGTCTTGGTTTTGGACGTGTTCTTATTCGTTTGGTCTTGGTCTTGCTAGCATAAAGACAATCTTGGTCTTGCAAAAATGTAAGACCAAGACCAAGACTGCAAGAACAACACCAATTTTGCTCATCACTAGTAAGGACATTACTAAATACCTATTATGGCAATATAACTACTTTGAAACTTTGTACTGATAGGAAAATAGTGTTTCATACTATGGAAGGACTAAAATTACAATTAGGTACATAAAATACCAGTGAGCAAAAATTTTACAATAATTTATACTGTGGGAACCAACGCTACACAGCGTTGGCCCAACAATAATCTCTTGCTGGTGATCCTTTCCTTATTAACCCCATGCCGTTCCGAAATCCTATAATTATACCTTAACTCCAAAAACCAATTCCCTTCTAAGTGCTTTAATCCCTTTTTCATTCTTTCTCTCCTGGGAACGCAGTTTGGCGGTCACCACCTACTGTGGGTGATACCGTTAGGCTGCAAACTCAACCATCCAAGCATGCACATCCTTTTATCCTATTTACAATCACTTTTGTATAAATATCCCGTTTTCTGTCCCGAAATCATCATCAGTCATCAGTCATCTTAGCTCGACGAACCGCCGCACATCTTTTGCTCCGCCATTCGACATCAACTACAGATCCTTCGCCTCCGACACCAGGTCTCCGTCGACGATAGCTGCACCAGCCGACTCACCGCGCCCACAGCTACACCACCACGACGCAACATCTCCGACGATCCCCGTGTAAATAATTTCTACTCCCTTTGTAAATAAATCCAAAATAAAAAGTGGTAACACGCCACAAATTGGTGACCCCGACGTGATCAAAGGAAGCCCGACGTGATCAAAGGAAGCCCGACGTGATTAAAGGAAGCCCGACGTGATCAAAGGAAGCCCGACGTGATCGACGACGCAACATGACAACGCCGCAAGAAACATCCGGAACGCCATCGTTGCTTCCAGGTTTTCCCGCTCTCGACAGAATCTCCATGCGGATACCACCCTTCTGGGCCGACGACCCAGAGACGTGGTTTGCACAAATAGAGAACCAATTCATACTCGCCGGAATCGTCCAAGAGGATACCAAGTTCAACTACATCGCCGGACACCTGGACCAACGATATGCTGCAGAAGTGAGGGACATCCTTACAAATCCTCCCGCGACGCAAAAATATCAGAAACTAAAAGGAGAGCTCATAAGGCGACTCAGCGAGTCGCAGGAAAACAAGCTTCGTAGGCTACTCGAACACGAGTGTATGGGCGATCGCAAACCGTCACAATTTCTGAGACACCTGCGAACATTAGCCGGCACAATAGTGCCCGACGACGTATTGCGACCCCTCTGGCTCGGACGACTCCCAGCATCAAGCCAAGCTATCCTCGCGACGCAGAAGAAAACCGAACTCGACGACCTAGCAAATCTAGCGGACGCCATCTCCGAAACTACGACCCACACCAGAATCGCCGAGGTGCAGAAGGACCCTTTGGAAGAGGCAGTAGCGAGGCTAACGACGTTGTTCACCACGCAAATAGCCGGGGTGACAACGGCGTTGAGAGCCGAAATTGCCGCAGCAACCAGTCACCAGGAGCACCGACGACCATTCAACCGGTCACGCTCACGGGGACACTCCCGCAGCTCTTCGAGAACCAAATCCAACGACGAAAAAGGCGTGTGCTGGTACCATCGAAGATTCGGCAAAGAAGCCCGTAGATGCACAACCCCGTGCACGCACGCGGGAAACGAGAAAGCGGATCGTTAATGGCGGCAGACGAATCCAGCACCCAAACACGTCGCCTCTTCGTTACGGACAAAGCCACAAAATCAAATTCCTTGTGGACACCGGAGCGGACCTATGCGTCATCCCAGTCAAGCACGTACGGGGCGTCGCGATAAAGTTCCATATGAACTTTACGCGGCGAACGGAACCAGCATCGCGACATACGGTTTCGAAACCCTCCACCTCAACCTGGGCCTGCGACGCGAATTCACGTGGCGATTCGTGGTGGCGGACGTCTCAAAGCCCATAATTGGCGCGGATCTGCTAGCAAACTTCGGTTTGTTGGTTGACATCCGCAACCAACGCCTCGTCGACGGCGTCACAAGCCTGACGGCAACAGGTCAGGTGGCAGAATGCAACGCCGAGTGGTTGCACATTCGAGCGCTGTCGGGGACCTCACCGTACCACATGTTACTTCGACAATACCCGGAGGTAACACAGCCCAGTGGAAACCAAGGGAGCACGAAACACGCTACCAAACACCACATAGTTACCACTCCTGGACCACCGGTGGCGCAAAACCTCGACGACTTGCGCCGGAACGTCTAAAGGACGCCAAAAAGGTGTTCGCAGAGATGATGCAGCAAGGCATCATCCGCCCATCGCAGAGCCCATGGTCTACGCCATTACACATGGTCCCTAAAAAGGACAGCGAGTGGAGGCCATGCGGTGATTACCGCGCACTTAACGCCCGCACGTGTCCAGATCAATACCCGGTTAGGCACATCCAGGATTTTTCCCAAGCCTTGCACGGATGCAAAGTCTTTTCAACAATCGACTTAGTACGAGCGTTTCACCAGATTCCCGTAGCCGAGGAAGATATTCCAAAGACAGCCATAACAACACCTTTTGGACTCTTCGAATTCAACTACATGACGTTCGGACTACGAAACGCAGCTCAGACTTTTCAGCGCTTCATAGACGAAGTGCTCCAAGGTCTGGAGTTTTGTTTTGCCTATATTGATGACATACTCGTAGCTTCAGCCTCTGTTGAAGAACATCTTCAGCACCTGCAGATCATTTTCGAGCGTCTGAAGTCGTACGGCGTTGTTGTCAATCCAGGAAAATGCACATTTGGCCAACAAAATGTAAAATTCTTGGGATACCTAGTATCTACCGAAGGCACGAGACCGCTACCAGAGAAAGTCGAGGCAATTCAAGCATTCCCACGGCCCGACACCGTAAAGAAACTGCGACAGTTCTTGGGTATGGTGAATTTCTTCCGGAGATTCATACCCAAGGCGGCTTCAGTCCAAGCACCCTCAACGACCTTCTGCAGGGGAACGTAAAAGGAAAAACACCAGTAAAATGGACACCTGAAGCAGAACGCGCTTTCGAACAAACTCGAGAATGCCTGGCAAATGCGACCCTACTCGCACACCCGGAGCCAAACGTACCGCTAGCCATCTTTAGCGATGCTTCCGACTTTGCAGTAGGAGCGTCCCTGCAACAATTGGTAGACAACAATTGGCAACCCCTCGATTTCTTTTCGAAAAATTGAACCCAGCAGAGACCAAATACGCAGCATACGACCGCGAACTATTAGCCATCTATCTGGCAATAAAACATTTTAGGCACATGGTTGAAGCCCGTAACTTTTCGGTTTACACGGATCATAAACCAATAACCTACGCTTTCCGAAAGAAGCCACAGTCGTGTTCACCACGTCAAGCTCGACATCTCGACTTCATCAGCCAGTACACAACCGACATACGGTTTGTCTCAGGCGAACACAACGTGGTGGCCGACGCATTATCCCGCATCGAAGCAGTAAACGACCCACTCGACTTCGAAGCCCTAGCTGCAGCACAAAAGAACGACAAAGTTCTGCACGAGTTCCTCAACAATTCTAATTCTGGACTCCAACTCAAGCTGATACCCATTCCAGGGAGCAGCACGTCACTCTTTTGCGATGTGGCGACCAAAACAGCTAGACCGTTTGTAACCACCGAGTTTCGCAAGCGAGCGTTCGATAGCTTGCACCAGCTCTCCCATCCCGGAGCTAAGGCAACCACGAAGCTGGTTACAGAACGATACGTCTGGCCCTCCATGAAAACAGACTGCAGAGAATGGACACGAAGCTGCATACCGTGCCAACGCTCTAAAATCACGCGGCACGTCTCGTCACCACCAGGCACCTTCAAACCACCAACAGCTAGGTTTGAACACGTGCATCTTGACATCATCGTCATGCCGTTATCTGAAGGATACAGATACTGCCTTACGATGGTGGACAGGTACACCGGTGGCCAGAAGCAACTCAATTGCCGACCAAGAGGCAGCCACGGTAGCTCGCGCGTTTTACCACACTTGGGTAGCGCGTTTTGGAGCTCCGCGGCGAATAACAACAGACCAAGGACGCCAATTCGAGTCCTACCTATTCAAACAACTAAACCAAATACTTGGAACCAAACACATCAGAACGACAGCATACCATCCAGCAGCCAACGGCTTAGTCGAACGGTTTCATAGACAGCTCAAGGCAGCTGTTATGTGCCACCAAGACGACCGTTGGACGGAAGCACTACCAACAGTTCTCTTAGGAATTCGCTCGGCCTGGAAAGAAGACCTGAAAGGCACCGCAGCCGAGATGCTGTATGGGCAGCCTCTTCGACTTCCGGGAATTCCTCGAGCAACAGCCTTCCGACAGCGACCAGAAAGAAGAATCCACATTCATTAAGGACCTCCGTCAACAGCAGAGAGACGTAGGACCCGTAACAGCCCCGCGGCACGGAAACAAACGAACATTCGTGTTCAAAGACCTCGCAACAACAGGCCAAGTTTTCATACGTCGCGATGGTTACAAACCACCTCTACACCAGCCCTACGACGGACCATTCGAGGTTATCAGCCGATCGGACAAGACATTTACGGTCCACGTTAACGGACGTGACGTAAATGTCACCATCGATAGATTGAAACCAGCCTACATCACAGCAGACGAACCGGTGGTGGACACAAGGACACCTACGACAACTCTAGCACAAGGACCAACTCCGGAGGACGGAATACAGCGCACGAGATCTGGACGACGCGTCCGGTTTCCAGAGCGTCTTCAAGTTGGCTTCCCGTGACTCCATCACTAGCAGGGGGGTACTGTGGGAACCAACGCTACACAGCGTTGGCCCAACAATACTCTCTTGCTGGTGATCCTTTCCTTATTAACCCCATGCCGTTCCGAAATCCTATAATTATACCTTAACTCCAAAAACCAATTCCCTTCTAAGTGCTTTAATCCCTTTTCATTCTTTCTCTCCTGGGAACGCAGTTTGGCGGTCACCACCTACTGTGGGTGATACCGTTAGGCTGCAAACTCAACCATCCAAGCATGCACATCCTTTTATCCTATTTACAATCACTTTTGTATAAATATCCCGTTTTCTGTCCCGAAATCATCATCAGTCATCAGTCATCTTAGCTCGACGAGCCGCCGCACATCTTTTGCTCCGCCATTCGACATCAACTACAGATCCTTCGCCTCCGACACCAGGTCTCCGTCGACGATAGCTGCACCAGCCGACTCACCGCGCCCACAGCTACACCACCACGACGCAACATCTCCGACGATCCCCCGTGTAAATAATTTCTACTCCCTTTTGTAAATAAATCCAAAATAAAAAGTGGTAACACGCCACAATACTATTTAACTAAATGTGATAAAATACAATACTTTTTAAATTCTGTGGTGGAGTTAAACGAAAATAGAACTTTAGTTAAAGTCATGTAATTCAGTAATTTACAAAACTATAAATTCGACTTTCATTATCTGAAATTTAAAATAAACAGCTAGAAGATTAAACGATCCGTGTTCTTAGTCATTTTATGTTATTCCAGTTTTAGAAAATCAAATGCGAATTTGCATCACACAGTCTTATCTCTTCTTTGAATTGGTATTAAACTTACTCTTCTCTGTAATGTCCATTATTTTATCTGCGCAATCTGTAGGCGATTAAATGAACAGTAGGCGTCATCTTTATTTTTAATGCCTACATGGATACTTATTTTATTTTTAAAACGGTACGATACATCGATTTTCTTTAGAAAGCGGATAAGTCTGTGTCAAAGTAAATTGGATAAACTTACGATAAGAACTTACTCCTGCTTAAACAAAATTAATGAATTTCGACATTTTTTTAGCAAAATTCCAAATTTTAAAATAATGAAAGTATATGTCGTCTCTTATCCGTTCTTACCCTATTCATCACATTAAAAGATTAAATAATTAAGAAACCTGATTTCTTTAATTACTAAAATATATTCTTTAATTTTTAAAAACACATACCTATATAATACATATAAAAAACATTTATATGTGCACAATAAAAAATAAGAGTACAAATGGTAATTTTACTAGTAGAATAGTATAAAGTAAAAGTTATATATTTAAAGGCGTTTTTAATTTAAAATATTTAGACACTAACACAATTTTTATTTTTGATTGTAAGAATTTAACTGTAAAATTACGTACTGGTTTTACCAAAATATGCCATTTATAATAAACGATTTACAGCTACTTGTAAACTTGCGTGCGATATATAATAGAAATCAGTGAATGTATCTGAACTATTCCTTAGAATGTATTAAAAATAAATTATTTATGACATTGATCAATATAAATCTTTATATTAATTATTCTTCTAATAACATGAAATTACTAATAAGTACATATAAATAAAATATAATAGCTTTTGACTAGACCAAACTGTAGCATACCAAAATAATAAAATAAAATATATCTGTCATTCACCAAGCTCTACACGCAAAACTACGATAAACGCCTGTCAAATTTATAAAATATTAATTTATAAACGGAACAAACTAATGTACAATCTGATTTTCAAAATGAAATCTAAAAAACAATTTATGATGAAAAAAGCAAGTTTATTTAATAGTATTATCTATTGTCTAAATAGAAGTCAGCAATTAATAAATTTGATTTAATACTTGATTAAACGTCAAAATCTCTGTGTTTTATCTTTCTTTTGAATAGAATTGGTCTGGCACATTAATACTTGACCAAAATTCTGCTAGACCACGATTTAGAAAGTCCTTTGTTGCTACTTGTTGAGAGTCAGTTTTTTTGCAAAATTCACATTCAATTGTTATTCTGTGAAATTTTTTTAACACAACTATAACAAATAAATACAGAAATAAGTTAAAACATTGAGGAAAAAATAAATTAAAAAATTATTTCTTATTTTTGCCATGGTACTGACATCCACGCTACTGACATTTGAATTTATAATTGGCCTAACTTTATAATGCGGATAAATAAAATCATTTCCTAAATAATTTCGATTGTTTACGTAAAAGTAAATAAAATTTTACTATAATGAATTCAAACGTCGTATTGATAACACTGGCACACAAAAATAAAAAAGTGGTCAGTACTTTTGACCAGACCCACCTAGGGTTATGTATTTCGATGCCCTGAATCCGAATTTGAGATCGGTTTACCCAATATACCTCTAAAATTTTGAGTAAATTGCAAAAAACTGCAATTTTTAGCCAATTGAAGCAGTTTTTTGCTATTTACTCAAAATTTTGGGGGTGTACGGGCCAAACGGACTTCGAATTTGGATTCAGCGCATCGAAATACATAACCCTAGGTAAGTCTGGTCAAAAGTACTGACCACTTTTTTTTGTGTGCTTGTGATATTTTTGACTATGTTCTACTACTTTTTTACTATTTTTTACGATTTTATATATGAATGATCGAGATTAAGAGATTCTGAATTTAAATGAATCTCATCAAAATATACATATAAGGAAGGTTTGACCTAGTTTAATCAAATTTTCTTCATTTTCATAACTGCAATTTTTAGTGGTTTTTTGAAATTTACTCAAAATTTTAGAGGTATATTGGGTAAACCGACCTCAAATTCAAATTCAGAACATCGAAATACATAACCCTAGGTGGGTCTGGTCAAAAGTACTGACCACTTTTTTATTTTTGTGTGCCAGTGTAATCGTAAATTTCAATACCACGGTACTAACATGTAATTTTATGACTTACCTTTTTCAAAATAAAACAAATTACTTTAATTATATTTTTGAAACGTCAAAATAAATACACAGCTGGAAACGTTGCACAAATAGTCCTTCTTGAAAATGCTGCCAGAAGGAGTGGATGAAACTAAATTAAGATGGCGATTAGGCGGCAAATATTTCAAACTTGAATATTGAATAAAATTCCCGGACATAAATCAAAGATGATTATTTTTTTTACCAAACATTATTTTCGTATAATTGCAATATAATTTAATGATGTATTAGACTTAAGTTATGAGAAGTAACTTTTAAATTACAAAACGAATATCAATGGAAATGTTTACATTTAGTTTGACAAATGAGAATCGGCCATACCACGGTACTGACATTTCTAGTATATTTTCGTAAGTTATGAATAATCTAAGACCACTGATGTTCCAATATCTAATGTAGGTTGAAGAAAATTATCAGATTTATGATATTAATGACTTCTTACTAAGAAAAAACTATGTTGGATGATAAATAAAATACTGGACATAAAAAATCACAGTTATGTGAGAATCACCCATATAACCCCAATGGACCATACCGGTAATTTTTTTATTTCATTTTTTTTTCAACTTTAAAACCATTTTCCTAAAAATAATAAACTATAAAAAAGAGTTTTAATTTGAATATTTTTAACTTTACTTTGATTATAAAATAAATAAATGTCTCATCAGCAATTACATAACCAACAACCATGCTCTAAAAACCAATTTTTTTTCAAATTTTAGTTAAGAATAAGTCTTATGTTGAAAAATAATATTATGCAACTACAAATAATTTACAGACATCAAAGCATTGAGCGAACTGGTCTATACGTTTATAAGACCCATAATACATTTTTTTATAATTATTATTTTGTGATTATTTAACCAAAAGGACCTACTAATTCTAATGGTACACAATTCATTAGCCTCTTGCTATGCAGTAGTAGTTAGACGAAACTCGCCAGAACAAAAATAGAGCCGAACATGTTAAGTAAATGCTAATAAAATCGCCGTAGATTCTACTCTCTAAATTCTAATCAGTGAAAATTGAGCGCCTCTCGAAGTTATAGGTTTTCCGCATGGAACCAGTCAAATTCGAATGTTACAACAGTGAAAACTGTTAATTGCTCAATTAAAGCGAAACCGGTTTTCATTAGACTGATCCTTGGTAGACATTCACTGACAAATCAGTAAAATCAACTGATTAGTCAGTGAACGGAGCAATGCTGCTGAAACAGTGGTTAATTCACTGATTCAGATTTAGAGAATATTATATGCTAATTGGGAAATATTTTTGAACAGTAAAATTGAATGCCAGTATTTCTTATTAATTAAATATTATTAAAAAATAAGCACAACGTCAATGCATACAGGGTAAAACGCGCAGTGAAGGACCATTTGTTGCATCGAGAGGTATTTTGATGTAACAAAATAGTAAACAAATTAATAAACCTAAAACAACCATTAAATTTTAAAATAGATATTATTTTTGTTTTTAAATTAATGAAAACGTTATAGCAATTTGGTCAAAAACTTTGTAAAATTATCTATAAACAATGTAGACTTAAATGGACCTTCGTGTAGTTATTTAATTAAATTTTTTTATGGTATTTCATAGATCAGTGAGGCATTGTTGGCGCTTAGAAGGATATGTCTAACCGTTTCAATTGGATCATTCAAAACATTAACAGTGTATTTAAATCTTGCATAGTTTCGTGTTGTAGTTTTAGGAGCACTAAACATTTTCTAATTTGTTTAGTATTACTACTTTTATAAAACCTGTTTCTAATTATCTATGTAATGCCAAGAAACAAATGAAAATATTAATATCTCAAAATAGTGGGTTATTTACTGATCGAGTATTACAATAAAACTTACCAGTGAATGACCGATATAAAAGCAAACTATTTAATTGTTATAAACATAATTTTTCGTAACAGTTATTCACATACTGGGCGGTTTACCTTACTATGTTAGTAACAATTTAATAAATAAAAAATAATCATATTGGTAACAGAGTAAGCAAATTTTGGTTTATGCACAGGGTCAAACTGTTTTTGCATTTGTTCTAAATAATTTGCACGCTCTGTACTAAATTATATTCGATAGCTTAAAGTTAATTAAAATGAAATAGGTAACTTTTGAGTTCAATGTGATATATTGCAGCATTTAGGAATTCATTTAAACCCTACATTCCGAACTGCCAGTAATTAATTATTGGCTATACAAAATTAAGAGCAACATTACAACTGTCAATTAGTTACAAACAGCAAACAATCTAGAATTATGTTAACAAGTTTGCTTTTTAAAGTTGAAGAGAGCTTTTATATAAATCCTATGGCATGTCTTTAACATATTTTTATGTGATGTATTCGAAGTAACTTTGTATTCTTTTTATAGATCACAGATAGCTGGCAAGGGCACGATAGTGATCAGGTATGTGAATCAATGAAATAACATAATATTTTTGACGTTTTTGTTAACTCTTCCAAGCAATACACACACTTATTTCGACATGCTTTCTACTTTGTTTTCTTTTAATTTATTTTTCACTTTATTTGCTTGAATTTGGTATATAAAATCTATAGTATTATACTAACCTGTATCTACGAACTTATTGAATAGATTACTGCATTACTTTTTCTTATCAAGCATTGGAAAACTGTAAATAGAAAAGATCTTCCTAAACAAGGAGCTTCCGACTATATGAAGCAAATAGAATGAGAGACATATATCTCAAATTTCAATTCTTAACGCAGGTGTGAATGTTATGACTGATCGATATCTGGAGTTCTATTTGGGAATAAAAGAAAAATAAATTCTTTCATTCTTTGAATCCCTCAACGCATTTGGTGAAATATGAAATTTACACACAAAGTGGGTACTTTCAAGTTTTCTGAGGATTGAATATAAGATAAAAAATACATATTTACCTAACTTCTTTCTCGTAATATTTGTATCCTTTTTTGTACAAATACATATTTAATTTATTCAAAATCGTTTACAAAGCTGTTCAAAAAGAAAATAAATTTTGTAAACAGTAATTAGGTGCGAACATAATAGTATTATAGTAAAGCTTACTATTAGGTGATCAATTACTTTGTACTACAAAGATAGTGCCACGGACATTAGTTTGAGAAATAAAATGTTATTTCTGATAAATAAATTGGAACTCTTTTCACAAACTATAAGTAAAAAAATATGTTTTATATCGGAATAACTCAATATTAGAATTTAATTCGAGTATATTTTTTTTTGCTTTTAGAATTCGGTTAGGTAGGAGAAAATTCCTACGACCTTTACTTCAAGACTATTGAATTTTTTTGCTTTAATAATTTTCAAAATAATAAACTAGATTTTTTTTAAATTATTTTTTTATACTATGATAAAGCGAGATAGCTGGATTAAATAAGCGATTGAATTTATAGCTAATTATTGAAAACTTAATTTAGACAAATTAACTACACAGAAAAACCTTATTGACTGCACCCTCGATCTAATTGACAAAATACAGTCAAACTTCTATAAGTCGAACGTCGATGAGCCGAATTTTTGATAACACAAACCTGTTTCACTAGGACTTGCCTATTTCAACGTTAATATTTTTATATCGAAAACTCAAATTTTTGATAACTCGACCTATTTTTAGCTTCCCTTCAACTTCGATTTATCGAAGTTCGACTGTATGTTGTGTATGAGTATTTTAAGAAAAATTAGCTAACTGGCGCATGTATAGGTACAATAGTTCAGTTTTTTACAAAGGAGCTGTTTAATTTTTGACCAAAAATTAGGATTGCACATTATAATTATTTTTTATAAAAAACTGTGTATTTTCAAAAAATTAGAAATATTTGCCAGATATTATTAAAGAATGTACATAAGAAACCGTCCAAGAACTTTATTGTAAGTAAAATTATAAAAAAATATAAACTGTAGTATCAAAAAGTAAATCTACAGGATTTCCAAGATACTCTTAATTATTTTGATTTTTAATATTAAATTTATACTGCCTTTTTTTTGTATTTAAAGCGTATTTTTTTGGTACTATTATTTAATTTTTAATTTTTCCATAATACATAACTTTGAATATAAAATAAATATAATGCACAGTGTCTGCGCACGTCGGATTGAAGGACTTTGCTTACAATTAGAATTAACAATATAGCAAAACTTTAAAATCATAACTTTTAATCCAAAATTTTACAGCTTCTGTGTAAAAGCCACAACTATTATATAAATTTGTCATTTGCCTAAATTGTGTTATTTTTAATACTTAGAGAACGCCAGAGCAAACAAACACCCCGAAGATTATGTAAACTGACTTTAAAAGTGCTTTGATAATAGGCCTCGCCCATAACTCTTTATTTTTTCCTATCTTGCGCTTCTCTGTACCAGTTGAGCCCATCCGCCTTTTTGAAATCATCTGACCACCTCATCATGGGTCTACTTCTTCTTCGATTTTCTCTTCATGGTCTCCATCTTATGATCCTGTTACACCATCCATCTTTTTCTTTTCGTCGGACTTCTGATATACCAATTATGCCTCATCTAATTTGTGCCAATTCATGTTGTAGTTCTTCAAATCTTTCTTCTGCAGCTATTGATGGCACATTGTATTTTTGTATTCTTATGTTCACTCTACTGATTTTTCTTTTCATTTCCTTGTTAGCCGATGCATTGCTTTCTCATAATCCTTAAGGCGGGCTGCTATTGCAGTGTTGAATTTGTATGTTACATATCCTACCCACCTGGGGTAATTTCTATCCTTTGGCATCGTGTTCATATATGAGAGGGTGTTGCTTATTGAAACGCCACGCTAGCCTTGCGTGTTGGCGAGTTAGTGGTAGTCTAACTTACTAAGGCCTTGTATGTCCTTATGTATATTGTATTGCCATACTTCCAAACGTAACCCCACATTCAGTCACGTCTTTGAGATCCAGCCCTTGTTTGCTGTGTCAACTAACTATTACCTGAATTTCAGCCTGTTGGTCCTCTGGGTGTATTATATTTCAACCCTACCCACCGATATGGGGGAGGTTTTGCTATCCGCCACTTGGAACGCGCCATCTAGAGGTTTCAGGCACTCCGAGAAAGTTGAAAATTTTTATTTTTTAAATTATTCAATAATTAAATAGTAACTTGTTATACATTGTTGGAAAGCCCTCGACGAGCGCTATCCAATTATCTAACAATATTAATACCTTTCTATTTAAGATAAGAGAGTTGACACGATATTCGATTAAACCGGAAGTAGATTAAAACTTGTATTAATAGCAGTGCATATATTAAATAAATTAAAGATACTTTTATACTTGTACTTTTTTTTGGTGGTTTGATTATTTTAGAATTTATAAGCTCGTGGCATTTTACTAAAACACTTCCATAATTTGAAATAAAAAAAAAATTTTTTAAATTATTTATTAATGAAATGGTAACTTGTTATACGTTTTTCGATATCCCCCGACAAATTCTATCCAATTATCTAAAAAAAATTAATACTGTTTTATTTGACACGATTTTTGGTTAAACCGGAAGTAGGGCAAAATTTATATTTATGCCAGTAAATAGACTGTAGGAGTTAAAGAAACTTTTATACTTGTATTTTTTTTGAAATTTTTATTATTTTAGGAGTCATAAGGTTTGTTCCTGCAGCAATTGCAAACCGTTTGAAAACTTTTATGCAAACTAGTATCAAACTAAAAGTTAGTCACAAATTTGTTTTTTGCTAGAACATCAAACTGAAGATGTAAAAAAATAACCTCGAGATGGTTTATATCAGCCATTTCTACAAAATTTAATTTACTAGAATTCATTCATCGAGTGCGCAAGCGTCGGACAATCGGTACCCGTTTTTGACTGCTTTAGGAAAAAACCTATAAGCGCGTGGCACTTTAAATGAAACACCCGGTATACATCGTTTTCTCAAAAACGGGTTTAACAATTTGTATGAAATTTTGTATTTAGATAATGTTTTGCTTTCTAAGTATATTTAAATAGGTGTCAACGCTGAAAAAATGCGTTTACGCAATTTTTTTTTCTAGCGCTATCTCATACAATTATGAAGTACCAATAGGCTGACTATAGAAATAACATATTCTTTCAATTAGATCGGGGGTGCATTCCAAGCGCGTTTCATGTACGTAAACTAGAAAAAACACAATTTTTATTTAATGTATGTAGTACCTATTGTTATTATCACAATGCAGCTGAAAAAAATGTACAATATGCACTAATTATATCCTCTTTTTTCTTCCACCTTTAGTAGCAGTTGATATATCGTACTTATAACTTGCCCAATTTAACTGTGCGGGTGAGAATCTCGCAAGCGGCGTAAACGATGAAGAGAGAACGCATTCGGATAGAAAAAGACGTACTGTACGCCCGGCTTTTGTACATTCTTGTGAAAAAATACAGGAAATATAAAATTTATTCGGATATTTTATTTATTTGAAATGAATAAATACTGTAAATAAACAATTCCCGCTTTATGTACAGAATCACATTGGGCTATCACTTCGCGAGTTTGACTTTTCAGTATTTTGCCTTTAAGTTTGCTTTGAGATTCCATATCACCCGGTTAGTATTGTCACTTCGCTCTCGACTGTACCTCAACGCTGTAAGCATTTCCCTATTTATGCGCATCCATAGGCGGGATTATTTCACCCGCACAGCAAAACTGGTTGAATTATACGCTTATTAATAGGGGACATTCTCCTTGTCTTATAGTTTCTAAAACTAAAAACTCATTTTGTTCAAAATAGTCTCAGCATGCAAGTGTAGGACATACAAAAATTACATCTTTTCTTGTTTAATATTTAATTTACATTAGAACTGCAATAAGTTTTTAAAATGTATTAATAATAAAAAATCATCTAACTCGAGCATTGATTTGTTTATTGGGTGTTATATCGGCAAACACAAAACTCCAACACCATAAGACGTTATTTATAAATATTTATCAGAAAAACATCAAGTTAGAGTTTCACGCATTTTACAGAACGAGTTTAAATTATAGTTTTTCCGCAATATTAATATTAAACACTAGTCAATTTAATTTTTGCTAAATATATAATTAAATTAAGAATATCAAGCACTAAATAGCTAAGTACAGGTTATCTCAAACAAAACAAAAATAAAAAATAAAGTTGCTTTGTATGAATTATAAAAATGGTATAGACATCCAGTAAAACAATTTATATCAACTTATATACCAGGGGTGACCAAGCTCCTTGATAGTCCGAGCCATTTTTCGAAATTTGAAATTTTTCGCGAGCCGCAATAAATACGTATTTAAAAGGTATGCAAAAAAGGTATTAAAAAAAAATTTTTACAGAAATTATATTTATTGAAAACATATAAATAAAAGTACAAAATATGTGTATTGAATTTAAATATTAAAAATTAAACACATTTATTTTACTTTTCTTAATAATTCTTTAAAATTTCGAGAGCCACAAATAATCCTTCAAAGAGCCGCATGTGACTAGCGAGCCGCAGGTTGCCCACCCCTGTTATATACTTATTTTGTTTACACGCTATTAAATGCTGTTATGATTTGAGTAAATGTGGATGTAGGTAATGGTATCTAATTGTTCATTATAAATAAAGGTCTACATGCATAATCCCTAGGCCGTTTCAACAAATTGAGATATTCTTAATAGTTTCAATATGGTTTTAAAAAAAAATTAATATGTCAATTTTATCAATTTTTTTGGTGCTTTTGTAATATCGTACAGTCAGTCAAAATGCAAATCACACAGACTTATGCTAGTGATCCTGAATAAGTCTGCTAGCCTAAAAAGCCAAGCGCTGCTGTTGGTGTGGTGATTTTCAATTACCCCGATTGTACATGTACATAATACGTATGAGAAGAGTAACAATTTTTATAAATCTATAAGAGCCCATTTCACTACTAGACAACTACATATAATATATCAAGGCAATTATTATATTTCTTAAATACGATTTCTTATATACGCAAAGTTAAAATAGATCCACTGTACTTGAAAATTTAATTTAGGTTAATAGGATTTCCTTTTTCATGGATTCATTACTGCTTATAATGTCGCACTGTACAAAGTTAAATACCTAACTCTCTATAATCTTATTTGATTGAAAAAACATTTTAATATAGTAATTACTCTCAAATAAAATTTGTTAGTAAAATATAAAATTTATAGACCTTAAAATTTACATGTCACAGTATTAATCCTATAACGTTGTCTCTTGAGATAGCAAAAAAATAAACTCATTTTTCAAGATACACAGTCGAACGTGTACTATATATGTGTCATTTATGTTTTTATTAATCTTTATACGAATTAATTTCGTGTTTAATAGGTGGTATTAATGTACCATTTTACTTTTTAAACTTAAAATGTATTGGTTCGTACTATTTGATGTGTATAATGCTCGACAGATAAAGACTTAAATTAAAATTAACATGCAAAAATAGTTTTTTTTTCTTGTATAATGAGCAGTAAACGTATTTTATCAACACAAAACCGCTTTCAGGAAATACAAATTTCAAAATTAATAGTTGCTCAAATATAGAAATATTTTTTAGCAACTTTTACGTAGCTCATAAAAATTTATCATAAATACACATTTAAACTGTCATTGCGCAGAAATTTTTACATTGTTTTTCTTACAATGTATGCCTAAACCAGTGAAATACGCTAATTTTCCCTTTTTTAATCACTTTGTAACATATAAAGGATACGCACTATAATTTATTTCTGTATAAAGGGTACACCATAAAAACGGTTAGGAAACGACTGACCAAGACCACAATAAACACCGAGTGTTTCTTTTAATTCAGTCAATAGATGCAGGCAGTTTTTTGAAAAGTTGTAAAATTTAACTTATCGATATAAAAATTTGAAATAGGCATGTTGTCGACAAAAGCTTCCAGTTTTGAGTTAGAACAAATTCGAGGTATAGAAATTCGACTATTATACATGTTAGGTGTAGTTCGCGTAATTTAAGATACGGAAAGTTGCCGCTATAAATATCAATATTTGTATAAACATTAACGTTATACCTATTTGTTTTTTTAAATGTTATAATATTATAAAATAGGTTCCTAGAATTAAATGTAGTATACTATAGGATGTACTAATTATTATTAGGTACGAACTTCCGCAGAAGATTTTGTATTTATTTACTAAATTCCAAAGAACCGATAATACATCGGTAGTATTCGGGTATTCTCGTCATGTTGCATGCATTACTCTATTGCCGTTACTTTTAGTGACGTAGAACGTTGCCATGCAAGTGTATGCTACAAGTGGTTATTTACCCATGTTTTTGTTTATTAGATAAAACTGCCCCATATTTGAATATGTATTTAATATTAGCGGTATTGCTGTGATAGGTGTAAGTTTTAGTGACACTTATTATGAAGAAATTACCTGTGATTTACAAACCGGAATAGCATACCTGTTCATTGCTACAGTGCGCGAAGTGTTTTTAAAATGTTATCTTTGGGTGTGTAAAATATTTAATTCGTTCGAATATTATAAATTGACCTTTTTATGTATTTTAACATTCATTTTAAGTGTTTCATGTGATATGTTTTATATAAAGGTATCTACACATTTCTTTCTATAATTTTTGTTGGCATGGTACATAACCTCAAATTAAATAGTCAGTTATCAGACCTCAATAGAAAATTCGTGGCTATATTTAAAACCATTTTATCATTTCAGTGTTTGCACTTATTCCTTTGTTTTTAAATAACCGAAAACTATAATTTTGTATAGAAGCCATGCGAAAAAAGCAGCATTGTGGGCGGGTCCGTATGTACACACCAGAATGTTACAGTTAAAATCGAAATTAATTTTTTGTTGGAAGTTAAGTTAAATTTTTATCTATACGAAATAATGCATTAGCATAAGGCATATTATAAAAAATACAGAGAATATCCAAATTTTGTTGTAACTGTACTAGCACATCGGGGTACCTAACAGAAAGGTGAATGCCATGTAGAACGTGATTCCAGCATTCCGCATAGAGCCGGTCTCTACACTGTTAAAATCTGCAGGGTATTACATTAGTTGTTAAAGCCATAAAATTGAGTAAAATTTGACATATCTATGCTATATACCTACCCTTTTGCAGTACCCCTAATATTTCTTAAAAGATGGTATGTAGGATTTTCAAATGCCGATAATCAAACAAATTGCTGTTTTGAAGTTGTTTAAAAGTTTAAGTTCTAAATTCTAAAGTTATTACATTCGAAATGGTTTTACAATTTAAAATAATTAACTTTTTCGTTTGTCTGTTGCACGTAGCTATTAACATGTCAATTTAGTAATTTATTCTTATTTCTTTTAATTGATTTATCATTTATAAATAATGTTCAATTTATATGATTATTTCGTTATTTTAAAAGGAAATTTTATTTAAAAAATTTTTAAATTAATGTAGGGTTTCAGTAAAAATAAGAGTTGTTATTGCGTAATATACGTAACTAATTATTTTTTTAAAATGTTCCGAAATGGAATTATTCTAATGGAAGTAGATACGTCTTATTTTATGATCCCTTAATTAAAGTGCGATTGAGCAGTGGTTTTTAACGTTTTCGTAGTCACGGTCTCTTTAAAATCATAAACTATTTTAGCGGTCTTTATAAACAGCTTTCGTGGCCACCCCTTATTTTTCGCGACCCCCGGTTTAAGAAACACTGATAGAGAATACAGTACTTTTATTTATTTTATAATACATCATTAGAAATTGTACTTAAGTTTGTTTGGTTAGGAGTGGTAATAATATTATAATGTTTATTTAACTTAAAGATATGCTAATTCTTATCAATACCTTTAAATAAATAGTTATTTTTATCATATAAAAACGGCAACTTAAATTCATATAAAAACTATGTTACAATGATGAAATACATACTTGAAAATATCTTGTTTGATTGTAATATTTTTAACGATAGTTTTATAACTAAATTTAGTTGCAATAATTTTTTTAAACAAAATGTGAAGCAAATTAAAATATCGCAAACAAAAATTAACTTCTAAAATAAAATACCTTAGAAATGTTGAAATTACAAAACTACGGAAATACCCGAAGTTACAAGTTATCATGACAGAACTTTCAAGTTTTTGTAATTTGATTACTGTATTTTTAAATTAATTATAATTTAAAAGCCAAAACGAAATTTAAATTCAGTTCTTGTTTACAACCTCAAGGCATCATACATTAATTGTAATTTCCTTCGTTAAAAACTAATATTAATATTGATTTACAGCTGTTACTATTTAAGTAGTAAATATTTGCTATTTAGTAAATCATAATTTTCTCAACTAAGAATGTAAAATTGATCGCTATAAAAAACTACAAGTGGTTCTATTTAAAAATAAAGCAAGAAATCACATTACTATTTTTTCTGTTTGCAGCATTTTTTAGAATACCATGATGAGGAATTAGCACTGAAAAAATAGATTAAAACTACAGTCATTAGAACAAGTGTGCTGTGGAAGAACACATCACGATAAAAAATTAATTGCAATCATCTGGCTGTTCGCTGAATATTAGGGCCTTTTCTTTTGAAATTTTATCGGAGTGGTTTAACGTTTACAGATTGTATTCAATAATCACTGGATTTTTTAAAGTTTTTAATCATTTGACGGTTAAAATATACACTTTCAACTTTCATTAAAATATTAAGTTTGAAATTTCAGGTTATATTTTGAATAGTTTGTCTTACTAAAGTATTTTAAATAGGCGATGCACACATTCATATTCATAACCTTAATTTAACGCAATTGTGTTTGTAATTTATTGATTACAGAAAAGTTAATTGCTTAGAATATTACAATTTTAGTAGATATTTGCTATTTATTTGGGTTTTGTACCATGTTCAATAACCAGCATATATTTAAGTTATAATAGACACTGATAACTTTAGTGAATAGTGGCACCGTTTATTTTTAGTAATTATTCAATAGTATTTTAAAATGACATCGAGAAAGAAGAAAAGGCAGCAGGATGGATTCATTAAAAAAGTTTCCTCTCTTTTTAATTTGGACACGGTGAGTGTTGTATTACAGCGAGCTATGATTTTCTGTTTATTCATTATCGATGAAATGGATCTTTGTATTGAATATGGGCACCTATTAATGAATATTAAAGTGGTTACGTTTATTTCTACTATAAGAAATATCAAGTTATTTTATAATCATGTATTCTTATGATAGTCATAAATAAGTATAAAATAAGCATAAGCTGTTTTAAAACATTTTGACCATAAGTTGTTTGCCTACAAAATACAATCTCGTAAAGAAGGTTATGTGAAATAGAAAAATTTCAAAAATTAATGTATCGCTTATTATCAAGAGAAGTGACTCAACTCAAAACAGGTGATGTATACAGAGCCGGATTTCCCATAAGGCCGACTAGATGCGGTCCTAGGACAGCCAGATATTAGGGGCGGCTAATCGTGGAAAAAAATGTCATCATGGAGCTGAGAAGGGGGCGGCTGGAACTACACAACCTAGGGCGGCCAAGATTGCTAGTCAGCTTCTGGATATACAGTCGAACCTCGATAATTCGAAGTTGAAGGGAAACAAAAAATAATTCGTGTTATCAAAAATTTGAGTTATCGATATAAAAATATTAACGTTGAAATAGGCAAATCTTAGGGAAAATGGTTCGAGTTATCAAAAATTCGGCCTATTGAGGTTCGACTGTATTTATGACATTTTTGTCGACGAGCGGTATACGTATATATTTTTGTTGTTGTTGGCGCCTTTTTATACCTGTATCAGGTTTAGGCGTTTTCCCCGCTTGAAACTTTGTTGTGAATGTTGTAGTGTTTCAAAGATTCAAGGCACCTACAGTTTTACGTGGGTTGCGAACCACGGCAATTTCTAGGGAAAATTTTTCGAGCAGTTTTACTCTTGCCAGGTGCTCAGCCTTGCGAAGAGAAGAGGAACGTGAAAAATTTTCGATGGTCGGCGCGGGGATTCGAACCACTTCGAATCCACCTCGCTAGCGCAGCAGCCCAAACACTAAACCACTTGCGCCACGCTTCCTCCGTATATATTTTTAATTGCGCAAAACAGAATATACAGAAAGAAAAAAAAGTCTTCTTAAAATTAGTCAGCGTGTTATAGACCGATGCGTATTATAGGCTAATAATTACCGTAACTAGTTTTTCTTATTTTTTGCTTTGTTACCCATCTCGTCTTAAGGTTTAATTTATATATTGTTCTGAAAATCTGAACTCTTAATTCTATAAAAATGTTATAAATCTATATATTTCCGAAAATCTTACACGTTTATTTTTATAGTTTTACATGATTTAAACAGAGGTAATATGTGCAATTTTTTTCACAATATTTAAAAAAAACTGAATAAATGACACGGTAATTCTATGGTATTGTCGCTGGTCTTAGGGTACTGTAAATTACAAAAATGAGATAGTAAGTCGAATAATGTAACTTGTTCAGAGGATAAATTAAATAGATTTACAAAATATGCTGTATTGCTAAACTTGTTCTAATCAAATAAGTTAAAACATAATGTAACTCTTAAACCTAGTATTAAATGGTAATTATTTTAGTTAATATATCGTCGGCGATACTTCAACACCGCGTAACTAGCTTTTGTCATAAGGTGGAATTTCCAATGTTATTTTATTCAATGTTAGTCTATGGAAAAAAACTAGTTACGCGGTATTGCAGTATCGCCGACGATATTTTAAAACTCAATTAGTATAAAAAACATCTATTAACTATGAAATTATTGTAAAAGTAACACTTTATGTGTGCGATTGACGAAATTGACTGATGGCAGTGTTCTCGATTTTTTTTTCAAATTGTTTCTTAATATTTTGGTAAAACTATTATTGAAAGACAAAAAACGCGGTGATCAATAGGACAAGAATTTTCAAACAATTAAAATTGTATTTTAAAATACCCACTCATATTTAAAAAAAAATCTATCTTTACAAATACAGTAGTCGCCGCTTAAGTGGTTCACGTCGGTCCATTCTATTTTGACCCATATAAGCGGCGAGCCACTTATACGGAAAAACTGTTATTCAATAGATATTAATTTCGAATACGTACATTTTATGTACATTATATATAGGTATATAAGTATATACCTATATATAATTAAAAAATAATAATTTATATACCTATACAATAGTTATATACATTTGAAATAATCTATGAACTTCATTTGTGGCATGTTACAACTTTTATTTTAAACAATATTTTCAATTTTAGAATAGGTTTGAAATTCACTTTGTTCTCCATTTTCTTCCAAAAACTTTCTTTAACATTTTTACCACTTTGTAAAAAGCGGGAGAACTTCATAAATAAATTGACGATATCTTTAAAATTTTACCTGACACATAACAATATGTAAGGAAAAGGACAAATACAATAGGCAGATTAACATCCACATTATAGTTTTAACTTTTGTTCATTGGCCCGAGAGGATTATTATTTATCTATTCTATTATACAGGTACAAATAACTGATTTTGTGAATCACTTATCCGAAAACTTGATTCATTTATACGGCGGTTTTTAAATGTTTTTATATTGTTTGATTTGGTTCCACAAAATTTGACCCATATAAGCGGCTGACCCATTTAAGCAGTGAACCACTTATGCGGCGACTACTGTACTTTGAAAGTAAAATGAAAGGTTATATCTTTACTAGTTTTCATAAGACGAATTTTTGTAGTTTTTTATTAATATAATTTTGAATTTCCAAACTATTGAGTTTAGAAAAAAAAAACGCTTATATAAAGTTTGTTTTTCTAATTGTTTTCTAACAAATATCAGAACTCTAAGTCCTATTTATGAGTTGAGGCCAAAAAACTATGGAAGCTTCCTTTTTAAGGCCGCGGTCCGATAGAAGTGGATTGATTTAGACTTGCGCAGCTCCATTCTCATTTTTTTTCTACCAACTAATTAATCACTCTTAAGAAAAATTGTATTATAAAAAAATAGGAATAGAGGAACGTAGGACTACAGGGTGACATATTTTGTTTTGCTCAAAACTGATAATAAGTATATCGGTGTTCGAAAAAGAATTGCAAAGTAGCTGAAATCAAACCTAGATTAAGGGGCAAAAAAAGTGAACTTTTTAAACTATAATTTCACAAAAACTAAAGATTTTTATTCAATTTAAAATATGTTATCCTGTAGAGACATCTTTTATGTATCAATTCCTTCAATACTGTTACTGACAAGTATCTTATAACAATTCGGGAAAGGAATCCTCTATAAATGTTAGTTGTTGGGTTATGTTCTATCAACAACGTTTTTTTCTCATAGTATGTACCTGCATACTTGTATCAATATAAGTAACAATAATTATGAATAATCATAAGTCCTAGAAATATGATATAACTAATTGTAAAACTTTATATTAAAATTCGATCAGTGCAAAGGTGCAACATTAAAATATGATAGATTTGATAAATTATTTTTAAGGTTGCTTCAGTAATAATTTGTTAATCGTGTTTAAAAACCTAATAAATTTATATATGCATGTTTCTGAGCTAAATATTAATTATATCTGTAACATCTAATATATGATGCTCACTTCATAAACTCTTAAAACTCATAAAATTTTTATGACTGCTGTAAAAATTCTGGTACTATTTTCTTAGAATGTTACTAACATTTTGCAACTCAAAAGCGTCTCATAGATTCCAAAAAGTTGGAAAGTGCTGGTTTATAGGAAGTATTCGTGATGTCAGCTTTTACATTCGAGGTTACCAATGTTACATAAGTTAAATCTTTCCTTAAAACCATTGATTTCAAATTCTGCAGGCATTCGCAGTATGTTCACCTAGATTTATTGGGGTAAATGCATAGAATTTTTATACTTTCTCTTAAACTTGCAAGAGAACTATTATCCTTTTAACGTTTCATTTTTCATTAAAAAGATACATACCTATATACAATTATACACTTCCACTTAAGAAATTTATTAAAATAAATAAAGGGTCAAGTAACTTATGTAATTAAGTTAACTGTAAGATGTTTTTAAGAGTACTTGTCGAAATAAAGCGAGAATTGAATATAAACAAGTACTTAAAAATAGGTACAGCAGGTACCATATTTTTTAAAATAATATCTTGACAATTATTCTAATAGATAAATATATGTAAAAATGTAATTCACAAACTTTGAAGGAATGCTTTAAAGAAATAAAATTATATATAGTAGGGTGCTGTGTTTAAAACAACTATTTTTTATACTCTATTCATAAAATATTGTTGCAAACATTTAATTTTAATTCTGAATAGTCGCTAGTTAATTTTAAAACTTCTCTATTCATATAACATGTAAATCTAAATTTTTTTTTCAATGATCTATATTTCAGCTTCATTTTATGCGCTGGTCTTGCTCTAAACAGCAAATTGTATGGAAAATATCAATCGTTAAAAGTGCACATAGTTGAATCTATGTAAATTGACTGGTTTCACCGCTAAATAATCTTAGTCAATTTCTATCGAATTGAAAATTGGGACCATTATAAAAAGTATTTAGCGATCAAAATGCGACATGATTAGAATACAAGTGATTGGAATTATTAAGAAACACGAAACAGGGTGTTTGGGATACAATATCTGGTATTACAAATTGTTATTATCGGAAAAATTGAATCAAATCGCGGTCTTGGTAGACAAAAATTTTCCTGACTCAAAAACATAATTAAATGGACTTAAATGCCACTTCAACCATTATAAAAAGGACCAAAAACAAGAAAGTCCAAAGTCTTCTTTGTTTTTTTTTGCAGAAGTCATCGGCTACTTTCATTAGTTAAAGGGAACGGCCATTTTAAGACGAAGAATGTTTTGGACTGTTTCACGTCACTATTGTTATAATAAAGATAAATTGTTTGATGAGTATGCAGTTGCCGAAAAATTGATTAAAAAATTAGTTCATTTCAACAGTTGCATTATATCTAGTATATGTTGAACAAGTTTAATTACTTATATGATATTCACAGATTTTAATTATTTATTATATGAAGGGTCATCCAACTAACCTGATGGGATTTGAAATGTTAATAAAACGCAAACGGATAGAGATGTTTTAAATTAAATTTTTTTTAAGGCTCTCCAATGCCATTTTACGTAAAATATAATATTCGTTAAATCTCCAACGCGACTTCGTATAACTTCGTTTGGTCGAAGTTTCGATAACATCGGCGCACAAATGTGGTTCTATATCGTTTATTTTGATAGTGATGTTTACTTTTAGCTGCTTAATGGTTGTCGAATTATTGCTATAGGGGAAAGTGGGGTAGCCCCAGACAGCGGATAACCGCGGACATTAGAATTTCCAAGAACCTAATCACGTTGCATTGGTAAAATTTTCTTTAAAATAAGCGTCTTCTAGAGTAAAAACATATGCAATTTAGTTGTCAAGTAAACACCGAGTCTGTTACAATTTAAGGAGTAGTTTGAAACATATAAAAAATTTTCATCTCGCTCGTCAGATTTCATTTCAAGTTATCAACTAGAAAACGTAAGTGTGAATACTTATTTTTTTTTAAGTTGAAGAAAATGCATTATATTTAAACTTTGTAATAGTATTTGAAATATTTCTACTACATCTTAGGAGCTCTGAATAAAAATGTTGAATATTGAGAATCGGGTACCCCCGGACACTAAAATAGCGGGTATCGCCAGACATTATTTTAGCTTAATTAATAATCTTTTTCAAAAGTTACTCTATACTACAGTTGAAATAAATAACTTGTCGGTGCTTTATTATTTACTGTGATAATAAATAGTGGTTAAATTACTGTACTTTAGTCAACTTTGTGTATTTTTCACATCCAGTACGAATCGCAACGGTGGTCAACATCTATACTGACCCGGTGCCTTCAATCAGCACAGCACATTTATTAAAACAACTGTTACGATTTCCTGATGCATCAAAAAAACATTTAGCAACGGAGCTCAAAAAACCCATAAGAGCGATATTTTAACATCTCTATTTAAACAAAATTTAGAGAAAAAGCAGAAAACTAAAAACAATAAATTTGTCAAAGCAAAAAAACAAAAAATTGCTAAAAATATTGAAAACAGACAAAAATATTCGAAGTTTTTCCCAAAAAGACAGGGAGAAAGAAACCGAATGCATCATATCCAAAAAGACTTTTGATGAAGACTGGATTCAATGTTATGAGTGCAAAAACTGGGCACATAAAAATTGTTTAAATATTAAATATTTTTTTGATGTTTATAAGGCCAAAAAACGATTGGGCCACCAATAAGTACTAGTCCGGGGCTACCCGCCACTTTTTGTATTGCCAAAAAATAAGGTCAAATTGGATTGGCCATATTTCCTAAAAAAACAAATATATCATTACAAATTGTTAATTATTATAAACTTAAAAGTCCCTACATTCATTTTAAATCATAAAAAAAAAAAATATTTATTTATATTTTTTATTTCTAATTCTTTCAAGTGTCCGGGGCTACCCCATCTTTCCCTACACTTTACGTTTGAGATAATCCCATAGAAAAAAATCTAGCGGCGATTAATTCCAAGAACGCGAAGGCCTATTTATTTTCATACGCCAGGAAATTAGGCGCCCATAGAATTTTTGCATCAGTAAGTCTATGGTTTCATTCAGTGGGAGGCAAGTTGGGTCGTCTTGTTGAAACCAAAAATTTTTCACACCTATATCAGTCAATTGGGACCAGAGAAAATTGGTTATCATTTCGCGATAGCGCTATCGATTCACCATTTTGTCAAAAAATACGCCCCTAGAATGCAATCGGCCAAAAAAGCACTAAACTGTGATTATCTTTGGATTTAGATTATAAATAACGCGAGGATTATCATTAAGTTAAATACGACAATTTTGTTTATTGATGTAATCATTAAGGCTAAAGTGCCCCTCCCCGCTAAAAATGATTTACTGTTCAAAATGTTGATTTATCTTCAAATGTTCTAGCGTCCAATTAGCACATTCACGACGTTTAAGATGATCTGTCAGCTTCAGTTCTTGTATCAATTGAATATTGTAGGAATGCAGATTCAAGTCTTGATTTGAAAAATTTCAGTTGCTAAGATAGACGAGAAATAGATCTATTCGGATCTTCTTGCAAAGTTTCGCGAACATCATCAATGTTTTTGGTAGTGCGTTGTGTACGTCTTTATGGGGTACATATTGAATCACACACCGAACCGGACGACTGAAGTTGTTAGGTCGGTAGAACGATTATGTTGACCATATTTGCTATGGATTACGTGAAAACAAGCTTTTATAGGACTAGAATTTTGGCAATAAATTTAAAATGTTTCGCACTTTTGCTGCATTGTATAATTCCCCATGATGTTTTGGCAATGATTCGTAATAATGTCTGTCAAAAAAAAATGACAAAAACTTCAACTGTTTATCGAGGACATTTATAGAAAGTCCTACCAGGTTAATTGGGTGACCCTTTATTAGAGTTGTTCTGGTTGTGCGGGATATGTGATATCGGTAAATCAGACTAATTATATTATTTATAATTTTAGAATTATCAAAAAGATGCATTTTGGTAGGGTAAAGTAGATTATCATGACAAGTACTTAGGGTGTTCTGCTTAAAATAACAAAGTGAATGTGTGTTTTCGGCGTAACCGACAATCTACGAATTTCAAAAATAATTATAAAACATGCCGTTTAGACATTCGGTTAGCATATTAAAAAAGAAACTTTTGTAATATTAGTAGGGATAATGAAATTTTGAAGAAAACATGCTAAGTTGAACCATCCTATATATTTAGTATATTTTTAGAAATGGAGCTTAAAGTGGTTCTTTTCTCAATATTTTGCTCTTCTCATTTTAACGAATATTTTATACGTTCCAGAAATCTTTTACCGTGTTTTCTATAATAAGTATTGAACAATTTTCAAGTTCATATTATGAAGATTTGTAAAAGAAAATATTCAACTACATTTTTAAAAGTTGGAATCATCCGAAGTAGTATTCTTGAAATAAAGTTTTCATGAAGATATTCCAGCTTTTATAGAAACTCTTGAAATCAATAATTAATGTCTAGATGTAAAACTTCGCTTGAGTACTGAAATTTTCACGGAATTTCCAATAGAAAATTTGTTGCCTGCCGGTAGAATTTTAATTTATTTTGTTATATAGTCATGTCCACTTTTTGATTCATTAGATTGAATTTATTATAAAATGCTATTGAATGGAAATCTTTTTTATGGTCAACATTAATATGCTTACAATACCTAGCAAACAAATTTTAAAATATTTCGGTAAAATTCGTAAGTATTTATTTACTATATTAAAGTTTAGAAAAAGTTTTACATTTTTACATATTCAAATGCATTTTATTTATACAACAAAAAAACTTTATTGTAAATTGAATACATACTTGCTAAAACTTGGAATTTCTAATATTAAGAGGAAAGTAAGTTTGTGCATTCCTTTTCTACCTTACAAGATTTTTGAATGGCTTTTCAATAACCTTTGTTATTTTTTAATATGTATCTAACTGTGAACCTTCTGGTGACATGTTTAAATATTACAAAATGCAGAAATTAGTTTCTTTTTAGTAATTAGTTATTTTGTAATTTATTTTATATCTATTCGTAGAAAAAAGAGCGAAATATTATTAGAGCATAATAATTGATTATTTTTATTTATTGTAGAATAAGTTTAATATAATATCTTGACATAAAAATCAGAAGTTGTTATTGTTAGTTTAGATTACTGTAGCAAAAACTTTAGCATTGTGTCCGTTACTCACGTACTATTCGTTTTTTCTTTCAAACTTTTTTTCACAATGTAGATCTGTCATGTTAGGATGTTCTATTGCTATTGTAGCGCTTTTTATTTCAGATTACGCTTACTTGTACTAAAGAAAAAAATTACAAAAACAATAATGCAAGCCTTTAATTAAAAATAAAAATATATCTTTTATACTAGCAATATATGATATGATGTTAAATATTAGACATAATTTTGACTACATTTTCCGTTTATATTCATAACAAATCTATTTGTATGTATTTTATTGATTTTATATTTCCGATAACTTAAAAAGTTGGAAAATGATTTAATTTTTGAATTCTACCTATTCAATTTACGAAGTAATTAAACTTGAAATTGCTAGGGTTGAATATGAACCTGCAATATTTTTGTGTTAGCTATTTTTGTTGAAGTTCGGTTTCTGTGTTTGAATGAAAAAATCTGTGTTAACCAAACCGCGAAATCCAATAAACTTTGAAGCTTTTCGTGGATTACATCCAAATTCATTTTGTATGTATTGTCACAACCTGTTCTTTTTTCATTTTTGTTAAAACAACTTAATCACCTAGCATTTATAAAATCGATTTCGTTATGTGCTGTATTTCAATTTGTAGCTTGTAGGTATTGATTTGTACAACATGGGAATTTGAATCTTATTCTAAATAACTAATTTCCATAAACACTCCAGATTTAGCAAATTTTCTATTTACATATGGATACTTATAAACATTTTGAAACAGAACTTTTCTTATGAAAATTATAAAACAAAAATTACAATTAATGAATCGTTAAGACACATTTTTTAGTATACACACATATGTCTTGGTCAACTATTAATAAATACTGGAAAAATTTATACCTAATATTATACTCAAATTAATGATTATGTATAAAATCAATAAAAATATATAGTTATCTCCATTGTATTGGAGAGTAATAAAATTATTTTGTTGTATAGAACAATTATTTGTATACGCAAAAGTCACTTTAACGCGTATTCAAATTCTGTAATAAAACCTATAAACATTTTCCAGTCTTTGTTGTGAGATTAAAACCATGTGTTGTTTCAGCTTCCACTTTATTAACGTTCGGCTAGGAGGGTTAGGTTTTGTCAGTTTTGATATCGCTTTACTTGCAGTACCTCCATACATTAACTGATACATATACTGTGTTTATGTGTATAATACATTCTCTAAAATTTATGGTTTTTACGTTTTTAAAAAGATCACGCAACAGAATAAAACTAATTTAAATTGAAGCACATCATGCACGATGTCATTATAATAATACTTTTAAAAATTATAGAAAACGATTTTATTTTAGAAAAAATGCTAGTCTATAAAATGTTATAGCGAAATATAATATATAATATAATATATGTAATATACATACGCAATTCTCTATTATTTCCAATAAGGGGTATTTTTGTGATTCTTAAGTTATACAAATAAATTTATGGTAGCGCCTTCCGAAAAAAAAACGTAGTAGGCCAAAATATATAATAGGTA
Source organism: Sinopyrophorus schimmeli (assembly GCA_036325965.1). NCBI lineage: Eukaryota > Metazoa > Arthropoda > Insecta > Coleoptera > Elateridae > Sinopyrophorus > Sinopyrophorus schimmeli. The sequence continues at coordinate 5,488,028 of JARFIZ010000001.1, forward strand.
GAATGAAATCTCTTTTTCCTACTCAAAGGTATGGGTTAAACTTGCTTGCTGACATACAATTTGTCATATTTACCAACTCGTTTGTTTATCGAATACTAAATATAAATATAGTACAAATTCTGCAACTATCTACAAACTTTTCTATATGCAAATATACGTTTTTTATTGATTTATTATTTACCTTGTTGGCCCACATACATATCTCTTTGTGTTATATTAAAATAATCTTAAAGTTTTTAGATTTGTTTTAATTTCATTATTAAATTATCGAAGCTATGTGATATTTCAAAACACAATATTTTGCTTAATTCTGTTAAATTTATGATATTGCTTTGCAAAGTGACTACCGATCAACAGAAGGGAGGAACGCATGACAACTCAAATGCGACTTAAAAAAATTATTTGGTGCAGAAATTGTTATTTTTATGTACGTTTATAAAGAAATAAACTATAAGAGTTTAAATTTATTTTATGATAATAAATAAAGGAAAATAGATAAGTTTATCTTAATTTTCAGTTTAGGTATTCTATGGCAGCGTGTCTAAACCGCGTTCACACTGCGACCCAAGTTTTATACGTTATTGCATCTAACGCCTAGCCAATTACATAATCTCTAATCAGTCCCCGACCTTTATAAATTTCTACCTTACTCAAAAGTTGAGAAACACTGCTCTATAGGTGTATAATGATATATAGAATGCTGTAATTCGGATTTTCCAATTTAAGTAAATGTATAATATTTATTTTAATTATGCTGAAATTCTACCTTTTACTCGTTTTACTGAAGCTATATTACACTTTGGAAAAAAAATGTTTTATTATATTCCACTTTTCTCTCTATCAAAGATTTATTTTTCATTTTCACAAGATGTCAATTAGCTCATTAATTATTTAATTGGTTAATAATTAAGTGAGAGGAATTGTGGCGCAAGTGGTTAAGTGTTTGGACTGCTGGGCTAGCGACGTGGGTTCGAAATGAGTAGTTGGAATCCCCGCGCAAACCATCCGAATTTTAACGCTTCTCTCTTCGCTAAGATCTTGTGCACACGTAACGTCTTGTCTTAGACACGACATCTGAAGGAGTACGCATACTTGCAGCGCTTGTATTTTTAAATGTATTCTTTCACACAAGGCCTCAGCGTAAATTCTTCGTCTCGTTATGCAAACTTTATGTAGCTAGGCGTATTTGTTCATCGTACGGTTTCTTCAAAATGAGTGAAAACAGTAACATTGTGCAAATAATAGAAAAAACATGAGTGTTTTGGATAAATGGAACTAAAATTTTAAATAATTTTTGAAATGTATTTAACCATTCTATAGAATAGTTGAAATTTGGTATCATCCTCTGACAATTCTCTTGCAGAAATATACAATCTTTTGCTAACATTTAATTAAATATATGAATGAATATAAAACCATTTATGTGGCCTTCTTTGCCTTCGTCGACGAATATTTTGGTAAAACAAAACGGTCTTTTCATTCCTAGAGATCTTTATTAATAATGCAATAAGATTACTGTAACGCTCTGTGTGCACAAAGGCAAAGCGTATTTGAAACGTCGCGTCTCTGCAAGGCGAAACTTATACCCGTATAAGAAGAGACGCTACATGGACAGAAGCTGTAAGGTTGAGCACCTAGTAAGAGTTAAAAACTGATGGAACGTTTCTCTAGAAATTGTCGTGGTCAGAACCCACGTAGAGCCCGTCTTAAGATTTTTGGCGATTGGCCATTTTTTCTGGAGACAATTGGCCCCACTCACGATGTAGCGATTTATTCCGCGACTTTAAACTTTTGTGGGGTTTAGTATAGGCCCTCCAAAATGGATCACACGCTGTAGTCCATCAGGTTGTGGTCCGGGGAGTAAGGCGGTCATTCCGCAGATGTGATGAAGCCCGGAAAATGTGCGTTGCAGCATTCCTGAGTCGTTTTCGCCTTGTGGGCCGCTACAGAATCCTGTTTGTAACGTCGAGTTTTGCTGCGGAAGTGCTGCCGGGCCCAGGGAAGTACTTTTCTCTCGAGAACGACGCTTGGATACACTTTTTGATTGATTTTTACTTTTTGATCCACGATAACAAGAAGATCTTGTCGCTTGTGCAAATTCCGCTTTAGACCATGACGGAGTCCGGTTTTCGCGGTGTTCAACTATGGCAGATGTGCCGGGAGCTTCTATATATCCGGTCGTTTTGGTGGTTGTGAGCTTACTCCACGTTGAACAGCTTCTCGTCTGTGAAGATGAACCGCTCCCATCACTTAAATGCGGCCCGGCTATTGAGTTGGCAGCATCTTTCCATTCACCTGGGCTTGTTCTATTCGTGAGAAACTGAACTTTTTGGGCCTTGTACGGCATGAGTCCGAGCACCTCTTTCGCCATTCGCAGCACTAAACGGTTACCGATACCGGTTTCACGAGTGATCTTCCGCATGAAGACCCTCGCTTCAGAATGAGCTGACAATTCTTGGAAGTGTTGATAGTCCGCTGTCTTCCACTTCCTGAACGGCGACCATTATGGCCAACCTCATTGAAATGGCGACTTGCGTCAGACTCTTTTTGTTGAGGCACATTGAGCAAACGAACAATATCACGTTGACATTTTTCTTGAAAAAAAAAGCTCAAAAATAGCAGCACGTTTGATTGACAGTGGAAAAAAGAAAAGAAGTGCTATAATATTTTATCTAAAATAAGTGAGTCTAGTAAAAAAATATGGAGAATTCGATAGAACAAAAATTGTTTGTCTACATTACAAAACTTTCTTTCTAGAACACAATAAATTTTAACCGATTTTTTTGTCCCACCCTGTATATATAATAATTAAATACTTCTGAACAAACGTATTTTAATTTGAATATTAAGCTCTAAACAACGTCTAATATATTATCAGTTAATACAAGTAAAGGTTTATATAACCTTTGAAATCTTGCAAATATGAGTGAATTTATAAACTATAATATTCTGTACAAATATATACGCTATGTAAGCATTTTACCCGCATTTGAAATTTAATTGAAAGTGTTAACATTCAGGTGGTTAATTAACTAGAAATTGCAGTAAAAGGTAAACTTTGTCAATTATTTTAGAATCACTAACCATAATGATAGAAAATTATTTTCAATAGCCGTCATAATATTTTGTTGTAGTACATGTATCGATAAAACATTTTTCTGCGTGTTTTACTACACTACAACAATTTTAGTTTGATTAATCAATAAAATATATAAGTAAGTATATTTAAATTTAAGAAGTATCGATTTTGTAAAGAAAGATCGCGTAGATGGTTTACTAAACAAGAGAATATGATCGCGTACGAATGTGATGACCGCAAACGGTTAGAACGTGCTACATTATTACTATCTCAGGAAGCATCAGTAGTTTTTACTACGAAACGTGTACCATGTACTGATGATAACGTTATTGAATTTATATTAAATTCAATTATTTTATATAGACTTTATGCACATTCTAATTTCAATAATATACTTTAAAAAAAATAGAAAAACTAGACTTTATTCCAAAATTAACTTGTCAGTAGATACCTTCGAAAGTTTGTTTTTTTAAACGATATTTTCAATAATATTTTTTTCGATGATGTCTGCATTTTTATATGAATTTTATGTTACTGCATTTAACTACTTCTAAAAAAGTTTTGTAATAATTCTTATGAACTTATAACAAAAATAATAATATCGTATAGGAAAATGAAGCGCCAAAATTCAGTTGAACTTAAAGTCCTAGGCAAATTGCATCCCTGGTTACATTTGCCCAAAGTTTAGTCATATTACTTTTTCGCCGTATTTGAGTATTTCTTAATATTACTTGATGGGTATATATTTAAATTGTATGTCAATACAGCAGGCTTGAAAACTATAGCAAAATTGTTTATACACCGGGTGTTTTATTTAAAGTGCCACAAGCTTATAACTCCTAAACCAATAAAAAACTCAAAAAAAGTACAAGTATTAAAGTGTCTTTAATTTATTCGGTCTATAGAATGAAATAAGTAAAAATTTTGTATTACTTCCGGTTTAACCGGAAATGGTGTCAACTTGCTTATCTTAAATAGAAGGGTATTTATTTTTTTTTATAATTGGAGAGAGCTCGTCGAGAGCTTTCCAAAAATGTATAAGAAGTGACCATTTGCTCAAAAAAAAATTTTTTTTAAATTAATTTTAATTTCCAATTGTAGTGTTACAGTAAGGTGCCACAAGCTTATAATTCGTAAAATAATCAAAATTTCAAAAAAAGTATAAGTATAAAAGTGTCTTTAATTTGTTCGATCTATACAATGGCATAAATATAAATTTTGTTCTACTTCCGGTTTAACCGGAAACGGTGTCAACTTCTTTATCTTAAATAGAAGCGTATTTATTTTTTTATTATTGGATAGAGCTCGTCGAGAGCTTTCCAAATATGTATAACAAGTGAACTTTTTCTCAAAAAAAAATTAAAAAAAAAAATTTTCATTTCAAAATGTGGTGTTACAATAAGGCGCCACAAGCTTATAACTCGTAAAATAATCAAAATTTCAAAAAAAGTACAAGTATAAAAGTGTCTTTAATTTATTTGGTCTATAAAATGGAATAAGTAAAAATTTTGTATTACTTCCGGTTTAACCGGAAACGGTGTCAACTTCTTTATCTTAAATAGAAGGGTATTTATTTTTTTTTATAATTGGATAGAGCTCGTCGAAAGCTTTCCAAATATGTATAACAAGTGACCTTTTTCTCAAAAAAAATTTTAAAGAATAAAAAATTTTATTACAAAATGTGGTGTTACAATAAGGTGCCACAAGCTTATAACTCGTAACATAATAAAAATTTCAAAAAAAGTACAAGTACAAAAGTGTCTTTAATTTTTCGGTCTATAAAATGGCATAAATAAAAATTTTGTATTACTTCCGGTTTAACCGGAAATGGTGTCCACTTCCTTATCTTAAATAGAAGGGTATTTATTTTTTTTTATAATTGAATAGATCTCGTCGAGAGCTTTCCAAATATATATAACAAGTGACCTTTTTCTCAAAAAATTTTTTTTTAAAAAAATAAATTTTTACAAAATGTGGTGTTACAATAAGGTGCCACAAGCTTATAACTCGTAAAATAATCAAAATTTCAAAAAAAGTACAAGTATAAAAGTGTCTTTAATTTATTTAATCTATGCAATGGTATAAGTATAAATTTTGTTTCACCTGCGGTTTAGCCGGAAACAGTGTCAACTTGCTTATCTTAAATAGAAGGGTATTTATTTTTTTTAATTGGGTAGAGCTCGTCGAGAGTTCTCCAAAAATGTATAACAAGTGACCATTTTCCAAGAAAATCTTTAAAAAAAGAAATCGGTATAAACAAAAACGTACAGCGTAAACGTAAAATTGTTTTCTTATTTGTTATAGATGTTTGGAAAGCTCTCGGGGGGCTCTATCCAATTATAAAAAAAATAAATACTTTTCTATTTAAGATAAGGAAGTTGACCCCGCTTCCGGTTAAACCCGAAGTAAAACAAAATTTTTACTTATGCCATTCCATAGATCGAATAAATTAAAGACACTTTTATACTTGTGCTTTTTTAGAAAATTTGATTAAAATTTGAGTATTCCTAAATAACAATGTTTTGAAACAAAGTTAGAAAAATAATTTTTTTTGTAAAAAATACTAAAACAAGACGAAGGCTTGGGCAAATCGAACTATTTAGTTATGATAACCGCTAAAACACTTCGTTACATGTTTTATGCACAATCGATTTGTTAAAACTGAGATTATTTTTTGTCAACTTAAAAAAAATATGTTTTTAAAACGTAAATAAAATAGCACTCTATCTATCGTGGCTAGAATTGTATTGTTTTAACTATGTACAAACAACTGGATTTGGTTGATCAACTAAAATTTTAGTTGAGAAAACGATGAAGATGGATCTGAATTTCAAAGCTGCGGTAGTGTAATTGAGATGTCGTTGTATTTCTATCTTACAATTATTTGAAGAATTATTTTACATGAAGCTTTAACACCTATTTGTAGACACCCTATGTAGGAAAAGTAATGCTTAGTAATTTGCTGGATGTAAAATAACTTTAAAAAATATCCATTCAAAGATAGATTTCTTACTTTAATTACTTAATACTGAATCAATTTCTAAATTCTAAATTGATAAATCAAAATTGCTAAATGCGATGTTAGTAAAATTTCCAACTTTGAAATAATAAACGTTAGTTTAATTCACCCTAAAATAATTCATCACCTGAAGTTTATTCAATAATTACACGTTTATAAGTGAAAGGAAATGAACATGGATGACACATCGTGATAAGATATTAATTCAAACGTATCTTCAACCCTTTCTCAGCTAGAAATGTCATATAAATTTCACATATCTATCGAAAAGTTTCGTCTTTGACAAAATAGTTATTTTTTAGTAGAACATTAAATATTTTTTAAATATTTTACACAAATATAAAATAATTTGAGAAACCCTGGATAGTAGGTACTGTACTAATATTCAATTTGCTGGTTAGGATAATTTTTTATGTAAAAACTACTTTACTTTTTTAGCTACTTAATCATTAAGTTAAAGATATTACATTTAAATATAAACTTTAAAGATGGACGATTTTCAAATTTTTCTTTACATGGTTTACGTAATATTTAATAATAAATTGTCTTTAGCATCGGCTGTTGAGGGTTGGTGAGAAAATTGGAAAACTTTTTACAACTTCAATTTAACTACTGTTGTTAATACTTAAGACAGCAGTAGAACGGATTACGAAATTGTATGGTTTGGAGTAAAAGTAGTTTAGTCTTTCATACGCATTCTATTATGGGTGCATAAACATCATAATTGGAAATCTATTGATGATATGTTAATGTTCACTGGAATTGGACACAATAAAACACAAATTGTTAACTTGCAACGTTTCGTTTCTTTATTGAAACTTTATCAAGCAACTGAAAATTAACAAACTATAACAACAATAACTACAAGTATTTTATAAAATAATATAAATTATAAAATACCTTAACAACACAAAAAGGAAGTTAACCATTAAAACTCAATAATTCTACATGTGTCAAAATGAAAGATTTTTAAATATGAAAGATTGCAACTATGATTCTAAATAATTATATACGTCAAAATGAAAGTTTTTTTTTTTTTTTAAAATATGAAAGATTGTAACTATGATTCTAAATAATTACATGAAAGGCTGTAACTATGATTCTAAAAAGAAAATTATTTGTAGTTGTATAATTTTGATTTAAATTTTATGATTAATTTTAGTTTTATGTTTTAATTTTATTTAAGATGTCATTATATATTAAACTAAGGCCTTGAGTATCCGAACGCAAATTTACAGTTTTATTAATTTTGATATAAACCATTTCACTTAAATTTCTTTTATGTATATTTTGTTCACGATGTAAAATGGAAACGTTTTCAAATTGGAATTGATGTCCAACATCAAAATGGTGCATAGCTAATGCTGTTTTGTTTGGTTTAACATAATTTATATTTTTACAATCATTTTTATGTTGTTTTAATCTTTCTTCAAGTCTTTGATTTGTTTGACCAATGTAACTACTTCCACAGCTACATGGTATTTTATAAATCAAACCAGATTGTTGAAGAAGAGGAATTGGATCTTTTAATTTGCTATAAACTGTATTAATTGTTTTTATATTATAAAATGCTAGTTTTCCACCTCTTGGTCTAATAAAACGATCTATACTACTGGACAATTCTTTGATGTAAGGAAATTTAAAGTATGTTGTTATTTGTTGGACATCTTTTTTTGTTATTTACCAATTTATAATTATTTATAAATCGATTAATGAGTTTTATAGGGTAATTATTATTAATAAGAAGATTTTTCATGCGTAGTATATTATCTTCATAAAAATCTTCATGGCTTAACCGTAAAGCTCTATCCATAAGACCTTTAATTACACCTATCTTTTGACTCATTGGGTGATTAGAATAGTAGTTTAATAATCGCCCTGAACTGGTAGGCTTTTGATACCAATTCGTTTTAATTTTCCATCTGAACCTCTATTTATTTTTACATCTAAAAACAAAGAGAACAATTATCTTCAATTTCCATGGTAAATTGAATTCTTGGATGGAAGTTGTTGAAACTTGATAGTGTGAGATCAACTTTATCTTTAGGAATAGCCATAAAACTATCATCTACATAAAGTTTTAAAATTGGAATTTTGAAAGGTAAAGTTGTTAAAACTTTCTTAACAATATAATTCATCACTAAATCAGCTATCACTGGGCTGGCTGGGTTACCCATACTACTTCCATCACATTGAAGATAAAATTTACCATCAAATAACAGATAACTGGAATTAAAATAAAATTTGATAAGTTCAATAAGCATATTTTTGATATTGTTAGAACTTCAGACAAAATATCCCAATCTTTGTCAATTATATCCAGTACAAGTGTCTGTGGAATATTAGTGAATAGGGATACCACGTCTAACGATACCAAAACGTAATTTGTTGGTAAAACTATATTTTTAATTTCATCTACGAATTCAAATGAATTTTTTAATCTAAATTCATACGTCGCTATTAAAGGTGTTAATAAACGATGTAATAATTTCGATATCTTGTAACTAGGAGAACCAATACAGCAAACAACAGGTCTAAGTTTGCAACCCTCTTTGTGCGTTTTCCGTAAACCGTACAAACGAGGTGCTACAGCATTATGCGTTTTTAAGTTTTTAAGTTCAAAAATATTTTTGATTGTATTTAAATATATGACAATAAAAATAAATGTTTTGTTTTCATAGAATAAACATTAAAACAGTTGTAGAATCTATAATTTTAATAAAGAAATGATGCTGGTATTACAATATACTGTAATGCAAGTTTGGGTACAAATTGATCAATATTGCTGTATTAATTAAATTTTACGTATTTATTTTTTTTAATTGTAACAATGCCATCAAGTATGTTACGCTACTATTATTGCAAAAAATAATCAATAAATTTTTGCTTTAATACTTATGTAATTATTGATAGTTATATATTTTAAAAACTTCCACCCCCTGATAACAAATTGAACATTCATACTACATATAGTGGTGGGTCTCCAGACAAAGTAACGTATCTGCGTTTTTTTATTACAACTCTAGAGTACTTGGAAATAGCTGTCTAATTCTTTCTTTTATTCGAAAATAATAATTTCTCTGTTATGTTGACTTTTTCTTTTATGGAATTAAGTTTTTGTCTAAATGATTTAAAATTTTATTTTTAGTGCACTGTTTTAGTTTTAAAAATAAAGGGTTTGTTTGTTTTTGATGTAAAAGTCACCGCTCGCTACTGGTATTTACATATTAGTGATAATTGTTATTTAAATATATGGGGAATTGCAGATATCTTAATTTACAACTTAAGAAGTTTTTTAAAAATTTATTTTGTATCATTCTGTCTTTTGCATTTGAAAATTGTGAATAAATTACGTTAAATAAGAAATAAATTGTATTTACTTATGAAACATCTCTAAGGTGAACTAAAGTTATAAAAATCTTTTTTAATAGAGCTATCTTTTAGCACATCGATTTGTATATAATCCAATAAGTTAATTAATCTTAATAGTAAAGGCTCTTTCGTTACGAATGATATTTTGATTTGAAATAAAACAACATATCAATTTAGTTTTTGGTTTATTTTTAATTTTATATAACGCAGTTATGTTAGGAACAAATTATCATTCAAATGTCCACCCGATCGCTCCAACTGTTGATCCCCCTGTCCAGCATTTTTGCCGATATGCCGGTGTTAGTTCAACAAATGTTGGATTTTACGTGATTTAAAGTCTATGGATTGTTGATATAGACTTGTGCTTTGACATAATCCCAAAGTAAAAAATCTATATATATATATTTCGGTTTAAAACGTTTTTCGACGTTGCCGATGCCTGTTTTCCATTCTCGTCGGTTGTTCCATTGTTCATCTGTTAGGTTTTTCGCACTCATTGTTTTGCGGATTCCTTCTATCCATGTTTTCTTTGGCCTTCCCTTTTCCGTTTTTCTTGAGGAGTCCATTCTATTATTTGTTTTGGTATTCTGTTATTCTCCATCCGTTGTACGTGGCCATACCATATTAGTTGTTTTTGTTGGATGTCATCTATAATTGTGTCGCCCATACCCATGCGTTGTTTAACTTCTTCATTTTGTATTCTGTCCCTTCGTGAAATTCCCATTGCTCGTCTTATTGCATTCATTTCAGTCATTTCCGTCAGTCTCCACGTTTCACAACCGTATATTAGTATGCTTTTAATCATTGTTTCGTATATATTGTACTTTCTTTTTTTTGTAATATCTCTACTCCACAGAATTCCATTTAGGCATCTAACGGCCTTCCTTGCCTGTATTACTCTAGCGTTTATTTCTTGATTGTCTGTTCCTTCATTATTGAATGTTACTCCTAAGTACTTGTATTCTTGGCATGTAGTAATTTCTTTGTTATTGTCAAGTATTACGTTAGTTTCATGTGCTCCAATGCATAGATATTTGGTTTTTTCTGTGTTTACTGTTAGTCCCCATTTCTCGTATTCTTCGACTAATTTTCTGACCATATATTCTGCGTCGTCCTTATCATTGGTTATTATCGCTTGATCATCCGGGAATTGGAGAGTATACAGACACTTGTCGTTTAGTTGAATACCCATACCATGGCATTTTTTTCCACGTGTATAATGCTTTAGCTACGTATATTTTAAATAGTGTGGGGGAAACACAACACCCTTGGCCTAGTCCTTTCGTTACCGCAAACGCTGGTGATAAGCTGTTGTTTGTTTTTATTCTAGATTTTGATCCATCGTACAGGTTTTTTAAAGCCCTTATTAGTGTGTAATTTATGTTAGATTCTTGAAAAAATTCCCACAATTTATTTATTGGTACGGTGTCGTATGCCTTTTGGAGATCAACAAATATTATATGTACTTCTTGATTTAATGCAGTTTTCTTTTCAATTACTTGTTTCAAACAGAACACATTATCCGTGCACGATCTGCCCGCTCTAAATCCGCATTGTTCTTCTTCTTCTTCGTAACTACTATATTCAGTTTCTATCAAGTCTCTTAAAATTTTCCCATATAGTCGGCTCATCGTACTCGTGACTGATATTCCGCGATAGTTGTTGGGATCTTTTTTTGACCCTTTCTTATGAATCGAAGAGATGTATGCGAGTTTCCATTCATCTGGGCAGGGATGGCCATTTAAGCATCTATTGATGATAGTCGTAATCATGTGATATAATTTTTCGGTGCCACATTTTATAAGTTTGGCATGTATACTTTCGGGGCCAGGAGCTCGATTATTTTTCAGCCTTGTAACTGCTTTTTTAATTGTGTCAGTCGTAACAGATATGTGCTCACCCTGTTTATTTACATGTTCTTGCTGGACTATATTATAATCTTCTCTGTTTTCCGAAAGTAAAAAATCTAAGGGTGTCAAATCACATGACCGTTTCGGACAATTCACAAATTCTCGTCGTGAGATGATCCAATCGCCAAATTTATCCTTCAGCTGTGTAACACGCAGCACCGTCTTGTTGAAACTACATCTCTTTAATTTGAGTAACATGGGTCTCTAGCGGTCGCCATTAACGGTTACGGTTCCTCCCTTCTCACTTTGGAAAAATAACGTCCGATGGACAGAATCATTCATAAATCTCACCAGACAATTAGTTTTTTTCGATGCAACGGAATTTCATGGGTTGTTCTCGCACCAATAACGGCAAGTTTATGTGTTACCAAAGCCATTCATCCCAAAATGCGCCTTGACTGAGAAAATGATTTTTTGGCCGAAAGCAGGAAAATATTCTAAATGTGCAAGGGCCCAATCAGCAAACTCTTGACACAATCTGTGATGGTTTGGTTTTAGCTCTTGGAGTCAATACGACTTTGTAAGGATGTGGGCCTAAATCCTTATGCAAAATTCTCCAAGTTGACGTCTGAAAAAGCCCTAATCGTTGCCATCGTCGTTAATTGGGCAAATTTAGCTCATTGCCGATATTGGCTGCTGTAGCTACGATATTTCGTGATTTAGGTTGTTTTGGTGGTGGTTTATTGCACTATAAAGTGAACTTATACTCAGACTTCCTCACAGTGCGGTGTATAGCCTGATGGAGTAACGATGGCCACCAGTAGCCTGTGAACAAACGTAGGGCATCCAAAACTGAACTCGAACTTTAGTAATATTTTTTAATAATTTCTAAATGGTTAAGAACCACTAACACTAAGTGATAAAACTGCAAACTATACTGAATATTGTGAAACCTGGAAGTGTACAAAAGAATATCAGAAACCGAGAAATCTCTATTGAAAAACTATCACCCCTATTGAAAGTCTTTACGTAGAAACAATATACCCAAATATACAAATAGTTTTGAACACTATTGCCATTAATTTATTACTCGATTAAACGTCGTAATGCATATCAAATTGTTTCTGTTAAAAACTAAACTTAACACTTTCTAATCTTGTAATAATTGAATACGCTTAACATGTTTCTTGTGGTTTATGTGTCTTGCTGTTTTCACATTTTACCAAATTGTCAACATACAATATGTATCTATTAATGTTTTGAATGTTCTTAAATACCAAATGATTTTTTTTTCATTTTAGGATTATTAAAAAGTGAATAACGTTAAAATTAATAACTTGCTACTTCTGAAATTTTGTTTTTATCGTTAATATAAAGTTTACTTATCCGCTTTCGAGAAACATTCTTGCATGAAAATTTAATAGTAGGAAGATAATTTGTGCACTTTTTAGGCATACCTACCATCCGGAAACTGACATAAGTTTCATTTAATTTAGTTAGAAGGAAGTATTTTTAAAACCTTTTTAATATGTAGTAATCGGAAGTTTTCTTTTGAAATAATTTAATTAAGATTTTTCTTCTAGACAAATTTTGTATTTTGAAAAATCGTGCATTGAATTAAATTTAATTTATCTAAGTTTATATTAAAAATGTCAACATTTTTAGACAAGTCATGCATAACGTTTGATTTTATTAGTAGGTAAGCACTGTTCTGGAAAGTGATTTAATTTTACTTTCGTTTTCGAATTTATACACATTGATTCTTTGACAAATCGTTATCGCTTTAGAGCAACGACTGACTTTGAAGACACTTGCTTTACTTTTATATAATCAAAAGCGATTATTTTAATCTAATGTGAATAAAAACACGTCAACAATAATTATTTTTTTAGTTGCAAATCATACTTTATAATTAAAAGAAAGCTGTACTACAGTAGTGCATTATTTATTAATTAAAATGAAACTGCACAACATACAAAAATACAAGGTGTTTTTTATATAACCAGCCTACATTATAAAATAATATTAGGGTGGAGCAAAAAAACGACTATTTTTTTGAGTCTCGAGTGAAAAAATGTTAGTTTTTGATGTTTCAAGAACTACCTCCAAAGGACAGCCCAAAAAAAAATTTTTAAGAGGTCGCTCAAAATTTTTTAAAATTTCAAAAACCGTCAAAAATCGACTTTTTTAAAAAAAATTTTCTCGTTACAGTATAATTTTATAGACAAACAAAAAATAACTTTCTGAAAGTTTCAATTTAAAATTTGAGTTTTCAAAGGTCGCTCAGATTTTTTTTAAATTTATTAGTACCTACATCACTTTGGATTTTTTTGAGTGACATTTTAATATTCAAATTAAAATTTAATACGCACTTTAACAAAACAATAAATGATATTAGTCTAAATAAAGTTAAAACCTTCAAAATTTAAGATTTGTTATTAGAATTAACAACAAAGTTTATTTAAATATTGTTAAAATGTTATACCTAGTTGATTAAATAAAATTATGTTTTTTGTCATTTGTTTCATTTTTAGTTCATCTCGTGGTGAATTTTTGTTGATTATTTTACTAAATAATAGAAAAAAATGCATGAAATTATAATTTGAATATTAAAACGTCGCTCGAAAAATCCAAAGTGATATACATGAATATATAAAAAAAAATTCTGAGCGATCTTTTAAAACTCAAATTTTAAATTGAAACTTTCAGAAACTTATTTTTTGTTTATCTATAAAATTATACTGTAAAGAGAAAAAAAATTAAAAAAAAATTCGATTTTTGACGGATTTTGAAATTATAAAAAATTTTGAGCGATTTTAAAAAAATTTTTTTTTGTGCTGTCCTTTGGAGGTGGCTCTTAAAACATCAAAAACTAACATTTTTTCTCTCGAGACTCAAAAAAAAATAGTCGGTTTTTTGCCACCCTAATATATAATATTATATTATTATATAATTGTTTGTGGATTATTTAATACATAGCCGAGATTTTTTAGTCTTAATCTTCATTATATTTTACATATATTTGTGATTTAAAACTTTTGTTTATCAAATTTTTTAAACATGAATTGCATGCAACGTTGACAGATAGAGAAAGACAAAGACATCAGTAAATAGAAAAATGTGAAAAGTACATAGCGTTTGATATTTATTTTTAGTACTTTTAAAATCGGTTTTTAAAGATACAAAATGCTAATTACTTATCTGTAAACAACATTAAATACTAGGTAACTATTATAATCTAATAAAAAGAATGAAAACGTACTGTTACAACAATAACATTTTTACATGATTTATTGCTCCGTTGAACTCATTTGGTTTGTGTTCAAAACCTTATTTAGTATTTGGCAATAATTTATAGAATGTCTAAAGAAGCGTGTAACAACATATTACACGGTTCGTTTCTTAAACTTTGAATCTTAAATAAGAAAAAATTAATTGTATTATAGTATTAAAATTGTTCTTTTTTGCTGATCTAAATATTTTACAATAAATCATTTATCAAAAATTAGTTATTATGCTATATATCTTTTGTCCCATAATAACAACTTGAATTGTAAGTATCACTTTTGATTAGTATCATAATAAAACATTAAAATTTTATGTATTAAATGTTGTGAATGAGTACACCCACTCTTTCATTACTTTGCATATCAGAGTCAATTCGAGATTTATTTGCCAATATCTATTAAATTGACATTTCTATACTTATATAGGTATTATGTATTTAAATATTCCTATTTATAAATATTTAATACCTACATAAATGCATTTCGAAAACGATAGAATGATGGCGATAAGTATAAAAATATCTTTATTTACACATAAATAATGAATTTATGCCACAAATTAGAAAAAAAACTCGAAATGATAATTTAGCATTAAAACATGTATTAAATTATTAAATTTAGTTTTTATCATAGAACATAAGTACTTACATGAAGAGATGTATTCATAGAAGCTTAAACTTTTATTGATTACTGTTCTTATGCATTACAATTGTGAGAAGTTAAAGTGTTGTGATATTTAAGAACAAAACAAGAGATACAAATTTTTCTTACGCCCTGACCATCTAATTCTAACCAGTTTATTACAAATTTTAATTAAACAATTTCCAACTTTAACGTTAAATCTAAATATATGTGCTGTAGGAAATGATTGATAATGAGTGGGTGAGTTTTTTTTATGAAAACAGAATTGCAATAAGTCGTGATAAAAAATATGATTGTTTATAAAAAATTAATAACTCTTGATAAAAGTTTATATATCTATAGTAAATTGTAAATTTTCATGAATTATTTTAATTAGTTAATGAGTTATTTACTTTCAAATTTTTATATTATTTTCGCCTATTTTATCTTGCATTCAATGAATCCAGTATAACCGGAAGTGGCATGTCTGTTAAAAAATTTTCTGTAAATTCGTCATAACTTCTTATCCATCTATACTAATTTTTATAAATATTGCGTGAGTAGTAGATAGTGTAAGCTCGTCCTGAAACACCCTGTATATACAGTCGAACCTCCATAAGTCGAACCTCGATAAGCCGAATTTTTGATAATTTCCTTTCAATTTCGATTTATCGAGGTTTGACTGTATATATATCGCTAAAATTATATAAAAGTTAAGAAAACGTATTAACAGTATTAACAAAATTTTATTATTATATTAATTATACTGTTCCGTCTATTGGTACACCAAAATGAACTCTTACGCAGTAACGGAACAGTCAGTTATGTTAATGTTATTGATTACCATTCGCGACCTGTTTTATTGATTGGCTCGATCAGGTACGTCAATAATTATTTACGATATTATTTTAATGCAGTAAGTATGAGTGTTATAAAAACGCATTAAATATACTTAAACTTTGATTTGAATAATAAAAATAAATTTTTGTATTTAATATTTCTTTCTAAAATAGTTTAACCAAGTATAACCTCAAATTATTTGTTTTGTTTTAATCCTGTAGTTCATAGTATTGATTTTTATTAAATATTGAATCATTTAAAAAATTTTCAAATAACTCATATCCTCAAATGGGAGAAATCTCAAAACGATATTAAATTTGTTATGATAGACCAGGTTTATGATATCATAGAGAACAGTCTGAGAAGAATAACAGACGTTGGTAACTTAAAATAAGACGCGTTATAGATATATGGTTTGCTAATTCAGTTTCTGCATAAATTTTTTACACAACTAATATTTTCGCAATTTTGCATTAAAAACACGTTTTCTTTTAGATCTCATTAGATATATCACTATAGTGATGAAAAACAGTAGTATTTTTCGCAGAATGTACTTATCTAAACTGCATAATACTACTTTAGCAATTCAATCGTTTCACCTCCTTTATGTTGTTGTTAATGCCGACTTTTCAGTTAGATATCTACCATCCTACGTTATGATACAAAAAAAACCATTTTTTTTGCTAAAATTTCAATTTGTAAGCCTTTTTTTTCTGCCACTCTCGCACTTTTTTAAAGTACGACCCGTGTTTATATGTCGAAAAGTTTGACTTTACGTATAGATGAATTTGATATTTTTTTGTATTTGAAACTGTATGTTGTTTCTTATTTCTTTGTTGTCTAAAGCATCCGCTTACTTTATAAAGTGAATAAAGCTTCTCGAAAAGATTTGAATCTGAAGGGTTTCCCGTTTGTTATACAGTGGCAACTTTATTTTTATTAAATGATTAAGGATTTCTCGTGTAATATATATTGATGATGATCTTTATTTAGTATTAGAGTCCAATTGTGTTTGAAATTGAATTTCAAATGGATGCCACTGTTTTGGGGTTACTTTTTTTATTTAAATATGCTGAGTCTCTAATAAAAGTTTATTCATAGTAGTACTAAAATAGAAGTATAAATAATAACGCTAAGGTTCAATTTATTAGTCTTTTTAAAAAGGAAATAATCGTCTCCTTTTTTGCAGAATAATGTCAGATATTAAATTTAAATCGATGTTAAAAGAGGTGCAAGTGATCTTTTACCTTATCACTAGTGAAGTCACGTTTTAAGTAGCGCAATTAACAGTTAGTAATGATGGAGTTTTACTTCCTGTAGGAAATGAGATACACAGAGACACTTTTAAGTATATCGTTATATTCCTTGCTACGTTTATTTATTGAGTTTATCTTTCAAGTACTTGCAATGTAATTCAAACTCACACACTGTTATCTCAACTCAACTTGTTATTTTACTAATCGATATAAATTTATGTCATAAAAATGTACTCATTTATGCCGAACAAGTTTCACAATTAATTTTATCTCTTATACATCAATCTCATTTTACGGTAAGTTCTAATAAAAGATTTTGTAGCATTCATTAAAACATACTTTCTTTATATTTTCTTTTGGCTCCTCTTTCGCATTGTTACAGTAAGTTTTAGATCATATCCTTTCTGAATTTCTCATACAGACGTTTCAAACTTTTGAACATTTCATTATATAAATTTTTATAACACACCTGCGAATCTGTCAAATTGGATTAAACATTTACAAAACAAACTTCTAAAATGTGATATTTCAAAAACATTTTGCAAATAAATTTTGCATGTATTACGATTGGATATTCTTTGTAATGTGTACTTTAGTACTTCATTAAAGCTGCTTGTAATCTTCCAATTAACGATGTAAATTGGAATAATAACATTAAAATTTGGAAAATTGCGTTAGCTAAGCAAATTATAACAACCTAAAAGAGAATGATATATAATTAGATTTTTGCAGCGTTTGGACAATTAGGTCATTTCTTCATTTCGGCATTTCCGTTGTCTATAAATTTTGTGTTCATAAATAATTTATTTTTGATTGCACTGTTAAAAGAAAACGTAAAAAACGGAAGATTTAGCAAGAATATTCATAATTGGGTCTTTTTATTTAGAAAAGTCTTCTAACTGAATATGTAAATGTGAGATAGTTCATATTTTATAGCTTTGTTATATGTACACGAATTTCATGTAACAATTTTTCATAAAGTATACAACTTTCCAACATCGTAGATTATAAAGTTTTAATTGTCCATTAGAAATAGTAATTGTTTATTTGGAAGTAAACTCGTCGGTGCATAATAATACTGTTAGCATGCATAGTACAGAAATCTTTCTTATACAATAATCAGATTAAAATTAATTTAACAAACAATGTTATTATCTCATACAAAATGTATAGTTGATAGGAACTAATTTGCTAAAGAATCACTCAAAAAAATATTTTTCCAATATAAAATTGTATTCAAAGATCTTTTAACGGAAAGTTACTTTAACATAAATTCTATTATAAGCGTATATTGTTTGAATTATCTAACATTTTTTATCGAATGTTGCTATTACAGGTATATTGAACATTTATGATAAATAAAAATAAATGTGAGAACCACCACAATTGTGCCAAAATTTATGCAATTGTTTTTGAATTTTATAATAACTTATAAGATTTTATGGTAAATTTTGATTATTTATTTCTCTAGAATAAATGTTACAAATTAAATCTATATTTCATAAACAATTCTATTTTAGTAACAGATATAAAATCTTGAATGTTTGAATTAATTCTATTAAATATAACGAAAATAAAACGGTGCGTATACTTAAGTACGCGCGTTGGAAGTTATACTTCTTTGTCCTTATTAAATTTAATATAACCACGTGTTATGTTGCGTACCTTGCGTTTGTGTACAGCCAGACCAGTGATGGCGGACCTATGACACCACAGATTAGAGAGTAGACAGATATCCCACTGATGACGTATTCTATTGTTCTCGTTTGTAAGCCATAAACCTCTGCGCACAGCAAAATGAGCCTCTGCGCAAGAACATATGATCGAAAAGTCACCATAGGCGTGTGTACGGGTTTCTTATACACTATCACAAATATTCTTATTTTTAACAGAAACTAAAAAACAAAAATATTAAGCAATACAAACCTTACAGGGCTTTAATTATATACAAATTTGTGCAAAATATAATTTAAAAGGTTTGAAATAAGTAAAAAAAAAATTGTAGTATAAATAAAGTATTAAGGAAAACCTTTTATAACAAATCGCGAAGTAACTTTGTTAATTATAATATTTATTAGTAAATTACTAAATAAAAACAAACCTGTATAAGTAACCATAAAACTGAAGGTATCTTCTTTTTTTAGAATTAGGGGCAGTGCGCCTATGTGAAAATTTTAGCGCATGTCTGTTTGTCACCTCTGGTTTTCAAATCTCAGAGAACGAAAGACTGAGATATCTGTCTACTCTCTAATCTGTGATGACACGCGTGTCAGTCCTGACGCGCGAGCTCATTTTTGGTGACATATTAGACCGCTCGTCCATTGGAAGCGTAGACGCGCGACTAGGTAGTAGCGCCTATACGCCCGTACATTACCGATCGTGCGACTGAGCGACTAGCATCGTCCACTGCAGGCCACTTGACACTGCTTAGTTTGCGATGTTCGAGCATGTATCTCAGAGTTTGAGAGCTCACCAGCGCACTATGGGCCAGGATAGACTAAAACAATCTTTCAAAGGATCGTTTTATTGATTTTAGAATGTTTTCATTTGTCAAAATCCGTTAAGTGGTTCTTTAGTTATTGCAAAAAAACCGAAAAAAATTGACAAAAACGGGTATTTTTGAAAAATCATATCTCCGAAACGGTATTGATTTTTTCTCAAGAGTTTTTTTTGTAATTTAAAGAAACACTTCAACTTTCAAACAAAAAAATAAAATTTAGTTTTTAACTAGGAATTTTTAAAATACGAATTTTTGAATTATTTATCGAAAATATGAAAAATATGGAGGGAGAATAAAAACTCAAATTGGAGTCTTTCGTCCAACATCTCCATTTTGAATAAACAACATCATAGCACACAGGCGACTACAAGCGACTAATCCCATTCTAGCGGGATCGGTCGCCAGTCGCGCGTAGTGATGAGCAAAACAAGAACAAGACCAAGACTGTAATAGTCTTGGTCTTGTTCTTGCTTATTCGGTCTTGGTCTTGGCCTTGCACAAATGTTTCTAGTCTTGGTCTTGGTCTTGCTTATTCGGTCTTGTTCGTGGTCTTGGTCTTGCGTATTCAGTCTTGGTCTCAACCATTTATATGCAAATTTATTGGTCTAAATTATTGTGAATTATGCTTAAAGCCGAGTGTGCACATTCGAGCGAAAAGTGGCACATTTCCGAGCGAGGGAGGCAAATGAAGCGCGACGCGTAGCGGCGCGCTTCATTTTCCCGAGATCGGAATGTGCCACTTTTCGCTTGAATGCGCACATCTTCGTATTTATTACATTAATATAATTTACCATAAGCTCTTTCAAATCAAAGATTTTAATTTAATTTAGTAAATATCAATTTTATATTCGAAAAACGTATTTACCATAGCAATGAGTGGAAGAGAGCGAGTAGTGATGAGCAAAACAAGACCAAGACTGTAATAGTCTTGGTCTTGGTCTTGTTCTAGCTTATTCGGTCTTGGTCTTGCACAAATGTTTCTAGTCTTGGTCTTGCGTTTTCAGTCTTGGTCTCAACCATTTATATGCAAATTTTTGACGAATATTTCAGACCTTTTATTGGTATAAGTTAAAAATTATGTATAATTTATATCTAATTCATAAAACTTTCTTCTTCTTTAAGTGCCGTACCCGAATCCGGGCGTAGGCTATTTCCCCGCTTGTGCCTTTTGTTGTGTATGTCATAGTATGTCAAAGACACAAGGGGTGTTATTGGGGAAATTTTCCTGGGGCAGTTTTACCCTTGCTGGTTGCTCAATGTCTTGCAAGGGGAGAGAGGCGTATAATTTTAAGATGGTTTTAGCGTGGGATTGAATCCAGGTCGCTTAGCGCATCGGTCCACACACTCAACCTTTGCGCCACGCCACTCTCTCATAAAACTTTATTTTACTACAATCGAATAATATCAAAAAGTGATCTTATCCATAGAGTTTAATCATTTCTACTTCTTCACTCATTTTGAAATTATTTTTGTTTAAATAGAAAAGACACTACAGTTACACTTACCGAAATATACTTCAATTTATAGGTAAAAGTCAATAAGAAAGTATACAATATGCAAAGATTTTGGAATTAATATTATTTATAAACAAATCTCGAAAATATTTTACCGATATAACAATTACCTTAAATACTGAAAATTTCTGTCAAACATGCGAGTTTGTCAGGACTTTTAAAGGAAATAGTGTCGATATTTGTGAGAGTTTTGAAAACTTGAGAACTTACCCTTCTCCCAACGCATAAATTGACCTTTTAGCGAAAAAAATTGTACAAGGTACTTGAAAGGAGTGAAAATATTGAAAAAAATTAGTTTGTTTCTATATTTCAACCGTGTGTTATCCAGACATAGAAACAAAGAACTTTTACTCCGAGGACATTCTTGTAAATTCCTGTTGTCAAATAGTGGTAACGTTTATTTACATTTAGTGTTAAAGTCTAGTAAAGAAAATTGAAAATTTCTACTACAAAAAATGTTTTGTTCCAAGAAAAGAATATATTAAAGTTACTTCGAATAGTTTAACTCATAAATCCACCGGAAGTAATAATTTTTGGTTTAGTCTTGCGTATTTGGTCTTGTTCTTGCACACTCGGTCTAGGTTTTGGTCTTGTTCTTGTTCGTTTGGTCTTGGTCTTGCTAGCATAAAGACAGTCTTGGTCTTGGTCTTGCAAATGCAAGACCAAGACTGCAAGAACAAGACCAATTTTGCTCATAACTAGTCGCGTGTAGTCGCCTGTATCCGTGCGCTCGTAGTTGCTTGCAGTGGGCGCTGTTCACTTACATTGCGTGTATTGGGATTAGTCGCGCGTATACGGACGTATACGCGCTACAGCCACGTCGCGCGACTACGCTTCCAATGGACGAGCGGCCTAATTAGTCTTTACTTTTGTGACGTGTGACACGCCACGAAAATTATGTTGGATTTTTCAAAATTTTGACACACCGAGATCAAAAGGTTCGCAATCACTGAGCTAGACCAACGATAACGAACCTATAGCACCTATCGCAAGTGGCACAAATGGTGGGGGGGGGGGGTAAAGTTTCTTAGTGATGGACGCTTAAGCTTTTTTTTAAATAAAAATAAAACAACGTTTTTTTATTTTAAATTTTAGCCTTTATTAATACATTATAATATATTTGAATCAAATTAAAGAAACAAAAAAGTTATTATTCACTTATTAGTCGTCTAATTCTAGGTTCAACTATAGTTCAATAATTTAGAGCACTGTAAAAGTGTTCCCTAGTATCGGACATAAAATAAATATGACATGTTACGCTGAACAGATTAAAATTTTTTTCATCGATGCGCGCACGCCATTTCCAAATGGTTGAACCAATTTGTATTTGATTTTCGGTGATGTATTGAGATAAACGTGTGCGTTGTTTTCAAGCCTAAGTAGTGCAATTTAAGAAAATCATAAACAATTATAATTCATTGGTAATTGTCAAAATTGAATATAAACATTTAAAAATACGCTTGCGAAGCTGGGACTGGCCAGCTTGAAAATTTTTCATATATTTTGGAAATATTACGATGAGTTTTTGTATTATATTTAAACTAAAATTACAAATCAAGATTCTTCTAATATTGAAGAAGTGTTTTATTATGCTTTGAAGATTATGTAGTGCACATGGGTACAGTTGATCTTTATTTCAATTTAAAATAATCTGTTAGCCATTTCTTCCACATGTTTGGGAGAGATATCTCCATTTTTTTTATTAAAAATTTAACAATTTTTAGTTAGACCCATCAAATATAAGAGAAAATCAACTTCTCACAGAGTAGGATGGTCTACAGAATAACGTTTATTGACTGCAGAAGCAGTTAAAACGACAAACATGGGGGTTAGAAGCGTGGTCCCAAAGGGTTGTTCAAAGTTTATGAGTTTGTGCCACATATGTGGTAGAGTTTTATGTAAGAAAAAATGACTTGTGTGGAGTCAACTGGCTCTAAATGCATCTCACCCAGGTAGTGTGGGATATATGGCCCAACTCTACGATTTCATTAAAAAAATTTTGAAGAGAAATTATTACATTTTTTATTGTGTTTTTTTGTTTGGTATGTAGTCTTAGATTTGGTATCGTTTTCAATAAAAAGTTACAACTTTTTAGTATTATAAACTAATTTTTAGGCGTTATATATTTGAATAGAGATTTAATGTTATGAATCACTATTTGTGAAATATCGCTACTCCCTAAAATGCCAAAAAAATAGGTAAAACTATCTTATGACTCTCTCACTACATATAACGTTTATCAAAGTTTGTTCTGTTTACGTGCTTTATTTTTACCTGGGTGATACACTGCTTTACACATATATCACCTATATGCATAAATAAATACTGATTTTCAAGATGGATATTAAAACCATAGTATTATGATTATTTTAGAAACAGGTCATGTGTGAAAATAGTATACAGTCGAACCTCCATAAGTCGAACCTCGATAAGCCGAATTTTTGATAACTCGAATTATTTTTAGTTTCCCTTCAACTTCGACTTATCGAGGTTCGACTGTATTTTAAAAGTTTAGCTGCCATTCGAAGTGGTGATAATAAAGAATTGTAATGAAGTGCAAAGTCTTAAATATTACTGTATTAGATTTTAGGTTTCTGTACAATAAAGTACATACAAAAAATACCCATTTTTATTAAATCATCGAAGTTAAAATAAAATATTTTATATGATGGCCATGAAAAAATTATCTATGCGTGCATTGACACGGAATTGATAGCAATTTTGTGTCATAGCCAGCCAAAATCTGAAATTACATAAAATTTTGTACTTTGGACACCCGTGGTAATCAACCTACACTGACTAGATAGTTCAGATGCATAGTTTCGTATTTTGACAATAATCAACTTATCAAAGTTTTAA
This sequence comes from Sinopyrophorus schimmeli, assembly GCA_036325965.1. NCBI lineage: Eukaryota > Metazoa > Arthropoda > Insecta > Coleoptera > Elateridae > Sinopyrophorus > Sinopyrophorus schimmeli. The sequence goes on from JARFIZ010000001.1 coordinate 5,512,225, forward strand.
ATTATTCGCCTTCTTGAATTCTTTGTATTACCAGTTTTATAAACAATGTGACTTAAAGTATTGCCATTAACTTTTATGAACATATTTACTTACATATACATTTCAATATAAATAAAATTCAATAAAATACATTTATGTATATACATATATATTTATATCAAAGGACTAAATCACTGTCCGTGCATTTCATTGATCTTTCGTCAGCAATTTTGCAGGATGCTTTTTACAGATTGAAACGTTTATGAAAGTTTTCATACGACAAATCCTACTTGTCAACATAGAATCAATACTTTCTTTATAAATGGGAACCGATGTACGCTATAAAGCTATAGTAAATATACAAAATGCCAAAGACGTCGGATGAAAAAATATTTTTAGCAGCTTGCACCAGTTTTTCATAATAAAATGTGATTTACGTTTAGGATCTTCTTCTTTTATGCGAATTAACTGGCAAACTTCGCCTTTCTAGCTCCATTCCTAGTTTCCGTAGTGAAATTTTAGTATAAACGACGTACCCTATGGGCGTAAAATCCTCTATTTGTCAAACACTTGAATTTTAACTGTGTAAATTTGTAGTCGGCAATTCGAAAATAAAAACTTTTTATACATCGAAAAAATGTTTTCTTAATTAACAACTTTATTCATTAATTTTAATAAGATTTTATATTCAATTTATATTTTTAAAAGAGATGATAATTTTTTTAAAACCGTGACTTATTAGTAATGAAAATACTCAATTTATAACAATCCTATCAAAGATTTGTTGAAAGAAATAAAGTTTATAGCGTTATAAATGGTAATCATTTTCAAATAATTTTATAAAATTATTCGACTCCAATTTCTTTGTTTTATTTTCTTAACTAATTCTCTAGAATTTATTAAAGAAAATTGTATAAATTTTATAATTAAAGTTCGTTAATATAAATTCAAATCTCGGAGAACCTTTTCGTCTTTTGTATTGTGCGACGACGACATAACTTCAAATTAGATATTTTTGGGTTGTTGCGGTAATATTTAACGCATGCCATTTAAAATTGATTTGGTTTTTAAATCGTTCTGACGTAAATCACTTTTTTAAACACGGCTGTGTGGATGCTTGAAAAATAAACTGATCGACCAAAATAACTGTGTATGTTTCCTGTTCTTTAATGAGTTGAGTAGTATAAGCCTTATCTTTGTTTTCTTTAGAATACAGTATTAACTACATTACATCTATCTAAAAATGTTCTTAGTTATAGATGAATAATATTTTTAGGAACTGGCAAAATTAATAAGGTTTTCTTTTCAGGCTCATTCCCCTCTTCTCGGCTCAACGGATGGCAAACATGTGAGTAGTGTTTTAAAAGTATTACCTATATGTATTATTATAAGGCATCGGTTAAATACATTTTTTCTTAGTTTATATAAATAGCATGATTAACTTACAATTAATCAACTGAAACATCTGCTTGGTTATTATATAGGTTTTGTTCATTAGAATTTGATATACATAGATGCTTACCAAAAAACGAATGTATGTATTTATTTACTTAAAGAAATCCGTTAATTTCTTCTTTCTTTCTGTCTTTATTTTTTTATATTTTGTATATTTTTTTCTATTTCATAAATTTGATAAATATTATTTCATCGACAACCGCCGAGTATTGAAAAGCTGGTAGAACGTCTCCAATGCATTTAAATCTTTTTGCTTCTTGCTTCTTTCCAATGTTCTTCGGTTTTGTACCCAAAATCTGTGATAGGTCGGCTTCGTCTTCACTATCTTTTCCGTCAATGCACGTACTCACACAATTTCAAAATGGGTCATAAATAGCAGATGTTAAATATACACTCGACTGTCTCTTATAGAGGTTTCTGTTTCTCACTTATAGAGGTTTTGGAGTGTTAAAATGACGGGATCAGTCAATTACTCTCAGTTATAGAGGTTTCTCACTTATCCAGTGCTCACTCAACCAGGTTTGACTGTATAAGATTTGTTTGCATTATGTGCGAAATGTGATATCACGCAAATGTTTGCCGTTTTCTATGATGGAAAGATGTTCTCGTTTTTGGGCATTTTTGAGTTGCCATTGACATCTTCGAAAAAAACGGACCAATGATGCAATCCGCTCATATGCCGCTCCAAACTGTCATTCGATTATCATCGGGAGGCTGCTCACAATATTCTTGCGGGTTTTCGGTTCCTCAGAAACGATAATTTCGTTTTTTTATGTTGCCATTCAATTCAAAATGTACTTCGTCACTCATGTTTTTCCTCTAAAAATCCACTTCTCTCTAAATTTTGCATTGTTTTACCGTATTGGAATTGTTTGGGGTAGTCTCTCGGCTTCAGTTGTTCCACTCTTTGTATCTTGTAAGGAAACAGCTTCAAAACAATCCGTAAAATACGCTGCTTCGACCATTTACTGACGCTCAAAGCCTGAGCACAGCGGCGAATTGAAACACTTGTGCTCTCCGCTACAAGGTTCTGTGCGATGCTGATGTTGGTCTTGGATCGTGCTCTGCGCTGCTTAATCGTACGCGGCACATCACATACACTACCACTGAACTTGAATTTTGAATATAATGGACGAATTGTCTTCGGACCAGGTGCTTTTCGCTGAGAAAATTTTGCACGAAATGCACCTTGAGTCAAAATAATTGAATTTTGATTTTTAATGTTTAGCTCAACAATTTAGAACGCTTAATTGATGTGTATTTTGGCATGGTGATAATTCTACTGTCGAGTACTTGATAAAATGTCAAACAATTGAGCTTTACAAGTAGGGGGCGATCTTTTGCTGACAACATCATCACAAACCGCTTTTCTGAGAAAAATCTGGCTATGTTGTTGTCTTTCCTTCACTAATGTTTCAGCGACTAATTTCTTTTCCTTTAGTAAGCAGTGTCTGTATTTGACGAATACAGCGCCATCTATTGAAAAACTGAAGAACGATTCTTTTACGTTCCCAAACAAAATTCCATTGCATTCTGTATGTACTGATCAAATTTCAGGACATTATGACCAGTGACATTTTAAAGTGTTTTTGAATCTGTGATCTTTAAGTATAATCACCCTGTAAATTAGCGGGAGTTTTACTGCTATGACCGCTTCCCGCATTTTAATAATCATTCTTTTTTGTATTTTCACTTTTGGTTTTTCATATTTAGGCTCTTCATTGCATTTTCGATTTCTTATTTCGAAAATGTTTTAGTCTTTCTTTTTTATGTCTAATGTTTGGTTGGTAGGTACCTAATAATTTATTTTTGCCATCGTTTTTTACTCATTCTCATTACATGACCATTAGGGTGGAGCGAAAAAAAATATTTTCTTAGCCTGGGGCTAGAATTTGTAGCTTATAAAAAATAAACATTTTTGAAAAAAAAAAATTTTTACTCAACATCTTGAGGTGGCCCACTCATTTTTTAAATTAAATTCAAGTTAAAATTCTTTTGAAACAAAAAAAGTTTTCCAAAAGCTGCGAAGTGTCCTCTTTCTTGCCCATTAACAATTATTAACTTAAAAAAAATTTCTATCGCGATTATTCAAAAAAATTCCGAAACAATAACATACTTTTCTTAGACATTAAAGTAAATTTTGAGTTAGAAACGATCAAAGGCCATTGCCGGATTTACATTGAAAAGTGCCCCCAGAGATAATGAAGTGATTTTTTTTTCTGTGATGTATCCTGGTATTAGTAATAATTGTAGAAATTTTTAGCCGCCCAGCTGTTACGGTTTTTGACTAAAAAATTAATTTTCATTTTTTGAAAATATTTTTTTTCTTAAAAACGGCTATTTCGATTTAGTTGTGCTTTGGATATGTCAAAGGCGTGTATTCGATCTATCATTTAAAAAAAAATCATTCTTTAATTATTCCAAAAATGTAATTTTTGTAAATTTAAAGTTTGTAAAGTGACATTTTGGGTACTTCTGCATTAGGGACACTCACCATTTTTTACCAGTTATTGCTTATTTACTAATGTATAACATATATTTATTTCAAAATTTTCTGTGTGGGACAACATAGTTCAATATACAAAAAATCAGATAGCGGTGTAAATGAATTTCAATATACACGCATTACATACTAACTACATTATTTCAGACAACGTCGTTAATTTCATTGGTTATGAGTTACAGCTTTTAAAAGTCATACAAAGATTTAAAAATACAAAATTATAATAGGGACTGCAATTCTAAAAAAAAATATTTGCTGGTTACATGTAATTCGACTTGTATATCTTGCGAGCCGTTTAAGCAAGTATTTACTTAAATATTATACCCTACAAATCTTGTTTAAAACATGAAATTTTGTTTCCATATATAAATAGCAAAACTGCCACAATTTTATATTATTACTTTACAAGTCTTAAAGTAGTGTTCTTAAATGTGGAAAAAGTATGTTTTTTTTGTTGGTTAAAGTGCTTTTTCTGTTATTTTTTTAACCATTATATTATATTATTTATATTAATTAAGTCTATACGTACTTAATTAAATATTAAAAATATATATTTATTACAGTTAATAATGTCATCGCAACCTAAAATTATTAAACTACAATGTGATTTTTATGGGAAACATTTAAACAAGGACAAAGGCAATAAAAGAGTATGTTATTGACACAAGCCATAGATTTTTATTCTCATTGCTTAGAAAAATTATTTGTTTTTGGTGATATTATTTGTGCTTCATGTAGAACCAAAGCCTATCGTACAAACTATAATTCAAATATTATCAACCGAATTTTGGTAAGGGTATTCAAGAACTAAACTTATCTAGCACTCCATCTACAGAAGATGAAGGTGTTAGCTTTACTTTTAATACTTCTTGTGGAAGTAACTCCGATACAGACGAAGAATCTGTACAGCTTCCAATTCGAAAGACTGTTGCTACCCATAAATACTGCTGTCTTTGCAATAAAGAATCGTCTTTGATAACCATTCCTGAAAAGGCCAGAACAGAAGTGTACAGTGAAAAAAGTATCAACATTCGAAAAAAAATTATAGATGTTGTAGTTCACATATAATAAACAATCGTTTTTATACAAATTATTTAAGTTAATTTCAAGTATTTTCAAATACATCTACGATTAAAGCATCAGAAGTGGCAAAAATGTATAAAAACTTGATAATTCAATGCCAAGAAACTTTATCTGAAACTTTATTTATGTGGATATGTTTTACAATTTTATTTTAAAAACTATAACTCATAACAAATGAAATTAACGACATTTTCTGAAATAATGTAGTTAGTATGTAATGCGTGTATATTGAAATTTATTTACACCGCTATCTGATTTTTTGTATATTGAACTATGTTGTCCCACACAGAAAATTTTGAAATAAATATATGTTATACATTAGTAACTAAGCAATAACTGATAAAAAAATGGTGGGTGTCCCTAATGCAGAAGTACCCAAAATGTCACTTTACCAACTTTAAATTAACAAAAATTACATTTTTTGGAATAATTAAAAAATGATTTTTTTTAAATGATAGATCGAATACATGCGTTTGACATATCCGAAGCACAACTAAATCGAAATAGCCGTTTTTGAGAAAAAAAATTTTCAAAAAATGAAAATTAATTTTTTAGTCAAAAACCGTAACAGCTGGGGGGCTAAAAATTTCCACAATTATTACTAATACCAGGATACATCACAGAAAAAAAAATCACTTCATTATCTCTGGGGGCACTTTTCAATGTAAATCCGGCAATGGCCTTTGTTCATTTTTAGATAAATTTGAAGATTACAATCCAATTTTTTTTTTGTTTCAAAAGAATTTTAACTTGAGTTTAATTTAAAATATGAGTGAACCACCTCAAGATGTTGAGTAAAATTTTTATTTTTTTTTTCAAATTTTTTTATTTTATATAAGCTACAAATTCTAGCGCCAGGCTAAGAAAAAAAAACAAAAATTTTTTTTCGCTCCACCTAATGACCATACCATATTAATTGTCCATCCTCAACTCTTTCTAATATGGTTTCACCTACTGCTATTTTGTTTTGCATTTCTTTATTTGTGATGTGTCTTAGGCGTGAAATTTGCAAGCTCTTCTTATGTAATCGATACCCATACCTCTAACTTTTGTCCATCTTTTTTAGTCATCTGCTAATAATTTGATATTATTTAATTTTACATTGTCAGAGAATAAGAAGCGTTTATTTTATTTTTTTGGCAATTTTTGACTGCGTTGTCATATCAGTCTTATTAATCGATTGACATTATTGACAGCCAAATGAATTCAAATAATCAAATACAAATTAAATTAATCTAATTGTAAGTAGAAAGTAAATGTTGTATTCGTCTTAACTTTGACGTCACATTATATTTAACGTAAATATACTTTAAGAGAGAAGCTTATATTAAGTTCATAAGTTTTTCAAAAAACTAAAACACAAAATGCATTTATTTAAATACATTTTAATTATTGGCTTTTGATACAAAACTACATAGTTATACAGATTGGCTAATTTTATAACTATATAAATATATATTTAGTACTACTACTGGGTCGTTGCCGAACTAACAAATTGTTCAGTCTAAATCTTACAGTCAGTTCGTGAACGAGTATGATTAAAAATATCCACTAAAGAAAATATTTGTTTAATCACTTTTATTTCGATCTCAATATTAATAGATTTATAACAGTTATTATAAATTGTGCAATGGATTTGTTTTATAAATAAATTTATAAATGTGATACATTTTTAAGTTTTTAGACTAAAAATATTAAGTACTGTATTGTGATGTAAAGCATGCACAATGGTTTGCGGAATGCAACGGAAAGAAACGAAATTGTGGGAATATTCTGTAAGTGCTTGTGCAAATACTTGAAGAGAATACCTAATTATTCCACACAAATAGCGAAGTTAGGATCAAGGCACTCTTCATTTTAAATATTACTTTCGTAAATTTTATTCGGAAGATATTTTTGTATCATTTATTTTTACTTAGGGTTTCTAGTCACTTTTCAACATGGTTTGTTAGAATTCTACCAAAATACTCATTTGAATCATATATTTATATCACAATTTTACCTCCTGCGTAAATGTGAATTTTTTAATAATATAGTTTATTAAGAAAGAAATCCTTAATATATTTGTTCATAACATTAGTACATAACATTATTAAAAACCACAAGATTAATTAAATTTTCGGATATTAAAGAATTAGGGGTAATTTATAAAATGTATGTTGTTGTCTATTTAAAAATATTTTTAATTGATTTTTATAAAAACTGAAAGTATAAAATAACAATAGGATTGTTTTGATGCATAGATACATGGATAATCTGAGTATTATAAGATAAGAGCTAAAGTTTCAAATATGAGTGAAGTTTTGATTATATTTGGTATAAAGTTTCAGCTATTACTAAAGTACTTATAGACTTCGCCAAGTTAAAAACATAAATATTATTAAATATGTATACAGGGCGTATCTCATAGTCTCTTCGATGGTATAACCATGGTCTTGAGATAATTTTAAGATAAAGGTCATCTAAATATAGTGCCTTTTTTCTAATTGCTATGTTACACAAGTTTTAAATTCAAACGATTTGTTTATTAATTTCATGTTAGGTAAAATTTCTACTTTTTGAAAAACAGAAGACAGTTTAAAATTAAAAGAATCAGAATTGACCTTAATGCAGTTTATATTATTGTTTGTTTACATCATGTTTGTAAATTGTATTGCATCGTACCAATTCATGTTTTGGCACAGCTGTCTCGGATATGCCTAACACTATTAATAATTTTTTTTGAAAAGAAACACGTTTATTTTATTTTACTGCAAGAATGGTCTTAAATATTTTACATTTCGTTAATTTTTTAAGAAAAACATATTACTATTTAAGTAATATTTTTTCAGTGTTAAGTTAGATATTACGACGATTTGAATAAAAACACAAAATTTATTTTATTTTATATTGCGAATTTGGGACATTATAAAAGTAAAATTGCGTAGGAAAAAAAATCTAAAGAAAAGTCCCCTTTTCTCATTCAGTCCCACCGTGCGGGACAGAATGGGGTATATCTATTTGAGATCAAAATATTATTTTTTTTACGTACGAAACCTACGCATCAATAAGGGCTCATTATCATCACTGTCAAATCCACAACACGACATGTGTCCATTTTTAGCAACTCACACAAGAGCATCAACCCTCATTTGATTGAGAATATAGCTCGTTACAATAAAAACTGACTGTATCTTTATTGTTTTTTATTTTCTGAATTCGCGTCTTGCTTCTCAATTATTTTTGACAGTGTATTTTTTTCCTTCTTCTTTCTCTTAATTTTTTTAATTGCTTTTTTACTTGCCTCTCTTAATTCGACATCCCCTTCTCCTTACACACTTGATAACAGCACTGTTCCATTCCACTCCACGTTTCCTACATAGAGTAAGTATGCCGGTTAGCCGGCCGTCATCCGTTCTCGGCCAGTCAGCAATAAAATTTGTAAAAACAATAAAACACAATTTGTTAAGGATGTACGAGCAGGGTACTGGGTGGGGATAGACCGATCCGGGCGCGCGGTAAAGAGGGTATGGCCGCAGCATTTCGTATTGGAACATTGTGATTATTATGATTATTAAGGCACTGTTATCAGTAAATGCAAAATAAACGTTGAGTGTAACACGTGCGAATATAAAATTATGGAAGGTGAAATAAAATACAAAACTATCTATTGGGATGAAAATTTACCAGAGTTCCTAAAATTAGGTTAGTATTTTTGACACTTACTTTGCTTTAATGGTCTGTAGTGTTGCCATTTAGTTTAAGAGCCAACAAAAGTAAGCTAATTTTCGTAAATATTTCTTAATTTAGTCGGTTTAGTACGGTTTTTTATTTTTTTAATATCTTTATGAATGTCTTAACTTTTAATTAGATAGTTTTATTTTCATATTCTGGGACGAATTTGGGTGAAAATTATGAAAACATGTCGTCTCTCCGTGACTTTGCCATAAGACTAATGTTAAATATGCTTACTTTTCAAATCAATTATTTCTTTAAATTTTGAGAATTTGTTTAGACATATTTAAACTACATATAAAAAAAATCAAGCTATTTGACCAAAATGACTTTCCTGCTCGTACATTCTTAAACAAACTTGTCATGCGCTATTTAGTTACAGTCATATTTAGTATTAATTATAATACCTCAACTTCCTGTTATGACTTTCGTATTAAATCTATTCTATTTCCCGACCGCCACGGCCGAAAACGGCAACTGTTTTTTATCTGGCCGGCAACCGGGGAACTTACCCTATATCAGATACAATACGTAAATACATAAATCTAGTTCTTAGGTGTTTTGGTTATCTCAATTATTTTAGTTTAACCGGTGTAGATTTCGTTGACATTTTTTCTTTGATAACTAAATGTAAAATTTCGAATTTTTAAAATAACTATAAATTATTTATTTATTTTTTATATGTATTACTAATATTATAAGGGAGCTGGCACCCAAAGCCAGGCTCAGATGAAAAATGGGGGTTTTTAAGAGTTTGCGAAACTCGCACAGTTCGACAAAATACGAGTGTTTTTCTGGAAATTTATCCACGCCAAATATGAACCGATATCATGTTGGACAAAACCTTTCATCTTTTTATTAACGAATTGATCTTTCAATTGATCTTTATTTAATTATGGTGGGCTCGGTGGAGGGCTACAGCTTTGTATACCCCATTTTATAGTAGAAAAATGGTCTTTAATTATTAATTAAAATTTTTAGAAAATATGTAATTTAATTTTTGTAAATTATACTTAAATACTCGAATATGCACCCACTATTTACAATAATCAATATACTTTTAAAATAAAAATAACTTTGATTATAAAACAGCAGTGACACACTCCGAATTTTGTCTTGGGTTTCATGAATTTTACATAATTTTGAAAAAAAAATTACTTTTTTTATTAAGAAATTGCTGTTCCTAGGCCGCGCATAGGCGCTCTACTGTTAAATAAACTAACAATAAGCTAAACAATTGTGTTAACCATTTTAAGTTAAGGCTTTAAACAGCTTTTACACAAAATGTCTAACTAGGAGTTTGCCACCGTTTGGGCTCTGGGAAATGCTCATGAATAGGTTTAATCGATAGATATTGATGAACTAAAATCGAATATAACAATAAATTTAGAAAGGCATATGTAGGACCGAGTCGTGCCATCTAGAATTTTGGTGGAAGAGATATGATGAAAAGGGGTTCTCAGCAAACTGAATACAAATAAGTATTTTATTGTGATTAAAGGATTATTTAAAAAAACAAAAATCAATAAGGGGCCGTTCAAGTATTACGTAACGCAATTGGGGAGGGGGATTGCAAAACGTTACGATGCGTTACATGGGAGGGAGGGGGGTTCGACCATCGCGTTACGTAACATTGTTTTTTTATTTAAATAAAAATATTGTAGCAACTTTCCGGTAGTTTGCGCAACATAATTGTGACTTTTAGGTAAAAATGGTCATTTGAGTGTTACGTAACGGTTGGGGGGCTCCTAATAAACCAACGGTCTGGCGATCTGTAACTTGTCCAATTGTGTTTTTTTTTAAATAATTTTTTTTTTATTTTTTTTTAAATTGATGTATAAGACAAGACATAATGTTAGGAAAGATAAGGTTGACTTATGTCAGTATTGTGTGTTTAAGGTTAAGATGTGACGATGTCAAAGACAAGGTTGACTTATGTCAGTATTGTATGTTTAAGGTTATGATTTGACGCCGTAAAATGAACTCGACGTCATGGTAGGCTGTGCGGGAAAAAAAGACAGTAGAGTTGTTTAAAAAACAAAAAGGGTTTGATAGTTTATTTGAAAAATATAGAATTGTAAAAACGCAAAGATTAGATTTCTTATTAGTAATCAATCAATTTTGACGAACAGTGACTGTAATTAAAATAGTGGGTAGCAATTTTAATTGGTCACAACATTTGGCGACCGTGACAGGACACGCGAAGAAGTGAAGTGCTGGGTTGACAACTCTGTTGTAGAAGTGCTTGTGACTGCTTTGCGTGGAAAATAGATTTGATTACAAAAAGTTATCTTTAAGGAATTTGTGATTTTATTTTTAAATGACAATGGAAGAGCTTAAGAAGCGCCGTACAGTTTTTCGTAGATTATTCACGCGTCTAGTGAAACAAATTGAGGGCGCATTGGTGAAAACTGAAAATGTTATGGAAATAAATGGGCTGTTGACGGTTTTACAACAAAAAATAGATGAATTAATGACTATTGATGACCAAATATTTGAGAAAATGATTGATGAAGATGCAACCGAAGAAGAATTGGTAAATGAAAGGACCACGTGTGATGATTATCACATTGAATATACCCGCTTACGATCTCGTTGTGAAGAAAGTGATCGTTTATCACGAGAAGGTGGCAATGTTGTAGGACAAAGTGCCATTTTAGTTGCAAATCAACGAAGATTTAAACTTCCACAGATTGAATTGATAAAATTTAATGGTGACGTGCGAGAGTGGTTACCTTTTTGGAGCCAATTTAGGAAAATTCACGAAGCTGCTGATCTAGCACCAGAAGATAAATTCCAATATTTATTATTAGCTACTACTCCTAAAACGAGGGCCAGAGATTTGGTTGAGAGCTTCCCGTGTACATCAGAAAATTACAATAAGGCGATCGACTGCTTAAAATCAAGATTTGGAAGAAATGATCTGCTTGTTGAAGTGTATGTAAGGGAACTGTTAAAGTTAGTGTTAACCAACTCTAGTTCAAATCAAGCTAGCTGTGTAATATCTACTCTATATGACAAGATAGAAACCCAGTTAAGAGCATTGGAGACTCTTGGAGTAAGAACGGATACGTGTTCAGCTATGCTTTACCCGCTAGTTGAGTCGTGTTTACCAGAAGATCTTTTACGTGCGTGGCATAGATCAACCGAATTTTCTGACAAGCCTGATGCTACTATTTCAAGTAGATTAGAGCGACTTATGCTGTTCTTAAAATCCGAAGTAGAAGGAGCCGAACGAATTTCACTTGCGATAGAAGGGTTCCATTTAAATGGTAATGACAGCAAGTTACGAAAAGGAAAACAGAAGACGTTTGAACGTGGCGTGCCTACAGCTGCTGGATTAATGAATCAGAACGCTGTTTTGGATTGTGTTTTTTGTGAAGGTAGTCATGCTGCGGAAAAATGTGTTAAAGCACAAGACATCCCTTTTGTAGAGAAGAGAAATATTCTTATGAAGAAAAAAGCTTGTTTTAAATGTGCTAAAAGGGGACATTCGAGTTGGAAATGTCGCGAACGGTTGAGGTGTGCAGTATGTGACGGACGTCACATTGTAGTATTGTGTTCAAAGTTGAATAAAAAAGAATGCCGAAAGTAATAAATTGGTAGAAACAGTAAAGCCGAGTGAAAACCAGAGAGATCCTTTAATGGAAGCGGGTTTAACAAATTGTACGGACACACGGGTGTTTCTACAGACATTATTCGTAAAGATTCGAAGTGAAGACAGTGAAAGAGAAGTGCGTGCGATTATTGACACTGGCTCACAAAGGTCGTACGTTTTAAGAGACGTGGCTCAAGAATTGCACTATAAACCCAAACGAACAGAAACTATAGTGCATACATTGTTCGGTGGCAGTAATACCGCTGAACAGCAACATGTGTGTTACGAAGTAAGACTGGTAAGCTTAGATGGTAACTACGCTTGTAAGTTTGATGCTTTAGATCAACCGAGCATTTGTAGCTACATTCCAGCAGTTCATTCTGGGGTCTGGATAAAAGAATTGCAAGAATCTAATATTTATTTGTCTGATACAAAGGGTCCTCAACCGATTTCTTTATTAATCGGATCAGATATAGCCGGGAAACTTTTACTGGAAAGAAACAAGAACTGCCTTGTGGTTTAACGGCGATGGAAACACTTCTTGGGTGGGTACTAATGGGAAAAGTGCCAGGTAAAGCAAGATCTCAAAGTACCACCATGATTGTGAGCAACATGTTGAATAAAGATGTATCCATCACAGCCTTATGGCAATTGGACGTTTTGGGAATTACCGATCCAGGAGAAAGAAGATCTAGAATAGAGCTTGAAACAGCAGCAAAACAACTTTTGATGAGACTGTTACTTTTACAGAAGAGGGTAGGTACGAAGTCAGATTACCATGGATAGATAGACACCCCGAGTTACCTTCTAATTACGCAATGGCTTTAAAAGATTGGAATCTACAGAGAATAAATTGTATAAATCTAAACTTTGGGACGAGTATGACAAAGTGTTTTTAGAATGGTTGTCTGAAGGTATAATAGAAAAGGTTCCTAGTAACGAAGTTGACAAGCTAGCTCACTATCTGCCGCATCGTCCGGTAATAAAACTGTCTAGTGCAACAACAAAAATCAGACCAGTATTTGACGCATCGGCAAGAGAAAAGGAAAACCATCTCTCAACGATTGTTTAGAGAAGGGGGCCAATGTAATCGAACAAATACCAGCGATCTTATTACGATTCAGACAGAATAGAATTGGAATTACTTCAGACATTGAAAAGGCATTTCTTCAAATAGGTCTGAATCCAAAGGATAGAGACTTTCTTCGTTTTCTATGGAAAAATGTTGAAGGAAAGATGGAGGTTTATCGACACAAAAGAGTAGTTTTTGGTATAAATGCTAGTCCATTTCTTTTGGGGGCGACGATAGAGCATCATCTAAGAAAATCCATAGATTACTGGAAAAAAGAGACTTCACGGTATTCCATAAAAACGGTTGAATTGTTATTAAAAGGATTTTATGTGGATAACTGTGTAACAAGTGTACCCGATGTGAAAATCGCAGAAGATTTTATTGTCGAAGCCAGTGAAGTAATGTCTGAAGCCAATTTTAAACTGAGAGGGTGGGAGTATACCGGAAGAATTAATAAAGAGAATGATGTCGTTCCACTTTTAGGTCTTAAATGGAATAAAATAACTGACAAATTTTCTCTCAGCAGTCTACCAGCGCGTGACACCGAGAATATAACTAAAAGAGTCGTACTGTCATTTGCGCAACAAGTATTTGATCCAATTGGCTTTACTAGTCCTACTACACTCTTACCCAAGTTATTGCTGCAAGGAATGTGGGAAGAAAAGATTGGTTGGGATGAATCAGTCAACGAAGAAAGTCAGAGGACATTTGAGAAATGGAGAGAAGAGTTATTGTTTCTAGAGAAAATTGAAATTCCACGCTGGGTAAATGTTGAACAAGATGAGGAACAAAACCTTTCGTTACATGTATTTTGCGACGCTAGCAAATTAGCCTACGCCGTAGCTATCTTTCTCAGGGTAGAAAATGAAACCAATGTAAAAGTACAATTGATACAAAGCAAATCCAGAATCGCTCCAATAAAGAAGATGTCTATACCGAGACTTGAATTGATGGCGGCCACTATAGGTGCTCGTCTGGGTTCAAAAATACTAGAAGAGCTGGGTAATGTAGCACAAATTTTTTATTGGTCAGATTCGACGACGGTACTTAGTTGGATTAGAAATTCCGAAGATTGGGCAGTTTTTGTGGGCAATAGAGTCGACGAGATAAGAACTCTTACAGGAAGCGATTGTTGGAAGCACGTACCTGGGGATCAAAATCCAGCAGACCTTCCATCAAGAGGCTGCTCTCCTAAACAATTAGTTGAATCAAGATGGTGGGAGGGACCCAGTTGGTTGTACCAATCTCCCAAAAATTGGCCTAATAGTGAATTCAACTGCGATAACGCGGAAGTTGATCGAGAGCGCAAGAAGAAAGTCGTTGCGATTATGTTAAATGTAAAAGATAATAGTTGTCTATATAAATATTTTTCAAGATACCAGGCAAACGTACATCTAATTGGTTGGATTTATAGATTTTTTCAATTGTAAGAACAGGGGCAATCTTAGACAGGGTGAATTGACTGCAGAAGAAGTTGAATACGCGGAGAAAAAATTAATTCAGGTAGTTCAACAAGAATCCTTCGCTGAAAGGGATAAACGTTTAGTTACCTTGAAGACGGTCCGAGACGAAGATGGTATTGTACGTCTAGAAACAAAAGTCTGTCAAAGAGATGACATAGAAACTTTTCGGTTTCCTTATGTGTTGCCAGGAGAGCATCTTGTTGTGAAAAGATTAATTTATGACACTCACAAACAGTTCAGTCATGTGGGAATTCAAAGTCTGCAAACTATACTACGCGAAAGATTTTGGATTCTGGGAGGACGCCGCATAATCAGAAGTGTTATTTCCACGTGTACCATATGTAAGCGACATAATGGTAGAAACTTGAAAGTCAGTACGTGTGCATTACCCATCGATAGAATTCGACAAGCTGCTTGTTTTGAAGTAACGGGGGTTGACATGGCTGGTCCATTATACTTACGAAATTATAAGAAAGCTTGGATTTGTTTGTTTACTTGCGCTAACTACAGAGCTGTGCATCTGGAGATTGTAACAACTCTGTCTACTGTTGGTTTCATTCAGGTTTTGAGAAGATTTGTTGCAAGACGGGTAGACCGCGAACTATTTATTCTGATAATGGAACAAATTTTGTTGGGACAGAAAACATATTTCGGCAACTTGATTGGGAAAAAATTAAAAAGTATAGTGCTGATCAACGTATATGTTGGCGTTTTAATCCCCTTCAGCTCCATGGTGGGAGGTTGGTGGGAGAGGCTGATAGGTATGGTCAAACAATTGTTACGAAAGGTGTTGGGTCGTGCTCGTCTCGGAGGTGAAGAGCTTTACACATTACTATGTGACTGTGAGGCAGTAATCAATTCACGTCCATTGACATACGTTTCCAATGAATCTACGGACTTAGTTCCTCTCACACCTGCCATGTTTCTTCGAGAGCTGTTTATGAGTGGTGTTCCAGACTGTGACTTAGCGGATAATTTAATGTTAAACAAACGGTTTCGATATTTGCAAAAACTACGAGAGAACTTAAGACTGAGGTTTCGAAATGAATATTTGGGGCAGTTACGTCAGGTAGTGAAGACAAAGAATTCGCGTCAAGTGGTTCTGAATGAAATTGTGTTGATCGGAGATGACAATTTGAAAAGAATGGATTGGCCAATGGGAAAGGTGATTGAGTTGTTACCTGGAAAAGATAACAAGACACGTTTAGTACGGGTCCAAACAAAAAATGGACAAATGCTACGTCCAATCCAGCGTGTATACCCACTAGAATGTTTAGGTACAACTGCAGAGATTCGTTCTAGTCCCGAGGACATGTTATCCAATGTAAGAGTACAACAAGACGCTGTTGAAGATCCGGTGCAAGAAACAACAACCACGCAGAAGGGAATGTCGCGTTATGGACGCGAGTGGAAAAATCCAGATAGATTTACATTTAATATTAATTAGTGTTATTCTTGTTTGTTTTAAATGAGACATCAGTTAGTGTTGTAACTGAGGTCTCAGGTGGGAGGATGTTAGGAAAGATAAGGTTGACTTATGTCAGTATTGTGTGTTTAAGGTTAAGATGTGACGATGTCAAAGACAAGGTTGACTTATGTCAGTATTGTATGTTTAAGGTTATGATTTGACGCCGTAAAATGAACTCGACGTCATGGTAGGCTGTGCGGGAAAAAAAGACAGTAGAGTTGTTTAAAAAACAAAAAGGGTTTGATAGTTTATTTGAAAAATATAGAATTGTAAAAACGCAAAGATTAGATTTCTTATTAGTAATCAATCAATTTTGACGAACAGTGACTGTAATTAAAATAGTGGGTAGCAATTTTAATTGGTCACAACACATAAGTACAATGTTTTACTATTCGAAGAACTTTCGATCAGTAGTATATAAAAATTTAAGTCTGGCACCTTTACGCCCATAATTTCAGTGAATGATTAACCATTCGTTTGCGCTAACTCCTGTTTAAGGCTGCGCAGTATGTAAAATACATGGCGGTGCGCAGCCTTAAACAGGCGTTAGCGCAAACGAATGATTAATCATTCCCTGAAATTCTGGGCGTTAGTCTTGACACAACTGTTTGCCAGACCAGCCTCAAAATATTTATTGCAATGATATAAGGTATAAGGAAAAATTAAGCGACAAAATGTTTGTTTTTTATTTCTCTTTTAAATAGAATTGCTCTTGCACATTAATACTTGACCAAAATTCTGCCAGACCAATATTAAGAAATAAAGAAAAAAAAGTTATAAAAAAAAAACAATTGGACAAGTTACAGATCGCCAGACCATTGCTTTATTATTTATATAAGATCCAAAAAGTAATAAAATCCATTTTTGTACTTAAATATTTTTGTCCAGCTAAATGTGTGATTTTTCCGTGTGTGCGTCGTCTCAATGTGTTTTTAAAAAATAGTGAGTTTATTAAGTACGTACATCATTGCTAATTGGCATATGTGATATGCGATATCTATGGTTCTTATGATTTTTTTATAATTTCTACATGTAATTTTAATGGCATCGTTCGTTACAGCCGTAAACAAAAAAATTTGAAATATTTTATTATAAATAATAAGGTATTTATTACGCATTTTAAAATTGAAGTGTATATATACCATAACTCAAAAATATGACACATAAGGTCATTTGACTTGGAGTATGTTTTTGTTCAGTTTAGGGTCATTTATAAGTGAGTTAAGATTTAGTACTTATCCATCGAACGCCCGGTATAGATTATAAAAAATTAAAGATTTTCATGACTTACAAATTTCAATACCAATATTCCGTTTATGTTGTTATTTAAGTAATAATGCCTTATTGCGATCGAGAAGTAGACGCTTAGAGCGACTAGAAGAAAGACGATATTGTTGAGCAATTTCAAACCTTAATTTATCAACATACGAATGATGATTTCTGAAATATGAGCATTTAAAGTAAGCTAAACATAGATTATATAAGTGAGAATTTAACTTTTTTAATAGTATGAATA
Source organism: Sinopyrophorus schimmeli (assembly GCA_036325965.1). NCBI lineage: Eukaryota > Metazoa > Arthropoda > Insecta > Coleoptera > Elateridae > Sinopyrophorus > Sinopyrophorus schimmeli. Next base: position 5,530,076 of record JARFIZ010000001.1, read on the forward strand.
AAAATAGACGAATTCTAAATTAAGTAGAACATATTGCGGGAGCTGAATTAGCCACTGCATCCACAAATTATAATGCCACCAATGAGAACGCTCCTTCATCACGACCGCAAAGTGATCATGGCAATTTATTTGTTGTGACGGACTTCTTTTACGTACATAGGATATATCTTTACAATCGTATAAACATTCGTAAAATAACCATTACAATAAAACATTTATTTTTATTGTTGTTAGACTATTTCGCATTTTAAGAAATACCTTAATTATCCTCAAGTTTAAAGCTGCTTGAAGGTACATTTATTTCAGCATTGTAAATTTAATTAGATAAATATGAGGAATACCAAAAGAAGGTATTCTAGACATTTAACATTAAATAAAAGATCGACTTTTATTTTTTTTTTAATTATTCACGTTAGCAATACAATATCAGAAATCTTGTAGATACAAATTAGAGACCTTTAAATTCCAATTATTTATTTTCGTTGGTGGTAGAGGACGCTTTTACTTTCACCGAACGCGAACTAAGAAGAGTCTGGACTAACATCGCAATCTGGCCCACTAATATGTGTAGTTGATAGCCGATATCATGGCTTCTGGAGATGTCCAGTGAATTCCCATCTTAAACGATACGCGTGTTCAAGGTCTCATACCGAGTTAACTTATCGATAGCGGTTGTGTACATAGAACTAGCGTGTTCGCTACAGTATATTATACTAAATATTTTACCATTTATTACACTTTTTCTTAATTACATACTATGGCGTTTAATATTGCTCCAGTACTCTGAATTTTACAGTAACCCGTATTCATTTAGTTTTCATTGATTCAGATTGGTGGAGCTTTACTGTATTTGAATTTGTTTTTTTTTTAATATTAGCCGATAGAGTATGTAAATTATTTTAAATATCTAATATTATGATATATCTAATATTTATGATAATTAAGTACTAAATTATATTAGAAAAAATATCTTTATAGGGTATAGGGAATTGTATATTAAATAATTTAAATTTGCAGGTGAACGGCGATGACGAGTGGGAATATGAAGAAATTATTTTAGAACGAGGTGGTGCGGGTTTAGGATTTAGTATTGCAGGAGGCACTGACAATCCACATATTGGTGATGATACCGCAATTTACATCACTAAGCTCATTCCTGGAGGTGCTGCTTCGACGGATGGCAGACTCCAAGTCAATGATGCTATACTGCAAGTAAACGATACGTCGGTCATAAATGTTGCACATGCTGTGGCGGTGGACGCTCTCAAAAAAGCAGGAAACACTGTTAAACTGGTAAGAATTTAATTGCAGTAATAAAATATCGATATTTTTAGATAAAATACCAACTCGTACGCTATAAAGTAAAATGGGTTCGCTTCGATACGAAAAGTCGAAAACTAATATCAAAGTTTTTAAACAAATAAATGTTATTTTAGCAAATCGATCCTTTTTTAAAGGTCATTCGGTATTTTTTGTATATTATAAAAAAATTATTGTGTTAAAGTTTGGGTAACAAAAATTCAAATTCAACAAAATATTTCATTAAACTTTAAGTCTATCTATAATTTATCCAAATGACTTAACGTTAAAGTTTTGTGTAAAGTACAGAGAATTTAACAAACTACATACGTATAAGTATATTAATATATAACTCAATAAAATTAATAAATACGTGTAATTAAATTGCATGTTGTGATTTTATAAAGTTTTTCAATTCATGTTCAAATAATATAAATAGTGATTTGTCTATTCTTAAAATATTTATTTTAGTTAGCATTCAAAAATAGCATTTGCTGAAATTATTTAATCACTTTTCAATATTTCGAATGTTCCTAATTTCGCCATCCACCAAACTGATTCATCTGTCATTAATGCCAGCACAGCTTGCTTACCTACAAATGCGAATTGATAAATAGCTATTTAATATTTGTATAAGACAACATTAGTCAAGTTAACAGCGATTGTGCAATATTTCAAAGCTAATCCCCAAAGGTGTACTATTTTTAATTGGTATTAATTATGAACTAAAAATTATTTTATAAAAATAGAACCGTTTGAAATAATTATAAAATTAGATAATGTCAAGCCAAATTTTGAAATCGAATCAAGAACAAAATATTAATATTTATGTGTAGGTTTACCAGATGTTGAATACAACTACACATTTGGCAGTGTTTATTATTATACAATAATAGGTAGAATTGTGTGTTCATCTTGTAATAGAAATTCGTATGTTTAATTTATTGTAATTAATAGAATATGGAAAATTTGCATAGTTATATTAATTTATTAGTTTAAAAATCTTAAATTTCCATTATATTTACACAAATTATTAAAATTAATGTAACTATTCACTTTAAATAATCGATGTTATGTTAATAAATGCATTTCAAACTAAACGAGTAACTTAATCGACAAAAGAGGTTATGTAGGAGTATTAAAAAAATGAATTATGTCCAAATGGCAAAAGTATACAATAGTTCACCCTTGTATACAGGTACTATAAAATTTTTATTAAAGAATTATAATTATAAGGGGTACAAATATTAATATTACTAAATAAATCTACAGATTCAAGGGTTTTTTTTTTCTATTCCTTTATTAGCAATCAGAATATACATTCTATAGGCTAATGTGATGTTTTTGGACCTTAGTCTATTGCTAAAGTCCATATGTCGGGATGAGAACTCTTCCAATGAAGAGTCTCCCGGTGACTTAATTCAAGTCAATGGGCCAGCTCCTTTTTAATCTTCGGTTAGGATGTTGTTTTAGAAGTGGTTGGATGAGTGGGTTGGTGTGTTGTTCAAGCTTGGCATGGTGGTTAGTGCTGTATTGTCGAATAATATCTTTTACAAAAGGGATGTTGAGGTCGTTGTGTATCATATAGTTTGAGACATACCAAGGTGCATCGGTCATTGCACGGAGAATTTTTGACTGGGATCGCTGGATAATTGCAAGGTTAGACTTACTTGCACAACCCCAGAGCTCGATGCCGTAGGTCCATATAGGTCGGATGACTGTTTTATAAATGAGAATCTTATTTTCGAGTGGTAGTGGAGATTTTCTGCCAATCAGCCAATTTAACTCCTTGAATCGCAGGTCAATTTGTTTTTTTTTCTTTAGTATGTGCTCTTTCCAATTGAGCTTTTGGTCTAGATGTAATCCTAAGTAACGTGCTGATGATGAGGTAGGGATAGTTACGTTGTTGATAGCGTTTGGTGGGCATTGCCCTGTACGTAGAGTAAATATCACTTGTGTGGATTTGCTTTCATTAATTTTGATCCGCCATTTTTCCGTCCATTGTTGGATAAGGTTGAGATGGTCTTGTATATATGAAGATGCAACGATTGGATCGTCATTACTAGCAAGAATTACTGTATCGTCAGCAAAGGTTCCAATTATGGTGTGTAAAGTGGTAGGTAGATCGGATGTATATAATAGATACAGTAATGGTCCGAGAACGCTGCCCTGTGGCACACCAGCTTGAATCGGGTAGGTACTTGAAAATGTATTATTTAATTTGGTTTGAAATTTACGATTTTCAAGATAAGACTGGAGGAGTTTAAAATATGCCGGTATTGTTGATTTAATTTTATAAAGGAGGCCATCATGCCAGACCTTATCAAAGGCCTGACTTATGTCTAAAAATACAGAAGAACAGTATCTTTTATCTTCCAAGGTTTTATTGATAACTTGGATAACTCGATGACATTGTTGAAGTGTGGAGTGTTGTTGTCTGAATCCAAATTGGTGGTCTGGAATTACTTCAAGAAGGGGACTAATTCGACAGAGTAGTAGTTTCTCTAAGACCTTGGAGATGGTGGATAGGAGGCTGATGCGTCTGTAGGAAGAAACGTGATTAGGATTTTTACCAGGTTTAGGTATCATTATGATTTCCGCGATTTTAAACTGCTGGGGCCAGTATTGCAGACGTAGGATTGCATTGTAGATGTAGGTTAGCATTACAAGAGCCTTCTTTGGAAGTTCTTTTAGCATTTTGGGTGTAATATGGTCGGCACCAGGCGATTTCTTAGTCTTTAGTCGGGCGATTTCGTCCTTTATTTCTTTAGGAGTAATCGGTTGGATAGGTTCTATATGGTCTAGGATAGTAGTTAAGTAGTCATTAACCTATTGATTTGTCTCGGAATTATGAGGGCTAAAGAATTCAGCAAGGTGCTCAGCAAAGAGGTCAACTTTTTCTTGGTTGCTTCGTGCCCAAGGCCCTGGAGTAGGATCAGTTTTGCGAATTGGGGGATTAGTTTGTATCGGTTTTGCGGTTGATTTTATTGGATGCCATATTGAGTTGTCGTATCGATTGAGATTAAGTATGTAGTCGTTGAATGATCTATTTTGAGCTTTTTTTATTTTGGATTTAAGTTGATTAGTTAACCGGTTGTATGCGGTTTTGTCTGCTGGGAGATTCAAGGGTGCGTTTAAAACGGTGTTTTTTTAAATTATAATTATTTTATAGATTTTATTAAAAAATGTGAAGCAGGAAGCCAATAAAAGCTATACTGCAAGGAAAATTATACAAAAGTATATATGGCAGTATAAATAAATAGGATAGTTTGTATTTATCCAATAAATCGGCAAGTTTTGTACAAATAATAATAATAAAACATCAGTACAAATTTAAATTTGAAAAATAAAATATTTAACAATTAGAGGTTCAGAATTCTGAATCACAGACTATTCGATAAATACAAATTATCCTATTATTTTGTACTACCATTTATATTTTTGTATCATTTCACTTGCAACATTACTTTTACTGGTTTTCTTATTCCCATTCTTTAATATAATTTGCCAAATAGGTATTTATAATTTTTGAAAACAGAAACACCATTTTAAACGTATTCTTTATTTCAGGGGTGGCCAAGCCCGTGCTCACTGGCGCAGGTGTAAAAAACTTTTAATTGCGCCCCTGCTTCGAAATAGTTTGGCCACCTCTATTCCGTAGTTTACTTGGTAATATTAATATTTGAACACTTTAAAATTAGAATTATTTAACACAAATTTTATAGTACTTGTATACAAGAACGAACTATTGTATATTTTCGCCTTTTGGGCATAATTAATTTTTTTTAACTCTCCCAAATAATCTCTTTTATCTATTAAGTTAGTTGTTTGATTTTAAATGTACTTACCTATATATTGTAGCAAACGCGATAAATGAATGAAGCGGCCTCGATAGATTTGCTTAATCACCCGCGAGATACTTCTATCTCACGCGCGCGACCGTGAGATATTTAGTAAGCGTAGATATCCCAATAATCTTTCAACACACAGCTAACTAGAGTTTTCTATCTACATTACCTTGAAATAGCTGTATCGCCAAGGCCCAGATACTTCTCGAAGCTTCCGAATAGATTAAGCAACACATATATAAACTCCGAAACACTTCCTCACTTTAGTTACGACCGAGTCTGTTATTGTAAAGTGTCAACGCTCTAATTCTATACGCCCGGTGAATCTACGAGGTAAGCGCTATCGCTATCAGTATAAATAAATGTAAATAAATATACCAGTGACAATCGTTTAAATAAATATACGAGTGTAAATAAATTAGTTAGTGAATTAGAACCTTAAGTTAGTTAGTTAGTAAATAAATAATTGTTAAGTGCTAGTGTTTAAGTTATTGGTGAAGGAGAATTTGTTTATTATTTTGTGTTAATAAATTGTAATTGTAAATTAAGTGGCCAACTTGTGTTATTATTCACAACCCAGTACGAACCGCTTTTGCTCTCGTTGGATAGTGGATTTGGATTGGGAAATCCGTTACAATTGGTGTCAGGTGTGGGGTTGTGAATATTCGCGAGTGTTAAATAAATAAATTAACGGAAAAATTTGATTGTAACATTAAAAGTGAAATAAATAAAAATGTCTTTCGGAAAATTATTGAAAGAACTTAAAGTCGCCGAACTGAAGAGCGAGTTGGAAGAACGCGAGTTGGATATGTCCGGATTTAAAAGCCAATTGGTAAAACGGTTATTCGAGGCATTAGTAAATGAAGGAAAAAATCCGGAGGAATACAAATTTAACTATCCTGATGACATTAATACGGTGATGGGAAAAATGGAAGAAAGAATGTTAGAAAATTCTAAAGAAATGTTGAAGGATATTCAGGAAAGTTCAAAAGAAATGAAAGCAGAATTAATGAACCATTCCGTAAAAATGGAACAACGAATGCTAGGAAAGATGGGAGGGATGCAAGAAGATTCTAGAAAAATGAAAGAAGAATTAATCGAGCACTCCAGAAGTTTAGAGAGCAGGATAATGGAAAATTCTGAGAAAGTGGAAAAAAACTTGAGAATACAGATTCAGAAAACAGATAAGAAAATAGAAGAAGTGACACAACAGTGTAATGAAAAATTGGAGAAATTTTATGACGAAATAGCCGCCCTTAAATCTCAGCTGGAAACCATTGAAACCAATGGCGAAATATCTACATTTATCGCTGAAAGAAAATTTGTAAACCCACCTAGAACCATTCAGCAACCTCCGCAGTTTGACGGAAAAACACCGTGGGACAACTACCAGCGTCAATTTGAGGCGGCTGCTAAGGCCAATGGGTGGACCCTTGAGGAAAAAGCCACAGCATTAACCTTGGCTCTTTGTGGGGACGCTGCCGACATTCTCCAAACGCTTCCCGACCAAGACTTGGGGAATTACGGTCAACTTACCAAAAGCTTGGAAACGCGGTATGGGTCAGCGCATTTAAGGCAGGCGTACCACTATCAGCTTAAAACCGTTACCAGAAACCGGCTGAAACTTTACAAGAGTTTCAGCTCGCCATAATTCGGTTGGTCCGTTACGCCTATTCGGATACATCAAAGGAGGTACAAGAACGATTAGCGGTCCAGGCCTTCGCAGATGGACTTCGAGACACGGAGGTTAAACAAAGTGTCCTGTTGTCGAGATCCAAAACCATCTCCGAAGCGTTGGCATGTGCCTTGGAATTTGAGTCAGGCAAACTCAATTCCAAAAGTACGGGAGGCTTCGTGAAGTCAGTGGGACCGAGGGAGAAAAATCAAGCGAACTCAATGAAATAAGAAAATGATGGAAGGCTTATAAAGGAAAAGAGAGAACCGATGCGATGTTGGGGATGCGACCAAGTGGGACATAGGCAACGCCAATGTAGAAAGTGGAGGGTGGTACAGCCCCATCGAGGTCGACCACCAAGGCGTCGGAAAACTAGAAAGGGTCAACGCGAAGGGGCAACCGTCGACCTGCCAGCAACAAGCCCCACAGAAAATAGCGCAAGTTACCTCCAAACAACATCCGTCCGGCAGCATCTTTATAGATGGGTTAATCAATAATAAAGTGTGTGCTTTGTTGCTGGACACAGGTGCAACAAAAACCATTATCAGACCAGACGTTGTATCCTCCAAAACCAAGATACGACCCACTAAATGGCGCCTGCGCACTGCAACAGGTGACTCGGCTACAACACATGGCGAAGCCATCATCCGTCTCACTATAGGAAACACATCCTTTACACATTTGGCGATCGTGGCCGAGATTGAAGATGAAGTCATTATCGGTATGGACATCATGAACACCAAAGGATTCGAATTAAACCTCATGAATGGTGTTGTAAAAATAAATGGCGAAGAAAGTGTGATACATAGGAGAGATGAAACTACAATTCGAGCGTTCCTAATCGAAGATACCGAGATACCCGAACGCGCTGAAGTAATCGTCGAGGCGGTCTTGGAAAATAATGGAAATGATGGAAGCATTATGATGCTTGAGCCAAGAAACGACGATGAAAAGGTGGCAGTCGGAATTGTAGTGGGAAAAAGTTTGACGCGTGTGGCAAACACTGTCCCGGTACAAGTGGCAAACATGAACTATCACACGGTCACCTTACGGAAAGGGTCGAATTTAGCTAATTGCTGCCCTGTTTCCTCTATTATTCGAGAAGTGAAAGTCTGCGATAAACCATTGTTGGAGGAATCAGAACCTCTTAAGGATTTGATCAGTGCTTCTTCTAAGGGTTTGAGCCGTTACGAACGAAATGGGCTCGAAAATTTAATCAATAAGTATTGGACTATATTCGAGAGCAGGCATCAATCCAAAGGGAGGACCAACATGGTTCATCACAAGGTCAACACCAATGGTGCTCAACCCATCCGCCAAACAGCTAGAAGATTACCCTTAGCCAAACGAGAAGAGGTCGACAGAATAATCCAGGAAATGGAAAAGGAAGGCGTAATCGAACCATCTACCGGCCCTTGGGCGTCACCTGTCGTGCTGGTAAAGAAAAGGATGGCTCCACCCGGTTTTGTGTAGACTACCGGCAATTAAACAACGTGACGAAGAAGGACAGCTACCCTTTACCAAGAATCGACGATACCCTGGACACACTTGCGGGGCAAAAATCTTCTCGACGCTAGATTTAAAAAGCGGATACTGGCAAGTAGAGATGGCACCAGAAGATAAAGAAAACAGCATTCACCGTAGGCACGGGATTATGGCAGTTTAAGGTCATGCCTTTTGGATTGTGTAATGCACCAGCAACTTTTGAAAGACTGATGGAGACCGTTCTAAGGGGTTTATCGTGGAAAACCTGTTTAGTCTACCTCGATGACATCATCGTAATGGGTACTTCGTTCGAGGATCACCTAATAAATTTAGAACAGGTGTTTCAAAGATTACAAAGTTCCGGATTGAAACTAAATCCTAAGAAGTGCAATCTCTTTCAAAAGGAAGTTAAGTATCTGGGTCACATTGTTTCAAGCAAAGGCGTCGCCGTGGACGACAACAAAATAGAGGCAGTTCGTGATTGGCCAGTACCCAGGGACAAGCATGAAGTTAGAAGTTTTCTGGGTCTCTGTACCTACTATAGGCGTTATGTATCGGGTTTCGCCAATATAGCCAAGCCCTTGACACGCCTTACTGAAGAACTACGCAAGTTTCAATGGGACAGCAGTTGTCAAGAAGCTTTCCTTGAACTGAAAAATGCTTTAACAAACGCCCCTGTGTTGAGTTACCCTCTACCACACGGAAGGTTCACTCTAGACACAGATGCCAGCAACGTGGGGATAGGAGCAGTCCTTTCTCAGGAGCAAGACGGACAGGAGAAAGTGATTGGCTATTTTAGTAAAACCCTGTCCAAACCAGAAAGGAACTACTGCGTTACTCGACGCGAACTTTTAGCTGTAATCAAGGCCGCAGAACACTTCTACAAATATTTGTATGGGCGAAGATTCTTGTTGCGAACTGATCACGCAGCATTACAGTGGTTATTGCGTTTTAAAAATCCAGAAGGGCAAGTCGCCAGATGGATCGAAAGGCTGCAAGAATTTGATTTCGAAACCCGCCATCGAGCTGGTACAGCTCATCGAAATGCAGATGCCTATCTAGAAGACCTTGCCTGGACGACTGCAAACATTGTAATCGCGCTGAAGAGAAGGATGCTGTCATCAACAGGACAACCGTGGTGGATGAACACTGGAACGGAGATCAGCTAGCTAAAGATCAAGAGGATGACCCCGCATTGGGAATATTGATCCGGTGGAAGAAAAACGGGCAGAGACCTAGCTGGGAAGAGGTCGCCAAGTATTCCCCGGATGTGAAATCGTTATGGGCACAATGGAATTCCCTCATCCTGGATGGAAACGTGTTGAAACGTGTCTTTAAAGGCTCAGATGGTCAGGAGGAAAGACGGCAGGTCTTGATTCCGAATGGAAGGATTTTTGAAATCCTGGAAGAAGTTCATGGTGGAACTTCGGGAGGGCATCTGGGAGCAGCAAAGACGCTGGAGAAAATAAGGGATCGTTTTATTGGATGCGATGTAAAAGGATGTGAAGGAATGGTGCCAAAATGTGCTGCGTGTGCAGCGGCGAATGGTCCTGGCAGAAAACCCAGAGCTCCAATGCGTCAGTACAACGTCGGTAGTCCATTTGAAAGAATCGCCATAGATGTAGCCGGTCCTTTTCCCCAAACCGACTTGGGAAATAAGTACATCATTGTAGTAATGGACTACTTCAGCAAATGGGTAGAAGCTTACGCTGTACCGAATCAAGAGGCCGTTACTGTGGCTGACGTGCTGGTAAAGGAATGGATTTGTCGATTTGGCGTACCCATGGAACTACACTCCGACCAGGGAAGAAATTTTGAGTCCGGAGTATTCCAAAATTTATGTAAATTGCTGTCTATCAGAAAAACGCGAACTACTGCATTACACCCGCAGTCAGATGGCATGGTAGAGAGAATGAATCGGACAATCAACCGCCACCTAGCAAAAGTAGTCTCCGACCATCAAAGAGACTGGGACTCTTGTCTTCATTTGTTCCTGCTGGCTTACCGCTCAGCCGTCCACGAAACAACTGGTCAATCGCCGGCAAGCATTGTCATGGGACGAGAGTTACGATTACCCTGTGACCTAAAGTTCGGCTGCTTACCAGGGGAAGATGTTGCTGGGGAAGGTTATGTCGATAAATTGCGATCCAAAATGGACAGCATTCACCAACGGGTCCGGCACAACATCCAAGGAGCTAGCGACCGCATGAAAGAGTCCTACGACATTAGGGCTCACGAAGGAGGTTACCAAAAGGGCGCTTTAGTTTGGCTATACAATCCCCAGAGACGTCGTGGTTTAAGTCCAAAGTTGCAAACATCGTGGGAGGGTCCCTACGAAGTGCTCGAACGAATTAACGACGTTGTATACCGAATAAGCAAACAACCGCGAGGAAAGCCCAAGGTGGTGCATTTCAATCGGCTCGCCCCTTATGCTGGTAACAACGACGCAGAAGTACGACCTGTAAAAACGACACAAGAGGCCAGCGAGTCGTTTGAGAACTTTATGTCACTGTATTCGGGGAGCAGTAAGATTCGTCACGGGATAACCAGGAGGAAAACTGCGATCTCTTCCAAGTTCCACCCACTATGCCTTAGCGTGTTCAGTAGCACAGGACTTAGAAATGCCAAATGGGGTTGCTTCGGTGTTCAGGAAGAAGTTCGGGAAATCAAGAACTTCCAGAACAGAGGGTATGCGTAGGGGACGCTATTCTACGCCGTTTAGGGAACGGAAACTCCTATATTTGGTAACCAAGTCAAAACATCAGACAAAATGCAGTACAGCGATATATGGACCGCCTTAAAGCAGTTAAGGGATGTGGTGACTTCCAACAACATCACAAAATTAGCCATCCCGAAGCTGGTTGCCAACTACGACGGACTCAACTGGAGAACTGTTCGAAATATGCTGGAGGTCCTCTTTGCGGGCACCAACGTAGAAATCCTGGTATGCTGTTACAATCTTCAGAAGCCAATGGAGAAAACCGTCGATTGCTACTTCTTTCAAACATCGCATTGCAACCGGGGACAAAGTTGCCGATATCGACACAGCCAAGATGTACATTTCGGGACGAAATGGAGCTAAGAAGGGGCAATGTAGCAAACGCGATAAATGAATGAAGCGGCCTCGATAGATTTGCTTAATCACCCGCGAGATACTTCTATCTCACGCGCGCGACCGTGAGATATTTAGTAAGCGTAGATATCCCAATAATCTTTCAACACACAGCTAACTAGAGTTTTCTATCTACATTACCTTGAAATAGCTGTATCGCCAAGGCCCAGATACTTCTCGAAGCTTCCGAATAGATTAAGCAACACATATATAAACTCCGAAACACTTCCTCACTTTAGTTACGACCGAGTCTGTTATTGTAAAGTGTCAACGCTCTAATTCTATACGCCCGGTGAATCTACGAGGTAAGCGCTATCGCTATCAGTATAAATAAATGTAAATAAATATACCAGTGACAATCGTTTAAATAAATATACGAGTGTAAATAAATTAGTTAGTGAATTAGAACCGTAAGTTAGTTAGTTAGTAAATAAATAATTGTTAAGTGCTAGTATTTAAGTTATTGGTGAAGGAGAATTTGTTTATTATTTGTGTTAATAAATTGTAATTGTAAAACAAGTGGCCAACTGTGTGTTATTATTCACAACCCGAGTACGAACCGCTTTTGCTCTCGTTGGATAGTGGATTTGGATTGGTAAATCCGTTACAATATGAATGCGCTTGGGACTGCACTTCCGATCTTATAGACAAAATATGTTATTTATAGGTATTTAAAAAACTATATTTTTCGTCAAATGACCTTTTATACCAAGACCTGTTCAATTATTATTAAAGTGTTGAAGTATTGATAATTCTAAATAATCCACCTTGCGCCTGAGAATGAACCGTGTCTATTAAAAACTATATTGTCAAAAAATTCTAAATGTGTGATTAACAATGCTTTCAAAAATTTTATTGTATGTGAAATTATTAATGATTGTACCAACAAATAGCGTAGTTTGTCTTTAACGGATAAAACAACAATTTTGTTCAAAATTACATTTAAAACTCACTACAAATTTTAATCTTAAAACTAAAATAACTAAGAGTACCTATTTTTGAAACTGTAGATTACATTTCATAACTTGGGAATTTAGAAAAGTATCATTTAGGCGTTATAATAGTGTAATTTAATTTAGGGGCCGTTCAAGTATTACGTAACGCAATCTTTGAAGATTTTTGACCCCCCCCCCCCGCTCCCTATGTACCGCGCCGCAACGTTCTTCTGAACCCCCCCCTAACCCTAAACGTTACGTAACACCCAAATGACCATTTTTACTTAAAAGGCACAATTATGTTGCCCAAAGTACTGAAAAGTTGCTAAAATATTTTTGTTATTGTTACGTAACGCGATGGTCGAACACCCCTCCCACCCATGTAACGCATCGTAACGTTTTGCAAGACCCCCCTCCCCCATGCGTTACGTAATACTTGAACGGCTTCTTATACACATTTTATTCATAAAGTTTTCGCAAATCAATGCCTGGAATAAAATGAACTACGTTTAATATTTTTGCATTGATTGCTTTCGCCGAACTAATAAACCCATTCAAATTTATTGTATTACTTACTTTACTATAATCGTAGAGAGGTTTTAATTAAATACGGGGTTATTAAATTTTTTTTAAATTAAATCGGGTAGACGCAAATTTTGAATACAATAAATTCGTAAGAATTTATTAGTTCTCCAAATGCGATGTAAGCACAAGTTTTGGCAATTTTATGCAGCAAACATTTAGACAATAAATACATTGTTATGTTGTTTTAATTGTGTGGGTAAAATATCTATTCGTGGAAGTAGACTACAACGTAACCAAACGTGTACTTAAAACTGCTGAAGTCATATGCTTTATACAACAAGTTTTCTAATCTTTTCCGTTGCCCCCCAAAAGATTTTCAGGAGCTTCCTCGGGGTCGAAACCACACTTTAAGAACCAGTGACGCAAAACATACAAACATTGGAGCTTAATTCAACACATTTTTATTTTATTTGTCTTATGGCTACCCGGTTAGATGGAGCTATAAATCACCACAATTTTTCTTTGAGCGTGACACTTGAAAGTATTTTTTAAACGGTAATATTTCGTAAGATGATACATGGCAAGAATGCCTAAGCTTCGCCGACTTCTTTTGAAAAACTGTGGACATACAATAAAACTCGGTTTTTATTAATTTTTGGTCCTTTGTGAACAAAAAGATGTAGACTATCGGAGAAATTGATATAATAAATATGCAGAAATATCTTATGATCCGTACCAAATCATGGATGAACCGCATTTTACCTGTGCTAGTGTGAAAATAACATATTTTTTCTTAATCAGCATACTGGCCATTTATAAGATATCGGTTACCTAAGAAGGGGCTTAAAGCATTTTTTTTAAAATACACATGAAGGATTTTTATTAAATCTATTGTTTAATTTAAGATTAATAGCTAATTCCGTTATTAAAACATTGGGTCTTAACATAAATGTATGTTTTTTGAAGTTTTCATTTATAAAAAAATAATTTTTCTTTGCACGTTTATTATTAAAATCTGAAATCATTGTGTTTGCTCTTATTATGTCTGTAGATTTTAAGAAGCGCCGAGCTTGTCTGATCTACCATATAAAAATTATTATATTTCTGCCTTCTTTTTTTTACATGCAATAAATTTAGTTAAAATATTATGAATTTAATTACTTTATTACTAAATAAAGTTTAATTTTCTTAAATAATATTGATATGCAACATTTTTTCATACCACTTCATGATTTTAACATTTGCATGTAGACAGTTAGCGTGATAGGGAACTCCTGCAATAGTTCATTTTGATAGGTGTATTGTCGCAGTTTGCTGCATTTAGGGTTGGTACTTAACATAACTAAAATGTACATCTTCAACTTTGCCACGAAAAGTGCAACGAGCAATTCTGTAATTTCTAATTCAATTTTATTATGCCATTCTTCTATCTACCTGAAATTTCGAAAAATATATTAATGTGTGACAGGCAAAATGAAAATTGTGCTTTAAAAGGAATTGTGATTTTTAAACCAGCTCGTTTTAAATATGTAAATTTAGATGCAAGGTAAGAACTTTGTATTAATATATCTTTTTTGGCTTTTTAGCAAGTTAGAAGACGACGACAACCGCGTCACATGAAACTGCTGGAAATAATGCTGGTAAAAGGAAACAAAGGCCTAGGATTTAGTATCGCAGGTGGTATTGGTAACCAACATATACCAGGAGATAATGGCATTTACGTTACCAAAGTTATGGAAGGTGGTGCTGCTCAAGTAGACGGTCGACTATTGGTTGGTGATAAATTAGTTGCAGTTAGAGATCCTGGAGTAAGTTTGAAATTGCTTTCTATGAGAGTAAATAATAGGCCCACATAGCATCGATATTTGTTTTACTTATATTTTCTACCTTGTTTTACATCCGTCCTTAATTTTTAATTTAACTAAGAGAGCCTTTGTATTATTGCCCTTCTACATTTGCATAAAAGAACATCTCTGTTGAGTTATTGTCAAGTCTGCTTTTAGTACACGTTCAAAGCTACATTATTATTCATTTTAAACTGTATCTCAGAGAATATTAGTATATTTAAATAATAACTGCGGAAACACCACTTTTCTAATTGCATTTCTTATACACCGCTTGAATATGCTTTTTAGGATTGAATAATTAATGCTCTTTTGATGCAAAACCACAATTTTCCAATTTTAAGCTAAAATTCCAAATTTTAGAATCACGCATGTTACCTACGTAAAATTTAATACTAAAATATGAAAGCCATTATCATTGAAGTTAATTTTAAACGGTTTCCGAGTTTAACAATATCTGTAACTTTGCGGCATATGTTGTTATGAAAAGTATTTTACGGTAACTTCGTTTCTCCCGGAAATATCTTCTTAAAGCGGAGTTTCATCGTAGGACCGACTTTTGAGCCTTCAGCTAAAAACCTCTGAAAAAGTAATGTTCTACTAAAATATGGCGAACCATGAAACTTGTATAAAGTAGAAGTAAATGTCTTTTAACCTTTCTCGTCTGCTGAAAAGCACCGCCAGCGTTTGATAATTTCGCAGTATTTCGTTCTATCTTATCTAATTACAACCTTGTCTTCAAACTACCTACTTAATTAGTATACTTGTTAGCAAAAAATCTTGTCACAAGAAATTGTCTAATAGAAATTTAATACCTACTATAAATGGTAATGACTTGGATATTAAATTTTTGAAAGAATTTGTGGATACTTACATAATTATGCATTTTATTTATGTTCTGTTTCTAATTAATTTGACGGTGTTTTACTTTTGATTTTATAGATTTTTAATTTTCGTAATTCAACTTTTGTTAGTTCTATAGCACCTAACATTATTATATTATTCAATAGTTTAATATAAAAGCTGTAGTAACAAAACAGACTTTTAATACGACATTGTGTATGTCTAGTCATGAAGAGTTTGTATTTGCTCTTAAGGTTTTTACAAAATGTTTAACAATAGCATTCGTTTTGACGTATAACTTCGTCTACTATAAGACTACAATACTCCTCTATATATTTAAAATATTATAGTTCTTTTGTAATGAAACCTTTGCTAATATTTCCTTTTATTACAAACGTTTGTCTACAGGGAGCAGAAGTAAATTTAGAAAATGTAACCCACGAAGAAGCCGTAGCAACTTTAAAAGCAACACAAGAGCGAGTAATACTTGTTGTTGCAAAACCAGACAGTGCCTTCAGCGCTCCCCCATCGGAAAGCTCGCATTCACCCCAACTGCGTAAGTAAATTTGATCTATTAATTTTTTTTCGATAAGTGCTACCTTTTTTTTATATATATAGCATGACTAATTTCTTTGAAGATGATATATTCCATTTATTATCAAATTATTGTCATTTAAACAAACAATGAAGAACTTACTATGCGAAAAGTTGTCATTTCACTTTTCATGCGCGTGTCGCTATTTTACTATTTCACATATTTTTTAAAAATTGAATCATAGCTGACTAGTTTTGAATTGGAATGAAGATAAAAGTTTGCATTTTTTTGTACAAGATAGTTACATTTCGATGTGTTTACGTACAACTTAATAACTGAATAATGTAGAAAATTAGATTGAGAGTTTCTAAAAGTAAATGACCTTGAACGTATTATAGTTAAAATTGCTACTTAAAATAATGTATGTATTATAAAAGAATGTTTTTATTTAGTCAATAAATGTAATTAATAATCTGTGTATTTCTAAAAATGAATATATGTTAAGAATAACTTGTTATAGGTTTCCTTTTTAAACTAAAGTTTGTATGGCAGAATATTTAAACTTCTTTGATGCCTTTGAAACAAAAAACCTCAAGAGAAAGATAAAGATGATATAAGATCAAAGCTCATATCAGCCTTTAAGAGAGCTCTTAAGAAATTAATGCTCTATACTATATATTGTCGTACAGTTCTATTCATCAAACTAAAATTAAAATCAGAGATGTGTTTATTAAGTACCTATGTATTGTATTTGCATTATTTTAAAATAAGGTTGGAGCTTAATATCAAACAAGTACATCGATCTTTCGAAGTGCTAACAAGTTCCAACATTCATAATGAAAGCGTAAATCCAAAAATTCTTCGGAAAATTTTTCTTTCCAAATGACTTGCTTTAAGAAGTCTATACTAAAAACAGATTAGAACTGCTAATTCACTATTTACAAAATCTATTCTAAATATTGGTTGACAAGAAAGTAATTTCTGTTTTCACATATGAATGACGTTACAATTTTTTAGAATAACTTTGATCTATATTATATTTTTTTCGTTTGACGGTTGACAGTAGTAACTTTTAGTTTACTTTAGAAGCAAATTACTTGGTATTTGGTTTATCAGTCTCAAATTTAACACAGTGAGCAAAAACGAATATTTTCGTCATATTTTATTTACTTCCGTAAACGCAAGAAAGCTTCTGAGGCTCACAAAGCCTTATGTGAAGTTTATGATGATGATTAGTTAACACAAGTGTCGGAATTGGGTTCAAAATTCTTGTTTTTGGAATTTTTTTTAATTAAATGTAGTCTACGTTCTAGTCGACCAAGTGAAGTTAATAATAAGTAAGTCAAAGCTATATTTGTTGCAAATTGGCATATAATTCTGAGAGAGATAGCAGAGAGGTTATATGTATCACACACAACAATCGAAAATCATTTAAAATTTCTTGTAGTTGTTAAGAAGCTCGATATTTGGATTCTACGTGAATTGAAGGATATTCATTTAACACAAAGAATGAGTATCTGTGATATACATATCATACACAAGGAAATCGATCCTTTTTTAAAACCAATCACTGGTGATGAAAAATCGATTGCTCACAATAACATTAATCTAAAGCAATCTTGGTCCAAGCGTGTTGAACCAGCACAAGCCACATCAAAAACTTAATGGCATCAAAAAGAGATCATGCTTTAATTTTGGTGCGATTATAAAGCTGTTGTGTATTTTGAGCAGTTTCCAAGGAAGCGAATAATTAATTCAGATGTTTACTGTCAACAACTACGGAAATTGGAGGAAATAATCAAAGACAAATGGCCAGAATCGACTAATCGTAAAGGCATTATATTCCATCATGACAATGCTCGACCTCGCACATTTTTAGTAACTCATGAAAATTATTGGAACTTAGTTATTGACTGATATCACATCCACCACATAATCCTGAACTTGCAACATCAGATTACCATTTAGTTCGATCTTTACAAAACTTTTTAAATGGTAAAAATTTCGCAGTTGATGACATGTATTCGCATTTGGTTTAGTTTTTTTTGCTGATAAGGACCAGAAGTTCTACGAACGTACAGTCATGAAGAGACCAGAAAGATAGCAAAAGGTCCTTTAACAAAATGGTACATTTATAATAGATTAAAATTCATTCTTTTTATAACAAAATTGAGTTTTATTTCAAACTAAAAAATCGAAATTACTTTCGTGCCAACCCGATATAATAGACCTACAAAAAATATTATCCAACACTTATTAATTAAAATTATTTCTAGCAACCGAAGCACCACATGCCTATCCAGACTCCATCCGTTCTTCTTCCGTAGCGCTTCATTCGTCAACACCGCGAGCAGTTAGTCATGAGGATATTTCAAGGTAAAAAAATCTATTTTAGTTATTTATTTCTTAACTAGGTATCTTTAAATGGCATAAGTATGCCATGTGTATGTACACATACCAAACAAGTAAAATTGTTTTTGTGTTAAGTGTTAATATAATAAATTGCAGTAGATTTAATACAAGGAATTTTATTGACTTTTGTTGATTAATTTTTTATTTATTATTTATAGCGAAACTCGTTTTAAATCGAAGGTATGTTTTTGACCTTTTTATAAAGTACTATCAGTAAAATCAATTAAGAATCAAAGCTAAAACCACATTTATGTACCAAATACTAGAAACCAGTAATTTGAAAGTTTAATAGAAACTATACACAAATTTCGTGTTAATAACGTGATGAAGTTACAGAATTCAGAGTATTAAGGTTAGGGTCCGCTCCCAAGAAATATTTTGTTTATCAATAACTTGGGTTAAGGACTATCCTTTCATTAAACTCATTTATGTTTCGTGTTTTCACACGGAAAATAACAGCAGGTACCTTTTCTTATATCAATTGTAATTAAATTGAACACAAATATATAAGTCGTTAAAATTAATTATTCTATATTATTTTTGTAAAATAATTACAAAAAGGAAGTCTCCAAGACCATATAATACAGACAGTTCTTTTCATGCAAACATTTGTTCACGTTATTCAATTAATGCCGTTATTATGGCACAACACTGTCGAAATATGTGAATAGTTTATTGACATTAGTATCAACGAGCTTGCATGTTATACATTATTAAATTAAAATTTTTACTCCACATTGTATACACACAACAGTTTAATTTTTAATTATTCTTTAAAAATCGTAACCGTTGTCCACCCAATACAAAATTCTACAATTTGTTAAGCCTCTAATGACCAAGTTTTTTTTTCTTTAGTCGGCAAACACTAGCACTAACCTACATTTATTTGCATAAAAACACGTGTTTCTTGGTTTGTCCAACATGTAAAGTATTTTATCTATAGGTATATACGCGCATTTTACTCAGGAGAAAAAATTAAGTAAAGAACGTCAATGCGTTTAACTCTGAAAACATACTATGACTGCTGTTATAATCAATATTTATCTGTAGGCAACAAATTGTGAACAAGAGAATATATATGTACCATAATCTTTAATATAATTTCGTGATGATGGAAAAAGTAGATTGTTTTTCTCTTTGCAAACATTCTATGATTTTGTTTGCGATACAATAAACAACTGATATTTTTCGAGTTTGTAACTACGAATGACTACATACACATTTTTTTATCATATTCATTTTTATGATAAAAGCGTTTTATAAATTTTTGTGACAGAGTCGCTGGAAACAACAAGAACATTTTATGATTTTTGCGTTACAAATAAAATCTGAAGTTCTTCTGAACAACTTGAAAACTTGAAGAATCTTTGAGCGCTCATTTGAAAGGTTATACCTAAAAATATTTGAGCGTGACATAGGTCACCGAAAACGGTAACCTGGTATTATACATGAACACTAGCGGCACTTAGGTTATACGCAATTTCAACACAATGAAACAATGAAGATGGATAGTGAAGGCGATGTAGGGACTTTTGAACGTTTCAAATTTATTGTACTTATTACGGGGGTTTCTACATTGTAAACAGTAAATAACATGTGCTTTTATGTTTTAAAATACATTCTGCTTTTAATTTTTAAGGAGTGATTATTTAACGTCTACAAGTGTATTTTTCGAAACGAATAGGTGTTTGTTTTTATGGTATCTTATGTCCAATGTGTACAATTTTTTTTTTTAATTTTTGTTTAACCTATTGTAGCACAACCTAGAGTTTTTTTTTAATGCCCACTATTTCTGGCTATGATCCACGAATGTTCTACTAATTTGTGGAAAAACAATTAAACTTATTGCTGCTGCACGAAAACTACAACAAAAGAATTACTTTCTAATCATTTACTGGATAGCGAAGCCACCATAAAATGTATAAAAACAAACTTTTTCTTTTTTAAAGCTGTCGTCAACATACAATAAGTTACTTTTAACGTAATTTTTAATTATAATAACTGTTAGAAACCGCTTACAGCTTTTCTGTTGTTATTGAAACAGGTTTCCTATATATTTATTAAGACATAAAAATATTAAATGTTAAAATTGTAATGAATATATACAGGGTGTTCGATTTAACATACACAAGCGATTTTCTCGTAAACCAACAATGTAATGAAAAAATCTTTTAATAAAGTTTGTTTGAGTTAAAGAAGAGCTTCTTTTGACATTTTTTTTTCTAAAAAATTTAGGTTTTTTTGCTGAAATCCTTCATTCTTTTGACATAAATAGACATATCTTAAAAAACTGAAATACAATTTTTGAACAAGATTAACCAGAAAGTTGGATTGTACGCCTTGGGTCCATTAACTAGCCGGCCAGATCGCCAGATTTGACTCCACCAGATTTTTTTTATGAGGATGTCTGAAGAGTAGGGGTTATGAACATATTTCAACAACACCTGAAGATATGAAACAGCGGATTAGGCAAACTTCCCAGGCAATTCGTGATTGATTGATCAAACGTGCTCAAACATTTCTTTGTGTTCACGATATGTTCAAAAAACGTATTGTAAAATATATTGAAGTTTATGGAAGACATTTTGGACATTTATTACATTAGAAAACTGTTACGTTATTGTTTCATGCTTTAGTTAATTTTTTATTATTTATTTAAATCTACTATCTGTATGCTTCAAAAACGCTTTGAATAAAAAAAATGTTTGGTAAATGTTTTTCCGTTTTTAGTGGTGTTTATTTTTGTCAAAAAAATAGGGTTTGTATTAAAACAAAGAACATTTGGCTTACATTTTATTGAAAAAAAAGTTGTAAAAAAAAATTTTTCTTTATCTCAAACAAACTTTTATAAAATTTTATTGCAAAACCTTTTTTTGATAATTATTACAAAATATTTATTATTTTATGAAACTACACAGTTTTTAGTAAAAAACGTTAAACAGTGTAATTTTATGGACATGGCGGATTGATCTGATTTATTTAGAAATTACAATATTTCAACACTTTAAAATCATAATTTTTGATCAAAAATTTAACAACTCTTGTGTAAGAGGTTCAACTATCACATATATTCATTATTTGGCGAATATTGTTTAATACTCATAAGTAACATGTTGCGCAGGAGTACAGTTCCAAACGCATTTATGTGTAGGGGAGACCGAGGGGATTTGAAACAAAGGTGATTTGAAACAGTACCGATTTTTTGGAACTTAAAACCGTTAGCGAGTTGGCAACGTCGCTTTTTAACCACTTCCCTCCCCCCGCTGATATGTCAGATTGCCGCGGTGGCGTAAGTCACGCGGTTGTGGAGTTCTGCGTGTCATGTGACAAAAATCGTGAAAAGTAAGTTTTTAACCTTTTTTTACGATACCAATATTTTGATAATGGTTTTGTATTTTGGTTTAGGTTATATATTTTTCGAAAGTTCATTAACTAAACATTTATTATGTATATTTAGTACAATTGATTTCTGTGTATTTGCTTCTTGATTGTGGATTTAATAATAATTAGGAGGTTTTTTCTTACTGAGGAGATTTGAAACAGGCTGTTTCAACTCTCCTCGTCTTAAATTTTATGACAGCAGTCAATAAATAACGGGCACAAAAAATGTATTTTTGTTGTATTAATTTGTTTCAGAATGCCTACTGATTATAAAAAAAAGACTGACAGAGGTATGGCGAGTCGCGAAATATATGATCTCGCAGTAGAAGAAGTAACTTTGTGACAGAAAAGTCTCCGTGACGCGGCTTTAAGTTACAATCTAAACCATACCTCCTCTACAGGTATATTAAAAAAACTGCTTATGAAGGTAACGAAACAGCAACTGCTTCAACGGTTGAAGAAATATTGATCAAGACTGATTGTAATACTTATGAAACGACTGAAAGTTAATAATTATTTTATGTCAAAGATTTAGAATAATATTTTGTTTATTTAACTGTTATTTTAATTAATGTTACGAATAGGACGTTATGGTATTTTTAACTACTTTAGAAGTTGATTTTTTGTTTTAGACTTGTAGTTACCTACTTATCTGATATATCAGTACAAAATATTAATAAAAAGTTTGTCTCGTACTTGAAAAGTTTTACTTTAATAAATACCTTAAATTATATAATCATTTTTATTTTATAGCCCTTAATACTTCTCAAAAATCATATGTTTCAACTCTCCTCGACCCTTGTTTCATCTCACCTCGGTATGAGGGGAGTTGAAACAAGTTGAATTGTTACGGTTAAGTCGATTTTTTACCACAAAATTTAACGCTTACAATTTCTTTATGTTAGTCATTCGCAAGTGTAAAGAATGACCTATCGATTGGTACTTATATCATACAATTTCTGTCTATAGTATTTGGTGTATAAAACAAAATGTAAAATTTGTTTCAACTCCCCTCGGTCTCCCCTATGTGTTGTTAGGAAAGGTAAAGCCCCACCTATTATTATATTGTCAAAGGAGTCAGAAAAACCAGATTGCTATTTTACTTAATTCTACGAGCAGGACATTGTATTACTCTTTAATTCTGGATACATGCAAAACAAACATCTGCTGCATCTTCCATGAGTTATTTAGCACGGTTATTGTTTCGATGACCAAAATCGGCAATCGATTTTTCTAAATTTTCTCGACGTAACTACACAGAGCGGATAGCAAAAAAATGTTTTTTAGTGTCGCGGTTATACATAATATCAGCTCAGACAACATCGATAATGTGTTGAAAACTATATGTTAATGGCTTTTAATTACTGTTTCTTATACTATATAATTTAACATAATAAAGATCTAGAATTAACCGTGAAGGTGCAAAGTAACAACAAATAATTATGTTTACGATTTTATTACTGTTGGCATTATTTTAATTTAAATTACTTTATACAAGCACATTAATCTGTATACATAGAACTTATAATTAAAGCAATTTTTTTCGCTATCATTATTTCCTACATGTTAAATATTACGCTATTGTTTCTGTCAAAATAATACAATTATTTCATTTTATACGTGTGTGGAAATTAAAATAAAAAGTTTTACTATGACTCATTTTTAAGTTTACCTTGATTATTTAGAAGATTTTTTTTTATTTATTAAAGAAAATATTTTGTTCAAGATGTTTTTTACGTACTGCGTTTTAATAATTAACCATACTGACTCAAATGATGCCATTATATATTTTTTTCTATAATATTGAAACATTTGAAATGTTTTTATAAATTAGCCGGTAGTCACGTTGCATTTTACACGTACAATGAGAGACAGTGCCTATTAATGATTCACTACGAAATACTAAAGGAAATAGTAAAACAGTTACCTTTGTAACATCAACGAGTGTCCATCTTTATCCTGTTTAATTTGTTCAATTTTGGAATTAAAAATTCTTTATTTATAGGTCAGTATTTAATATCGCGCAAGGAAAAAAAGGTATGCTTTTAATTTACTTTTGTAATGCTATTTTTTTTTCAAAACATAAAAAACATCTACATCTGACCTTACTCATTGTCAGAATAACTAAAAGCACGCAGTTAGAAAAACAAAGCGTCGTCTGTATAATTAATTTAATATTTTTATAAAAATTACTCCGAGACAATTTTTTTTTTATTATTATTTTTAGAGTAAACTGTTTGTCTCTTGTGCGTTTAAGTATAAAACTACGTATTTCAAGCCATTTTTAAAAAGAAAATTGATAATTTAATTTTATCTTCAAAAAGTGTTTTCTAACTTTCGAGAAAAATTAATATTACAGAAACAAAGGCATCGGCTTATCTCGTTTGCACAAACCGAAGCGTTTAAACACCAAACAGGATATAAAAACATTCAAAATTAATAACTTGTTAACTTTTATCAACAAACATTCCATCGAAATAACAAGTAATATTGAAAATGAAAGCACTGTATTATATCAAGTAATACATTATTTTTAGAATCAAAAATTTGTATTCGTCTTGATATTCCTACGAAATAAACCTTGACATTCTAATAGAATCCTAAATATTTTATTAACTACTTTATTGTTTTCAGGTATGCATATGATTAAAATTTAGACACTCTCTGAATATTGCACTAAAATTGCGAAAATAATTAATTACATGTTTATATTAAATTTTCATTCCATCGGCGTTTAAATCAACTTGGCGTATTCAATGCATGGCAAATTATGATCAAATCAAAACCATATGTACTTATCAAATCTGCATGGATTATTAAAAGTTGATTTAATTTAATAATAAACGCTTAATCCATTTATTATCTGCAATTACAAGTATTTAAGTATGTATAAGAAAGTTTGTTATCGGAATGTGTATTTATGTATTTTATATGCGATACTTCCGTCATCAAGGAATTAAGTAACGGCGATACGAATATATCCGTTAATATTTGAAATTTATGTCAACGGACAATCAAATAGTAAGTGTTTAGTTTGATGCTTATGGTTTCCCTATGGGCCTATGCGATACGAACGGTTTGCATTCGAACTTGGACTACTTTGGCGAAGGACGGCCAATGGTAGAAGGTGTATTTGAACTAGAAACAACAGTGGCTACATGCATGGCAGTCGTATGCTAGACTTTGGGTGCGTTAGTTATTTAGTTGAAAAAATGACTCATTGTAAACCACCAAGAGTGACTAATCCAAAGTGATGCGTGTGTACTGTGAATGTTAAATACTCCAAATTATATGGAAAAAAAATTAATCAACGTATTTATACAACTAATTTAGTAGGAAAAGTTATTACTTTTACTTTTAATTATTACTTTTTCAAAGTAGCTTATTTTTATGCATATGATGTACGTAAGTTACATTTATAAATTTGAATATTTTTTATTAGTATAGTATGGTAAAACATTTGCAAAAATATCGTTACATTAAATTAATTTAACATATACTACGAGCTAATAATATATTTTCCAACAATTCAAGAAAATAGTAGTACCACAAGATTGTTTAACGTTACCATATCTAATACGCTAGCTATTTTACTTCTTCAAAATGATAATTTTTATTAAATATTCATTTAAAGAATGAAAGTCGATTTGTTATGTATCTACAATTCTTTATTTTATGCCAAGGATAAATATTTATGGAGAAATTATAAATACCGTATTTTTTATATTTTACTTGTACTTTAATTTTATGCAATCAAAATTACATTACGGTGGCGAATAATACAGTAGTTCTCACCTTAACTAATTAGTGTAGTTTAACAACCATTCGTAAATCAGTTATACATAGGAAATCAGGAGTGTTATGTGCTCATTGGACTTTTCTTTTTTTTTTAAATTGTTTATTATGTAACTACATAGTGAACGATTTTGTTCATAATTTTTTAAAATTCTATTTCGATCAAAATTCGTGAACTGGCATGAAAACTAATTGTTTGTATCAGACGTGGCAGGACCAAAGCTCTCTGGCTTCCCTCAAACACAAAAGGAAAAAAACTAATTGATTCTTGAAATTAATTTTTATAATCACTCATTCAATATTATAAAAATTGCATTTGAAATCTTTTTACTCGTACAACTGGGATTCCGCTACAATTAAATTTTCAGTGCTGCATTGATAATGTTTGTACTTACAATATTGGTTTAAATTTGAGGTAGTTTATATACACATTATACACGATTTAATTTCGAAAATTTGTCGGATCGTTATTGTTCCCCCTTGTCCTTTAGTTTTCCGCATTGCAAATCGAAAGACTAACCTGTCGGTAAATTTTAACGTACGTTCCTACTGCACGCTATGCGATGCTATCAACGATTGCTATAAAGCCTAGTTTACGTGGTAATAGTATTCTCACAAAAGTTTCTTTGATAGTTTTTATATAGTTTTATTATACTGCAATGTCTACACGTATGACAGAACTATCAAGTTGTTATTGGTAGAATCGGAAATACTCAAAGAAATCTTCTTTTTTTTTTCTTAATCTCGCATACCATCGTATAGCGTGCAGTGCAACGTATATTTAGCATCTGTGAGGAACTTTAAACATTATTTTTTGCATAAGGCACTAAATTATAATCAAATAAAACTTTAAATATTAAAATTATGATCTAGATTTATAATTTGATATCTATGCATTATCAAGTTAAAGCATAACGTTGAAATATGTGTGTTTTGTTTAAATCACAAAATATCGCTTAATGAAAAATTTATTAGATCATGATCGCCAAAGAATTGACAACCATTTGGATTTATGGGGTGAACATCAGTCCAACTTCACTTAGGCCACTTAGTTGGGCCCATTGTGCTATGAGAACCATTTATGAAATTATTTATTTTAATTATTATTTACATGTACTCGACAACTTTCAAGTCAGCAGATTATATTTAAAAACTAACTGGCCCAGTCCGACTTCATAAAGATTTGAACTAAAAACTTATTTTTATCAAAATAAAATATAGCCTATATTACTCAGGGATAGTGTGACTTTTTATTAGTGAAAGAATTTTTAGAATCGGTTCAGTAGTTCCAGAGATTACCCCCTACATGCAAACAAACAAATTTTATTTTTTTATAGTACTAATATAAATGTTTCAAATAGAATATAAAATCATTAAGTAGCTGCTATTACTAATTGATAATGCTATAGATGCTTTTTATAGTCAGTGACTATCGCGATCCAAAGACTTTTTGATCATACTATACATAAATCCTTCAATACCTGTTATTTTAATTACATTAGCAATATTTAGGTGCACTAAAAAATAAAATTGCCTCGCCAGAGATGCATGTGTGAAATTAGTAATAACAAAATTGTATTGTAGTTTCTATTTGCCTAAAACTTCGTATATCAGTGTATAATGTTGGACAAAAGAAAGGTATGATGTACTTGTTAATCATAAACTTATCTTATGAATTTTCTTTAAAAGTTAGTTTTTGCCAGTTTACATTAATATTTGGTAAATCGCAAAACGAATGATGTTGACTTAATACTCTTTAAACTTATTTGATGAACAATTTACTTACAACGCATGACTCTTTTTTTATACAATAAATTTAATCAGTAAACTGCTATTGGCAACAAATAATGAATCTCTAGATTTATTAATCGATATATATTTATTTTCTCGACAATTGTTTGATATTTCCGATTGATTAATTGTTCTTGAACACCTGCAAGCTCCTTTCTAAAAGTTATAATTACTTTTTTGTTTTGATTTGTATTGATATGAAATTAATTGAAGCGATTGTACTGAATTTAACTAATTAGAACTGCAATCGTATTTTTGATCAATAAGTATTACGTAGTATTTATAATGTAGGTACACTGTAAAATTAATTCATTATTTTCTAAGGTTTCGTAATAAAATTGTTTTCAAATCTATTAACTAATGAATATTAATTTAAGCAAATTATCGGTCTGAAGCTTTTAACGTAACTACCGTAATCGAATACATTCAAAGACAGTAAACGGTTTAAATTAATTGGTGTAAACAACGAACTATGAGAACCATTAAAAGTAGGTACACAATATTAGTTTTACATGTTACAAGTCGAAAAACACTTATAAAATACCTAGTATCAAAATTATGGATCAATAAATCATTAAAATGCTTTTAGTAGGATTTAACAAAGTTTTGTGGTATGGGTACAAAACAAATTAGCTATACATATACCCAGACGAAATATATCAAGTGCTTCCTAACAGAGGAGCCTATGTGTCATTTTTTTAAAATTCGGATTTTTGACATAACTTATACTTTCAACTGATTCACATAACGTATCAAAAGGGCATATGGACCTCTTGTATTTTGGTTTATACGCCCCTCTGTTATGCAGCCCTCGATATATAGTAAGCATATAAATTTAATAATAGGTTTTTAATCTATGACTCATTTTAAATATCGTAAAAAAATTGTCCGAGTTTATCGTTTGGTGATACTTTCAATAGCTTAGTTCTAACAGATTTAAATTGGATAGTAGTTTATTGGAAAATGTGTAACTTTGAAGTTTTTGGTTTATTCAAAAACAAATTTCTGTTTTAATTGTAAACTTATTATTTGTTAAACAATAGTCTAACCATTTTTATTTTAATGCAAATGTTAAAAATATTTGGATACAATCGTGCACTAATGTAATGTTGTAGAGGTTAGGTCAGTTC
This sequence comes from Sinopyrophorus schimmeli, assembly GCA_036325965.1. Lineage (NCBI taxonomy): Eukaryota > Metazoa > Arthropoda > Insecta > Coleoptera > Elateridae > Sinopyrophorus > Sinopyrophorus schimmeli. The sequence goes on from JARFIZ010000001.1 coordinate 5,558,686, forward strand.
TATTATAACTAAAATACACAAATTAGGTAGGATACAGATACCTATGTCACACCTTTGTTTTCTAACATTTGAAACCAGAGGTGACAAATACAGATACGCGAAAATTTTCACATAAGCTTTCACAAAGTTTTAGAAAAGAAAAGACTTTTTGTTTTATTGTTACTTTTTTATTCGGTAATTTACTAATAAAAATAATTATTATCAAAGTTACTGTTTATTTGTAAAAATTATTTTCTTATTATTTAATTTGCGCTACAGTTTTATTTTTCTTATTTCAAACCTAAATTATATTTTACAATAACTTATATATAAGTAAAGCTCTTTAAGGTTTGTATTGCTTAATACAGTCGAACCTCCATAAGTCGAACCTCGATAAGCCGAATTTTTGATAACTCGAACATGTTTCCCCTATTTTAACGTTAATATTTTTATACCGAAAACTCGAATTATTTTTAGTTTCCCTTCAACTTCGACTTATCGAGGTTCGACTGTATTTTAGATTTTTAGTTTCTGTTAAAAATAAGAATATTTGTCTTAGAGTATGAGAAGTCCATACACACGTCTCTGGTGATCTTTTCATTATATGATTTGCGCAGAGGCTCATTTTGCTCTGTGCATATCTGTATCCTACCTAATCTGTGCTAGAATATTTTTCCAGAGATCATTAGTATTGACTCTAAAATCACTAGAAAGTCACAAGCGCTTCCTCGATGCTGAAATAAATTAGTTAAAAAAGAAATAAATAATAAAATTAATTATTTTTTTTTAATTTTTATACATGTATTTATTATAAAACGGTTTTCAATCACAATGAACATAAACATAGAATAAAGTTTTATATAATGACATAAAAGATAATATTTTACAATTACTACGGGTTGAATACGGATTCAATACTGTTGTCGGGTAAAAAGTGGTCATGGAAACCCTGATTCAATACGTATTGAACACGATTTAGATTCAGATACGATACGGTAAATTTTAGGATCGTATCTGAATTTCATCGTATTGAGTTCCATGGAAACCCGTAACTCGCGTTCGTGCATGCGCAGTTGGAGATCACTGGCGCTTTCTAATGATAATTTAAAATATATACACCTTTATGTTAAATTGTCATGAAATTTAATAGAATTATAGCACACAATAAAATAAACAACACAATTTTATTTCGAACCTGCTCTACGTATTAACCTAGAAAATAAGTTTTGCTAAAACAGCTGATTGCTGTATCGTAAATGTATTCAATTCGTATTCAAAACTATTTATGGAAACACGTACCTATTGGATCGCAAATTCGTATTCAATCCGTATTGAGTAACCGTGGAAACGTAGTAATATTATAAGATATTGGACGTGAACATTATGATTAATAATATTTTACCATAACAGAAATTAAATTTGTTTTATATTATCAGTGAATCATTAAAATTATATTCTTTTTTCTTACATATGTATAAGTTTTGTTCCCATTTTTTTTTTAATTAATAAGCAATTTAATCAAAACTAAAAATGAAATTAATGAATACTATTTTGGCATAAAGAAAGAATAGCAGAAAGATAAAAAAAATTCAGTTGAGCAATAAACATTGGGTAAATATTTAAAAAGATTACTGTTCGTTACTATACTATAACTTTCTGATTGACCTATGAAGGGTAAAATATATACTCTATAGATATATATACCTTTGACAAACTATTAGTCACTAGAAAAAAATTTGTCCACTATGGCAGGGGTTCTCAAACTGTGCCAACTGCGCGGCGCCCTGGGGCGTCGCGGGGCTATCCTGAGGACATCAGGCAACGACTCACATATCTGCACAGGTCACCTGCACGCAAAAAAATTCAAGACGCAGTATAAAAAATATTGGGAACCCCTGTACTAGGGGAACAACAACTTTACTAATTTTAGTGATAAAACTATTAAGTTGGCAATACTAGGGAGTTGTAGAAATTCGCTTTTAATTCAGACTTACATACATTATTGTTGGAAAGAGTAAATATCCCACAATGCTTTGGCCGGTGCGTTAAATCGTCTAGTGCATGAAGCTAAACTAACAGTTATTTTGTGCGACATTAGATTAGTTCACTAGCGTACATTATTTAACTATTCCATAAAATGTTTGAAATTTAAAAGGTAATAGTTTTAAAGAGAAAACTTGTAGTTGTAAAAACAACTAATAATTTGTAATACCTTTAACATAATTTTACAAGTGAAACTTACATTTTGCACTTGGAGTTATCTCTTTTGCGGTATAGATGACGATGTAAAAGTCGAGGTACAGTTTCATGACCCTAGATGCGAACTTTTATAGACTGCATTTAATTAGTATTTTAATATAAGAAATATTAAATAAGGTAAACTCCTGCTATTAAGTAGTTTTCTATAGCCTTAGCAACATTTTATAATTTTATTAACATACTTTTATGAGTCATTTTCCAATTTGTTATAATCATTATTTTTAAAATATAATAATTATGGGAAACCATTGAATTAAAATTCCCATGATATGAGTAAATATTTTTAAAAATTATAAAAGCGTTTATTGGTTTATTTTTATCAAACTAGGAAAAACAAACTATACTTTTAAAGCATTTTAGATACAAATGTAACATTAATACGTTTGTCTCCAAAATTACGAAGAAACATGAATTCTTAAATTAGTAACTCTATAGTTTAAAAAATGATTAATTTTTCAAATTACATAAAACATGCAATATATGCTATATTAGTTGTAAACTACATACTTATCTATATATTTAAAAAAAAACATCCAGATAATAATAAAACCCTGAACTTTCGAAATATTCGTTTGCCATGAATATGTTGGTCACCTACATTGCCCTCATTTATTTAATACTCACAATAATGATATTTTGGTTTTTTTATGGCAAACTGTTTTAGTCCTAAGGCGAACTTTAACATAAATTTATTTATGTACCTACATTTGGGTACCATAATATTAAGCAAATGGATATGCCCATAAATGCACTACGAAACCTATTATTTACTGACACTTGAGATACAATCAAAGAAAAATTATAGTTTTAAAATTGTACATTTTTAACTATGAAGAATAAAAAAAAGGAACACAAAACGGTTCACTCGGGAACTGTCAGGTTAATTACTGAGCGATTGTAATAAAATTATTACGAAAGGATACACCATGTTTAACTATGCCTAGCATAGAATATTTGCGGATGGCAGCGGTCCAGTTTATTAGATATTTGCCATCAAAGTTTTGAAATATTTTGAAATTTACTTCTCGTGTGAATTTGTTGTGCTTTGTGAAGGAATACTTTTGTTTTGAACATCTTTTCATAATTAAACTAAATGATGGTTCTGTTAAAAATAACGATAAAATTACAAGACTCTTTTTAAATTTTAAAATTATTTCAAACCTTTGATGTCAAATATCTAATAAACTAATCTGTAGCATTCACGAAAATTTAATGGTAGGTACTTATAGTTAATTATGGTCTATCATTTAATAATAATTTTATCACAGTCGTGCAGTAATTAACCTGACAGTTTTCGAATTAGTTAATTTTATTAAGAAAAATGAATGATATTGTTCCTAAAGTATCTGTAACACATTATCTATAGCAGTGTTTGCGAAACAGTGACCTCGTAAGATTTAAAAATGCAAATCAAAATATTTGTGCGTGGGGCTTTGCCGAATCAGAAAACTTATTCCATCCACGCGGTAATAAAATTTGAATTGTTTTATGTACAAAAAACATACATACTGATATTTGATTTTGTTAAGATTGTTACTTGGTGTGCCGCAAAACAAATTGTCGTTGTTTAGTTTACCGTACGATAAAACAATTTGGAAGCGCTGATCTATAAAAATCTCACTTCAGATTTCTTGTAAATATCAAAAATTTTAAATACTCCAAACTCGCAATTATCCTAACCCCGTGTATTCGAACTTGTGTGTTATTCAAGTTTCGTTTATACCTACTAGTTTCTATATGCGCGATGTACATTTTTCAATATCTTGTCTAAACTGATATATTGATGAAAGAATTTTACGAATAACGGATAATCCGATCATCAATGAAGTATTCTTGTCATTCAATTTTGGATTGATATTTTGTTTTATTTAACAATCATTCTATTTAGAATTAAAAATTTTGCATCGTTTGATTAGCGAGGTTTAATTCAACAGATATCCATTTGTCGCAAAAACGTTTGTTTTAAATTTTTCGTATTATCAAAAAATTAATATAAACGGTTTTCGGTTCACATAAGCTCGGATAATCGGTACTCTACTGTAGATTTAATCAAGTTCATCATGTACCAATATATTTTTGTTCTAAAAGATTATTATTTTTTAAATAAAGGCAAACCTAAACAATTGTATGAATGTGTAATACACAGATATCTACCTCGAAACAAACATATTAGATAATTACTGAAATTTTTTTTAGTTTAGTAACATCACTTATAATTTTTTGAAACTAGGTTTATACGTACTACATATATGCCTTAATCTATTTATATATTATTCCATTTTTAAACTGTATAAATTTAAATTTTATAAATATATTTAAACCCTCATAATATGGAATGGAAAATATTTGTAAATAAGCATTACAACTTATAAGATTTTTTATGAACTACTAAAATCTTAATTTGACAAATATCTTTGAAAAAGTTTTACTTTTTTTCGCCGAGTAAAAAATAAAGTCTTTAGGAAATTGAATTCTGTTCTACTCCATATAATTATTTGCCGCAAATAAAGTAAATGTGATGTCTTTTATGGCATTAATCAACATATGTACATGCTTTTGATGGATATAGGTATTTTGCAGTAATAGTTGACATTTTTGCATTAACGAGAAACTACATATGTAGAAATTACATTGGATGTTCGACAAAACGATAAAAATGCAAATGGAAATCATTAGTACAGCCCATTTACCCACTTTTAAATTTTATACAAGTAGCTAAAGTACCTGTTAAATGAAAGCTACTAACAACATTCACATTTTAACCTAAATATTAACATTAATAACAAACGCTATATTTAACTTTTAGCAATGTTCTATTGATATTCGTAAGTGAAATTTAATTAGTTTTATCTATAACTACAGTTTGATTATCCTTTTAGATTCAATAATGGATAAAATAATAGAGTTAATTAATTTGCGTGTATGTTTTACGGATGTCTCGAAGCTAAAAATGATTAATATTCGCCTTCTAACCTTAACTCGGTTTTAGAAAAATTACATTTAAATACCTATATTATAGCACAGTTAAGCATTTTTACATTTAACACCTAGTGTGTTTTTAGATTCTGACTTTCAAAATTTAAATATATAAATGTGACCATTCTTTAAATTTACAATGTACTAAAATAGTTGTTTTTAACTGTAAATAGTAAATTCACACGTGATTCTAATTTTTTTAAATAATTGCAGGTTTTAACATTATTTCTTATATAATTTTCAAGGCAACATATGAATAATGCTAATAAATTATTTTACGATTGTGAAGTGCACAGAAGCCATCTCTACATTCTTTCCTATATATTTTATTAACTGCTAGTGATCGTGTTGTAATATGGGAAGTAAAGGTTATTTACTATCATGTATAAAAGACTATTGCAATTCATAAGCATTTAAAGTTTTCTTTTTAATGTGATTGTGTTCGCGAGTGTAAATTTTAATAAAAAAAACTTCCATAAGATGACCAAAAATAGACAACGTTCTTTTCCTTTGCGATCTACTTTTGCAACTCTTAGTCGCCGCTTTCGAACTAAGGACAAAGACAAACTTAAAAGGTATCTTTAATTAGAATATGTAAAATTAAAAAAATAGTTATAGTATTTGTTTTAATAATAATAAAAAAAATTCCTTTTTTGTAGATAATTGTTTTAATATAATTTTGACGTCATTTTCAATGATATAACACTTGTGCGCATTTTTAATGGATTATACAACAGTAAATCTGATTAACTTATTCTAGTAAAAGATGTTTAGTGAATTTTTTTCATATATATATATATATATATAATTATAAAACAGTGTCAAGAAATTCACTTTCATAAGTCATATCCTGAATCAATTAGTTTTCTTTTTATTTAAACATTGCGAAATAATCAAATTTAATGTTGAAAGTGGGATACGATAACATCCTTCTGAATTGTATTCTTGAATTTTAAGACTATACGTTTGGACTTATATGGTGTATTGTTAATTTCTCGCTTAATTCACCTTTTGTAAAGGGTGACGCGATGAACATCGATACAACCAAACAACAATTTGCCTCTAGATTCTAATCTAGGAAACTTGTATCAAATAAACCAGATATTAAAATACAGATACCTACTTATTTACCTATATTCTTATACAGTCCAACCTTCATAAGTCGAATCTCGATAAGCCGAATTTTTGATAACTCGAACCTGTTGCCCTAATACTTGCCTATTTCAACGTTAATATTTTTATGTAGATAACTCGAATTTTTGATAACTCCAATTATTTTTAGTTTCCCTTCAACTTCGACTTATCGAGGTTCCACTGTATTTTATTTTTCTAAAATCTACATTTTGTTGTTTATTGCAACTAGTAAAAGTTTGGAAATTTTCATATTTCTAATAGGAATGCTCATCTTAAAATTACAATATTATTTAAAATCTTAATTTATCTCTGATTTGATTAACTATCAGTTGATTTAAGAAAACAGATTTTTATACAGGGTGTTAGACAAATAGGTACTGAAACTTAACCGGGTGATACCTGACACCAATCTAAACAATCAAAGTTTATATACAATATGTCCTAAATCCAAAGATTTTCGTGAAAAATGAATTGTAATTTTCCAGTAAATGACAACGCAGCATCGTCTCTATATACAGGTAAACGTCGTTTTGCGCCGGTTCGTTTTACGCCGATTCACAATTACGCCGGTTGGTACCGGCGTGGGATTCCCCGGTTCGGACAACACCAGAAGACAGAAATTAAAGTCAATGGTAGTGTATCATTCCCAGAATCCACGGGTTTTTAAAAGTTTTGACAAAAGCGTCCTGCCATTTTTTTGGAGGTCGAATAAAAAGGGCTGGGTCACTCAGGAGATTTTCACAAACTGGTATAAAAATTATTTTTGCCCTAATGTGCTTAAATTTTGTGACCCAAATAACCTTCCAAAGAAAGCAATCCTCCTATTAGAAAATGCCCCAGGACATCCGCAAAATCTTGACACCTTAGACACGGGATTGGACGTCAAGGTAATTTACATGCCTCCTAACACTACCCCCGTATTACAACCCATGGATCAGGGGGTATTTTTACCTTTAAAGCGTATTATTTGCGCATAACATTAAAAGCACTGATTAAAGCCACAGATACTAATTCCTATATCGTCCATTATATTTGTGTTCATTTTACGCCGATTTTTTTTACGTCGGTGTCTCTTGGAACGGAACCCCGGCGTAAAACGACGTTTACCTGTACTTTTAAAAGCAATTGAGGTCATTTAGTACGTGCTTTATTACTAATTGGTATATTTGATATGCGATTTTTAGGGTTTTTATATTTTTAAAAAAATATTTATATACATGGCTAATGGGATTGTTATAACAGACTTGAATAAAAACTTTTCAAATTTTTTAAATAATAATGTAGTTATTAGACATTTTACAAGCAGCCTTATTTGTAAATTTTTGAGTTATAGAAAATTTACACGTTTGCCTTGGGGTATGTTTTTATGCGGTTTAGGATCATTTATAAGTAGGTTAAGTTCCAGTACTTATTCGTCTGATATCCGGTATAAGTATTTGAACTGTATTATGCTTATATATATGGTATGTAGTATCTATTTTATTATTAATGTGAATTCCTAATCAATTTTATTTCACTTAATTAGGTATAAATGAATTGAAATTGTTACATTTTCATTTAGAAATAGATAGTTCCATGTTTAAAATTATGAAAACTCTCAAATAATATGAAAAATGTTTTTCATAAAAACATTTTCTTGGTTAAAAATTAACCGTTTTCTGTCCTTACAGAAGTAAATTATTGTTAAAAAATGGTTGAGTAGGACTGCAATAAATAAAAAATATTAACATTACAGCAAAAAGAACCGGGCATTTTTTTTCGAATGCTTCAGACGAGCTTTATCTAATTTGAAAAAACAAATAATACTTTTCTGTTTAAAATAAGCAAGTTGATACCATTTCCAGTAATCCCCACGAATTTGAATGTGTTAAAGAAAAAAAATTCTTCCAGACTGTTTGCAGTAATATTAATATCTTTTTCATATTTATTAAGGTCCTGATCCATCATATTTTAACAATAATTTATTTCTGTAAGCGGGGCAAAATCGGGCCATTTTTAACGTTGTCCTTGATTAATTAATAGTAAACAATTGTGTTAGGTATATACCTTATCAATTTTAAAACAATAAACTAATAAATATTATTAGTGCATCAATTATTGATTAAACTTTCCGTAAGGGATGCATCTGGGCGCATGCGGCACGTGCGTGCGTGTCTTCAGGATTTATAGTCTTCCCGCAAGCTGAAAGTCTTAAAACAATACTGTTACTAAACAGTGCAATGTTTAGTGTAGGTCAAAATGGTGATAATTTTCGTGATAAATAATATGAAATTTTTTATAATGTCCAATCATTAAATTTTATAAATGCCAAATTTATATATTTAAAAAAAAAGTATTTTCTATAGTTTTATGGAGGTTTTATGCAATTTTATATTACAGACTAGAATATCTTAAAAACAGTGATGACAGTATCAGCGAGAGCAGTTTTTAGGTAGAGTCTTCTGATTCCCTTAAAAATGCAATGAATTAGTGCACTTTGATCTCTGAATAGTTTTTTTTAATTAAGTAATAATGGATCATTTATTTTTTGATTTTCAACTGATTTATTTTGTTTCAGAGAAGTAAGAACGGTGATCCTTCAAAAAGGCAACCAAGGCTTAGGTTTTAATATAGTTGGTGGAGAAGATGGAGAAGGAATCTTCATATCATTCATCTTAGCAGGTGGACCTGCCGACGTTAGTGGAGAATTACGAAGAGGCGACCAAATTCTTAGTGTTAATGGCGTAAACCTCCGTACGGCTACTCATGAAGAAGCCGCTGCCGCTCTTAAAGTATGTACTGATTAGAATTAAATCATAAGTTGTACCTAATAAACGATATATTATAGGGTACTAATCAAGCTGCTACGATAGTAGTTCAGTATAGGCCTGAAGAATATAACAGGTTCGAAGCAAAAATCCATGACTTAAAACAACAAATGTCGAATCAAGCTATGACTGGAACTCTTTTACGTACCTCGCAAAAAAGGACACTTTATGTTAGGTAAATTCACCAATTATTTCGTTAGGATTATTTTTATGTATATATTTTTTTTATTGCAGAGCTTTATTTGACTATGATCCTATGAAAGATGATGGACTACCAAGTAGAGGATTAGCATTTCATTATGGAGATATTCTGCATGTAACAAATGCAAGTGACGATGAATGGTGGCAAGCTAGACGTGTACTTAATAATGGAGACGAACAAGGAATGGGTATTGTCCCATCAAAAAGAAGATGGGAACGTAAACAGCGAGCAAGAGATAGATCCGTCAAATTTCAAGGACATATGCCAAGCACTGTAGAAAGGGTATTTACATTTTTTGTCTTAATTATTATGGATAATTAAAAACTTATCAGTAAAATTAGAATTTTTTACATTTTTTTTACTGAAAAAACACTAATATTTGTTTGTACAGGTTGATACAGACGAAGCTGAGGTCAGTAAAATCAGAAATATTTATTAATGCTTTTTTCGAATGAGCTTTTTTTTAATTAATACATACATACATACAGTAAAGCTCCGCTAATCCGGATCAATTGAAACTGATTGAAAATGAATATATAAAATTACCGAATTACTAGAGCAATATTGAAGTGCATAATATGTAATTAAGCAAAAACTTAATTATTGGTAAAATATTTAATATAACATAGCCATATATATTATTTTCATTAAGAAACATCTAAACAAACTAAACCTTAAGATATTTAATATAAATATAATTATGCATGTACAGTAAAACCTCTCTTAACGGACACCCCTCTTCAACGGACAATTTTAAAAAGTCCCGGCAAAAAATATAGGAAAATAATGTATTTAGGTCCCCTTTTCAACGGGCACCCTCAAACGGACGCGGACAGCCTAATTATGGTTACCAAGATACATATTTACCCCTCTTAAACGGACACTTACAAAGCCATAAAATTGAAAAAACGTCGTTTAATGCTCTGAAGGATTAAAATATCTTTGTTCCATTATACACTACAACACAAGTCTCCTGTAAATTGATTTTGAAGATTAGTTTTGTTTCTTTGACGTATTTCTTATTTATAAAACAAGTTCTTTTATCTACCCGTAAATAGGAAACTCGCCTTTAAAACCTTCCAGGAAGTTTAGTTAAATTTAATTTACGAATTGTTGGCGCTTCATATGAAGCCAATTGTACATTATAAAACTAAACAAACAAATATTACTTTTTTTTTTAAAGTTAATTAATATTAAATATTATCAAGTTATTAAATTAAGTTTTACATATTTCATTTATTTTCTATTTTATTTTTTAATTCTTTGTATCTATATAACACATATAATAATAATTTTTAATTAGATCTATATTCGATCTATTTTCTAGTTACTCATTTTTTTAACACCTCTCCTCAGCGGACACCCCTCCACAACAGACAATATTGTTGGTCCCGCGACTGTCCGTTCAAGAGAGGTTTTACTGTATTAGAAAATCGAGAATAAAATCAAATATTGTGAAAAATAGGCGTTGAGAATAAATTTTCAATACAAAAAGGAATCCCGTTATTTTTTAAAATTTTTTTTAATATGGAAAATAATGGATGGTAGATACCGATACCATATTTCATTGCCAGCGTTTTACCACATTACTATTCAATTTTTGCAATATATCATGCTTTGTAACAAGAATTAACGTTTTGTGCGGTCTTTTTAATACAATGTTAATTCAAACTGATTTGTTTCACTTAGTCGGGGATTACCATGCTATTCAGTTATGGCGAGAACAACATTATATGTAACAAAAGTACATGACGCAATTATGATTTGAATTAAAGAATCGCTGATTGATCGGGATTTCAAGGCGCATAATATAAAATGCACAGTTTTTAATTTTGTTCGAATTGCAAGGACATCGGGATAGTGGAGGTTGGGATTAGCGGAGCTTTACAGTATACCAAAATAGGTTTTTTTTTTCATTACTATTAAAAATATATTGAAGTGCATTATGTTTGACGTGTTCTCTTGCTACTTTTTATAGCTTTTTGGATTCTAATTAACCAAAAAAATGTCGTGGTGTAGTTTTTTTTCCATGAAATAAATTTCATTTATTGACCTAAGCTGTTTCTGTTGTGTAAGGCTATGATTAAAAATATGTTTGTAAGTTTTATTATTCGTACCTATATGTTAAAACAGTTTTAAAAAGTGGGGTAGCTACTTATAAACACCTACAATAATAAATTTGATAAGTAGTTTCTATCATATAATTACAAAAATTATCTGAACAATAATTTAGAATTTCATGCACTTATTTTGAGTATGTTTGTTTAATTTAAATAACACGCCCAACTATCAAATTTCCTTATCAGATCAATAACCATATAGAAGTTAGTTTTTGCAACAGTATAGCAAGGTCACAGTCAAATTTACTTGATTATACAATTAAATAAATGTAATTAACAAATTGCTGATCCCAAAAATTAAAAAAACACGTAATTAATAATATTTAACATTTCTCAATTTAACTAACTATAAGAGGCACTCTAAAACATATGTATTTTAAAAATGTTTTGTTTATTGTGTTAGCTTTTGCATACATAAACTTACCAATTTTGCTTATAAAAAAATATATAATAGGGCTTTAGTGCATATTATATTATTTATATATATTGTTGACGGTCAGAAAAAAGTAAATTGTGTATGTTTTTCAGCAATCAACGTTAGATAGAAAGAAGAAAAACTTTTCATTTAGTAGAAAATTTCCATTTATGAAGAGCAAAGATGACAAATCTGAAGATGGATCTGACCAAGAACGTAAGTTATCATATTCATTTTACTATTTAAATTTTTTGATATAGCAACTTTATCTAATTTCATTAAAAATATTGTTTTATTACATTTACATTAAGTATTTTAATCTTTGGGTTGCTAACATACACTGCCATTACTTTGTTATAAATGATTTACAGTTTATTATGTTATTTTTATTTTTTAAACTACAGACTACTCGCGATCTACCACTCCTAACGCTGATAAAGATAGCGAGCCCACTCGTAAGTACTAACACACTATTATACATGCCTTTTTGTTTAGCGTTTTAAAATTTTCTTAAAAAAATTACTTGTGTGTAAAAATATTATTGAATTATTGATTCTAATTATTTGATTTTTTTCAGCATTCATGCTGTGCTACACTCAAGACGATGCTACTACAGAAGGTACAGTATTCATTTATTTAGTAAAAATCGCGTGTTGGTTTTGGTTTACTATATAAATTTTGTTTTGGCTTTTTTCTGTGTTTCATAGTACAGGTGAAATATTATATCGAGTTGAACTACCATACATGGAAGAAATCACGTTAATATATCTGGAGAATAATGATAATTATGACGACTATAGTAAGTGTGAATGTTGTGACTGCATGGCGGTGAGCAACGCCCCTTGCATTGATTCCCAATTTTTTGTTCTTAACTGAATAATAATTACCAGAAATTAATCGTGATAAAAACGTGTATTAAACATGTTAAAATTTTTGTTTGAGATATTGCAAAACCTATTACAATTTACAATTTATGATCCCAGCAAACAGTAAATACCTTTTTATATCTCTCAGGGATATGGCGATTAAGCTTCAAAATTTTTGATCATGAATTTGTTATAATGTTCCAGTGCATATTTTCAATTTGTAGGGAAAAAATAAAGGCTGGTTTGTTCAATAATGTGCATGATATTGTGTCATCATTTCAATCTTTGTATATGATATTTCCATAATATGCAAAACATCTCATTGTCAATATTAATATCACGTGTACTTGTTGAATATGGTTCAAATGGGATATACATATGGAAATATGCAGGTAAATTTTTCTAAGATGTAGGTTTATTTGTGAGAATATGTGTATAAATATACTTTAAAATAATATTTACTAAGCCGATTTAATAAAATTTCACTAAATTACAGGATAATAACTTTTAATGGTAAATGTGATTCAATTGAGTATCAATTTACATTTTCGAAGTTCTTTATCTATACAATTTTGTGCAAGCATACCAGAACATTTTAAATGTAATACCACTTTTAGATTATTTAATAGCTACTCGTTTAGCAACTAAAAAACAATCTATTGCTAAAGTACTGTTGAGTGTTAATCGACTTGATAAGAGCTGTGTTTCATTTGCAAATATTGGGCCTTATAAGATTGCCAAAATATTGTATTGAATATTCAAGTGATTTGAATAAAAAGCAGGTATAAATTATTTAATAATTTCAAAAATTTGTAAACTATACAACAGTCTCACATTGCATTTATTTAATTTTCAACTTTTTTGTTGCTACTTTTTATTTCTTTTGTATTATGTTTGATTTTATTTATGTAGTATTTTCTTTTCGTTATTGTTCGCACAACATGTAGTCTTGCTAAAATCTTTTAATTACAAATCAGCCTTTATATTATTTTATATATTATCGCCATATTTGTGTTATTTATAGTATATCCTTTTTATAACCAGAGCAAATCTGCATAGCTTAGCATATTAATCAAACAGCTCTGCATTGAAATAACATTAGAGAACTTTCAGTTTTAAGTAAGTAGAAAATTTATTTTACCAAATTATATATTATTTGCAGATTTGCCTTTTAGTTCGTTTCCGTTAAATAACAACAACTTATAGCTTCTTACTTAGAAGTTTGCAATTTTTATGTATGCAACAATAGATTTGTATTTTGTATGAGAGTTTATTTATTGAAACAAAATTTACTGAGTGCAATTTTTAAATTTGAGGTCTGCCTTGTAGTTTTTAGAGGTAGTGTTACAGTAAAATGAAATTCACCATCAATTATCCTAAATATTTTTACGATATCAAGAAAAATCAGAAAAAAATATAATAGCACAGTTAATTACAATAAATCTTTTTCTGCAGGTAATGAAGAAAGTGTGCTATCATATGAACCAGTTCAGCAAATGCAAATTAATTATACTCGACCTGTGATCATCCTGGGACCGTTGAAGGATCGCATTAACGATGATCTTATATCTGAATTTCCCGACAAATTTGGTAGCTGTGTTCCACGTAAGCTTATCAATTTTTTTTTGCTACCAATATCTATTATTTATTCTAATTAAAATGGTCCTTTTTTCCAACCTAGCATCTAATTTAGAACAAGTTACTGAGATATTTTTTATTTTAATTTTAGATACAACACGACCCAAAAGAGAATATGAAGTTGATGCAAGAGATTATCATTTTGTATCTTCTAGGGAACAAATGGAGAAAGATATTCAAAATCACTTATTTATCGAGGCTGGTCAATATAATGATAATCTTTATGGCACTTCTGTGGCATCAGTTCGAGAAGTAGCAGAAAAAGTAAGCAAATTAAATTTCAAATACTTAAATATTTTTATACATACAAGGTGATTCTAAATACATGGGATGCACTAAGATTTTGGTTAGTTGAAATAACAGCAGAAAATCTAGCTGCATGGTTAGATTGCACACAGTACAAGACGTCATATCACAAAAATCTGTGGATTGATCCATCGCCTACTTTATCTGTATTGCGAATGACGAGTTGAACAATGTTCTTTGACTCCAGTAAACTACAACTGTAGAAAAATGTTATGCATTATATTTATATTATTATATGTATAATAAGAATTGCTTCTGTTAGCTGAAAAATGCTGATGTCTGAATACACACATTCCCTTCAAGATTGTTCCATGAATTTAGGCCCACTTTGTATATTACAATTTGAATGATAAGAATGTTAATATTTTTAGGGTAAACATTGTATCCTTGACGTTAGCGGGAATGCTATAAAACGACTACAGGTAGCTCAACTTCATCCAGTTGCAATATTTATCAAACCAAAATCAGTAGAATCAATAATGTAAGTTACCCTTCATTTTACATTTTTAACAATGGCACTGATCTTTATTTAGACGTTTCATTAATTATTTTGATGAATGAATAACATATAATATGCACAAACAAAGAAATTGTTTTGAAATGTAAAATACAAAATTATTCTATTACAGGGAAATGAATAAGCGAATGACTGAAGAACAAGCAAAGAAAACTTATGAACGTGCATTAAAAATGGAACAGGAATTCTGCGAATACTTCACAGGTTTGTTAAAAAAATCGATTAAGTACATTCTGAACAAATGTAATTTGTATTTACATTTCAGCTGTTGTACAAGGCGATACTCCAGAAGATATCTATAAAGAAGTAAAACAAGTTATTCGCGAACAATCCGGTCCAAACATCTGGGTACCAACTAAAGAGCAACTGTGACGTTCAGCCTTGCCAGCATGGACTCTGCCTCCTCGCTCACACCTGCATTAAATTTGGATTCGATTCATGTTTTACTTAGAATGCGATATAACGTACGGTGCCTCCTAACCTGTGCTTGTGACCAGCTCAGTTGTTTGTTATAACAACCTATAGTGGCCCCAAAAATAATCTCATTAGTGTCTGGTGATATTTAATAGCGTTACCGTGACAGCTTCATATAAATGTGAATACCTTTGGGCTCTTAATTACAATCTGGTTTGGTCGCACTTGTGTTGTTTTTACGATTAAAAAAAAATACATTACATTACAGTTGTAGGTTCACATAAACTCCTTTATGCAATAGCCAATTGTTACTTGAATTTAGTAGATTTATTGATGTTTCTTTGTAGGGTAAAATATTTGAAATCCCTGCCAATAAATTAAGGATTGTAAATACACAAATAAGAATCTTTATGTGTAGTGTAAAACAAAATCTGTTATTGTTATTCAAAATCAAGTTGTGACCTAACTTATTTGCGTTAATAAAGAAATTTTATTAAATAACATTGAAATAATGTGTTTAATTCATTAAACGAAGTGTATACGTGTGTCTAATTATATTGAAAACTTGGGAGCAGCATAAAACTTATGAGTATGCGAAAAAATATATCTTCAACGTTTTATTTGGTTTATGTTACCATTGTATATTACCATGTTATTCGGACAATGAGATGCACCCTTTTACATAGAAATATATATTTAAAATTGGAGTGTATCATATGGTACGACGAAGTATCTGAAAGAAATCGATACAGAATTAGGTATTAGTCTTGAACGACTCACAAGTAATTACAACCCTCGATGTTTCAATAAAGCATTTCAAACATTTTTTGCGGAAAAAGTGGAATAAACCTATGGTAAAGTCAAATCATAATTGGCAGTTAGTAAACGGCCAACAATCTCGAAGTTTTGTATGAAAAAAGAGACTATTATACAATCATTTGAGAAATATCTTATAAGTAATCCACAATGGATGGTATGGAAGATAACACAATTTTTGAAGAGCGACAATAATTCAGGTAAAAGTACTACAATTAAACCTCTATAATCAACATTTTGCCAATGCTGGTTGTATATTAGGTACATCTATCAAAATTTTATCATTATATTATAGTGTTTAGGACACTACAGGACAGTGTAGTCTAAATGTTGTCAAATTTTGTAAACAAATAAGGATATATAGAATAACCGATGTGGCGATGATTGATACAAAGCTGAATGTTGAAATTAGTTACATTTATTATATCTCAATATACACTCCGTAAGATCTTAAACTGTCTTCAGACGCAAGAAGGCAACTTACATTTAATAGCGCTACCCTTATTTTCATCCAAAATCAGCGCATGTTTATTAACCTTAGGATGTTGTTCCTTCTATACTTTATATAGTCAACCCATGGGTATAAACAACACTTTTTGCCTGACCAAGGGTTTTATTGTACTAACTGTGACATTAACGTGTCGAGAGATAATACGTTGCAAGGTAATAGCCTGATAACAGAAACAAATGGTATTTTTAGTAATTAACTCACACTACATGTTTATGCCAGGTGGATACTTTTGAAAAACTCATTCTCCACAAAAAAAAATTCAAGAAAACAGCATTAATATTTAAAGTTTTTTTTATTATATTGAAATTTTAAGAGTTATAAATATTTCAAACAATCTTGTTTGTTTTGAATAATTGATAACTGTTATTTCTTAGAGCAATTCATTAAAAAAAAATATATTACCCTGGAGGCCACATCATTTGTCGTCCTCCTAATATATGTACATGTAAATGGTAAACAGATTGACAACCATGAACACCATTATTAATCACTAAACGAAATCCATTTGGCAAACGTTCTTTGGCTAATTTTTTTGCAGTTAATAATAATGATCCTAATAATTCCTTATCTTTATCATCACTTTCATCAAGTAATGGAATTCTTTTCTTTGGAATTACTAAGAAATGTATTGGAGCTTGTGGATTAATATCATTAAAAGCTAAGCAATCATCATCTTCATATATAATGTCAGCGGGCAATTGTTTTGATATAATCTTATCAAAAAGAGTTTTCTCATTTTCGGACCATTTAGCATGTTGAGCATTTTCGACTTCAGAAGTCCTCTAAAATATATGATGCATAATAAATTTTATATTTCTAATGAATATATTACATTTCGATATAATGTTGTGTAAACAGCTGCTTTAGAATTAATTGCAAAGTTAGATTTCAGAGATCTAAAAACAATAGGAGTTAAAAATGCCATTATGAACGCAGTTGATATTTAAATTGAAACCAGTATATATTGTTTATCAAACCATTACATTAAATTCTGATTTATTATAAAATAACTATTGAAATGTTGTTTAACCTAATATTTGAACAATATCACCAAAACAGTAAACTAAAATATTCCTTTTTAGAAATTGCACACAGATTAGAGAGTAGACAGATATCCCACTGATGACGTATTCTATTGTTCTCGTTTGTAAGCCATAAACCTCTGCGCAAGAACATATGATCGAAAAGTCACCATAGGCGTGTGTACGGGTTTCTCATACACTATCACAAATATTCTGATTTTTAACAGAAACTAAAAAATAAAAATATTAAGCAATACAAGCCTTACAGGACTTTACTTATATATAAATTAGTGCAATATATAGTTTAAAGAGTTTGAAATAAGTAAAAAAAAAACTGTAGTATAAATAAAGTTTTAAGGAAAACCTTTTATAACAAATCGCGAAGTAACTTTGTTAATTATAATATTTATTAGTAAAATACTGAATAAAAATAAACTTGTATAAGTAACCATAAAACTAAAGGTAATTTCTTTTTTTAGATTTAGGGGCAGTGCGCCTATGTGAAAATTTTCGCGCATGTCTGTTTGTCAACTCTGGTTTTCAAATCTCAGAAAACAAAAGACTGAGATATCTGTCTACTCTCTAATCTGTGAATTGCATGTTATCAGACTCCAGAGGTGGTCAAGTTAAATGTAAGCAAAAAAAACCGGTCACGTGAGCATTTTTAATAACGCGAACAAGCAATAGATGTCAGCACGGTAAATTAAAATTTTTTTCAAACCTACTTTATCGATACTTCGTAGATATTTGTTATATTTCGCCCGTAAACATTTGCTTTTTTTGGTTTGAATAGTTCTGTTATACACACAGAGAAAATTTAAAAAGCATTTTTATTAAGTATTCCATAAGAACCATTGTTCACAATTGGTGTAAAGATGTGAATCGTTTATTAACGGGGAAGAATACACGGTCTTATTATGGTTCAGATAAAATTAAATTGCTTGCCCAAGGTATGTACCAAAAAGAAAAAACGCATGGAAAATAATCAAAAGGTATTATAAATATTTTTAATTTTAATTTTTTTTTCAAGTCATTACAGTTTTATTTGCCATTAATACAATGGTAATACGTATATATAAGAAACTCTTTTCACTCCAGTTTTTTAAACTAGGATTTTGTTTTGGTAGAAAACAATGCACAAACTCAATCTTTCTTAAAACTGATAAATCTTTTACAGTCAAAAGTTTGAATGTGGGGTATCGTCTTTTATTCCATATCTTTTTAAAACTTCTGTTGATAGAATTTAACAACTTATCAAAAAAAGTGTATATACAATGGAGTTACGAACGCAAAGCGTAAAAATATAAATTTATCAAGTATTTTTTTGTTTTTTAGTTTTGTATTATGTATTTTATATTGTGTAATAAACATATAATTAGGAAATACTTTGTTTTATTTTTTAACAATTTAATTTGACTTTTATTGAATAATTTTAAAATTGACTTTGAGCAAACAACCACCAGAGGCGCTGAGTATGTTTTGACCAAACAAAATACGTGCCTGTTGTGCATCTGTAAACTCTCACGTTATCTGTGTCAGACTCCCAAACTGCAAATTTCTAAATTGCCATTAATTTAGTTACATAAGAATAACTATAAATTGATTAAGTACCATTACTATTAGGATTAATTGCCAATCAGTTGAATATTCAATACAGAATATGTCATATTTTTTTTCTTACAAAAGCTCCAAAATATTATTTAAATTCAATAAGTAATTGTAATGTAACCAGATTTGCAATCAACGAATGCTAGATGAACATATACAGTAACATGCCATTTTTTTTAAAAAGGAATTCACAAATATTTTTCGGTACAATCCAATTTTCTCTGATTTCCATTATTATAACTTAAGCTGTCTATAAAATAAAATGATGTCCCTCTCATCGCTTTAGCAACGGTAGAGGTAAATCAATAACTGCAGTGCCACCCATAGTTCTTCTCTGCAGGTGTTCAACGCCCAATTACTTTTTTAATTTTATATCATTTTAATTTAATTTCTGTTACTTCTGAAAATTTAATTATTTTGATATCTTTGCTAGGAAGGAAAAAAGACGCGTTTCACAGTAACGATTGTTTTTACAATACCTAACATATTTCAAAAATAAGAATAAAAAAATAGCAATTACCATGAAACCAGGACTAATTCGTGGATCAGCAACATCCAATCGCGAGCCTAGTTTTGCCGACCGTCATTAAGTTCCTTTAAAAAAAAACGTAAAACTAGCAACTATACTGCCTCGTAAATTACACCCCTCGGTTAGCTGAGCCTTTTGCACCATAGTACCAAACAGTCCTACATAATACGCGTCGTTTTCTTTAGTAAGTTGACTGGACCCCTACCTAAAGATTACTTGTTACCCTACTTCCGCATATTGCTGAATGGCTTTTTATCTAATAACTTGAAATGATCAAATCAGATTTTGGTTATCATTAATTTCAGACCTGGAATATGGAAAAAAAACTGATTTACTCCATAAGTCGTTATATTTTAGTACTGACCGATACCACTAATTTGCGATTAAGTATAATTAATAACGAGGATAGCATTGCATTCAGCGGGAAGATTTCTTTGTTGAGTTTATTAATTGGTGGATA
This sequence comes from Sinopyrophorus schimmeli, assembly GCA_036325965.1. Lineage (NCBI taxonomy): Eukaryota > Metazoa > Arthropoda > Insecta > Coleoptera > Elateridae > Sinopyrophorus > Sinopyrophorus schimmeli. Next base: position 5,579,265 of record JARFIZ010000001.1, read on the forward strand.
GACTATGGGCGACATTTCCATTAAGAGATGTGGCTAAAGCATCCCTAATAAAAATTCTAATCTTATGCTTTGCTACAACTCAGTTAAAAATTTACATCAATTTGTTCAGTCCGATTCCCTTGTTGAAGAGAATCGTGCAGAGCAACGAATATCACAAGTAGAATGGAATATTTCATGTTGTCAAATACAAAATAAGTTTGAAAAGCACGTACTACATCAATATTAGTCAAATTTTATAACTAGAGAGGCGTTAAAAAAATGTGTGTCTATATCATGTTGTTCGCCACTGTATACAGTGGTTATAAATAAAAGCGAATATTAATACGTGAATGTTTGTAAAGGTATTAAAACAAGAAAACGAATGGATACTATCTTACACAAACTCTACATCATTAATAGATAAACGTATTTAGACTAGTTGCAACAAAATGAAAAAAAAAAAAAATACGATACACAATAAGGAAAATAGTACGATATTATGTTTTAAATATTTTTTTAGTTTATTACAAATTCTGTTTATTCTTTAAGTATCTATTTAATAACTAGTTTAGTTTTAAAAACTAACACGTAATATTGTATATTTAATAATAGTCGATTGGTGGAAGTATACAGATGTAAAAAAACAATACATATTTATGAATTAGTTGAATTATTAGACACAATTAATAAAATAATTATTTTAGGTTTCTTTATAATCAAAATGGATTTCACTTATATGTAAAAATATCGATATTTTAGATTTTTGCATTTTATAATTTTTAGTTTTTCATACGGACAGGAATAAAATCTTAGTAAAAAACTAGATACAACTTATAATGATGTTTATTTTAGAAACTACATTCTATATTTAATTTTTTCTAATAAATTTTTAACAAATCAACAGTTACAAAACATAACTTTGTTTAGGCTTATAATTTCTAATATTAATTTGTAACTCTGTTTATTAACCATTAACAATGTAGTAAAAACATTAGCACTTTGAAAGATTGCACATCGGCCATACTTGATAACACTTTCATTTGAATTTATTCTCCTAAACAAGCACATTAAAATAAAACTAATTGTGCAGTACCCTATACTTATTAAAATATTTTGGAAGTACAACACAAAATGTAGTAAAGTTACTAAGGGTGAAATGCTCGGCACACGGTGAATATTTATAAATTAGTTATTCAAAGATGATTTTCTAGGTTGTATTTTATACCTAGCATGGAATGTGACCTTAATAAAGGTTAAATTATATTATACATAATTATAATTTGGTGGTGATATTCTACTGCATACACAGCTTCGTAACTAGAGTTTTAACAAATTGGCACAGCACAGCATAGCACAAGTCTAATATTGCATTTTATCACTGAAATCTTGGGCACATTGGTCATTAATAACTACATAATTATTTTTATGTTTGTGCTCCTGGTTGGAAGTATCGCAGACCATTTGTCTGAAAAAATTCAAATAAAATTATTTACAAATATACTCTATGAACAATTACAAAACTACATAATACTTACAGACATGTCATATTCAGTAATATAAGCAGGAATTTCAAGTTGATTGGGTGACATTACTGCATATAAATATTCAACGCCAGGTAGATTATGTACTTTTTGTTTGATAGCTGGAGCCATGAACGTTGTAAACCACCACGTCATCATCTACAACAGACATTTATGACTTTGGAAAACAAGCAGAAAAGTAAAACTTGCCTTTGTCCAAAATGTTGGATGAATTATGTAAAAGGCTTTCAAATTTTTCTTGTATTTATAAGGCAGTATATTATAAACTTCTTTTAACCATGAAAATGATGGATAATTACTACTAGTAGTAAGTGTATGGAAGTAAGCAATAACGTAATCGCCTTTGACTATAGGATCCAATAACAGTATCAGGTACAACAAAGCCTACAAAAATAAATATTATAGAAGTAAAAAATATGACTGAAATCAGTTGTTGATTTAGATACAATGGCAGTCTTGCATAAACTAAAAATGTTAAAGTTTGATTAACAATACAGAATGGTAATACCTAGAAAAGTAAGGTTCATCTACATTCAAAGCTCCGTATTCACGGATTAAAAAATTAAGACCACTTCTTATACAAGGGGCTAAAAATTTATTTATTCGAAGATCCAAAACTAACGATACTCAAAAATTTCGTTCATGAAAGTTTCCTGATGACAGGTCTGTGAATAGTCACTCCTTACATTTCGCATCCGAAAAATTGGGAAAACATAGTTAACACAAATTGAAAGCATCTGCATCTTTCGGCTATGCCTTAACAAATTGTTTTATGAAACCAAGTTGGATGTGAAGTGGCAGAAGCCATACTTTCTTGGGCTTAATCAAAGGTAATGACATTCTTTTTGCTAACTTCCAATTGTATAAAGAGCAATAGATTACTGCTTTAAATGTAATGGAAATATTAAATTGTTTTAATAGATTTTTCTTTATTTCCAAGCATGTATATATGAATACAAAAAACTGTGATGTGCCGATACGTAAAATGACAATCAGCAAGCCAAAATCAAAGTTTCAGCTACAATTATGTAAATTTTGTAACCTAGAAATACATCCCCCTATAATTCCATTCAAATTACCGCTCCGTATTCACGGGTTCTTTATTCCTGGAATATATAAGAAATGTGCCCCCCGCGAATAAGGAGCTTCGCCTGTACAGGGTGTTCATTTAATACCCTCATATCTAATTATGGTCCATTGTCAGACTAATAAACAAATCCGCTGTGAAATAAGAATTTTTAAATTTGATTTTCTCAAAAAGTTTACACGTTAATTTTTTGATATAAAAATTAGTATCATGTCATTTTGTCACTATAAAATTAGCGGTTAAAATGAAATCATTATCGCAACCCTTCCTAATTCGCAGTAACATATCCACAGAATCTATGTAGGAGAAATCGGGTATGGTTGTGTCACAGGTAGGTTGCCACCACAAGCCATAACAGCAAACCTAATGAATTAATAAATTTGTTTACCCGTGTCAAAGAAGCCCGAGCACAATACCTCCTTGCGTACTTCACTTCAGTTCTCTCTGAAATACCGTATAAGAAATATATACGTTTGTATTTTTTGTACAGTAAAAGTAATTTTTTGTGAATCTGTTTTGAGTCTCGTAAGTATATTTAAATTTTGCATAGTGATATATTCTTTCGTGTATTTATGTTTAAGATATGTTTCATGACATTATTCATATGGTTTCTTAAATGACCATTGATTTAAATTTATTTTGGGAGTTAATTGTCCAAAACTGTTCTGGGGAAAGTTGGCTCAAGTTAACGGGGGCTAAGTAACCATGAATATGTGCGGCCTTTTTTATTGGTTTCTAGGGGTTTTACTACATAAACGATTGGCTGTAATTATACATTTGTCATTTTTGTTACCATAACCTAAGTTCGTTAGATAGAATAGGTTAGGAATAGCATATGCTTTTGTTTTGTCGTTTTGTATTTTACTTTTTATTTAGCGGGTGATTACCTACCCCAGGCACTATGACAACCATCCCTTATACCCGGGGTTGAAAGTCGCACTTTTTTTTTCAAAAAAATTATAATATCTGCTCATTAGATAATGGTAGAGGAAAAGTCTTTTCTTTTTCTTAAACTAGAATAAAAACACTATCTATTGATATATAAATGTCATTTATAAATTAAGACCATGGGCTCTAAAAATACAAAAGAAAAAAATGTAACTTCCAACCCCGGTCTCCCGTACTACGTATAATATGTTTCAATTCATAGATAATAGTTTAATTTAAATCATGCTAACGGTCTGAACTATAACAACAAATAGTTTTAACATAAATGTACGCTTGCTCTACTTAAGCATGTTGCTATAAAAATCAAAAACTTTGTATAATATTTTTTTGAAACAACACAAACTAAAAAACTGCATTAGTTAAAACGAATCTTTATATTGATGTTTTTTCGATCACAATATTAAATATTTGTTACGCATAAATCCATGTAAAATGTAGTTAATATGCACCGCAATTTAGAATTATTTTACCATTGATGAGGTATAAGAGCGTTAAATTTTTGCTAACATTAAGAAAGTTCATAATCAGCACTACAGTTAAAAATTCAAAGTAATATTGCTAGTATATTCAATTAACGAAATTCAATTAAAAGAAAATCTTACAATTAATAAAATTTTATTACAGAACCAACAAAAAACAATTTAAAGTTAATTCGGCAAAAACCTACATTGTTATGAAATAATTAAGATTACATACCTTATCGAGGTTAATTTTGTTAAATGGAAACCATTTACCAACAAATACAACAACCGGTCTGCCAAGTCTATCAACGCCGCTCTGATAAAGGCATCCTATTCCCGACACTTCATTTAAATCTTCGATTTTTGCTCTTCGTAAAAGACGTTCATATCTAAAACAAGATATATAATTACATTTTAATTATTGCATAATATTAATTTAATAATAATTAAAATATGTTAGATATATGTACGTTGAACACTTAAAAATGTAACCAAAAATAAAAAAATATAATTAGATTCAAAATACCCTTATTGTTAAAAATATTTCTATGTATAAATGTTGAAATAAGTATATTTCCAAACTATAACATTCAAATAGTTGTTATCTTTAAAAATATGCATTTACATACCACATAAAACAGAGAGGAAAAATTCAAGTGCAACTGAATTGCATCACTGCAATACCATAAATGTATTAATCCATTTGAAATATTGCTTAAGATTATGAAATGTCATTTAAGCGGCAAATCGAGTTGACTTCAAGTTTTATTATGTCTAGTTATCTATTTAATTTTCAAATATATTTAAATATGTATGGTCCACGTACGGTAATTGCATTATAAAATATCAATTTTTCAGAAATTTAAGTACAAAAAAAATCTTTAATCCGAACTTACAAATGAAAGTTAGTTCGTCTTAACAAGGAATTTGGAATATTAGATATGCCAATAAAAATATTACTTTACACAACGGTATTTTCTTGAAGCAATAATATAATATGATGAATCGATACTCCATTTTCTGATATCAATTTCAAACAGATAAAGAATGATACTTGATTTCTTAATTCACGGTAGGTTAAACAGTATCGTCGGTAAAATAATTTTGCTTTCGATATTAAAATTTCCTGCATAATTTATTGTACAACTCTATTAATCCTCATCCGGATACTGCACACTGCACTGGAATGAAAACCCATTTAAGGAACAATCAACCTCTTTTAAAAATTGTACTACTAGTACTCCTAGCATAAACGTACAAGAACGCATAAGTAGTTCTTTTTTCCTAATTGAATTTTGTTAGAGTTACACTGTGGTCAAATTATTAAGATTTTACTGTATAAGAATTAAATACTTGGTAAATATGATTTAAAAACTGTAAATATATATATTGGATTAACCCTTCGTTAGTCACCTGGTCTACAACCGTAGACCACCTCCATTGTCTTAACATGGTACGATATTTCAGGTGACTAACGAAGGGTTAAGAAACATTTTAAAATACATTAAAAGCAGTATACTTTCTAGTTTAAGTTGTTTTAAGCGAAACATATCTTTGCTTCTTTTTAATGGTTTGTTCAATATTATAAAATGTCTGTTCGATACATATTGCGCTTCAGTTATTTATTTATTTTAAATATAGGCATAGGGTGTGCAGTGCCCTCTCACTACACGAATAAAATAAGTTAAGGGTAGATTTGAAAAGCTACATAATTTTTACAGATATCTTCCGTAACAGTCATAGAATGTAAGAAGTTCCCGTGGAGATACTAATGAAAAGGAGAAACTACATAACCAAAAGTAGTTTTACATGCACAATTTCCTTTAAGTAAGCAACATCGTTTCTTAATTGTATATTTTGTTGCTATCAATAAGTAGAGGAGAGTTGGCCATAACGGGATACTTAACCCTCCAACGGTAAGGTGGGGTCATTTTGTGACCCCAAATCGTTTTTATTTTACGTGGCTCTTAGTACACTCGCCTCAAAGTCATAAAATCAAAAGCAGACCTACCCCTCAGTCTTCGTCGAGCGTTTAAGCCACTCGGAACTCTTAGGTAACCTCTTCTTTCTTATCATTCTTGTTTAATTTTCACGCGCTTGCTACTGGGGTCATTTTCTGACCCCACCTTACCGAGTGCGTACTACTTGTTTCCTTTTTTTTTATTAACTGCAAGATTATTTTGCTTTTTCCTTGGAATATTTTTATAATATCTTCAAAAACTATTTTGTTTTTAGTAATATAATTTTTATTGTTGAACAAATTTTATATTTTTCTGTTCTGTTTTATTTTTTGGCGATCATTCAAATCTTCTAGATTGTATTTTAGATGTGCATATATACCTATAACAATGTTCATTTTGTCCCCGGGCAAAAGATAAAAGTGTACCGCAATATGTACAAAATGTAATGCAAGTATGTGTGGTATCCATAAGCCATTAAAGAAAATAATTTTGTATCCTAAGTGCAACAAGTTGTAGGTGGGTACGTTTGATTTGATCTGGTCTAAATTTCGTGTAGAAAATAAATTTTGTGATCTATAATATAATCAGATGTAGGTATGACTCTTTATTTCAGTTAGTTTTTAATTGTTTTGTTTTTTGTTTTCTATTTATCTACTGCGGTATAATCCGTGTATATTTGTTCCGATCCATAATGTATTGGTTTTAGAATTGTTTTTTGTATTTTTCGCTCTGGTCTAGATCTAGTCTAGTAAAAAAAACATTTTGAGTTTTAATTGTGACAATTAGTACAATTCGTACAATTATTCACTTTATTGTTTATCTTGTAAACTTCAATTAGAGGAATTAAATGTTTTTGGTGCAATATCTTTTCAATAAACATTATAATTTAAGAAAATCACATGGGGTCAATATATGACCCCACCTTACCGTATGCGTACCAAAGTTGCACCTTACCGTTGGAGGGTTAACAGAATATCACTAATTATTTTTTGAACAGCTTACTAATATTAACAAATATTTGTACATAGCCACATTACAGTCCAATTATTAATTAAAAGCAGAGTTATTTGCAAAAAAATTTAAAAGAAACAAAATAACCGCATTTTTTTAAAACGATACTTTGTATCCTGTTTTGCCCACCCAGACGGACAAAACGGGATAGTAATAACAACAGATATAAAAAAGTTAAAGGACACGGAAATAAGAATCTTTTATAAAAAATACAAACGTTTTACTTTAAAAGCAACTGTCCTTTATAATGATATGAATGTAAGAAAAAAAAAAGAATGTCTCACAAGCATCCTGGTCTATGCATGGACATGCTTCATGGGCCCACCCTTCACAATGTTGAAATTTTATCCATTTGCCCATTTTGAAAAACACTGTTATGACAGATTAATTTTACTTAAAATGTTTGCAAGTACTCAATAAATATAGTCGGACAAAACAGAAGAGTATCCCGTTTTAACCAACTACGGATTAAGAAATATATAATGAAATGGTAACAAAGTAATTAGGCAAACATGCAGAAATAATAATACAAAATAAGAGCCTTAAAACAACAGTGTCCAAAAATTACTCACCACTATTTTATTTCTACGATTAAATAAAGAAGCGACTCTTTAGAGTGATTGTAACAATTTAGTGGAACCTCACATTTTCCAACATATGTTCGTATTTTCTTATCTCGACTAACATGTGCCAATTTGGTATGCGGTCACTACACAAACCTTTTGATAAAATTTAAATATTATATAGCGGAATAAATGGCACCAGCGGTTAAAAAATAAAAAGGGGTATCCTGTTTTATCCGACTATCCTATTTTGCCCAACGCTCGCCTACCTACTTACTTTGTTAATATTTTTGATGTATTCCCAGCGAAAATCTTAATTGTAATATTTGTATAATAATTAATCGTTATTTGTATGATAATAATCAAAAATACGATTCTTCGTTAACAAGGTCAATTCATATTTACAATGTAAATTGTGCAACTTCAGATAAATAAAATGCAAATCTAAAATAAATTAATTCATATACAATGCGAATAATCAAAATGTTTAAAATTTTGTAATATAATTTTTGCAATGTAATTTTTTAAAGACATTATTCAACATGTATTAAAAATGCACATTTTTTATACACTGACAAAAATGCATAAAACAGCTGAACACCATCTGAAATTTCAAAATATCCAAAGAGATTGGTGCATCAGAAATATCGTGTAGATTCTTTAGAAATGCTCCTTTCATTTACCGTACCACATTCGCTTTTACTAGCCAAAATAATAGACGTTCTGCTTTGTGATTATTATATAGGATTTCATACTACTAATAAGAACAGAAGGTTAAATTTAAACATATATGACAATGTAGTTTTCATAACAGGCATTACCAACTCGTAATTGATAATATTAAAAAATAACAATTTCATAATCTAATAAGGATGAATCAATTGTTTATATTACCTGTCTTGATCAAATTCTGCAGAGGACAATCCTAAGAATTTTGTTAAATTGCTAAATAAAGCTGGTTGTTCAATATCTACAGCCATTACTCAAGTTTATTGAGTGCACTTCAAATTACATTGTATTAATTAAATTCGCCACCAATGAGTAATTTAGAATCTCACGATGCGCTTTCACCAACAGCAGTCGAACCACAAATAATACAGTTTAATACGTGCAGTAACGAGGATACTTCTGTTTTTGGTTGATCAACTTGGGAAGGTAGAAAATGCGCAACTCAACAGAAACTCGCTGTAAACACGTAATTTTTTAACATAAACCAAGCCATACATCAACGATAAGTTAAACCTTTTCCAAATTTAAAACACGAGTTTACTTAACAATTTCTACATGTTTTAATTAAATGTTTATCATTCGCTTAGCAGAGTCACATGGAAAGGTTACTTCTTCATCAAGATCACTTTACAAATATTGTTTATAATATTGTTATTTACTTCTTTGTAATATGTGTATCTTCACTCATCCATTACGAAGTTTAAATTTTAATCAAACAGATAATAATTCAAGTATTAGCATGTCGCACTCAGCTGTTAATAAATAAGACAATTTTCGTCATAAAATATAATGACGCATTCGTTGTGCAAATCATATCTTCTTAATTCATAAATAAATAAAAAGTAGCGCCTATAATAAATTACACTTAACAAACGTTCTTGTATATTTATATGATTACATTAAAAATTCTTTCAACTTTAAACATAAAAACAAGATTCGTTTAAAAACGTCTTAAATAGGTACATAGTACTTAAAAAATTCCCACGAGATACCTATTTATTATGGCATAATTAATAATTGTACAGCGAAAGTTGTTCTTATAGTAATTTAAATACAATAGTTACTTGTTAATGATTACAATTATTTGGTTTCAGTTTAAAAAAAATTGTTTTGTTAATTCTGCAAATTAATAAGTACCTGGTTGATCTTTATTTTTTTATATGTAGGCACTTATAATCGTAAATTTAATACTACGAAAATAATTTAATGTGTTACCTATTCAAAAAAGTTATTGTCATTTTTTAAGAAGAATAAAAAAAATATTTTCAGTTCAAAATACGAAAGCCTACTTATATTATTTATAGCAGTAAGAGCAGAGAGAATTGTGATCCAAAGTAATTTTCCCATACTTGTTTTGCTAAATGTCTTAAGATGGAATTCAAGTAATTAGAAAATCTCTCAAATGTAAGCAAACACAATGTACCGATTTGATACTGTTGAACTAACGTAAATCGCGGCTACTTTGTCAAGAATGAACATATTTCAGTTGTTATTTTATTATCCTGTTTAGGTTATGTTACTTTTTCTTTTCTTTTTACTTTCATTGAAGATAAGCTGGCCCGCTCCGAATTCGCACAAGCTTTGAAATTAAAAAAATATATATTTTTATTAAAATAAAATATACATATTACCCAGAGAACTTTTTATTAGTGAAAGAATTTTTGAAATCCGTTCAGTTACAAATATTAACTCCTACAAAGTAACGTAATAATTGCACCATATTTATTTGGAGCCCCCCTGCATTTATTGTAATGTAACTTACATAATAAATTCGTGTGAGTTTAGTAGTTACCAAAAGGTGAAGGAAGCATAAAAATATTCAACGTAGTTTATTTTATTCCGGACTTTTAGTTCCGATTTTGTGAATAAGAGGTGTATAAAATTCATCCTACTGTTATGATGCTTAAATGATATGTTTCAAAATGCTCAAAATAGGGAATGTAATCTACAGTGTTTGAAGAACTATCTTAGTTATGTTAATTGTCAAAGACCGAAAGCCGGTTAGATCAGAAAACGGCCCAATTAGACAAAATGTTAATAGAAAAATTAATGACTCAGGTTTTATGAAAGAGCATCAAGAATCAAGTGGAATAGTGAAAGAATTTTTCTTATCGAATAATGGAAACACTGTTAAAAACGCGTTTGAAAATCAGTCTAATATCCCTAGCTTTTGGGCTCTCATGATGAGCAAAATTGGTCTTTGTCTTGGTCTTGCATTTTTGCAAGACCAAGACTGTCTTTATGCTAACAAGACCAAGACCGAACGAACAAGACCAAGACCAAAACCAAGACCGAGTATGCAAGACCAAGGCCAAATACGCAAGACTAAACCAAAAATTATTACTTCCGGTGAATTTATGAGTTAAACTATTAGAAGCAACTTTAATATATTCTTTTCTTGGAACAAAATTTTTTTTGTAGTGGAAATTTTCCATTTGCTTTACTAGATTTTAACACTAATTATAAAGAAACTTTACCACTGTTTGACAACAGGAATCTACAAGAATGTCCTCGGAATAAGAGCTCTTTGTTCCTGTGTCTGGATAACACATGGTTGAAATATAGAGACAAACTAATTTTTTTCAATATTTTCACTCCTTTCAAGTACCTTGTACAATGTTATTCGCCAAAAAGGTCAATTTATGCGTTGGAGGAAAGGTAAGTTCTCGAGTTTTCATAACTCTCATATTTGACAAAAAATTTCAGTATTTAAGATAATTGTTATATCGATAAAATATTTTCAGATTTGTTAATAAATAATATTAATTCCAAAATCTTTGCATGTTGTATACTTTCTTATTGACTTTTACCTATAAATTGATAATTTTTCGGTAAGTGTAATTTCAATTTAAACAAAAACAATTTCAAAATGAGTAAAGAAGTAGAAATGATTAAACTCTATATACAGGATCACTTTTTGATATTATTCGATTATAGTAAAATAAAGTTTTATGAATTAGATATAAAGTGTAACAAACTTTAATTTATATAAATTCGCCAAAAAGTTGCATGTATTATGCTGAATAGTTGAGACCAAGACTGAATACGCAAGACCAAGACCAAGACCGATACCAAGACTATTACAGTCTTGGTCTTGATCTTGCTTTGCTCATCACTAGTTCCCAATACTTTTTTACACTTTTTTTTCGACAGAAATGATCAGCATGGCCTTCTTAACAACATGAGTGGGGTCACTAATTTTTCCGAAAATTGGGCAGTTCAGGTAAAACCGGCTTTCGTTCTTTTAATTTGTATTGACGTTCTATTGTCATCATTTTTTCAAAAATTGTTGTTTTATGTAATAAATACAAATTACACTATTTATTGGTGCTACCATTTAAAGTTTCACTTACAATAAAACTTTTAACGGTTTGCTTATTCACATTCTTAAACAACATCTAAAATATATTTATAGTTTGTTGGAAAAAAAACGGTTCTAAATGGAAAACATTCAAACGGCCAGTTTTGTCGATTAAGTCAGTCGGGCATTTTCAAACGCAAGTCAGTGTACATATGTATAGCTGTCACAATAAAAACTGAGGGTGACTGGAAAAAAATAATATTGGTTTTGTGATGCGAGTAAGTTTATACCGGGTGTTTCATTTTAAGTGCCACGAGCTTATAACTCCTAAACTAATAAAAATTTCAAAAAAAGTATAGGTATAAAAGTGTCTTTAATTTATTCGATCTATACAATGGCATAAATATAAATGTTCTATTTCCGGTTTAACCGAAAACAGTGTCAACTTACTTATCTTAAATAGAAGGGTATTTATTTATTTTTTATAATTGGATAGAGCTCGTCGAGAGCTTTTCAAAAATGTATAACAAGTTACCATTTAACCAAAAACAATTGTTTTTTTAAATAATTTTTATTTGATATTGTAAAATGCCACAAGCTTATAATTCGTAACATAATAAAAATATCAAAAAAAGTTCAAGTATAAAAATGTCTTTAATTTATACAATGTCTGTACTGGCATAAATATAAATTCTGTGTTACTTCCGATTTATCCGGCAACGGTGTCAACTGTCTTATCTTAATACAGGGTTTTTATTTTTTTTAAATTTATTTATTAATAAAATGGTAACTTAAGTTAAACTTGTATAATACTTGTTATACATTTTTAAAAAGCTCTCTACGAGCTCTATCCAATTATGAAAAAAAATACCTTTCTATTTAAGATAAGAAAGTTGAGACCGTTTCCGGTTAAACCGGAAGTAGAACAAAATTTATATTTATGACATTGCATAGATCGAACATATTAAAGACACTTTTATACCTATACTTTTTTGAAATTTTTATTAGTTTAGAGTTATAAGCTCGTGGCACTTTAAATTAAACACCCGGTATGTAAGTACAATCCAATATCATTATAAAATTCGTTTGACAAAAATAGAGTTAACCAGTGTAATCCATGTAAAAAGCTTAATTTTATAAGTGAAGATAAAACATGTAATTAATCTTTCAAAACAGTTTCGGTTTTATTTCTAGTTGCAGAAAGAGAAGTATTGTGAATATTGTTTATAAACTAGTCGACCAGAATGTAGTTTTAATTAAAAAAATTTCTACAACAAAAGCTTTCAAACTTGAAATACGTCATGAGATATGTATGAATTCAATGAATTGTTACAACCCTTGTATTAAAGTTAAATGGGTATGTATCAGTTATATTCCGAATCAGTTCATTCCTCAAACACAATTTCTACCACTATTGTTAAATAAAACTACAAACACTACAATATTGGTGAAATATAAACTCATAATGTTTTGTTATCGAAGTTTTGTTTGGTCTAAAAAGATATTAGTAGTAACGACATATATAAAAACAATTTGTTTATACTAAAGTACTCATAAGAAATACCAGATATTCACGGAGGAAAGTCCTGAAAAATATAGAATTCGTAATTATATTGGCGTTTATTTATGGTTCATTATAAACTAAAACTTTAAGTAGGTAATTTAATAAACGTACAATTTCATTACCCTGCCATGGTTATGATTTTTATAGCAGTTTTTAGTAGAATTTTGAGAGAAATCCTTTTAATTTATTTACTAAAATAATATCTATTACTATATCCTGCAAGCAGTCATATTCATTCAGTTAATCATTCAGCATTACCATTCATAAGGCTCTTGCAATTCTATTTTCGAGAAGTAGAAAAAAGTGACAAAATATGAAATACGGTAATATCTCATAAATTAATCGTTTAAGCAAAATGCAAGACTCGTCTTTTATTGGTATTAATATCATAGTTATTTCATTTTAGTCCGTCGGACGAACGGCAAGTTTAGTTATAGGAATTTTTTATTTCGTCTCTGCGATTTCATTCATTTCATAGTAATGCAGATAATTATGCTTATATTTTTTATTATTAAACGCATCTTTATTTTTATGTTATCAAGACGTTTTATTCTTTATGTATTTTTTAAGCCGGTAGACAACCCCGAATATAGAACAATAATTGGAGGTGCAATTAAGGAGTACTCCATATTCTACAGATTTAGAAAGCAAGTATTGCTTGACCAAGATAGCTTAGCGGGTGAAATAGTCCCGCCTACGGATGCGCATGAATAGGGAAAGTCCTGCAAGTTTGAGGTACAGTCGAGAGAGAAGTGAAAATACTAATCGGGTGTTCCGTTTCGACGGAACCCTTTAACTTTATTTTGAAAACGTGTTCTTCCTGTGAAAACGGGACTTAGGATCCATCCGTAAAGTTGGCCGCCAATAGCTTTTACATTTTCAATTACCTATTCTGATAAGCGGCGGGCACTAACAATAAGACGTGAAAAATTTACTACCCTTTTGTACCTAAAAAATTGTATATTTCACGTATTTTTTCACCAGAATGTACAAAAGCCGAGCGTACAGTACGTCTTTTTCTATCCGAATGCGTTCTCTCTTCATCGTGTGCGTCGCTTGTAAGATTCTCACCGGCCAAGCTATCTTGGTCAAGCTGTACCTATGCTGGGTAGGTTTTGTCCACATTTTTCTGAAGATATTGAAGAAGTGTAGATTAGGTATCTAAAGTGACATTTGGATACACTGGGGCCCTTTAGTTTTGGCACAGTGAACGACAAAAAAAAGTCATTTCGAAGTTACTTAAAAATATAGATATCTCAATTTTTTTTATAAAATTTGGGATATATTTATTTTTAAGTAATCTCTTAAGGACTTTTTTTTTATCGTTTATCGTGCCAAAACGAAAAGGCCCGAGTGTATATGATCTTTCAAAATTAATTTAATTCTTTATCTTTATAATTTCATTTTTGACCAAAATTTCTGTCATTTTTTAAAAGATTTAAATTATTTTTGGCAACTATAAAAAGAAATATTGAGCTTTATTGTAATGTTCCATATTTGAGTCCCTATTCCATAAATGGCTACCTTCTTGGTATCTTTGTTTTTCAAAATTTTAATTCGATGAATTAATAACAAAATCGTAAAACTGTTGCTACGACAAGCAAAATGTATGACTGATTACCAATACATGTATAATATTTCCATTTCAAAACACAAGATATAATGTCAAATTATTTTTAAATTAAAATTTCTTTATCTCAACTTCTTTTAAGTTTTCTAATATGCATTTTAAACCGTGAAAATCTACGAAAAATAGCATCACACTTGGACCATGTTACGTAGGTATAACTTCATCAAACACCAAAATACAAACATCCGATTCTAAATAATAATAACTTTTCAGAAGAAGGTAGATTTAATTATATACATATGAAAAATAATTACATTTTTAAATAAAAATGAATTTGAGGCGTTTGGTCAAGTTATGCATAACGCGCTCCAATTATTTCTTGTTATAGTAAGTAAATGTAGTTTATTTATTGAACTGTAATACAAAAGGTATACTCTACTCTTCAACAATCACACTTTCGAATCTATATAAAATAGATGACAGAGATGTTAGAATTATCATAAAGTTATATTGGAATCAGAAAGCCACCATAAAGGCTAATAGGGAACACCAGACAGAAGCTATTAATATCATTCCATAGGTTAGGCGAGGATGTATTCTTTCTCCACTGATATTTACTATACTATACTATACTCAGAAGAAATTTTCAAAGCAGGCCACGGAATCATGATAAAAGAAGAACGGTTAAACAACATTCTTTATGCGGACGATACCGTACTATTTGCCCAAAATTTAAGCCATCTGCAGCATCTTATAAATAAGATAAACAACACTAGTGACCAATACGAGCTAGAAATTATCGTCATTAAAAGCAAGTTCATGATAATAAGCAAGGTACAAATTGAAAACTGCCAACTTCTTGTCAGAGAAAAACTAAACGAACGAGTATCAAGATCAATTGCCTATGTACAATAATTTTTGACCAATGGGGCCATATTCAAGAAATTAGAAGTAGAATAAAGAAATCAGAGCAAGCTTTCATCAAGATGTATATCATCATCATCATCATTTACAGCGTTTCTAGATTCCATCTCTGGATATACGCCTCCCCAATTTGACGCCATTTTTTGCGATCGCTAGTTAATCCCATCCATTGTGGTCCGGCTATCTTTCCTATGTCGTCCCTCCATCTGGTTCTAGGTCTACCTCTACTTCTTCTCCCTGTTCTTGGCCTCCATTGGGTTACCTTCCTGCTCCATCTATTGTCTTCTCTTCTCACAACGTGACCCGCCCATTGCCATTTCAGGTTTGCAATTCGATTTGCTACATCTTCGACTCTGGTTTTATTTCGTATCCAGTGATTAGTTTTTCTATCCTGTAGCTGAATTCCAAGCATTGATCTTTCCGTTGCTCTCTGGGTCACCTTCATCTTTCTTATTATTGTCTCAGTAAGGGGCCACGTCTCGGTTGCGTATGTGAGCGTTGGGAGGACGCACTGGTTGAATACTTTTGTTTTGAGGTATTGTGGATATACATTAGATTTAAACACGTTTCTTAATTTTCCGTATGCCGCCCACCCCAGTTTAATTCTTCGATTCATTTCTGCTGCTTGCGTGTCTGACGTAAAAGTCAGTTTTTGTCCGAGATATATATACTCTTCTACTACCTCTAGTAGGTTGTCATTAATTTGGATGGGTGGTAAATTTTCTCTATTAGACATAATTTTTGTTTTTGCGAGGTTCATTTTTAGCCCGACCGCTTGCGCTGCCTTCTCCACATCTATTAACATTGCTTCCAGGTCTTCAATATTGTCCGTTAAAAAGACAATGTCGTCGGCAAAACGTAGGTTATTCAGGTATGTATAATCTATTTAAAATTCACAATCTCGACTAGACATTACAGTCAGATTTCTAAGATGTCTTTTCTCGATACTAAACTATGGTGTGGAGTCGTGGTCTTGCAATTCTATTTTCGAGAAGTAGAAAAAGTGACAAAATATGAAATACGGTAATATCTCATAAATTAATCGTTTAAGCAAAATGCAAGACTCGTCTTTTATTGGTATTAATATCATAGTTATTTCATTTTAGTCCGTCGGACGAACGGCAAGTTTAGTTATAGGAATTTTTTATTTCGTCTCTGCGATTTCATTCATTTCATAGTAATGCAGATAATTATGCTTATATTTTTTATTATTAAACGCATCTTTATTTTTATGTTATCAAGACGTTTTATTCTTTATGTATTTTTTAAGCCGGTAGACAACCCCGAATATAGAACAATAATTGGAGGTGCAATTAAGGAGTACTCCATATTCTACAGATTTAGAAAGCAAGTATTGCTTGACCAAGATAGCTTAGCGGGTGAAATAGTCCCGCCTACGGATGCGCATGAATAGGGAAAGTCCTGCAAGTTTGAGGTACAGTCGAGAGAGAAGTGAAAATACTAATCGGGTGTTCCGTTTCGACGGAACCCTTTAACTTTATTTTGAAAACGTGTTCTTCCTGTGAAAACGGGACTTAGGATCCATCCGTAAAGTTGGCCGCCAATAGCTTTTACATTTTCAATTACCTATTCTGATAAGCGGCGGGCACTAACAATAAGACGTGAAAAATTTACTACCCTTTTGTACCTAAAAAATTGTATATTTCACGTATTTTTTCACCAGAATGTACAAAAGCCGAGCGTACAGTACGTCTTTTTCTATCCGAATGCGTTCTCTCTTCATCGTGTGCGTCGCTTGTAAGATTCTCACCGGCCAAGCTATCTTGGTCAAGCTGTACCTATGCTGGGTAGGTTTTGTCCACATTTTTCTGAAGATATTGAAGAAGTGTAGATTAGGTATCTAAAGTGACATTTGGATACACTGGGGCCCTTTAGTTTTGGCACAGTGAACGACAAAAAAAAGTCATTTCGAAGTTACTTAAAAATATAGATATCTCAATTTTTTTTATAAAATTTGGGATATATTTATTTTTAAGTAATCTCTTAAGGACTTTTTTTTTATCGTTTATCGTGCCAAAACGAAAAGGCCCGAGTGTATATGATCTTTCAAAATTAATTTAATTCTTTATCTTTATAATTTCATTTTGACCAAAATTTCTGTCATTTTTAAAAGATTTAAATTATTTTTGGCAACTATAAAAAGAAATATTGAGCTTTATTGTAATGTTCCATATTTGAGTCCCTATTCCATAAATGGCTACCTTCTTGGTATCTTTGTTTTTCAAAATTTTAATTCGATGAATTAATAACAAAATCGTAAAACTGTTGCTACGACAAGCAAAATGTATGACTGATTACCAATACATGTATAATATTTCCATTTCAAAACACAAGATATAATGTCAAATTATTTTTAAATTAAAATTTCTTTATCTCAACTTCTTTTAAGTTTTCTAATATGCATTTTAAACCGTGAAAATCTACGAAAAATAGCATCACACTTGGACCATGTTACGTAGGTATAACTTCATCAAACACCAAAATACAAACATCCGATTCTAAATAATAATAACTTTTCAGAAGAAGGTAGATTTAATTATATACATATGAAAAATAATTACATTTTTAAATAAAAATGAATTTGAGGCGTTTGGTCAAGTTATGCATAACGCGCTCCAATTATTTCTTGTTATAGTAAGTAAATGTAGTTTATTTATTGAACTGTAATACAAAAGGTATACTCTACTCTTCAACAATCACACTTTCGAATCTATATAAAATAGATGACAGAGATGTTAGAATTATCATAAAGTTATATTGGAATCAGAAAGCCACCATAAAGGCTAATAGGGAACACCAGACAGAAGCTATTAATATCATTCCATAGGTTAGGCGAGGATGTATTCTTTCTCCACTGATATTTACTATACTATACTATACTCAGAAGAAATTTTCAAAGCAGGCCACGGAATCATGATAAAAGAAGAACGGTTAAACAACATTCTTTATGCGGACGATACCGTACTATTTGCCCAAAATTTAAGCCATCTGCAGCATCTTATAAATAAGATAAACAACACTAGTGACCAATACGAGCTAGAAATTATCGTCATTAAAAGCAAGTTCATGATAATAAGCAAGGTACAAATTGAAAACTGCCAACTTCTTGTCAGAGAAAAACTAAACGAACGAGTATCAAGATCAATTGCCTATGTACAATAATTTTTGACCAATGGGGCCATATTCAAGAAATTAGAAGTAGAATAAAGAAATCAGAGCAAGCTTTCATCAAGATGTATATCATCATCATCATCATTTACAGCGTTTCTAGATTCCATCTCTGGATATACGCCTCCCCAATTTGACGCCATTTTTTGCGATCGCTAGTTAATCCCATCCATTGTGGTCCGGCTATCTTTCCTATGTCGTCCCTCCATCTGGTTCTAGGTCTACCTCTACTTCTTCTCCCTGTTCTTGGCCTCCATTGGGTTACCTTCCTGCTCCATCTATTGTCTTCTCTTCTCACAACGTGACCCGCCCATTGCCATTTCAGGTTTGCAATTCGATTTGCTACATCTTCGACTCTGGTTTTATTTCGTATCCAGTGATTAGTTTTTCTATCCTGTAGCTGAATTCCAAGCATTGATCTTTCCGTTGCTCTCTGGGTCACCTTCATCTTTCTTATTATTGTCTCAGTAAGGGGCCACGTCTCGGTTGCGTATGTGAGCGTTGGGAGGACGCACTGGTTGAATACTTTTGTTTTGAGGTATTGTGGATATACATTAGATTTAAACACGTTTCTTAATTTTCCGTATGCCGCCCACCCCAGTTTAATTCTTCGATTCATTTCTGCTGCTTGCGTGTCTGACGTAAAAGTCAGTTTTTGTCCGAGATATATATACTCTTCTACTACCTCTAGTAGGTTGTCATTAATTTGGATGGGTGGTACATTTTCTCTATTAGACATAATTTTTGTTTTTGCGAGGTTCATTTTTAGCCCGACCGCTTGCGCTGCCTTCTCCACATCTATTAACATTGCTTCCAGGTCTTCAATATTGTCCGTTAAAAAGACAATGTCGTCGGCAAAACGTAGGTTATTCAGGTATGTATAATCTATTTAAAATTCACAATCTCGACTAGACATTACAGTCAGATTTCTAAGATGTCTTTTCTCGATACTAAACTATGGTGTGGAGTCGTGGGCATTAACATACGCAACCCAAAAAGACTGGAATCATATCAGTTATGGCTATATAGAAGAATACTGAGCGTATCGTGAATAGACAAAGTGACAAATAAATTAGTGCCGGAAAGAATGAAAAAAGAAAAAGCAGAGATAAGCATCGTAAAAAAGAGAAAATTCGAATATCTGGGCCACATAATGAGGAATAATAATAAATATCAAAAAACCGGGTAGGAAAAGAATATCGCGGCTCAAAAACTTAAGAGGATGGTTCTACAAAACAACCACGGAGTTATATAGAGCAGTCACAGATTAGAGAGTAGACAGATCTCTCACTGATGACGTATTCTATTGTTCTCGTTGGTAAGGCATAAACCTCTGCGCACAGCAAAATGAGCCTCTGCGCTAGAACATATGATCAAAAGGTCACCATAGGCGTGTGTACGGGTTTCTCATACACTATCACAAATATTCTTATTTTTAACAGAAACTAAAAAACAAAAATATTAAGCAATACAAACTTTACAGGGCTTTACTTATATATAAATTAGTGCAAAATATAATTTTAAAAGTTTGAAATAAGTAAAAAAAAAACTGTAGTATAAATAAAATATTAAGGAAAACCTTTTATAACAAATCGCAAAGTAACTTTGTTAATTATAATATTTATTAGTAAATTACTGAATAAAAACAAACCTGTATAAGTAACCATAAAACTAAAGGTAATTTCTTTTTTTAGAATTAGGGGCAGTGCGCCTATGTGAAAATTTTCGCGCATATCTGTTTGTCACCTCTGGTTTTCAAATCTCAGAGAACAAAAGACTGAGATATCTGTCTACTCTCTGATCTGTGGAGCAGTCATGAGCAAGGTTAGGGTAAATGAAGTAGGCCACACATTGGAAGCAGGTGTGCTAAAACCTATACCTGCTTGTGTGGCTATCATCCTGCCTCCACCTGCTTCAATTTTCAAGTTAGCCACACTTACGGTTTTCGAGATATTTCAAAAAGAAATTCTGTGGTCAACTTCTGACTTGGCCACACTTTGGAAGCAGGTTTCATAAAACCTATACCTGCTTGTGTGGCTATGTTTCCACATTATCCTGCTTCAAACCGCAAGTCAGCCACACTTACCGTTTCGGAAATATTCGACAATTACTTTTGTGGTCAACTTCTGACTTGGCCACACATTGGTAGCAGGTTTCATAAAACTTATACCTGCTTGTGTGGCTATGCTTCCACATCACCCTGCTTTGCATTTTAATACAGCAACACTTATTATTCTTTAAATAATTTAAAAATGTAATTTTAATTTTTTAAATATTTTAAAAACATAAGTACGTACGTCATTTTTCCAAAATTAGTATATGTAATACAAATTAATTAATTTACAATTTACATTTAGTACAAAATATAATTAATTCGTATGTTTTTATTTTGACTATTAACGTACATTTAGTACTTATGATTAAACTGAATTATAATGGACTCTATATGGTTTCTGTGAAAATTTTTCTTCTATTGTACTCGTTAATATATAATTAATTTCTTTTACTTTGATAGTTAACTCAAGTTTATATCATAGCTATATTCATATATTTTTTAATATATCTTTTAAAAAGTAAATTCATACAGGACTAATTAATACACCTAACGTGTTGTCAGCGCATAAAACCTAATAAAATAATTATCTCAAACAATATAAACCAGAATAAGCTAAAGCAAGGTCAATGTCTGTTTTGATGTCTTGTTTAAATTCGTATCGGTATCTTTAATGCCAATAAAAATTTCGCGTTGTCAGGATTTGTTATTAAAGTTTTATATTACACGTTAAATAAAGAAAAGTATTAACAGTTTTATATTGTGGCGTTGTTGCCAAATGTATTATAAACTAATTAATATTTGTTTGGTGTACAATTTTACGTTAACTTATCATTTTAGAATTTTGTTACCTTCGGTCTATTGATACGAATAACATTATTTTTAATTTAATGTAGAATATCAGCTGCTTAAATTTTAATACTCATTATTAGTCCGACTAACTTTTTATCTATCATTACTATTTTTGCTAATTTTGTAGTGTTAAGTTTATTAAAACCATTGGCTTACAACGTAGATTTCAAATTATTCTGTTAATAATGAGAATTAAAAATTATACCTACCTCGTTAGAATAGTTTTTTAGACAACTTATTTTTATACTTTTACTTTCACTTAAATTTGCATAATATTATTAGTATTTATCTATTATTTTAACAAATTTAAATGATTGATGTTATAATTTTAAAATAATTATACATATGTATATGTATATATACATATATATTTTGTTGTTGCCTATAATAAATATAAAATGTTAACTGATTTTGTACATTTTTGCTCAATGAAAATGCCAGTCGATGGAAAGATTAAAACTACATTTAGATAGGTATGTATTTAATTTTTGAACAAAGATGAACTGTTACCAACAAATCTGTGAATGCCGACAATAAGTTTATTATAACACTATCAAGTGTCATATAAAATTAAGTTGACGCTTTAAAAAGCTTACCTTTTATCATCGTTTCGCCCGCATCTTTTAAGCATATGTATTATATTTAATAAAACAATAAAGCAATTTGTAAATTTAATTAATTTCAATTATAGATACTAATTTTGGAAAAATGACGCACGTACTTATGTTTTTTAAAATATTTAAAAAATTAAAATTACGTTTTTAATATTATTTAAAGAATAATAAGTGTTGCTGTATTAAAATGCAAAGCAGGATGATGTGGAAGCATAGCCACACAAGCAGGTATAAGTTTTATGAAACCTGCTTCCAATGTGTGGCCAAGTCAGAAGTTGGCCACAAAAGTTATTGTCAAATATTTCCGAAACGGTAAGTGTGGCTGACTTGCGGTTTGAAGCAGGATAATGTGGAAACATAGCCACACAAGCAGGTATAGGTTTTATAAAACCTGCTTCCAAAGTGTGGCCAAGTCAGAAGTTGGCCACAGAATTTCTTTTTGAAATATCTCGAAAACCGTAAGTGTGGCTAACTTAAAAATTGAAGCAGGTGGAGGCAGGATGATAGCCACACAAGCAGGTGTGGGTTTTAATACACCTGCTTCCAATGTGTGGCCTACTTCATTTACCAGCAAGGTTACCATAGCCAGCATGATTGCCAATATTCGAAACGATTAGGCACCTATAGAAGAAGAATACAATGCTATAAGTAAAAATTCCTTAAAGCCAAATTTTTTTATTACAAAAAATTGGAACTGATCGTAAATTTTGATTTAACAATGTAAATCAACTGTCGTGCAAAGTATAACAATAAGCTACTTCTATAGCGTCAATTGCATGAATTGGACGAATACTAACAGTTTTATTTTATTAAATTACAATTAACTATTTAATATCATGTCTAAATAACAAGCAAGAAAACTAATCCGCTGTACTTTAATAAATAATCATGTGCTTTTTGTTATCCTAAAGGATAGAGGTCAGAATATAAATTGGCATATAATGCTATTATGTACTGATTTCTTAATCTACGTTTAGAAGCAGCATTTTCGTCTATTCTGTATATCACTGTAGCCTAAAATGATATGTTACATTTAAACTTTTTTATTAAATTAATTTATTTAGCATATGAGATTTTGAATTCTACCATTGTTGTTAAACACTTATATCTGGACAGGTTAATCTTCAAGTTGCTAGGACACTATGAAATAAAAGAGTCAGTTTGAGACTTAAAATTGTGGTAATTATTTCAAAAATAAGGGGTAACACGGTAGACTGACAACTCTCCTGCGGGGAAACAATACTAATTAAAAAGAGGGTAGTTTTAAAACCAGAATACATAGATAGATGAATCTGTAAAAACATCAAACGGGTGGTTCAATAAATATCTCTTACGACAAGCACATTAATATTATTTTATTAATTTCCATTTTTTGGGCATGTTTCACAGCCAGTAACCCGATGCTATTTTTGATGAATAGGTTTAATAAATCACACGTCTCTACAAAGAAACTTTTACGTATAGCAAAAACCGAATGCTCTGCAAAATTTAAAAAAAATTGTGGTGTGCAATATCAACTACGATGCTGCCAATCGGTAATGGAACACTTATAATAATAATTGTGTTATAAAATAAAAAAGTAATCTATTAGAACATAATATTGCTTCATAAATGTTTATTATTTATTTATAAAATATAAGATTTTTCTTCATTCGATAATTAACTTTGAAATTATGTGTAAATAAATGAGTTGTTATGTACAACTGAAAATTATCATATTAATAATTTTTGAATTTTACCTAAAATTCTTACAAAAGCAGTTTTAAAAAACGTAATTAGATCAATTCTTATCATTACGTAACTTTCGTTTACTAACCTCTCTTGATGTTGAATTTCTCTAACCATAATATCTGCAAGTGGATCATTTAGAGGGCGTTCCCCTAAAAGACGTTGTTGATCTAAATCCCCCTGCATTTGGCTAAAAGCGTGATCCCCTACGGTTACAGATGATTCCAAGTGACTTGAAAGGTCTATCGATTCCTCATCAGCTACAAGAAATATGAAATTATTATTTATTTTAAGTTTTTAATTACACATTATTTATTAATTCTTGACCAAGTATAAAAATGTTTCAAATCAATTATTTCTTATAACCAGTAAGAATTTGTTAATTTATGAAAAGTGAAAAACAAATGCATATTTTTACTTCAAAAAATTATAAAACGCTATTGATAAGCAGCAAAATGATATCATCACACGTATTAATTTATTGTTATTTCAAATAGTTGAGTAAGGTTCAAATATTTATTTGAAATAAAAATATGGCCTTAAAATAAATTAAGGTTTTTCACATGTAATTAAAAAATTGCCAAGTGATATTAAGATATGTTACAATCTCTTTTTCGTAATTTTTTTAAAATTGATTTCAGACTATAAAAAAATAAAAAATATTCCCAATTAATAGCTTAAAATTTAGGACTACCTATATATATATTCAAATATTACTATTTTAAGTATATAAGTACATAGATACATCTAGAATAAAATTAAGTCTATGACCTCATAATAAGAGAAGGAAGAAGAAGAAGAATTACAAATAGATATTTGAATGAACTGTGAATTCTTATATCTATCTGGCTTATTGTTAGAGAATTAAATTATTATTCAGTATAACTGAAAGTAATATTTTGTATAAGTACATCCCTATTTCAGTAGCTCTATGTATAAATAAAAACTAGTTATTGTTTTATTTTTACTATGTAAATGTTTTACTGCTTTACTATACGTCTGTACGCAACGAGAAAAAAAATCTGTATATACAGAAATGTAATATTAAGAAAAAATAATAAAAATGCCTAATTATATGACCATATTACAAAAATTACAAATATACAAGCCTCTATAATTTAAATTTTTGATTTAGAAACTGTTTCCAAACTGAAACGATTTTGGAAACGGTTGAATTAATTCAACGTTCATATTTCTATATCTACAACTGGAATTTTTGATAATCCGTTTAATTTTTGGCTTCCCTTCAGCTTCGATGTATTGAGGTTCGTTTATTACAAAGATGACGAATTGCGGTTTTTAAATGTAGTGGTGGAACATGTTACAAACTTTGTACCCACATGATAATTCAAACGACTCATTAATCATGGTTTTGCTTTGTGTTTATGTAACTAACTACTAAAATAAAAAACTTTGGTTTAACTTCACTACACTATGTTAATTATTTCTTTCAAAAACGATCCACTACTGCAAATGTACATTAAAGATGATAAGTAAGTCATGGTAATATTTATTCTAAAAATAAGATTTCAACGAAAACAGTTATTCGTATCTACTAAGATAACTAATGTTTAGAGAGATTTAGGAAAAATACAATATAACAATGGCTTTTATTCAGACAATAGTTACACAAAAACCAAGAAAACATTAAACAAAAAGAAACTATTTCAATTGTAAATCTTGAACGATCATGTAAGTAGGTACATATATTTCATCAGATTTTCTAATGTAAAAAGTCAATTATTTACGTTTTTCTTAAACATTTTTTAGTGCACGCAGATATATGTCTATTCCATTGGTATTACATGAAATTATATTTTAAAATAATGGTATGAAAATACGTTAAAGATAATGGTTTTGCATAATTATCATTAATAAAACCAAATATGAGTCAAGTAAAAAAACCATCACTTAAAAGTACAAATAAAAATTTCGTTTATTTCAAGAATGGTTAGATTGATCAGTGACCATTAATTTTTCATCGGCCAACTGAACTAAAATAGTTATTAGATACAATAAAGCTTTACTAAAAATTAAACCATAACTCTAATGCAGGATTCATGTATAATAATTACTTACGATGTAAAGCATGTTGTGGATTGTCAATTATACGAATTTGGCGATCTGGTATAAGCGGTTCCCCATCAGGCCCTCCTGTATCAGCAGGTAATTGCCAACGTGCAGCATCTTCTTCTAATTTCGAACGAGGAAAATACAATGGCAGCAATATTTCATAAATACCTAAATCTGAGCTTTCTACAGTGAATACTACTGTATCAAGAGAACTTCCATGTTGCTCAAGAAATCTTCTAACTGTGCCTGTTAACAAACAAAAGGGAAATAATTTTAGTTACAACTCTACGAATAAATTACATAAACTAAAATTAACCACAGCACTTTAATGCTCTGCAGGAGTGGTAATTGGATTGGTTTATTATCAATTACAACCTTGAATGCAACGAGTTTTAAAAGGTTTCTTTTGTATTGCAACAACAATTCTCTAAACTTCATAAATATATCACCAACATTTAAATGGACACTTGTAAAAAATCAAAAATATTATCAGTAATTTTTTTGCATTTAAATTTTAATCCACCAAATATATATGAATCCAACAACAAAACAACACCAATTTCTCGTTTAGTGCCTTTCTCTACATAAATAATATATAAGCTGTCCACTGCTTTTGACGTATATGCATATAAAATTGTTTCTAAATAGCGCAGAAAAATTTCTACATTATGAATTTTTTTTAAGTCAAACAAAAATACAATTCTAGGTAAATGTGCATATTATACATGTAAGGGTGCTTCCGTAGCAGCTGTACTTATAAAATAAAATTTAAATTTTTAATTATTTTTTGGAACAAGAAATTACACACTATTTCATGAGTGTAAACTTAATTCCTGTGTTATTTTGAAAAATATGTAACAACAGTTCCTATTAGGTATACCCCTGTGTTATTTCTGTAAAACGAATTTTTCCTATAGCGAATTGTAATTTTGAAAAATTATTAATATTAAACTAATTATTTTAATACTTACGTAACGCTGTATGTGCCCCTTCATCTGGAGGATAATTTCTTTTAACAGAATTGATAATACAGAGACCTAATGAATGTAAACCCATTTCCAGAGTCTTTTGAAGAACATTTCTGTAATATTAACAAATATAAATAATTAAAGTTTATTGTATGTACAAAAATATCAGAATAATACATTTGTATGTATTATTGTATATATACAATAATTTTACATATTATGTATACATTTTCTACAATAATCTTTGATCGCTAGTATAGCACTACTATGTACAAGACAATCTTTATTTTTTTTTATTACATTTTTATTCATTTAGGTATTTTCCTAAATGTCTCATTTTATTATATTACGCTGGCATTTATGTGACATTTAAATATCAAATTGGTTTTTAGGAAATCATATGACATGTTATAGATAAATCAAAGGGTATAACAGAATAAGGATATCAAATCGGCCCACGCATCAACTTGTTCAAAAGGTGACATACCTACTTGATATCTAATTTTATCAAAAATTTATTTCCAAATCCCAGGTTTCTGCAAATTATGACAAAAAAAAACGTGTAAATTCAAAAGTTGATTTTACGATAGTTTAAAAAAGTATTACTTCAATTTTTAAAAAAAAGAAATTTTGGTTTTTCCTAATTTTTTTAGACAATACAGTTAAGTTATCACTTCTATATTCTTTTTAAATCGATTGAAGTGGTAGTTTTTTAAATACTTAAAAAGTCGGTCGTCATTGATAGGATGGCAATTGCTCATACAATGCAGCGTGATATTACATTAATCATCGTTTTTGTTAATGTACCACCACTTTTCCCAAATGAAAAAAAAATGTTATAGTATAAAATGTAATAAAAATATACGTGCTAACGCAAACTTATCACTTGAAAGAAAAAGAAAAATTTACAAGTCTAATTTTTATTATATTGTGAAAACTGATCCAATATTTTTTTAACTTTTCTTAAAGACATCTACAACATATTTGTTTTTCGATAAAATCGATTTCTTAACTCTTAGTTTTTTTCTAGCAACTGCAATTCGGAAGTTAATCATTGGTTAAAACTTACATCAATAAAAACGAACTTATCACCTAATTTTTAACATAATTCTAGCTAGAGAAAATTGTATACGTTTATTCTTCTATACCCTTTTCTATTTATTAAAATTTACGATATTAAAAGAAAAAGCTAATTACCTGTAGCATATGTGCAATGTATTTTCAGCTGCGGATTGATACTTTATATTATATTTGGGACCTACAGTATGAATTATATATCGAGCTGGTAGAGAATAACCTTGTGTCACTCTAATTTCTCCTGTCCGACATTCTGCAAAAAATAACCAGATAAATTAAAACATAACTAACTTAACCAAATTTACCTCTTATATCTAAATTTATTTCTTCTTTAAGATCTGACCCTGCTCTTTGAAATATTCGGTCACTAACTGGATTACTATCAGACATTGATTCATTTGTTGAATTGACTACTGCGTCCACTTGAAGTGTTGATATGTCGCCCATCCTAGCAAAATAATAGATTCTTATTATAATACAGGTATATTTTTCGTATATGTATTATTTTAGAACAAAAAACACTAATAACTATGTAAAATTAGAATTTAAAATTACCAAAGAATAATTTTATGATTAATTTCTTCATCATATTGAAATGCAGGAGAAGAATGTTTAGGAGGTTCGCCACTGTTGCTGTAATCAGTCAGATAGTGAGTCGGTGGAATTTCGCTCCACCGCTTCAATTCACATGGATGTATAATGTCTGGTGCAACCCCTAAGGGTTCTTGATTCATAACGATCCTCATTAATTAATACTGCAAAATAAAAATAGCTGTTATAATTCTTTTTAAGAATAAATATAAACCAACAATTACACAAATATTGTACTTAATTGAGAGGCAATATTTACTAAACAAAGTGAAAATACTGTACCAACTATTTTCAGATTAATTTCTTTTAAAGTAGGGCTTGCGCTAGTTTTCGACTTGTATAATTAATTTCGAAAATCAATTGCACTGTGTTCTACATATGAAGAAAACTTTGTAAGTATTAATGACACATTAAACAACGAATGTTTTACTATTTGAATTCCTTTTCCATTTATACAGCCAAATATTCTGATACTAAAATAGATATTTATTGGCATTTCAAATTAATCATTATCAAAATTAAGATTAATATAAAATTAAAACATTATCATGTTTTAATGAAATTAAATATTATACATTTAGAATTAATTGTATTTGTTTCACTTAGAATTACTTAAACAGATATGTACAATGTACATATGTAGATGCAAAACACTGAAGTACTTTTGTTCTGTAAATTATTTAAAAACAATACGCAACTCAAAAAGTAGTCAATTACAATACACTCTCGTAAATAATTAAAAAAGTAGATGTAATTTATATAATGTATTTTGTCGACAAAGAAATATAGATTCTTATAAACATTGCCATTTCATATCGTGGACAATAACTTGCTATACAAAGAACTTGATAAGGCAGATTATCTACATAGAGAAATCGATTTCAAATATTAAAAGTTTTATGAGTTTCAAATATAAATGGAAAATCCCGATTTTTCACAAGGCTTATACAATAACTCGAATAAGCAATTTTCCAGTAAATTTAAAATAAATGTCTACAATTTTATACAAATTATGTGTGCCTGGTACACAAGAGAAAACGAAAAACAGATAATAACAATTCGATAAAACACGGTTTAAAGATATGAAAGAATAAACAACGCCTATTTTGACATTATTTATTTATTTAGACTTTGACTGATAAATAAATGGTACCATCCTGGTAACAAAAATGATGAAAGTAGTCACGATATTTAGACGTTTATGCGATCAACCATCAACAGACATTAAAATTTTACATTAAAGAGTTCAAAATTATTAAACTTATATTTAGTATTTTCTCACGTTATTGTTAAAAACAGATATATTTATGATCATTGATCAGCAATGGTATTTAATTATGAATTCCAATTAAATTAAAAATTCTATATAAGTACAAAATATTAAAACAAATCTATAAATAAATCAATTATGTTATACACTTTTTGCAGAATTAAATGTTTTTGAAATAAAAAACAACCTTGTTTACATGTAATTTAATATATAAATTAGACAAAAGTAAAAAAGGTATAATAATTATGGAACACTTATCGAATTTAGTGATATGTAAATATATATGTAGGTACATTGAACAATCAGTGTTAAAAGTTTGTGGTGAACGACCCAAGTCGAGCTTTTATTTGAAAAGTAGGGCAAATTGAATGAATTTTTCTCCTACCAGGATATCTCAATTGAAGTAGTGACGTCATTCGCAGCAATGACGTCAATGGCACTAGGATAATTCATTTTGTATTCTGTTTACATTTTCTTAAAAGTTGCTTATGTCGTTAACAATATACCCGTATATGTAATTTTATACGTGTGCTTGCGTTTCATAACATAATTACAATTTTATACTCAACTACAACTATAAAAAAGGTAGATTATCAGTAGTAACATTTTTATAATTACTTACAAAAAAGTGGAAAGTAGTATATAGTATAGAATGAAATTAAATAAGTATAGTTATAAACAACTTTGTATTATGGTTATCGTAAAATAATTACATTTTCTGTAGTTTAATTGTAAATTGCGGGACTTACCCATCTAATTATTTTTAATGTTTTTATGTAAATAAGTCAGTCACTTTATGAAATTGATATTAATTTAAATATCTGCCAAATGTATACCTAATACACTAAAGGATTATTATTTAGTTATCGATACAATTATGATTTCACTTTATGTAAGAAATGTAATTATTGTAAAATATATAATGTATTTAATATACGATTTATTGCACTGATTCTAGGTACAAAGAAGGTCAAGCCCATTGCGCGTGTAATAAGAAATGTAATAATTGTAAAATTTATAATGTATTTACAATATAAGAATTATTGTACTGATTCAGAGTGCGGTTTAAAAAAAAACAGCAAGGTGGTGGGCTTAAAAAGACTTTTCGTATACAGGAAAAAGTTTGATATCAGACCTCCAGTGTGGAGTTAATATCTGATTTATAATGAGTTGATGTCTTTGTTGTGTATGATTGATTAAATTATAAGCGATTGATCTTAAATAAAAAAGTGTGAACTTAGAATATTTCTAACATTCATATAATTTTCAAGTAGAGTCAAACCAAAAAGTAATCAACACCCTAGAAACAGACCTACAGTAATTTTGTAATTTTAGTACCTTTAGTTCTAGGTACTAAAATAACAAAGATCAATCTTAATTGTTTTTAACCATGCAGCGCCAGATTTTGTCTCTTGGAATAGTACATTTACTGTAGGTCTGTTTCTAGGGTGTTGATTACTTTTTGGTTTGACTGTACCTACATTCATATTCTAATTATAGTAGCTACGTTCAAACACGTATACAAAACTTGTATACACCTGTTACGATTTGTTGTAACATCCTTTTAGCTTAAGTATAAGCATCTTAGAAAGAATTATGACAGGTTGTTTAGAACAAGTAAATACCAGATGAATATATTTAATAATTATGTCTTGCGTCCGTATAAAAATTACATTTTTTTATTTTTTTACAAATAAGTACTGATTAGGCTGATTCAAAAAAATCTACTATTTTTTTTCGAAATCCCCATTTGAATACTTCCAGGAAGGTGTAAAAAGACGCCTGTGAAAAGCAGAGTCCTTAATATTAATATTAAGAAGTCGCGCATCGCGCATCGCGAATTTCTATTTTCCATTTAAATAACACGGGAATTTTTTTTTAAATTTGGAATTTTTAACTGTCGAACGGCTCATTGGACAGCTAAGACTATAATATATTCTTGTAGAGAATTACACGCTCCACAAGAAATGTCCTTTGTAAAATTTCGACAATCCTACTCCTTCAAAAGTTATTCAAGGTCAAAGTTGAACCCACAAAAAATTTTCCTGTTATTTATATGGGAAATAGAAATCCGCGATGACCGATCTTTCAATATTAATATTAAGGGCTTTGCTTTTTAGAGGCGTCTTTTTACACCTTCCCAGAAGTTTTCAAGTGGGGATTTCGAAAAACAAAAAATAATCGATTTTTTTTAATCAGCCTAGTACTTATATAATTATATTCTCAAACCGAGTTTCACATTCTTTGTAAGTTACCTATTAATATTTGGAAGTATCCTATTTATAAAAAAGAGGGGCAAACTTTTATAACGTATGCATGTCTGTCAAAATATTTACAATTAGAATAAAAACTTTTATTTATCTTTTAAATGAAAAATTAAAATTTCGTTAGATATTTAAGATTTAATGTTATTTTTACTAATTTTGAAGTCATTACAATTTAAAACCATTCATCGCAAAATTAAAGTTTTATGATTTCGTATTCAAGCCTGTAGGGGGAAAGTGGCATGAAACAGCCAGTTTTAAAAAAAGGGATAAATAATATAGAAGGACATAAATAATAAAATTATTTAATAATAATCTTAAGCTATAATTTTAGATCTTATATAATTATAAAACGTTTTAAATAACGCAAATTCTGGATAAAATATTGACTTACATAAATCTAAGAAACTGTCAAAAAATTTGACGTTTGAGATCAATCATTGCAAAAACTTAAAAACGTTTTTAGCAAAAATAATGCAATTTCCCTTTTACGCCACAGGATTTATATGCCCAACCATTACAACTTTGCATCGGTACCACTCTTGATTGCTGTTACTACAATTATTATTGCATTTTATGCAATTAAAAGGTGGCTCTTTCATTACACTGCAGTCCGGCTCTTTTAAAACATATTCTCTCAAGAAACAAAATCTTGAAAATTACTATGAAATCAAAGATTAGTCGACAAAATATATAAGTTATTAGAAGGCCTAATATATCTATAAAATTATAGTGTAATCATATTATTATTAGTTTTGTACGTATAGGCGTTAGAAAACAAATAAACTGAACTCAAAACCTTACTTTTTGACGACAAAACCTTCAATACGTCGCACACACGGAAAAATCACACATTTAGCTGGACAAAATTAAAATTTCGAATTTTGACAATTAACTGTAACTGCATTTTAAGAATGTCTATAGATAAGTTAAGTATCAGATACACACAACAAAACAATTGCGAACGGCATTAAAGTCTTCTGATTATATGTAATACTACTCGATACGTCAGAAGTTAGAAAACGTGTAATAATTATAAATGTTTCTTGTATTTTGTTTAAGACTTTTAAAAAAAAATTTACATGGATAATATAGCATCAGGTAAATACGTTTATTGTAAAGTAGTTTTAAGAACATTTCCTTAAAAAATAGAAGAGGCTTTTAAGATTTACCATAACCTTGTTTTTAAAATTTTTTATTGAGTCATATAAAAAAAGTACCATCTAGTACCACTGTCTTTTTTTGTTAATATACATGCCTTATTGTTCAGTAATGTTTCAGCAAAAAACTAGCTATCACTATGAATCACTTTCTAAAATATAACCTATTGTTTATAGGTAGCCGTTCTAGTAGTGTTCCAGTTACTTCAAAAAATGAACTTTTTATTCAATTGAAAGATGCCAAATTTTTTAGTTTATGTAATTCGAAGTGCACGGGGAGACATTCTAAGTATCTTATGAAAATGCCACTTTATTACTTTTTGGATATTAGACAAATAATAAACCAACGGTCTGGCGATCTGTAACTTGTCCAATTGTATTTTTTTTAATAATTTTTTTTTCTTATTTTTTTAAAATGATGTAGGGTGGGTGTACCAGTGCCAAACCAGGTACCAGTAGTTGACCACTCGTATGTTCTATTGAATAAATTAAGAAATTGCGGGCATAATTGAAGAATTCAACTATTTTATTACATTTCCTAGACTATTAGCAACCTTCCAAGCATATTTTTTTACGAGCGTGACCTAATTATATCGCTACCTTGCATTTTTTGTCATAACGTTGTGTCATTCACTTGTTCTCTACACGGTAATGCAGTTAGAAGTTCACGTTGACATGGTAAGTTAAATCTTTTAATATCACCCATTAATTATTAATTATTGTCATAAACTTATATTATTTTAAAAATTTAGTGTTTATTTAAGAGCTATGAGCTGCTATTTTTAATAATTAATGACATTATCAAGTATTTTTAAAGGTGGTTCATTACTGGTACACATTTTGTACCGAGTTTCTATAGTTGACCAACTGGTAACTATTGGTACACAGTAGTAAAAAAAGTGTTTCTATGGTTGACCAGATTAGTGTTTTAATTTTGTTTCTCGTTGTTCTATATAAAGACATTTTTGAAATATACAGAGAAAGATTTGTTTAAGTGCCTCGACGAAATTACTAAAGGCGCTTAAATAAGGCCAACAAGTAGAAAATATAATATCCCTCACTCGACTGTGATAAACAAAATAAAAATGAGACATCCTGTACTGCGAAAAATGGGACCATCAACTATTTTGACTCCACAAGAAGAGTTATTATTGTCTAGGTGGATTAACGCTAACGCTAAAAAGGGAATCCCCATAACGAAGAAACTTTTAATAGAAACGCATTAAGAAAAAAATTTTCGTGCAATCCGATTCAGAAGATGATATTCCATTGAATTTGTATGCCCGAAAACCTACAAGCTTTGAAGATAGCTTAGAAGTGGGATCTTATGTCATTATCAAGTATGACGGTAAATACTTCCCTGGGCAAATCAAAAACTTTGACGAATGTAACGCTAAAGTCAGTACTATGGTGTTATTATCTGGGACCACTTTCAAATGGCTTGAAAAAGAGGATATGATATGGTATGACCGTGGCAGCATCGTTGAAGTTATAAAAGCACCTGTTCCTACAAATACCAGAGGTTCGTACAAAGTTGAAGAGATGGCCAAATTTTTGCAATGTTAAAGCTTTCTAGTTCAGTTGGTAAAACCAATTGTTACCTTTTTTTAAGAATTTTCTATTAATTTTACGGTTTCGAGATAAGATTTTGTAAAATTTGCTTACCTCAATATGATTAGACTGCTCTATTTGGTTCTACTACTCACCTGTGACAGGTGATACTGATAATTTAAGTGCAAAGTTATTATTTTTCTATCGTAGTTTGACAATAAGTTTTGTTAAAGTTAATGTTTTAATTTTCATGTTTGTATTCGAATTAGGTACTACCTACGTTTCACTGTGCCATTAAAAATTGATTGTAAGTCAAGAGAAACTTTAAGTCAATACATGAAAGTCAATTTGTCTAACAAAATAGTGTTTTATTTTCAATTAACTACCTTTTCTGCATTAGTTTTTCAGTGGTCAACTATAGGTGCAAAAATGGTTATTTATTGGAGCACAGTGGTCAACCTTAGATGCATTCCCGTTTTTGGTATTACGAAATCTATAAAAAACTGAAATATTTGGATTCAAATAGTTTATCAATATTGCAGTGTTAGTAAACAATAAACAATTTTATATATACATTTCTACGTTAAAATTACATAATACCAGTTCAGAGCATTTCAAAGTCAAAATTTGTCCTTAACTGGTTTGGGACTGGTACACTCACCCTATAAGACAAGACATAAGTACAATGTTTTACTATTCGAAAAAGTTTCGATCAGTAGAATATAAAAATTTAAGTCTGGCACCCCTAGTCTTGACACAACTGTTTGCCAGACCACCCTCAAAATATTTATTGCAATGATATAACGTATAAGAAAAAATTAAATTAAATTAAAATTTATGTTTTTTATTTCTCTTTTAAATAGAATTGGTCTGGCACATTAATACTTGACCAAAATTCTGCCAGACCACGATTAAGAAATTAGGAAAAAAAAGTTATAAAAAAAAAACAATTGGACAAGTTACAGCTCGCCAAGACCATTGGTTTATTATTTATCTAAGGTCCAAAAAGTAATAAAGTCCATTTTTGCACTTAAATATTTTTGTCCAGCTAAATGTGTGATTTTGCCGTGTGTGCGTCGTATCGGCGCCGTTTATTGACGGCAAAAAGTGAAATTTTTGTGGGGGATATCAGGCTAGTGTTGCTATCTTAAAATAATAATACATAAACAATTCGTATGAAAACTACCGCGTAATTGATAATGGCTCTTTCCAAACTTGGCTGTTTCATGCCACTTTCCCCCTACTATTGTTCTAAAACTCGAAAAAAAACTCACCTTTCCGCCCTTAATTTGTCTGTGTTCATTTTAAAGTTTTTCCATTAATTTAACATGTAAATCTAGTTTTTTTTTCAATTACCTATATCTCTGCCTCACGTCTTGTTCTTAAGGGGCACACCTAGTGTGAAATTTCGAAAAAATCCATTTTTTTTGCATTTCGATAGTTTATACTTTTAAAAATAACATACTAAAATTTTAAATAATTTTTAAGTTACAACCTTCTAAAGTGTAGCCGCTCAGGTATTGGAACGTTACCTTTGCTACGCAGCCAACGCGTTTTTCTCAAAAGTACATTTTTCAAATTGGCTGCAGTTGTAACTCGAAAACATCATCCGATCGCTTTGATTTTTTTTCTGCTTATTGTGTATATGTTTCTCTGTACAATGACCCTCCAGTTTTTCGATTGTATGAGAAATATAATTTTGGCGAGCCAAAAATCATCTCATTTTTGAGCAAAATCCGACATTTTTTTTCAAAGCCTGCCATTTGGTTAATTTTTTTTTTTTAATCAATCATGGGTCATTGTATATAGGCAATACCTTACAGATTAATAATCTTTTTTATTTTTTTGTTTTCGGCCACGGTGAAGATCGCAATCACTGCAGAAGTGGAGGCCTTTTTGTTTTTAGTACCGCTAAAAATTAAATTTGTTTTTTGAAATTTTTGGGGTTAAATTGGGTTAAAGTATTACTTTTAGAATTATTTGGAACACAAAAACGATTAACAAACAGTAATTAAAAACACAATATATATATTTTTTTATTAAAAATAATGAAAAAGACAGCATTCTGCGAGACTCAAACTAAAAACTTGCTACTTTGTAATTAAGGTGCCCATTCACATGCAATTCGCCTGCAACCCAAGCCTGTACAATTCGGACTAAAGATTCAAACTGCCTCGCGCCATATACTATACTCTGTCCGGCCAACAGAAATAGTTAAGTCACGCCCCACTAAATTGAACCAATGTATGCAGTGCCCAGTTTCACACGGTACAAATTAATAATCAAGTTTGTCCCCGTTCTTGCACGACATAAATGCTTATATGGTTGCTTGTGTTACGTGCTTTAAAAATTAAGCCAATAGAA
Source organism: Sinopyrophorus schimmeli (assembly GCA_036325965.1). NCBI lineage: Eukaryota > Metazoa > Arthropoda > Insecta > Coleoptera > Elateridae > Sinopyrophorus > Sinopyrophorus schimmeli. Next base: position 5,616,658 of record JARFIZ010000001.1, read on the forward strand.
AAAATTCTATTTAAATTTAGCGCACATTTGTGGGAGTGGCTTAACTATTTCTGTTGGCCCGACGGAGCATAGGTAGTTATTCAGACAATGATGCCTGCAGTTCTTGAACTGCAGGAAAACTGAGATTTGACCACAAATACGATAACTTTATCAGTTTTGTTTATATGATCACTAAAATAACAATGCTTTTAAAAATTTATGTAATTAGAAAAAAAAAACAATGTAGCAATTATTGTGCTTTTATTGTTACAAGGGCCAATATCAAAGCCAAAAAGCGTTTATGGGTAAAAGATTGGTTACTGCCAATTCATAAATTATTAATTTTTTTTTAACCGTATCAGTTGTTGCACTATTATCCATACTTTTTTCAAAATTCTAGTAATTTTGCGTACGATTTATTTTTTTCACGTCTATTAGAACAAAGTTTTTCATAAACAAGGTAATTGTCTATATAAATCAATAAAATCAGTTAAAAACGAGATACAATTGCTCAATTATTATATTTTGCTGCAAAATTATTACGAAAGAATTAGAACTGAAAATTCAAACTGACGATTTTTCGCCATACACATCAGTTTAACGTTAGATTTAATGAAGCTCTGCAAATCTGCAATTTTGGACTGCTGGTGAACTATATGTGAATTTAGTTGTGGGAACTATCCGGCTAATTGTGTCGCTTCTTAAGAATACGGAAATTTACGGCGGGATAAACTGCGCAATAAAACTTTAATGCCGTTTTTTTTTCGAATTTTGCTGAACAGTACGTCGTACTGTTTTGGCAAACATTCTTAATAATTCCTCTAAAGGTGCGATTCAGCTACTACCAAGAAGGACACGGGACAGATAAGTCATTTTCAGTCATTGGTATAGGTGCTTCCTATTCAGTGCGAACAGAGGCATTTACTTAATCAATTTACTATACACAACTTATACGAAAAAATCGTATATTTTTTCACCTATGGGCGAAAACATTGTATCAGAAACAAATAGTTTAATTAAAATCGAATGTGCAAAAAACGCAAACTACAACCATTATACCATAAAATTTCGAAAATTAAAAATACATAGTTATTAAAAACTAGATGTTCATATCTTTTTATTTGCTAGTAAATGCGTCCTTTTTATATAATTGTAAAAAATGGAAAAGGGTCACAATGTTTTGCTACGTCAGGGCTGGAAATAATATAAATCCTATATAACATAAAAATGTTTATATGTATTTAAGCGACATTTAACGAACAACCTTAATGCAAATATTCGATCAATGCCCTAAAATAACAACAATTCAGGACATACCGTATTTGTCAATCAATTAATTACTCAATTCTACCATTTACATAAATGTATGTATTATTATCATTAAATAATAATAATTATAAATACCGTTACAGTATAGAAAATTTAAAATGTCTCCCGTGTATCTCTTACTGAATTATAGAATTCAGATAAAAATTAACCAACAATAAGTACACTTTTAAATACGCACTACTATCACAATTAAAAAGAAAAATGATTTAATAAATTTATCTGATAAAATAATATTTTTGCGTGATATTAACTATGTATTGCTTAAAGGCGTTTATATGTAACCACACACATATCAATGAGTCACAATTATCGATAAATGGAAAGATATCATAAACAAGTTATAATAGTTACTTTGAACTCAAATTATAAATTTGTGAAAAAAGAACCATCACAGAAAAAACAATTATCTATTAGGGAATTTGAGACATTTTCTAGGTAAAAACATGAGCCTGGGCTAATTAAACTTACCATATTGTATATTAATTGCAAACACAAATCAGAAATTCTTACAGTTATGTATGTATGTAAATTTCCATTTATGTCAAACATTTTGATTACTTTAGTAATATTAAACATTGGTTTTAATACATACATATAAGATTTTTTATACTTTTATAGAAACATTGAATTCGAAAAAATATATACCTCTTATTAAAATCTAATCCAACAAATTATTCTGCAGTAAACTAATCTTATTCGCGACTGTGCTGTGATTATTTATATAATATACGTAAATTGGCGGCTAAACGCCAAATTTATAACCAGCAACATACAAATTAATTGGTCTATTCTTAAGGATGTACGAGCACGAAAGTCATTTTGCTCAAAATGCTTGATTTTTTTTAATATGTAGTTTAAATATGTCTAAACAAATTCTTAAAATTTGAAGAAGGTTAACCGACTATTTAAAGAAATAATTGATTTCAAAAGTAAGCATATTTAACATTAGTCTTATGGCAAAGTGACGGATAGACGACATGTTTTCATAATTTTCACCCAAACTCGTCCCAGAATATGAAAATAAAACTATCTAATTAAAAGTTAAGACATTCATAAAGATATTAAAAAATTAAAAAATCGTACTAAATCGACTAAATTAAGAGATATTTACGAAAATTAGCTTACTTTTGTTAGCTCTTAAACTAAATGGCAACACTACAGACCATTAAAGCAAAGTAAGTGTCAAAAATACTAACCTAATTTTAAGAATTCTGGTAAATTTTCATCCCGATAGATAGTTTTCTATTTCATTTCATCTTCCATAATTTTATATTCGCACGTGTTACACTCAACGTTTATTTTGAATTTACTGATAACATTGCCTTAATAATCATAATAATCACAGTGTTGCCATACGCAATGCTGCGGCCATACCCTCTTTACCGCGCGCCCGGATCGGTCTATCCCCACCCAGTACCCTGCTCGTACATCCTTAACTAAATTCACCTTGGATGATTCTTACTAGTGAGATTTCCATGTTACCGATGAATTTCTCTATTTCATGCAATCAAATTAAGGGTATTTTGGTTTTGTTCTGAACAAACTAAATTCCCAAGACTTAAGTGTCCAAACTCGTTTTGCAAAATTTAAAATTAAATTATTCAGTTCAACAATTTGGTCATTTGTATTTTTCCGTTACCTCATAGATAAAATGCGTCCTTTTGAAATATTTTAAACGATATCTTTTATATATTGGTAGATGCAAATATTTAGTAACTTCACTGTTTAACCATAACCTTATATACAATCGTGCTATATTGATGTTAAATAATCTGCAGGGGTGTTAAGCAGTCGATGTAAATTTTCTAGGAGGTGATAGAGGAAGTCAGTTACAACATTTTGGGCCAAATATACATTAGTAGCAATAGCCCTAATATTCGAAATAAAACAGTTTTCGTAGTTTTTAAGAAAAAACAAAAATTAAGCAATCACCCTTTTTAAGGGGTAAAAGCTTTAGCGCGTGTTTAAAGTTGCAAAACTGTAGAAAATCTACTTAATTAAACTCTTACTGACTGACTGACGAACTTACAGCTTAAAACGGTGAGTATAGAAGCATGAAATTTTGCACTAAATAACGATTTTTGAAAATTTATCCCTTAAAGGGATTAAATAAGGGATGTCAGTTTGTATGTAAGTTCGTCATTTTTAAAGTGAAAAACGTGAAAGTTAGTATTTAGGCATGTGACCCAAAAACTGTAACATTTAAGAAAATTCGGATAGTTCTTGAGTTGTTACCGATGAGAAAACTCATCGGGCTAGTATCGGCTAGTATCTTTATAATTTACTTATTTAAGGCTGTAGACTACCAAATTTCGTCCAATGTATTTTAAATGGGAACTGCGTTCCCGTCCTATGCCGTATTTTTGAAGATAAAAAATTGAAAATTTTTGTATAGATAGAGACCATATATCTTTAAAACGTAACGATTTTCGATTTTTGATTTATCAACGTATTTTACGCAAAAAAAATTAATAAAGCATAAAACAGACTAAATTTCTAACCATTGCTGTGCTTTCAAAAATAAAGATAATTAATTTCTTTTTTTACCAATCGAACGACAAAGCTTGTTAAATTATCGTAAAAATTTTATTTTTTTCATAAATATCTTTATTAAATAGTTATAAGCAATTGAAGTACGCCGATTTTGGTCAAAATTGGTCGTTTTTCCCTTTTGATTGACAAGGTTAAACTGCTTAAAGATGTACAAACACTAATTCCATGAAAGGTTCAAAAGAATAAAAGGTTCTCAAAACAGGTAAAAAATACGAATATGTTGCTGGTCAACTTCACAATATTTAAAATAATGAAATATATTTACAAGAAAAGATTCTTAAAAGTAATAATAACATAAGAATTCTTTTATATTTTTTCTTTTGCTGCATACTTACCCCACAATTTGAAGTTGACCAGTATACTATTGTTAATTTTAATCTTTTTCTAGTAATTTATGTTTTGAAGATTTTAAAGGGATTTGCGATAAGAAATCCTTAAGCAGCTTAACATTGTCAATCAAACGAGAAAAACGACCAATTTTGACTAAAATCGGCGTACTTCAATTGCTTATAACTATTTAATAAAGATATTTATGAAAAAAATAAAATCGTTACGATAATTTAACAAGCTTTTTCGTTCGATTGGTAAAACATTAAATTCATTATCTTTATTTTTGAAAGCACAGCAACAGTTAGAAGTTTAGTCTGTTTTATGCTTTATTAATTTTTTTGCGTAAAACACGATGATTTATCAAAAATCGAAAATCGTTACGTTTTAAAAATAGATGGTCTCTATCTATACAAAAATTTTCAATTTTTTATCTCCAAGAATACGGCAATAGGACGGGAACGCAGTTCCCATTTAAAATACATTGGACGAAATTTAGTAGTCTACATACTTAAGTCTCATGCAAATTTCAGTTTAATTCCTGCAAATAAAAGTTGTTGAAAAACTTATCATTTTCTCCTCTTTGTAGCGGCATATTAATCGACTCCAAAAAATTCGTATTACCCCATATAGGTTTTAATAAAAGTCATGTTTTCAAAAATCCCCTTTGTCTGTGTCTAGCTAATAACTTCCTCAATCACCTACTAGAGTAAAACCATTTTCGAAACAACATAGTGCGCAGAAACCGAAATAGCGTACAAGGTTAAATATTTCCTCTAAACCGCTCGGCCAGCGGCGTAGACATTTAGACTGTTCTCTGGTAGTGTGTTTCTGAGGTGTGCATTTTCTTGTCAAACTCCCGTTTACGGAATACAATGCTCCGCCACTGCCACCTCGACCAAAGTTGGCGCAGTTTTTGATGAGTCATTGTGTTGTTTCGAAAGTGGTTGTACTATAGAAAAATATCATCAACCTTCCTAACACCCTGTATGTAGATAAACGCATCATCAATCGGATCAGATTTTTTTAATTTAGTCTTCTTAACGATACCCACAAAATGCTAGCATTTTTTTTGAAGTTACAGTTATACCTCCCTAACTTCACACAAAATGTTCCGCGGAAAAATATGAACTTAGGTAATATGTGAAGTTATGGGAAAAAGATTAAAATATTAAGATTTATTTGCAGATTTAAAAAAAATTGTAATAGTACATGATTGTTTTCTAGACCTTACTACATACTTAAATTTTCTTTAGTTTTTAAAACTATAGTTTTAAAAACCAAAGAAAATTTAATTAATAAAATAAAAGATTTTTTTTCGAAAAAATTTTCCGATATGTTGTTTGCGGTAAAAATCTTAAAAAAGCTAAAAAAATGTTTTCCTATTTTAATCATGATTATGAAGTGTGTAGCGAGAATAAACGCAACCATTTTATTTTTTTCAAAAGTTTGATTGTTTGAAACAAAAGAACGGTTCGCTAGATTGAATTGTAACTTCACAGAGTTTTTATAGATATATTCAGCTATAAAAATCACTCTTAACATTAGCCATTTCATGAATATTTGTAACTTAGCCATCAATTTTCTAAAAACCGATAAATTACTTATTTTTTATGGTTTTTCAAATTCATGTTTACGATGGAAAAAAAATTCCTAAAAATTGTAGCCGTTTCTTGTAGGGTGTTTTGTTCAGTTTCCAAAACTGTTTTGCAATTTTTCGAACGATTATTGGTTACCGAGATATCAATAATTGATGACTAAAGTACTTTTTTTTATTTAACGTCCGGTATCTCGGTGAAGAATAATCGTACTAACCTTTAAAAAAGAAACTTTAAGTTTAATAAACAAGCTATCCGTTTCATATAATGGTTTAGCTGAAAAAAAATTTACAAGTCCGTGAACACAAAAAAAAAGAAAAAAATTTGTAATTTTTTTCATGCGCGCTCTTGCTTATTATTGCGTTATAACAGTAGCTTCTAAAAATTTTTGACTAAAAGATCTTAAAACTAGAATCTTGAAGCTTTAAGTTGCTTTTTTAAAATTTTAGATACGATCATTTTTCACTGAAATACAGCCTGTCAAAAATCTCAATAAATTTTAGGAAATTTTTTTGACCCTTTAATTTTTTCCTTTAGTGTACACCTCCGGACATAAGAGTATTTACATGGGAATTTGACATGAGAGCTACATTTGGAGTTGCTTACCGATGAAAACCCGCTTGTTTGACTTTAAGATGATGGATAGCGGTTCGAATCCTAATAAAGCCAACTTGTTTTAAATTTTTATTTGATTATAATTTTGTGATCAAATTAAAATACAACAGTATTTGATTAAATATAAAATGGACTCTTGAAAAAAAGGGAAGTATAACGACAATAAAGAGATGACATTATAACTTTAAAATTATTTAATTTAATATAACAATTGAAAATTGTTGAGTATACTTTTCGATCCTTGCTATAGGATATTCTTTTCACCCAAGGATTATTTCGCCTTAGTAATTTAACCGATTTTACACCTGACGCAATCAAATTCTTTTCCTAATTTTTTAAATCTATATGTATTAACTATTACTTTATAGAGCTTGTCTTAAAACTTCTAAGTAAGCTACGATATTTTTTGTTTAAGAACTAATTGGTCTATAATATTGACGATCAATTTATCCCAATAAAATAGTGTATTATAATTTTATAGTTATAATGTCTTCTCTTATATTGTCGTTATACTAACTGTTTTTCAAGAGCCTATTGTATATTTAATCGAATACTGTTATATTTTAATTTTATCACAAAAGTATAATCAAAAAAAAATTTAAAACAAGTGGACTTTATTGGGATTCGAACCGCAGTCTATCATCTTAAAGTCAAACAAGCGGGTTTTCATCGGTAAGCAACTCTAAATTCAGCTTTAACTTCCCATGTAAATACTATTATGTCCGGAGGTGTACATACAATAAATTATAATTTTTTTTTCTTTGTAAACATAAAACATATTTTAAATAAGAAAAGCGAAGTTATCTGTATTTCTTACTAAAATGATTTTTTATATTGTGAAATTAACTCTCATTATACCTGTATAAAATTGCAACTAAAATCATGTGAACGTGAAGTTAGAGAATGTGATGTTAACCCTAGGATAATTTGTATCTCCCATTTTGGGACCTATGAAAACTGTGAAATTAGAGAAGATGTGAGGTTATGGAATGTGAAGTTAGAGGGGTATAACTGTATAATTCTTTTGGCGCGTTGAGAGTAAAATTTTAGACGGAACGAAAGTTACGCGCGTTCGGCTAACTTGAGAAGTTAGCCGTCCAAAAAAGTAAATTACTTATTGTGGATCATGCTTAAAATCGAGTGTACACATCCTCATATTTATTGAATTTGTTTAAATTACTTTTTAAATTTATTTATATTAATTTTTAGACGTCGTTATATTTAATTTAGTTACGCCAAGAAGTATAGCTTCTAACGCGATACATTAATCCACGCAAAGTTTTTTTTTCTTCTAATGTTATACCTATAAAGAAGGGGTGGTCAACCTCCGGCTCGCAAGTCACATGCGGCTCTTTGAAGGATTATTTGTGGCTCTCGATAAATGTACCCGAGTTCCCTTTTCATTTTTGTGCTATTATATTTTAAAAAATTATTATTGTTCCGTATGTTTCACAATGTCTTTTAAATTACTGGGAACAAATATGAAAGACTAAGTGCAACGTTGTAACAATTTTTTTTTTACTTTAAAAAAAAATTTACACATTTTAAATTATTTTAAATACGTATTTAATTGCGGCTCGCGAAAAATTTCAAATTTTGAAAAATGGCTCGAACTATCAGGGAGCTTAGCCACCCCAGGTATATAGATTGTTCTTTTGCACTTCCGGCTTTTCTTACTACTTCTTGTTGATTTCCTGATAACATGTTTTAGTCTCGATTTCATCTATATTATTTACCTCAGTTATACAGTTACCTGTCAGATTTTAAAAATATGGCAGCAACCAAGTAATTAGTCTTAATTCCATCAACAGAAATATTTAACCGTATCAAAAAACGATATACAGTAGAATTTGGATATAGTGAACCCGCTTATAGCGAACTTCGTTGTCACTTCAAATATTAAAATAATTTTCCATGTAATTTATTTTCAAGTTCACTATATTCTAATTCCACTGTATTTGTTTCTTGAAAACTCAAATGATAAATTTGATCATTTTTGGTATTAGTTTGTATGGAATTTATGGTATACATTTACATCACACTGTTAGTTAACCTTTGTTAATCTCTTTTCTTGCAGGAATAGAATACACTGTAATTTAAATATATGATTTGGTTAAATATATGTATATCTATAATTTGAGTTCATGACCTGGTTATAATTATTTAAGATTAGTATTATTACCTTACTGTTACACATCTATTAAAATGTATGGTCATATTTAATAATTAATTAATAATAAAACAGAACTGTTCAATGAAATTCCAAAAATAACCATAGAGCAAATATCTGCAAACTAATTATTTCTGGGAGCTATAATTATAAAAAATATATTTATGTACATATAGGAAAAATTCTTTATAATTGTGACTAATAATATAAACCTACGATTTTTTTTGAAATTTTAAGAACATTCTTCTGTGCCTAATTTGAAATCAATAAATTTACAGGTAAACAACAAGTACATAGGTATAAGTCATAAAATAAATAATTTGCCAAATAGCATATTTCAAATAGATGACATAATACAGGCTTAAATACGCAGTATATTTGATTTTTTATTAACCTTTAATTTTCTGTAAGGTAAAGAAAAGATAACTCAGGGCAAGGTCAATATGGCATATCAAAATTGTATTGGTACATCTATGATACGTTAATACTCTTAAACCACAAACACTCTACAATTGAATTACCTGATATTATTTTCAAATATCACTGCATTTAATTCAATTTTATTTAATACAAAAAAAAACACTACTAAACGTTTCAACACCTAAAGCTTAGAAGACTTACTGTCTATTTTTCAGCTAAAAAGTGCGCAGAACACTTTACGCATATGGATACAGTTTATTTATTATGTCAATTTTTGAATGTTGTTAAGTAAGTGCTCTACAAGAGATTTTAGTTTAAGAGAACCACTCTATAAAACGAAAACATTAATCAATGAAGAGTGAACTAAAACTTTCCTTTGCTAGATGGCGCCATGTAAACGTTGCACAGTATTCTTAAAAAAGATAATATACTATGCACGTCATAACTTACAATGACGTTCTAAATTGCATGAACTTTTATATTATCCACACATTTTATTTAAATCGGTTTATTTAATTTTATCTATAATAAAACATTTCATTTAGTCACATTATTAATTATAAAACGGTTATTATAAAAATTGTTATTTTTAATATAATACAGTCAACTCGCGTTATAACGAAGCTCGATATAACGAAAATCTCGATATAAAGAAAGAAACCGCCGGTCCCTTGAGAATCTCGCTTTATAACGAAAATTTTAATGAGTTTTAGTCCCCTCGATATAACGAAGTTTTCTTGACCAAAGTCTAATAATTTTTGGTAAAAAAGTAAGTAGGTACTGTAGGTATGTTATATAATTTACATAATGTGTTTCTACACAATTTTTGATTTTTTAATCTTAAAGCAATGCAAACTTAACACTATCAATTATCAATTACTTGCAAAGCCATGACCTTGACGACAGTGTATTCTCAAGTACAGTAGACGCCGCTTAATGTGATCACTTTGGGACCGAGATAAAGTGATCACACTAACCGACTGATAACAATAAGCGAAAGATACCAGCGGAGCAAGTAAAACTTAAACAAAAACTTTATGAACTAAATAGTGTGTATTAATTAGATTCGTTGATGTACACATTAAGAAATATAAATTTTATTTAATGTATAATGCAATTTTTTATAAAATTTACGTTAAAAACAACTTATTTTAGAACAAAACAAAATAAAGTATTAAAAACATACATAATGTGTTAGAGGTATCGGCATCACTGTAAAAATATCCATATAACGCACAATGCAAAAAGGTCTTATTTTTTGAAAAAAATGTTCAATTGTTGGTTAAATTTGGGATTTGTTTAATACATTAAGTATTTTTTAAAACAATACAACTTACATAAAATTTGACAAAACGAGTACACAACGATTCAAAAGACGAAAACATACTAATTGTAAGATTGACTGCGTTTTTTGTTACTACAATTAGGGGATTAATTTATTTTCTGAGAAAAATGGATATTCCTTGAAACAGCATCGCTAGTTCCAGTCGTGCTTTGTTCTCAAAAACCATAAAACTGAACTTTGATCACAATAAACGAAATATCGATAATATTAACCGAACTAATTTTAATGCTTTTGTATTGTGTCGGTTGGTTCCAAACCAGTTTGATCACACTAAGCGGTTGATAACATTAACCGTGATCACATTAAGCGGCGTCTACTGTATCTTAAATCTAGAGAACGCAATTGAACGGACACGTACAGTCACCTGCAAACAAACTAAAATTGCGGATTTTTTTTAGATTATACTTGTTTCTATTTCTATTGTTTTTTTTATTGTTGTTTTCTATTGTTTTATTAAAAAAAAATACATTTATGCGTTATATTGGTTATTTTATTAAGCGACAACGAATTTGTGGTGTATTGGATTGATTTATTCTATATCTCTAAACAAATTTGTAAAAGTTTGTTAATTTATGCTTTTATAATAAAGAATTTCGATATAACGAACTTTTTCGTGGGTCCCTTGAAATTCGTTATAACGCGAGTTGACTGTATTTGTTTTTATACAATCTTAAATGAGCTTACTTTAGATTTAAATAATACTATACCATTTACTGCAAATCCGCCACTGCAGATACGATCCTAAAATTTACCGTATCGTATCTGAATCTAAATCGTGTTCAATACGTATTGAACCAGGGTTTCCATGACCACTTTTCACCCGACAACAGTATTGAATCCGTATTCAACCCGTATTGAATTACTGTGGAAACGTAGTATTTTTGTGTGATGGAATTTGAAACCAAATTTGGATCCAGAGAGTAATTGTTTAGACTAAAAGTGATTTTTCGGGAATCAAAAAACTTTAATATAAATACGTTTATTAAATTAAATTACGTACTTTTTAGAAAAACTGTTTTATCTATATAAAATTTTGGCAAATTTTATTATTCTTTAATAGGTAGGGCAAAAGTGGCATGAAAGAGCCAGTTTTTAAAAAAGAAATAAATAATATAGAAGAATATAAATAAATAAAAAAAATTGTTTAATCTGTAATTGTTCATTCATTTATGTACGTAATGTCATAAAACATTTTTAAAAATTAACGATATTTTTAGACTTCTAATAATTTATAAAACGAATAAAATTCGCCTCTTTCATAATCTATAGGTATTGAAAGAGCCAATCCAAGTTTTGAAAGAGCCATGTTTTTATTACAGGAATAAAACTGTACATTAACGAAGATATTATTTAATAATAATCTTAAGATATAATTTTAGTTTTATATAATTATAAAACGTTTTAAATAAGGCAAACTCTAGATAAAATATTAAACTTAAATCTAAGAAACCTTGACAAAATTAGTCATTTGAGATCAATCATTGCAAACTAGGATTAATGTGCCCAACCGCTACCAACTTTGTATCGGTACCACTCTTGATTGCTGTTACTACAATTATTATTGCATACGATGCAATTAAAAGCTGACATTTCATTACACTGCAGTCCGGTCTTTTCAAAACATATTTTCTCAAAAAACAAAATCTCGAAAATTATTATGAAATTAAAGTTTAGCCTTCAAAATATATATGTTATTAGAAGGCCTAATATATCTATAAGATTATAGTATAATCATATTGCTATTAGTTTTGTACGTATAGGCGTTAGAAAACAAAAAAACTGAACTCAAAAACTTACTTTTTGAAAACAAAATTTTCAATAAGTCGTATCGGCGCCGTTTATTGACGGTGAACGATCTAAGTTTTGTGGGCGATATCTGCACAGAAAAAAAAATATCGTCAAAATAACTATCTAACGTATCCTCAAATGACGTATTGTCAGAACAACGATTCGATTGCCTAATTTAATTATATTTATAAGTTAATTTCACAGTTCATAGTACCATCAAAACAGCGCTACATATTATACTTATAATAAGGATCCATTTATTTGATTCGAGCGTTGAACGAAGAACTCTCGTGAACGTGTGCAGTTTCCCTCGTGTAGGTAACTGTACAATCAATTTGAAGATTTGTATAGCTAAAATAGCGATACGTATGGTCATTTTGACGATATTTTTTGCAAAGTTTGCATCCTATTTTATCCGAATGCTTTTCTTCTGTCACACTGTGCATCCGGTGAAAGAAATAAAGCTTCATGCCAATTTTTTCGAGCTGTGCTTACATATATTTTATGTATATAGACATTGTCCTCCTTGTGCGTTTTTTAAACTGAGTTGCAAAAGGGTGAATGTGTAGTATAAAATCTATAAATGTTATATTATTTGAATTATTGATAAGAAAGTTTATAGTAAGTGTGATAGATAACTAAGCAGACAAAGGCACATCCCCAATTTTTAAAGTCGCAATCCACTATTGTCGACTTGATTAGAATTAGTAGTTAATATAATACTACACACAAGATATCTAACGTATACAGTGAAAATAATATTAAATTATTTAATAACTTAAATATATAAATGTGTATATACGATTATAGATATAGTCATATTCATATTATTTCTATAAATTTAAAATTAGAAACTAGGACATAAAAAACAACAGGGTCAGGGCAAAAGACAAACTTAAAAATAACTACGGTACTGAACTGGTTAAATATAAAGTTGTTATAGAAGAATTTCCAATAAAGATTGATTTTAAACAAGGCCAAGGTATGATACTGTTATCTAATAATATAAAAAATTGGCGAGATAAGTTTCAAAATTTATCATATCTACATACATTCATCGTAAAGCTCAAAATTTAACTAACATACAAATAACATTAATCTGCCGACCATATTTTTATAAAAAAATCAAATAAATTAAATGTCGATGGACTCGTTATAAGGGATGATAACAACAGTGCTAAATGTCAACCACGACGCACCCACCGACACTTATGGTAGAAGGCAGTTTACCTCGGCCACTAGGCGACCGTGAGACTGCCTCTCACCTGTGTTACCGGACCTATAATTGCTTTAAAATTAATAAGATTTTGTAAGATAAGTTCAACTCAAAATAGAAAAAGACAACAAATCAGTTTTTCCAATTTAAAGTATGTAAAAATAAAATCTAACAAACATGGTTTACAAATAGTTTATAAAATTATGTAGTATATTTACTCCAATGATATGACAAAAATCGATATATTTTATAGAAAAAAAGACTTCTTTGATGTATTATTTTATAAATTTATATAAATAATAGTCAATATTTATATAAAAGTAATATGTAATGTAATGACGATGTATTAGAGCCACTTGTACATGTTTTCCAAAATAATGAAATACTTGTACTTTCAAAAATCTTAACACGCCCAAAAAGATTAAAATATAACAATACAATTCACGAAAAAGTCGGTTGATGTCAGGTAAAGACCTTATTTACGAATAAATGATAAAATGTAACGATAAATGTACTTAAAAAAAAATACATTTATTTATCTGAAAACAAAAAGAATAATAAATTCTTTTTTACTTTTGGTAAGTAAATACTACTCATAGTTAGATAATTTTGAATTTTAAATTTAAATATATTGTATTTTGATTTCATGTGTAGGACATAAAACACCTTATACCAATCTTATGTTAGAAAATGTTATATAAAATAAAAACATGACTTTATTATTTAGAAATTAAAAGCAAAACTTGAACATTGTTGTCGTAACTTGTATGCAGTTCAAAACAATGTATTAGCAGCCGTTTTTACATAGCCCGGCTAGCTCAGTCGGTAGAGCATGAGACTCTTAATCTCAGGGTCGTGGGTTCGAGCCCCACGTTGGGCGATTATTTTGTTTTAATTTTTCAAGTTAGTTTGTTTTCATTTTTTGCAGAAATAGTAATCAAGTTATGAATAAACTTGTGAAATTTGTTTGCTTATCAATATTACTCACATAGCCGAAGGCGAAGGCGATAAAAACGCAAGTCGGAATGGTATACTTTCTTCCCGTGGTGAATATACAATTTTTTATCACACCTGGATCGAAATTCCTTGATATTTTTTCTAAATGGTCATTATCACATGAATCACCTGAAGTAGCCATATTTAATTTTTTGACATTTATAATTATTAGTTAAAATAAAAATGTCACTTATGTGTTATTATTTTTTACTTAAACTAGGTTTTATTAATTGTAAATAAGTTATGGTTAGGTAACGTGAAAAAGTTTAACGTACGCGGTAAAAAATTGAAGCATGCGTATTCCTTATTTAGCCGAGACTGAATATGGCACTTTCTTCCCGCAAAATAGGGACGAAAACAGCACTTTCGATCCCGATGTAATAAAAAATTGTTTTTAATGTATAACTATCAAAATTGTGTATTTATACAGAACATAAATTACAAAAACCATACTCTACTATCCAGTGTTTCTCAAAATTTTACACTTTCTTACCTTTATCAAAAAAAATTTAACACTTCGAACTCCTTGCTAATCTTCCGCGCACCCCACTATAGGAAACAGGGGTTTATTGCATTGATAAGTGGTGCACGTATGGTATATACACTGAAATATCAAAAAGATCGGACTACCAGAAAATGCTTAGTTTTAGATGTTTTTGTAGCTTAAAAATACCTATATTTAAAAAATTCCACGAACAAGAAGAATCGTCGAGGCATAAAAACTAACCAAGTTTCCCGAGTCGAAATTTAGCGCCGACATTGAGCCTCCTAAAGTCGGACTCATTCCGGACTCGGAGACTCAAAGTGGAGTTTATTCCTATGTTAAATTAGGCCCGACTTTGGTCTCCAATGTGGTACAAATTTCCATTTTTACTTCTTTGGGGTTCAAAGTCGGATCTGATGAAAATTTAAATTAGGTCCGATTTTAGACCTCTGCACCCTATTTTATAATAATAATAATATGGATTTAATACGCATTTTAAATTATTAGAATACTTTTATTTAAAATACGTACACGGAGAAAAAATATCGTTATAATAACCATACGTATCCCTATTATAGCTATCCGTTGGATAGTTATCTTTCACAGGGATACGCCGTATAGCTAATTTAGCTATCCAGAGTATCCTTATTGCGGATCGTTATAGTAACGATCCGTATTACTGTTTTAGACATTCAAAAGATTCTTGTCATAGTGATTTAACGGATATGCACGGAGAACAAAATATCGTTATAATAACCATACGTATCCCTATTTTAGCTATTCAAATCCTCAAATTAACTATCCAGTTACCTACACGACGGATACTGCACACGTTCACGAGAGCTTTTCGTTTGAACGCTTAAATCAAATAAATGAATCCTTATTATAAGTATACTATGTAGAGCTTTTTTGATCATACTATGAATTGTCAAATTTAAAATACGTAGCTAAAGTTTAAAATAACAATTACATTAAAAAAAAGAAGAATAATAATCATAAATATTATTATTAGTATTTATAATAATTAAACTAATATTGTATGTATATATATATATATTTATTTTGTATTATAATATACAAATACATTGATAGTACAGAATTCCCTTGTAACTTTGATAAAACAATATTTAAAATTATAAAATACCTGGATTACTCTAAGATTTTGTAGGATGGGTTTTACTTTCTGAGTTTGTAACTTTTTAGTAAGCTGTTGCTGTTTCTTCGGAATTAAAGAAATCGGTAAAGATTAATAATAAGAGCGCACATTTTAGGTTAGGTTGCCCGACCATAAGATTTACTTGACTGGTGGACAGTCATCAATGTAAAAGAACACATGTAAATAGCGAGTGTTGCCACGTCTTTTTCATATAGTCGAACCCATTTAATGCCATTCTCATAAATTTAATAGACAAGATTTTAAAAACATTTTAGTTATTAGTATTAACAGTTTTTTATTTAAATATACATATAATTCATTTGGATGCTAATTAATAAACGTAATAGTGTAATAACCAACGTCAACGATTAAAGCCATAACTTACATAAAATGTATTTAGTTTACGCGTACTTTATGTGTATAAATGATATGAAAAAATATAAACATATTCAATTGTAATATAACAGCTAACTTGTGATCAACAAACAAATTACAATATTGAAAACAACTGGCAACGCTGCTCAGCTGATTTCGGTATTTGCAGTTATCGGACTTAGAGGTTCAAAATCACATCTCTTGGGGAATAGTAGGAGCTAGGGGCTAACTGTCGGACCTAGTCGGGTTACAGTGCTATAAATCGGATCTTTTTCGGACTAGGGGAATCTATGTAGGCTCTAAACATCGACCCAGGGATCTATGTAGGCTCTAAATTTCGACTCGGGTTGTCATGTTCTATTGTATTTTTACCTTTTTTCTTTTAATGTGCATTTTAAATTTTGTGGTTTTTAAATGGGGTGTTTTCCTACTTTTTTTTTAAATGTGTCGATAAATGTATGATAGGGCGAAGGCGTGAAAATGGGGGGGGGAGGAAGGCAAACACTTTAGACAATTATACAAAAACTTCGTTATGATAATAACTGACTTTTGATTTCAATAGGTCAAAGTTGAAGATTTTTTTTATTGCAACTATTAGGTATACTTTGTTTGTTTTACTTTGATAAAGCAGAAAACCTTCTGCTCAAACGTTTTATGATATCAAAATTTTTATCATATCAATAATAATTTTTAATATTTCTATATTATAGAACCAATTTGCATTTTTTAAATTTTCAAATTATTAACTATCGTCTGTCATATGATACATTTTACTTGTAGATGCCATGTTTTATCCCTTAGCGTGTTTTAAATAAACAAACTTTATTTAATAAATAATTCTAATAATGAATTTTTATTTTGGAACTTCTATTGTACGCTGACAATTTTTTTCTTAATTCTTAGGTTGTAACGGAAACGACTCAGCAGATGGCGGTTTAGTCTGCTTGCGCAGAGAGAACATTACTATTATTACTATTATGGGTGTGATTTTAAGTTGTTCTAGTTTTGGAGATAACCGTTCAAGATTTTCTCAACGTGGCAATTATTAATTCTGTTAATTTTAAATAAAAGATTTAAGTTGTTTTGTGTTTCTTTAACTCGGAAAGCTTTAAACCGAAGCCACGCAATAAATTGACGCCCAAAACGTGGAACCGAGTAAAACACAACTGAATTTTATCTTTGAGGTTAATGGACTGACAATCGTTGAAGATAAGGAACGTATTAATTAATCATTTTCATCTCGTTAAGTGTGTTTTAGGGTAATTACAAGTATATACGCAGTACGTACCACAAATTAAGAAATTTGTGTTCCCTCACGTCTCGTAGAGCCACTTGTAGTACCAACCACACAGAGAAGATTGTTACAAAACACACAAAATGCCTCCAAAAGTGGAAAAAGCCCAAAGTAATGGCGATGCTACATCACCGGCAGTTATGTTTACCCAAGAACAATTTCAACAATTATTGAATTCTTTAAATAAATCAAAAGAAAGTGAAGCTACAGTTATGGCTACATCTGGCAATTTTGTAAATTGTGCCGCTCGTTTCAATGGTGACCAAAATTCCGATGTAGAAGCATTTCTTGAAGCAATCTTAACCTATAAAGATTGTGCCTATGTATCCGACGAAAACGCTTTACGAGGTTTGAGTATGTTACTTGATGGTCTTGCCGCGACTTGGTGGAAAGGAATCAAGGTTACAATTAGCAATTGGGAAGCAGCTGTAGAAGCATTACGTAGTTCATATTCTCGAAAACTACCACCGCATTTAATTTTTAGGCAAATTTTGCACGAGAACAGACGGTAAATGAATCAACCGAACAATTTGTGTGCACTATTCGTTCTTTATTCGCACAGTTACCTTATAGTGTAAATGAAACTATGCAAATTGATATGGTATACGGTTTACTGAATCGAAACATACGCCATCGTATGACACGTGTAGAGTGTGAATCTTACAATTCGTTATTAATGCGAGTGCGAGAAATAGAACAATCCTTAAAAGAATTAAAAACTGAATTATCAAGTGGTCGAAATCAAGATAAAATGGATAAGAAACATCAGGTTAAATGTTCTTATTGTAAAATTTATGGTCATTCAGAGTCAGAATGTCGACGATTACTGAAGAAAACCAAAGATCCTGTTGAAAACGTAGCAGCGTCTACAACTACTATGGAAAATACCAATAATGCAAGTAGCAAATTGTTCAAATGTTTTGGATGTGGTTTGTCAGGTTATATTCGTAGCAATTGCCCGAAGTGCAATTCTAAGCCAGTTAGAGCTATCGAATTTAACTCTGCGGAATTTCAAAACAGTGAGGAGTGTCCAAAAGTAAATATAAGTATCCTTGGTCATAATGGTATTGCTTGTATTGATACAGGAGCGAAAGTAAGCTTAGCAGGTTCAAAATTATGTAATATTCTTATGGATGAAGGTAAACCATTTAAAGAAAAAAAGTTGAAAATGAAGTTAGCTGATGGGAACGAGAAGTTTATTCTTGCCAAAATTTTTAACATTGTAGTTAGGTTACAAGAGAGAGATATTCCGATTGAACTCTTAGCTGTACCTGAACATAATCATAGCAATTCCTTATTAGGAATAGATTTTATTAAAAATGCTGGAATTATTTTAAATATACCCAATTATACATGGTATTTTGCAGATCAACAAGTAGAGTATCCTTTTGTAAATCAGTTACAAGTTGAAGCAGCATCAGTGACGACTGAAAGTTTGAATGAATATTTGCTGAACGATAACGAATGTACGAATCTTCCTCAGGACGAGAGGGAACAAATAAATCTTCTGTTAAAAAATTATTCGCAACTTTTTACAGTAAGTAAAGAACCGACTCCATTTGCTGAACACGCGATTAAGTTGACAGATGAAACACCGATAGCAACGTTACCGTATCGGTTACCAGCACCAAAAACACTTCTTGGAACAAGAAATAGAGCAGATGATACAAGATGATATAATTGAAGAATGCGACTGTTCATATGCCGCACCTGTTGTGCTTGTGCCCAAAGGCAAACCGAATTCTAATAAATATCGTGTATGCATTGATTATAGAAAACTTAATTCGATTACTGTACCGGATAGGTATCCTCTTCCTAGGTTAGATGATTTACTTCATGAAGCAAAGAAAACTGCTTACATGACGACGCTTGATTTACGTAGTGGATATTGGCAGATATCTATTAAACTAGAAGATCGTGACAAAACTGGATTTGTTACACCCTTTGGACAATATCGCTTTAAAAGAATGCCTTTTGGTTTGCGGAACGCTCCATCGACATTCCAACGCCTTATTGATCGTCTGAAAAGTGGATTACCAGATGTTACTATTCTAGCCTATTTAGATGACATAATAATTCTTTCTTCGAGTTTTGAAGATCACATGACTGATCTTAGAAAGGTATTCGAAAGATTATGCTTATTTAAGTTACATGTTAATAGACAAAAGTGTGTATTTGGTTGCTCCGAAGTCAAGTATCTGGGTCACCTAATTACCCCGGAAGGCTTGAAACCCAACCCAGCAAAAGTTGAAGCAATACTAAAAATTCCAAAGCCCAGAAATTCTCGTGAACTTCTAACTTTTCTGCAGACTGTCTCGTGGTTTAGAAAATTTATTCCCAACTGCGCTGAAGTTATGAAACCATTGACTGATCTTACGAAAAAACGTGCTACATGGGTGTGGAATAAAGCACAGAATGATTCTTTTGAGAAATTAAAGAGGTTGTTAACCTCTGCACCTGTACTAACTCAAGCTGACTACAGTAAACCATTTATATTGCGCACAGATGCAAGTGCTTATGCAATTGGGGCAGCTCTACTCCAGGGGGAGCCACCCAATGATCAACCTGTGGAATATGCTAGCAGACTCTTAACAAGTCCTGAACGCAACTATAGCACAACCGAAAGGGAAGCATTAGCGGTTGTTTGGGCCATTGAAAAGTTCCGTGGTTATTTGGATTCTTCTTCAGTCAAAGTAATTAGTGATCACCAGCCGCTGCGATGGTTGATGAGCATTAAATCTCCTAGTGGAAGACTAGCAAGATGGGCTCTCAAATTACAAGCAATTGATCTCGAAATAGATTACACTCCAGGTAAGTGTAATGCTCTTGCAGATACACTTTCTCGACTTCCATATATTACTGACGAAGTAATAGAAGCTTCTCAAGCTACTACCGTTGACTTACCAACCACTAATTTTCAAGAATTAAGAGATCATCAAATACAAGATGAAGAAATACGAAAAATAATAAGAGATTTAGAGAATTACGAAGATCCGGTTAGTACCAAACGTTGGACAGAACGAGGATATCTACTGTTAAACGGTGTTCTCTATCGTTATCTCCCTGATGGTGATGAAGAAGAGGCGGTACAAGTACTACCAACTTCGCAAATACCAAAGATATTATACGAATATCATGATTCGCCCTTAGCCGGCCATTATGGTTTTGAAAAAACCTACAAACAAATAAAATGTCGATATTATTGGCATGGTATGAGAAGAAAGATTCAAGAGCACATTAAGGAATGTGTAGAATGCCAAAAATTTAAACCAAGCAATCAAAAGAATTTCGGATTATTGCAAACTCCTGTACAAAACCGGAGATTTGAGGTAATTTCGGTGGACCTTATGGGACCACTGCCTCCAACACAGCTTGGAGAACGATGGATTTTTGTTGTTGAAGACACATGCTCCAGATGGGTCGAACTCTTTCCATTAAAGCAGGCTACTGCTGAAGCTTGTGCGCGATGCCTTATAAATGAAGTAATTTTACGATATGGTACACCGCGTCGAGTTATTAGTGACAATGGCGTACAATTTGTAGGAGAAGTGATGCAGCTTGTTGCTTACGCACTTGGGTTCAAACAGAATTTAACCCCTTCCTACCATCCAGAAGCAAATCCAACAGAACGGAAGAACCGTGATATTAAAGCCCAATTAGCAATGTTGACAACAAATTGTCACACTGATTGGTCAGCTTACTTACCAAGCGTAAGATTCGCCATGAATAGTGTTGAAAGTAGAGCTACAGGTTTCTCTCCTGCCTATCTCACTTTCGGTAGGGAATTAAGGACACCTGATGATGTGGAACAAGATATGCGTGCTGTCATACAGAATGCGCCATTTGTTTCTCAAATCACCCTTATTTGCTCAAACTGGGTGAAACACTACAAGAAGCACGGGGATTAAGTGAACAACAGCAAGATAGAGCGAAACAAAATTCAGATCGATATCGTCAACCCGGTCCAAATTTCCAAATTGGTGATAAGGTCCTAGTCGATGTCCATGTTTTAAGTAAAATGAGCCAATCCTTTACTTCTAAATTTACTCCTCGCCGTGACGGTCCTTACCAGATTTCAAAGATTAATTCCCCTACCTCCTATGAAATAGTTCATCCAAATGAACCCGAGAAAACCCTAGGAGTATACCATTCTTCTTCTCTAACTCCGTTTAAAGAAAAAGCAAGTGTTGCAGACCCGCAGCCAGTTTGTCCCATTCGGAAACGTGGCCGCCCAAAGAAGATAACCAGTGAAGAAATTTGTTGTATTACAAGCGGGACGCATCTGTAATCCAAAGGGGGAGGTTGTAACGGAAACGACTCAGCAGATGGCGGTTTAGTCTGCTTGCGCAGAGAGAACATTACTATTATTACTATTATGGGTGTGATTTTAAGTTGTTCTAGTTTTGGAGATAACCGTTCAAGATTTTCTCAACGTGGCAATTATTAATTCTGTTAATTTTAAATAAAAGATTTAAGTTGTTTTGTGTTTCTTTAACTCGGAAAGCTTTAAACCGAAGCCACGCAATAAGGTATATTTTAGGTACTAAATTATAAAATTATATTAAAAGTTACAAGTGTCCGATTATCTATGAGTTTTGACTGTATATATACAGGTGTATACCATTTATAATTTTATATTCACGAAAATCGATCTAAGTTGATTGATATTATATAATTTAAAGATTGTTACTTTTTATCTTAAACATAAGCATTAATAATCAATTTTATAGAATTACTTTATTCTATTCCGATTAAATCTGTTATTACAACACAATTTTTTATTTAAAACCTAAAAAAAATTTCTTTGCAATTCAAACAAAAATGCATTCGATTTAAATTGAACCCGGTTTTTAACTTTAACTAATGTTTTTTTCAGTAAATGAATATTTATCGTTTTACTCTAGTTTTTCTTTAGACAGATCTATGTATAGGTATGGTTATTGATTAGAAGTATACCTATATTATGTGTAATACAAAGTTAATGTTATAAAGTTTTACTAAGTAACCTGTTTATTAAATAATAACAAATTATATATTTTTACCAATAATGTCTAACAAATAAATTGTTAAACATTATGTATGAAGGTCTAATTCAGGTCATTGGCTTAAATAATTTCTAATCTTTTTATTCAACTATACTGATTTTGTTTTTTAATGCATTTTCTGTATTTGACAACATAGCTTTCTTTTTCACCTTATTAGATAACTTCCGAAAAAGTACTACAAAGTATAAATATTGACTAAATATCTAAATAATTTTTTTTCAAATTTTTAAAAAAAATATACGTAGTAAGTTCTTCCATACAATTGTTTAGTACAAGATAATGTAGGTATTATTTTTGAATAAATATTTAAAATAAATAAACAACCACACCTGTCTTAAGAGAAAGTTCAAGGTTTAAAAACAACCTTGAAATTATGCCTAACCTTATTACACTTTCTTATATAATATAAATCCTTTTTAGAAAATTACATCTAGTATGCGATTAACTCAATACTAATAAACAACTTATCACATTATGCAGTAACTCAAAATAAGATCAGCGACTAAAATAAAAGACAGCATCTAACGTCTATAAATAATCAATTCTTAAATTTTTGAATATATATAAATAAAGCCACAATATTAATGTCAAAGTTTTTTAATTAATCTAACATAAGTATTAAATAAATAAAATAAAACGTGCTTTAATCTATTTTTTAATTTTTAAAATAACATTCTTTAGACAAACAGGATCTGAATTATATAACTATCTTGTTCCAAATATTTATTAGGTATACATTTTTGAATAATTAATTTAAATGAATTTTTTTGCATAATTCTGTACCAGAACAATACTGTATACGTTGTAAACATAATTTTTCTTATGTAAATATAATTTGATTATATTTCGTAGTAATTAGTATTATTGGTTAAGAAACACCGTTATTAGTCCTACTACACAACATAAATATTATTGTTATAGCAAAAGACAAAAACTACAACTAAAGATAGTACAGGTTATGCAAAACAAATTAACTGAATAAATCCTTATTCGTAAATTACGGAAAGATGCAATACATCACCAAAATTGCCTGAAAATATATTGAATGTGCAATAAAATAAATAAGAGTGTCTAAAATAATAGTTCGTAAGTTTAAAGATGTTTTTAGAGCTTTGCACTTGCACCGTTTATTTGATTTTTCTAATTTAAACAAAGATGTAGGTATGTAAATGTTGAAACAAATAAATAATTATTAATATGATTGAATGCCAATACCATTTTTAACTACAAAATTACTTAATTCGCATATGAACGTAGTTTTAAGTTTTAATTGCATTTTTATAAGTTTAACATTTGTTTTAAGTAAATGATTACGAAAAATTATTCAATTTTTTTTTATTTCATTGTAATAATTTTAAGTTGTTTTTAAATATTCGACCACCTTTAAATTAGAACTTATCCTTGAAACTTAAATACTATCCGTATTACATTTGCAGATGGAATTGATATTAAAAAATTTATACTATTAAACGATCAATAACCTTCATATCTAATAAAAGAATAATTCACTTCTAATATTGCAGTGCTATATGTAGACTGCTTTCCACTTAATTGACCAATAATTACAACGAACTGACATCATATAAGTATACTTTTTGAATACTCATACAAATGTATGCTGTAATATCACCAGTTATTCCTTTACCTTTAACAAGAGCATTATTTTCAATGTTTTTCACATCCTTTCCAAAATGTAAATATAATCGGTGACGGATTTAGTCTTAGCCCTGCAAGGTCTGTGGCCCAATTCTCGATATCATACGCAAAGATTTGTATACCGATTCATTCGCATGAAAAATTTCGTCCGCTATTAATAGGAACAAGTCTCAAGTACACGCAAAGAACATTTTTGCGGATACCACTATGCTGTATGGGTGTTATGGCCATATTGTATGGTAGCGAAGATTTTTATTCGCTTAAAAACTTAATGTATAGATGATTTGACCATTACAGGAATGGTAACGTTGACGATAGTTATGACGGATGCGTCGTCAGTATGGGCGTCCATACTGCGTGTCGATATTCACAATGCTTATGGCAGATAACCCTATAGACCGGGAGCTGGATGGATTTGAGTGTGCAAAATGTGAGGACCGCATTCTGTGAATAGTTTTGAGCTTAGAAAAGCTTGCAGAATATGATTCTGGATGTTGCCAGGAAGTTTATTGGTCCATTTATTTTTTATACCCCATCCCCTTAGATATCAACTAAATGGATTGAACAAATGCTTTGGAACCATTTTAATGATTGTTTTAGTGACAATATCCAATAATTTGTTATAATTAAAGATACTAATAGCTAGTCAATCAAGAAAAAAACAACAAATTTAAAAATAAAAACAAAAATTGTTGATAAAAAAATTATTTAATACGAAAAAGTAAATTTTAACATAAGTCATCAAAAAAAATACAAATAATCAATCTTTTTTATTTTGAATGTCATTATTAATACATTTGCACAACGAAATACAATTTAATTGTAATTTTTTGCAATTATTTGACAATTTGATGTACATTTGCAGGGCTGAATTAACAATTCTGGCAATGTTAACAAAAGTAAATGTAGAGCAGTTGATGTGCAAATTATTTTTAATAAATTTAAGCCGAAGCCGATATTTTGAAAAATTAATTTATACCGAAATTTATCAGCAGTAAATGTTTTTTTGAGAAAAGATAGGTGCAAATTGTTTCTAATTCTGTTAAATGTTCGACACTCAGGTATGGATTTCCTAAATACCTTAGAACTTTTTGTACAAAATCCAATGATGCAGCTTTTAAACTTTTTTTTTTGAGCCCAATGTGTTAGTTGAATCGCAACCACTTTGTTGTGTATTTAAATATATCCAGTTACTGATGGATATAACAAAAATAATATATACTAGTAGTCTTAGCAACACTTAGTACATAGTAACATAACAAGTAAGGTTTGTGAATGTAAAGTTAAAAAACTATATCTTGTAATATTAAATAAATAATAAAGAACAAGATAAAACATGGCGCAGTCGAAAGTCAGTTAAAGACTAACAATAAGAACTTACGTAAAGCAAAAGAAAACAAAGGTTTCGAAGAACGTTAAAAAAAAAAATACAATAATTTTTTTTATTGTTGGAGTATTAAATTAAAAATGGAGTTTAATAAGCCAAGTATACTTCAGATAACCGGCAATTTAGAAACAAACTTTGAGCAATTCAAACAAGAAGTGAAAATATATTTTACAGCTACGGAAACAAATAAAAAATCAAAAGAAGTGCAAGTAGCTAGAATAAAAAATTTATTGGGAAGTGAAGGTCTGAAATTATACCGAACATTAACTACTGTTAAAGAAGAAGAAGAAACCGTTGATAGTATTATAGAAGTTCTAGGAAAACATTGTATTCCTACAAAAAATACAATAATGGAAACCAAATCAAGAAAGAATTGAAGTCATTAAAAATTTAAAACAACCGACAAATAAAAAAGAGTTACAGCAAATATTAGGTATGATAAATTTTTTAAGAAATTTTTTACCAAATCTATCTGAAATAATATCACCATTAAGACAATTGTTAAAGAATAATATAGAATGGATTTGGACAAATACTCATGAACAAGCATTAAATAAGATTAAGGACATGGTCTGTGAAATTTCTATTTTAGCTTCATTTGACCCTAAGAAACAAATTGAGATACAATGTGATGCGTCTAAAGATGCAATTGGATGTTGTTTACTACAAGAAGGTAAAACAATAAGTTTTGCTTCAAGATCCTTGTCAGAAACTGAATGTAATTACGCTCAAATTGAGAAAGAATTGCTTTCTGTTAGTTTTGCTTGTAAAAAATTTCATAATTTAATTTATGGTCATAAAATTAAAATATTTAATGATCATCAACCATTGATATCAATAGTAAAAAAAGATTTAGATAAAATTAAAAACAATAGGTTACGTAGACTAAGATTGTCATTATTAATGTATGATTTTGAACTTAATTATTTACCTGGAAGTAAAATGTATATAGCAGATTTACTCAGTAGAAATATAATACATAAGTTCTTGAGAGCACCGTTTGGAATAACATCTATTCCAGAAATAATTAATCAAGCTTTAGAACCTAAGTTAATAGATAATAATGTTAAACAAACAATGTTAAAAAACCAAGAAAAACAAAAGTTATGGTATAATAGAAATGCTGCTAAAAGACAACAGACATTTACCAGTGGTCAAAAAGTGTTATTACAAAATATCAAAACTTTACAATGGGAACCCGCCATAATTATAAAACCATTGGAAAAACCTAGATCATATTTGGTAAAGACGATATGCAACAAATATTATAGAAGAAATTCGATACATATCAAAGAAAGATACAACGATTCTGTTCGCTTTGATATGAACTTAAATGGAAGAGAATTAGAACCTAAATCAGAGACTACATCGAGTCTTCGTAGATCTCAAAGAATAAGACACCCTGTAGTTAAACTACAGTTGAGTTAAAAGGGGCGTGTTGTGTATTTAAATATATCCAGTTACTGATGGATATAACAAAAATAATATATACTAGTAGTCTTAGCAACACTTAGTACATAGTAACATAACAAGTAAGGTTTGTGAATGTAAAGTTAAAAAACTATATCTTGTAATATTAAATAAATAATAAAGAACAAGATAAAACACACTTAGAGACTGTAATGCTGGCAAAATAAGAAAAATATTTTCGCCAAGAGATTGAGCAGCCAAATAACATCCTGAAATTTATTTCTTCTTATAATCGTCGAACCATAGACCTAAACAACCTAGAAGTGCTAGCTTATTCCAGAAATAAATACCCAGGATGCAAACATCTGTATCAGCGCTAAGGATTATGATATAGGAAGATTGAATTGTTACTGCCTGAAATATGTGACAAAACATCCTTGAATCGACTTCTAAATGGTTCAAATTTAAGTCAGGTACTTTAAAAAATGAAGAGCCATGTAATTTGTAACATTTTGTTGGATCACCAAATCCTCCACAAATATATAGATAATTCGTAATCTTCTTTTATTTGTGCATATGTAAGATCAGCAGTACAGAGAAATTGAACGAGCTGCAACTTATTTTTTCAAGCACTGGTTTGAAAAGAAATTATTACGATTGCTTGAAATTTTTGTGTGATCATTTGAAATTATAAAATTTTTAATCATTGGCCCTTACACCGTAAAGTTGACTCAAAGTATTTTATCGAAATATCATCATATCTGCCAAATACAATATCTATTTGTTTTACATTTGGCTGCAAGAAAATATTATGGATTCTTTTGAAGAATGCATCAGCAAAATCGCCAAAAGTGTTGAAATTTTTTAATTGGATTCGATGAACAAATGCCATACCATCAACAATATAAATCTTTGAAGTATGTAAATTTAAAACGTCCTGCCGCGTGTTTGTACCACACTTATAATTGTTTCCAGTTTCAAGAGCTAGTTCCGATTTTGGAGATTTCTTGTAAAATCCATCTGCGTCAAAAAGGTGCTTGCAATAATTTAAAATTTGCGTGTTGCTCAGTCACAAATGTAAGTTGCACCCCCCTGTACAGACTATGACGAGCGCTATGACGCATTGAAGCGTAGAATGGGAAGAAAGTTGGGGAAAAGGGAAAGGGACCAGCACAGCTGTTGGCAACATAGGTTTTTTTTTTGGTTGGTGTCTCAGGTAAAAGAATTTGGGCATAGTTGCCGGGCCTCACATTTTGCATACTCAACTCCCTTTGGCGCCTGGACTACTAATCAAAATTGTAAAATTACTGAAGCTAATATTGGTTTAATTTTTTTTTTTAGTGTATTGAAGAATAGAATTCAATTTTTAATTATAAATATTTCGCTTAAAAATCAAGATCGCTTAAGCTGGTCCAGAGTAAAAACTTTTTTCTATTTTTCAGTATTTTTTGATTTTCTCGAAATCATATTGAGTTAGACATCTGAAACTTCTTGGATCTTAGTATTTCATTAGTACCTAAATATTCACAAAGCGGCGATTAAATATTTTTTGGGAACAATTTTCTATATGTACCTAGTTATTAATAAATTTTATTTTTATTTTAAATAATTTATTTGTTCTTAATATTATAATTATATTTAATCTTAGACAACTGTATTTAAGTTCTGATTAGTTTAAATTCAAATCTTAGCGCCAATTTAATAAAAAATAAATTTCCAACCTATTCGTACTTTATTATTATGTATTTGTTTTCAAGTGTGATAGTAACCCTTAATGTGTTCATAGTATCGTATTAAAGTAATATAATACGACACCGTACTATATCTATAAAATACAATAAATGGTAATGTATAAGTATACCAGCTTTTATTTACAAATATCACCATAATCTGTACCAAGTTTATTAGACCAATGTTTAATATCCCTGTGCATACACGAAGTTGTCCACATGAACTGGAGTATTGGATGTCTGGACCTAGGGCGACAAAACAATTCTGTTCCAGAGTAATTTATTTAGAAAGATCGACGTAGAAAGTAGAATACTGATGTGGGTAATTAAGCCAAGTTCCCATCCAAATTATTTTTGGCACAATTTAGTTACTAACTTCAACCACATTTCAATTCTAAGTATAATCATAATAAATAAATTATACAATAAAAAAATTGTGTCAAAAATAATTTTGTTTAGTACTCGACTAATTTGTCCACATTTGTTTATATTACAACACAAAATAAAAAAGACGCTATGCCAGAATAGGCATAAGGCGCAATCTAACTTTAATTCACCTCTGAATGTAATGTGCCCCACTTTATTCACATCGAATTCGAGATATATGTATTTTATTTAAATCAATTTTTTTATTAATTATAAGTATTTTCACAAAAATTATAATATAAGACAAAAAATGACACTATTGTTATTAAAAATATGTAATAGTCAATTAAATAATAAATAACTTTTTGGTACATATAACACTCTGTAGATTTAACTTAGGTGCATTCACATGTGATCATTAACAGGTCATACATCTTTACGTTCCTTCCGCATTGATGTACTTTCTAAAATCACCTGTGACCTATTCAATTTATACTTAGAGATAGAAGTAATTTGATAATGTGCCCTGTATTATTTGTATCTGCGCATCTATCTCGTTGCAGATTTTAAAAGTTAATGTGCTTTCCAGTGGCGTGACAATAAGGTGGTATAATAGGCAAAATGCCATAAGCTCCCAACGTAAAAGAGCCGTGAGTACAGGAGCATTAATTATTACAAAATTTAGTAGAATGTATTAGTTTTGTATTTATCTAATTTAAGTTGCGTACTAAAGTACATATTTTTAACGCATTTGTAA
The DNA here is from genome assembly GCA_036325965.1 of Sinopyrophorus schimmeli. Taxonomy (NCBI): domain Eukaryota; kingdom Metazoa; phylum Arthropoda; class Insecta; order Coleoptera; family Elateridae; genus Sinopyrophorus; species Sinopyrophorus schimmeli. The sequence continues at coordinate 5,646,654 of JARFIZ010000001.1, forward strand.
CCATTCCTGTGACTACGACTAGTACCGAGCAGCCATTTTCAAAATTAAAATTGATAAAAACTTAATCAGAAATTTTATAGAACTAGAAAGGTTACGCAACTTAGCTTTTCTATTCATCGACCATTCCATGGCCCGAAATTTTAACTTTGATGACGTTATAAACACTTTTGCTGAACAGAAACCCGAAAAAAGGAATTTTAATAATTAAAATATGTATTTACTAAAAATAAATACCTATATGATTTCAGTCCAAAAAGCTCTTTAAATTAAAAGTTACTAGAAAATTAACGAACAATGTACGAAATAATTGTAATAGCGTTTCTAAGTACTTAACGTGATGATTTATTGAATAGAAAATTTGAAGAAAATATCTCCCTCCGTTCTCTAGTTATCGCGATTTTGCGATTTGACCTCGCTATTTTTTTAGGCTTTTTAACTACAACGTTGGTTGAGTTTCTTTTAGTGCCTGACCGAACTTTCGGTTTCGGTTTCCGCCTAGTTTCGCCAAAAAACGGGTTTCGGTTTCGGCTGCCATCCAGCCGAAACCGAAACTGAATTCGAGAGATTTCGCGCTGCGATCGGACATGCTCGGAGCACTGAGCTGCGAGCGACGAAGTGGCATTTTGCTACTTATCAGAGCCAAGGTTAGAAAGAAACGCAGATATTTATTCTTACTGGAATTTTAGTCGATTTGTGCCATTGAGAAAGGCTGCACTAAAATTCTTGTCAGCTCCACTGAACAGCTCCAGTGAACAACTATTTAGTACTAGAAGCAATTTGCAAGGCGAAAATGTTGATAAATTATTGTTTCTCACTTATAAAATTATATTGTTTAATTATGAATATTGATAATTATCAGTCCATTAAAATTATTAATATCGTAGTTGTAGCTCCATGAAGCTCTTCACAGTTTTTGAGAAAACTCTTTATTTTCACACATCAAATATTATTTTTGCATTAAAAACATTTATTTATTGTACTTACAATGGAACATCACCAACTGTGTTGCCTCGATTGTATTCAAACTTTGCATACAGACTTACTGTTGCATACCAATTGTTGATACATTAGTAAAAAAATGCTGGCGAATAGTTTTTATAGAGTTATAAGACGTTAAATTTGCAAACTGTTTAAATGCTAAACACATGTGCCTCTTTGAAAAAGTGCGTGAAGCACAGAGCATGAGAAGATGGCCAACTACACTTGAGGAATGAAACGTCACCACAAACCCCACAGGTGTCTTCATTTTCGCAATGAAACAATACTCAACAGGAGTTTCAAAATTTTCAGGACCTATTGTGTAGCCCGAACGATGCCAAGCGTATTACATTGGTCGATATAGTGGCGCGCAAACTTTAACGTCTTATAATTCAATAAAAACTATTCGCCAGCATTTTTTACTAATGTACCAAAAATTAGTATGCAACAGTAAGTCTGAATGCAAAGTTTGAATAAAATCGAAGCAACACAGTTGGTGATGTTCCATTGTTAGTAGGTAGGTAGTTTTTAATTTTAATTTCATTGTAGTTGATTAACAAGAGTGCCATATAAAATTACTAAAGTTTAGAAAAAGTTATTTTGTTCTTAAGATGTAAGATATTTGTTTGTTTTCTGTACCTAAACAAATTATGTAAAAAGTCATTTTGATTTGCACCGTTTATTTTATGTTATTCGTAAATAATATTCAAAAGAAATAGTACACGAAGAAAAAAATATCGTTATAACAACTATCTAACGTAACCTCAAAGGCATCTATTAATGATATCCTTATAATGACTATCCGTATCCCTATTATAGCTATCCGTAGTATAGTTATTTTTCACAGGGATACGCCCTATTGCTAAATTAGCCAATCGAATCGTTGTTCTGACGAAATGTCACTTTGAATATCCGCAATAAGGAAACTCTGGATAGCTAAATTAGCTATACGGCGTATCCCTGTGAAAGATATACTACGTATAGCTAAAATAGCGACACGGATAGTCATTATAAGGATATTTTTTTCTCCGTGTAGGTAGTAGGTTCAAACCAACTCCTTATTTTAAAAAGTACAAATAATTTATTTGAAAATAGGTGTGATAATATGTTATATTAATGATTAGTTCAAATATCAGAGATTAAATAAAGACTGACTGATTATGATTTACTATTTATTTTTCTTTCCACAAAAACATGACCTTATATGGAAGTTTCGGTTTCGGCCGAAACTGTGACCAAAGCCGAAATTCGGTTTCGGTTTCTGATTCGGCCGTAAAAAGTAGTTTCGATCGGACACTAGTTTATTTACATTGAGAGTGGGTCCCAACCGATGAATTTGCCACGGGCCCCAACAGCATAGTTACGCCACTGGTTTTGTCAGTAATTTGGGTTTTATGATACGAAGAAAATGATTTGAATAAAAAATTACATAATCATGTAATTATTTAAACCTATATTATATTACAATCAAATTTTAATTTCGGTACGAGAAAAAAGATAAAAAGAATTCACACTAATATGTAGGGGAAGTTAGCCGGTTGTGGGCATTGTCCGGTTGTGGGCACCCCCAAATAACTTTTGATCGTGAGCAGATACAGGTGTTTTCACGATCGTCATTTGTTCGCAATGTCAGCACTATGTTTTATTGCTAATATAAAGCGAACAGACGCATATGCGTAGCAGCTACGCGTTATTCCATGTTTTCATCTCTAAAAATGTACCGCGATGTAATCGTTTATTGTGTTTAAAGTGCGGTAAATAAAAGTAACTTATTGCAAAAGGTCGGTCTAATGTAAATATATGCAGGAAATTAAATATATTTTATAATTTTAATTTCGATTCAATCAAAATCTTCGCGAAATAAATTTGCCAGTCATTTGTCGACAGCTATGAATTTTCCAGTTGTGGGCACCTACATTTTACTAGTTGTGGGCACTTAAGTTTTTGCCATTTAAACCTTGTATTTCGCTGAAAAATTGTCGAATATTGTGGTTCATGTTAACATAAACCCCCCAGCGGAGTATAGGGGTGTTACCGCGGCCTGATTTCGAGAGGGGCGGGCAAAGATCCCGCTCAATTATCATGTACGACAAAAATGTAAAAATAACAAAACTTTTTCAAAATAATTTAAAAAAAAATTAAACATTTTTGGTTTTGGATTTCAAACAGACTTTTTTTCACAACTCGACTATTAAAAATCAGATTTTCGATTGTCGAGCATCTTTGACAGACCAATTCATATGACTTGAAAATTGTAAATAATATATTTACAAAATTTTTGCGGATTTTTTAGTGCATTTTTAGCCATGTCGATTTCAAAAATCAATTTTGATGCATACTTTGAAGCCATTTGACGATGATCATTGTGAAGTCCACTGCGAAAGCCTATTTTAAATTTTATTTTCATAACTGAAGCGCGACGCGGAGCGGCGCGCTTCATTTTCCCGAGATCGGAATGTGCCACTTTGAGTTCGAATGTGCACACTCGATTTTAAGCACCATTCACAAGATTTAGGCTAATAAATTATTCAAAAATTAAATAAATAATTTAATCGTTTTCTCTCACTCGCATCTACTAAATTCTCGTATCTTTTTGCCCACTTCCACTCATTACTATGGTAAATACGTTTCTTGAATATAAAATTCATATTTACTTTTAATTTTTTGATTTGAAAGAGGAAAGATTAATTAAGGCAAGTCAATAAAAACGAAGATGTGCACGTTCGAGCGAAAAGTGGCACATTTCCGAGCGAGGGAAACAAATGAAGCGCGACGCGGAGCGGCGCGCTTCATTTTCCCGAGATCGGAATGTGCCACTTTGAGTTCGAATGTGCACACTTCACATTCAGCACGATTCACAATACGTAACTTATTTTCTAAATAAATTTTATTATCCTAACTAATATTATAAAAGCGAAAGTAACTCTGGCTGTTACCTTTTCACGTCTAAACATAAATTAGTTTTTAAATCCAATTGAAGTCCCGCCGTCAAAACAGCTTATAGTATAAAACCTTTTTATAGAATAGGCCTTTTTAAGCAGCAATAACACCGAACCGAACCCGTCCTTAATCCTCTCTCAGGTAGCGTAATTTTTAGAAAAGTTATAAAATTTAACTTCGAGTCATCGACCTATTTACTAATGGAAACTTGAATTTAAAGAATTGTAAAACGCTTTGACTTATTAAATAATTCGATTTATTGCCATAAAAATATTAACGTTGAGATAGGCAAATCTTAGAGAAACAGGTTCGAGTTCGAGCTATCAAAAATTCGTCTTATCGGCGTTCGACTTATGGAAGTTCGACTGTATATGTGCATACTTCAAATCTTTTTGGACATTTTAGAATAAGCAAGAGATCGTCCGATGAACTATTAAACATATGTATTTTCCGGGACTGCCTCGGAAAATCCGGGAAGAAAAAATATAAAACAAAAAAATAACGAAATAAAATACAGTCGAACCTTGATAATTCGAATTTTTGATAACTCAAATATTTTTAGTTTCCCTTCAACTTCGACTTATCAAGCTTCAACTGTACTTCTATTGAAGGTATTTCAATATTACATTTTGTTGAATCATATTCAACCCCACTTAAGATCTGATGGTCAAGGAAATTAGATTGACGTAAACAACCCAAAGAAGCAATATATTTAATAATACATTATCAACAACATTAAGTGGTCCTTCTAGCCGTTATAGCAAAAAAAAATGATATAAATATTATTAACATAAGCAACGAGTGCAAAAATATTAACATTCATTAAGAAATGAATTGTGCTAATTTCGACTGGCCGGATATTCAGCACAAGCTGGCCAACAATTACAATGACATTATTAAACACATCAAACTAGTCAGTTCAATTCAAGAGAAAGAGCGGCATATTTACTCATCGGTTGGCGCCAAATTCTACAGGACAATTGCGGTAGAACAATAAAACTACAATAAACTACAATCTGAAGCGGTGTTGTTAAATACAAACCACTATTTAAATTTCAATTTAGTTTTATTGCAGGCGGTAGCATAAGATTAAGTCCGTTTCAATAGTAAACTTGCAACTATTTTAAAAAAAAAATTGTTTCATTTTATGATAGGCAATAAGTTAGGATTATGAAACTTTTTAAATTTATCAAAATTTTAAAATATTTTTGACTATTTTAACTACACGGACAAAAAAATATCCTTATAATAACTATCCGTGTGGCTATTTTAGCTATACGTAGTATATCTTTCACAGGGATACGCCGTATAGCTAATTTAGCTATCCAGAAGTTCCTTATTGCGGATATTCAAAGTGACATTTCGTCAGAACAACGATTCGATTGGCTAATTTAGCAATAGGGCGTATCTCTGTGAAAAATAACTATACTACGGATAGCTATAATAGGGATACGGATAGTTATTATAAGGATACCATTAATAGGTGCCTTTGAGGTTACGTTAGATAGTTGTTATAACGATATTTTTTTCTCCGTGTAATGTAAATTTGCACTAACAAATCACAAAATACGGCACATTACAAACACATTTTCATACGACTTAAGTCAGTTCAATTAAAACAACAAAATCTCAGAATTAGCAAACATGAGAAAACAGCGCGCCTTATACAAATTCACCTTTACACGAAGTAATTTTTTAAATTCAGTTAATAGGAATGAAACCGTAGAGCGCGCATTTCAAGTAAATGAGCTCAACACCCAAAATCTCTATAAAATGTCCAAAAATATACTAGTTGGGAACATATTTCAAAGGAGAAGCCGTTAACAAATGAATTCCATTCGGAATTTGTAAAATTATTAAAAGTTTGGTACACAAATCCATCCTTAATAATTAATTAACAATCATTTAGAATGACTGGTAGACGCCCGCACACTCAACAATAGTAACCCCCAAGAACTTCGGAAATCATTACCCTAATTAAACAACACACTGCAGCGTTAAAAAGTAGTGTCCGACCGAAACTGATTTTTCAGCCGAAACCGAAACCAAACTTTCGGTCTTGCTCTCTGTTTCGGCCGAAACCGAAACTTATTAAAACATTTAAAATTACGATTATTTACTGAAATTTACTGTTTTTTTAACATTTATTAACACATAAGAAAAAGTGTTATATATTTATATATATTTACAGACAGTTAAGTAGTGTTAAAAAAATAAAAACAATCATTAACGTACGTAACAAATATATTTTTTTATGACATGAATATACAAAACTTACTCTTGGAAGTAAACTTAAAAAAAAAACTTTCAGTTAGAGTGCTTTAGACATATACTACATAACTAAATACGTAATTGTGTTCACAATAATTTAGAGATAAATCTAATACTTATTAATTAGCTGGGAAGTTTACCGAACGACGCACGAAAATTCACGAACACTCGAGTTTCGGCGGGGTCGAACGTTTCGGCTATATTTTGGCCGAAACTGGCCGAAACCGACATTTCGGTCGGTCACTATTAAAAACTCTCATTTTATGAGTTTATTCAATTTTTAGATCACCCAGCGAAAGCTACATATGATAGTTCAAAAATAAAAATAATTGAACATCCAGATTTTCAACAAACACAACAGAGATCTCAAAAACTAAAAAAAAAACACTAAAAGTACTAGATATCACAAATCATACTGTAAGTACCTTTAAATAAATCATATTTTAACTAAAAATTAAAATTAAGTTAATATAAAAGTTGTTATAATTAAGTGTAAGTAAAATAGTTAGGCAAATAAATTAGATGTGAACCAATCCCAAAGGAGCAACATATTTATGGAATCGATTGTAAAAGTACGAATTACATACCTATGTATAATTAAAAAATTATAGCTATTTAGTTTAATTTTTTTCTTGATTACGTGCAGCGCCGACTCTAGCACTCGATCAGGGTAGTGAGATTGTCTTTGATTGTCAGCGCCCTTTGATCGACCCTTTCACATTACATAAATTGTATTTCAGTTTATGTTAAATGTATTATAATTACCAACTTTTTACAAATCAACAATCATTGAATTTAAATTAAATTATGTAGCTCTTTTGCATTTGAAATTTTGGCGCCCCTTGCCACCTGGCACCTAGAGCGACCGCGCGTTACGCTCTATCGCAGGGCCGGCCCCGATTAAGTGAGTCAAATAAGGTCCAAATTTAAGCAAATTGGGTAGTATTAGAACATGAAAAGTCGGAAACGGAATTAATTGTCCACGTCAAACCTTTATCAAAAATTACGAATCAATTAAATAAGAAAATTTTAAATAATATCCCTATATAAAATAATGTAGTTTTCTGGTAATTTGTTTATAACTCTTTGTTTAATATTTTATTATTAATATTATTTCTTTTGCACTTTTCCTACCTTTATTTCACGCAATTTTCTTTATTTCGTGTAGACTGCATTGATAAATGATGCCTCTGCCCGAGTCAAAATTTAGAGCCTACATAGATCCCCGAGTCGATGTTTAGAGCCTACATAGATTCCCCTAGTCCGAAAAAGACCCGATTTATAGCAGTGTAACCCGACTAGGTCCGACAGTAGGCCCCTAGCTCCTACTATTCCCCAAGAGATGTGATTTCGAACCTCTGTCCGATAGCTGCAAATACCGAAATCAGCTGAGCAGTGTTGCCAGTTGTTTTCGATATTGTAATTTGTTTGTTGACCACAAGTTAGCTGTTATATTACAATTGAATATGTTTATATTTTTTCATATCATTTATACACATAAAGTACGCGTAAACTAAATACTTTTTATGTAAGTTATGGTTTTAAGCGTTGAAATTGGTTATTACACTATTACGTTTATTAATTAGCATCCAAATTAATTATATGTATATTTAAATAAAAAACTGTTAATACTAATAACTAAAATGTTTTTAAAATCTTGTCTATTAAATTTATGAGAATGGCATTAAATGGGTTCGACTATATGAAAAAGACGTGGCAACACTCCCTATTTACATGTGTTCTTTTACATTGATGACTGTCCACCAGTCAAGTAAATCTTATGGTCGGGCAACCTAACCTAAAATGTGCGCTCTTATTATTAATCTTTACCGATGTCTTTAATTCCGAAGAAACAGCAACAGCTTACTAAAAAGTTACAAACTCAGAAAGTAAAACCCATCTTACAAAATCTCAGAGTAATCCAGGTATTTTATAATTTTGAATATTGTTTTATCAAAGTTACAAGGGAATTCTGTACTATCAATGTATTTGTATATTATAATACAAAATAAATATATATATATATATACATACAATATTAGTTTAATTATTATAAATACTAATAATAATATTTATGATTATTATTCTTTTTTTTTTAATGTAATTGTTATTTTGTAAATTGTTATTTTAAACTTTAGCTACGTATTTTAAATAAAAGTATTCTAAACATTTTAAATGCGAATTAAATCCATATTATTATTATTATTATTATAAAATAGGGTACAGTGGTCTAAAATCGGACCTAATTTAAATTTCCATCAGATCCGACTTTGAACCCCAAAGTGGTACAAATGGAAATTTGTACCACTTTGGAGACCAAAGTCGGACCTAATTTAACATAGGAATAAACTTTACTTTGATTCTCCGAGTCCGGAATGAGTCCGACTTTAGGAGGCTCAATGTCGACGCTAAATTTCGACTCGGGTGGTTCTGTCACAAATCTAAGAACTAATTAATTGAAATTTCAGAGCTAATATAATATTTAGATTGCGTTTTATTAAAATACGACTGTAAAACGTTATAAGTTTTTTTTTAAACTTTTACGATTTTTTCTATATGGGTATATTATCTATGTTTAGTTGTATTAACGTACCTTAGTGCATTAGCTTTTGCATTTTTCAATTTATTAATAATTAAACTAAATTTTGTAGTTTGATTTTCTATAAATAAAAATCGGTTAGATTAGGAATTGGGGGTCCGACTAAAGTTTGTTATGGTAATTTATTAATTCAATTTAGAAAGCACTATTTCTCCTAAACTATTGTCAATGAACGATCACTTTGTTCGCGTCTTTCTCTCATACTTATAAAAATTTACTCATTCCCGTACAATAAGACATAGATTGGAAACCAGCAGAAAAATTAAAAAGCAATATTTTTTTAAATTAACAATGAATTTCTTAACTAAATTGCTGATATTCATACTACGCTTCTGAAGGACTGTTGACAACCTGTGAATTGGGATGATTTGTAATTGTTCTTCTCATTTAGTTATGTTTAGTATTTGTAAATAATTTAACTGAGTTATTTCTTAAAATTAAAGATGTAATTGATTACAATATTTCAGATATCTACATTTAAGAGTACACTAACATATTAATTTAAAAAGCACAAAGTGTTTAAACTCTTCTGTAAGAAACAAATAGTTTTAAATTGATTTTAGTTGGTGATTAGTTGAAATGCTTTTTGTTACTGAAATGTTTAGGCAAAAAATATAAAAATACAAGATATATATTCTACTGACCTATATTTTGTAATTCAATACAGATTCCATATAGATGTAAACTTGCATACATCTACTTTAAAAACCATCTTCTGAACTACGTCTTTGCTACAAAGAAAAAGATGAAACTTGAATAGGAAATCAATAAATCTGTCAAAATTTATGTAAAGTGAAATACCTCTTGATTTAGAAAAAACCACAATAAAAGCTATTTAATGAATATGTTGATTACATATGAAAACAATTTAGAACAATCTTCAAAATAGACAGTACAAATAAATTCATTTTACAGAATATAATAGAATACGCTATATTAAGACGTAACGCAGCATATTCATGTTTTTCTAATATAAAAAAAAGGTACACTATACTTTATAGTGACAAAAATATACATTTATGATGGAGTTATTTTTTATTGAATTTTACATATTTTTTATCTTCATAAATGGGCCACTGAAACAATAAAAATATACAGAGCAAGGCCCACAATACATACAGATAATTATATAGTTTTGAATGAAAATAGACATTTGATTTATATAATCTAATATGTTATTAACTTTATAATATGGAAGTGAAAGATTATAGCAGAATCCTGGGGGACCCAGAGTCAAGACATTATCTGTTTAAGTTCAGTCAGTCGCCTTGCGACATGGTAAGTACTTATAGGCGAGATATGGAGATTCACTAAGCAGTTTCAAATATGTTATGGAATTTTTGCGAAATAGTTAGGCCAACATGCTCGTTGTTATTTTCAAATGATATAATCAAAAAAGAAAAAAAATATATACACGGCGATTATAATGAAGTTAATCGCAACTACTTAGTGCTTCTCCAAGTACTATAATATAAAATATCTAAAAATATGAATCCAAATAAGATTCTACATCACGTATTAATCACGAAAAGTTGCATCATTTGAACATATCTTATATATCATCTTGTTGGTTGTCACCAAATTTAGTATGCTGTGATGCATAGTAATACTTATTGCACATTAACCACAAATTTTAATGTCTTTATCAACATATTAATATGTATTGTGTTTTGCATGTGCAGTCTAACATTCACGTTATACGTACATATAGAATTAAAAACAACTTATTTTAAATTTAAAATACACATATAAACATTATTAGTATATTTTTTTTCAAATATTTAACTTTTTTGATTAATTTTAATTAAGTCTCCTGTTGTTCTTTTATAAATAAATATTAACTATAAATCAAATGAACCGCCCTTTTGAGTATATATATTTAATTTTTTTTCCATTTTTAATAAAACATTTAAATTTGAAGACTGCACATGTTAGTATAACAATTGGTTAAAATTTGACTGCCTTTCTTTAAAAATTTAAAATACAACCTACGATATAATGTGCTCACAGCCATACACCAACAATGCATTATAAAATTAACATTCAGCCTTGCAACGTAAATTAATTATTTTGATGCTGTAATTTTCGGAATGGATTTGATTTAACGATAACACAACTGTTAGATTTTGTTTCACGGCGATATTTACACCGAACATTAGTCACAGCGTTTATGCGAAGAAACCAAGTGTTATTTAACTTCGTGTACACTACATTACAGCTACAGAGTCTACTTTAGTAGACACAATGCTGAAGGGTTCCCCGCACATTAACAATCTACACAAAATTTTACACATCACGACGAACACGACATCCATGTATTGCAAGTGCAAGGATAACAACTAGTTGAAATAACCGAGGCAACAGGTGCATAAATGTATCCATTGGCATATACTAGAGCACCTGGTGGTGGCTGTTGAGATAGCAAGCGTTGCTGATCTTGACACATTACCTGCCAAGCGAGGCCTTCGATAAGTGCCAATGTTTGGCGCCGTTCGTGACCCATTAAACAAACGGTGGATTCTTCAACTACATCATGAAGAAGCATCAGGTACTGATGTTTCAACGATTCTTCCTCAGGTCCCACGAAGTGATTCCACAAATAGTTCTCTAGCTTTGCACGCTGTTGTGCAATATCAGGAAAATCGATAAAAAATCTTGAGCACATGTACCTTTGTAGGGTTTTGATACAATCAGGGCGTGCAGGTTTATAATTTTTGACTAGTAGATTACAGTATTTCAGCAAACCTCCACCACGTATTTCCTCGGGATTTCTGGTCGAGATCAATTTTTTTTGAAGATGATATAAAGCTTCTTGAAAATCACCGTACACTGAATCCCCAACTACGGTAGGATAAAAATTCTCACTAATAGGCAACTTGCTACAATCGTAAAACAAGAGTAAAGAGTCTAGAACAATTTGGAAAGAATCGACCGAGAACTCGAATTGTCTTCGCATTGTGTCCACAAACTTCAATTCTACATTTTTATGGCCACGAGAATTTCCGAGTGAAATTAATGACCACCTATCTCCATCGTTATACACTTTAACCATTTTACTAACGTATGCTTCCTTTAAACTACATGTCGAAATACGTTTACGACTTACACCTTCTGGAAGTAAGTCGAATAGTGAACTTAAAACAGCAGATTTGACCCGGTCGTAATTCCTTCCGGTAGACAATTCTACTCCAAATATGAGATCCAAATCATTGTATGGCTGCGACTCTGTTGCTAACACGTGCGAAGCTGCTCCTCCGTTTAGACGAATATCTCTCACACGCATTCCTGCACCTCCAGAAGCGGTATCTGCTTCTAACTTTCCGCGAACTACTGTTACCAGATCTTTGAGCTTCACTTCAAGGGTAGGGAAATTGCCTCGACCATGAATGCATACTACTTCATCCATGACATCATTCAGACGACGAACTTGCTCGTAACTCAGAACTGCTAATCGTTGTTGAGATTCCGTGTTAGTAATATCTTTGTTGTGCACAGGATAATTGGGAGCAAAATTATTCATCATTATCTGCCGTCGATGCCCTTCTATTGTTTTACCAAAGCCACACTGAAAATAAAAAAAAGAGATCAATTAGTAACTTTCACTCCTTATTATATTAAATTAGCAACATTTTCATAGTAAATTTAAAACGTACGAGAATGATTGTACAGTATCTAATAAGTTTTTTAATTAGAGCCGGTAAAGAAAATGTTTATTTTGACGTCATTGATGAAAATACAAAAGAAGATAAAGTCAATAAAAAAAGACTGCGTAGTAAAAATTGAAGTGTTCGCAAAGCGTAAAGTACGATATCTCGTGGTCCTCGAGTTGCTAGGATACAGATGAATATAGGAAGAGCTTTTGTGGGGCGGCGCCGTAGATTGTTGTGACGTCATTTTGTAGAAGCGTGGGTAGTATGAATGACTGTGTGGGAGAAGAGTACAGGCTAAACGACGCCTACGTCGTAGAAACCCCGGGCCCAAATACGAGTATCGATCACCCAAATGCACTAACCCTGGGTCTACCCGCCGGGTTAACCCACAATGCGTTTACGACGATTCCAGAACGCTATTAAAATTTTGAAGCCATTGAGAACAATACGCGGGCTTGTTCATTATTGACTTGGTAAGGGGTTCCTTTTTGAAATTTTAATTACTAAAGTATACTTTAAAATTGCTATATTCCATTATAATAAAACAAATATTGTCAACTGCTAGGATTTCATCAATGGGTAGTTTTTTATAGAACTTCAAAAAGCAAAATTTGTAGGCGCAATATTCACGCTCCCTCAAATAGTACTCTTCCTTTCAATATTTTTGCTAGTATATTTTACAATCAGGAAATTATACAACGTCCGATAAATATTCAATTTTCAAGAGATAAGTATTTATGTTTCTTTATACGTGTTTCTAAAATATGGTTTATTATGCATAACTGTCTGCTATTACAAAAGTAAACCTTCAATCAAGACAAACACTAAAAATTTTTAAATGTAGTTTTGGTATAGCAATAAATCATAAAACCGTTTAAGCTTTTTTTTTACATTAATCAAAGTGGAAAAGCAAATTGAGTAATGTATAACTGTTGGTTAAAAATTAAGAGATAAAAGTAATCCGAGAACATTGCGGTGGTTTTACTGAAAAATTACAAAAATGTAGAACAAAGCCTATCCAGTTAACGTGGAAGCAGAGCGAAATACATAATTGCACAAGTTCTAGCCATATAGAAACTGAAAAAACAACTTTCGACGTAGGAATGCTGGCAGGCAATAGGTGAATAGTAAACGCAGTAAGCAGCAATGCTTGCTTACTAGCTTGAACGTTGCTCAAGGTTTTTTAGTTTTACGAATGTAACAACGGCTACATTGCATCTCCTTCTATCTGCATTGAGCATTATTATTCATTTTTTATTCACGACAACCGTCTACATCACGATTAAAATTCGATTGCACAATAAAGCATACGTAATATTTATAACACAACGATGCATGTTAGCAAGAGATTCAACAACGTTTATACTCACTAATAATAAACCTAATAATTACGTAAGGTCATGTGAATCACTACATAGTTAATAGCAGTATCAATAAAAATGGAAATTTTTACAATGTTTTTAATTTTAGTAATAATATTTTTAAAATAATGGATGAAAGTTTCTTAGCGTAATGATATCGATTTGCTGACCACTTATAATCAATACAATTTTCTATGGAAGAAAATACGGTTTTGACATTGTACACCTTATCCAATAAAGAATATTTTGCACCAAAGTACCTACATAGAAAATTTTACCAAATATATGGTAATTAAATGATTATTTATTTAAGAAACCACTTGACAACTTCTCTAATATCACAAGTTACACCGTACGAAATTGATACATCTAATAATTAAAATCATATCCAATAATTATTTTATTACTGTTCACATCAATCTTTCATTAATACCTCGGATACGTTCTAAAATGGAAAAATTTTAAACGTCCAATTTTAAGTAAATACCCAATTTCTAGATGTTAGTTATATCTCTTATATAAGTTTAATTTCTTAAAAATGATCAAAGTATATTTAATAGTGTACCTACTAAAAGTTTCCGTCATAGAAAATGATACCCGTTTGTTCGCAATTATTGTAAAAACATTTTATTAAAATATTCTTTATTTAATATTTTTGTAAATTCTTATTTTCATTTCGTTAGTAGAAGATTGAAAAAATATTGATTCGTGGTACTTCTATTAGTATTTAATTATCCATTGAATTAAATTAAAGAATCGAAGTATACATTTTCTGTAACTTCATTGGAAACCGGAATCAAGCTTCGTGAATATAATTTATGGTAAAATTCGACAAAATATTTTTTGTCAGCGATGTTAATAAAGTTTCCCACAATAAACCAGAAAAAGTATATTTGATGCTTTATCAAATTATTTAACAATGAAATCTATAATCAAGTTCTGTAGTTAGGTATGTTTTTGTTCTTGGAATTAAAAAAAAATATAAAATATTAAGATACACCAACATCGTTAAAACAAGCTATTATTATTTTGTAAGTTAATTATACTACCTAACAATTTTAGTAAAAATTGTAGTTAGGTACACCTATTATTTTTGCATAAACAGGAAATTTAAGTAAACATTTTGTACAATTATTAAAAAAAAAAAAATTAAGAATCTTCAATGTTGTTTTTTATATGTACAGTAGTGTGATTAAATATCCGAAAATTACTTAAAAGATTATAAAAACGATAATATTAAAACATTTTTAAACATAACAATTTATTCCTAATATATATTTAGGTATGAGTAAACAATATTAAACATATTTCACCAATAATATATCCACCTTACATGATTATTTTTGCAAAAATTTAATATAAAGCGGAAGTGTTTCTTGAATAGGAGCGAAAGAGTTTCTAAAATCCACGTTGTTCTCTTGTAGATAATAAATAATGTACGAAAATTGTTCAACTTTTTTTAAAATGGTATAAAACCGTTCCGTAATATTTAGTGCGATATCCTTTAGGCTTTATCGCTTCAATTAATCTTCTTGGTTTAAAATTAATACGTTTTTTGTAACCTTTTTTTAAAGTATGTAATAAATGTTGGATTTTTTTTGTAAATTATTTTTCAAATGAGCTCACTGATGCTCAATGAGATTAAAGGGAGGACCCTAAAAAGTGTTTTTAGTACATGCCAACTATTATATAACACCCAGGAACAAACACCCAGAGCTTTATACTTGAGATCATTCTTTTAGTAAAAGTAAACACATGTTGAATGTTAAATTTAAAAGACACTGTTATTAAATTTCGTTTTAGAATGGTTAAATAACACTATTCATTAAGTATTATAAATATAAGAATATCATCTTCTTTATAATCATTTGGGCCCCACACGATTACCTTTTCATCAACAAACAAAACTGTTTTACTTAGGACTTTTACTTAGGTTTTTTTTTTAAACTTTACCTGTTTTTGTTTGCATTATTTTACTCTGGACCATGTCACTTCTATATAAATTAAGTTTACTTTTATCTATAAATACGTGGTAAATACCGATTCTTCGATGAGACGTAAAAATCAACTTATAGATACTAAAAACCGGTGAAAATTTTCGGCTAGAGTTAAACTCAGCTAAATATAAAAAATTGAAATGTCAATGGTTATCTTTTTCTCGTTCGATAATATCTATACGATTAATACAATGTGAAAGACCTGATTGTGTCAGGATTCACAGTATGTAGACACGGGTCTTTAACTGATTAATTATACGAAATTTGTATATTTGCATTATAAAGCACTACGAAACATAATAGTGTTAAAATTCATGAAGACTGAGTTTTCATTAAATGTTAAATTTGATATTAGGGTTTCGTGTAAGTAAAAAAATTAAATTTGTAATTCGAGAATAGCTTCGCCTTACAATAATTAGAGCTTAATTTTGGATAATGAAATGGCATTACGTCTAACATATTTAAGATATTTTTGCAACTACAAAAATATTATTGTGACTAGACTTTTCATCAAAAAATTAATACGTCGGCCATTTTTGAAATCGTAAATCAATCTTTCTTTATTCTGTAATTAATGTAATTTACGTGATATACTATAACCTGTAAAACCGTCTGTTTTGTAAAAACGACTTAATTGCTTGTGTATGAATGTAGTGATTATATTTAATCTTTTTAATTTTACGTTTGAAAAAACTTGTGCATATAACAAAAATACAAAGTTTAAAAAAATGATAATAACTAAATTAGTTCGCTTTTATAATTACTGTTAAAATTTTGATAGAACTAAAAAGCTCAAAATTTTTAGTCTGTTGTAATTTTACTTAAGTAATTTTTTGCGATATTCTACAGAAATACGACCATTTTTACGTTTCCAGAAGCGTTCAATAGACAAAACTTAAAACATTTCCAGATTTTTCCATGAATGGAATATTAAATTCTTTATATACTGCAGCAACTTGGTTGGCATAATAAATTGTAACTATAAAATTAACATCAAAATGTTTGTTTCATAATGGAATTCATTAATCTGGATCTTCCTAACTGTTTTTCATATATCTCCCCCGTTATTGAATTTTCAGGAGATTTCCGTGAGCATCATTAACCAAAGCTTCTCTCTTCTATTGAGGCATTTCTTTTTGCTATTCTACCTGATTTTGTTTACTTTCAATCGGAACGCTTCTAGATATTTACAGAGATCGTGGACCGTTTGTTTACTATACAAAGTAAAAAGATTTCCGATTTTTTTTAAAGTCGATGTTCCATACAAGAATTTAATTCTGTTTAAGTAAGTCCTTCAAGTAAGTAATACTATATGTAATTCATTATAAAATCTAGCAACCGATAAATTGAAAAAAATTATAATAAAAGTTGTAATTTAATGCTTAATGACCAATTAATTAAACAAACAATGTATTTTCTTCACATATGACTAATGATCTAAGATATCATAAAAATGTTTGTTTATATTATGGTAGTATTGTAGGTATAGCCCAATATTATTATAATTTTATGTCGGGTTACATTTCATACATGAAAAGCCTTCGAAATTTAAGAACATTCTTGAGTAATTAGTTCAAAAAATATTGACCAAAAATTGCAAAATAATACTAAATCTACATTTGAGAAATCTTGCATAATGTAATATTCCTTTTCAATACATAATAATTAATATTTATTTATTGTAGTGCCAAGAAGATACCGATCAAGAAAAGCAGACATAAAAGTGACTTACAAATTTAACAACTCGGAAATAAATTGTTGTTCAGTTAAGAAGATGAAAGTGAAAGGTCATTTCATTTGTTACGACACATCTCAGGAACATCTATCTATATAAATCGATTGCAATTATTGTACAATTAAATCATCATCATTGGATGCACCGTAACTTACTTTTATAACAATAACTCGTTATTGGAATACGGTGGAAAACAATAAATGCGTGATAACTTTGTGATCTGTGTAACTATAACCAATCTTGCCAGTTACTTTCCGTTTCTAAATAATACCAAGTCATAGTACATATGTGTATGTATTATACATTCTCGTCTTCTCGAGGCAAACCACTCACTCTTGGCGAGGTGCCCCACCTTTGTTGTTTATAACGGAGTACATATCCTTGCAGACTATGCACGGAATCTATACCGTTAAGTTTATTATATGCTACTAGAAGAGAGTAGAATAATTTAGATCTTTCCATAACCTTCTTAAGTTTATGATTGCATTTGTTCAATGGTAATAACAAATAATTGTTATTGACCAAGTTCAACTACAATAGAAATATTATTTATTGTTTAGGAATTTCTTTCATGCGAGTGCTTCTAATATGATTATCAATTATTACTTATTTACTACATATTGATAATGTATATGGGTCATTCCATATGAAATCAACAAATGGGGTGTGCCGCATGATTTTTAATTTTAATAAAAACAATTGTAGATGATCTTTGTAGTGCCAGAAACGCTAAACCACCACCATTTATTTTTTTTTATTGTATAACTTCTGAACAGTGCCCATCCAAAGTCAAAAATTGGGTGAATTTCATACTTGTACATAATGGGCTGTAGCCTTTTATTTAGAACAGGTATTGAAATAGTTCTTTTTTTATTTGAAAGGGTCATAAATATGCATTTTATATAATACAATAAAATTGAACTAAAACAATTAGGAACAAGATAGTGACCATCCGACATTTCCACAATTTTTTTCTCATTTTTATGATATTTGATTGGACGCTGTGTCAACCCTGCTGCACATTAAGGGTTGATTTTTTTTACAATAAAGTACTAACCCTAGTGAAGTCGTGACATAATTATAATTGTCCTAGAATAAAATCTTCTACGAAAAAAAAAATGGTGAACATTGATAATTTTGAAAAAAGTTCAACTTTGACCCCAAAAAACCCATGTTGAGGAAAAAATAACAATCTGAAATTTTCAGGAAATATAGTCTATATCTTCGTTAATTATATCCAATTAGTGCCGTTCTGTTATTTGCTTTAAGATTTAAAAGTGCTACTTCTACAAATAAATAAGAAAATAATCTGGGAGTTTGACAATTTATAGAAGTTTTCTAACTTATTTAAACTATTAGAATTATGTCAATTTATGATAAAAATAATGAAATAAAAATCACAATTTTCAAATTCTGGTATTTATCAAAAAAAAAATATATTTGTAAACATAATTTATTTTTCATTACAAACTTTTACTATCTTGAACTTTTCTGAGCTAGAATATCGTCGCACTTTTAATTTATTATTTGAAATGGGGACAAAACAATGATAGAATCGTGTGTTTTTTATTGTAATTATATTATTTTTAATGAATAACAGAATTTGAAAATTTTTATTTTTATTTCATTATTTTTATCGTAAATTGACATAATTCTAAGTTTAAATAAGTTATAAAACTTCTATAAATTGTCGAACTCCCAGATTATTTTCTTATTTATTTGTAAAATAGCACTTTTAAAAAATCATATTTCTTAAAGAAGTGAAAATAACAGAACGGCATTAATTGGACATAATTAACGAAGATATAGACTATATTTCCTGAAAATTTCAGATTGTTATTTTCTCCTCAACATGGTTTTTTTTGGGGTCAAAGTTGAGCTTTTTCCAAAATTATCAATGTTCACCATTTTTTTTTCGTGGAAGATTTTATTCTAGGACAATTATAATTATGTCACGACATCACAAGGGTTAGTAACTTTATTGTAAAAAAAAAATCAACCCTTAATATGCAACAGGGTTAACACAGCGTCCAATCAAATATCGTAAAAATGAGAAAAAATTGTGGAAATGTCGGATAGTCACTATCTTGTTCCTAATTGTTTTAGTTCAATTTTATTGTATTATATAAAATGCACATTTATGACCCTTTCAAATAAAAAAAGAACCATTTCAATACCTGTTCTAAATAAGAAGCTACAGCCCATTATGTACAAGTATGAAATTGACCCAATTTTTGAATTCGGATGGGCACTGTTCAGAAGTTATACAATAAAAAAAAATAAATGGTGGTGGTTTAGCGTTTCTGGCACCACAAAGATCATCTACAATTTTTTTTATCAAAATTAAAAATCATGCGGCACACTTTTTAATTCAAATTTGTTGTTTTCATATGGAATGACCCATATTTAAAAATCTATATAAATAATAATTAAATACTGTTCGTATGATTTGAGGGCTAAACCGATTTGGCTAATATAAAAAAAAATGTTCGTAATAGTCCGAATAAGGTTTTTAGGGATAGAAAAATTGGAAAAGTTGCCCGGAAATTTAGAGAATTAGGGAAAAACTAAAAGTGCTTTGTTCTATAAACCCAAGACCTTAACTCATTCCAAGTCTATTACAATAAACTACATATATGATATTTTTGAATATAAAAAAAAGTTTTGTTTCCTGGCCGTCCCACCTAAAAATTGTTAATAATTCAATACGTCCATAAATAATAAATTTCTCAGGTGGTAGCCAATACAAGAAAAATTTAACTTATAGTTTGTAAAAAAAAAATTTATGTCAGAACCTTTAGTAAGATCATTCTAACTAGACAAACACTTTATTTTCAAACAACAAAATTGTTGAAATAATATTATACAAAATAATGTGAAATTTAATAAATTCAATACTATTTCACTTTTATTACGGTAAGTGTTCTTTTACAAAGTAATAATATTTCGTAAAAAGATAATCTATTATCCCAAAATGGTTATTTTTCTATAAAAAATGTACAAATAATTGTAATGTTAGTACGATAGCACATTTGTAATTAATAATAGATAATTTTATTTTAGTTATTATTAAAAATGCAATTGCAAAAAGAAATTAATTCAATTAATCTTAATAAAGATGTTACAACAAATAACAACCAGGAAACAGATGTTATAACTAAAAGTAGGTATTTATTCCGAAATAGTGAAAAGCATTTAAGAAATTCTCACGTCTCTTTTTCTAGAACAAAGGTAATTGTACTAAATACCTTGAAATGAAATAGAATTTCTTGAAAAATAACTGCGTAGTAATTGATGGAATAAAATATTCATTTAAAAAAACAATTTGTATTGATTTTTTACTTTAAGTGGTAGGTATTTATGATAATAAATATTCGAAGAGCCAACCTTATAATCCATATACTAAAATTAACTAATAACCTATGATTAGAATAATTAAAAAGTGATGACTGAACTGAAATAAATTTAGATAGGTAAATCAGAATTGGATTTGCCAGTACGCCGTTTAGGCCGCGGTAGATTTCACGTAAAGTTGTTTGTTACCTAATGACATAGGTAAATACATTCAAGTGAATGATTAAGATAGGTAGGAAAGGGAGGGGCGGCAGCAAGTGAACTGGCCTACCCTTAAGAAATGATCAAGTTCGACACTGAGGTAGTTATAAGAAATATACATAAATCGCCTATGTGATTTCTGGTTAATTACGACAAGAACGTTTAAAATTTTAAAGATCACATGATAATTTATTTTAAATGTCTAAATAAAAAGACTTGCAGACTTGGTAATATTTAAATAATATTACAATGATCATTTTCAATTATATAATATTGCGCTGTAATTAATGAGAGATACATAATTTTAGATCGTACCTACATTGAACATAATAAGAAATTTAATATAAAGTTTATTAGAGCAAAAAAAGATTTTTAGTGTGCTTGGAATTTCGTATGGTATACCTATTTACACGTGCATGTACAGTCGAACTTCCATAAGTCGAACGCCAATAAGACGAAATTTTGATAGCTCGAACCCGAACCTGTTTCTCTAAGATTTGCCTATCTCAACGTTAATATTTTTATGTCAATAAATCGAATTATTTAATAAGTCGAATCGTTTTACAATTCTTTAAATTCAAGTTTCCATTAGTAAATAAGTCGATGATTCGAAGGTAAATTTTACAACTTTTCTAAAAATTACGCTACCTGAGAGAGGATTAAAGACGGTTGCGGTTCGGTGTTATTGCTGCTTAAAAGGTCTATTCTATGAAAAGGTTTTATACTATAAGCTGTTTTGATAGCGGGACTTCAATTGGATTTAAAAACTAATTTATGTTTAGGCGTGAAAAGGTAACAGACAGATAGACAGACAGCCAGAGTTACTTTCGCTTTTATAATATTAGTTAAGATAATAATTTTTTTTTAGAAAATAAGTTAAGTATTGTGAATCGTGCTGAATGTGAAGTGTGCACATTCGAGCTCAAAGTGGCACATTCCGATCTCGGGGAAATAAAGCGCGCCGCTCCGCGTCGCGCTTCATTTGCTTCCCTCGCTCGGAAATGTGCCATTTTTCGCTCGAACGTGCACATCCTCGTATTTACTGACTTGCCTTAATTAATCTTTCTACTTTCAAATCAAAAAATTAAAAGTAAATATGAATTTTATGTTCAAGAAACGTATTTTCCATACTAATGAGTGGAAGTGGGCGAAAAGATACGAGAATTTAGTAGATGCGAGTGAGAGAAAACGATTAAATTATTTATTTAATTTTTGAATAATTTATTAGCCTAAATTTTGTGAATGATGCTTAAAATAGAGTGTGCATATTCGAGCTCAAAGTGGCACATTCCGATCTCGGGAAAATGAAGCGCGCCGCTCCGCGTCGCTTCATTTGCTTCCCTCGCTCGGAAATGTGCCACTTTTCACTCCAATGTGCACATCCTGGTATTTATTTACATTTATGATTACATTTAATTTAGTTATGCCAAGAAGTATAACTTCTCACGGGCCTGCATAAGTACACGCACCTTTCTTTATCATTTAATAATTGTTGTAAATAATATGAAAATTTTCAGCTTAACCACTTTAATAGATTTTATGTACAGTTAACTTTAATAACTCCACAACTCGAATTCTTTAATAACTCAAGTTGGAAAGTGTTTCTCGACAAAATGCCTAATTCAAAAGGTAGAATTTAAACTATTCTAATATAACTATGGTTACGAAGTGATTAACTTTTCTGATTGGTCAATTAGCTAACGGTCATAATGGTGTATCAAAAATGAGCCAATCACAGTGACTTATTTAAAGCGGGATTTTTAAAGTATGCTTTAAACCACTTACAGTTCTAATTACGTTATATAAAATACCATTTTACATAAAAGATATATACATACACAAATATATATTTAATTTTTAAGCTTTTTTAATAACTCGAATTATTGATAATTCGAATTAATTTTGGTGTCCCTTCGACTTCGACTTATCGACGTTCGACTGTATATGCATTTAAGAAGTTTTTACAATAGAAAATACAACCCATCATCAAGTTGACGATGTTGCTGTTACGAGATAAGGCCAAATATACGGATATTCTATTACTACTATTAGTACAGCTGGATGATATCTACTTTTACTAATTTCTAATTTAAAATTATCTGTTAAATAAATTGTGTTCAGACAACTAAAATAACCATTTCGCTATCGTTTCTATTTAGAAGATAACATGCTTAATGAAAATATAATTAAACGGCTTAGTCTTGCATAAAAAATGAAACAAAATATTCAGAATGAATACATTGCTAGGCTGGTAAATTATTATTCAGTTGATGACGTATATCTATTATATTTATATAGTAAAAACTGTTTATAACATTAATATAAAAAATATATAACGTGTTGCTAAATGAGGGTATAGTTAGTACGGAGTATAACGCTTATCAAAGTGGAATTAAAGAAAACAACCAGAATTAATTGATATAAAATTTCAGAATTATTAATAACTATTTACAACTAATAATCTTTTTAGAAGTCCTTGATATGCATACCAAAGTCAATCTTTACCAGGTTCAACTATGAATGTCTTATTTTATTTGTTATAGACTCAATTAAACCCAATATTTTTAAAAACAATGTAAATTCAAATTGTTATATGTAAAACTTTATGTGATGAACAACAACGTATCCATCTTCTCGAATTATTTAACGACAAAAAAACATTTCCTTTAGAGATTATTTATTCATATTTTCATTTTCTGAAAGTAATATTTTTCGTGACATAACATATTAGTTAACTAAGGAATTATTTTCTGTTGAATTTCATTGTTAGTTATGAAGTCAAACTCTCTTAATAACATAAGATACTGTAAGTACACCTATGTTATAATTTGTTTTGGATACAAATTTTGTTGCTGTAGATTGCGATTACAAGGCCAACAAATATAAATGCAAATATCTAGGCTATAAAATAAATAACTCTATTAACCTAATTTATATAATTTTAGAAGTTAAGTCTTTGATAGTTATTTACATATTGATTAATTAATGCGAGCTTACATGCTTCGTTTGCTCCCATTTATTTAAAAATATTGATATACATTATATACCATAAGAGAATATCTATATACCTCGTAATGATTTTTTCTAGTATTTTGGTGCCCCCTTTTCCCACGTGGTGTCATGTAAAACGTAGCCCCTACCCTACACCCCCTTATGCTATTTAACAGAATTCGATTGATGTATATTATAATAATAAGTAGATATAGAATAATAAAATTTGCGTGAGTACATCATCGCTATACATTTGCAGTGCATGCGGGAAATCTGAATTGTAGAGTTCATTTTTTGAGTAATGACAGAGTTGAATAACTTTTGTACATACATATCATATATTATAAGGTCAAAACCGTTGAAACATTTTTGATTTCTTTCTTATTTTGTTTTTTTTTTATTTGTTTAGGGCTAAAAAAATTGTCTGAACTGTATATTAATATAAAATTTTTATTAAGAAGTATGAAAAAAAATTCAATATGACACTCCAAGTTCTATGTAACGCCATGTAGACAATATCCCTGAAATCCCCAGTCCCCAAAAGCGTTAGATGGCTTATAGACGTTCCCTAAGCTTCAAAATTGTAATACAATTTTTATTGAAGACTTATAAATGAAACATATGTTTAGTTCATTATTAAACTAGGCTCAATAAGTTAATCAACATCTATTTAAGACATATTTTTGCAGAAGGTTACTAGGGTAGTCATTGAAGCAACCAAGCATAACTCTTAAGATTGGTTTTTTATCACAATGATTTTAATATTCCATTTCAATTTTAATTTTTTGATTCATAAAAATCCATAAATAACATCTGACCATATCTGTTATCTTTATATACATAAGTACTACTTATTAAATATAAAAACAACATTTTAGTATGAAAGTAAAGTAAAAATTACATTAACCGCCAGTATGCTTTCAGGAGCAATAACCCCGAGAGAGCAACATGTGAGCCATTACGGCTATATCACTTTAAGAATTTATCTTGGGAATTTGCTACTAATTTGTGGAAAACGGGTTCAAAAAAGTTATTAATTTGTAAGAACAAAAATCTTAAACCATAATATACAGATTATATAATTTGAGCATTAGCACAACAAAGAAATAAACTGTCAGATTTTAAAAAACAATTACATTTTCATAAAATTTCAAAACGTTGTGTTCAATTAATTATTGTTTTTCTTTTGTTACGGTTTATTTCGAAAATCTATATGGAGATTCTATATTAACTTTGGAACAACCCTTATTGGCGCCAGTCTGTTGATAACAGACGCCGACCACTTGACAACACTGTCTCTACCTACTTGTACGGCTAAACAATCGATTATTACCTAACAATTACACACATACAACAATTTGTACATCATATTTTGAATAATTACAAAGTGTAACAATGTTATGTTCTGTGAATGCTTATAACAATATATTACCTTTACATCAAAGAGGAATATTGCACTTCCACATTAAATACAGTTATATTTAATGATTTATAGTTTGACAAATGACTCGGAAGATGTAATATAAAATTATAAACAATTTACTTTATTTATACAATTACAAGTAAAAGTAATACACAACATTACAATTTTTACTACACCTTTAAAGGTAATTTGAACAATTACATACAGGTATTTCTAAATAGCGCGAAATTTAATTTAGGGCGGTTTTTAATCAGTAACTAAACTTCGAATTGTATGAAATTTTAAATTTTTTTCTGCATAAATTTTTTTAAAAGATATACCGCTTTGTCAATTTCAATAAATTTTTTATTTGGTTTTTTCTAGTACCTATATGTTAAATTCCCATAAAAACATATTTAAAAAATTGGTTGGTGTTTTCGAGGTGTTAGAACGCATTAATATATGTTTTTTTAATATTGCATATCAAGTTCAATTGGCGCCATTTCACTTAGCGCAGCATTTTCAGGCAACTTAGTAAACGACTTAATCGAGGACTGCTGTATATGTAATAATTTTTTCTGTATAATTTTCCGAGACATCATTATATAAATTTCTAATTAAATACAGCATAGCCGGGTTTTTATACTTTAAACCCTTACATAAAAATTATTGAACGTTAGAATAAAATTATCAAATTAAAGAAATTATAATGACCACCCTCGTGAATATCTATTTGAAAATAATGTTGATTTATGAGACTAGAATATAGTAGAAAGAAACGGTCCATGTAATTAATTGATTAAAAATTCTTCTCACAGTTTGCTAGAAGTTCGTAAGGATTTTTTATAATTTTAACAAATGTATAATAGAAATGAATAAAAAAGAAACATCGTATAAATGTATCATTTCTGTTTTCATTACTCTTTACATTGAATTAATATTAATGGTATTTAAATAACGTAATATAACGATTACTTGTTATGTAATGTATATAAAATAAAAATAAATAAGTGAAAACACCGCTGAAATGCGGTAGTCATAAATATACGAACTTAATCTGAACATAAATATTTTTTAGCACCACGAATTGATTGATTTAATCGTTAGTCATGGGATTAAATTTTAATAGATTTATATTACTTGTAAAAATCAATATTGTAAATTTTTGTCGGTACCAACATTGTTAATATAGTGTTTTTAAAAAAACTACTTATAGTTAAATAGAATATAACTCTAAATTCTAATTATTATTCTTTTTACATTTAGTTTTAAAAAAGAAAGTATCCTTTTTAAAAATGCATACACAATTATAAAATGTTTGTAAACATTTTATAATTTTTGCACAAGTGTTGCTGAAGAAGGACCCTCCTCCCAGCAATTAATTCTATTAAATTGAAAATTGATGAACAGTATGTGAGTATTCTTGGATTAACGCAATCGTACATTATATAATCTAATAGTCAAATTAAATCAAAACTTATTGATTTAATTATGTGTGCAAGTTTTGTGCCCCTTCCTAGAAAGTCTATCGAGGGTGGCTACGACCACAGAAATTATTTGATAAATTATATTAAAATAGAAGCTGCCCTTACAGTCCGTTTCTTTAGAAATACATTTCTTACAACTATTTTTTTGAAAAAACAATCAAAACTGTCATTTCCTGAACAATTCTTTTTGTAAGAACGGCGGAGAAAAACGATTAACAATTAGTGTTCGGCTACTGAAGCTATTGTTGCATTTCCAAAAAAAATATACGCATTTTTTGGTATGTATGTGTGTGTATATCTCTACATTATAGGATTGTTTTTTAATACATTATTTTACTTAAAAAATCGATAGGTCTCGTACGGCAAATGTCGTGAACCTTGCGCACAAACCAGAATTGCTTTTAATGCGTTACAAACGATCTGCAAATATAATTATTTCTTAAAACTAGTTATAAATACTTGTATTCTAATTTATATTTAAATAATATCAATTTTGGAATCAGAACACTTTGCTTGAAAATAGAAGAATTTGGTATTCACTTAAAACGCTTTGTTTCGGTTCCTGTTGTATTTAATTTAGGCCCAGAGGATTTTGCTTGTTGTGACTGTTTCAGTACAACTATTAAAGAACATCGATAACATAGTAAAACATTGCAACTCCAAAATACTTAATTACAATATTTTTACTTCCTTTGTTTGTACACATAAATATTGACCTTTCTTTAAATAGTTTATTGCTTGTGTATACGTGGTTACTATATCTAACTAAAATGATAGAAAAATAATATTTCAGAAAAAAAACTGGCGCATGTAGTACGTATGTACGCGCGTTAGAAGTTATACTTCTTTGTGGTACCTAAATTAAATATAATAATACTGGATTATGCACATATAACTTTGTTTCGATTTACAGATTTCTGAGGAACATATCTTCACTGTAAAACGGGGTTTAGGTCTATTTTAGATGTATTAATTTTTGTGTGTATAAAAATAGAACAAATTTCTTTTCACTATAATTACTACGTTTCCACGGTTATTCAATACGGGTTGATTACGGATTTGCGATCCAACAAGTACGTGTTTCCATAAATAGTTTTGAATGCGAATTGAATACATTTACGATACAGCAATCAGCTGTTTTCGGAAAACTTATTTTCTAGGTTAATACGTAGAGCAGGTTCGAAATAAAATTGTGTTGTTTATTTTATTGTGTGCTATAATTCTATTAAATTTCATGACAATTTAATATAAAGGTGTATATATTTTAAATTATCATTAGAAAGCGCCAGTGATCTCCAATTGCGCATGCACGATCGCGAGTTACGGGTTTCCATTGATCTCAATACGTTGAAATTCAGATACGATCCTAAAATTTACCGTATCGTATCTGAATCTAAATCGTGTTCAATACGTATTGAATCAGGGTTTCCATGACCACTTTTCACTCGACAACAGTATTGAATCCGTATTCAACCCGTATTGAATGACTGTGGAAACGTAGTATATATCAGCGCCATTAAACGAATAAATATCTAATTTTCGTTATATGTGCGCGCGCAACTTTTGTTGCGTGCTAAAATTTTACTTTCAACGCGCCAAAAGTAATATACATAACTTCGAAAAATGTTATATTTTGTATCTTGTCTAATATCCACATTCTACATTCTATATTTATAAGGTATGCCTAAGTAATCTGACAGTCATAATTTAAACATGAAGGTATTCGAGAAAGCGACGTATAAACGGTTATTGTAATTTCATTGACTCATTAAAAATTACTGTTTGTTTCATTTAAAGAAATCTAATCGAAGTATGTAATTGTTGCATGTACTTGTAAAAACTCCTAGAACATTCATTTTATCATCTATCAACTACTATATATTTACTACGTTTCCACGGTTATTCAATACGGGTTGAATACGGATTTGCGATCCAACAAGTACGTGTTTCCATAAATAGTTTTGAATACGAATTGAATACATTTACGATACAGCAATCAGCTGTTTTAGGAAAACTTATTTTCTAGGTTAATACGTAGACCAGGTTCGAAATAAAATTGTGTTGTTTATTTTATTGTGTGCTATAATTCTATTAAATTTCATGACAATTTAATATAAAGGTGTATATATTTTAAATTATCATTAGAAAGCGCCAGTGATCTCCAATTGCGCATGCACGATTGCGAGTTACGGGTTTCCATGGAACTCAATACGTTGAAATTCAGATACGATCCTAAAATTTACCGTATCGTATCTGAATCTAAATCGTGTTCAATACGTATTGAATCAGGGTTTCCATGATCACTTTTCACCCGACAACAGTATTGAATCCGTATTCAACCCGTATTGAATGACTGTGGAAACGTAGTAATTATCAGATACATTACTACAAACATGTCGGTGAATCAGTTTTCCTTTGTTATGTATACGCATGGTTGGTATCTTCTTAAGACGTAACAAACCGTATATGCTAAATAATGATCGCTATTTATATACTGCATATAAACGTTAAAATATTAAGATATAGCTTAAATGTGGTACAAAGTGTATTGAGGTTTTACGACTACCTTTTATTATTAGAGTATGAAAATGCATATAAAATAACTTTTTGTTTTATGTATGTATTTATGAACAGGTAAGTAATAAAACTGTTCCCAATAAATAATAAATATTTCATTTGGTTTTCAAGTGAATAAATAAAACATCGAAACTTTTTTACTAGGTTAATCACAAACTTTTAACAATTACGAAATTAACACAAATGTAGAATTTCATAAAAGCTCTGTTGAACCATAAAGTTAGATTATTGTAAAAGTGACCAATATCAAATATTTTAAAATTTAATATGGAATGACTATGAAGTTTATGCAGTTTGTACCGCCCTATAAAATTTTGAAAACAGTGTTATCAAAGGCGTACGTATTTATTATGCAGGAACTTAAAATTAAGATATTAAACCGTCAATTTAGGCACATATCATCATATGTATTATTCATATGAGCTTCTAAACTAATAATAGTTACTAACATTTCGGTTATCTCAAGTAATTTTGAGATAGATAATCACAAAACTATTAAACATGTTTTTAGCTAAACTTTATCAAGGGTTATAGTATCAGAGGTTACATTCTATGGTTCTGATACATTTGTTTTTTTCAGTAACGATAAACTTGCAATAAAATAAACAAAAATTAATCTGAAATATAATAACCGATTGATAAAAATATATTTCAAAGTTTATAAATTATGATACTGACAGCATTACAATAATTTCGTAATCTTGATTATATAAAATTTCGTAAATTTCTAAATACCCAACTATTAGAAATTAATTGTAAAGCATTAATGCGCTCGTACACTTGACCTTCCTAAATGAGGACAATATAATAAAAAGAATTTAACCTACACAACAGGTGTTTACGGAAGCATTAAAGTTGTATTTGTTATGTGATAAAAAAAATTGTTAAAATTAAATGTAGAAAATGTTGTAGAGAGATAAAATTCTCCACATTTTTCAGTTTTGCTTCTCATACGTACATATTTCCTAAAACTAAACTTTAATTAAAATAATAACTTTGTTCTCTCACAAAAGCATTAAATGGCAATTATTCGGTCTAAATTAGTTATTTAAATTATAGTTTCACTATTAATAAAACTATCGTTAGGAAAACTACACCAGAAATAAATAGAACAGACATTTAGATAACCGTAATGTGCACAAATTCTTACACCAACTAAGATTTTAAAGTTAGTTTAACTCTACGGTGCACAGTATTGACAAGGCCAAGGGCTGCAGTATCATTTTAGAAGGACCGCCAAAAAAAAAAGGAATTTTATCAATCATGCAATAGATTGCAAAAAACGATATATTAAAAGGTATAAAAAGAGTTTAATTTAATTTGATAATTGTTTTTTGTATTAAGAATTGATGTACGATTGTGTATTTATCAAAAATTACTCCTCGTTTGGTGTTGAAAAATTAGCGCTTCTAATGAGGAGGGACCGCCAACAAGCACGTTGAGGGCTACAGACTAGTTTAATTGTATAAGATCGTCTTAAAATACGAAAGAAAGTTTCAAAAGTTAAACAAGTCTAATGATTTTAAAAGATGCTTTAAATAAGACTATATTTCCACAACAGACATTTTGAAACTTATATTTATTGTTATATAATTTATAAATATACAATTAAAATTATAGTCAGGTATTTAAATACAATGTAGCCCGCTTAATAAAAGTAATTATTTAACTAATAATCTGTTCTTTCATTGTATGAAAGAATTCATAATCACAATAATATATTTTGCACATCAATTTATCTACAGTTTTGAAAGTTTAAATTATCACATAACAACAGTTCAGAATTGACGATAAAAACTAATAGAATTCTGATTCAATAGACATTCAAAACGACCCTCAGTCACTTCAATACCCCGGGTCAAAAAACGCTTTCTGACAGAATTAAAAACATCAATTCCAACTACCTAATACATTTATAAACGCCTACAGTGATGTTTAATTTTTAGATATTAATACGAATTTTCCTCCAACTTGTTAATTCGATATTTTGTAAATGAGGTATATATTAAGTTGATACTCACCCAAATACAAACATTTTGAATAATCGATTAAGTATCTCTGTATTCTCCGGTCTTTATCGAAATACAAAAACTATCAGATAAATCAACTTTGAGTAACAGATAAAGTAATTGTGGTATAAAAATAATGAACAAAAGTATTCTTAAAATTTTACACTTACATATGTGACTAATATCGTCCTACAGGAATAAAAGTATATTAAATATTTTAATTTGTTTAATCGTCGCTGCTAGAGAACATGTTTAGCATTTTGTATATTGCTAAGAATTTTAGAGTGTAAACGATTATAAAACAATTACGTAAATAGAATTATAGATAAACTAATCATCCTAAAACTATTGGAAATTAGTATCATTTATCAATGTTTGAAATTGTTATATATTTTTTATAATTCAATATTTTTAATTAATTATAAATATGTATTTAATACACTATTAGATGTAAAAAGTCTGCAAGTATTTTTTTACAGTTTTTAATGGGAATTATGCAAATTGATAATTATAAAAATTGTTAGAACATCCGTTAAGTTTTATTATCAAAATATATTTTACATCAGATTGCAAAATTAAATACAGGCACAAATTAGCATGACCTAGATTACGATAGGAATTTTTTATTGACACAGGTAAAAGTAGGTATAGGTAACATTTATGTAATTTTAAAATACATGCTAAAACAGAATCATTATCTGTGTGCGAATAATTTTAAAAATATGTATGTATAAAAAATTAATAAAAATTTAGTTATATTTTAATAAAACAAATACATATATGTATGAACATATCTAATCTAAAATATCATTTGTGTTTTTAATTATGTCAAAATTACCGAATTTTAATTATCATTCATAATTTATTTCAAAAAATTTAGTTTAATTATTATATAAGATACGATTTGCTACTACGTGGTTTGTTGAGAAGTTTTTCTGTCGCCCAAAAGAGAATTTATATGATTTGTAGTAACCGGTACTGAACAATAGTTTGGACAAAACGATATCAATCAGTACAGAACACTTAATTTAGAAAATATATGTTTTGTTTTAAGCAGTTATAGTTTCTTCCCACATAGATCGATCCTATTCATTAATTGGAAAATAATGCCTATTTATGTTTATTAACAGCAAAAAATAGCTGTACAATTATCAATTTTCGAACAAAAAGGTGCATCTTAGCACAGCATAGTCTAATGAAAAACTTCATTTGAAAGTTACAAAATTTAATTTCATGGTTATTTAGCCACTTATAATTTTAAGATTTTTTAATCGTAGACTACTGCGAACTAAATACAAAAATTAAACGACGAATTATGTCTAATTTATAGCAACTATGTATAGGCAAAACATCAGTGTCAAGACTGATTATCATACGAATCAGATAAATAATATTAAAATGATTAAAAAAAAAACACAATTAAATATAGATACGTAAAACGATTAAACATGATTCTACTTTGAACAATTTTAAAAACTGTAAAAAATGTAAGTTTTTTTTACTTTTCAGAATAACCATAATTATTGATTTTTCTACAGATGTAAGTACAAATATCCTCCAATTTTTTATTATTATTGCTCTAAAATTTTAAAAAACATACCGTTTTATTAATTTCAATAAACTTTATATGCTTTATTTCATTCTAGTGTAAGTTAAATTGCCATGAAAATATATTTATAAAATTGGTTAGTGTTTTTAAGAGCTTAAAATACATTAAGTTGCGTATTTTATATTGCCTATAAAAATTTTCAGGCAACCTAATAATCGCGCCTAATAATCGCGAAAGATGCATGCATTTTTATTTGGAAGTTTATTCGTTTCATTTTTGATTCAATTCATTTAAAATAAAGAATTATTTTTCAAACACGTTTTATTGCCTTTTCCTCCGGATACAATTAAAAATTTTATTATTTAGCCTTCTTCGAATGTTTTGTGATCCGCATTACCTACAGTGTTTAAAAAAGTTTAATAAATGTGTTACAAATACAATATATTTATGTATTTTAATCTTCATGTGTTTCTCAAAAAAAAATATTTTTTTCGTTCCATTTTACCCTACTTAAAAGTCTTTCACATTAAGGATGAAAGAGGTAACTACCAAAAATCAGATTTTGAGAAAATCAAGTTTAAAGTTTATTTTTAACTTTTAACTTTTTCAGAACTTTTGTTGGTAATATAATAGTAATAATTGTATTAAGTACATATATTATAAAGCTCCATTTTCGGTTAGATATTAGTGGGTTACAGAAACACTGATATAGGTATATAACATTTATTCAAACAAAAATAACAGTTTTTAACAAATTTGGTAGTTACCACCACCTTTATCCATTGGACCCTTCATTCATTTTGTAGTAATAAATAAAAGCAATATATTTCTAAATTACTTTCGAGCAATGCATTTAAAAACAGTGTTTAATTTTTAAAAGTTCCATAAATAAATACTTAAATAATTTACTTTTTTATCTGCTGTACTTCTACTCATATAATTGTAGCTACCCATAGAAAATACGTTGTTATTAAGATTTTTTAGTTCTAAACGAAAAAGATTATTTATTCTGATTATTTCCAAGTACTTGTATTCATAAATATTAATTAATAATTCCTCAGAGAATAGTCATTAAAACGTATTCCGAGAAAACGGTGATAGAAAATGTAAACATAACCATTATATGAATAAATTGATTTCGTAAAATAAAAAATAATACTTGGTTACGTTAATAATATAAAAATCAACATCGGCTTTTCCACAAATTATTTATTTTAAAGTATAATTTTCGATATCTCTGAAGTTTATTTAGATAATCCCTTCCGTAAATAAATCAAATACTAATACAAATGTTGATAATAGTTTTTATTAAGACTGTTTTGTTTTATAAAGTGTGTAAATTGTAAAAAACAAAACAGACTAATGTTGTTTAGTTAGTTACGGTTTTTTAGTAAAACCAGACATACACGTTTTGTATTATTTGATGTTAAATAAAATAACTATTAATTATGATCTCATAACAGGTTATGGGCACCCAGGGAAAGTAATTAAATAGTTAAACAAATAGTGTGTTACTTTTGTCGTCGAAAAA
Source organism: Sinopyrophorus schimmeli (assembly GCA_036325965.1). Classification (NCBI taxonomy): domain Eukaryota; kingdom Metazoa; phylum Arthropoda; class Insecta; order Coleoptera; family Elateridae; genus Sinopyrophorus; species Sinopyrophorus schimmeli. Next base: position 5,681,286 of record JARFIZ010000001.1, read on the forward strand.
TCAAGTATTAGTTACAAGATTATTCAATCGTTGTGTACGAGACGAAAAACAAATCAAGAAAATGTCACGAAACGAGTTTGACGTTGAAAAACTAAAAGGAGTGAAAACTACCACACGTGGAAATTTGCGATGCTAAATTATCTGGAGTTGAATAATTTAGGCAATTGCATAAAAGAAGAAGGTACTGAAAAGGATGCCCAAAAATTAAAACAAGCAAAAGCTCGATTGGCGTTAAGCGTTGAATCATCGCTGTATGTTCACATTCAAAAAGCAAATACCGCAATTGAAATATGGACAATACTAAAGAATTTGTACGAAGATAAAGGATTAACGCGTAAAATTGGTTTATTAAGAACGTTAATTTCAATTCGTTTAGATGGATGTAATTCGATGCAAGAGTATGTTGATCAAATTATCACTACGTCAAATAAATTAAGTGGTATTGGTTTCGACATTTCTGATGAATGGCTTGGTGCTATTTTACTTGCTGGTGTAACAGAAGAATTTAAACCAATGATCATGAGCATTGAAAGTAGTAATGTAGCAATCACGGCAGACACTATAAAATCGAAATTACTTGATACACATATGGAACGAAACACTGAGAATGCGTTTTTTGGTAAAAATGAAAAATCCAAAAGGACAGTCAAGTGTTATATTTGTGGTAAAAAAGGACATATTTCGACAAATTGTAGACAAAATAGTGGTGCACGAAATTTCAAGAATTTGGGTAATATGAAGAAAGAAAACGATAAAACGTCAAAGAATGCTTTCTTAACCAACTTCATAGTAAAAGGAAACCATAGTGATCCAGATGAGTGGTTTTTGGACAGTGGATGTTCAGCCCACATGACACCTTACGAAGACCTACTGCAGAATAGAAAACCGACCAACGGAGAAATTACTGCAGCGAATAATACAAAAATGCCTGTCACAAGTGTAGGTTCAATAAGTTTGAACTTAAACAACAATGACGTTGAAGTGCAAGAAGTATTACATGTGCCGCGGTTATCCGCAAATTTACTTTCAGTTTCAAAATTGTTGCAAAAGGCAACACCATAGTTTTAATAAAACTGGATGTTCTATTTTTAATAAGGAAAATAAACTTTTAGTAAATTGTGAGGCGAATAACGGGGTGTACAAATTTCGTATGTCAAGTGGTAAATGTATGCTATCGAATAACATTTCAGAAAATAGTGCAGCAACATGGCACAGGCGAATGGGTCATTTGAATTACCAAGACTTGTGCAAATTGCGGAATATAGTGACTGGTGTTAAATTTGAAAATGTTAAAAAATGGTTACCTTGTGAAATTTGTATGAAAGGCAAACAAACACGTTTTCCTTTTCAACAAAGCAAAAGTCATACAAAAGATGTTTTGGAACTTATTCATTCCGATTTATGTGGACCAATGGAAAATTTATCGATTGGTGGAGCTAGGTATTTTTTAACATTTATTGATGATTTTTCGAAGAAGGTTTTTGTATATTTCTTAAAAAGTAAGACAGAAGTTACAGAAAGGTTCATTGAGTTTACAAAATTAGTTGAGAACCAAACTAATAAAAAGTTAAAAATAATTCGAACTGATAATGGAACCGAGTACTGTAACCGTAATTTTAAAAAGTTTTGTGATCATAAAGGCATTTGTCATCAGTTGACAAATGTATATACGCCGCAACAAAACGGAGTTTCAGAGCGTATGAACCGCACAATTGTAGAACGTGCAAAATGCATGCTTTTTGATGCCAAATTAGAAAAATCTTATTGGGCAGAAGCGGTTAACATGGCTACTTATCTAATAAATCGATCAGTGTGTTCATCGTTGACAGATAAGACGCCAGAAGAAATTTGGAGCGGTCAGAATATTGATTTATCAAATTTACGAATCTTTGGATCAACGGTGATGGTACACGTACCCAAAGAAATAAGAAAGAAATGGGACCCGAAGTCTAAAAAGTTAATATTTGTAGGTTACGATACAGCTCGAAAAGGTTATCGCTGTATTAACGAAAAAACAAAGAAACTTATAATAAGTAGAGACGTTATATTTTTTGAAAAATTAACTGAAACAAATACAATTGAAGTGATGCAGCAAGATGCAGATGATTCACATCAAGTGAAGGAAGTTGAAGACAACAGCGATCATATTGTTCATTCAACAGAAGTATTAGAAGATGATGAAAATGAAAGTGTAAAGTTAGATGACGAGGATGAAATTTTGGATCCTACGTATAAACCTAACCAAAAAGTTATTCCAAGTACAGTGTTACGAAGAACTGAACGTACAATTAAGCCAAGAAAGTTTGACGATTTAGTAACCTATTCAGCGAAGGTAAATTTAGACTTAGATCCTTTATCTGTTGCAGAAGTAATTTCTAGCAAATACGCTAAAGAATGGAAATCAGCAATGGAAAAAGAAATGTGTTCACTGGATGAAAATGAAACATGGAGTTTAGTTGATTTGCCACCAGGAAGAAAAGCTATTAAATCTAAATGGGTATTTAAAACAAAGCGTGATCAAGATGGAAGCGTTATTCGTTACAAAGCAAGATTAGTTGCCAAAGGCTGTTCTCAAAAATATGGAATGGATTACAGCGAAACTTTTCACCTGTAGTCAGATATGCTTCTATACGTTTTTGATTGCACTGGCTGTTAAGAATGGGTTAAAATTGATCAAATGGATGCAGTTACGGCGTTTTTGCAAGGTGATTTATCAGAAGAAATCTATCTCGAGCAACCAGAGGGTTTTAGCGATGGTAGCAACCGAGTATGCAAATTAAATCGCGCAATGTACGGGCTTAAACAAGCAGGCAGGCAATGGAACCTAAAGTTGGAGTCCGCCTTAAAGTCGTTTGGTCTAAAAAAATCAAAATTGGATCCGTGTATTTACTACACCCAAGAACTAAATTTGTTAGTGGCCATTTATGTAGATGATTTCCTAATTTTTTGGAAAGATCATGTCGTTCTAGAGCAGTTAAAAGAGGCGTTAAGTGCCAAATTTAAAATGAAAGATCTGGGAACGGCAAGACATTGTTTGGGAATTCAAATTACAAAATGTGAAGATGGTATTTGTTTGGATCAAACAACTTATATAAAACAGATTTTGCAACGGTTTGGTATGGAAAATTGCAAACCGGTGTCAACTCCGAGTGACATAAACCAAAAGTTATCGGACAGCATGTCATCAGAAGAATTAACCGGGCAAGTTCCCTATCAAGAAGTGGTTGGTAGTTTGCTTTATTTAACGCAATGCACGCGGCCAGATATTGCATTTGCGGTAAATGACGTCAGTAGATTTAACAATCTACATGCAAATACACATTGGAAAGCTGTTAAGCGAATTTTGCGTTATCTCAGTGGGACGATTGGATACCGATTAAAATATTCAAAAAACGGAGATGGAGAATTAGTTGGGTATAGCGATGCCGATTGGGCAACAGACGTCGTTAAAAGACGTTCTTGTACAGGTTACATTTTAAAATGTCAAACGGTGCAGTTACATGGGCTAGTAAGCGGCAACCAACGGTAGCGCTGTCAAGTACCGAAGCGGAATACATGGCTTTGTCATCAGCCGTACAAGAATCCATCTGGCTAAAACAATTAGCCGAAGAGTTGGGTAAAAATTTCAATAAACCCATTGTAATATTTTGTGATAACCAAAGTGCGATCAAACTAGCCGAGTCGGATGCCTTTCGACCAAGATCTAAACATATAGATATTAGACATCATTATGTAAGAGAGAAGATTGAAGATTCTACAGTGGTTATTTCTTATATTCCTACAGAGAAAATGACCGCCGACAATTTAACCAAGGCAGTAACCAAAGAAAAACATAATTATTGTACTATACAGATGGGATTGTGTTGAAGAATTTACAAATTACTCATTCTGTATTATTTTAATTTATTGTATTTTTGTGTTTTTTTATCTGTTTTGAGAAATTGTCAATTATTCAACAAGTGAAGGTGTTGATAATAGTTTTTATTAAGACTGTTTTGTTTTATAAAGTGTGTAAATTGTAAAAAACAAAACAGACTAATGTTGTTTAGTTAGTTACGGTTTTTTAGTAAAACCAGACATACACGTTTTGTATTATTTGATGTTAAATAAAATAACTATTAATTATGATCTCATAACAACAAATAAGAGATACATAGGTAATGATCAAAGAAAAAATATGTATTACATTATACCTCTGCTCAAATTCAAACATGTAAAAACTTTGTAAATATAGATATAAAATAAAAAATATATCAAAATCAAATATGTATTATTATTATTATTATTTCGCAATTCAATTAACAATTTTAAAAAACACTTACGTCGAATGCTTATAAAAATTTTAAAAATACTTATAAATCCATATCTGTTCATGGTGTTTATGTACCCCGCTTATGGAAAATTTATGAAATCTTTGTTATAAATTGTAGTAAATCATTAAGCAACGAGTTGAATTATCAGGGATTAATATATTAAAGCGTCATTAAATAATAATTTTAGTAATGATATGGCCGAAGTTAAAAACATTACAGTTAGATATTCTCATAACCGACAAGACCACTTTTTTCACAAAACACAACAGTATCCATTTAATTATCTATAAAAATGCATAAATAAAAGTAATCAGTTTTTTTTTAATATAACATTGAAAGCAATGAGGATTATAAGGTCATACTTTAGAATGTTTAGTGATCACCAACATGTAAACTACTTAGTTGCCCTCATTAATTAATTAACAATAAAACATAATACTCGAGTTGTTCTTTACCGCAATCCTAGCTATTGATATAACTGGTACAGATTTTAAAATGTAACATGGCAATCTGCTCCCAAGCTAAGTCAAGTACTTCTGCTGCTGAGAAATTTGTAAAAATACTTTGTAATAGAAAAATGATGTTTGAAGGAGTAGCAACGTACCACATTCATAATTATTTATAAAGAAAAATTACTTTAAATTTATTCCACTTAATATAACGTCATAACAATTTGTTTCTCTTTATTAAACTACGTACCTATTCGATTATTAACTTTAGAATTAGGTACTGTTTCCATAACCAGAACTAATGACTATCATTACATCATCAACTTTTTAAATTTAAAAATAAGCTACATATAAAACTAATATTGCATAATCATTCGTAAACTATAAAAAACACAAGTTTTTAATCAATAGCTATTATCAAACGTGTTGGTATAAAAAGTTTAGTAATTTCGAATTGTAATCTTTTACAGTTCAATGATTTATAGTAAATATAACTAACAATAAGTGTTTATAAGTTAATAAATAATATTATTCTTCCGTTAGTCACTACTCCTCAAATCAATAAGTAACTATGCGATATGAAAAAATTCTGCCTACAGATAATGCAATAGAACTTTATTGAAAAATTCCGAAAGTAAAAGTCATTCATGTAGCTACTTTGAAAATAAAATATGTATTTCCGATTATTATAATTTATTGTTTTTCTTTAGACGCATACAAAACTGATAATTTTATAGTACTATCGTATTAACCTGCAAGTCTGTTCGTATAGATTTTGGTGGAGTTAATTCAAATCTATAAATAGTTATAAATTAACTAAAATAGCATCTGCAAAGTTAAATGAATCAAAACAAATTTAATGAAAATTGGATTAATAAGTAGTGAGTGGTTTACTGTAACTGACAATCTGCCAATTACTATTTGTTACTTATAAAAACGTCTTCCCTTAGTAATGCAAAAACGTGGAGTAGTAAAAATACGCTAGATTCGGTTAGCAACAACCATTAAGCATTCACCATAGTATTAATACAATCTGGATAAAAATAACTTATCGCCGGGAATGTTTGGCATGACGTGCTGCCGGCATGGACTTCATTTGCATACGTAGACCTACAAATTGTAAGGCTTCAATAATAAAGCAGAAACTTCAGATCAATAGAAACATTTTAGTTTAGTGGTTGTAAGAAACCATAAAAAGCATTCTACTATTTAGTTCATAAGTTATTAAATTCCAGAAAATTTAAATCGATTATATTTCTTCAACAGTTAAGATATACGTTAAAAGAAATACTAATAAATTCACTAAACTAATAAATAAAAAAATCAATCAAATATTCCACTGAATCAAGGTTGCGCATTAAAGGATTACTTGACAAGCGCTTTCCGCTATTTAGATAATTCAAATAATATTTGATTCCAATTTTTTCATGTTCCAGAACTTGTAAAAAGTTCATTCGTCTATAACATTAAAAAAATAATCAACCACAAGCTCATAAATCATGCGAACACAATTCTAAAAAGAATCGCTATATATAAACATCTATGACCTACTCTCTAATATCCTGCACTTTTGTAGCAACTATATTTAAAAATGCAAACAAAGTCGATTGAAGCGTATTAGCTAATTTTAAAACTTTCAAATTTTTTATTAGATAAAAAAATTACCATCAGTACATGATTAAGCATTTGGTAGTTTGATCCTCAAAATATCAATTCACCAAATAAATACGTGGTCGATAAGAATAGTTTTATATGTGCATAATTTTGTTTATTCTTAATTTATTGCCTCTGTCATGATTTGATTTAATGCAATAGATCAGTCATGTCAAGTTATTTCCTCTTTTGGAATAAATATTTCAATGACCTCTACAGTCCCCCATATGCCTCATATCTCGATTAATATTTCTTTTAATTTCATTTTTATATTAGAAACAAAAAATGATTTGTATCTTGCAATAATATTAGGCAATCTCGTGATAATTTATTGTTGTAAATTGCAAATGCATAAAAGTTCTAATAAATTTTATTTCCACAATGATGTTATTATTTAGTGGAATCTGTATACGTAGGTAACAAGGTAAAGTATTCACTATTGGAAAAATAATTTAACGAAATTATAAAAATACAAAATATTTCAGTATATTGTGCGATAATTAGATTCGTAGGTACACGAAATCAGTATTACGAAATGACGTTACACTACATTCCCACGTCAATACCAAACTAATGTATAATAACTAAGAAGGCGTACTTTTAACTAGCCATAAAATTAAAACCATACCTATGAACCAACATCTAAACTAATTATAAATGAGACCAACAAATTATGTATGTACTAATCCATAAGAATGTATTTTTCATTAAAGCGCGTTCTGCATGTTTATTTTCAAATGTGTAAGTGAGAGTTTTACTCGTTGAGGTCATTAAAGGCTTTAAGTTTCATTCATATTCTGATTAAATAAAGTTTTGAATTATATCGAAGGTTAGAATATTACTCGATCTACTGTAGTAGGTCATTGGATTTAAAAATGCACACAACGAGCAGGTGTCAATATGTCAATGTTATTTGCATACTCAACATGTCCCCTGCAAATCATTTTCTTAATACAAACTGCTAGCAGTTTATTAATAAGCACTAACTTTAAATAGCATATTAATCGCACAGTATCTGTTGCTGTGCCTTAAATTGCACAATTCTTTTATTTTTTAGATAAAAATAATTTCTTATAAAATAAAAAAATGTTAATATTCTAATTGAACTAATTAAACTGTAACATTATTACATAAAGAGAAAGTCAAATAAAACAGTAGAGTTACGACCATATACAAATTATACAATGAGATTACATTATCTCCGTACTTCAAACCAATGAAGAAAATGTATTTTTATAACTTCAATAAAACGTTTAAGTGGAAATAAAAACCAACTTTATTTTTAAAGACGTGTTTACTATTTATTGATAATAATGCAAATCTCATTTACACAAAAATAATTGACTTGATAATGACCTTTCCTAGGTGCACTGTACAATAATCCTATTAAAAAGTCGTCAGTAACGTTCATAATTTTAAAATAATTGTAAACGCTCTAATATAACAAATCAATTTTTAGAATCAAGTATAAATCAACATCAATTTAATGAACGTAAATTATGATTATTAATTCACTACTACAATAGCCAACGTTGATTTTACATGCACATATTCATTTAAAAAAAAATACGTTTCAATTTGAAGGGTTCCATACGCATCAACAAAAAGTTAAAATTCTTTGCGTAAATTTAAAAACATTATTACGCAGCTATTGAATTTAATGAACTCTTGTGGTACACGAAAAAATATAAAATTTGTAATACGCTTTAGAATGTATAATTATTTGCATAAATTATACAGAGTCTACGTGACAAGAACTTTATGTACATGAATACATGTATTTGCGCCATTTCCAAAGTCTTCATCAAGCCAGTGGATACTTTGCCTCATTACGTCATTCCATTAAAATATGTGATAATTTTAGTTAAAATTATGGCTTGGAAACAAATAATAAACTACCCAAGTATCAGACAACCATTTGCATACAATTTTAACCATTTCCATAATCAATAACTTGACGTAGTCATTACTATTGCTTTCCGTTCCATTATTGTAAGATTTATTGTGAATTAAAATCAATTTTTTTTGGGATTACTTCTAAAAATTTGAAGTAATGCAATGTAATTATCTTCGATTAATCTCGAAATATAGGATTAGTTTTTTTTTAACCTTAAATGTAATTTTATTGATTAATAAATAAGATATAAAAGTAAGACAGAACCAAGGTCAATGTACGTTTTTGTATCCGAAAGAAAAAAACTATAACGTAACCAAGAGAATATTAAATTAAAATATCCAAACAAGTTCTGTTGAGGAATTATGTCTTGTTTTTTGAAAGTCTAACGCCAGCTAGGTGAGACAACCTCAGACAAGACGAGATATGCTCTTGTGCTCTCAGTGTATCACTGCGTTTCTCACTAGTTCGCCATCCTGTTTCTGTTTTTTTAGCCCGAGTTAGAGTTTCGTGTTGGTTACCGCAAATGTACTATACTAGAGAAGGGTGTACATAGTCTAACTCCAGAAAAGGCATTTCACACTAATTTCTCACCCGAATCTCATTTCAGCGAAAGTATTCCAACATGAGTGTATAACCGACATAAATAAAGTAAATATATATAGGTACTCAAAATTCAATAAACTTTATTGAATCAAACATTTTATAGATTGAACGATCAAGTAGTAATTATGGCACTTCCTAGATAGTTCTGTATTTTTTATAATGAGGATAACTTTAAAATCTATAGTTGTGTCGCTAAATGAAACAATCGGGTAATTGGCGGTTTTGTTAATTATATTTTTAATTATGACTTGATAATGTGAATTATAAAATGTATATTTTTTTACAATTCTGATGCACTTGGGAAAAAAAATTGTGCATTTGATCCAAAACCATGATAATCAACAAAATATAAATACTTATCTATATACACCTATATGTACTTACATAATGTATATCGTTATATTTTACAAAAATTAAATTAACGTAAATAATAAACAGTTCTCTACTGTATGGTGATCAGTGATCAGTCACTATAGAACACATAAAAATTATGTTGGTGATCTTTTTTTAAATGAAGTCAAAATCTCCGGGAAACTTTAAAATAATTACCGAGTTAAAAATTCTAATTCTCTTCTTTGTCCATAATGTAGGAAACATTTTTTGAAAATGCATTATACAAGAAGGATGTCAAAAAAACAACATGCAATATAAAAAAAGGTAAAATAATTGATTTCCTAAACAGTAACTTATTCGGGTGAGTTTTTTCCTAACAACTATTAAAAAATAGTCAACATTTTGTTACTCCTAAATAACGTTTTGGATTACAATTTTTTAATACATATAGTTTAGTTCCTGTCAGTTTTGTTGTAATTTAATCGGCACAAAAAAATATTCCAGGATAATTATTTCCTATTAAAATCAGCATTTGTCATCAATAAGTTATTTTAAAATTTATCAAAAAAATGTTCGTTCCCAACTTCCCTTTTTTATAATTGAATAATAGATACTTTAATATTCGAAGAAGTTACATTCACGGAAAAAAAACTAATAACAAAATATAATATCTAACTCAATTTTATCCAATAGACCAGGGGTCGGCAACCTTTCTTGGATACAGAGTCAACTTATACAGCAAAATTTTCAAGCGAGCCTCACATAAGAAACTACTATTATAGTTCAATAAGTTATTAGTTTATTTAAAAATTAAAAATAACTTCAAGTTTAAAAATATTTAAAAAGAAACAATTAATAAAGTTTGTTTCTAAAATAAATGATTTTGTAATGCTTTTAACTAAAAAAAAATCGTTGTATAAATTCAAAAAATATATACCTAATCATTATTATGGTTAAATTATTTCTGGGCGAGTCGCATCAAATAATTTGGATCACAACTAAAATTGAAAAAATAGAATTTAATTTGATTACCCAATACCTATAATAATCATACTCATTACAATAAAGACCTTATAGAAACATTTCATATGATATTGATTTTGTCATAAAATTTCTTGTGTGATTAGAAAAATAATATAAAATTATTAAGCAACATGGTCGCGTGAATAAAATGCACGTGCATGTGTACTATATGATTTGGACGCCAGATCATAAATACTTAATTGGATGAAACATAAATGCATACCAATAACTACGTCAGAATAAACGTAAGTCCAGAGGCTAATGTATTACGACAAACAATTTGAAATCATTATGTGCTCAAATCAGCGGGAGATCAATATGAGACTATTCAAAATAGCATTCCTTTCTAATGTTATTTAGAAAATTATTATTCGAATAATTTTGATTAAACATGTATTATTTAATAAACAATAACTGCATCTTTCTTTGTCCTCATTCTAAACAAAAAACAGTAAAAAGAATATGTGTTCGACACATATTCATTTAGTATTAAGTACTTCTTGAAATTATATGACCATATAAAAAATAAAATGCCGGTACAAATATGTATAAGTATTTGGTTATTAAAAAAGTACCTACCTTCTATTAATATACCTATTCTATTTTATTAATATTTCTAATAACTTAATACAATATGTCTGATATAAGATAAGTTTTAATAAACTTATCAACAAAAGCCATTAACTATATTTCTTAATTAACTTAATATTGTATCTACAAACTTTTATTATGTGATAAAATATAATCTTGTTGCTCTAGTTTTGTTTATAAATTTAATTACATCATACATGGGCAATCTCCGGCCACCGGGACGGATCCAGCTCTACACTTCTTTTGTTCAGCCCTAAATCCTTCTCGGCAAAATTAGTCAGATTTTATTAAACGTAGTTAAATTAAATGATTTTAATATATTTAGTAATAATAGTTCATTTTATTAAATAATTTGGTTTACGCCTGGACTCGAAGTCGAAATGATAATTTGGCCCAAAAACTAAAAAAATATGCACATGCCTGTACTAAACAATGTTAAAAAAATATACAAACCCAACAAAATTTGATTTTATTAATGTTACAAAAAAACTTCTGTAGAAAGGCGAAAAAAATAGAAATTGTATTCACTAAATTTAAAACTTCTATTTAAATACCTACCATTTAAGTATTAAAAAAAAGAAGTTATCAAAGAGTTCAAATTAATAAGATAAGTACGGTTAATATAAGTAACATTTTGTATTATCAATGTGCAACAGGAAAGTAATATTTGATAGTATGAGTATGTTTTGTATAAACCTGGCGTTAAACCATTTAAAAACACTATCTCTGCGCAATAAAATAATAACTTTAAATTATTAAAATCATACTTATGCTTGTAAAAACAACTTTAAATCGAATTTTAATTTATTTATTACCTCATAGAATTATCATAAATTAATCTTTTTCAGATAAAAATCTATTAATAAAAAACGTATCTCCAAAAAGCAGAAAAATAATATAAAATAGATAAACTAACGGTTACTTAAAAAAAAAACTCATTGTAAAGTACTAATTAAATTTTTTAATTTCCCAAAAGACAAAATTTAGTTGTTTATTTAAACAGAATTAAACAAAGAAGGTTTTTTCGTCAAATGAAAACGTTCACTGAAAGCGTTTTAATAATTTATGCTTTCGTTAAATATATTTTACATTCATTAAATAAAAGAATATAACACAGAAAGAATTTTAATTTGTCAAGAAAAAATGAAAAAACATTTTTCTCGGCCATTTCAAAAAGTACATGTTTAAAACAATTAGTTACGAATTCGACTAATTATGAAAATACATAAAAATTACCAGTAATTAAATGTTGTTTGGCGTAATTATTAACAATACGAAATATAAAAGTGCTTAACTTGCGTTACACTGTTCTAAATTCCATCAATTACGAAAGCGTGTATGTATTGCGATCTACAGCACATTCTGACAAACAATTTTTTTACAAATTTATCCCACAAAGTCATACCTATTGGCGTACAAATTGCTATAATTATGGAAAAAATGGTCAATATAAAAAAATTGACGTGTCACTACTATTATGCAATGTTATTCAGAAGAATAACGAAGTAGATTAGCACGCACTAACGTATGATAAACGTCATACCTTTCTGTTATCATTTTTATGAATTACTCCGAAAAAATTGTAGCCGGTTGGGGAGGCACTGATAAATAATAGAATATCAAAAGAAAACTGTCCAACTTTTGTAATATATTAGATTATAAATTTTTTACATGTACTTTTAAGAATCAGACCGTAAATTTTCGTAGAAGTTATTTGATATTTATAACCTAGTAACTAGAAACGTTGAATGAAAATGGGAAGTGACCTTGTTTAAAAAAAAAGAAGCGTACTACTTAATCATCAAATATCGATCCGACTTCCAACACGATTTAAGCCACATTACATCAATCCGAACATAGCATATTGGAACTATAATTAAACAATAAACGTGATAACCAGTTGGCAAAAGAAACCACATATGCCGGTATTGAAAATATCCGTTACCGCTTTTAAAAATACATGTTTTCGTTGATTTACCACAAACCTATTTATAATTGTGATAAACGATTATCTTCAGGTGGCCAATAAGACCGCAATTTTCGATAAGTTATTAGAGCAGATAGGAATTACAGAAAATTCGAATATCGTATATAATCTAATATTTTAAAAAAAAATTAAAATACTTTGATTATTTTAGTACTGACCTTCGTCATTTGTAGCGATATTGGTATATCGGCTTCGCCTTCGAGATCTGACACTTGCACGTCGTCGCCATAAGCATCAAAAAAGTCCGTATGATCAGAGGGTCCACTTAATTCGGAAACAACACTGCTTCCGCAACTATTTCCAGAATCTTCTAAATTCATATCGACATCCTTGTATTGTGTGCCCATGCTCACTAAACTGTATTAAGTTTTTAGTCGAGTAATTTGGCCGAATGGCAAAAACAGATTTAAAATTTTTGCGAAACGATCAAATTTTCGTGCGAACGGTAGATAGTTAATTTTTTTGTGGATATTTAATAAGATGACTTGTCGGACGGTTAATGCACTAAACTGATTAAGTAATTTAATAGAACTTCTCAAGGTGTGACAAACTAGATGTGAAAGTGCTGTTATAAAATTGCACCGAACCGACTTCTCACTTAACAATCGCACGCCACACTGGGACGAGGCAACTGGTTGAATCGTAATATTCTGTAACGACGCATGCGTTCCTGTTCTAGAAGGATCACGTACTTGCGGACTCTCGAATGAATCAAATATTCGTACGTCGTATAAATTCTGGAAGGTGCTGGAATAAAATTTAGGATTGTACTAACTACGTTTATAAAATTCTATCTGTAAGCAAGTGTTGCATACAAACTGCACAGCTGTTTATATGTTACATCACAATGCCCAATAAAATTTCGTGGTTCAACACTTATGCGACCTGTGGAGAGGATTCTAGAATAAACTCGTTGCGAAGCAATCTTCGTACAGGGCCGGCACTAGCCTTTAGAGAAGCTATGTATGAACAAATTATTAATTAATTAATTCTATTCACTTTAAGTAATTAATTTTATGTAAGAAACAAGTTTGATAATACAAAATATTAATTTATCTACATTTTTAGTCGACGAATGTGCTTCGTAAAGATAATTCTTTGTTGGAAGTTGTATATAATGATTGCGTAAAATAACATTTGGATTAAACTTTTAAAGGACGGCAAATGAAGTTATTTAATTTTATAACCATAGCATTAAAATTAATTTCAAAATTTATGATACGAAATGTTCCATTGCAGATTTGTTCCACTGTTTTCTTAATATTAACATACAGTAATGGGAATTGATTTTAAAAAATGCTTCCTAGAACAATTAAATCAGCAAAAATAGTAGGGGAAGATAACCGGTTGTAGACACAGTTAGCTATTTAGGCCATAATTTTTGACCAACTCAATATTTATGCAGAATGAGCATATTATCGGGAAGCTAGAGACCTGAGCTAACTACTGGCAAAGGAATTAATTTTATATCAATTTAAAAAAAAAACATTTTTAACTTTTCATAAAGTAGTCATTTTTCATCATGCAATTTTTTTAACTGGTTGTGGGCACATCAGGAAAATCCCCTCAAAATGGGAAAATATGGAGTAAAACGCCACTATATAGAGAAAAAACATACAGTGTAATCCGCTTATAATGGACTTCAGGGGAACAAGAAAAATAGTCCAGTATAGCCGAGTGTTCGTTTTACCAGAATAATTATTAATCCCCCAAATCAAAATTTTATTGTCATATTTGTTTAATTAACACAATAAAAACACAAAAATAGAACCAGAAAATTTATATATTAAATATTTTGAAAAAAGTTCGTTATTCTTGTTTCTGTCCGCGCTTTATTTATATAATCTTTTGTGTAGAACAAGTTCAACTTTGTTTATTTCTGTCGTTTTTTTATTGAAAATATTTTTGCAATTATTTAATACAATGGAAGGGTTAGGTGGATGAAGGAGGTAAACTAACAAAAGTTGATTTTAGGAAAACCAAGTTTAAAGTTTCTTGCTAATACCTCTTTATAAACTTTTGTTATTATAATAATAGTAGGTGATTTAAATATATTATAAAGTTTTATTTTTGATTATTTATTACCCGAGTAAAAAATATATATATATAATTATATAGAATGATATACAAAAAATTATCCCATAGAATTACATAGCTTTTACCCGCACTGCGATCTCGTGGACTTCGTTTGAGTACCACAAGAACCGCGCATTTTTCTAAGGAAAAAAAGTAATCTAAAAAACTATCTTTATGCAAAATATCACGTCGTAATAATTGTTTATAATTTTATCATATAATTAAATATAATTCAGGGGAGCATTTTTTTTATATATAATTTTTTTTCTCGGGTAATGTGTTTATAAAAACTATGTCACATAGAACGTTTATTTCTACAAAAAACTCAATTTTAACAAATCTAGTAATTTGCTCCTTTATCCATATGACCCTTCAATCGATTGCTTCTTCAGGTCTTATTACACTTCCGTGCTCTTCGTCTTCTGTAACTTTTTCTTCCTGAACGGTACATTATATCAGAGTGTGTATTATAAGCGAGTGCATTATTGGTGGATTCCACTGTAATTTATTCATATTCAAAGCCTTCAGTTATGAAAATAAAATTTAAAATAGGCTTTCGCAGTGAACTTCACGGGATCATCGTCAAATGGCTCCAATGTACGCATCAAAATTGATTTTTGAAAACGACATGGTTAAAAATGCACTAAAAATTCCGCAAAAATTTCGTAAATATATTATTTACAATTTCCAAGTCATATGAATTGGTCTGTCAAAGATGCTCGCCAATCGAAAATCTGATTTTCAATAGTCGAGTTGTGAAAAGAAGTCTGTGTGAAATCCAAAACCCAAAATGTTTAATTTTTTATTTAATTATTGTGAAAAAGTTTTGATATCTTTACATTTTTGTCGTACATGATAATCGAGCGGGGTCTTTGCCCGCCCCCCTCAAATCAGGCCGGGGCTACACCCCTAGACTCCGCAGGGGGGTTATGTTAACATGAACAACAATATTCGACAAATTGTCAGCGAAATACAAGGTTTAAATGGCAAAAACTTAAGTGCCCACAACTAGTAAAATGTAGGTGCCCACAATTGGAAAATTTATAGCTGTCGACAAATGACTGGCAAATTTATTTCGCGAAGATTTTGATTGAATCAAAATTAAAATTATAAAATATATTTAATTTCCTGCATATATTTACATTAGACCGACTTTTTGCAATAAGTTACTTTTATTTATCGCACTTTAAACACAATAAACGATTACACCGCGGTACATTTTTAGAGATGAAAACATGGAATAACGCGTAGCTACTACGCATATGCGTCTGTTCGCTTTATATTAGCAATAAAACAAAGTGCTGACATTGCGAACAAATGACGATCGTGAAAACACCTGTATCTGCTCACGATCAAAAGTTATTCGGGGGTGCTCACAACCGGACAATGCCCACAACCAGTTAACTTCCCCTACATAAAGTGTGTTTATACTATTAAAATTTGTTTATTATAGGTATGTTAGATAAAATATTCGTCTACATGATTTATTTATTTTGAATAAAATATAACTAAAAATATTGACGCAAATAAAATCTTAAACACAAACACATTGAAAGACTCTGTTAAAAAGTTCTTGGAAATTACAATAACCATTTAGTTAAAAATGTGCAAGCTACAATAAAAATGCAATATTATTATTTCAAAAATACACTACGGGCTGTTAAGGTAAGGTAGATTGTTTTTGTAATTAAAGCGACGAGATCTCTTGTCATTTTTTATAGAGAAAAGGTAAAAACCCTTTCTTTAATAGCAGATGAGTTTTAATTACAATAAAGTAGAGTACATGCTTATATGTTGCCATTATTTTAAAGAAGGTAATATTGAAGATAAATCACGTTGTGGGGGCCCTCAGATATTAACAACAACTGACGAAAAATTCTCACTTAGAGAATTCGCAGATTAACAACCACTGATTTTGTTTCAAAATTAAAACAATTTAATGGCAAGGAAGTAGATTCTTCGTTAATAAGAAAAAAAAATAATTTTTAATAATTACAATTCATGTGTTGCAAGAAGCAAGTCACTACTAACTAAAGTGTGTAGAAACAAGAGGCTTCAATTTGCTAAAAAAATACTTAAATAAAGATATCAAATTTTGGAAATACATAAGTTATTGTTATAGACAAAAGTAAGTTTTATGTAGGCATATAAAATAATATGCGACGCAAAAGAGTAAAAAAAATCAAATACTGCCCTAAATTTTAAAAATATTCGCGCAACAGTTAAGCATAGTGCTAAGAATGCTATGGTGTGGGGCTCTTTGAATTAAAATGGGGTTAGTAATTTAGTTTTTATAAACGAAATACTTAATAAATATGGTTATCTGACTATTTTGAAAAAAAAAATGTAAATCATCGGCCCTAAAACTAGGCATGCAAGAGTTTTTTTAAATTTTACCAAGTTAATGATCTCAAGCATAAAGCTTGGAAAGTTGGAATGGGGTTGTTATATAATTGCTCACATGCACTCAGAATACAGATCTTAACCCCATCGAGCATCTTTGGATTGATTTTGAAAAAAAAATTGAAAATATAATAATCCAACAAGCATTGTAAATCTTAAAGCATTTATAGAAAAAGAATGAAATAAAATATCTAATTTTATTACTAAAAAACTGGAAAAAATCTATGTTAAAGCGATTAAGAGATGTAATTAAACATAAGGGATATCACATTAAGCAGTAGGAAAAATTTTGCTAAATTTTTAAAAATTATTTACTAATTTTTATACAATTTTAGAAGAGATCAATGTAGATTTCGAATAACTTTTTCACACCTGTTCAAGCAGCACTTAAACTTTATATTTAATTTTGCAATAATAATGTGTTTAAATTATTAGTGTTATTTGTTTAATATAGTTAACCCATCAATATATAATAAGAATATTTTTTTATATTTTTAATTATTTTTTGATTCGCGTTTTTCTAACTGGATTTGTAATTTTCATTTATTTATTCACACTACTATGTACGTACTATAAGCGCAGGATAAAAGTTACCTATTCTTGAGACTTTAACTCCTCCTTAAGACAAATCAAGTGAAAGAGTTTATCAATTAAAAATATGGTGGGTTGGCCTTAAAATTATTAACAGTGTTTTATTATTCAAGTTTATTTTTCCGAAGTAATTGTACAAATGTTTATTTATCAACCACTTAATATATTACGAAAACAAAAATACTACCAGCTCGTATGTTCACAGTATTAGATGCTGAAAATAGAATTAAATCAGATTGCTCTTTCATTCTACAATTACTATAAACTGCTTATATAGTATTTTTGCTCTTTATAGGTATTATTTACCATTCTTTACAATTTTAGTTTCTCGACAGGATATTATTTTTGTACGATGTTATAAACAATAAACGCTTGTAGTTTTGCACTATGATGAATCCGCTAAATCACGATACGTTAAAATAAACACAATTAAATTTGCAAAATAAAATGTAGACCTTTGTATTGTAAAAAAATGTCGATATTACTACTTTTGTATTTCAAGTGTAGATGAATGGATGACTTTCGTGTTATAATTAAAAGTGAATTTTATATTGATTTTTCGTGTTTTATTATAATATTTTATTACCTAGATACTTTTTAAGTTAAGTTTTTGAACATTTGTGTTTATTAGTTTTAGTGTTTTTAAGTGTAATTTAGGTATTAAATATTGTTCATACATAACTTTCAAATATGACCCGACATTTGAGTGCAAATAAAAACAGAAATTATAGAAAACTAAGTCAGGGCTATTCTGCAAGCGCAATAGCCCTGCAATACAACGTTACAAAACAATGTATTTTAAAAATTAAAAATAAATGGAACAGTGAAAAGTCTATTGAAAGATGTTCTGGAACTGGACGAAAACGTGTAACCACCAGAGAGGAAGACATTGTTTTAAATAGCTATTTAAGGCAAAATCCTTTTACTTCAGTCGTTGCGGCAAAAGTGGCTACAGATTTTACGGCATCTGTAACAACGGCTCGGAAAAGAATCAAAGAGACCGGATTAAGATGCTTTTCCGCGGCTGTAAAATTTCAATTAACCCTGCTAATAAGTGTACACGTATAAATTTTGCAAATACCTACAAAGAAGTGGCAGAAGACTTTTGGAAAAAGTTATATTTTCCGACGAAAAATCTTTTCAAAACTGTCGTAATGGACATATTAAAGTATATAGAACACACAATACGAGATTTGATGAGCGATTTTAAACAATGTTCACAAAAGTGGTCGATTTTCTGTGAACGTATGGGGTGGATTAATAGTAATGGTCCGGGAGTGCTGTGGAAATTAGAAAATAATTTAACGGGGAGTATTATAAAATATTTTGAAAATGTAATGCTTCCTAGCGTAACTAGTTGCTGTGGTACGGATAGTTTTATATTCCAACAGGTAAATATCTTTTACCGCGTATTATTACCTTTTTAACGGTCTATTGAATGCATAAATAACATTTTATAATTTTATAGGACAATTCACCTGTTCATACAGCGCGAATCGTTAGGAATGGGTTAGAGAAAAGGAAATTTCGTTATTATCTTGGCCATCCAGGAGTCCTGACTTGAATCCCATCGAAAATGTGTGGGTTGGATGTCAAAACAGCTGTACGAAGCTAATTTTCGTGCTACCAACGCTGACATATTATGGGACGAAATTGAAAAATTGTGGGATTGTATTCTGAAACTTTAACAACAAATTTAATTGCTTCAGTTCCTAATCGATTAAAAAGTGTAATTGAGTTACATGGCAGTTGGACCAAATATTAGTTTGTATATACCTATTTATGTATTAATTTTTATAGATTAATTTTATTAATTTTAGATTTTAAACATTTGTTTTTTTTTAAATACTTACAGTAAGATTAGATTTTTCTATTAAACATGCCACTTGGATAGACATAGTTACACACCCAGTTAATAACTTAGGAGGATAACTAATATGCATCTGAATATAATAACTACATAACTACAACGTAGTATTATTCTTGGTAACTTTTAAAGATATAAATAGTTCATATATTTGTGCCACATAGTTTCAACAATTATGGTTACTATGTCAATATCTAATTAATTTAGATTTCATAAAAACCTAATTTTAATATGTTTAAATACCTAGGTGTTAAAAATTATTTGAATAGCTACACATAAATAAATGGCACCTTAGCATTTAAGATGAATCACTCAGTCTAGATTTTATTTATTAGACTTCTTAATTGGTATTATTACAAGCTTTAATGTTTTCATTAAATTAATAAACATAAAAGTCTAACACGATTCTAAAGTAGTAAATAATAATATACCTATAATAGAAAACTATAGTGTTATAATACTCCAAATCTTTTATGTAAGCAGTTCAGTTATGACAACATAAGCTCCGGGTTTATTTTATTTTCTTAATATCTTAATTGGTAATAAAACGTGACTGATAAAGAAACACTGCTAAAATAATTGTAAGACCAACCCACTATATGTTATTTTGATAAACACTCTGACTTGATTTGTCTTAAGGAGGAGTTAAACGCTCAAGAATAGGTAACTTTTATCCTGCGCTTATAGTACTATATAGAAACTTGTATTTTTACAAATATACCTATATTTATGATCGTCAAATTCTTCTATAAACATGTATTGTTTTTTTATGTCATTAGTCAATACAATATAAAAAAAATTGTATTATTTTAGGTATAGATCTTATGAAACGATTTAGTCTGTATAATATTTACATCTTTTGTAGGTTCAAAGAATGCAAGCATTTTGTTTCTTTATAAAGTAAAGGCATGTAAAAGACATTATTTTATTCATTTTAACACAATATGTAGTTTATTTAATAAATAAATTATTGAATTTAATATTAATCTTAAGCAAATAATGTTAAGTTATTTCTCAACTGAAACTTGCTCTAATTTATTTTAAGCTACCTAGATTGGTAACAAATCTTCAAACATCTTCGTTAAATGTAGTCTTAGGAAAAACCCAGAAGATCGTTCTAGAATCTACGTTTTTCTTCAATCCAGTATCAACGACCTTATTTTTTGTTAAGCTTTATAGGCTTTTTATTATTAACTCTAGCATGCCCACGCATTCAAACAGTACAGAAAATAAATAAAACTGCATACCTACTATAAATTGATTTTTAAAACTGGAGAGCATCTAAATATACTAAACATGTTTTCTTAACTTGTTATTTTAAAAGTAATACATTATAAAAAAAACTTACTAAACAATATTAGAATATTTAATAAAAATATGTATTTACAATAAGCCAAGTAATTTGCATTATATCTATTATTGATAAATATTGTTAGCTCGCAAATTAGCCAATTATTGAATATATAGATGTATATTCAAAATATGAATAGAAGTTAATTTTATTTAAACATATTAGCGAACTAGTAAAATTTACATTTTAATTAACATTAAAGTATATCAAAGTAAGTATCTACATATATAAAAAGTCATTAATATTATATACGTATAAGTATCTATTTTTTACAAAAAATACATTAAGATAATATGTAGGTATGGTCTATATATTCTAGTTCAAGTAAATATTACCTCTCTACGATGTATTTGTAAATTTAAAAAAATTGTATAGACATAAAATCTTACCACTCAATCTAGTATAAAAATAATCGACAAATATGTTTCTAATTGTATGTAGTAAATATCTAAATATAAGGTGTTGTTGATATAATTAGATGATTTTAGAATCAAAAGCATTTACTAACAGTTATTTTTTAAACTAACACTGAAAATATTGGGTTAGCAAGAAAGTGTTTTCGGTTTTTTAGTTCCAAATAAAACACATTTTTTATGCAAAGAACTTTATTCAACTACATATAAATATACCAATGTGTTCAATGATCTTTTGTCATTTTTCTGGTAACTTTATGATTCTACATTTGTAGAACTTTTGGCCCATATTATCAAAAAACTCAATCGAGTGCTATTTCAGGTCGTGATCATTATTGAAATTTTTACCATTTAAAAAGTATTTTAAAGATCGATCTGATGGTAGAAGGTCAGGGCTATATGTTGAATATGACATCAGTTCCCAACCAAACTTCGATAATTTTTGAGGCGTCACTAATGTGTGAGATCGAACGTTGTCATGATGGAATATAATGCCTTTACGATTAGTTAATTCTAGCCGTACACCTTTGATTGCTTATTCCAGGTTTATCAGTTGTTAACATCTGAATTGATCGTTTAGTTTCTTGGAAGGAGCCCTAAACATACAACACGTTTCTAATATCACCAAACTGAAAGCATGATTTTTTTATGCAATTCAGCTTTTGATCTGACTTGTGCTGGTCCATCACGCTTGGAAAATGATTGTTTTTGATTAATGTTATTGCAGCCAATCCATTTTTTATTACCAGTGATGATTTGTTTTAAAAAAAGATCGATTTCGTTGGTCACTTTTAAGTGAAAAATTTCCAAAACAAAATTTTTTAAAGTTATTATGACACGTTTGTTTTGTTAAGCATTTGTCGCCATAAACTTTACACAAGTGTTTGTGCGCCTCTTAGTCCGGTCAAATTAGACATAAAATAGTGGTCAAATAACAAAAATTCCGACAGAGCTAAATTTTGGTTGAGACTTTGGGACACCATTAGAAATAAAGTGTCAAAAGTCCCCATTGATCCCATGTGTGCTAAAAAAGTTATTCGGGGCCAAAGGTCAAAATTTGAGATTTTGAAATTTTTTTTTGAAAACGGTAGTTTTATTAAAAAAGTACTTCAGACAAAAATTATAGATCTTAAAATTATCTACAAAAATGGTCAGTATACTTTTTTTTCTAAGAATCACCATTCGTGAGATATCGCGATTCTACACTAAAGGAAAAATTTAAAGGGTCAAGAAAATTTCCTAAATTTTTTGGTAATTTTTGACAGACTGTATTGCTTAAAATTGCGTGATAACGGTGACTCTTAAAAATGTTGACTAAAAGATCTGAAAACTAGAATCTTGGAGCTTTAAAAAGCCTTTTTTAAATTTTAGATACGACCATTTTTTACTGAAATACAGCTTGTCAAAAATCACCAAAAGATTTAGGAAATTTTCTTGACTCTTTAATTTTTTCCTTTAGTGTAGAACTATTTTTGTAGATAATTTTAAGATCTATAATTTTAGTCTGAACTACTTTTTTTAAAAAACTTATCGTGTTCGAAAAAAATCCCAAAAACCTCAAATATTGACCTTTGGCCCCGAATAACTTTTTTAGCACACATGGGATCGATGAGGACTTTTGACACTTTATTTCTAATGGTGTACCCAAGGTCTCAACCAAAATTTAGCTTTGTCGGAATTTTTGTTATTTGAAATGTCTATTTTGACCGGACTTTCTTGCCAACCCAATACTTCAATAAATAAAAAAAATATATGTTTGTACAAATATGTATAATTAAAAACTATAATAAATTAATTTAGTAAATAAGTGTCCTATAATTTATACTTTCAAAAATACTAGTTTTGATAATTTTTTAGTAACCCTAAAAAATTATGAATTCACGTTTATAAGTTTTTTTTGTTTGTTTTGGACTTAATACAACACTACAGCCGTTTATAAGTAACTCGGAGTAAAAAATATGCTTCAAAAAAAATTACGCATAGGTGTTCTATACAAAACTACTATTGCCAGAGATTTATCAAAGCCGCTAAATGATAGGTAAAATAATATTAATAATAGAATAATACTGCTGGACAATTAAGGCAAAAATATCAGATATTAAAAATTATCAAAATTATAGATCTTGTGATAAATAAATGTTAATTTTTTTTAAGGAAAAATTTTTAACTTACCTATTATATGTTGAAATTATCAGTCAGATTTAGTAGTCTTTTTCCTCGATATATTTGTCAAAACCGCAGTAAAATAAAATCAAGGAGTAGGTAGCGCGCAAATATTTAGCAAATATCTCACTCTGGTTAACGCAGTGGTTTCCAACCTGTGGGACGCGCCCCCCTAGGGGGGCGCGAGACTGTTGCAAGGGGGGCATGCAGCTGTTTCCAAAATATCATTTTCGAATACAAACCAAAAAAGTCGAATAGGTATCAAAAAAATTTTATGTATATTTTTACATAACATTGTATATTATTTTGTAGCCCATTAAATAAATTATAATATCAGTTGAGTATTTATGAAATTAGATTGTTAGAAAAATTAAGAGGGCGCAACAATTTTTTTTTTAAAGGGGGGCGCAGGTACAAAAAGGTTGGAAACCACTGGGTTAACGCATTACTAAGTTTCAAGTCAATATCGTCGAAATCAAAAAAAAATCAAAAAGAGTTTTGTTCAAAACTCAAAAGTGTATGTATCTACGATACTAAAAGTTTTAAACAGAGCTTATTGAAATTAACAGTGTCGCTTTCTTAGGTTAAAACTATTTATAGATAAAACATTTTATTTTGTAGCCGAAAATTTCGTTTTTGATATATCTATTAAGTCTTAATTTGATATTTTATCACAGTTATGTTACAAACATTTTTTTAATAAGTAATTTGATATTTAAAATTGTTCCATTTTTTGTCTGCGTACTTTTTGATCAGTAATAATAATAATCAAAGAATACAAAAACAGTTCTTTGGGTTATTTTGTAAATAAAATATATTTATAGCCAAAGTTACAACTTCGGTTTGATACTTTTAAAATACAATAGGCCGGTCGCATTTGTTTTAGACATGTCTACGACATGTATCAGACACGTCGTTCCATTTTAAAACACAGCGATAACTATGACGATTCGTACACCAAGCAGACAAGCTGTAGAAACGATAAGACTTGACGCATACAAATCTTATA
This sequence comes from Sinopyrophorus schimmeli, assembly GCA_036325965.1. Lineage (NCBI taxonomy): Eukaryota > Metazoa > Arthropoda > Insecta > Coleoptera > Elateridae > Sinopyrophorus > Sinopyrophorus schimmeli. The sequence continues at coordinate 5,706,008 of JARFIZ010000001.1, forward strand.
CGACACGGCTTGCTCGAATTTCAAGCGACATTTGTCTGCGACAGCTGCAACATATGCATGCACAATGGAAGATAATGTGAAATTGTTGCAAATAATAGAAAAATACCCTGTTTATATGATTATACTGTATGGATGAACCCAATATTTTCGAGCTTTTTTCTTCGTAATATTATTAGCGACAATATTAGTGCATCTTCATCCGACGACATGTTGTATTGATGTGCGAAGTACAGCTTTGTTTTATACATTTGAATGAAGCGACGTGTCGTATACATGTCGTAGACAAATGTCTAAAACAAATGTCGTATAAGTATGCGACCGGCCATAGATGCTTTGGTAAATCTGAGATTTTAAAAATTTATTATAAAAGTATAATTTTCTTCCTGAAAAGCAATAATTGTTAGATCGGTATACTTTGATTACATTCTCTTGTACATAAATAACGAAACGCTCTTGACAATATTTTTACGGATTTCTAAAAATGAGCTGTCTGATAGGTATTTAGAAAAATATTTAATAAGAATAACTTTTTATAATTTGGAAACAGGACGTAATTATGAATAAACGGATATGGAGTGATAAATATTATAATACATTATCTTTTATCTTAATTCCGTATAAGTTTAACTGAAAAGATTAATTTTAACAAAATATAAAATTTAATAATAACTGATAATCGTATTAACTTGTTATTTACTGTTTTTAATAATAGACTAAACATTTGTAGGAAGCCATCACTTAAGATAATGCACATCTCACTTAAATTGATAGCGATATTAGTAGGTATAAGTATTACGTATTTATGTAAGCATTAATATTATAATGATATTTAAAAAAAAGTAATAAATTGAAACCTGTAACTAATAAAAAATAAATAAATTATAGTGACAATACAAAATGTTCTAATTATTTTTGAGAAACCTTTTGGAGACTAGATAAATATAAAAATGGTTAATGAAAACAAATTGTATCTTATAATGCGCTTTAGATAATACCTATACCAAGAAGGAAAAAAACTACCTAATCAGTTAAGGACTCTAAGTAAAATAAGAAACGTTTTGAGTTTCCAATCTTTTTTTAAATTTCTAAAATTATCTACGAATGTAACTTGTCAAAATAATTTTAATATGCATGTGAATCGTTTCACAAAAATTGTGCATTACATACCTATCTTTGCAAAACTATGATCCTTAAAAGGCAAATAATTAAAAATTTGAAATTAGAACAAATTTTTTGTGCCACCTGCCATGTATTTAATTTTTTCTTTTCGATATAGATGATCAGAAACGTTTCAAATAAATTTTTGATTATACATTTTCTGTTTTATGTTATGTCTTCATTCTTAGGTAACCTTTTTACGGTTATCTGCAAGTCGAACCACTAGTATAAGAAAAGTGGGTGCTAGATTATTTTGCGTCTAAAACCTTTTAGTTTATTGTTCTCAATCTAAATCTATGCAAATGGATGTAGTCAGGGCATTTTCTATGTAACTTTAAGTTTGTGCCTTAGTACTTTGTCAAAATTAAAAGTAGGCGCCAAAAAGTTTGTATATTTATTTCTGGGTTGTGTAAGTGTTAGTAACACTGTTAGTTTCTGCCTGCACAGATTAGATAGAATACAGATAGGTGACTCTTTGTTCTTTAACGTTTGAAAAGTAGGAGTGACAATCTATATGCGCAAACATTTTTACATAAGCGCAATATTGCGAGTTCTAAAAAAAGATTATACTTCTTATTTTATGGTTATTTATAGAGCTTCTTTTTTATTCAGTAATTTACTAATAAAGATAATAATTAACAAAATTACTTTTGTATTTGCAATAAAATTATTTCCTTAACATTCTGGCAGGCATGCCCAAGATTAAATCATCAGCTACAGTAAGAATTTCTATCAGAGTCTTCAAAAACTTTATTTATAAGTATAAATTAAAATGAATCAAACAAATACGTGCACCAATAAAACTATTTCGGTTTCCGTTACTTTTTGAGTAAATTTTTACAAATAGTCTTACATTATTTTTCTAATAGAGTGTAAATTGTATAATTATTCATATACCATATAATCTCAAGGGTATAATAGATGATATAAACTCTTAATTTTTAAAAAGTGCCTAAGGATTTCTTTTTTTTTAAATTAAAGTTTGGGCCAATGTTGTCCTGAGAGGAGATATACTTTAACCCATAAACTTCTCATGCAGAAATATGTGTTTCAAAACAATCGTGGAACAATGTAAGTAATACAAAGTGATAATTAGAACACATAAAAAAATATTTTTTGACTTAAAAGATTTAAAAAAAATGAAATTGTACGAAAAATCGACTTTTATTGGAAAATCTAAAGTAAGCTTACAAAAATCAACAAACATTCGCTACTATCAGCCTTATAACTCCGTATCATTTAAGTCATCTTGAGAATCATATTTAGGAATATTTTCTTACATTAGGTAGGTAGGTTGATAATATTTAAAGAAAGACAAGGTAACATGACGTGAAGGGTGAATAAAAAATATCAAAAAAATAAAAATAATCCTTAAAGATTTGAAATTAAACATTAAAAATTAGGTGACACTTTCGGGAATAGAAAAACAACCCTTTCTTATAAATTTGGGAACTCCTATCTTGCAAAGTACATGGTCAAAGAAGTAAAGTTCTTCATCTTTAATCGCTGGCCAGCGCCAGCACGCCTTGCCTTTTTTTTGAGAAGTCACAAAGGTGCCTTTTGTGGTGGCGGACAAAACATGTCCAGGATATTTTTTTGTGTTACATATTACGAGAACATGGTCTCCGACATCTGTATCAAAGAAGGATACTTTAGCCCATGGGCCCAAGTAACCCGAAAATGCGGTCAAAGTCTTATTATAATCACCCGCTAAATAAAAGGTAAAATACAAAACGACAAAACAATTGCATATGCTATTCCTAACCTATTCTATCTAACGAACTCAGGTTATGGTAACAAAAATGACAAATGTATAATTACAGACAATCGTTTATGTAGTAAAACCCCTAGAAATCAATAAAAAAAGCCGCACAAATTCATGGTTGCTTTGCACTGGTGACAACTAGCCCCCGTTAACTTGAGACAACTTTCCCCAAAACGGTTTTGGACAATAAACTCCCAAAATAAATTTAAATCAATGGTCATTTAAGAAACCATATGAATAATGTCATGAAGCATATCTTAAACATCATAAATACACGAAAGAATATATCACTATGCAAAATTTAAATATACTTACGAGACTCAAAACGGATTCACAAAAAATTACTTCCACTGTACAAAAAATACAAACGTATATATTTCTTATACGGTATTTCAGAGCGAACTGAAGTGAAGTACGCAAGGAGGTATTGTGCTCGGGCTTCTTTGACACGGGTAAACAAATTTATTAATTCATTAGGTTTGCTGTTATGGCTTATGGTGACAACCTACCCGTGACACAACCATACCCGGTCTCCCCTATAATCCAGTGATTGCGATGTGGCAGGCAGTTAAATCTTTTTCCCGATTTGGGCCAAAGTTATCTCCTTGGGTCAAAGTAACCCGCAGTTACGGTACATGTTTATATCCTACTACCTCGCCCGCCCCGGCTTTGAACGGATATTGTAATTCCAAACTAAAAACTTATTTTTATCAAAATAAAATATAGCTTATATTTTTAAGAGATAGTGTAGCTTTTTATGAGTGAAAAGAAATTTAGAATCAGTTCAGTAGTTCAAGAGATTACTCCCTACATACAAACAAATTACGAGTAGTTTAGCAGTGTTTCTAAAGTATCAGTTATTTGCCTTTAAAAAAATAAACATAAACCCTAAATTGTATTATGTTTTATTAATCTTTTATTATTACTGACAAAAAATAGCTAATTAACAGGTTGCATCCTAACAGACAGTCAACACTTTGTTTTACTTGCTATTGCAAGTATAAACAGTATTAATCACATTAGTTTTTCAGTCATTTGTGACTTAGTTCTTTATTTCAAAGCAATATTTAGCGCTTGTTGTATGGATACATAAGATAACTAGTTAAAACTTATTGTTAAAAAGACTGCACGTGTTCAAATAGGACATAAGCAAGGTCACTATCACAAATGTTCCCATTTTATTTTTATAGATATTTATGTATATCGTTAAATGGTTGAATTGGTCCTCGAATAAACTTACGCGAATTGATAGGTACGTTTTAGTTTACACTAAATGTAAGAAAATTATTATGGGCACAAGAAACTAATTGAAATTAATATTATACAATTTTCCAATTGTTCTGTAATTATTTATATGTAAGTTAATTTTAATATGCAATTAATGTAGAATCTATTATTCTATTTCTATTTTTTTTTACTATCTGTATGATGTTGACAAACAATTAAAAAATAATAATTATAAGTTAATATTGATCTTTTGAAAATATCATATGAGCGCGTGCTGCTGAAATAACACTTATGATGCTGCAAAATGGTGCAGGAGCTCTTCACCATAGAATGATATTCTGGAGACCATCACACAGCTCTTCAATTTTTATTAAAGTTGCTTGTTAATAATTTGAACACCATGTAAGACTTTTTGTAATATCTTTTTCCTGTATCTTTTAAAATAAAGTTTGTAATTCCCAAACCTTTTCTTACTACCTACCCCCCACCCTTGATGTTTTTTTTATTTTTACAATGTAATATTAGTTTGAGATGATACCAAGTATTTATACAATACCAAACTCTTCAAAGTGCTACTAATAAAGAAAATTCTCATATGGCCTAATTTATCTGACAGTTGTAGTATATTTAGGTTTTTAGAATATACCGTATTTCTCAATAGATAACACACGCGTTACCTATACAAAAAAGTTAACTTTTGATAAAATATGAACCTGCGCGTTATACATTAGAAAACCTCCAGGGCCAGTAATCACAAAAAATTATTAGCAGTCCAAACTATTAATAAGAAAATGGGAAAAATTTTGGAAATTTTACCACTCATAACCCACACTTTCATAAATTACACCTTATCTTCTCCTCTGGCAGTAACGGTTTGTATTTCTTAACTCTACCATTAGTGCGCGTTATCCATCGAAAAATACAGTAATAATAATAGAAGTTGTAATTAAAAAATACATTGATTTAAATAAAGAATTTCTTTCATTTTATATACTTACCTAAATGTATAATTTGATAACCAGATAAAATAAATTCTGATAAAAACCTATAATACATCAAAATTGCGCAAGGTGATAATTGATTAAAACAAATTATGTATACAGTATGTAATTAAAAAAGATTTCACTGAATTTTATTTAATCCATATTTACTTACAGATAAAGGTAATAATAATTTCTAATATATAAAATTAATTGATTACAACTTTGTTTACAAAATATGATAATTGAGTTTAGAGTACTACGAAATATAAGTAGTATTACTTATAAAAAATTCTTAAAAATTATAGGTAAGTATTATACTAAAACTTTTGACCTGAAGGTTTTATTTTGAAAGAAGATTGTGACAGTCTTAAAAACTGGTTCTTGAGAAAATATATACACGGAGAAAAAAATATCCTTAATATAACTATCTAACGTATACCCAATTGACCTATTGTTCTGACAAGGATTCGAATGTCTAATTTAACGATATTTATAAGTCAATTTGACAATCCATAGTATGATCAAAACAGCTTTACATAGTATACTTATAATAAGGATTCGTTTATTTGTTTCACGCGTTCAAACGAAAAGCTTTCGTGAACGTGTGCAGTATCCGTCGTGTAGGTAACTGGATAGTTAATTTGAGGATTTGAATAGCTATAATAGGGATACGTATGGTTATTATAACGATATTTTGTTCTCCGTGCATATCCGTTAAATCACTATGACAAGAATCTTTTGAATGTCTAAAACAGTAATACGGATCGTTACTATAACGATCCGCAATAAGGATTCACTGGATAGCTAAATTAGCTATACGGCGTATCCTTGTGAAAGATAACTATCCAACGGATAGCTATAATAAGGATACGTATGCTTATTATAAGGATATTTTTTTCTCCGTGTAGTTATTAATGTAATATATATTTATTAACGTTATTCAGGGATAATAGAAAATAAATTTGAAAAATTAAAGTTATAGACAAACAACCAAAAGCTATGTTATTTTTGGAAACGAATGCAGAAGGTAAATTCTTATGTGGGTAGGAACAAAAGTGCTAACATTCTTGGTCATTACAGGTAATGCAAAACTTCTCTTTAATTAAGAAGAAATCCACACGGAGAAAAAAATATCCTTATAAGAACTATCCGTGTCGCTATTTTAGCTATACGTAGTATATCTTTCACAGGGATACGCCGTATAGCTAATTTAGCTATCCAGAGTTTCCTTATTGCGGATATTCAAAGTGACATTTCGTAAGAACAACGATTCGATTGGCTAATTTAGCAATAGGGCGTATCCCTGTGAAAAATAACTATACTACGGATAGCTATAATAGGGATACGGATAGTTATTATAAGGATACCATTAATAGGTGCCTTTGAGGTTACGTTAGATAGTTGTTATAACGATATTTTTTTCTCCGTGCACTTTATACAAAAAAAAAAAAATTAATAGTAATTACAATAATTTTTATTTAAAATAACTAACCAATTACTATTTATCGATAACACGAATATTAAGATTTCGAATAAACTGATTAAAGTCTACGTAAGTAATTACCTAATACATGGATCATTTGACGAAAATGAATTATTTTGGCAAATAACAATTTACGATTTTAAATTATGATTTTTTCAAACTTTTTTGGTTAACTCCTTTTTTACAAGTGTGGATATTTATTCTCCAAATCAACATTCATTTCGTTGCTTGAAAAATGTCATACTAAATTAATTACTGTTGATGAAGGACTAACGAGAAGATCAAATGAATGAAATTGTGCAACATGTGCAAACAAATTACTATTAAATTCTTTATTTGGAAAATTAGTAAAATACAGAAAATTAAACATGAAACTCAAATAGTACTTAACAATGAGCAATTATTATTTTCTGATCGTAATTTTTATTCCAAGTCAAAACTACAATCTATGACAGTAAGCATATTTAAAATGTCATCAAGGCACCTGCAAAATATTTATAAAACTGCAAACTTATAGAAAATTTTTCTCTGGCTTCATACTTGCTACAATTGAGCGAAACTTAACGAAACTGTGCAGTAACTAAAACAATACAACCTATTGCTAACCAGATTACAATGCCTGCATCTTTACAAGTAAAGATGAAAATTTTATTGGATCACGGACGTGGGTAGAATTCCTCTACTCATTGGCGGGGTCCGCCAATGCATTTTTGCAGTTTCTTCACTAACTTTGGGGTGAGTAATTATACCCCCTTCTGAACAGTAGGTACTTATAATATTTTTAATATTTCTCGACAATTATTTGAATTTGCTAACTTACAATGATTTTTCATTTATTATTTAGTATTTATGATAACATCTATAACTTGGGCGATTAGAAAAATAGCATTTAAGCCTTATAACAGTGTAATTTATTTTATACATATTTTATTCTAAAGTTCTGGGAAATATAAATCTGGAATAAAATAAACCACGTTTAATATTTTTATGGTTCGATCGCTTTCTGAGAACTAATAAACGAATACGAATATATTATATTAGTTACATTACACTAATCGCACAAAGAATTAAATTAAATAGTGTAGGTATATTTCAAAATAATAACTGCATTATTTAAAACTACAATAAAATGACTTTTGTCACTTTTATACGATATTTGTTTCTTTATTAAAAATTCACATTTTATCTAATAAAAATATGCAAAAAACTTAGGTCTTATCACTATAATAACTGAAATCCAAAATAAACGTAATTATGCTTATGTAATATTTATATGCTGCTTTACATAAAAATTACCAAATGGCTCCTTCTGAAATAAAAATGGTTATGTTACATAGGTAGGGGAGGGTGGCCTAAAGCGGGTAGGTAACCCAAAGCGAGTAACGGCCCTTATATGGATATGTTATATATTAGCTGAAATTTATGTAGTTATTTACAATGCCAATATCCAGCCCTATTGATGTCATACTACTTTTGACACCTAAGTTGCTTAATAACGTCAAAAAATTAAAAAACAAAAAATTAAATAATTTTGTAAAATGTTTGAAATTAATTTAACTTCAATTGCTACTAAAACCCTTCACATTAAACCATTTTTTATAATGCAGTTTTCTTTTACAATAAACTAGTTTTATTATTTGACTAAATATTTTAATTTCCATTCATTATTTTTTACGTTATTGTATCAAAACTAAGAAATGTGTGTTTGGGTAAAGCGGGTAGGTACCCTCTTTGCCTGTACCAGAAGGAGTAATTTTATTATAATTGATAGGAACTAGTTGATATGAATAAATTGGTATTAAAAATAAGTGATTTAAAGCGTTGAAGCAATTAAGATTTAAAAACAATGGTAAACCGAAGTTTTATTAAGATTGGAACAAGTTAGCAGTTATAATATGAAAATGCTTAATATAACTTAATACTAATGTTACTGTCAAGAATATGTCAAGTGTAGATAATTTTTTTTAAAGGTTTTGGTTAATCCGATTGGTTTATGAGAGCCTACCCGCTTTAGGCCCCACTGTCGGGCAAAGCGGTTAATTTCTGACATTTTATATTTTTGAATTTAGTTCTACAATTAAAGCAAAAATGTGATTATTTTTTTTTATAAAATTAAAGTTTAATAATTGTATTACGTAAATCTAAAAAATAAACACTTTCTTTTTAGCCGAAGTGGTTCATATTAATCGATGAACCTTAACCTACCCGCTTTAGGCCACCTTCCCCTATACCCATTTTGATCAAAATGGCATGAACTTTCTTAGTCACCTTATATTAAGGGCTGTGGAAAACATAAGAAATATATCTATAGTTGTAGAACCGGATTACAATAAATTGTAGTGCTATTATTGAGAGATATAGGTTCATTAAATAGAAATTATTGACATATACATATTGTTTATGTATACAGAATGGGTATGTTTACTTACCTCTGTACATACATAACAGACAAAAATATTAAATTACTCTGCATAAATATAGTAGGTGCTTGAAAAGATACAGTTTCAATATTGATGATAGGCGGCTGTGGAACACGTAAAGAACTTTTGATCTATACTACTTCATGTTTTTTGTTTATGAAATTTAATGTAAAAATATTTTATGGGAAAGTGTATTCGGATTAAGAGTTAATAAAGATCCATATAAACCAAAACAAGTTGCCGAAGGTCACCTGCTTCGCTTTGCGTTTACATTTTTCTTTCAGCAGTGGTAACGGGTTCCCAGTTTCACTCTCGTAACTCCAAGAACAGTAATAGTATCAGCCACATGTAATAATAACACTGGAGACAACCTTCAAACTGTTTAGTTAAATTTATCTAACTATACCTTTTTTTTTACTGAAACTGACATCGAGAATACTGCTATAAAATGAATGAATAAATTTTGTTACAAAATGGTTAACCACAATTTACTCAACCGTAAATGTATTAAAAAAAAGTAATTTATTAGGTTATAAATGTCAGAATAAATCTTACATGTATATTTTTCAGTTTTTAAATGTCCAAGCATAACATCACCCTGCTTCATTGACGGAAAATAATTGTTAATGTTAAAGGATATCTGGATATATATATTGATAAAAAATTATGCCTCGTTTAGTATACATTTTTTATTAATTAGCTAGTATTTATTATCAACAAATATAAGGTAAAAGTACCGGTTTTGGACACGTTAGGCCCAGTTTTAGACACTTAAGTAATTTTGATAAAATACCTTAAAAAATACGAAAAAAACATCATTGATGTTTCTATCGTAGTTAAACATACATTAATTACACTTATAGCAAGTAGCGATAATTCTTATATTTGACATTTGTCAAAATAAAGTGGAAAATGTCCACAACTGGTACAGTGTCGAAAACCGGTACTTCTACCTTAGATTTATTTATAACTATACAGAAAGTTGAAATAACAAATTATATTTTTAAACGATAAATAAAAAAAATTGAATAATGATACTTTATTAGAAATTTGTTGTAAATATATTTTCAGTAGAATTTTTTTAAACGAAATTATTGTGTATTACATTTGATAAGTTCCTTATTTGGAGTTAATGTTTCTCAACCGTTGTTAGTTAGAAGTCTATTAGTGTATAATAATCTACAATGATAAAGACATAGTCAAATTTTATCTTGAAATCACAAAGAAAAAAATACATTTTTTTATTACAATGTAGTAAGGGAGTGTACCCGGTTGTGAGACGGGTTTTGTTTATGAGCCAAAATTTTTTACTGGTTAAATAAAGTCGGGTGTTCTATTCATTGTTGGAAAGGTAATGAAAATACACAACTTTTATCCGCAGAAAGTTTTGTGATTCCATTAACATGCAAAATATTATGACCAATTTTCTAAGTGACGGTTTTTTGACAAGAAAAAAATTTGTATCTAGTTATGAGACACCTACAAAAATACATTAAACATTGTAAAATATAAAGTAAAAACCTCATATCTATTTCAAAATTCTAATTTTTTATGCTTTCCATAATTATTATTTATCACTTTCCTCTTCATAATCGTCGCAATGTTTGCATGTGTAGATGCTTGCACACGTGTTTGCGCACTTCAAAAGAACTGGCCGCTTGCAAATATTGCATTTGATGTTGTTAACAGCGTTCAATTTGTTCGGCAACAACTTTATACTAATGATGTTTTTGCTTTGGAACCCTTGGGTGGTGGTAATATGCTGTGTCTCACACCCGGACAATGACGACATTTTGAGAATTAAAAAAAAAATTGTTTTCCAACCACATATTGGCCTAATCCAATATTGGATCGTAAAATATAAGAAAAACACTAAATCCTATACATTACACTTTCCTTTTTCAATTGATTTACATGAAAAAAATAACATTTTGAAAAAAATCAAAAACGTTTTTAACCTGCTATTTTACATACGATGTTTGCAGTTGATATAAGCATGGCGTCGATTCATTTCAGTGTTAGTACAAAAACTAACTAATAACCAAAGAACTACTTGACAGTAATCAGATCGGCCATATTGACATTGCATAATAAAAATAATTGACTGTCTCATATCTGGAGCCTGTCTCATATCTGGAGCCTGTCTCATACCCGGGAACACTCCTCTACCTATGTAGTAAAGAATATTTTCAAGTAAACAATAAGTTTTTTTACATGGATTAGTAACTTTAGTAATTTTTTAATACAATAGGGGAAGTTATCCGGTTGTAGGCACAGTTAGCTATTTAGGCCATAACTTTTGACCAACTCAATATTTTTTGCAAAATGAGCATATTATCGGGAAACTAGAGACCTTAGCTAACTACTGGAAAAGGAATTACAGTCGAACTTCCATAAGTCGAATGCCGATAAGCCGAATTTTTGATAGCTCGAACTCGAACCAGTTTCCCTACGACTTGCCTATCTCAACGTTAATATTTTTATGTCAATAACTCGAAATTTAATAAATCGAATTATTTAATTAGTCGAAGCGTTTTACAATTCATTAAATTCAAGTTTCCATTAGTAAATAGGTCGATGACTCGAAATTAAATTTTACAACTTTTCTAAAAATTTCTCTACCTGATGGAGGATTAAGGACGGCTTGGTTTGGTGTTATTGATGCTTTAAAAGCTCTATCGTTAACTACGAATAAAAGGTTTATACTACAAGAATGTTTTGACGGCGGCACTTCAATTGGATTTAAAAACTAATTTATGTTTAAATGCCTTATGAACAGTTATAAATTTTTGAGATGGTTTGACCAATTATTTTACAAAAAAAGAAACTATTTTTGCATTTTAGTTTTCAATTTGCTAGTTATTCGTCGACTACGAAGACTAACAAATGTGTTTTACGTTCTTTATAGTTTGTAACAGAGTATAACAGAATATCTAAAAAAGTTTAATACTTTTTCTAAAATTATTTACGTATTAACATGGAGTGTAAACGAAAATTAAAAAGTTCAACCATAAGGGAGAAAATTAATCTTATAAAAGAAGTGGAACGTGGGCTCAAAAGAAAAAAGGATATAGCTAAAGATTTTGGTATACCCGCAAACATTTTATCAACCATTTTAAAAAATAGAGACCTAATTGTAGCTGCTGAAGATACAAATGACAAATGTCAACGTTGATAAAGATTTAGAAGTTGCTGAAATTGCTAGCGATGAAAGCATTATTAGTAAAGTGCTAAAGAAAATTAAAAAAACAGTGAAAATGAAAGTGAATATGAAAGTGATACAGATGTTACAGTAAACATCCCTTCAACAACTCAAGTTTACAATGCAATAGATACTATTTCTCTATTCCTATGTGCTCAAAAAGATGTTCCTATAGATATATTATTATCGGTAAGATCATTGGAAAAATTTGTAGAAACGTAACATTTTGGAGCAATGAAGCAAAAGACAATTTTAGATTACTTTCAATTTAACAGTAAAATATATGTAAATAACTATATTTTTTAAGGTCTTAATAAAAATATATAATGTTAATGATTGTAGATCAATTTTGGTTATTTTCTATAAAAAATGAATGATATACAGTGTGTCCCAAATTGAGTAGGCTAACATGGGTATCTTTCTTATTAGTGGAGATAGAAGTTTGGTTAAATAGGCAATGTTTTGCAGTTTTAGGTGCCCATTCAGATTCTGTTAAGAAAATTTTAAAATTCCAAATAGTTCCAAAGTTATCGTCAAAAAACTGAAAATCGTCATTTTCTTTAATGTCAAATAACTGGGTAATTATAAAAATTACAAAAAAAAGTTTAATATAAAAGTTACTAGGTTTTATAAAATACAAATAAAAATTAACTCAAAATTAAATTCAAAATGGCGGTTTCAAGATATTGATACCAACTTTCTTATTTTAAATGGACGCCATATTGGATTTTACATAGTTGAATAGCATTTTTTCTCTTTTCAACCATGTATAACAACCCATATTTAAATAAAAAATTATTAACAATATTAAATTTTTCTGTTTTAAATCAGGTAGCCATGAATTATCAAAGAACAATTAAACACCACAATACAAGCCAACGTCATTATATTTATTTTTGACTAATATTGTAAGTTTTTAATAATAATTATTATTGCTTTATAAATAATTCAAAATGCAAAGTTTTTACTGAGCAGTATGATATGTTTTGTACCTACATTAAATGTTACACAAGCTCCTGCGTTGCTGCACAAACATACTTTAACAGTTTTCCAAGAAAAAATGATAAAGATCATCTTCAACATTCTTTCAATTTGGTTACTGTAAACATCCATACTTCTGCATATTCACATCCAATCTTTTAATAATTTTAACGTTTGGTTGCTTTTTTTTTTGGAAAACTGTTAAAGTATGTTTGTGCAGCAACGCAGGAGCTTTTGTAACATTTAATGTAGGTACTAAACCTATGATACTGCTCAGTTAAAAACTTTTCCATTTTAAATTAATTATAAGGCAATAACAATTATTATTCAAAAAACTTACAATATTTGTCAAAAAATAAATATAATGACGTTGGCTTGTATTATGCTGTTTAATTGTTCTTTCATAATTCATGACTACTTGATTTAAAACAAAAAAAATTAATAATATTAATAATTTTTTATTTAAATATGGGTTGTTATACATGGTTGAAAAGAGAAAAAAAAATGCTATTTAACTATGTAAAAATTCAATATGGCGTCTATTTAAAATAAGAAAGTTGGTATCAATATCTTGAAAACCGCCATTTTGAATTTAATTTTGACTTAATTTCTATTTGTATTTTATGAAACCTAGAAACTTTTATATTAAACTTTTTTTGTAAATTTTATAATTACAAAGTTATTTGACATTAAAGAAAATGACGATTTTCAGTTTTTTTACGATAACTTTGGAACTATTCGGAATTTTAAAATTTTCTTAACAGAATCTGAATGGGCACATAAAACTGCAAAACATTGCCCATTTAACCAAACTTCTATCTTCACTAATAAGAAAGATACCCATGTTAGCCTACTCAATTTGGGACACCCTGTATATATACCAGGTGTGCAACCTTAAAACGGCTGTTTTTTTATTTAGCAAAACACAATAATTAACGCAGAAAAGTGAAAAATATTTTATTCGAAGTAATTGCCCTCGCTGGCTATACATTTTTCCCATCTTCGAGGAAGATTGTGGATTCCACCCCCAAAAAAATTCATCCCTTTGGATAAGAACCACCCATCGAGCCATTTTTTAACATCTTCATAAGAATTGAAGTGCTGCTCAGCAAGTGCGTGTCCCATCGACGCAAACAAATGGTAATCTGAAGGGGTAAGATCAGGAGAGTAGGGCGGGTGGGGTAGCAACTCCCAGCCAAGTGCATCCAATGTATCCCGGACCAATCTTGCTGTGTGTGATGGTGCGTTGTCCTGCTGGAAAATTATACCCTCATGCCGATCCGCGTGTTCGGGTCTTTTTTTGCACAATTTACGATCCAATTCGATGATTTGTTGTTGGTAGCATTGAGTATTGATCGTTTCACCAGGTTTCAACAGTTTGTAGTAAACCACCCCCTTCTGGTCCCACCAAGCACACAGCATTTTCTTTTTTCCGAATCGATTTGGCCTAGCAGACGATGTTGAGGGTTTTCCGGGGTCCACCCACGATTTTTTGCGCTTAGGGTTTTCAAAAAAGATCCATTTTTCATAGCCAGTGACGATTTGATGCAAAAATGATTTTCTGTTGTGCCGATCAAGCAAGATTTCGCACGCGGTCTGGCGTCGTTCCATCTGTCAATCGTTCAATTGATGTGGCACCCACTTCCCGATCTTTTGGATCCTTCCCATAGCAAAAAGGCGTTTCGAAATTGCTTGGTGGCTAACATTCAACTTTGTGGCAAGTTGTTTCTGCGATTGGGTATCGTCTTCGTCCAATAAACCTTGCAATTCGGTGTCCTCAAAAACTTTTGGTCGATTTTCGCGCTTCTTGTCGGTGACGTTAAAAATTCCGTCTCTGAATTGCCGAAACCACGCTCTGCACCGAGTTTCACTAAGAGCACTGTCGCCATAGACCTCCACAAGAATTCTATGCGCTTCGGCGGCAGATTTCTTCCAATTGAAGAGGAATAGCAGTGCTCCCCGCAAATGCTCTTTATCTGGCACAAAATTCGACATGTTTATCGTGATCAAAAAACACGTTATTGTTCGAAATTGCTGACTTTGTCTTTTGTTTACTAATGGCAAAGATTCAAGCAATGAGAAAAAATGGCAGGCAAGGTTGGCTGATGCCTAATGCGCGCGTACTGCCATCTATTAGAAAACGGCCGTTTTAAGGTTGCACACCTGGTATATATATATATATATATACGGAAGTATTTAACTGAACTTCTTTTGCTACCTCGAGTTTTTATATGACGAATTATTTTTGCTGTCCCTTCGACTTCGACTTATCGAGGTTCGTCTGTAATTTTATATCAATTTAAAAAAAAAACATTTTTAACTTTTCATAAAGTAGTCATTTTTCATCGTGCAATTTTTTTTAACCGGTTGTGGGCACAGCAGGAAAATCCCCTCAAAATGGGAAAATATGGAGTAAAACGCCACTATATAGAGAAAAAACACAATTTATTCATTTTCAAAGCCTTCAGTTATGAAAATAGATGAAAATAAAATTTTAAATAGACTTTCGCAGTGGACTTTACGGGATCATCGTCAAATGGCTCCAATGTACGCATCAAAATTGATTTTTGAAAACGACATGGCTAAAAATGCATTAAAAAATCCGCAAAAATTTCGTAAATATATTATTTACATTTTTCAAGTTATATAAATTGGTCTGTCAAAGATGCTCGACAATCGAAAATCTGATTTTCAATAGTCGAGTTGTGAAAAGCAGTCTGTTTGAAATCCAAAACCAAAAATGTTTAATTTTTTTTAAAATTATTTTGAAAAAGTTTTGATATCTTTACATTTTTGTCGTACATGATAATCGAGCGGGATCTTTGCCCGCCCCTCTCGAAATCAGGCCGCGGCAACACCCCTATACTCCGCCGGGGGGTTTATGTTAACATGAACCACAATATTCGACAATTTTTCAGCGAAATACAAGGTTTAAATGGCAAAAACTTAAGTGCCCACAACTAGTAAAATGTAGGTGCCCACAACTGGAAAATTCATAGCTGTCGACAAATGACCGGCAAATTTATTTCGCGAAGATTTTGATTGAATCGAAATTAAAATTATAAAATATATTTAATTTCCTGCATATATTTACATTAGACCGACCTTTTGCAATAAGTTACTGTTATTTATCGCACTTTAAACACAATAAACGATTACATCGCGATACATTTTTAGAGATGAAAACATGGAATAACGCGTAGCTACTACGCATATGCGTCTGTCCGCTTTATATTAGCAATAAAACATAGTGCTCACATTGCGAACAAATGACGATCGTGAAAACACCTGCTCACGATCAAAAGTTATTCGGGGGTGCCCACAACCGGACAATGCCCACAACCGGCTAACTTACCTTACTTATTAAAGTTATTTTTCATCAACTTTATTCCTTTTTTTAACTTTATTTTATCATATTTCAGACACTAAGAAAAAAGTATTTTTTATAAAATTTTAACTTAAAGAATATTTATTAAAAATCTGTACAATATCTTTAGAGCAGACCTGGTTCAAGCCTGGCGCACCGCGCGGTATTGTATAGTGCGACTTGTTCTGAAGAAACTGAACTTATTTTGCCTTTTGACATTTATTTAGAAAAAATACTTGAACTTTATATTTTAATGATTTTTTATGATAAATACTATTATATAGGTAGGTACTTTTTTTGGTATTCACTTATAGTAAACCTAAGACGTTTTAGTACTTTTTAGTGCTTAAAATAGTCCATTAACCACAAACTTTTCTCATGCTTACCGATGTTTACTGGTAAGTCATTATTATCAAAAATTATGCAATTATGTCTTTAAACCCATATGTAAAAAAATCTTTATTTAATAAAAAAATCACACAAATTTCGTATCAAATTAGCAATGAACATACTAAATGACCCTATTTTCTTTTAAAAACGTATTAAGATGATGCTGTATTGCTATTTACTAAAAAGTATGTTTGTTGAAATTTTTTAGATTTAGGACATATTGTATATAAAATAATGTATCAAGTGACATTTATAAAAGTGTCATTGCAGTGTATGAATTAACATTCTTTTAAGAAAAAGCCACATAATATATTTAAACATATTAGATTCATTTGAACAAGAAAAAGATGGAAAGATGTGCTGGACTAAAACAAGCTGTTAAGCTTACAGAGAAGAAGAAGAAGAAGAAGATTCATTTGAACAAAATGTAAAACTCGTGCCTAAAATGCGTGAAAGCTTTTAATACAGTGGTAGCACGTCTATGAAACTATGCCTAAACATAACTCTTCCATGGTGTCAGAGTTATCAGTTCTAAAATAGCCAAGTATGGCGAAGTCTATAAAATTCACTTCTGATGGCTTCTCTTTTCCGTGGTTCCCCATTGTAAAATGTCAGAAGATTAAAAAATTGCGTATTTGCAATAAATAACTGAAAATTATGTCCAACGGATCCTAAAAGTTAAATATTGTTCTAATAATTAATTTTATTATTATACGATCATTATCACAAGACACTTCCACAATATTCGCAAATATTTTTTGCAGGACGTTATCTTCTCAAGGTTAGAAATAAAGATTTTTAGTATTTATATGCGTTTTTAGTTACATTATACGCTTTTAAACTCTAGTGAAAAACCAATGGAAAAATTTAACTTAATTAACTATTCGATTTAAAATTTTAAAATAAGAAACTCATTTTCTTATATGATGGAGAAAACACATTTTGGTGCCAATGCACTCGTAGAATTGATCAATCTTTGCTAACATTATTTTTTCAAAACAAAAAATTGAAAAATATTTGCTCTTATGTATATTTCTGAATTAGAAATACTGTTTACTATACCATAAGAAGAAATAGAAAAGTATCACCCTGTACAAAAATATTTTTTTATATTTGATGTCCTTCTGATTATTTATTATTATTTTTTTCAAGTTAATCATATATCTTGAATTAGATCAAGGAATTTTGAAATGTTTGTTTACTTTTTTACATACAGTCATATATTATTTGATATGTAGTATAGAATAGCTTAAAACTTTTATTCGTTTTATACAGTTAATGAATTTAAATATTTTAGTGCATTTTATTGGAAGGCTATAATCATTTATTGGTGATTATTAAATAAATAGAATTAAATCATTAACAGATTAATGTACATATAAAACAAAGCAATTGCTTTTAACTATCTTAGAGATTGTCGCGCACGTACGACGTTGAAATGTCAAGGCTGATCGGTCCAACTCAGGTCGAGCTCCGGTTTACCCCCCTAACTTGTTGCCAATAGAAAGTGAAAGTATGATCTGTCCATAACTAAACTACCGTTGATGCTATGAAACTGTCTGTTACTATGTTCGCTCTTGTAAGCTTAATAATATTTTTGTCAGCACAAATTAATTACATGTTCTCCAAATCTCTTGATGAATAATTGCTTTTTTAACAACGTACAAGTTGATTGACAAAGAACTTCTGTCGAAATCTTTATATTAGTTATCTAATCAGAGTTGCTAGATAATTTACTTAAAAGTTAGTTGCCTTAAAGCTCTGAAATAATTTTATAAGTAAGTGCAATTAGTTATACCACTTTACATTTTGTAATAATGGTTACGCCATAGTCTGTAAAATATTTTTTATTCATCTTTTTACGTAGCTTAACATCTTTATTTTTATTTCCGTTTGCGGACATAAATCACATAAATGGAGATATATACCTATTATAAAAAAATAGATTTTGTGACATACAGTAAAAACCATTTATAGCGACGATGAAGAGACCGATCAAATTTGGTCGTTATAACCGATCCTCATTGTAAAAGGTATTTAAAAAAATAGAAAATTGAACATTGCTTGCATAATTATACCATTTATTGACTTAACATGTAAAAAACAATTAAAAATAACTGATTATTTTGTAATTTTTTAGTCTTCTGCAGCAAATTTGGCTTATTTATTGTACTATTGTTAATTTGTTCATACTTTTGTTTCACATTTAAACTCCAGCGTGATACCATTGTTGTTATTGCCAAGCAATCAAACGTTTTCACTTTTAAGTGTGGAATCAGATTTTTTTTTGTGATTCAATCAGCGGCTATGTAAAACGTGTAGTAATAACGAATACAATATTTGAAATCAAATTTTCTTACAATTCAGTTTCGTCGTTATAAACGATTTGAGGGCGTCGTATTAAACGATATTTTTGCTACACCCTAAGGTAGAAAACCAACGAAATGGCTTAGATTTGATCATTATTTAGCGGTACACCGAACTAACCGATGTCGTTATAAACGATCTAGAGATTTGTTTTAAAATATAAAACAGGAGTAATTCTTCAACAAGTTTAGCAAAGTGACCTTTAATCCCTTGACATACAAAAAAAACCGGATTTGATGAGTTCGAAGAAAACTATTCATTTGGCTCAACTTAACTGTTATGACCATACACAAGTAACATAAAAAAAATAATTAATTGTTTTAAAATATTTTGAAATATGTAGAGCAGTTTTTTCCAACCTTTTTTTAACATTTCCCATCTCCATGAAAAATATAGGGGGAGAATCCAAACTTAAAGTGGAGTTTGATATTTCATTTAGAACATTGTTTTGCGTCTTAATAAAAATTAATTTAATTAAGGCATAAACTTTTTTAAATAAATTCATATTTTTTATGTAAACTTATAAATTTAATCAAAAAAATTAATATAGTTCAAATTATTTATTTTATTCTTCTTCTTTATTTCCTACATCTTCGCCTACTAAAAATAGATTTAAATTCAAAGCATTTTTATTTTCAAGCTCATCATCCCCTAAGTTTGGATTCTCCCTCCATATTTTTGATAAATAATTCAAAAATTCGTATTTTAAAAATTCCGAGTTAAAAATACAATTTTATTTTTTTGTTTGAAAGTTGAAGTGTTTCTTTAAATTATAAAAAATACTCTTGAGAAAAATTAATACCGTTTCGGAGATATGATTTTTCAAAAATACCCGTTTTTGTCAATTGTTTTCGTTTTTTTTTGCATTAACTAAAGAACCACTTAATCGATTTTGACAAATAAATACATTCTAAAATCAGTAAAACGACCTAAAACATCGTAGGACCTTAGATTTTTTCAAATCTTGCTAAATCCGAAATTTCGGGTTTTTCGGTTTTTCGGAATTATATTACAAACTAACTCACCGATTTCAAAAATTCCTTCAAAATCGGTTGCCTCGTGGTCAAATACATAGAAGTAACTATGTTTTAGAATAAAAGTTGTTCTTTTCGACCCTGGCACATAGTGGATTGTAATAATTTAAGAAAATCGTACATAAAATCAAAATTTACTGGTTCAGAAACTATTTTTTTAAGGTCAAAGTAGTAAAACGAATATGTGCGCATTCGAGCGAAAAGTTGCACATTTCCGAGCAAGGGAGGCAAATGAAGCGCGACGCGGAGCGGCGCGCTTCATTTTCCCGAGATCGGAATGTGCCACTTTGAGCTCGAATGCGCACACTCGGCTTTAAGCACACTTTACAAAAATTAATTTACTTTCTGACAATTCGCGATTAAAATTACGGAATTATATTAATAACAAAAATCCCAAATCGCCAATTTTGTGCATTTTAACAAAATTATTGTTGAAAATAATCGGTCCACCTTTTTTGGAACATAAAATTGAAGACAGTTATTGACGTCTTAGAGACGTCAAAATCTACAATGACACTCTAAATGATTGACGTGTCACAGACGTCATTGTATGTCAAGGGGTTAATGACCATTTGTCTGAAATTCATAATTAAAAACACCCTTGTTTATCAAAGTGTAAACGAAAACTAAATATATTAATTCTATTATATAGGATGACCCAAAAATCACTTTACCAATACAATTTTGATGCAATCTTTCAATATGGTACTGTTCTATTTTTTATTTTAAATCTTTAGACAACGTAGATGTTCTTGGGGTGTACGTATGGAGTGGCATTTGAGATGGCGACCTCATAGGATCCTATTTTTTATGTAAATGTTGTGCAAAAGTTGTTTAATGCCGTTTTTGTTAATTGGTTTGGTCGTTGAAGAATGTAGGAACGAGCATTACCATAACCCCATATAGTTTTTTCGATGTGGGATGTAATAAAAGACATGTTTTGCGATAATAATCTATCGATATGGCTCACTTAAAGTTGATAATTAATAATACTTTTGAGCATAATGATAATAACAAAAAATTAATCTGACACATTTGTAGTTCTATTCAGGACATATAAAAAACCTGTGTCGAATTCAAGTGTCAACACTTTGAGAGTGTACCCTAATATTTATTCATATTTTCATAATAATACATGAGTTTTTACATAATTCACGTTTGTTATTTTGAATGCAAATCGATAAATAGACTATTGGTCCACTCTGTAGATTAATAAAAAAAATACTTTATATCTAATTACTCTTTGTGACTTTTCCTTAAAGGTTTTTATAGTTGTAAAGAGTAATTACATCAATCTTATTTATGAAAAAATTTCAGTTATAAAAAAAATATTTAATCAGTACAAAACATTTAAACTATTATTTTTTCATTTTAACTGATTGTGAAATAGTGACCACTTGCAAATACATATTAAACGATAAAAAAAGAAATGAGATATACATAAGTAATGATATTTCAGAAAAAATCAATGTAAGTTTTGGAAAATATTAGATGCATTTATTTACTATCAAGGTTATTTTGTTTTTATTTCTCGAAACTATTTGTTTCGTAGTACATTTTACCGTTTGTTCGTAAGTTCAGTTCGACGGTATTTTATTTTTGTCAATGGCGTTTTTGAGCCTCAGTTTTTTAAAGCCCATCCCTACGTGAGGGAATGCGTGTAAACCCTTTGGTCGTGAAGCGGTCCGTAGATACCCTTCGCGGTGCTTCTTTGAGAATACTTTTTTGATTTCGAGCCCGGTTGGTGGTAGAAGATCCGTCAAATTGTTTAATTGCCCTTTTAGGCATTTCGGGAGCCATAACGGTGAATTTTATTTTTATTGAATTGCAGCGAAATTGCACTTTACGTTAGTCTTTGTTTCGTGCACGTACTTGTTTGGACCGTCTCCCATTTTTATTGCGGGTATTCTTTTGCACCAGACGGGCGGGAATTTTCCCACCGTTATCGAAAGCATAAAAGACGTGAAACGCGGCAAAATTATATAGTTCAAATCAGATCCCTTAGAGAGAAACTTATCCCTTTGGTTTATAAAGTGTTTACTCCTTTGGTGTTAAAATAGTCTTGTTGTTTATTCTTTTTGGTTTTCATTAACTTTACTCCTTTGGTGCGTGAGGGTTGCAATTAACCCCTTTTTTCGTTTTTGTGCAACCTTTAACTTTCGTTTTCGTTTTGTGCAACCTGTAACTTTCGTTTTTGTTTTGTGTAAATTTAAACGTTTCGTTTGTTTCGTGTTTTTGTTGTTTTGTGCAACGTGTTTGTGTTTAACTTTGGACATTTTATTGTCTCATTTTTTTGTGTATAAATAAACTTGTTTTGTTTTTATTCGTTCTTCTTCTTCTTTATCTTTGCCTTTAATGCAATTGTTCCAACTGCTCCCTTATCGGGGTAGGCGTTTGTTTTTATTCGTTGAATATTGAATCACTCTATCCTCGAGAAGTCGAAGCTAGAGATACGCCGTAGCGTACACTATTAATAATAAGTAAAAATATTTATGTAATAACTAGCCGAGCATCGCGGTTTCACTCGCCGTATAATTTAAAACCTGGTAGACGCCAATCCCAGCAGCCCCGGCATCTGGTGCACAGCGACCCCGACACCTGGTGAACAATATCCCCAGCGGCCATTGGCCCCGGTCCATCGCATTGCGACTTCGTTCTGGTTTTTAAAATTTTTTTTATATAAAAATAGCATCAATATTTCCGACTTTTTTTATGCATTTTACAAAAATTTTTTTTTATACAAACTTTGTCCTGACAATTACAAACACAACAAAAAGAACTCACAAGGGGAAGGCACGAGGTGGAAAATTCATTTCGGGATGAAACTCGGTATCAGCCGCGTAGTTTTCAAGTGATGCTCTGTCATACATGCAGCAATTAATTTTTTTACCGGGTGTTTTATTTAAAGTGCCACAAGCTTATAACTCCTAAACTAATAAAATTTCAAAAAAAATAAAAGTATAAAAGTGTTATTCGTTCTATGCACTGGCATCAATATAAATTTTGTTGCACTTCCGATTTAACAAGCAATGGTGTCAACTTTCTTATCTTATATAAAAGGGTATTTATTTTTTGTTATAATTGAATAGAGCTCGTCAATAGATTTTTGAAAATGTATAACAAGTTACTACTTGATCTAAAAAAAAAATATTTATTGTGCACAAAATTGGAGAATAAAAGTGCGTGAGGAGGATGAAACTGTAGGAATCTCAACTGAGTGGCTACATCACTTTTTACATAAATATTTGGACATAAAAAAGCTATCCGCCCAATAAGTGCCGCGATTGCTCACACTTGACTATAAGCGCAACCACGTGACAACTTCAAAAGAATGTTTGTCGATGTTCAATCGCAATTAGAACTAGTTTTTGCGCCGTTTCGTTACCGTGGACGAAACATAGATCCATTACAACACACTAGAAACCAAGGAACAATCAAGACAGTGAGTTTCTTCGGGCAAACGTGCACCAAAGAAGGCCGTGCTAGGTCTGTCAACCAACAAGGTCTCAGCCACAGTTTTTTGGGATGTACGGGGTGTCATTCACATTGATTACCTTAAAAAGGGTAAAACAATCACCAGTAAATATTATTCAGAGCTTTTGGACAGATTCGATACAGATTTGAAGCAAAAACACCGCATATGGCGAAGAAAAAAGCGCTGGTCCATCAACACAATGCACGGGTGCACACATGTGTAGTTACCATAACAAAAATCCATAAATTAGGCTACGAACTGCTACCCCATCCAGTATATTCCCCAGATTAAGCTTCTGTGACTATTTTCTGTTTCCAAACCTAAAGAAATGGCTGGGCGGTGAAAGATTTGGGTGGAATAAAAAGGCCATTACAAAAACAAACGCCTATTTGAAGGACCTTGAGAAAACCTATTATTTAGAAGGAATAGAAAAATTGGAAAAAAGCTGGACTAAATGTATCGAGTTAAAAGGAGACTATGTTGAAAAATAAAACGCTTATTTACCGAAAAAAATATCTTTTATTCAAAAAATTACCGACTTATCAAACTGCCCTCGTATATTACATTTGGTAATACCATCACAAATATCTATTTGTACTTTAGTAAAAACACTTTCAAAAATATCAAAGGGCTTTTCGTAACATGTTGGCGCAATTTTTATAAAATTGAAATTTTTCAGTCTTACAAGAATTGTTAAAACTGCTATAGTATTCATTTATTACTCTATTTGATAAACGGTTTATCATCTGTTTTTTTGTACGTAAAAATTATGTTAATATATTAGTGATTGTACACAAGTTATATCTGTGGTAAACATTACAAATATGTAAATAACTAATGAATAAAATGTGTAAATATATCTATGTATAATTGTAGAAGAGACATATATCTGTATATACGTATGTATAAATGTGATACATTACCTTAAATTTATGGTACACATTTGCATAAAGTACATGGTACCTCATATATTTAAATCACCGAAATCATCCGGTTAAAAATTAATTTTATGCAAAGAATTTTGAAGTCATTATAGCAAATTAAATCACCTTATAAAAAATAGAAGGTAACGTGACTTTTAGAAAGATATCATCAGGAAAAGTTTTTTTTCTTAAATGGAGGTCATTGTCACGGAAGTGATGCATTTTGACGAAATCCTCACAATAATTATAATACATACGTATATTTACGATTTTATACCTTGTAGGTATATGATATAATTAAATTATAATTATATTGTTTATGATATACCAATAAATTTACAGCTCGAAACCAGTAAATCATTATTTAAGCATATGAAATACATATTAATTGCTAATTGTTTCTTATATTTCTCCAACTAAATATAAGTATCATAATTTTCATGAACTTTATATTGTATAATAACCTGATCTAACTGTATACTAACAAAGAGAACGCGCAAATTAGTGAGGAACTCCAATGCAAATCAGAAGGTCAAGTTATTTGACAAAATTAATTTTTTAGAAAAAATTATTGTAATCTATAAGCTACATCAAATCAACTAATAGAGAACTGGTTAATAATAAACAAATTCGCTCAATTAACAAACTAGACAAAAATTGCATACATCTGCATAAAAATATCCAGAAGTAATTAAACAAAGTAAATTAGTCCTAATATTTTCTTTTAAAATACCTATATAATTATGTGGGTTTGCACATTATATGTATAATTTTTAAAATAAAGTATTTGCAGCTCCCTAAAGTTGTATATATTTTGTAATGTAGACAAGTAGTTATTTTTCAATCTAGGCAACTAATTTAAAATGCGTTCTGATTAAAACACATCCAAGTCCTTCTTCTTCTTCTTGCCTTTTTATACCTGTATCAGGTTTAGGCGATTTCCCCGGTTGAAACAATGTTGTGAATGTTGTAGTGTTTCAAAGATTCAAGGGATCTACAGTTTTACGTGGGGGTTCTGAACCACGGCAATTTCTAGGCAAATTTGCAAGCAGTTTTACTCTTGCCAGGTGCTCAGCCTTGCGAAGAAAAGAGGAGCGTGAAATTTTTCGATGATCGGTGCGGGGTTTCGAACCACTTCGAATCCACCTCGCTAGCATAGCAGCTCAAACACTAATCCAGTTTCGCCACGGTTTCTCTCCTATAATATAATAAGTGCACTCAAACCCCAATAGGTCGAAGTTGAATGAAAACTAAAAATAATTCGAGTTATCGATATAAAAATATTAATGTTGAAATAGGTAAGTCCTAGGAAAACAGGTTCGAGTCATCAAAAATTCGGCTTATTGAGGTCCGACTTATGGAGGTTCGACTGTATATAAAATTATAATAATTTATCGACTGGAACAGAGGTTCCCAATCTTTTTCGGGTTGCGGCTTCCTAAATGATCGGATTTTTTGCGGCGTCCTTAATACATGGGTGGACAAGCAGTGCTTGCGGACTAGCAGTTTCAAGAGATGCGGATTGGAAAGAAAACAATGAAAGACTCGAAAGTTGCTAAATTCTTGAAATTTTGTCAGCATACATGATTGTTGGCGCAAAAATTCGAGAATTGGAAATTCCAAGAAAATTGCCGAATTGTTTAATTGAATATTTCGCGGCGGCCTTGTGACGGCACAGCGGCGCACAGTGGGACAAAATGCACGAAAAGCGGAAAAAACTCCATAACTTGAGAACGGATTGTCCTATCAACTTGGGATTAGTCTCATTCGATTCGGGAAGAAAAAATACATAGAGATAGACTATAATATTTATAATCTTTATTTATGTTTTCTTCGACTTTTTCGGAAACAAGCCCAATTGGTAACGCTGCAGTTTAATAGTATAATAAAATTTCGCTGTTTTCGGAATACTCTATGATTGCAAAAACACTCTCGAACAGCTCCCACCACGTGAAACCTTGTTATTCGATATAAATTGAAATCTGTACCAAGAGCACATCTGCTAATATTTGCTGATGAAATTTACAGGAAAGGTAGTTTATAATATCAATTTGAAGAAAATATTACTAATAGACCGGAGCTTAGCGAAGCTTTTTTTGTAAGACTCCATAATCAGAGAGAGATTTAATTATCTGAACGCGAATTTGTTCTATTATTTTTTCTCCATGATGTTTTAGCAATTGTCCTATAGTATTTTTTTTGTATTCCTATAAATATAATTAACAAATGTGTTAAGTTTCGTATTATTATCTACAAACACAAAGGCACACGAAATAATATTTCTCTTAATTAAAAATGGCCAATGTTTGATCATATAATAAAGTGTAAATTCAGAAGTGTCCCAACGTCACAATAAAAAACTAAGAAGAAAAATTTATTTAAAGTATGTTCTTTGACTAATAGTAGAAACAAAAAAAAAGTAACCAAAGTATAAATCTAAATTTTATCAAATGAGTTTTTGCCGCCTCGGCCCCACTATGCGGCATAGCGTGGATTTCAACCGCCTAGGGCGTAGATCAAATTCACCGCCCCTATATTTAGATATTTATACCCAAAAGGCTCAAAAAATTTACAAAAATACAGAAATTACTGTAAAATTTTGGCGCCTATAAAAGTGCCGCTGGGTTCGGACCGTCCCCTCCGTCCACTGCACTACGCTACTAATACATAGTCACAATTTTCTGGTGTTACAGCTACACTGCTGACCAAATAAAATGGAACATGTTATAATTCAAAAACTAATGAATAGATTCTGGCCAAACTTGGTATATAATATTCGTATATTATGATATTCAAAATACAACATCTTCAAATATTTAACTTAAGTAATTAAATTTAAATTAATGAAATTAATGTAATTTAGGTGGACAATTTTTTTGGAACAAGCTATTTTTAATACATTTTTACACTACCATTATTATTTAATAATTGATGAAACCTCCTTTTCGTTCAAAACAGTCAAGTAGACGTTTGTTAATGGACATATACACAGTATCAATATATTCTGACCCTGTATGATTTATTTCAGATACTGCTTTTCAATAGCAAATTTTAATTCATTTTTGAATTAAACTTAACTTTGTAGCGTACACTTTCTGACTTAAGTGTGACCATATGTTCTCAATAATATTTAAATCAGGACTCTTTGTGGGCCATTCTAAGACTTCAATATTGGAATTTTTAGCCATGTTGTTTGTCGAGATTTATGAATTGAGCAATTATTTTGTTGAAATACATAATTTTATCACCAAATTGTTCATCAAGAATAGCCTTGGCTTCCTTGAGAACATAAATGTATTGAGTAGAATTAACTTTGTCTTTCAAAATTTAATCCAAAATAGTCCGGTTGAACTCATCATGCCCCAGATCATGTATCCGCCTCCCCACATCAAACTCTATCTCTTACATTTTGCAATCAGGATCAACAAACGTCGACCAATTATCAGGACCATCTAGGAAAATCGCTTTTATCGATGAATATAACAGTTTTCCAATCAATGCAAACTTGAATCCACGTGCGACAAGCCTTATATCGCTTTACCTTATGTCCTTGCGTGCGTTGAATCTGTTTGGTTAAGGTTTTGTATTTAAAATTGAATATATTAAGTTTCCTTTTAATTGTCCTAGTTGAGACATGATTTAAATAAGCTTTATTTTGAATACACGACTAGTACATCGCCTTAACTCATCGCTGCAATTGTGCACAACTCGTTGAATTTGTCGTTCATCTTGTTGAGTGAGCTTAGGCTTTGGTCTAGGAGTCTTTTTTCACCTTAGATTCATCCTTGTTGATAAATCTATGCACTGTTGATAACGATACGCCACTAATTTCTGACACTTTTCTGTAGTTCAGAAGTCGATCATAAAGGTCTTTTACAATTTTAATAAGTTGTTTAGGATGCATAATTAATATAAATAAATTCACATATAAATAAAAAGACGTTTTGGGTTAGCTAAACACGTCTGATTTTCACCCAATTGTCAAATTATTTAGTGATTAATTCTGCTATCTATACTTGTTCCATTAAATTTGTCCAACGCAAATACACCATTTTATATAATAAATTTAAAAAACATTATTATTAGTTGCGTTTTAGTTATGATTTTTTAAAACCCAATTAATAATTATTTATAAAATACATATACAAGAAAGTTTTCAACGTATATTTATTATATCATACTTATTTTGTGTGTTCCATTTAAGGCTGCGCGCCGCCATGTATTTTACATATACCACAATTTCAAGACTTCAGAAAAAACTACACAACGTAGAGAGTTCAAATTTTAGGACAATAATTTAGACCAAATTCTGGATGTTTCATTGGAATCAAATTTGGAAAAACATTAATAGTTTTTGAAAAAACAGCAATATTGTAAAATTTTTTAAAAAAAATTTGAACTCCAACGAAACACGCGTATTACTAATTACTTCAAAACTGCGCAAACCGTTTTTAAAAATGTTTAATAATTTTTGAGATAATCTTGAAATTAGATTTAGCCACTTTCTCCTGCAGTTTTATGCTTGGCAGTTCAGTTATTGCCTCGTAGATGGCTAGGCACCAGACGCAACCTTGAACGTATATATTACAATCGCAATCTAAATAACTTACTTTATCGAATCAAGTTTTTTATTAATTTTAGCAGCAACTACATATTTATTTATATAACCGTATACGTGAATGTATATAAAAAACATAAATTGATATTTAAAATGAAAAAGTCTTCAATTGTCAATGCAAAAGGAAAAGATTATTTATGATTAATTTTTGTCTGCTCAATATAAGTATATATGTGTGTTTACATGTAAATATGTATAATACTAAAGAACACAAGAAATATTTAGAAAAGAATACGCCTGTTTCCTTGCAGCCCAAATTTTATTTTAGCAATTTCAATTTAGCTGTTTTTCAAAAATTATTAATATTTTTCCAAATTTGATTCCAATGAAACATCCAGAATTAGGTCTAAATTATTGTCCTAAAATTGTAACTCTCTACGTTGTATAGTTTTTTCTAAAATCTTGAAATTGTGGTATATGTAAAATACAGGGCGACGAGCAATGGCTTTATTGAAACAAAGTGTTTTAATTAATGTTAAATGTACTTACATATTTTTTTATGTAACGGTATACGAAAATGTATATAAAAAATGAAAATTGATTTTTTAAATGAAACCGTGCTCAATGGTCAATGCAGTTTGTTCCCTTAGGTACAGAAAATGAAATGATTATGATGCATTTTTGCCTGCTCAATATAGGTGTATATATATATATGTGTGTGTTTGCATGTAGATATGTATACCTACTAAAAAACACAAGAAATATTTAGAAAAGAATATTTAAAATATTTGCGCAGTTTTGAAATAATTTATAATACGCCTGTGTCCTTACAGCCCAAATTTTACTTTAGCAATTTCAATTTAGTTGTTTTTCAAAAAATATTAATGTTTTTCCAAATTTGATTCCAATGAAACATCCAGAATTAAGTCTAAATTATTGTCCTAAAATTTTAACTCTCTACGTTGTATAGTTTTTCTAAAATCTTGAAATTGTGGTACATATATGTAAATTACATGGCGACGCGCAATGACTTTATTGAAACCATGTGTTTTATTAATGTGAAATGTAACTACATATTTTTTATGTAACCGGTATACGTAAATGTATATAAAAATTAAAACTGATCTTTTAAATGAAAATGTGTTCAATGGTCAATGCAATTTGTTCTCTTAGGTACACAAAATAAAATGATTATGATGCATTTTTGCCTGCTCAATATAGGTATATATATATATATATATATATATATATATATGTGTGTGTTTGCATGTACATATGTATAATACTAAAGAACATAAGAAATATTTAGAAAAGAATATTTAAAATATTTCCACAGTTTTGAAATAATTAATAATACGCCTGTTTCCTTGCAGCTCAAATTTTACTTTAGCAATTTCAATTTACCTGTTTTTTCAAAAATTATTAATATTTTTCTAAATTTGATTCCAATGAAACATCCAGCATTAGGTCTAAATTATTGTCTTAAATTTTTAACTCTCTACGTTGTATAGTTTTTCCTAAAATCTTGAAATTGTGGTATTTGTAAAATACTTGGGGGCGGTTTGACTTTATTGAAACAAAGTTTTTTATTAACTTTAAATGCAACTACATATATTGTATGTAACCGTATATGTAAATGTATATAAAAAACGTAAATTGATATTTTAAATTAAAAAGTCTTCAATTGTCAATTTAGTTCATGATGGATTTTTGTCTGCTCAATATAAGTATATATTGTGTGTTTACATGTTACATATGTTGTTGTTGTTGTTGTTGGCGCCTTTTTATACCTGTATCAGGTTTAGGCGTTTTCTCCGCTTGAAACTTTGTTGTGAATGTTGTAGTGTTTCAAAGATTCAAGGCACCTACAAGTTTTACGTGGGTTGCGAACCACGGCAATTTCTAAGGAAATTTTTGAGCAGTTTTACTCTTGCATGGTGCTCAGCCTTGCGAAGAGAAGAGGAGCGTGAAATTTTCGATGGTCGGCGCGGGGATTCGAACCACTTCGAATCCACCTCGCTAGCGCAGCAGCCCAAACACTAAACCACTTGCGCCACGCTTCCTCTTATGTACATATGTATAATACTAAAAACACAAGAAATATTTAGAAACGTTTTTTTTAATATTTGCGCAGTTTTGAAATAATTAAAAATACGCCTATTTCCTTGCAGCCCAAATTTTACTTTAGCAATTTCAATTTAGCTGTTTTTTCAAAAACTATTAATATTTTTCCAAATTTGATTCCAATGAAACATCCAGAATTAGGTCTAAATTATTGTCCTAAAATTGTAACTCTCTACATTGTATAGTTTTTTCTAAAATCTTGAAATTTTGATACCTATATGTAAAATACATGACGGCGCGCAATGACTTTATTGAAACAAAGTTTTTTATTAACTTTAAATGCAACTACATATTTTTTATGTAACTGTATACGTAAATGTATATAAAAAACGTAAATTGATATTTTAAATGAAAAATCCGAAGTCCGTTTAATTATTTATATACTACTCCTGGCCCATAATAGTTGTCATATTTATCTCTTAAATTTTATCCTAAAAATAACATTTTGAATATTAGCCAGTATAAAATAAATATATGTATTAGGGTACTTCGTTTTAAACAATTATTTTGCGGTCCGCAGACAAAATATTGTTTTAAAACAGAAAAAATTCTCTAAATTTCAATCTTTAATTTTAATTCTAAGTGGTCACTAGTTAATTTAATATTTTTCCATGCATTTAACACGTGAATTTACAGTTTTTTTTAATAACTGTATCTTTCCTGCATTTTATAGAATTATCTTTTTTTGCGGAAAATTGTAAAGAAAATATCAATTTAAAAAGTGCTCACCGTAGAGTCTAAGCTGTAAAGCGATTAGTTTATAAGATAAATAAATTCCAACGTATAAACATTTAAAACATTTTTGTATTATCGTAAAATTCCATATTAAATTTTCAAATAACCGTTTATTTATTATCTTTACAACTCTTGACTAAAGACCTTTTTTGATAGAAAATTTAATATTTTCTAAAATTGTCATTTATCGTTTTGCTATCTAGCCGTTTATGCAACAAATGCAAAATCAATAAAAATTATCTTTAAGTTTTTTGCCGTGAAACCATTCAAGTGGCCGTTCCAACTATGGGGCACCTTTAAACATTGTTATTTTTCGTACAATTTTCCATAACGAACACAATTACCTAAAATGCAGCAGAGATATAGATAATTGAAAAAACTGTAAATTCACATATTAAATAAAAGTGAAAATTTTAAAATTAACTAATAACAAAATAAAATTATAGATTGACATTTAGTGAAAATTTATTCTTCTGTTTAGAACAATATTTTCTCAATGGAGAGGAAATTAAAAAAATTGTTTAACAACAAAGCACTCTAGTATAGATGTTATACAACACAAGGTTTTTCAACCTTAGGGGGCCACCAAAGGTATGGTAAAGATCATACAATCTTTCAAAAATAAGGCACCTATACAAACAGACTTTGATAAGCGTTATATGTTGTGATGTGGTTGTTAGGTTTTGATTTTAGTTTTTAAGAAATCGCGACCCTAGAAAGATTTTTGAAGATGTAAAGTTGAATTTTCTTTAGAGCTAGAGATCATCCGTCTTTAAAAAGTATAATTTTGGATTTTGATAAATCAATGAGTTTTACACAAAAATTAATAAAACGTAAAACAGCCCAACTTCTCAGCTTTCGTGCTTTTTCAAAATAATTATATTTTTATTAATCAAACGGCAAAGCTTGTGAAATTATTGT
Organism: Sinopyrophorus schimmeli; assembly: GCA_036325965.1. Classification (NCBI taxonomy): domain Eukaryota; kingdom Metazoa; phylum Arthropoda; class Insecta; order Coleoptera; family Elateridae; genus Sinopyrophorus; species Sinopyrophorus schimmeli. The sequence goes on from JARFIZ010000001.1 coordinate 5,739,121, forward strand.
AGATCTTATTTTTTATATTAATTTTTATTAAATGGCTATCAAGCAATTGAAGTATGCCAATTTTGGTAAACATTTCCTGGGAGCATACATAGATAATAAAATAAAATAAATTTGTTATCATCTGCTTTTAAAATTGTCGATCCCTGCAAAAATATGCCCTTTGTTAAGATATTTATTGAAGGTATGCAATTTAAATATGCACTTTGTATTTACGGTCATTTCAATTGTTTTAGAATTTGTAATACTAAGCATGTTTAGTATTTATTTATGATATAAGTATTTATTTCTACCTGATAATTTCAAAATTTAACTTTTTTCGTTCTTACCCCTTTATCAGGGTGCATATTTTTACCACAAAATATTCTTCCGCGCTTAAAATTTTGTTAGTTATTTTTTAACCACAATTATAAATAATTTCGATATTTAAAATTAATTAAAAATTTATATAGAAAAAAAAAATTTAATAAATATAATTGGACTAAAAAACATTAGTAACAAAGTATTTTCAACATTTATTTATAGTAAATAATAAATAAAATTAGAACTATATTTAAAAATAATTAACATATCATCAAAACAAATAAAAATAAATCCAGAAAATTAATCATTAGCGCCCTTGTGCAATGCTATAATTATTATCCTTTCATTTTAAAGAAAAACAAGTATTTTACAATTTTATACACATATTTATGTTACTTTGTAATATTAATAAAACAAATCGCATTAATTAAGATTCATAACATAATAAATATGTATTCTTAAATTTAAACTGGTTTTTGAATTGCGCGCCGACGCTTACTTTGCGGTTCCACCAAACCTAACAATAGAAATCGCATGAAAATTCTCTGAATAGGTATAACATTTGAAATAATATTGAATGTAATCAGATGTTTGCTACACCAGACTATATGTCGAAAATAGACGAAAGTATGCGAGTTTGACCGATAAAACTAGACCTCCAACAACTTATGTATTTTGAAGGTTTTTCAAATCAGATTAAAAATCGATATCTTGCATCTCTATACAACTATCGTGACTCTCTTTACGAATAGTTCCCACGCCACTATTATTGATAAAAAAACGAATTTATTATAACCCCTTTTATTTTTAATATTTTTTAAATTGCGGTATTTATCCATCGTTATTAATTTCATTCGTTAATGCATGTATTTTAGTAATTCTAGTCAAAAAAATGCAGCAAACGTTTTGACTCTTTTATTTAGCAAGGTAGAATTTTAAAATTTATTACAATGCAAGAGAGACGGAATGGTGATTCATATTTGACACAAAATTTAGGTTATCTCTATTTTCAAGCAAATTCAAAAATATTCTTTTAGTTGTTCATCGTACTAAAATGAATTAATCTAACTATAAATAAAAGTTTTTTTTTATTATTAATATTCGAAAATTATTTTATAATATTATATTTTAAAAGGGTTTTTTCTCCCAGAAAACACATGATTTTTATTTATAATTTTGTAAATAATTTATACCAAATTAATTTGTTTTAAATCAAGGGAATATTTAATGTTTTTATGTAGGTAGTAATAATCAGGAATGATATCAATGTAGCAAATTAAATTAATATTGTTATCGTGTATTAAATAGTTGCTTTAAAAGAAATATAGCATAACAGTAAGAACATATTCATAATATGTATGAAACATATTATATTCAAAGCACATAATTTTTAAACGAGAACGAGAATCGTAGAATCAACAACCGATCACCTAGCGGTGGGTAGTTTATTAAGTGTGGTTCTTAGCATTGATGAAAATCGCAATATCGCGATTTAATCGCCACCTGGATATTGTTACAATTTTTGTTTGTCGGCGCGCAGCCTTAATATGGCCAGTAGTGTAGTACACTCGGGTCGATTTTTAAACGGGCGACTGTTTAGCCGCAGCGAAGACATAGCAGCACCTCATAGTTTAGTAGTCGCACGAGAGGTCAAATAACCCTAAATATTATATAATATTTTTATCACATAGGCATCAAAATTCTTGATTTTTCTTCTAAATCAGTGTTTCCCAACCTGTATTGTGCCATGCCACACCTAAATTTTTAAAAATTTATTATTGTTTTACTAATTGTAAATAAGTCGTTGTTAGATAACATGAAAAGGTTTGATGTACGCTTAACAAATTGAAGCATGCGTCCTATTCCTTATTTAACTGGGTGAGAATGTGGCAGCATAAGGTCCCAAATCGCACTTTCAATCCTGGCGTGATAAAAAAAATATTTTAAATGAATAGTCATCAGCGACTTTTCTTGTGTTAGTAAAAATTTGCAAAAAGAGTTAAAATATGTGCCGTATTATTACTTTTACATTATAAGAAAAGACAAAAGATGTGAATCCTATCTATTAACTAGTCAAACTTTTTTTAGGAACAGTTTCATACATTTTTTGTGATATACGTACCCTCAAGTTTTTTGGATATTTTAGAATAACCACTGGATCATTTGACGCACTATTAAATAAGATAGAGCCAGATATGTATTTGATAATAAGAAAATATTAATTCCGCAACATTTTTCGGGACTGTCCGGAAAAATTCGGTTCAAATGGTCACTCTATATAAAATACAAAAATAGTGAAATAAAATACCTCTGTTGATGGTAGTTATTCCGATCGTGAGCGTACGAGCATTTAAATGCAGATGTTGTATATATGGACGCAGCAGGCGCTCTACTTGAAAAATCGAACAGGTTGCGTTTTAAAATCTATTGCTGTAACATGACCGCTAGTGCACTCACACTCATTTATTACAATGTGTTCTATCAAAGCGGCTAAACTACTGCAGCGGCTAAGCGGTTAAAAAACCACCCACGCGCCTAGTCCTTAGGCTAGGCGTCCAGTTGCGATAAATTAGCAGCTAAAATAACTACAATTCCTGCAAGTTATCTTGATACCTGAAAACTGAATGCGCTGTGAACTTGCGGTGAAAAAGTGGGTGAGTGACCATTTTGAATAGACCTGCCGTAGTGTTCGTATCGGTACAGTCACAGAGAAAGTATGTTTTCATTGTATTCCACGTATTTTTGTATTTATAGTTTGTTTCAGTATTTGTTGTTGCTTTGTTTGTTGTTATATTGTTTTTGTGTTGTGCTATTTTCTTTTATTGTTTTTTCTTTGTTTTAATTTAGATTTTATTCAAAAATTGTTTATATTAGTAACAAATTAAACAATGGTGTTTCAATAATAGCTGTGATATTCAGTATTAAGTATTAAGTATTTATAAATCTAATTGTTTAAAGATTATAAATAAAAAAGAATAATTACATGTTTAAAATTTGTGCCTTCGATTGTATTTTCTAGGAACTTAGGACGTTCTGTTTCAGTCGCACATCGGAAGTCTCATGTTATTATTTGCGCATTTCAGGTATCAAGAAAAGTTGCGGGACTTGTATTCACAACATGGATTATACGGAAACCGCTTGTGTGGTAGTTCTAATTCCATCCAGTTGCGGCATACATTTAAACAAACTTCACCAAATAATTTTTCTTTAAAATTTCTATTGCTGTACTCCTTTAAATATTCAATATACAAAGTTGGCCTTTTTCCACTTCTGCAATTATTTGTTCTATATTGTCATTGATTCGGGGTCCGCTATTATATAAAACTTTTAACAACTATTTCTGTATTTTAGCAAAGGAATAAAATGCGATTAAACAGTCGCATTAAGCGCAGGTTTATTAATTTCTATATGTAGGATGTATTTTATATAGCGGGAGTCGAGTCGCTCGAAAAATAGAGCAGGTTACGTTTGTTTAATTATGGCGATTATTTAGTCTCATGTGACCGCGTTTGTATTTAAAAACTATGTGATTCATTTTTGCGGCTAATTAATCCGGGCGATTCTTACAAACGCATCCAGTCTGTTTATTGAAGCTTAATAAAGATGATCTATCATTGAAAACATCTATAAAGAAAAATGTTTTTTCAATGGAGGGGTGCGTTTATTAGAGGCACTCTTTAAGATTCACTCTACTTATGTGTATTTAAAAAAATAGAAAATAAAAATAAAATAAAATATTTACCTTTTGTGCTCTTCAATTAATTATTTTTAGTTATATTATGGAATAGTACCACTATTTTATCTTGTTTGATCATATTCGAATGTTTCATAACATACTATTTTAAGATTACATATCTGCTTTATATAATTTATATAAAACTGTAAAACACACTTACTAGCCAAGTATCTTAATTGAATATTTTGAAATTAAATGTAATGTGCACTATTCAGGTGATTACACGATTTTCAAAAGTTACTGATATGGGATCTAAAAAGTTGAAAAATGCAATTTATAAAATGCCTTGTATCTTCTATGAAAAGAGTAACAACAAGATTTCATGAGCAGTTAATATGGAACCAAACTAATACAGAAATTAAAAAAAAAATTTAATTGGTTATTAGTATTTTCTGTTATTAGTTATATTTGTTTCGTTCTTTAGAAACGGTTTGTGAAATTTGCTGATACCTTTCCTATACCATACATATAAATCGTTTTGAGACAAATCACGTCACGTGAACACCCCAAATTTCACTTAGTCATAGCATTTATATTTAAATGTTCATATCAATGGTAAACATATGCCAAAAACGTTTTTTAAAATTTTAATTTTAACATCTATTTTTTAAATGATTAAAAAGTTTTACACTTAAAACTTAAGAATTCATATTATTTTTTATTTCTATGTTTTATACATTACGTGAAGAACGAAATCTTCAATTTAATGAAATACAACTTTAAGCGTGTGGAACATAATTTATTCTCTTATTGGTGTATTAACATTTAATTTTAATTTCATTTTTGTAAATTGTATGTGCGATAATTGTTTCGGAAAAATAATTACAATTAATTGTATTGATATTTTAAATTGATGGTATTTAATGGTTTTAGCTTTGGCATATCGCAAATTTATTTGTTCGTCATGTTCTTTTTGGGAACAGAACCGTAATCTATATTTTTAAAAAAAATATTGTCACTATTTGTATAAGTACAGTGCTGTGAATAAATTTCTAGAAATGCTTTCTAGAGCAAAACAATACATAAAGAGTGTTTATAGTATTAAAAATTATTTATTATATGTTAGATAAAATATTTGTCTACTCAATTTATTTATTTTGATTAAAATATAACTAAAAATGTTTACGTAAATAAAATTTAAAACACAAACACATTGAAAAGAGACTTTGAAAAAGTTCTTGGAAATCACAATAATCATTTAATTAACAATGTGCTAAATACATTAAAAATGTAATATTATTATTTCAAAAATACACTACGGGCTGTTAGGGTAAAGTAGTTTGTTTTTGCAACTGAAACGACAAGAAATATTTTTTTAATCTGTGTAAAGAAAATAAAATGGTTAATAACGACATTAATATTGGATCTCTTTTCATTTTTTTATAAAGAAAAAGGTTAAAATTTGAATTATAATGGAGTTGGTAATTTAGTGTTTATAAATGAAATAATTATAAATATGGTTATCTGGCTATTATGAAAAAAAATGTCAATCATCGGCCCTAAAACTGGGTATTCAAGATGTTTTTTAATTTTACCAAGACAATGATCTCAAGCATAGAGTTTGGGAAGTTGGAATGGGATTGTTATATAATTGCCCACATGTATTCAAAGTACAGGTCTTTTCCCCATGAACATCATTAGTTTTATTTTGATAGAAAAATTTGTAAATGTAATAATCCAACAGGCATTGAAAACCTTAAAAAATTTATAGAAAAAAAATAGAATAAAATATCTAATTCTATTAGAAAAAACTGACCAAATCCATGTCAAAGCGGTTAAGGAATGTAATTTAATATAAGGGATACCACACTAGTATTAGGTAAATTTTTGTAAAAGTTTTAAAAATTATGAATTCAATTTTGTATAATTTTAGAAGAGAACAATATAGATGTCCAAAAGCTTTTTTAAATTTGTTCAAGCGGCACTTAAACATTATATTTAATTTTTGCAATAATAGTCAAGTAATCTGTTTAAATGATTAGTGTAATATGTTTGATATTGTTAACTTATTAATATACAGGGTGTTACCGAAGATTTATCAGAGCCAAAAAGATGTGGTTGGGAACAACTAATGCAATACGTTTTTGAAATTGACACATCAAAACGATCTACTATTGAAAAATTAACAAAATTCTATTTTTTCCTTAAAACCGTTTTAGAATCACTAATTTTTTTATTTATAAAACAACTGTAACTAAATCTTAGAAACTTACAAAGATTGCCCACGTTTATTTAATCTCGCAGACTTTATTTATTGTTCGATAAGCTTTTATTATACAAACAAACTACCTCGACTCAGAAATTTATCCTTGAACTTTTTATGATCTAGAATTTTGATTACGAATAAAATACGCACTGACCTACCCTATTCTTGTTTACTGCATTTACATTTAAATAGTTATAATTCATCTGCAACAAAGGACTAAAGAGAGTGGCGTGGTGCAAAGATTTTATATGTGCACTAATTAGCTAGCGACCTGGGTTTAAACCCACGCTAAAACTATCGTATAACTTTACGCCTCTCCCCCTTGCAAGGCAGAGGGCAACCAGCAAAGGTAAAACTGTCTCAAAAAAATTTCCCCAATAACAATTCTTGTGTCTTTGAATACACTACGACATACACGACAAGAGGCACATTTAATAAATAATTTTTAGAAACACCCTGTATAATAACAATAATTCTTTTTATTTCTAAATTGTATTATTAACGTTTTTTTAACCGCATTTGTAATTTCTATTTACTTTTTTTGAGCACTTAATATAAATAAGATTGTATTTCATTAAATTGAAAATATTTTTCCACGTAATGTATAAAGAAAAAATCCTAAAATCTCATGCAGAAAACATTAATATTTACAATTCTTTATTAAACAATTAATGAGAAATACGAAAATATAAAAATTATAAAGTTTCACAATTTTCAAAATTTTTATTGTAAAATGTAAATAATATGTAGGGCGTTCTTAAAATTTTATGCCTTTATAATGAATAGTTTATGCGCAATGAATTTTTAAGTTTTAAGTATAAAACTTTTTTTATTACTTAAGAAATCGATGTTAAAATTAATATTTAACAGAGGGTTTTGGGATATGTTTTCCATTTACATAAACATACGATTAATACATTTGGATATAAATTCTATGACTAAGTAAGTGAAATTGGAAGGGGCTCACTTACGTGATTTGTTTCTATGTAAATTGTATTTTTTCATTCTTTAAAACCAACATTACCAGTTTTTAAAAATAGTGCACATTATGTTCAATTCCAAAATACTTACTTAAGTACTTTTCTAGTTGGCGTTAAATGTACGAATACGTAGGCATACCTATTTATGCATACTATATCGAGTATAAATGGAACTGGTAAAAACTTGTATAAATTTGCGGATTCGATAGGAATTAAATGTAAATGATCCAGTTAATTATATTGAGAAGAATGTCAATGATCTATTTATAATACGAATATGCATAGAATGGATATAATATTTCCGTTAAAGATTTTAAATGTGGCAAGTTTTTTTTTTTAATTTTGCAATACAATTATACAATTTATGCGTTTTTTTTTGTTAGCAGTTTAAACGATATTTTTAACATTGGTTTTACATAAGATATGCCATTAGAAAAACGGGCAAAATGAATAATGCAATTTATCAAGTCCGTTTTTCTAATACCGTATCCTCTGTAAAACGTATTCTTAAATTTTAATATGGAGTTAAACGTTTATAATTATTTTTACATAAAACGTTAATGAAATGTGGTTTTAAAACTATAATTTAGCGTATGTAAACCTATTTTCATTATAAACAATTAATATTATGAAAAACTTAAAAGATTCTTACCCCTATCAATGTTATACAAGTATTATGGACTACATGCACTTGTGTAACGTAAATGCTCGCTAAGAAAGGATTTTCGTAATTTAACCGCTAAATAAGTTAAAGAAAGAAGGAAAATTGTACGGGAATTTCGGAGTAATCCGCAGACGAAATCGGGACGAGCATTTATTATAGTTTTTAATTTTAGTATTACTATATAATTGATAAAAATATAAACCAGTGCCAAATTAATTTAATTTTTTATTATAATTTTTCAAGGTCTATCATAATTAGTTAACTACATTGAAAAGTTTGAAAGTATTTTTATAGTTTTCAACTGTAAGCTTTTCTAGTATTTGACCGATTAAAACCCAAATAACAATTCACGATATTGCAATTAATAATTTAATATTTACAAAATCATTAAAGCAAAATCTTAATCTAATTTGTTATAGCCTTTGTTATTTTTGTTTTCTTTATTAAATAAATGTAACGTAGTTTTTGTAGGTAGCAAAAAAATGTTTTATATTATTGCACTACAATGTTATACAACTAACAAAAATGTTTATGGTCGAGTAAATTATATATGTATGTATTGTATATTAATCAAATTAATTAGTATTTTGCTTTATACGGCTAAAATATAATGTAACTAGAATGACTTTTCGAAATTTCATAGATGTGGATAAGCCTATGTGAATTACTTTTAAGTCATTAAAATTGACATTTAAATGTTTTTAAATAGGGATATTATGTAAGGTAGTAGAATGTAAGTTTAAAAACTGAATAATTAGTAAAAGACAAAAGTATAGCATCTATATTAATTTAAAGTATACTTATAGAAATGTTAACAATTGTTACATATTATAATATCCACATAAATATTAATTTAAATATATGTTAAAAGTATCTAAATATCAATTATTTTCCAAACTCGTATTTTTTATTTTTAAAGTTATGTAGTAATAACATCAATTATCAAAATTTAAATTAATGATTATTTAACAAATTTTTCATCGTACGCATATTTATGTAATTCTTATTGCTATATATACAAAAATAAGAAGTTATAGACGGCGTAGAAGAAAGTGTTTTTCACCTATGCGGAATAATATAAAATCAATTACTTATTACCTTCACTAAATTCTAATCATCAATAGCATCTATTTAACATCAGAATGCAAAGTCGTTTAAGGAAGTATATTAAGATAGTACAGTAATTTTAAAGAACTTCCTAGTACCACTACGTAAAGTGATAGTACTTTAATCGTATAAATTATTAAGTGCACTATTTTAATTATTTATTTTTATACATTTTCTTTTTCATAAGTGACTTGCATTAGGTAGTCATAAAAGACATTGTATTTATCAGGTTATATTATACATAGTAAACATTGACTGACTTACCACAACAATAAATAAATTGAACTTAAGTACATGTATAATAACCCTCTAAATTTACTAGTTGATCCATCCAACCTTTTTGTGTTCGAAATGATCAAAGTTTTGAATGGAATTCAAGGAACACGTTTACGGCTCTTACACATTACATAGATATTAACAAAATAAAAAGAAAAAGGATTTTACTTTACTTTTGCCTCAATTTTACATAAAATATCGGTTAAAGTCAAGGAATAGAAATTTGAGCAACTAAAATTTTAATGTTAATAGAACAACTCTTAAATTCTTTTTGTCCTGAAAAACAATTAGTTGTGTGTTATGTTCTCAAATTTAGGTAGCAAGAGAAATATATAAAATTAGTATTTAGGCAAAATAGAATAGTGGTATTTCTAAATTTCTATAGTTGCACGTACCTACATATGTAAATATATATTAATTACTAAAATGTTTATATTTTAGCAATTCAGTTAACTTACCAAGTTTAAAATTAAAAAAAAATATTATTTGGCAAAACATTAATTAGTCCTCTTTCTTGATAATTAACTATGTAGTCTATAATAAAAAAGTTTGGCTTTATTGATACTACAAACAAATACAAGTTTATTAAATGAATATTTATATATTTTGTAGATGTAACTTCAAGAATGTCAAACTATTTCCTTCGGATTATATTCTAATATTTTTATTTATTAAAGTTACTGACTTTCAGATGAATATTGCTCAGAGCGTGCTTTGCTTTACGTAATAATATCCTGTCTGGCTTTGCGGTTGTGAAAGGTTATTGTAAAAGTTGACAGAATAGCAAAAGCGTTTTTTGGTATTTTTAACTTCAATTACAATATTTATATAACGTAGATAGTGGTTGTTAATATTTAGTTTCTAATTTTTAGAAAAAAGTAATAAGGCATTAAAGAATTTGTTCTTTTATTCTTCGAAAAATACTTAACATTCATATATTTCTAGCATTTCTGATTTATTATACCATAAATTATGGTTCATATTGATGTGTGTGATATCTGTAATATGTTTGTGTGTATAGTATCTTCTCAGATAGACCTTAGTCCACTTACCGAAGACAAGGTCATTAAAAAGCAATTTAGGAGATATAATATTTAGAAACTATTTATGTATGTAAGATCGCACCTTTAATATACATTTTTAAATTACCTACCGGATGATTAGTAAATTATGATATAAGGTCAATTTAGTATAGTATATAACTAATAGCACCGATAATAATTTATTTAAATTTATAGTAGTTTATTATAACTGACGTTTACTTGAAAGAGGAATACCGAATTTAGTAAATTATTATAAATTAAAATCTATAAAGCTACTAAAGTGTTTCAAGGATATAGTTAACATGTTAATTTATAAATAATTAATAAATATAGATAAGTAAATATGTATTTAAATTGCATCAATCTATATTCATTATTATTTGATGAAATCGCATAACTTACATATATGTATGTAAAAGAATTTTTTAATAAGTACAAAAAAAATTATTTTTAGATTAAAAAACGGAAACAGTTTTTTTGTTAATAGAAACTTTTAGATTTTTATGTTGACTACTATTAATACATTTTTTAAAACTTGAAATTTAAATGTAAATTTTAACGTGTTAACTAAACCTGAAAATGCTTTAATTTTATTATTCTTTTATAATGTTAATGTATTGGAGTTGGAAATTTATTCCAATTAAATTAAATGCTGTAAGAAACATTTAAAAAATAATAATGTAAATGAAATAATTATGCACAAAATAACCAAATAACAATACAACAAACGACAGGTAGCTCTTGCATAACATAAATTCCTACAGCCTAGTTTTAAAATTTGAGGTAAATTTTCTCTATTTTTATAAAATTCTCTAACTCAATTATCGGAAAAATCAGGAAATTAAGAACATTTTATAAAAAAAACGTTTTGCTTTAATGTTGATCAGTAGCGATGAAAATGATAACAACTAATATTGGTAGACTAAGAATACTTTTGCTTAATTTTTGATTAAATAAATATTTTTCAGAATTTTTATAGAAGAAAAATAGAAGCTTTTTTTCAAAAAAAAATTGAATATAATCCCGACTAGAATTTTTTGAAAGGACCCGATAAGGATGTTATCAGGTTAACCTCGTAACCTGATAAGGTATAGATCAGGATAGCCTGTCGATGACCTGATAAGGATGTAACGCAGATGAACCACAAGGTCCTTATTAGGATTGTTTTATATGGTCCTGATCCGGATTACCTTACATGGGTCTGACCAAGATTGCCGCACATGGTTCTGACCAGGATCGCCTTACATGGTTCTGATCACGATTGCCTTACGTGGTCCTGACCAAGATTACTTTACATGAAAAAGGGAAAAGGAAAAGAGTATATTTATAACAGAATACCTATAACCGCCAAAGATCAGATCACCTGGTAACTGCGAAGAAATGTGAAAGCCTTTTATACTACTTTTGTACAAAAAGACTTTGCGAGTTAAAGTGATGGCGACACCTATTAGTAACTTTATGCGATTGTAAGTTTACAGTTTTTAGGTTAAGTTATGTCATTCGGAATGGTAATCCTGTGAGGTTCCCTAGATGGTCATAATCAGGAAAGCCCGACGAACAATAAATTGATTTTCTTAAGGGTCATTCTGATCCTATCCTCATATGGAATACGTCAGGATAACCTGATGAGAAAGAGTTCTTTTTCTAGTAAGGTAATCATGAGAGGTTCCCTAGATGGTCATAATCAGGAAAGCCCGATAAACAATAAATTGATTTTCTTTAGAGTCATCTTGACTCAATCTTCATATGGACTCCATCAGGATAACCTGTTCAAAAATATTCTTTTTTTAAGCACGGCAATCCTGAGAATTTCCCTAAATGGACATGACCAGGAGAACCCGATGACAAGTATTTTTTTTTATATTCGGATCTTCTTTATGTGATCCTTATGTGGAATCTATGAGGATTGCCCGAATGAGGTTAACCGTATTTTCACCTGATGAGGTCCTTGTGACACTTCAAGAAAATAAGGAAAAAATTCTAGTCGGGATACTGCTCTTGTACTACTTTTTTATTTTGTGTTATACGATCGCGTTATCAACATTTATTGTAAAATAAAGTAATTTAATTAAACCTGTAGAACATACATTTTATAAGGTTTTAAAATTACAAAAAAAACTAATATGAAAAATATAAATACTACATGATCATATTTAGAAATTGATGAGGCTACGTATTTCTTTTTTGTTGCTGTTGTATGGTAATGAAAAGTAAACTTAAGTGTATTTTAAATATTTTTAATTAGATTGACATTAGTTAATTGCTGAAAGAAGCTTTATAATTTTAATAGCTATAATTAAGTACAACATTTTATGCAATTATTAAGTCTCAATAAAAGGTTGTTAAGTTAGCATAATGTAGATCAGCGGTCGGAAACGCACGGTCCGCAACCCGCATGCGGCACGCGACCCTTCTCTTTGCGGCCCGCGACTGTTTTGTAAATGAAAGTCGAATTCTAATATAATAAATACCTACCTAAATACTTATTACCAAATTATTATAAATGTGCGGCCCGCCTCTACCTCATTTTGACACTATGTGGCCCTTACCTGCCAAAAGGTTGCCGACCGCTGATGTAGATTATACTACATAACTTACAAATATTTATTTTTTGTTGAACCTAAACAGTGGGAATAGATATCAGATTAAACTAATTAATATTTTTGACAATATTTTGTAAATAAAGACTGCGAAACTAAAATATCCCAGACTTATTTAAAAATTTAAATATTGATAACTTACTCAGTTATAAATCAGCTAAAAGCATAACACTACTTCGTAGAATTATTTTTTTTTGCTCGTAATATTATAAAGAGAAAAAAAGGATAAAAGTGCTTTATAGAGAGAAACACATTTTTCTATCTAAATAGATATTAGTATACATGCATGATATATTATGAGAACTTCGTATTTACGTGTTATAAATATATCTAGTAAAAATAATCGTTAGAATTATTTTCTTTTGGTATCGATGAACTGTTAAATATAGTAACATGATTTTATTAAAAAATAAAAGTAGATATATGTAGGTATATTAAAAAATACTTGCTTCTACGTCCTCAGTTTTTTCGCCAGTAACAAAAAACAAGTATTCCAGCAATACTACCAATAATATTGATAATAAGTATTGCTTGTCTAAAAAGCACTTAAAAAATTTTTCTTTAGGTTAATGCTAAAAATTATAATTATTGAAATGCTGCGAAATCGTAAAATGGTGAACGTAAATATTAAAAAAGAAAGGTAAAGAATGCGACTTAAAAGAACCATATAATGTCAAGGTTTAACAAAAAAATACACGGAGATATAACTAGTGCAAAATATAGAATGCAGTCCAAGGTAAATCAAAGATGATTCCTCAAACGAAAAGGTTTCTTGTAAATTTTATTCAAATTAATTTATTACAACAGTTATGACAATAATATGCATTTTTTGATCATTATGAATGTATGCTTTAACTATTTGGGAAAACAAATATAGTACATTCTACGTACTTTTCCTCTAATAATTGAGTGAGGGGGTGCATGGTTGCAATTGGTACAGGTAATTTAGAATTTATTATTTTTAACATAGACAAGCGACAATATTTACAAATATTAAAAAGTAATTTGATGGATTTGACTTGCAAACTGGAATTTCTATCCTTATTTTATTACCAACGCGATCACGACGCGAAACATACGGCGTACATGGTAAGAGAATCGTTATTATACAATAACCTAAAATTATTAAAAATTCTTTTACAGTCACCGGAGCTGATGTCCATCGAGCATTTGTGAGTAAATTTCAAAAACCAACTAAAAAATTTTTTTTTAACTTACAAAGAAAATCTAAGAACCAAAATTATGGTCTTTGAAAATTTGTAATTTGGAAGCCAAGACGTCTATAAGCAATTTTAAATACAGTCAACTCGCGTTATAACGAAGTTCGATATAACGAAAATCTCGATATAAAGAAAGAAACCGCCGGTCCCTTGAAAATCTCGCTTTATAACGAAAATTTTAATGGGTTTTGGTCCCCTCGATATAACGAAGTTTTCTTGACCAAAGTCTAATAATTTTTGTTAAAAAAGTAAGTACTGTAGGTATGTTATATAATTTACATAATGTGTTTCTACACAATTTTTGATTTTTTTATCTTAAAGAAATGCAAACTTAACACTATCAATTATCAATTACTTGCAAAGCCATGACCTTGACGACAGTGTATTCTCAAGTATCTTAAATCTGGAGAACGCAATTGAACGGACACGTATAGTCACCTGCATACAAACTAAAATTACGGAGTTTTTTTGGATTATACGTGTTTCTATTTCTATTATTTCTATTGTTTTTTTTTATTGTTGTTTTCTATTGTTTTATTATTTTTTTTTACATTTCTGCGTTATATTGGTTATTTTAATAAACGACAACGAATTTGTGGTGTTTTGGATTGATTAATTCTATATCTCTAAACAAAGTAAAAATTTGTTAATTTATGCTTTTATAATAAGGAATTTCGATATAACGAACTTTTTCGTGGGTCCCTTGAAATTCGTTATAACGCGAGTTGACTGTATTAAGAAAGATGCTATACCTACCTATCATATTAAAATAATTTCGTTTTGTTTTTTTTTTAAATGATTTTTTAAGGTGTAGGTATAATTATTTCTGTATTAACAAAATTTATTAATATTTTGAATTTTAGGTTATAAAACGCATTATATGAAATAATTACGAAGCTATTTTTATATTTGAATAAAGTGTTTTGAATCAAATGGAATCAATATGTTAAAATCTGAATTTTCTTTTTATTATTAAATAAATTAGGAATAAAACATTTATTTATTTAAACGTAGGTACATTTAATTTTAATATAATACTCTATGAGATTTTAATAAAAAAAACTAAATTTATATGATTTCCGTAACTTGATCGATAAACAATCTGTGGTTTACATTTGTCAGAAAGAAATTCGGTGAACGGTCTATGAATATATATTTAGAATTGTAATTATAAATATAATTACATCATATAAAGCTATTCTTGATAATCCATATTTCTATAAAAGAATTGGGTGTTAGTTTCTAGTACGGAGTATTATTACCATACTATACATACGGTTCAAACCACAAAAAAATGTACGTGTGTAAGTACTTATTACATATGGTATAAATGCCTATGTAAAATTATAATTAATTAGAGCTATGTCGTTGCAAAACTCTTAATTCAAATATGTTACAATAAACGCAATTTGCCGATGCCCTTCATACGGCCTAGCAGTGAAAGGCACTTGTCTAGTATATAGGGACCGCTGCACTAGAAAAACCAAATTGCGATATAATTAACATTATAAAATTAGCTTCTTTCTCATTTAAATACAAGGCCATTTAGGATGGTTTAAAGAAAATTTTAAGTAAGGATACGTTATTGAGAAGCAACAATTTCGATTGGATAATAAAAAAAAACAAAGTTACATTCATATGTGTAACATTGAAATTTTTTATTTAAATGAAGTTTTTAATGTTTTATAAACATTTTTTGATGTAAAGAGATTAATTGTATCTAAATCAGATAATTATATATTTCCACCCACTGATTTTCTTTTACGTCCAAGCTTAATTAAAGTATATTTCATAACAAAATTACAAATAACTTGGTGTTAAGATATGTTACTTTACAGCACTGCATTTTGTGTTGCAATATTATGGAATGCCGGCCACGGTTTGCATTAGAAATCGAATGTTTAAGAATTGCAAACTCCATTAGAACGGGGAGTAAGGAGCGACAAACGCCCTCACTAACGGCCTTGTCAAGGCTATCAACTGCCGTTTACAGTCTCCACTTCTGAGGCTGACAACATTTGGAGAAAGGAAATTTTGATAGAATTAAAATGTTAAAAATTATACGAAATAACAGTAGCACCATATTATTCTTTCAAGTTGTAAAAAGTTGTTATGTTAAAAATCGCTTTAGGTACAGAAATGAAAAAAAAACATTGTTTTTATACAGTTTTGTACGAAAGAATGCATATCGCAAAATTATTATTATTATATTCTAATTAAAATTTAGTTTACAGTTGATTGGATATTAAAACGGTATTACTTTTTTTATATGAAATGCGTGATGTTTTCAGGATGATTGTAAATTAGTAAAAGAATTATATCAATGCTTTCTATTTTGGTAAAATAAAAACTTGTTTGTAAATCAAGTGGTAATTTAAACAAAAAGCACCTATTGTAATATTCGGCCAACATTTTCCTTTATCGTTAAACACAGGCTAAATTCTACATAACTTATGCTTAGAAAATTAATTTAATTTCCTTTTCAATAAACTAGTTATAATTTGTTTAAACATGATATTCGTAATATAATTACAATAAATTTTAATATTGTAAATAATTGTATACAAAAAATATTAGTTTACTATTGTAAAAATTGTGTATATTGTGTTTAAAAAAGAATTGGAGATGCCGGGGATCGAACCCGGGGCCTTTCACATGCAAAGCGAACGCTCTACCACTGAGCTACATCCCCTATACATTCAAACGAATTTATATACAGTTCTAAATTTATATAATGTAATATATATTTCAATATAATATATGATTATTAATTTTATATCGAGATACCAAAAGATGCATTTCTCGAGAACACCACAAATTAAAAATCGGCATTATTGGTATTCTAAGTTTATTATTTCAAATGCAATTGATTAGGTGTCAGCCAAATACTTTTGCCTCCGGACAGCCCTAACCTTTGGGGGCACTATAAATATTAAGCAATTTTACTAGTCCTAGATTATTATTAGTTATACAAAATAATCAATATACAGTAGAGCCTCGATAAGTTCAAACTGAAGTAAAATTAAAAATAATTTGAGTTGTCCAAAATTCGAGAAATCACAAAAGGCTCATAAATTGAATATACAGTGTGTCCCAAATAGAGTAGGCTAACATGGGTATCTTTCTTATTAGTGAAGATAGAAGTTTGGTTAAATGGGCAATGTTTTGCAGTTTTAGGTGCCCATTCATATTCTGATAAGGAATTTTTAAAATTCCGAGTAGTTCCGAAGTTATCGTAAAAAAACTGAAAATTGTCATTTTGTTTAATGTCAAATAACTTTGTAATTATAAAATTTACAAAAAAAAGTTTAATATAAAAGTTACTAGGTTTCATAAAATACAAATATAAATTAAGTCAAAATTAAATACAAAATGGCGATTTGCAAGATATTGATATCAACTTTCTTATTTTAAATAGACGCCATATTGGATTTTTACATAGTTAAATAGAATTTTTTTTCCTCTTTTCAACCATGTATAACAACCCATATTTAAATGAAAAATTATTAACAATATTAAATATTTCTGTTTTAAATCAAGTAGCCATGAATTATCAAAGAACAATTAAACAGCATAATACAAGCCAACGTCATTATATTTATTTTTTGACTAATATTGTAAGTTTTTTGAATAATAATTATTATTGCCTTATAAATAATTCAAAATGGCAAAGTTTTTAACTGAGCAGTATGATATGTTTTGTATCTACATTAAATGTTACAAAAGCTCCTGCGTTGCTGCACAAACATACTTTAACAGTTTTCAAAAAAAAAAGCAACCGAACATTAAAATTTTTAAAAGATTGGATGTAAATATGCAAAAGAGTGTAAGTTTACAGTAACCAAATTGAAAGAATGTTCAAGATGATCTTCATCATTTTTTTTGGCAAACTGTTAAATTATCTGTGCAGCAACCCAGGAGCTTTTGTAACATTTATTGTAGGTACAAAACATAGAATACTGCTCAGTTAAGAACTTTGCCATTTTGAATTATTTATAAGGTAATAATTATTATTATTTAAAAAACTTACAATATTAGTCACAAAGTAAATATTATGACCTTGGTTTGTATTATGCTGTTTTATTGTTCTTTGATAATTCATGCCTACTTGATTTAAAACAGAAAAATTTAATATTGTTAATAATTTTTTATTTAAATATGGGTTGTTATACATAGTTGAAAAGAGGAAAAAAAATGCTATTTAACTATGTAAAAATCCAATATGGCGTCTATTTAAAATAAGAAAGTTGGTATCAATATCTTGAAAACCGCCATTTTGAATTTAATTTTGACTTAATTTCTATCTGTATTTTATGAAACCTAGTAATTTAAAACTTTTTTTTGTAAATTTTATAATTACCTACAAAGTTATTTGACATTAAAGAAAATGACGATTTTCAGTTTTTTTACGATAACTTCAGAACTATTTAGAATTTTAAAATTTTCTTAACAGAATCGGAATGGGCACCTAAAACTGCAAAACATTGTCTATTTAACTAAACTTCTATCTTCACTAATAAGAAAGATACCCATGTTAGCCTACTCTATTTGGGACACACTGTATAGTCGAACTTCAATAAACCGAAGTTGAAGGAAAACTAAAAATAATTCGAGTTATCAAAAATTTAGCTTATCGGGGGTTAACATATGGACGTTCGCCTGTGTCAATATGTGCAATAATTTGTATATGAAATATTTACTATACTTTATACGAAATAATCATTAATACAGTAAAACTTCCATAAATCGAACCTCGATAAGTCGAAAACCTTAACAACTCGAAATAAACCTTTATTTCCTTTCTTTCAAGCCCCAATACCTCTATATAACGAAATCTGAACCCTCAATAAGTTGAAATAATTAATATTTCCCTACAAAGTATTTCGGTACATATTTTCTCTCTATAACTCGCATAAAATATGTTTGACTTCTGAATGTCGAACGTATCAATGTTTGATTCTGCTATCTCTACAACCCAAAAATTTGTTCAAAGAAAGGATTACTAATTTTTTTGACTGGCGTCAATATGTTTTTATCAGGTAGCTCTTTGTTTCATTTTGGGCATATATTGTTATTGCCGTGGGTTTTGTTTGCGCTCTACCAGGGAAGTCTACAATTATAAGTGGAAACCTTTATAACTCGAATTATTTCGCGTCTTTCTTTGAGATTCAACTTATCGAGATTCTACTGTATTACTTATTTTTACTAAACAGGTGCCTAGCATATTTATTCAAAATTTATACATTGTTTGATTGAAAACGCTTAATTATACATAAGAATTTGTTTAAGTTGCGTTGACCCAAATATTACTTTTCAAAAAACATTCTAATGGCCACGCTGATAGGGATATCTCTGGAGGATCATTCTATTGAACACATCGAAATAACTTTATCATTTGACTTAAAACTTATATGTATACACACCTATTAAAAAAATAGGAAAATTGAGAAAGTTTTTAATTAATGATGTAAATCTGAAATATTTTCTTATATAAAACTTTAGACGCCATGTTCTTCTAAAGATAAGACTTTAATATTTTATAAGAAGTCAAAGTGGAAATTTGAAAATTCCAAAATTTTCAGAAAGCAACAAACATTCAAACTTAGGCAATGGCAAACTTTTGTTTATTGAAAAATTTGTGTTGCAGAGATTCCAGTTATCACATTTCCGTTTGAAAAATATAATACAATAGAATCCTTGACTTGAATGGCACGCGGGGCACTTACGGTTTGATACACCAATCTATTGATATCAAAATACATAAGTTATGTTGTATAATTTTGTAAATAAATTATCTGTTGATACGTAAATGATTTATCGCTAACCACTACGGCTTCTATAAAAAATGTAATTTTTAAAATATACTTATTTGGTTCAATGAGATCTATCGATTGGTGAACAAAAAAGTAGGTGCTCGATGTGTTGATGTGCTACCGAATACTTCCTATATTTTTAATTTTTGTAATGTGCTATTATTAAAAATAGCCAAACCTTTAAATTCTGAAAAAGTAAATTAAATTGTACGAAACAAAGGTAGTTAAATAAATAGTAGTCACTTCTGTAATGTACAAGAAGAGCCCGATGGAATAATACATTAAAGATTTTCTTTAAATATAAATGTTACTGTAATTTTGCCTTGTATCTTTAATATCGAACTCCTCTAGTTCTTATAACAAAATAAAAATATATACTGTTAATTTTTTTTATTTAAATGATAAATCTATATAAATAAAATTATTGATAAGACCGTCGATGTGCACGCATTACGCATAAACTACTGTATAAGTTTTGATCATTTTTTTTTAGATTTATTCCTTAGAAGCTAACTGTTTATCTCCAATAAAAATTATCACAATATTCTTATTTAATATCAAGTTTTTAAAGTTTTTATACACGTAAAATGGGCAAGTGACCCGATGTGCACGCGAGGAAAAAGAAGGAAGTTTCTATTTCTGTAAATAAAATATATTGCTAATATAGTAAATTGATGACGAAGTCACT
This sequence comes from Sinopyrophorus schimmeli, assembly GCA_036325965.1. Lineage (NCBI taxonomy): Eukaryota > Metazoa > Arthropoda > Insecta > Coleoptera > Elateridae > Sinopyrophorus > Sinopyrophorus schimmeli. Next base: position 5,759,754 of record JARFIZ010000001.1, read on the forward strand.
AACAAATTAAAAATATTTAACTGATTGATTGGCAGTAACCCTTTGTATACATACTTATAAACTGAATATTGTATATCATTATTTTTAACAACTATGTAATAAAAAATAACATTAATATTAAAAAATATAAATTGGTGATAAAAAATATGGCATTTATTTAATTATGATTAAAATGTATTTGCGTATACGTATTACCTTATTATGGTAAATGCATAAAAGTTCATTGACATTACGATCTTTTTAGCAACGGAGTAGGTAGTAACCTTTTTAGCTGATATTGGAAGTATGTTTCGGTAGTTTCGAATATATGTGTTAATGAATGTTAATTAAAAGCTAATAATGAGAATAATTAATTGGTATAATTTTATCTTGATATGGAGTGGCTAATATAGTAAAAATTTACATTTTGTTCTCTTTTAATTGATGTTATAAAAACAGGTTATAGGGTAAAGGGTTCAATTTGTAACCATATACCAATGAATGACCATTACGAAAAATAATGTTTATAACAATTAAAAAAATTAATTTATATTTAAGATATATTTATTTATGCAATCTTGTATGTCTCCTTTTTCATTTAAATGCAAGAAAGCTAAAATAATGAAATTTATTTTGCAAGATTTAAAATGCAGTGTTGAAGCTTTTAAGGGCGCAGTTAAAAAGATTAGACGCAACCTCCTAAGCGTCAGCAAACCCTGTGATTTATAGAATACCAAAAAGAACTTTAATTAAAAAACTACACAAAGGTACTTTTAAACCTATTGTTTAAAATCAATTTTACAAAATTTTATGAATTATTCGTTTTTAATAGGTGAATCTATTCATCATTCATTCACTAGGTTATAGCCGGTCACTCTAGAGTCAAATGTGGTCATTTACTGGAACTTCATTATATACTTTTTATAATTAATTTTACAAAGTTTATGAGCAAACTGCAATTGTATTTTCATTAATTTATAAACAAAAATTATATTTCATTTCGACTGTAACGGTTGTTTTAGGTTTATTAATTTGTTCAGGACATTTTAACCTAGTCAGTTCTCCAAAAATTCAACTATTTTTAGTTTCTTAATTAATGAAATTTTAGCATAACTATTTTGTTACAACATAACCTATATTTAGTAATTTTAATTTTATTATTGGGAAACGACATTAAGATTATCTTATTAAGATTATTACAAACATATTATTTAACCTATGATCAAATTGTTTACAATTTCAGAAAATTCAAAATACTTGAGAACAGATCAGAAGTCATAATTATTGTAATTAAGATTATAAAAAAATTATATTCAAGTATTTTTATACTCGCAATTAGTGTACATGATATAGAACGTACTTTTCTTAATTGCTATTGTTTTTTATATCTATATTTTGATTAACACGTGTTTTATTAGTAAAATAATATAGAGCATTGTTATCACCTACAGACACGTGTGCATTAAAATCAAATTAAAAAAAAATGATTTAAGTATTTAACTAATTTTAATATATAAGTTGTTTATTACAGATTTACATAAGTATGACGCTTGCCTATATTTTATACTTTAAAATTAAAAATTTATTTGTAAGAAATCTAATAGAAAGTAAAAATTAATAATAAATAGGTTTAATAAATAAAAATAAGCAGATAATATAGTTGTATTTTCTTATTCATCAAAGACAATGTCATTTATAACATTTAAAAAATAAATTTAGAGGAAGCGTGGCGCAAGTGGTTTAGTGTTTAGGCTACTGTGCTAGCGAGGTGGATTCGAAGTGGTTCGAATCCCCGCGCCGACCATCGAAAAATTTCACGCTCCTCTTCTCTTCGCAAGGCTGAGCAACCTGGCAAGAGTAAAACTGCTCGAAAAATTTTCCTAGAAATTGCCGTGGTTCGGAACCCCCGTAAAACTGTAGGTCCCTTGAATCTTTGAAGAAAAATAAATTTTGAATTTTTTTTTAAATATAATATACGTATATTTTAGCTAATCACAGGGCTGGCGTAAAATTATATGGCGCGTCTAGACAGAAAAAATTATTTATCCCTTATCAATGTATAGGAGAACCTGTTGAACCTGGGCCATATGTGTACCTAGGCCAATTGGCCCGTTTGAAATATTCCCGCGCTATTAAATTCTGTTGTCTGTGGTATTCGGTACATCACTGCTAACTATCCAATGTGTAGTTAGTCGCTTACCGCCATTAAGCCGGTAGTTGGTGTTATCGAAGTTAAAAATTTTTTGTCGAAAAAAGTAATTATTTTTAATATACTTTGAAATCTAATCGTTTTATACGCTTTATAATAATCGCTTAACTTTTATATGCGGTCGGTTCTTTGACTTAACAAGTATTTAAAAAATAATAAACTTGCGAGATATGTATCCTCAAATAATTAAAATCCACCGTTTTCTACAGCAATGAAGTAGCGTTGTACTTCGGTCACTATCGATCAGTTGTACTTTGGTCAGTGGCCTAGGTACATCCTGGATGTTATACTTTGACCAGGAGGATATATTTTTATGTATTTCACATTTATATAATAGATTCCCAATAAAATATATTTAATATTTCAAAAATCATGTCTAGAAGTAAAGAGAAGAAGAAAAGAACGCCTATTAATTACAATATTGGCGACTATGTTATATTTGTAAACGAAGGTTCCGATAAGTGACATTACAGAAAAATTAAATGCCTCAGAGTTAACAAAACCAGAGAAAGTTATTATGTTCCAAAGATACAGAAGTACTGGGGTTTCTGCTAAATGCTTAAGACTGAATAATATACCTAGATATTGCTAGTGTTCTTATAAAAGTTAGTCCTAATGACTGATTCAAAAGTTAAGAAAGAAATACTATGAATGTTATGTTGATTTTGTTAAAAATTTGTGATTAAATATCTCACTCGACCGAATAAAACAATTTTAGTAGAGAAAAGTTAATGTTTGTTTAAATAATCTTGTTTTACCCCTAAATTTTCAATGTGTCCTAGGTACATCGTCGTACTGGCCGAAGTACATAGGGTGTGTTGTACCTTGGCCTAATTAACCATTTTTTTACACGTCTTAAACATATGTAAGTATGAAATAGACATTGCTGATATTTTTGTGGTGGCTACTCAAATAATAGACCTTTCAATATATGCTAATACGGTTTGTGTACGGTACGTCAAATTACAATAAAAAATATATAACTAAAAAACTGGCCGAGGTTCAACAGGTTCCCCTACTTACATATTCACATACATAGCCAAGTACGAACAAATTAGAAATACAAAAAAAATATTAGGAGTATTTTTTTATGTATGGTATTTTGTTTAGAGATATTGAATAATTTGTTCAAAACCTAAGTTATACAATAATGTAGTGCAATAATAGTTGCTTTACGTAAAGTTATTAAAAGCAGAAAAAAGTTACTTTCAAATTTGATAAAGAATATTATTTATTATAAAATTAAAATTTAATTTTCGTGACTAAGCAACAAAGTTCTTTAGCAAAATAAATTAAACTAAAATAAACTGAAATCCGTCATGACTAGGAACGAGCGAAACATAAAAACGTGCAAACTTGCCTTTGATTCTTATGAAATCTTGTCAGATCACGATAAAGAATGATCAGTGAAAGTGATGCGCCTACAATTGCAACGAAGAGTTAATGCATTGAATCTACAAGATAATAACTGTATTTAGTTTGTACAATTAATAGGCTAAGTTGAAGAAGTCAGAAACGACCTAATTCGCTAAATAGTGAAATAAAAATAATTTGCATATAGTAATATGCTGAATTATAGTAGCATCAAAATAGGCCAATTTAATTATATTTATCTACATATTTTTTAAATTTATTACATCAATATTTTATATAACATTACACATATTTATTCAATAATTAAAAATATCGTTGATTTGGAAATAAGTATGCACTTTAATCGATAATATATCAATCGTCGTTAAAAATCATTATTATTTTTGATCAAAACACTTAGCCTATCAATTATCAAATGTTAAATAAATCAAAATTTTTATTAATAAAACATGTAAATATGATTATATTGTTTTTTTGAAAAATATCAAAGATATGGGAAAGGCCGTATTGAAATAAATAAATACGTACTCTGCTTCAGTACTTTTCAAACTTTCAAGTCGAGATGCACTTACAACGCCAGCCGTCTGGGTATTACACGTGCACGACCAGTAGCACAATCCTATTTTAATATGTACTGTTTACAACCCACATTTTGAAAATCGCTTTTAGTTTGCATACTATTGTAGTTTACTTCCACATTTGTTAGAAATATGTATGTACATATGTAAATATATCTAAATTGCTAATAAATTTTGGTGTATTATACATTTATGTATATAATAATAAATAATAAATTTATTTAAAATTAATTAAATCACATTTAAAATATTCTCCGTCTTTAGTGCTATAAAAAAACGTAGGCATTTTTAAAAAGTTTTAGACATAAATAAAATAGGTACATATGTAGGTACAAATTAAAAAAGTATTTAAAATATTTTTTAATTGAAAGTTGCTAAAACGAAACCTTACAATTTACGCTCTAGGATTAACCGAATTCCCAGTGTTTCTTTGAGAAGTACATTTGAAGTAAAATGTATGTATAATCACATAATGTTAACCCCTAAAATGCACTACATGGACCTCAAAAACCTACACGGAGAAAAAAATATCGTCAAAATAACTATCTAACGTATACTCAATTGACGTATTGTCAGAACAACGATTCGATTTGTTAATTTAATGACATTTATAGGTTAATTTGGCAGTTCATAGTATGATCAAACCAGCGCTACATATTATACTTATAATAAGGATTCATTTATTTGATTCAAGCGTTCAAACAAAAACACTCGAGAACGTGTGCAGTTTTCGTCGTGTAGGTAACTGTACAGTCAACTTGAGGATTTGTATAGCTAAAATAGCGATACGTATGGTTATTTTGACGATATTTTGTTCTCCGTGCATAACCGTTAAATCACCATGACAAGAATCTTTTGAATGTCTAAAACAATAATACGTATCGTTACTTTGACGATCCGCAATAAGGAAACTCTGGATAGCTAAATTAGCTATACGGCGTATCCAACGGATAGCTAAAATAGCGATACGTATGGTTATTTTGACGATATTATTTTCTCCGTGTAGCACTAGTTTTAAATTAATTACAAAATAAGCTGAGTTTATTATTCTTTTTAAACAATTTGTTTATAATACTATACCATATTATATTATTAGTACGAGTCAGGCTTTCATAACTTACAATATGACAATTTTTTGAGCAATAGAGGACGTGGGGTTAATCATTGGGCAAACCCAGCTACTGCAATCTCTAGTTAACTAACATTAACATTTTTATCAAAACTAAAGACTTCGCATATTATTCATAAGACAAAATAAGAAACATAAAAACTGAAACTGTCTCTGCTAAAGACAAAGGGTTGAGAAAAGCAAAAAGAAAGAGCACGAATAAAGAGTTAAACAAATGTAATAGACAAATTCAGCAAAATATACCTAAAAAATGATGATTTGGTTAAATATGAGTGCAGATGCATAATTTGTAAAATTTTGGGTTCATAAACATTGTACAGAATGGGCCTCACCATTGAGTTTTATGTAAAAAAAATTCTAGTCCGTATTGTACTTACCCATGACCGATATTGCCAGCAAATACGAGCAATAACGGCCAAAGCTACTTTTATTTCAAATATTTGTAAAAACCAAAAATTATTTTGAAAAGTATTTATATTGTCATTATTTCTCAAGAATAATAAAATTGATATTTTGAATTTTATTTGCTTTAAGGCTACAATGGCCGGCGTTTATACTAATTTTTAATTCAATTGCATATCAAATGATGAATAAGAATTTTATTAAAATTTAAAAAGACTATCAGGAAGATATAACAATAAAAGTAACAAAAAAATCTAAAAAATATAGTATTACGAAATTTAATACATAAATAAGTTTATCATTAAAAAATACTAATTACATTCAAATAACTATTCTAGGCTTTATTTTAAATGTCTGGGGCTTCTAGACCCGTATCTTAGAAATATATAAAATATTTATGTGGTACATCTAATTGTAAGGGTTAATTTAACTGATGTGAATATCTATAGGTATTGTGACCACATAATTAAAACGTTTGAATCAGAACAGAAAGAAATTATTTTTGCCCCAATTTCAATTTATTCAGTATGTAACAATTCTTTTTCTAATTTCATATTAAAGAAATAAAATTTAAAATACTTTTGTAAGTAAATATTATCATTTATTAATATTTTAAATAATATCTACTATAGAAACGTTTGCTAAAAATGCTTAGTTAAATAACTATCACTGTATTTATAACTAGATCAAATATAAAATTTTTTTTTTGCATATATTAGATCATTTGGAAATTTCTTATATCAGTAGTAAAATTAGATGAGTAATTAGTTTTTTAAATCTATAATAAAAAATTGACCGTAAAAAGTAACCACATTGTTATTAGGGAATTTCATTCAACATAAAATAAAAATATATATTCTAAAAAGAATATATATATGTATGGTCAAGGGAGCGACTGATAGAGTACTGCTATTTGGCTCTATGTATTTTCCTGATGTATCTACCGTTATAAGCGCTAACTAATATTAAAACTAAAATCATTAAAAAAACTCGATTTGTGTTAGAACCTGATCTTCGGATTTGAACACATATGGGGCAGTTTCGAACTATCATTGAATAAATGAAATTAAGAAAGTTTTACAATATATTTTTTTATGTTTAACAATTACGAACATTTTTCACAATGAAATAACATTAGGGACAATTGAGATCACGTTTAAAATTCAAAATAAGCTATTATAAACATAAAACACTAGTATGGAGTTTGTACACTGAGTAGCGACATTTATTCAAATAATATTATAAGCGTAAAAATAACAAATTTTACACAATTAGAAACAAAATAAATAAAAAATCGCAAACTTTCAATTAACAAAATATTAACCAACTTTTACTTAGAAAAATAAAAGCAGTGTTCTTTCTCGACCGAGTCCTGATTTGAGAAGTTGAAAATGATATATGTAAGTCAGTGGTTTCCAACCTGTAGAGCGCGCCCCCCTAGGGGGGCGCGAGACTGTTGCAAGGGGGGCATACAGCTGTTTCCAAAATATCATTTTCGAATACAAACCTAAAAAGTCGAATAGGTATCAAAAAATTTTTATGTATATTTTTACATAATATTGTATATTACTTTGTAGCCCATTAAGTAAATTATAATATCAGTTGAGTATTTATGAAATTAGATTGTTAGAAAAATTAAGGGGGCGAAACAATTTTTTTTTATAGGGGGGCGCAGGTACAAAAAGGTTGGAAACCACTGATGTAAGTATATAGAGTATAGAGAGTGGCGTGGCGCAAAGGTTGAGTGTGTGGACCGATGCGCTAAGCGACCTGGGTTCAATCCCACGCTAAAACCATCTTAAAATTATACGCCTCTCTCCCCTTGCAAGGCATTGGGCAACCAGCAAGGGTAAAACTGCCCCAGGAAAATTTTCCCAATAACACCCCTTGTGTCTTTGACATACTATGACATACACAAAAAAAGGCACAAGCAGGGAAATAGCCTACGCCCGGATTCGGGCACGGCACTTTAAGAAGAATAAGAAGTATATAATGAAAATAAATTGACCAAATGAAATAAATCACAAACAAAAAACATTCAAAGGTGCCCCCTTCATTTTGTTCAAAGCTGTCCCAATGATACTTCAAAAATAAAAGCTTTTTTATTTCTAACAAAATGCTCAAAATTACTGTCACTTTCCACTATTGCGTGAATTATGAAATATTGTGACCAAGAAACAGAAAAACCACTCCACTTACCTCGAAATGAGTTTGTCAGATCCTTACGCATTTATTTAAAAAACTTTAGAATTAATACCCGAAAATAAAATAACCTCGTATCACAATTGCGGGCTGTTAAGGGGCGATCCAAAACATTAGCGATTTTAACATGATGCGGTGAAATAATGAATTACTACAGTGCGGTTTAGGGCTAAGTTAAGTCGGTCAAGAAATAAGATAAACTTATCTTTTGGTTTCTAGGTGGCTCTCCCGCTTGTCAGAAGATTTAGACAAACCCGGGGCCTTGAATTTGACTGAATACATATATTTATTGAAATTGAAAGATACATATCCATATAATCAAAATTGGTAATTTGATTATTTCGTGGTGCTTTAGGATATGTCGTTCTAAGCGGAGACCATGTTTTTAATTTTTTAAATTGATTAAGAATAAAAGATATTTTTATATATTAAGAAGCCTGGCTAGTGGCATGGGAACTACTATTCGTAGAGAGAGTCACGATAGTTGTATAGAGATGCAAGATATCGATTTTACGCTGATTTGAAAAACCTTCAAAATACATAAGTTGTTCCAGGTCTAGTTTTATCGGTCAAACTCGCATACGTTTTGTTTATTTTCGACATACAGTTTGGTTTACCAAAAGCTGATTACTTGCAATATTATTTCAAATGTTATATTCAGAGAATTTTCATGCGATTTCGATTGTTAGGTTTGGCAGAAATCGCAAAGTAAGCGTCGGCGCGCAATTCAAAAACCAGTTTAAATTTAAGAATACATATTTATTATGTTATGAATCTTAATTAATGCGATTTGTTTTATTAATATTACAAAGTAACATAAATATGTGTATAAAATTGTAAAATACTTGTTTTTCTTTAAAATGAAAGGATAATAATTACGGTATTGCAGAAGGGCGCTAATGATTAATTTTCTGGATTTCTTTTATTTGTTCTGATGATATATTTATTGTTTTTAAATATAGTTCTAATTTTATTTATTATAGATCATAAATAAATGTTGAAAATACTTTGATACTAATGTTTTTAGTCCAATTATATTTATTAAAAAATGTTTTCTATATAAATTTTAAATCATTTTATATATCGAAATTATTTATAATTGTGGTTAAAAATAACTAACAAAATTTTAAGGGCAGAAGAGTATTTTGTGGTAAAAATATTAACCGTGATAAGGGAGTAATAACAAAAAAAGTTAAATTTTGAAAATATCAGATTGAAATAAATGCTTATATCGTAAATAAAAACTAAACATACTTAGTATTTTCAAATTCTAGAATAATTGGAAATGACCGGGAATGCAAAGTGCATATTTAAATTGCATACCTTCAATAAATATCTTCTCAAAGGGGCATATTTTTGCAAGGATCGGCAATTTTGGAAGCAGATAATAACGAAATTTATTTTATTTTATTAGGAGCCGTTCATAAAATACGACACGCTAAAATCAGCTTTTTGACCCCCCATTGTCACGCGGTGTCGCACTTCCTATGACCCCCTAGAAATATTTTGTCACAAAAACTAAGACCTCCCTGAATATGATAAATTTCAATTGATAGTACACAAATTTTGAGAATTAAAAATATTTATTTAGTTTTTATAATAAAATTTAAATAAATCAATAAATATCTTTTATAAGGAAAAATAAATAATATGTATTTACTAAATACGAAATGAATGACTTTCTATTATGATAAAAATTTAAAAGAAAAATAGTCGAAAGAAATACTAATTTAAAATGTAATGAACGGCGAACGTCACGTTGCCGTAGACACCCCGTCCCCGTGTCACACTCAGCAAGACCCCCTTGTATGCAAACGTATTTTATGAACGACCCCTTATCTATGTATGCTCCCAGAAAATGTTTACCAAAATTGGCATACTTCAATTGCTTGATAGCCATTTAATAAAAATTAATCTCAAAAAAATAAAATCTACGATAATTTCACAAGTTTTGCTGTTTGATTAATAAAAATATCATTATTTTGAAAACGCACGAAAGCTTAGAAGTTGAGCTGCTTTTCGTTTTATTAATTTTTTGTGCAAAACTCGTTGATTTATCAAAATCTAAAATTATACAACCACTTCACAACATACTATAACGTTTATCAAAGTCTGTTTGTATACGTGCCTTATTTTTTGAAAGATTGTGATCCCTACCATACCTTTTCAATCTGTATTTTATAAAACCTAGTAACTTTTATATTAAACTTTTTTTGTAAATTTTATAATTAGAAAGTTATTTGACATTACAGAAAATAACGATTTTCAGTTTTTTTACAATTACTTCGGAACTATTCGGAATTATAAATTTTTAATAACGGAATCTGAATCGGCATCTAAAACTGCAAAACATTGCCCATTTAACCAGACTTGTATCTCCACTAATAAGAAAGATACCCATGTTAGCCTACTTAATTTGGGACCCCCTGTATATGTATACTAACTTTTCAAACATGTAGTACTATGACAAAAAGTGCTCAAATTTTTATCTGTATTGAAGTTCATCATAAATGAAACCTAAAAATAGAAAATAATTTAGACAAAAACTTACTTCAATGAATTTAATAAAAAAATATTTACCACAGACATTATTATTTTGGTATAAAGGTAAAAATGTAAATGGCACATTGGTCATTTACCTTTTTCATGAACTATTTAGGGCTATAATGTGCGAAAACATCGGTCAAAACCGCCTTCAAACCATAAAGGCAAAGTACGAAGCCGCATTCAACAAAGATTTTACCATTGTAAAAGTTGACCATTGTCAACTCAAACTAGGCGATTTAAACCACCGCATAAAGCGCAAGCGCACACTAAGCTGATTTTAAATTCGCAATTTGATTTATATACAATTGGTCGCACTGATTAATGAATGCATTGATATTATTAAACCATTACGATGTTACGATTTTTATCGATCTGCGTTCAGGTACCTGAAAAAAATCTGGTCCGCGGGGCAACACCGCAAAGAATAGCGCGATTACGCAATCCGTACTAGTCCTAAACGAATTCTCATATAGAAACCAGACAAATGTGTTTGTGATCATTACAGACTCTAAAATAAATCTGAGTGTAATTTTTAATTATTATAGTCTTTTTTTGTCTATCACTGATGTAATAACGCCATCCCAAGGCGCCATTACCCCACAACTTTCAAATACAACTGTTCAACGCTATTACCATCTAACGGACAAGGGTCAAAGTTTTGGTTAGCGAAAACGAGGAACCGCAATAAAACTCTCAACATAACCTTGCCCAGCGAGACCAAAAACAGTGCTTCGGCACTTCAATTACCAAATTGTTATTAATTACTTTTTCAATACAATTTTCTAACAATATATACACAAAAGATGGCTCTACAGCATAGCATATTTCAAATTTGATCAAATTCTTTAGTTTTTGTATAATTACAGCTTGAACTATCGTTTTTTTTGCCCCTTAAAGCATTTTAATTTCAGCAGGTTTGCTATTTTTTTTTAGATTTATATTACATTTTTGGGAAAAATGAAATATGCCATGCTCTAGTCCAATCCTTTATTGGTCTATTTAATTTTTTTTGCAACATTATATATTGTTATTTAGAAATGGTAATTGAAGTAAGAAACGTCTAAATTTTAGTCGATATTAGGCAACCCAGTTCTCTCGGACCGCCCCCTTAAGCGTCTGCTATGACAAGTGATAGTTGTGTAAGTGAATGCTGCAATTACACAAAAAAAATTCATCTTAAATTTTATATCAAATAACTTCATAATCACATTTGTTCACAGCTGCCTCCTTCCCCCTTCCCATTAAATAAGCAGTTTATTGTCTGTATTTGTTTATTTAAAATTCATCTCATTTTGTTCTTTAATCGGCTATTTTTCCAATAAGATCTTTTTGGAGTTATGTTGTATTTGTGATAATTTAACTATAGATTTACTTTGATTTTAAAGCATTTCAGATTTTTTTTTAAACTTTTATAATAACTTTACATAACCTTTGTTTATGAAAAGTTCAAAAGCTTTATGGCGAAACAATTTTTTGGCCTGCAATTCGAAATAATATGGAGTTTTATTTCATTACTAAAATGAATTAGGATATTTTTCTTTGCACAATACAGTTTTAATTATAAATAAAATTTTATGCCGAAAACAAAATAACTCTAAATTTTTGACAGCTTGTAACGGCTAAAAACAAAAAATGTGAATTAATTGGAATTAAACGAAATTAGTAATTCTCAATTTTTTAATTTTATTTTGATCTATGAAATTTTAAATATTATATACCTACGTCGCTGGTTTTACATTTGCCCCAAATTATAATATCAAAAAGTTTCAATTTAAATTATTATTGTTTTATTTTGCTAAAACTTTAATGATTATCTTGCTGAATAATTAAGTATATTTTTTTTAGCTATTCGATGTTCGGTTCTAATAGCGGGTAAAACATTTTGTTTTTGGCGTGTTGGAATTTTCGCTGAAACACTCGTCTCCTGCCGGGCTGTGTAAGTTCGCAAACTCACTAAAACCACCACTGTTCATCTAAACCTGACTCTGGGTGCCAGCTCCCTTAAAGGGGGTTAGACATTGTGCATTATCAATTTCTACATTCGGTATTTACTGCTATGTTTAGTTGGTTGTTTATAAATAATGACAATATACACAAGATATCATTTTTATAAATGTTTATGTACCTAAAGAAAACTACTAATTTTATGTATCTACACGGAGAAAAAAATATCGTTAAAATAACCATACGTATCCCTATTATAGCTATCCGTTGGATAGTCATTGTTAAGAAAACATTAGATGTTACTAATCTAGTACGTAAGAAATGTAAGATAAAAGAGAAGATCTGTAACTATAGTTAGAAAAATAACAGTAATCAAAATGTAATTTGTATATTTAGTCAGAAAAAGAATTCTTAATAAATTTTGCACTTCAAATTTAAATTAAAATAAAATGGTCCTTCGAAGCTTACGGAATCATACCCAGTCATCTTTCACAGGGATACGCCGTATAGCTAATTTAGCTATCCAGAGTATCCTTATTGCGGATCGTCAAAGTAACGATCCGTATTATTGTTTTAGACATTCAAAAGATTCTTGTCATAGTGATTTAACAGATATACACGGAGAACAAAATATCGTTAAAATAACCATACATATCCCTATTTTAGCTATTCAAATCCTCATATTGACTATACAGTTACCTACACGACGAATACTGCACACGTTCACGAGAGCTTTTCGTTTGAACGCTTGAATCAAATAAATGAATCCTTATTATAAGTATACTATGTAGCGCTGTTTTGATCATACTATGAATTGTCAAATTGACTAATAAATATTGTTAAATTAGACATTCGAATCGTTGTCAGAACAATACGTCAATTGAGTATACGTTAGATAGTTATTTTAAGGATATTTTTTTCTCTGTGTAACCCTAATCAACCAGTCTCTAGAAATGTGTATTATAATTTTGAAAAGATGGAGTAGACATTATTTTGTTATATAAGCGGGTATTTAAAAACCATTTTTGTTTGTTAAACAAAGATTTCTTTCTATTTTACTCCTATTATTAGATGTATTTTCCTACCGTAAATTAAAAAGTAAAGTGTGTGTCAATAAATAGAAAAAGTTCTAAAACCAAAATACAAACATAGAATATAAGTAAATACTATTTTGCAACGAATTATTTTATTGTGTCTGCTTATGTATAAATTGTATAAACGTGCATATTTTTGATATATGCAGTTTTTTAAGTTCTACGTTTAATTTAAACAAAAACTTAGTCTTAGTAAATATACATATACAGTTGCGTTTTTGCTGTAAATCTAGCCGTTTATGAGAAAAATGCAAAAATCGATAAAAATTGATTAATATTTTTTAGGAGTGAGACCGTTCAAGTTATATTAATTTAACTAGGTATATTTTTAAAGATTGGTATTTTCTCTACAATTTACCGTTAAGAACAAGATGATCGCATAAAATGCTGCAGATATAGATAATTGAAAAAAAATCACTGTAGATTGGCTTGTTAAATGAATTGGAAAATTTTAAAATCAACTAGTGACCACTTACAAGGGACCCTTTTTAGTGGTCCGTGGCATTACGCAACGAGACCTACACCATTCGATAGGGCATCAAAAACTACTCTAGAAACCGTTTTCAAATTTTGCGAAATGATTCGGGTTACGACAAGACAAGCCCCAAAAGTTTGTGTTAATCTGTCAAAACTGGTATCCGCTTTTATACATTGCGATTTACACTTTTCATAATATGATCCGATGGTAGAATGGAGAAGCATTCGCTCTCGAATTTTTTGCATTTTGTCGCCCCGGGGACGAATCTTCTAGGGAGCAAAGCGATGTTTGCAATTTTTTTAAAGGAGAATTGTTTATTGTCGTTTTTTACAAGGATTAGACGTATTTTTTTCAAAAAATAGGTATATACAGCAAAAAATCTCCGGAAAATATGTAAACTTTTAAAATTATTTTTAAAAATCTATTAATGTACCTACCAATAAATTAACAGGGTTGTATTACCAATAAGTACAAATACTGCCAAAATGATTTGCAGTGTGTGGACGAAATGCTTTTTTATTCTATTATTGTTGTGATTAATTCAGTTTTGTAAAAACAGTCTTTTTGAAGACTGCTTTGACCAGTGTTTTTTTAAGAACAACGGTATGTTATTATGTGTATCTTTTGTTCATACAATGCTCTTAACCTGATTGCTTGTATATTTTACCACTAGGATTTTTTTAATTTAGTTTCCATATTTTCCGGGGATTGTGCGGCTTATAGATCTATTTTTAGTCTAAAAAGAAGTCCAATTATTGTATAATCAACAATAAACAATTCTCCTTCAAAAAAAATTGCAAACATCGCTTTGCTCCCTAGAGGATTCGAACCCGGAGCGACAAAATGCAAAAAGTTCGAGAGCGAATGCTTCTCCATTCGACCATCGGATCATATTATGTAAAGTGCAATTCGCAATGCAGAAAAGCGTACACCAGTTTTGATAGATTAACACAAACTTCTGGGGCTTGTCTTGTCGTAACACGAATCATTTCGCAAAATTTGAAAACGGTTTCTAGAGTAGTTTTTGATGCCCTATCGAATGGTGTAGGTCTCGTTGCTTAATGCCACGGACCACTAAAAGGTCCCTTGTTAGAATTAAATTTAATGGCTGAAATTTGGCGACAATTTTTTTCGATGTTTAGAACAACATTTTGTGAATAAAGCGTAACAAAAAAAATCGGTTAAAAACATAAGACCCGACTATACTTATAATAAAATCTTCTTCTCTTGTTATTCAGCATTTCTCCCCGCTTAATTAATAACTATATGCCTATGTAATGTTTTCGCTCCATCTTTTGCGTGAACGGGCCGTACTTCTTCGACCTGATGGTGATTTATCTATGGCTATCTTGACTAACCTGTTATCTTCTATTCTACTTATATGGTTATTCTATCCTTTTTTCTGTTCAGCGTCCATTCGTTTATTCTCTCGGTGTTACACTTTATTCTAACTTCATCACTCCTTAGTCGGTGACTTAGAATATTTCCGGTGATTCTTTTCAATATTCTCATCTCTGCTGTTTCCAGTAATGTTTGAATCTTAGCCGTATCAGGTCTCGTCTCTGCCGCATAGGTCAGTATTGGTCTTATAGTAGCTTTATATATTCTTGATTTTGTCTCCGTTCTGATGTGTTTATTTCTCTTAAAACTTTTTGTTTGTTTGTCGGTCTGTGCGTTTGTGCACGCCAATCTCCACAATGGCTAAACCAATTTCGAGATGATTTTCTATGGTGTATAGACATAAGCTTGGGCAAACATTTAGTATTTGCTTGATTTAAATCGGTTGCGTCTCGCGCGCGCATTTTTATTATATATATTTTAATAACTGAGCTTCCCCATCAGTGCTCTTACTAAAGTGGGAGATATCGCATCGACCTCACTATCACTGGTACTAGAGCTTTCAAATGATAAATGTTTGCACGTATGAAATCGCGAGCACAGCTAGTACCTAATAAAATTCTTAATTAATGTACTGAAAAACATATAGTATATTTACATTAAATATTATTGTAACAGTTCATACATCCAATTTTAAAAATCCAGTATTCATGTATTAATGATTTAATAATCAAGTAAATTACGAATAGCTTGCAGGCACCTCCATTTGTCTGGTAGATAAAAGGGTTCAAATATGTGAGGAAATGGAGTATCAAATCCAGTAACACGACTAACCGGAGCTTCTAATTGAAGAAAACATTGTTCCTATAAAACAATCATTTTAATTATTTTTCTAATATTATGCAATAGGTATATTAAAACAAAATTACCTGAATAGTAGATGCCAATTCAGCACCAAAACCACCTGTTAAAGGAGCTTCGTGAGCTATCAAGGCTCGTTTAGTTTTCTTAATCGACTGCAAAACAATTAAGTATGTTATTTATATTTCAATCGTTAGGTTGTTTAATACCTACTTTGCAAACGGCTTCTTTATCCCATGGTAAAATCGAAACGAGATCTATAACTTCACAATTTACATTAAACTTTGCTTTTGCTAGTTGTGCAACTTCCATTAAAACATGAATTTGTGTTCCCCAACCAATAAGAGTAATTGCATCTCCTAAAAGTATTTTTAAAATAATAGTTTTTAGTTTTTGTATATAAAATACTCGCTGCAAATTTACGCGAATTCCACTGAAAATTTACCTTCAAGTAAAATATCTGCTTTGCCTAAAGGTAAAGTGAAATCTCCTTCTGGAACTTCATCCACTGCTGCTCTATACAATACTTTTGGTTCTAAAATTAGACAGGGATCTGGCTCTCTTATGCATGATAAAAGTAAACCTTTAGCTTGGACTGGACCTCTAGGAATGACCACCTAAAAAAACAATATTAGTTTCTAAAAAAAAAAGTTAAATGTTTACCTTTAATCCAGGGGTGTGAGCAAAATATGCTTCTGGACTTTGAGAGTGATAGAGTGCGCCATGCCCAACAGCTCCACAAGGAGCTCTAACGGTTAGTTTTCCGCAATCAAATTGATTTCCACTTCTATAGCGGCATTTAGCTGCTTCATTTACAAGCTACAGTAACAGCAGTTAATATTAGTATTTTAATATATATACAGTGAAACCTAGTTAGGTCGGTTCTGGGTAAGTGAAAAACCTCTACTACTGTCAAGCAAAGGACACGATGTAGAAGATGGAGTTGCACAATAAGACCTATACCATTCGATAGCTCCTTGAAAAACAATATTATGGTGAAATTTTTAAGTGCAATGGGCGAAAGGTGTGCGACTTATGGGGCTTTCAAGTTAACCTAACCCAAGTCAAAACTAAGTGAATATATATATATATTCTAGGAGCTCATGATGAGGCGAAGAAGCAGAGAATAAACATTTTTCCTTGCGCTCTCGCTCTGAAATAAAAATTTTTGATAAAACTAAATAAATCAAAAAAATACCCCCTTGATTCACAAAAACAATAGTAGCGCTCTCATTTTCGATGCAATCTTTAAAAGCAAGACGGATTCGGAATCCTGAGACTTTTCTACATAAGATACATGTAAAATAAGTATAGGGCGCAACGTTAATTTTTCGAGTAATTACAAATTGCAATTTTAGGACCACTTTTTTGAACTTTAAAAAAATTGTAGTGCCGTTATTTGTGCACGAATCTTTAAAAACTTTTCAAATTCGGATTTGGCAGCCTTTTTGGCTTCGCATAGGCCTAAGAAACCATAGGCGTGCTATTCTAAAGCTTTGGGAAAACGTTTTGAAAAAAAAATCCATGTTTTTTTTGACAAAAAATGAAAAAAATAGAATTGCTTTATATTGCAAGGGGATGTTCCTACGTATCCCTAGTAACTATAACCGGTGTCATTTCCCCGCGCTACCGCCTATATTATTTAATAGACTTAAATTAACCACACATAAAACAAAAAAAAAACAAAAAAAAAAAAAAACCCACACACAGATATATAGTATAATATATATAAATAACATATATATGGATATATATATAAAGCCTTAGTCATTTTCCTGCCTACAGCGTCATTATTCTGTTACAAAAATGACAGGCTAATGACGAGAGGAAAATGACGAAAACGCACATTATAATTTATATACACTATAATATCAAAAATAGAAATAAAATCATAAGGTAATATGAACTATACCGCTAGACATGATGATTTAGTACAAAAAAACAGAATTATTTCCTTACATTTTCACTCTTAATAGATTGACAGGCTAATGACAAAGTGTCTGAAACACAAGCCAAATACGTCACATTTGTCTACAACACCGGACCAACTGCCGACATAGCGCTTTCCTCTTCACCAATCATAATCATGGATACCGCGTCTAGCTATATGCGCATCTCAGTCTTTTGCCGCATTAATTTAAAACGTGGAAAATTCAAATTTAAACTTCGGCAGGCTAATGACGCGTTAACGATTCTCCTTGATTTAAAATAAAAATTCACGTATTCAAAATCATACGATTCTAAATAAAATGTAAAATAGTTTTAGGTCTATATCTATATAATGTAAAAATAGTCAAGTCTTTGTAATTTTTTATTAAATCTTTAATTCATAATCACAAATTTGCGCGAAATTGAAAATTCTCCTGACAGGATATATGACGTTTAGTACTTCTGTAATTTTTTTGATAATTATAAACGAAACATAAACTTACCAAAGTGTGTACACATATAAATAAAATATTGTACTACAATATAAAAATACTATTAAGTTTAAATATTATATTAAAATTATAGAAAAATGCTGGAAATGTGTTTCGGCCGATTATCAATTATTGACCCATATAAGATACATGTAAAATAAGTATAAGGCGCAAAGTTAATTTAAGAAAATAAAAAAATGTTTATTCTCTGCTTCTTCGCCTCATCATGAGCTCCTAGAATATATATATATATATATATTCACTTAATTTTGAATTCGGTTAGGTTAACTTGAAATCCCCATAAGTCGCACACCTTTCGCCCATTGCACCTAAAAATTTTACCATAAGATTGTTTTTCAAGGAGCTATCGAATGGTCTAGATCTTATCGTGCAACTCCATCTTCCACATCGTGTCCTTGCTTGTGAGATTCACATTGAGATCCCGTCACTTTTGCATCGTAATATTACTGAAATTATTAATAAACCTCTTTATCTGGGATTCCATTTTTGAAATTATTGAAACCGTAAGTTTTGTATTGTTTAAATTCATAAGAAGAATAAAAGTACTATGTATTACATAAATTTTTATTGAACTGTTTTGCCTCTATAAATGAAAAAAGGTTCATTTCGATGTCTATTAGTGGGGCCCTCTGTAAATGAGACAACTGTTGTTTTAAACCTAGCTGTTTAGGAAACTGGGTAAATAGAAAACATCATTAAATGTGAAATGCTAAGTACTTTGAGATTCCAGTTATCCAAGTTTAACTTTTATATATGTATATATTTAGTTTACCTGATCAAAAGCAGGAAAAATGTAGTCAGCAAATTGTATTTCTGCTATTGCAGTTGCTCCAACGTTAGCAGCGCCAATCCCAAACCCTACAATTCCTTGTTCACAAAGAGGTGTGTTGAATACCCGAGATTTTCCGTATTTTTCTTGTAATCCTATTGTACACCGAAAAACACCACCAAACGCTACATCTTCACCAAAAATTAGGGCAGTTTCGTCCGTTTTTAAAGCAATATCGAGGGCATTATTAATTGCTTGAAACATATTAATTCGTGTAGTGGGGCCTACAACATGAATTAAAAGATATAATAAACACGATTATTGTAAATAAAACTTTTATTGTAGGAACATTTTAACTATAGTGGTTATATATTCCCCTTTAATGAAAAATATACAAAGTTTTTTAAAATTATAATTCACAATCCACACGTTTCGAAGAAAATCTACTTTAGTGAAATATGTACTGGTATTAAAAGTAATAAAAACTTTTTTTATTGTAGAGATTAATAAAGTTAACTTTTTTTAAGTCTATTCAGTTATTACAATTTTTTATTCTTTTCCTCCTTCGCCCCGAAAATATTTTTTAAACATTTCAGTTTCCTCTTGTGCTATGCAATCACTTTATGTTGAATCAAAATTAAAACTTTAAAAAATTAATAAAATATTTCATTAAAACACACATAATCTCAAAGTACAGTTTTTGCTAGTTAGTACAAATATGTTCTTCCCTGAAGAATTTAATTTTTTTTAAAGTTGTTCACCAGACATATTTAGACTAAAACACTATTCATTTACAAAATAGCAACGACTTGGGGATTTTCAACATGGTTATTATAAATATTTAAAATCTAATCTTTAATAAATCCGGTTTCATTATCGAAAAGGGTGTTAGCAGCAAAATTGGAATGTTCAGCAGACAAATTAGTTTAAAATAAAAAAACCATGGTTTATTTACCAAACCTTAATAATTTTCAATAACGCCTTCTATACCGTTCTAAGAAAAAAGAATTGTAATAACTTTTTGTTTAAAATAAGAACAAAATTAAATCTTAAATAATAATCCGTTATAACTAGATATAGATATTGTTTAACTTTAGTAGAGTTCGGATATTGTCAAGTTGAAAAATACAACAAACTCCGCCTGCAGTGCTGTCGGGTGGATTGAGTAGCTTGACAGCACTGTTGCCGGTCCCAAGCCCGGGTAAAGGAGGAGAGTTGTGGCGTTGAGTTGGCCGCTCAACACATAGAAAAACATAAAATATTATGGCTAAAAAATGTTTCCACAACATGCAGGTGAATTTTAAAACAACAATACCCCAGGTGAGTAGAGGAAAAAACTCAGAATCTTACACTAGAAAAATAGTCAGTCCCACGGATTCTGGGGGGGGACAAAAGTTTACGTTCAAAGAAAACCGATCACGATAAACCCAGTAGCACTAAGAACAAAGCGAGAAAAGCGAGAAAGAAAAAAACCATCACAGTTGGAACATGGAACATTCAAGGACTACGAACCAAACAAAAAGAAATAATTAATGAAATAGACAAACTGAAAACAAATATTATCGTATTAACTGAAACAAAAAAAAAGGAATTAGGAGAAGAAATAATAGATAATTACTACCATATCTGGAGTGGAGTTCACAAACATCAACAAGCAAAAAGTGGAGTATCTATTTTAATAGAAAAGAAATGGAAGAAACACATTACCTCATTTGAACAGATAAACGAAAGAATAATTAGGATAGACATTAATATATATGGACAACCGACGACGATTCTAGGGATTTATGCCATGAATGACAATGCTCCTAAACAAGAAAAAAATTCCTTTTGCGAAATATTAGATGACACTGTGGAAAGAATACCAGAACACAAAGAATTACTTATTATTGGAGATCTAAACAGTCGAGTTGGGAAAGATAATGATGACGTGGTAGGGAAGTTTGGAGAAGACACTTTAAATGACAATGGAAGACGACTAGTAAATTTTTTCAGGGAACAAGAATATGCCATTATGAATACCTACTTCCAACACAAAGATATTCATAGATTTACGTGAACTGATCCAACTAGAAATCTGAAATCCATAATAGACCTTCTAATTATGAGGAAAGTAAGGAAAGTGCATTTGAGGGATGTACGAGTATACAGACAGGCTTAATGTGCAAGCAACCACCATATGCTTATAAGTCATATAATATACGGCAACTGCAAAAAAAGGAAAGATATAAAAACTAAAGAAACAGAAGTAGAAAATGCAAAAGAAATCGTCTTTAAAACAGATCTACTGAAGCAATATAGCATAAAAATGTTATTTCAGAACATAATAGACCAAAAGCTTGACATGTATAAAGAAGGATCCCCAGAAGAAATGTATAGACATTTAAAGGAGACGTTAATCGAAGCAGCTAAAGAATCTTTGGGAATTGAAAGTAAGCAAAAACGTTATACAGAACCATTTTCAGAAGATCTGGAGGACTTGATTAAAGATAAGAAAAAAGCTTACATGAAATGGCTAGCGGATAAATCACCAAAAACTAGAAGAGAATATAAAATCCTAAGAAAAGAGGTAAAAGAAAGGGTAAAAAACGAAAAAGACGAACATTGGATTAGACTGTGCAGGGATATAGATAATACTTTACCATATAACAGATCATCGATGGCATGGAAGACAATAAAAAGAATAAGAAAATACAAAAACTCTAAAGGAATATTACAAACAATATCACCGAAGCAATGGATAATACACTATTCAGACTTACTACAAGAACGAAGAGAGGAATACCAACAAGAAGAAGATATACAAGAAACATGGACGATACCAGAAATTACAGAAAAAGATATTTAGAAAACCTTAAATAGAGCCAAAAATAATAAAGCCCCTGGCCCAGGAAACATACGAATGGAATTATTTAAATACGGCGGCCGAAAGGTAATAGAATTTTTAAAGAAAATCTTCAACAAAATAGAAGAAGGAGGTGATATTCCTAAGGAATGGAATGAATCATATATAAGCCCCATACACAAAAAAGGAGATAAACAACTATGCTCAAACTATAGGGGAATAGCGGTGATACCATCCATAGCCAGATTATTTACAAGCACAGTGAAGAAAAAAATAGAAGATGAAGGCCTACATCTTGGAGAGGAACAGAGCGGTTTCCGGAAAAATAGGTCATGTTTAGACAATATTCACTGCATTAGACAATTAATAGAGAAGAACAGAGAAAAAGCAATCGATACACACATGACTTTTATAGATCTCGAAAAAGCTTATGATAACGTACCAAGATGTAAGGTCTGGCAAGCAATGCGAAGTGCTAACATAAGAGAAAAATGGATAAACATAATAAAAAAAACATACAGAGGAAACGAAAGCAGAATAAAAATAGGAAGCCAACACACAAAACCTATCGTAATATCTAAAGGCTTAAAACAGGGGTGTACCTTATTGCCGCTACTCTTTAATATATATGTTGAACAATGTCTGGAAAACTGGTACCGCAATTTTTTTAATGCTCAGGTATGGGATTTAAAATACACGAATATACTTTGTTATCACTACTATATGCCGACGACCAAGTGGTATTCGCTCAAGATCAAGAGGACATGGAATTTATCTTGATGAAACTCAAGGAGGAATTTGACCAATGGGGTTTAATAATTAATTTCAAAAAAACAGAATATATGTGCATCGGGGGGGCGGCGGAAAACTTAGAAATAAATGACCAAGATATCAAATCATGCACTAATGTTAAATACCTTGGAACAATAATAAGCTCCACTGGTACCTGCGAGAAAGATATTTCGGCTAGAATAGGTATGGGAAAAATGGCAACAAAAGCCTTACATGGTCTGTTATGGAATGAAAATCTCAACCAGGATACAAAGAAACGCTTGTTCCATAGTATCGTGGAAAACATAATGCTCTACGGAGCAGAGATGTGGCCAATAACAACAGCAAGTAGAGATAAGATAAGAACCGTAGAGCTGGACTATATGCGAAGATGTTTAAAAATCACAAGAAAGGACAGAGTTAGAACTGAAGTTATCTGGCAGAGAATGGGAATAAATCACTCCATAACAAAGACTTTAGAAAATCGAGCTCTCAAATGGTATGGACATGTCACAAGAATGCCGGGGAACAGATGGCCGAAAAGGATTACGGAATGGTCACCAACAGGAAAAAGGAAAAGGGGTCGACCTGCCTTGAATTGGGAAAAACATATAAAAAACCTGATGGCTGAAAAGGGTTTAGAAACAAATGACTGGGAAAATAAAGATAAGTGGAAGCAAAGAACGGTAAACCAAGGAGAGTAATAAACCAAAGAAGAAGAAGAAAAATACAACAAAATTGAGTCACTATATGCAAAGTTTACAATAAAAGAAATAGAAAATTCTTTGTATATTGTTATATTTAAAGGAAGTAAAATACCTCAGTTTATTTAAAAATACAGATTGCATGTGTAAGCAGGACTAAAGTAATGTTGCAAAGGATAGGCCAGTTCCAGAAAACCGCTGTTAGTCTCGATTGAAGTTATTTTTAAGAAAGAGTAAACTACTTGATGCGTTAAGAAAAACATAACTATGATATTACATCTGTATAAAATGCACTTGCACTTTCTGTTTTAGTTCTGCTAAGTAACAAGAGAAATGCTTTTAAAATGTTGAGTTTGCAATCTTAAAGTAATATTAGTGAACAATGAAAGTAAATCAATTTTTACATTATAAACGCTGTGAACAAAATTATTACAATTAAATTTGTTCCTAAATTGTAAATAAAATGAATGTGCTCTTTTCATATAAATGTATTAGCTGTAAGGATATTTTTTTTCAGACTTTGACATAACGTTCACTATAAAAGAGTTTACTAAGTATATTCTAACTTCACCATACTTCGTATAATTTTATTATTTTGAATGTGTATGTGTAGCAAAAAAAACATAGGCAATATATATTCGAGAGGATAGTTTAATAGGCTCTGAATTCATCTAATAATTTGTCAATTTTTAATTTAAACTGCTGTTAAATATTTATTTAAAAAGTTCCTTATAAAAACAAACAACGGTTTCGCCCGCCATCTCTACAAATATGTTGAAAGCAATATCAAACATTTACAAAAATTACTGAAACCTGTTGTACGGAATTTTTACAGAAATTGTTCCAGAAAAGAACACTGTAAGATATAACCCAAAAACATGTTCTCATATTTACCACAAATCTTGGGAGTTTTATTAAGGCTAATATAAAATATTTACGTACCATCAATTCTCTTTGTATTAGGTGCATAATTAAAAAAATTTCGTTTCTTCACATTTGTATTAAGAACATTTAATTCTGTTTTAACTATATTTTTTGCAAAACATTTAAAGAACAAACTATTTAATGCCATAATTTCTGTAGTACTCTACAAACTACCGAAAGAATCCCACTACAGGAGTGTAAGGAATCGTTCATATCTATGACCTTAACAATTTGGTCATGAGGTGTTGCATAATTTTGTCTTATCAGAAATAAGTAGTTTTTATATGATTATAATAAAAAAAAATAATAAAATTTTTATACAAAAGAGATTTATTTATAACAATTGCAATTGATGTAGTAAGTTATGGAATATTTTAATTCCCCCTTGCACATTCCTAAGGACACATACCTACACATATACATCAAAGATAAAGAATTGATTGAATTTGTGACTACATACAGATGTAATATGTAAACAGAAAAGCTTTTTGGACTACACTCCCTATCTAATTGACAAAATATGTTATTTATGAGTATTTAAAAAGGACAATTTGGCGAAATCGCGGATGTATACGATAATACAGCCTTTTACGCAGGAGGTATTAAATTTAGAATCAAAAACTATGGTTTTAAAGTGTTGAAATATTGATAATAACACTGGCACACAAAAATAAAAAAGTGGTCAGTACTTTTGACCATACCCACCCAGGGTTATGTATTTCGATGCCCTGAATCCAAATTTGAGGTCGGTTTACCCAATATACCTCTAAAATTTTGAGTAAATTGCAAAAAATTACAATTTTTAGCCAATTGAAGCAGTTTTTTGCAATTTACTCAAAATTTTGTGGGTGTACGGGCCAAACGGACATCGGATTTGAAATCAGTGCATTAAAATACATAACCCTAGGTAGGTCTGGTCAAAAGTACTGACCCCTTTTTTTTGTGTGCTCGTGATGTTTTTGACTATGTTCTACTATTTTTTTACTATTTTTTACGATTTTGGATAAATATATGAATGATCGAGATTAAGACATTCTGAATTTAGATTCATCTTATCAAAATATACATATAAGGAAGATATGATCTAGTTTAATCAAATTTTCTTCATTTTTATAACTGAAATTTTTAGTGGTTTTTTGCAATTTACTCAAAATTTTAGAGGTATATTGGGTAAACCGACCTCAAATTCGGATTCAGGGCACCGAAATACATAACCCTGGGTAGGTCTGGTCAAAAGTACTGACCACTTTTTTATTTTTGTGTGCCAGTGTAATCTATACATCTATACATAAAAATAAAATTGAAGTGTCTGTCTGTGATTTCACAATAAAAACCTTTTCTTAATCTCATATGGTTATTTGAATTTTACTAAAACCCAAACACGCGTTTTTAAAATTTTTTGTCTGTCCGTTTGGCTGTCTGTCTGTCAGTTTGTCCGTTCGTATATCTCGGAAACGGCTAAGAACCGATTTTGACGGGACTTAAATTGACAGGTAGAGGACATTTCAAAGAGTAGCATGCTTTTTATTCCGGAAATATTTACTATTAAAATTAAAATTATATGTTAAGTTTTGTATTTTAAATTCATTGCATTGTAATTATTGTTTATTGCGGCTAATGCTTTCTCTCTTAAGGTGGTTCCTATGACCAGATGTTGGTTGTAAATCTCATGACACTTTTATAATCCGTAACGAATCCTACGTTGTAAATATTCACCCAAAACCCCTAATTTCGACATTACAAGATGTTATAATTTATATTAGTGCTTTTAGTACAATTTATTTTTTCGATGAATTATTTTGTGAACATTGCAGAAATTTGTTGTAGCTTGCTACAGTGTTATTTGTTTGTTTAGTGGCTTATTTTTGATTACTGTAAATGTACGTAATTCTAACATAAGACTTGAGAATAATGAAACGTATCGTACAAAAGTTGGATCTTAAAATTATTACATAATCGTAAAAAAACGCTTTTTTTGTGTGCAAATCTAACGGTTTAACTCTTTTAGTTTTTCGGAGACCAAAATTATCGAAGAGCATGTTTTTAAGAATTTTTGGAAAAACTCTCGTAGCTTTGCCCTTTTCAAAATTTCATTTTTCCTACGCAAAAAAATCGCTCAGTAATATAGGCAATTTAATTTTATAAAAATTTTTTTTTTAACACAATACCCGTAGAAGCCGGGCGGGCTAGCTAGTTCTAAATAAGATCGCACAAACCGACGTGCGCCTGACACTGCACAATATAACTTTTTTTTATTAAAAACTGTAGTATCAAAAAACTATTATTATGTGATTAAGAAAATTCTTAAACATTTTATTATAAGTGCAATTATAAATGCTAGTATCAAAAAGTAGCGTAATTTTTATTTGGCCAATAACAGAGCAATTTTGTTCAAATAATAACAATAAAAAAAATCAGTACAAATTTAAATTTGAAAATTAAAACCCTGGTACTTGTGTTAGTTCCATTACACTAACCACAGAGAAGCTTCACTTAAATATGGCGTTATTTTTAATTAATTTGTAAATCATATGGGGTAAGCCGTTTTAAGGGCTCGTTTGTTTACGTTAGGATCAAGTTCTGGAATAGATATTTAACACACACAATTAAGCGTGATAACAATGTAATTTGTTGTATAAACGTCTAATACATAAAATTTTTGGCACTTGTTTTTGCATTGCATTAAGAGAACCCATGAACTCTTATGAATTTATTGTATTGTGCGCTTAAGAATTCTCGCCCGATTTAATTCTTTAAAACAATGCAATAACACTATATTTAATTAACGGTACTTGTGCCTTGCAATGATTCATGAAACGCGCATTCGCGCGCTTCTCAATTTCTCGTTTCGGCAACTCCTACTAACAGTTGACCAATAAAGTAGTCAACGATTCTATTTGTTTACAAATAATACGCGTTAGATGGTACTGTAGTGTAAAATTTGGTGAGTATATGCTACCCAAAATACGCCTCAATAGAAGTAGTTCCATATATTCCATTTTCTTAATGCCACCTCTTTTATTATAAGCGCGCAATTCAATTTTCATTGATTTGAGTTATGCACTTTTAACAACTCTAAATTAATAATTATATTTTGTTGAAATAACTATATAAATGTTCTTAGTCGTCATAGACTTCTCATCTATATTCTTTGTGGCCTGCCTTTCTGCCTTCATACTTTTGCTATTATTATTTCTTGGCCATTTGAATCTAGTCTTTGATTTGTAAATACCTTCTTGGTCCATCCTTTTTAATCCAAAAAGATATTCCTGCAATATACCTGTCATATATTATTGTGGTTTTTAAAATATACATATATACTTAAATTTCATCATAATTAGTGTAACATTTTACCTGTAGTCTTCTTTAATTAATAGGATGCAGATTTTTCTACTACAACCTGTTTAAGGCTGCGCGCCGCCGTGTATTTTACATATGCCACGACTTCTCGATTTCAGAGAAAACTAAGTCACGTAGAAAGTTCAAATTTTAGGACAACAATTTAGACCTAATTTTGGATGCTTCCTTTTTTGAAAATTTGGAAAAACCTTAATAGTTTTTGAATAAACAGAAAAACTGTAAAATTTTGAAAATCAAATTTAGACGAAAAAGAAGCACGCGTTTTACTATTTACTTCAACACTGCGCAAACCGTTTTTAAAAATTTTGAGTATTTTTTGAGATAATAGAGAAGTTAGATTTAGCCAATTTTTCCTGCAGTTTTATGGTTGGTAGTTCAGTTATTGCCTCGCAGATGGCCAGGCACCAAACCGCAACCTTGAACGAATATATTACAATGGCAATCTTAATAACATACTTCATCGGAACAAGCTTTTTATTAATTCTAGAAAACGCTACATTTTTTTATGTAACCGTATATATAGATGTATATAATAAACGTAAATGGCTATTTTAAATTAAATGATCTTCAATTGTCGTAGAGAGAGTCATGATAGTTATATAGAGATGCAAGATATCGATCTTTACGGTGATTTGAAAATCGTTCAAAATATTAAGTTGTTACAGGTGTAGTTTTATCGGTCAAACTCGCATACTTCGTCTATTTTCGACATATTGTCTGGTCTAGTAGAGATGATTAAGTACTTCCAATATGATTTCAAATGTTATATTCAGAGGTGGGGGGGCAAAGTAACCGTCGGCGCGCAATTCAAAAACCAGTTTAAATTTAACAATACATATTTATTATGTTATGAATCTTAATTAATGGGATTTGTTTTATTAATATTACAAAGTAACATAAATATGTGAATAAAATTGTAAAATAATTGTTTTTTTTAAAAAAAAGATAATAATTATAGTATTGCAGAAAGGCGCTAATGATTAATTTTCTGGATTTTTTTTTATTTGTTCTGATGATATGTTTATTATTTTTAAATATAGTTCTAATTTTATTTAATATACCATAAATAAATGTTGAAAATACTTTGATATTAATGTTTTTTAGTCCAATTATTATATTTATAATTTTTTTTTTTATATAAATTTTTTAAATTTTTTTTATATATCGAAATTATTTATAATTGTGATTAAAAAATAACTAACAAAATTTTAAACGCAGAAAAATATTTTGTGGTAAAAATATGCACCCTGATAAGGAAGTAAGAACGAAAAAAGTTAAATTTTGCAAATATCAGGTAGAAATAAATACTTATATCGTAAATAAATACTAAACATTTTCAAATTTTCTTGAACAATTGGAAATGACCGGAAAACACAAAGTACATATTTAAATTGCATACCTTCAAGAAATATCTTCTCAAGGGGGCATATTTTTGCAGGGATCGACAATTTTGGAAGCAGATGATAACGAAATTTATTTTATTTTATTATCTATGTATGCTCCCAGAAAATATTTACCAAAATTGGCATACTTCAATTGCTTGATAGCCATTTAATAAAAATGAATATGAAAAAAATAAAATTTACGATAATTTCACAAGCTTTGCCGTTTGATTAATAAAAATATCATTATTTTGAAAAAAGCACAAAAGCTTAGAAGTTGGGTTGTTTTAGGTTTTATTAATTTTTTTGTGTAAAACTCTTTGATTTATCAAAAATTCAAAATTATACTTTTTTAAAGACGTCTTCAAAAATCTTTCTAGGGTCGCGATTTTCTAAAAAACTAAAAATTTTAATCAAAAACATATAACATCTATAGTAGGCTGCTTCGTTTATAAACGATTTTTTTTTAATTTACGCTCCATTGAGAAAATATTGTTCTAAACAGAAAAATAAATTTTCACTAAATTTCAATCTTTAATTTTAATGGGTTATTAGTTAATTTTAAAATTTTCACATTTATTTAATATTTGAATTTATATCTCTGCTGCATTTTAGGTCATTGTGTTTGTTATGGAAAATTGTAGGAAAAATAACAATCTTTAAAAGTGCCCCATAGTTAGATCTATCACTTCGATGGTTTCACGGCTAGTAAAAGATAAATGATAATTTTAGAAGATATTAAATTTTCTACAAAAAGGTATTCAGTCAACAGTTGTAAAGATAATAAATAAACGGTTATTTTAAAATTTAATATGGAATTTTTAATACGATAATACAAATATGTTTTACATGTTTATGCGTTGGAATTTATTTATCTTATAAACTAATCGCTTTACAGCTTAGACTCTACGGTGGGCACTTTTAAAATTGATATTTTTTTACAATTTTCGCAAAGAACAAGATAATTCTATAAAATGCAGGAGAGATACAGATAGGGAGACCGGGTATGGTTGTGTCACGGGTAGGTTGTCACCATAAGCCATAACAGCAAACCTAATAAATTAATAAATTTGTTTACCCGTGTTAAAGAAGCCCGAGCACAATACCTCCTTGCGTACTTCACTTCAATTCTCTCTGAAATACCGTATAAGAAATATATACGTTTGTGTTTTGTACAGTGAAAGTAATTTTTGTGAATCTGTTTTGAGTCTCGTAATTATATTTAAATTTTGCATAATGATATACTTTTCGTGTATTTATGATGTTTAAGATATGCTTCATGACATTATTCATATGGTTTCTTAAATGACCATTGATTTAAATTTATTTTGGGAGTTTATTGTCCAAAACTGTTTTGGGGAAAGTTGGCTCAAGTTAACGGGGGCTAGTTGTCACCTGTGCAAAGTAACCATGAATATGTGCGGCCTTTTTTATTGGTTTCTAGGAGTTTTACTACATAAACGATTGGCTGTAATTATACATTTGTCATTTTTGTTACCATAACCTAAGTTCGTTCGATAGAATAGGTTAGGAATAGCATTTGCATTTGTTTTGTCGTTTTGTATTTTACCTTTTATTTAGCGGGTGATTACCTACCCCAGACACTATGACAACCATCCCTTATACACGGGGTTGAAAGTCGCACTTTTTTTTTCAAAATAATTATAATATCTGCTCATTGGATAATGGTAGAGAAAGTCTTTTTTTTTCTTAAACTAGAATAAAAACACTATATATTGATATATAAATGTCATTTATAAATTAAGACCATGGGCTCTAAAAATACAAAAGAAAAAAATGTGACTTCCAACCCCGGTCTCCCCTACATATTTAAAAAAAACTGTAAATTCACGTATTAAATGCATGAAAAAATTTAAAATTAACTAGCGACCACTTAGAATTAAAATTAAAGATTGTTTGGAGATTTTTTTCTGTTCTAAAACAATATTTTGTCTCTGGTCCGCAAAAATAATTGTTTAAAACGAAGCACCCTAATACATATATTTCTTTTATGGTGGATAATTAAAATGTTATTTTTGGGATAAAATTAAAAGCGAAATATGACAACTATTGTGGGCCAGGAGTAGTATATAAATAATTAAAATTTGCAGTAATTTTAGTATTGGAAACGTTACGCACAAAAGTTTTATTAAAATCATTTAACTTATTATACATGTAAAATATATAATATTAAAAATCGTTATTATAATATTGAGTTGAAAGGGTTGAAAATTATTTTTTTAATATTTACACATTTTAAGCAGGTAACCAAAGTGACTAAACTGATGTGCGTAGCGGACAAAATTCGTGTAAAATTGCGCGTGTGAAATCTAGTACATATATACATTAACACATTGCAATAAAATTGATAAAATCACAATAATTTATTGTTATATAAACAAATGTTAAAGAATTATCGTTGAGTCTAAACAAAATTACGCGCTGTAAACCTATAGGGTTTTATATAGTTTTCTGGAAAACTGTTAAAGTATGTTTGTGCAGCAACGTAGGAGCTTTGGTAACATTTAATGTAGGTACAAAACATATACTTCTCAATTAAAAATTTTGCCATTTTGAATTATTTCTAAGGTAATAATTATTATTATTCAAAAAACATAATATATCAGTCAAAAAATAAATATAATGACATTGACTTGTCTTATGCTGTTTTATTATTCTTTGATAATTCATGGCTACTTGATTTAAAACAGAAAAATTTAATATTGTTAATAATTTTTATTTAAATATGGGTTGTTATACATGGATGAAAAGAGAAAAAAATTCTATTTAACTATGTAAAGATCCAATATGGTATCGATTTAAAATAAGACAGTTGGTATCAATTTCTTGGAAGCTGCCATTTTGAATTTAATTTTGACTTAATTTCTATCTGAATTTTATGAAACCTAGTAACTTTTATATTAAACTTTTTTTTGTAAATTTTATAATTACAAAGTTATTTGACATTAAAGAAAATAACGATTTTAGTTTTTACGATTATTTCGTAACTATTCGGAATTTTACAATTTTCTTAACGGAATCTGAATTGGCACCTAAAACTGCAAAACATTGCCCTTTTAACCAAAGTTCTATCTCCACTAATAAGAAAGATATCCATGTTAGCCTACTCAATATGGGACACCCTGGGATATATAAACGGTTGTTTTAAAACAAACAAACCATTGGATGCCGGTCACTCGTGCAATTCAGTTTAATAATAATATTTTTGTAATCAAAGAATTTTTATGAACAGAAAACTTACGTTTTTGCTCAAAATAACTCGGGTTTTGGCATTTAGTAAAATGCAATTCATAATAAAGGCAATATAAAAATATCGCTCAAGCACACTAAATGTAAAAATTGTATATGCGTTCAACACAAGAGTAGAGAACAACACATGTAAAACATTTACAGCGATACCGTTTCGAAAGTTTTTTCGTTAATTTCGTTAAATCATAGTGTGCAGCGAATATTCAAATAAAAAGCGCAAAACCATTTAAGTATAATAAAGGTCTTTTAATCATATTTATGTAATATGATTTTGTAAATCATCTATACTAAATTATTTTTTATTACACTTTTTCAAACAAGAAAATGTTTGATGCACTTGTGTAGTAATAGTCAAGAATGAGATTAAAGTAACAAATTAAAATAATCATAGTATCATATATTAATTAGTTGTTTTAAAAATAAAGTTCAAATAATAATAATTAAATCATGTCCATAATGCATATGAAATGTATCGTATTCAAAGCAAAGCGTTTTTAAACGTGAATCGTGGTTTCAACCACCGATCGCCTAGCGGTGAGTAGTTTATTCAGTGTGGGTCCGTAACATTGATAAAAATTCCAATATCGCGATGTATCCGCCACCTGGATCTTGTTACAATTTTTGTTTGTCGGCGCGCAGCCTTAATTAGTAATATTCTTCCACGATCTGATTCAGATGAATGATACATAAAAATTGCCAGAATTATTGTAGGATTTTATAACTTGGAAGTATCGCTGTTTATCTAAAATTAACGTAACATAATATTAGTAAATTTTATTTAAAATTGATCTCTTCAATATTAATACGTGTGAAGATAAAGTAATTCTTTAATAAAACAAAATAATACATACCTTATACTTTCAAAATCAACTTTTAGGTTAAACTCAAAATACAGCTGTATTTCAGAGAAAACTAAGTCACGTAGAAAGTTCAAATTTTAGGACAACAATTTAGACCTAATTTTGGATGCTTCCTTTTTGAAAATTTGGAAAAACCTTAATAGTTTTTGAATAAACAGAAAAACTGTAAAATTTTGAAAATCAAATTTAGACGAAAAGAAGCACGCGTTTTACTATTTACTTCAACACTGCGCAAACCGTTTTTAAAAATTTTGAGTATTTTTTGAGATAATAGAGAAGTTAGATTTAGCCAATTTTTCCTGCAGTTTTATGGTTGGTAGTTCAGTTATTGCCTCGCAGATGGCCAGGCACCAAACCGCAACCTTGAACGAATATATTACAATGGCAATCTTAATAACATACTTCATCGGAACAAGCTTTTTATTAATTCTAGAAAACGCTACATTTTTTTATGTAACCGTATATATAGATGTATATAATAAACGTAAATGGCTATTTTAAATTAAATGATCTTCAATTGTCGTAGAGAGAGTCATGATAGTTATATAGAGATGCAAGATATCGATCTTTACGGTGATTTGAAAATCGTTCAAAATATTAAGTTGTTACAGGTGTAGTTTTATCGGTCAAACTCGCATACTTCGTCTATTTTCGACATATTGTCTGGTCTAGTAGAGATGATTAAGTACTTCCAATATGATTTCAAATGTTATATTCAGAGAACTTTCATGCGATTTTTATTGTTGGGGGGGCAAAGTAACCGTCGGCGCGCAATTCAAAAACCAGTTTAAATTTAACAATACATATTTATTATGTTATGAATCTTAATTAATGGGATTTGTTTTATTAATATTACAAAGTAACATAAATATGTGAATAAAATTGTAAAATAATTGTTTTTTTTTAAAAAAAAAGATAATAATTATAGTATTGCAGAAAGGCGCTAATGATTAATTTTCTGGATTTTTTTTTATTTGTTCTGATGATATGTTTATTATTTTTAAATATAGTTCTAATTTTATTTAATATACCATATAAATAAATGTTGAAAATACTTTGATATTAATGTTTTTTAGTCCAATTATTATATTTATAATTTTTTTTTTTTATATAAATTTTTAATTTATTTTATATATCGAAATTATTTATAATTGTGATTAAAAAATAACTAACAAAATTTTAAACGCAGAAAAATATTTTGTGGTAAAAATATGCACCCTGATAAGGAAGTAAGAACGAAAAAAGTTAAATTTTGCAAATATCAGGTAGAAATAAATACTTATATCGTAAATAAATACTAAACATTTTCAAATTTTCTTGAACAATTGGAAATGACCGGAAAACACAAAGTACATATTTAAATTGCATACCTTCAAGAAATATCTTCTCAAGGGGGCATATTTTTGCAGGGATCGACAATTTTGGAAGCAGATGATAACGAAATTTATTTTATTTTATTATCTATGTATGCTCCCAGAAAATATTTACCAAAATTGGCATACTTCAATTGCTTGATAGCCATTTAATAAAAATGAATATGAAAAAAATAAAATTTACGATAATTTCACAAGCTTTGCCGTTTGATTAATAAAAATATCATTATTTTGAAAAAAGCACAAAAGCTTAGAAGTTGGGTTGTTTTAGGTTTTATTAATTTTTTTGTGTAAAACTCTTTGATTTATCAAAAATTCAAAATTATACTTTTTTAAAGACGTCTTCAAAAATCTTTCTAGGGTCGCGATTTTCTAAAAACTAAAAATTTTAATCAAAACATATAACATCTATAGTAGGCTGCTTCGTTTATAAACGATTTTTTTTTAATTTACGCTCCATTGAGAAAATATTGTTCTAAACAGAAAAATAAATTTTCACTAAATTTCAATCTTTAATTTTAATGGGTTATTAGTTAATTTTAAAATTTTCACATTTATTTAATATTTGAATTTATATCTCTGCTGCATTTTAGGTCATTGTGTTTGTTATGGAAAATTGTAGGAAAAATAACAATCTTTAAAAGTGCCCCATAGTTAGATCTATCACTTCGATGGTTTCACGGCTAGTAAAAGATAAATGATAATTTTAGAAGATATTAAATTTTCTACAAAAAGGTATTCAGTCAACAGTTGTAAAGATAATAAATAAACGGTTATTTTAAAATTTAATATGGAATTTTTAATACGATAATACAAATATGTTTTACATGTTTATGCGTTGGAATTTATTTATCTTATAAACTAATCGCTTTACAGCTTAGACTCTACGGTGGGCACTTTTAAAATTGATATTTTTTTACAATTTTCGCAAAGAACAAGATAATTCTATAAAATGCAGGAGAGATACAGATAGGGAGACCGGGTATGGTTGTGTCACGGGTAGGTTGTCACCATAAGCCATAACAGCAAACCTAATAAATTAATAAATTTGTTTACCCGTGTTAAAGAAGCCCGAGCACAATACCTCCTTGCGTACTTCACTTCAATTCTCTCTGAAATACCGTATAAGAAATATATACGTTTGTGTTTTGTACAGTGAAAGTAATTTTTGTGAATCTGTTTTGAGTCTCGTAATTATATTTAAATTTTGCATAATGATATACTTTTCGTGTATTTATGATGTTTAAGATATGCTTCATGACATTATTCATATGGTTTCTTAAATGACCATTGATTTAAATTTATTTTGGGAGTTTATTGTCCAAAACTGTTTTGGGGAAAGTTGGCTCAAGTTAACGGGGCTAGTTGTCACCTGTGCAAAGTAACCATGAATATGTGCGGCCTTTTTATTGGTTTCTAGGAGTTTTACTACATAAACGATTGGCTGTAATTATACATTTGTCATTTTGTTACCATAACCTAAGTTCGTTCGATAGAATAGGTTAGGAATAGCATTTGCATTTGTTTTGTCGTTTTGTATTTTACCTTTTATTTAGCGGGTGATTACCTACCCCAGACACTATGACAACCATCCCTTATACACGGGGTTGAAAGTCGCACTTTTTTTTTCAAAATAATTATAATATCTGCTCATTGGATAATGGTAGAGAAAGTCTTTTTTCTTAAACTAGAATAAAAACACTATATATTGATATATAAATGTCATTTATAAATTAAGACCATGGGCTCTAAAAATACAAAAGAAAAATGTGACTTCCAACCCCGGTCTCCCCTACATATTTAAAAAAACTGTAAATTCACGTATTAAATGCATGAAAAAATTTAAAATTAACTAGCGACCACTTAGAATTAAAATTAAAGATTGTTTGGAGATTTTTTTCTGTTCTAAAACAATATTTTGTCTCTGGTCCGCAAAAATAATTGTTTAAAACGAAGCACCCTAATACATATATTTCTTTTATGGTGGATAATTAAAATGTTATTTTGGGATAAAATTAAAAGCGAAATATGACAACTATTGTGGGCCAGGAGTAGTATATAAATAATTAAAATTTGCAGTAATTTTAGTATTGGAAACGTTACGCACAAAAGTTTTATTAAAATCATTTAACTTATTATACATGTAAAATATATAATATTAAAAATCGTTATTATAATATTGAGTTGAAAGGGTTGAAAATTATTTTTAATATTTACACATTTTAAGCAGGTAACCAAAGTGACTAAACTGATGTGCGTAGCGGACAAAATTCGTGTAAAATTGCGCGTGTGAAATCTAGTACATATATACATTAACACATTGCAATAAAATTGATAAAATCACAATAATTTATTGTTATATAAACAAATGTTAAAGAATTATCGTTGAGTCTAAACAAAATTACGCGCTGTAAACCTATAGGGTTTTATATAGTTTTTTTGGAAAACTGTTAAAGTATGTTTGTGCAGCAACGTAGGAGCTTTGGTAACATTTAATGTAGGTACAAAACATATACTTCTCAATTAAAAATTTTGCCATTTTGAATTATTTCTAAGGTAATAATTATTATTATTCAAAAAACATAATATATCAGTCAAAAAATAAATATAATGACATTGACTTGTCTTATGCTGTTTTATTATTCTTTGATAATTCATGGCTACTTGATTTAAAACAGAAAAATTTAATATTGTTAATAATTTTTATTTAAATATGGGTTGTTATACATGGATGAAAAGAGAAAAAAATTCTATTTAACTATGTAAAGATCCAATATGGTATCGATTTAAAATAAGACAGTTGGTATCAATTTCTTGGAAGCTGCCATTTTGAATTTAATTTTGACTTAATTTCTATCTGAATTTTATGAAACCTAGTAACTTTTATATTAAACTTTTTTGTAAATTTTATAATTACAAAGTTATTTGACATTAAAGAAAATAACGATTTTAGTTTTTACGATTATTTCGTAACTATTCGGAATTTTACAATTTTCTTAACGGAATCTGAATTGGCACCTAAAACTGCAAAACATTGCCCTTTTAACCAAAGTTCTATCTCCACTAATAAGAAAGATATCCATGTTAGCCTACTCAATTGGGACACCCCGTATATATAAACGGTTGTTTTAAAACAAACAAACCATTGGATGCCGGTCACTCGTGCAATTCAGTTTAATAATAATATTTTGTAATCAAAGAATTTTTATGAACAGAAAACTTACGTTTTTTGCTCAAAATAACTCGGGTTTTTGGCATTTAGTAAAAATGCAATTCATAATAAAGGCAATATAAAAAATATCGCTCAAGCACACTAAATGTAAAAAATTGTATATGCGTTCAACACAAGAGTAGAGAACAACACATGTAAAACATTTACAGCGATACCGTTTCGAAAGTTTTTTCGTTAATTTCGTTAAATCATAGTGTGCAGCGAATATTCAAATAAAAAGCGCAAAACCATTTAAGTATAATAAAGGTCTTTTAATCATATTTATGTAATATGATTTTGTAAATCATCTATACTAAATTATTTTTTTATTACACTTTTTCAAACAAGAAAATGTTTGATGCACTTGTGTAGTAATAGTCAAGAATGAGATTAAAGTAACAAATTAAAATAATCATAGTATCATATATTAATTAGTTGTTTTAAAAATAAAGTTCAAATAATAATAATTAAATCATGTCCATAATGCATATGAAATGTATCGTATTCAAAGCAAAGCGTTTTTAAACGTGAATCGTGGTTTCAACCACCGATCGCCT
Source organism: Sinopyrophorus schimmeli (assembly GCA_036325965.1). Lineage (NCBI taxonomy): Eukaryota > Metazoa > Arthropoda > Insecta > Coleoptera > Elateridae > Sinopyrophorus > Sinopyrophorus schimmeli. The sequence continues at coordinate 5,798,356 of JARFIZ010000001.1, forward strand.
AGCGGTGAGTAGTTTATTCAGTGTGGGTCCGTAACATTGATAAAAATTCCAATATCGCGATGTATCCGCCACCTGGATCTTGTTACAATTTTTGTTTGTCGGCGCGCAGCCTTAATTAGTAATATTCTTCCACGATCTGATTCAGATGAATGATACATAAAAATTGCCAGAATTATTGTAGGATTTTATAACTTGGAAGTATCGCTGTTTATCTAAAATTAACGTAACATAATATTAGTAAATTTTATTTAAAATTGATCTCTTCAATATTAATACGTGTGAAGATAAAGTAATTCTTTAATAAAACAAAATAATACATACCTTATACTTTCAAAATCAACTTTTTAGGTTAAACTCAAAATACAGCTGTATTTCACTGACTTACAATATCCGAGCCATAAAATCGATAAAACTTTCGTTGACGCGCATAAATTCAAAATTGTTTCATTCCAAGGCACAAGTACCTAATTAACTTCTCTCTACAATTATTATGATGGAATTAACGCAATTTTGTATGACTTTATTAGTTCTCAGAAAGCCATCGATGTATGAAAATATTTAAAGTAATTCATTTTATGCCAGATTTTTACCAAGGCCTTTATGAATAAAATGTGTATAAATTAAATTACACTATTATAACGCTTAAATGATTTTTTTAAATGCGCATTCCAGGCAATAGAATTCTTCTGCTAAGCCCTAAGCAGTCTTTGTGCACCATGATTTGCAGTGCTTCGTGGTATGGCACTCGAATTGTGGCATGCACTTAGACGCGTATCAAAATTTTTCCTGGCTACCTTCTGTGTTTTACAGTGCTTTTCGTCCGTGAAGATTTTTACTAGAAGTAGTATGAATATTTGCATAATTTTAGAAAATTCAATCAATTTCTTTACCAAGGTCTATCCCTATTCTGTGGGCCTTATTACCTTTGTGCAACACAATTTATTTTGAAGTTAATTAAAACCAAAAGGTAGTAATTTAAATAATTGATAGATGTTGTAATGAGTGGACACTAATAATAACACTGGCACACAAAAAAAAAGTGGTCAGTACTTTTGACCAGACCCACCCTGGGTTCTGTATTTTGATGCCCTGAATTCGAATTTGAGGTCGGTTTACCCAATATACCTCTAAAATTTTGAGTAAATTGAAAAAAACCATTAAAAATTGCAGTTTTGAAAATGAAAAAAATTTGACTAAACCAGATCAGATGAGATGAATTCAAATTCAGATTCTCTTAATCTCGATCATTCATATATTTATCCAAAATCGTAAAAAATAGTAAAAAAGTAGTAGAAGATAGCCAAAAATATCACAAGCACACAAAAAAAGTGGTCAGTACTTTTGACTATACCCACCTAGGGTTATGTATTTCGATGCCCTGAATTCAAATCCGAAATCTGTTTGGCTCGTACACCCCCCAAAATTTTGAGTAAATTGCAAAAAACTGCTTCAATTGGCTAAAAATTGTAGTTTTTTGTAATTTACTCAAAATTTTAGATGTATATTGGGCAAACCGACCTCAAATTCGGATTCAGGGCATCGAAATACATAACCCTAGGTGGGTCTGGTCAAAAGTACTGACCACTTTTCTTTTTTTGTGTGCCAGTGTAATTAAAATTAGCACCTTGCCACTTTATTTACAAACATTAATTTTGAAAATATTTAACCTTGACTATGAATGCAGCATCTGCCTGAACAATCAGATTAATTCTATATACATCAGCAACAAATCCAATAAAAGGTAGTTTTATTATCAATCCATGGATGGCGTAACAATGATCAAAAAAGCTTAGACAAAGCAAAAATACAGATGGGACTTATTACTCCCTTGGACCTTATTACCATAGAGGACCTTATATTTAGACTTTAACATCATAATTATTGATCAGAAACTGAACAGTTCTTGTGTAAAAGGCCGGACTATAGTATGCGGTAGCCATTTGGCCATTTTTTTAATACTACTTATAAATCATATATTTTGTCTGTTGTATTGGAGGTGCAGTCCCAAACGCGTTTATGTGTATGTATTAGATATTTCAATTTAATCGCCTCAAACGGTGCGTAAATTGATAAAAATAATAAGATAATAAAATTTGTTCTAAATATAAATAAGATTAACTTATCTTTCAGTAACCATACACTATTAAAAATCTATATTTTTATGCATATGTACCTACGTAATTGGATAAAATAGTTAGATAAATAAATTCTTTATTATCAGTTGAAAATTATTTGAAATTTCTAAAAAGTGTTTTCAATAGAATTAATTTACTAGGTTAGAGCTCTTGCAGCATCATATGTGTTATTTCAGTACCACTCGCTCTTATGGTATTTTCTAGATGATAAATGTCTCTGAATGGACGATTCTTATCTATAAACTTTACTTTTCATAAAATCTCCCAAAAACAAAGATCACCGCGTCATGCCAGGCGTCTTGGGTGACGAAGGAGTTTTCGAATGTCTTGCAATTCATTTTCCAGGAAACATGTTATTTAAGAAATCTCAAACCTTCCGTTTGTTGCTGAAATAACATCTATGATCCTGAAAAATGTTGCAAGTGGTCTTCACGATAGAACCATAATTGGAATCGGGTGAGAAGAACAACGCGCTGAATATTTTAAAATACAGTCTGTAATGTCCAAATTTTATTTCTAGCACCTACCCCCATACCTTCGGATATTGTTCTTACTTTCACAATCTAATATTAGTTTGAGATGCTGCCACGTATTTATACAATACCAACATCCGACTTCCAATAAAAAACACATATATGACCCGACTCAGCTGGCGGTCGCTATATATAGCAATCAAGTATTACTTATGTAGTAATTTAAATTCGTCACAGCATTCCAATATATGAGTAAAATTTAAATAAAACAGAGAAAGTTAAAAATTTCTTTTATTTTTTTTATCGTTTTAAAGTTTACTGGACATATACGTCAAGAGATAGGCGAGGCTACCAGATTCAGGCAGTATTAATGTATACCTCAATGAAGCTGTAATTCCAATTAAGGTTTCTTTTAAACTTTCTTTCCGCATTTATTATAAGTTCCAAAATTCAGTTATTGTTTAATACGAATACTAATGTGTTTTTTCATACATAGATACAATATAAATTATAAGTGCATACATTTGTTTTAATAGCCAATTTTTAAATATAAATATTTAGTATTAAAAGTAGTCTTAGCATAACAAAACTGCAATTAAATTTAAAAATAAATATTAAGAAAAGGGCAATAGCAAAAACTATAAATTTAAACAATTCAAGTAGCATTTCATTTTGACGAAAGTTAAATTAGAAAAGTAAAAATGTTTTATTATAATTCATATATATATAAATCTCGATTCTTTTTTTTATTATGATTTACCAGAACCCATTGTTTTTTTTTATGTATCACTGCAACGCAATCCAAATGTCTACGCAAATTGTTCTATTTATGAATTTTTTAAACTAACACTAAATATATGTAGTTTTAAAACGTTTTTATTTTTTCAATTAAGAAAAACTTAAAACTTAGGGCATAACATTATTGATATATCTGGCTCCAAAGAAAAGTTAATTATCACGAGTAACTTTATCAGAAAAATAGTTCTTGAACTTGTAAGAATACATAAGATATGGATTATTTATTAATCAAGCAAAACAAAAGCAAATTTGAAAACCTTTATTCTGAATTATAAATGAAAATTTTTAATTAAACACAAATGCAAAGAGTATATTTTACTGCCATATATAAATTAAATATTATTTAAGATAGGTAATATTTTAAAATTTATATTTAAAAAAAAATTGTTAAGCGAATTTTTTTATTATTTCCGCAGTTTATTAACAATATTCACATTGTGTTTAATTAACTTTTATTCTTCTATAATAATCAAATAATCACTGTTAAAAAAAGTACAATGCATTATAAACCGAAAGTTCACAGAATAATTTTATAATGCTGAGGTCATTCTACTATTTTAAATTTTGCAAGTTGTAAATTTTCTAGTTATTAGAACAGATGGATCGTACAATGAATAAGATAATTTTCTTTCAAATAACTAACAACTTTCACCTAGATACGTTACAGGTTATGGAATATTCTTTTTATTTTTTTTTAACAGCGAACCATTCTCAACGTTCTTGGCCTAAAAATTTAGATAGTTTATTAAATGTTATTGTGATTATAGTTAAGTTAAGTAACAAATCGATTTGTGTAAATAATAGGATATGGAAAAATGTAATTAATCGGAAAATACATATAAAATTCATTCCAAAAAGTAGAGAACGCCGAGAAAAAATAATCATGAAAAAACTAAATATGAATCCCAATTTATAGCTATATTGCGGCACATGAAGTAGATATTAATCAAACTTTCATTTTTCGTAAAACAAGTTAACATACTGCTTTGATACTACAGAATTAATTAAAGAATCGTTTTCAAGTTTAATAATGCAATATATAACATGATACATTTTATTTTAAATTGAAAAGTATAAAGGGGTTAGACAAAGTACTTTTGGATTTTACATATACACACGGTTTTCAGATTGATTAAATAGAAATTTAAGAGTTATATCTGTTTCTACATAGCTTATGTTATCTGGATACTCAAAATATTTTGTTGGCCTTTAAAATCATTCATTTTTTTTTTTTTCAGCTGTCCATTTTATAATAAACTAAATCGATTGTAATAAAAATAATATACATTTTATTAAAACGTATTAGTAGATAGTATCTATCATGAGTTCTCACATCTTGCAAATGAATTCTCAAAGATTATCATTAAAATTAACTTCACTAAAACTAGGTTATTTTATAATACCCTAAAAACAATTAATAAAATGACAAATATAATTATGCATTATACTGCAATGTATTTTTATATAATAATAATAATATTGTAATTAAAAGAAAAATTCTTAAAAATACCGTATTAAATCGATTAATTGAAAAAGAATTTCGGTTCTATATAAAAAACATTTATTGTGGTTTAATGTAAGAAAGCGACTCTTATTTTAAATGTTATATTACTAATTCGTAGCAAAACAGTGTAAAATTACCTGGTAATCTATCTTTTCGTGATTGATTTTATAAATTTTTCTTAAATAAAAAAAAGTTAATATTTATTTATTTATTTATACTTTTAACGAATAAGATAATATTAAAAACAGTTCACACGAAATTTATAGTCGTGTCGTATTTGATAAAATTGTAAACAAATTTTTCAAAGAAACAGTAAATACAGTAGAACTTCGATTATGCGTGTCTTGACGAACCATTCATTCGGTTAACCGCACAACTCCTGCACGCCCTCTACTCATTTATACGTGGCGGGCTATCCATTGTACCCCTGTTTTTTTCAAGTATTAAAGTTTTTTGTTTTTTGATTAGCTGTTCACGCCTATCTTACGATTGTTACGCATAATCGAGTTTTTATTGTTCAGTAAAACCTCGATTATCCGTGCTCTTTTATTCATCACTGTAAGAACTTACAGTGATGAATAAAAGAGCCTAGTATCATATTAGAAATACATACACCTACAGTACAGTAGGATCTCAGTTTTTACAAAAGTTTTGTTGTACAAAAATATTGTTTAACCTAAAATTATATTTTAGCCATTTTGATGTAAACTAAGAGGTTCTGTTTTGCAGTGACAAAATAAAGTTTCTTCTTATAGAAATTTCCAAAAGACTTTTTTTATATGTAATTTACATTGGTCTGCATTAGCACAATGAGCCCAGTTGTGAGGCGTAAGTGCTTGTGAACTTATTTGACTCTCCACCCCAAGAATGATTTGACACTATTACAATTAATTAAGCACGAATGATTATTAAATTATATAATATAAGATGATCTATTTCGTCCTAGTTACGATTGTATATAATTATTTATTCTTGTTATTATGTTATGGAATATTACGATAATGCTTTGTATATAATCTAATAGTTTTAAATGAACAATGAACATCTTTAAGCAAAAACCGATACGCTATAAACATTTTAAAAAACACTAAACAATAAAATTTCAAATTGTTTTAAAAAACTCATTAAAATTAATAATTTTTGTAGTTGACAGATTATTTAAAGTAGTAAGTACATAATATCTATGTATTTAAATTCGAATGTGCTGAGTTCTCCAGAAATTGCCTTTGTCTTCAGAGAGGAAGATTAAAAGTAAGATTGCGCTCAGGTCTATTCCGATATGGTGCCCTTCTTGATCTGTAATGTTCTATGTGACCAATTAAGCCAAATTCTGTAGAAATTTATTTTTGACACATTTTATTTGTTATGATGATTATACTTGCAATCGAAACGTCGTTGATGTTAGTAAATAAATCGTGTTAGTCTAAAATCTTACCACCCCTCAAGTTTTGCCACCTAAGACTTTATATATAGACCTACGTCTATATATGCCACTGTGTCTTCAGCGTTTTTAGTTCGTTAATTGCTATTAAGCACAATCTGTTTGCTTCTTTTAATTTATTCTACAGTATTTAAATAATTTTAAACAACATGGTCAATTGTTTGTTTATTATGCCAAGATTTTATTTTGTGAATCGTTTCTAGTTTTTTATAAAATGTTTACAAGCGTTTTAACATCGCACACCTCCATAGGCGCCTAAAGTTTCGAATTTAATAAAAGTATACTTATAGATAACAATCAGAAATACCTAAAATAGCAACAGTCAATTCCAAACCTAATTAACAACAAGTAATCCTTCAATGTTATTAAAATAAATATTTTTAAATTAGTTTAAATTAGATTTAATTTTACGAGATTCTATAGGTACAATATTTATTATTCATTATAGTACTTAAAATATGGCTTAATTATTTCTGTACTAAGTATACGAAAATTACGTTAAAATTTAAGTATGCTTTTAAGATTATCAATTGCACACAGATGAATAAGTATATAAACTGGTGCATTACAGAAATTTATAAAAAACGATATAAAATCTGGGGCAGGTGTTAGTGAAAGTATTCCACCTATATTGAGAAATATTTACATTTCTGACTGAGCAGACTTGCGTTCCCCCATGACAAATTACGTTAAGATATTTAAAATTTAAACTTACGCGGAGAAATTACACAATCTTTGAATGGTTGTGGAAATGGAAACAGACCAAGTTTGTTTCTTCATTTTATATTAGACTTTAATTTATGTCGATTTAGTGAAGTGTTGCATTTTTTGTGTGGTGATTTAAGATGGATCTGTTAGACTTTTTTAATGTAAACTTGGTGACAGTGTTTTTGTTAATAATATGTGTAGCGATAGGATATTTTAAATATACATGCACATTTTGGAAAAAAAGAGGTATTCCTTATATCGAAGCTTCATTTCCTTTTGGCAATATGCAGAAAGTTTTTTTAAGACAACAAATGTTAGGAGATAGATTAAAAGAAGTCTATAATATTATGAAAGGACAACCGTGTGTCGGTTTATATTTCTTTAATCATCCTGCATTAATACCGCTTAGCCCAGAACTTGTAAAAAATATTTTAACTAAAGATTGCCACTATTTTTCTGATCGGGGAATATACTATGACGAAGAAAAGGATCCCCTTAGTGCACATTTGTTTTCCTTAAGTGGTGTGAAGTGGAAAAATTTAAGAGCCAAGCTAACACCGGCTTTTACTTCTGGTAAAATAAAATATATGTTAGAAACAATTTTAAATTGTGGAAATCAAATGGCGGAAGTCTTATTAAATAATGCCCATAATAATGAAGAAGTAGAAATGAAAGATACTATGGCGAGGTTTACAACAGATGTTATCGGATCTTGTGCTTTTGGATTAGAGTGTAACACAATGAAACATCCAAATACAAAGTTTAGGCAGATGGGGCGAAGAGCATTCACACAGACAATATCGGATATGTTAAAAATAATTGTTATATATGCTTATCCCAGTATTGCAAAAATATTTGGGTTTGGTATTTTCGCACCATGCGTAACAAATTTCTTTAGAAATGTTGTAAAGGACACAATGGAATATCGAGAAACTAATAATGTAACTAGAAAAGACTTTTTGCAACTTTTAATACAATTAAAACAAAATGGTCAATTAGATGACGAAAACCATAATCAGTGTGATACTCAGGAACAAATAACACCGGAAGGAACAAGGTTAACATTTGACGAAGCCGCTGCACAAGCTTTTATTTTCTTTTTAGCCGGGTTCGAAACGACCTCAGCGACCATGAGTTTTGCAATGTTTGAAATGTGTGTAAATCTTGAAATACAAGAGAAAGCTCGCCTCGAGGTTAAAAATGTTATTAGCAAATATGACAATCAATTAACATACGAAGCTCTTATGGAAATGCATTATTTAGATACTATAATATATGGTAGTTTTAAATATCATTTTTGATGATATAGAAAGTTAAAAAGTATGTTGAATTTTAGAAACGCTTCGAAAATATCCTCCTGCGCCAGCATACGCACGAAAATGCACACAAGACTATCCTATACCAAATACAAATATGATTATTGAAAAAGATTTACCAGTTTTAATTCCTGTGTGGGGTCTTCATAGAGATCCAGAATATTTTCCTAATCCAGATAATTTTGATCCTGAACGATTTAATGAAAGGAATAAATCAAAAATTGTTGATTACACTTACATACCATTTGGTGAAGGACCACGGATATGCATAGGTAGGTAACACTATTTAGACTTTTAAGAGATGTTACAATTAGAGACATGTTTCCATTTAACAATAAGTTCTAATCAAATAATTAAATAAAATGCAATTACATTATTTTGAATTTACTTATGTACCTATTAAGAAATTCTTAAAATGTGTTTAAAATATTTAAATGTTATTTCTGAAACTACTTATTTTGTTGAATTCTTCTTTCTGGATCTTTTTTAATTATACTACTAAATTTGCTTTCGTTAGTCTACTTTATTTATCAAAAACTATTTATAAATAAGAAAACAGTTAGGAAAAATCACAATTGTAAATGTTTTGCTTTTCAAACACAATTTACAATAAGGTTTCTTAATTTACCCGTTGATGAAAAAATATATTGTTTACAAATGGTGCGGTTAAGCTTTCATTTGAACGTATTTATGGTAACTACACCGGTGTTTCGGTGTCGTAATAAATGTGACACTTTTATAACCATTGTCTGATTTTGATATTTATGTCTTTACGTATTTTTGTATTCAATTCAACAAATTCTTAATATTAAAAATGGATATGTAACATAGGTATTATTTTGAACAACGGTTCAAATTACTTTAAATTATTTTTATATGTTTACATATTTTTATAAATACCTATTTTTTCAAAATATTATACTCGTCATTTTGATTTAAGTTTAAAAGAGATTTTAATATTACAAAAAATGGGGTATTAATTTAAAACGTTATTATAAAAATAGTTGAAACACTTAATATTTTTAAATACAATATAAAATTCAATTTAAAAGAATGAGAATACTAATAACAATTCACTACTATATTTTAAAAATAATCTAAATTATAAATTTATGTTTTAAGTATTTATTCAAATTTAATTATTATCTACATACATATTATTTATATATCAAATTTCTTTAGAATATCCATATAACATATTTGCATAAAGAATGAGTAAAGGGGCTGTTTAAGGTATTTTAAAAAATAAATTTTAATTTTGTCTTGAATTATCATTATGCTTATATTCTTATTTCTGCCATAGTCCTCAAGTTACTTATATCAATTCGAGACCCGTGCTAAATAAATAATTTACATGCAATTAACACTTTCAGTATTACATGCTTAACAGTACATGTTTATAGTACCAAGTGCGTGTCTTCTTAGTAAGTCATAAAATTGAATAAGTTAGCTCCACAATGTAATAATAGATGTTATAAAATAATAACAATTGTTATTTTCTTTTATAGAAGTAAAATAAAATAGTTAAAAAATATATTTTTGTAATAATCAAACATCTAAATTTTTATAATCTATGTTAATTTACATTTAATTTTAAACTAAAGCTTAATGATATACCTAGTTTGCAAAGAAAATTATTTTGTAACAACAATTTATAGAACTTTTGGACCTAAACAAGTTCAAGTTGAAGGGTTCCTATCGAGCATAGTGTTATATTGAACGTGAGCTTATCAAATTATTACTATTAAATAAATACTTATAGATTTAAAAAACAATAATATTATCTTCTTATTTATATCTTATAAATATAAGTTTTTAACAAACAATTTTAAATTAATTTTTTTAAATCAATCTTGATATAATTGTTTTGGTAACCCTATTTATTAAATAGCCCTAATCACCCCTAGTTGAAAAACACAAATTTGTGCTACCCTTATCCACAGATTAGAGAGTAGACAGATATCCCACTGATGACGTATTCTATTGTTCTCGTTTGTAAGCCATAAACCTCTGCGCACAGCAAAATGAGCCTCTGCGCAAGAACATATGATCAAAAAGTCACCATAGGCGTTTGTACGGGTTTCTCATACACTATCACAAATATTCTAATTTTTAACAGAAACTAAAAAACAAAAATATTAACCAATACAAACCTTACAGGGCTTTACTTATATACAAATTTGTGCAAAATATAATTTAAAAGGTTTGAAATAAGTAAAAAAAAAATTGTAGTATAAATAAAGTATTAAGGAAAACCTTTTATAACAAATCGCGAAGTAACTTTGTTAATTATAATATTTATTAGTAAATTACTAAATAAAAACAAACCTGTATAAGTAACCATAAAACTAAAGGTATCTTCTTTTTTTAGAATTAGGGGCAGTGCGCCTATGTGAAAATTTTAACGCATGTCTGTTTGTCACCTCTGGTTTTCAAATTTCAGAGAACAAAAGACTGAGATATCTGTCTACTCTCTAATCTGTGCCTTATCAATACACAGTAAAAAATTTCGGTGTAAAGTTGGACCCGGCGACTTTTACACGGCCGTGTGAGTGTGAAATTTTGGTGTGAAATTGCCTTCGTGTAAAATTTTCACTTGAATAAATTTTACACGGTGTAATTTACTGTGTTTTACACCGTTCCGTGTTATTATTTATAATTTAACCAATTAAATTACTATTAGTGGTTTTTAATCTATGAAAATATATTATTTGGCGCGATATTAAACGACTAGTTATAGACTTATAATATATTTATAAATAAATGAATAAATTATAAAAAATATAGGTAAATAAAATTATCGATAATTATTTAACTTTTTTTAATATTTTCATGAATTTTGTGATTCAAATTACAATTTCTCCTTAAAATAGTATAATCTAATATCGTATGAGCCCGAAACTACACAATCAAGATTAATCAAGATTAAGGATTCACACCGTTCAGAATTTTATACTACACTTGGTGCGATTTTTACACCGTACGTGTTAAAAATCATATTCTCGTTAGAAAATTTGCAACAAGAATGTAAACATTCAAGTTGTTACAGGCCCAGGGAAATCTATTAAATACAATAAAATAATTGAAAATTTATCTAATTATACGGTGGATCCTATGTTAGAGAGTATTGATAAAAATGAAAATGTTTGTAATGTTAAATATTTAACGTATGGTCATCAATATAAAATTAAATATTTTATTACTGTTAGAGACGAAAATGAGTTACCAGTTTTTGCTCAGATTCGTTCTTTATTTGTTTATAATAATATTCCATTTGCTGTTTGTACGCTGTGGGAGACTGTTGATTTTGAAGATACATTCAATGCCTATTTAATTAAACAAAATAATACAGAATCTATCGTTATCGTAAATTTATCATCGTTAAGCCATGAAGAATCTTATGAAAGCCACAGGAGTATAAGTGGTAAAGGTTTATTTATAGTTTGTAAATATGTGATAATTGTTTCATAATAAATAATTACAAAAATCTTAAAAGTAATTGATTGTAAATATATTTTCATAGATTAGAAACCACTAATAGTAATTTAATTGGTTAAATTATAAATAATAACACGGAACGGTGTAAAACAGTAAATTACACCGTGTGAAATTTACTAAAGTGAAAATTTTACACGAAGGCAATTTCACACCAAAATTTCACACTCACACGGCCGTGTAAAAGTCTCCGGGTCCAACTTTACACCGAAATTTTTTACTGTGTATGTAGTTACATATTCACTTGCCAAATATAAACAAAAGTATAAAAAGCAATTTTTTTTTTAATTTAGAAAGAAATATTTAAATTTCGTCTGGTGTATATGCCACCACTGTTTGAGCGCTCTTAGAGATCCGTCAAAGATGATTTTGAACAGCTACATAGAAACACGATATAATATTGAATGCAGAGGAATGTTTTACTAGATTATAGTGAAATTTCTTTTCAGATCAAACCTATGTCAAGAGCTTTGATTTAATAGGGTAACTACGTTATACATTTCTTTAAACAAGAAAAAGTTGATGTTAGTTAATTCAGTTGTACAATTTTACTTATAATAATGTAAAATATGTATATTTGATATATTTGTATTGCAGGACAAAGATTTGCGTTGGTTCAAATAAAAATTGGTTTAGCGATAATACTGAACAACTTTAACTTTCAATTAAATCCCAAAACAACATTACCACTCCAAATGGAAACGAAAGGTATTGTGATTACACCTGTTTGTGGAATTTGGGTAAATTTACAAAAACTTCGTGATTAAGTAATTATTTTTAATTTGATATTATTTTTATTGTACCTATTTGTAATAAACGTTATTAGTTTGTTATATATGTAATAATGATGTACCTAATAAACATTCTATTATAATTATAATAAATATTTGGACAAAAATACAACTATAGACAAGATTTAGCAATTTATTAAAAATTAATTATTTAAATAGTAAATATACATCGATACTTAAAAAGTTATGTAAAATCTAATACACTTAATTGTATGTTAATTTAATTACTATACAAGGATTTTTAATCCACGGTACATTCGTTATCGGTAGAAGCACCATCACGTGGGACAATAGCTTTCAATGCTGCTATCTGTAATATAATGTTTAAATTTGAATAATAAAAAGATGTTTTTTAAATGTTATTTATAAGTTATAATCAAAACAAAATTAATATTTTTTTTAAAACAATCTGCAAGATTCAAATGCATTAAATAATTTTCCTTTGTTAATATTTTAATGAATTCAATTATAACTGTAAACTATATTTTAAAAAAATAATCTTTGCCGTCCTAAATCAAAAATTATTATAATAAAATTATTAATAAAAGATTACAAATCTACTACAATTTTATTTAATAAAATTAGGATGGTCACTGTAGGTTAATTTTAATAAGTACACCTTTCTAATTTATAGAACAATAATTTATTTGTTATTAAAAATAACATAAATAAGATTTTACCCCTTAAATACATCTTATATATAGATACTCCAGTTCTTTATTGTAACAATTCAAAGCTATAGTTTTCAGATAATTGATGATTAAAAAAACTTCGGTTATGACTTTAACATGTAGTTTTTGTGTGAAGGACTTATGGATCATAATTTACGATTATTTTCTTGCTTAAGAGTAATTTTGTTAATTACGTATCTTTCATAACTCTCGCAATTGTCAAAAAATTATAATAAAAGTTCTTAATTGTTCAATACAATTAATAAATTAAACTTGTTATTCTTTTGCATTATATAAAATACACATTTCTCTTTTGTATGGAGTAAGTAACTCAAGAATAATGTGTTTCGAGTCATTACACTATTAAACTGGGGTATCGATATGTGTGCAATTGTACGTAATTTACAAACAGAGATGTCTAAATGTAAAGTTAAAATATTGTTTATATTATAAAAATTAATACAAACATAAATTAATAAGGAGAAAATAATATTATTATTCAATTAATCGTACAATGTCATAAGATATCTTTTTGGCATTTGTATTAAATTGCTATTTAAATCATAAAACCAAATTTAGCAACTGTATTTCATGTTAAATACAATTGAACTAATAAATCAAAGAAAAGTTTTAATATTTGTCTGTAACAATTTTTGAATGGTTTTCTGAACCGCATGAGTGTATCCTTCAATTTTCTAAAAGCATCGTAATATATGTATATTTCACAAGTAGGTACGTATTTTTTACATACAAGGTGTTCACGTATATGATAATTCTATCAAAATTTTTATATTATAAATATGGAGTACATATAACATAAAAGTTTTTTATTTGTACCTCTAAATTAGAAAGAAATTACGATATGTACGAACATCTTGTATGCTATTAAAAAAAACACAAAGTAATAATTACCTCTTCCAATAACGACTTTTCCTTAATTGCTGCACGTTGAAGTAAAACTTTTATTTTATCTAATAATTGAGATTTGTGAATTAATTCATTTTTTACGAAAGACAGCTCATTTTTAAGAGAATATAGTTCGGTGGTGGATTCTTGTTTCTCTAAATCAAGTATCTTATCATTTGCCATTTTTAGTTGTTCTTCTAAATAAGTTATTCGTTCTAGACTTTTATTGTAATGGTCAGATAAATATGGCGAATCGCCTTTCATTTTGTCTGATGAACTCTATAATTTAATTTTTATAAATATAAGTTGTTAAGAATAATTAGCATATAGACAAAAAGGGTGTTAAATTAATACAAAGATCTTAATAATTGTAATCAATTGAACTTAATTCGAATTTTCTGTTCAAAATTCACTTACAGACAAAGTATTTGAAGCATACAACTTTATGCGTCCTTGAAGTCTCTTATTTTCCACTTGTAATTTCTCAATCACCCTTTTTAAAACAAATATTGTTCTTTCAAGCTCCATTAATTTTTTTTCAGATTTTTGTGTACCGTAGTCTCCAGATTCAGAAACTACATGTTTTGATTCGTTTTCTGTTTTTAAAATTTCAATGTAACTATAAATATAAATGTATGTATTACATAAATACGTTCTGATAAATAGAAAAATTTTATTACTTTTCTAAATGTTGAATTTGTTCTCGTAAATGAGGCGCATCGTTAATGTATTTCTCTAAATCTAATTTTAAATCAAGATTTTCAGCTTCTAATCTTAAGTTAATCTTTTGCAAATTTTCTATCGTATTGTGAAGACGTTCTAATTCGAGCCGTATTTCACTTGTACTCTGCAAAGTTTAGACACTAAAATTAAAAGCTATCTATATTAAGAATTTAATGACGTTATGGTCAACAATGATGAAATAATGACAGACTTCTGTTAATTTAGTAATCTGAGTTCATACTGCTGTTAATAAATTCAATCAATTAGTAATATTGATATGATAAGCAATGAAGAGTTACCAACAAGCAACTACTTTTTTCTAGTTTTGCAGTGACCTGCGCTTTCATAGCTCTAACAATTATCGGCACACATTATGAACCATAAAGTCATTCATTAAAGTCATTCATAACTTAAATAAACTGCATATAACAATTTTTAAGATACTTCACCTTAGACGTTATTTCTAGAACCGCTATTTTTCTTTCCTGTGTTTCTAATTTATCTTGTAACACAGCATTATTGCGACTTCCAGAATAGTGATGTCTTAAATCATGTTTTGCGTTTAATGAGTCGATTTCAAAACGAAGTTGTTCATTTTCCATACACAAAGCTTCGATGCGACTTGACTCCATTCCCGTATTAGTACTCTTCAATGTTTTGATACGATTTTCTAAATTATGTTTTTCTCTTTCTAGTCTTTCTATTAAAACTCTGTATCCTGCACAAGTAGTATTTGACTTCTCAAATTCTTCGTTTTTCTCTTGTAATTTTACTTTCAATTTTTCAGATGTTTGTTGCCAATATTTTTGTTTTTTCCACTTTTCAAAATCTTCGGTTACGGCTATTCGATGCGCTTCATTTATTGTACTAAGTTTCTCATATTTACCTTGAAGTTCCTCTAACTCCTTTTCTAATGTCTTTATTTTCTTCTGTAAGCGTTCTTCTTTATCACCTTTATCATTTCTAGTAGAAACTGGTCTAAAAATATAGAAAAAAATAATTAGGATAAAAAGCAAATGGGTATAAATAATTACTTTTTTAGAAGTTGTTCTTTCAAACTATGAATTTCATCTTTAGCATTTCTTTCTCTCAACAGTACTTGCTCATAACGTTTTTTAAGAGTTTCATAGTCTTTTACTAATTGTTCGTTGTTTGATTCCAGTTCTATCACCTTTGGCGATGCAACTGAATCTGATTTATCGATATTCTTTTTCATCTCGTTCTGAAATAATTTATATAAAAATAATATTTGTAAATATAATTTAACTTACTTTAACTCGCTTAAGTGTAAGCGAAAGATCGCGTATTTCGTCTTCCTTTTCTTTTAATAACTTACTAATATCTGGTTCCATTTGGTTTGATTCATTTCTATATTTATTCATAACTTCTTTTAAATTCATTATTTCTTCTCTCCATCTCTCAGAGTCTTTCTTATAAACTGCAATTTCTTGTTGATGATGTTGTTCAAGACTAAAAGTGTCTTAATTAATTGTGTTTTAGGTAGATAATCTAATTAAATTACTCAGAACGCAATTGATCCATACTATCTAGACGTTCATCGGCTAAAGTTTGCCATCGTACAGCTTCTTCTCTACTAGCTTGTAGTTGAGAATTCAATGTAGATACTGATGTATGGAGATCTGCAGTATGTTTCTCAAGTGCATGAACTTGATGTATGTACTGTTCAATAGCAGCTTTTCCAGGATGATGTATTGACGTCTTTTGAAGCCTATAAAATATAAGTGATTAAATCACATTTGTAATACCATATTATTTACTTATTATAAGCTTTTTCTTGTTGCGTAATTATTTCTTGTAGTTGTTTCATTTCTTGCTGGACTCGAGCAGCCGCCAAACTATGTTCATCTCGATCGCGTTTTAAAAGTGTTTGATATTTCAGGACTACAGTATCCTTTTGCAAGTTAGTCTCTTGCAATTTTTTAACAGCATCCTATAATTTTTGAGTAATTTTACATTTATATTTACTTCACATTCTAATTACCTTCAAAGCTGCAATTTCATTATTATTTGATTGTGCAATTATATTATTTTGTTCCATAGTGGTAGACTCGTTGTATAACGAGCTAATTTTATTCTGAAGCTCTAATATATGCTTTTCATAAAATGTTATTTGACTTTGTTTATCGCCAATTTGAGACCTAAATAAACTAATGTTCATTTCTAGCTCAGTTATTTTAACTTTAAGTTGCTCAATAATTGTATTTTTTTCAGCTAATGTATTATTTGTTACATCTAGTTTCTCATTTACGTTATCATTTAAATAAACGATATTTTTACTTTCTAATGAATGTTTAGGTACCTCCAAAATGGTTTGGCTTTCTTTACTACATAAGATTTTTGTTTCATTTGAAAGCACAGTTGATTGTAAGGTATCGTTAAATTTTTCATCTACTTTTGGAACAGATTTTGTTTCTTTAGCTGTTAATAAAACATCATTTTTATAATAACAATTTAAAAGTTGTTCCTCTAATTGAGCAATTAATTCATCTTGGTGCTTAATTCTTTCAATAAATTGTTGCGATTGCATGTTTTTAAAATCTAATTGTCGTCGTAATTGTAGTTCCTAAAAAGTATTGTAATATTTATTATATTTGATAGTGATGAATATAAAGAAATCATTAAATAATAAAAATATTTATCACAAAATATATATGAAACTACCTATCTATAAGATCAAAGCCAGGAATAAACAATTTAAATACTTTCGATAAGTGTAAAGAATATGATCTACCAAAACATTAAAGGACTAGACTTTGTTGTTTTGGCAAAATAAAATATCCGTACCTTAACTACGATTAGATTTCGTTCTTGATGCCACTCTTCAATTTTTTCTTGTATATCCACTTTATTTGTTTCATAACTAGCTTTTACATCGCTTACTATTTGCATCTGCTTGTTTAACTGTTCTTTTAATATAATGTTGTCTTGTTCATGTATATAACTACTTTGTAATAATTCAAAAGCAATTTGTTTATCTCGAACAAGTTGCCAAATGTTTTCTGTAAAGATTTCTTCAGATACTAATGGTAAACTACCTAAATATAACTGCCTTTGATTTCTAACAATATATTCCAACATACTGAAACAGTACTCTTAAAATATTTGTATTATGGTGATGTTATATATTTACCTTATTCGCCATGAGTATTGCAAGCTAAGATTATTTTTTTCGGTTTGTAATTGGTTTAGTATATTTTTACATATGCTGTAATTATTTTGACAGTCTTTTAATTCAAAATCTAAATCTTCTAGTCTTTTTTGATATTGAGTTTCAGACAGCCGTGCAAGAACAACGTCCGAACTCAATCTAGCAATTAATGCTTTATCGTCGCCACTTGCCTGCAAATCTAAAATTTGATGTTTTAAACTTAATATTTCTAAATTCTCTTCCGTAGTGGTGGCTTTATAAGCAGCAAATGTTTTTATTACAATATTTAATTCACTTTTTAATTTATTATTTTCTGACAACAAATCTTTAACTTCATGTATGGATTCTTTTAATTTTTTAGTTAATTCTTCATAAATATGATTTTCTACGCAGCTCATTAATTTATCTTCTAAATTTTTTATATTTTCTTGATAAACAATTGATTGATGTGTTAATTCTTTATTCTGTTTTTCGATTTCTTGTAAATGTGTTTCACTTTTTTGAAGTTGTTCTTTAACAAGACCATACAAATTATTCATATGATTTGCTCTTTGTCTTTCAGTTATTTCATTAATTTCGATTTGAGCAAGTTTCTTAGATAAATTTTCCATTCCATTTGAATCAGATATATTTTTTTTTAAATAAAAATCCGTATTTGTTTTTAATAGTTTACTTTCAAGTTCGGATTTTTGGCCTCCCAGTAGTTGGATAGTTTTATTCAAAACAATTAATTGACCTTGATAGTTATCCTTAAATTTTTTTATTTCTTGAAGACAATGCCTATATTTAATTGTTACCGTATCTAAAGTTTTTTGAAGTTCTTCATAGACATGGCGGGTGACTGTGTTGACTGATAAACTTTCTACAAAACAAAGCTTGTGCATCAGATCGATATTTTCGTTTTTAAGTTCTGAAAATTTTTTTGATGTAGTTTCTTCAGCCATATTAAGATCACTTTTCAAACTTTTAATATTGGAAGATAATCGGGACTCTTCATTTTCGAAATAAACACATTTTCGATTTAAAACTACTATTTCACTAGATAATATTGCAAGACGTTCTGTTTTCTTAAAATCTTCATCGTTATGATGTGAAAATTCATTCAATTTTGCTTCCAAAATTGCAACATTTTCTTTTAATTGATTCTTTTCCGTTGAATCAAGTTTTTCTTTGTTTTCCCATTGTTCTTTTTCTAATTTATGTTGATTATACAACATGCTTAATTGTGCTTCAAGAACTTCAAAATTAGATTTATGTTTTTCCAATTGTTCAATTAAGTTCCTATTTACTTCATTATCTTTTGTATCCTAAAAGAAAAAACAATTTATTTATTACTTCGATAAATTATAAAAATACATTACCAAATTTTGCTTCCTGTACGGTATCTTATCAGTCGGTGGTGGGATTCGATTGTCTTCGCTGTGGTCTACAGAGTGATCTATAGTATTTCGTTCATATGGCTGTTGGTATAACGTTAATTCCATTCTTAAATAGATATAAGAACAACAATTGTAAAACAACCCAAGAATATACATTGATAAACGCACCTCGCTGTTTTTAATTGTTTTCGCAATTCAACATTTGCGCCTTGCATTGAATGTAATTCAGCTTGTAAACGCATAGCAGGATGATACCATCCAGATATGTGTCGTGTGTCTAATAAATATAAAAGCTTGCGTAGAGTTTCAGATTTTATTTCTCTTTCAGATGAATCTAATTGATATTAAGAATAATTTTTGGAATCAATAATATCTCAAGCGTACATACCATTCTTTTTTTGAATACTGTCCAAAACTTCGTGTAATCCTTTTCTTAAAGCCTCGTTTTCTTCTACTAACTCTTGTAATTGTTCTTTGAAAACTTTGTTCTTCTTCATACTTTCTATTACAATTGGTTCCGTTATATCTCCTAAAGAATTAACTACTTGTTCAGATTTATTTTCCAAATATTTAGAAAGTTGATAATGTAATTCCTGAATTTCAGATCTTAATTTTATATTATCATTTTCGAGGAACATTACTTTTTTTTTAATTTTATCTACACCGCTAGATTGTGGGAGCATATTTAAAGAATTACTTTGCGGATCTTGATCAGTATTTATAAATCCTTGCCTTTGACTAAAATTCAGATTAATAAACTAAAATGCGTATTAAAAATAGTTACTATAAGATTTACCATTTTGTCATATTTTCCTTATCCATGTATTCCGTGGAATTTTGCAATTTATTAGTAATTTTAACGTAGTCTGAAACCTGTTTACTTTTAATTCGAAGTTGAGTTTTTAGTGTTTGAATTTCTTCTAAACTATCGTGTAATTCGGTTTTACCTTCACTTTTCAATTTCTTCAAAATGTCATTTAACTAAAATTGCATACTTTTGCACTTTATATTTTTAAACTAAATTCTATCAAATAGAAAATGTCCGTATATGTAAAAAGCTATCTGTCTTGAAAAACTTAAATAGTTATACAATTATGATTAGATTTTAATAAATAATTCTTTACTTAAGTAGATAGAAAATAATAAAAATATAGCTTACGTCTTTTTGTTTGCCTTCTGCTATACTTTCTACATACTCAATATTTTCTTGTAATTCCCGAGACCTTTCGTGGGCTGTTCTTAATTGTGTTTTTAAACTACCAACTAATTTAGTTAACTCATTAATTTGACTCAAACTATTCCTTTTATCAATAGTTAATTGGTTTAATAATTCTGTACTCTTTTCCATTTCATTAGTTGCATCTTGAAGTTGAGAACGTAATTCAGAAAGTTGATTTTCTCTGTCAGTAATTATTTTATTTAAAATGTTTGTATAAGATTTATCTTCGTTAACACTAACATTTGTTTCCGAAGATTGTATACTATCTTGTTGGGATTTAGTTTTTAGTTTTTTAATTTCGTTATCTTTTTCCTGTATAATTTTCTAAAGAAAACTATATATAAAAATTTGAACTAAATCTAAATATAAAACAAGTAATGAACATAAAAATTTATAAATACCTGCCACTTATTTAACTTTGTATCGATTGCTGTGGTAAATTCATCTATTTGATTATCACGTTGTTTCTTCTCTTTAATAAAATCATTTACTTGAGTACGTAAAACATTATTATCTTCCTCAAGTGTAGTAATTAATTCTAAAGAAAAATTTGATGTTATGAATTGAAATATATTGTATACCATACTCACCGGATTTTTCGTTTAATCTTAGAGTTAACGCTTTAAGTTCATTTGTCATAAACGATACTTGTTCAGTAGCATCTGATAATTCAGTTCTTAACTTTAACAGGTTTTCTTGAATAACCACATTTTCTTTTCCAACGTTCTAGAAATATTTTGATTTTAATAATTATTTTATTATCTACTTGAAAACAACTTCATATATCATTTCAAAGAATCAATGAAATATTTTAATTTTTTTATCATCGCTGCCAAATCAAATTAAGGTATTTTATTGGACGCCAAGACGCTTTTTTTATTTAAAAAGGTTGTCTTCAAAACGGAGTACGTCTTATAATTCAAAAATTGGTAATACTTCGCATGTAAATAATATCCTGACTTTTAAAATAGACTTCTGCTTGAATTAATAAACATTTTTATTTTCCAAAAAACGTATAATCAATTTGTGATGAGTCTTATTTTCAACATAATGCTGTAAATAAGTAAATAAGTAATGAGCTATATTATAAATCACCTCAACATCGCTTAGTAATTGTGATATTTGTTTATTCTTTTGTTGTATAGTTTGCACCAATTCTTTATGCTGTTCTGTTATCGTGTCAGACAAATCGGATCGGTTTTCGTCTTCTTGATTTAAAGTAGACTGAAGTTCGGCTTGAAGATGTAAATTTTCTTGTTCCAATAGCATTAAATTATGTCTTATCTATAAAATAAAATAGTCGCAGACTATTTGCTTTTTTTGCATTTTTTGTTGTATGTATATATGTCGCAGTGAGATGTAAAAAATAGAGATTTGATCAAATCCCTAAGATATATGATCAATTCACGGAAGATGTTAAAATAACAACTCTGTTGGGTGATTTCCCTGAACAAAGTAAGTGATTTGGTCAAATCTCTTAACTGTTCTAGTAAAAAGATGAAATAAACAAGTCAGAACTCGCAAGCTCTGTTTTGCTTGTTACCACTCCCATTTATTTCAAAAAATTACAAATGGTTATTAAACTACCAAGACCACGCGACGAAATTCAGCTTTCTTCAACCGTTGACTACAAGAAGAGCTGCCGGTAGATCGTGTGACATTAAAGTGTTATTATTGGTTGATTTAACTATTAATAGATCATTAGAAGTTGAAGCATTGTAATCAATTAATTCAGATGCTGGTGGATCTTTTGAAGTTGAAGTGTTGTTTTTGTTTTCTAAGGAAACTGCTGGTAATTTCTGTGTTGTTAAAATAATTGTATGGTCCTGCTGAGTAAGAAGTAGATCCAAATCCTCTTCAGTAACAAGTTTTTCAAACAACTCTTTCGAAATATGACTAGATTGGAGTCCTGTTTTTGGTTCTGTTCCAAATAACGCTTTGTAAGGCGATCGTTTAATAATTCGATGAAAAGAGGAATTCTTTTGGAATTGAACAAAGCAAACAACCTAAAGCCCAATTTTT
Source organism: Sinopyrophorus schimmeli (assembly GCA_036325965.1). Lineage (NCBI taxonomy): Eukaryota > Metazoa > Arthropoda > Insecta > Coleoptera > Elateridae > Sinopyrophorus > Sinopyrophorus schimmeli. Next base: position 5,821,106 of record JARFIZ010000001.1, read on the forward strand.
TGTCATTGGTAACATAGCTTCAATATCTTGATTTGATCGCTCGACAGATCCCTTTCTAGCTGCACAGATTAGAGAGTAGACAGATATCTCAGTCTTTTGTTCTCTGAGATTTGAAAACCAGAGGTGACAAACAGACATGCGCAAAAATTTTCACATAGGCGCACTGCCCCTAAATCTAAAAAAAGAAATTACCTTTAGTTTTATGGTTACTTATACAGGTTTATTTTTATTCAGTAATTTACTAATAAATATTATAATTAACAAAGTTACTTCGCGATTTGTTATAAAAGGTTTTCCTTAATACTTTATTTATACTACAGTTTTTTTTTTACTTATTTCAAACTTTTTAAACTATATATTGCACTAATTTATATATAAGTAAAGTCCTGTAAAGTTTGTATTGCTTAATATTTTTGTTTTTTAGTTTCTGTTAAAAATCAGAATATTTGTGATAGTGTATGAGAAACCCGTACACACGCCTATGGTGACGTTTCGATCATATGTTCTTGCGGCGAGGCTCATTTTGCTGTGCGCAGAGGTTTATGGCTTACAAACAAGAACAATAGAATACGTCATCAGTGGGATATCTGTCTACTCTCTAATCTGTGCTAGCTGTATGTCTAGGCCTACCATTTACAATTTTGCACGTTGGCCACAGGCTTGTTAAATCTTGTATCACAACAGCCGTAAACTCACGGCCGTTGTCGCTTTGTAGTAGGTATATGAGGACAACCTACTTCCAAAAATATTTTGAATAGCTCTATTGCTACTTCGGCAGCTCTTCTTGTAGTTAACGGTTGAAGAAAGCTGAATTTCGTCGCGTGGTCTTGGTAGTTTAATAACCATTTGTAATTTTTTGAAATAAATGGGAGTGGTAACAAGCAAAACAGAGCTTGCGAGTTCTGACTTGTTTATTTCATCTTTTCACTAGAACGGTTAAGAGATTTGATCAAATAACTTACTTTTTTCAGGGAAATCACCCAACAGAGTTGTAATTTTAACATCTTCCGTGAATTGATCATATACCTTAGGGATTTGATCAAATATCTATTTTTATCATCTCACTGCGACATATACACATAACTATGCTTAAGGTGGAAGTGTACCCCTCGATTTTTAAACTACAAGTTCAAAGTTAACCAAATTTGGATCATAGGTTAATATAGAAAAATGGTTTATGTTGGAAAATTGAAAAAAAAATCGTAGATTAAGTAGAGTAAATTCGCCGGTTGTCGGCCAGTTAAAAAAACAGTTCCCGTTTTCGGCCGTGGGGTTCTAAATTTATAACAGGAAATCACAACAGGAAGTTGAGGTATTATAATTAATACTAAATATGACTGTAACTAAATAGCGCATCACAAGTTTGTTTAACAATTCGTGTTTTATTGTTTTTATTTGTTTTATTGCTGACTGAACGAGAACGGGCGCAGGCCAGCTAACCGGCGCATTTACCCTATTTATAATATTTAGAAAAAACTGATATTTGTCAAAAGTAATGTCACAAAACGGCAAGTTCAAAATTAATGAAATTTGGGAAGTTTGTTGATAATGTAATGAAACGCAAAATTTTAAGATGTAAAAAATATCGTAGCTGATGTTTAAGAAATATTTAAAAATATAATTTTTGAATGTTTGTCCTGGTTTAAAAAGAATTAATTCACATAATATTTATAGCCGAATAATTTGTGTAGCTTTATGAATCGGTTGAATAAATTAGAATTAAATACAAACCATTCAACACTTAAAAATGCACTTATAAAGTACCTACTTAAAATGCGTTAATAATATTTGTATTGAATATGCTGCCTCTGCTGATGATAAACAGCATTAAATTCGTTCTTGCAAACCCTTCTAATGTGTATTTACATGTTGCTAACGTATACATGACGTCACAAATACTTGCACGTGTGATTTCTATAAATATGTTTATCGAATATTGTCTACGAAACATTGAAGCACGAAAAGTGATAGAAAATAGAAATAGGAACTATTGCTTTCAAACTGTAATTTGAACATGAATAGTGCCAACTACTGTCCGATAAATGTAATAACTAGGGTACACTTCTACGTTAAATATATACAACACAGCATTCTATAACACGATTTCGCTCTAAAACGATAAGAAAATTGCAAAAACCTTTATAAAACACTGTACTACTGCAGCACTGGATAATATGATTTTTGTTAAACATATTTAAAAACTAAATTACCTTAAAATAATGACGGGATAGAAGAACGAACCCTAGTGTCTTTACATGAAAATTTATAAATAAATATAATTTACTCATTTATATTTGTTTTTGGAACGTAACTTTCCTTATTGTGCTGGCTCTGGATCTCATATAACACGGTTTTACACAACACCGCATTTTCTAAAAACCTATCTACCGTGTTACACGAGGGTTACCCGTACTTGTTTAATACAAACCCAAAGTAAGGTAAAACTTAAGAAATACAATAGGTTTTTAAACTAATATATATACCTGATCTAAATCTCGTTTCTGACTATCATTAATTTTAATTTGTTGTTTTAATTTGTGTTTAAGTTCCTTGTATTTAAAATCCAATTCTAAAATAATAAAATATTTTTATTTTTATTTTTCTAAATACAACAGTGTGAATAAAAGTATATTAAATATTATATAATTCTGGTTACGCACCGTTATCATCCGATCTTTTTAATTTAGAAAGTTGGGTATCTTCTAAAGATTCTTGTTTCTTAGCTTCCTCTTCTCCTTGGCGGACTGCAAGTTCATCCATTTCAGCAATAAGAGCTTCAACCTGAATTGATTAAAAATTAGTGGCATATTTTACAATCGTATTAAAATATTATATTACCTGTTCTGCTTTATATTTCATAATTTCTTGACCGATCTTTAGTAATGCTAAATTTTGCTTGTCATTCAAAGATTCAGAGTCATAATCAAACCAAGCAAGCATGTTATACAGACGATCTTTTTCTTCTTCTAGTAAATTATCTGTCGATATAGATAATATATATTTCCAATCCATTATGAAAACTATACACACACTGAATTCTACAAAAAAATTCTTAAAAATGATAATAGTATTACTATACCCTTTGTTTTCAGCGTTTCTTTCCAATGGTTGCTATGGCAAAATTGTAGTTCCCTTGCCATATCAATTAATTATATAATGATTTTTTGACTAGCTTATATGCAAATAAAAACAGCACATTTACATATATTTGATTTACAATTTTCTAAATTAAACCCCCATTAATACTGAATTGTTCTTCGTGATCAAGTAATTATCTTAAATTTTACCAAACATTTCTACGTTTTTTTTAAATTACAATTAACTTATTGAAAGATATGTATATTTTAAACAATTCTTAAAAAAAAAACTTTTACAATTTAACATCTACAATTAGGTATAATATAATTATGTTGTTTTTGATCCATTTTGACTTTTGCTTAAAAGTTAACAAAATAAAATGTAACTTTTGACATTTTTATTAATGCATTCCTGCTTGTGATTCAAATTAAACATTAAAATGTATTGTGTTCTACAGTACATCGGTAAATACGCAAAATAGTCTATTAAATTTAAAAAAGTGATTGTTTCAGATATAAAACAGGAATTAGAATTGGGGCAAACTCATCAGTCATCTGTACAAACAGTTCAGTCTGTAAATTCTACTAAAAATGAACCAAAAAGACTTATGATTAATCCAAATTGTCCAATGCAAATTTTGTTGGAATACGTTTGTTCAGAAATTGGAATTGATATAAACAGTAAAATTTTAATATATAAATATACATAGAATATTTCGACATGTAATTTAAAATTTTTTGAAAATATCTTAGTTGAAACATTAATTGAACAGTCGTTAGTAGTACCAAATTCAAATTATGAAGGACAATATTAAACCTATATTATAGATCAGGGGCGGACACGCAGGTCAATGAGAGCCACATAGTTTTTTATATATGGCGGAGCCATCCAATATTTTTTAAGAGTGTACATAGAATACATTGAGAGCTGTATTTGTCCACCTCTGCTATATATTTTTTACATTTTTATGTTCAACATGTTAAATGATAGAAAACATTTTGTTAACAATATTATATAGCATGTTCACGCAAAACATAATTAATTTTATACTTAATTCAAGATTTTTTTATATTATATGTAGTGGATTTCGATATATGCGACTCTGAATCAGGAATTTTACTAGGAGTTAAAGAATTAAAACCATGGTATAATACAACAAACATTTTCAAATTTAAACAAACTTATGTAATAGTGTTTTATGAAAGTAATTACCGAAATTTTAGTTTTTGATTGTGTTATTGATTTTATATACATTTTAGAAGATCAATTTGGACAATACAAAGTCATGGAACCTTTAATCAGTAAACAATCAAAGCAATATTCAGATATTTTAAATAAACTAAAAAAACAGTTCAGTTCACTTAGAAGAATGTCGTCAGGAATGAGAGTAAATACAAACGTAATTAATTTTAAAATATTACTCCATATTTTCTTTAGAAAAGTAAAAGACTGGTTAATTCAGGATCTACTATAGAATCACATGAATCACATAAGAATCTAAATCAAAAAAGAAAAAACAATTCCGCTACAGTAAAAAGTAGAAAAAGTTCTACATCTAAATAGAAATATTGTACAGAAAAAATAAATAGATGTACTTCTAAAGCTTATGTTTTGGATTTAGTTCAACGTTTCTTTCCCAATCAGGCAATTCTTTGTCTGTCAAATTATATGATTTTCCATGTTTTCCTATACCACTAATAAATTTTTTAGCCCCAGCAATAGACTCTTCTTTGATCACATATGCTGCATTCGTTCTTTCATATTCCAGTAGACTTTCTAACGCAGTATTAAAAGTAGCATTAAATGCTGATTTTCTGTCTTCTAGCATACATTTTTGTGGAAACTTAGTTAAAGACGATGCTAAATTTATAGCTTGTCCTAAGCCTGTAAATTTATACTTGATAATTTATCAACTAGAATATTTTGAATTTTCTTACTTGTTCCACAAGCAACAATTCTGTTTGCCACTCCCCAATCAACTGCTTCTTTGGCTTCAAGAGACCTACCAGTTAAAATTAGATCTAATGCTCTAGATAATCCAATCATTGCAGATAGACGTACAGTTCCTCCATCAATGAGAGGAACTCCTACATTTTATGATAATAACATTATTTCCTTCATATAAGAGTTTAGTAAATATATAAAATATTTATATTTTAATTTATGAGAGCTTTGTTGAATGATAGAGCATGTAAGTGTTACAAAATATAATTAATAAACAAATTAAAAGCAATGACTATGTATTTTATCAGTACATAATTATTTCCAACAAACATTTTCAAACTGTAAGACAGTAGTTTAGCAAAATAGTACTCAATTGTTAAATTTATTAAAATATAAAACGAGCCATTATAGATAATCACAGCTTAATTAAAAGATTGTTGATATACATTAAAAATAACTTTTAATAGCAATGATTAATAATTATGATATATTGATATGTGATAAATAATTGTATTCACATGAAAAAATAGTTATCAATATTATTTGTTTACAAACAATAGGTATATTTCACAGTTGATTGCTTACCAAATCGTCTACAATATACACCCATTATTGCTGTTTCTTCCACCACTCGTAAGTCACACATAAGTGCCAATTCAAAACCTCCTGCAACTGCATATCCACTAACCGCAGCAATCAATGGTTTTTTAATAAACCTTTGCGTAGGTCCCTATAACCCAATAATACTAAATAAAAAAGTTAGAAATGTTCTTTCAATTAAGTTGTAGGTAATGTTTTAAAAATACTCTATAAATCGGCAACTGTCCCTTATGAGAAACTAAAATTTAAATTTAATTAAACCCCCAATATGATCAAACTTCATAGAATTTATTGTTAAAATAGACATTTTTTACCACTGTTCCTGTATTACTACGTAAATTTGAAGCAGATAATTCAGAGGTTTGTGATAGTTCTCCTAAATCATATCCAGCACAGAAGTTTCCTCCAACACCATAAAGCACTCCTACAGTAGCTTTCTCGTCATATTCAAAATCCTTTATCGCTTCTTTTAATAATTCTGATGTAGCATAATTAATACAGTTGCGTTTTGCTGGTCTATTAATTCCAATAATTGTTACAGATCCTAGGTGATCTACAATTATTGGTAAACCTAAATCTGAAAAGAAGGTTAGAATTCACAGAAAAAATTGTTGAAAAAATGTATCTGTACCTTTTGAACTAGTGCTTTGCATTCTATTAACAATTTTGCAAAGATGTTTGAAAGCTTTTTGAAGAGTCATATCTAATATTTATGATTATTAGATAACCCTTTGCCATGTATGATACAAAAATTATAAATTAAAGGTTAAGAAATGCATTACAAATCTGTTTATTAAATATTTGTGGAAATATTATTTGAAAATACACTGTTGTTGATTATTGTATGCTATGCTTACTAACAAAGGTTTCAAAGTTCATTTTTTTTTGTTCGCAATTTTTAGAGGTACTAAAAGTCTGTGGAATTTAGGACGAAATAAAAGTACAATCAATAGCTACATAATATCTCTTTTAAAATGTTATGCAGTTTAATCATAATGTTCACGTCCAATATCTTATAATATGTTAATGTTCACTGGAATTGGACACAATAAAACCACAAATTGTTAACTTGCAACGTTTCGTTTCTTTATTGAAACTTTATCAAGCAACTGAAAATTAACAAACTATAACAACAATAACTACAAGTATTTTATAAAATAATATAAATTATAAAATACCTTAACAACACAAAAGGAAGTTAACCATTAAAACTCAATAATTCTACATGTGTCTAAAATTTATGAAATGATTTTTAAATATGAAAATTGAACTATGCAAATAATTACTGAATTAACATAAACTAAAATTAATCATAAAATTTAAATAAAATTATCAACTACAAAATGAATTTCTTTTAAAGAATATAGTTAAGCCTTTCACGTAATTATTTAGAATCATATTACAATCTTTCATATTATTAAAAACATTATTTTGAGTATATAATTTTTAAATCATAGTTGCAATCTTTACATATTTAAAATACATTTTCATTTTGACACATAGAATTATTGAGTTTTAATGGTTAATTTATTTAGAATATATTACTAATTTATATTATTTTTAAAAACTTTAGTTTTGTTACGTTATATTTTTATAATTTCATAGTCTGCATAAATCTTTCATATTAAAATTTATCATTTGTTGCATTAAATTTGGTTTATGGTCAATTCCATAGTTAAATTTGTAACATTTATCATTAAATGTTTATAAAGATAGCTGTAGCTTATATGTAGTAAAATATTAATTAGAATTATTGTATCAAATAAATTTCTCAGTGACAGAAATAGCCTTTTAATATTAGAAAATGAAAATTTGTAGCAATTAACATTATGTAGTTTGACTGTCATATTCTACATGAACATTAACAATTTTATTGCTTATGATATTTATTAAATAACTTAAGAACATTTGACGCAACAAATAATCATTAAATTTAGAACTACATTTAATATTTTACAAAATAAAATATAGTTAGTTACTATTGGCTGAATTTTATTATAATATTGAACATTTTACGAACTTTAATGTAAGAATAAAAGTAGTCATCCATGCAATCTTAATACCTACATAATGAATAAAAAAATTTACTCTATTATATATTTGTAATACAATGAAAATTTTCTCAGACAATCTCTGTAAATGTCAGCATTATTCTTTGACTGTCTACGCATATTTTACAAAGATTAAAAAGACAGTTATGGCAATTGGCGAAATTTTTTAAAATTTGGAATTACAAGGATTATTGGACAGAATAAAATAAACAAAACACATATTAATTAGAAATACCATTAATTGAAAAAATTTTGTAAATTTTGTATCGCGATTCGCTTGGTTTCAAGTTAACTACCAATACTAAGTTTTAAATTCTAGAGATAAGGCAAAGCGAGAAACTGCCATTCAAACTTAGCACACTTGTAGACCTACATAAGATGATCATTTAATGAGAAAACTGAAGGCTGCTACTATATATTGATGAAAACAGAATATAAATGAATTTTACGCACCACTGTGTTCTGCTGTGAAACAGTAATCAATGCATGGCAATTGCTTGCAACTCGTCCAACTGCATATCACAAAAGCAAAATTGTGGCAGAACAATGTTGATGGGCCGAAATGCTTGTTCAGCGAAAATTTTTTTTTACTGAGACGGATTTGGGCAAGTTACAAGCGATTGATGTGCTTTGATCACTGATACACTACAAAACTCACAAGCAAAGGACACGATATGGCTAATGGAGTTGCACGATGAGACCAATACCATTCGATAGCTCTTTGAAAAACATACTTATGGTAAAATTTTTAGGTGCAATCGGCGAAAGGTGTGCGACTTATGGGGCTTTCAAGTTAACCTAACCCAAATCAAAACTAAGTGAATATATATATTCTAGGAGCTCATGACGAAGCGAAAAAGCAGAGAATGAACATTTTTCTATTTCAAGTCACTTTAATCACCTTCTGCGGAGTTACATTTCTATGTTATTTACAATTAACATGGAGGTCATTTACAAGGGCGTGATCTATACACAGGCAGTTAGTGCATCACTTTAAAGGGGAAAAAAAAGGATGGGTAAGAGGACAAATATAAGCTTGTGATATATGCTCATGTAGAACCTAACGCAAAGAGCCTGTCATTTAAATTGGAATAAGTTTATTGTAAATACTTTACAATTAAAAACATATAATATTTGTATTTATATCTCGTAACTAACATAACAATAATATATTGTTTATTAAAAACACTCCGATATGCATACTTCTGAAAAATAACTTAAAGGAGACATTCAGGTTTTTGAATAGCAGAAAGTGATTAAAGTGACTTGAAATAGAAAAATGTTCATTCTCTGCTTTTTCGCTTCGTCATGAGCTCCTAGAATATATATATTCACTTAGTTTTGATTTGGGTTAGGTTAACTTGAAAGCCCCATAAGTCGCACACCTTTCGCCGATTGCACCTAAAAATTTTACCATAAGTATGTTTTTCAAAGAGCTATCCAATGGTATTGGTCTCATCGTGCAACTCCATTAGCCATATCGTGTCCTTTGCTTGTCAGATGTGCGCAAAATTGATTTAGATTCCGATTTCAACAATCATGTACGTATTGCACAAGCCTTCAGTTTTCTCATTAAATGAACACCATATGTAGCACTACAAGTGTGCGCAGTTTGATTTAGCTGCCATTCTTCTACTTCGTGATAATGCCTTGTAAGATCCACATATATAACACCCAAGATAAGGGTGAGATACATAGAAAAAAAAATTATGTTTATTATAAATAATAACTATTTATTTGGGCTGTACAATTTGGCTGGTTAAACCGGCTAAAAAAGTTAGCTAAGATAATTAACTGGATAACTAATCAGCTTAGCTAATTTAACCGGTTAAATTAATTAGCTGGCCGTTTAACCGGCTAAATAAATAGGTCGGCTAATTAGCTGGTCGTTTAACCGGTTACTTTAGCTTAGCCCAGCTAATTAGCTAACGGTTAATCAGCTAAACAGCTAATTTTTTTAAGCTATTTTAGCCTATTTTACCCTATAAGACAATCTTATATTAAAATGCCATTTTAATATTTTAACACCAAGTTTTCCAAAAAAAAACCACAATATATTGTCACATAAGTTCTCGTTAGTTACCTTACTATTTTAGTATACTATTTAATTTCGCGAATAACATGTTTCTTTCTTTCAGGTAAGCGTGGTACATCTTTTTTCTTGGAATGTCTTCTAAGATTAGATTCTTTACGTTTGCCTTTCTCTTTTATCGTTTTTTGTTCTTTCTGAGCATTATAAATATGTCTAGGTACTTGTCTATGTCTTGCAATTCTTCGAATTTGTGGATGACTAGCAAACTTTTCTTTCAAAACTTCACTGTAGTTCAATGCTGATCTCTCACGTGGTTTTAACTAAAGTCAAAATATAGTTGAAAAAAAATTAAATATTTATTTATTAAATACTTACAGTGCCTAGTTTTTCTGATGCATTAGCTTTCCAAATTCTTATATTCATTTCATCTGAACCACTTAGTATATATTTATTGTCAAGGGACCACAATACACAAGTTAATCTTTGCATTCGTTTTGTATGATAAATATCTCTAGAGTGGCCTTTGTCTACCTCGTATATTCTAATAGATTTGTCATAGCTTCCACTAACAAATTCTTTACCTGTCGGGGCATAATCGATATCTGTTACTGCTGATACATGATCCATATGTACATTAACAGGATATTTTAAATTTCTCGTATCAAATGTATATAAACTAAAATATGCAAAATGTAGTTTATTAATGCAACTATATTGGAGATGGTATTGATTTATACTTACTTATAATCTTCATTGGCACAAGTAAAAATAAAAGCTTCCATAGGATTCCAAGCTAATCTATTTGTACGTAGCTTCATTACAACTTTTCTTAGAGGACTATTGTCTCTTACATCAAATAACATAATACTTCGATCACTTGCACATGCTGATAAGACATTTGTTTCAACAGGGTTAAAAGCTATATCGTGTAAGCTGTCCACACCCCATTGATAAGATTGAATAGGTTCACTACGTGTTTCTTCCCAAATCTGACAAACTTCACCACTTGTGGCAAATATAGGTTTGTTTTGGTGGTGTGAAATACCCATAATTACAGATTTACTTAATATAGTATTGACTGGTTCTTCATCATCTGCCTCTTTTGAAATGTTTGAATTCCAAATTTTAATAGTTTTATCATCTCCAACTGTTAAAAAGTATTCACCAATAGGATTGTATGTTATTCCGCGTACTATTCCCTCATGAGCAATAAAACGCCGTACACAAATTTTCTGAGGGATATCCCATATTTTTACTTCTCCGTCGTAGGCACCACTTAATAAAAAAGACAAATGTTTTGGATGTTTACCCATACATGATATTCCATCTCTGTGCCCATCTAAATTGCCAATAAATGGTTTTGCAAACACTCTTTCTAGTTTAACTGCGTTTAAAGCTCTAACATATTCACGAGTTGCTTCAAATGGATGTAGGTTAGGATCATAATTTCTAGGTGCTAAAACGTACAAATGGAAAAATTGTAATTGTAAATAAAATATCTATACCTTTGTGAATGTCCTTTTTAGTTTCTCTTAGATATTCATCTGGGTTTCTACTAATTACTTTAACTTTCATTGTGAAACAATTTTACAGCTATAAGCACATGTTTAAATCAGAAGTTCAAAAACACGTATTACCAATTTTGTAAAGCAAAAAATGTTCAACGGTGAATTGCAGTGCAATTAAATTTTTTCTTACTAATAGTAGGTATCGAATTGTATAATGGGTTTCAATAGACGTAAAATAAAATTTAAAAAATCACTGTTTATTTTTTTATTTTAAACGATTGGTAAAAAAACTATTTTATGTGCCAGTACTTTTGACAATCCATAATATGTAATATTTGTAGGATATAACAATCGATAAACACTAATTTAATAAACTCTTTTATAATTAATCTTAAACTATCCATTAATCAATTTTTTTAACTATTTGAAACCATCTAAAAATAATTAATAAATAAGTTACTTATATTGAAAAAATAGTAATAAAGAGAACTTTAAAGTTTACCTCTTTTTTAAACAAATCCAATTTTAAAGACGCCAATTCAGCTTCATCTTGAGCTTTTTGTAAGTTACAATGTGCAGCACGCAGTTGTAACTCGGCTGCTTTAAGAGTAAGTTCTGTTCTTCGAGTTTCAAATTTTAATTGTAGTAACTCTTCATGGGCTATATGTTTTCGCATTTTATAAAGTTCTTCTTGAGAATAGTTATCTTCGAAAATGTTTCTTGTTCTGCAGTTTTTCTTGGCTACTACTGATGCCGTGCTACTACTATCTAATATTTTGAAATTTTTCTTTACTTATTTAAGTACGATTGTGTTTTGGAAAATGTACAGTCTAACCAGGATACCATAAAACAACTGGATTTTCACTGAAGTGCGTTAAAGTTAAAATCTACATATAATCAAATATCAAAATAATTCGGACACTTGTATAATGTAATTTTATAATTTACCACCTACAAAATTATGAAAATTAGAAAAAAAATTGTAAATCTAAAATGAAGGTTCTAGAGCAATAATTTATAAATTATTAATTAAATAAAGTCTACTTATTTAAAATACCCTGAAAAATAAAACATTGAAAGCGCACGTACATATGAAAAAGAACAGGACACCATAAATAATGTCGCATTGAGTTTTGCTGATGCCAACAATTAAAAAAATAATTACTGTAAACCGCATATTAAAAGAAAAATAGTCAAAAATAAACAATAAAACATTAGAAAACTTATGCCTCAAAGATTACAAAGTGTATTAAAAAATAAAGGATTTGCAACAACATATTAATTTTGAAATATGTTTGTTGTCTGTATTTTTTTTTTGTTTATAAATTAATAAGATATTATTTTTTAGTTAACTAAATTTTTGTATAATGATTTTTATTTTATCACCTATTTTCTTGTTTATGGATTTTAAAAAAAATATTATGCATTTTTAAGCTAGAAATACATCATAAACTATACATTTTGTGGATGTCCGAATCATTTTAATATTTGACTGTATAAATTCCAATTTGTTATAGTTAAGCTGCAAATTTTCATATACCATCTCGTACAAGTATACGAGTTATACTCACCAACAGATAAAATTTGTTCGTTAGTTGATGAGGTAGCATTTTCCTGTTCTACATGATCAATTAAATTTTATTTATATTGGTATGTACCAGGTGTGCAACCTTAAAACGGCCGTTTTCTAATAGATGGCAGTACGCGCGCATTAGTCATTAGCCAACCTTGCCTGCCATTTTTTCTCATTGCTTTGATCTTTGCCATTAGTAAACAAAAGACAAAGTCAGCAATTTCGGACAATAACGTGTCCTTTGATCACGATAAACATGTCGAATTTTGTGCCAGATAAAGAGCATTTGCGGGGAGCACTGCTATTCCTCTTCAATTGGAAGAAATCCGCCGCCGAAGCGCATAGAATTCTTGTGGAGGTCTATGGCGACAGTGCTCTTAGTGACACTCGGTGCAGAGCGTGGTTTCGGCAATTCAGAGACGGAATTTTAACGTCACCGACAAGAAGCGCGAAAATCGACCAAAAGTTTTGAGGACACCGAATTGCAAGATTTATTGGACGAAGACGATACCCAATCGCAGAAACAACTTGCCGCGAAGTTGAATGTTAGCCACCAAGCAATTTCGAAACGCCTTTTTTCTATGGGAAAGATCCAAAAGATCGGGAAGTGGGTGCCACATCAATTGAACGTTCGACAAATGGAACGACGCCAGACCGCGTGCGAAATCTTGCTTGATCGGCACAACAGAAAATCATTTTGCATCGAATCGTCACTGGCGATGAAAATGGATCTTTTGAAAACCCTAAGCGCAAAAAAGTGGTGGACCCGGAAAACCCTCAACATCGTCTGCTAGGCCAAATCGATTCGGGAAAAAGACAATGCTGTGTGTTTGGTGGGACCAGAAGGGGGTGGTTTACTACGAACTGTTGAAACCTGGTGAAACGATCAATACTCAACGCTACCAACAACAAATCATCGAATTGGATCGTGAATTGTGCAAAAAAAGACCCGAACACGCGGATCGGCATGAGGGTATCATTTTCCAGCACGACAACGCACCATCACACACAGCAAGATTGGTCCGGGATACATTGGATGCACTTGACTGAGAGTCGCTACCCCACCCGCCCTGCTCTCCTGATCTGCCCCCTTCAGATTACCATTTGTTTGCGTCGATGGGACACGCGCTTGCTGAGCAGCACTTCAATTCTTATGAAGATGTTAAAAAATGGCTCGAGGGGTGGTTCTTATCCAAAGGGGATAAATTCTTTTGGGGTGGAGTCCACAATCTTCCTCAAAGATGGGAAAAATGTATAGCCAGCGAGGGCAATTACTTCGAATAAAATATTTTTCACTTTTCTGCGTTAATTATTGTGTTTTGCTAAATAAAAAAACAGCCGTTTTAAGGTTGCACACCTGGTATATATATATACCTATATATATAACTAAAATACTTACCTATTGCAAGTGGATCTAAAGCTATTTCACATGCGGCAGTCCCTAATGCATTTGTTGCTTCAGCTTCTACAATAAAACTAGATTGTTAGAATTAATTGAGAATATTGGTATATAATATTTACAAACCTTCCCTGTCCCACGGAGAAACAAAATTGACCTCTAAACTTGGTGCGTTATCGACTATTTGTAATATTGGTTCTATTCTACACTGTTTTGATTTATTACCTCGATCAAATAGCTTCTTCGAATGCAATAATGCCTTTTCCTTAGGTTTTCTAAAAAAAAATGTTAAACAAAAATATCAATTGTACCCATCATCTTTTACACTTGTTCTATGTGATTATATGTATATTATAATTATAATAATCCTACTTTCGTTTTATGTTATTCCAAAACTTCTGTAATTGCATAGACGTTCGTCGTATGTGTACATCAGGATCGGAATTATATACTAAAGTTATTATTTCCCAAGCCCGATCTTTTTCACTTAAAGTGTAAGCATCTGTTTTTTTATTGTCTACTATTTTATTGGATTTAATAAGTTGTGTCAAAAGCTTTTTCTCTTTGGCTGAAAAAGCCGATGATTTACTTTTGTTCACCAATAAATTGTCATCCACTGCAAAAAAAAACAAAAATAATGAGACAAAAAAATGCTAATAATAGGGGTAAACAATACAGTGATTGACCGTTTTATTAAAAACATAGTTATTGGCCATATAAATATGTAGAGTAATTGATCAGTGAATTTACAGTGATTGGTCAATTAAGATACGATATAGTAAATTAGCAAAAAAAATGAACCATTTATTAGAAAAAAAAAATATTTTATTTGCCACGTACCAAACAAAAGATAATTATAATTTTGTATATTTATTTAAAAAAAAACAATTTAAATATGAATTTAATAATTAACTTTATGCTATTTAAGAAGGCATATCGTCGCTGCGAAGTCAAAACCTCGTATCTCAAAATTCGAAACTTTTTAGGTAATATAGATTTATTATTATGAGTATAATTTTCTAAATAGGGTCAATCATTGTTGAGTGGCCAACAACTGTACTATTTACCCCTATATTACGATATTTTATCGGTTTCTTTTTGACTGCAATTTGAATTAATAAAGGATAAACTAATTGTGAGATTACTTTCTTCTATGATCAAACAAAAAAAATGGTTCCTTTCTTAGAAACACAACATAACAGGTGGCTATATTTAATTAAGAAACGACAAAGAAGTATAACTTCTAACACGTGTATGTACAGCCAAACTAAGAAGTAATCAACACCCTAGAAACAGACCTACAGTAAACGTACTATTCCAAGAGACAAAATCTGGCGCTGATGGTTAAAAAACAATTAAGATTGATCTTTGTAATTTTAGTATCTTTAGTTCTAGGTACTAAAATTACAAAGATCAATCTGAATTGTTTTTTAACAATGCCAGATTTTGTCTCTTAGAATAGTACGTTTACTGTAAGTCTGTTTCTAGGGTGTTGATTACTTCTTAGTTTGACTGTACAAAAGATCACCCACCGTTTTTTAAAATTATTTTAGAATGTCATTTAGTTCATTTGATGAAATAAATGAAATTTTGAAACATAATTTTCCGTCGTTTTTCTCTTACGGATCGGACTTGAAAATATCTGCGCGAAGGTGGAACTTCAAAACCGGGCAAAAATTGTAAGTACAAACTGAGAACAATGTACGACTGCAGCGTTATGGTAACTGAAAACTTCAATTTTATATGTAAAAACGAATTGTTTCAATGTTAAACCTACGTGCCCATAGTGAATATTTATTAATAAACTGGGAGTTTCATGTTACAATAAATAAAAGTACACGTAGAAGTCCTTTTAAGCTCCGCTACATTCAAAAGACAAAACAAGAACGTTGTGTTTTCAGGTTAGACTTATCACCGATCTTAGACCAGTTTTCGTCATTTGCTCAAGCATGACTTATAGCCCAAGAGAAAATCGATGGACTCTATTTTTGACTATAGACTACACCTTTAAAGTTCACTAATAAATTGAAGTCTTGCGGTCGAGAACGACTTCAAGATTGTGAATCGTATATGAAGGGTACAGTATTTTTAAACAAAATATAATGCGCTTACAACAAAGAGCCAAGAGCGACCGTACATGTGCTACACTCTGCAGTTCGCCTAACCACAAAATTGGGGGCGCGCCAGGGCTGCCAGAAAATTTTTCTTCAAGTCGTCCCCATCTATGATCGAAAGTCGAAAAACATACTAATAAGTCGCCCAATCGTAAGCTTGAAAAACATTCAATAGGTACATTTGAATTTACCGTGTAATTTAAAATGTATTTTAATACTATTTTATAAGATAATTTCAAAATCATTAAGATTATTTGTAGATATTGTTGCAATGAAATGATTTGAGATGATTGCCAATGTTAAAGAATGAAAAGAGCATAATTTGCGATTTGTCACCCAAGTTTAATTTAAAAATAGCTCAAGTGACGAAAATTTCGAGAAGTCAGTGCGTCTCTTATTCGTAAATAAAACAGTAAACTGTAATAAAATTCAAGCATAAACAATACGGTCTAGACTCAAGAGCGAGTTTATTTTTGTAATAAAAGTTTATCGAAAAACAAATATAGCTTACGGGATTAAATCTGGCACGTTTTATTTATTGTTTAATAAAAACATGGGCGAGCTTTGTAAGTATAAAAGAATCAGTTACACTGGTTTCACATACATGGTTATATCGTAGTCGTGTACGCAGTGCCCGATTAGCCACCGCCAAAGGGCCTCTTGTTCGCAATTGCTAGTCCCCGCTCTTACTTGATCCGGCACTACGTGTACGGTAATGAAGATAGGACTCCACTAATTTACAAGCACTTTCAAGGGGCATATCTTGAAAAAGAATGAAAATGTACGCTCAGATAAAGAACTTTTTCGGCGCAAAAAACCAAGTAAAATAATTTATTAAATAAAGCTTTGAAGATTTGGTCTAAAAAGAACATATTTTGTAGACAATAAAACTCAAATATCAATAACACAACCACGAAAAATGTCAACATAGGCACAGATTTTTAACTTTAAAAAAAAATGTACTTGAAAAATAACTTGACGTTCATTCAAATATTTATCAAATTAGTTCGCAAACACGGGATCCATATCGTATACGAAGTGCCGGATTAAACCAGCACTGGGCCTGTATCAATTGCGAACAAGAGGCCCTTGGACGGTGGCTAATCCGGTACTGCATACACGGCCACGATAAAAACCTGTGTGAGAGCAACCTTGTGGTTGTTTTATAAAAATGAAAAAGCTAGCAGGTCCAAAATAGTTTTTGGAGAAAAAAAATCATTTTTGCAACTTCCCTATAGCGATTCGATTTGATACGATTTTTTCCAAAACGTCCCCTTAACGGCTCCAACAGTGAATCAGAATCACATCGTTTATAAAAAACGTATAGATTTTGTTAAATGTTTCGTGCACATTGATATGATATTACAGAATAAACAAAAATTTTTTTTGATCACTCGTTGCTCTCAGACTTAATATTATTTTTCTTGATTTTCTCAAAATTGAAATTTTAGCACATAGACGCTTTGAATTATTAGTGGTGCGACGTCGACATTTCCTGATTTCATTTATTTGCTTTATTTTTTTCTCATACGTCTTTACTTTCTTGCTTACATTAGTTTTTCAATCTGCTTTTCCAATTTATTATTCGTGGTTTTGTTTGATATTCAGATATTTTTTGAAGCTAGCGTTTTGTTATCTGAAGAAGACGTTGGATCAAGAACATTTTCAATACTTTGTTGCTTGTATTTTCTCGCCAATATTTTCTAATGACTCTATTCTTTTTCATCCATATCTTCCATAGACTTTTTTGCCCTTTTTTAATTTTTAATGTGATTTTGATTTCTTTATTTCTGTAATTCAAATTTTTTTCAGAATCGCTTTTCCGTCTTTGGCAACCCAAGCTTTCCGCTTGACACTATCTTTCTTATTAATGTTTATAGCAGAGACCAGTATTTTATTATAACCCATTAGAAAATTTTATATTATAGTGTATAAGCAGTTCTTTAATGTTTAATATACTGTGTTAAAAAAGCCTATTTGCACAGTTATGTCATCAATACGAATTAGTATACTCGTTCATTGCGCTATACCATTAACCCAGCCCGACAAAAAATTTTTTTATCTTTGTCCTAAAATTTATTTTATGATTTTTCTATTCATTATGCTCCAAAATAAAGGAAAAACACCCATATTCCTTAAAAAGTTTGCTTTTGTGGTAGTTATAATAATAATATCTTTTTTTGAATTACCGTATATAAAAAAAAAGTATTTAATAGTTCTAGTATTTTTAAAAATACCGCGAAAAAATAAAGTGGTCGTGACTATCGCACATGGTCTATTGATGACACTTTAGTGATAAAAAACTATTAACTGTTTTGTAGAAGACTCAACGAGGTTAAAATGTCGTCTAGAAAGTGTAAATGTGATGCTGATGCATTTTGTTATACAGTGTGTTCCAAATTGAGTAGGCTAACATGGGTATCTTTCTTATTAGTGAAGATAGAAGTTTGGTTAAATGGGCAATGTTTTGCAGTTTTAGGTGCCGATTCAGATTCTGTTAAGAAAATTTTAAAATTCCGAATAGTTCCGAAGTTATCGTAAAAAAACTGAAAATCGTCATTTTCTTTAATGTCAAATAACTTTGTAATTATAAAAATTACAAAAAAAAATTTAATATAAAAATTACTACGTTTCATAAAATACAAATGGAAATTAACTCAAAATTAAACTCAAAATGGCGGCTTCCAAGATATTGATACCAACTTTCTTATTTTAAATGGACGCCATATTAGATTTTTTACATAGTTAAATAGCATTTTTTTGTCTCTTTTCAACCCATATTTAAATAAAAAATTATTAAGAATATTAAAGGTTTGAGTTTTAAATCAAGTAGCCATGAATTATCAAAGAACAATAAAACAGCAGAATACAAGTCAACGTCATTATATTAATTTTTTGAGCAATATTGTACGTGTTTTAAATAATTATAATTATCACCTTATAAATAATTGAAAATGGCAAAGTATGATATTTTTTGCACCTACATTAAATGTTACAAAAGCTCCTGCATTGCTGCACAAACATACTTTAACAGTTTTCCTAAAAAAAAGCAACCGAACGTTAAAATCTTTAAGATTGGATGTGAATATGCAGAAGCACAACCAACTTGATTTGATGTTCATGGCTCACCTACTAACAATTCCGAATAATAAAATTGGTGTTAGATTAATTTGCGTTTCGATCACTGTTTTTCTGTCTGTCGATTGGGTTATTGTAGTCGTGATGTACAAATAATTTATGAAGTCAATAAACTTATTTTTTAAATAAAAAATTGGGAAAAATAAATTTAAATCGCCCTTTAAAATACAATATGGCCACGTTACATTAAACATTTTCAAAATAAAATAATCAACAACGTCGTAAGAATAGCACAATTGTTTGAACACCCAAATAACTTATACGATTTGTTTTTATAATGAGTTCATTCTTTCGTTAAATAATTAAACTTCAAAAGATTAGTTGGTTGAAAGTGTTTAAATACATCCAAACTGAAATAATTATTTACAAAGAAAAGGCTTCACCTTTGAAAATACGCAAACTACTAAAAAATTATAGTTTTATTATAATTAATTGCAGAAAATTATTTAAAAATATTATGTCAAGGTATAAATAGGAATAACTTAAAAAAATACGTTTTGAAAATACTACCAATAATTTATTGATGCATGGTATAATAAGACGAAATGAGGGGAGTGCATTCATGTTTATCAACAGTAATATGCATAAATAAATTTACAAGTTACATAAATACAGGGTGTCTGTCGAATAAGTACCTACTGAAAATTAATCGACTTATAAATAATCCTAATATGAGCAAAAACATACCACAAGTCAAGTAGCCTTATGGAAAATATTTTTGAGTTACGATATCGCAATTTCAATTTAAAAATGTGTAATAAATACGTTATCATTTTGAATATTTTTGTTCAAGCCATAAGTAATTTTTTATTAAATCAAAAACAAAAATCTTGAATCAAATACGCATTAAAATAAGGGAGATAAGCTTGGCAACAATGTGTCTAAATTAAATCGTGAAATAAAATTGCTTATCTTAATCGCTCTACAAGGAACATAAGATGCTTGTAATAATAAAATTCCCCATTTTCCTAAGAAACTTAATACAATAACATTCTATTTGCTTCGTAAAGAAATCTTGGGTAACATAATATCTTTAGTAGTTTAACAAATTTTTCTTTAAACACATGTGTAGGTACTATGAGCACAGGATAAAAGTTACCTATTCTTGAGGGTTTAACTCCTCCTTAAGACAAATCAAGTCAGAGTGTTTATCATAATAAGATATGGTGGGTTGGTCTTACAATTATTATACAGTGTTTCTTTATCAGTCCCGTTTTATGACCAATTAAAATCTTAAGAAAATAAAATAAAGCCGGATCGTATGTCATAACTGAACTGCTTACATCGAAGATTTGGAGTATTTTAACTTAGAAAAATCTCGACTGCATGCTTCATATTAAATAATGATGAGGTCATACAATTTTGTATTTTAAAGTTACCACATATTTATCTATGGATATACAGGGTGTTTACGAATAGTTGTCAGAGCCGGAAATGGGTGGTGGAGGGGATTTTTTGGAAGACTTTCTACTTGGTAATATTTCTAAATTCATTGATTTGACAAAGTTATAGCAAAATCAAAATTGAGACCATATTTTGAGAACCGCAGGTTTTTTGACCTACGACAACGTTAAATTGGCTAATTAAGAAACATATCCGACGGCTTCAAACGATAAAACAATTCATGTTATTATACACACATAAAATGAATTGCTCATAAATTATTTTTATTTTTAAAACAAACGTGCCTGAGTTCAAATATCGAGTTTCAATCTTTATCAGCTTTATCAGCTTTAACACTTCTTTCCTTTTTAAAAAGAGACTTCCGATGCTTTTGTGAATCATTGTAAAATACGACTTATGAAAGTAAGTGTTGTAAAAATCAAACAATTTGGGGGTGGTTTTCGTGACAAGACAACTTTACAAATTGTATTAAATTTTATTATCATAATCACCTTATAATAAAAACATTTTGTCTATTCATTTAAAAAAAAATTTTTTAATGAGCACTTGAATAAAAACCAACGCATCAAAAAAGATGTTATTTACATAAAAGAATTTATACTGTACGAATAAATAATGCAATTAAACGTACTTCTTATTTTTCTCGTAAGTATCAAGTAACCGTTATTTTTACGTGTTAAACGTGTTAAATTTAAAATATTAAATCGGTGTAAAACAATTAATTTCAAGTTCAAGAATAATAGGGGACAAAAATTGCCTATCACAAATACCGTAACAAAAAAAACAACGATAAATACATAAATAGCTGATGATCTAAGAAACGTGCAATAATTAATCGCTGATATCGCTGTTTTAAGATTATCTCGCGGCGGCATTTATTACAAGCACCTCGCTTCACCCTTGAAGGTCAATTATTTGTCTACCGGAGAATAAGCTCTGATTGTTATTTGACGTCACCACCTCGTACGAGTGGACATCTGACAAAATTTATGTCGTATTGGAAAAAATAGTTAAAATGTACGAAATCACATCAAACGTATTTTTAACGATTATTAAATAAATGATTTATTGTGTATAAAATTTTGTATGTTGTGTTAAAAAACTTAAATGAAAACCAAAGCGTTAAAAAATATAATTTCGAATACTAAAAAAATATGCTTTGCTGACAAATAGTAGTATAAAACGTACTTGTGATTTCTATGAAGAACCAAATGACCGTCTTATAATAAAAATGTAACGTGTTAAAATTCTAAATTAAATATTCATTTCTGACCTATGTTAATATAAAATAAGTAAAGAACAACTCAGCAAATGTAAGTTCAAGTTCAAGAACAAGAGAGCATAAATAAAGCATAAGTATTTTATTACAAGAATTATTTCGTTTATGTTATCATAAAGGAAACAATAATATGAACCCCAATGACTTGTTAATAAATAGCTGATAAGTGGTTTCTAGACTTAATAAATGAAAGTACGCTTTTAACAATGATGCTGATTTTGAATTTTTAATAACAGGAATATGTTGGGAGGTACATTTTAATAGAACGCTTTCCACTCTCTAATAAAATGTATTTCTTCGCAAACTTTATTTAAGGACATATTTAATATGTGATACTTTAATGATGCCGCTCACAAAAGAGTACCACTAGGGTAGTATGCGCCGTTTGGACCTCGGTATAAAACGGCCTTTATTTGAATTCCATACGTACTGTTAAAAGTAATATTATTTTTTGTGTATTAATAACGTTGTACGATAAAACTTGTATACGTAAAAATTTGATTGTTACTTATGCCGGCAACGTGTTTAATGATCTGATTTGTGAACTTCATTAGTATTACATTTTGATAAATGAAAGTGGTGAAAAATACGGTACAGACAAAACGTATTCAACGTACTTGTTGTAATAAAGACTATTACCGTGTCCAAATATTTTTGACCTAGCTCAATATTCAATCGTATAAGGAACAAATCTAAGGTCAAGTTCAATAATCCTATTCTTAAAAAATAAATAAAACAACAGTCCATTAGTTTGGCCGACATAAAATCGAAATATTAAACAATGACTTCATACATGTAAGATGATACTAACGATATCCTGTGTTTTTATTTTATTTAATAGGCGCGACAAACTTTGATTATGTGTTCGCTTTTTTTATATTTGCATGACAAGGACAACATTAGAAAAGGGGGACTACGAGAATATTTTATAATCGTTGTATTAATAAAGCGATATTTGCTACACACGTTTTTTAAGTCAGCAAATCTTACGCTCTTTTCTGAATAACATTTATAGGTATTTGAATCCGTAAACTCAATTAAAATTTGTGCATACAAATTTTAACCCTTTCTTCTTCAGAGCCGTGTCTTTAGCCGGGCGTAGGCTATTTCCCCGCTTGTCTCTTTTGTCGTGTGTCGTAGTGTATTTCAAAGACACAAAAGTTGTTATTGGGGAATTTTTCCTGGGGAAGTTTTACCCTTGTTGGTTACCTCCTGCCTTGTAAGGGAGACAGGTGTAAAGTTATAGCGTGGGTTTAAACTCAGGTCGCTAGCGCATTAGTTCATATACCAAACCTTTGGGACACGCCGCTTTCAATAGCCCTTTTTTGTAGATGAATTATTACTTATTTAAATGTAAGTGGTAAAAAATACGGTATGTTAGTTCGTCTTTCATTTGTAATCAAAATTATAGGTCGAAATGAAGTTCAAGGATAAATTTCCGAGCAGAAGTTTATCTTTATAATAAAAGCTTATCGAACAATAAATAAAACCTGCAAGATTAAAGAACGTGGGCGATCTTTATAATTTTAAAAATTTCAATTACCCTTGTTTTATAAATAGGAAAAAGCTAGTGGTTCCAAAACAGTTTTTGGGAAAAAAATTGAATTTTTTCAATTTCTCCATACTAGATCGATTTGATGTGTTTCTTTCGAAAATGTCTTTCATTAATTGTCCCCAACCACCCCTTTTCGGCTCTGATATATCTTCCGAAACACCCTGTATACAGCTTTTCAAATAATTCTTTACACCTATTTAGACATATTAAAATTTGATTTTAATAAAATCTAAATTAATTAAATATCCAAACATTAATTATAAATGTTGAAACTAGGTGGTAAAAATGTATGACTTATTGATATCTTCTAAAAACAATAAGAATAATACTACATAGTATGTATTCATTATAGTCAAAAGGATAAACTCATGTAAGGTGAATCACACATTTTGTTAGGAGTAAGGGTCGACACATTTGTATACGGAGCATTAAAATCTGTGGTTCGAATTTTGCTGATAGGTTGTTTTTTCGGTACATGTTAAATAAAAAACAATTGTTTTTTGTTTAATTACGTAGCATTTGTTCTTTGTGTCCCAAATATCATTTAAAAGTAAATATGGTATTTGCCAAAAATTATATTTAATATGATACAAATCATAACATTTTTTTTAAACTATAATTTAAAATATGAATAAGTTTATTTTTCAATGTTGCATAATTTAAGATAATATTTATCAAAAACAGAGAAAACAATATATTTCGTACTAATCTAGATAACTGCAGACACATCATGTTTAACTCGAATTATTTAGAACAGCGTATAAAAAAGAGGCTGTCATTGGGATTCGAACCCCAAAATACGTTTTCTTTAGACCACTGCTTTAATCTTTAGAGCAAGGGGGTCTTATCATGATGATGGAATTTTATTTTTTATTTTATTTAGCGGACACGTCTTAGATAATTTGAAATTACAAGCGTTCATTCTTTATAACATCGTGCAAAAACAATACCTTATCGAGAAACTAAAATTGTAAATACTATAAAGAGCAAAAATACTACATAAGCAGTTTCTAGTCATTGTAGAATGAAAGAGCAATCTGATTTAATTCTATATTTTCACAATCTCCTAATACTGTAAACATACGGGCTGGTTGTATTTTGTTTTCATATCTTAAGTGGTTGATAAATAAACATTTCTACAATTACTTTGGAAAAATAAACTTTAATAATAAAACACTGTTAATAATTTTAAGGCCAACCTACCATATTTTAATGTGATAAACTCTTGACTTGATTTGTCTTAAGGAGGAGTTAAATCCTCAAGAATAGGTAACTTTTATCCTGCGTTCATAGTACATACATAATTAATATATTTTGCTTATTTGTTTTTTATTGAATAGTGGGCAGTTTTACATAAATTTTTAAACTAGCACTTCTGATCAACAGAATTATTGAGTAATTCTAACTTATCTTTGGCTATAAAATATTAAATAACTTATTTATAATTATTGCCAAAATAGAAATCGTTTAAATTTTATTTATTATGGGAATGTGCTATACGTTTATTTTAGACTAACACGCCGCTATTATTAGTGTTCGTCATAATAAAATAATTAAAATGGAGGAAGTTGCTAAAATACGAAGGCACTTAGATAGATTTAAAAAGAATGTTTAAATAGGAATATATTTTCTTCAACGATTGCCAAATTAAATGTAATTTTTCATTGTAATAGCATGAGCAGAAAAGATAACAAAAAAGAATCGTCAAATAAAATAACTTTATTTTGCGTATCTGATTAGGTATTTGTAATCCTCGAGGCACGCAATGGTCATACTCGGGGTCTACACATTTTCTCTCGTTTCAGGTTTTTTATCGTCTATGCACCTAATCTATCCCTAAAGTTTTTTTTGTGATCTTACATTGAGCACAAACTAGCGCGAATTACATAATTGTGGGGACATCTTGAATCAAAACTTTAACTAAACTTGTGTTAACAAAAAAAATTCTTAATTAAAAAATCATTATATTACGTTATTCAACAATGTCTTTAGTTTTGGACAAAAGTGTAAGGAACGTTCGACTTAAAATTATCAAAAGAATACGCTCTTAAGCTATGGCCATCAAGTCACGGGACACCCGGTATAAACAAATTATAAGTTATAATCGACATTTTGTAAAGTACTGACCTATCTCGGATTGATTAAATTTAAACAATCGTTAACCTACATTTATTCGGAACCAGGATATCTAAACGATAAAATGTGGAATATAAGATCTTAATCCACGTTTATTGTAAAACATAAATCTAAAGAATATTAGCAGTGAAGCACACACTAAATGACTTCACTCTTTTTTAAGAGCATACGGAGGATGCTATTGCCATTACTGGAAAATTAAAATGTATTTTTATTGGAATTCCAGTATATTGGATATATTGCAGATAAACTGTTATTATTTATGTTACTGTCAGGTATCACCCAGTTAAGTTTCAGTACCTATTTATCGGACGCACTGTATTTCGAAAACTACGTTCGTTATCTTATGAAAATCTGATTACACATTAACAGTTGTAAAGTTTCTAATATGACAACAAATATACCAGAATACACTTTTAAAAAGAAATAATAAATTGTTATATTTTTATTAAAATACTTATTAGTAGGAGCATCATTAAATAGTAGGTATTTTGTTAGTTTCTTATTACTAGATTTCAAATAGAATAAAATTCACAGGAAAAATCATGCTTCTAATAAATACAGTCGAACCCCGATAAGCCGAATTTTTGATAACTCAAACCTGTTTCCCTAGGACTTGTCTATTTGAACGTTAATATTTTTATATCGATAACTCGACTTATTTTTAGTTTCCCTTCAACTTCGTCTTATCGAGGTTCGACTGTATAACACTTTTCATTTCACCGCTAAAAGTACTATTGTTTCATGACTGACAGGCTTCACCCCTCCACTGCGGATCTAATACACAATTTCCATACCTTATTTATATTCAAGTTACGATCCGAATACTCTATCTAAATAATGTATTATTTTTGTTTATAATTTAAAAGAATATTAATAAACTTGATTTTAAGAGTGTGGTTAAGTTTATATGATAAGAATATTAATACAAATAAAATTACTACTTACTTTTATTCAAATATCACAGCATTCAGTTTGAAAAATTATGTTTTTGTAGTTTTTAAAGATTTTATCAAAATTACTCAAGGTAAAACTGGGCCTAATTAAAACCCGGGCTTTTCCTTATTGGTTGAAATATGAAAACCCTGACGTAATGAAATAAAAATATTTTGTTTGAAATGACATTTTTATAACGTAAAAGACTAAAAATACGAAATACATTTTAATAAACTAAATACAGTTAAAAAACAAAAATAATACAAATGCCACTATAAAGTTTTTTTTAAATGGTTATACAAGTTCCATTCAAACATAAACTATAATAAAATAAACAACTTATTACAATAGCGAAAATTGTTACGTTCTTGCTGACGCGCGCAGTCTGTTACACGACGTTTAATTTTTTAATTCGCATTATTTTAGTTACCTTCGGCCAAAATGGCTCTTACTTAGGTATTATACTTGTCAGAAATACACTGAACGTAATGAAATAAAAACAATTTTGTTGTAAAAAATTTCAGTTTTATAAGACAAAAGGCAAAAAAACGATAAACATTTTAACAAACTTAGTAGGTACTTTTAAAAAACAAATATATAATGCAAATGTTGCTATAAAGGCTGTTTTATATGGTTATATTCCATTAAACAAATCAAAATGAACAAAATCTCAAAAAAAAACAACTTATTACAATATAGAAATATATGTAGGTACGATCAACCGACAAACATACTTTTTGAAATTCACTTCTAGATCCGATTTATGAGTCTGATATTGGATATGGTTGAGACCCGTCTTCACACGATTTGTACTCTTTTCACAAAGAGGGCCCTAATTTTTTCTTTTAATGGCGTTTGTCTAATAGCTATTTTTTAGTTTAGAATTATTTAAAATAATGTCTATTGTTATATTTCAAATTAGTGTAGCCGCGGCCATAGTAGAAAAATGCCTATAATAAACCATAACGGTACTTTCTGCACAATTGCCCAATGAACATAAAAGTTTGAAATTGAAATAAGTATAAATACTTTTACCTAGTATCAACTTTATCTTTAAAATTTTACAAGCTTGGCGGCAAGCGTTTAATTCTTTATGTGTCTACAATATATCTTTATATCTTATTTACGGTTAAATTATTATTATTTATTATAAAGAATTGATTTTATTGAGAATTTTTAATGTCTTAAAAAACAAATGTATATTAAATATGTATTCATTCTTTAGTTTTCATTAATATATACAATTTGTCAATGTTTCTTATTGTTCTTATTATTTCAATACTTTATGAAATCTAAAAGAAGTGATATATAATTTTCGCCGATTCAAGCAGTCTCTCTCTAATCCCTCCCATCCTAACCGTTATTCTCAATCATAACTTACCTACTTAGTTAAGCTCTAAATAGTCATTTACGACGTTCTGTAACAAAACTAAAATCTGTAAAAAAAATAGTACTTCTTCCTACTGAACGTTAAAGGGAGCCACATTACGAACCACTTTTAACGTGACCTCGGAGCTGCAAATCCGCCTATAACATTGGCAATCTAGGTATATATAATCAAAGATTGTAGAATGAAAGAGCAATCTGATTTAATTCTATATTTTCACAATCTCCTAATACTGTAAACATACGGGCTGGTTGTATTTTGTTTTCATATCTTAAGTGGTTGATAAATAAACATTTCTACAATTACTTTGGAAAAATAAACTTTAATAATAAAACACTGTTAATAATTTTAAGGCCAACCTACCATATTTTAATGTGATAAACTCTTGACTTGATTTGTCTTAAGGAGGAGTTAAATCCTCAAGAATAGGTAACTTTTATCCTGCGTTCATAGTACATACATAATTAATATATTTTGTTTATTTGTTTTTTATTGAATAGTGGGCAGTTTTACATAAATTTTTAAACTAGCACTTCTGATCAACAGAATTATTGAGTAATTCTAACTTATCTTTGGCTATAAAATATTAAATAACTTATTTATAATTATTGCCAAAATAGAAATCGTTTAAATTTTATTTATTATGGGAATGTGCTATACGTTTATTTTAGACTAACACGCCGCTATTATTAGTGTTCGTCATAATAAAATAATTAAAATGGAGGAAGTTGCTAAAATACGAAGGCACTTAGATAGATTTAAAAAGAATGTTTAAATAGGAATATATTTTCTTCAACGATTGCCAAATTAAATGTAATTTTTCATTGTAATAGCATGAGCAGAAAAGATAACAAAAAAGAATCGTCAAATAAAATAACTTTATTTTGCGTATCTGATTAGGTATTTGTAATCCTCGAGGCACGCAATGGTCATACTCGGGGTCTACACATTTTCTCTCGTTTCAGGTTTTTTATCGTCTATGCACCTAATCTATCCCTAAAGTTTTTTTTGTGATCTTACATTGAGCACAAACTAGCGCGAATTACATAATTGTGGGGACATCTTGAATCAAAACTTTAACTAAACTTGTGTTAACAAAAAAAATTCTTAATTAAAAAATCATTATATTACGTTATTCAACAATGTCTTTAGTTTTGGACAAAAGTGTAAGGAACGTTCGACTTAAAATTATCAAAAGAATACGCTCTTAAGCTATGGCCATCAAGTCACGGGACACCCGGTATAAACAAATTATAAGTTATAATCGACATTTTGTAAAGTACTGACCTATCTCGGATTGATTAAATTTAAACAATCGTTAACCTACATTTATTCGGAACCAGGATATCTAAACGATAAAATGTGGAATATAAGATCTTAATCCACGTTTATTGTAAAACATAAATCTAAAGAATATTAGCAGTGAAGCACACACTAAATGACTTCACTCTTTTTTAAGAGCATACGGAGGATGCTATTGCCATTACTGGAAAATTAAAATGTATTTTTATTGGAATTCCAGTATATTGGATATATTGCAGATAAACTGTTATTATTTATGTTACTGTCAGGTATCACCCAGTTAAGTTTCAGTACCTATTTATCGGACGCACTGTATTTCGAAAACTACGTTCGTTATCTTATGAAAATCTGATTACACATTAACAGTTGTAAAGTTTCTAATATGACAACAAATATACCAGAATACACTTTTAAAAAGAAATAATAAATTGTTATATTTTTATTAAAATACTTATTAGTAGGAGCATCATTAAATAGTAGGTATTTTGTTAGTTTCTTATTACTAGATTTCAAATAGAATAAAATTCACAGGAAAAATCATGCTTCTAATAAATACAGTCGAACCCCGATAAGCCGAATTTTTGATAACTCAAACCTGTTTCCCTAGGACTTGTCTATTTGAACGTTAATATTTTTATATCGATAACTCGACTTATTTTTAGTTTCCCTTCAACTTCGTCTTATCGAGGTTCGACTGTATAACACTTTTCATTTCACCGCTAAAAGTACTATTGTTTCATGACTGACAGGCTTCACCCCTCCACTGCGGATCTAATACACAATTTCCATACCTTATTTATATTCAAGTTACGATCCGAATACTCTATCTAAATAATGTATTATTTTTGTTTATAATTTAAAAGAATATTAATAAACTTGATTTTAAGAGTGTGGTTAAGTTTATATGATAAGAATATTAATACAAATAAAATTACTACTTACTTTTATTCAAATATCACAGCATTCAGTTTGAAAAAAAAGGAGTAACATACATATTTCAAAACAACCTAGGTTGAGAAACACCACAGTAAAATATTGTAAAATAGAAGTCGCACTACAGGTTATCCAATATGCGTCAGACTGTTCGCTGAAAGGAAGTTTTATTGCCTCGATAAGACACGAAGGTTCATTCGACAGACTACGTTTCTCGAAATGCTTTAGCAGTGTCAGCTTTAAAAACCCGATACAAATGTAATACAGTAAAACCTCATTTAGCGCTTTCTCGATTAACACTGTTCGAAGTTTAAAAAAAACTAAATCATTTATTCTGATTGAATTTATCACAGTATTTTTAAAGTGATTTGATTTAATGCTACAGTCAACTCGCGTTATAACGAAGCTCGATATAACGAAAATCTCGATATAAAGAAAGAAACCACCGGTCCCTTGAAAATCTTGCTTTATAACGAAAATTATAATGGGTTTTGGTCCCCTCGATATAACGAAGTTTTCTTGACCAAAGTCTAATAATTTTTGGTAAAAAAGTAAGTACTGTAGGTATGTTATATAATTTACATAATATGTTTCTACACAATTTTTGATTTTTTTATCTTAAAACAATGCAAACTTAACACTATCAATTATCAATTACTTGCAAAGTCATGACCTTGACGACAGTGTATTCTCAAGTATCTTAAATCTGGAGAACGCAATTGAACGGACACGTACAGTCACCTGCATACAAACTAAAATTACGGATTTTTTTTTAGATTATACTTGTTTCTATTTCTATTGTTTTTTTTATTGTTGTTTTCTATTGTTTTATTTAAAAAAAAACATTTATGCGTTATATTGGTTATTTTATTAAGCGACAACGAATTTGTGGTGTATTGGATTGATTTATTCTATATCTCTAAACAAATTTGTAAAAGTTTGTTAATTTATGCTTTTATAATAAAGAATTTCGATATAACGAACTTTTTCGTGGGTCCCTTGAAATTCGTTATAACGCGAGTTGACTATATTTCATTTAGCGCTTTCTCGTTTAAGAACACATCCCAGTTTCAAGCGTTAAACGAGGAATTAGTAGGTATACATTAGTGGATGTAGAAACCTGACATTTGTTAAAATAATACAACTTGATACATTTGGTGATATATTTTTTTCATTATAAAATAATGAAATTCTGAATTACTTTTCAAGAAAAATTCACAATCGCTAGAAAAATTCGTACTATAGAACAGTACGGTCCTAGAGCTCGTTGTGGAAAAATAGAGTTATCCACCATTGAACATTATTATTAACAAGCATAAGTGGTAGCAATAGTGCACTCGCGTGGATTCGCGCGACTCGCTCGTAACAAGGCGGCAGCAACCGCGCCCGCTTCAAATAAATGATACTTGAATAAAAAAAGACAAAAATACAGACTGCGTCTCGAGTCCTGGACATTCTGTATGCAAAAGAAATTCTATTTATCTACATTGCTAACTGCAGACAATATTTGTAGAGTAATTGATAAGCTTCAGTACAAGAAACTATGAATATTCCACTACCTACAATTGCTTGGTGAAAAGTATTCTATTAAACGCTCTAGTTATACAGGGTGTTTTCTAAGATCTGTCAGAACCGAAAAAGGGTGGTTGGGGCCAATTAAAGACGTTTTCAAAAAAGACTTAAAGCAATCCTCTGTAGAGAAGTTGCAAAAATTCTAGTTTTAACCAAAAATCGTTTTGGAACCATTTTTGCTATTTAAATATCAACCGTAACTGAATGTATTAAATTTATAAAGATCGCCTACGTTAATTATTTTCGCAGGCTTTATTTGAACTTCAGTATGCTCTACTATTTTAATTATAAGAAAAGACGCACTGCCCACCAAATTTTTTGCTGTAAAGGAATAAAATTTGTATGCCAAAATGTTAATTGAGTTTACAAAATTAAGTATTATTTTCTGACTAAGTAATTGTGCATAACACATATCGCATTATTGATAAAAAAGAGTAATGCATGAAGACATCGGCAAAGTCTACAATATGTTCGCGCAAAAACGTTTCGTTAATTAGTAATCGCCTTTTACTAATATTGTTCTTGTCTTGTAAATATAAAAAAAATTATTAATACAAATGTTTATTTTTCCAATTTCATAAAATGCTAAATTGAATACACAGCAAATAAAAGAACTAATAGGTGTATATTTTCGTTAAAAACACGTTCTATGTGCTTTCTTTCCAGAGTGACCCCAAATTACAAACATTTTAATTATGTTTTCACAATACGACATAGATGCATTATTCATTCGTACAGTATAATTTTTTTTATTATTTAAAAAAACAGCTATTTTGAGGCGTTGGTTTTTATTTAAGTTTTTATTAAAAGAAACTTTTTTTAAAATAAATACACAAAATGTTTTTATTCTAATGTGATTCATGATTTAGAAATTTAACACAGTTTAGAATTTTTTTTTGTGACAATAACCACTCTTAAATTGTCTAATTTTTAAGATAATTAGTTTCATAAGATATGATTTATAAGGAAAAAAAGTGTTTGAGGTAATATATAGTGAAACTGGATATTTTAATTTAAGCACGTTTGTTTTATAAATAAAAATAATTTATGAGCATATTCATGTTATATATGGTAAAAGTACAGGAATTATTTTATCGTTTGAGGCCGTCGGATATACAGTGGAACCTCGCATAACGAGCATAATGCGTGCCGGAGTCTTACTCGTTAAACGAAACAATTTTTACCATATAAATTGATGTAAAATACGATAATGCGTTCCATCTCAAAAACAACATTCAAAAGTTGAAATTTAAAAACAAAATACTCCAAAAAACGTTATATGTGGCATTTGTTCTAAGAAAAATACATATAAATTGTTAAAAAGTCTGATTCATCTTCATCTTTTCTTAGTAACATACCTATTTCCTTTTTACTAGAAATCTGTCGAAACATTTGTTTTTGCCTACGCTTCAAAATTTGTTAAAAATGCGACACCGCATTATCATTAAATAAATTTCTAACGCGCATAGTCACTGCCTTATTAGGGTTGATCCTTCTCAATGTACGAAGCTACAGTTTACCATGATTTCAGCATTTTGCCAGACGATTTTTGCTTTGTTGTTATGCGAAACCTCGCTCTTTATGCAAAACCTCACTCGTTAAGCGAGTCATTTTTTACAATTTATATTGCTCGTTATGCGAAACACTCGTTATGCGAGGTGCTCGTTATGCGAGGTTCTACTGTATTTCTTAATTAGACAATGTAACGTTGTCGTTGGTCAAAAAACCTGTGATTCTCAAAAGATGGGCTCAATTTTTTTTTCACTATAACTTTTTTAAACAAATGAATTTAGAAATATTACACAGTAAAAACTTCTAAAAGTTCACCCTCGTCAACTAATTCCGGCGCCGACAATTACTCGTAAACACCCTGTATTCATTAGGTTTACCAGTCTTAATTTCCACAACGATTAAATTTGAGATGTACAAAATAACACTGCCCGCTGCGGCAGAATAAAAAGGCCTCTTGTTCGCAATCGCTACAGGCCCTGCGCTGGTTTAATCCGACACTGCGTGTAAGGTAACGATAAAACCATGTTTGGTTTGTCTTCACATACCAAGGTTTTAACTATGTACAGTGAAACCAAAAAGTAATCAACACCCTAGAAACAGACCTACAGTAATTTTGTAATTTTAGTACCTTTAGTTCTAGGTACTAAAATTACAAAGATCAATCTTAATTGTTTTTTAATCATGCAGCGCCAGATTTTGTCTCCTGGAATAGTACGTTTACTGTATGTCTGTTTCTAGGGTGTTGATTACTTCTTGGTTTGACTGTACATGTAGTCGTGCGTAGTCGAGCACCGTGCCCTAGCATTTGCCTTTGAAACATTCCTTTATTATTAACTCTAGATCTACTACCAACCGGTCGATATGACCGGTTTCAAAAATTCATCACCATATTTTTATGTCAAACCTTACTTATAATTTTTTGAATATGTCATGACTTTTTCTAAATGTATATGTATTCAATAACATCATATATTTCTTTTTCCCCCTTGTTATTTTTATTTTTGTATAATTAAATTTATTTGTATATTTTTCCTAAAATTTTTTAAGAAAAACTGTGTTCACACTAAATGTAAGAAATAAACGTTATTTTTTCTAAACGATTCTATTTTTTTTAAACAATAAATTTATTGAATTATCTTTAATATAAAAATGAATCGCTGAATGTGTTGCTAAGCGCAAATCTCGAGAGCAGCTGAACCGATTTCGCTAATTCTTTTTTTAGAATATTCCTTGAAGTACGAGGATGGTTCTTACGGAGAGAAAAATTTAAAAATTTAAAGAATTGCCTAAAAAAGTCTAAAAACAACACTTTTCTATACTCCCATACAAAAGATTCGTAATAATACTTAAAAGTCAATTTGAACTTTAATACCATACCATAAATTTTAACGCCCAGTATTTCAGTGAATGATTAACCATTCGTTTGTGCTAACGCCTGTTTAAGGCTGCGCACCGCCTAGTATTTTACATACGGCGCAGTATTAAAAAAAATTAAAAATTAAAAAATCGACTGTTAGGCGGTACGAAGTTCACCGGGTAAGCTAGTATTTAATACTTTGCAAGCACAAGTCATCCGGTCATTTTGATCGGTTGGTAAAAATAGGTATAAAACAAATGTTGGTAGTTCTAGTGTTAAATACGGGATCGTTGCCGTACACGGCGGTGGGGAAAGTAGCGTTAAAATTGCTTAACATAGAATTGTATGTAACGGACGCCTATAAAATTAATGACATTGTGTCTAATTAAATAATAACAGTATATTCTTGGAACGAGAAGAAAATGCTGGAGAGATTGATTAACGTAAAAAGTGTGCGAAGAAAGCGTTACTGACGATAACCTATGACGATACCTATTATGTACAATTAAAATTTATGAATAAAACTTCCATTTAGTATATGTCTCTTTATTTTTTACTGTAATTTTAATTTAAGTTGATCATGTAATTGATTATTTTATGGCACGTTAAAGATCACTTCAGAGATTTACAGAAAGCCAATTAAGATGCAATTATCTTAAATTCAAGAGTGGTTGACTATGAATAAATATATATGTTGCATAAAGTAATTAAAGTAAGTTTTGTATCTGACTATTCAAGCGATGTAACAGTCTCCATTTTAAAAATTTAATTTATTATTTTTCCGTTATTTGTCTACAATATCGTTGAACTGTTAAACACAATTGATTTTTATAAATCATATTTGTAGTATAACATGATAAATATCCCTTTCTTTTTTATAACATAATAGCATTGGTCCAATAAATTACCATGTTCACAGTAAACGTAAAAATTAGGAAAAAATATTAACATTTATTAAATACATAAAAAAAAGTAAAAAACTTATTGCCATAATTAAGTTATAATAACATAAGTTAGTAACACAGTAAACATTTAAACAAAGTATTTTTTCAGAATCTTATCAGGCTTTAGCTAAGGAGTTACATAATTACAATTTTTAAATATTTTACTACAGATTCTCTTCAATGTCTCTCTCTAACATTATGTAAAGTATAATAAATTTGTGTCAATCTCAACCTGTTTGAGTTAACATTTGAGACACATTTGAAAAATAAGTTGAGTTTCGGGATACTTCAAATTCGTTAAAGCAGTATATTTTAAGATTTATTTTAAATTCACTGTATATTGAGTATCAAATTTTTCAGCAATCAAAAAATGTCTGCTGCATATTCGTTGGAAAATACTGATCTAAATTATAACATGCTTCTTATCTTCGACAACTAATTTTGAGAAGTTTGCAAGATTAGAATTGTGTATCATGACTAATCAGATTCACTACTGGGGGCGATTCAATTTATTTTATTCCAACAGTAGTAGTTTAAAAAATTTGCAACAATTTAGCTTTTTATTTAAAGAATGACTACAGTTGATCTTTGATAATTAGAACTTATAAAACGGGAAGATGTTTATTACTTGAATTCAATGTTAATTTTTTTTATTGATAACTCAAATTTCTTGACAAGTTGAAATTTTTTTATTCTTCACTACATTCTAATAGGAAAAATTCTGTAATTTGATGTTAAATTTCTCAACCTTTAAAGAACACATGTTTCTAACGCAAATCATAAATTTTTTTAGTTCTATGCGGCCATGACAATGTCCTTACAGTAAGTCGTTATCAATGAGGCCATTAGAAAAAATTATGAAACAACATTTTGAGTGAGTGCAGTAAACATTTTTTAGAGTATTTTCAATCAAACAACACATAAATTGTAAGTAAACAATATTAAGTACTAATAAGAATAGGTAATGTTTATGACTGCGTAAAAATTCTGATTATTATGTGTAAAGTATATAAAGAATTCATATAGGTATATTCAATTTTCCAGCTTTTTTTGTTAACCCATATTATGTTTGGTTTATTCTCAGGTTTGACTAATTTACCATCCAAATCCTCAGGAACGAGTTTCTAAACAATTCGCTTTGATTGATTCGTTTTTTCTGAAAGGTACCTAATCTACAATTAGACATTTAAGCAAGTTTAGCAAATTATAAGTTTGCATAAATAGATCGTAAATTAGTAAATGGAAGAAACTAAATAGTGAATAAATAAATGCATTTATTTAGACAATCTAAGTTTTTTCTACAAATTATTTTATATTAATTGCTTGAATGTCTAACCTTAGCTTTTTATTTTGATTATTGAACAAGAAATAATACAAATATTATGCACATTAGTGCGAGCGTTCAATTTGTTTTTATATATCAAGGAACGAGATATATTACAATATAAAACTCCCAACTTATAAAAATTTAATACAGCACATTATAACATTTATCAGTCAATTTGATACAATTTTCAACCAAATTAGTACTTTTCCTAACAAAATTTTTCTTCTAAATAAATTGATACTTTTTCTATTTAAATTGATATTATTATTGTAAGTGGGGAGCTCTGGGTATGCTGAAATGGAACACGATACAAATTATTTTCCTCTTACTTTCATATCTAAAGCAAGACACCTAACTTATTCGTCAGGTTATTTGGATCAACAACATGAGTGATGGTTCTTCAATCGAACTCAACATCAGACAGAGATAACGCTGAAATTTGATCATCAGCGTAGAAAGTGAGCCCTCCGTTGCATCTTCGAATGAATCGTGAGGTCAAAACGCAGACAGCAGAGTAGAAATTTTCATTAATCTGCCAATTTGTCGTCTAAAAGTCATTTTCAAACTTAATTATAAAGTCATATCGTCGAATACGCTTTGAAAAAACAAATATTAATGTTATAAGACAGGATGCAGTATTTATCGTAAATATAAATCAAACCACTGTTAGGTTGTAGAAGAAAAGAGGCGATGTCTGGAGAGAATGCTTGTTGCCCTAAATACTCCATGCAATTAATCAATGAAGACCCGGTTTTCACTTTAAAAGAAATGAAAGAGACTATACCAGTGAAACGTTATTGTTTCTATCTCCACAACAGAGCAAAAAAGAGATTTTATAAGGAGTAGTAGCAATTTGGTTTGGAAGAGTTTTGACTTGAATGAAAAAGTATCAATTTGACAGAAAAGTGCTATATTCATGAATCTCTAACCATTATTTTAGGAATTTTATTAAGATTTTAATACTTAAAACATAAATTGTTTAAAATTATGTAATATGAGAATTGTAGGTACAAGCCAATGCAAAATATTTAATGGTAGTAATGTGTTTACAATCACTTTTTATAAAGATTATTGTATTATAAAAAACACAATGTTAAGAATATGTATGAAAAGTGTGTTCAAGATAGTTAGAAACGTAATAACAAATAACTTATAATTTTATACTTCTTTTTTCATATTTATATTAACCACCTATTTAAAGAGAAAGAAAACTAGGCTTATTTCCTTTAAATGCTAAAATAGGTGACAATTATTGACAGTTTTGTTTGCAAACACATTTGTATGATAGAAAAGAGTTAAACAAAAAAATAGGATTTATTTAATGCATACATTTTTAAAGTATTTTATACTTGATCTTGCCTTGCAATTTGTAAAATTTTGTTAATTCAAACTCTATTTGCCTTAACAAAATTTAAGTTTTGTTTTTAAATTAACCGTATCTCGACTTTTTATCACAGAAATAATTTTATAATCGAAAAGAATCTGTAGACTATTCATAATTAAATATTGAAAATATAACAGTTACAACCAAAATACGTTGCAATATTTATTATGAACTATCTGTATTATTTAACCAATGAGTTAATTTCATGAATAAAATGTATTTTATTGAAACGAAATTTAAAGGTTTCATAGGTTTTATGATTTTTTTTTGTCTCAAACAATTTAAAATATATAAGAACTTGAAAAACTTGTAAGTTTGAAGAATTACTTAAGTAAAAAATGGATATCAAAAACTTGCTTAACAACATGAGAGTGTTAACAGTTTCTTTTATAACACCATGTCTCATTGATTAAGATAAGTTTATGTTTATATAGTACATGCATTAGTAAATAGTACAAAATATTACATTAATAACACTTAATTTAAAGTCAGCCCTATCAACTTTAAGATATCACATGGTACACAAATTGTGTCTTTAATAAGCAAAACAACTTTATTTTAATAAAAGTCACGACTAGTTGTTAATAACACTTTTAAATTATATATTTAAATCGGCCATCATTTTCCTAAAATCTGCAAGAGTATTATAATCGGGATCTATATCAATGTCAGCAAAATCTCGTCTAGAATCGGATTTTACAAAACTAGGATTGTAACGACTTAATGACAATGGACATGGTAGTAGTTCTGGCATGACCGAATGATGCGTAATTAATGATGTTAATGTTGTGAATTCCTTTGTAAAACCCTAAAACAATAACAATTGTATAAGAATATTATTTAAATAATAAAAAATGTTTACCTTAATTTTAAATCCTTTATTAGTTCTAATTATAAGATAGTGTGCTATACCGGAAGGTTGAAAACTTCTAGGAACTCTTAAAGATAACGCATAGCAGCCTAGTTTTGTGGTGCTTTCACGAACCATAAAAGCACCTACAGGTTCTTGTCCTAAAACCTCCAAAGTAATTTCTCTAGGAATTCCTGCTTGAAACCAAGGTGCAGTTCGTAATTCTCCTTCTTCTTTATTACTTAACGAATCAGTTCTTTCTGGCAAAGGAGGCGGCGTTGGAGTGAATCCTAAGAAAGTGCTTTCGGTTCCAGTTTGTGGACACGAACTAGAACTACTAGAACTTATTTGCGATATTCGTTTTGATTTAAAATCTTGATCTGTCGACGCTGGAGAACATTGTAATAATCTATTATCGTGAATCTCTATGTGTTTTGTAATACTAGAAGTGACATTATCGAGTTCTACTTTTATACTATTGTTAGTGTTATTAAGGTTTCTGTTTTGATTATCATTATCCATCTCATTTACGTAACCAACATTTATTGGCCTATGCGTAGGACTGCTTGGAGTACTACTTGGAGAACTACCACTAACCAATGGACAACTGTCATCGTCAGCATTGTGAATATTTCCTGTTAAGCCCATAGCAATGCGTTTAATTAATGGAGGTTTTTCTGATATTTTTTTACAAGAATTGAGTTCGGTAGGTGAATTACTTTCATCGCTGCTCGGAGTAGTTTGTTGAGAGTGAGTTTTTTCAGGAGGATCTAATACATTATATTTGTGCGTTGGCCTTAAACCAGGAATAGACGAAGGTGGATTCAGTCGTAAAGTAGAAGAATCCGTGTTACTAATATGAATATCCATTTCTATAGGTTGTTGATTCTTTAGAGTTAACGAAATTTTCTCCTTTTTCAGTGCTGAAGTTAATTCTTTTGTCTGAAATTCACAATTTATTATTATAATGTATACTTTCGCATAAGGATTTTTATTAAAAATCTCTTAATCATTTAAGTATGATGAAATCCATCAACTACAAGATGTATGTAATTTTGTTTATTTTAATACAATTTTCGCTAAACGTTCTGATTATGATAGCGATTGTATTAATCTAACAAGTAAATCATCGAAGGTGAGAAAATCGATATTTATATTCCATTTTGTAGTACTTCGCGGCATGGTATCTTATCATGAATATTTGATCCTTGTTTCACGTTTTAGGCTAAATGTTAAAAGGCAAAGGTAATCGATTTCTTAAAAATTTATTCATTTACATGAAATGAACTCGATCAATTTTTGTTTTACATAATTAAATCTCGATCAAAATAAAAGTAATACAATAAATTAAGTAGGTATTTATGAATAATAATAACGGTTTAAAGGCACAAGATTTGAATTTAAGTATTAACTACCAAACGTATAAAGCAGTTAAGTGGTAAGAAGGGTATGATGATGGCGAGTAATGCTTGGAATATGCTGTTTAAGTTGTTTTAAATTTAAATATTAAATATTGCACAGAATTAATAAATAAATAAATTACAGGTTGATAAACAAATCAGTTTCCGCAACTTCAAATCTAAAGGTTATAAATATTTGCTAAAATGAGTTGTAATATTTTACATTGCAAAAAGCAATTTACAATAGAGATTACACAAAAATGCAAATTTACGTGGGAATACAATTAATTTCTTGCTTTTAAATGATAAAGAAATCCTAAACAGTGTCATTTTTGCTTTAAACAAAAAATGGGCATAAAATCTTAATATATAATGCCATAAAGGCCTACAACCACGTCAATATCAATTTTGTTACTTTAGACCAGAGATGGTTAAATGCCAGGTTGCGTATTTTTTTTTATCCCGCGACAGAAAAAACAAATCCTAAAATTATATTAAATTTTTTCAATAGTTTCGGTTTTTCTTTTGCGTCAATTCAAAATTGTTAAGTGTGGCTCATATAGGAAATCCTTGACTATTACTGCCTTAGACGGTCTATTTTAACATCATAGTTATGCCCAAAAACTTAGAAATAGTTTATTATAAGCGTATCTTCACTATACTCTAGCAGCTTGTATATCGCGATACCAATAGATACTATAATTTCTTTATTCGATACGTTGTTTTAATATATATAATAGGTAGTTAATGTACATTTTACGATTTCTTAAACCTTTTATTGAAAACAAAAGAACTACCCCTATTGGTATTTATAAATAAAAACATGATAAATTAGAAAGGAACTACCATATTTACATTTTTTCTAAGTTATTTTTAAACCCTTAGGTATGTTATATAAAGCTTTATAATAATATAGTAATAAGGTATAATGCTTAAATGTTTTGCCATTGCTGTTAAATATAATAAAGATACTAATATAAAAGATTCAGTCACCATGCAGTAAAAAGTGATATAATTCTGATGGAGAAAAAGTAATCATTCCTCGAAATATATGAGCGTATTGCATATTTGATTCCTCTCGATATACTACACATCTAACTCTTCTAATTAATTAACTTCAATTCGATTTCTTGTATTAATTTTTCATACCTCTCCAAAATTTCCTTAAATGCTATCTATAAAGCGTGTATCCCAATTATAATCTACTAACCTGATATCATTTTTTCATACAAATGACAGAATTTACCATTTTACCAAACCTGCTTATGAATACTTTTAATAAAAAATTGTTTAACTAAGAATGGCACAGACGAATAAGTTTGTCTAGCTTAGCAAAATCCATTAATGAAATACTTCGCATCAGCAGGTTGAAATTGGTTGGTAGAAATTAATAGCCA
Source organism: Sinopyrophorus schimmeli (assembly GCA_036325965.1). Classification (NCBI taxonomy): domain Eukaryota; kingdom Metazoa; phylum Arthropoda; class Insecta; order Coleoptera; family Elateridae; genus Sinopyrophorus; species Sinopyrophorus schimmeli. The sequence continues at coordinate 5,863,218 of JARFIZ010000001.1, forward strand.
TTTCAAGGAAAAAATATTGGAATGTTTGTATGAGCTTAAATTAATTCCGTAACATAACTATAACTTTGAAACTTACCCAAAGTACTTTATCTGTTTGACTTTGGTCTAATTGGGATACAATTACATTTTGTAAACTTGGTTGTTTTTGTAGTTGAGCTGCGTATGCCATTCTAAATGCATTTCCAACTATCGAATTTAATTCTTCCGCCTGAAAATAAAAATGATCTCAATTAAATATCAATAAAAACGGTTGACAAAATGAATAATGTACAGTTTAGATCGTGTGATATATTGTACGACTAAATGGCCTAGTTTTTGTTTTTCCCTATCACGTTCCCGAGTGTGACCAATAGTATTATTTTTCATCTATCTCCTAAGTTTCCCTTTCAAACAAGTTCCATTAATCACTAGTACTCGAAGAAGCTCTTGAAGTCGCAATCACGCGCGGTCAAGTGATAAATTGGTCGAAAGATACACCACAAACTAACAATAGCTTTTAGCTTTAGTAAACTAAGAAATTTATTGTAAATTTAAAAATAAATATTTGTCTATTTTGTTGTTTTAATTGTACCGAAGATAATTTATATGTATTCGACTCCAAAATTAATTTTTTTTATGCTGATATTATTAAAATAGGTTTAGTTTTGTGTGTGTGTACTGGGCGTTCTTTAAAACCACAACATTAATATTTTGATATAATTGAATTTCACATTTTAAAAAACTTCGTATTGTTAAGTTATTAAGTTTGATACAAAACTTTTTATTCAATGATTAGTACCTAATGCATTAAAAACACTAAACTTGTATTATTATTAAAACATGGTAGTTGCGATAAGTTAACAATAATTTATCTAATATCTATGATCAATCTCAGATTAGAAGCGTAAGAATTAGCAAAAGTACATATATAAAAATAATTAGGGACATTGGTGGCACAATGGGATACGAAGACAATGGAACGACGGCGATTAAATTTCAAATGTCAAATGAATTCGCGCGCTTCCGCTTCGACCGATTATAGCGCCTAACTTTCCACACGGGAACGCAGTGAAATTAGGCCGCTCTGCAACAACAAAGTTGGGAGAAGAAAAAAATAGTTTTCATTAGTAAAAAGTTGGAATTTCTTACGTAAGAAATGTGTTATATTTAAACCTATTCATTATTGGTTATTAAAATATATTTCTTATCATTAAACTGTCATAAAATACAATTTTGTGGATTTTATTTCATTTTATTTTCGGGGTATGGCAAACCCCACCTAGTATGGCATGCGACATTTAGTCACCTAGTATGCGGAGGGTTAAACAAAAAAAGTATTTTACAAACACACAAATATTTTAGGTTTAAAATTACTTTTTATTCTATTTTTTGTGTTCAATTAACAGTTTTAGGTTTGTTCTTGATTGTTTTAAGCAAAAATTACAAAAATGTAAAACACAGATTTTTGTAAAAATCGAAATAACTTTTTGGCTCTGTTGTGCCCTAACATGTGTTTGGAGTATCGACTCCCTTAGTGAAAAGTGATATACAAAAAGTTGAAACAACATAATGTAAATTATCGCAATTCTTTAGTGTTACAAAATACTTAATAGCGGTATAACACAAAGCTATGTATTTGGAGCAAATCAAATATAACGAGAGGGCTTCAATTAAAAAATTATTTATACAAATAAATAGACAAAAAGAAAATAAACCAGAAACAAAACTACTTAAGATAACGCCGACTGATACTGAATGTCTGTATTAAAATGTCTAAAAATTTTTGGGTTTTTTTCTACAAATGCAAATAACATGTTAATGTTCACTGGAATTGGACACAATAAAACACAAATTGTTAACTTGCAACGTTTCGTTTCTTTATTGAAACTTTATCAAGCAACTGAAAATTAACAAACTATAACAACAATAACTACAAGTATTTTATAAAATAATATAAATTATAAAATACCTTAACAACACAAAAAGGAAGTTAACCATTAAAACTCAATAATTCTACATGTGTCAAAATGAAAGATTTTTAAATATGAAAGATTGTAACTATGATTCTAAATAATTACATGAAAGGCTGTAACTATGATTCTAAAAAGAAAATTATTTGTAGTTGTATAATTTTGATTTAAATTTTATGATTAATTTTAGTTTTATGTTTTAATTTTATTTAAGATGTCATTATATATTAAACTAAGGCCTTGAGTATCCGAACGCAAATTTACAGTTTTATTAATTTTGATATAAACCATTTCACTTAAATTTCTTTTATGTATATTTTGTTCACGATGTAAAATGGAAACGTTTTCAAATTGGAATTGATGTCCAACATCAAAATGGTGCATAGCTAATGCTGTTTTGTTTGGTTTAACATAATTTATATTTTTACAATCATTTTTATGTTGTTTTAATCTTTCTTCAAGTCTTTGATTTGTTTGACCAATGTAACTACTTCCACAGCTACATGGTATTTTATAAATCAAACCAGATTGTTGAAGAAGAGGAATTGGATCTTTTAATTTGCTATAAACTGTATTAATTGTTTTATATTATAAAATGCTAGTTTTCCACCTCTTGGTCTAATAAAACGATCTATACTACTGGACAATTCTTTGATGTAAGGAAATTTAAAGTATGTTGTTATTTGTTGGACATCTTTTTTGTTATTTACCAATTTATAATTATTTATAAATCGATTAATGAGTTTTATAGGGTAATTATTATTAATAAGAAGATTTTTCATGCGTAGTATATTATCTTCATAAAAATCTTCATGGCTTAACCGTAAAGCTCTATCCATAAGACCTTTAATTACACCTATCTTTTGACTCATTGGGTGATTAGAATAGTAGTTTAATAATCGCCCTGAACTGGTAGGCTTTTGATACCAATTCGTTTTTAATTTTCCATCTGAACCTCTATTTATTTTTACATCTAAAAACAAAGAGAACAATTATCTTCAATTTCCATGGTAAATTGAATTCTTGGATGTAATTATTTAGAATCATAGTTACAATCTTTCATATTTAAAAATCTTTCATTTTGACACATGTAGAATTATTGAGTTTTAATGGTTAACTTCCTTTTTGTGTTGTTAAGGTATTTTATAATTTATATTATTTTATAAAATACTTGTAGTTATTGTTGTTATAGTTTGTTAATTTTCAGTTGCTTGATAAAGTTTCAATAAAGAAACGAAACGTTGCAAGTTAACAATTTGTGTTTTATTGTGTCCAATTCCAGTGAACATTAACATATTATAAGATATTGGACGTGAACATTATGATTAATGCAAATAACATTATTAATACAAAAAACTGGAATTTATTACACGTATAACCAACATAAAATTTTCATATAACAAAAATTTTAATTAAATGTCATACATTTTAATATGACTTGTTAGAAAGTGTAAATTATTTATTGACAATTTAAATATACAAAACAAATGTTAAATATATTAAGAATGAATACAATATTTTATATTTAAACGAATTTTTGAGGGTAATAGTGAATACATAACTAAAATAATGTAAATAAAGACATATTTTAAAGAGTAGATATATATTTTAATAATTTGATTACACTTTGAAATGATATTTCATATTCATTCATACACATATTAAACATTAAATGCATTAATATTAAAACAACAAGAAGCATTGCTTCTTCCTAGATCAATGTCAGTGTTTTCTTTAATGAACAAGATAACTGACACATGATTACGCAAAGGCAGGGGACTAGCTCAGGTGGATAATGGATACCGCATGTAGGCTTCACTTTGAAATCAGTGAACACGAAATAGCATTCAGGCTGAAAACTGCCCTATTTGCTTTCTAGTTACCCGAGAGAACGTTAAAATCCCAACGGAGCAAAATCGAAACTAAACTTTTTCCACGTTAGAAAAACCAAAATACTTTGTGTGCAATTACGCTATCAGCAGTGGAAGTTGGATATAATTCAACAATGAAAAAACTACAGTTAAAGTTGAACGAGTACACTTTGTTACATTTTAGTTTAACTAATGTGTTCGTTTTTTTAATTACACTTGCTGAAGTTAATTGAAATGCTTAATATACATGCATATCTATCAGCGAAATGTAGTGAAACACTATACATACATACGCACACACTTATTGCAATTGCGTAAAAAAAAATAGTTTGTTACAGAGATGTTTTTAATTAAATAACATAAACAACATGAGCAAAAAGTCACTTTGAATGTAAAATTTTGAACTTTTTATTTTCTTAATTATTTTAATTCAATGAATTAAAATTTAATTTAAGGTAATCTTCATTAATTATATAATAGAAAATATTTATTAATAACTAAGGTAAAAGTACCGGTTTTGGACACGTTTTTGAGTAATTTTGATAAAATACCTTAATAAATACGAAAAAAACATTTGCTAGTTTTGTGACAATTATTGTGCATTGAAAAATTGAACTTATTTATGTACTTACATTAATACATTGTTTTTATATAAAATATTTGAATAAGTACCTACATATGTTTAAAAATATTCACCAAAGCGTTAAAATTAGACTAACAAAAAGATACTAAACATCGCCACTATTTTTCGTTAGTTGTAAAAGCAACCTTCTTCAAATTCTAGTTTTGAATCATTTAGGTATGTGCATAAATACGAAACAAAAAAAAAGAAATGACTTAAATAGCAGAATAATTTATATGAAGCTTTTAAAACGCTAAATGTAAACCTTAAACGGGAAAATAAACTACGGAAAGTAATCAAGTGTTTGTGAAGGTTTGATTAACCACTTCATTTGCTAAATAAATTGCGCCACTCTTTATCGGAGAAAATAGAATTGTGACAAGGAGCTATAATAAAATAAACAAAATTTTCCTTACTCAAGAGGGGCGTTTTGTTTGAATAAGACACAACGAAAGTCATTAATTGCTTTAACGAGCAGTGGTTTAGATGGCTAAAAAATTTCTTATGGTCGTTTTTTGAAGTAAGAAAAACCGAAGATTTTGTTTTAGAAAATTGATAATTTGCGCGGTATTTCATTAGTTCATGTTATGATGTATACTATCCATTAATTGATTTTAATACTAATTGAAGATAGATAGAAAAACGTACTTAGCGGAAGTCGTTAATAGTTTTTGCGCATATGTGTACTAAAAGAGGTTTGTAAATAATGATTTGTTTAAATACCACTTTATAGTAGTTTTTTAGAAAGAACTACTATAAATTAGTATTTTTAGTAAAAAAGTTTTTAAAATTAAATATTTCTGTGCTTGATAACCACTTCCCTAACTTGTTATAAAACTGAAGTGTAAGGTATAGATATATTATTTGTTAAGGTATATCAGCTTTCATACCCATGCTAAGCATGAAATTAATTGAAGAAATAGCGCCCAACTGTATCAATTCCGTATAATATTATGGCAAAACTTTTTTAATGTTTTTATAATGCGAATCGATATAGTGAGGTATTTTTTATTAATGAATATATCGTATTATTATAACCTGAAAATAAATACTTACATCAAGCATCTATACATATATTTAATATTTTTGAATACTTTTATTTGTTTTTGATCGTTAGATGTCTATTTAAAAAAAGGCAAGTCTAATAAATTTTATAAAGTACGCATTCAAAGATGTTCACGAATTAAAATTGCTCCATTTAACAAGCGAAAAATAGAAATGCTTCACTAATGAATATAAAGTAATGTTTTTAAGAATACGAATTGCTCCATTTGGAATTTCAAAACGTCATTAAGTCGGGAATATTTAAAATTGTATACATTTTGAACTAGCAATTTAATGAAGTGCACTACTAGTATTTTAAAAGTTTTGATAGTTACCCTTTTTATTATTTAATAGCAAAAAAGAAATTCAGATTTGAGTTACATTTACGCCAAATTGATTTAATTTATTTGTACTTTATAAACAATTAATATTTATTTTACAAAGAGATTTCAAAATTGATGGAAATGGAAAAATATGCTGATATTAAACGAAAAAAAAATTGTGTTTTTTAAGAATATAACAAATTGTGTGCATTTTTACAAAAAAAAAACTATTTAGATGTTATCAAATTATAATGTTTTTCTTCACTTTGCTTGGGGGAGGAGGGACTTTTTGAAGTATCCAAGAATAATCCAATCAAATAATCAAGATATTGAAATAATACGAGGAATAGTTAGAAAGTTAAAACATTAGTCAGTATTACAAATAAACTAGACCCGATCAAAACAAAATAAATATGATTTTGTATCAAAATAAATTTACTTTTAAGTGCACATAAAGAGTGGTGTGGTCCAAAGGTTGAGTGGTTGGAAGGTAATGGGCAACCAGCAAGAGTAAAACAGCCCCACGAAAATTTTCCCAATAACACCCCTTGCGTTTTTGTAATATACTATGACATACACAACAAAAGGCACCAGCGGAAAAACAGCATACGCCAGGATTCAGGCACGGCACTTTAAGAAGGAGAATCAGAGTACTGTATCAAAAAAATTGACTTAAATGCAAATAAATAAAAACTCTTCAGAAATTTCGAAAACAATTCAAGATTAATTATTTGAACATTTTGACTAAGGTTCTTGTAATCGTGTCTGCATTATTGAATAAACTGGTTGTTGATTCTGTTTTGGTGATTGACAGACTAACTCGCTTCAATAGCTTCTTTTTGATATCAAATACATAAATTCTCATAATAATCAATGTTTTTTTTTATAAAATATCAAAAGAGTTATTAGAACAATATATGTAGTATGTATATATATCGAGTGTTTCATTTAAAGTGCCAAGAACTATAAGACCTAAACTAATAAAAAATTCAAAAAACGTACCTACAAGTATAAAAGTTCCTTTACTTTACACGATCTATGAACTGGCATAAATATAAATTTTATTCTACTATCGGTTTAAACCAGTGGTTCCCAACCTTTTTTTAACCAGGGACCACTTCGATTTCATTATTATTAGCAGGGACCACAAGTTTTAAAAGTAAACTGTATCATTCTAAAAATAAACTTTATCCGAAATGTTTAACCTAAGTAATCGTAAAACTGTAAAGTAACATTCAAAGTTTGAAATCTTTTGCGGACCATATTTTAGCTCCTGCGGACCATATTTTAGCTCCTGCGGACCAATGATGGTCCGCGGACCACTGGTTGGGAACCACTGGTTTAAACGGAAATAGTGCCAACTACCTTAATTTAAATAGAAGACTACTTATTAATTTTTTAGGAATTGCGTAGAGCTCGTCAGGGATTTCCAAAATGTATGTCAGAAATAAAACAATATTTGTATTACTTTTAAATGTTCATTTATATTTATTTATAAATACATAACATAATTCGATAAAAGGATCTCGAATTGTGCTGTAGCCACGTGCTAAAATCGTAATCAAAATACGAAAAGACCAGATAACAAATATTTCCGTTTTTCAATAAATCCAGATTTGGCAAAAGATACTAAACATCGCCACTATTTTTCGTTAGTTGTAAAAGCAACCTTCTTCAAATTCTAGTTTTGAATCATTTAGGTATGTGCATAAATACGAAACAAAAAAAAAGAAATGACTTAAATAGCAGAATAATTTATATGAAGCTTTTAAAACGCTAAATGTAAACCTTAAACGGGAAAATAAACTACGGAAAGTAATCAAGTGTTTGTGAAGGTTTGATTAACCACTTCATTTGCTAAATAAATTGCGCCACTCTTTATCGGAGAAAATAGAATTGTGACAAGGAGCTATAATAAAATAAACAAAATTTTCCTTACTCAAGAGGGGCGTTTTGTTTGAATAAGACACAACGAAAGTCATTAATTGCTTTAACGAGCAGTGGTTTAGATGGCTAAAAAATTTCTTATGGTCGTTTTTTGAAGTAAGAAAAACCGAAGATTTTGTTTTAGAAAATTGATAATTTGCGCGGTATTTCATTAGTTCATGTTATGATGTATACTATCCATTAATTGATTTTAATACTAATTGAAGATAGATAGAAAAACGTACTTAGCGGAAGTCGTTAATAGTTTTTGCGCATATGTGTACTAAAAGAGGTTTGTAAATAATGATTTGTTTAAATACCACTTTATAGTAGTTTTTTAGAAAGAACTACTATAAATTAGTATTTTTAGTAAAAAAGTTTTTAAAATTAAATATTTCTGTGCTTGATAACCACTTCCCTAACTTGTTATAAAACTGAAGTGTAAGGTATAGATATATTATTTGTTAAGGTATATCAGCTTTCATACCCATGCTAAGCATGAAATTAATTGAAGAAATAGCGCCCAACTGTATCAATTCCGTATAATATTATGGCAAAACTTTTTTAATGTTTTTATAATGCGAATCGATATAGTGAGGTATTTTTTATTAATGAATATATCGTATTATTATAACCTGAAAATAAATACTTACATCAAGCATCTATACATATATTTAATATTTTTGAATACTTTTATTTGTTTTTGATCGTTAGATGTCTATTTAAAAAAAGGCAAGTCTAATAAATTTTATAAAGTACGCATTCAAAGATGTTCACGAATTAAAATTGCTCCATTTAACAAGCGAAAAATAGAAATGCTTCACTAATGAATATAAAGTAATGTTTTTAAGAATACGAATTGCTCCATTTGGAATTTCAAAACGTCATTAAGTCGGGAATATTTAAAATTGTATACATTTTGAACTAGCAATTTAATGAAGTGCACTACTAGTATTTTAAAAGTTTTGATAGTTACCCTTTTTATTATTTAATAGCAAAAAAGAAATTCAGATTTGAGTTACATTTACGCCAAATTGATTTAATTTATTTGTACTTTATAAACAATTAATATTTATTTTACAAAGAGATTTCAAAATTGATGGAAATGGAAAAATATGCTGATATTAAACGAAAAAAAAATTGTGTTTTTTAAGAATATAACAAATTGTGTGCATTTTTACAAAAAAAAAACTATTTAGATGTTATCAAATTATAATGTTTTTCTTCACTTTGCTTGGGGGAGGAGGGACTTTTTGAAGTATCCAAGAATAATCCAATCAAATAATCAAGATATTGAAATAATACGAGGAATAGTTAGAAAGTTAAAACATTAGTCAGTATTACAAATAAACTAGACCCGATCAAAACAAAATAAATATGATTTTGTATCAAAATAAATTTACTTTTAAGTGCACATAAAGAGTGGTGTGGTCCAAAGGTTGAGTGGTTGGAAGGTAATGGGCAACCAGCAAGAGTAAAACAGCCCCACGAAAATTTTCCCAATAACACCCCTTGCGTTTTTGTAATATACTATGACATACACAACAAAAGGCACCAGCGGAAAAACAGCATACGCCAGGATTCAGGCACGGCACTTTAAGAAGGAGAATCAGAGTACTGTATCAAAAAAATTGACTTAAATGCAAATAAATAAAAACTCTTCAGAAATTTCGAAAACAATTCAAGATTAATTATTTGAACATTTTGACTAAGGTTCTTGTAATCGTGTCTGCATTATTGAATAAACTGGTTGTTGATTCTGTTTTGGTGATTGACAGACTAACTCGCTTCAATAGCTTCTTTTTGATATCAAATACATAAATTCTCATAATAATCAATGTTTTTTTTTATAAAATATCAAAAGAGTTATTAGAACAATATATGTAGTATGTATATATATCGAGTGTTTCATTTAAAGTGCCAAGAACTATAAGACCTAAACTAATAAAAAATTCAAAAAACGTACCTACAAGTATAAAAGTTCCTTTACTTTACACGATCTATGAACTGGCATAAATATAAATTTTATTCTACTATCGGTTTAAACCAGTGGTTCCCAACCTTTTTTTAACCAGGGACCACTTCGATTTCATTATTATTAGCAGGGACCACAAGTTTTAAAAGTAAACTGTATCATTCTAAAAATAAACTTTATCCGAAATGTTTAACCTAAGTAATCGTAAAACTGTAAAGTAACATTCAAAGTTTGAAATCTTTTGCGGACCATATTTTAGCTCCTGCGGACCATATTTTAGCTCCTGCGGACCAATGATGGTCCGCGGACCACTGGTTGGGAACCACTGGTTTAAACGGAAATAGTGCCAACTACCTTAATTTAAATAGAAGACTACTTATTAATTTTTTTAGGGAATTGCGTAGAGCTCGTCAGGGGATTTCCAAAAATGTATGTCAGAAATAAAACAATATTTGTATTACTTTTAAATGTTCATTTATATTTATTTATAAATACATAACATAATTCGATAAAAGGATCTCGAATTGTGCTGTAGCCACGTGCTAAAATCGTAATCAAAATACGAAAAGACCAGATAACAAATATTTCCGTTTTTCAATAAATCCAGATTTGGCAAAATGATGGATTGTTGCTCACAAAAGTGATGATCCAATCAATTTGAAAAATGGTAAACAAAAATATCTTTGGTATCCACTACCGTAATTTTATATAGGATTTTGATTAACAAAGAGTTCTTTATAATGTTATTCTTTTTTTTAACACAGGTTACCTTCATTTTTTAGTTTTTATAGTTACAATATGGTCAGGACATTTTGAATCAAGCGATCGAGATGGTTCTTTAAAGTACAAACTGCTACAATATAATTCGAAAAAATTTGGAGTGATGCTGTGCCTATAGTAAAAATCTTCCTAGATATTCAAACATTTGTAAACAAAATAAAATGCAGAAAAAAGGTTGGCAAAAACAAGGTGAAGATATGACGTTAACGATATCTTTAATCAGTCATTAAATAATGACAAATCGGAAGCTTTAACAAGTAGAATACACTGCATTTAATACTGGCAAAGTGAAACCACGCTCGTACATGACGTCACGGTCCGAGTTTATATGCGCATCAGCATACCGTAGTTACATAAACCGTGATTATATTATGCACTACCGGACTTAGCAGACATTTTGCCCTTTCCGGTAGATGGCACGTTTTGTTAATAACGTGATTAAAACGCTACCTATCGGATCTTAGCATAGCTATGAACCATCCTCTCGAAAAAACAAATATATTATGGGTATATGATCTCTATCGGTCACGTCAATCAGAGTTACACAATTACAAACAGACGCACCAAGAATTATATACATAATTATAATATAAAGATTTATTTAAGAAATATTTTATTTCAGTCAGTATAATACTGCATATTTAGTATTAGACAGTATAATAAACTAAAGTTTTACGTTTTATCTAATTTCGATCGAGAACTTTCATAATATAAAATCTAAAGGACAAAATGAAGTAAGAAACATCTACCTATCTATTCATTAAAGGATGAGCAGAAACCTGCCTCGATAAAGAAGCAAGTCCAATATTTACTCGATGCTTGCCACTGATTGCGCGAATTTAGGTCTAAGCTGCCCGAGTAGCGAGACGACTTTATAAGCTTCTTTTAGTTTTCCAGTCATCAGCTTAATTCAGGATATTAAACCTTATCATTTAATGAGCAATTTGATTGGCCTCTCACTAGATGAGAGGAAGTAATTCCAACTCAAGAAGTGACAATATTAAAGCGTACTCGGGATTAGGAATATCGGGATAACGGGAGAATGGCTTACGGGTAAAAACGTAAAGATATTACTTTCTAATTTTAAATTGCCCGCAAATTTTAAAATAGTTTACATCTTTGAAAGAAAAAAGTTATATTTGGAAGCCATTCGTATCTTTATCTTTTATGCTTATACTTCCTACTTGACAATCATTATAAAGAACTGTCATATTACAAATCCGTTAAATTTTATTTAATTGTTATTTATAAAAATAATAATTGATTGAAATAAAAAATGACAACACAGTTAAAAATATTTAACTAATAAAATATTCAGAAAACTTGTTCTTTTATTACGGTCTGTTGCAGATGCCAATTTATTCGTACAGTATCCAACTTGAAAGCTGCTATTGAACTCGAGCACTCTTCAGTATCTGACCTGTCCAATATTATACAGTAAAATCTGTCTCTTTCTTGCTGTTGTATTTCGTTAAAGCTTCGTATAGGACGGACACTCAGGCATCTGCAATCTTGGGTTTTAGTCGTAAAACTACTATATTGGAGCACTGGAATTCCATGAAAGGACCTTTTCGGTCCTATACTAAATTCGAAATGATCGGAAGCGCTTTGGCATTTCTTTAGTCAGTATTGAAATTACCACGGCATTCTTTTGACATAGTTTATTATAAAAAAAATACTTCCCTCTTTAAAATTGGTTTAACTAATTTGAAAAGCTAATTGTAAAAACAATAACACCTAAGTAAAATAACGATTTATTTTTAAATAAGAATCTCAAAATTTTAATTATTTATTTAAATCTAAAGAGTAACAAAGGAAACATGTTACTTATGCACAACAAATGTACATTTTATTAAAATAAATAAATTAGTTGTAGATAATAACTTATGTCTACAATAAAACGATATTTGTGATTTCTGGTGCAATACCTAATCATTAATTTCATAAAACATATACTGCTTTCCTTTACTGTGAAGTTGAACAATAACCTGCTGTTTTATAGCAGTAAACTGCAGTTACTAAAAGAATTCATGCAGAGCTGAAACCGTATTTTATGGCAAAACTTTCAATAGAAATAAAATTATTATGGTATATATGATTAATTATCTTCTCGAGTAATACAACAATAAAAAGAGTGTAAATAATATACGTCGATTAATAAATTAAAGCATTAGTTGAAAATATAAGATAGTCAATTTAATAATAACATACCGTACTTCATTATATAAAAAAATCGACAATGGGTCTTCATATTTTAAGTAATATAAAAAAAATAATTTTTTGTGTATTAGGTACAGTAAAACCTCGATATAACGGACCTTTATTTAATGGACTTCGGATATAACGGACAAAAAATCGGGTCAAATGTAAAAAAATTAAAAACGGCTTATTAATATTATACATGCTTAAATTTCAAGTGTCGTCGCATGCAAATTATTTTAGCGGCCGTGATAACACGTCACACGTCTACCACTAGAATTTGAGACATAATGCCGTCCTGCTTGTAGACTGCAACTAGCCGGAGCGTTAGTATATTAATATTTAGCGTAGGTTATATTTATATCTAAATACAGTGTTTTTTCAAAAAAAAAAGGTTTTTGATTTATTTTAAACGTATTGTTATATAACGGACTTTCGGCTTTAACGGACACTCTCTCCCCCCAATGAGTCCGTTATATCGAAGTTTTACTGTACTTCTATTATTCAGGAAGGATAGTAAAATTTATAAATAAATGCAATACAAAGAATAGATTCGTAAGTAGATACACGGAGAAAAAAATATCCTTAAAATAACTATCTAACGTATACTCAATTGACGTATTGTTCTGACAAGGATTCAAATGTCTAATTTAACTATATTTATAAGTCAATTTGACAATTCATAGTATGATCAAAACAGCTCTACATAGTATACTTATAATAAGGATTCATTTATTTGATTCAAGCGTTCAAACGAAAAGCTCTCGTGAACGTGTGCAGCATCCGTCGTGTAGGTAACTGTATAGTTAATTTGAGGATTTGAATAGCTATAATAAGGATACGGTATGGTTATTATAACGATATTTTGTTCTCTGTGCATAGCCGTTAAATCACTATGACAAGAATCTTTTGAATGTCCAAAACAGTAATACGGATCGTTACTATAACGATCCGCAATAAGGAAACTCTGGATAGCTAAATTAGCTATACGGTGTATCCCTCTGAAAAATAACTATCCAATGGATAGCTATAATAGGGATACGTATGGTTATTATAACGATATTTTTTTCTCCGTGTACACTTACATACAAAAATTCCTATTATCAAAATCATGATAGAATGATTATTAGATTTTTTAACAAATTTATTATTTTAGGGTATAAATATGAAAAAGATTCCAAATATAAAATAAATTAAAACCATTTAATTAGTAAGTACATACATATGTACATATATTTACATTTAATGCAATGTAATTAAAGCTTCATAACAAGTTTACATTGTGCAGAATATTCCAGTTAGAACATCAGACATTTATTTATTGGTTTAGGTTATGTTTGTCAAAAATTTTAATAACATATTCACGTAAATTACAAATACGTATTAAATGTTATAATTACTGTTTTGAATGATAATATGTATTTATAATGAATTCCTCACAAAGAGTTCGAGCACAAGCTTTATTGGAGTTTATTTTTTGCAATATTTCGTGGTAGTGGGATATTGAGCGGCAACAATAAAGCTTTTAATACGGAAAGAATTTTTGAAGAAGTGGCTCACTGCGCTTTTCTACTCTATTCCATTTCGTTGTCGTTGTCAAGCACCCGAGGGATGATATTGCCAATGACATCGCCAATGTGTTTATTTTACAACGAAATGAGCGATTTTTGTCACAAACATTTGTTACATTTCGATATACGACCTCCAACAGGGAATAATTTTTTTTTAGTTCAAACAATCAATTATTATTATTCATACGACCACAAAGTCAATCATGATGCATTGTTTTGAAATATTCAGTCAAGAAAATAAAGTGGACTAATATAAAAATTAAAAATGTACAACAGACGTCCCCAACCCTATGCCCGCGGGGACCATGGCGCCGGCAGACCGTTTTAGGTACGTAGGCCTGCCGCGGTCAACCACGATAAAAAAAAAGATTAAGTTTATGCTAAACACTTATTTTGACAGAAAAGAGACACGTTAACGATCGTCGCGCCCTCAACGTCAATAATCATTGCCAATTTCATTTATATAAAATAGACAATAATTTTTATGTTTAAATTATATTTTTGAAATTAAATATTTTTTTGTATATTATGTGTACTATTTACAATGCCCGTCTATAAATTTATGTTAAAAAAATAAATGGTACCCGCCGCCTGACCGGCATTCTAGAATGTTCTCTTAGGCGCAAAAAGGTTGGGGACTCCTGATGTATAAAAAAAAGCCGGGAATTATTATTAGATATTGCTATTGATTTTGTTACTTTTATTTTATTTCAGTCAATAATTCACATGTTATAAACCCGTGCTACAATCGATCGATCAAACGCGGCGTGATTTTAAAATAATATTCACTGTTTCTTTGTTTGATTTTATATATTTATTTTGATTTAAGTTTATTTTAAATTATATTTTATTTTCTACTGAAATGTTTAATAAACGTTTTATATTCGTGAATATTATTAAATCGAGTATTGTTTGAAAGTGAGCATAATATTGCTTAAGGATGTACGACCACGAAAGTCATTTTGCTCAAAATGCTTGATTTTTTTTTATATGTAGTTTAAATATGTCTAAACAAATTCTCAAAATTTGAAGAGGATTAACCGACTATTTAAAGAAATAATTGATTTCAAAAGTAAGCATATTTAACATTAGTCTTATGGCAAAGTGACGGATAGACGACATGTTTTCATAATTTTCAACCAAATTCGTCCTAGAATATGAAAATAAAACTATCTAATTAAAAGTTAAGACATTCATAAAGATATTAAAAAAATAAAAAACCGCACTAAACCGACTAAATTAAGAGATATTTACGAAAACTAGCTTACTTTTGTTAGCTCTTAAACTAAATGGCAATACTACAGACCATTAAAGCAAAGTAAGTGTCAAAAATACTAACCTAATTTTAGGAATTCTGGTAAATTTTCATCCCGATAGATAGTTTTCTATTTCATTTCACCTTCCATAATTTTATATTCGCACGGACGAATTGAAGGGAAAAAAGGTGTCGGCAGGAAGAAAAGGTCTTAGCTACGAAACATCAGAGACTGGACCAACTTAACGGTCGAACAGATATTCCACGTAGCAAGAGATAGAGATGCGTTTAAAAAAGTAGTCGCCAACCTTCGATAGAAGAAGGCATCATAAGAAGAACGTGTTACACTCAACGTTTATTTTGAATTTACTGATAACATTGCCTTAATAATCATAATAATCACAGTGTTGCCATACGCAATGCTGCGGTCACGTGATCTACATAACCTCTTTACCGCGCGCCCGGATCGGTTTATCCCCACCAAGTACCGTAATCGTACATCCTTAAAAAAGAAACCTATTGTTTTTTTTTGCTTAATATACAAAGCTAACAGAATAATAATAGATAATATAGTTTCATATAAAGTATACTTTACCTCAGAGGTATCAAAAACGGAAATCGAAGCTTAGCGAAAGAAATTAAATAAGTTATTTTAAAAAAATTGAGAGACTTTTTAAATTCTCTAAAATGGTTCACATCCTTTTATGTGTGTGATTTTCCAAAATCTTTTAAAATTAATGTGGGGGTCCCCGTATTCGTTATGTATATAAAAGTAAATCGATACAAAACATTAATTGTTTAAGTCTGGCATAAATCCACTTATGATATATATTCATGCTTTTTGTAGTAACATATTTTAAGAATGTTTAAGAATGTAAGAATGTTTCACTTTGAAAGGATTATCAAAATTTTTATAACTACTTATTTGGTTACTTCCTATTCATCTTAAGTATTAATAAAATCTTTAGGAGATATACAAAGCAGTGGCTATTTTTATAAATTTTTATTATGTGTACCTATACAAATGCACATATGTATTCGAACAATTATATACCACGAAACATTGGGTGCATATGCAAGTCTATGCCTAACTACATATATTCGATGCGTGGATTTGGCACAAACAGTAAGTCAACTAAATATACGCGATAGCATGTAATTGAAAGCAATCACGCGCGTGTTGCGTTCAGTTCTGATACTGACGTTGGCTGAAGTATGCCAATTCTTTTACTCATGGGAATAACTTCTTATTTATCACGAAATTGGTTGGGGAATATATTTTATCTCTAAATCGAATTTAAAATTGTATAATTTCGTTTTGTAATCCACAAAGCTATTATAAATTGGGGAAGAACATAATTAAATTACTTTATCTCAACAGAAAGTCTACTAATCGGCGAACATCGTAGAAGCGATTAACGTAATTAGTCCAATTGACTGCAAAGTTGAAAATGATAAGATTGGAAATAATTAAACGGTTTTATTCGTCCTTGATTCATTATTTAATATGTACTTAAAACTTTTACTATCGGTTTTTGTATTATGCATTTATTATTTATTTAGTCAACTAAATCAATGTCAATAATTTCAATAAATTCTCGGTACCTAATATCATGTGTGTTTTCTTCCGATTATTGTTAATCAATTAACGTTTAATTTACTCAATTTCAATTATTTACAATATTTCTAAATGTCTGAAATTTCAAAGTTGCTGTACTAAAATAATAATAAAAAAAAAGAAAAGCAGTTCAAAAAGTAGTTCGTTAATATTTTTTAAATTATATGAAAATGCAATCCCGCTTTAAATTAAAATCTTCGAAATCATTTTGACTACAAAGAAAAGTAGTACTGCGATCTAAGCAAGGCAATATTAGTTCTGAAATTGTGATATTTTATGTTATACTTAATTATCACTACCTACTATAATTTATTATCAAAGTGTAAAAGTTCTAAAGTTAAAAATATAATTATATAAAATAAAATTGTAAATTAAAAATACTCATATAAGCCGTATAAGAAATCTACATTAATAAATCTCTTGTTAGAAAGCTACTGTCTTTTGTTTAAAACTTTTCGACAATATATGGGAGGAACTCAATCATAAATCATTTTCGGTAGACTTAAATTTTCTAAATTGCAAATTAAGATGAAAATTTTGAAACATTTTATAACAAGGAAAATGTTACATTATTAAGAATATTTTCGTTTTATGAAATCAAATTCAGTTTACATATTTTAAAAAAAATTAAATTTGAAAATTAACGATATTATTTCAATAAATTACACATAATCTCAAATACACATAATCTCAAATAAAATTTGTTATTTAAAATTCCTATGTATTTGAAATGTCCACGAAGATATTATTTTCAATTGTAAGATAGCTATTTACCGTACCATTTGAAATATATTTAGAAGGTAGTTTAGTCAACTGCTGCATTCGTACATAACTCGATGAATTTTCATTTACCAAATACAAATTAACAAATAAATCAATAACAGTATACAAAGCGAAAGCCAGATTAAATGAAGATTGACTTCTGTCTTCAGATCTTAGTTATAACGATGCATTCACATGTGGGAACAAATGGAAACAATTCTCGTCATTACAACGTTCCCATTTACCTAACTGTAAGCTGTATTTCTCATCAGCGTCTTGATTATTTTTTTATATAATACACCACGAGTTTTAAATAGTAACTCCGTCAAGAGCGATACTTTATTATATTGTCTTTATAATTATAAAAATTTAAAAAACAATTAGGCTTCTAATAATAAATAATCACAATTATTGCTTACATATCTAATCACAGGGCTAAAATGAATATTTTTTTATCGTACCGCAAAGAAATATGATTTGTATTAATCTTGTTCCAAGACAAGAAAATGTCGAAGAATAACGTACAAATTGACAAAGTAAGATATCACTTGGAACGTGAATTATAAAATTACAGAACGTGAATACAACAAATTTGTTTATATTAGATTTTTCCTCCTGTCTAAACCTATTCAATAAATACAGCTGTAAAAAAAGTTAAACATAGAACCGTCAAACTTCTGTAATAGACATTTAACGGATTAGCTTTACGCGCTCATTATGGAAGAGAAATAATTATATAGTGTTTCCATATTGAAACTATACTAGATGAGAAAGCATAAAAAAAGTAAAACAAATAAAAATATTTTTTTTATATAATGAAAATTTTATTACCTATCATAAAAACAAAAGTAGTATATCCAACATTTTCTTTATGTTCCTTCAAAGATAAGACATTTGTTTATCGGACTTTCCTATTCTCCTCTTCAGTTTCCTGTAAGAAACCAACGTCAGAATCTCAAGATTTTCAAAAAAAAAACAGACATTCATACTGACGGAATTCAAGTCGCAACTCTTTATGCGTTGGTGCGCTGATTTGATTTATCGATGCGCCAATCTGCGAATAGTGAGGATAAGGCCTAGCGTACACTGCAATCTGAAATGTACGAAGTTCGAAACGACGAATTCGTATAAAAAATCCAAACAGAATTGGATACGCAAAGAAATGGATTAACATAACTTGGTCACTTATTAACAACTATTTGGCCCGTTTCTCCGTTTTTGTGTGAATTGGGACGAGTTGAAATTCGTATCTTTCCGGTTGCAGTGGACGCGAGGTCTAATTCATTACATCGGTGCGATTCGTTGGGCGGCAGTTCATAGTAATTTGATTTGACAATGCCCAAATGCATTTTTTACACTAAAGGCGGCAATGCGAAATGAAATCAGTTAAAGTACATTCGACAGAAAACATATCACCGGTGTCGACCCTAGAATACCAGATTTATTTTATAATACATACTACCATCACCAGACATTCGTAAAAATACGACTTTTGAGATAAATAGCAATATTATATTGCGAGATAATATTTTATTGAAAAAAACAAAAAAATATTTTAGTCGAGTCATTTTTACAATTAATTTTCTAGAATTTACTTAAAAAAAATTTCTACACGACATACAGCAATTTCTTGGGTGTTTTGCAAAAATTGGGTGTGTGCATGTCTGGCAATAAATGATCGTCATTCTTCTTACTTTATTGGGACAATAATACCCCACTGCACGTTTTTTGCTAAAGGTATTAGATTTAACATTAAGGCATCAATTTTCAAAATATTGATATTGTTGCCCAGTATTGAGCGACTGCTTCTGAAAACAGGAAACATATTATATTATAAAAGAGAAGAAGACGTCAATATACACGGTGTCGGAATTCTGGTAAACAGAAAATGGACTAAAAATATTTGTTCAACTGTGGGAATATCATCAAGAGATTATCCAAGCGTACGCACCAACATCTACACACACCGATGAAGAGGTAGATCAGTTTTATGAAGACATAGAGAAGGCAATGGATGAAAACAAAACATATTTTACATTTCTAATCGGAGATTTTAATGCCAAAATTGGAAAATACCAAACAGGAGAGACATCGATGGGAATGCATGGAGTAGGGACACGTAATGAGAGAGGACACACGTTAGTAAACTTTCTGGAAACACGCCAATTAAAAATAATGAATACGTTCTTCCTAAAAAAAGAACACCAAAAATGGACGTGGAAAAGCCCTAATGAGATTACAAAAAACGAGATCGATTTCATCATTTCAGATCGCAAGAACACTATACAAGATGTATCCGTCCTCAATCTCATCAACATCAGCGACCATAGAATGGTAAGAGCACGAGTAGAAATAAGTATAAGATCAGAGAGAAGAAAACTAATTGAAGGCAGAGCGAGAAATATAAATCATATAGAGGCGCGGAACAAAGAAGATAATTACAAAAACGTCCTAGAGAAAGCATTCTCAGACAACCCGATTAGAGAGACCATAAATGTTGAAGAACTTCACAATTATACCATCCATAACATTAAAGAAGCTGCAAATAGCGTACTTAAAAAGGTAAATACAAGTAAAAGACAAACTAAACTCAAAGAAGAAACAATAAAACTAATAGACCGAAGGAATAAGAAAAAAGTAAATATGTCAGCAGAAGAGATAAAAGAAACTAACAAGGAAATCAGGAGGCGAGTAAGATTAGACATATCAGAATACAACGAAACTACTATTAGAGAAACCATTGAAAGAAACAAATGGCCAAAAGTGTTCAGAAGAAAAATACAAGAAGGGTGTATTATATATACAATGGTAATACTATAAAGTTAAAAAATCAGGTATTGGTGTTAGGCGATTTTAACAAATATATTCACTTGATTCTAATAAAATTGTATTTTAATGTTGGTGTAACAAGTAACAATATCGGATTATCGTAATGTTTACGATGTAAGTGTCGATTCACCATTTATACAAAATTTTAATATTTGTTCAACCACACTAACTGTTAAATCGACACTAATGAGGGAGCTACTGAAAACCAAGACGTCAACGACTTGGTAGATAGGGAGTGGCAGGCCATTTTCGAATGACCATCGTAAAATTTACGTATGTTTGGTATTCTAGGGTTAAGCAAGTCTTAAAAAAAATGGAAAAACGATATTATTCTTGGTAAGACTGCGTCCACCACATTCTCTTCTCTTAATTTTTCATCAAAAGCAAAAAAAAATGTTAAATATAAAATTTTGTAAACTATGTGCGTTAAAATAAAAACCTTCGTAGTATTTATAAAACAATAACGTATCTTATTGTTATAAGTATATTTCTGACAACTTTGCAATAGCCCATCGCCAAAATCACAAAGGAATAAATTTACATACATAGTTAATTAAGACAATAAATAGTCTTTTTCATAATTGTTGTAAAATAAATTTAAAGCTACATTAAAACACAGAATTAATAAAACAAATAAAAATGCAAGTTATGATTAATTAAACACGTATTATTTCAAATGACAGCATTTCTTAACATATACTGTCATTTATAAATAGCTAAACGAAAATTGTAAATAAATATTAGAACGAAAAAGTTATTTGACACCTATTTAAAGTTATAAATATTAAATATGCATTTGAAATTTACGAGGCACTCAGGTGAAAATTGTATAGCAAGAGATTAAATGGCGTGAGAAGTATTCCATTACCAAAATTGATGAAATGTGGCTGAAATATTGAAGACTTAAGATACAAACTGTTTCTGTCACGTTAAATGGAAATTTCAAATTTTAGACGACAGGAAGCTACTAACAAATCGCTTAAAAACACTGCTGAATTTGTTTTCCTCGCCTGTAAGGCAAGCAGATTACATTATATAAGCAAACATTTGTTAAATTAAAATGCAAAACCAGCATTCATAATATATCTTCCATAAAAAACAAAATTATAAAGCTGCAACTTAAATACAAGACGCTTTATACTCCCCGATGGCTTGGTATGTAAATAACGGTACCACCGCACACGAATTATCAGAGCTTTGTTTCATTAATTTAAAAGTCAAAATCTTAAGGATGTGCTAGCAATAAACTCAGTTACATTTTGAAACATTACAACGCATATTTGAATTTAACATTCATAGCACATTAGCAGTCACGCAAAGGTTACGTTCGGTTTTCGAGTATACATATTTTCAAAATAAAATAGCGGAAACATAAATATGTTAATATTATTTTTTCATTTTGAATTATTGCAGTAGGTACGAAAAGTTTGATTGATCGTTTTGTATGATAAAGCAAAAAAAACTTATAAAATTTACCTTTTTGTATACAAATATCTATGTGCTTATAATTGTGTAATAATCACATCAACATCTTTATATCGTACATACAGTACGTCATAAAGAACCTCATACACCAAATAAAACGCATAAAAATTCCTTTATGCCTATACAAATGATTACTTGAAAAAAAAATCTAGTTCATAATACATGTATTAAGAGATAAATTAATAATACAGATATCCTATTTCTTTGATATATATACAATTTAAGAAAATAATATTAAATATTTACACAAAGGTACTCAATGATTATTTTAAATTAAAAAAAAAATTGAACAATTCAAGTGTTTTTCTTTAAAACACACACTTCATTAAAAAAGAACATAAATTATGCTTTTAATATGAACTGCCCTTACTTATAATTACAAATATAAAAGCAGTAATCAATTCCACTTGTCAATATGGTCTAAACCAGAGCTTCTTAAACAATGGGTCGCAAAAAATCATATATGGGGTCGTGAATGAAAAAAGTTTAAGAAGCCCTGATCTAAACTAATGATGTCCGACCCGTGGGTTGCAACCCTTCAAGAAATCGCAGTTGAATTGTATAGGTTGGTAAAATTTTGAGACGTTCTCATATTGGATAATACATTTTATTATAGAAGAATGGCTACAATAAAAACAATATTATAGGCGCCATGTCTGAAGGCAGTTACTTATATAAGTTATACATACCAGGTGTGCAACCTTAAAACGGCCGTTTACTAATAGATGGCAGTACGCGCGCATTAGGCATTAGCCAACCTTGCCTGCCATTTTTTCTCATTGCTTTGATCTTTGCTATTAGTAAACAAAAGACAACGTCAGCAATTTCGGACAATAACGTGTCCTTTGATCACGATAAACATGTCGAATTTTGTGCCAGATAAAGAGCATTTGCGGGGAGCACTGCTATTCCTCTTCAATTGGAAGAAATCCGCCGCCGAAGCGCATAGAATTCTTGTGGAGGTCTATGGCGACAGTGCTCTTAGTGAAACTCGGTGCAGAGCGTGGTTTCGGCAATTCAGAGACGGAACTTTTAACGTCACCGACAAGAAGCGCGAAAATCGACCAAAAGTTTTTGAGGACACCGAATTGCAAGATTTATTGGACGAAGACGATACCCAATCGCAGAAACAACTTGCCGCGAAGTTGAATGTTAGCCACCAAGCAATTTTGAAACGCCTTTTTGCTATGGGAAAGATCCAAAAGATCGGGAAGTGGGTGCCACATCAATTGAACGATCGACAGATGGAACGACGCCAGACCGCGTGCGAAATCTTGCTTGATCGGCACAACAGAAAATCATTTTTGCATCGAATCGTCACTGGCGATGAAAAATGGATCTTTTTTGAAAACCCTAAGCGCAAAAAATCGTGGGTGGACCCCGGAGAACCCCCAACATCGTCTGCTAGGCCAAATCGATTCGGGAAAAAGACAATGCTGTGTGTTTGGTAGGACCAGAAGGGGGTGGTTTACTACAAACTGTTGAAACCTGGTGAAACGATCAATACTCAACGCTACCAACAACAAATCATCGAATTGGATCGTGAATTGTGCAAAAAAAGACCCGAACACGCGGATCGGCATGAGGGTATCATTTTCCAGCACGACAACGCACCATCACACACAGCAAGATTGGTCCGGGATACATTGGATGCACTTGGCTGGCAGTTGCTACCCCACCCGCCCTACTCTCCTGATCTGGCCCCTTCAGATTACCATTTGTTTGCGTCGATGGGACACGCACTTGCTGAGCAGCACTTCAATTCTTATGAAGATGTTAAAAAATGGCTCAATGGGTGGTTCTTATCCAAAGGGGATGAATTCTTTTGGGGTGGAATCCACAATCTTCCTCGAAGATGGGAAAAATGTATAGCCAGCGAGGGCAATTACTTCGAATAAAATATTTTTCACTTTTCTGCGTTAATTATTGTGTTTTGCTAAATAAAAAAACAGCCGTTTTAAGGTTGCACACCTGGTATATATATTTATTATAAAATCCAGTTCCATATTACTCTCACGTATGGCATTGTTTAGCACATGCAAATCATGTTTCATATTTCACACATTCACTGTCGGTACCGTACCTGCTACGGTCACTGAACATTGAGTGCCACGCCGAGACCGCCAGAGAGGCGTTCGCGGGTACATAAAATATATAACTGCATAAAAGCCATAAGCCGGCAATACATGGTTAAAATGCCCACGAACGATATTCTATTTAAAGCCCCACGTGTAATGGGGCTTTAAATGGAATATCGTTTATTTACATTTATCTTTACGGATAGCGATAGCGCTTACCTCGTAGATTCACTGGGCGTACGGAGTTACAGCGTTGACACTTCACAATAACAGACTCGGTCGTAACTAAAGTGAGGAAGTGTTTCGGAGTTTATATATGTGTTGCTTAATCTATTCGGAAGCTTCGAGAAGTATCTGGGCCTTGGGGATACAGACATTTCAAGGTAATGTAGATAGAAAACTCCAGTTAGTTGTGTGTTAAAATATTATTGGGATATCTATGCTTACTCAATATCTAACGGTCGCGCGCGTGAGATAGAAGTATCTCGCGGGTGATTAAGCAAATCTATCGAGGCCGCTTCATTCATTTATCGCGTTTGCTATATTATGTAAAAAAGCCTCAGGATTAAGAATCCGTGTCGTTTGTAATTATTGAATCGAAAATAAGGGTGCTACGATTTTTTTTGTGAATCAAAGGTATCCGTTTTTTTATTTATTTAGTTTTATCGAAAATTTTTATTTTAGAGGGGAAGCGCAGGAAAATGACACCTGTTATAGTTACTAGGGGTACGTAGGAATGTCCCCTTGCAATATAAAGCCATTCTATTTTTTTCATTTTTTGCCAATAAAACATGGGTAAAATATTGCCACTACTAAAAAAATCGCATATAACCCGACTTATATGGCAGTCGCTACATATATTTCGTTTTCTCAACGGCTACGAAGTTGTCCGATCTTTAATCGCCACATATCTCGTTTGTAGCAGTCTTCTTAATTTAGTCCTCTATTGCTCATACCCATGATTTTTTGGACTTTCCTCTGTTATGGTTTTCTGTCGGTATCCATCTCATCATTTTCTCATTTATCTTTTGCAACTGACCATACAATATCAGTTGTTTTTCTTCAATACTATCTGTAATTGATTTTTTTATGTCCATCTGATCTTTTATTATATAATTTCTCATTCGTTTGCTTTTTGACGTTCGTTTTGATGCTCGTTTTAAGGTGTTCATTCCTCAACCTAGCTTCTATTTTTTTCATGCGTTCCTTCAGTTTATGTTTTTGATCCAAATATTAACGTGCTCTCAACTAGGCTGTCATATATTCTTATCTTTCTTTGTTTACCTATTTTTGTGCTCCACAGTGTTCCGTTTAGCGATTTAATTATTTTTCTTGCTTTGTTTATCTTAGTCGTGATATCGATGTCATCTGTTCCTTCTTTATTGAAATTTATTACTAAGTACCCTTGTTTATTGAATAAATTTTTATAAATTTACTAGACCGTTACTAGGGTAAACAGTACAGTGATTGGCCCTTTTAGAAACTGAACAATTACAATACTAAATTTCATACTTATATAAAATGTATTTATGATTTTTTATTGTGCTAGTAGGTGTAAAAAACTGTATTTTTTAATATAAATAAAAATTTGAATACAAAATTTAACGTTTTATATAAAATAAAAATAAAAATATTTTGGTTTATTAAAAAACATAGTTATTGGCCATATAAATATAGTAATTGGCCAGTGAATTTACAATGATTGGCCATAATTTTCTAATTAAGATAAAATATAGTAAATTAGCAAAAAAAACGAACCATTTAAAAAAAAACAATTTAAATATGAATTTAATAATTAACTTTATGATATTTAAGAAGGCATATCGTTGCTGCGAATTCAACACCTCGTATCTCAAAATTCGAAACTTTTTAGGAAATATAGATTTATTATTATAGGGGTAAACCGTACACTGATTGACCCTTATAGAAACTGAACAATTAATTTAATAAAAAAAACAATATTTTATTTCCCACAAGAAGGCATATCGTCGCTGCGAAGTCAAAAACTCGTATGTCAAAATTCTAAACTTTTTAGGAAACAAAAAAACTAATATTTTTCTATTATAATTTTGATTTAAGTTACAGTGATGCTGGAAATAATCTAAAAATAAATTAATTAATGCAAGTGAAATAGGTTTTTAACTTTTAATTACACTAGCACACAAAAAAAAGAAAAGTAGTCAGTACTTTTGACCAGACCCGCCTAGGGTTATGTATTTGGATGCCCTGAATCCGAATTTGAGGTCGGTTTACCCAATATACCTCTAAAATTTTGAGTAAATTGCAAAAAACCACTAAAAATTACAGTTATGAAAATGAAGAAAATTTGATTAAACTAGATCAAATCTTTCTTATATTATATTTTAATGAGATGAATCCAAATTCAGAATTTCTTAATCTCGATCATTCATATATTTATCCAAAATTGTAAAAAATAGTAAAAAAGTAGTAAAACATAGCCAAAAATATCAAGAGAACACAAAAAAAGTGGCCAGTTCTTTTGATCAGACCTACCAAGGGTTATGTATTTCGATGCGCTGAATCCAAATCTGAAGTCCGTTTGGCCCGGAAACCCCCAAAATTTTAGAGATATATTGGGTAAACCGACCTCAAATTCGGATTTAGGGCATCGAAATACATAACCCTAGGTGGGTCTGTTCAAAAGTACTGACCACTTTTCTTTTTTTGTGTGCCGGTGTATTTAAATTAAATACAGAGGGTTATAAAGACTATAACGGGCCAAAGTCAATTGTGATTAAAATTAAAACTAACTATTAGATTTTAATATAAAAGTTATTAAAATGTTTATTATACTCCCCTCTATTGGTTTATTATAAAATTTTTAAGCAAAAGATTATGGGACGCAATAAAGTGAATCAGATAGTTGAAGGCCAGTTTCGGCGAGGCCTTTTAACGGCCGGTTGGACGAAACGGGACATCTTAAAAGAAATCAACAAGAATGACACGTACTGGGAAAGGGAACCATCCATTGAATCAAGAAACGGTCGCCAAAAAGATCACCGAAAAAAGAAAATAGAAGACCGAAAGGCGTGGATTTCAAGAAATTAAATAAGAAAAGTTTAGCCAAATTGAAGAAATGGTCCGAAAACCCAAAACCCGATGCGAGTCCGATTGATTATTTTTGTTGGGGATACCTTAAGAGAAGATTATGGAACCGAAAAGTAAAGGACAGCACGGACTTAAAAAGAGCTTTAAAAGTTGAGTGGAAGAAACTACCACAAGTTTGATTGATCGTGCGCTTCAAAGTTGGCCAAAACGGGTTCTTAAAATCGGGAAAGCTAAGGGGGGTCATATTGAAAAGTATATATTCTGTTAATAAATAATTTGATTTAATAAAATTAATTGTAATTTAAAGTGCCCCGTTATAGTTGTTATAACGCTCTGTATTTTACTAATTTATCTAGTTTATCTTCTTGTGCTCTTATCTGTTACTTAAAATATACTGCCAATAACTGTCACATAGTCATTGTAACCATAGAATAGTAATTGGCCGCATGGCCAATCACTGTCGATACCATTTTTCGCGCGATATTTATTGGTCTTTAATTTTTATTGTAATCTGTGCTTTATTTTAGTTTAAATAATTTTTTTTCAAAGAATTTAGACCTTTATTGAATTATAAATCTTAAAAATTTGTACCAAAAGCTTTTACTAAGCATAAAAAAATCTAAGAATAGTAAGGTCTCCGCTTGTAGATTTTTGTACAAAATGGAGTAAATTTGTAAGAATCTCGGCCTGATCATTTTAATGATTGAATATACTTACGAAACAGGAAATTATAAAAAAAAATATTAGTTATATTCAGTACAGAGAGGAATAAAGAATTTTCTGGTATTGATGAAAAATTATATGACTAAAATATAGATCTATAATTATATAATTTTTTAAATATGGCCAATCATTGTCGACTGGCCAACAACTGTACTGTTTACCCCTATTGATTAGTAATTTTGTTGAAATTCTATCAATTATTTTGTGTTTCTCAAATCAAAAACCAATTGTTTCATTGATACGAAAGATGGACATTTAACCAGAATGAAAATTGATGTGTTTTACATTCATTGATAACTTATTCATCGCCGCATGTTTTACATTTATCATGCTCTAGCTTAATGCCATTTTGAGTTTAAAAATTTTACGTCCATTAATAATAATCCAAAGTATATCTTCTAACGGGTGACATTTACAGGCACAATTGTTTTTTATTTCATTTAGTTTATGCATCATATTTATATAAGCTACAATAAAAAATTAAGAAATCGTTAAACACTAGTAATTTTTGAATTGGTTTTATTAAAATTTTATGTAAGTACACCAACTCGAAAAACAGTTGTTTAAATCAGGGGCCTTCAAACTATGACCCGCAAACCGTATCCGGCCCACGAGTGCTCTTAGTTCGGCTCCTCACAATCAGATTATTTTAAAAATATTATCTAATGCTTGACATTTACGCTAATTATTATGTAATTTTTCTTTAATTCGGTCCGCTCAGCAATTTCAATAGTCTATGTGGTTCTCTCCTTCAAAAGTTTAAAGACTCCTGGTTCAAATAAATACGTATATGTATTAAACTTAAATTCGGGAAGCGTTTAATGTGGCAAAAGCTAATTTTCAGTGGCATGAACAGATTGCATACACATAGTCAGCAAAATTATGCCAACTTGGTCGAATAACATTTCCGCAATGATCCCACATAATTGAAATATTTGGTTAACCTCCGTCAACCCTATTAAACCTTAAACCATAGAAGCAGATTATTACATTGAATAGAACTACAACACATTAGTGCACGTTTTACGTATAGAGGGCAATAAAATTTTGTAATTCAAATTAAGAATGGTCATATACATATGAATACAAACGTAGCAAAATTTCTTTGCATAAATTCTCCTCTCGGTGAAGTGCCAAGGTTGGTTTCACACAGACAAAACTGTAGGATGTGGTTTACATTCATTGTTCTAGTCGGTAACTTTTTAATGTTGATAAAATAGAATGCGCTGGGCTTTTTTCGTTTCGTTATTGTTAAGCTTGACGACTAAAACAAAGCATTATATGTTCAAAAATTTTTAATTTGCATATTTTCCTCGTTTTCCAGAATGCTCCCTAGATATTATTTTAATATAATTTTTTATATCCAAGTTCGTGTGGAGTCGACTTAAGTAAATTTTATATAAATTATATTAGATGAACAAAAAAATGTGGCACTAAAGAATGCAATATAAATACATAACTTAAGATTGAAGTTGTCTGCTATTACTACAAATAGCATTTATATCGGCCATAACTTGATGGAAGAAATAATTTTAATGAAGTCCGCAACTTGAAAGATCAGCCTTGAACTAACCCGTTTAATTACTTAATGCCCCTATGCAAAGTAAATAGTTGAGGTTAGTGACAAACCATCAATAGTTTATTAAATTAACGACTGATCTTATAATATTTACTTTCGGTTTTAATTTTATATGAAAGAGCAAATTTTTCTAGAAATCAGATACTTTTTCAAGCGATTTTCAAAAACGCAAAAGGTTTTGTTTGGACAATGTACAATTTTTATAATTTAAAGGTAAATACTACCTTTGTTTCACAATAAGTAAGCTATTTTTTAAAAACTGTCGATATTCAACAGGGAAAAACTTTTAATAAAATATTCTGAAACAATTACAGATTAATTATCAATATTTACCAAAGTTAATTCTGCATATTTTTGGCAACATTAATGACGTGTGTTGCAGTTGATACTAAATAGAACCTGCAGTTCGGTACAAAATATTCCTTTAGATATGGCACAAAATCATGGAGGCTAAGAATTCGCTTTTGAATAAGATTTTAATATAAAAATCACATGTTAATACTACATGGTATTTTTTTAAAAATATCAATATTTTTTTATATATTAACATTTTCAGGCGATATATTGCATATCGATATCAAGTATCGAAAACATATCAAAAACCATTTTTTTTACTCGGACAACATGTATATAATCTAGGCCTTAATCAAACGCAGCATCCGGTGTAAATCTTACAGTTCCTAACAAGAAAAGCCGACATACCGCGGAGCACAAAGAAAACACGGTTTTTTCTTTTATATGTGTCCGAAAAATATTGGTTCAACCGAATTACTTTATTGATTTAATAAAAAATAATATTTTTATTTATACCGGGTGTCAGACAAATAAAATACTGAAATTTAATCCGCTTTAAATGACCCTAAACTGAACAAAACTCGCCCCAAGTCAAGTGGCCTTATGTGTAATAAATACCTTATTATTTAGAATATTTTGTTAAAACGCTGTCATTAAAAGCAATGTAGAATTTTTGCCAAGAAGTGCAAGTTTTAGAAAATAAAATTCCCCAGCAAAGCGATATAAGAGGAACAATGGGTAGAGAATACTACCAAAGAAAGAAGTCTTTAAAGAAAACTAAGCTTATACGTTATATATCTGAAAGCGAGAAGAATAGACATCGGAGAAAATTATGGATAAAGAATTTACAAAAAACTAAAAACTAAAAATAATTTTTTTTTAATTTTTGGTGAAATTTATGAGATTGCAAATTATAAAGTTTGTTACTTTCAAAATATTTGGCAATAGACCAAAAACCCTAATACCTGAATTTTAATACATATAGGTAGATATAATGCTGCTAAAAATTGTGTCTTTGTACTAATACTAAAGTACATATTGAACAGTGCAATCTTCATTCTAGAACGTCGAAAAAAGACACAGTACTACCTGGGCATGTTACGACGTTTTGGCACTTAGTAAAATCCTGAAGGGCACAATAAAAATTAGTTGCGGTTGCGTCTTCGATCAAGATATTGGTGTGAAGGCTTATCAGTGTACATGTAAAAGTAAATAATCCGTATAATATAGAATTGTTTTATTAAGATACAAGTTTTTATTATTAAGTTTAATGCATTGTAATTTAACGTTAACTTGGATTATATCAATTGCATTTCAACTAGATACTAGTCACACGCATATACAATTACCCGCACGACAAACTTGAGCAGCGATAAAGGGCTTCAGGTAGCCAGAAATAATATTTTTGGGGTTTAGGGTTGAGTGAAGATTGTAGAAATGTTAAAATTCGTAACATACGGAGATAGTAGTACATTATATAAATATTAGTTCATTTATCTTAAATTGTTTTTATATAAATAAATTAATATATTACGAACTCTTGGAATCCTAGTCGGAATTTGAATACAGTCTCACACTACAAAAAATTAATTAAAATTTCGATTGAGGATTGTCAACTAAAACGATAAATATTTTTAAATAAATAATTATCTGAATAGTTAAATATTTAAATCAAATTATTTCCCAATTGAAAATTCTATATAAAAAAAATCTGTATGAACTAATTTTATGGTGTTTTAAAAAAATTCAAAAACGTTTCCGAAATGATTAATGTTTACCTACACTATTTTTCTTATTATAGACAATAGCTAAAAAATAAACCAGTTTTTTTCTAGCCCTTTTCAAAATTGCTTTAGGACATCATTGTTATATACTTATAAAAAAACTTCAAAAAAACCTACTTTTCGGGGTCTAACTGCCGTATTTATCGTCCGATTTTCGAGCTTAAGCACCCGGTCGACGAAGATTTCGAAAAAATTAAGATGAGACCGGGGCTCGTCTCCGTAGGTCCAACCTCCGTGGAGCTACGGAGGAAATAAGAAGCTCCGAGACGCCAAAAAAAATGCGTTTTTTGCAAATATCTCGAAATCTAGAGGGTCGACGTACCCCCGAGGCTACATCATTAAGGTGGTCCGTCCCGAGACCCGTACCTAGATACCGCTAGCCATTCAAGCGGCATCTTCTCCGAGGCTAGGCAAGAAAAGGGCCCGTTTGGTGCTTTTCCGGTTCTTTTGCCTCCAGCTCGTGCACCGCCGCCACCGTCGTTCTCGGCGCATCGATTTCTAGATCAAAGTTGTAGCGAAATAATGCCGCTACGAGGGACCGAAATCGAAATTTCCGAATTCCTTTTCCTAAGCGACGTAGGGCCGTTCGAACACAAAATCTACGTTTTCTGACGACACAAATTTTTTCCTCTTTTCACGAACACCAGGTGGATAACGTGGCGAGAAGTAATATTCACCTAGCATGGGCACCCCTCCGATCTCTGAGCTATCACACCTGAAAATTTGGGATTGATTGGCGGTTTACTTTTGGCTGTACACGAGTTCGCAAACGCGACCTTGACTATTTTCAAAAACGGTTTTTCCATGCAGTTTTCGAACGGGGACTCTTAGCAACATCCGCTTTCGGGATACGATGGGGGTCGGTTTATACTTTCTGGGACACATTTTTTTCCGCGGGGACGAAGGGTGGCGTCGGGACGGTTTTTAAGAAAACCTTATTTCTGCCGTAATTTAAGCGTTTTAAAACAAAAAGATATAGACGACTCGATATAGTTTCTCTAAGAGGTTTTAACAAGTTTTATGCAAATTTAACCCTTTTTGCAAATTTTGACCTAAAAGTCGGTTTTGCACGTAAAAATTCGCAATTTTTTGTTTTTCCATAGTTACGAATGATATTAAGATTTTTTCCCGCTTTGGAAACATTATACATGTGTTAATAAAAATTTAGAAATTTGATTTCTCAAATATCTGTTGTCTGCAATATAACGGGAATCCTTCTCTTTGTTAACGAAGGGTCCATAAGCAGGTAGTTGTTTGGGTTTCGGAAAGTGTTTCGTCCTTGGTCTTTTATATGGGGATCTTTACCTAAACATTAGAATATGTTTTAACGTTAAAAATTTTAAATAGGGGTCGCCATCTACATTATTTTATAGAAAAAATATAAAACCAAATAGAATGAGGTGGATTAAACTCACTTATTTATATAAAGCAGCATTTTGGCGTACCATTGTCAATCGTTAATATATATAACAATTTTGTTTCTTTAAATTTTAAACACATCAATTAAAATAATTATTTTCTACAAAATTCGTTAAATGTACAGTTCTTTTGGTAAAATAAGCATTTTACTAACATATTTAAAAATATCAGTTTTGAATTTTTATATGTATTTAGTAGGTACCTGCTATTTTTTCTTGCCAATTTGTATATTTTATGATGTAGCTTTAATTTATACTTCTCATACACTAAGACAAAAAATTAAAGGGTCAAAAAAATTTCCGATATTTTATGGTGTTTTTTGACAGGCTGTGTTATTTTATATTTTAGGTTTTATTACAATTACTTAGGTGTACATTTATTATTAATACTATTTTAGATTTTTTTAGTGTATTGTTTGTTTTCAGTTCAATAATATGATTAATTTTATGGTATTACTTAAGGCTTCTCCTATTGTTTTTTTATAATATAAAATTTTCATTTTGTTTGAATTAGAAGAATCTAAAATTATGATTATTTCGACATTC
Organism: Sinopyrophorus schimmeli; assembly: GCA_036325965.1. Classification (NCBI taxonomy): domain Eukaryota; kingdom Metazoa; phylum Arthropoda; class Insecta; order Coleoptera; family Elateridae; genus Sinopyrophorus; species Sinopyrophorus schimmeli. Next base: position 5,896,918 of record JARFIZ010000001.1, read on the forward strand.
GCTATCAGTGCATATTTAGCAAATATTTAGGACATACATAAAGCGACTTCGTGAATGTTGCCATTTACTGGAAGATTTAGACATTTACCAGACATCGGGTTTACACGGTAACATATATACAACGTATATCAACCATCGTGGAACGTAAATCCCATATTTTCACATTAAGATAGACATAACACGTTTACAATTTTCTTAAATCGAAATAGCTCTCGATACAACAAATCGGTCATTCGCTGGATGTTTTACCATATTAACGCTTTATATACATTAATTTAAAATTCTCTGTAAATACGCGAGCGATTGTTTCTTAGCCTGTTATAAAAACATTTCAAAATTTATTATTGCAGTATCCTAAAATTTTTAACCAAGCAGTGCAATTTAAGAAAATCATAAACATTATATTTTATTGGTAGCTGTCAAAATTTAGATTTCAATGGGCAGGAAGTAACGCTTTGTTTAGTTTCTATCAATGGCGATTTATGTTTTAAGAAAAGGACAGTAGATACTAGATTTGAGTTTAAAACCATAATAAATGCAGTTTAAATTTTATGACGTTTTAGAGAGGCAAAATTTGAGGGGTTCCTGAACATCTATTTTGCTGTCTGTTCAGTTAGAAAACTTATGTCCAGAAGATCGGTGCGCTATGTATATATATATGCGTGTTGTGTGTGTTTGTGTGTATGTGTGTGCGTGTGGTGTAGGTGCGTGTGTCTGTGCATGTGTGATTGTCCACCAAAGCAGGACGAAATGGCAGGACGTGAGGATATTAAAAAAGCAAGGTAAAGCTTATTATAAAAAATAGGTTTTGTGTAATCTTTTTAAAAGAACTTTAAAGGGCATATGGTTATAAGCGTGTCAAAATTGCCGGGGGAAATATACGCCACTTTGGGAGTACGTAAGGTACTTATGAAGTACAGTGGTACCTCGATATACGAGTTTAATTCGTTCCGTAACCTTGCTCGTATGTCAAATTTCTCGTATCTCAAAGCAATTTTCCCCATTGAAATTAATTGAAATGCCATTAATCCGTTCCAGCTCCCAAAACATCACCTCAGTTGTTTTTACCTTAAGTGTTTTTGAATAAGAAAAATGTATTTACAAAAAGAAACATTTATAATGTTTATAAATAACAAATACATATTCTATAAAAACATAATAAAAAAAAAGTGAAGTGCTTACGGAAGCGCTTAATTTTCATTACTGGTCTTCGCTTTTTTCGTCACGCTTTGCTCATTTTTACCTGCAGATAGTTTAAAAAACTGTCCTCGTATCTCAAATCTTGCTCTCATCTCAAAGCAAAATATCGCTCGCTCGGCGGCTCGTATCTCAAAACACTCGTATGTTAGGGCACTCGTATATCGAGGTACCACTGTATTAAGATCGTGAAAATCTCAGATTTTTAACTCAGCCTGTTTTCAAGAAATTAAAAAAATACTAAAAAATTTAATTTTTTACTCAGGAACGGCTTAATCGATCTTGATAAAATTTGAGTGTGTTATAGTATCGCAGGACAAAATAACAGTCGTATAAGATTTCATGATCCAGTAAAAAAAATTCAAAAATATTTTTTATGTGTGGTATTATTTGGGCCAAATTATGAAATAATTTTTTAGAACCCTTACACTCTTTTATATAATATATATTTTTCAATTGATTCTACGTGGTGCGCCCCAAAAATAAAAACTATATTTTACTATAAAGGACATAAGTAGATTACTCGCAGAGGAATATCGGAATCATCTTTCGAGAGTAGGTTGGTTGTAATAACATATGTTGATCGTGCAAGTTTCAGATTTTTATTTTACTTATGTAATAAATAAAAAAATCATTTTTAAATACGTTTTAACCGATTTTAATGAAATTTGGACACATTATAGAGGTATAGGTATAAAGGCTATACTCCGCAGAGGAACAGCTTATAATCTTAATAATAACACAGGTCAACACGAATTTTAGCTATACGTTGTATAGTCATCTTTCACAGGGATACACCGTATAGCTAATTTAGCTATCCGGAGTTTCCTTATTGCGGATCATCAAAGTAACGATACGTATTATTGTTTTAGACATCCAAACGATTTTGGTCATGGTGATTCAACGGTTATGCACAGAGAACAAAATATCGTCAAAATGTCCATACGTATCGCTATTTTATTTATACAAATTCTCAAATTGACTGTACAGTTACCTACGCGACGGAAACTGCACACGTTCACGAGAGTTCTTCGTTGAACGCTTGAATCAAATAAATGAATCCTTATTATAAGTATAATATGTAGTGCTGTTTTGATCATACTATGAACTGTCAAATTAACTTATAAATGTCATTACATTAGCCAAGCGAATAGTTGTTCTGACAATACGTCAATTGAGGATACGTCAGATAGTTATTTTGACGATATTTTTTTCTCCGTATAGAATTATATTGTTATTAAATCAAAGTTATTATGAACAGAGTAGTATTCTTATATATACACGGATACAATATATGGTAAATGAAGTTTTTTACTTTACGGAGAATGAAAGAATTAAAATATCAATCGGGCTTAGAATCATAAATAATGCAGGTAAATGCATTTTGTTTAACGTACGCTCGCTTTTGTAGCTATTATCTATAGGTACAAAATTTTCTAAGTTTAAAAAATTTTGAAAAGTATCGGTCGCGCAATTAATGGTCGCGGTCGGGTTAAAGAGTGGTGACCTAAAAGAAAATTTTTAAGAAGAATTAAATTACGATATATCTGTTCTGAAGCATAATGACCGCTTTTTGAGGGGTCTCCTTATAGAGATGATCGCCACGAGAGATTTTACTGTAAATTAAATCGAGTGATCCATGATTTAGTCACAGGGTATACATGTAATCAAACACATCGAAAGAACCAAAAAAATCATATAATTAGCTAAAGGTTAATTTGACATTTTTTGAATCGAGCGTGAATGGACTTGATTAATAACTTCGAAAGAATTGCAAAAATTAAAAATTGATTATATTGTCAAATTTCTCAGGTTGCATCACTCTTGCTAATCACATGGAATGCTTTCGAAGTATACTTACTTATAGAAAAGTTAACATATCAGCGAGCATGGAAAATTTTAACAGGGATATTAAAATTTGTTTTTAGACTTTGATTGTTTGTTTAATATATCTTCGTCTTATACTACCCCTATTTAGAGTCAAACTTGCTACTTATTACGTATTAAATGCAAATTTCCCTTTTGTTAACGGTACCTACGTCTTTTGCCGATAAATGTCGAATGAGAATATTGTTTAGCTAAAACGAATTAATTTTGAGGTTTTTTACATCCTAAACGATTTAATGGCACCCCGTGATGTACACGAACGGAATCCTTAAAGTTTCAAGATCATTTTCTTTATAATTTTAATTTCTTAAAAGTTAACTTTGGCTTAAAAATGATAAAAACCAATTAAAAGGTAATTTTTTGCCGATTGCAATTCTCACTATAAAACGTGTACTTTTAAAGGCTTAAAAGGAAAATGGAAAAAGCTTTAAAATTATGGTATACACGATATGACGCGGCTTTAGTAAACAGAAAAAGTTTTAAAAGACCTTCACACCAGCTCGCACCCCTCTGATAGCAGAGCTTGCGGATCACAAATGATTCGTGGAAATTTTGTTCTTCTGGAGGTAAATATCGTATCCTAGCACTGCCGGCAGCGGCACTTCACAATCCAAAAAAAAAATCAAAAGCTCTATTTGACGACATTTGCAATGAATTTTTAAAGTGTAAGAATGGTCAATTTGACATAAACTTTTTTTTAAGAAAAAATTAATAACTTAGCAAATATTTTAGTTCCATGGTTATTTGAAAAGATGTTTCTACATACTTTTGCTAGGAGCCGAAGGCCTTAAACGCGAAAGCGTTTATTTACAAAAAAATGAACAAGTAGTTATTTCATTATTAAGCGGCATACAATATTGATAAAGTTATTTTAATGATGGTAAGGGAATTAATTTTACTTTAATTTACTTTTTGTTCACAAAGCAATTTTGTTCTGATCACACCATTCTAAAGTTTTGGATGTTTTTAAGAAAATATAACTTTTATTATGAATCGAATGTCTTAAACGCAAAGCACTTAAATTATATAATGAAATTAATTTCACAGCAATGCATTACACAAAATCGCGAAGCGATTTTGTCTTGCAGAATTCGCAAAGCGAATTTTGCTAGTAAATCATTAATAATTTTCTAATGCAAACAAAATTTATCCGAAAACTGAAAAGTGAAAGTGCTCGTTCAAAAAATGGCATTTTTTCAATAATCCTAACTACTTGAAAAAACATCCAACAGTATGTATTTGCGGTTAGTCTACTACAAGAATGAAGTCAAATTGTTGATTTTATTGGCAAAAAATAACTTAATTACAAAAAAGATTACTAGAAATTACGCAAGTGATTATGTTTTTAGTGTAGCACAAATATATTTTGGTAGTTAAATTTAAAAATTAAATAACAGTAGAATAAATTTCAATAAGAATTAAAGCACTCCAGTTATTGTGAAACCGAAATAGTAATAAAAATGATAATCCTAAAAGCAAAAGTTCATAAGTACATCTGGTCTTTAAGTTCAAACAATAATTTTACTATTTTACTATTCTTGGAATTTAACCGAAAAGAAATACAAATTTCTCAACAAAGAGCAATTTTCAGGCCTCATCACATTGAAATGCGACACTGCGCGTTTCGTCAATTGGCTACCCCGAAAGTGCAAATTCTCGATATATTCGAATCAACTATGAAAAATTACCCTAGAGAATCATGTCAAAAACAATGCAACTGTTCCATTAAAACAATAATCGTTTAATTTTTCAAATAAATAAAAGAATCAAATGTAAGAAGTATTTAAAGATTGATGATTATTTAGTTATTAGGTAACAAAGAATTTATTTCGAAATCTTTTAAAACGGTAACAAAGAAATAAAATACCTAAAATTGAAATTCAATCGCCTTTATAGAGCACCTACCCGCATTCTTCTGAAATCAGAGAATACAATTATAAACACTCTGGAATATAGCAGGCAGTCAAGCGAGTTCATTCTTTTCGAATCACACATTGAAGGGATGGCAATTATTCTATTGTTAGCTGACAGACTCTACGAAAAGGCAGACCCTTAGTTCATTACAGTATTGTCACTTTTCAAATAGTTGAAAAATATGGGTTTCAAAAGAATTATATATCTATACAATTCGATATTAACACAGTTGAGTGCTGACTGTTCGAAGATACGTTAAAATGAAAAGCACGAAACTTCTTTCAATCATTATACACTCAGATCTATAAGATATGTTTTTCTCTGTAACTGACTTGCGAATCAGTATATCAGAACCATTTATAAATCATGCTTTGAAAGATTGTATCTACCATGTTTTCGGCGTTCGAATAAATATTCAGCTTTTCTTATATTTATATACGACTAAATTAGGTTGAGTGCGCCAGGCATAGAGCCTCTTTTTTTTTTTATAAGCTGATCGTTTGAAATGCATACTAAATATATTCAAAAATTAGAAACATACATAAAATATGAATTGCAATCAGAGTACAGTTTTAACTTATTTATATTAGTAATAAAAAACAAAGTAATTTTTTCCTCTAGTATTCATTGTACGTTTAAAATTACCATTGGTACACAAAACAAAAATTTTAATAGAAATAATGAGCCAAACTTCGTTAATATAATTTCTAGTTTTGCAGTTGCATTGGCGTTAGGCAGTTTGCATTTTCAGTATTTATATAAGCACTGTCTCAAATTGCAACCAGTACTTTACGATACAATAAAAACAAAATTTGTAGTAACGTATAGAGCTGTAACTTACTGCAGTGGTTCTTCAATTTATTTTGTCAAAATTACAGAAACCAAAAAGTTGTCGAACTTTTAATATTGAATCAACTACGAATAGTTAGCGACCGTCGTGTGGAAAGCAAGCGGTTTCTGTAAACGGTTAATCAAACTACCCAGTTCAGACTTCAACTAAGCAATTTGGGCTTACAATTAGCAATCTGTCGCAAAACCGACAGTTAGTAATTATTTTAAAATTAAGAAGGTAGTCCAGGCAATGGTAAAAACCGCTCGCTTTCCCAAAATGCTCAAAACATGCCTTAAACAACGATTTAGAACATAGTATTCAGGATTTGTTGAAAAGTAGCTACAGGCAAAATACATTTACCGATTCATAAAAAGTTTTAGGGCCAAACAAGGTTCGAACCAAAGTAACAGTGAGTTGCCAGAAAACGCAACGACAAAGACGGTGTTTATTCTGTATCTTCAGGGTACCACCGATCGTATGAGTAGAAAACACATCAATGATATCTTCAAATCTCAGAAGAAAACCTCTCCGATTCTTCCGAATCGTAAGTATAGAAAACCTACGTTTGATACATCCGGGAATTATGAAATTCCGTGTTTTTGAGAAAAAGTTTACATAGAAGAAACCGAGAAGAACATAAGCATTCGAATTAATGTACAAGAACGTTGCACTAAATATGGTAATTTTTCGCAATCTGCTTTGGGAGAACATTGGTCCGAAACGGGACTTTCAATTCTGTATAACAAAGCCGAAAAACTGGCAACCGCGAAAAAAAAAATTTCAAGAAAATATTCTGAAGGAAAGAATCCTAACAATTTTAGTCGAGACAAAGGTTTCCAAATTAATCCTATTTGTCGAACTACTCTCGCCAATTTTTTTTATTTTTGATGAATAATCCTGGATGCAAGGTTCCATTACATGAGTATGAGTGTAAGGACCCCCTGATCTAAAGGTGCTTCAGTATTAGAGCATCCAGTCCTGTAGATGCGTACTGAAACGTTTGAGAAACGTCGACTTTATGGTACAGAAAGACAAATACCTCAACTGGTATCGGTAATCGGGTTAATGTTAGTGACGGTGCTAAGATTAGTGGAGATTCTTGTGTTAGTGAGTGTTAGTACCAGTTCCAGAAGGTCCACCATCGATAGTGGTAAGTGTTTTAACCTACCATTTGTGACCAAAATTGTCAAAATCGAAAATACAATTCTCGAATAAATTCCTTTTTAGCGCTTAGCTGCTAGCTCAGCGAAAGCGACTGTTGTTAGAGGATAGTCATCTTGTTCAACTGATCGTAGATTCGTTCTAATTACTGTTGATGAGTCTGTCTTACTTATAATATAAAGTGCTATACCTACTTATACTTATTTCCACTATTCGGTGTATTTTGCAGTAGATAGAACCGCTTAATTACACTGGCACACTAAAAAAGTGGTCAGTACTTTTGATCAGACCCACCTAGGGTTATGTATTTCGATGCCCTAAATCCGAATTTGAGATCGGTTTACCCAATATACCTCTAAAATTTTGAGTAAATTGCAAACAACTGCAATTTTTAGCCAATTGAAGCAGTTTTTTGCAATTTACTCAAAATTTTGGCTGTGTACGGGCCAAACGGACTTCGGATTTGGATTTAGCGCATCAAAATACATAACCCTAGATGGGTCTAGTCAAAAGTACTGACCATTTTTTTTGTGTGCTCGTGATATTTTTGGGTTTGTTCTACTACTTTTTTACTATGTTTTACGATTTTGGATAAATATATGAATGATCGAGATTAAGAGATTATGAATTTAGATTCATCTCATCAAAATATACATATAAGGAAGATTTGATGTAGTTTAATCAAATTTTCCTCATTTTCATAACTGCAATTTTTAGTGGTTTTTTGCAATTTACTCAAAATGTTGCAGGTATATTGGGTAAACCGACCTCAAATTCGGATTTAGGGCAACGAAATACATAATCCTAGGTGGGTCTAGTCAAAAGTACTGACCACTTTTTTATTTTTGTGTGCCAGTGTTAGTATTATTTTGTCAACTGTGTAATTACCACCACACATATGTTTTATTGACACCAAAATCAAAGAATAACAGAAATAAAATATTTCTTTTCGTATTTAACGTGTTTTACATGCATTAATAAAATTTAGGATCTGCACCACGATCCACTTTTAACATGCTCTGCCATGTAAAAACTATGTTTGAAAAATTTACTTCCAACAGGCATGCTCAGAAGGTAGCACTTCTAAAGCATGAGATTTACACGCACAACTTTTTTTTAATTTTCCATTTTTTTTGCAGCTCCTTAGCCCGTATGACTTTAGACGACTTAATAAAAATTAAAGTATGTTAAAAAGGTTTATAAATGAGATAATTCCTATTGGTAGTAGTTTTTTAGTGATAGTGAACTCCATACAACAACGAACACTGTTTAATTTATTTACATATTTGTAATTATTTTGTTTCTTCTACATATTTCAGCTAAAACATCTTAATAAAAATTGATATACTTTACGGAATCTTCACAATGTCGTAGACATATTTCTTGATACTGATGACGTTATACGATAGCATTTTGGTGAGTATCTTTTAAAAAGTTATTAGTAGTCTTTGTATTGTATATAAAAGCAGTTATATGTATGTACGTATTTTGTTCCCAATTACATTATATAAATATATCATCTTTTGAACTGTACAGTGAAAGGATTGGCTATAAGTAGGACATTGAAACAAAAAATTCCATAATATGCCAAAGGTCACAACTTTTATGAACAAAAATGTACTTTATGAATAGAAGTAGGTAAATTGATATTAACACAGATGAATTCCAAAGAATCACTAACCTTCAAAAAAATTGGTCCCACCTCTCACATTTCTTTAAATAACTGGTTAGATATTCAATCGAACATATTCAGTTAATTTGAATTTTTTAATAAACGCAGGATTATTAACGAAATAATCGGTTTGAAAATCAATTTTAATGGATGCATTTAAATCTTCAGCGCATGACTCAGTCGGGATTCTTGCAGTTATACGGGGCGCATAGTGGTAGCTGTATAGGTCGTTGACTCAGCCACATGGCGTTAAGCGAGGCCCAAATCGCATTCCAAGATATTTCTAATAAGATTCTTAATTTTCAATTTTTAACCTTTCATTTGATCACTTGATTTAGATTATCATAAATTTGGTCCTTAAAAGAAACGTATAATTTTAATCTATGAAAACGGTTTCAAATGTTATCGAAGAGTTAAAACCGACAAACAATTCTAACAGATTATAATTACACAAATTTATAATTAATTTAATTACCTGTAATTTTTGCGTGTGACCACATTGATGACAACAGTATGATAGGTATTCAGGAAAAGATGGCATTATTTTAAAACAATCTAAAGTGCTGCTATATTCGTTTACTAATTTCTTATAGTGCACTCTGAAAATGGGTCTTCCGGAATTCGACAAATTTTTGGTAAGTCTCCCCATAGCGACTTTAAAACATTCTTTATACACATAACTCTAAACACTTACATATTACATTTCACTTTATTTAAAAAGGAATTACGACACTTTGGTAGTTCAAAAACGTTATTAAGAAACCAACATAAACAAAACGAGTTATTTTCCGAAATTTTAGTAACATACATTCTAAAATTGTTTTATGAGAATTAAACACTGTTACTACCGTAATACTTGAAGTGCACTGAAGAGAGTGGTGTTGGTCAGGTTTCCCTCTTTACCTCTCGTGAACAACACCAATGGAATGTTGTCACTGGTTGCCGATCTAAAACGAACGTTTCTCTGCATACGGTTCACAAATGCATAGCAATTTGTTGCAATAATTATAAAAAATTGATTGAAGTATTATTTTCTTATTGAATAAACATATCTATACCTTTTATTTTAAAATAATGTAATTTAAAGTATCTAAATTATTTTCCATTGTTCTCTGCAAAAAACATAATGAAACAGAATAAAAAACACAAACACGAGCAAATTGTTAAGTGAACGTATTATTAAGTACCAATTACAATTACTATAAGTGGGTACAGTTGCCGACAAACATCCGTATTCGTATTCTAAAATGGTAAAAATTAACGGTTTTACTTAATTATTGATTCATGCAGCTGTTAATTGCATTTCTCAAAAATAATTATGTTAAACCTTTCATGTTATATTATTTTTTGGTAATAATTTATAAAAAAATATGTAAAACGACAATATGTATTTACATTAATTAAAAGGACAAGTTCAAGGTATTAATCAACATTTTTTAACGTTGCATCAGATATCTCGATATTCTGTAAGAAATTCCAAATTCATCTTCCACTTAGCAAATTTGTTAAAAATGTTAGATTTTCGTATTTTACTAAGAAATATATCTAATTAACAAAAAAAACTTAAATTACTGTTTCACCGCGATACATGCTATAGCATTGTAATTCACCAAATTTTAATTTAGTATTAAATGTGAAAAATAAAATACAAAATATTAATAATATGAAAGAGACTTTCCGGTCTCAATAGTGCGGGTGTTCTGGCATGTAGTTTCTAAGATAACATACAAGCTTTATAAATTCCATATTTATGCAAGATAAAAAACCTCTAAAACAATAGCGAGGTCAAATCGAAAAATCCCAATAACTAGATAACGGGGGGCGATGTTGCCTTCAAATTCTCAAAAAAAGTTAAACTACTATAAAACTATGATAAAGTAACATATACCATGTTATGGGTCTTGAAAATGTGGGTACATTTTTTTAATAGCTAATTGAAAAAGTGAAAAAATAGGTTAGCTGGCACTTTTCAAACTTCAATAACTTCTAAACTATTAGTGATTTGGTTTAGAGATTCGTCTTTTTCATATCATTTTACATTTTATATAGTGATTGTTTAGTCAGATTTCAGGTCGTAAGACGATTAAGAAACGTAGTATATAGTCAGATAATATTTTAGATACTTTTGATTATATTTTTTTTATTTTTCAATAATTTTAATTTGGTTTTTAGAATCGAGATATTCAATTAAATCCTCATCTAAACTGATAGCTTATTTTAAAATACAAGATGGTTTTTTAAGATTGATGACGTTGTGAATTTGTGGCCACAGTTTTCAGTGTATTTATCGTTTAAATGTGGTTAAATTGCAAGAGTCTGACAAATTTCGTTGTCAAAGATCTAGGTCAACTCGTGAATGTTTTTAAAGGGCTTTTCATTTTGCGGTTATGATTTCCGTTGTTGTATTTGTGTCTTTTGCATTTATTTTCGCTTTTAATTTTACCACTTGTTACATGTTGTATGAAAACAGTAAGTAATATAAAACAGTTTTTTTAGAATTATTAATGTGACATTGATCATGCATATTCCATACACCCTTAGCAAACTTCCATCCAACAGATCTCATCCAGTACTACCAACATAAAAATAAATCAGTATTGTACTAAATTCAAAATGTCCCCATTTTTGTAAAAATCGTCCTATATATAATGCCAGGGTAGTAAGATCGGAAAACCAAAACTGCTTTTAAAATTTATTCATCCACTTATATATCCTCGTATTAACAATTTTATATTTTGTCACCTTGTTATATTCATTTTAAATTTTTACTACAACTTAATTTTAGTAATTACAGAGCAATTTAATTTCCTAAAAAAATTGTTACATTAAATAAACTTTTTTTAAAAATCAGGGCACATTTCTAAAATAATTAAAATTTGCAAGAGCACTTTAAATTTCAATGAGATAAAATTAGCTATGGCTTTTCAAAAATACAGATTTTAAAACCGCAAATGAATAACTTTTAATAAAAGAAACATGTATTTTTAGTTTTATAATCATTGTAAAACCAGTTAAATTAAGACTTTTTAAAATAAATTTAATTTGAAATGGAAATAACTAAAAATCAGTTAGGAATATCGAAAAGATTGTAAAAAATAATTCAAGCAAAAAGAAACGGTCTATAAAAAAGAACCTTAAAAATTTTGCGATAACTTGGATAGTTTCGCGGAAAAAGTCGAAAAATTGTGGATCTGACTTTAAATTCAACTTTGACCTTAAATAACTTTTGAAAGAACAGATTTATCGCAAAACGGCAAAAGACCTTTTGTAAAGCGTTCAATTCCCTACAAAAATGTGTTTTAGCCTTATCAGTACACCAATCCGTTGGTGAGTTACAAAATGGCATAGTTTATAAAAAAAATCACATGTTATTTAAATAGAAAATAGAAATTTACAACAATGCAGCTCTTAATATTAATATTTGAAAATACCAACTTTGACAGTATTTGTCTTTCATCATATGGAATAATATTTTCGATATCACTTTTGGAGGAAAATAGTTTTTTTTTCCCTACAGTCTATTGTACCTAAGTCATAGTTTAGCTATTTACAATGTCAGGATTGTTTGTAGTGTAATATATTTATAGGAAATATAAAAATTCCAATAAAGATTTTTTGTCATAAATTAACCAGAATCTATATTAGGAAATTGTCTATCAAAACGTGTTTTTAGCATCATGTCTCATTTAGATACCAAATACTGCTTTTATTATTCTGTCAAACATCATAATTATATTTAACTAAATTCTTGTTATAAGATGAAGAAGAGAGTGATGGGTCGCAGAAATAATTCATAACAATCAGTTATAAAATCATAATATCTGAAGTTTTAAGATAATTATTGTAAATAAGATTTTGATAAATGCAATTTTAAACAAAATTTTATTGGACTCACAATTTATAAGAGAACTAGTTATATATAACATCGTACTGTAATAAAAAATATTTAGTTTTTAAATAATATTATTTTTGTTAACACATTATAAGTAAATTTATCTTTTGGTAAGTAGTAAATAAGTTTATTCTATGTAAACTACTGTTTGTAAAAAATGCAACACCATTAAGAATCATCAGAATTAAATGAAATTTAATACACAAAGAACTGGTGATAGTACAAATAAGTGACAAAATTTTCAAAACAAAAAAATAATATTAAGTATCCGAAATCAGTATCTGGTATGGCCACCACGCGCTTTAATAAGTGCTGCTATACGACGTGGCATGGAGTCAAAAAGATTTTGAATGTCTTCCTGGGTAAGAGCATTCCACATTGCTTCTATGCGCACCCATAGTTCATCTATAGAATCTGTAGGACGAGGATCACGAGCGAGACGCCGACCAACCAAATCTCAAACATGTTCAATAGGCGACATATCTGGCGAATACGCAGGCCACGGAAGAAGCTGTACTTGTTTTTCTTACAAGAAGTCTTGAACATTCCTCGCAATACGTGGACGGGCATTATCCTGTTGAAAGATAGCTCCAGGAATGCTTTGAAGGAAAGGAACGACTTCAGGTTCCAGCACTTCACTAATGTACCTATTGTGGTTCAGATTACCCACAATTCGTACCAACTGTGATCGTCCATGATACGCAATCGCACCCCAAACCATAATTCCAGGAGTTCGTCCTTTATGGCGTTCGACAATACACTCTGGCAGGGAGCGTTCACCGGCATAGCGTCTAACACGAATACGCCCATCATTGTGCCACAAATTGAAACGGGATTCATCCGAAAACACCACTTGTTGCCAATCTGCACGCCAGTCTATATGTTGGCAAGCCCATCGCAGCCGCAGGCATCGGTGGTTTTGGGTGAGAGGAATCCTGTATAAAAGAGTTCTTGCACGAATTCCATGGTACAGCAGACGTCGACGAATTGACGAAGCAGACATTGATACACGTGTAGCGGTTGACCAATGTGCTGCCAACTGTCTAGATGTAGCTGTACGGTCCATCAGCGTCATGCGAACCAGGTGTCTATCATCGCGCGTTGATGTCACTTTTCGAGGTCCACTCCCAGGTTTTCGGGTTGTCCGATTCTCGTCGGTCCACTGCTTCTAAACTCGAAAAACTGTGCTGCTGTTCTGCTGCACACGAGTCGCTATTTCCCGATAAGAAAATCCCCCTTCACGAAGCCCGATGATTCTCCCCCGTTCAAACTGCGTCAGTTGTTGAAACGTCACTTTTTGCCGTCGAGCAAGTATAGTTACGTCTTATCTAAGGTTTACCATAAGCTACCATAAACATGACTACTGTTAAAGTCTAATTACAGCCCTCTATCTGTAGAGTTTTTTGCAGAAGTTTAGAAGGCTTTGCTCAGACCACGCATGCGTGGTTGTTCTGAAATTTGAATCGTTTGGATAAAACGATATACTTTGCATTTACTGTAAATTTCAGCTTAATCGCGGCATTCCTTCAGGGTGTTGCATTTTTCACAAACAGGAGTTTAGTTTATAATGCACATCGTAATTACATCAATAAAATAAGAGTGACAAGTTTAAAAGTTCTAACTTATTGAATACCTTTGATACATCGAGTAGAAATGGCGTGCCAACAGTAGCACAAAACGCGAAGTTAGTAGACATTCCAGTCATTGTTCAATATTGCAGCAGTACAATACGATCCTGTTTTTAGAATACCGAAGTTAAGAGACAATAGAGCGCGGAAGTATTAAAGCAGAAATAAAATGCCAATTAGAGATTCCAGGCTTGATATAATAAGAAAAAATTATAAAGTTTTTATATTCATAATTACGTTATAGTTATGTTTCAAAATAAACAAGTTACCTGGATCGAACATTAAGGTTTGGTGAAAATTCTTTTCATATTTCTTGACGTATAAGGTCATTCTAATATTTTTCCTTTTTTAGTCTACGTCTTTAACAAATAAACAAAAGGCAATTATACATTTGCCTGTACAAGTATTTTTAGGAATTATATCTTGTTTTTTAAAAAGTGGAAAAGCGACCATATATCCGATAGTGTAGGTAAATATTTCATATAGTACTCATTAATAAAATTCAAATAAAATTTAACCTACTCTTTATATTTATGACATATTCTGAAGTTAATTTAGTAAAGTTAATTATCATGAATCACTTAAATAAACTTAGAATGAAATAAATTAAAAAAAGGAATTATTACGTCTTACGCGTATGAAGTTGCCTTTATCTTTCGCATCCGATGCATTTATAGTGGACATAAAACGGAAAGGGCATATACGTATGAGCACGATGAAATTTCCGCCAGCGAATATTTATTCCTCACTCTGGGAATAGGTAGGTACTTATGAAGTACTACGATCCTGAAAGTTTAAGATCTCTAACTCAACGTGTTTTCGAGAAAATCAAAAAATAATTAAAAATAAAAATTTTTACTCGGGAACGGCTTAATCGATCTTGATAAAATTTTAACCTGTTATACGGGTACAAAAATAGTATCCCAAGAGAAAATAGCAGTCCTATAAGATTTCATTATCCAGTAAAAAAAAATTTTTTTTCAAAAATCTTTTTATTTAAGTACAGTAGACGCCGCTAAATGTGATTACTTTGGTATCTAGTTAAAGTGATTCTATTAACCGACTGATAACAAAAAGCGGAAGGCACAAGCAAAGAATGTTATATTTAATAAAAATATTTTTGAAAAAAAATTTCTTTGACTATAATGAAATCTTAGACGGCTGTTATTTTGTTCTGAGACAGTATTTATATGCCCCTATAACGTATTAAAATTTTATCAAGATCGATTAAGTTGTTCCCGAGTAAAAAAACATTTTTTTTCAGTATTTTTTGTTTTTCTCGAAAGCACGTTGAGTTAGAGATCTGAAACATTCAGGATCTTAGAGTACTAAGAAATCCTGAATGTTTTACTATTCGTCACTTTGGGGATATGTAGGTACATACTTATGAAGTATCATACCCCCAAAAGCCTGATATTGGACTACACTTGCCATGTATTTTTCGGATCGGATAATTCATAGAGAAAATAAAGTTGTTCTTTACTATATTTTTAATTAAAATGTTTTTTTCAACGTCATATTTGCTATAAAATAAAATAATAAACATATTCTTTACCATTACACCAAGCACCATGACAAAATCGTTAAATAAATTAATACAATCGAGATTAAACTTAATAAAACACGAAAATACTATAAAATATTGTAGTAAAAATTTATAATTTTTTTTTTTTTTTTTGGCAAAATATGATGGATTTGCTATGCCCGATCAAATTGGGAAGTAGGAAGAAAGTGGCATAAAACAGCCAGTTTTAAAAAAAGGGATAAATAATATAAAAGGACATAAATAAATCAATTTTTTTTTGAAATCTGTAATTGTTCATGCATTTATGTACGTAATGTCATAAAACATTTTTCAAAATTAACGATATTTTTCTACTTCTGATCCTTTATAAAAAAAATAAAATTTGGCTTTTTCATAACCTATAGGTATTGAAACAGCCAACCCAAGTTTTGAATTAGCCATGTTCTTATTAAAGATTAAAACTGCACATTAACGAAGATATTATTTAATAATAATCTTAAGCTATAATTTTAGATCTTATATAATTATAAAACGTTTTAAATAACGCAAATTCTGGATAAAATATTGACTTACATAAATCTAAGAAACTGTCAAAAAAATTTGACGTTTGAGATCAATCATTGCAAAAACTTAAAAACGTTTTTAGCAAAAATTATGCAATTTCCCTTTTACGCCACAGGATTTATATGCCCAACCATTACAACTTTGCATCGGTATCACTCTTGATTGCTGTTACTACAATTATTATTGCATTTTATGCAATTAAAAGGTGGGTCTTTCATTACACTGCAGTCCGGCTCTTTCAAAACATATTCTCTCAAGAAACAACATCTCGAAAATTACTATGAAATCAAAGATTAGTCTACAAAATATATACGTTATTAGAAGGCCTAATGTATCTATAAAATTATAGTGTAATCATATTATTATTAGTTTTGTACGTATAGGCGTTAGAAAACAAATAAACTGAACTTAAAACCTTACTTTTTGACGACAAAATCTTCAATACGTCGTATCGGCGCCGTTTATTGACGGTGAACGGTCAAATTTTTGTGGGGGATATCTGGCTAGTGTTGCTATCTTAAAATAATAATACATAAACGATTCGTATGAAAACTACCGCGTAATTAATAATGGCTCTTTCAAAACTTGGCTGTTTCATGCCACTTTCCCCCTACACAATGGGGCATCGATTTTTAAGCCCCTTACATGATAAATTTGTTGTCTTTTGCGTGCTATTAGTTTTCTATATATCATCGAGTGCCCATATTTTTCGATTATGCTTATGCAATCCAGGTGTTTTATAACACTGGCACACAAAAAAAGAAAAGTGGTCAGTACTTTTGACCAGACCCACCTAGGGTTATGTATTTCGATGCGCTGAATCCAAATTTGAGGTCGGTTTACCCAATATACCTCTAAAATTTTGAGTAAATTGCAAAAAACCACTAAAAATTGCAGTTATGAAAATTTGATTAAACTAGATCAAATCTTCTTTATATCTATGTATATTTTGATGGGATGAATTCAAATTCAGAATCTCTTAATCTTGATCATTTATATATTTATCCAAAATCGTAAAAAATAGTAAAAAAGTAGTAAAACATAACCAAAAATATCACAAGCACAAAAAAAAAATTGTCAGTACTTTTGACCAGACCCACCTAGGTTTATGTATTTCGATATGCTGAATCCAAACCCGAAGTCTGTTTGGCCCTTACACCCCCAAAATTTTGAGTAAATTGCAAAAAAATGCTTCAATTGACTAAAAATTGTAGTTTTTTGCAAATTACTCAAAATTTTAGTGGTATATTGAGTAAACCGACCTCAAATTGAGATTCAGGGCATCGAAACACATAACCCTAGGTGGGTCGGGACAAAAGTACTGACCACTTTTCTTTTTTTGTGTGCCAGTGTAATTATTGTACACATTGTTAACTTTAAATATCGTATTTACTCGATTAGAATACACATACGCCTATTAATTCTGTTGTATCTGTAATCGTGGGTCATTTGATAATCGTTGACGTCTTATACTCAATGAAATACGATACCGCCCATGATAGTATAAAAAACTATAATGTTATAAAAACAAGAAAATATAAAACAATTTGAAATAAACCTTTAAAAAATTATATTTTACAATAATATATGCAAAAGTTTGTAACTATAGTTTGAACATTTTAGTATTTGTTCGCTTTTTTTACTTTAAAAAATTAAGGTTCTCATAATCGATTAAATACGGTATTACTGATTAAGTGTTTATACATACTATCTGATTTTTAATTAATTCATATAAAATGCAGAAAGTCCTAAAATAAAGTTTTTATCTATTTGTTGACTATCTTAAGCTTTTATCTACCCTTCGCCACAGAATAATAGTATTTGTTAAAGTAAGTGATAAATGTAATTTTAGGCCACAAAGCAAGCATAAAGTTGGTGTTATCGTAATACAGTGCTATAAATTTCAAGTGGTTTTAAAAGCATCACAGTAGTTGGGCAATATCGTTATTTTCTACAGAACAAAATAACAATTGGAAGAGCTAATGAGATTTTATCTATTACAATTATATAAAGCGTCGTTTACACTAGTCAAGCTACTTGAATTCAAATCACATTCGTCCAAACTTTTTAAATTCAAGATAGCGTTTACCAGGTTTAAATGAATACCATCCAAGAGATTAAAAATGATAAGCCAAATTTAAAAAAAATATTTTCTTTGTGAATAATTTTGATTAAGTAACTTTTAAATCACTTAAATAGAAGTCAACAATATTCAAGTTGACTTGACAGTCAAGTCCAACCTTCCACTAGAATTAAAAAGTTAAAACCCATTCAACTTATGTCTAAAACTTGTAAGCACCTGAACCTATAGTTCAAGTCAACTAAAGTACCACATTCACATTATTGAAGTGATTTCAAGACACTTGATAAATTTTTTGAATTAAAATAATTCAACTTGTGTAAATAACGTTTAAGTAAGAAAACATGGGATAAAATAGAATATGTTCTCGAATAAATCCTATTTGTATTATAATTTTTAGGAAAAAATAACTGTGTTAATAAGGTGTTCATACTAGCATACATTTCAAAATTAACCTTACATTGTTAAAAAGTTTAATGAGAATAAAAATATGATAAAACAGTAAAACAGCAGCAAACAAACCAGCAAGATAAATTAATAAAACTGAAATAGATCGAATGATACATATTAACGTTAAACATTCAAACACTAGCCACAAAACCAAAATTAGCAAAACTCGAATAAGAAGATAAAATAGATAGTAATAAGCCTCGTAGCAGAAGTGAAAACTTGATTTTATAGAAAAACGAATCATATATGTAGGTTCAGTACTATCTCTGCATGTTACGACCTCAGAATCTTTTCAATTTTCTCATTTTTAAGATCTTTGTTCAAACCCAAATTAAAAAAAAATGATTTCTATCTATCGAAAGCTTTATATTGCTGCCCAAGTTTGTGTAGTGTGCGTAATTATGTATCCATGTGACAAGATCTATTTGAAATTCAATTCAAATAATACAAATTAGCAATAAATGACAATGAAATAAACCTAATAATGAATATTTTCATCTTAATAAAATGTATATATTATACGTTTTACCTACTCTTACATGCACACTTACAAATCTTCATACCAATTCCGTGACATAAGATAAGACCGAAACTAATTTTTATAATAACCCTTAGGATTTGACGAAGTCGCTATATTCTCGTAACATGCAAAGTTAGTACTTTACTCATTTAAAAAATGAAAAAAAGTAATGTGGCACAATAGTATTCATTAACAAGAAATTAGGTTGCACATTGTCCAATTCAAAGTTATATTGAACAGGGTAAAAATGGAAAACAAAAATTAACAAAAAGTTTCAATGGAAATTAACAGAAATGCCTCAACAACAAAATTTGGTAAAGAATAAATTGAAGAGATACACCGAGAGTTTCCAAACTTTGTTGAATAAGAATCACATTTTTGCAGGTCAACTAAAAATTATAAATTACGTTCCATAAAAATTTATACTATATGAAAAAAAGTTATAAAGTTAAATTCTCTAGAAACTGAAAAAACTATCGTTATAGCGTTTTCTAGTTTCTTATATTCTGTGTAAATCCACTTTTTGTTATAAATGCTATTGTAAACCACCCTTTTATTCGTTTTTTTTGCTTGTTAAACACTTTTGGATTAATCAATTTTGACCCTAATTTTTTTTTAAATTTAGTTAACTGTACCTGAAAAAGTAGATAACGTGAATTATTCTTATGGTTATTTCAATGGATGCAAAAATCGTATGTTCTATGTTACAGTTGTGAATGCCTAAGCGGACCACTTCATTACCTCGAAATAGTTTGAATACGTGTTCAATATATTTTATTCCATAGGTAAAATTCAAAGAATTGTTTTTATGGAAATTTTAGTGTTTTAATACTGCCAAGAGTTCTTTATTTACATTTGAAATCAAATTTGGTTAATAGGATGTATTTACGTATGTGAAATATTATGAGGTGTTGTTTATTATTATCTATCGTTTTTAAAAGGAATACAAACGATACGATATGTTATTACTTTCAAAATACTTAATTTATTTTATGAATGTCTGTATAATAATTTATAGTTTCTATGCTCTATACGTAAATCCAAAGTGTAGAATGATTATTTAATCCAGTTAAATTTTGAATGAACAGTTTTTGTGTTTTAAAGGATAAACGAAATCGTGTTTAATGAGTGTTAGCTGGGATCTTCCCTCTATCGCACATCCGCGACGGTTCTTTCGACTGAAATCGCGGGAAACTAAACATTCCGTGCCGTTCCCAAAGAAACATAGATTTTAACTTTAATCCTACTAACAAATACATGTATACGAGATGTAGAAAAAATTCTCGGAGCTTCCATTAAAGGAACATAACTTATTCAGAAATATGCTTCTGGTTATAAATGCTTTTACAAGTAGTTCAGATAAAAATTTTTACTGAGGCTAAGATTTTATAAGAGCGAAACAAGTTTTTTGCGAAACATTTCGTGCAGTATTTTGATACACCTATAATGGCAATAAAATAAAAACTGTTAAAAAAATTAATAAAATTATTACCAAAAATTTCTAATAGTTACCTTCCCATGAGATTGCGTGCTAATAATAGCTTTTATGTGCGAGATTTTCAAGCATGGATGATTTAACAATAACTGGATGTTAAAGCTTATACTCAGTGTCGTGTTTCATATGGTTTAACATAAATTAAATTCACCTGTTTTGAGTTTCTACTCTGCGATTAGCAACACAAAGTAAAGAGTCTATTATGATAATGCTTATATAGCATATACCTGTTATTTACTGCTATTTTGGTTACAAAAGCTTACTAGTTTAATTACCTGAAATTAATTACTACAGTTATTTAAAATAATCCTTGGGGAAGTAGTAGTGGCATACGTATACAATGTAGATATAATTAAATAACTATCTCATGAAGCACGAAGTATGCTATAAAGCAGTGCCTCTCAATTTTCTTCTCATTATGAATTAGTAAAATGTTAACTAATCTTACGTAAATTATATGCGGTTTTGAATAACTGCTTTATTTTGTAGATATTTTGTATAAAATTTTTCAAAAATTACAAACAGTTAAATAAGTTGGATCGAAAAAAAATTATTTTTAAAATACAAAATTGTAGGTTATAAAAAAAATTTAAATAAAAATTTAATAATTTGGCGTCCCACTAATTTTTAATATTGATAATGAATTAAAAAGTTTTATTTAACAATAAGAGAAAAACAATTTCTCGGCTTGGAATCTAGAAATGTCTAAAAATTACCGAATATGAACATTATCAACTCGATTTTGACTCTAATAAAAAATAGGAGTATGCTATTAAAATCGGTACTATAAAGTTCCAAGTAAAGGTATCACATGTTTACATATATTTTCTTTTTTTCCTGGATAGCAGTCTGAGTGTACAATTTCATGAAACTGCTGAATTGCATCAAATAGCGTTTGACGAGCAATTATTTAATTTCCAATTGACGCCTGTTGAAAAAATAATTCCAACCTAGCGACACGTTTTAGACCGGGAGCTGGATGGATTTGAGTGTGCAAAATGTGAGGACCGCATTCTGTGAATAGTTTTGAGCTTAGAAAAGCTTGCAGAATATGATTCTGGATGTTGCCAGGAAGTTTATTGGTCCATTTATTTTTTATACCCCATCCCCTTAGATATCAAGTAAATGGATTGAACATATGCTTTGGAACCATTTTAATGATTGTTTTAGTGACAATATCCAATAATTTCTTATGATTAAAGATACTAATAGCTAGTCAATCGAAAAAAAACAACAAAGTTAAAAATAAAAACAAAAATTGTTGATAAAAAAATTATTTAATACGAAAAAGCAAATTTTAACATAAATCATCAAAAAAAATACAAATAATCTATCTTTTTTATTTTGAATGTCATTATTAATACATTTGCACAACGAAATACAATTTAATTCCAATTTTTTGCAAGAACAAGCCTTTATTTGACAATTTGATGTAAGTACATTTGCAGGGCTGAATCAACAATTCTGGAAATGTTAACAAATGTAAATGTAGAGCAGTTGATGTGCAAATTATTTTTAATAAATTTAAGCCGAAACCGATATTTTGAAAAATTAATTTATACCGAAATTTATCAGTAGTAAATTTTTTTTTGAGAAAAGATAGATGCAAATTGTTTCTAATTCTGTTAAATGTTCGACACTCAGGTATGGATTTCCTAAATACCTTAGAGCTTTTTGTACAAAATCCAATGATGCAGCTTTTAAACTTTTTTTTTGAGCCCAATGTGCTAGTTGAATCGCAACTACTTAGAGACTGCAATGCTGGCAAAATAAAACAAATATTTTCGCCAAGGGATTGAGTAGCCAAATAACATCTTGAAAGTATTTCTTCTTATAAGAACCGTCGAACCATAGACCTAACTTATTCCAGAAATAAATGCCCAGGATGCAAACATCTGTATCAGCGCTAAGGATTATGATATGGGCAGATTGGATTTTTACTGCCTGAAATATGTGACAAAACATCCTTGAATCGACTTCTAAATGGTTCGAATTTAAGTCAGGTACTTTAAAAAATGAAGAGCCATGTAATTTGTAACATTTTGTTGGATCACCAAATCCTCCACAAATATATAACTCGCAATCTTCTTTTATTTGTGCATATCTAAGATCAGCAGTACAGAGAAATTGAACGAGCTGCAACTTATTTTTTCAAGCACTGGCTTGAAAAGAAATTATTACTATTGCTGGAAATTTTTGTGTGATCATTTGAAATTATAAAATTTTTAATCATTTGACCCTTACTCCGTAAAGTTGACTCAAAATATTTTATCGAAATATCATCATATCTGTCAAATACAATATCTATTTGTTTTACATTTGGCTGCAAGAAAATATTATGGATTCTTTTGAAGAATGCATGAGCAAAATCGTCAAAAGTGTTGAAATTTTTTAATTGTATTCGATGAACAAGTGCCATACCATCAACAATATAAATCTTTGAAGTACGTAAATTTAAAACGTCTTGCCGCGTGTTTATACCACATTTATAATTGTTTCCAGTTTCAAGAGCTGGTTCCGATTTTGGAGATTTCTTCTAAAATTCATCTGCGTCAAAAAGGTGCTTGCAGTAATTCAAAATTTGCGTTTTGCTCAGTCACAAATGTAAGTTGCACCCCCCTGTACTGACTATTACGAACGCTATGACGCATTGAAGCGTAGAATGGGGAGAAAGTTGGGGAAAAGGGAAAGGGACCAGCACAGCGGTTGGCAACATGGGTTTTTTTTGGTTGATGTCTCAGGTAAAAGAATTTGGGCATAGTTGCCGGTCCTCACATTTTGCATACTCCACTCCCTTTGGCGCCTGGACTATTTGGTAAATTCTTCTAATCACAAGTTGAAACAACAAATAAAAAAAAATAAGATTTTGGATGTAAAAAAATGCGTAGAATTTAACTTGGTAAACAATATTTGGGAAAATTGTAAAACATTTTAGTAAAGATGCCTGAAAGTTTGAGAGGATTATTCATTTGTCTCCCCGAAAAACTCTTTCACTAATGCTTGTAACATAGGGCAAATGTCGCAACCATCGGATGGTTAATAGATATAATTTTCTTATATACCAAAAATTAATTAACATAAATTCAGTATCTGCATTTATTATTTCTTTGTATTAACTACAGCTCGTGTATTGATCATTTCTATTAAAAAAATAATGAAGTATTATATTTATTAAAAGATGGTAAATATAGTTTTTTTTAAACGTAGATTATTATAAAATTATTATAAAATCTGTTTACAGAAAGACTAGAGCGATTGATAAATATATCAAAGTCGTGATTTTAATGAGCAAGAGTATGAAAACTGTGCGTCGATTTCCCAAAAAAAATTGCAGTTATAATGCAAGTGTAGGTCGACTATAAACGACTTTTCATTGTTCTCCTATTTCACTTAGATTATCCATGTGCCCTTTCCTATTCTTTGGAATTTTGTCATATGGATATCATCTTCCAAAATCAAATTTAAAACAATGTTTCTTAAAAATGACAAACAACTAGATATAGTACAATCGAACCTGGATGAACGAGAACTGGATAAGCGAGATAACTGTATAACTGAGCTTAATTGCCAGGTCCCGTCATTTTAACCATAGGAAAACTCTCCAAATGAGAAATAAAAACCTCTGTAAGCGGAAGTCGGGCATATTTGTCTTTTTGAATTTTGTGAAACTAACGTGCCCATGGTTTGCCTAAAAGCTAACGTAGGCATTTCTTTAAGTAAATAAATAACATTTTTTTAAGTAAATCACGACAATAATAGTAATGCATTTATAACATTGCTTTATTAAAGAGGCATTTACATACCTGTCACTGTTTCCTGTATTTTCTTAGTCTTCTATAAGTGAGATAAATCACGTGTGCTTTATATGTGAGAACTTGACCAAGTGAAAAACCTACATAATTGAGAAAAGATTTCCGGTCCCTTGAACTCTCGCTCAACCAAGTTCGATTGTAATTAAAAGTAAAGTTTTATATATTTAGCCGGTTGCGTGATATTTAAAAAATCAGTGGTACTTTAGTACGTTACTTCAGTTACGCCAGTGATATCTTTTGTTCAATTAAATTTGTTATTTTCGATAGAAGCTATAAACTTGCAGAAGTCAGTGTCCACTCAGTTAGATAAGAGAATAGATACGGTAGTAGTTGCCAACAAGATGAGTATCATCTAGGAAATAGTGGGCTATAAAACGTCATCCATACGATAACAGCCAACCAGCTTTTATTACAAAAAAGCGACTATTCACTTTTTGCAATTACATTGCATAATGGTCAATTAACGAAACAATTATAACTTTATTTTTATGATTTTTAAAATCGTTTTCCATTTTAAAGGAACTATGAAATTAATTTAGAACGAGTTAAAGAATATTATGGAGAATCAGAATTACAATGAATTGTAGTCTCAAATTAAACTGGTAGCTTTGGTCGATTCTTGAACTTGTGAGGATGCAATTAGATTTAAATTTAATTGCTTCCCCAGCTTCATGTAGGATTAGGAAGGAAGCGTACAGAATCTGATAAAGTCAAGATGTATTCTAAAATAATCCTTATTGAATTTTTTAAAAACATTAAATTTATATTAATTCTATCAACTAACTTAATAAGAATTTGTTAATACTGATTAAATTATTTTCAACTTTACTTGTTTGTAACAAGGGCTATTTAGCCCAGGTCATTTTTAGTACAAGGTTAGATAGGACAAAGTTGTGCTTCTTAACCCTGCGTATACTGTGGGGGTTTCAAAAGCCTGTTTGACATTATTAATCAAATATATCTTGAACAATAATTAATATTTGCGATAGCGGCTTCATGACTTTGTTTATTGTAGTTTAATATATCGTATGTAAAATACTTACAAGAAATTTTTTTAGCGTTATTTATATATTTAAAATTCTAGCAAGAAATACTGGCCAGACCTGCAAAGCCTGACGTGTTCTTGCAGTGTTCGCCGTTCTATAATATTTTCTGGTTTATGCGAGTGCAATCAAATTTTGTTATAAATACGTAGATTACTTACAACAATGTCAGTGTACAGTGAAATTAGTAAAGTTATGGTTTTATAAGGTTTTAAAATTGTTGCAAAAAAAACTTTAGAAGAGATTGGGGAAAGCAATTTCACAGAAGATGGTTTATCTAACGAAGACTTTGAATATGGGAATTGTGAAGAATCTGACTATATAGCAAAAAATATTAGTAGAATATATTTCTGCCATATTAAATGAATTTTCCTAATTTTAATTGTTTTTCTTTTTAAATTGTGTTTTTTCCCTTTTAATATGAGACATTATACCAGTAGCTACATACTCTTTTTTTCCCGGTTATTCATTCGATCGGTTCTATCGATAATTATTATTTATTGATAGCAACAGAGAAATGCTTTATTACATAGAAGAAAAAACGGAATTAGTGCCTTATTATGACGAAAACTAAATAAAAGTAGATTTTTTGATCAAATGGCCAAATAATATTATGTAAAGGCAGCTTCATGAAGATGGTTGGTTTTAACATTTTGAATATAACAAGAACCACTTACTATATTTGTTGGAATATAAAATGACCCCGATTATACGACAAATTCAATTTTTTACTAAAACTATGAGAAAATTGATATTAAAAAACTTCACCAAGATCCATCAGCTATACAAGAACAATGAAAGAACACATATCGTCCGCAAAAGTATATGGACTTGTCAAGTAAAAAATAATAACGTGCTAAAGAAGGACCTAAAACAGTAAAACTAAAGATGCATTTATTAATTGTAAAAAACCAGTGGACCATGTCCTTGTCCAAGGTCCAATATATCTCTATATCAAAATTCATCAAAATTGGTTTAGTGATTTAGGCGTGAACAGGTAACAGACAAACAGACAGACAGACAGAGTTACTTTCGCCTTTATAATATTAGTTGAGATAATTAAATTTTTTATAATATAAATTAAGTATTGTGAATCTTTCTTAAAATGTAGTGTGCACATTCGAGCTCAAAGTGGCACATTTCAATCTCGGGAAAATTAAGCGCGCCGCTCCGCGTCGCGATTCATTTGGTTCCCTAGCTCGGAAATGTGCCACTTTTCTTCATTCTTCGTTTTTATTAGATTTGTTACGTGAATTTTTTTTTTCAAATCAAACAATTAAAATTTCAATCAATTTTGATTTTATATTGGGTGAAAGTTATGGCATTTATTGTTTTTAAAAATTGTTCAAAATCAGTATATTGAGTAAATAAAAGTATAAAATGTCACATGCGATTTTATTGAATTACATGTATTTTAATAATAATTCACCTATTTAAGTTTTAATTGAGTTAGTCCTCCCATTTTAATATTATCTGTCCTTTTGCTTAGCTACGCATCCGTGTTCAACAAAGACCGTTTTTAAGTAATATGATAATAGTTATGTAGATTAAAAACCGTTCAAATTCTTTGTAACTTAAAAAATTTTAATCATGTCCTATGCCTAACCGATGGTCTAGAATAATCAATTAAATATTATTTGAATTCGTTCATTTAAAAAAGCGATAATCTTCTAATTAAATTTTCTATAAAACGTTGGAAGCAGAGTCATTTAAACGGTTCAGATCGTGCCCAAGATATTAAACAATGGAAATCATACTAAGAATTGCGTCACGGTTCTGCCATTTGCCTGCTGAGATATTTTTACTCTTCAATGAAGGAAATTTAATTTACATCATGTTTGCAAATGATGCAGAGTGTTTGCTTTTCTACGTGCAATTTCCTGTAAAAAACGCGGAACTTTTACAAGAAAGCTGTAGCCATTCAGCATTCTAAAGTTTTATATCCGGTTATAAAGCCTACAGAGCAGCTCCTAGTCTAAAATGAAAATTGCCAGACTTTTTATAACTTGAAATCATTAGTGACGGCTATCAACCTAAACAAAATTTTATATTATCTGGCGATGATGCTGAGTACATCAACTTATGGAACATTTGAGATTAAGTTTATACACACTCCGGAAAGTTTATCCCAGTTAATTGCTTAAACACATAAAAAGTAATTATTTAAAGTTTCCCTCGTAAATTATTTTAGTAGAACAAGAAAAAGGATCCGTGACTGGTTGGCAAATTGCTATAAACAGCTTCAAAAAAATTAAAAAAACTGTATTTTTGTGAAAGAAACTAATTCATACGATATTTTTACTTAATTAGGTTTATTGAGTTTATGTTGTCAGATATAGAACGACGATTAAATATTGCCACATGAACAAGTTGCATGTCAAAATTTATAAGGTTTAATATTGAATAAATAACTTAAAATAAAAAAAATAAAGTTTATGAAAAATGAAAAAAAAATTCATAGTCACTACGGATACATAAAATTACATATTATTTCCTGCATCACTAATGAATGAACGAGTACAAAGCAAAAAATGTGCATAGGATTCATTATGCAATAATAAGCACATCAACAATTAAAATCTCGGTAAGTGCATCATTTAAAATGTACATTCCACTTTGAAAATGCGTCTAAACCATTCACATTTTGTACAGGATTTGCAATTTCCTTTGAATACGAATTGATTATTTAAAAAAAATATTTCACATTTTGTATTTGTTATTTCTATCATGGTATCTATTTAAAATTGAAAATTGTAAAATAAATATATATTTTTATATACTGTAAATTCACTGGTCAATTACTATATTTATATGGCCAATAACTATGTTTTTTAATAAAAGGGCCAATCACGGTATTGTTTACCCATAATTAATTTATTAAATATCAAAATAGGAACTTACTAAAGCGTTTCTTTCATGTAGGTGGACATAAGTTGTTAAGCCAGAAGTACTTAATGGAAAATAAAAAATGCAATGCATTTAGTATGCAAATTGAGAAGTATTAGCGTAGGTGAATATCAATTAGGAATTTAAACATTTAAAAAGTATTTTAGGTAAGCAGATGAATTGTATTTATCGTTTAAAAACGTATAATAAAAATAATATTTTTAAATAGCAGTTTTTTTACTCATTTATCTGGTTGTGAAATATTAATTTTAATGTGATTTGTATAGTATTATGACATTTACCTACATAGGTATATATATTTAAGAAATAATAATATGTACTTTTAATTTTATTCTAAATTTAAATAATATTTCATTATTTACATATATAATATCCAACCTGAAATGGCTGTATACTTAGGACCGTTAATTGGGTAGTTTTTGAAAATCTGTAACAATAAAAACATTTATGAGTCAAACAGCGTAATCTAATTTAATTTTTAAATAGAAATTTAGTAAAAATTGTTTAGGGGCTTTTATATTCAAGTTAATTTTAAACATTTAATAAAACAAGTAAATGTAATTTACCGAAGTTATATAACAATTAGGTAGTCGAGCAAATAAGATCTTTAAACACATATTTAGTAAGGATCGTTCAATTACTGTTAGCGTTTTGAAATAAATTGTCTGCTCAAAAATGCGCGATTTTCTATCTATATTCCTATGTTTTAATACAAGTGTTCAATTGCCGCCGATTTATAACTCATATTAGGTTACAGCAGAAAGAATGTTAAATAAAAGTAATTTTTAAACAGCAAATGCCACTGTTGCCTTATATATATTTATTAGTCCTAGACTGGTGATAGTAGAATGGCGTTTTTGCTTTTAATTAGTAGTTTTAACTAATACATAAATTATAAGCATTTAACAGTTGAAACTAAAATATATTACTCTTTTATAACGTATGAATTGACAAAATACAACAACGTAACTTTATTTTATTAAGAAGGAAATCTATGTTCAGCGTAACTATTCCACAAACACCCAATATATTTTATTTTAAATCATAATGTTAATGTCCAATTGTTTTTTAAATATTAATTAAAGTTCACCGGAATTGGATTGTCAATAAAATCATCAACTATTTTTAAATATGCGACGTTTCGTTTCTTTATTGAAACTTTATTAAGTAACTTAACATGTCAATAAGTATGTCAAACATCAAATTCCTGTCAACTTTAATTAATATTTTATTTTTGTTCAAAATACAATGCTAATTAAAGACTAAAACGTTATTACAATGAATGCAACATCCGTTGCTTTTTATATGCTAGAAAGAACTACAGCCGAACCTCCATAAGTCGAACCTCGATAATTCGAATTTTTGATAACTCGAACTCAAACCTGTTTCCCTAGGACTTGCCTATCTCAACGTTAATATTTTTATATCGATAACTCGAATTTCGATAATTCGAATTTTTCGATAAATCGAAGCGTTTTACAATTCCCTAAATTCAAGTTTCCATTAGTAAATATTTCGATAACCGAAGTTAAATTTTAGAACTTTTCATAAAAGTACAATACCTGGTAGGATTAAAGAACGGGTTTGTTCGGTGTTATTGCTAGTCAAAATGGCTATTGTAAAATAGGATGAAAAGGTTGAAACCTACTACAAGTATTTGATGTTTTGACGTCGGCACTTCAATTGGATTTAAATACTAATTTATGTTTAAATGCTTTTTCAACAGTTATGAAATTTATGATGGTTTTACCGTTTCTTTTGCAAGAAAAGGATCTATTTTTACCTTTTTGTTTTTGTTCTGGTCGTTATTCGTCGATCAGGAGTACGATCAAATGTATTTTTTGTTGTTTATAGTTTATAACAGTGTGTAACAGAAAATCTAAAAGAATTAAATACTTTTTCTAAAATTATTTACCGATCAACAAGGAGAGTAAACGAAAATTAAAAAAAAAATAAAGGAGTGACCTTTTTCTAACTTGGAGAGAGCTATGATTGAATGGTTTTGGTATACACTAGGGTGGTCCTTATTCATTAGAAAAAAAATTTTTTTTCTAGTTTCACGGGCCACCACATCATTTGAAAATATACTATAAGCAACTATTTCAGTAATTTTTTTAAAATTTTTAATTGACATTTACGGGTCGCTACCAAGGGTTTAATTTTAAATAAAAACTCAACATCTCTACATTTGTTAGATTTTTTTATTCATAAGTCAGGATATAAGAAATACAAAATTATTGTTATTAGGGCAAAAGTACCGGTTTTAGATGCGTTCGACCCAGTTTTAGACACTTGAGTTTTATTTTGAGGTTTTTTATAAATATTATCAGCATTGTTTTTATTATAATAATAGCAACAATTACACTTAGAAGAGAGAAGAACTAAACATTTGCAGATAAGTTACTGATGGGGTGGTGATTTGATTTTTTCCTTACTGTACATATAGTCTTACATGAAATATAACAATTAGCTTTAAGCTGGATAGATAAAAAATAACAGTGTCCGTAAAACCGTAAAATGTCTTCCTCTTTGGCAGTAACTATTTAATTGGATAATAAAATTACAACATAGTACACTGCTGGCCAAATAAAATGGAACATGTTATAATTCAAAAACTAATGAATAGATTCTGGCCAAACTTGGTATATAATATTCGTATATTATGATATTCAAAATACAACATCTTCAAATATTTAACTTAAGTAATTAAATTTAAATTAATGAAATTAATGTAATTTAGGTGGACAATTTTTTTGGAACAAGCTATTTTTAATACATTTTTACACTACCATTATTATTTAATAATTGATGAAACCTGCTTTTCGTTCAAAACAATCAAGTAGACGTTTGTTAATGGACATATACACAGTATTAATATATTCTGAACTGTATGATTTATTACAGATACTGCCTTTCAATAGCAAATTTTAATTCATTTTTGAATTAAACTTAACTTTGTAGCGTACACTTTCTGACTTAAGTGTGACCATATGTTCTCAATAATATTTAAATCAGGACTCTTCGTCGGCCATTCTAAGACTTCAATATTGGAATTTTTAGCCATGTTGTTTGTCGAGATTTATGAATTGAGCAATTATTTTGTTGAAATACATAATTTTCATCATCAAATTGTTCATCAAGAATAGCCTTGGTTCCTTGAGAACATAAATGTATTGAGTAGAATTAACTTTGTCTTTCAAAAATTTAATCAAAATAGTCCGGTTGAACTCATCATGCCCCAGATCATGTATCCGCCTCCCCACATCAAACTCTATCTCTTACATTTTGCAATCAGGATCAACATACGTCGACCAATTATCAGGACCATCTAGGAAAATCGCTTTTATCGATGAATATAACAGTTTTCCAATCAATGCAAACTTGAATCCAGTGCGACAAGCCTTATATCGCTTTACCTTATGTCCTTGCGTGCGTTGAATCTGTTTGGTTAAGGTTTTGTATTTAAAATTGAATATATTAAGCTTCCTTTTAATTGTCCTAGTTGAGACATGATTTAAATAAGCTTTATTTTGAATACACGACTGGTACATCGCCTTAACTCATCGCTGCAATTGTGCACAACTCGTTGAATTTGTCGTTCATCTTGTTGAGTGAGCTTAGGCTTTGGTCTAGGAGTCTTTTTTCACCTTAGATTCATCCTTGTTGATAAATCTATGCACTGTTGATAACGATACGCCACTAATTTCTGACACTTTTCTGTAATTCAGATGTCGATCATAAAGGTCTTTTACAATTTTAATAAGTTGTTTAGGATGCATAATTAATATAAATAAATTCACATATAAATAAAAGACGTTTTGGGTTAGCTAAACACGTCTGATTTTCACCCAATTGTCAAATTATTTAGTGATTAATTCTGCTATCTATACTTGTTCCATTAAATTTGTCCAACGCAAATACACCATTTTATATAATAAATTTAAAAAACATTATTATTAGTTGCGTTTTAGTTATGATTTTTTAAAACCCAATTAATAATTATTTATAAAATACATATACAAGAAAGTTTTCAACGTATATTTATTATATCATACTTATTTTGTGTGTTCCATTTAATATGGCCAGTAGTGTATACTAGTTACAATTCTGTAATAAATATTGAGAATTAATTTAATTTTTTTTTCAATTTGCTACCTATTAAAAATTTATAAAATTAGTAACATTAATCCATATAGTTGTTATTTATTACATACGTATGTAATAAGTAATTTAATTATAAAAGCTTGGGTTTTTTAGTAATCTTGCAAAATTTTCGATGATATAGCACTCGAAATACGTATGTTAGTCGATTTTTTCTTTGTCTCATTAAGTTGGAAAGAAAATTTCAAATAATTTTTGTAAATAAAAAACGCTGATCTGCACCAGAAACGAATTTTTTTACTCTAAAAACTCTTAAACATACATATACGTATATAATCTTTAAAATTAGTCGCATCATACGCAACGAAAGAACAAAGCTAAAACTTACAGTTTAAAATAAGAATACACTCTATTTTTTCACAAAATTTTGTCACGTAGTAGCACTGTCAATTTTTAAAATGCGATATATTTTAGATTCTACGATACGTAAAAGTATATATGTATAATTTGATTTTAGTGCAATTATTTGGCAGTAAGACGTGCTATAATTTCTTTTCTTTGAATAATTACTCAAAATGGCCGCAAACTAGCGTTGGTCGATGAACCGGCAAAATGAGCATTATATCATTTATAATTTTTAAAATTTCACTTACCTACAATAAATTTTTTGTACGTTTTCTTAATCACATATTTATAATTTATCAGAAAATATAAATTTTTGATGAAAATTTTAACAGGTCCTTTATAAAAAAATAAGCCATCGTACAAATATATCTATATTCGCCGTTTGGTCATTTTTTAAATACATTTAAATAATATATTTTGCCAATGTAATCGAAAATGCAGTTTCAAAGGCTTTTTTGTGCACATCGATGTTTTCTTTTATTGTCACATATTCTCTACATATTTTGTCCGGATTATAACTTCCGTAAATGTCTAATTTAAACCTTACAAAATATAATACCAAATTTGAGCGAATATAACGTGATAAATGGCAATTTTATTCTAATTATCACTACCAAATTTTCTTGTGTTAATAGTATATTTTAGTAATAACATGTAATTTAGATCCAATGCTTACAAACATGCATAGTGTCAATGTTCCCTAAGTTAGATAAGTTAAATGGCACTGTAGGGACTGTAATTAAATTTAATAATCGTGATCAGATAAGCTTAGCTTCCCGTACTTGGGTATTATGAAGCTTACAGCTCTACCGCATTATATATGACCTCACGCATAATATTTAATGATATTAAAGTATGTCACATAATTACATAGATTAGATTAGCTAATTTACACATCTGAATACTGTTGTAATTTAAATTCTTTTTTATAACGTTGCAATTACGCTTTATTGTTACTCGTATTTTAGTATTTATTTATTATAGTACATTCTTAGAGGTTTGCTGCTATATGAAATAAAATAATGTAAATAATTCTAGTAAAGCGGATATAAGAAACAGGTTGCGTGTTCAACGATCAGTCAATTCTGTATAATTATGATCATAAATTATGTTCAGCGAAAGTTCATTGTTATTGTAGTGTTAAGCTGTAATTTGAAAAGAGTAATAAGGTAGCTATACCAAAATACAATGTTAAAGTTATCGTTTAAGAAGTAATAATTTAAACTACGATAGAGCTCGGCGAAGATTTATGTTACCGCCTTAATCAGGTTTATTCAAATTTAACGAAATAAAAAAATTCTTTTACCTGTTCAGGTGTGCGTGTTAGGAAACAATGACAGTACTGAATGCTAAAATGACCTTTCGGTTCTCTTGCGAAAAAACTGAATTCTGTGTGTTCTGGGTCACAAGTAGCGTAGGAGATGCGCCTCAATGCGTGGGCCATGTGCACAATCTGAAATAAAATGTATTTTTATAACTGATTTGCTTACATGGAGATTCTTTATATAAATAAATTAGAATTTATCAAATTTAAATTGCTGTTAATATTTCTATAAATATTTGCATCCACTTTAGAAAAGTATCATTAGGTAAACAATTTATACCACAGATGGCTCAATGAAACAAGCAAGGCACGTCACTAATAAATTTTTTTTGGCAAGATTAAGAAATAAAAAGCCCTGTTCTGTTTTTATTTCAAAATATTTTTTAATACTGTAGTAGTCCATTTGAAATACAGTAATCCCCCTATAACACGCTAGATTGGTTCCGCGTTATAGGAAAACGCGTTGTATGAGTATTCTCGTATAATGCGCTCGTATGACTCCGTATAACGTGTTATGTAGTACATAACACGTTATACGTTATACGTGTACATAATATGTACACCTTTTAGTAGATATATGTATGTATAATGAATGTTTTTAGAATTAAAAAACTAAGAAAACCAATTTAATAAAATAATTTACTTTTATAAGATCACAATTGACACAACGTGTCAAATCCCCGCGTTACATGGGGGAAAACACGTGTTATACGTGGAACCTGAAATCGCGTAATATGAAAACCAGTTATAGGGGGAATACTGTATATCTTATTTATGATATCTGCAAATTAATAATTTTTGTGTTGGTAGCACTTATTAGTTCGTTTACATATCGTTTCTTTAAATTAAGTAATGTGTTAACCTCAATTTGTATTAAGCTTGGATTTGGCTAATATCTGTTGTTCGAGAGTTTGTCTTATTAACCTGCATATGCTTGGTAATTTCGTATTGTAAAAAACAATTCTTTCCAGAACTAATTCCGTATTGTGTAGTTTTGGCTTCAAAATTATGCCAAAAGCTTTATGTAAGTAATCAAAAGAACTTGTATTTTGAAACTATAAATAAATAAAATATTTTTTTATTTACAAATGACCGCGCCATATTTTGATGACCTGCATTGCTGGTTTCGTTCACTCTTCTATATAATAAAACTATCCATTTCATTTATTTAGATAATAACTGGTAATTTTGAATATGATTGTTATTTAATATTAATTAAAGTTAACAGGAAAATGACTGTCAATAAAATCAACTATTGTTAAA
Organism: Sinopyrophorus schimmeli; assembly: GCA_036325965.1. Taxonomy (NCBI): domain Eukaryota; kingdom Metazoa; phylum Arthropoda; class Insecta; order Coleoptera; family Elateridae; genus Sinopyrophorus; species Sinopyrophorus schimmeli. The sequence continues at coordinate 5,932,590 of JARFIZ010000001.1, forward strand.
TATCCAACGTTTCGTTTCTATATTGAAACTTTATCAAGTAACTGAAAATTGAATTAAATTTTTTGGTTTTATTTTATGTAAGATGTCATTATATATGTATTAAACTAAGGCCTTGAGTATCTGAACATAAATGTACAGTTTTATTAATTTTGATAAAAACTATTTCATTTAAATTTCTTTTATTTAATATTTTAAAATACCACGTAACATAGAAACAATAATTTTGAACAAAGTAATTTCTTAGAAAAATCTTGTGTTTGTTACTTTGTAAAATTTTTTTACGAATAATTTCATAAATTGAATTGATTGAAAAAATACGATAACATTGATTAATTAGACAATACTCAATAATATTGAATTTAATTGTATAAAAGAACTAGATATAAATGTTGTTCTGTTCATCACGTTTTTTTTGTTTCTAAATATAATGCAAATCGATAGACTCTGTTGCCTAACCCTCTGTAAGGTTGGCATCATGCAGTAAACAAATAATAAGCAAAACAATTAGGATACATATTGAAAATAAAAGATAAAAAATAAACAGTTATTTTTTTTATAAATATTATCAAACATAAATTATTATTGTAATCTAATTATAGGTTGATTATTTTTTATCATTAAATTCAAACTTATTTAATTTTGACTAAAGTAAATTTGATGTCACACAGTTAAAGGAAATAATTTAGTTGCGTTGAATATGTCTTGCATGCTCTGTACATACCTACATTAATGTTGGCTATGGTATGAACTTTACGTGTTTCGTATTGAGAGACCAACAATTCATCTCCGTCTTTAAGGTAAACCAATGGAAACCCATTGTCGGGGTCTATACATAGACTGATAGAATACTCAGGAATTTCAGTAAAACAATTTTAGTTTATTAGAAATTCCGATGTCGTTTGCTTTACTGAGAAACAATTATTATGCAAACAAAACAACAGACATGTCAAGGTAAAAACTGGATTTTGTGAACAATTACTGTATGGATTAAGAATTTGCTCGAGGAAAGCTTTATTTTTGTCCCCCATATTAAATGTTCTAAATGAGAATTTTTATTTTATGCAGAAATTAAGATATTATTTGGAAATAGTAATATTTCTGAACATCATAGAACAGTTTTTCAAAATCAGTCATCATGCCTATTGTATCCTTTATCGATTAATTTGTAAGCTGAAAAGAAAGAGAATATCACAGCGCATTGATACAAAAAAGTAATAAAACCCAAATGTAAAAATCTATGTAAAATTTACTTGTTCTGTCGGTTAATGTTTTACATTCAGCTTTAGTACAATAGAGAGGTCATTCAGTTTATAGGTTATACAAAAGGAAACAATTGCCAATGTTGTGCTTATACTAAAATCCTAAATCGAAATTTGACCATTATAGTGAATATCATGCCAATGTGATCAATAGACTATTTAGCTTCTGGAAGGTAAACTCTGATCATGCTTACAAATGCTTGGAAAAATACATTTACCAATGTTGACAACAGCCATTTTTGATGAACGAGGATATTCAATTATAAATCATACACATGACATAATATTTTAATGAATTAGAGAATTTTCAAGTTTTTCTTTATGACGGGTTAAAAACGAACATTTTATTCCAAGCTATTACATTAACAGCATTGACCAATGAACAAATAGGTACATCCACTTTTCTTGCACGCTTTTGTTTTTCCTTAACTGGGTTTGGAAATATTCGTTTAGGTATGTAAATTATATGAGTAGGAAAGAAGATAAATATACCCAAATATAAATTTTGTACTACTTCCGGGCTAACTGAAAATGGTGTTAAGAACTTACTAAAAATATATAATAAATTACTATTTGGTTCATAAATAAATTGAAAAAAAAATCGTTACAAATTTTATGATGTTCCACCAAAGTACCACGAGACTATAACTCCTAAATTTTCTTTTTTTAATTTATAAAAATTGTATTACTGCAAATAAGTATAAATTTTGTTCTCCTTTTGATTTAACTAGAAACGGTGATAGCTTAACTAAAAGAATATTAATTATTTTTCAAAATTGAGAAAAACTCGTCAATAGCTTTTTAAAAATGTATAATAAGTAACCACTTTGTTGATAAATAGTTTATAAAAATATATTTTTTGTTTAGGAATTCTTAGGTGTTTTACCAAACTATCAGGAGACTTGTGGCGTTTTGGTGAAAAAAATGTTTCTCAACCAAATGGTAACGAATTATACTTTTTTGGGAAACCCTAGGCGAGATCTATACAATTTCCGGTTAAATTTTTATCCTTGTCCTTTTTTGAAATTCTTATTAGTTTAAGAGTTATATTAAAATATTAAAAAAAACATTATTTATGAACCAAATACTAGTAATTTATTATACACATTTAGAAAACCATTGACAAGCTCTATCCAATTTTGGAAAAAACAATATCTTTTATTTGGATAAAAAAGTTAACACCGTTTCAGGCTAAACCGGAGGTAGTACAAAAATTATATTTATGTTGATAGATGGTATAAAAAAAAACGTTTATATTTGTACTTTTTTAACCCTTTTAGTAGTTTTATAGTTAGAAGCTCGTGGAACTTTAATTGAGTCACCTGGTATATATTTTGAAATAATATAATATTGATATTATCTACATGAAGTATACATAAAAATGTATAGACTTAAAATAAATTTATTAGAAAGAGATAAATAAAGAGGGAGAATGGTTTGTTCGGTGGTGATGTATTAGTGACACTGTGGCGGCGCATCGTCGATAATGCGAGTCCTGTTCTTTCTTGCGCTAACGTAAGTAATGAACGAACACTGGAATTAAATTGCGTTCGTAGAATGCATTTCATTTTATTAAAACAGTAGTGCATTCGCACATTTAATTTATTTTATTGCATTTTTGTATAACTTTATACGACTTACAAAAAAGTTTAGCAGTAGCTAGTACCATTTATTAAATTTCACAAAGCTTTGTGTTTAATACTATGAAAAATGTATTTTTGAATGATACAAATATTTATAATGTTAAACATTTATTCAATTCGTAAAAATGCTTTAATCACTATTTGGTATTACCGAATAAATACGTATCTCTAAATTTTAGAGAAATCTTAAAAAAAATACAAAAACAATTTTCAAATGTCAATTTAAAAATAAATAATCAAAAGTGTGAGATAATCACAAAATTCACTTGATATATTGTTTAAAAAGTTGCTTTAAGAACTTTTAGAATTGTTGGTGTATAATTACGCTATAATCTTAAACTTAGTAAAGCATTGTGGCAAAATGCGATTACCTATTTACAATTCTGTATCGCCAAGTACTTGAGTTACTTTCTCTGCAAATGCATGTCTAACAACCCTACAATACGATGTATGTTGGATTTTGTTTTATTCATTACAATGCAGTTCTTTTGAGACTGGCAAGTTTAATTTAGAAATGTAATAGGAAGGAACTGATTCACTACCTAACCGTTAACAACAGACGCAGGAAATTACATCTGCTTAGAGATGTTCCCCTTACAAGGTCTCCAATCTTTTGACGTGTGCGTGTAATTAATCACCCCTGGAAAAAGCCCGAAAAGTGCTGAATGATTTTCTTTTGATCTTTGTATGCAATATAAAAGTTATCCACATTTATGATGCGCAAACTCTGAAGATGAAACAGATGCTTTCGAATTCTCTGGTAACATTTCAAATAGCCAAATAAATTAAGTAGTTTATACTTCTTTGAGAACATCCTTTGTTTATTATTCTAAGGATAATTTATATTGTGGGTTGCTATTTACTATGTATGTTTTCTTAAAGTTTTAGTTAGCTTAAGAAAAAACTAACTTCATAAATTAGAATTTTTAATTTATTAAGATCTTATTTACCAAAATGTGTAATATTATTGACGCACTGTACATATTTATTTAAAACAGATTTACAATATAAACAGGAGAGTTTTAAAAGAATATTTTAAATGTAGGATTTATTGCGTTTTGTAATTCTGTGTTGCTAATATATTTCTTTCACAGTCGTACGAAGAATAACGTTTTCCGCTTTGTACATAAATGAAAGTGAAATGTTGACGTTTTGGGTGATCATACTTTTCCCTTATGTATACAAAAGTCGCAAAAACCTTTGTTGTTTTTAACAACTAAGAAACGGTCGCTGCTACATATGTTCTTATTGTGACAAATTAGATATTAAATTTTTTTAATTATAAATTAATTTAATTTTTATAAATAAAAGCGTTTTATAAACTACAAATAAATTACTATAAAAAAATATCATTTTTTGTTTAAAAAAAAATTTCAACATTTCTTCTTTAAATATGCAACAATAAAAGATTACAGGAGTGTTATGGGACTTTGAAATAACTTCGAAAAATTTTCGAGATATGATTCTTTCTGATGAAATATATAGTTTCAACTTTTTTATGGCATTAGCAAAGTTTCTGTGGGAGCTGTCTCTTATTTATTAGTCACTGTTTTTCGAAACTTATTAATTGTGTGGAATTTTGAAATATTTACCGACAACTTTACCTTCGAATACAGAAAGCACGGTGGCAGCTGCAATATATGAGGATACCGAATATAAGACGAATCCAATTGTTTTGTTACCAAATCATCAGATAAAGTCAATTTTTGTTCAATATCGAATAGTTCAGGCAATTATTGTCCAAAACACACAAAATTTATTTCTAGTCGAAAGGTCACAATGTAGAATCACCCTTCTAGTGTTCTTTGTGTCTTTTGCGCCATGTTTTATTTTACGGTGCAACGCTGTAGTGGTTAAGCAATCAAGCGAAATTTCCATATGCACTAATCTGTTCTAATTCTTACGCAAAATTGATTTCTTTGTTCCATTTAAGGAAAATAGAGAAACAATTTCAATCTTTTAGCTTGTAAAGATTGGACCTTTATTCTTTCCACATACCTACATTTGAAATATTATGGGAGACCAGGGTAATTGTGTCACCTTAATGAAAATCTAGTCCTAAATTTCTTATTTCTGAAAATTTAATTTTGGTTCTTGCATATGTTCTGCTCTCAAGTAATGGCTTTAAATGGACTAAATCAAGTAAAAGCAATTCTTTAGATCTTGAGCCTGGTAATGAAAAATATAGATTTCAAGTAGATGTTTCATATTCACAAGTTGTGGGGTAATGGCGCTTTGGGATAGCGTTATTACATCAAGGATAGAAAAAAAAAAACACTACAATAATTAAAAATTATACACATATTTTATTTTAGGGACTGGAATAATGCCTCACATATTTGTCGGATTTTTATATAAGAATTCGCTTAGGACTGGTAAGGATTGAGTAACCGCACTATCCTTTGCGGTGTTGCCCCGCGGGCCAGACTTTTCTTCAGGCACGCTGAACGAAGATCGATAAAAATCGTAACATCGGAATGGTTTAATAATATCAATGCATTTATTGATCAAAATATTTTATGAAAATATAAAGCAATCTCTGCAAAACATTAAACGAATTATGATCTACTACTTCCTTTTCTAAGGCGTCGGTATTAGGTTGGAATAACCGAAAATTAAATATCAGGCAATAACGACGCATTTATTCAAGCACAGTTACCATCTTTGTTTTATATCCATGAATTTAGATGAGTATGTGAATTGCACTGTCAAATTCAATAAAAAACTATCGAAATTTTTTCGTAATAAGGTGGCGCCATTACCCAAGCTGGCGTCATCACCTCGGTCTCCCCTTATAAAATGCAATTGTTTAAATTTTATATATTAATACTAAAATATTTATTAGTCTAATTCTATCTAACAATTAATTTTAATATCTACATTAGGGTGGCCCTAATTTCGGGTATATTCGAATTTTTTTTCACGATAGTCCTAAATCAGTTCCAAATCTATAAAAAAAAATTCATGCCAAATTTAGGCTCTTAATTTTAATATTAACCCGGCCCCCCCGATAGCCAAAGTTTTAAATGGAAATAACATAGGAAAAGTTCTGTTATTACTTTGGAATTTTCGACCTCATGAACTAATAAACCGATCATATTGCAAATAATAGGACTTATAGCAAATTTAACGCTCTATATAAAAGGTCTCTTCTGATTTTTCGCTAACTTGACTGGTTCAAAAGTTATTCGAGGTCAAAATCAAAGTTCTAGTTAATTTTAACTTTTGAACCAGTCAAGTTAGCGAAATATCACAGGAGACCTTTTTTGTAGAGCGTTAAATTTGCTATAAGACCTATCATTTGCAAAATGATCCGTTCATTAGTTCTGGATCTTAAAAATTCCAAAGTAATAACAGAACTATTCCTATGTTATTTCCATTTAAAACTTTCGCTATCGGGGGGGCCGGGTTAATATTAAAATTAAGAGCTAAAATTTGGCATGAATTTTTTTTTATAGATTTGGAACTGGTTTAGAACTATCGTGAAAAAAAATTCGAATATACCCGAAATAAGGGCTACCCTAATCTACATATTCGTTATTTTAAACTTAGAGTAATATTATGAAAGTGCTGATCTGTGACAAGGATCAAATACGTATTCATATTGACATTCAACGACAGAGCATGTATGCTGCGAAGTTGATTAAGAGGGATTAAAACTATGATTTACAGTGCAATGTTTGCGAATGATATCAAATAATATTTCTATATATAAAACAACGTTCTATGGCTTAAACGGGGTTGTCTAGTGAACGTTTTGCTAGATTTAGTAAAACAAACCCTCAGAAAGGAAACCAAAAATTTATCAACAACATTTTTTCTGTTTCTAATAAACGTTAGATTTGTCAGATAGTTATGTAAGTATGTTTAACGATTTAATTAATATCAGAATTTCTATAAAAAATTATAATGACATAATAATATGTAATAGTATTTCAAAATACTCCGATACTTGGTAATTTTAATTTTGTGAATTACAATTTTAATAAATAAATATTTGTAATAAATATATATGTTAATATGGCAATACAAAAACCGATGAAAAAAGATTGCATTACAAAAGATGGGATTGATCCAATCACTTGGACACACAAATGTGATCCGCGCCTATGAATAAATGCGACCAGTATGAGGGAAATACATCTCCCGTAGGGCCATCCATCACTCAGCAACAGTTAACATTAGAAAAGCTTTTCCAATAAAACCGAATATAAATGTATACATAAAGTTAAAATAAATACTTTAAAATACAAAATTTTACATTGTAAGGATATACATTGATCAATTTAATACTCTTCTAAACAATTTTTTAATGCAGCTCAACTTTATAGCTTTATAATGAGTATAGAAGAGGAAAGTAAAAGCAATCTACTTCAGCAAAGACTTGGATCCTATTTCAAACGCTTTCAATGGTACGTGTGTATAGGGTTTAAGTATCGCATATCTTTAAGTGCGGGCCAATTTTCCACACGCTTGATCCTTTGCTGGATAAAAATGTTCACCTTTCCTTAAGAATTGTTGGATAACACACTACTCAACAGTATCCATTAGAACCTTTTAAAAATCATATGAGTATTATGGATGTTAAGTAGAAAATGTCATATAAGTTGAAAAATAGTATATGATCAAAGTTCTTTTACAAAAAAACTAGCGTTCATTGCATTTTAAAGATCGCATTTAAATGGAGTCAAAAAAAAAATATTTCAGTGTGCTTATATAAAAAACTTTGCAATCATTTCATGGCAGTATTCATGGCTGCATGAAAAAGTTCTGCATACCTGTTGGTCGTTTTGCATAACATTCTTAATCATAACATTGATTTCTTCATCCGGCTCGTTCTTTGAAAATCAATATTAAACTTTATAAATAAGTATAGGTGGTTATGCATTGGTTTATTACGAATTCAAATAATTATTTATGTTATCTACATAAATATTTTTATTTCCTTAGTAAATTGTTGTTAATACATTATTAAAATAACATTCTATAATTTTATCAATGTTTATTCTAAAATTAATTTTGGGAAAGATATGCTTGTTTTCAAGAGTAATATTATGTGCTTCGCAGGTATGATATAATAAAATCACGAAGTTATGTTACAAATACTTGACTTTTAATAAAATTGAAAATATTGGAATAGGAAATCATTAAAATGTAATGCTTTATTCTCGTAAATGGTTCTTGTTTACTACTTAAAAGTGCGTTTAAGTATTTCCTTGTAAATGTTGTCTGGAACGTTTTATAGTCCTAGGTTTTGGAGATAATAAAACCTGAACTGTTTAGAATTTCCTCTGCTTTTAGAATTGGCGGCGAATCGTTGATTTAAATAAATAACGGGCTCTTAATGGATTTGTTAATTTAATTTTCTTTAAATTACAAAATGCAAATTTAATATAGGTAGTAATAGCTCTTTTTTTGTTTGTTTGTTTAATAAAATAATTAGCTACAGTAATCTAGGTATTTTTATCTAATTATTGAGACCCATTATTTATAAATATTTTTGAAGTGTAAACGTTTTATTATCAAAATTGCCATTTTGTTAACATTATCCTTAGAAGAAAAAAATATAATATACATAATAAAATTGATTAAATACCATAAAGCGATCTTGATTTTAAATACAATTAGGTAATTGTTTTAGTATCCCTTACTAATTTATTATTATTTCTTACTGACTAAAAATAATTAAGAATTTAAATTGTCTTAGAAGTAAAAACAATATTATAATTAATATGTCCATATACGTTCAATTGTTATTACATTTAATATCATGAAAATATGTACCTACATATTTTTTTTTTGAATTATGTAGTTTAACTTTTTTAAATATTTTTCGGTTGTAAACTTGTGGTTTGAACTTACTCGTGAGTTAATATAGTACCTATTCATAAACATCACCACAAAATTTGCATATTTCAACAGCAGATAAAAAAGTAGTATAAAGGAGAAAAAGCAATAAAATAAATATTGGCTTAATTTTTCTATTACTTTGCACTAAATCGGAGCTCTATTTCTTATTACCTAGGATAAAAATTGGATTTAGTTGAAATTAGAATAGACTCATAGAACTAGTCACAATACCTTCATCATACATTAAGATTAATGAATGTCTTTAATGTTTTAAAATTTACAGTAAACTTCCAACATCTTGTAAATAAATACTGAATTATTCATATTTTTATAATATACTTGGTAAGAAACTATAGATGAGTTACCTGAAATGTAGCTCAGAATCATTCAGACTTTAACAAATATTTTAATCTTACAAGTCAAGATACTTCAGTGAAAGAACAAAGTTTTTAAAGCTGCTTAATTGGAGAGTTGTGTACTTCAATAGCAGTTTCAAAGTGCTGCAGACTGCAAGGAAAACAAACTCAGTAAGTTTTTACAAATTTACTGTATAGAAGAACTTTACTCTTTAATTTTACTTATATCAATGTATTTAGTTAGGTATTTAAAACTTTAATAAGTAGGTATGTCATAAATTAAAGTTTTATATAATTGATATTACGTAATGCTCACTACATTTTTTTAATCTGTAGAAAGCAAAATGGGACTGTAATACGTAATACTTAAATTACTGCCAATTTTTTTTTTCTTAAAGCGAAACAAATATTTGGTTCAAATAATAATTACAATTTTAATTAGGTTAAATAAATATGTTACTAATATAACTACACGGAGAAAAAAATATCCTTAATATAACTATCTAACGTACACCAAATTGACGTATTGTTCTGACAAGGATTCTAATGTCTTATTTAACGATATTTATAAGTCAATTTGACAATCCATAGTATGATCAAAACAGCTTTACATAGTATACTTATAATAAGGATTCGTTTATTTGTTCCAAGCGTTCCAACGAAAAGCTCTCGTGAACGTGTGCAGTATCCGTCGTGTAGGTAACTGGATAGTTAATTTGAGGATTTGAATAGCTATAATAGGGATACGTATGGTTATTATAACGATATTTTGTTCTCCGTGCATATCCGTTAAATCACTATGACAAGAATCTTTTGAATGTCTAAAACAGTAATACGGATTGTTACTATAACGATCCGCAATAAGGATTCACTGGATAGCTAAATTAGCTATACGGCGTATCCTTGTGAAAGATAACTATCCAACGGATAGCTATAATAGGGATACGTATTGTTATTATAAGGATATTTTTTTCTCCGTGTATAAATTAAGAAAATAAATGACGTACGTGTAGACAACGGAACTTATAAAATACAAATCATATACATAATTCCTATTATAAATTCTTTCATTACACCTTAGGACAGTGGTTTTCAACCTTTATGTATCTGCGCCCCCTTTAAAAAAAAATTGTTGCGCCCCCTTAATTTTTCTAACAATCTAATTTTATAAATACTCAAATGATATTATAATTTATTTAATGGGCTACAAAATAATATACAATATTATGTAAAAATTGACATAAAAATTTTTTGATACCTATTCGACTTTTTTGGTTTGTATTTGAAAATTATATTTTGGAAACAGCTGCATGCCCCCCTTGCAACAGTCTCGCGCCCCCGGGGGGCGCGCCCCACAGGTTGGAAACCACTGTCTTAGGATTATCCACAATCATATCGAATATAAAATAAAAAAATATTGAATACCTTTAGTACGGCACGTGCTTTTGTCAGGATTAATGCATTTAGAAATTCTATTAAAATTATCCATTATTTGATACCATTGTTAGTTATTTATTTTGTTATTACAAACTGAAAATCAATCATAAACTAAAAATAAAGGAACCCAAATATTTGTCAATGTTTATCATATTTCAAACCGTCACTGAATTGCCTAGTTTATTATTTATAAGAAATTGAATGAAGGAAAGTCAAAATTCGTGAAATATTAACTTGATAGGGAACAGCAATTGGAAGCGACATGGATTGCTCTAATCTACTTTATAAAATAGTACGTGATGAAGTAAGACAGATAAACTTTAAAAAGGAGAACCACAGAAAATAAACCTGAGGATATGTTTGTACCGCTTCGATATGTTTGCCAGAATCCGACCGTGCGTAGAGTTTCAAGATATCAAACGGACGCAATCTATCGATTCCCGATCAGGACACGTGCACAACAAAATTACTTTAGGACTGCAACACGGAAAATAAACTAATTTAATATCGTTTAGTTCAAATACGCTTTATTTTAAATTATCTTGTGTTTGTTGAACTTTAATTACAAAGCATCTCTTTTTGATGACCCTCTACTATGTTGTCTATTTATATAAATATTAAATTAATTTTAAAAAACGTCTCACCTATTATTGAAGTTATACTTCTTTTGGCGCTTGAGAGTTAAATATTAGGAGGCAACGGAAGTGGCGCGCGCAAATCTAACAAAAATTAAACAGTTAAAGTTAGCCGTCTATGAAAGTTAATTAATTATTGTACATCATGCTTAATTCCGTGCCACATTCCGATCTTGAGAAAATGAAGTGCGCCGCTCGGCGTCTCGCTTCATTTGCATCCCTCGCTCGGAAATGTACCACTTTTCCCTCAAACGCGCTCATCCTCATATCTATTGAATTTGTTTACATTCATTTTTAGAATCAAAAGAAACAGAATAATTTACCTAAATAAAACGACGTATGTGCACATTCGTGTACATTTGCTCTAGACCAGGGATGAGCAACAAGCAGCTAGCGGGCCGCTTGCGGCCCGCCAAGCATTTCTAAAATTGAATTTATTTTATCGACTTTCTTCCATCAATATATTGTTATAAAATTAATTATAATAAAATAGTAGTACATACTAAACCGACGCCAAACCAGCCCGCCATTACATTTACTCCTTAATTACCATTACCATTACATCTACCCCTGGACTTACAGGCTACTTCTTTTACAGGATTTCGCTCTATACACTTTACAAAAATTAAACCTCTAAGCATTTTCAAGAAAGTAAACTATTTAAAACATACATTTTTCCTATACAAGATGAGTTTTTTTAGTTATTTTTCAAGACAATTCGCTGTATGATACTGGATATTAGCGAAAAATAAAGAAATTTTTTCTATTTTTATACACAGTAAAAGTACCAGATCTAAAATACTCCTAAGGGGCCGTTCAAGTAATACGTAACGCAATTTTTAAAGATTTTTGACCCTCCCTCTCTCCCTCCCCCATGTAACGCGCGTAACGTTTTTCTGAAACCCCTCTCCCCCCAACCCTTAACGTTACGTAACACTCAAGTGACCTGAAAAGTGACCTAAAAGCACAGAATAGCTAACAACCAGAACGGCAACTCGTAGTATTTAGCTCAGCCCGCGCATTCTAACTGCGCATCGATATCGGCCATATTGAAAAGATAGAAACATTTGTTTTGATTCTAACACGTGTGTTTTTATTTATTTGCGGTAAACTGCCAAATATTTGTGGGCGATATCTGGCTTGTGTTGCTATCTTAAAATAATACATGAACGATTCATTCAAAAACTACCGCTTAAATAATAATGGCTTTTTCAAAACCTCGCTCTTTCATACCATTTTCCCTCTACAAATCACATTAAATACAGTTTCTTCTATAAAATAAAAATGGTTTTTTTAAATGTTAAGTGGCAGCAGCAAAAGATTTAAAAATATAAAGTACGTTCCTGAGTTTCGGCTACTTTATTACTAAACCGTCTCTGCTTTTCGCCTTTCAATATGGTCGTCGAGTGTCTGACTGAGATCAAACGCGCCGACAAGGAGTTGCCATTCTGGTTGTTAGCTATTCTGTGCTAAAAGTCTCAATTATGTTGCGCAAATTACCGAAAAGTTGCTAAAATATTTTTATATTTTTATTTAAATAAAAAAAACAATGTTACGTAACGCGATGGTCGTTCGACCATGCGTTACATGGGAGGGAGGGTGGTTCCTCCCTCTCCCCATCGCAGCGTTTTGCAACCCCCTCCTCCCACATTGCGTTACGTAATACTTGAACGGCCCCTAAACCCTGTTTTTCAGTGAAGACAGGTTCTTCAGAAAACTGGCAATTAAAACAAAAAAAATAGTAAAATGTGCATTATTCAGTCATTTATTTCAATACAAAATAAAAGTAGATGGGGTAAAACGTCCAGTAAATGACCGATTTGTAGCATCGAGAACTATTTTGATGTAAAAAAATAGTTAACAAATTAATAAATTGAAACCAATTGTTACAACGTAATAATGACTGATTAATTGATTAATCTATAAAAAACGAATAATTCATAAAATTTTGTCCCATTTATTGTAATTTTTAATTAAAGTTCCTTTTGGTATTTTATAAATCACAGGCTTTGTTGGCACTTACTAGGTGAGTGGCGTGGCGCAAAACTTGAGTGTGTAGCCCAATGCGCTAAGCGACCTGGGTTCAAACCCTCGCTGAAACCATCATATATACGCCTCATTCCCCTTGCAAGGCAGTGGGCAACCAGCAAGGGTAAAACTGCTTCAGGAAAGTTTTCCCAATAACACCCCTCGTGTCTTACGTTACGTCATACACAACAAAAAGCTCAATCGGGGAAATAGTTTACGCCTGGGTTCGGGCAAGGCACTTTAAGAAGAAGAATGAAATTACATCTAATCTTTTTAATTGCGCCCTTTAAAGCATTAATATTTTATTTAAATCTTGCAAACTGCAATATAAATTTAATTACTTTAGCTGTACACTTTTTATTATTTTTATTCCTTGCCATTAAATGAAAAAGGGACATGCAAGACTGCATAAAAAAATATATCATAAATATACATTAATTTTTTTAATTTTATAAATATCATTTCCGTAACGGTCATTCACTGGTAGAGGGTTACAGACTGCACAGTTTACCTTAATGCATATAGATTCTTATGAATTAAATATAAATACGTTTATATCATAAATACTATTTTTTTGGTGAACGAATGCATTAAAAAAATAATACTTATAGCCGAATAATTTGTGTACACTCACACCATTTAGTAATGTCCCTCAGTTTAGAGCCAGCGTATCGTTCGGGTCTGACGTGGAGCATAATAAAGAAAGCGATATAGCTTTAGCTTAAACTTTCCATTATTATTTTAAAACGCTGCAAATGATGGTGTTCACTTTTTCCAATATAATAATATAACAAAAATATTAAACGGAACAGAAAACAATTTTCTTTTCAATTTGAAAGAAAATTTACGCCATTAAATTAAAATGGTTATTAAAACTATATTCACATAATTGTTAATATTTAAACGATGCAAATTAACTGACTCGTAAATTTGTTAACACTTTTAGAATAGCCCTAACAAAGTAACTATTGAAATTCTTATAACTTCATACATATTTTTTTAAATTTAACATGTGCAGATCAACTTCAATTTTTAATTACCCCTATTTATATTTTGGATAATGCATTGGTTAATATACCTATGCGTAGTTGGGATATAAATACTATAATTGTTCATTTAAAAATAATTAGAATAGAACTTTTTTTATTATGGACACTTCTTTTACGGTCATTGAATCGAAGGAGTTTTGGGATAAATCCAACGATAAGAATAATTGATTGATCATTATTGTTACGTTGTTGTTGTTGGCGCCTTTTTATACCTGTATCAGGTTTAGGCGTTTTCCCCGCTTGAAACTTTGTTGTGAATGTTGTAGTGTTTCAAAGATTCAAGGCACCTACCGTTTTACATGGGTTGCGAACCACGGCAATTTCTAGAAAAATTTTCGAGCAGTTTTACTCTTGCCAGGTGCTCAGCCTTGCGAAGAGAAGAGGAGCGTGAAATTTTCGATGGTCGGCGCGGGATTCGAACCACTTCGAATCCACCTCGCTAGCGCAGCAGCCCAAACACTAAAAATTGTTACGTAATGTATATATTAACTATTTGATTAGAATTATTAGGTGCCTATTGAACGACACTTTATAAATTACAGTGCAACGCAATTTACAATTTATTCACAACCCGCATTTAAAAAATTGTAATGATAAGATAAAGATATACACCCGTACCTCGCCTTGCGTCGTTTCTTTTGCGTTTTTCGAAGTTGCGTCGCTACTTAATTAGTACTAATTTTCACCGTGCGTCGTTAGGTTTTCGAGGTTGCGTTGTTTTGGGTTCGAGTCTTTAATTTTTTCTTGTTTTTAACAGACGGCTCCACTTTTTTCTATTTTTTCTTAATTCACATTGCGTCTTTTCAATTTGCGTCGTGTTTTTGGAACGTAACTCCGACGCAAAGTGAGGTATGGGTGTATTTTAAAATAATGAATAAAATAATGTTGGGTCATTCCATATGAAATCAACAAATTTGAATTAAAAAGTGTGCCGTATGATTTTTAATTTTAATAAAAAATTGTAGTTGATCTTTGTGGTGGCACATTTATTTTTTTATTGTATAACTTCCGATCAGTACCCATCCGAATTCAAAAATTGGGTCATTTTCATACTTGTACATAATGAGCTCTAGCTTTTATTTAGAACAGGTATTGAAATGGTTGTTACTTTAGTTGAAAGGGTCATAAATGTGCATTTTATATAATACAAGAAAATTGAATTAAAACAATTAGGAACAAGATGGTGACCATCCGAAATTTTCACAATTTTTCTCATTTTAGGATATTTGATTGAACGCTGTGTCAACCCTTTTGCATATTAAAATTGATTTTTTTACAATAAAGTACTAACTCTTGTGATGTCGTGACATAATTATTATTGTCCTAGAATAAAATCTACGAAAAATAAAATTGTGAAAATTGATAATTTTGTAAATAGCTCAGCTTTGACCTCAAAAAATCCATGTGGAGGAAAAATAAAAATATGAAATTTTTAGTTTTAATAAAACCTTATCATTTATTTTCCATCCCTTTAAATTTTTTAAAATTACTTCTATTAAAACAAGAAATTTTTGTTTAAAAGTTTCTAAACTATAATTTTGGTTTGGTTTTTATAAAATTATTAATTAAATTTAATTTAATTAATTATTAATAATAATTTCATTTTCCCGAATAAATTTTATCAATTTCAATTTTTAATTAATGACGGATTATCATTTCTTAGGATAAAAATTTTGGATAAAATAAAACATTTCGGAATTTAATTTTATTTTGAAATACATTTTAAATTTTTACTTTTTTTAATTAAATTATCAAATAAATTTTCCTAAATTTTTTTTTTTTTTTTTTTTTTTTTTTTTTTTTTTTTTTTTTTTTTTTTTTTTTTTTTTTTTTTTTTTTTTTTTTTTTTTTTTTTTTTTTTTTTTTTGTTTAAAAATTTTATTTTTTGTAAATCCCAAATTAATTTTCGTTAGTGAAATTTAAATTTTATTAATCATAATGTTCACGTCCAATATCTTATAATATGTTAATGTTCACTGGAATTGGACACAATAAAAAAATTGTTAACTTGCAACGTTTCGTTTCTTTATTGAAACTTTATCAAGCAACTGAAAATTAACAAACTATAACAACAATAACTACAAGTATTTTATAAAATAATATAAATTATAAAATACCTTAACAACACAAAAGGAAGTTAACCATTAAAACTCAATAATTCTACATGTGTCAAAATGAAAGATTTTTAAATATGAAAGATTTAACTATGATTCTAAATAATTACATGAAATTTTGTAATATGATTTAAAAAAAGAAAATTATTTGATTTTAATTTTATTTAAATTTTTTAGAAATTTTTAATTTTAATTTTTAATTTTTTTAAGAGATTTTTTAAAT
Organism: Sinopyrophorus schimmeli; assembly: GCA_036325965.1. Classification (NCBI taxonomy): domain Eukaryota; kingdom Metazoa; phylum Arthropoda; class Insecta; order Coleoptera; family Elateridae; genus Sinopyrophorus; species Sinopyrophorus schimmeli. The sequence continues at coordinate 5,949,184 of JARFIZ010000001.1, forward strand.
AAGGCCTTATATAAGAAATTTAAGTTTTATTAATTTTAAAAACCATTTATTAAATTTTTTTATTTATTTTTTCCTTAAAATGGAAAGTTTTCAAATTAATTGATTCCAACAAAAATGGTGCTAGAATCTTTTTGTTTGGTTTAACATAATTTTATTTTAAATCATTTTTTGTTTTTTAATTTTCTTAAGTCTTTATTTTTTGAAATGTAATACTTCCACAGCTAATGGTTTTTATAAATCAAACCAATTTTGAAGAAAGGAAATCTTTTAAGAAAAATGATTAATTGTTTTTTTATAAAATCTTTTTCCACCTCTTTTGGTTAATAAAACACATCATGGAAGATTCAAGGCACCTACCGTTTTACATGGGTTGCGAACCACGGCAATTTCTAGAAAAATTTTCGAGCAGTTTTACTCTTGCCAGGTGCTCAGCCTTGCGAAGAGAAGAGGAGCGTGAAATTTTCGATGGTCGGCGCGGGATTCGAACCACTTCGAATCCACCTCGCTAGCGCAGCAGCCCAAACACTAAAAATTGTTACGTAATGTATATATTAACTATTTGATTAGAATTATTAGGTGCCTATTGAACGACACTTTATAAATTACAGTGCAACGCAATTTACAATTTATTCACAACCCGCATTTAAAAAATTGTAATGATAAGATAAAGATATACACCCGTACCTCGCCTTGCGTCGTTTCTTTTGCGTTTTTCGAAGTTGCGTCGCTACTTAATTAGTACTAATTTTCACCGTGCGTCGTTAGGTTTTCGAGGTTGCGTTGTTTTGGGTTCGAGTCTTTAATTTTTTCTTGTTTTTAACAGACGGCTCCACTTTTTTCTATTTTTTCTTAATTCACATTGCGTCTTTTCAATTTGCGTCGTGTTTTTGGAACGTAACTCCGACGCAAAGTGAGGTATGGGTGTATTTTAAAATAATGAATAAAATAATGTTGGGTCATTCCATATGAAATCAACAAATTTGAATTAAAAAGTGTGCCGTATGATTTTTAATTTTAATAAAAAATTGTAGTTGATCTTTGTGGTGGCACATTTATTTTTTTATTGTATAACTTCCGATCAGTACCCATCCGAATTCAAAAATTGGGTCATTTTCATACTTGTACATAATGAGCTCTAGCTTTTATTTAGAACAGGTATTGAAATGGTTGTTACTTTAGTTGAAAGGGTCATAAATGTGCATTTTATATAATACAAGAAAATTGAATTAAAACAATTAGGAACAAGATGGTGACCATCCGAAATTTTCACAATTTTTCTCATTTTAGGATATTTGATTGAACGCTGTGTCAACCCTTTTGCATATTAAAATTGATTTTTTTACAATAAAGTACTAACTCTTGTGATGTCGTGACATAATTATTATTGTCCTAGAATAAAATCTACGAAAAATAAAATTGTGAAAATTGATAATTTTGTAAATAGCTCAGCTTTGACCTCAAAAAATCCATGTGGAGGAAAAATAAAAATATGAAATTTTCAGAATATGTAGTTCATATCTTCGTTAATAAAGACCAATTAGTGCCATTCTGTTATTTTCACCTCTTTAGGAAATATTTTTTAAAGTGCTACTTTTATACATAAATATGAAAATAATCTGGAAGTTTGATAATTTATAAAAGTTTTCTAACTTATTTAAACTATTAGAATTATGTCAATTTATGATAAAAATAATCAAATAAAAATAAAATTTTCAAATTCTGTTATTTATTAAAAATAATATAATAACAATAAAAACACACGATCCTATCATTGTTTTATCCCCATCTCAAATAATAAATTAAAAGTGTGACGATATTCTAGCTCAGAAAATCTCAAGATAGTAAAAGTTTGCAATGAAAAATAAACAATTTCTGCATATATATATTTTTTTGATAAATACCAGAGTTTAAAAAATGTTGACTTTTATTTGATTATTTTTATCATAAATTGGCATAATACTAATAGTTTAAAGGACGCAAGGAGGAACATAACGAATAACTTCCTGAATGAGCAATTGGTTCCACACAATTTTTCCAAGATGACTTAGTAACAGTTGATTCATTGCAGTCTAATCGCGTTGGATATGGTGCCAATTATTTAAGCGATGGTGCCACACTCTATGTGTAGCGTTGCACCAAGAATTAAAGTGTTTACATGTGAATTGTGCAAAGAAAATTAACTATGTCAACTTAGACTGATGTGTGTTATCTTAACCACATAAATATGATTGATGTTTTCTTATTTTATTTCGATTATTAAATGTTCTATAGCGTCAAGATTTTTTTGTGCTTTGTAAATAAACGTTTTAAATGTATAACCTTAGATTTATTTTTACCACCTTTGAATTTTCAAATATTTGCCTCAAAACAAAAAGTATGTCATCTTAAGCACAATTCCCCTACAACACAACACAAAATACTAGAATGATGGTTTGTAAGGCCACAACAAAAATTTAATACCTACCCTTTGGTAATATTTTCGATTTTTCAAGAATAAGATTTTTGGTGTTTTACCAGCATGAAACAATAAAGTTACAAAGGGAAGCTCAAGTAGGTGAATCACATTTTCGGTTTATTTAAAATATTTGAAAGAGCAACGTCCATCTCGGCACAAGTTAATATCTTAAGTCTAAATCCCTTTCTAAGAACAAATTTAAAATGCCCATCTTGACATAAAGTGATTCAGGTATAATTGAAGAATACAATGGAGTATACATACTAGGGTGTTCCAACAAAAACAATTTTTTTCACTATCACATGAAAATTTTTCAGAATACGTCGAATTAAAAATCTGTCCAAATTACATCTCTTAATTTCAATTTTAAGAGGTCCTTCATCGAACTTAAACATTTTTATTTAAAAAGTTACGAAAATGATTTTTAACATTATTTACTTCTACAAACTATGTAATAATTTTTTATATAATTAATTAGTAATCCTTTATAGTCATTAAATTCTCTACAAAAATTTAATTGAGTCAAATTTCTATTATTAATATTTTACTTAATAAAGAACTTACAAAATTGAAATTTGTCGAAATTTCAAATTTTTTCAATTAAAAGGCTAAACTATTAAAGATAGGTCAAAAGTGAAATGGCAGTTTTATATTCTATTTAATGCACTATCAAATAGTCTGAAAAAATATTTTATATCATGAAAAAGTTATCGATTTAATTCTTATTTTTATGATTTTTAATTATAGAAGATTAACTACCCGAAAAAATTTTCTTTATAAAATTATATAGAACTATACAATTTTACAAAATTTCTTAAAATTATTCATAAAAAATAAATGGATGTCAGCTATGCTAAGTCCGGATATTTTTAATCCGTATACCTGCATCATACTCCGAGCTGTGTATACCTCATTTGAAGACCAATATTGAAATATAAATTTAGCAAAGCATTGAAAATGTTCGAGAAAAACGATTTTAAACTTTTAGCTAGAAGGATATTCTTCTATAAGATTTCGTGGTTACAACAAAAACTTTAAAAACAAAAAAGTAAATTTGGTTCTTAACTTACGAGCAAATATGGTATGTAACTCGAATATCGATAATTTAATGCAATGGTGACTTCTATTCAAATGAGGTTTAATACATACTCGTAATAATTCAAATAAAATCAATTAATGTAAAAATTATGGGTCCATAATAAAAAAAAAAAAATAGATTCTAATAATTTTCAAATGAATAGTTATGGTATTTATGTCCCAACTGCAGATAGACATATCAAACAATACTTTAGAAAAACATTAATAAGGGTAATATTAACAATTTAAGAGGAAGCGTGGTGCAAGTGGTTTAGTGTTTGGGCTGCTTTGTAGCGAGGTGGATTCGAAGTGGTTCGAATCCCGCGTCGACCATCGAAAATTTCACGCTCCTCTTCTCTTCGCAAGGCTGAGCACCTGGCAAGAGTAAAACTGCTCAAAAATTTCCTTAGAAATTGCCGTGGTTTGCAATCCACGTAAAACAGTAGGTGCCTTGAATCTTTGAAACACTACAACATTCACAACAAAGTTTCAAGCGGGAAAACGCCTAAACCTGATACAGGTATAAAAGGCGCCAACAACAACAATATTAACAATTTAAAATTAATCTGAATTTGTTCTATTTTAAAATGCTGGCAATGCAGTTATAAGAATTTTAACAGCGAAATGAGCTGCCAATCGTTAGGAGTATCCGAAAATTGTTAACAAATTTACAATTCAGTTAATTTTAGTATTTAAATATTAACTCTTATGTGAAGAGTTATAATAATAATTTTCGATAGGATATATTTGCTTAGAAATGGAAAAGAAAATCTTTTATAGAAAACTTCACTAATTAATTCCTGAAATCAAAATTCGCATAGTTCTATTTTCAGTTATGTTAAATATTCTTAATATATACACAAACTAATTTATATGGAATTTAAAAGAAAGACATGGATTTTTAACACAAGGTATATGCGTAGAAAAGAATAATTACATTATTTTGTAATGATAAAATTATCTTGTATTAACTTTCATTTATATTAAAATATTTTTTTTCTTATGGGTGAAAGATAAAAAGTGTATTGTTAATCTGTGAAAAGTGAATACCACCATCATGTGTAGGATTGTAAAATAATAACGGAGAGTTGAAGTTGAAACTAGCGTTTTCTTTATTATTCTCCACGTCGGACACGAACGATCCGTCCGCTCCAAACCAAGGGACATTACTAAATGGTGTGAGTGTACCTTTGTGAAATGTTTAAATAAATTACAATTAAATACAAACCATTCAACACTTAGAAATGCATGTATAAAGTATTTAAAATGTGGTAATAATATTTGTATCAAATATGCTGCTTCTGGTGAGGATAAGAAACATTAAATTCTATGTTGCAAACCCTTCTAATATTTATTTACATGTTGCTAACGTATGCATTACGTTACTAATACTTGTCCGTGTGATATCTATAAATATCTGTTTATCGAATATTGTCTAGGAAAAATTGAAGTTAGAAAATAAGAATAGGAACTATTGCTTTAAATCTGTAATTTGAAAATAAGTAGCGCCAGATACTGTCCGGGAAACGTAATAACTAGGAGTACACTTCTACATTTACTTACGCCAAAGAAGTATAGCTTCTAACGTGCCTACGTGATAGTACACGCACCGTTTTGCTTATAAAATATTCATATGTAAATAAAATATATATTTATTAAAGCAAATCATTCAAACGCATCTTAATCATACTATATCATGAATAACATTTTATATATTATACATTTCAATATTTAATTACAAATGTAGATGGAAATAAATAGTAATTTCAAAAATACATATATGTGTATACGTGCATAGTATAAAATTCATTTGAATGGAATTAATGATATTGATATTTGTTAATCAGATTAAATTGGTGGCGCGTATATAATAATGTCTGCGAAATGAAATGTTAGCGGAATTCCTATTATCCCCTTTACTCTTTATAAGTTTGACAGCGCAGCTTGCAATGAATATAACATTTAATCATATGCAAACTTCCTGGACGAGTTCCCTTATTAGATCCTGTGTATTCATTGAGGACCCTTTTATAAGCCGAACAGCATCATAATTCAAGCTTGGCTGCCTATGCAATGTTGGGTAAATGCTTGCTAAAGGATGGGCAGTAATATTAGTTCGCCAAAGACTAGCCGATATTAACAACCTGTTATTTATGTAATTAATGTTTCCAAAGTGCACTTAGAAAAAACATGGCACTAGTACGAAGAAGAAATTAATACAATATTAAAACAATGCGGTTTTATTTCACAGATAATAGAAATAAAGCAAGCCGCATAAAAGAAGCTCAAAGTTCCTCAAGTTTAGAGAATAACTAGAAACATTTTCTTCAAACTACAACAAGGCGGCAACTTGTCATTTAGAAATGTGTGCCAGCGGATATATCATTCAAAAACTTCAAATTACGTCAACCGACGTAGAGTTTAAAGTCAGCTAAGTTTTCGAGGACAGCCGGTGAGGGAGATTCTGTTCCATATATCTTAAGCGGGTGTGGCAAAGAGCTTTATCCTTAGGGACGCCTTACGGGGGCAACTTCTTGTGTCGCACCAAAGTTTATCGTGTAGCTCATTAGAGCTGCTAAGTGTGAGATTCATCCAAATAAGGACTACACTTCTGTGTTGTCGTGACCTAAACAGTCTACAATACTCTGTTACGAGATTGTATTGATGTGTTTCCGCAGAAACGAAGGTAATTACGTTGAAAGAGCAAATATAACAAACTTACAAAAGGCTCAATGAAAATGAGAACAAAAACACCTTTTATTTGAAAAACTATAAGTGCTACAAATAGATCTTCAAATAATTATTTAATAAAACACGAAGACTAACTTTTTATGCAAGTAAATTGATGAAAAATTATTTATACATATTTTACACGGGGAAATTGCGGCTTTCGGGTTATTTTAAAAAAAGAACTTGCTTATGCATCGAAGCTCAAACTCATATACCTGAGCAGATATAATAAAGATATATTAGTCTCCCTAGTCCTATCATATGTTCACTGACGCATTAATATTCCACGGATGAAATCAGTGACGTATAAAATAATTCTGCTTCATTTTAAAGCAATCACTGTACGTTCACGCAATATGTAACCCCTAATTACATATCCTTTAAAAATAAACTCGTTCAACTTAAACATAAAAAGTCATTTTCAATGCAAATTATTTGCCATTTAATGAAAGAAGCGTATTTTAAAAAATTTGAACCGTTCGATTTTTTCTTCAATTGGTTTTTTTTTTTTTTAATTTAAATTAACTAAAGGATAACTAGTAAAAGAACAATAAATTAGTAATAAGGATTTTATGTAAATTTTGAGGTAACGTAAAATTTGAGGTAACTGCAAAATTAAATTATTATATATGATAACAGTAATAGTAAACTTCTGATTAGTGCGACAAAGCGATGCACCAAAATGTAAATAGTTTTACTTGAAATACTTACAGGAATATTTTCTTATTTTTCTATTTTTAGGACAATGTTTTTTCTTACAATTTTATATAAAGAATTGTAAGAATTTATGTTTTAGTTGAGAATGTCTAAAAATATTATTCAAAAATTAAAATTGTAATTTTTTACCTACAAATAAATATGTATCTGGCAATTACAATTTAAAAAAATTATTTTGCGTTTTTGACACTGTACGTAGATATATTAAAAATATTAATTTATTGGTCCATAAAATGCAAAACAATTTGACAAGTGTTTATTTTTAGACATATAACTATATACATTTTTTGTACTTTGTTTAATTTTTTTATCGTTAATTAACATTAAAAGAAGGAAAAAATGGATAATTAAAAATTAATTACTGTTAAAAAGATCTGCATTGGTGAGAAGAAATATTTTTTTGAGTGAATCATAAATAGAAGTTGAAATTTTAAGTTATTCCGTTTCTTTCTCATATATTTTTTACATTTGATTAAAAATTCCTATTTTTATAAGAAATATCAAGTAGGTAGGTCCTTTGTTTTTTGAAATCACTATAATAAAACTGGGTAGCTCAAACTAGGCTACGCTGGCATATAAAGTACATCCTACTAGCGCGCCTCGGTACACGAATCTGTACGTACTATTTTGACGAGGTAACTACACGTGCGCATAGTTTTCATTTTGTTATAGAGCTAGAAGGAAACATAGCACTTGCATTTCTCGTTTATCTACATTGAACTGATGGACGTTAATTGATCGCCTGTTCTGGTTACACCTCATCTAGGATAAACAAAATATTAAAGTCAGTAAATAAATTCAACTTACTTCCTAGAAGAAATATGTCGTTCAAATTTTGACATGCAAGATTACGTAAGTACAAAAATGCGCGCGTACTACGTGTGAACTGTTTTATTGGTTTGCACAATTTCTTATGACGGACGTATTTTATAAGCCCGCGTAGCCCCAATTTATAAATCACCTGATTTCTCCAAAAGAAAATTATTTTTCTGGTAAAAAGTGCTAGTGAAATAGTTAATCACTTCATCTTAACTAGCACATGGCTCATATGATTTCTGACAGGAATCTCATCTGATTCACACCTCTTTTTATTTCGCTTGAGAAAGTAGATCAATGTAAAAAATATACGATACATATATAGTACAAATTCGATACTACAAATTGGACACTTCAGTGAACCGATCACTCTTGTAATTCGGATATTTTACAAATTTTACTTCTATAGCTCGGATATGAAATATATTTTATAGTTATAATGGAAAGTGGAAGCGTGGCGCAAGTGATTTAGTGTTTCGGCTGCTGCGCTAGCGAGGTGGGTTTTGAAGTACAGTAAACCCTCGATTATCCGGACTTCAGTTATACGGATACGCGATTATCCGGATTGTCAACCGCGTTCGTTTTTTCATGTTAAAACGGGGCACTTCGTAATCGTGCTTAAAACCGAGTGTGCGCATTCGAGCTCAAAGTGGCACATTCCGATCTGGAAAAGAAGCGCGCCGCCCGCGTCGCGCTTCATTTGCCTCCCTCGCTCGGAAATGTGCCACTTTTCGCTCGAATGTGCACATCCTCGTATTTATCGGATTTGCCTATATTATGATTTTATTCTTCAATTCAAAAAATTTAAAGTCAAATAAATTAAATCTATTTTTTGTTTGAAAAAGGTTAGATATTTTATTCGTTAAGATAAGTTATCGTGGTGCTCTTCCGCACGCCTAATTGTAGCGAGCTTGATAAAAATATTTTCGGGTGTAGGGGGAAAGTGGCATGAAACAGCCAAGTTTTGAAACAGCCATTATCAATTACGCGGTAGTTTTCATACGAATCGTTCATGTATTATTATTTTAAGATAGCAACACTAGCCAGATATCCCCCACAAAAATTTGACCGTTCACCGTCAATAAACGGCGCCGATACGACGTATTGAAGATTTTGTCGTCAAAAAGTAAGGTTTTGAGTTCAGTTTATTTGTTTTCTAACGCCTATACGTACAAAACTAATAATAATATGATTACACTATAATTTTATAGATATATTAGGCCTTCTAATAACGTATATATTTTGTAGACTAATCTTTGATTTCATAGTAATTTTCGAGATTTTGTTTCTTGAGAGAATATGTTTTGAAATAGCCGGACTGCAGTGTAATGAAAAAGTCACCTTTAATTGCATAAAATGCAATAATAATTGTAGTAACAGCAATCAAGAGTGGTACCGATGCAAAATTGTAATGGTTGGACATATAAATCCTGTGGCGTAAAAGGAAATTGCATTATTTTTGCTAAAACGTTTTTAAGTTTTTGCAATGATTGATCTCAAACGTCAAATTTTTGACAGTTTCTTAGATTTATGTAAGTAAATATTTTATCGAGAGTTTGCGTTATTTAAAACGTTTTATAATTATATAAGATCTAAAATTATAGCTTAAGTTTATTATTAAATAATATCTTCGTTAATGTGCAGTTTTAATCTTGTAATAAGAACATGGCTTTTTCAAAATTGGGTTGGCTGTTTCAATACCTATAGGTTATGAAAAGCAAAATTTTATTTTTTATAAATGATTAGAAGTCGAAAATATCGTTAATTTTGAAAAAAGTTTTATGACATTGCGTACATAAATGCATGAACAATTACAGATTTAAAAAAAAAATTGATTTATTTATGTCCTTCTATATTATTTATCCCTTTTTTTAAAACTGGCTGTTTCATGCCACTTTCCCCCTACTTTCGAATGTTTACTAATTCGCGTTTTTGATTAATTAAAATTGTATGAGTCAAATTTTCTGAAGTGGGCCACTAAAAATCAACTAGTTGATTTTTATATCATCTTTTGTAGATTGTTGAAGATTTATATGTCAAAATTAAGGTCTCCAAATATTTTTGGGCAATTTTCATTTTTCTGAAAAATATAAACAAATTAGTTTTAATGGCATTTTGTATACACTGTTGTAATTAGACTTCATTTATGGATTAATTCAATTTTTAGATATAAAAAAAATATTTATATGTTACATAGGTGGTGCATCACAATTTTAGAATATCTTGGGTGGGGTATGTTAAAAAAAAGGTGGGGAAATAAGAATCAAAATTCGGAAATAGTTAAAGTATTTTTTTCATGTACGATGGTCTTCCATCTAGTCTAGCTTAAAAATACTAAATTAGAAATGTGGTTTTTGATAAAAATACCCTACTGTAATTTTTAATTAAAAGAAAAGCGAGAAGTCGTACATTTAGTTCAGTTTGATTTAATTAATATTATTTGTAAGAGAGAAGAATAAGATAGGCAAATTCAATTATTAAGGAGTATGTGTGCTTTCAAGCGAAAACTTTTTTCGAATAGAAAATCTGGATTTGAAGAATTTGTTATTAATATATTCGAATCCAATTAACACGAAGATGTGCGCATTCGAGCGAAAAGTGGCACATTTCCGAGCGAGAGAGGCAAATGAAGCGCGACGCGGAGCGGCGCGCTTCATTTTCCCGAGATCGGAATGTGCCACTTTGAGCTCGAATGTGCACACCTTTTCGCCACCATTAACAATAATCAATTTACTTTTAATTTTACTTAAACATTTTATGATTCTTTTTGGTATTTTTTACTGTTGATTTTATAATTAATACTTATTTGTTTCATTTTTTTTGTAAATAAATACCTAACAAGGTAAAATTGTTTTTTTTTCAATTATCCGGATGAGCTGCAACATTAATTAGTCCGGATAACCGAGATTCCACTGTAGTTCGAGTCCCCGCGCTGACTTATCGAAAATTTCGCGATCCTCTTCCCTTTGCACTGTTGAGCACCTGGCAAGTAAAACTGCTCGAAAAAGTTTTCCCTAGAAATTGTCGTGTTTCGGAACCCACGTAAAACTGTAGGCCCCTTGAATCTTTGAAACACTACAACATTCACAACAAAGATTCAAGTGGAGAAATCGCCTAAACCTGACTACAGGTAAAAAGGGCAAGAAGAAAAAGAAATTATAATAGAACAAAACAAGATTTTCCTGTATGGATAAGCAACCATCTATTTACTTTTACGCTGCGAGCGGCATCAATCATTCTACTTTATGTTATCAAAAGTAATAGACGAAATGACTCCGTGCACGAAATCGCATGGAACACCTACTCTATTTCGAAAACTTGATTTTCTTGAAAAATAAAAAGCATATGATGAAATGCGTCCAAAAAAGTACAAACCAAAATTGACAAATTTTTCAAAAATGTTTATAGTTTTTTAAAACACAACCGCATCAAATTATTTTTACCTAAAATCATTATTAACAGAACATTGTTTTATTTTGAGATGAAGTAGGTAATACAGTAATGTTACGCATGATATGGTACTGCTTTATCATATACTTAGATTAATCCACTAGGCACACTGAAAATTATATAATGTTGCTAAACAATCCTCTTTACACAACCTGAAATATATTTATTGAAAATTATATCATTAGAATTTTTGCTACTTTTTTTTAATTTTTAATAACGAGTTCGAAATGTTTTGTTTTACACCACTTTTAATATAATAAATGTAATAACCTTCACATATACATTCTTTAAATTGCAAAAACAGATCTGAATACTAGAAATATTTTATATTTAATTATCCTTGATTAATTTTTGTTTACATCATATAGTGTGAAATATTTCCTGTTTAATAAGAAGAAACTATTTACGGAAATATCAGTGAATGCAGTATATAATATTAATACGTTCAGCACGAAGCCATTCACATAAACTTGATAACCGAATCAAATCCAAAGTGATATAGTGACAGTCCATTTCCTTCATACCAAGAAATTTCTAGGAGTCTGCATAGAATGATCATAAAATGGGGGAAACTCGGGGACACTTTACTGCTGTGGCAGCCTTGAGCTAAGCTCTACTCGGCTGTAAATCCGCTCGCAGCTGCGAACCGCAAGTTTGGGCTGCAGTTCTCCACCTGCGGATGTCACAACTTTAAACTGTCACTGAACTAAACATCCATTAAAATGTGTTTTTGGTTCTCGCAAAAATTTATAATTTAGATATTATTTGAGGTAAGGTAGGTATTCAATACTAAAACCTTAATCCTAAAACTCTGGATGCTTTTCAAAGAACACTAAATAAAATCGTACTAAATGTTAAATAATACACATTGCATTTACTAACAGAAATAATGATTACCAAAAAATGTGTCTACTTAATATAATTAAATGAGCAGAAATTGTCAGAAAATTTTTTTTGATTTTTGACATGAAATTTTTTTACCAAAATTTTATTTGAGTTATTGTTATTTCGCAGACAGAAAAAAAACTAAACATTTTCCTTTTTTAGACGTGCCCACAAACTTAAAAAATTTTCTGACTAAACCAAATGATTCAAAATGATTTTCCAAGAATATATCTAGATAACGATAGTTTTTCATGATTCCACGTATTGCTCATAATGGAGAACCATTCTAAAATTCATGATACAAGAGAATATTTTTTTCATAACTCCTGAAGAATAACTTACCAACAATCTAGATGTTACTCGGTTAAATTAATTACTTTAGAGTTGTTTTAAAGATCAAGCGAACTAAAGGAATTCTAAAACCATTTCTGATTTTAAAAAAAAACTAATTATTAGAGAAAAAATAATTATTGCACTTCGAAATCTTAGAGCTGAAAAGTCATCAAACCTACTACAATAAGGGGGACAATATATCCAAGATTTGAAGTTTTGAATTAATAATTAGCTAGACCTGTTCATTTTTATGATATGCAGAACTAGGGGAGAGTAACCTATATTGAACCGGTGCTTAAATTGTACCACTTCTGTATTTATACCAATTAACACTATTTTTTACATTGGCAACAAAAAAAGAGGCAAATAGAGTGACATTAGCACTCTGACATTTTGTATTGACGTTTGACAATATTATATGATTGTGATAGAAAAGAGTTGTTTTTGGACTGTATTTATGTTAATTTTGGTTGTGTTGTCTAAGGAGCTTATTCATCGTAACGGAAAGTTATAATTTTATAAGACATGCTATATGAGAGTAAATTTTATGCTGTTTCGTGTACTGGTAAACAAATACAAATCTGATAAAGTTATGTTTTTATTTTTTATGACAAATTGTAAACATAGCATGGTCCGTATATTGGACCGCTTCCGAGTTCCTAAATTGTACCGGTCCAATTAATGCAACTGCTTTTGTTATAAAATTTAAATTAATTTTAAATCATCTAAAACTAACAACGTACCCGCGTCGAACTTTAGCGCATCAATAGGGCATCGAGGTTCTTATGTTTTTTGTGTTTTCTTGGGTTAATCAAGTTTTGGGTATCAAAAGCGTTTCAAGAGTCGGAATTGAAAGCTTAGTGCCCACAACATTGATGGCCGACCTAAAATTTATCGCATCAATAGCGCTTGAAATGTTCAATTTCTAATTTTTTGTCTGGAATAGCGTTTCAACAAGTCATCAAAGTTATCTATATTTCAAAAATAGCATAGCGTCTCAATAGTATTTCAAAGTTGTCAAATTTTGGGTATCAAAAGCGTTTCACAGGGTGTAAAATGGAAATAACTGCACTTTTGAAGCGCTAGATATCATAAAACTGGCATTGTTTTGGTCATCATTAGCGCATCACGCATTGCACTTTTGGGGAATATTAATGCTTTGGTAAATAAGAATTCCAAAAACTGTCTAAAGTAATATTGTTTTTTTTTAAAGATTGATTACATTTAAAGAATAAATATAAGTGATAATGATCCTAAATTGTGTATTATTTTTTCTATTCTGTTTTTTAGATGCGGTACAATTTAGGATCTTGGTGGTCCAATTTAAGATACCGGTTGCGTTAATTGGACCGAAATACAACCTTAAATAAATAACAATTTTTTACTAATTGCGACTATGCTATAATATTAACAGATGGATATTATGTAGTTACTGAATCAAGCTTTAATGTGAACTATGTTTCATTTTTATGGCTTGAAAGAATTTGGTGATATGTACCATTATGTCAAAAGTGGTCCAATATAGGTTACTCTCCCCTATATCAGATATCTATGCTGTGATAAAATGTAAGAGTTCTTTTTTTTGAAAATTTTAGTAATAATTTGTATAGAAAAACTAGTAAAACACATTTAAATTAAAATATTTCGAAAGCTATTGTGGGCGCGTCCTCTTCTACGAAGCGACGATTCCCTTTTAATCGTAACACAAACAAAAGTGTTAGTCAATTGTAATTAATTAAATAAATATAGGTAAGGGAGTGTACCCGGTTGTGAGACGGGTTTTGTTTATGAGCCAAAATTTTTTACTGGTTAAATAAAGTCGGGTGTTCTATTCATTGTTGGAAAGGTAATAAAAATACACAACTTTTATCCGCAGAAAGTTTTGTGATTCCATTAACATGCAAAACTTTATGACCAATTTTCTAAGTGACAGTTTTTTGACAAGAAACAAAATTGTATCTAGGTATGAGACACCTACAAAAATACATTAAAAATTGTAAAATATAAAGTAAAAACCTCATATCTATTTCAAAATTATAATTTTTTATGCTTTCCATAATTTTTATTTATCACTTTCCTCTTCATAATCGTCGCAATGTTTGCATGTGTAGATGCTTGCACACGTGTTTGCGCACTTCAAAAGAACTGGCCGCTTGCAAATATTGCATTTGATGTTAATAGCGTTCAATTTGTTCGGAAACAACTTTATAATGATGATGTTTTTGCTTTGAAACCTTTGGGTGGTGGTAATATGCTGTGTCTCATATCCGGACAATGACGCCATTTTGATAATTTAATAAAAAAAATAGTTTTTCAGCCACATATTGGCCTAATACAATATTGTATAATAAAATATAAGAAAAACACTAAATGCTATACATTACACTTTCCTTTTTCAATTGATTTACATGAAAAAAACAACACTTTGAAAGAAATCAAAAACGTTTTTCCCATGCAATTTCACATACGATGTTTGCAGGTGATATAAGCAATGCGTCGATTTATTTCAGTGTTAGTACAAAAACTGACTGATGACCAAAGAAGTACTTGACAGTAATCAGATCGGCCATATTGACATTGCATAATGAAAATAATTGACTGTCTCATATCTGGAGCCTGTCTCATACCCGGGAACACTCCCCTACTATATACATATAATCATAGAAGTATATTTTAACTCGCCCAATATTAGTCATGAGTTACACTATTAAATAGGTAGTAGATATATAACAACAATAAGTTTTTCAATAATAACTTTCAATTGCATTGTTGTCAGGAAATATGGACTAGATATAAACATTTGTAAAAACTATGAATCAAATCTCTAGATAAAGATAATATACACGTGATAGTCCATGAGATTGTAATCTGATTCATAGGTGTCTACTTCTATCAATCTACGCTTTGTATGCATTGGCGTTTATTTAGTTACGTCATGTAGGGAGAGTTGATTGTTTGTAACTAACTATAATTCCTGCGCGGAACATGCTTACATATGTTTGTATATAGTGTGCAGTAATAACATTGTACACCGAATACCTGCAGTCCCGTGGTTCCCAAACTACGGTCCGCGACCCAATATCGATCCGTAGGAAAAGAGGTTTACATAGAGCGTCAGTCATCTTATGTATTACAAAGAATACCAGTATCCAGTGGGAAAAAGTTTGGGAAACGGTGCTATAGTATATGTGTTATATTATATAATACATATCGTCGGCGATACTGCAATACCGCGTAACTAGCTTTTTCCATAAGGTCGAATTTCCAATGTTATTTTATTCAATGTTAGTCTCTATGGAAAAAGTTAGTTACGCGGTATTGCAGTATCGCCGACGATATGTCTAGTTATTAGAAACGACACGTAATAGAACCAAAATATGTAGTTATGGCATTTTGCATTCTTAGTTATCGTCGGTATAAAAAAATACAAATACAACAAAAAATGTTATTAAAATCGTATGGGTAGATATAATTTTTTCATTTCTACACAACATAAAATAAAAAGAGAAAAATAAAATTTGCTCACAAATGAAAAACATTAAAATAAACAACCGTTTTCAAAAATTACTAAATTCAAGTTGAAGGCTTTGGTAAAAGCTGAATAATGTTTAAATATTAATCAAATTACATAATAAATAAGAATCACGTTTATTAAAAAAATTAATGCCAATGGAGTGTTTTGGTAGTTTACAAATAAGATAAATATTTGTTTTGCCGAATGTATAAGTTATAGTTTCATAAATTGTAAATATTAATTCAACATAAAACAATTAAAATTAATACTTGTAATAAATAAATAGCTAATTATTTAACATTTTAATTAAAATCATTAAAAATACATTTTTGAAAGCTATTTAATACTATTAATGTTTAGTTTTTAGTTAATTCAGATCTATTTATAAGAATAATTTCTTTGGCAGAATTGAAAACATTACAAATTCAATGGATTGCGAATATAATACAGATGCAAATTATAATATACCAATGAAAAGCTTAAGGATCGAAAATATGTATGTTTTCAAAGCTGTAACTCCAGAAAAAGAAAATCTAGCTTATGTATAGCTTTCTGTATTGTCAAATTACGACAACTTGGTTTGTACATTCATATCGTAGTAGACACAGGAGAATACGTATTAGAGCTTTACCGAACAAACAAAACATGGAGTAATTAGTCAAGCGCCGTCAACCCTCATCATGTCCGGCTCACTCGAAGTACATTCATATTATATGCAGGCTTCTGTTATTAATTGAATGTTGCGAGAAGTGACACCATCACTAGAAATGTGCAGATTGCCAGATTAATCACGTTTATACAATTTGTCATTAAGCTGAAAAGTAAAAAATTCAACGCCTTCAACAAGGTGTAGTAATTTTCATGCATACGCAAAATACTGCTTGATTCAATGTAAGCAAACGTTTGTTGGATAAACAGTGAAGCGTTATCCGGGTTTGCACAGCGACAAGAAAAGAAATGATTCCCCGGAGAAGTGATATGTGGAACATCAGTCCCTGAAGCTCCCATCGGGGAAGGCGACGATTTGTAGCACTAACTCAGCTGCAGCAGACGACACATTCACTCAACGCGATACAAATGCGAGCAACCCCACTAGCGTCACATTATAACACGAACTTTAGCTCAAAATTTATGGAACCATTTGTAAAAAGGACTGTATTTATACACGGGAGTAAAGTAAAACAAACCTTTCTGTCATGAAAAGTGTGATCGTTGCGTGCGTTTGTCGCAAAGACAGATGCTAGGACCTATATACAGTCAGATATCAAAATGATTCGGACACCAACAAAATATATAATTAAAAAATGCAGGTATATAACTAATTATGCATAAATGAAAGCAAAAGCATTTCAAAAATAATATGTTGTTGCAAATCCTTTATTTATTAAAACACTTTGTAATCTTTGCGGATTAGATTTTACCTAATTATTTATTGTCTATTTTAAACCATTCTTCTTTTAGTATGCGTTTTGAATTTTGAAGATATGAAATGGAGAGTTTATTTACGTTTTTCTTTAAATGTGCCCCATACATGTTTCATATAGTTAAGGTCCGCATATTGTGAAGGTATTTTGAATGTTTTTGAACAATAATACAAAATCTATAAACACTAATGCTTAAGATGGTTATCTTGATGTAATTTAAATTATGTTTTATAGCAACATTTTTTGTTAATTTTACTAAATTATTCTCTAATATGTTTGTGTATATTGCGGAATGTATATTGCTATTAATAAATCCTAGTTTGGCAAAAAATACCCTCAAATTTATAACGGTAGCTTTTAATTTATTTTTCTGTAATTTCTTGTTTGGTTTCCTTCGAATTATTTTCTCACCATTATTTTGAAAAACACTAATTTTAATTTCATTAGTAAAAATTACATCTTCTTAAAAAATTTTTGCATATTTAACGGATTATTGTAGTTATTTTATTAATAATGGAGCGTCCATAAACCACGTGACTTGGGGCTAAGTAGAAAGCTATGCAAAGCTACGAGAGCACCGGGGGGAGCTAAAGTAAAGCTATGTAATTTTCTTCTTTTATTTTATTTGGCACAATGAAAACAGTTTACACAATAAGTGTCAACATATAGATATTTATTTCCATACTTTAATTACTATTATATATTAGGTACACTACCGTATGTACGTGTGACTTCAAGTAACACGTATATACCTACATATGACTATAATGCACATAGTGCTCAGATGGCATAGACCTGGCGCGTTTGAACTAGCTGATGTGCAGCACCGTCTCGGTATAAATGTATTAAAACCTTAACCACCCGTTAACACTATTCTCAATAATTTATAACTTGCATGGGTGGCTAGTGCCGCCAGATGAGCCGGAAGAAATATAAAAAATATATCAAATAAATATCGGTCGTATTCATTTTATACCCAATAATTTTTAAATAATTTTACTAACGAAAAGCACAAAATGTTTTCTGGACTTAATTAAAAAAAAACTACGTTTCATCAGGGGTAGGCGGGGGCAACTACGTTAAGCTACATGAAGAAAAGGGGGTTTTAAATAGGCCAAAATAAGACCACTGCAATATACACTGATACTCCTGAAAAATTAGAAATTGAAAGGAAAATCAGTGATATTAAAAGACCAAAAAAAAATGAATTTAACTGAAAAGCCAAAGAAAGTTAAAAAAACTAACAAAAAAAAATAATTTTGTCGATAAAAGTTTGTGAAAGTGTTGATTATTATAATATATAATATAATAAGTTTCATCAAAAATAAGTAATATAAAGTTAAAGATTAAATAAATAATAATATCTTTATTGAAAATATTTGTTTTTGTGTTAGGCACTGTTGGTTCAATTGACCCCGACCAATGGTTCAATTTCCCCCACATGGGGGACGATTGAACCATTCGACGCCGTTGCACAATTGAATATTTATTGGAAATTTTTATTATTTGTTGACTAAATTACATGTCGAAAATGATAATGGGTAATATAACCTATTGTTCCATGAAAAAAAAATTATTATTTTGGTTTTATTCATCGAAAAAAAATTCTTGAACATTTTTTGGTTCAATTGACCCCCTTCGCCTCTATATTATTTAATAGAATTAAACAAATTATTTAAATATTTTTTATTTGTCTCGAATCAGGTAAAACTAGCTGAAAACTAGAAATATAAAGATATCAGGTGGTGTATCGCAGTGGTTTAATGTATGGAACTGCCGAATTAGCGTTGAGTGTTCGAATTTCAGCGCCCACACCGTGAATTTTTACGCTTCTCCCCCTTTTGATAAGACTAATAAGGTAAAAATTTCCCTAGAAATTATAGTCGTTCGGAATTCACGTAAAACTTACACAATAAAATCGTAGGTGAGGAAATAAGAACACTATAATATGAAGACAAAGAATATGAAAGGCTTTTTACAAGAAGTTAAACATTGTTTTGTTAACGTATGTTTTAAAGGCTTCTATACATTTATTTTGATGCTTGCCTTTTCCTATGTAGCTTTTGTTTGAAATTGTTCTAGTAGCTTTTCAATTGATGATAAAACAAGCAATTAAAAAGCAATGTATTTTTCAATCTGACAATGAATATTGTAAATTAGATATACATATGGTGTATATCTAATCATATTTAATGTAATTGTAACTTTCTGAATAATATCCAAATCTGGTTAAAATATGTTCTTCTGTTTTTTGTAAATAGACAGAAACCTTTTTTGGTTTCATGCATTTTGGCGTGACTGTTTACAGTCCTGTTGGTAAATAACGCCAAACTCTCGAACCCGGAAAATAAAATTTCTTGCCAAACACATATTTTTTTGTCAAAGCTTTTATTTTTTTCTTATTTTTTACATTGTCTATTTTATTTTTCTATAATATAAAGTTTGGGTTTGGACAGAGTTCGAAAATCATTTTTATGTAATTATTCTATTTCATAAAAATGAGAGATGACATTCCAAAAAATATTCATACAATCTTCTAATGTTGTCTTTAACATTGTAATTGTACTACACTTATTTTAGCAAATTTTGTTTGTTCTATTTTAACATATTTTTGTTTTTTATCCAAGTCTGTTATCCAAGAACAAAATATTGCTGTTTTTGTCATACCAAAAACAAATATTGATTAAATTTCTTAGACTATCATATCAACTACTTCCTTTTCTTCATCAATATTTTACATAGGTATTGTTTTCAAAATCTTAAACGTTCTACCTGATATTTTTCAGTAGGTACATCATTTTTTTAGTGGCTACTAATTTTTGGACTCAAAATTTATTCGCGACATGTATTATGCTTAAGTTTGAGAGAAATACAAGTGATCTTTCTATCAGTTAAGATGACTCAACATGGAAAAGCTACGATAAACCGTAGTTTTTGTGTTTCCATATGTCTGCACTTCCCTTCTTGTTCAGTCCTTATAACAATTTAGTGTTTTATTTTTGAGTGCCGTGACATTATTACATGTACAGGTGTTTTTTCTTATTTTGTAAAACAGCTATTTATAATAAAAGAAAAACCTTTTGTGACAGACATCGCTGCATAATGTGTATTATAACATAGGCTGTTCAAAACACTGTAATATTGCTTTTTTTTAAATTAAGGGAAAATGTACACATTTTACTAAAGTATCGACTTTTTTGTACTATTTACTTCTCTGTTCAAGTAACGAACTTTTAAAAACAAAAAATAAGAAAATTCAAATTTGGACTTCTTTATAATCGCTGTAGATAATAATAAGTTTAATAATTTGAATAATATAACAGTAATTTAATCTACAAATTTCTGCTAAAATTGTATTATTTTCTTTGCAAATACGAGTTTCTGTAAATAAAGATATAACTGTTGGTACAGTTAAAATACCCCTGATGAATGGGCACAGTTTACGGCTAGGTCGGTCTGATAGAATTCAAAACTCGAAGCGAGTCCGGGCACGTGTTTTGCATTAATCCGCCAGCTTAGCACATGTAGCGATCTCATGTGATAACCTGGAGTTATTTCCATTGTGTCGTGACCTGAAATAGCTCAGTCCCGGGTAAACATGGCGGATGGTTATTACTACAGATAAGTACTCGCATGAAAAATACAACGAATGCCTTACAACGTTCTTTAAATGAGCATCCGCCTACAGATATATCAACGAAATTGTTCGAAATTTGAAATGAAATATGCTTTCGTATTTTATGAAAACCCAGAGACAAACGTAGGTATATATGTTATCGCCAGTATTCATTCCACTATGGGGAAATTAATTTCGCAATCTTGATTTTCAGGATTTCATATTTATGTACAATGTATCTTAATAAAATAAATACTGTTATATTGTACAAATAATAGAAATTATTGTTCTTTTGTAAAATATTTTCAGTTACCAAAGTTGATAACTTGTTGCTAATGCGAAGTACATGTTAAAATAATTTTTAGCGGTTTATTTCTTAGAAAAGCCTTTATAAAATAAAATTAAGCAATGTAAAAAATGATACAAATCTAATATAAAAGATGACAGGATGGTGATAGTTATAATAAAAATTTGTAATCTCTTACCTTTCCGTCTGGACTGCATACTTTTATACCGGCAAGTGAAATTACCAAAAGAACACTTTTCTTTTTAGTGCTGACCTGTAACAGTAAATTATCTACATAAGTTTATTTATTAAACTAATATAAATTTTCTTAAAAGTACAATCCCATCAAAATTTCTTAACCCAGATATGCCTGAATATTTTTCATCGATTTTTTTTTTCAACGGCGAGAATAGTGCCGTAGTCATTCATTTCTCCAAAAACGTGTTCTTTAGACTTTAAAAACTGTAATTTACACTTCAGCAAATCACACGGAGTTTTTTATATATTAAAGATTGTATTTTATTAATAAAATTATTAATAAATGAAGCACGTTAAAACTTTTTCGCGGTGTCCTATATGTAGGACATTAGGCATAAATGGGTTAATATAACATAGTATAGTTAGAAACTGCAAATAATATAAAAGTATATTCAGTAATACTTCTTCTTCTTCTTTGTCCATCCCTTATACCCTAAGGTGTCGGGTCCATTCAGTAATACTAAAATTAGAATTACACGTTCAGAAGTAAGATTCTGAATGGGCTAAAATGTGAATGGTGTGCGTTGATATATGATGATGCAAAAGACTGTCAGAGTTGTCTGGTTACAGAGATAAACGCAGCATACCACCAGCGGTTCGTAATGTGTCTGCTTGAATCGTTGCTTGTGCGTGATTTATTAACAAGAGGAAGGTTTAGTCAAAAGTACAGTATGTTACCATTAATTGAATAGAAATTTGTTGACTGCTACGTGCAAAATTTTACTTAAAAACAAATTTTCATTTCAAAGAAACTACTAATTGAAACATAAATTATTGCATCAGAATGAATAGCTATTCGCTTAGTTAACCAATATTTTTTGTAAAGCGTTAACGACTAATTGCTATTTTAAAATTATTGATTCAAATTTTTTGTTTGGTTTTAAATGTTTGGTTGTTTGGTTTAAATGCACCTATCCATTTTTGATAAACTTTATCGATTTAGAGCAAATCGAATTATATTGATTGATTTAAAATGTCTGTATTTATTGTTATAATAATTAAAAATTAGAAATGACTCTTACTTTAAGAAACACTTAATAATACAGCTAACTTATAATTTGTAATAACATGCTTGCATATTAGATAATTACAATTCTTAGTACATCTTTAAGCTATCAGAGAATAATAACAATGCTAGAAAATTAAAAAACAATCTTTTTCCATAATTTTTCCATACTCATAAGAAAATTAATCAGTTATGTATTAAAAGTGTTACAGAGAAAACTTCCTTTCTTGTCCAGTTCTAACATAAGTGAATGGTGATAGTATCAGATAAATCATAATAAAAATACGATAAATTGGTTAGTTTTCAAACAATCAGTTGATAGAATAGAAAAAATCGGTGCGTGTACTCAATGTACCTGCGTTAAAAGTTATACTTCTTCGGCGTAACTAAATTGAATATAACACGTTTGTGTATAGCTAGACCCTTAAAAAAGCAAATCTTGGCGCCTCTCCACTGTACACCTATTCCCGATTTGCACTGAGAAAACTAAAGCAAAAAATTCATATATGGGGGATTCTGTTCTAACTGTTACTTTTTTGATTAAAATTTTGTAAATTCTATAACTAAACTTTTTTTGTTTTTTTATGCATATTATTACTCTATTTTATAGTCAAAATTGTGAGCTGAAGAATACGTATCAGGTTTATTCTGCTAATTTGAAGTAATTTTTTAATTGACCTAATGTAATACAATGAAAACACGATTGCGCCAAATAACGCCACGCTTTGGATTTAAGGCATCGGGCACAAATAGTAAATAAAAAGTTAATAAACCAACAAAATCTTTAATATGTCATAATATTTAACTAAATTGTAATATTGAAGTTAAATCACATTACCTAATATTAATACAGGATGACACTTGGGAAACAGATCATTTTTAAATGACTAGTACACAGCTGTAATTAACGTTAGAGGGCTGTGGTTGATAACATTCGCCTTGACATATTCTACCATTTAATGTATAATGGAGTAGTGGACAATACAGCAACGCATCTTCGCGTATGATACGTTTATTTTAAATGATCAGTCTGTCATTGCCACACAGAGCGGATATTTCGGCGTCATTCTAATATCGGCCGGTATGACAAAATTCCAACTGACAATATGACCTTGTGTTGGGTTGAAACTTTCAGATGAATAGGAAACATTACCAAGAAGACACCAGAAGACACCACAAAAACATCGCCAGAGTGAGAGGGGCTACCATTAGGAGCGTGATCACCTGATTTGTCTTTGTGTTATTTTTCCCTATGCCACCTTAATAATATAATTTTTCATAATTAATTATCTTAAATCAAATGGTAGATGTTAATTTTCCGTTTTGTAAAATAAATTTTTTTTTCAAAATCAAGAAAATTTTAAAATTCCGAATAGTTCCGAAGTTATCGTAAAAAACTAAAAATCGTCATTTTCTTTAATGTCAAATAACTTTGTAATTATAAAAGTTACAAAAAAACGTTTAATATAAAAATTACTAGGTTTCATAAAATATAAATAGAAATTAAATCAAAATTAAATTCAAAATGGCGGTTTCTAAGATATTGATACCAACTTTCTTATTTTAAATTGACGCCATATTGGATTTTTACATAGTTAAATAACATATTTTTTTCTCTTTTCAACCATGTATAACAACTCATATTTAAATAAAAAATTATTAACAATATTATATTTTTCTGTTTTAAATCAAGTAGCCATGAATTATCAAAGAACAATAAAACAGCATAATACAAGCCAACGTCATTATATTTATTTTTGACTAATATTGTAAGTTTTTTAAATAATAATTATAATTGCCTTATAAATAATTCAAAATGGCAAAGTTTTGAACTGAGCAGTATGGTATATTTTGTACCTACATTAAATGTTACAAAAGCTCCTGTGTTGCTGCACAAACATACTTTAACAGTTTTTCAAAATAATTCATGGCTCCTTGATTTAAAACAGAAAAATTTAATATAGTTAATAATTTTTTATTTAAATATGAGTTGTTATACATGGTTAAAAAGAAAAAAAAATGTTATTTAACTATGTAAAAATCCAATATGGCGTCCATTTAAAATAAAAAAGTTTGTATCAATATCTTGGAAACCGCCATTTTGAATTTAATTTTGATTTAATTTATATTTGTATTTTATGAAACCTAGTAATTTTTATATTAAACTTTATTTTGTAATTTTTATAATTACAAAGTTATTTGACATTAAAGAAAATGACGATTTTCAGTTTTCTTACGATAACTTTGGAACTATTCGGAATTTGAAAATTATTTTAACAGAATCTGAATGAGCACCTAAAACTGCAAAACATTGCCCATTTAACCAAACTTCTATCTTCACTAATAAGAATGATACCCATGTTAGCCTACTCTATTTGGGACACACTGTATATTAATACTTTTATTTGAAAACCGTTGGTTTCCTATATGTCACCCTGTATATCTAAATGAAATACAAGGTTAATACAAATTGATTATCCTTTCTTTAATTAATGTTAGAAGTTATACTTCTTTAGTGTAAATAAATTAATTTTAATCGTGCCCTCTCACTTGCATTGACAAGATTGTGGTATCTTTTCGCTCTCTTTTGCTCATTGTTATGGTAAATAGGTGTTTCGAACATAAAATCGATATTTACTAAATAAAAATTTTGTTTTCCGATTTGAAAGAGCGAAGAATAAAGTAGACGAATTCAGTAAATGCGCGGTATATACGACGCGGAGCTGTGCTCTTCATTTTCCTGAGATCGGAATGTGCCACTTTGAGCTCGAATATGCGCACTTGGTTTTAAGCACGATTCACAATAATTAATTTACTTTCTCAATTCAGGAATTTTCGTTGGCTGTGCGCACGCAACTTCCGGTCTCTGCTAAAATTTAAAATCTCATTGTGCCAAAAGAAGTATAACTTCAAACACATTTTTTGCTACAAATTTTTTGAATTATATTTTGACAACTGAACGAGAAACAAAACATTTCAATTTTTTACTCAAATAGGAGTAGGTACCTATTATTTTCATTTTTCTATTATCCATTAAAATTTTGTTACATTCTCATGTACCTACATAGTTAAATATTCAAACAAAATGTCGTTTTATAAACTGTTATAATAAGAATTAAAGTTATACAATAAATACAAAGCTTGAATAAAGGATCGGGATCTTTTATGTCGACGCAGTGGACTTCGACAACGTTGAATAACGGGTAAGGGCAGTTTAATTAAATTTGTTGACAGGTTGACTGTTCTAAATAAACATAATAGGACCATTCTACCAAAATGCTTTGGAAGTTGATCTTAGCAAGGCGCCACTTGCAAAGACCTAATGTACCGATAAATCAGACCGGCGTCGCAGTGGTAAGTGTGAGCAACAAGAGTGAAACCGGAAGGCCATCACTAAAACACTAAAGTCGGGTGTGAAATATGGGAAGTTGGTTTTTACATTAGTACTGTGCAATGCATTTACAATAATTTACTATGCATCAATGTGGAAAGTAAATACTTAGCATTACACTTCTGTTACGTGTTCACTCAAAATCTGGCAGTAGAGTTGTATTAATTTAAATCCCTATCTACGCTATACATAACGACAATCCAAAAGTTTTACTAAAAATTATAAATCACCATAATAAACTGTATAAAATACAATTCTTTTTTCTATTTACGATTGTCAAAGCTTATTTTTTAATATCGTGAAAAAGTTTTCATAATTGTGATGGTGATTCATAACTAAAAATTAATTCTTAGTATTTTTGAACTTTTTTACATTACAGTAAAACCTCTCTAACACGATCAGCGTCGGTTTTTGCTCAAATTGGTCTTTTGTAGAGGTCTTATAGAGAGAGGACAAAGATAGCCAATACAAATGTAATTACAAATTCTATATTAGATTAAATGCAGTTATTATTTATCAGAATCATATTGTTATCAAATCAAAGTTATTATAAATAAAGTAGTATTATATCGGAAGTAAGTTAATTATTGCGAATCGCGCTTAAAATCGAGTGTGTGCATTCGAGCTTAAAGTGGCTCATTCCGATCTCGGGAAAATGAAGTGCACCGCTCCGCGTCGCGTATCATTTTCGAAATTACTTTGACAGATACTTTTTTAAATTTGTTTTTATCCAAAGCTTGTGAAAAATATGGTTATTGATTCAATACAACTTTTTTAAGAAATTTCGTTAAAAGCATTTTTTTGGAAACTGGAAGGTTATGCTATGCATACACTAAAATCTAATTTAATTCTCCGCCCAAACTCTCGGAATACCTTACAAGAAACCTAACTTGAATGCCCTTAAATCACGCTAAGATCGCTAAAAACCACATCGGGTTTTCCCACAAACTGGCTTTTATGCCACCGAGAACACATTTTAAGCGTGTATGCTTGGGATATCTTTTTAGCCTTCCTAAGGATGCTGCCATATTTCTCACGTAGTTCAACTTGCCTTTTCAAATATAACACCCGAAGAATCTATATGTAAAACAGTCTATTCACACGTATAAGGTCAAATAAGAAACATCTTTTTAAGTTTATTGATATTGTATGGCTATAATTTATAAGTTATTTATAATATTATGTTTTATCTAGAACGTTCAAATATGTGCATATTACAATATTTCAATGAAAATATGAACTACAGCAAGCTATTCATTATTTCTGTATCGTAATTCAGCTGCAAGAAGTTTGACAGGTGATGATGGATCTAGAGCGTCAGCAATGCATCTGCGTATTATAATTTGCAATACCTACTTGTGGTAATTTGTTAACATCCACGCATCCTAACCAGTATTTTCTCTAGTTAGCGTAACCGAGATGGACGCCTGACACTTTCATAATCAAATCCCCTTTGAGCAACAAACGAAGTGGAAGAGCGTTGTAGCGAAGCTGTCTTTCACAAAGTTTTAACTTTTCTGAAAGTTTTACATTGGGGAGGATTTTATATCAAGCTCTTTTTAGCTAATGATGTATAAACATGTTTAGAATGCATTAAGAAATCAATTACTTTACACTTCATTCAAGATGGTAAGAGGGGTGCACATTTAAATCATCTTTATTTATGATTCCTTAATTTTAAAGTAGGCACTTCGAAATTTTAGGAAAGATAAGCACTCGTAACGTTACAAAATTACAATTATAAACCATTTTTGATAGAAAATTAATAATAACAACCAAAAAGTCGTGAATTAAAAAAAAATTAAATACGACTATCCTTTTTATAAATGACAAAACGAAAATAGTTGTCAACATTTTTAAAAACTACTTATACCATAGGTCAATTTTCAATGTATCTTGATACATATAAGTGTGAATGATCTTCAACATTATTTTGTTCCTAATATTTTTAAGTTGATTGAACTATTTTTGAAGCATTATTTAATTACATTAATGATGTATAACAAATAACATAAAAAGTTGTATGGTTAATAAAGGAACCAACTACCTAGTTTAGAAAATAGTTAAATAAACTGTTATTTTAAAGGAATCCTCGTTTTCTAGCAAAATAGCGGTAACTAACCCCTTGTTTAGAAGCTGTCTGGTTAGTTTGTAAATTATCTATTAAAATTACATGAATTAAAGATTGCGGGCTGTAATATCTTCCAACAGTTTGTTTATTGGTTTAAAACTAATTTTGTGCGTGTTTATCAAGAGAACTGCCATTTAATGGTGGCTGTCCTACTCGACTATTGTGAATTAGCTTATTCGACCGATTTAAATTAATGTGATTTTTTTTCTTAAAATTACATTTTTAATTAAATGATTAGTGATTTAATAAATTGTACATAACGATAAATTTGATTATACATATATCACAAATTTTTATAAATAAAATAATTAAATTATATTTAATTAATTTTATTTAACTGGAACTTGTTTACTTTTAATGAGATCAATTCCAACTATTTGTTTTTAATCATAAATTTTAAATGAAAAAAACTTTTAGGTTTCAGGAGCTCGCATCTTACAAGTACGCGTGTGGCAGATCCGAAGTACCCTACTTAGATCTTTACCTTACTTCAATTTGTCTTGGGGTGGATCTTCTCTCTTTGTATCTTTCTTATCAGGTTTCTCTTGACTAACTCTTGTTCTCCTCCAAACCCAACGCTATTAGAGTATGTGAGGGCTAGATGTCTTTATTCTCATCGTTATTTCTTCATTGAGGAAGGCAACGGTAAACCACCCCAATTAATCTTGTCCAGTCAAATTTATATTGGTTAAACAATATGAAGACAAATTTACTGATCACGGTCCACGGATACCGATATCCAGCAGACAAAACATATCGAACAGTACAGGGTTTCTCAGTTCGATATGATGCGAAATCACTATGAAGAAAAAATACAAAAATGATTCTAAGAACTTATAAAGAAAACATGAAAATTAGTACGTGTAATACGAGGAGCATGTACAAAAGAGGGTATATCCATAACACTATGCAGGAAATGAAGAAGTTAATTTGTCAATATTGGAAATCGAAGAAATGCGCCCGCAGAGATCAGAAAGATTTGCAGTTGAGGATCACGTCGTATACAACTCAGAAGAAGACAGCACTAAACAAATTAATGGTATAACTTTTATAGTGACCAACAAAGTGAACAGAGCAGTAACAAATTATATAACTATTTCAAATAGTTATTCTGCTGCAAGTGTAGGCTAAATCTGTCATGATAAATGTTATCCAGGTCTATGCTCCCATTTCATCAAGCAAAAAAGAGGAAATACAACAGTTCTATGCTGATATGAAAACCGTGTTAAAAAGGTTATAAAATAATACAATTACCATTCTAATAGGTGATTTAAATGCCTAAGTTGGTCGTAGGAATAACGGTGATCTGATTTGTAATCATGGCTTAGGTATCAGAAAATGAATTAGTTTTTCAAATTGCTAAAATGGCTCCTTTACAGATGAGAAGACTTAAATGATCACATTATCATTTATAATTTATAATTGTAAAGCAACAATTTAAAAAGTCAATTAACTTTGTTAAGATTTATTTTGGTGTTAGCGCCCTATCCGACCATAACCTCTTGCGTGTAATATTTTGTATCGTTTTAAAAAAAAGGTCTATTTTAAAACATCAATTAAAACCAGTTCTAATTAACTCGAACAATTCCACACTTCTAGATGGAGTAAGAGATGGGCATCAAGAGAGCACAGGAGAAACATTTGTCATAAATCAAAAATTGGGCAATACAGAGGCACAGTTTATCATCCAAGTGATATTTTAGAGATGCAGAGATGCAGAGATGTTAACAACGTCGCCTTTCTATATTTCGCGGACCAAGTGCTTTTTTCAGGGTGCAGTACCAAAGGATGATTGACATACTAAAGGCAACGGACATTGTTGCCAAGGAAGTATACTTTATTGTAAATCTATATTGACGACAAACTGCTGAACTTGTATGCCGAAGTCTTAATTAAAGATGCTTTATGCGATTGTTGAAAATGAATTAAAACAAACGGAGTTACAACAAATAATATTAGATACACGAATGATACGGTCTTAATGGCGAATAACATAAGAAATCTTTAACGTGTTATCGATAAAGTGGTGGATTCGGGTAAGCAAGTTGGTCTAAAACTGAACATCACAAAAGCAAGTTTATGATAGTCAGCAAATAACAAATCGGTGCGCAGTTATGGATTGGTGATAACCTAGTGGAAAGAGCGGAGAAGATAAAATATTTACGACGACTACTTAGCCAGGACTAAAACCGTTGTCCATTTAGTCGATGTAAAAAAAGTGTTTGATGTCGTGACATTATTTTACGGTTGAGAATGTGAATGGTGCGCTATTATGTGTTCTATGTTCTTCTCTATGGAGAACATCATGAAATAGCTTGAAGCTTCAAACTCTAAACGTACAAACGCAGGCTAAGATTAAGCTGGCTAGACCGTGTTACCAATGCCGAAGTGATGTTTAAAATGGGAAAGGACAGAGAAATCATAAATACCGTGAAGACCAGAAAGCTGTCCTACTTCGGTCACGTAAGGAAACACCTAAAAACTGGCATTGCAAGGCAAGATTGAGGTGTTAGGACCGAGAATAACACGTAGGGGTGGGTGGCCTAAAGCGGGTAGGTAGCCCAAAGCGGGTAACGGCCCTTATATGGATATTATGGTGGGCCAAAAAAGCTTTTAATTTTTTTTTTAGCTACTACGAAAATATCGTCCAAGATCACGAAAAAAAAATTCTGGTAGAGTTTGAGCTCTTAATATCAATATTTAGAGGTGTCACATCGTGATTTTTGATTTCCCATTTAAATTACACGGGAAATTTTTTTTATTTTTTATGTATTTTAACAAATTATTGTGTAGTAAAAAAAAATATTTTTATAGGAAATTAAACGGCCTACAAAAAGGTCTGAAATAATTTTTCGTCAAGCGAACTCGTTTAAAAGTTATTCGCAGTTAAAGTTCAACCTAAAATAATATATGATGACTTTCACAATCTTTATAGTTTTTTACAAAAAAATGTCTTAAAAACATAAAACAACCAATAATGAATCGTGGCCCGTTTTTTGCGCGTTGCGACCTATGACTAACTTCAAGACTTTTATATATTTTAATTTCGAGGATATTGATTTTCAAAAAATGATACATTTTTTTAAGATATATTTCAGGTGAAGAAAAGTATTCAAGTGCTACTTAAAATTAAGAATACAAAATAATCAATATTCCTTTTTAAGGGTAACATTTGATTTCAAATAACAAATTAATAAATAATAGACATAATTGCATCAAAAATCTTTACAGTACTTCCAACTACATTTAAATCAGTTTTCAACGCTTTCATTCGAATCGTGCTATATAACATAAGTTTTTCTCAATAAATTTAGGAAGTAAAAACGAGAAAAATATGTTGTTTTATGTTTTTAAGACATTTTTTTGTAAAAAACTATAAAAGATTGTGAAAGTCATCATATATTATTTTAGGTTGAACTTTAACTGCGAATAACTTTTAAACGAGTTCACTTAGCCAAAAATTATTTCAGACCTTTTTTGTAGGCCGTTTAATTTCCTATAAAAATATCTATTTCTTTTTACTACACAATAATTCGTTAAAATACATAAAAAATTTAAAAAAAAAATCCTTGTGTAATTTAAATGGGAAATCAAAAATCACGATGTGACACCTCTAAATATTGATATTAAGAGCTCAAATTTTACCAGAATTTTTTTTCGTCATTTTGGACGATATTTTCGTAGTAGCTAAAGAAAAAAAAATTAAAAGTTTTTTTTGGCCCACCCTAATGGATATGTTATATATTAGCTGAAATTTATATATTTATTTACAATGCCAGTAGGGGGAAAGTGGCATGAAACAGCCAGTTTTAAAATAAGGGATAAATAATATAGGGCATAAATAAATCCAATTTTTTTTTAAATCTGTAATTGTTCATGCATTTATGTACGTAATGTCATAAAAGATTTTTCAAAATTAACAATATTTTTCGACTTCTAATCATTTATAAAAAAAATAAAATTTGGTTTTTTTATAACCTATAGGTATTGAAAGAGCCAACCCAAGTGTTGAAAAGGCCATGTTCTTATTACAAGATTAAAACTGCACATTAACGAAGATATTATTTAATAATAATCTTAAGCTATAATTTTAGATCTTATATAATTATAAAACGTTTTAAATAACGCAAATTCTGGATAAAATATTGACTTACATAAATCTAAGAAACTGTCAAAAAATTTGACGTTTGAGATCAATCATTGCAAAAACTTAAAAACGTTTTTAGCAAAAATAATGCAATTTCCCTTTCACGCCACGGGATTTATATGCCCAACCATTACAACTTTGCATCGGTACCACTCTTGATTGCTGTTACTACAATTATTATTGCATTTTATGCAATTAAAAGGTGGCTTTTTCATTACACTCCAGTCCGGCTCTTTCAAAACATATTCTCTCAAGAAACAAAATCTCGAAAATTACTATGAAATCAAAGATTAGTCTACAAAATATATACGTTATTAGAAGGCCTAATATATCTATAAAATTATAGTGTAATCATATTATTATTAGTTTTGTACGTATAGGCGTTAGAAAACAAATAAACTGAACTCAAAACTTTACTTTTTGTCGACAAAATCTTCAATACGCCGTATCGGCGCCGTTTATTGACGGTGAACGGTCAAATTTTTGTGGGGGATATCTGGCTAGTGTTGCTATCTTAAAATAATAATACATAAACGATTCGTATGAAAACTACCACGTAATTGATAATGGCTCTTTCAAAACTTGGCTGTTTCATGCCATTTTCCCCCTACCCAGCCTAATTGATGTCATACTACTTTTGACACCCAAGTTTCTTAATAACGTCAAAAAATTAAAAAACAAAAAATTTAATAATTTTGTAAAATGTTTGAAATTAATTTAACTTCAATTGCTACTAAAACCCTTCACATTAACCCATTTTTTATAATGGGGTTTTCTTTTACAATAAACTAGTTTTACTATTTGACTAAATATTTTAATATTTATCCATTATTTTTTACGTTAATGTATCAAAACTAAGAAATGTGTGTTTGGGCAAAGCGGGTAGGTACCCCCTTTGCTTGTACCAGAAGAAGTAATTTTATTATAATTGATAGGAACTAGTTGATAGGAATAAATTGGTATTAAAAATAAGTGATTTAAAGCGTTGAAGCAATTAAGATTTAAAAACAATGGTAAACCGAAGTAATATTAAGATTGGAACAAATTAGCAGTTATAATATGAAAATGCTAAATATAACTTAATACTAATGTTGCTGTCAAAAACATGTCAAGTGTAGATAATTTTTTTCAAAGGTTTTGATTAATCCGATTGGTTTATGAGAGACTACCCGCTTTAGGCCCCACTGTCGGGCAAAGCGGTTAATTTCTGGCATTTTATATTTCTGAATTTATTTCTACAATTAAAGCAAAAATGTAATTATTTTTTTTTTATAAAATTAAAGTTTAATAATTGTATTACGTAAATCTAAAAAAGAAACACTTTTTTTTTAGCCGAAGTGGTTCATATTAATCGATGAACCTTAACCTACCCGCTTTAGGCCACCTTCCCCTATCTCCTGGCTGAAGAACCTAAAGCAATGGTTTAGCCAAACAACAGCAAAGTTGTTCAGAGCTGCTGTCGAAAGAGTAAAAATTGCCGGCCAACATTTATTAAACGAATACAGCATTATAAGAAGAGAAAACAACTGTTAAACAAATCCACAAATAAGAAATCATTTTAATGTTTACTTTATAAAATGTTTTATACATAAAGTGAGCAAATTTTACCAACATATTTAAATTTAAAAATGTTACGCCCTCAGAATCTTGCCAAGTGTAACATTTCTATGGTTTCGCGCAACCCTAAACCGCAAAAAAATGATTTCTGGCTACTTGAAGTTTTTTACTGTGGACGAAGTTTGTAGTGCGCTTAATTCTGTATCCGTGTGAAAATAATCTATCTGAAATGCAAATCAAACCATTCAAGTTCACATTAAATGACAATGAATTAAACCTAAGAATGAAAATTTTCATCTTAATAAAACTTTTCTATATTATACCTTCTGTATACTTCTACATAGACACCAATACGTTGACACAAGGCATGACCGAAACTAATTTCTATATTGCCCCTTAAGATTTACGAAGTCCCCAAATGCTTGTAACATTCCCAGGTATTACTCTAAGTATTTGTTGATGGTTTAAAAAATATTAGAATAATATATCATTTTTAACAATTTTAGTAGTAGGTATAGGTTGCTTTTTTTTAAATTGTATCTCAAAGTTTTATGAAAAATTGTTTTGTGGTTTTCCCGGTATATGACGATTAATTCATATTTAAAGTAATGTTTTTCTTAGATTAAGATGTACAGGATTGACCAAAAGTAGTTTTATATGGTTTTAAAATGTTGGAGGTACAAAATATTTAGGAAATATTCATCATCATCTACATCACGGATTAAACCTATTGGTTTGCTCCGATTTCCCGCTTGAAACTTTGTTGTGAATGTTGTAGTGTTTCAAAGATTCAAGAGACCTACAGTTTTACGCGGGTTCCGAACCACGGCAATTTCTAGGGAAATTTTTAGAGCAGTTGTTACTCTTGCCATGTGTTCAGCCTTGCGAAGAGATGAGGAGCGTGAAATTTTTCGATGGTTGGCGCGGGGATTCGAACCACTTCGAACTATTTATGTACATAAATCACTAACGATGATGTTTAAATCATACAGGATACAAAAATTTATGAAATTAAATTAAGCTTCTCCGGCCCTCAATAAGTTGTTATTGTATTCTATACTAGTAAGGGAGTGTTCCTGGGTATGAGACAGGCTCCAGGTATGATACAGTCAATTATTTTCATTATGCAATGTCAATATGGCCGATCTGATTACTGTCAAGTACTTTTTTGGTCATCAGTCAGTTTTTGTACTAACACTGAAATGAATCGACGCATTGCTTATATCAACTGCAAACATCGTATGTGAAATTCCATGGTAAAAACGTTTTTGATTTTTTTCAAAATGTTATTTTTTTTATGTAAATCAATTGAAAAAGGCAAGTGTAATGTAGCATTTAGTGTTTTACTTATATTTTACGATCCAATATTGGATTAGACCAATATGTGGTTGGAAAACAATTTTTTTTTCTAATTCTCAAAATGTTGTCATTGCCCGGGTATGAGACACGGCATATTACCACCACCCAAGGGTTCCAAAGCAAAAACATCATTAGTATAAACATGTTGCCGAACAAATTCAAAGCTGTTAACAACATCAAATGTAATATTTGCAAGTGTCCAGTTCTTTTGAAGTGCGCAAACATGTGTGCAAGCTTTACACATGAAAATATTGCGACGATTATGAAAAGGAAATTGATAAATAAAAATTATGTAAAGCAAAAAAAATTAAAATTTTTAAATAGATATTTTACAATTTTTAATGTATTTTTGTAGGTGTCTCATACCTAGATACAAATTTTTTTCTTGTCAAAAAACTGATGCTTAGAAAATTGATCATAAAATTTTCCATGTTAATGGAATCACAAAACTTTCTGCTGATAAAAGTATTGTATTTTTATTACCTTTCCAACAGTGAATAGAACACCCGACTTTATTTAACCAGTAAACAAATTTGGCTCATAAACAAAACTAGTCTCATACCCGGCTACACTCCCCTACAGATAGAATTTCGTATGTTTATTATCAAGTTCTATCTTATTGCCTACGTAAAACCAATAGGGGAGATCGGGTATGGTTGTGTCACGGGTAGGTTGTCACAAAAGCCATAACAGCAAACCTAATGAATTAATAAATTTGTTTACCCGTGTCAAAGAAGTCCGAGCACAATACCTCCTTGCGTACTTCACTTCAGTTCGCTCTGAAATACCGTATAAGAAATATATGCAGTCGTTTTTTTGTACAGTAAAAGTAATTTTTTGTGAATCTGAGTTGAGTCTCGTAAGTATATTTAAATTTTGCATAGTGATATACTTTTTCGTGTATTTATGATGTTTAAGATATGCTTCATGATATCATTTATATGGTTTCTTAAATGACCATTGATTTAAATTTATTTTGGGAGTTAATGGTCCAAAACTGTTTTGGGGAAAGTTGCCTCAAGTTAACGGGGGCTAGTTGTCACCTGTGCAAAGTAACCATGAATATGTGCGGCCTTTTTTATTGGTTTCTAGGGGTTTTACTACATAAATGATTGGCTATAATTATACATTTGTCATTTTTGTTATCATAACCTAAGTTCGTTAGATAGAATAGGTTAGGAATAGAATAGGCATTTCTTTTGTCGTTTTGTATTTTACCTTTTATTTAGCGGGTGACTACCTAACCCAGACGCTATGACAACCATCCCTGACACGGGGTTAAAAGTCGCACTTTTTTTTTCATAAAAATTATAGTATGTTCTTTTTAGATAATGGTAGAGAAATAGTCTTTATTTTTTCTTAAACGAGAATAAATACACTATCTATTGATATATAAATGTCCTTGATAAATTAAGACAATGGGCTCTATAAATACAAAAGAAAAACATTGTGACTTCCAACCCCGATCACCCCTACTATAAAATTTGAATTTAAATATATTTATAAGTAATTTAATTTTTTTAAAATAAATGTTGAAAAATAGTTAAATTAGTCAAATAAAAATAAAAGTTAATTGAAAATCAAATTAATAAAGAGCTCGTTAGAAAACATTTTAGTAAAATAAATTAAATAATAAGCTAGAAAGCCATTGGGTTATAGCTTTTGTGAATATTGGGCAATAGATTAGATTTTAAAAACGTCAATTGCAAAACCTGGGCACGTTAAATGTGGGTTTATATCAGCGGACGTGGTGCTTAATCTGCATATTTAGATCAGTCGCGTTTCATCAGAATCACGGTTCTAATGAGAGTTTAATTACGCGGGTTAATTAAGTTATCCGCCAGAAGCGACCTGCATGACAACAGAAACATCCATTCTAAGTATTTTAAGATTTCCTTCCTTACAAATTGGTTTCCTGAGAGTCTGCGGCGAACTTAATTTAGACCCCACTTCGATATTTATAACTCACTTTGGTATTTATGCATTTTACCTGTATTAATTTTATTATATAGTATTTATCGTTTCCTACCGGACGCGCATTTCATTTATCATGTTTAAACTTCACTTGTAGGATAATTAATTATTATACTTTTAAAATGGTCTTTGCATCCTTAAGAATAATTGTAGACTTTTCAAAAATTTTAAAAATTAAATAATATAATGGCCGAAAAGCAAAACATTTATATTTTATAAATCAAGAAATGTACTAAGTATTTTGTCTACTTATGTATCTTATATGTCTGTCTGCCTATTTCAATCCTGCTTGGATGTAGGCCTCTTCCAATATTTTCCATGCGTGTCTGTCCTTCGCTTTCTGCATCCAGTCATAGTTAGCCACTCTTTTTATGTCGTCTGTCCATCTCATAGGGGGCCTTCCCCTGAATCTTTTACCTTGTCTCGGCCTCCACTCCACTACCACTTTCGTCCACCTGTTGTCTTCCAATCGCGCCACGTGTCCTGCCCACCTCCATTTTTGTCTCAATGCTCTTTCTATTACGTCTTCCACCTTTGTTTTTCCTCTTATCCACGTATTTGTTTGTCGATCTCTTAAGCTTATTTTCAACATTGATCTCTCCATTGCTCTCTGTGTGGTTGCTAATAGTTGTTTGTTTCTTTTTGTTAAAGTCCATGTCTCAGCAGCATATGTGAGAACAGGAAGGATATTTTGGTTGAACAGCTTAGTTTTTAAATTTTGTTCGATGTTACTTTTAAATACTTCTCTCCAACTGCTAAACGCTCTCCAGGCTTGAGAAATTCGTCTGTTTATCTCTTCTTCTTGTTTTTTCTTGCTCATGCTGATAGTCTGCCCTAAGTAGATATGACTTTCCACTTCTTCAATGATATTGTTTTCCAGTATGACATTGTTTTTTGTGCCTTCGTTGTTCATGGCTTTTGTTTTTGCATGGTTTATTTTTAGTCCTACTTCCATTGACTTTTGCTGCAATTCAGTTAGCATTTTTTGCAAATCTTGGATATTGTCTGCAATGAGCAAGACGTCGTCTGCGAATGTAAGATGATTTATCTTTCTGCCATTAACATTGATACCCTTATCGTCCCAGTTCAACTTTTTGAAGATGTCCTCTAAACATAGTGTAAATAACTTGGGAGATATTGTATCACCCTGTCTTACGCCTTTTTTCATTTTTATAGGGTTTGTTTGCGTGTGGAGTTTAACAGTTAGGGTTGCCATATCGTATATATTTTTGATTAGATTTGTATATCGGTGGTCTATTCTGCTGTTTTGTAGTGAGTTTAAGATGGCTAGTGTTTCTATTGAATCGAATGCCTTTTCGAAATCCACGAATATTAAATACAGTGGCATGTTATATTCTTGTGTTTTTTCTATTAAACTTGGAACTACTTGGATGTGGTCGTTAGTACCGAATCCTTTACGGAAGCCGGCTTGTTCACATGGTTGATATTGGTCAAATTTCACTGTCAGTCTTGTCGTTAAAATTTTTGTTAGTAATTTGTATATTTGCGATAGAAGACTTATTGGTCTGTAGTTTTCCAGTCTTGTTTTGTCGCCCTTGTTGTGTAGCAGAACTACCACCGCGTTGTGCCAGTTTGCAGGTATCTTTTCTTCCTGCAGACATTGATTAAATAAGTTCTTTAGTTGTTTCATTAACTGATCTCCTCCTGCTTTTAACATTTCGGGAAGTATTCCGTCTTCTCCGGCTGATTTCTCATTTTTTATTTGTTTTAAGGCTTTTTCTATTTCAAACATTTCTATATCCGGGATCTCCCCCGAGTTAACGTTTGTTATTTTACGGTCTTGGAAAATTGTTGTTGGATTTATTTTCGTATCATATAGCTGTTCGTAGAATTGTTCAGTTCGTTGTAAGATTTGGTTTTGATCTGTGATAAGGTTTCCGTTTTGGTCTCTTATGGCTGTGATGATATCTCCACCGAGCATTTTTTGCCTTCTCCATTCTTTTGTTCTGCCGCTATTTGTTAATGCTTCTTCTATCTTCTTTTGTGCCATAGTCTGTATCTTATATAGATCTCCTTATTTAATAACAGAGCGATAAAACGAAGTTTATACTTTGTATTTCTAATTAGGTCGAAAACAGTCACCACTGGAACTTTATACACATTCTATGCTAAAAGAAACCTTAGTATATGCATTTATTTGTCTTGTAGTTTTTTATAATAAAAATTAAATAGTAAATTTAATGTTTTAGTAAACTGCTACCTAGATGGTAGTTAATTCGTCTTACTTTTTCCAGACAATAAGTTAAACAAAGGCCATTTGAAAAAAAATGTGGTCCTTGACTTGAACAAATTTTAGGAATATCGTAGTTAGTTTTTTTTTTAATATACCTACCTAATTAGCGCTAGAGATAAAGTTTTATAAACATCTACTTATTAGATACCAGTTTAATAATATAGTTCACTGGAATTGGGCACTTTCAATAAAACACCTATTGCTAAATTTCCAACGTTTCGTTTCTTTATTGAATTTTTTTCTAGCAACTTAACAGCACAAATAATAAAAAATAGTACATGTATCAAACATGAAAGATTGTAACTATTATTTCATATACCATTTTTGAATTTTGATGGTTAAAATATTTTTTGTGCTGTTAAGTTGCTTGAAGAAGATTCAATAAAGAAAGGAAACGTTGCAAAAACAATAGTTGTTTTATTGAAAGTGTCCAATTCTAGTTAACCGTAAACTATATTAAAAGATATTGGATGTGAACATTATGACCAGTTTAATAAAGTGATTCTGTTACATTTTCTTGTTAAATATAGAATACTATAGTTTTAAACTACCCTTCTATCTAATTTTTATGTGACACTTGTTGCATATTTATAGATATGAGGTATTTGACAAAACTATTTAATTGTCTAGTAACTTCATTGTTTTAAGATTATTACATACAATTCTTTGAATATTTTTGTCGTAATGTATTTCAGAATGAACACAAAATATTTTTTTTAATCAGTAGAAAATATTTTCGCTAATTCAAATCCTAAATAATTTTAGTTTTTAATGTTCTAGTACCGATGTAATAATTTTAAATTAATGATTTTAAAATTAAATATAGGTAGCTACATACCTACTTATATGAGTATTGGGGGATATGAATATTCAAATTATAATCACGCTGGTTAAAGTTTTTCACAGTATATTTATTTACAATTTAATTTTAATCTATTCAACAATCTTTCCAAAATACTTAGTACCCCTTACCCACATAAAAAATTAAAACAAAAATATAAAGTAATCAAAAATCTCTGAAAGTATCCACTATTTAATAAAAAAGGGTAACTGCTTTGCCTCAGTTTTAATATGGAGCAAAAATATTTCAGCGATACATCATATTTGAATAGGGGAATCGTTTTATTACCTTTATTTGCACACTATATTAACCAGACTTTATAGGTTTGATGAAGTGTTTTCATTAGATTAGGGTGCAAACCGTTTTAAAAGAGACTTTATATTTTATTTTTCAGAGCGAAGCATCTTGAGTGAATTAGGTGGAAAGCTGTGTGCAGGTTAGTTTACATTCAACGGAGTTACCACGATATGGATGAAAAAGTTTCAGAGAATTTATGCGGCACGTTACAAATCTTATTTATGAGAAGGATACCCAATGTTTTATGCAAAAGGGTTTTGTAAACCCAAATTCTATTATGTAGTTATCAACAGTTTGTCATATTAATTATTAAAAAAATTTACTTGTAGTTTTCAATTGAAGAGAACGTAAGTTATTGAATAAAATAAAATAATCTATATTTATAGTATAAGATATAAGTAGTTACAATGTAATTTGAAGCTGGTTCTAAAATAAGGTAATTATTGGCGAATATCATCTTCTTTAAGACTTAGCCGTATTGATTTGTTTCAATCTCATATAGGTAGTTCTCAATTCACCAATTGCTATCACATACCTAGCAAAAATAGACCCATAGATAAATAGATACACCTTTTTTTTTAGTAGTTAGGATATTACAAAGTATATTGTGCTATTGTTAGGGGAGGTTAAATATACTTGACCATAGAAAAGAGTCAAGCTATTCTTCTTATGTTTGTAACAATTTATAGGTTTTGCCTTTTCTATGTTAGTCACCGTGCTTTGTACGAATATAAATTTGATTAAGATATGTACAATTATACAGGCATGCGAGAGTTATGTTTTTACAACTGATTCTTATGTATTAGGGTGTAACATAAGTTCCCGCCGTTGTTATATTTTCTTCGTTTTCACTTCATCTTTCTGAAGTTTGGCAAAAGAGCGTTCTGTCCTCTACAAACTTATTGTCACCATTTTTCCGAATTATTTCATTTTAATTCGATCCCAAGTACTAGAAATGGAGATACTAGGCGGTAAAAAACAAATTTTTGTAACTTGGTTTATTTCGCATTTCGCTGTAATCAAATAGCAGGCGAAGCAGCTCGAAAAATTTTTGCCGTTTACGGAGAGGGCGCTATAGCTGCGAGAACTGTTCAGATTTATTTACCAGGTTCAAAAATGGTAACATCCACCTGGACAACATGTCTCTCTCTGGGCAACCTACCGAGTTCGAAGATGACGATTTGAAGGTGCTTTTGAAAGAGGACTGTCGCCAAATATGCCAAGAGTTGACCGAGTAGATGAACAGCAATGCAATGCCGATCTAACGCCACCTTCAATTAATCAGTTTAACCCAAAAACACGGAAATGGAGTGCCACACAAGCTTACGTAAAATAACAAAGTAAATCGCTTTAAAATATATAAATTTACTACATTTTACGCAAATTTTTTAATTCTGATTAACAATAAATCCTTACTTGATAGAGAAAATCTTTTTTTCTTAATTAGCGCCCAAATGTACACAAAATCAATAAAAAAAGCTTTAGAAAAAAATTCCAAAAATTGAAATTCGTAGACTTTTATTATCGAATATGTAGGGTAGGAACTTTTATAGGATGGTAGCCAAAGTAAACTGAATTCATGACATGAAGATGTTTAATAAACCGATAATGACAAAAACAACATCAAAAAATGGTATTGCAACAAAAAGGCATATCAAAGATATCTCATCAGCAACAAAAAATATAGAATAAGTACAATAAACAATAAATGAACAAAATTTTGAACCAATTTTGTATATATCAAACCAAAAAGAAATAATTGAAACACATTACTTAATTACAATCGACGATAAAGTTATCTAATTTTCGTCGACAAGGTAGAGTCCGTCAATTTTCTCTTGGACTATGAGTCATGCCTGTGCAAATGACAAAAACTGGTCAAAAGTCGGCGATAAATTACAATATTGTATATTTTAGTACATTTAAATATATTCCATATAAGATCTTTGCTCAAGGTGCTAACCACTGAATAATTTACCCTGTTTTTTCTTTTTAACCTTCCTGCATACAATCTCACAATTAGATACCTTAATATTTTCCATTCCCTATAAAATATGAAGAAATTATATTTAACTTCGTTTCATACATAACATTCTCAGTAAAACGATTATTTGTTATACAAGAAGTAGTTAATTTGAATAAAATAAATGCCTTGCGTTAGATTTGGTATTTCCAAATATAGAACAGGAAAAAAAATAATTTAAGGAATGTTAAAAGTTATTTAAAGTGAATGTTTAGTAAAATGTCGTCTAGAAATGCCATAAAGAATTTTTTCTTTTTAAAATTAGAAGTATTAATATTAGGCCGAATCTACAAAAACTGTGATTTATTAAATCACTTTAAAGTCTTCACCTGCTTTAAATAGGTTTTAATAAACGCTTCAAATAATTTATAGTAAAAATAATTTTTTTGTAGAATAAAATTGAAACTGTACGATTTAACAATATTTATTTGCTACCGTATCGATGAGTTTATAAATAAAAAGTTCATAATGTTAAATTTTCCTTTATTCAGGTAATTAACGAACATATTTAGTTATCGTGAGCTTTATAACTAGCTAAACGTGTAAGATTATATTCAGTGAACTTTTTGTACTATTTCTATCCACAAGTTAGGTATTCTCTTCCAAACTTCTTAATTATAATTAGGAGGAAAATAGTATTTGTATAAGATGCTTAAATCTAAACTAAGTACTTTTCTTTTTTTTTGTACTTTGTTAACTTCAATTCTACGGTAAAGCTTCAAAATAAAGAAAATTATAAGTGTTATAGAAAATTTGCAAATTTAAATTCAAGCCCTGTGCTAGCTCTAATAGCTGCGAATCAAAGCCAAACAATTGGAAATCATTTTGATTCTGTTATAGAGAACGTTTACACCTAATCGTGATAACATTTTTAAATGGTACTTGCTATCTCGAAAGCGCTAAGCTTTGCTATTTAGTGACTCACATGTGGTTAGATAGCACATCCGGTTACAAGCTGACGTCACAAACATCCCACACACCTTATCTGGATTAGGTTAATAGTAAATCGATGGACGGTAGAGTTTTATACACCTTCCTTTAAAGCAAAAACTACTATTATGTGAAGGGCTATCGACTCAGATTTGTGCTATCGTCTTATCAAATAGATGAATTGATTTTAAATTGTCTAAATCGTTTTGAAATATACGCAGTGTGTATGTAGAGATCTATAAAAACCAATAAATTTCTTCCGAAAATAATACTACTCATTATTCTGTTCTTTATTCCCTGATTTTAATCCTTTAAAAAAGAAAGAACATAAAAATATAATAAAATAAAGTTTAAAGAAAGGTAGAGATACCGTATTGCTTGATACATTTAAAACAAAATTCCTTAAATTATTTGTTTGAAATCAAGATGATAAATATATAATTACATAAATACATGCATATACTGTGTTAATAAGAAATTCAACCGAGCGATTTTACTTCTTCATACCACATAGGCAACCCATTTTGGAGAAGCACACTTGTTAACATTAGCATGACTTCTTTAAATATGCACTTTTATATAATGGTAATTACACGGAGAAAAAAATATCGTCAAAATAACCATACGTATCGCTATTTTAGCTATCCGTTGAATAGTCATCCTTCTCAGGGATACGCCGTATAGCTAATTTAGCTATCCAGAGTTTCCTTATTGCGGATCGTCCAAGTAACGATACGTATTATTGTTTTAGACATTCAAAATATTCTTATCATGGTGATTTAACGGTTCTGCACGGAGAACAAAATATCGTCAAAATAACCATACGTATCGCTATTTTAGCTATACAAATCCTCAAGTTGCCTGTACATTTACCTACACGATGGAAACTGCACACGTTCACGAGAGTTTTTCGTTTGAACGCTTAAATCAAATAAATGGATCCTTCTTATAAGTATAATATGTAGCGTTGTTTTGATCA
Source organism: Sinopyrophorus schimmeli (assembly GCA_036325965.1). Classification (NCBI taxonomy): domain Eukaryota; kingdom Metazoa; phylum Arthropoda; class Insecta; order Coleoptera; family Elateridae; genus Sinopyrophorus; species Sinopyrophorus schimmeli. The sequence goes on from JARFIZ010000001.1 coordinate 5,993,634, forward strand.
TACTATGAACTGTCAAATTAACTTATACGTGTCAGTAAATTAACAAATCGAATCGTTGTTCTGACAATACGTCAATTGAGTATACGTTAGATAGTTATTTTAACGATATTTTTTTCTCCGTGTACTTATCTAAACACTATTATAAAAAAAGAATTAATTGGAATATTGATAGTAGGTAGAGTTTTATGTGTACATTATACAAAAACATTTTTCAATTTATTTGTAGTTAGTTGTACACACAAAACACATTAAACAAAATTACATAAAGGACCATCATAGATCAAGCAAATGTGTATTCCGTTAGCTACTTTTTGAAACAAAATGATCTTGGAATATGAAACTATAATGTACCATCGTTTGGAATAGTCTCTGTGAAAAACTATAAGACATTAAAGCTAATCTAACACTTTTTGAAGTAAAACTTCTTTACTTAGGAGGTTACAATTTTCGAGTACGTATTACGAAAATTCCGATCCCATTAGAGGAATAGTACGTGGTGGGGAATCGGTAAGAGAGCAGAATGCGTCAACGGCGACGCCACACCAAAGCATTCGCTACCGGTCGTAAAATCTACCAAATTGGTAAAAAAATCAAATCAATAAATATTATTATTTTTTAAATTCCTTTAGATGATTATTAAACAATTTTTAATTAAAATTGTTAAATTAAATAAAATAATAAATTTTTACTTTGCCTATTTTTTTTAGAATTGTGGGAAAAATAAAATAATTTATCTTGATCTACACCTAATAAGCATGGATTGCACGAGTTATGTTGATAACAGTTTCCCACTGGAAATGCTTACTCGTAGCCAGAGTAGCATTCTCGGATTCTGGAAGGCGCTATCTTAAGAGTTCCCCCGATTAGAAAAGCGCGGAATCAGATACAGTTTTAATATATAAACGCTAACAATGATTACTTAAGCCAATTTTTACTAACATCTATTGCAATTGTAATTGTTTTAAAATGTAATTAATAAATACAAAGATAGTAATTACTCAACAAGTTTAATTTGAAAGAACAAACTTAAAAAGTAATAAATATAAAATATAAAAAGATAATTAAAAAATAAATTCTAAAATTAAACTCAGGCACACACTTTTTTTCTTTGATTGCTATCCCTATCGTTTACAATTTTATCACCCACTACGATTGATCTGAAACTATTTTACCATAAAATAAACTATTAAAGAAGTTTCACTTCTGGCGCACGTGGGCTCCACGCACACATTTTTTTATACCTTGAATATGTGCTTTACATTGTATCTCACCTCAATAATTCAATTATGCATCGGCATCAGCTTTTTCATAATGCATTGTTTTAATGTGTATATTCACACTACACAATTGTTATGATTGCCGATGTAAATTTTGGTTGAGCCTCTTTCTCAATCTTCGTACCCCTATCAGACTTGTCTCCTTGTTCACTCAGTTTGTTACAAAATTTGCATATGTTGAAACAATGTTTTATACTGTTTTCTTAAACCCGGATATGAAGACACATTTTTTATATTTTTGCAAACGAACCGGAAATTACAGATTGGCACGAATTTTATTTCACCCAACCCCATTGTAGTTACCGTGGCACCTTTATCGGCAAGGAAATAACAACGACATTTAACGCATTTGAAGCCCAAGTAAATATGCTTCAATATCTGTCAGATGCATTTTTCAATCTTTTTTCTAGGCTTAGAAATATAATTGAGAATTAATGCGATTTAGTTTTTTCTGTAAGTGTATAGGGGGAGGGTGGCCTAAATCAGGTAGGTTAAGGTTCATCGATCAATATAAACCACTTCTTATAAAAAAAAGTGTTTCTTTCTTTCATTTACGCAATACAATTCTTAAACTTTCATTTTATAATAGATTTGAGTAAAAGAGAAAAAATATGCTAGTTTGATTTGAAAAAATTAAGATATTTGACTTTTTCGAAGTTGAACATTTTATAACTCTTTTACGAACCCTGTATACAATAAAGTAGTTTTCGACATGTCATCAATTGGTTTGACCTTTCTACTCATTAACCCGACAAGATATTTTTGTATTAGGTATTGGGTATGGTCACATAGAATTTTCAATATAAAGGTCTGCACCTGTCAATTATTCATTAAAAAAATTAATATCTTCAAAAGTATACTTTTTAGGTATAGGGTATTCCACATAAAGTAACAATAAAATTTAACGTAGAATCCTAAAAGTTAATAATATACAAGGTGTTCTATTTAAAATAACAAAGTGGCTGTTCACTTCCGGTATAACCGCAAGTGGGATGTCTGTCAAAATATTTTCTGTAAATTTGCAGTAACTTGTTATCCATCTATACCAATTTTTATAAAAATCGTGTGAGTAGTTTCCAATACATAGATAGTTTAAACTCGTCGTGAAACACCCTGTATGTTCCGTCAATAGGACTCTTGTGAAGTTGGCGAAATATTTACTTTAGTCTATTATAATATAAAAAATTAATATCACGACGCACTACTGACATGAGTGAAAACCTTATGTTATCTTAAATGGTACGATAAACTTATTGAACATTAAGTTCTCATTGTTAAAAAGGGTACTTATAACTCTCAATAAAACAATTTTGAATTTATGCACGTTAACGAAAGTTTTATCGATTTTATGGCTCGGATATTGTAAGTCAGTGAAATACAGCTGTATTTTGAGTTTAACCTAGAAAGTTGATCTTGAAAGTATAAGGTATGTATTATTTTGTTTTATTAAAGAATTACTTTATCTTCACACGTATTAATATTGAAGAGATTAATTTTAAATAAAATTTATTAATATTATGTTACTGTAATTTTAGATAAACAGCGATTCTTCCAAGTTATAAAATCTAACAATAATTCTGGCAATTTTATCAGAAATACCAACATTTTTCGGAAAAACCGTGCCCCTATTTCTACTCCAAAATGTATTAGAAGTACGCATATTAATAAAATAATTTTCTCTATTACTACACAGTAAAAAATTTTGCGTCAATACGTCAAAAAATTTATGTGTACTAATGTTTTTTTACACTTGTTTGTTAATTTGACACAATGAGACTGTGTAGTTTATCGCTTAACACAAAAAAATGTTATTACGTTTATTAATGACATTCTAAAGTGTTACTCTAAAAACTACACAAAGTTGTGTTTATTTGACACAAACATGTGTAGTAACGCGCCACCTATTCATTTGCGCGGGAAAGCCAACGGCATGCCTGTCCTGCCGAGTCACATTGTGCACATACAGCTTATATACATTGATACTCTGTACTCGTGCTCTCAATTTCTCGATAATTATTACTAATTTTTTTAACATTTAGTTTTAGAAACATTCAAATAAGGATAAATAACATATAAGCGTTGTGATAACACTGGCACACAAAAATAAAGAAGTGGTCAATATTTTTGACCAGACCCACCTAGGGTTATGTATTTTGATGCCCTGAATCCGAATTTGAGGTCGGTTTACCCAATATACTTCTAAAATTTTGAGTAAATTGCAAAATACTACAATTTTTAGCCAATTGAAGCAGTTTTTTGCAATTTACTCAAAATTTTGGGGCGAAACGGACTTCGGATTTGGATTCAGCGCATCGAAATGCATAACCCTAGGGGGGTCTGGTTAAGAGTACTGACCACTTTTTTTTGTGTGCTCGTGAAATTTTTGGCTATGTTCTACTACTTTTTTACTATATTTTACGATTTTGGATAAATATATGAATGATCGAGATTAAGAGATTCTGAATTTGGATTTATTTCATCAAAATATATATATAAGGAAGATTTAATCTAGTTTAATCAAATTTTCTTCATTTTCATAACTGCTATTTTTAGTGGTTTTTTGCAATTTACTCAAAATTTTAGAGGTATATTGGGTAAACCGACCTGAAATTTAGATTCAGGGCATTGAAATACATAACCCTAGGTGGGTCTGGTCAAAAGTACTGACCACTTTTTATTTTTGTGTGCCAGTGTAATTAATTCCAGCAATAATTTATTTAGTAACTTTATTTATTAATGTAAAACTAAAAATAAAAAGTAAATCATAAAGCAAAATGTATTTAAGAAACATTCATCCACAACAAATTGAGGTTATACGTTGTCGTCACTCAAATCTAACAGAGATTATTTTTTACATTTAAATATGTAAACATTTAACATTTATATATGTCAAAAATCTTACGCTTGCGCACTACGACATTTCAACACAAACTTGTGTAGTTTGCTACACAAATATATGTTATTATTTTAACATAATGAACTTATGTAAAAATAACACTAAAAAGTGTATCAATCGTTTTCTGTACACACGAAAATGTTAAAAATGACGCAAATTTTTTTACTGTGTAAGAACATTTATATAGTTATTTCAACAAAATATAATTATTAATTTAGAGTTGTTACAAGTACATAACTCAATTCAATAAAAATTGAATTGCGCGCTTATAATAAAAGAGGTAGCATTAAGAAAATAGGATCTTTGACTACTTTATTGGTCAACTGTTAGTAGGAGTTGCCGAAACGAGAAATTGAGAAGCGCGCGAATGCGCGTTTGATTAATCAGTGAGAGTTATAAGTACCTTAAAAAGGTATTAATAAAGTATGTATGGTATATAGTTGTGAGATAATACAATTATCGAATGATTTAGGGGGAAAGTGGCATGAAAGAGTCAGTTTTAAAAAAAAAGAATAAATAATATAAAAGGATATAAATAAATTAAAAAAAATTATAATCTGTAATTGTTCATTCATTTATGTACATAATGTCATAAAACATTTTTAAAAATTTACAATATTTTTAGACTTCTAATCATTTATAAAAAGAATAAAATTCGGCTTTTTCATAACCTATAGGTATTGAAAGAGCCAACCCCGGTTTTGAAAGAGCCATGTTCTTATTTCAGGACTAAAACTGTACATTAACGAAGATATTATTTGATAATAATTTTAAGATATAATTTTAAATCTTATATAATTATAAAACATTTTATATAACGCAAACTCTGGATAAAATATTTACTTAAATCTAAAAACTGTCAAAAAAATTGACGTTTGAGATCAATCATTGCAAATTGACTAGGTATGTTCTTTTTAAGAAGTAATATAATGTTAATTAAAAACAATACAAAGGATTCATGTGCCTAACAATTACAAATTTTTCATCGGTACCACTGTTGATTGCTGTTACTACAATTACACTGGCACACAAAAAAAGAAAAGTGGTCAGTACTTTTGACCAGACCTACCTAGGGTTATGTATTTCGATGCCCTGAATCCGAATTCGAGGTTGTTTTGCCCAATATACCTCTAAAATTTTGAGTAAATTGCAAAAAACCACTAAAAATTGCAGTTATGAAAATGAAGAAAATTTGATTAAACTGGATCAAATCTTCCTTATATGTATATTTTGATGAGATGAATCCAAATTTAGAATCTCTTAATCTCTATCATTCATATATTTATTCAAAATCGTAAAAAATACTAAAAAAGTAGTAGAACATATCCAAAAATATCACGAGCACACAAAAAAAGTGGTCAGGACTTTTGACCAGACCGCCAAAGAGTTATGTATTTCGATGCGCTGAATTTAAATCCGAAGTCTGTTTGGCCCGTACACCCCAAAAATTTTGATTAAATTGCAAAAAACTGCTTCAATTGGCTAAAAATTGTAGTTTTTTGCAATTTACTCAAAATTTTAGAGGTATATTGGGTATACCGACCTCAAATTCGGATTCAGGGCATCGAAATACATAACCCTAGGTGGGCCTGGTCAAAAGTACTAACCACTTTTCTTTTTTTGTGTGCCAGTGTTATTATTGCAAACTATGCAATTAAAAGCTGGCTCTTTCATAACACTGCAGTCCGGCTCTTTCAAAACATATTCTCTCAAGAAACAAAATCTCGAAAATTAGTATGAAATCAAAGATTAGCCTGCAAAATATATACGTTATTAGAAGGCCTAATATACATCTATAAAATTATAGTATAATCATATTATTATTAGTTTTGTACGTATAGGCGTTAGAAAACAAATAAACAGAACTCAAAAACTTACTTTTTGACGACAAAATTTTCAATACGTCGTATCGGCGCCGTTTATTGACGGTGAACGGTCAAATTTTTGTGGGCGATATCTGGCTAGTGTTGCTATTTTAAAATAACAATACATGGACGATTCGTATGAAAACTACCGCGTAATTGATAATGACTCTTTCAAAATCTGGCTCTTTCATGCCACTTTCCCCCTACTATGTGAAATACGAATGTAATATATGTATATTAAAAACTATAACAGTAAATGCATATTTCGTTTAGCAAATAAGAATATTTTATACAGAGTTTTGGTATATAATCTACATACAGGAAATTAAATTCATTTTGACAAAGCTCATAACCGACACAGTACATTCAGTAAATCAAATCAGTAGCTTATTATGTGACGTCCCCGTAGTAAAACCCCGGTAGTGCTATTGTTCTATTATATGAAAATTGGGTATATCGCAATTTAACATATTCATAAATGCACAACTGAATTTAAGGATGTTAAATAAATTCTTGATGGAATTCTGTTTATCATTGCGCATATAACATTTAAAAGAATAGCGCTTTCTGCAACTTGAGACTTGAGTTCGGAGTTATAGTAATATTAGTAACGTGTGAATCGGTTTAATGCTGTAAACATAACTACAGAAGCGATGTATAGAGTCCGCCATATAACTTGGTGGCAAAGAATTTGAATAAAAGTTGTTGTAGATTTTCAAAGCCAGTGTCGACTCGATCGTTCATATCTGTAGAAATGTTTACAATTTCATCTAGTATTGCTGATTTAAATGTTTACAACGAGTTTCGGCAAAATTTGTAAATTCTGCTCTTCAAAATGTACCAAAGAAAGAAGTCACAGGAATTAAGTTCGACAGAATACATTGGGTAGTCAAATCCTTATCCAGTGTGCTTCTCAATGTCCGATCCAAATACACAAATACAAAAGCTTTAGCAAAATTGTTAATTTTTTAAGTGTTACCGTGAAACACCTGTTGTCTTTAACTCGTGATGGTTTCCAAATTTTTGCTTATACAGTTTTACAACATTTGTCGATGATTCTCTCCTCTTAAAGTACGTCTCAATCATAAACCCATTGTTGTACAATATAATACACCATTGTGTAACACAGTTAAAAAAGCAGCTCCAGAATTTCTTTAGCAATAATGAAACACCATCTCAAAAATTTGTAGCCAACGAGTTATATGGCGGACCCTGCACATAGTACGTACATATGTATTTTATATTTTCTATATGTGTACTAATATTTTATAACATTTTTACATATTCTTTTTATCTAATTTCTTCTATATAGCTACATATATAATCTTAAAAATTTTAATCATTTAAATTTTAATACCTTTTTTCGTGACTGACACGTAAAAGAAATTTAAAGCAAAATTTGTCAGAAATTTAGTCAATGGTTATAAAAATATATCGTTAAAAAATATAATCTTTTGCTAAAACTATGTAATTGTAAAAAATTGTGTTGAATCATCCATAACAACATTGTTATCAATATGACATCTGGTATTCAAAAAAATGAAATACACATAGATAATTCCTAATAAACTTTTTTCATCATATTTGCATGTGTATACTAAACAGTTTGACCCTTAGGTTGTGGAAAGAAAGAGGATTGGGACAATTTGACACGATAGTAGATTCTTGCCGTTTCATATCACACGCGTTACCTGGGAAGTTGCAGGCGGTCGTCAAGACAACACCAGTCTTCATCTTTTGCTCGGCGGACTGTTGTGAAGAACACAATGAAATTTAATTTTATATCTCTGAAATATGGGAGCTATGAAAATATATAATATTATCAGGAAAATATGTACGCCGCTTATTACAAAATTACATTCAGGCCTCGCTTTAAAGGTACCATAAAAGAATAAGCTGTTTACAAAATGTTTAATAACTTGGTCCATTATTAATTTTTAAAAAAAATATTAATCAAAGGAAATCTGTAGTATTATTTTCTTTTTTTGCGAAATGAATTGCTTTTCAGTATAACAATCTATTAAGTCTTAAAAGTTAAGCTTTATCTTAATTTAATTTTTATTTACGTACGATGATTATTTTTATTAAATATTTTTAGAGGTATAACGTAAAATATATATAATCTGGAAATATAGTCGGTAAATCACTAAATTCAGGAAAAAAACATTCCGGACTTATATTTTTTGCATAATTATTTCCAAAGAAATAAATCAAATAAAGTTTACTGCCAAGTAATATCGGTAAATTAAAGTTGACTTCAATTAATTTCATTACAACGTATTTACGACGATTCAAGCAAGGCATAACAGCGGGGTAGTATTCATGGCTTTTCAACTGTCAGTACTCAAACTAGTATATTATTATATATACTCGTAAAAGTATAAAAATATCTTACATACTCGAATAAGTATATAAATTAAAATTTATTTATATGCTAACAGAAGACAAAAAGTAAATAGGTATAATTAAAAAAGAATCAAATTCAAAATAAACCATTTACCTACCTTAAACTACTTATACTAAACACTATACTCATAATATGTTTGTAAACTTGTAACAGAAATTGATTCAACATCAATAGATTCTAGTTGATGTTTATAATGAGCTTACCAAAGGTATCCTTTATTAAAAAAAAAACAGAAAAATATAAACGTTTTTACCGCCAACCTTAGGCTTATTGAACGGATTTGAAAAAATTGATTGAGGAAAGTATATTCTACAGAATCCCAAGTGTTTAATTGGAAAATACCGAAAAAGAGTTAATTAAAGTCACAACAAAGTACCTACACTTAAAATAATTTCTAATAGAAACAGTTCTTCTTAATCATTCTTAAAAATAAAAATTAATCAAATTAAACTTTGTATGATTTTCTTTGTTCTTATCACGTTCTTATTGTTACTTGATAATTTATTAATTTTCTGCTATAAAATAGAAAGAAAAGAACATATTTACTTATCTACATAGTTACCCATATATTTATATTAAAAGTACAGTTATACCTCTCTAACTTCACATCTTCTCTAATTTCACAGTTTTCATAGGTCCCAAAATAGGAGATACAAATTATCCTAGGGTTAACTTCACATTCTCTAACTTCACGTTCACATGATTTGCGTTGCAATTTTATACAGGTACAATGAGAGTTAACTTTACAATATAAAAAATCATTTTAGTAAAAAAGGCAGATAACTTCGCTTTTTTTATTTAAAATGTTTCATGTTAACGAAGAAAAAAAATCTTTTAAGTTTATTGCATGTACACTAAAGGAAAAAATTAAAGGGTCAAGAAAATTTCCTAAATTTTATTGTGATTTTTGACAGACTGTATTTCAGTGAAAAATGATCGTATCTAAAATTATAAAAAAGCAATTTAAGGCTTCAAGATTCTAGTTTTTAGATCTTTTAGTCAAAAAATTTTAGAAGCCATTGTTATCACGCAATAATAAGTAATAGCCATTATATAGCTTGTTTATTCAACTTCAAGTTTGTTTTTTTAAATTTAGCGCCGACATTGAGCCTCCTAAAGTCGGACTCATTCCGGACTCGGAGACTCAAAGTAGAGTTTATTTCTATGTTAAATTAGGTCCGACTTTGGTCTCCAAAGTGGTACAAATTTCCATTTTTACCACTTTGGGGTTCATAGTCGAATCTGATGGAAATTTAAATTAGGTCCGATTTTAGACCTCTGTACCCTATTTTATGATAATAATAATAATATGGATTTAATTCGCATTTAAAATGATTAGAATACTTTTACTTAAAATACGTAGCTAAAGTTTAAAATAACAATTACATTAAAAAAAGAAGAATAATAATCATAAGTATTATTATTAGTATTTATAATAATTGAACTAATATTGTATGTATATACCTATATATATTTATTTTGTATTATAATATACAAATACATTGATAGTACAGAATTAACTTTGATAAAACAATATTCAAAATTATAAAATACCTGGATTACTCTGAGATTTTGTAGGATGGGTTTTACTTTCTGAGTTAGTAACTTTTTAGTAAGCTGTTGCTGTTTCTTCGGAATTAAAGACAAATCGGTAAAGATTAATAATAAGAGCGCACTTTTTAGATTAGGTTGCCCGACCATAAGATTTACTTGACTGGTGGACAGTCATCAATGTAAAAGAACACATGTAAATAGGGAGTGTTGCCACGTCTTTTTCATATAGTCGAACCCATTTAATGCCATTCTCATAAATTTAATAGACAAGATTTTAAAAACATTTTAGGTATTAGTATTAACAGTTTTTTATTTAAATATACATATAATTAATTTGGATGTTAATTCATAAACGTAATAGTGTAATAACCAATGTCAACGCTTAAAACCATAACTTACATAAAAAGTATTTAGTTTACGCGTACTTTATGTATATAAATGATATGAAAAAATATAAACGTATTCAATTGTAATATAACAGCTAACTTGTGATCAACAAACAAATTACAATATCGAAAACAACTGGCAACGCTGCTCAGCTGATTTCGGTATTTGCAGTTATCGGACTTGGAGGTTCAAAATCACATCTCTTGGGGAATGGTAGAAGCTAGGGGCTAACTGTCGGACCTAGTCGGGTTACAGTCCTATAAATCGGGTCTTTTTCGGACTAAGGGAATCTATGTAGGCTCTAAACATCAACTCGGGGATCTATGTAGGCTCTAAATTTCGACTCGGATATTCTTTACCAAGATACCGGACTTTAAATAAAAAAAGGTATATTTGTCTTCAATTATTGATATCTCTGTAACCAATAATCGTTCCAAAAATTACAAAGCAGTTTTGGAAACTGGACAAAACACCCTACAAGAAACGGCTGCAATTTTTAGGAATTTTTTTTCCATCGTAAACATAAATTTGAAAAAACATGAAAAAATATGTAATTTATTGTTTTTTAGAAAATTGACGGCTAAGTTACAAATATTCATAAAATGGCTAATGTTAAGCGTGATTTTTATAGCTGAATATACCCCCAAAAACTCTGTGAAGTTACAATTCGATCTAGCGAACCGTTCTTTTGTTTCAAACAATCAAACTTTTGAAAAAAATTAAATAGTAGCGTTTATTCTCGCTATACACTTTATAATCATGATTAATAGAAAAACATTTTTTTTGGCTTTTTTAAGATCTTTACCGCAAACAACACATCGTAAAATTTTTTCGAAAAAAAATCTTTTATTTTATTAATTAAATTTTCTTTGGTTTTTAAAACTAAAGAACATATTGAAAAGTATGTAGTAAGGTATAGAAAACAATCATGTATTACAGGTTTTTTTAAATCTGCAAATAAATCTTAATATTTTAATCTTTTTTCCATAACTTCACATATTCCCTAAGTTCACATTTTTCCGCAGACATTTTGTGTGAAGTTAGGGAGGTATAACTGTATTCTGATTTGAGCATTTGCATCAATCCATCACCTAAATAGATATAATAGAAAGTCTTTGATATTAGTAAGACAAATATAAAATGGTGATTGCAAGTTTATAACTGATCAATATTTACTGGTAGTTTTTCTTGTTTTATAAAAGCTAGTAAAAACTTGCTCGTCAATTAAGTCTCATTGTATACAATAAGATAGCGACAAGTTGAACAGAAAAAAGACAATTTACAAGAACAATTTAATTGAATTTATTTAAAATGCAATACTGTAACAAATTATTTATTTATAAAGTAAACAAATTAATCGGCCTCGATAAATATAAAAACGTTGCAAAGCAATGAATAAAATAACCATTAACTATTTTAATAATTATGGTTTTCTATCATTTCTAAAATATTTAGATTTGATGACAAATCAGAAAACACGATAGATTTTTAATAGTAAATAAAATACCAAAATTAATAATTACAAAACGTAAAGTTGTAGTTGGTAAAAAAGCATACATTTTCTGGCACACTATTATTTAAGGAATTATAGTAATATTATTAATATAATTGGTTTTCATCAAAAGACACTTATTATTTCTTTGAATTTGTAATTTATTTTCTTCTTCTGAAGGTACCATCTCCGACTATCGAAGGTTGGTAACAATCTCGGCAAATCCTTTACGGTCTTGTGCAGCGCGGAATAAGGAATGGGCATCTAGGCCGGTCCAGTCTTTAATGTTCTTCAGCCAAGAATACTTCTTCCTACCAATACCGCGTCTTCCTTCAATCTTCCCCTCCATTATCAGTTTTAGTATTTCGTACTTATTACTACGCATTATATGGCCTAAGTAAGCTGTTTTCCGTTGTTTGATGTTTTGTAGTAGTTCTCTGTCACATTTTAATTTAAGAGTTGTTATTTATAACATTTCGTATGAGTTGTGCCAATTCCTGATAGGGTTAATTGACAGGTGAATCTCAATAATTGCGCAAAATAGCAATAAATTTAACTAGTTCGTAAAATCAATTGTAAAATCTTTTTTAATAGATATAAATTTATAATTTGTTTACAATTATTAAATTAGTTATAAATTATTTCTTGTCCCTGCAAACAATAGAGAATAGTTTAATATGAAACAGCATAGTTGGTAAAAGAAAAAATCATTCTTTTTCTGAAGACGGAAAAATAAACTTAGCGGGGGTTTGTAAATTTGCCCTCATTCCACAATCCTTAAAGTTATTCGTGGAAAGACTACTTTTCATCATGTTGGACGTTTGCACGAGACGTACTGTTATACAATTCCTGGTCATTGAATTAAATCTTCCTTAACTTTCATAGCTTTTAAATGCAAAAATTAAAAAAAAAATATCTACTACTTAAAAAATATACCCGTTATATGATATCCACATATGCCTAAATTTTAATATTTAGTTTTTAAGCATATTAAAAATTTAAACACGATGTTAAATAAATTAAAATTAAAATTTTCAATAATTACATGTTATTTCTTTTATCGATCGGTTGTTTATAAATAAGAGAACGCTCCAATTGTGCTTGCTCCAGGGCGCTGAATATGTAGCTACGCCACCGAATACATCCATAATTTTAATTTACATTTTATTAACAAAATCTCTTACAAATAACTTGTTTTTTTGTAGGAGGATTATTGGTAGGTTTTATACCTAATTAAGTAAAATAAAAAAAATTAATTTCGAGGAAAGACAAACGTTCAAACGGTATTATATTCCATCATTTACATGGTAAAATTACTACATCCTAATTTATTAATATGTATCAGTAAGTTACTATAATTTTATCATAATATTTGAAATAAATACATATACGTATAACATTTAAAATACAGTCGAACCTCGATAAGTCGAAGATGAAAGGAAAATAAAAATAATTCGAGTTATCCAAAAAAATCGAGTTAAATACTTTTCTGTGTATACATCATATCTATATTTACCACCCTTTATACAAAACAACTATTTGTAAAAATTTATTAACATTATTTATTGTTATTAAGTATTTGGGTTATATGGTTATTTACATCTTATTTATTGTTGGTTTGATAGTAATCTAAAATTATGGTTTGCTTCATTGATCCAAGATGTTGGGTTTCTACAAATTTTTCCAATGATCTCCCGAAACCAGAATATTTTTACTACGTGTATGTATACCAAAACTATAGAATTATAGCTTTCTCCAAGTTAGAAAAAAGACACTCCTTTAGCCTTTTTTTAATTTTTCTTTACACCCCTTGTTGATTGGTAAATAATTTTAGAAAAAGTTTTTAATTCTATTAGATTTTCTGTTACACACTGTTATTAACTATAAACAACAAAAATACATTAGATCGTACTCCTGCTCGACGAATAACGACCAGAATGAAAACAAAAAGGCAAAAATAGACCCTTTTCTTGTAAAAGAAACGGTAAAACCATCTTAAAATTCATAACTGTTAAGAAAGAATTTAAACATAAATTAGTATTAGAATCCAATTGAAGTTCTGACGTCAAAACATCATAGTCTTGTATTAGGTTTGAACCTTTTCATCCTATTTTACAATAGCCATTTTGACCAGCAATAACACGGAACAAACCCGTTCTTTAATCCTACCAGGTATTGTACTTTTATGATAAATTGTAAAATTTAACTTCGAGTTATTGAAATGTTTACTAATGGAAACTTGAATTTAGAGAATTGTGAAACGGTTAGACTTACTGAAAAATTCGAGTTATTAAAATTCGAGTTATTGATATAAAAATATTAACGTTGAAAGAGGCAAGTTCTAGGGAAACCGGTTCGAGTTCGAGTTATCAAAAATTCGACTTATCGAGGTTCGACTTTATATTAGAATCTTCTCACATGTGTGGTTGTTGTAATAACAGCGTAATAAACATATTATAATTATAATGATCTAGTATTATCACATATTAGTAGATCTCAAATGAATTATAACAAGAAACTGCACTAATAATTACTCGTGTCTAATTTATGGGCATACAGGGTGGTCTAAGTTCAAAGTATTTCTCAGTTAACCAAGCAACTATTACAAATATTAAATACTCACATAATATTTGATATACTTTTATTTATTTACACAAATAGCAAGAAATGTAGTTCTATTTAAAATAATCGATAAAAGCTAATATTTTACCAATTTGGCAAGATTTATATACTACAAATAGTTTTGTTAAATATTAACCCAAAAATAAATTGTATCAAAAAAATAAATACCTATTAAATTTTGATCTTATACTGTTCTAATTTAAGAGTTTAGACAATTTATAAAAAATAAGTTTTTATTTAAAAATCGAGAGCATTTTTGGTTAATATAAAAGATCTCACGTTTCAAATGTTAACTAAACGATTACATAAATTGAGACTCCTATACTTTGACTTTATAATTTTTGAGCTTCAAACGCGCTTCAGTCATAATTAACCAAACGTATATTAACGAACAACCGTTTTTTTTTAAATTACATTTATTTCAACTTTTTGGTTGAATATATATTTTTTAAGCAACTTTAAAATTTCTTCAAAAAACAAGTTTAATTTACTTATGTTATTTACAGTCGGTGTTTGCTCGAAATTATTCGTTAGTTCCTTTTAAAATTAAGTTCCAATCTAAATATTGACGTTTATGCTTTGCGGATGCATAATGACTATATAATTTAGATTAATATTGTCTTAAAATTGAAGAGAAAATACAAGCACCCCTTTCTTTGATGCAGTCGTCATTAACCAAATAACAATGTTTGACGGGGTAAGTGGTGTAAGGATAATTCAGAACATTAGTATTCCGTAAGTGTGACAGTGCCGTGTCACTTTCAGTGTTGATGTTTCTCTACTTTAATTACACGCTAAATTTAATTCCCTAAAGACGTGTACAAACACAGGCATGGATGATAGTCTTCAGATGATTAACAACAGGAAGACAAGAGGGTCTATTCTAGAGAATGGCTACTACTTCAACTGTAGACAGCCTTGTATCTAATTTTATTATAGTGTAAACTTACTGAATAATATTTGCGTTGCTCGTGTAGGACATTTGCCATTAACTAATTGCTCGTGCTAGACTGCATGTACTTAATTTTTGGGGACTCAACCTTTATCTAGTACATCTTATCGAATAGATGTAATTATAAAAAAAACGAGTAGTCTTTGGGATTCTACATTAAAATTTTAGATAAAAAATGTCAACAATCTATTACATTAATTAAAATGCTTTATAATTTGCAATGTTTATTAATGTGCCTTTTATAAAGGAACAAGATAACTATACTAATGTAGATTGGATGAGGACTGTAATAATCTGGTCCCACACTTTCCTATTCTGAAGACAAAATCAATTATTGTGTGTCACAGCTGCTTTTCACGATTGATAGGATGACGAACTACTGAATATCTTATTATTGTCTCATACTTGAAATTCGTATTTCAAATAATTTTTAACGTTTTACAGTTTGGAAAATGGTACATTGATTTCTGTGTGTTACTTAGTCAAAAAATGGATGGTATTAAAAATATTAAAAAATACAGAACATCTAGGTAAACGTAGTGTTGGTTTATACCTATGACTAGTATCAACTAATGGGAAGATATTTAAGGAGAATGAGTTATTAATATTTATATAAGAAATAACGCGTTCTTATCACAACATATAAAAATAGTGAATTCCCATGTTTCCGCTATAGTGATTTTACATATCTCGAAAGAACAATTTTTACGTATCATAACCGTAGACTAAAAAAGAACGACGCTAATGCTAAAAAACTTGTTAGGTCTAGCTCTCAGCAGTAAGAAAGTGTATGTGGAATGGAAAAGAACAGCACCCTAAGGATGTACGCCTCCCTACAACCACCACAAAATTTCGGGATAATCCTACTCGAGGGAGTCCACATTGATCGCCAACCTTATTTTAGAACCCTGTCACATATTATGATTTTGGAATAACTCTCACGCCATTCTTTATACGTCAAAACATATTGGTGGTTCATTAACTTTGCTTCCAGTTTGACAGAGAATAATTTAATAAATGATTTAAACTGTCGAAGAGTTTCAAGTAGCGTAAAGACAAAATATCACCGAAGCGTATCATTATTAAAATTGAATCAACTTTTTGAATACATTTCATTTTATCTTTCTGGTTCCATGCACAAAATATAATTTCTGTTTTGATATTAGTAATAATCTTTGTTTCTTAAGCGTTTTCCAATAATCGTTTAATTAAATTCTAATAAAAGGCAAATATGTAATTATCGCTTCTTTTACAAATTGGAAATATTATTATAAGAATGATATCAAGAAAAGTCAGGCAATGTTAAAACAAAAATTGTTACCACTTGATGTGCTGTAATTAAGAACTTATTTATTTCTGGCAGCAGTTTTATTACAAACAACAGAACTTAAAGAACAAGCTTCAAAGTAAACTAAAACGCAATCACGATTTTTATGAGAAGAATTGCTACCCGATGTCAATTACGATAAGACGAGGAACGCTCTATATCCCACTTTATTAGAAACACGTGCCTGAAAATCTCGCTTACGTACAACAGATTTATTCTAATTGCGGTTTCAAATGCAAACTTTTCTTTTATTTTAAACTTTTTTTCAGTTCCACTCAAGCCTTAATAAATATTAATTAAGAAAATGTGGTATTTCAACTAACAGACTTTTATTTTAGTAATTTTTCTAATTATAGCTACTAAATTAAAAACATTCAACTCAAACACAAATATGGTCATTTATACAGTAAAATCTTCACTATCCAGTTAAAAATAAAATCGTAATATGAAAAATGCTAATTAAGAAACAATGTCACTTAATTTGAATAAACATAATATGTAATGCTTTATGTTTTTAATTTAATTTATTCATTTCAAAGTTTTGAAAATAATTGAATTATGCACAAGATAATAATTAATGCGTACATAGAACGAGTACTACAGTAGAACGCCCATTACCTGATGTAGTTGGGGACCTAGTGTGTCTCAAAAATTCTTCGTCTTCTTCATTCTTCTATAATAGGCTTATGTAGCCTGTTCTTTCAGCGGTTGAGCCTATTACTGTACAGTTTAGTTATCACACCATCTTTTTCTTCGCCTGCCGATACTCCTTCTACCCACGGGTGATTTATCTCTACAGGGTGTTTCGGAAGATATATCAGAGCCGAAAAGGGGTGGTTGGGGACAATTAATGAAAGACATTTTCGAAAGAAACACATCAAATCGATCTAGTATGGAGAAATTGAAAAATTCAATTTTTTCCAAAACTGTTTTGGAACCACTAGCTTTTTCCTATTTATAAAACAAGGGTAATTGAAACTTTTAAAATTATAAAGATCGCCCACGTTCTTTAATCTTGCAGGTTTTATTTATTGTTCGATAAGCTTTTATTATAAAGATAAACTTCTGCTCGGAAATTTATCCTTGAACTTCATTTCGACCTATAATTTTGATTACAAATGAAAGACGAACTAACCTACCGTATTTTTACCACTTACATTTAAATAAGTAATAATTCATTACAAAAGGGCTATTGAAAGCGCCGTGTCCCAAAGGTTTGGTATATGAACTAATGCGCTAGCGACCTGAGTTTAAACCCACGCTATAACTTTACACCTGTCTCCTTACAAGGCAGGAGGTAACCAACAAGGGTAAAACTTCCCAGGAAAATTTCTCCAATAACAACTTTTGTGTCTTTGATATACACTACGACACACGACAAAAGAGACAAGCGGGAAATAACCTACGCCCGGCTAAAGACACGGCCCTGAAGAAGAATGGGTTAAAATTGTATGCACAAATTTTAATTGAGTTTACGGATTCAAATACCTATAAATGTTATTCAGAAAAGAGCGTAAGATTTGCTGACTTAAAAACGTGTGTAGCAAATATCGCTTTATTAATACAACGATTATAAAATATTCTCGTAGTCCCCTTTTCTAATGTTGTCCTTGTCATGCAAATATAAAAAGCGAACACATAATCAAAGTTTGTCGCGCCTATTAAATAAAATAAAAACACAGGATATCGTTAGTATCATCTTACATGTATGAAGTCATTGTTTAATATTTCGGTTTTATGTCGGCCAAACTAATGGACTGTTGTTTTATTTATTTTTTAAGAATAGGATTATTGAACTTGACCTTAGATTTGTTCCTTATACGATTTAATATTGAGCTAGGTCAAAATATTTGGACACGTTAATAGTCTTTATTACAACAAGTACGTTGAATACGTTTTGTCTGTACCGTATTTTTCACCACTTTCATTTATCAAAATGTAATACTAATGAAGTTCACAAATCAGATCATTAAACACGTTGCCGGCATAAGTAACAATCAAATTTTTACGTATACAAGTTTTACCGTACAACGTTATTAATACACAAAAAATAATATTACTTTTAACAGTACGTATGGAATTCAAATAAAGGCCGTTTTATACCGAGGTCCAAACGGCGCATACTACCCTGTTGGTACTCTTTTGTGAGCGGCATCATTAAAGTATCACATATTAAATATGTCCTTAAATAAAGTTTGCGAAGAAATACATTTTATTAGAGAGTGGAAAGCGTTCTATTAAATGTACCTCCCAACGTATTCCTGTTATTAAAAATTCAAAATCAGCATCATTGTTAAAAGCGTACTTTCATTTATTAAGTCTAGAAACCACTTATCAGCTATTTATTAACAAGTCATTGGGGTTCATATTATTGTTTCCTTCATGATAACATAAACGAAATAATTCTTGTAATAAAATACTTATGCTTTATTTATGCTCTCTTGTTCTTGAACTTGAACTTACATTTGCTGAGTTGTTTTTTACTTATTTTATATTAACATAGGTCAGAAATGAATATTTAATTAGAATTTTAACACGTTAGATTTTTATTATAAGACGGTCATTTGGTTTTCATAGAAATCACAAGTACGTTTTTATACTACTATTTGTCAGCAAAGCATACTTTTTAGTATTCGAAATTATATTTTTAACGCTTTGGTTTTCATTTAAGTTTTATTAACACAACATACAAAATTTTATACACAATAAATCATTTATTTAATAATCGTTAAAAATACGTTTGATGTGATTTCGAACATTTTAATTATTTTTTCCAATACGACATAAATTTTGTCAGATGTCCACTGTACGAGGTGGTGACGTCAAATAACAATCAGAGCTTATTCTCCGGTAGACAAATAATTGACCTTCAAGGGTGAAGCGAGGTGCTTGTAATAAATGCCGGCGCGAGATAATCTTAAAACAGCGATATCAGCGATTAATTATTGCACGTTTCTTAGATCATCAGCTATTTATGTATTTATCGTTGTTTTTTGTTACGGTATTTGTGATAGGCAATTTTGTCCCCTATTATTCTTGAACTTGAAATTAATTGTTTTACACCGATTTAATATTTTAAATTTAACACGTTTAACACGTAAAAATAACGGTTACTTGATACTTACGAGAAAAATAAGAAGTACGTTTAATTGCATTATTTATTCGTACAGTATAAATTCTTTTATGTAAATAACATCTTTTTGATGCGTTGGTTTTATTCAAGTGCTCATTAAAAATTTTTTTTAAATGAATAGACAAAATGTTTTTATTATAAGGTGATTATGATAATAAAATTTAATACAATTTGTAAAGTTGTCTTGTCACGAAAACCACCCCAAATTGTTTGATTTTTACAACACTTACTTTCATAAGTCGTATTTTACAATGATTCACAAAAGCATCGGAAGTCTCTTTTAAAAAGGAAAGAAGTGTTAAAGCTGATAAAGATTGAAACTCGATATTTGAACTCAGGCACGTTTGTTTTAAAAATAAAAATAATTTATGAGCAATTCATTTTATGTGTGTATAATAACATGAATTGTTTTATCGTTTGAAGCCGTCGGATATGTTTCTCAATTAGCCAATTTAACGTTGTCATAGGTCAAAAAACCTGCGGTTCTCAAAATATGGTCTCAATTTTGATTTTGCTATAACTTTGTCAAATCAATGAATCTAGAAATATTACCAAGTAGAAAGTCTTCCAAAAAATCCCCTCCACCACCCATTTCCGGCTCTGACAACTATTCGTAAACACCCTGTATACATGCATCCTGTTGATATGTTCATTTCACTCTACTTTCCTTCTTTGTACCTACATATTAATATTTTCGACTCCACAGTATGTTCCTATGTTTGCACTTCTTTCCCGATCTAGTAAAGTTTTACCGGTTAATCTTCTTAGAATTTTTATTTCTGCTGTTTCCAAAATTCTTTGTGTAGCGGATATTGTGGCTCTTGTTTCAGATGTATACTTCATGATTGGCTTGATCGTGGCTTAATAGATTCTCGTCTTTGTTTGAATTTGAAAATGCTTATTGCACCATATAGTATCATTCAGACTTCCTGCTATCTTACTTGCTTTATTAACCTGTTGTTTAATTTCGGTCTTGATGTTTCCGTGTGCTGATAGTGCTACTCCCAGGTAATTGAATTTCATTACTTGTTGGATTATTCTTCGATCTAGTTCAAGTTTTCATCTGAGTTAAAAATTGTTAATCTGAATAATTGATAATAAATTCAAATACCAAGAAAATATACAATAATAAAGAAAATAATCAAGAAAAATATATTATATATTATTTATATGTATACCTATAACATGGGGCTATATACAATTTGGGGAAGAAGGTATACTTAAAAGTTACATAACATTCTTTCATACGCATAAATAATTTTTATATTTTGTTCATTATTGACAATATTTCAAATATATAAAAAGTAGTGCAATAAAAGAAACTTATAAATAAACAAATATTAGAAATTTTTTAAATACTTTCAGAAGTATAATATACACCCGTACCTCGCTTTGCGTCGTTTCTTTTTGCGTTTTTTCGAAGTTGCGTCGCTGCTTAATTAGTACTAATTTTCACTGTGCGTCGTTAGGTTTTCGAGGTTGCGTTGTTTTGGGTTCGAGTCTTTAATTTTTTTCTTGTTTTTTAACAGATGGCTCCACTTTTTTTTCTAATTTTTTCTTAATTCACATTGCGTCCTTTCAATTTGGGTCGTGTTTTTTTGGAACGTAACCCCGACGCAAAGTGAGGTATTGGTGTACAAAAATTCATTTCACTCTGCTATTACTCAGAAAGTGTACTCAACAATTCAAATTTCCCGTGTGCTCAGGCAAATGTTATTGGGGTGGTTTTCTATTTTATGTATCTTGATATGTAGTTCATCAAACAGAGTAAAAATAATTTTAGTATTTTAGTAATTTGCAAACATGATTGATTGTGTCCACTATAATAGTA
Source organism: Sinopyrophorus schimmeli (assembly GCA_036325965.1). Taxonomy (NCBI): domain Eukaryota; kingdom Metazoa; phylum Arthropoda; class Insecta; order Coleoptera; family Elateridae; genus Sinopyrophorus; species Sinopyrophorus schimmeli. The sequence goes on from JARFIZ010000001.1 coordinate 6,015,377, forward strand.
CCAACTTATGGCCCTTTATCGGCTTGTATAAAGACGGTTCCTAAGCATGCGACAGTACTATTATTATGTATTAGAAAGCGTAATAATACAATGAGACCTAAATTTTTATTGACAGAAATGTGTAAACACTAAAACAAAACATAGCTGAATGACCAAGCGTACAAGTTGAAACAAACCAATTAGTCACTTCTTTCGGTGTTCTACGAGCCTTTGTTTTGTTACGCGTTCGAATCAAAAATTTGTATACATTTTGTTAAATAAACAGTTATATTACAACTTTGTATTGTTATTATTAGTATATAATTGTGAATTATTTATTCCTGAAGTAAGTATATATGCACATAGCGACATTTTATTATTCTAAATCAAGTTATTATATGTTTAAAAATAGTACTGTGTACATAACATTAAGCGTTATTGTTTACACAAGTTTTTATTCTTGAGTGGGGGTCAAAAAATTCTAGAAAAAGCATTATAGTTAATATATTTTATCAAATATTGTTTTAAAAAATCAAATAATTTATACATATTTATTTTAAAATATTGAACCTGATAATTGATCTCTTACTGTAATTGTAAAGTCTCTTGCATTCGTTTGCTGCTTATTGGATTAGGACTTTTTTAGTACAGGTGGGAAGTATATTTTATCAAAATAATTACAATATACATTTTGTCAAAAATTAACGGCATTTTTTTAAGATTATATTCCTCTCAATAAAATAAAATAAAAAAATTGTATATATAAGGATTCGCAATTGCTTACTTCCTCGGATACAGAGTCTTAAAACACTTTAGAGAGCAAAACATTATTATACAAAGTAATCCTCAAGCCAGTATGGACGTATAGTGCTCGTCAAAAGACAATGGTCATGCAAATTTAACAAGCGAAGTAAAAGCTCTGAAAGTTAGAGAACCAATCTTACATACTTGTTTTAGTTATATATTTAAAGTTGAAACAATTTGGTCGTTGCTCGATTAACTCAGTTGACTAGTTCGGCATCCTTGGGATAGTTTATCAATGTTTGAATTTTTTTCTACACTTTTTTTATTATAAATTTTGTGAACAAGTAAAAGTACAATAATAATTGTTTAAGGTACAATTAGCTCTTAAAAAACGGTTAGTATAATGGCAATATAAAAAACAAAATATTATAATTTTCAATTCTAATAGGTAGGTATAATATTTTATTGTCATAAATTAGGCGTTCAATTTAATGTAAGATTGGTCCTCTAACATTCAGAGCTTTAACTTCCCATGTTAAATTCGCATGTCCATTCTCTTTTGACGAGCAGTGTACGGGATTCAGCTATGGGGTTAAGCCAGTGATTCAAATATCGCCATACTACAAAGGTTCCAATCAAAAGTGCTTCGCTCAATTGTTAATGCTCCGTGGTTTCTCCTATATAAAGTAATACGCCATGATCTCCATGTTTAAACAGTAAAAAGTGAAATTGAAAGTTTAGTGCTAAATACAAAACTCTTCTTCGGGAACATCCTAACGTGCTAGCTAGAGCGCTACTCAATGTGCCTACCGTTAAAAGACTAAAAAGATTCGATCCGTTGAACCTCTCAAATAGAGTATAAATGTGCAAGAACTTTTTGTTCCATATAGCCAACTTCAATATAATTAGTATGTTATATATATTATTTGTATTAAGACTGTATGGTTGCTAGCCAGTAAACTATCTCCTATGTTCATTTTTTTTATATGTTTTTTTTACTATAGGGGAGAAGGGGGTCAATTGAACCAGTGGGCTTAAAAAATCGAAAAAATCAAAAAAATGAGTCGTCCTCTCAAAATTGAATTCGAATGTGCGACAGCTTGGTTTGCACAAAATTTCAAATCATTATGATAATTTAATCTTTCAATATCGAGTTTTCGTGTTTTTTAGTAAGTCAAAGTTGTTTTTCAGCTCTTGACAAATTTTTTTTATAATATTGTAATTGTCATTTTTAATGACAAAATTTTAATTGTTATGTCGTTATACATGCATATTATTTAAATTTTCTATCGATTCTTTGCAAAATAGTTCTTTTAATAATTTATTTTACACTAATTACTACAAAATCGTCATATGGGGTCAATGGAACCATCAATTTCGAGGGCGATTGAACCACTGTGAGCATCAGGCTTGCGCGCGCATCTCGGCTTACAAATGAAAATATTCACAAGAATAAAAATGTAGCGTTTGTTGTTGTAATGTTCAATCAACAGAAAATTTAGCTTCCAGTCAAAATAATTTTCAGCTGAACGTATTGTCTCCAAATGATGGCAACAACGGTATTTATTCTACAGGACAAAACTAATCAAATATAAGAAACTGTTATTCTTACTCCCTCACTAATACGTCCTTTACCGAAAGCTACACCTAGTCAAAATTCTAGAAAGGGTTGTGTACGAGGCAAAACTGCAATATACACTGATACTCCTGAAAAATTAGAAATTGAAAGGAAAATCAGTGATATTAAAAGACCAAAAAAAATGAATTTAACTGAAAAGCCAAAGAAAGTTAAAAAAACTAACAAAAAAAAATAATTTTGTCGATAAAAGTTTGTGAAAGTGTTGATTATTATGATATATAATATAATAAGTTTCATCAAAAATAAGTAATATAAGGTTAAAGATTAAATAAATAATAATATATTTATTGAAAATATTTGTTTTTATGTTAGGCACTGTTGGTTCAATTGACCCCGACTAATGGTTCAATTGCCCCCACGTGGGCCGTTGCACAACTGAATATTTATTGGAAATTTTTATTATTTGTTGACTAATTCACATGTCGAAAATGATAATGGATATCATAAACTATTGTTCCATGAAAAAAAATTATTATTTTGGTTTAATTCATCGAAAAAAAAATTCTTAAACATGTTTTGGTTCAATTGACCCCCTTCTCCCCTATACTAGTAAATACCAATTTTTTTGACAATTCTTATTATCATTTTAATTTTAAATTATAAAAAATGTTACTAACGTTAAAAGTTTCACCATTCTTTGATTTTTAAGTATTTAAATGTAAATACATACGTTAATTAGGTAGAAATTATATTTTTATCAACGAGAATACTTTAGCAGTATAACATTGTATTTCTTTGAATTAAAAACAATATTAAAATTCTTAATATTATTCTGTTAGTATAATTTTCAAGCAAACATAATTTAAATTTGAAACATTAATTGTTATGCTTAAATCGAGTTGGTTTTTCAAAATAAGGCCGCTATAAAATATGTAAGTACATATACAAATCTTTAGTTGCTTTCTGCAGTTTTACTTGAAAAATGTACATTCTAAGATAATTATTGTATTTAATATTAGAGGTTGTTACAATTTTGAAGGTTTCACAAGCAAATTAAAATTATTTCTTATGTTAGTTAGAAAAAATATGACTGCATTTACACATTTAGAAGTATTGGTTCGAGAAAAAGAATAGTTCTACATGATTTAAAACGTTACTTTTGAAATTATGTATGTGTATAAATTTTGCAATTAAATTCTATGATAAAATGCCCTAAAAGTGATATTTTAAAATAATATGTTAATTAGCAATTATATTACAAAAAGTATCAACAAAAGTCAAGATATTTTTAATTGTAGATATTGTATTTTAAAAGAACAAAAACAATTTAAAAATCTTTTTGCAGCATTGTCATTTTTTTAAAACACAGTTCTCGATATAACGCCCATTGACAAGAAAAGTGTCACAATTCAAAAATTGACTGTTGTGAATTAGGACTTTAGATCATTCTTCTCCGGTTGAAGAACTGTTAGGTCGCTTATATGAAAATTAGACAAGTTATCTGCAACTTTGCGAGCGACAGTCATGATTTTCTGTTAGTGATTTTATTTTTTTTGGCCTTTGTACAAATAAGATTTTTTTAACTTGTGTATCTACCTGTTTTTTAAAGTTATACTTTTTTTGACGCCTTGAGAGTAAAATTTTAGTTGGCAACAAAGTTATATACAGTCAAACTTCGATAAGTCGAAGTTGAAAGGAAGCTAAAAATAAGTCGAATTATCAAAAATTCGAGTTATCGATATAAAAATATTAACGTTGAAATAGGCAAGTCCTAGTGAAACAGGTTCGGGTTATCAAAAATTCGGCTTATCGACATTCGACTTATAGAAGTTCGACTGTATTTACATAATTTCATGTAAAGGCACTATAGTTCATGATTCCATCCCGTCATTATTTTAAGGTCATTTAGTTTTTAAATATGTTTAACAAAAATTATATTATCCAGTGTTGTAATAGTACAGTGTTTTACAAGTTTTGGCAATTTTCTTAAGGTGTTATAGGAAGCCGTGTTGTAGGAGAGCTACCAGTATTTCAAATATACACTTTTGGTATACAAGATGTGTATTTTTATCTGTTATTTAATACAATTCGTTGGATGACACTTACAGTATAGCGAAAAAAGTAGTTATTTCTATTTTTATTCACACAAATAGTAATTTATCTAAAATACTCCTAAACCCCTTTTTACAGTGAAGATATGTTACTCAGAAAACTGTAAATAAAAAAAAATAATCAATTACATATACCTACTTTTATATTAGAGATATGTACCTACTTAGTATTTTTTGATGAACGGATGTAATAAAAAAATTACAATTATTTTACATAAAAAAATTTATTAATTTCTAAATATAACTGACTAATTTATGCATATTTCGCTTTATTTTTGATTTATCCTGTTTCTCTTAAAAAAATTATCATTTTGATTAATACGGCCCACCGTGTGAATTGGGGAATAGGTGTACAGTGTGAGGAGACGACAAGAATAGATTTTATTTAAATCAGGCGCAGTAACGTCTAATTTGTAACCAGTGGTCTAGCCATACACAAACGCAAAGTAAGCAACGTAATATGTGGTTATATTTAATAAAGTTACCCCAAAGAAGTATAACTTCTAACGCGCGTACATAAGTGCATAAGTGCAGGCACCGGTTTTTTTACCTGTATCATAGAAGATAATTTGCTTACAAAAATATTAAAAAGAAATAAAGTTTGTATAAAATATGTTTTTAACTTGAAATATCATACAAAAATTTGGCGAAAAGTACCCGTTACCCTTCACATAGCATTTCAATTACAGTTTACGATTACAAACAACAGATAATATAAAGTTAGTTTCAGTTATAATGAAAACTATATTCACGAAAGACAATTGTGGCTTATAACAATACACCAAAGCATTTAATAAATTTGTTTAAAATAGAATACCTACCAATGTATCTAATTTTTTAAATGCAAGCAAGAAAGTATTTTTTAAATATTAATAACATATACACAAGAAAATAATCTACTATTAAGTAATACAATTACGAATTATTGAATCACAAATATTTACCTTAATTATTGTTTCACAAACAATAATGTTTGTAATATCACACGTAAATATTTTACGAAAACCGCAATACACGAAATGCAATATCTTCTCATACCGACGCTTCAATAACAACTAAATTCTCAAATACAGCGCGTCGCGGCGAACCACGTGTAGAATTGGCATGCGCGCTATAATCATAACGTTCATTGCTTAGTGTTTTATTAGTTTTATATGCAGATTACGACCTGTTATATTAATTTTAGGAATACGTTTGTACATTATAAACTTATCTCGATTACACTAATTGTTACCATTTCTACTGTATTAGTTATCAGAATATTACTTCGTATCCTCACAGTCAAGAGTTGACGAAATAGACAATTATTAGAAAACGTCTACATGTATGATACATAATTACATATATACCATAATTTGATTTAGATAATTTTTTTGTATACTAAATATTCTTTATTGTGAAGCTGAATAAAAAGGTTTATAAATTTTGTATCTGTAGTTAATAAAAATTATGTCATTTTATTTTCGCAATAATTGCAATGATAAGTTTTTTCTGAACTGCCTTCCACTGGTTAGCCCTTTTAACATATACGTACTCATATGGGCATATGCCTACACACTCAAAGCTTTTGTCTGGAGCGAATAGTATTACACAATTTACAATATCCAATAGAAGAAAACTTTTGACTCGCATCATGTTTAGGTACTGACAAATAATAATTATAATTGACTAATTTTTCTTGAGTAATAATATCTTATAATATAAAAAAAACCGCTGCTAAATTGAATAGAATTACGTGTTATGTTGCGTATTTTGAGTTTGTGTATAGCTAGTTTCCAAGTTATATGTTACTGGGCCTCCCTTAAAGAAATCTAATCTTAAGGTTTCCCCCCTGTAAACCTATTCTCCAAATGAAGTGTCTGTGATTTTAAAATAAAAACTTTTTCTTAATTTAATATAGTTATTTGAACGTTACCAAAGCCCAAACTTGAGTTTTTAAATTTTTCGTCTCTCTGTCGTCTGTCGGCCTGTCTGTCCGTCTGTCAGTTTGTCCGCGCGTATATCTTGGAAACGGCTGAACCGGTTTTGACGGGACTTGAATTAATAAGTAGAAGACCTTTCATAGAGTAAGATGCTTTTTATTTCGGAAATATTTACTATTAAATTTAAATATTAAGTTTTTTATTTTAAATTGTAATTATTGTCTATTGCGGTTAATGCTTTTTCTTTCAAAATGGTTCCCATTCCAGAGGATAATTGTAAATCCTATGACACTTTTTCAATCCGTAACCGATTCTGCATTTTAAATATTGGCTCCACCTAAAACCCCTAATAAAGCATTACAAGATATTGCCGCTAAAATGGTTCGCACGACTAGAGAATATTAGTTGTAAATATTATGACACTTTTATATTCCGTAACGGACTCTACATTCGCACTTTTCCCACAGATCTTAATTTAAGCATAAAATTAGTATATTGTGAATGTTATGAAAATCTGACGTTATTTACTATTATTTGTTTGCTTAGTGCTTTATTTCTGATTACTATGAAGATAAGTAAGACTAAGATAAGACATGCGAATAATAAATCGTACCGTAACAAAGTTGACTTTTAAAATTGTTATACACGGAGAATAAAAATATCGTTAAAATAACCATACGTATCGCCATTTTAGCTATCCGTTGGATAATCATCTTTCACAGGGATACGCCGTATAGCTAATTTAGCTATCCAGTTTCCTTATTGCGGATCGTCAAAGTAACGATACGTACCTATTATTGTTTTAGACATTCAAAAGATTCTTGTCATGGTGATTTAACGGATATGCACAGAGAACAAAATATCGTCAAAATAACCATACGTATCCCTATTTTAGCTATACAAATCCTCAAGTTGACTGTACTTACACGACGGAAACTGCACACGTTCACGAGAGTTTTTCGTTTGAACGCTTGAATCAAATAAATGAATCCTTATTATAAGTATAATATGTAGCGCTGTTTTGATCATATTATGACTTGTCAAATTGACTTATAAATATTATTAAATTAGACATTCGAATCGTTGTTCTGACAATACATCAATTGAGTATACGTTAGATAGTTATTTTTTTCTCCGTGTAGAATCTCAAAAAACCGCCTTTGCTCTGTAGAAATCTAACCGTTCTAGATCTTTTAGTTTCGGATATCAAATATTATCATAAAGAGCCCGTTTTTTATGAATTTTTTGCAAAGTTCTTGATACTTTGCTTTTTTGAAAACTTTACATTTACTACGCAAAAGAATCCGTGTGTAGAGAATTTGTATGCATCTACTATTGACACATGATATTATCGAAATAATATTTATTAGATATATAGCAGGGGTTTCCAAACTGTGCGTCGCGACGCACTGGGTTATTGCGGAGTCATCCTGAGGGCCTCGCGTGACGATCCGCATATCCGCATTGGTCGCCTGCATGGGTCGCACTAAATGAGTATCTTATAATTAAATAAAAATAACAAATAAATTCATTAAATTTAATGTCTGCTAGAGGAACAAACAATTATATTCTTTTTGAAAAGCGTTGCAAAATTACAACATGTAAAGGGAGTCCCATTATAAAAAAGATTGGGAACCCTTGACATAGGCTAGATTTTATTTTGAAAAAAATTCGTTTTTACTTCAAAATTCGCAATACCAGTGTGAAGTCGGGCGAAACATTTAGTTAAAAATAAAGCAAAATATGTAATAATTGTTTATTTATTTTTGGACATTCATAATTTTTTTACGTAAAATAGTTGTAATTCTTTTAGTGCATCCACTCATCAAAAAAATACTACGTATCTATGATGTAAAAGTGTCATCAATCAAATTGTCTTAAAAAATAACTAAAAATAAACATCTTGTATAGCAAAAATATAAGTTTGTTTAAACAAAAGTTCAAAAACCCAAAAATTAACGTAAACATATTTAATAAATACAAAGTGTGCACATTCGAGCGAAGAAAATGAAGCAAGACGCGGAGCGACGCGCTACCTTTTCCCGAGGTTTTAAACAAGATTCACAAAAATTAATGTATTTTCCAAATAACTTTAATTAAAAATTACGAGACTGTATTTATACCAGTAACATCAAATCGCTGATTTAGTGCTTCTTCCAAATAGAAAATCTAAATTTAAGTTTTGAATTTGAAAGAAATATTATTATTACAAATAAATATAATGAATGCGGGATATGTGCCCATTCGACCGAAAAGTGACACATTTCCGAGCGAGGGAAGCAAATGAAGCGCGGCGTGGAGAGACGTGCCACTTTGAGCTCGAATGCGCGCACTTGGTTTTAAGCATTATTTACAATAATTAATTTACTTTCTTAGTCTGCTAACTTCTACTGTCAAATGTTTGCTTAGCTGTGCGCCCGCAACTTCCGTTGGCTGCTAAAATTTTACTTTCCACTCGCCAAAAGAAGTATAACTTCAACAATCAACACTACACTTAAAATTATGTTCATGCTGTGATTGATTTGTATGTGAATTGTGGTTATGTCGTATTCGAATCACGTCTACCCTTAATAAAGTAACCTAGTGGAACAACTCTACAGTCCATTAGCTAGCAAGATATCTGAACAGGCGGACCGCAGGAAATCTAACTCAGTCCAACAAAGAACACCGGAACTACTATGTTAAAACCAGCGAAAGCTGTTAGTTAAAAGGAATTTCTAGGACTACAATACATTTTGTACAACTGTTGGATCATTCCTCCGTTTAAATAAACCCTATTGTTCTTTTCTTAATGTATTCATTTTCTGCAAAAGCACAAAGGAAACTTTCGAGGTAAGTAATGAAAATAATAAAAAAGAAAAGTATTTTACGTTAATCATAAAAAATTTTACTAGTATATTTTTTGAATAAAAGGTTAACGTTCAAAATACAAAAGAATATGGCAAATTATTAATAAAAAATTTTGTAGTTATTCTTTGTCATAACTTCTCAGAATTTTGCAATATGTTTTATTTTAGGTTAGTAGGTACTAAATATAGATAGACATATTAAAAGCAAATGTTCAAAATAACCCAATTTTTTTCCCTGTTGGAAAAGTCAATCACCATCAAAAAATGATTGATTGCATTGGCAAGTAATTTCGGTTTTCACAAATTGCTGGCGTTATAATTTTTTAGAATCACTTTGGCAAATGTTATATTTTTTTCGCTTTTACAATTGGCAGTAGTGTCTCTAAATTTACTTTAGTAACAAATTGCTTGGTACTTGGTTTACATTTGTGAGTTCAGTGTTGTATTTAACATGAAGCGCAAGAATGAACATTTTCGTCATATTTTGCTGTGTTATTTCCGTAAAGACAAGACAGCTTCTGAGGCTAACAAAGACTTATGTGAATTTTATGATGATGAATGTTTAATACGCACGTGTCAGAATTGTTTTAAAAGATTTCATTTTGGAAATTTTTCACTTAAAGATGATCAATGTCCTGGTTCACCAACTAAACTTAATGGTGGTCAAATTAAAACTATAACACAGGTCTACAAAAAAAAATTGGTGCCGACATAATTTCGTTATAACTTTAATCTCTACTGCCTTAGAAAACAAAAAAAAGGTATTTAAACGTCAAAACTACGTACAGTTTTAGAACTACTCTCACTTAAAATTTTTTCCTAAAAGTTACTGTATTATATACAGTCGAACCTCGATAAGACGAAGTTGAAGGGAAACTAAAAATAATTCGAGTTATCGATATAAAAATATTAACATTGAAATAGGCAAGTCCTAGGGAAACAGGTTTGAGTTATAAAAATTCGGCTTATCGAAGTTCGACTTATGGAGGTTCGACTGTACTTTAGGGTGGTCGTTAAAAATTAAATTTCTTCCAACGCCCCAATAAAACCTTCCTTTTATTGAAAAAATACAAGGAAAATTTTCTTAAATTTTTTTAACAAAAATAACACGTGCCTCAAGACAATATAAGTTCATTTTTTGATAAAATCGTAGTTTTTTGTATATATCTCTTAAAGTATACAGATTTGAGAAAAAGTTATAGGAACAATTTTGTAGGAAATTCAATTCTATATAAAAAAGGCCTTTTTTATTTTCTTCATGAAATTTACATTTATGGGGATATTCTCAATAATAAATTCATTAAATCCATATAGTCAACATTTTACGACCTACAAACGTCATTTTTTCTGAAATATAAAAAATTTTGTAACAACTAGAATTTATTATAGTTTTAGGACATTATATATATTTAAGAAAGAATGACGTTTGAGGGTCTTAAAATGTTGACTATATGAAGTTAATGAATTTAATATTGAGAATATCTCTATAAATATGAATTTCATGAAGAAAATGGAAAAAACCTTTTTTGTAGAGAATTGAATTTCTTACAAAATACTGCAATAAATTTTTCTTAAATCTGTATAGTTTAAGAGATATTTATAAAAAACTACATTTTTTTATCAAAAAATGAACTTTGATTGTCTTGAGGCACGAGTTATTTTTATTAAAAAAATTTAAAAAAAATTCCCCCGTATGTTTTCAGTAAAAGGAAAGTTTTTTTGGAGTGTCGGAAAAAATTTAATTTTTAATGACCACCCTAATGTATATAAAATAGTAATTTTAAAGAAAACTTTTTAAGTGAGGGTAGTTCTAAAACTACGTAATTTTGACGTTTAAATACAATTTTTTGTTTTCTAAGGGGGTAGAGATTAAAGTTATAACGAAATTATGTCGGCACCAATTTTTTTTTTGTAGGCCTGTGTAATTGAAGAAAATATCAAATAACTGAACGGGAGATTGCAGAGGTTAAATGTATCACCCACATCAATCGAAAATTATTTAAAATGTCTTGAACTTGTTAAGAAGCCACATGAATTGAAAGAGAGTCATTTAACACAACGAATAAGTATTTGTGATATGCATCTTAAACACAACAAAACCCATTTTTTTTTAATACGGATCATCATTGGTAAGGAAAAATGGGTTGTCCGCAACGACATTAATCAAAAATAATGATGGTTCAAGCACATCAAAAGCAGAATAGCATAAAAAAATCACTTTGGTGGAATTCTAAAAGTATTGTGTATTCTGAGCTACTTCCAATAAACCAAACGATTAATTCAGACGTTTACTGTCAACAACTGGTAAAATTAAAGGAAGCAATCAAAGATAAACGGCTAGAATTGGCTAAGCGTAAAGGCATTATATTCCACCATGGCAAAGCTCATCGTGATACATCTTTAGTAACTGGTTAAAAATTACTGGAGCTTTGTTGGGAACTGCTGTCACATCCAACATATAGCCCTGACCTTGCACCATCAGATTGCCATTAATTTGGATCTTTATAAAACTTTTTCACTGGTAAAAATTTCACTAATAATGATGACCTTAAATCGCACTTAATCCTGTTTTTTCTTTATAAGAATCAGAAGTTCTACAAACATGGAATCATATATCATGGAATCATATACCAGAAAGATTATAATGGTTCATTTATAGTTCATTAATATAAAAAATTAATATAAAAAAATTGAGTTTTATTTCAAAATAAAAAACCGAAATTACTTGCTTGCCAACCCGATATATCGTATCCGCACGTACTTACTTGCTATAATAGAAAATCGCTGCATTTTATGTTGTACTCTACTGGCCCGACTTCACATTTTTAATTAGTAATGGTGTGAAATAGATACCATCATTTGATATTTATGTACTAAAAAATTATAATTATTTATAATTTCACTAATTTAGATAAATAAATAGAAGATGGCAAGTCCATATATTATGTTCTTTGTTGTGTCATAATTTGGTCTGACATATAATATTCTTAAGATAACACAAAGAAAATCAAGGGCAGCTTTGCGGTTTTATTTATTACTTGTGGTTTTATAAAAATATACCTATATAGGCATATTTTTGTTTTTTTTTATTAGGGCTGCGATTGGATTTCCATATGGTTGGTAGTGAATACCTCCTGTATTCCATAAGGTGTATGTATACCTATAGTAGAAACAAATAATTTATTAAATATAGAAAAGCTTTTACGTATAACAAACATTATGTTCAAAAACAAATGAAGATTACAAAATTTACTTTTTATTTCAGCCGTTCCTGTTATAACGAGTATCCGGAAAGAAGACAAAGAAAGTAAATGTTAACGTTTTTAATCTTTTCATTTTACCAAAATCTAGTTATTCTTTAAACTTAAACAGATCAAAAGCTGCAGATTCTAAATGTTTCTACATAGTTATCTAACATTATAATAAAAATGTTTACATTACTGGTAGTTTGTTATAATGCAACAATATAACGAATAATATAAGAACAAAACTGCAATAAAATAAATTACAGTAAAAACTCGATTATCCGGACCTTAGTTATACGGATTCGTGATTATCCGGATTGTCAACCGCGCTGGGACTTTTTGTGAAAATTTCTAGTTTACGCATGAGTGATATGTCGCGAAGGTGTGTTTCGCCCACGCCGCTCTATCGCAGCTAATTCTCACAATCTGCACGATAAGTCTCTATTTGAAAACGAAATATGTTACAGTTTCATAATGTCAAAACGTGAAGAAAAGGAATTGTTTACGTCAAATGTCAATCAATAAGTATTTTAAACATAGTTAAACCTTCTTACCTAAACAGTTTATGATTCTATTTGTTATTTTTTACTGTTGATTTTATAATTAATATTTATTTGTTTCGTTTTTTTTGTAAATAAATACCTAACAAGGTAAAATTGTTTTTTTTTCAATTATCCGGATTTTCGATTATCCGGATGAGCTGCAACATTAATTAGTCTGGATAACCGAGTTTCCACTGTTCTATAATTATAAGTCTTGCATGTTAAACATATAAAAGTAAATGTTAAGCAAATAAAAACAAATGTCTAAAAATTAAAATGTGACAAAATGAGTTAGTCAACTAAGCACGTGAAGACAATAATCGAAGTGTGAAATACATAGGGCATACATAATTGGAGAATTTTTGAAAGAGAAACGCATAAACTTAGAAAAGTGTTGTTAAAAAATAATAAATATTGTAAATGTAGTATCATTTATTTTATAAAATCATTATTTACCTATTTCATTCGGAATTTTAAATATAAAATGCTAAACTTTATAATATTTTTAATGTCTTTTTAATGTCAGATGGTAATTGACGTCAAAAGTTTATCAGAGATATTTCAGCACTACAAACAAAATTTTCTCTTCAAACTAAAATAAGAATGCGGTAGTCTATTTACTGTATCTAGAAACCCGAAGCTGCATGTCATTTCGGCGGCTTATGCTAATATTGACCTGTGTACTTCTGGCTTCGAGACTCGACTATAGCTTGTGGTTTTTGCTCACAAGCACAGAGATTTTCTGATATTATATTGAACTATGAAAGACTGCGAACTTTCATCAAACTTTTGAATAAACCGACTAAGCAAAAAAGAATATGGCTTTTATTTGCCACGATATGAAAACAGACTGCAAGAAATTATTAAAAATTTCATAAAACGTATTTTTATATTTACTGATTTCTGGAACGTATTCAAATTCTAAGAAAACTAAGAAAATATAGTGTTTCCTATAGGCAACGAAAAATAGCTGTAGCGTACATCGAAGTTTCCGGAAAGAAGGGTGTAGTGACATTATGAGCCATTGCACTAAGTCTGTGTATCAGCCCCATTCTAACATTAAACGAAGTGGAAGATATATGATCCAAGGGATATGTGTGGGTGTAAACAAACCGAAAATTCAATGAGTAACTGTGATTTGTAGGATAATACTTATTGATTTTGTAATCCTAAAATTTGAAAGGTTACACAAATTTAAGTGAATTTATTTATGTATCGACGCGCTTGAGTAATTTTTAAGATATCAACTATAGGATGGGGCAAAAAAAACGATTATTTTTTTTTCTTTAGTCTTTTATGAAAATATGTTAATTTAACATATATTAAGAAACCACACCAAAGATGAAAACAATTAAAAAATTTAAGTTCAATCATTTTTCAAAATTTTAAAAATAGAAAATAATTTTATTTTTTCCCTCGTTACGTTAAAGACATACATCAAATGATAATAATAAGCCTCTTCATATTTATAATCAAAATATGAATTTTTAAAGATCGCTCAAGGATTTCTAACCTTTTTTGTTTATTACATTTGAAGTTGTCAAGTGACCCCTAAATGTTAATATTAGAACTCCATTTTTATTTTACTAATAATTCACATTATAATAAGAAAATTGAAGAAAGCATTTAAATAAGGATATTTTAATTAATGTATATTTTAGAGTGGTGCGAAAAAACCGAAATTTTTTTTCTTTGTTCTTTTATAAAAATATGTTAACTTAAGACTTTAAGAAACCTCACAAAGATAACAACGATTAAAAAAAAATTAGAGGTTGAATGAATTATAAAAATTTTAATTATTGTAAAATATCTAAATTTATTTCTTATTTTTTCTTCTCGATACTGTAAATATTTACAGAACAAAAAAGAATAAGTATGAAAATATAAGTTTTTAAAGTCATTCCAGATATAGGTACGTTAATTAAAGTATAGTGATTTCAAGGCTTTCTTAATTTTCTTTTTGTGTTATTGTATATTTTTAATTATTATAATGTAAATTAAAAGTAAATTAAAATGAAGTCTTAATATTAATATTTTAATAATAGCTCAACAACTTTAGAAGTAATGAACTGAAAGAGCTTAAAAATTGTTATGTGACCATTAAAATTTCATATTTTAATTTGAATTTTTACGAGGCTTTTTAATGTATATTTACCCCACCAAAAATCATAAATGCATAAAAAAAATTTCTATTTTTTACTATTTTTCATTTCATTTAAAATTTTTAAAATGTGTGAGCGTCCTTTAAAAATTTATTAATTATTGTCATTTTTGGTGAGCTCTCTTAATATATGTTGAATTAACATATTTTTATAAGATACCAAAGATATAAAATAATCGTTTTCTTCGCGCCACCCTAATCTACCACCAATATCCATACTTGGTACAAAAGTTAATGATAAAATCATTTTGTTCTTGTATTCAATATTTTTCAACTATAAAGTATGTAATTGCAAAATTTAATGTGGAATTTCTAATTACAAGCATACCTAAATGCAAATAGCAGCTGTTGTATTTCAATAGATTTTGTGATCCGCACAGAAACTTCAAAGCAATCAATGCTATTTAACAACATAAAGCGATTTACCGCTATTCAATCAAAACCATTAACTATAGTTCACAAAAAATAAATAATTGATAATGTAAAACTGGTAGATCTCGCCATTCTCTTAAATATAATATGTATCTACAAATATGTATAAACGTAGGGTTGGTTGTATTAAAAACAACACAATTTTAGTTTCAAATCCAAAATCAAATAATTAACTATTTAATTTTATCGTAATTTGTAACATCAAAAATTATTCTTTGTACTCTTGCAAAATTATGCCAAAATTGTAATCCTATATAAATTAAAAAATAATGTTATTTTAATAAATATTAAATTAAAAATTGTTTTGAGATTAAAACTAGTCGTAACGTCATAAAACGGTCATTAAATTTACTTATTACTTACCCTCATCTGTTGCAGCTGTATTCTTAAGTACTCTGCTTTTGTTGCCTGATCGGAACCAAAAACAGGAAACGAACCCATATACTGCAATAAAAACCACGTTACTTAATTCAATCAAATTATAAATGCTGGTTAATTGTTTTAATAAATATAACTTATTTTTGTAATGCTTTGTAACAACTGAAACGTTTTAAATATACCTATACCTATGCTTTGCCCAATTTAAAATTTTATTTTATAGCTTTTAATTACTTAGAAGTTACCACAGCAATTGTGACGACTGTTCAGATTTACAACAAAACTGCATCATAAAGAACGCCTCCATCGGAATCTGAGACAGCCAATCGTAAAAGCAAAATAAATTGTGCAGTTAAATTTAATTCTTATAATAAAAGTTATCGCCGTTTTATATGAGATTTACTTCTTTTGTGTTGCTGCAATATTAGAAAAGTATGTGTACTTTAACCATAGATTGTGCAACGAAGTGCCTTACAGGTGAGATTCTACAAAATACTCCATCAATTGATAACGTAAATGTTTAACCTGTAATGTTTAGAATTTAAGTTTCAATTAATCATAATGTTCACGTTCAATATCTTTTAATACTGTTTGAAGTTAACAGGAATTGGACACTGTCAATAAAACAACTATTGATAAATTTGCAACGTTTCTTTATTGAAACTTTTTCAAGCAACATTACAAAAAAGTTTTAACCATCAAAACAATGAAGTGTCACCAAATGGAAAACGAGTTTTTAAATAAAACTATAATAATTTTATAAAATGAGCCTTGTATAAACTGTAGTCGATGAAAATTTTTTCCAATGGGAGTTTATAGGAGGTTTAAAGATGGTTAGAAAGAGGTATACCAGAACAGCACGTGTTTGAATATTCCTTTTTGTCATTTTTTTTGTGTTGACATTGGTGAAATAAATAAAAAAAATGCAGTATTTTAACTTTCTAATTGTTATTAACCATTTAAAATATTGAATTGAGAAATTGTCAAAAATTATATCCAAAACTCTTTCCTTCTTCATCAAAAAAGAAGAAAATCGTCATTTTTAATATTACTAAAATTACTAGTTATAATATCTCCATCAGTAGAATTGATTATTGATGACACATAATTTATAATTAGTATTTATGTACTACTAGATATCTACTTAATGACAAAAAACTATTAAAACTTTTTTTAGCCCTTTATAAAATCCCATTGGAAGAGATTTTCTTTGACTACAGTTTATAAAAGCATCATTTTAGAAAATTATCATGGTTTTATTTTAAAACTCATTTTCACCACTTGGTAACACTTCATTGTTAGTTGAGGTGCTATTGAGGTCTTAAATTCTATTGTGTTCTGCCCTGTAGAACCTCAGATGTTAAAAAATTGAGGCGTTAAATTTCTACTCGGGAATGCATGTAAAATTCTTTTAAAGATTTATGAAAGTAAAATATTTTGAAATATGTTTACAGTTTTAATAATATTTGCTGATCTTTTATCAACATCATAAAAGAAATGTTTCTCAAATACCAAGCTAAAATGTAAACAAAACAAAATAAAAGAAATTAAATATATGATTTAATTTCATAAGAACAAACTCAATAAGTACAACAAATAAAGTTATATCAATCGTTTTCAAACGTATCTATTCGGTAATCCAATTTATATCTGACAAACGATACGAAAATTGTAAGAAAACAGAAATATAGAGTTAACTCGAAATAAATTAAATTTGCTCTGTTTTCTTTGGTTTTATATTTATTGAAACTATACATGAGTGTAGCAAACTGACTTTTGTTTCGAAAAAGAATTATTAAATTTTATTAAACTTTGAACAGAGCGATGCAAAGGATTTAGTGTGAAAAATATTTGTATAATTCCTTTGTTCCTGCAATTTCCTTTTTCAATTAGATGCGTGTCTTTTCTCTGGTTAGATTAATCAATCAAAGGTCACAATAGATGCTGAGTCACTCTTGCTTGCAACTTTTTCTCCGCATGATACAGCAAATAAACTACTTCCAACAAAGTAATTCCATTATGTAACATGCTTCATGTTTATTAACAGTGAAATCAGTAAATTAATTATTAAACAAAAACTCTAAAATATTTCAACGGCGCTGCCCATCTGTAAATCACTTATATGAGCTTTTTCCACACGGAAATGTAAAAGTAATAGAACTGTGATTAACAAATGGTAATTCTATATAATGATAACCTATAGAAAAAACTATAAGTAATAATAATTATTTTTTAAACACAATTCGATATTTCGGTTTGTACGGAAAATATATCATTAGAACCATTCAAAAAAATATTTTTAATTGTGAATTCCAATTTTCGTTGATTCGTTTAGCACAACTGTTGTTACAATTAGAATTGATATTTTGATCTTAATTGTATTAAATTGATTCATCTATGATGCATAAGCCTATGTATTTTAAGTCGAATTAGTAAGGGAGTGTACCCGGGTATGAGCCGTGTTTTGTTTATGAGCCAAATTTTTTACTGGTTAAATAAAGTCGGGTGTTCTATTCACTGTTGGAAAGGTAATGAAAATACACAACTTTTATCCGCAGAAAGTTTTGTGATTCCATTAACATGCAAAATTTTATGACCAATTTCTAACCATCGGTTTTTTGACAAGAAAAAAATTTGTATCTAGGTATGAGACACCTACAAAGAAACATTAAAAATTGTCAAATATAAAGTAAAAACCTCATATCTATTTCAAAATTTTAATTTTTTACGTTTTCCATAATTTTTATTTATCAATTTCCTCTTCATAATCTTCGCAATGTTTGCACGTGTAGATGCTTGCACACATGTTTGCGCACTTCAAAAGAACTGGCCGCTTGCAAATATTGCATTTGATGTTGCCAGCGTTTTATTTGTTCGGCAACAACTTTATACTAATGATGTTTTTGCTTTGGTACCCTTTAGTGGTGGTGATATGCTGTGTCTCATACCCGGACAATGACGACATTTTTAGAATTAGAAAAAAAAATGTTTTCCAACCACATATTGGTCTAATCCAATATTATATCGTAAAATATAAATAAAACACTAAATGCTATACATTACACTTTCCTTTTCAATTGATTTACATGAAAAAAAACAACACTTTAAAAAAAATCAAAAACGTTTTCACCATGCAATTTGACATACGATGTTTGCAGGTGATATAACCCATGCGTTGATTCATTTCAGTGTTAGCACAAAAACTGACTGATGACCAAAGAAATATTTAACAGTCATCAGATCGGCCATATTGACATTGCATAATGAAAATAATTGACTGTGTCATACCTGGAGCCTGTCTCATACCCGGGCACACTCCCCTAAATATGACATTAATTTAAACGATACCTGTATAATAAATCCGTGATACAGTTAGTATACACAGGGTTAGCGAGAAATAAATTTCCCACTTTAGAGAGCTTTGGAATGCGTTCTACTGCTTCAAATGAGCCAAAAAAGGATATACAGATCATTAATATAAGTTAGCCTGCTTTAGCCTGTGGATGGGTTGAGTTGCTATAGGTTTATGTCGCCGGTTCCAAGTCCAGATAAAGGAGGAGGGTTGTTAGGAGAGGTTAGTTAACTATCTAATGTAAAAAAAGAAATGGGCACCTAGTACACCAGACTTAGGCCCCGAATATGAACGGATCATAAATTAACAAAACGTGCGAGACAATGGAAATAGCAATAAATGTTGAAATATTACGGCTTGGAACCAACGAAGACAGAAGATAATAACGGAATTAAAAAACAAGAAAATTTAAGTATGTGGCTTATTAGAGACAAAAAAAAGGAAAAAATGTGGTACTTTATATATGACGTACTCTACTATAATTTTGATATACACGTTTCAATTTTTTTTTAACGCCCTATTGTACAGTGCTCGTCAATAGAGAATGGACATGCTTATTTAACATGAAAGTTAACACTCTGATAGTTAGACGACCAATATTACATTAAATTGAACGCCCAACTTATGACAATAAAATGTATTAGAATTTGAAAGTTATAATATTTTATTTTTTATATTGTCATTATACCGAAAAGTACCTGGAATAGGTCTTCCGTGAAGCTTTAATGTGATTATAACATACCTCTGGAAATGGTTTATAATAGAAAAGAATACTCCTTCAGAACACGCCTACTCCGATAAGGGAGCAGTTGGAACAATAGCATTAAAGGCGAAGATAAAGAAGAAAAAGAAGACTAATCTTTAATAAAATAATATTGTACTTTTACTTGTTCACAAAATTTATAATCAAAAAAGTTTTGAAAAAAAGACCCTATTGGTATTCGAACATCGGTCAACCATCCCAAGGTTGCCGGACTAGCCGGCTGAGTTAATCGAGCAAAGACCAAATCGTTTCAACTTTAAATATATAACTAAAAGCAGCATGCAAAATTGCTACTCTAACTTCCAGAGCTTTACCGTCCCATATTAAATTCGCATGTCCATTCTCTTTTGACGAGCACTGTACATATATTGTATTTCATTATTACCGACTAGTTATAGTTTTATTAAATTTGGTTTTAGTGTTTGTCAAACTTTTCGAGTTACTGACACAACTAAAAGCTAATTACAATTTGTACAACATTAAAATTGTTAAAAAGCTATGCTCAAATATGTATTTTAAACTATAAATAAACAGAATAACGAATATTTTAGTAAACATCAAATTTTCGCGACACACTTGTTCGGAAGCACTACTCCAGTATAAGTATAAGAGTTTTTACCATTTGATTTCTTTTTCTTCTAAAAGAAAGTTTGGATATGTCAGCATATGAATGCTGTATTTTTGAGCACATAGAGTTAAAAGAAAATCCAGGCACGAAAGTTGTAGAAGTAAGGATTGCAAAGTCCAACTTCACACACGGACCGTGCTCAGTTAATGGAAATACAGACAAAACCGCCTGCGGAGCTCATTTCATTTCCGGATTCTTTTTAAAGGTTTCGAAGTTATTTCCGTCTTTTCTTTAGTTGTACTGTTTGATTTAAGTTTTTATTTTAGTTGTCGTCAACAGTCAGGCATTTAATTGTATATGAACATTTTTACTAAAATTAAACTCTCCAAATTTTCATTATGTTAAATCATAATACTTTACAATTTGCATTTGCATTAAATTGGTTATTTTTTACTACACCACCTGGTATCTGCAAAATTTGTGATTTGATCTCTTACTGACTCCTGGCCAGAGAAACAAATCTTTATATTTAAATTTTCTGATTGTGTCTATATCAGTTTTTCTAAAAACAAAATTCAAAAAAAGTTAATTGTAAAATTAATGATGTCTTCAAACGTTAACTCTTTTATTTTAAAGATTTGTATAAAAGTCCAACTGTAGAAATTATGGTGGGCATTTCAAAAATAAATGGTACTTCAATATAAATGTTAATATTCCAACATTATACCAAAATATTTGGTTGTCTTAGAGATTGACATCGATACATCATTTACATTTACAGTAATTTGTTTTTTTCGTGTAACTTGCAAGAGTTTTGAGTCGTGATCCATACTGAACATTCAATACACGATTCATCGTTATTGTTACACTTGAAATCGAGAAGAATTCACGATGCATACTGAATATTTTAAATTAACTTAATTTAAGTAATCTTTCTGATCTTTATTCGACTAGATTATTAAATTACAGTAATTTTAGTTTAAGTGGTTCAGTATAGGGATATTTTCCCTAGGAACATCTTTTCAATTTAATTATTAATTTATTATCCTACACGTATATTTAATCATAATTAATTAGAAAATACCTTTTTAGTTTGTAATGTTTATTCAAAATTTTAAATTATAATTTGCTCTTCGACGGCAAATTATTTTAAAATAAGATAAAAACGACAGCATACCGTCTGAGCCCTAAGATTTAAACTTGGATTATTTGTAACCAAGTTTGTATCTCTAATGACCTGTCATCGTATCTCCCTCTGATCCAATCAGTTTCAATGAAAAACTCCGCATGGAATATAAACGAGGAGAGTTCCCATTATTTAAATTTACTCTGAATATTTCGCTAATAGAATCAAGCAGTGGAATAAATAAGACTCTCAATACGTTTACTTTTATAAATCTTCGATCCCAAAGTTGAGCAATATTTAAATTGCAAATTGAGTCCGCTATTATTCAATAAATGGAACTTAATTACTTGCAAATCGATTAGAAACTTAACTGAAATTTTATACGACAGTCTAACGAGAAGCGATTGGCGTATTTAATTCGTAAATTATACCAACATATTAAACTGCAATACGATGTACGCGGAACGTTTCATGACTTATACAATTATCTCTTGTTGAACTATGAACGTCGATATTAGAACAATAATTTTTATAAAATTAAAAAACTATAATTTAAATAAATAAAATTGTTATTTTCTAAAAATATACCAATTCAATGAACATTAATACAAATATTGGACACAGATATATTTATTTACTAAGTAAATTTAGCATTCACAGCAAATCTAATGAATAAGGACTCTGTAAACTGTTCCATCTTTTCTCAATCTGTATTTCGTCAATTTAAACTAATTTTAAAGCCGGTAAAAAAATAAAAATACATAAATATAATCCTTGTGTTATATACAGTCTAACTTCCATAAGTCGAACGCCGATAAGCCGAATTTTTGATAGCTCGAACTCGAACCAATTTCCCTAGGACTTGCCTATCTCAACGTTAATATTTTTATGTCAATAACTCGAAATTTAATAAATCGAATTATTTAATTAGTCGAAGCGTTTTGCAGTTCATTAAATTCAAGTTTCCATTAGTAAATAGGGCGATGACTCGAAGTTAAAAATTACAACTTTTCTAAATATTTCGGTACCTGAGAGAGGATTAAGGACGGCTTGGTTTGGTGTTATTGATGCTTTAAAAGCTCTATTGTTAACTACGACGAAAAGGTTTTATACTACAATACAAGATTTAAATGCCTTATGAACAGTTTTAAAATGGTTTTACTGTTTCTCGTATAACAAAAGAGACTATTTTTACATTTTAGTTTTAGATTACTTTCAATTTAACAGTAAATAATATGTAAATAACTATATTTTTTAGGGTCTTATTAAAAATAAATAATATTAATGATTGTAGATCAATTTTGGTTATTATCTATAAAAAATGAATGATGTACATATATATATGGAAGTATTTAACTGAACTTCTTTTGGTAACTCGAGTTTTTGATATGACGAATTATTTTTGCTGTGTCTTCGACTTCGACTTATCGAGGTTCAACTGTATAGGCAAATCCGATAAATACGAGGATGTGCGCGTTCGAGCGAAAAGTGGCACATTTCCGAGCGAGGGAGGCAAATGAAGCGCGACGCGGAGCGGCGCGCTTCATTTTCCCGAGATCGGAATGTGCCACTTTGAGCTCGAATGTGCACACTCGGTTTTAAGCACGATTACGAAGCGTCCCGTTTTCTATAAAAAATGAATGATATACCTATATATACGGAAGTATTTAACTGAACTTCTTTTAGTAACTCGAGTTTTTGATAATTTAAATTATTTTTGCTGTCCCTTCGACTTCGACTTATCGAGGTTCGACTGTATTATACAATATAATCCTTATGTTTAGAAGATAATTAAAATACAGATTAAATTTGAGTTTGTTTAATGTTACTATAGAATAATTCTTTTGATCTTTAATCACCAACACAATCTGGCTCAAAAGATCATGTTTTTTCTTCCAATTGACTGAATTGTGAGAAAAAACACTTTACTAAAATATAAATGCGAAAGTGTGTTTGTTGATTTGTCTTTTTTTCAAGCGGCAACTGAGCAACGTTTTGACGTGATTTTTTGCTTAGAACAAGTATATGAACCGGAGAGTGACACAGGCTATTTTTTATCTCCAAAAAATACATGGTTCCTGTGGGATAGATCAAGAGTGTAATTCTGTAATTACCTTTTCATGCTAAAACGCCTGAACGGATTTTGATTTTTGGTTTAAATATGTCTTGGGTCTTGAACTAATACACAATATACTTTTTATACCGGAAAAATGCACGGTTTCTGTGGGATAGCTAATTAGCGTAATTCTGTAATTCCCTCTTCACCCTAAAACGGTTGAATGGATTTTGATAAAACTTTGTGTGGAGATTTCCTAGGTCCTGAAATGACATAAAATATTTTTCATCCCAGAAAAATGCATAGTTTCAATATGGCTACATTTTATTCCGAAAAAATGCACGATTTTTGTGGGATAGATCTGGAGAGTAATTCTGTAATTACCCCGTCGTACTAAAACTCTTGAAAAGATTTTGATTAAATTTGGTTTAAAGGTGTCTTAGGTTTTGAAATAATGCACAGAATAGTGTTTATCCCGGAAGCTATTTAGCATAATTCTGTAATTCTCTATTCACCGTAAAAAGGGCTGATCGAATTTTGATAAAATCTTGTGTAGAGATGTCCTATGTCCTGAAATAAAATATAAAATAAATAACAAAATTTGAAAATTTTGATTTTTATTTGATTAATTTTATCATAAATTGACATAATTCTAATAGTATAAATAAGTTAGAAAACTTCTATAAATTGTCAAACTCCCAGATTATTTTCTTATTTATTTGTAAAAGTAGCACTTTTAAAAAAATCATATTTCCTAAAGAGGTAAAAATAACAGAACGGCACTAATTGGACATAATTAACGAAGATATAGGCGATATTTCCTGAAAATTTCAGATTGTTATTTTTTTTTCAACATGGGTTTTTTTGGGGTCAAAGTTGAGATTTTTTCAAAATTATCAATGTTCACCTTTTTTTTTTCGTAGAAGATTTTATTCCAGGACAATTATAATTATGTCACGACATCACAAGGGTTAATACTTTATTGTAAAAAAAAATCAACCCTTAATATGCAACAGGGTTGACACAGCGTCCAATCAAATATTGTAAAAATGAGAAAAAATAAATGATAGTGGTTTAGCGTTTCTGGCACCACAAAGATCATCTACAATTTTTTTTATTAAAATTAAAAATCATGCGGCACACCCCATTTGTTGATTTCATATGGAATGATCCTTTTGTCAGTTGGTTGGTATGTTTGTCTGTCCTTCTTTTGCGCAGCAATGGATCGACGTAATTTTTGTACATAGTGATAGTTTATAGGCCGGAGAATGATAAGCTATTTTTTATCGCGGAAAAATACACGGTTCCTGTAAGATTCAAACTTAGCCCACGTAAGTGAACCCGCAGTTAAAGTTGTTAAATAATAAAGATCATACGGAAAAAATATCGTTAAAATAAGCATACGTATCGCTATTTTAGCTATCCGTTGGATCTTTTACAGGGATACGCCGTATAGCTAATTTAGCTATTCAGAGTTTCCTTATTGCGTATCGTCAAAGTAACGATACGTCTTATTGTTTTAGACATTCAAAAATTCTTGTCATAGTGATTTAACGGATATGCACGGAGAACAAAATATCGTTAAAATAACCATACGTATCGCTATTTTAGCTATTCAAATCCTCAAGTTGACTGTATAGTTACCTACACGACGGAAACTGCGTACGTTCACGAGAGCTTTTTGTTTGAACGCTTGAATCAAATAAATGAATCCTTATTATAAGTATACTATGTAGAGCTGTTTTGATCATACTATGAATTGTCAAGTTGACTTATAAATATCATTAAATTAGACATTCGAATCGTTGTCAGAACAATACGTCAATTGAGTATACGTGAGATAGTTATTTTAAGGATATTTTTTTCTCCGTGCAGTTAAATAAAATAAATTCCTTGTAGTGATGATCATAATAGGTTGTGATGTTGAAATGTTTAGTATGATCAAAATCAAGACCAATATTTGTCTTGAAGACCATGTTTGCCAGACTTGATCAAGAACAAGACCAATTATTATAAAAACTGACATTACTATAAAAACTTACGTTAAGTCTTCCCATCTATTTAATAATTATGTATTACTGGGGTTGTTTTTTAAGACATCATTAGACATGTTAGCATCGTAATAAACTCTTGGTTCAAACAATTTTAATAAAAATTAATTGTTTTTTAGTGTTTACTATTTAATTAATTCCTTTTTCATGAAAGTCATGTGCAACCATTTAAGCAGTAAAGTATGATTTTTATAATGTTACACCGAAATAAATTTAACTCTAGAAAGTTTTTTTTTAATTTTTATCTATTTACCGATTCAAATTAAATAGTATTATTTTGTGAAGTTCTCACCTACAATAATTTTATCAAAACCTGCGGATGTTAGGAACGGATCACGTCATTAATTCTTAGATTTTTTCAGATATAATTGATAATAGTTTGCACAAAATTAGTTAGGGAAGCCAATCATTAAGAAAACAAAAAAACAAGAATGTACTTCAGTATATTTTAATACATATTTACTTAAACTGAAAGTTATTTTACTTCTAAAAACTACTAAATACTAGTTAATAAGCTATCCAATTAATCATAAGAAATACAAAAACTGCATGCTATAGGGATTCATGAATAAAAAAACTCAATACTGCAAATGTATTTCAAACAGAATTCTGCGAGAAAAAACTATTAATAAATATATTAACACGTATGCCCTCTAAAGGAATAAATACAATTCAGTAAACTATAGAATTTCTTACAGGATTATCGAAGAGAAAGGTATCCAACGAAAAATCAATAATTGCTACAGGGTTTAAATCCACGCTTAACGAGAAGTGTCCCTTATAGAAAACAATACTTTGGTTTGTTTCTAGGAGAATAGTACGCAGAATATCCTAGAAATTCTACTCTTTCATTAAAAGTTTAAATGTAAATAATTCAAGATAGCCATACTTTTTTTTAAATATCTTTTTCTAATATAAAATACGCATAGATTTATAAATTAGATTTAGTTAAATTATTCAACTTACTCTTACACACCCATATTGAAATTACCTTCATAAATTAAAAGGTTGTATAAATACTTTAATTAAAGATCAATGTTTATCCTAAAAAGAAAAAAAAATCGTTCATTTATTTTCTTTGCATAATTAACAAGAAAATGTAAAATATTGAAATAATGAAAACGTTAGTGTCCTTTAGAAAATTTGCAATAATAGCTATCGTAGCTACAGTACCGGACGAAGAAATAAAATATAACCTATTTTTTACTTCCAAGTAGGTAAATACAGTCAACTCGCGTTATAACGAAGTTCGATATAACGAAAATCTCGATATAAAGAAAGAAACCGCCGGTCCCTTGAAAATCTCGCTTTATAACGAAAATTTTAATGGGTTTTGGTCCCCTCGATATAACGAAGTTTTCTTGACCAAAGTCTAATAATTTTTGTTAAAAAGTAAATACTTAGGTATGTTATATAATTTACATAATGTGTTTCTACACAATTTTTGATTTTTATCTTAAAGAAATGCAAACTTAACACTATCAATTATCAATTACTTGCAAAGCCATGACCTTGACGACAGTGTATTCTTAAGTATCTTAAATCTGGAGAACGCAATTGAACGGACACGTACAGTCACCTGCATACAAACTAAAATTACGCAGTTTTTTAGATTATACGTGTTTCTATTTGTATTATTTTATTGTTTTTTTTTATTGTTGTTTTTATTGTTTTATTATTTTTTTTTACATTTCTGCGTTATATTGGTTATTTTAATAAACGACAACGAATTTGTGGTGTTTTGGATTGATTAATTCTATATCTCTAAACAAAGTAAATATTTGTTAATTTATGCTTTTATAATAAGGAATTTCGATATAACGAACTTTTTCGTGGGTCCCTTGAAATTCGTTATAACGCGAGTTGACTGTACTTAATAAATAAATTATCGATAATAAGAATAAAAGCAACAGGTGCAAGCTCATTAGCATTGACTTCACATCAGAATACTTAAATATTAGTTTTATACGATATCTACATTAGTTAACACGTAAGGTAAACGTCCTAGTAGTCGATCAGATTAAAGTAAAGTCACATTTTTTAATTTGTTTAATTTGTTAGTTATAAATTCATCTATAAATATCTTCTATATCAGGAAAGGTTTATTAAAATATACACTCGTTATTCAGTATTTTTAGCAACTCGATTATATACAAAAAAAATTATGGCATTAGTAGTTAATTAGAAAAAAGCAGTGCTTCTTTACAGAACACATTATTACACTAGTCGCATAGAAAATATGTAATACAATTTTTTCTATTAATTGACAATACATTTATAATAATGTGCTATTCGTACAGAATAATTATTAAAAACAATAGTCCAATACAAGAAAATGGTCGACAACTACTGCCTTTATCTTAGAGCGGGGTGCCCAACCCTATGCCCGAGGACACCATAGCGCCCAGAGACCGTTTTACATGTTCCCGCCGCTGTACGACCATGATGAAAAAAATAATTAACCCTTACAAGGGAACCTTTTAAGCTTAAGTTGGCTTCCCGTAACAAGACCTACACTATTCGATAGCCCTTCAAAAACTATCCTAGAAACCGTTTTCAATTTTCCCAAAATGACAACTGTCACGGTGTAGCACGCGATTTCATTTAACATGTAAAATTCGGAAAACTGGACGACCGCACTATAAGCAATGGATTGCGGCAATGAAAATATTTAATCAGGGTATATAGGGTAAATATGCCTGTTCTCGTCCAGTCAGTAATAAAACACGACTTGTCAAACAAACTTGTGAGGCGCTATTTGCCTAGTTACAGTCATATTTATGTTAGTATTAATTATATTACTTCAACTTCCTGTTGTGACTTTCTATTATAAATCTAGACACCCACGGCCGAAAACGGGAACTGTTTTTTATCTGGCCGACAACCGGCGAACTTACCCCATAGCTTTTTAGACGCGCAAATGAGTTTCCAACGTGATATAAACGACAAAAACAATAATTTACACAAATAATTTCAAAATCGTGTTTGCCTCGGGAGTCGAACCAGAGAAAGCAAAAATCAAAAATTTTGAGCAGATGCACTCGGCCATACGAGTACATTTTCATTGCCGCAATCCATTGCTTACAATGCGGTTGTCCAGTTTTCCGAATTTTACATGTTAAATGAAAGCGCGTGCTACACCGTGACAAGTGTCATTTTGGGAAAATTGAAAACGGTTTCCAGGATAGTTTTTGAAGGGCTATCGAATAGTGTAGGTCTTGTTACGGGAAGCCAACTTAAGATTAAAAGATTCCCTTGTTAGTTACTCGCGCAGTTTACCGTAACGCAATTACTCGCGCGGTGCTTTTAAGCACAACATAAAAAATAACTTGGTTTTAAGGATTTTGAAGGTATTTTGCCAATTTTTTAATATCATTCACATTATGCACTATTGATTTCCCAACAAAAAAAAAAAACATAAAAATTAATACCCAACTTAAAATTAAGTGCAAAAAAAATTACCTAACTAAAATCATTGTAACAAAGTCTATAAAACTGTTCAATAATCATCTTCTATTTTTTCAATTTCCAATAAATTGATGTAGGATTAACAATGGGCAATAGCCCGTTGTTTTTTACTGGTTGTTTTATAGTTTAATTTTTTCTTTTAATTTTGACAACTAAAGCTTAATTCTAGTTAGTAATTTTTCTAATTTGGCTGTTTTTATAGGATGTGTTTCCATTCACATCACCTATAAAGTTTTCAAAATCATTCATACCAGGTGTATAACTTAATAATGGGGATTTTTTTATTAAAAAAAACACGGCATTTTAAATAGAATTACAAAAAGTGTTTATTGAAAGTAATTGCCATTGGACGTGATACATTTTCCCCATCTTTCCGGCAAGTTATGAATGCCATTCCAAAAAAAAAATTCTTGTTTCGAAGCAAACCATTCAGATAGCCATTTTTCAACGTCCTCATATGATTTGAAATGCTGTTCAGCCAACAAGTGTGCCATTGAAGAAAACAAACTATAATCAGACGGGGCCAAGTCTGGTGAGTACGGCGGGTGCGCAAGAACTTCCCAACCAAGCTTCATCTTCATCCAGTAACTCTTGCAATTCACAATCTTCAAATTTCTTTGGCTGCCCCGGACGCTCTTTGTCTGAGACATCGAAATCGCCAATTTTGAAGCGATTAAACCAGCGTTCACAAGTGTTCTGAGATGGACAATGTTCCCCGTAAACTCCCTGAAGTATGCGGTAACTTTCAGCGGCACTTTTTTTTAGAAGAAAACAGTGAATCAAAGCCTCCCGCAAATGCCCTTTTTTTGGAACGAAATCCGACATGTTTAGGCCTGAATATAAAAATGATGCAAACACTTTCGGAACGTATGACTTTTACTGTTTTAAAGGGTTATGTCAACAGAAAAAAATGGCGCACATTTCAAGCCATGTGGATTCTTAAATGCGTGTAATGCCAACTGCCAAAAAAAATCCCCATTATTAAGTTATACACCTGGTAGTTTCGAAGGCTGATCACAAAAATGTGTTGCATAATATATTTCTGCGTTAGTTTCAGTTAGATTGAGCAAGTGAAAAAAAATGCATAATGGTCATCTTTTGGTTCTTCAAAATAATAAATAGTTTTATAAAACTGATCAATAGTATGCCCCTCCCCCAACCCGTTAGAAATGTATCTAATACATCATATTTTATAATAAATGTCGTTTCGAAAATAATAACATTATTACTGGCGCGGTGGTTTTCAGGCACCAAAGCTACAACAGTTCAAACTTCGACAAATAACACACTTTTATAATTTCGAAATTAATACTTTCAGGTGCCTATCGCACTCTAGAAAGACTGAACAAAGGTTACATGGAGGTGTACAGGCTCGCAAAAATTTATTTATTTAGTAATTACAAAAACTGTGGCGCTGGTGCCTGAAAAACACCAGCGCGAGTAATTAAGTGTTAAGTTTTGACTAACCGCTTATTTTGGCAGAAAAGATTTCTTTCAAACAATAAATGGTGCCCGGCGCCGTACTGGTATTCAAGGACGTGCTCTTAGGCGCAAAAGGTTGGGCACCCCTGCCCTAGAGTGTATAATGCGTTTTCACACTAAAATGTATAAGTGTACATATGTATTAAAAAAAGCGCAGTATTAAAAAAAATACACATTACGCACTTCAAAATCAAAAATCGCTACTTTGTCAAAGGTTTTATTGCTATAAACAGTTAGAAACAAGATCTTCTGTAGAAATAAAACTAACCGGTCGCTTATGTTGCTCTATTTGTTCCTCATGTTTTCCTAGATTACCAATATCGGTAATTTTAATAATGTTGATAGATAAATATACATATGTAAATAGTAGACGTAAGTACTGTTATAAATTAATGATTCGTTTATTACGTAAAAAATACTGGTAATTGTCAATTACTTGGAAGTAAATCTAAGATATTTCTCCTAATTCATATTCAAGAACGTCGCAAATAGCGTTTGAAACGTTAATTAGAAAAGCTTCTTTTGCAGTGAGATTTATATCTGAATCTCTAGTTTCGCCCTGATTCTTAGTTCATTAAACAAAAGTGAATTTATAATTTTGTATTATCTTATTTCCTTATAAAGCTACTACAGTATATTATGTAGCACAATTATGCATGTGAAATACTGTTTTGTGCAAGACGGCAACGTTGTTCTATTTTAAAATAAGCGTTTCTTATTACATATGTATGTAAGTACCTACCAGTAAAAGCTAAATTAATTTTACGTATATTTATAAAAACAATTTATTATATGAATTTTTATTAAATTTATATGGATATTTAAAGATAAAACATTAAAATATAATTTTGGGTGTCACAATTATCACTATACAGCCGTACCGTTTGCCTACTATTTCTTCAAAAGCAAAATAAAATTTTCTTAAATAATTACAAGTATTTATGCATCTTAAATTATATTCATGAAATGGACATGGGGACCGGTATCAGAAAAACGGGCAAATTCAATGATGAAATTTATAAATTTACCCATTTTTCTAATATCGCATCTTTTGTATGTTACAAAATAATGAACAAAATAAACTAGAGGGTATATAAAAAGACATTGATGTGCTTGTATTAAAATAGAGAATTACTATAATACATCATCTCTATCAAATGATAAGATTGTATTGCTTTAAGTCATTTATTAAACTCGTTAAAACATTTTTTTATATTAGAAACAATAACTACACTATCAGATCAAATATTGTTTTTTTGTTGTAATAAAAAAAAAGGTCGTGGTGTTCGTCATACCGGAAATGTATTTTTTTATACATTGTTAATAAAATTGTCTTTTTTTTACATATATGTACATCTACAAAAAAATTGTTTTACCGTATTTAATTACATATTAGCTTATACAAGTGGTTTTAATAATTGAAAACTGTTTGAATTCTTCGCTCATGAGATTGTTAAAAAAGGTGTAGTTTATAAACAATGTAATTTAATACATATTCTAATGTTTTAATAATAAATAAATAAATATTATATCTACATGTAATGATACCCAAAACTAAAACTTGTATTATAAAAAGAAATTAAAAAATGGAACATTTTAATGCAGGATATACTATTTAGGCTAATCAGGAAAACAGTTTAATATTAAAACGCAGATAAAGAAGTCTCGTAATCTTCATATTTTAAGATTCTATAAAACATTACACTTCTGTTTGTGTGCTATATACTGCAATTTTGAAAATACAGTTGAACCTCGATAAGCCGAATTTTTGATAACTCGAACTCGAACCTGTTTCCCTAAGTCTTGCCTATTTCAACGTTAATATTTTTATATCAGTAACTCGAATTTTTTGATAAGTCGAAGCGTTTTACAATTCCTAAATTCGAGTTTCCATTAGTAAATATTTCGATAACTTGAAGTTAAATTTTACAACTTTTCATAAAAGTACACTACCTGGTAGGATTAAAGAACGGGTTTGTTCGGTGTTATTGCTGGTCAAAATGGCTATTGTAAAATAGGATGAAAAGGTTTCATACTACAAGACTTTGATGTTTTAACGACAGCACTTGTATTTAAATAATAATTTATGTTTAAATGCTTTCTCAACAGTTATGTAATTTAAGATGGTTTTACCGTTTCTTTTACAAGAAAAGGGTCTATTTTTGCCTTTTTGTTTTCATTCTGGTCGTTATTGAAAAAAACTCAATTTTTTTGGAAATGGTTTAACAATTTAAAATTTCTTAATGATTTTTCCTTTTCTAAATTTCAATTATTTGTAAAAGTCTTTCATTAACTATTATTAATTTTTAATTTAAATACGTAAATTAATTCTGGTTCGGGTATGAAAAATTCAATAATTTTTGGAATCATAAAGAGGGACAATGGGATATAACAAATATTTTAGATTGAAATTTCCCTTATTTTGATTGTTCCCCAATTTATTAATGTAAAAAATCTTAATTTGTTTTTTGTAATAAGTAAATGTTATACCCAAAATAAACTGACCTTTTTATAACTCGTTTTATTTTAGTTTCTCACCTTGGACCTTATCGTTTCGATTAATTAATTTATTTGAAGCATTAACAAAATGAATTTCAAATTTTTATTATTTTAAAGAAATAGTATTAAAATAAATTTTTAATTAGATTTTTAAAACCTTATTGAAGCGCTTCAAAAGTAAAAATTTTTAATTTTTAATGGGTAAAAAATTTAAATTAAAATCAAAAATTTAATCTTTTTCCACATTTTTTAATTTAATTAAAAATATTCATTAGGTTCGTTGTTGATATTTTATCTAGCGTTATAAAATAATTTAAACAAAGGGGAAAATTAATAAAATATTTTTATTTTTGATTTTTTAAAGTTTTAGAACTGCCACTGAAAAAATTTAAATTTTAAAACGTAATTTTCTAAATTTTAAAAAAAGAAAACAATTGTTTTATTTTTAAAAATTTAAATAAATTTCCAACAACAACCAATTGAATAAAAAGATTGCGAATTTAATTAAAAAATTAAGAATTTATTTTATAATCATTGTAATCAAATTTATTTAATTTTTTTTTTTTGAAAAATAAAATTAAAATTAAAAATTTATAAAAAATAATTAAATAAAATTAATGAATTTTAAAAAAAAATAAAAATTTATTTTAACTGATAAGTACCTATGTACCATTAAAAATAAAAGATGCATCTTATAACATTTCTTAATCTTATTCGATTTAAACTTCAAGTATTTCTACCTGAAAGAATTCTACATTGAAGGTTGTGATGTTCTACGGTTGTGCTAATTTGTGGAAAGAAAAATTCGACATTAAATTTTAATTCTGTGTTACTGGTGCGCGTTCGAAGTTAAGGAAATTCAAGAAATATTGTTGTATTTATCTTGAAGCAATGACTGAAGTAGTTAATGAATAATACATTGCTAATTGGTTCATCTCTAGTGCTTTCCCTAGTGCCTCAAGCGCTCGACAAACGTGTGAGATGGTCGTTAGTGCAAAAAACGTCAAATTGATAGCTGCCTCCATTATTTCAGAGTGGTTGTTAAACCAAAAAGGACCATAAAAAGGTCGGTATAGTGAAGAGCTTTCTCCGTTTTTGTTTTTTGTTCTTATTTGATTTATTATTTATTCTTGTCAAATTTTCTGGAAAGCCTGTTTCTTTATTCGTACACGTACGAATCATAAATATTTTCGTTATTATAGATTTTCGGCAATTGTTCTCGTCTATTTTTAACCCGCCTCTCAATCCAAAAACTTTTGGCATGAACGAACGGCAAACTTTGTCACTTGCTTTTTTTTTTGATGCGCATAATTGCTTACGCTAAAAATTGGGTAGCTCGGCACTGTAATGCAGTATTTATTGCAATATTACATAGAGAAATATATTTGAATAAAAATAGTGTATTGAATAACACCGAAAAGCACTCAATGAAATTATTTCACAAAATGTATACGTATTCCCAGGAATTAATTATAACATATAAATGTAGTAATGACACCAGTTTCATGTTTTAATTATCTATTTATGCCGATAGTAATACTTCCACAGTTATACTATGTTATATTATAGGTGCCTACCTATAAATATTTTTTTTATATCTAACTAAAAAATATATGTAATAAGTAATAATAAAATTATATTACAATATGCATTCTAATTAATTTAAATAATAAACATTTAAAATTAAGAACTTTTTTTAAGGAACACCCCAAAAAACCATTTATTGTTTATCAATTCAGTATTTACAAGCGAAACATGCATTGGATCATTTGTCTTGATGAAAACTTCTGGAAACAACCGTTCGCTTGACTTTTATCATTTTTTATATTGTCAAATTGGATCCCTAACTTTATAAAACAATGCTCTTGTACCGTTAAATTGGAAACCATCTGAAGTATCTTATTAAATAAGGTGTGAACTAGCGTAAGGTTCATTGGAATTACAACAAATTGAAAACGTAACATTTAACAGAGTTGAAAGATACATTTTACAAATGATTTTATTAAAGTATTATTGAATATACACATTTCATTTTAAAAATTATATGTTTGCAAAATATTGCTTTTGACTGTGTAATACATTTTATAAAAACATGGTAATTTATAATATTGTTATTAAATACCAGATTCAGATAAATCTAAAATTAAATTAAATACGATGATACAATTTATAAAATATAGAATATTTTGAAAATTCAAAATTAAATGCACCGGCACATCAATAGATCAACAATTCGCTAAATCATAATACATATTTATAATATATATTAGTACCAAATACTAGTTCTACAATAATTTTGTATTAATCATAAAATAAGCATTGCTATTTAAGCAAATATTTTAGCTATTTTTACGAAGTCAACGAATGGTTAAATCTTTGATATTCGGATACAATTAATCTACGGAGACAGCTGTTTAGCTCGCGTCTTCGCAAGTGGAAGAAGAAATAGCAAAACAATTCTTAAATACAAATATTACTGTTTTTACCCAATAGATTTTTAAGAAGTAAAAGAGGAAGTCACCACTCTTTTCATGCTCCAGATACTTTTCCGCTTTAACATCCTCCCTCTATATCATCAGACACATGTTTTATTTCTATGCCCTCGATTCTTCCACATCTTTTTTCTTATTATCTCTCCCCATCTTTCCAATAACCGAGATGATATTCGTTTACGACGTAGCATACGGACCATGTTCGTTTATACATAAAAATTATTAGTCATCACATTCCGCTATTAATGGGCCAAATGCTTCTAAGCTAATTGGAAGACGTAAAATATGGCAATTTCTGGATAGACATAATTAATTCCCTTTTCATAAAATTCTCACTTAATTGCACCAATATTTAGAAATAAAAACGTATTTTACTTAGAACGTTACCGATGTCATTTTTATATGATAACTTTATGTGTAATAAAACTTCTCAGCAAAGCTCACCATAAAGTTTACTCTGATCATATAACCAATTTTATTATATTTTGAATTCTAAACCCGTTAAGTCAACTATTAGCGCTATATATTTATTGGTACCGCAATTAGCTTATATATCAACGTTAGATAAAACTGGGTAAAAGTATGCGTTGGATAAAAGTACGCACCTATTTATTGTAAAAATCTATACTAAGATTGTAAATCAAAAATTATCGCCCTATTTAACAATACAGCTCGTATGGCAGTTTTTGATAATTATACTTTTGTAAGAAATTAAATGGAAATTGAGTTAGTAACAATTGTAATATTTAAGAGTAACTTTTTATAGGCAATCTTACTATATAAGAATGAGCACCGCCGATCGAAATGTAGTAAATTTACGATCGCAAGAATCGAGATGTGCTACTTTTTTTGTTAGAATCGCACACTCATTTATTCTCCACGATTCACAATGATTAACTAAACCTAATTTAAAAATGCAGCAGAACTGCCAAGAGACAAGTTTAATTATTTTAGTATTCTACAACCCTACTGGGTTTTTGAAAATTATCATAAAGGTTGCACTTAATCAGATATTTTCATTTTTTTTGTAAAGATTACTATCTTTCACCTATTACATTTACCCATATTAAAGTTTCTTTTATAATTAATTTTTTAAAAATTATGTTATGCGAAATTACCAAATCTAAAACATCTTTAATTGCAATTAGGCATCGTTATAACGAAATGTGCCCATACGTTAACGAAACGAAACAGTTAGAAATGGAGTTTAAGTACAACTACAACTGAACAAGTGCAATTACCATAAGCAATTATATTGGATTATTGCACATTATCATGATGTTGTAGTGAACAGTGGTTTGGTATTGCTTTGAATACATATGGCTTTATTTAATTTCGAAATAAAATTAATAAGCAGATTCGAGTGAATGTCATATCGTTCGTTTATCTTTAGGAGTCCGATAGTTGAGCGAACAAAAGAACAAATTAAGAAATTTCCCCATTTCTATGTAAATGAAAATGAAAATAAAATTTAAGGTGTTTATCGTATTTAAAAAAGTTTTAAATTTAAAGAAAGCTTTGCTTAGTCATGAATGTATGTATGACGCAGAAAGCAAGTTCTAAGTTATAATAATACAGCTCTCGTGCCGTCTTCGCGAAAGTTGGGCGGACTAAATCCAAGTCTTAGATAAGGAGAACTTCACACCGGTTTGGCATCACTGCTAAGCTACTGGATTATTCATAAGTTTAAGCTAGTTTGTAACTCACTTTCACCGGTTGCGGAGCACACCATTTCCTAGATTGGTAGGTAATCACTTGCTCGTTACATGCCCGTTTGCATACATTCGTAAACTACTTACTATACGACACATTTTAGTTCAAATACCAGTCACGATGCTAATGAAAGAATCATTTCCTTAAAACGCTCCCTGGCTAGATAATGTATTTTATACACTCTTCTTCCTAAATCTCTGCATTATTTAAACATTTTGTTGTACGGAATAGGTCTCGTTCCTAAGTAATTTATCTTGTTTAATTCTTTGTTAGTGAGTTTTACCTTCCGTAATTGCGAAAGGAAAAATATAGCTGCAGTATTTTCTGCAAATGGACCAATTTTTAGAAGGCACGTTTCTAAACGAAAAATTAGTTTATTGCATAATAGATTGAGTTAATATACGGAAACCTATTTAAAGCAACCTACGTTTTCTTTTTCTTAAATAAAGGGTTCGAAAACATTTATCTGACAAATATAGAAATCTCAACAAACTCACGCCCCATTTCATCCCACAACAGAAGCTACAAAGAAAAAACATCAATAATCTAGAAGTGATGAGGAGGCGTGGTTGGGTCGTACGTTGGAGCACTGTTTCTCACCAAGCTCCATCATGGAGGGGCCATCAATCAGCTGAGGATTACCGGCGGACTGTTATTAAGAACGCTCGTATGAGACCTGCTACCGTTTGCAAGCACCTTGAAAATATTACTGTCTTTTTAGTCGTTCCAACTACCGCAAGCTCAATCTTCGAATGAGAAAATATCGGAGGAAGAGTTAACTTTTTTTAACCCTTTCTAGTCTCAACTAAAGCAATCCGTGTTTAATTAAATTCTTGTCCTTTTCATTAAGTTACCTACTTTTCGTAATTACTGTACAACGGTTTACTGACAAAACGCAATAAAGATTAAACTAAGTGCTCTTGTCTCATCCGATTCTTTATTCGTGCAATAAGTGCCCTGAATAACTGCTTATGATTTCTTTTATTTATTCCTTAACTCTTACAAACTGTGTTAATATCTGTTTCAAAATATGTACATATAAATTCTGATACCATCATCAATACTCCATTAGAGCTATTTCAAAAATTTTAAGAGTCGATTTTTGCAGATGGAACAACTTTTAAGATAAAGTTAAGTTTTTAGCAAAGAATAACAAGACCGATTATTTATCGATAAAGTAATACCATAATATACATTTAAAAATAAAACAATTTGTAATGTAAGAAGAATTTATTTGTCATATACCTATTAGTATTTGAAATGCAGGTACTGCTGTGGGCCCATTACTCTACTTTGAAATTTCAGATCCAATTTGAAGGTAATTATCCAAAATGTCACATAAACGAAATCAGTGTCCTTCAATTAGTAGATAACATATAAATATTCAACAACCGCTTATTACTAGTGTACAATTGTATTGAAATAAAATAAGGAATTATTTTTCAATTAATTATTCAGATTCAACTGATGGCAATCATATATTTTTTTGAAAGTGGATACCAACAATTGGAACAAATATTCCTATACTTATATGTAGTATCTTTTTTCCGAACCGTTCCTCACATTTTTTTTCTTTTTTCCGTTTCTGAAATTAAAACATTTGAGACGGCAGTATGAAACAACTACATTGATGTTAATTTTAAAAATAAAATAGTTCTTAAAAGTGGCACAGGTTTCGCTATCTACTTTTTGTTCATGTTACAGCGTCGAGCCAAATAAGACGCAATCTTAGGTGGAGTATGAGAAA
This sequence comes from Sinopyrophorus schimmeli, assembly GCA_036325965.1. Classification (NCBI taxonomy): domain Eukaryota; kingdom Metazoa; phylum Arthropoda; class Insecta; order Coleoptera; family Elateridae; genus Sinopyrophorus; species Sinopyrophorus schimmeli. The sequence goes on from JARFIZ010000001.1 coordinate 6,054,636, forward strand.
AAGTGTTAAATTAGTAAAAAATGAAAATTAATTCCAAATAGAAAAAAATATTATAGGTTTAAAATCCAAGGGTTTAGGTTTGGGCTTGGAAAGGGGGTTCAATTTCAAACCCCCGGCCTGAAAATTTACCCTCTTTCTTCCAAACCCTGGCAAATAAAATTAAAAATTTTGTTGCCGTGGTTCGGCCCAGTAAAATTATTTGTTTTAAAATCCTTTGTTTAGGGAAAGTAAACCTTCGGTTAAAAAAAGGAAAAATATAGTCAATTTTTCCTTCAATGAAAAATTTTGGGAAGCAAGTTTTAAAGAAAAAATTTTTTGCAAAATTTTTTAGATTTAAAATTTAAATACGGAAAATAAAACATTTATTTTTTTTTTTAAATAGTCGGAAAAAATTTAACTACAAATTGGAAATTTAAAACAAATTTTTAAAGCCATTCATCCCAACAACAAAGCCCTCAAAAGAAAAACAATTATTAATTTTAGGTGAAATTTGGGATTTGGTTCTTTAGTGGGCACTTTTTTCTTTACAATATAATACCATTAAAATAAAAAAAACGAAATTAGGTAAGTAATAGTCATTATTCATAATGTTTTACAAACTATGAGATGAGAATCTTTCAGCAGGTAGCATCGAATTTAAAAATCTCTATTTTTTATTTTATTACCTATGTATACATATAATTTAGATAACAGTGACAATCCAACTTTAATCATAAAGTTCTTGGGCGAGCACTTTAAAAGCAACAAAATGAAGTAAATCTAGAAAACAATTACCCAAATAAAAATTTAATGTGCCAATTCACTAATAATAATAATTTTACAAAATATCTTTTATCAGCTTACTTACTATTTAACAGCGGTTATATAGTATTTTCAAATACTTCTATCAAAAAGTTGTTGCAATTCTAACGCCAGAAATGATTTAAGTAAACAATTATTTTGAAGAAATGTACAATTATTATTCCAAAACTAATCATAAAGGCAATTATGCTTATCTGTAAAGTTGTACATTAAATGAAAAATAAGGTTTTTCAATTTATCTTCTATATTCATGAAATATAAATATGATTTCTAAATACTCAGTATATACACATTTTTTTGTTATTGCTTTATAAATTAGGAATTAATTTTAAACGTAATACCGGTCGAAAACTCTGTAAAAGAATAGGTCCCTCAGTGTTTATCAGAATATTAGTTACTATCACGATGTAGGGCTGAAGAGATAGAACGTTGTGAACTGATTTATGGTTGGCATTACAGTTTCGCAAGGTCGTTCTCAAACTTTCATCATATAACTAGCATTTAATTTATCATTCAAGCACGTAGTCGAGTTGTGTCATAGCAAAATTTAATGCAACATTTCTAAATTGCGCCTAAGTTAAAATTTTAAGATCATAATTATTTCCACAGTAGTACGACAAATGACAATTTTATTTTAACTGTATCTTCTTAATTAAATGAATTCAATTAAGTGTAACTTACAGAAATTTCTAATTAACTTATCCGAGTTTATAATGTCACTATTACAACAATATTCTTCGTTAAAATGTTCCCTATATGTAAACTTTTTTAGGTGAAATGTACTATATTTGTAAATTTCACGTTAATATGTAAATTTTTTAGGTTTCTAAAGTCTTACTTATACTTTAATGCAGACCTTTGATGTTGATAGGATACAAAATATGATATTACTCCAAAATGTAATAATCTGTTTCATAATATATATTCATTGTTATGACAGAAATATTTCAGTACTTTTAAAAAGAATACTTATTGTTAATTTAGTGATCTTTTCTTTTATAATTTTATCATAAATAACAATATTTTGTTGTTCATTAGTAACCCTAGTCTATAAATTAATAACAGTGACGTACAAAGGTAAATATAAGAGATTATTCAAAAACCAATGTTTTAAAAAACCGGTTTTTATTTCTACAAAACCGGCTTTAATCGATTTCGATTTTTTTCAAATCAAATTAAAAAATATAACATAATGAAAAAATAAAATGAAACAAAATGTAATAATATTAGAAACTGCTGCATTTTAAAATAAAAAGGCTCCATAAAATTATAAAAAGTAACTAAAGAAAACTTGTCCTATAGAAACCTATAAAAAAAAATAAAAACAATGAAAAATATGCTTATAAATTTAACTTTATTATTTTTTTGCCTTAAAAAATATGTTTTCAAAAAGCCCAAAAAGATAATGAATATATTGCTCAACCGTTTCAAATACTAAATAATAAATGTACAAATATTGTTTACTTTTATTTGCAGCCTTTAACTCTAATAGGACATTTTTCATGTTTTGGAGTTGGGTAAAGTTACTAAAAACATTAAATAATCTTTAAAAAACTTTTTTTGGAAAACTGGAAAACTTTACGTGACTATTAAATTGAGGTCTGGCTCTACAAGTTATGTAGGTAAGTATATATTTGCATGGAGCGGCTCAATCCTAAGACTGACAATGCGTATCTAAATATATACATTTTAATATATCTAATGAGCCAAAAAATGTGTTCAAATATCCAGATACTATGCAATAATAATTTATATAAAAATTTTCTTGATATACGCCTAAAACAAAGATTTGTAATAAGTAAAACTATTACTTTTATTTAAATTATGTATTAGTTTAATTATAATTTAAATTAAAATATACCTAAGTAAGATATTTTAAAAAAAATCAACCTGATTTATCAATTCTTTATTATTGTTTATCATTTATTTACATTGTACTTAAGAATAAACAACAACATACTTAGTAAATAACAAATATGGTAATTGGCTTTAGGAGAGAATTATTCACCAACGCTACCTACTCTTTAAAATATTGAACTACTTTTTCTGATCTTGATCGTTTCACTCTTCTATCTGCAAATGATTGTTGACATAATTCAATTATAAGTTCATTGCGCGGTCTGTTTTTTTAAGGTTTGCATTCTAATGGCAATTACTAAAGAATGCGAAACTTGCAGTTGCTGTTATCATGCAAGGGTTTTTGGATTAAACTCTATAGGTATATAAAATGTTTCTTTTGATTTGTTTTTTAACGAGAGCTTAGATATTCTTCTTGAGAATTAATAGATTGCGAAACACTTATGTTTTTAGTTAATACGTTTTTCTCTAATGTACAGTCAAACTAAGAAGTAATCAACACCCTAGAAACAGACCTACAGTAAACGTACTATTCCAAGAGACAAAATCTGCCACTGCATGGTTAAAAAACAATTAAAATTGATCTTTGTAATTTTAGTAGCTTTAGTTCTAGGTACTAAAATTATTTTTTAACCATGCAGTGCCAGATTTTGTCTCTTGGAATACTACGTTTACTGTAGGTCTGTTTCTAGGGTGTTGATTACTTCTTAGTTTGACTGTACATTTGTCAAATCAGTTTTTTTTATCTTGAGTCTAGATCGAAATACTTTTATTTTCTTTTACCAGAATAGGAGCGTTATAACTACTTGTGGACAGTTATTGTCCTTTGCAGTAAAATAATTTGAGTCAATTTGTTATTATTAACTTTTATTCTTAAACTGTTTCAACCATTCCTGAAGTACATATACCTAAGTAAATCTACAACTTTTTATATATTTCTTATGAATTTACATCTCTTAATAATGTTGTGTCTTCTAAATATCTAAAAATATTTTGTAAATGGTAATCTACCAGTTTTATTCTAGAATCTAGAGTAATACCCTGATGTATCCCTGATTTTCTATGACAATAAGTAATTAGACTATTAACAACTTTTACTTGAAAGTAGGGGAAAAGTGGCATGAAAGAGCCAGTTTTAAAAAAAGGGATAAATAATATAGAAGGACAAATAAAAATATTTTTTTTAATGTCATTGTTCATGCATTTATGTACGTAATGTCATAAAACATTTTTCAAAATTAACAATATTTTTCGACTTCTAATCATTTATAAAAAAAATAAAATTCGGCTCTTTCATAACCTATAGGTATTGAAAGAGCCAACCCAAGTTTCGAATGAGCCATGTTCTTATTACAAGATTTAAACTGCACATTTACGAAGATATTATTTAATAATAATCTTAAGCTATAATTTTAGATCTTATATAATTATAACACGTTTTAAATAACGCAAACTCTGGATAAAATATTTACTTACATAAATCTAAGAAACTGTCAAAAAATTTTACGTTTGAGATCAATCATTGCCAAAACTTAAAAACATTTTTAGCAAAAATAATACAATTTCCTTTTTACGCCACAGGATTCATATGCCCAACCATTAAAACTTTGCATCGGTACCACTCTTGATTGTTGTTACTACAATTATTATTGCATATTATGCAATTAAAAGGTGGCTCTTTCATTACACTGCAGTCCGGCTCTTTCAAAACATATTCTCTCAAGAAACAAAATCTCGAAAATTACTATGAAATCAAAGATTAGCCTGCAAAATATATACGTTATTAGAAGGCCTAATATATCTATAAAATTATAGTGTAATCATATTATTATTAGTTTTGTACGTATGGGCATTAGAAAACATAAAAACTGAACTCAAAACCTTACTTTTTGATGACAAAATCTTCAATACATCGTATCGGCGCCGCACAGTGGTTTAACGGCGGAAAAAAGTCTAATTTTCCGAATGTTTTATCTTATTGTTAGATAAGTTACACAGCCACACAAAAAAAAGTCATGGTCAGGTCATAAGGTCAGACCATACATTTTATATGTATTTGGTGTCGCTGAATCCGAATCCAAGGTCAAAAATACCCCTGCACGTCTGAGTTCCGACATAACCTCAAAAAACCTATTTTATAGGCAATTTAACATTTTAACGTTATGATCCAAGCTGTAAAGTAACCAACCGGTTATTATCACATAAACCCTTAACTTCATTACTTTATAACCTCATATTCCCATAACCTCACAACTGAACAACCTTAAAACAATCGTAATCTTACGTATTAAACACCAACTAGAAAATCTTAACTCAAGTTCTAAACGAAAAAATGAATCAGTGAAATACCGTTTTCCCGTAACCTTGTAATTCTATAACCTCACGACCCCATAATTTTATAACCCCATAACTCAATAACTTCAGCAATTAAATATTGAATTTTTTTTTAATTTAAGCTGTAAAATAAAAAATATGATGGCAGATTTCTATTGGACGCTAAAGCGAGATACACCGAAAGGAGATACAAAGCGTAAATTGTTGCATAGATCATTTAATGAGAAAAAAATCCGGTTAGTACCAAAAAAGAACCTGACACTTGATTTAAGAATCTTATTTGACCGATGGTCCATTCTAATCGTTTAGTTTCAAGTTTGTTTACTCTAGTCGTTCAATTTCCATTTGGTTATTCGTTATTGGGTTATAGGGTTACGGGGTGAAGGGATTATAGGGTTTGTCTAATTAGTTTTTTAGTTTACAGCTTAAATAAAAAAATTCAGTGTTTAATTGCTAAACTTATTGTGGTTATTGAGTTATGGAGTTATAAAATTATAGGGTCGTGGGCTTATAGAGTTACAAGGTTACGGGAAAATGGTGTTTCACTGATTTGTTTTTTCGTTTAGAACTTGAGTTAAGATTTTTTAGTTGGCGTTTAATACGTAAGATTACAAATGTTTTAAGGTGGTTCAGTTGTGAGGTTATGTATATATGAGGTTATGGAGTAATTATGTTAAGAGTTTATGTGATAATAACCGGTTGGTTGCTTTACAGCTTGAATCATAACGTTAAAATGTTAAATTGCCTATAAAATAGGTTTTTTGAGGTTATGTCGGAACTCAGACGTGCAGGGGTATTTTTGACCTCGGATTCGGATTCAGCGGCCCTAAATACATATAAAATTTATGGTCTGACCTTCTGACCCGACCATGACTTTTTTTGTGTGGATGTGTTATCGTTGAATTTGACACTTAGAAGTCCAAAGGACCATATTTCAGTAGAATTAATACTTTACATTGAGTAGAAATGCTTTTTTTGACAACATGAACTTATGCTAAAGTAACTTGATAAAAACATCTAACATTTTAATATTAATCCAAGACGATTTTCTTCCCTTCGTTTAAACATTAACACTTAGATTTCTCAAAATATGTTATATAGCATTAATAATGATTAACGGAATACAAAAATTATCATCGTTAAGCTTTTAATATAGTTATAATACACATAAATCCCACATACAATGGCGGCACCGGATTTTTTTTTTAAATTTCGAATAAGAGAAATAGATGACACCGAATCTTTAAAAGTTTGCTTTTTTCAGATATTTACTTGCTATATGCATATCGTAGTGTTAAAGGGACCCTTTAAATGCTTCGTAATGTTAAAGGGTTAAAGCAGGTAGTATTTCGAAGCTCTCTTTCATGTTGGGATAAAACTGTAAATATTATGGCACATACTGTATATTATGTTTTAGTTAGCTCATATAAGTACTTAGTTATTGTTTATAAGTTATAGTAGAGCATTTGAAACTAGAAAAACACAAGTAAGTACTTTTTTCCGCTGTCTAATGCATTCTGAACCACTGTGCGCCGTTTATTGACGGTGAACGGTCAAATTTTTATGGGCGATATCTGGCTAGGGATGCTATCTTAAAATAATAATACATAAACAATTCGTATGAAAACTGCCGCGTAATTGATAATGACTCTTTCAAAACTTGGCTCTTTCATGCCACATTCCCCCTACTTGCCTCGATAATGTGATACTAGGAGAAAGTGTAGTGGATCCGTTAGACTTTTGTCTTATTTGTATTCGTAAGTTATTTATGGCAGATATTAATAAATGTATGGTAGGTACACATAAGTATGGCCAAAAAAATAACATATTTTCTGTTTTTAATTTTTTTAAAATATATTATAGAATTAATGTATTGTGCTATATTTCTCTAGAAACATAAAATGATTTTCGAGGATAAAGTCTGCTGTGGACACTCATTACTTGATGTTATTAACGAAAAGCTAATATTCTACTTTTGATATTAGAAGAAAGTTCATTGGCCTATATGAAGTTACTTCAGTAGTTGGTTTCTGAAACTTATCAATTACATATAATAATTTGGGTAACCTTTTGTGATATTGTAGGTTTTCAAGATTGCTATCAGAATTACTATAGCTTATCTATCAAATTTCATTTAAAATTGTGCTTTTACTAAAATAATAATCTATGCCTTTGAAGAATACATGTGCATTATTTACCTACTTCCTACTATGAATAATTGAAACAGTCGGTTTAATTAAGAAAAAAATAACTGGAAATTACTTTAAATTGATACTTAGAGTGACAAAATAGTTATAGAAAGATGTACTTACCGTTACTGTTATGTACGTCCTATTATGTAAATCCTATTTGTTAAATTCTATACACTGGCTTAGCCGATGCTTTCCGAACTTTGTGGTTACATTTGCTGATTACAACTAGATTTGTTATCAACGATGCACCGAATTCCACCACTGCATAGAAATTCGCAGAACACCCACTTACATTTAATTGTAAAATTCTAAATTCAATCGAATAGTTGTTAAAAATACATTGATGTAAAAATACTATTAAGTCGCTTTATTACACGAGGAAGTTTTGTAAAGTTTAATAAATTAACTAACGTAAGTTTTATTATTCTCTGTGGACTCTGATAATAAATTTGTTGCGAGACCGCAATAAATATATATGTGTTTATATATATTCTGCGTTGTGCATACCAATAAATTGAAAATTTTCGTTATGGGTTTCAGAGGAAAACACAGGTGTGTTAAAAACTAATCATTGGTTATTTATAATAACAACAAAAGGGTCTCGCCAACACGTTCATTTACTAAAGTTGTTGAATGTGTACTATATATTTTTATTTTACTAATCACAAAAAAAGTCTAAAAAGCTTTATAACGATTAAAATAAAAAGGTAAGGTACAAAAATACTTGAATGATGAATGATTCATATAGAAACTAAAATGTGAAGAAATTGAATTTTTTTAGGTTTGAATAACACTGTCTTACTATAGCAAAAGATAGTAACGTAACCATTAAAGCATATTTAATTATATGCAGTAATGTAAATTGCCATTAGTGCTAGATGCTTAATATTGCATACACAAGAAACCCTTGGATTTGAAAATCAAACAAATTTTGTTTCCATTACACAGATTGAAGCTGTAAATACATAATAAATATTTAAGTAGGTCTAAAATTCTTGATACACGTGGCGAAAATCTCTGTCAGCTTTGTCACTTTATATATAAGCCACATCTGCACACAAATGTATGCATTTACAGCTTTTAGATATCTAATTTTTCTACTGAACCAAATACTCTGTAAAAGCTTTTATTTGAATCAAAACTGAACTGAGATAATAGTGCCTAAAAAGCAATTACATATATGGATTTAAATCGTAAAACAAGAAAAAAACTATCCGGATTTAATTTTTTAGAATAACACAAGACAAAAAGTAAAGTTGTCAAAATAATATTTTGTTATAAATATTTAATACTTATATTTAGTGTAGATTGTCTGTACTGTACACTGTTGAAAATGTTTGTAAATTTACTACATTTTTACTTAGCAATTAGGTATTTGAAAAAAAAAATTATTGTTTTTTTTTATGTATTTTAGAACTTTATTATTAATAATATGGATATTTAATGCAAAATACTTAACAAAAAATTTTTTTTCAATTAATTATAAGCAATTAAAAATTGCTAAAATGTAAAAAAAAAATCACGTGACTATAAACGCGCCAAAATTGGCCACCATCTTTGTGACGTCATAATGTTATAGCTGTTTAATAACAGGACAGCGTTTACGGCTATTACACGTGAGTTGACAATAATATTGAAAATTTACTGCTAAAAAACGATTTGTTAGTTAATTCCGATTAACTATGTGTGATAAAGGATTTATAAAGGCAAAGTCTGATAATATTCCTGATGTTGATATATTTTTTACTGAATTCTACTTATTTGATTTGTATACTTGGATAAATAATAATTACTAACAATAGTGTTATAAAATACTTACATCGAAATGATCTTCACAACAAAAAAAATTCGATTTTGTTTTGGGATTATAACGATGCACTGCTTGAAACCATTTATTTCGACGTTTTTCATCTTGGGGAACATTTAAAAACATTTTATCAGGAGTTGTTTTTGTAGTATTTGTACATAATGGTACAAAACAAGAACGATAACTTTTGTGGTTCGACATTTTCAATATAAACTTTAGTATTTAACCATGACAAAAGAATTAAATAGATCAAAACACTGCATTTATTATTTCTGTATAAGCTGCAATGAATGAAAACTAACATTATGACGTCACACACGCTCGTGTTTGTTCGGGAGCTGTCGGCGTGTTTTCGGTACTGGATTCAAAATTAATTTTTATTTTGATATAACTTTTGAAATATTGCGAAAAAAAAAATAAAAATAGTTTTGTTATAAAACTTATATATGATCTTTCCATTTATCACAAAAAAAAAATTCAAAGACCTAATTGCATAGTAAAATTACAAACTCTTGTATTGTATTGGAATTTTAACACGCATTTGTTGTAATATTACATTTTATAATAGCTAGAGTACTAAGCAGGTTGCAATTTTACAAATTTTTTGTATTCGTCAGATACTTATTGTAATTTTACAATTCTAAGCTGTAGGATTAAATCTAATGTTTTGTAAAATTACTAATGTAACACGCGTTCTAGTAAACCATCCCCCTACGCACAACACGACCCCACCCTAATACGTGACACCCCTACTAGAGGGCGCACCGTCTAAACAACGTAACGAGACACTACGCCCGCATACTATTTAAAGGGCTGTCGCAGAGCCAAACAGGCATTCGTAAACCCAACGTTATACGAGTTACCTGCACCTTCGAAGAGTTGACCTGAGCTTTTTACAACAAAACAACGGTCCTCTTCAGGACCAGGGACAACGAAAGTACGAATTAAGTAGCAAGCGCTGCCACCGTCAGAAGCCCGCTACCCTAATCAATATTTGCAATTACAAATCATTATTTTTTGTTTGAAAATGTTGTTTGCATTTTTACAATATTTCATTCAAGTCATGAACGCTATCTGTTTTTACAATTCTCAATTGTAATTTCGAGTATACAAGTTTGTAAAATTACAATAAAGTTTTGTAAAATTACAACAAAGTTTTGTAAAATTACAATACATTTTTGTAAAATTACAACACACTTTTGTAAAATTACAACACATTCTTGTAAAATTACTACATTTGTTTGATACATTTGGCTTAGTAAAATTACGAATAATGTATGTAATATTACTAAGCATATTTCCAATAAATGATTAGTAATTTTGCGACTGATGATTTGTAATAATTTGAAACAGTTGTGTAGTAAAATTACAAGACTGAGTTCCATAATTACAAAAGGGTGGTGCGTAAAAACTTCCTACACAAGTTTAGTAAAATTACTATGGAAATTTCTAACAGTGTAAGGTTTTAGATAATTCTTTTAAAGGATAAGTAGAAAAAAAAGTTTATATAAATTGGTGATATGTACATATATGTATAGTATATAGTAGTATATATAGTACATATTTATCATACGTTAAGTGGGTATTTTCAATTTATTTTAAATTTAGTTTAGTGATAGATATCATAAAATAATTTGATACGTAACTACATGTAAATGTAAAATAAATTTGATACGAAAATTGATTTAATGAAGCAAAACCTAGAAAAACTTTTACTAAAACATTTTTAGTGTATGTGTGAAAAATTATAACTATCGGATTTCTAAGGAAATTGCTTTATCCGTTTAACCCGAAGCTACCAAACCTCCTGAAAAGCTTTGGTTGTACGCAACACAGACTAGGATTATCTTAAGTGTGGACACTAATCTTAAGGGTGCGCCATCAATATTTTCGGTTCGTTTAATTTGAACATGTAATATCTGCCTCTATATAATTCTCTGTTTATTTATGATTATTTCTCTTCATAAAGCTTACAACATATATGGTATATTGCTTGCAATTGTATATTAAAAATTACCTATTATTAATAAATCTTGAAAGTATTTATTTGAAGACGGTTTTAAGTTTTATATAAATAGCTGAATGATTTACAGTGAATTCTTCCACGTAATCGATAGCTATAGTTAAGTATTAATTGCCATAGCCTAAAAGCGTACTTTATTTTTGTTAACTGCCAGTTGGTTGTGTAGATGTAACAAATACAGGACGTATTGGCTCCCTGAGTGACAGGAGCGCCAAGTTATGTATGAACTAAAGGACGATATTTGAGGTATATTCGATAATATAACTTAATAGGACTTCACAATTATAAATTTTAATTATTGGTTTTAATCAAATTATATGGATATATAAAATAAGTGAAAAGGTTTAGTTATTTTTATTATATATTTTTCTTAATTCAGCTTAAAAAAATAAGTATATTCAATAAAAATATAGCTTAAAACTCAGTGAAGATTTCGGTAAGTAATGTCAAACTATAAAAAAACTACCATTCAAATTATAATTGCAAATAAAATCATGTGGGCTGGGATACCACGGCGATCCATCGACCATTAATTAACATTAATTTAAAAAAATCATTAATAAATTATCTTATACAAAATGTATACATGATATTATTATGACACTGAATGTTATAGATATTTGATATATTTTTGGTATTAAATAAAATATCTGGGCGACCGAGCTTTCCTCGGTGTTTTTCGAGTTTCCTCTAGTAATGTGATAGCTTCCGGTCGCTCAGGTACTGAAATATATATATATCAATGTGATGCCATCTGTTGTTGAGTATCAATGTATGAATATTTCAACTTACTGGTACCTCCATATTCCATGAGATGGCGCTAGAAAAATATTATTTTGTGTGAAAACGTAAAATAAACACTTGTATTATGAAATATATTAAATATTTCTCATGGGCTTTTTTATATAAATCAATTTAAGTACTTAATTATATAAGGTTAAATGCAAATTTAAATTATTCTTTACTTTTTATGTTCAATATTGATTGATGCAATTGTGGAAGAATTCTAAAAATTGTAGTCTGTGTTATTATCAGAACCAATGTATTTTTCTAAATTTATAAGGTCATAAATTATTGAAATCGGAACATGTACAAAACGTTGTAGAATCACAAGATCAAAATAATCCGGTGTTGATCACTGCTACTGTGATAGCTCAAAAGAGTGTACCTATCTAATGTTTACTATGTAAAATTAATTGTTTGAATCTTTGTAACAATTCAGTATATTTTTTTAAATATTTTTTTGTAAATATGATGGACGAGAAAGGTTTTCCAATTCTTTATTATCCATAAAATGAATCCGAGTATTTTTTGTTGATTCCCAATCCTTAGAATTTTTACTGAAGAGTACAAAATATTGAGGTTAAGAGGTGCAATAATTACATAATAACAAACTTTGATGTTTTATTTAAACTTAACTAACCCCACATTTATTTACATTAAACATTTTTGAATTTACTTTCGGTTTTAATACTTTTTTAAATATTTTTTTAACAATTTTGTACAGCGTTTATCCATTGATTACGTTTTATTTAAATGTACAAAGTATTGAATATACTCTCAGGAAAACGATAAAACTTCACTTTCGCATCAACTCCAACATTGCGATGCGGAGTATTTGAACAGCCACGAATACGACAGGTTATTTTTGATGAAACCATTTTAAATAAGTTTAGAATTTATTTAAATAAAAAATTAATTTTATAACTAACTCGTATAAACCATATGACTCCCATTATAAAGTTTGAAAAAGCCACTAGACATAATTTTCAAGCATGATCCTTCTAAATAAATGTTTCTTTATAACATTCCATGTCTATCGCAATCCTTAATTTTTTATCAGACTTTATTTATGTTCATTCAATTAGATTTATATAAAAATTTCAAGTTTTTTAAAAACACAAGCGTTGTGTAATGCCTACAGTCAAACCTCGATAAGTCGAAGTTGAAGGGAAACTAAAAATAATAAAGTTATCAAAAATTCGGCTTATCGAGAGTCGATTTATGGAGGTTCCACTGTATATATTTGTTTAAAATAAATACATATTGAAAAATCCAAAACTAAAAATTGTACAAGTTATGTTTAAAAGTTATAATTGAATCTTTTTCCGTATCAAAAACAAAATTAATTTTTCCTGTAAATGAGGTTTTAAGTACAGTCTTATTAGAAAACTACGACACCTCAGTTAAACGTTTTAATACCGAATGGGTTATTTAATTATGCCATAATTGATGAAGACGATGTATGTATGTATTTATTTATTTAATAAATTCATTCCACGGTATATACTAATGTAAGCTTATTAAAACTGTCTCTCTATTCAGGTCAAATATTATACGCAATCAAATGTGTATATCCACACATATGAACTATATAAATAATGTTAAATAAGTACGCGGTAATTGTTGAGATTTTCATACTAATAAAATGATATTGCGTTAATATATTTTTAATAATTTAATTACTTATATTCTAAATAATAATATAATTAAATTAAAGATTATGATTTACAAACTTCAAAATGCTTTTGTAGATTAATACGGCTTATAAACACATTATCAGTTTGATCCCTTTAATTTTGACAGTTTCCATGTTGGTTTCAACAGGACTCAAATGATGTGAAGCGACGACCTTCATTTAGTGGTTTAATCTAAAGGATTTGATTTGCTTAATTCTGCAATTTGGCTTCAAATACCGTAAGAGTGGTACCTTGTTTGGGATACTAATATGTGGGCAAGTAAGCAATACTGTTTTATTTTAAATTTTTATTACAAATGTAAATTCTACTTTTTTTTAAAGTTAAATATTTTCAAATAAATACAACCTTATGTAAATAAGTCAAATTTACTACTATAATAAAATAATACAACATTTTAATCTTCTAATAATTAACACCTTTCAGAGAAATACAAAGAAGAAAATTTAAGTTATTTAAATACATAAATTATAGAAATATGACTGAACGTATCATGTGTCTAATAACTCATTTGAATACTATGAGATCAACACATTAAATTTGATATAGTTAATTGGCAACAAGTCTGACGGGTGATATTGATCGACAAAGTTTGACTGAATTTATATTATTGTCGATCTGATTGATCATTTTAGGTTATAAATTTTGTATACTATTCATAAATTATCGTAAACAAGCTATTCTAAATATAGAAACTTTAACTCATAATATTAAAAATGTAGAATTTGGATCACCAGGGGACATTTCGTATTTTATCTTTTTTTCATGATATCGACATACAGTATGTACTTTGAATAAGTACTGATATGTAATTTTATTTCCGTTTTAATTTTGAGGCATTGTTGCCAAGCCTTTTTTCCATATTTCAATGCATATTTGATTTGCGATTACTACAGTTCTGTTAATTTTAAAAAAAAATATTTCAACATATGGTTTTAATAATATTGTTATACCAAACTTGAAAAACAATTTCGAAAATTTCTAAACAATAAGGTATTTATTACACATTTTAAAATTAAAGTTTATAATAGCATAAAACAAAAATATTCAACATAATGCTACTTGACAAGGGGTATATTTTTATTCAGCTTATGGTCATTTATTAGTCGGTGAAGTCCCAGTACTTATTTGTCGTACACCCTGTATACGGTAAAAGTACAAAAAACGTATATTAATTACAAAACAGACGAATGTTTTAATAAATATTATATTGTTGCACTATTTAAAAATACACCTGAACTTGAAGTCCAAAACGTACACTCAACATTTTTTGTCATATTTAAACAATCGATAATAACGCAAACCTGAATAAAATTAAATCTCAAACTTACTAAAAGTTTAAGATTACATTACAACAAAAAGTTAAATGAAAAATGAGAAGCTTAAACTTTATTTGACAAAAAATTTTGAAATTCTTCACTTTGAAAGTGATCAATATTGATTAAATTTTAATTTTTGTTCCACTTACATTAACTTCTTTTATAACAAACTAAAATACAAAATGAGTCATTTGTTATAAATTTTATACCTACCTAACAAAAATTACATTTTCGAAATAAACAAAATTAAAGAAAAAAGTGATAAATTCTGCATTGTTTCAAATCGATTTATATTTCCTTTTCGTTCGCAATCTTAATTTAGAAACACACAAATGCTATGGTAATTTAATTATTGCAGTGTACCTATTAATGATGGTTTTGATATCCATTTAATTATAAATAACTGACCGCAGTGCAATTTCCAAAAGGTTATTTATCAAAAACCATGCACTTTTAAACCATTTCAAAAAGTTCAAAATGGAGAAAAATGACGTAAATTTTGAATCACTATTAAGTCATAGTAAATGATAAAAAAATAATAAGTAGATGCTATCCACATGAAACATGTATATTAGGGTGATCGTTAAAAATTAAATTTCTTCCGACGTCTCAAAAAAACCTTCCTTTTAATGAAAAAATTTGGGGAAATTTTTTTAAAAATTTTTATAAAAAATAACAAGTGCCTCAAAACAATATAAGTTCAATTTTGATAAAATTGTAGTTTTTTCTAAGTATCTTTTAAAGTATACGGATTTGAGAAAAAGTTATAGAAGTATTTTGTAGGAAATAATAATAAATTCATTAACTTCATATAGTCAACATTTTAAGACCCTCAAACGTCATTCTTTCTTAAATATATATAATTTCGTAAAACTATAATAAATTCTAGTTGTTACAAATTTTTTTATACTTCAGAAAAAATGACGTTGGTAGGTCGTAAAATGTTAACTATAAGGATTTAATGAATTTGTTATTGAGAATATCTCCATAAATATAAATTTCATAAAGAAAATGAAAAAGACCTTTTTT
Organism: Sinopyrophorus schimmeli; assembly: GCA_036325965.1. Taxonomy (NCBI): domain Eukaryota; kingdom Metazoa; phylum Arthropoda; class Insecta; order Coleoptera; family Elateridae; genus Sinopyrophorus; species Sinopyrophorus schimmeli. The sequence continues at coordinate 6,070,475 of JARFIZ010000001.1, forward strand.
ATAGATAATTGAATTTTCGACAAAATTTTTCCTATAACTTTTTCTCAAATTTAAGAGATATTTACAAAAAACTACAATTTTATCAAAAAATGAACTTATATTGTCTTGAGGCACGTGTTATTTTTGATAAAAAGATGCGATGATACTATAATTTTCTGTTTGCCTTTATTTTTGTTTAAATAGGTTCCACAAAAATCACACTTCCGGTTAATAATTGTATCTTCTGAAGACATAATTAACGATGACTTAAAATTCACGTTAACTCAAGAAAATAATAGAATATTATTTATACTAGTCTATCACTTTGGCAACGCCAAATTAAAAAAATAAAACATGACATGTAGTGCTATTATTTATTTATTCAATTGTCTAAATATGAACGAGTAGCAATATCTAGATACCTGTGCGTTGACATGCACATGCACTTCAGTCCGGTTTTTTGAATATTGAACTGTGTTATACCAAACAAAAAATTCTGAAAAAAATTGATGTTATATATTAGTAAATAAGTAATCACCTGTGAGAAAATGGTGGGTGTCCCTTATTCAGAGGTACCAAAAATGTCTTTTTGGAAAATTAAATTATATAAAAAATACATTTCTTGAAAAAATTCAAAAGTGATTTTTTGTTACCTAATAGGCTGAATATATCTTTATAACATATCCAAAGTACAAAATGATCGGTCGAGTCGTTTCTGAGAAAAATTTTTCTAAAAACAAAAAATATTTTTTTATTTAAAAACCATAAGGCCCTGGGACATAAAATTTTGTATAATTGTTACTAATACTAAGATACATCACTGGAAAAAAAATAAGCTAAATATCTTTAAGGGCACTTTTCCATGTAAATCCGGCAATAGCCTTTGCACGAAATTGAAAATTCTCTTGACAGGATCTATGACATTTAGTACTTCTGTAATTTTTTGATAATTATAAACGAAACATAAACTTACCAAAGTGTGTACACATAAAAATAAAATATTGTAGTACAATATAAAAATACTATTAAGTTTAAATATTATATTAAAATTATAGAAAAATGCTGGAAATGTGTTTCGGCCGATTATCAAATATTGACCCATATAGAGTCCTGGTGGATGTAAGTGGCGACTTATATCCAGCGGTCATCTAGCAGTATCGTGTTTAAGTAACGCTCGTGGGAAGGTGCCTAGTTTTTTGTCTAGTACGGAAGCAAAAATTATATAAAATTGCAACTTAGAAAAATAAATATCCCAAAGACATTGTAAAAAAGTATGATTTGCAAATTCCCAGCTATTTTCTTGTGATGTAAAGTAAAATATTATTTTGTGATTTTACCAATCATTGTAGTAAATCAAATCACAAACATTAATAGTTAAAACTATCGTTTTTTTTTGTAAAACTACTATACTTCATTGAGAAATTACAATTTGCTTCATATTTTAATACAGGATTAGTTAAATTATAAGTCATATCTGTAATTTTATTATAAAGAAACCTAATATTTTTAAAAATGTATTCTAATGTTGCACTGAAACACACAGATGTTTAATTTTCCTATTCATTTAACATATAAATTTAAAGTTTTTTTCAATTACAGTCGAACTTCCATAAGTCGAACGCCGATAAGACGAATTTTTGATAGCTCGAACTCGAACCTGTTTCTCTAGGATTTGCCTATCTCAACGTTAATATTTTTATGTCAATAACTCGAATTTCAATAAATTGAATTATTTAATAAGTCGAAGCGTTTTACAATTCTTTAAATTCTAGTTTCCATTAGTAAATATTTTGATAGCTCAAAGTTAAATTTTATAGATGCGTTGTAATTCCACCACGCTACCTGATATAATTCCTTATGCTTTAGGGAAGCACAAGGCATTATCTCAGCTAGCGTGGTGGAACTGGAACGCGCCAAATTTTACAACTACCTGAGAGGATTAAAGAACTTGTCCGTTGTGTGTTATTGCTGGTGTCCATTGTACTATAAGATTTGGATGTTTTGCCGGCGGCACTTCAATAGGATTTAAAAACTAATTTATGTTTAAATGCGTTATGAACAGTTATGAATTTTAAGATGGTTTTACCGTTTATTTTACAAGAAAAGAAACTATTTTTGCATTTTAGTTTTCGTTTTGGTAGTTATTCGTCGAGCAGGAGTACGATCAAATGTGTTTTACGTTTTTTATAGTTTATAACAGAGTATAACAGAAAATCTAAAAAAAATTAATACTTTTTCTAAAATTATTTACGTTCGCGCGCTATTACATTATGATAATTTCAAAGCAAGTCAGGGTTGGCTGGAGAATTTCAAAAAAAAGGAACCTCATCATTCAAAAAGTAATATGTGGTTAAAGTGCAGAAGTGTCTGAAAACGATTCTGAACTTTGGAGGCATAAAGTCTTAACACCATAACTGCAATAGTATGAACATAGCAATATTTTTAACGCTGATGACACTGCTTTGTTTTTTAAATGCTTACCGGATAAAACTTTGATTTTTTTAAATGAAAAGTGTTACGGTGGGAAACTCAGCAAGGAAAGAGTGACTTTGATGGTAGGAGCTAAAAATGAATGATATTTATATATCTATATGTAAGTGTGTAACTGAACTTTGTTTAATAACTCGAATTAATTTTGGTGTCTCTTCGACTTCGACTTATCGAGGTTCGACTGTATCTATATCCCTGATGCATTTTATGCAATCGTCTTGTTTTTAACTGCAAATTGTAGGGAAAATATCAATCTTTCAAAGTGCCCATAATTGGACCTATGTAACTCGAAAAGTCTCAATTTTCAAATTGATGATTAAAATCGACATTAAAGTTAGTTAGCGGTGGCACCGTTCAAGTTACATAGATCCAACTCTGGACACTTTTAAATACTGATATTTTTCTTACAATTTGCCGTTAAGAAAAGATGTTTGCATAAAATACAGCAGAGATATAGATAATTAAAAAAGAACACTTTAGATTTACATTTTAAATGAATGAAAAAATTATAAAATCAACTAGTGACCGCATATAACTAAAATGAAGGGCTGTAGTAAATTTTTTTTTCGATGTTTATACAATATTTTGTTAATGGAGCGCAACAAATAATCGTTTCAAACGAAGCACAAGCTTTCTGGTGCGACCATTGCTTTCCTGGCTATCGCTAGTGGGCGCCAACGCGACTTAGCTGTCAACATCGTTACCAACTTGATTTATCCACTATACACTCAACTCTACACTTGCAAAAAAGTAAACTGATAAACCTGTTAAAATTACAGTCCTAAACATTGATATTAAAAGGTGCCCCAACGCGAGTTTTTATTTCATATTTAAATAACATGGAATTTTTTTAACTTTGTAATTTTATATCTCGATAGTGGGATAATTCAAAGATAAGTCAAATATACATTTTTATAGTAAATTAAAAGAGCTATCTTAAATTTATTTCATAAGCATAGCCATTCTAATGATATTTTAGTTCAAAGTTCAAAATGGGTAACAATTAATGTTTTTTTTTAAATATTATAGCGTAACTATAGACTCTATTGAAAAATTTCGTAGCCTTTTTTTTAGATTGTTAAATTTACTACAATAATAATCTTACTTCCAATCAATAAACGTTTACAATTAGTTGCTGAATGCTATAAAAATATATTTTTTGTCAGAAATATCATTTTTATGCTGAAGAACAATTGAAGAAATTATGAGGCAGATAATTTCTTAAATGTTTTATAAATATCTGTGTTGTTTTATTATTTAATGCATTAATAAAAATTGGATAGTCAATTAATTGTTACACCTTAAGCATTATTCGTACATGTAAAGGCTTGCACATTTGTCTTACCAGTTTCAAACTTTAAATGCAAAGGATTAAGGTTAAAATGAGGGGTTTCTCTAAATATGCAAACACAAATATTTAATTGTAAATGGCGGCTATCACAGCACAGTTAATGTAGCATAGCTTTTGCTCACTCAACAAGAAAATAGAGTAAATACAAATTTAAATTTAGAGGTGGGGTAACCGCAGTTGGCATTGTTTAATGGTGCCATTGGCGTTATTGGAAGCGCCGTTAACAATGGTTAGATGTATACATACATATATACTAATACTAATGTAGGTAAGTATTTGTATTTACATATGTACAATAACCAATCACCATTTCCTTTAAATCGCGATCAGTATCGGTTTCTAATGATCATTAGTAAAATGTTTTTGACGCGAAATATATTAAGAGCGAAGTGGAACTATTAGTCATTTCAGGACGGTTGTTGAGTGGCGAAGGCAGTATGGGTCAAATTCTGCTACTTTTTGCCGTTTTATGCAACGCGTTGTTATGTGCCGAGACACAGTTTCACATAGTACGTAAGTCAATCCATCACGTCGTTATTAACGTTTGTGCTTTGTGCTGGATAAATTGATAATGTGACGGAAAACTCTCGTGCTTCAGATGTGAGAGACTCTGAAAGATCATTTGTTAAAATGTTCATTAGTAAAAACAAACCTAATAAACCTCTTTTAGCCGTTTCAGGATTTTATATTATTTTACTTCTACAAATAGGTGCCATTAAGGAAACATGAAAATTATTTTGTTTTTGTTAAATAACGATTAGGGAACCCCCGGTGCAAATGAAGAATGATTTACAAAAACCTTGTTTCAATTAATCAATTACTTATTCATTTTTAATAACAAATTATTTCAAATAAATATATTTAGCGACGTTATTATAGGGTAAGTTTATATTGTCTCAAAGTTAAGATGGGCGAGCTTTAATTCTCATCGTACTAAATAACCGTTCCACATAAGACATCACTAAATTACATTATGTTGCTTTGAGTATTATTAATGGGATGGAAGATCCCTGTACTTAGAAGTAACAATGACTTATTTCAGGCTCGAAAAATGCAATTTCGAAAACTGGCCATGTGTCCTGGGCAAAGACATCTTCCGTTGTTATTTGATAATGTTGTGTTTACCCGCGATGAGCGCGGTGCGGCGACAGCTATCAACTTAAAGTTATATGTGAGACGACAAGTAGATGAATTAAGGGTAAGTTTATTTAGTTCTGATTAATATTTCATTGCCTGCGAGTTTTAATAAATTATTTAGACGTCTATGTTTGCACATATTACAAAAACATCGTAGAACATCTTACATTTTAAAATTCCAGTAATAAGGTTAAGTTATATTCTGCAATACCCGAAAAGGTTTTGAATATTTTATTCTCTATAGAAAAGCGATCACATATTTGAAAAAGCAAACAAATTGGATGACTGCCATACAGAATATCCTTTCATAAAATACAATTTATAAATAGGTATTTACTGTAAATGTTCAAGCGGTAAAAGCGTTTTCGATATCTTATTGTGTGATACTTAAAAATGTTACTATTTTTATTACCAAAACTTTAAATATACAATTTTATTTGTGTGTTCTATTCGTCTCTCTATCTGATTAATTACAAATTACTAATAGTCGGTCAATTCGTAAAATTTGTAATACAAAAATAGACGATTTACTAAAATTTATCGAAACTTTGAAGTAAGCTGTTAATAGTTTATAATATATTTGCGTATTGTTATAGAATTACTGTAATGGATTTAACTAACTTTAGAGAAAAGCGGTAGTAGGTAATAATCGTGTTCCCAACGGTGGTCCACTAGCTACAACATAAATAAATCAAAAGTCGTTATAATACCTTATTATCAAGACGCAGATAGATAACTAACTAAACGCAAATCCATAGAGACTGATGTGAGTAAATGAAACTTTTGGCAACGATGCTCTACATAGCTTACCGAGGATATAATAAAATTATTTATTAACATACAACAAATTTCATGTGGTCAACATTACCTTTATTTTTTGTATGTTATTTTCTATATGTATATATTATGTTCCAAATAACGAAAAACTGTTTAAATTGTTTATATCAAAGTTATTTTTAATAATTAGTTCATTAATGATTGTTGTATTTTGAATTTTTGAATTAGGTTGTAATCTGAAATTGTTTCTTTTGTTAGTGTTAAATAAATGACAACTATAGTGCCTTTAAAACTGATGTCAAAAAAGATAATTTTAATGTAAAAAGTGTATTTTAAGATTTATATACTGATTAGAATTAGGGCCTTATAATAGAAACTTATATAACGATGGACATATACTTCATACACAGAATACGTCGAAAAACATTACTACTTTATTTGTACTAAAAATTTATCTATATAATGAGTACTTTCTAATTTTGTTATCTTTTAAAATTTTTGTTTAGTGAAATATAAAGTACCTCATATACAAACGCTAATTAATCAGAAAATGTAGTAATATAACTTTATAATGTAATTTCAGTTTTTGTTTGCGCCACAAAAAACATTTTAAAATATACATACACAATTGAAAAAAGGGTTTTTATGATATTGTAACTGGTTCGCTAGGGGTTCGAGCTAGAGTTGTGAATATTAAAATGACGGTTAATTATTTTAAATAATAATTTACTAAATTTAATAAGGAATTCATATTTAATAACTAAGGTAGCCTAAATATTGACTACTTGCTTAAAAAATTTATTTTTCACACTATTTATTTATTTGAACGGTTGGCCATATTTATTTCAAAGATTTTAATAGAACCGAGAGTACTCCGATTATGAAACTCCTTTGGAGATTCTCGACCGTCGAACCTCCTTCCGAAACTGTCAAGTTTTCCACCTATACTAATTAATTGGAGCCTTCGGTTCATCTTATATATATGCTGAAGTCCTAGGAACCTTCTTGAATGCTTTGGTGTTTCCAGACTACTCCATACGCAACGCCACCTTCTAGTCCGTATATGTTCAGGGTCGTCGTATACACGCGCTTGCTATACCGAGAGAAGTTTGGAATGTACTAGCGCGTGCCCGTTGCAATATAAAGTTATTATAAAGGTGAAACATCGAGAAAGTTGTTGCAAACTTAGAGAATCACTTTTGGATTACCTAGTAGACATATTTGGTTACTACCGAATTATTTCAAATATTTTTTTGGGTTGTAAATAAAATTTTTAAGCATGTCTTTAAAGTTTAAGAAACTTTTAGCGGTAACTTCAAAATTTATACCTAACAAATTAGTAACCAAAAATGTAGCCCAAAAATGGCCCTCAAGGTTTGTAGCAAACATTATTGATGTTTTAGTGAGATTTTTAGCAAAATAAGTTTTTATTATAAATAGTCTTTATTTAGTTGTATATGTAGTCATTTAAGACACAAACTTAAAACATTTCAAAAGTTTTTTCAACATCGCAGACAAAATCTGAACCTCTTCTGAGCATGTCTACAAAGTTACACATAAAAACTTTTGGAAGTAACTTTTTGGTCAGTAGATAATTATAGTAAAGCATTATAAAATAATAACCAGAGGTTAAATGGAAGTAAGTATAAGTTTTGCTTATAGTCTGCTAGCTTTCTAACATAATACAACAAAAAGATTCAAATTCGAGATAGTTTACTTTAGAAATGTTACATTGTAAAACAGTAGTAACAGCGATTTTAGTTTGAATAGTTGGCAGCAGATAATCCAAACTTTAAATTTACAATTAAAGCGTGATTATTCAACTTCATGAAACTTGTAGTGATTAATTATCTCAGAAAATTATAAATGTGATTTGTTTTGTTGGTAGATTGACGTAACCTTCTGGAAATGCGACGATTCGGTAAATGCAGACAGCTGTGAGTATTTTCTAAAAGATTACTCAGCGAATAAAATTTGTCAGCTCATGGGGCAGAAAAATCAACTCTGGACCGAATTCATGAAACACTTTGATATGTCGTTGCATTGTCCTATTAAAGTAGTAAGTAATAAAATATTTTCTTTGGTTTTGATAAGTGCTTATTCCAAATTTTAATCTATTGTATAAGACAATTCAGAATAACGTAACAAACATTTAAAAAGTGAGAGAAAAAGTATAAAAAACGATAAAATAAAACATTTCATTTCTTTTTTTTTTAATTATAAAAATGTAAATTAAGAAATATAACAAAAAACCTATAAAAATCGTGGTAATAATCAAATATAATAAAAAAACAATAAAAAAATGGACTAATTGCTCCATCGAGTAAATACACATTACATCAACTTGTCTGAATAATTTCTTAGTAAATAGATATGTACTTTCGTGCAAACTGTTGCAGTTTCTTAAAAGAGGAGAATATAATAGGGTAACCCAATTATTACGAGGATCTGCATATTCGAGTGAGAAATGACACATTCACCTTCGAGGGTAGCATTGACGCACGAAGCGATGCGAAGTGCGTCTATTTCAAATTCGAACATTTGCTGCTTTTCGCCAAAATTGCACACTTGATTCATCTCCACAATTCACAAATTTTTATAAAAAAACTTTAAAAAAATCGAAAATGTTTATATCGAATAAAAATAATTTGGACAATTATGTAGCAAAAGAAGCTTTTTAAGCCAAACAGTATCTCGATAGCAGAATTCTAATATAAACAATATATACGAGGCGGTGGTCACAGGGGAACAATGTGAAAAGGCGCCAAATTGGTATAAATAAAAATAAATAAATTGCAAAATAAAAAACAATAAAATATATGTAGGTATATATAGGTACATAAGACCAAAAACTTATTCTCAAGCCTCTGGTGAATATATGTTTAAACGCGGTTCTGTTCGATAGTCAAAATTATATCATTAAACAGACTCATCTGAATGTCTGAAAGAGAATTCATAAAAAAAACATAATCAGTTTTTTTAAGTAAAAGATTGACACAATGCAAACTAAAATAAAAATGGAACTACAGGGGGGTAGCCTCTTTATAGCTTAAAATTTACAAACTGTACTCCGACACAATTATATTTTTTTTCGCAAATCATTGTTATGTTTTTGTTAAACTATTTATTCTGACATTTTGACATGTTTAAAATCTTCAAAAATTTGTCAAAATTTATACTTGAGGAATTTATTCAACGTTATTCAGGTCTTTTGGCAGTCACAAGCAACACAGAAGGCATTTCAAATAGCCCACAGAATCCATAGACACCCAATAAAAGAATTTAAAGACAAGTATCATCAATTTTTTACAAAGTTTTGTTTAATTGTATGCAAAGTTTTTCAAAAAGTTTTTGGAATCTTACAATGGAACATCACCAACTGTGTTGCTTGGATTTTGTTTAAACTTTGCATACAGACTTACCGTTGCATACTAATTTTTGATACATTCGTAAAAAATGCTGGCGAATAGTTTTTATTGAGTTATAAGACGTTAAAGTTTTGCGCACCACTATATCAACTAATGATGTAGTACGCTTGGAATCGTTCGGGCTACACAACAGCTCCTGAACGTTTCCAAACTCCTGTTGAGTATTGTTTCATTGACGGTGTTGAAGACACCTGTGGGGTTTGTAAAGACGTTTCATTCCTCAAGTGTAGTTGGCCATCTTGTCATGGTTTGTGCTTCACGCACTTTTTCAAAGAGGCACATGTGTGTGGCATTTAAACGGTTTGCAACTTTAACGTCTTATAACTCAATAAAAACTATTCTCCAGCATTTTTACTAATGTGTCAAAAATTGGTATGCAACAGTAAGTCTGTTTGCAAAGTTTGAAGAAAATCGAAGCAACACAGTTGGTGATGTTCCATTGTTAGAAACATCATTTTATAAACAGCAAGGATGAAATAGCACAACAATACAAAAATCGTATTTATAAAACTTTTGTAATAACAAAAGTTTAATTCTTTAATTGGGCCACTCTGCATACAAATATTAATACAAGATGTCTATAAATCGTCTTTACACCCACGTGCCACATATTTCTTAGGTCAAAATAAAACGCTTAAAGTAAGCTTACTTTAGCTCAAAAGTGCTTAGTTTGGGTGCTATTCTGACCCGAACTTGTAATTTTAAAATCTTATTTTATTTTAAAATTTAAAACGGCTTACGTAAGTTTGTTAAAATTTTGTACATTGATGTAGTTTTATAAGACAGACAAACCCATATCAAAATTATGATTAACATAAGTCCATACAAATAGAAAGCGGGTGTTTCCGATTGCTGCGCCAATTAAAGAAAAGGGATTTAAGTATAATACTAAAATTAGGTAACTTACTTTCTACTAGCGATTACCCCCAAATTCGTTAGCGTGGCAAACATATAAAAAAACAAGATTGTTCAATTACCGTTAAATTCTACAGTTTTTCAAATTTTACATAGAATTATTAAATATTTTTGAGATCAAAGTAGTTTTAAATTAATATCCGAAAAGTCCTCTGCCTGTCAATAAAAGTTTAGTTCAAATGGGTTTATCCGATTCGGAGATTAGCTCGGACAAACGATTAAACAATTAGACAGACAGACAAAAAATTTAAAATCGCTTGTTTGGGTTTTAGTAACGTGCTTATAACTATATAAACCTAAAAAAAAACCTTTATTTTGAAATCATAGACAAACAATTCAATTTTATTTATATATACTGGGTGTTTTATTTAAAGTGTCATGAGCTTGTAACTCCTAAAATAATATAATTTTCAAAAAAAAAATAGTAGTATAAAAGTGTCTTTAATTTATACAGTCTAACTACTGGCGTAAATATAAATGTTGCCCTATTTGCGGTTTAACCGAAAATCGTGTCAACCCTCTTGTCTTAAATAAAATATTAATTTTTTTAAATAATTGGATAGAGCTAGTCAAGGGCTTTTCAAAAATGTTTAACAAGTTACCATTTAATTAATATATAATTTAAAAAAAATATTTTATTTCAAATTATGGTAGTGTTTCAGTAAAGTGCCACAAGCTTATAATTTCCAAAATAATCAAAAGTTTAAAAAAAGTATATAAATTAAAAAAAGTTCTATACTATAGAAAAAAAATTATAACCATTTATTTAACATAAAAAGGTTTATACCATTTCCGGTTAAACTGAAAGAATTACAAAAGTTGTATTAATGCCAGTATATAAATCGAATAAATTAAAGAAACTTATACTTGTACTTTTTTTAAAATCTTTAATATTTTAGACATTATAAGCCCGTTGCACTTTACTGATGCACTATAATTTAAAATAAAAAAATATATATTTATTGATCAAATGGTAGCTTGTTTGGAAAGCCCTCGAAAAGCTCTATCTAATTATAAATATAATTAATACCCTTCTATTTAAGATAAGGAAATTAACACCGTTTCCGAATTAACGAGAAGTAGTACAAAATTTACATTTATGCCAGTGCAGAGATTGTATAAATTAAAAAAAATTTGATACTTGTACATTTTTTGAAATTCTTATTAGTTTAGGAATTATAAGCTTGTCGTACTATAAATAAAACATCCGTTATAGACGTATAGAAAAAAAAAGTACTATTGATAAGACCCGATTACTTCTATGGCTTTGGCAAATATATATAGTTTAATAATTTGAAGTAGGTATATGTAAACAAATTTCAATTAAGGAATATTGTGGTTAATGTTTGTAAAGACCTTTTAGAGCCGTCCTGTATAATGACAAATTTTTTGATTAAAAATTAGTAATCAAAAACTTAATATCCTGCAATTAAACCTTTTTTTTAATTCTTTCATCATCAGATATTATTATTTTATTGTGCATTGTTTTGAAGATGTCTTATACAAAAACGTGTTATTTATTATTATATCAAATAACAAATAATAAATATTCAATTTTTTATATTGAAAATAACAAGAGTTAAAATATAAAATGTAATAAAGAGCAGTTAAAAATACAAAATTAAAAAATAAGATAAATACTAAATAGTTTGTTGAATTTAACTTATATTTATGCAAGCACTGTTTATATTATCATTTTAATAATTTTATGGGAAGGTAATCATTGCATAGTCGCTTTATAAAATAAGGTAAACTTCAGAAAGAGATTATGAAGCGTAGTTATAATCGCAATAACGATTTTTTGGAAACAACTGTGCATAAAGAATTTTTAAAGAGGATAAGCATAAAGAAGTTGGTATTAATTATATTTATGAGGCCACTCTGAGAAAACTCGGATGAATAACAAATAGCTAAAACGATTTTACGCTTTTGAACACGCCTAAAAAATAATTTTATTATTTTATTAAGGGACTCTTCCCTCACTTCAGAACTTTCTATTAAATTTTAATACATAATAGCAGCAGAAATGAATGTACAGCAGAATAGGTCTTAAATATTTAACGAGTTTTGATTGTATTTAAAGGAGAGGGAGGTTAAGGTGGTTAGCAATAAGGAAATTTAATGCAAATGTGGATTTTGTATCAGAGCCGAAGTATAAAGTTTTGAGAATGTTTTCAAGCACATATAATAAAATATTACCGTACCTGAAATACTTGAAATCTGTCTATTAAATCAAAAACGTTCTAACAAATTGACGGTGATTAGGGTTTACTGCGTTCCTTTTTATTTTTGAAGCATAAAAAATTGATACGTCATTTATCGAGTTAAACATTTTTGTATCTACCGAAGGCTTGAATGAATGTTTCTTAGAAATAATTGTAATGATTAAATGTAAGAATACGTAAAATCGAAGCACAATATCGAACTAAACTAGTGTTTGTAGTAAATTAGATAAATCAATAATTGCTTATATTATTTAGTGTATTACCAATTAGCAACACTTTTGCATTAGTCATTCTAAAATTCAGTGTAGGTAATTGAGGTCATTTGTATAAAATTATATTCAGTTTTTAAATATGAAAAAAGGTAGGGTTGAAAAGTTATTCTTCTTTTATGTTTAACTTTACTCTAAAAAAATTAGAAATAGAAACTCTAAATGTTTGATTAACAATGTTTTTTAAATAGTAAAAACATTACAACTTCCCTTTAAATCAAACTAACCCTTCGGGCTACCGAGGTTTTCTATGAAAGAAGGTTCAACTACGTACTCGGAAGTGTTTTAATACCCTATTAATGCCCTAACAAATTCCGAAACATTCAGTTTCCATCAAGCTGTCATGTATGCAACCAGCATACACGTTAGAAAGACGTCAAGATTGACGATAAAATTTAGTATACTTTGAAATATACATTGCGACAAATTTCACATCATTCAGTTCATTTTATTATATTAACTTTATGCTAATTTAACATTAATTGAATAGCAGTGCTTCGTGGTTTAATAAAATTTCATTTTTGTGTATATTTAGTGACGTAGCAAATCTAAGAACGAATGAATTAAAATTTTACCACGCAACGTAACAATTTAGTTCTTCATCAATCCACACTGACGTTACTGCAATACTGACACAACTTTAATAAAAAAAATATATAATTGATGTTATGAAAAAAGTAATAACAGACACGATGTTATTGTATCATATAACAATTAAAATACATTTAGTCTATGTTAAATTCTGCTATCTTCTTTCTAACTGTCGATATAATATTTATAGGGAAATTACAGCGTAAAAGATGGTCCTATACAAGATGAAACGCTATCCTACCTACCTGTATCAAATGCGTTTTGGAAAGTCAATTTAAAAGGTTACGATAAAAACGTTTATGTATCGTGCGTAGATATGGAATTTTTAGTATATTCTGAAAGAATAAAATCTAAACGAAATTAAACTTATTTTTTAACTTAAAATATTGTTGCTAATTGTTCTTATAATAGTTATTAAAATATTTCAACATTGTAACACTAATATAAATATGTAACTACTTTATGTACTATATACCTATGTATTCTTAATTTATTAACATTAATAAAGAGAAGGTATTAAAATTTTTGACCTTTTTGATTTCCTCTGTTTTTGGTCTTTTGCTTTGTTTGCAATTTCTCTACTTCTTCCTTTATGGTGTATACCGAGCGTCTCTAAATTGGCGCCTTGCTTTTTCGATATGATACAAAAGACAAATACGTATTAAAAATTAAGAATGTAAAATTTTCCGATGTACCTTGGTTATTGTTTTAGTGGAAAATTTAATTTTAAACATTTATTAATTACCAATAATAACTAGGAAAAAGATACTTTATTACATGTGTTCACAAAAGTTGTTCAAACGCATCACCTCCCACTTTAAGGGAAACTGCCTGTTTGAAATCTAGAACATAAATGACCGGTTGCTCTCGGTAACGCGCGAGCAATGTTTTATTATTATTATGATTGAGGTTGTTTAGGTTGGTGACCGTCCGTGAATGACGTAAGGCGTTGGGTTCGCTATGGATTTGTGTTCTTTTTTCTTGTGAAGACCCTTCTTGCGGCCTTTCAGAAGACCATACCGAACTTGCTGCTGAGCTGCACTGCTCAGAGCCCCCCAGCCACCCCCGATTGCTAACCTGTCTGTGAGCTGACTCTGCATGGATCCTTATCTCCGAGCCCACCAGCAACACCCCTGTATACTTAACGGACAAGCGTTCAACACACCTGTGTGCTGAATAACCTCTTGCCAGTTAGTAACCCTGTTAACTTAAAGGACACGCGTTCAGCTTCCCTGCGTGCTGAACAGTCTTTAATGAATGCTTCCTTGCCATTGAGATGATACGAGTTCAGCACCCCTGTGTGCTGAACAGCCTCTTGTGTGTTAGTAACCCTGTTTACTTAACAACCTCTGTGCGATGCCTGCATCCAATTGGTTTAAGAATATGTAAACTACCTAATCCCTTTTTCTTTACTTCCTCTGCAGAAGCAGCCCCACATTCCTTCTTTGGAATCCAACCCAGTCCATGATCCCGCATCCCCACAACGACAGCCACCTTAGACCTCGAACCCAGACACCCTCTGCACCAAACTCCCAACAGTGAATCGAACACTGCCGCAAAACCTATAATTGAAGAGCCCAGTGCAATAACCGGTCAATTCCAAATTTTTAAGCAAATTGAGTTATAAATGGAATAAGTACTTCATGACTCCCTCTATCATTGTCTACAATAACCGGGTTCTAAAGTTTAATATAAGTCATCCTTACAGGTGTTTTGATGATTCGCAGCACAATCAAGCTGTGCAATAACAAGTCATGTCCAACTTTATTTTAAATTTTAATTACTTTAGATACATCAAAACCTTTAGTGCATTTTGCACAAAATTACTTAGCTTTAATTTTAACAACATGCATACTTGTTTCAACTGTAATCTTTTAATTTTGTTTTTAAACGTTTTTTCCTCCTCCTGTAAATTTACCTAAAATGGACATGGCCGGTTATTGCACTGGGCCCTTCTATTGATGTAAGAACTTTCACAATCAGTAGCATATTTTTATCTATGAATCTAACAGTGGTATCTGCTACAGATTTGAGATAAATATTTTCTATAAAAGAATACCAGAAAAGAAATTTTCAACAAATTCAAGCCTGGATAGCTAGAAAGCCATGGTATTGCTTCAACTCTTCCAATTTAAGTTTCAGATAAATTTTGAATAATAATTTTTTTACTGGTATTTCATATTATGTGCACCAACATGTTGAAATCTATACTTTAATCTAGCTGCTAAAGGAATCCCATCCAGTAAAATTGTACTGCAATGATAAACCGTACGAAAATTTGTCTTGCAGTGGGTGGCGATAAGTTTTGAACAACTTTTGTAAAAAAAGTATCTTCTTTTATATTCATTATTAATCAATTTTTAGGATTTAATATTAAATTTTCTTTATATTTACTACTCGACAATTAAAAATAATCAGTCAATTTTCCATTCTGATTTTTTGATTTGCTTTTGCCTCTAAATGATATCCCAAATGCACTGTTGCCAATTTTAAGAAACTCGGTAATACAAAACTGACTATTCGAGAGAAGAACCGACAGCTCCGATTTTGGTGTGCAAATTTTATACGCTCAGAGTCGAATTTTCAGATTAAGTTTATTCCGTCAACACTTGCTTGTGTTTACAAAATGTAAGCACTAACATTAACATGTTGAACTTGTTTTCAGACTGTTTATTAAAAATCGTACCTATATACAGTGTGTCCCAAATAAAGTAGGCTAAAAATTCCGAATAGTTCCGAAGTTATCGTAAAAAAACTGAAAATCGTCATTTTCTCTAATGTCAAATAACTTTGTAAATATAAAATTTACAAAAAAAAGTTTAATATAAAAGTTACTAGGTTTCATAAAGTACAGATAGAAATTAAGTCAACATTAAATTCAAAATGGCGGTTTTTAAGATATTGATACCAATTTTATTATTTTAAATGGACGCCATATTGGATTTTTACATAGTTAAATAGCATTTTTTTTCTCTTTTCAACCATGTATAACAAAAAAAAGCAACCGAACGTTAAAATTATTATAAGACTAGATGTGAATATGCAGAAATATGGATGTTTACAGTAACCAAATTGAAAGAATGTGGAAGATGATGTTTATCATTTTTTTTTAAACTGTTAAAGTGTGTTTTTGCAGCAACGCAGGAGCTTTTGTAACATTTAATGTAGATACAAAACATATCACACTGCTCAGTTAAAAACTTTGCCATTTTGAATTATTTATACGGTAATAATTATTATTATTCAAAAAACTTACAATATCAATAAAAAATAAATATAATGACCTTGGCTTGTATTATGCTGTTAAATTGTTCTTTAATAATTCATGGCTACTTGATTTAAAACAGAAAAATTTAATATTGTAAATAATTTTTTATTTAAATATGGGATGTTATACATGGTTGAAAAGAAAAAAAAATGCTATTTAACTATGTAAAAATCCAATATGGAGTCCATTTAAAATAAGAAAGTTGGTATCAATATCTTGAAAACCGCTATTTTGAATTTAATTTTGAGTTAATTTCTATCTGTATTTTATGAAACCTAGTAACTTTTATATTAAACTTTTTTTTGTAAATTTTATAATTACAAAGTTATTTGACATTAGAGAAAATGACAATTTTCAGTTTTTTTTATGATAACTTCGGAACTATTCAAAATTTTAAGATTTTACACGATTAGAAACAAACAAATAAAAAATCGTAAACTTTTAATTAACAAAATATTAACCAACTTTTATTTAGAAAAATAAAATCGGTGATCCTCTTCAACCGAGTCTTGATTTGAGAAGTTGAAAATCATATAAGTATATAATAAAAATAAATTGACCAAATGAAATAAATCACAAACAAACCATTCAAAGGTACCCCCTTCATTTTGTTCAACACTGCCACAATGGTACTTCAAAAATAATAGCTTCTTTATTTCTAACATAATGCTCAAAGTTACTATCACTCTCCACTATTGCGTGAATTATGAAATATTGTGACCAAAAAACTGAAAAACCACTACATATCTCTCGAAATGATCCTTACGCATTTATTTCAAAAACTTTAGAATTAATATCCGAAAATAAAATAACCTCGTGTCACAGTTGCGCGCTGTTAAACGTCGGCTATGACTACTGATAGTTGTGTAAGTAAATGCTGTAATTACACAAAAAATATTTCATCTAAAATTTTATTTGAAATAACTTCATAATCACATTTGTTCAAAGCTGCCTCTTTCTCCGCTACATATCGTCAGTCTTTAATTTTTTGTAATGTTTGCCAAGATTTTTGAAATGCTTTTTATTATTTGCAAATGTTATCACTGAAATGGCTTCTGACATAAAACAAATTTTTCATACATAGGTTAAAGTATCTGATGTATGTTAATCTTAAATCTCGTACATTCCTTCACATGGTTAAACCAAACGCATAGTAGTTTGTATTACTAGTGGAGTTATTAAATTAATAGTATTAACAGAATATAAGCCAGCATTACGAGGCTTAAAATATATAATGGACGACCGGACTGCATGTACAACGAAAATTATAATGCAAACTAAGCTCAATCCTCTTTTGCTGCAAAATTAATTATATTTATCAGTGGGGTAGCAAATCGACAAATTAAATTTTGTACGTGGTCATTTGTAAAATGGCACGAGATTTTACTTAATCTGCTAAAATAGTTGATACGGTTCACTTATTATTTCCCGCAACAATAATTTGCACTTTAATAAATAACTGATTCCATTACCTTCTTTAAAATAAAACATTTAACTACTTTTAAACAACATAGTTTTTTCTTCATGTCACAGCAAAGTAACTTTGACATTAATGGCTTAATAATTATCGCTAATGGCTTGCACTTACAAACTGTCTATTTAATAAACAGGGTAAGCGAATCACCTGTACCTTTTACAATCGCTATTTAAAGAAACATTTAAACGGAAGGTATTAAATTTACTAAATAGCAAATTATGGCAATCAATTAACTGCTGCTGCTTGACATGGGTACAAACTTGTATTTGTAGGGAAATTGAGATATTAATATATAGGTATTTATTGCTTAAATAATACAAAGCACCCCTCAGTTTCTTGCAATACAATACAATACAATGAACAAAGTGTATATATGTATAACTCGTTCCATGTAGCATGATATATAAAAAAATTGCCGATGTTGCGCAAAACTATAAAAGAAAAGGATTCGGAATAAAGGTATGCACGAAACGCTCGGCCATTCTTAGTGTCTTAGGTGGTACACTCAGATAAAACCATAAAAGTAATAACATTGGTTATTATTTATCTAGCTTGTCCTGATAAAACTTTACCTTACAATTTTGATTTAAAATCCATAATCAAATATTCTCAATATTTTTTTCCAGAATTTACTGCTTTTTACTCAACTAAGCTGATAGTATTTTTGATAAAATTTAGTCGCTGGTCGCGACGCATCGAATGAAAGTGACTTATTTGTTAGTTTCATGCTAGACTGGACGAGTTGTAGGTACGTCAGGGTGGCGCAAAAAAATCGACTATTGTTGTTTCTTTGGTTTCCTATGAAAATATGTTAATTTCACATATTTTAAGAAACTTCACTACAGTGGAGAACGGTTAAAAAATTTTTTCGAGATCGCTCACAAATT
This sequence comes from Sinopyrophorus schimmeli, assembly GCA_036325965.1. Lineage (NCBI taxonomy): Eukaryota > Metazoa > Arthropoda > Insecta > Coleoptera > Elateridae > Sinopyrophorus > Sinopyrophorus schimmeli. The sequence goes on from JARFIZ010000001.1 coordinate 6,089,269, forward strand.
TTTAAAAAATTTTTATAATAATTTTATTTAACTCGTTATGGTAAATACTTATACATCAAAAAACAATAGCCTCTTAAAATTTAAAACCAAAATATGAGTGTCTAAAGGTCGCTCAAGAATATTTAATCTTTTCGAGTTCATTGTTTTTGAAGTTGTTGAGCGATCCCTAAATATTAATATTAAGACTTCATTCTTATTTTACTTGCAATTGAAATTATTATGATTAAAATTATACAATGAGAGAAACAAAAATTAGGAAAGTATTGAAATAATAATATTTTAATTAAAGTATATTTTGTTGAAGAGCACAAATAAAGAAAGCAAGATGAAAAACAATCTTAGATGATAAAAATTAATTTTATTATAAAACATATGAATTATGTTGTTATCAATAATTAATAATAATCTGTCATTCTGTTAACTTGTTATAACATTAAAATAAATATATTTATTTATAAACTTAATAATTATTCATTTTACACAGAAATTACAATAGGTTATGTTTAAATTTATTTTACTTTTACACTATTTATAACGTAAGTATCTATGCTTCAAATACATGATGAAGAAAAAGCATTTAAAAGTACTTCCCTGATTAATCAAAACCCGGTGTTAGACAGAAATTACAATAGGTCTATGTTTAAATTTATTTTACAAAAAAATTTTTCACTAATTTATTAACGTAAGTAAACTATGCTTCAAATTTACAGTATATTGACAGTAAGAAATTTCAAAATATTTTAATATTAACAGCCAGATACGGTATTTTGGTTATATTTCCCTTTCTATGAATATCAATTTTTAATATTAGCCGAATTATTGGTTTTTAATTAAATTTGGGAATTTTTTTGAAAAATAACAATTTACCCAAATTTTAAAATGCCAAGGGTTAAACTATGACGAACATTGGAAAAATTTCCATACCGTTTAAAAAAATAGCTTCTTTATTTCTAACATAATGCTCAAAGTTACTATCACTCTCCACTATTGCGTGAATTATGAAATATTGTGGCCAAAAAACTGAAAAACCACTCCATATCTCTCGAAATGATCCTTACGCATTTATTTCAAAAACTTTAGAATTAATACCCGAAAATAAAATAACCTCGTGTCACAGTTGCGCGTTCTTAAACGTCGGCTATGACAACTGATAGTTGTGTAAGTAAATGCTGTAATTACATAAAAAATATTTCATCTAAAATTTTATTTCAAATAACTTCATAATCACATTTGTTCAAAGCTGCCTCTTTCTCCGCTACATATCGTCAGTCTTTAATTTTTTGTAATGTTTGCCAAGATTTTTGAAATGCTTTTTATTATTTGCAAATGTTATCACTGAAATGGCTTCTGATATAAAACAAATTTTTCATACATAGGTTAAAGTATCTGATGTGTGTTAATCTTAAATCTCGTACATTCCTTCACATGGTTAAACCAAACGCATAGTAGTTTGTATTACTAGTGGAGTTATTAAATTAATAGTATTAACAGAATATAAGCCAGCATTACGAGGCTTAAAATATATAATGGACGACCGGACTGCATGTACAACGAAAATTATAATGCAAACTAAGCTCAATCCTCTTTTGCTGCAAAATTAATTATATTTATCAGTGGGGTAGCAAATCGACAAATTAAATTTTGTACGTGGTCATTTGTAAAATGGCACGAGATTTTACTTAATCTGCTAAAATAGTTGATACGGTTCACTTATTATTTCCCGCAACAATAATTTGCACTTTAATAAATAACTGATTCCATCACCTTCTTTAAAATAAAACATTTAACTACTTTTAAACAACATAGTTTTTTCTTCATGTCACAGCAAAGTAACTTTGACATTAATGGCTTAATAATTATCGCTAATGGCTTGCACTTACAAACTGTCTATTTAATAAACAGGGTAAGCGAATCACCTGTACCTTTTACAATCGCTATTTAAAGAAACATCTAAACGGAAGGTATTAAATTTACTAAATAGCAAATTATGGCAATCAATTAACTGCTGCTGCTTGACATGGGTACAAACTTGTATTTGTAGGGAAATTGAGATATTAATATATAGGTATTTATTGCTTAAATAATACAAAGCACCTCTCAGTTTCTTGCAATACAATACAATACAATACAATACAATGAACAAAGTGTATATATGTATAACTCGTTCCATGTAGCATGATATATAAAAAAATTGCCGATGTTGCGCAAAACTATAAAAGAAAAGGATTCGGAATAAAGGTATGCACGAAACGCTCGGCCATTCTTAGTGTCTTAGGTGGTACACTCAGATAAAACCATAAAAGTAATAACATTGGTTATTATTTATCTAGCTTGTCCTGATAAAACTTTACCTTACAATTTTGATTTAAAATCCATAATCAAATATTCTCAATATTTTTTTCCAGAATTTACTGCTTTTTACTCAACTAAGCTGATAGTATTTTTGATAAAATTTAGTCGCTGGTCGCGACGCATCGAATGAAAGTGACTTATTTGTTAGTTTCATGCTAGACTGGACGAGTTGTAGGTACGTCAGGGTGGCGCAAAAAAATCGACTATTGTTGTTTCTTTGGTTTCCTATGAAAATATGTTAATTTCACATATTTTAAGAAACTTCACTACAGTGGAGAACGGTTAAAAAATTTTTTCGAGATCGCTCACAAATTTTTAAAAAATTTTTATAATAATTTTATTTAACTCGTTATGGTAAATACTTATACATCAAAAAACAATAGCCTCTTAAAATTTAAAACCAAAATATGAGTGTCTAAAGGTCGCTCAAGAATATTTAATCTTTTCGAGTTCATTGTTTTTGAAGTTGTTGAGCGATCCCTAAATATTAATATTAAGACTTCATTCTTATTTTACTTGCAATTGAAATTATTATGATTAAAATTATACAATGAGAGAAACAAAAATTAGGAAAGTATTGAAATAATAATATTTTAATTAAAGTATATTTTGTTGAAGAGCACAAATAAAGAAAGCAAGATGAAAAACAATCTTAGATGATAAAAATTAATTTTATTATAAAACATATGAATTATGTTGTTATCAATAATTAATAATAATCTGTCATTCTGTTAACTTGTTATAACATTAAAATAAATATATTTATTTATAAACTTAATAATTATTCATTTTTACACAGAAATTACAATAGGTTATGTTTAAATTTATTTTACTTTTTACACTATTTATAACGTAAGTATCTATGCTTCAAATACAGACTCGATAGAAGAAAATGCATTCAATAGTACTTCCATGATTGATCAAGAAGCCTGGTGCTTAGACAGCGGATGTACAACTCATCTCTGTAAGTATATTCACAATTTTAATGAAATAACCGATATAAACTTCGGAAAATTAAATTTAGTAAATAATGCATCTACAGAAATCAGAGCAAAGGGAAATATGTATTTTATTAAAATCAGAATCAAATGGACGAAAAATAAATATTAATATTTCCCATGTACCCGATTTAAGAACAAATTTATTATCAGTTGGAAAAATGACTGATCAAGGAATGAAAGTTATTTTTGAAAAAGATAAAGCAAGTATCGTAAATAAAAATGGACAAACGATTGTACTAGCTTAACGAACGAACGGGTTATATTTTCTTCGACGAACAATTGACAAAGTAATCAATGGAAGACGCAATTTTATTAAAGAAAATGTCAATTCTACAGTGATTTGGCATAAGAAAATGGGCCATTTAAACATAAAAGATCTTCAAGATAGCAATTATAAAGGAAATATTCGTGGAATGACCCTCGAAAAATTACCTGATAATTTCAACTGTAAGACATGTATCATGGGAAAAATGACAAGAAATTCCTTTCCCACCAGAAACGAAAAATCTTCGGAGCCTCTTCTTCTTCTTTATCTTCGCCTTTAATGTAATTGTTCCAACTGCTCCCTTATCGAGGTAGACGTGTTCTTAAGGAGTATTCTCTTCTATTATAAACCTTTTCCGGAGGTATGTCATAATCACATTGAAGCTTCACGGAAGACCTATTCCAGGTACTTTTTGGCCTGCCTGGTTTTCTTTTAGGTTCATCTATTGCCTCTTGAAATAATATATTCAGACATATGGGGACCTGCGCGAGTTGCATCAAAAGGTGGATCTAAATACATATTTTGTTACCTTTATTGACAATTTTTTTGGTTGGTGTGTTGATAAACTATTGAAAAGAAAAAATGAAGTTTTTGATACATTAAAAAAATATAAGGTACTTGTTCAAAATCAAACAGGCAAGAAAATAAAAAAATTACACTCCGATAACGGTAAAGAATATGTTAATAATATTTTTGATAAATTTTTGAGAGAGAACGGAATCGGAAGAAGATTAACAGTTACACATACACCTGAACAAAATAGAGTAGCAGAGCGAAGAAATCATACTCTCGTAGAAATCGCAAGGTGCATGTTAATTGAGTCTGAACTACCACCATCATTTTGGGGCAAAGCTATAAATACAGCAAATTATACAAGGAATACATGCCAATCAAAAAGCTTAGGAGGCAAAACAGCATTCGAATTATGGACAGGAAAAACTCCAAACGTCTGTTATTTCCAAATTTTTGGTTCTGAAGTTTATACATTGAATCGAGATCCAACAAAAAGGAAATTTGTTGAATTTCCAATAAATAAAAGAAAAAACAGTAATGAAAATAAAGATGTTTGGTTCGATGCTGTTGACAATAATAATCAAAATGAAAATTTGTATGAAAATGATTCGGAAAATGATAATCAACGGATATATGACCTTCAAGAAAATCCTACTGAAAGTAAATCTAAGAAAAATTTCGGAAGACCAAAGAAGATAATGACTAGACGCAGGGGAAGACCGAAGAAAGGTTATCAATTGATAAATGATGTTAATGCGATGAAAGAAACAGAAGAATACGTCGGATTGGCAGAAATATCAGTGCAAGAAGCTATAAATGGACCTGATACAGATGAATGGCTATATGCAATGGCAGAAGAAATGAAAGCAATTATAAAAAAGGATAGTTGATCATTTGTTGATCGTCCAATAGATATTCCGCTAATTAATAATCGTATTATACTGAGAAATAAATATAACGCTAATGGCATGTTAGAAAGAAGAAAAGTCAGAATAGTGGCTAGAGGGTTCACTCAACGTCCCGGAATAGATTTTGATGAAACGTATGCTCCTGTAGCACGTATGAGTTCAATAAAATTAGTTATGTCCATTGCAACCCAATACAACATGAAAATTAAACAATTTGATGTGACAACTGCTTATTTAAATGGTATATTGGAAGAAAAAATATATATGAAAGTACCAGAATATACTGAAAAAATTTTGAAAGAATAATTGCTACTGCAAACCATAATTATAATATGAAGAAAAAGGCTGAAGAGTTATTAAACGAATTGAAGAAAGGAAATAAAGTATGTTTGCTGAAGAAAGCTTTGTACGGATTGAAACAGGCTGGACGTCAATGGAATTTAAAATTATGTGAAGAGCTAAGAAAATTAGATATCAAACAATCTAAAAACGATGAATGTATCTTCTATTCGGGCCGAGGGGAAGAATTGTATATCATTGTTATTTACGTAGATGATATTCTGGATATTTCAAAAGACGACAACAAGATAAATAATTTTGAAAAGTTTTTATCACGTAGATTTGAGATAAAAAGTCTTGGAAATATTGATTATTGTTTGGGAATAGAATTTTCAAGACATGAAAACGGTTTAAAGATGTGTCAGAAAGGACATATAAAAGATATCCTTAAAAGATTTGGTATGGTTGATGCAAACCCTATTTCAACCCCAATTGAAATAGGAACAAGATTACAGAAGAAAGAAAATTTAAATAATAAAGAAAATCTACCATATAGAGAATTGGTAGGAGCACTCATGTATTTAGCGACTTGTACAAGACCAGATATTGCATATGCAATAAGTTACTTAAGTCAATTTAACACATGTTATGATTCAACACATTGGACTGCAGCAAAACTTGTATTAAGGTATTTAAAGGGAACTCAAGATAAAGGACTTTGTTTCAAGAAAAACGGAAATATTGGGATATGTAGATGCAGATTGGGGTAACTGTTTAGATGATAGAAGATCGTATACTGGATTTGTATTTATTTTGGGTGATACTCCAATATCATAGGAATCTGGGAAATAACAAACAGTTGCTTTATCATCTACGGAATATAGCACTAACTGAAGCTGCCTAAGAAGCCATATATTTACAACGATTCTTAGTTGATCTAGGATTAGATAATTGGAGTCATATAGAAGTATTAAGTGATAATCATAGAGCTCAAAAATTGTTCAAGAACGCAGTGTATCACAGCAGAACAAAACATATTGATATTAGACTTCATTTTATACGAGAAATTCTGAAAAATGAAAATAATTTAACAATATAATATGTCTCAACAAATGATATGGCTGCTGCTGTATTAACTAAAGATTTACCCAAATGTAAACACTTCAAATGTTTAGACCGCGTGGGAATTTAAATAAAATAATATATTGTCTTCATCTTGAGAAAGTGTTGAAGAGCACAATAAAGAAAGCAAGATGAAAGGCAATCTTAGATGATAAAATTAATTTTATTATAAAACATATGAATTAGTTGTTATCAATAATTAATAATAATCTGTCATTGTGTTAACTTGTTATAACATTAAAATAAAGATATTTATTTATAAACCTAATAATTATTTATTTTACACAGAAATTACAATATATTTTAGGGTGGCGCAAAAGACTATTTTATTCCGTCGTTCTCTTATGAAATATGTTAATATAACACATTTTGAGAAACGTACCCCATACTAAAGATTAAATTTTTCGTTTATTATTATCAATATTTGTTTATTGTTACAAGAATTAGCCCTATAGGATTAGGACAGGGTTTCCAAACTATATGTAACCTCCCGTCCTTCTAAAATATTTAATATAGACCATTTGTTTTAAACTTGGATTAACCAATTTTTAAATAAGAAAAATTATATAATAGATTTGCTTTAAATTTCTACGGGACATTTCTATAGGCCCCAAATCGACATAGCCGGAGCCATTCTTACCTGCTTCTCCTTCAACACCGTAAATTTTTACGAATTTCTCGAGAAATTAAAAGTTGAAATTTCAGGTACGTTTTGTAGCACAAAGTTTACGTTTAAAAATTGTAACGCCGTTATTTGTAGAGGGACCTTTAAAACTATACAAATACGGATTTGCCAGAGTTTTCCGCTTCCGACAGGTGCAAAAAACCATAGGCGTGCTATTTGAAATTATCGAGAAAAACGATTTCGAAGGGACCGTCTTCTAATTATTTTTTCTAAATTTTCAATTTGATAAATCGTAGCTCGGTTATTTGTGAACGAATCTTGAAAAACTTTTCAGATTCTGAAAGCCCGTTTATCGTAGTGTAATATAAGCTAAAAAAATCAACTACCTTACCCTAACAGCCCGTAGTGTATTTTTGAAATAATAATATTGCATTTTATTGTATCTTGCAGATTTTTAACTAAACGGTTATTGTGATTTCCAAGAACTTTTCACAGCCTCTTTCAATGTTTCAGATTTTATTTGCGTAAACATTTTTAATTGAATTTTAATCAAAATAAATAAATCGAGTAGAAGAATATTTCATCTAACATATAATAAACAAATTTTAATACTATAAACACACTTTGTGTATTATTACGACCATTTTATTGTTCTAGGAAGCATTTCTAAAATGTATTACATTACTGTATGTAATAACTTTAAAATAAAAATTATTTGGGCTCTTCATTAATAAATATAAAATTCTAACACGATTCGAAAGTATCAAATAATAATATGTAATACAAAAACATACTAATTTAAAATACTCCAAATCTTCTATGTAAGCAGTTAAGTTGCGACAACATCCGGCTTTATTTTATTTTCTTAGGATCTTAATTGGTAATAAAACGTGACTAATAAAAAACCTTACAATACGATAAGTTTGTATAGAAAATAAAATTGTTGTTTTACTATTTTTCTGAAATTTCTTCATATTTTTCACCTATAGTTTCCTTGGACTTCTACAAATATTTCAAAACCAAAATTGGCCAAATCGGCCCAGCCGTTCTCGATTATAGGCAGACTAAACACGCCAATTCATTTTTATATACAGTCAACTGCGTTATAACGAAGTTCGATATAACGAAAATCTCGATATAAAGAAAGAAACCGCCGGTCCCTTGAAAATCTCGCTTTATAACGAAATTTTAATGGGTTTTGGTCCCCTCGATATAACGAAGTTTTCTTGACCAAAGTCTAATAATTTTGTTAAAAAGTAGTACTTTAGTATGTTATATAATTTACATAATGTGTTCTACACAATTTTGATTTTTATCTTAAAGCAATGCAGACTCAACACTATCAATTATCAATTACTTGTAAAGCCATGGCCTTGAAGACAGTGTATTCTCAAGTATCTTAAATCTGGAGAACGCAATTGAACGGACACGCACAGTGATCTGCATACAAACTAAAATTACAATTTTTTTAGATTATACGTGTTTCTATTTCTATTATTTCTATTGGTTTTTTTTATTGTTGTTTTCTATTGTTTTATTAATTTTTTTACATTTATGCGTTATATTGGTTATTTTATTAACGACAACGAATTTGTGGTGTAATGGATTGATTTATTCTATATCTCTAAACAAATTTGTAAAAGTTTGTAAATTTTTGAATTTCGATATAACGAACTTTCGATATAACGAACTTTTCGTGGGTCCTTAAAATTCGTTATAACGCAGTTGATAATCATAGAGCTCAAAATTGTCCAAGAACGCAGTGTATCACAGCAGAACAAAACATATTGATATTAGACATCATTTTATACGAGAAAGTCTGAAAAATGAAAATAATTTAACAATAAAATATGTCTCAACAAATGATATGGCTGCTGATGTATTAAATAAAGATTTACCCAAATGTAAACACTTCAAATGTTTAGACCGCGTGGGAATTTAAATAAAATAATATATTGTCTTCATCTTGAGGGAAAGTGTTGAAGAGCACAAATAAAGAAAGCAAGATGAAAGGCAATCTTAGATGATAAAAATTAATTTTATTATAAAACATATGAATTATGTTGTTATCAATAATTAATAATAATCTGTCATTGTGTTAACTTGTTATAACATTAAAATAAAGATATTTATTTATAAACCTAATAATTATTTATTTTTACACAGAAATTACAATATATTTTAGGGTGGCGCAAAAAACCGACTATTTTATTCCGTCGTTCTCTTATGAAATATGTTAATATAACACATTTTGAGAAACCTTACCAAACATTGTAAAATCCAAATTTTTTTAATAATTTTTTTTTGCGTTACAAAAAATACTTACCTACACATTAAAAAAAAACACACTTAAAATTTTAAATCAAAATATGAATTTTTCATAGTGGCTCTAGATAACGTTAATTAAAACACAAGAATTTTAATGCTTTCCTATTTGTTTTGTCTAATTGTTTATTTTTAATCATTATAATGTGAATTAAAAGTAAAATAAAACTGATATCTTAATATTAATATTTAAAGGTCGCTCAAGAACTTCAAAAGTAATGAATTGAAAATTTCATATTTTGATTAGAAATTACCAGAGTTTTTTTTGGTGTAGGGACAGTTGGGGTACAATGGAACGAAAAAGTTATTTCGATTTTTAGAAAAATCCGTGTTTTATATTTTTATAATTTTTGCTTAAAACAATTAAGAACAGACCTAAAACTGTTGATTGAACACAATAAAAAGATTAAAAATTAATCTTAAACCTAAAATATTTACGTGTTTGTAAAAAACTTTTTTTGTTCTATTGTGCCCCAGGTCTGGGGTACAATGGAACATGACCAATAAATCGCGTAAGATCATAAAGTATATTAAAATAAATTATTAACCAATGAAATACTTCCTTAACACTCTTGCTTGCTAACCATGAACTTGACAACAACAATTTTGTATCTATAATTGACAATATTGCCATGTCAGGTTTTAGAGGAAAGTAAAAGCCTCTCACATATTAGTCTCACTATGCAGATTCCCTTTTCACTTTTCTCATATGGTCTTTAACCAATATGACTTTAAAATCTGCAACAAAAACCAATAAAGTAAATGGGGTTCTATGTTGCAGTGTTTTATTGTGTCGCGTACCAAGGTGCCCCATAACATTTCAAAAGTATCAAACTGAATTTTAAAAACTTGGTAAGGATTTCCATTTTATATTCAACTGTATTAAATAGTCAATATGATTAAAATTTATGTAAAAAAATATCACATACCTTACTAATATACTTTTTCAGTAAAAACAATAGTTTTGGGTAAGAAAATGTAACTTTTACTAATGAAAACTATTTTTTCTTCTCAGAACTTTGTTGTTGCAGAGCGGCCTAATTTCACTGCATTCTCGTGTGGATAGTTAGGCACTGTAATCGCTCAAAACAAAAACCCGCGAATTCGTTTGGTATTTGAATATTAACAGACGTTGTTCCATTGTACCCCACGTTCCATTGTACCCCAACTGTCCCTATAAGTATTTACTGTGCAGAGAAAAAAAATTATAAAAAAATTTCGATTTTTTGCTGTTTTTCAATTTTATTAAATTCGTTAACAAGGGAGCGTTCAAGTATTATGTAAAGCAATGTGGGGGGGGGGGGGGTTGACCATCGCGTTATGCAACTTTTTTTTTTATTTCAATAAAAAGCTAGGGAATTAAAATTTGCCAAGTTGGCAACCCCTTTCGTTTATGTATTACAGGCAAACGGTCACTTGGTTGTTACGTAACGTTTAGGGCTGGGGGGAGTCTGAAAAAAGTTACGGCGCGTTACATGGGGGGGGGGGTCAAAATCTTCAAAAATTGCGTTACGTAATATTTGAACGCTCCCCAACCCTCAAAAATGTTTTAATCGTTCTCATCTTAGTTGAGGTTTCTTAAAATATATTAAAGTAACATATTTTCATAAGAAACCAAAAAATAATAATTGGTTATGTTTCGCCATCTTAAGGCACATACATATGTACTAACGTTTATTTATTTATAGTTTGCACAATAATATTAATTCCTGTTATTGAAATATTATAGTATCTAAAAAATCAATACAAAATTTAATAAAATTCACAATCAAGTAATTTATATTTTATCATAGTTGAATTCAAGTCGGATAAATTCTCATGCATAGTTTTATTGTAAAATTGTCATTCGATTCTGAATAGCAGCAAATGGATCGTATAAGCAAGGCAAGTATTTTACCTACCTCTTATAATTGCAACATTCACATAAGAGTATAATTCATTCAATATCTATATTTTACAATACTTCAATGCATCACAATACCCATTTCATTTTAAAAATTAATAAGAGACTAGTTTTATCTAAATTATTTTTTCTATCAACAAGTAGAATAGTTGTGCTGAATATGGGTGTTTAACAGACTAGTTCTACGTGAAATTGTATAAGCTATGCACATGAATAAACTTCTACGTATTCCGTTATGTAATTGAGTGTTTGAAGTTGTTTTTCTTGTTTAAAATTAGATTTAGTTTTTTAAATGTTCATTTAATTCATGATAAACTCTGTTCGACCCACATTGCTTAAAACAATTAATGATTATTATCTAAAATTAATAATATATAAACAAACAGCTACAGCATGTGCAAAAAAATATGATTATAATTTTAACAGTTCTAAACAAAGAATAAGAAAAAATTCAGTCGAATTGTATGAAATCAGATGTGTGTATTTTTTGTTCAGATTTGTCCATATACAGGACATTGTTAGATCCGAGCCTCACTTTAAGCGAATCTTACAATAGACTCATGTGGCGACAGCCTGTATGTGTATTGACCTTAATTAATTTAAAAGTTCTGGACTGCAGACGTCAGTGAATAGGTACCTTTACGAATTTAGTTGGTTTATAAAATTAATAATACATAATAGTTATTAAATCGGTATTTTTACTTTAATTTAAAAATTGTAGTCGGCCTTTGTTATGTCTTGGCTGGATTTTTGCTCTTGGATTGTATTTTATCGTAGGCGTACAAATCTAATTAAATGTTTTATGCAATAACATTTTTTGAAATAAATGCTCCCAATGGGTTTTTTTCACAGTATTAGTTTTTTTACGTAGCCTTTTATCGAATAGTGTAAGACAAAACAAAAATTATTCTTACAGGTTCTGTTAAGACAAAAATATCTAAACTAACACAAGAAAAATAAAATAAAACGGTCAGATTAACATAGACAAGTAAATGAACTTTGAAACTTAAATTATCTTATATTTGCACATCGTTAATAATTTGCCAAAGACAAAATTAAACTTTCCAAACATTAAGCAAGACGAAGTACTTGTTTGAATTAGTAGAAAACAAACGAGATCGATCAATATCGTTATAAAAGTTCTTGAAATAATTAGTCAAAATAAAAAACTTATTTCATCTTATTATGTTCTTTGCTGTACCTGCTCATAAACTTCAAGAAATCAAATGTAATTATCCATATAATTTTTTGTTAATGAATGCACGCATTGTATAATTTTAAAATAGATTTATTAGCTAGGTATATTTCGTAAAATTTATAAATTATAATTTATAATTACCACATAAAGTAATTCTCGAGTAATGTTTTATTTAAATCTGAGTTCATATTTACGTAAAATTTCAGGTTTGATTTTTGTTTATGTTTTGATAATAACTTTATTTATTTATGAATGTATTTATTACAAAATGCAAAAAGTGTATTTGGAAATATTATTTAAAGTAAAAATTAAAACTAATAATACAATATTAATATATATTCATAAATGACTATTGTGAATGTAGTAAATAATTTTGCTTTAATAATACCGTTTATACAAGGTGATTTCTTAAGATTGAGAATATTTCAAAATTGGCCTCATTTCTATGTTGGAAGTGTAGGATGAGATTTGTTGGACAGGAGTTGCCAATGGCGTCTCGCATAGAGATAGTCATTATCATATTAATAATATTCACAAAATTGTTCTAGATCGCTTACTGTTGATGTGCATTAAAATTAAAAAAAAAAATAAAACGCAACAAATACTAATGCAACTACTGGAACGAAAACAACAAAATGAAGAACCCTTGAGAGATATTCACGAGTTAACCTCGTATTTGACAGCTAAAGTTACTATACCTATAAAATTTACTAAAACTAAAATACACTAAAAACTGTGGCGACGAATTTAAAACGTCCTTACGCTTAAAAAATTATCTTGTATTATATCAAACTTTGTTGGATGTTCCATTTTGGTAGATATCGATAAACGTTTCTGACTAAGAAAATTGTTTTGATTGACATATATTGTATATACAGTGTGTAACTTATTTATGGAATATTATTAATAAATCATTAACAACACGATATGTATAAAATTCTTGGGTACACATTATTTTTAACTACACATTTTTTAAATCAAGAAATATAGCTATAGGGTCAAGAGTGGCGGCTCGATGGGGAGAAATCCAATTAGTTTAAATGACATCGGACATCAAAATATTTTTTTGTTAAGTTTGGATTTTTATATGCAACGGTGGAAAATTTTTTAAATCAATTCACAGAAATGAAAATTACAAATTCTTGAAATTTCAAAATAAGCGAATAAAATGTATGTGTTTATTTAGTAATGTCGTTGTTTGTGGCCGACTCTAACAAACGTATGATTTAAAAATCTGTAAACCTGCAAGTAGAAACGAAGCTTGTCTTGACGAGATTTTTTGTTTCAAAAAGATTGCAAATTACTCCACTGCCACGTCCTAGAAAGTTTGCATCGAATTACCAAACATCCTGTATATTATAATTTTATTTAATTTCAGCACATCTAATGTCAAATCATATTCTTCTTTAGTTATTCTTCCCTACTTCAGATATTTATGCTATTACGAAAAATATCTCAATGGTTGTATATAAAAGAACAATTGGATGAAATATTATTAAAATATTTGCTTTTCAAAATGTCTTTGGTAATTATTTTGACAAAACCAGCGTTAATGATTTGTGGCTTTTATAAGTATTGTTTCCAAAAAGCTTGGATGTTTGCTTAGGGCTATACAAGAAACTCACGTTTCATGAATAACTTTAAATTAATTGGCTAAAGACTGTGAATCGTATCATGGTATTTTGGCCTTGTTTGCAAAGACATGATTTATAATTAAAAAGAAAATATAAACAGTTACTTTTCAAATCATAATAAAAGTTACTTATTGTTTCAAAGATATTGAAGACTACTGTTACTTAATATATTTAAGAAAATCGTTATTTCAAACAGAAGAATCTGCATATTTCTAAAGAAAGAAAAACCTCCTAAAAGATGGATATTAATAGAATAATATATAACTTTAGAAATTGAGACTCTATAAACATTAAAGTGTTTAGCTTATGAAACTATATGTAGGGAAGTTGAGCAAAGCATAGGCTGCTTAATCAGAAATTACTATTCCCGCTTGTGCAAAATAACTCTGTAGTTACTCTGCAGTGAATCAACACTCCCCTGTTATCCATATTACTTTTTTTAAAAAACAAACTTACCTCTTGAAAGCTAACATTTTTGGAAAAGTAGATAATAAAAGGTGTAATAATGTTTTATGTATAAGTTTAATAAATACAATTGGTTTAGTCGCTCAAATAATTTAAAATTAGTAGGTGGCATTATAAAATACATTTATGTTTAAATCAAAATATTGCAATAAAGATGTTTAATTATATTTAGTGTTTGATAATTTTCAATAACAATTACATTTTGAACTTGTTTTAACTAACAAATTAAAGTTCAGTCCATTCATAAAATATCATATTTTATCGTGATAAAAGCGTTTCCGAAATGTCGGCATATTGGTACAAAAAGACGCGGCATCCACCGGAACCCTTAACTAGTGTTGGTGTCGGAAATCGGGTTAGTGTTAGTGACAGTGCTACTGCCAGCTCCAGAAGGTCAATTTTCGATTCTCGTAAGTGTTTTAATTTTAAGCAATTAATTGAGGAATACTACCAATTATGTATGTGAAACCCAGGGCGATGCGTTTAGTCTTAAGAGGGATCGCTACCCCTCTTAGAGTTTCTGCTGCCGGGTAACGGTACGGGCGGAAGGCTTAAAAAAGTGAAGGTAGGCGTCGCCAATTGAAGGTATGTATATCATCGACTTAATTTAGCATGAGAATATTCATTTAGTTTTAGTCTAGAATAGTAGCTCAATGATTTCAGGGCGGGATGAAACCAGATTTCCTGCTACTCCCGCATTGTAATTTACATTTCTTATTTCTATCACCTTGGTTAAAGTTTAATGGCTATTGCCGGATTGTTCCGTAGTACATTTACCATTTGTTCGTAAATTCGGTTCGACGGTATTTTAGTTTTACTAATAGCGTTTTTGAGCCCCTTTTTTATTGCCCGTCCCTCCGTGAGAGAATGCGCGTAAACCCTTTGGTCGTGAAGCGGTCCGTAGATACCCTTCGCGGTGCTTCTTTGAGAATACTTTTATGGTTTCGAGCCCGGATGGTGGAAGAATATCCGTCAAATTGTTTAATTGCACTTTTAGGCATTGCGGGAGCCATAACGGTAAATTTTATTTTTATTGCATTGCAGGGAAATTGCACTTTACGTTAAAGTCTTTGTTTCCTGCACGTACTCGTTCGGACTGTCTCCCATTTTTATTGCGGGTATTCTTCTACACCAGACGGGCGGGAATTTTCCCACCGTCATCGAAAGCATAAAAGACGTGGAACGCGGCAAAATGAGATAGTTCAAATCAGATCCCTTAGTTAGAAACAGATCCCTTTGGTTAAAAAGTGTTTACCCCTTTGGTCGTTAAGAAAGTTTTTTTTTTACTCCTTTTGATTTTAAATAACGTGACTCCTTTGGTGCGTGAAGATTACGATCAACCCATTTCGTTTTGTTTTGTGTTTAACTTTGAACCTTTCGTTTGTTTTGTGTTTTTGTTGTTTTGTTTATCATCTACGGAATATAGCACTAACTGAAGCTGCCTAAGAAGCCATATATTTACAACGATTCTTAGTTGATCTAGGATTAGATAATTGAGTCATATAGAAGTATTAAGTGATAATCATAGAGCTCAAAAATTGTTCAAGAACGCAGTGTATCACAGCAGAACAAAACATATTGATATTAGACTTCATTTTATACGAGAAATTCTGAAAAATGAAAATAATTTAACAATATAATATGTCTCAACAAATGATATGGCTGCTGCTGTATTAACTAAAGATTTACCCAAATGTAAACACTTCAAATGTTTAGACCGCGTGGGAATTTAAATAAAATAATATATTGTCTTCATCTTGAGGGAAAGTGTTGAAGAGCACAAATAAAGAAAGCAAGATGAAAGGCAATCTTAGATGATAAAAATTAATTTTATTATAAAACATATGAATTATGTTGTTATCAATAATTAATAATAATCTGTCATTGTGTTAACTTGTTATAACATTAAAATAAAGATATTTATTTATAAACCTAATAATTATTTATTTTTACACAGAAATTACAATATATTTTAGGGTGGCGCAAAAAACCGACTATTTTATTCCGTCGTTCTCTTATGAAATATGTTAATATAACACATTTTGAGAAACCTTACCAAACATTGTAAAATCCAAATTTTTTTAATAATTTTTTTTTGCGTTACAAAAAATACTTACCTACACATTAAAAAAAAAACACACTTAAAATTTTAAATCAAAATATGAATTTTTCATAGTGGCTCTAGATAACGTTAATTAAAACACAAGAATTTTAATGCTTTCCTATTTGTTTTGTCTAATTGTTTATTTTTAATCATTATAATGTGAATTAAAAGTAAAATAAAACTGATATCTTAATATTAATATTTAAAGGTCGCTCAAGAACTTCAAAAGTAATGAATTGAAAATTTCATATTTTGATTAGAAATTACCAGAGTTTTTTTTTGATGTAGGGACAGTTGGGATACAATGGAACGAAAAAGTTATTTCGATTTTTAGAAAAATCCGTGTTTTATATTTTTATAATTTCCGCTTAAAACAATTAAGAACAGACCTAAAACTGTTAATTGAACACAAAAAAGAGATTAAAAATTAATCTTAAACCTAAAATATTTACGTGTTTGTAAAAAACTTTTTTTGTTCCATTGTGCCCCAGGTCTGGGGTACAATGGAACATGACCAATAAATCGCGTAAGATCATAAAGTATATTAAAATAAATTATTAACCAATGAAATACTTCCTTAACACTCTTGCTTGCTAACCATGAACTTGACAACAATTTTATATCTATAATTGACACTATTGCCATGTCAGGTTTTAGAGGAAAGTAAAAGCCTCTCACATATTAGCCTCACTATGCAGATTCCTATCACTTTTTCTCATATGGTCTTTAACCAATATGACTTTAAAATCTGAAACAAAAAACCAATAAAGTAAATGGGGTTCTATGTTGCAGTGTTTTATTGTGTCGCGTACCAAGGTGCCCCATAACATTTTAAAAGTATCAAACATGAATTTTAAAAACTTGGTAATGATTTCCATTTTATATTCAACTGTATTAAATAGTCAATATGATTAAAATTTATGTAAAAAAATAACACATACCTTACTAGTATACTTTTTCAGTAAAAACAATAGTAGTTGGGTAAGAAAATGTAACTTTTTACTAATGAAAACTATTTTTTTCTGCTCAAAACTTTGCTGTTGCAGAGCGGCCTAATTTCACTGCATTCTCGTGTGGATAGTTAGGCACTGTAATCGCTCAAAACAAAAACCCGCGAATTCGTTTGGTATTTGAATATTAATAGACGTTGTTCCATTGTACTCCAACTGTCCCTATAAGTATTTACTGTGCAGAGAAAAAAAATTATAAAAACAATTTCAATTCTTTGCTGTTTTTCAATTTTATTAAATTCGTTAACAAGGGAGCGTTCAAGTATTATGTAAGGCAATGTGGGGGGGGGGTGACCATCGCGTTATGCAACATTTTTTTTTATTTCAATAAAAAGCTAGGGAATTAAAATTTGCCAAGTTGGCAACCCCTTTCGTTTATGTATTACGGGCAAATGGTCACTTGGTTGTTACGTTTAGGGCTGGGGGAGTCTGAAAAAGTTACGGGGCGGTACATGGAGAAGGGGGGGTCAAAAATCTTCAAAAATTGCGTTACATAATACTTGAACGCTCCCCAACCCTCAAAAATGTTTTAATCGTTCTCATCTTAGTTGAGGTTTCTTAAAATATATTAAATTAACATATTTTCATAAGAAACCAATAAATAATAATTGGTTATGTTGCGCCATCTTAAGGCACATACATATGTACTAACGTTTATTTATTTATAGTTTGCACAATAATATTAATTCCTGTTATTGAAATATTATAGTATCTAAAAAATCAATACAAAATTTAATAAAATTCACAATCAAGTAATTTATATTTTATCATAGTTGAATTCAAGCCGGAAAAATTATCATGCATAGTTTTATTGTAAAATTGTCATTCGATTCTGAATAGCAGCAAATGGATCGTATAAGCAAGGCAAGTATTTTACCTACCTCTTATAATTGCAACATTCACATAAGAGTATAATTCATTCAATATCTATATTTTACAATACTTCAATGCATCACAATACCTATTTCATTTTAAAAATTAATAAGAGTAGTTTTATCTAAATTAGTTTTTCTATCAACAAGTAGAATAGTTGTGCTGAATATGGGTGTTTAACAGACTAGTTTTACGTGAAATTGTATAAGCTATGCACATGAATAAACTTCTACGTATTCCGTTATGTAATTGAGTGTTTGAAGTTGTTTTTCTTGTTTAAAATTAGATTTAGTTTTTTAAATGTTCATTTAGTTCATGATAAACTCTGTTCGACCCGCATTGCTTAAAACAATTAATGATTATTATCTAAAATTAATAATATATAAACGAACAGCTACAGCATGTGCAAAAAAATATGATTATAATTTTAACAGTTCTAAACAAAGAATAAGAAAAAATTCAGTCGAATTGTATGAAATCAGATGTGTGTATTTTTTGTTCAGATTTGTCCATATACAGGATATTGTTAGATCCGAGCCTCACTTTAAGCGAATCTTACAATAGACTCATGTGGCGATAGCCTGTATGTGTATTGACCTTAATTAATTTAAAAGTTCTGGACTGCAGACGTCAGTGAATAGATACCTTTACGAATTTAGTTGGTTTATAAAATTAATAATACATAATAGTTATTAAATCGGTATTTTTACTTTAATTTAAAAATTGTAGTCGGCCTTTGTTATGTCTTGGCTGGATTTTTTCTCTTGGATTGTATTTTATCGTAGGCGTACAAATCTAATTAAATGTTTTATGCAATAACATTTTTTGAAATAAATGCTCCCAATGGGTTTTTTTCACAGTATTAGTTTTTTTACGTAGCCTTTTATCGAATAGTGTAAGACAAAACAAAAAGTATTCTTACAGGTTCTGTTAAGACAAAAATATCTAAACTAACACAAGAAAAATAAAATAAAACGGTCAGATTAACATAGACAAGTAAATGAACTTTGAAACTTAAATTATCTTATATTTGCACATCGTTAATAATTTGCCAAAGACAAAATTAAACTTTCCAAACATTAAGCAAGACGAAGTACTTGTTTGAATTAGTAGAAAACAAACGAGATCGATCAATATCGTTATAAAAGTTCTTGAAATAATTAGTCAAAATAAAAAACTTATTTCATCTTATTACGTTCTTTGCTGTACCTGCTCATAAACTTCAAGAAATCAAATGTAATTATCCATATAATTTTTAGTTAATGAATGCACGCATTGTATAATTTTTAAATAGATTTATTAGCTAGGTATATTTCGTAAAATTTATAATTTATAATTACCACATAAAGTAATTCTCGAGTAATGTTTTATTTAAATCTGAGTTCATATTTACGTAAAATTTCAGGTTTGATTTTTGTTTATGTTTTGATAATAACTTTATATATTTATGAATGTATTTATTACAAAATGCAAAAAGTGTATTTGGAAATATTATTTAAAGTAAAAATTAAAACTGATAATACAATATTAATATATATTTATAAATGACTATTGTGAATATAGTAAATAATTTTGCTTTAATAATACCGATTATACAAGGTGATTTCTTAAGATTGAGAATATTTCAAAATTGGCCTCATTTCTATATTGGAAGTGTAGGATGAGATTTGTTGGACAGGAGTTGCCACTGGCGTCTCGCATAGAGATAGTCATTATTATATTAATAATATTCACAAAATTGTTCTAGATCGCTTACTGTTGATGTGCATTAAAATTAAAAAATAAAATAAAACGCAACAAATACTAATGCAACTACTGGAACGAAAACAACAAAATGAAGAACCCTTGAGAGATATTCACGAGTTAACCTCGTATTTGACAGCTAAAGTTACTATAGCTATAAAATTTACTAAAACTAAAATACACTAAAAACTGTGGCGACGAATTTAAAACGTCCTTACGCTTAAAAAATTATCTTATATTAGGGAGAATGGGGATACTTGATCCTTAGGGGAGACTAGGTACACAAGATTTACAGAACTTCTGTGTGTAATATATAGTTTTAGAGTGGCCACAAGGGTAGTTTATAGTACCCGCTAACTTTTTAAAATTGATACACCTGTCAGATTTGACACTTTTGCAGATGGCAGACGATTGAGTGTTTTGTGTTGCAAAAACTTATTTTTCCTAAATTTTTATTTTCATTAAACCGCTATTTAGAAAAGGTATTTAAAATCTGTATGACTTTAATACAAGTCATTATCTATGTTTGTAGATTTCTGATCCTAAGAAAAGTATTATTCGTAATAGACTTTTATAAATTAAATTTTTATATCTTCTACCTGGTTAGGGTACACTTGGTACACGTTCTTATGGGAGATTTGATCCCGCAGAATCAAGTGTCCCTTATTGTTTTTTTTTTTATTAAATGCAGGATTCAATATGCCTAGTGTATACAAAACAAGAGAAGGTGCACGAAAAAGAGTACCAAACGATAAAGAAATCTCAGATTCGGCTGTGAATGATGGTATCGCGGGTAAAAGTATTCGTAGTACGGCAAAAGCATACGGGTTAGCAGTTATGACACTGAAAAGGTACGTCAGGAAGAGAAACTGCTAATAATTTTCCGGTTGCCATTTTTTTTTCACTTTAGTTTAACATTAATTATTTATTTATCACACAAATATTTCGTTAATTATATATCACTTACGAATCTTCACAACCCTACACCTCACATCAATTGTAACTAATTCACTAGGGTTGTGAATATAAACAGTCAGTCACTTATTTTAGTAACAATTACAATTTATTTAACAAAGGAATTAACAAATTTGCCTACACCATTAAGTTAAATACTATAACATTTACTTAATAATTATTTAATTTAAAAACTAATTTACTTATTTTTTTAATTCACTAAAAATAATTGATTTACACTCGTATTTATTTAAAATGTTTATTTATTTACAACATTTATCTAAACAACGCGTTAGAAAGTCGTCTAGAGAGGGAGGATCAAGTCACCCGTATATACGGGTATCAAGTCTCCCATATATATGGGAGACCTGATACCATTTAATATACTTACTCTTAGTGGGATAATTACTAAATTTAGACATTGATATTATTGGCTATTACAGTTAGTATAGGCAAATAAATTCCACGTATTTCAAGACCAAGATATTTAAAATGTGATCTATATTAAGGAAATTAGAGACGAAAAACAAAAGGGGGGATCAAGTGTCCCCAGTCTCCCCTATATCAAACTTTGGTGGATGTTCGATTTTGGTAGATATCGATAAACGTTTCTGACTAAGAAAATTTTTTAATTGACATATATCATATATACAGTGTGTAACTTATTTATGGAATATTATTAATAAATCATTAACAACACGATATGTATAAAATTCTTGAGTACACATTATTTTTTGTTTTTAACTACACATTTTTTAAATCAAGAAATATAGCTATAGGGTCAAGAGTGGCGGCTCGATGGGCAGAAATCCAATTAGTTTAAATGACATCGGACATCAAAATATTTTTTTGTTAAGTTTGGATTTTTATATGCAACGGTGGAAAATTTTTTAAATCAATTCACAGAAATTAAAATTACAAATTCTTGAAATTTCAAGATAAGCGAATAAAATGTATGTGTTTATTTAGTAATGTCGTTGTTTGTGGCCGACTCTAACAAACGTATGATTTAAAAATCTGTAAACCTGCAAGTAGAAACGAAGCTTGTCTTGACGAGATTTTTTGTTTCAAAAAGATTGCAAATTACTCCACTGCCACGTCCTAGAAAGTTTTCATCGAATTACCAAACATCCTGTATATTATAATTTTACTTAATTTCAGCACATCTAATGTCAAATCATATTCTTCTTTAGTTATTCTTCCCTACTTCAGATATTTATGCTATTACGAAAAATATCTCAATGGTTGTATATAAAAGAACAATTGGATGAAATATTATTAAAATATTTGCTTTTCAAAATGTCTTTGGTAATTATTTTGACAAAACCAGCGTTAATGATTTGTGGCTTTTATAAGTATTGTTTCCAAAAAGCTTGGATGTTTGCTTAGGGCTATACAAGAAACTCACGTTTCATGAATAACTTTAAATTAATTGGCTAAAGACTGTGAATCGTATCATGGTATTTTGGCCTTGTTTGCAAAGACATGATTTATAATTAAAAAGAAAATATAAACAGTTACTTTTCAAATCATAATAAAAGTTACTTATTGTTTTAAAGATATTGAAGACTACTGTTACTTAATATATTTAAGAAAATCGTTATTTCAAACAGAAGAATCTGCATATTTCTAAAGAAAGAAAAACTTCCTAAAAGATGGATATTAATATAATAATATATAACTTTAGAAATTGAGACTCTATAAACATTAAAGTGTTTAGCTTATGAAACTATATGTAGGGAAGTTGAGCAAAGCATAGGCTGCTTAATCAGAAATTACTATTCCCGCTTGTGCAAAATAACTCTGTAGTTACTCTGCAGTGAATCAACACTCCCCTGTTATCCATATTACTTTTTTTAAAAAACAAACTTACCTCTTGAAAGCTAACATTTTTGGAAAAGTAGATAATAAAAGGTGTAATAATGTTTTATGTATAAGTTTAATAAATACAATTGGTTTAGTCGCTCAAATAATTTAAAATTAGTAGGTGGCATTATAAAATACATTTATGTTTAAATCAAAATATTGCAATAAAGATGTTTAATTATATTTAGTGTTTGATAATTTTCAATAACAATTACATTTTGAACTTGTTTTAACTAACAAATTAAAGTTCAGTCCATTCATAAAATATCATATTTTATCGTGATAAAAGCGTTTCCGAAATGTCGGCATATTGGTACAAAAAGACGCGGCATCCACCGGAACCCTTAACTAGTGTTGGTGTCGGAAATCGGGTTAGTGTTAGTGACAGTGCTACTGCCAGCTCCAGAAGGTCAATTTTCGATTCTCGTAAGTGTTTTAATTTTAAGCAATTAATTGAGGAATACTACCAATTATGTATGTGAAACCCAGGGCGATGCATGTAGTCTTAAGAGGGATCGCTACCCCTCTTAGAGTTTCTGCTGCGGGGTAACGGTACGGGCGGAAGGCTTAAAAAAGTGAAGGTAGGCGTCGCCAATTGAAGGTATGTATATCATCGACTTAATTTAGCATGAGAATATTCATTTAGTTTTAGTCTAGAATAGTAGCTCAATGATTTCAGGGCGGGATGAAACCAGATTTCCTGCTACTCCCGCATTGTAATTTACATTTCTTATTTCTATCACCTTGGTTAAAGTTTAATGGCTATTGCCGGATTTATATGTGAAAAGTGCTCCCGCAGATAATAAACTATTTTTTTTTCTTTAATGTAGCCTACCTATAGTAATACTTTTGGAAATTTTTACCCCCCTAACTGTTATGGTTTTTAAATAAAATTTTAATTCTTTGAAATTTTTTTTTCACAAAACGGTTTTTTTCGGTTTGATCGCGCGTGTGATATGTTAGAGGCATAGGTATATTTGATCTACTATTAAAAAAACAATTTTAATTATTGGAAACTTAATTAAGATTTGTTCAGTCGTTTTAGCATGAAGAGATAATTACAAAATTAGGCTAAATAGCTACCCTACAGGAATAAAATCTATGTAAAAAATCACGTCGATAGCGTTTACCTGCGGCTTCATACCTTTGGGCTAAGTTAAATCCCACAAGAAATGTGCATTTTTCGAGATAAAAAGTAGCCTATGACACTTTCAGACCCATAAAACTATCTCACAAGCAAAGGACACGATGTGAAAGATGGAGTTGCACGATAAGACCTATACCATTCGATAGCTCCTTGAAAAACAATCTTATGGTGAAATTTTTAGGTGCAATGGGCGAAAGGTGTGCGACTTATGAGGCTTTCAAGTTAACCTAACCGAAGTCAAAACTAAGTGAATAAATATATATATTCTAGGAGCTCATGATGAGGCGAAGAAGCAGAGAATAAACATTTTTTTATTTCCTTAAATTAACTTTGCGCCCTATACTTATTTTACATGTATCTTATATAGAAAAGTCCGAGAATTCGGAATCCGTCTTGCTTGTAATGATTGCATCGAAAATTAGAGCGCTACTGTTGTTTTTGTAAATCAAGAGGGTATTTTTTTTGATTTATTTAGTTTTATCAAAAATTTTTATTTTATAGCGAGAGCGTCAGGAAATGCTACGGGCTATAGTTACTAGGGGTACGTAGGAACATCCCCTTGCAATATAAAGTAATTCTTTTTTTCATGTTTTGCCAAAAAAACATGAGTTAAAACTCATGTTTTTTCAAAAAAAAACCGTTTTTTTCAAAGCTTTGAAATAGCACGCCTATGGTTTCTTAGGCCTATCCGAAGCCAAAAAGGCTGCCAAATTCAAATCTGAATAGTTTTTAAAGATCCGTCCACAAACAACGGCGCTACAATTTTTTTAAAGTTCAAAATTGTGCAAAAAAGTGGACCTAAAATTGCAATTTTTAATTTTCGAAAAATTTACGTTGCGCCCTATACTTATTTTACATGAATCTTATATAGAAAAGTCTCAGGATTCCGAATCCGTCTTGCTTTTAAAGATTGCATCCAAAATGCGAGCGCTACTATTGTTTTTGTGAATCAAGGGGTTATGTTTTTGATTTATTTAGTTTTATCGAAAATTTTTATTTCAGAGCGAGAGCGCCAGAAATAATGTTTATTCTCTGCTTCTTCGCCTCATCATGAGGTCCTGGAAATATATATATATATATATATATTCACTTAGTTTTGACTTTGGTTAGGTTAACTTGAAAGCCCCATAAGTCGCACACCTTTCGCACATTGCACCTAAAAATTTCACCATAAGATTGTTTTTCAAGGAGCTATCGAATGGTATTGGTTTTATTGTGCAACTCCATCTTCCACATCGTGTCTTTTGCTTGTCAGTGCGAAAACCACATAGATCCGTTTCTACGCAAACGAAGGACAAATCAACAAACACACTTTCGCATTTATATATTAGTAGGGATTACAAATAAAACATAAAAGTTTCAAATTTTATTTTTTAATTATAGGGGAAGTTAACCGGTTGTGGGCACAGTTAGCTATTTAAACCATAACTTTTGACCAACTCAATGTTTTTAGCAGAATGAGCATATTATCGGGAAGCTAGAGACCTTAGCTAACTACTGGCAAAAGAATTAATTTTATATCAATTAAAAAAAACATTTTTAACTTTTCATAAAGTTGTCATTTTTCATCATGCAATTTTTTTTAACCGGTTGTTGGCACATCAGGAAAATCCCCTCAAATGGGAAAATATGGAGTAAAACGCTACTATATAGAGAAAAAACACAATTTATTCATATTCAAAGACTTCAGTTATGAAAATAAAATTTAAAATAGGCTTTCGCAGTGGTTTTCACGGGATTATCGTCAAATGGCTCCAACGTATGCATCAAAATTCATTTTTAAAATCGACATGGCTAAAAATGCACTAAAAAATCCGCAAAAATTTCGTAAATATATTATTTACAATTTTCAAGTCATATAAATTGGTCTGTCAAAGGTGCTCGACAATCAAAAATCTGATTTTCAATAATCGAGTTGTGAAAAGTCTGTTTGAAATCCAAAACCAAAAATGTTTAATTTTTTTTTAAATTATTGTGAAAAAGTTTTGATATCTTTACATTTTTGTCGTACATGATAATCGAGCGGGGTCTTTGCCCGCCCCCCTCAAAATCAGGCTGCGGCTACACCCCTAGACTCCGCCGGGGGTTTATGTTAACATGAACAACAATATTCCACAAATTGTCAGCGAAATACAAGGTTTAAATGGCAAATACTTAAGTGCCCACAACTAGTAACATGTAGGTGCCCACAACTGGAAAATTCATAGCTGTCGACAAATGACTGGCAAATTTATTTCGCGAAGATTTTGATTGAATCGAAATTAAAGTTATAAAATATATTTAATTTCCTGCATATATTTAAATTAAAACAACCTCTTGCAATAAGTTTCTTTTATTTATCGCACTTTAAACACAATAAACGATTACATCGCGGTACATTTTTAGAGATGAAAACATGGAATAACGCGTAGCTACTACGCATATGCGTCTGTTCGCTTTGTATTAGCAATAAAACATAGTGCTGACATTGCAAACAAATGACGATCGTGAAAACACCTGTATCTGATCACGATTAAAAGTTATTCGGGAGTGCCCACAACCGGACAATGCCCACAACCGGTTAAATTCCCCTACAATTGAAGGGCCCAGTGCAATAACCGATCAAGTCCAATTTTTAGGCAAATTGAGTTATAAATGGAAAGAAGTACTTCATGACGCCCTCTATCATCCTGTATAATAACCGGGTACTAAAATTAAATATCAGTCATCCTTACAGGTGTTTTGATGATTCGCAGCACAATCAAGCTGTGCAATAAAAGTCATGTTCAACTTTATTTTAAATTTTAATTATTTTAGATTCATCAAAGCCTTTAGTGCATATTACACAAAATTACATAGATTTAATTTTAACGACATGCATACTTGTTTAAACTGTAATCTTGTAGTTCCGTTTATAAACGTTTTTTCCTCCTCCTGTAAATTTACCTAAAATGAACTTGGCCGGTTATTGCACTGGGCCCTTCAATTGTTAAAGCTCTTGGTTTTAGGTATTTTATATCACTTAACCTATACGAGAACTAAAATGTAATTTAAATTAAAAATCTATTTATCATTGTTGATAATATGTACCTACACCATTAATTTATTTTTCTTTATTGTACCACTATTTTAAATCTTAACAAAGTCACTGTCTAGACCTCTGCTTATTTTAATTCTTGATTGGATTAAAAGACTATATAATAGACTATTTTTAAAAATTTATTAACTGTAGTGTTTCTTTTAAACCCGTACCGCATTCCCGTTGGAAACATGTCTAGTGTTTCCTTAAAATCAGGCTATGCGGCTGCATAAAATGTAAGAAAATTTTGCTCAAGGGAAATTGAAGTATAGACTCTCGGGTAGAGCAAACGCTTCTAAAGGTAAATTCCATATGCAATTGTTACTTAATTTTTACCGAACGCCTCTATTCGATACATATCAATTTTATAAGCTAATATGTCTCAAACTCTATTGATTTTGTACATCTTTTATGCTTTAATTCATTCAAATCTGCAACAGTAAATATATATATATATATAAGTATTACTAAAATACTTATTTAGATTATGTTTTTAACATAACAATATTTATTTCAATTTACGAGTATTTGGATTATATAGTTCAATAATTTTCTTTCTGACTATATTTTTTTTTATAAATGTAAAAGAAAATTCATATCTTATTATTAGGCGAAATTCTTTCGGTCTGCGTACGTTCAAAAGTGCATTATGAGGCGCAAATTAATTCTTCGACCGTTTAATATTCAAGAAAACCGTAACGAACAAATGTAAAAGACAAGTTTTCTGTGAACAATAAAAATGCATTAGCATTGCCAATGCTGCTCTTCTTTTGTATTGGAAAATAACATTTTACAGTTCGATGAAGTTACGAACTACTTACGTTACAGACTAAAATATAACCAACCTACCAAAATATTTTATATACATATTAAATTACTTAGAAAAGGTTTCGCACAAATTTTTACAATATGAAGAAATTAAGACGTCAGTAACGTTGTGAAAAAAAATGTTTCCTTTTTGAATGATGTGATAAAAGTTTTATTGCACATTATGACTGTAGTATAATACAATCCTCCTCTTTTTGTAATGTTTTTATTTGTTTTAACATGATACTATATAATATTATAGCTTTTGAAAATATAAGCTTTGTTGCCAACTATATAGCAAAATGCGATTATAAATAAACTTCATGGTTCATAAATTGAGCAAGGAAAAATATTCGATGCTGTATTAAAATCATTGATGTGTATGTTATATGTACATATTTGACTATCTATAAACGTAAATGTAAATTAAAAAACAGAAATTACTTGAAACGTTAAATTCACATTACCGTTAAAATAAAAATTAAAGTTAAATAACAAATTTTAACTTAGAAAAATTTATAGTAGGCATACTCAATATGGAACTGATTAAGTGCAACGCTCGAAGACAGTCTTAATTAAGGTATCCCTTAATATTACCTTAACTATTCATATTTATTAAAAGAATTATCAATAAAAACGAAAGTCAATAATTTAACATACAACGAAAAAGGCAAAATTTACGTAACTATTTATAATTTCATAAATTGGAATAGGTAATTTAGGTAGGTTGTAAGTTCAATTAACGTGTTTTCGTTCAACTACCCAGCAGCTAGGAATGATTTAAGGTGCAAGAAAAAGAGGAAATCACTAAGTGCGAGATCTGGGCTGAAGGAGGCAGACAAACTGTTTCCAGTCAAAATCTATAAAGATTTGTTTCGTCACATTTGCAGTAAATGAAATAACAATCTCATGAATGAAAAAAATACTGTTTTTTTTTTAGTAAACTTTAAAACGTTGTCTATAAAATTTAAATGGTTTAGTGTGTTTCATATTCAAAAAGTTAATAACAGATCGTAATACGCATGCGACGATAAATACAGTCGAACCTCGATTACCCCAATTTTAGATAACTCAAATTTTTTGATAAGTTGAAGCGTTTTACAGTTCCATAAATTCAAGTTTCCATTAGTAAATATTTCGCTAACTCGAAGTTAAATTTTACAACTTTTCATAAAAGTACAATACCTGGTGGGATTACAGAACGAGTTTGTTCGGTGTTATTGCTGGTCAAAATAGCTATTGTAAAATAGAATGAAAAGGTTTCGTACTACAAGAGTTTGATGTTTTGGCGACGGCACTTCAATTGGATTTAAATAGGTACTAATTTATGTTTGAATGCTGTATCAACAGTTATGAAATTTAAGATGGTTTTACCGTTACAAGAAAAGAAACTATTTTTGCTTTTTTATTTTTATTCTGGTCGTTGTTCGTCGAGCACAAGAACGAACAAATCTATTTTTTGTTGTTTATAGTTTGTAACAGTCTGTAACAGAAAATCTAAAAATCTCTAATGATTTTTCTAAAATTATTTACCGATTAACAAGGCGCATAAACAAAAATTAGAAAAAGGCCAAAGGAGTGTCCTTTTCCCAACTTCGAAAAAGCTATCATTGAATGGTTTTAGTATGGACGTAGTAAAAATATTCCGGATTCGAGACATCATTAGAAAAATTTGTAGAAACCTAACATTTAGAACCAATGAAACAAAAGATAATTTAAGATTAATTTGAATCCAACAGTAAATAAGATGTAAATAACCATATTACCTAGGAACTTAATAACAATAAATAATGTTAATGATTTTGGTTATTTTGAATAAAAGATGAAAAATATAAAAATGTTATATAGGTAATTCCATAAAATTTGGGTAACTCTATGTCCGCAGTACTTTTCACTTCATCTAATTGAATTAATTTTATTATTAAGATTGCTATATAATAGATAAAAATGTGTTTTATTAGTACGCTCACTTTGTTTAAATTAATGTCATATTCATTTTTAAAAAAATTTCTAATGACCGTAAACGTCAGTCCCTAGCCATGTCCGCGCATCGAAATTTTCTATTTGGGCATTTTTATTTCAAAAAACATTAAGCCCATATACTTTTATTTTCTTAAAAATGTTTAAAGTTAGATTATGCACTTAATAACATCAATTTATTATAAATTTTAAAAATAATTTTGTATTTTTCGCAAGTCAAATTAGTGTCCGCGACTTTAACCATCAGGCCCTAGACGCTTATAAATTTTTAAAATTTCGCAGATTAACCAGTAAATGAGTGAATATAAGGCAGTTGATTTAAAAGTAACGACATAAAGTTACTCGCAGGGGCTACTTGTTCGCTTTGGTCATTTTTTAATTCAGTGCTTGATTGATTTTGCGAAAGCACGTGTTGTTCCAGTCATTGCGTCATTCCCTAGGTGAGTATTTTAATTGTTAAATAATAAGCAATTGTTTTTAATTAATTTTTATTTACTAGTGCTTTGTTAGTCCTGTTTGATATATGACATTAGATATTCTAGTAATTATTGTATAACATGTGTTTCTCTTACAAGGGAATCTTTTAATCTTAAGTTGGCTTCTCGTAACAAGACCTACACTATTCGATAGCCCTTCAAAAACTATCCTAGAAACCGTTTTCAATTTTCCCAAAATGACACTTGTCACGGTGTAGCGCGCGCTTTTATTTAACATGTAAAATTCGGAAAACTGGACAACCGCATTGTAAGCAATGGATTGCGGCAATGAAAATGTACTCGTATGGCCGAGTGCATCTGCTCACAATTTTTTTGATTTTTTTGCTTTCTCTGGTTCGACTCCCCCGAGGAACAACACGATTTTTAAAACTATTTGTGTGAAATTATTGTTTTTTGTCGTTTATATCACGTTGGAAAGTCATTTGCGCGTCTAAAAAAGCTATAGGGTAAGTTCGCCGGTTGTCGGTCAGATAAAAAACAGTTCCCGTTTTCGGCCGTGGGGGTCTAGATTTATAACAGAAAGTCACAACAGGAAGTTGAAGTATTATAATTAATACTAATATAAATATGACTGTAACTAGGCAAATAGCGCCTCACAAGTTTGTTTGACAAGTCGTGTTTTATTACTGACTGGACGAGAACGGCCATATTTACCCTATATACCCTGATTAAACATTTTCATTGCCGCAATCCATTGCTTATAGTGCGGTTGTCCAGTTTTCCGAATTTTACATGTTAAATGAAATCGCGTGCTACACCGTGACAGGTGTCATTTTGAGAAAATTGAAAACGGTTTCTAGGATAGTTTTTGAAGGGCTATCGAATAGTGTAGGTATTGTTACGGGAAGCCAACTTAAGCTTAAAAGGTTCCCTTGTTAGTTTATCTCCAAATCGTCAGTCCCTTGCCACAAATGTGACTAGGGACTGACGGAGCGGCCAATAAAAGTTTAACAACATCCATACATTTTATTTTAGTATAATAATACAATTTTTCATCAGTCCTTAGCCATATCTATCAGTACCTAGATGCCTAAATTTACAAAATTTTATTTTTTTTGTAACATTTTTCAAAAAGTGACGGGCCCTGTTAAGTATGATATAATAACTTACTTAATCACGTTATACTCAGCGTCCAAAACATGTTAGGGACAAAAACTTCTTAAAAGTTACGCAAATTTTATGGAATTATCCATATACAAACGAAAGTATTTAACTAGACTTTTTTGGATAACTTGAATTATTTTTAGTTTTCGTTTAACTTCGACTTATCGGGGTTGGACTGTATCAATTTAATCTTAAGAGGACTGGACACCGAGCTAATTCACCGTTTTTCTTCTAGCATCGTTATTACTGATGCAATTATAATGCGGTTTTCGGCATTTAAATTCTATTTGTATATGGAATAGGGGATGTAGGCTA
The DNA here is from genome assembly GCA_036325965.1 of Sinopyrophorus schimmeli. Taxonomy (NCBI): domain Eukaryota; kingdom Metazoa; phylum Arthropoda; class Insecta; order Coleoptera; family Elateridae; genus Sinopyrophorus; species Sinopyrophorus schimmeli. The sequence continues at coordinate 6,121,317 of JARFIZ010000001.1, forward strand.
AAAATTTTAAAAAGTCATAAAAAGGGACAAAACTTTTTACTGGATTAAAAAAATTAAAAAATAATCCACATCCCATACGTAGAATTTTAAAATAAGACTCTTTCATAGGAAATTTTTTTTTATTAATCCAATTGTTAATGAATGAGAAGAAAAACCGTGATTTTTACCGATTGGGGGCGCTCCTGTCAGCATAGCGCATTTAAAAGGTACTTGCATACTTTGCAACGCTGTTTGAAAGGCGAGACTTTCAGAGATTATGATAAATACAACAAGCGGTAAATTTCTTTAAATCACGTCTAGTTGCATTTATAGAGTCTATTTATTCATTACCTTTTCTGTGTTTAGTTTATTTCTTTTGCATTTATTGTAACTTTTGTGTTTACTGCGTTCAACATATTTACTACATTTATTATTGCTTAATATCTTTATTACCTTAATTGTATTAATTTATTATTAAATTTTAATTAAATTTACTAATGGGAAAATTTAAAGCTTTGTAAAATAAGCACAAGAGCTTATCTATTAAACGAAAAAGTAAGAGAAATGATAGGCTACGCGTTAGGTATGAGTCATTCCATATGAAATCAACAAATTTGAATTACAAAGTGTGCCGCATGATTTTTAATTTTAATAAAAAAAATAGATGATTTTTGTGTCGCCCAAAATGCTAAATCGCCACCATTTATTTTTTTTATTGTATAACTTCTGATCAGTACCCATCCGAAGTCAAAAATTGGGTCAATTTCATACTTGTACATAATGGGCTCTAGCTTTTTATTTAGAACAGGTATTGAAATGGTTGATACTTTATTTGAAATGGTCATAAATGTGCATTTTATATATTACAATAAAACTGAACTGGAACAATTAGGAACAAGATGGTGACTCTTCGAACTTTCTACAATATTTTCTCATTCTTACGATATTTGTTGCATATTAAGGGTTGATTTTTTTTTACAATAAAGTACTAACTTTTGTGATAGCGTGACATAATTGTTATTGTCCTAAAATTAAATCTTCTAAAAAAAAATTGTGAAAATTGATAATTTTGAAAAATACTCTCTTTGACCCCAAAAAACCCATGTGAAGGAAAAAATAAAAATCTGATAGTTTCAGAAAATATAGTCAATATCTTCATTAATTATATCCAATTAGTGCCATTCTGTTATTTTCACTTTTTTAGGAAATATGGTTTTTTTAAGTGCTACTTTTACAAATAAATATGAAAATAATCTGGGAGTTTGTTAATTTATGGAAGCTTTATACCTTATTTAAACTATTAGAATTATGTCAATTTATTATAAAAATAATCAAATAAAATCCTAAATTAACTAAATAAACTACCCTGTTATTTTAATGTTTATGTTATGTTACGTGAGTGCTAATGCTGTTTATTTATCGTCTTTCATTAACAAGTTACACATATTCTGCAATTTATTTATAATAATGGAGTCTTCAATTGGTGTTTTCAAAAGATAAGATTGTCACAAGAATATTTATTCCATAGCATCATGGTTGAAAGCAGAGAGCAAGATAAGTGAAACTGATAAAATTCTTCTAATTAAACGTACAGGTATTACATACATCAATAATGTTTGTGAAGTGTTGATAAATAACTGATTTTGAAAATGTTGACTTTTATTTGATTATTTTTATCATAAATAAGTTATAAAACTTCTATAAGTTATCAAACTCCCAGATTATTTTCATATTTATTTGTAAAAGTAGCACTTTTAAAAAAATCATATTTCTCAAAGAAGTGAAAACAACAGAATGGCACTAATTGAACATAATTAACGAAGATATAGACTATATTTTCGGAAAATTATCAAAGGAGTTGTCGGAATAAGACAAAAGGTTGTCCGATTTTGATGAAATTTTTGATTCATATATGTAGAGCTTGGTGTTTATAATAATCACAGAAAAAATTGTGACGTTAAACTGACATCGATTAATTTCTTTGGTCGGGTTGTGTTTCAGGTTTTGGTTGTGGTTTAGGTTCTGGTTCTGGTTCTGGTTGCGGTTCTGGTTGTGGTTGCGGTTCTGGTTACGGTTCTGGTACTGGTTCTGGTTGAGGATCCGGTTCTGGTTCTGGTTGAGGGTATTAACCTCGGGTTCCCTTTGATATCTAAATTTTATCTTAAACTATTCCTAAAGAGCTTTCAGAATCATTAATGAAACTAACGGGAACTCGAGGTTAATACAGTTGGAATGGCATTTCTTATTTATCATAACATAGAATAACTAGCTAATCATGATTTAAGTCACAAGTTACCATGCAAATAAGATGCAGTCATATCCACTGATTAATAATCAGAAAGAAATTTTTAATTATCATTTGCCGATAAAAAGTTATGACAACTTTTGTATTCAATCTTGTTATGCCCTTGGTGGACTTCCTCTCTACATATCAACAGTGTTAATGTTTTTCATCAACAATTTATTAGTCCTATTAATCATTTTTGCCAAAATATTATGTTTAAAATACTTAAATTCTTTAATCCGACAACTCCTTTCACAATTTTTTGTTCGTAGAAGATTTTATTCTAAGACAATTATGTCACGATATCACAAGAGTTAGCACTTTATTGTAAAAAAAACAACGCTTAATATGCAACAGGGTTGACACAGGGTTCAATCAAATATTGTAAAAATGAGAAAAAAATGTGGATATTTCGGATGGGCACTATCTTGTTCCTAATTGTTTTAGTTCAATTCTAATGTATTATATAAAATGCACATTTATGACCCTTTAAAATAAAGTAACAACCATTTCAATAGGTACCTGTTCTAAATAAAAAGCTAGAGCCCAATATGTACAAGTATGAAATTGACCCAATTTTTGACTTCGGATGGATACTGATCAGAAGTTATACAATAAAAAATAAATGGTGGTGTTTTAGCATTTCTGGCACCACAAAGATCATCTACAATTTTTTTTATTAGAATTAAAAATCATGCGGCACACCCCATTTTTTGATTTCATATGGAATGACCCGTATATATAATTTTTTATACAAAACATATTGCATTCTTTTTTGTTAGATTTTGTATAAATAATTATTTATTAATAATTGTAATTATTTATAGGCATTAGTAGTAAAAAGATATTTTTTTATTACAATTCAAAAATATTATATAATTATGTATTATACTTCATTAAAACTGCAGACTGAAAGCAGCATAAAAAATGATTCGAATTAAATGAAATAGAAGAAATGCGTAAGTATTTTAAAGTAGTGAATATCTAAGATTGTAATGTTTCCGGAGATTCAATGCTGAGGATTTTCATTGCGAATTCGATTCCTTTGCAATGTTGCCACGGACTTACAACCCGTCGATTACTACTAGAATTACGTTTTATGTAGACAGTTTTGTTTAAGTAGAATTGAATAGGTGACACAAAACGAAACAGTGCATTTCTTAATCGGCGCGTTTGCTTCGAGCAGGACTAGGGTATATCTCCCAGCGAAGACGTAAGACGAGTGTTTGTTTTCATCTGAAAAAGTCACGTGGTCCCCAGTCCTCTTAAGCGATTTCAAAATAACGTCAATTCTTTGTTATTAAGACAGTTCATGTGTGAAAATCAAAATTACCTTTTAGACACATTTTGAATATTGAGAGAGAGTTCATTAATGTTATTTGGATTGCTTTTAAAAAAAACGTTTGATAGATTACAGATAAAAGAAAAATGTAGTGCCTGATGATAGTACAAGGCTCACTAATCTGTGCTAAATAAAAACAAATTAATTCACACAATTTTTTTATTGAAAACAGTTTAAAATTATATCAAGCAGAAAACCTACCTGATAATATCGTAATAATACTATTTTTAACATTTAATGTAGTGGCAATAATATTGGTCGTATGCAGTCAGTATTTCATAAAGGTTTTGTTGAAAATAATAATGTTTTATGTATTTGTCCAAAATGCAGAAATCATTTTACTGACCTGTCATAATTATGATATGTTAAACAATTCAATATTTCAATAATTAGTTTATCTTATATAATATAGGCACGTTTAATAATTTCGCGATTTAAAAAACTTTCAAACAGAGCGCACATAAAAAAGTATGAGGTTAATTTGTAAATTTATTTATAAAATGCACAGTAAAATAAAGTGTATATTTTAAAAGAAAATTGCACTTTAAAATGGAAGTCAGTAAAGATGGGGTAAACTTAATTAGTTAATTTGAATAGAGAGTTGTTATTTCATACAACTGTGAATTTATGAAGAGTTAAGTGACCGTTCATTCTCGCCGAGCGAGGTTACCCAAGCAACCACAAGAATTGAACGATTAAACTCCACAAACGTATCATAATTCTACAAAATCCTGTAACATTTTTTATTTTTATGTTATTTATTGTACAACGTATATTAATAATAAATGTAATAATTTGTATAATGTGTACTTTAAATTTGTTCTATTTAAATGCTTAAATAAAATATTAAGTCCAAAAATGTACTATTACATATTATTTAATATTAGGGAATAATTAATATTGTTATATTATTATTTGTATTTATTTAATTTAAAATATGTAGGGGCCGAGCAGCACAACTTCAAAGCCAGCTGCGAGGAATCATAAACTCTGAGCGTCGCAAGTTCGCAGAAAATTAAAAAAAAAGCTGTAGAATTTAATTTATTTCATGTGTTCTTAGTTTACCAGACATGCAACATATACGCATAACATTTTTAGGGATCTCATAAATTTTATTGTTCGAAGTCTTGTACCCCTGATATGTCTTTTTGCATAAATAATATTTAAACTTGAACGTTCTAAATTAACTTTTATGAACTTTATAAGTTATTAAAAAAAATTGACTTGAATAAATGTACAAATTTTTAAATATGCTCGTCAAATAATTTTTATTCTAATGTAACAATATGCATACATAATTAAAAACATTTCTTTTTTTTTTTGAAAAATAAATACACAATTAAAAAGAATTGCTTTCATTAGATACAAGTTAGGGAGCTAAAATCTCGACTTCCAGTTACAGACGTCACTTAGATTTGTTTGATCGGCATTATTTATATTGCATTATTCTTCGTCTACCCAATCTGAAGCACCCCTGACAAACAGAACTTGGCCTGAGAGTTCATTAATTTTCCAGCGAACAGCTGTGAAGGCAGCTCTTGTGTTGCTTGCGTATCCTGCCTCCTAGATTTATGTCCATTGCTGGAGGACAGAGCAATCAAACTCCCGCTGTGAATCAGCTGGGGTTTGCCTAGTGGAACTTTAGATTTCTTATGACCGAGTTATTTCTAGGTGCCCAATTTTTATAGGTAGGTTTTATAAATAAAATCGCGAGGCATTTCGCAGAGCACACCTTCAATTGTAATTAAGAAAATGGTCGTTAAAAGACAAAAACCTATAATTTAAATAAGAGCTTCATTTTAAGCTTTAAAGCTTCCTGCTGTCGATATAAAACACATTGCTACAACAAAATAAAGAAAATCCTACCTACATTTGAAGACAGTATTGCAAAGAAAACGAGGAATGCTGAAGTATTTATCACTCAAGAGTAATGAATGGTTCTTCAATGCATTCAATTACTTAAATAGGAAGGTATTTTATGTAATTATTGTATTCTAAAGTATTTCGAACTAGCAAATTAATTCAGCATTAGTCAAGCATTTTAATCTTTCGTCTTCCTTAACATTAATGTTAAACCTTTATTTACATTCAATTTTTGTCAGAAATTTTTGTTCAAATCGTATATGTACTAGCATTACATTGGAATATAAATATCTCTTTAATTAAAATCAAGTTAGTTATTTATAATTAAAAAAACTTGCGTTAGCTAAAGACGTTACCTAATGCATAAATTATGATTTTCTTGTATTTGGGTTTCAATATTATTAAATTTATAAAAAGATTAATTTTTTATTAATCCAAGAACATTATAACCGATCAAATTACAATTAGATAGATATGTAGATGTTTAGATAAAGTTTTTAAGTTACAGGGTGTCTCAAATTCTAAGTCCTGTGTTGTTCGTCAATAATTGCACAAAGTTAAGAAACTTTTATCGTTTAAAACTAAATACCTCCAAACAAAGTGACCAGAGTCACTAACTTGGAAAAATTTACGTTTGGTACAAAAATAGTTAACCCATAAAATTTTAATTTGCCCAGTTTTTATAAGCTAAGTATGTTACAAATAGTGTTTACTTCGTTTATAACGTACATCCGATCGTCGCAACCGACTACGTGGTCCTCACCAAAATATGTGTCCTTATAATTTATCATTATATAACATCCTTTTCATAAGATACATTTAAGTTATAAATTTCAATATTTATAACTCTTAAAATTGTTTTGCTGTGCTCTACGTTTCTAACATCAGCTACGGGACAATCCCATCGTACCTGAATGTTTAATACTAATATATTACTATGAGTTCTAGATTCCGTATTTGGCTTTTGCAATATTGCTAATTAAATCATGCAGTCGGGTCATCAAAATTGTAACTAAATATAGTGACAATTTAAACCATAACACTTTGAAATCTAAGTACAGTGTAACCTGAATAACTCAAACCTCGTTAAGTTGTAAGTCTTACTAAGACAAAGGAAAAAACCACTCCTTCCGTTGAAACCACGATATAGTTATAAAGGTATACTATTGCGCATGGTAACTCTATCTCTCTTGCACAATGTGACGTCTTGTGTATTGTATTTCTGGCAATCCTCATAAGAAATAGATGTAGATGTTATAATTTGCTAATAGAAAAACTGAAAATTATACATTTTTATGTTAAATATTTCTACAACAGGTTTTATCCAATAAAAAAACATTAGGGGGAAAGTGGCATGAAACAGCCAAGTTTTGAAAAAGCCATTATCAATTACGCGGTAGTTTTCATACAAATCGTTTATGTATTATTATTTTAAGATAGCAACACTAGCCAGATATCCCCCACAAAAATTTGACCGTTCACCGTCAATAAACGGCGCCGATACGACGTATTGAAAATTTTGTCGTCAAAAAGTAAGGTTTTGAGTTCAGTTTATTTGTTTTCTAACGCCTATACGTACAAAACTAATAATAATATGATTACACTATAATTTTATAGATATATTAGGCCTTCTAATAACGTATATATTTTGTAGACTAATCTTTGATTTCATAGTAATTTTCGAGATTTTGTTTCTTGAGAGAATATGTTTTGAAATAGCCGGACTGCAGTGTAATGAAAAAGCCACCTTTTAATTGCATAAAATGCAATAATAATTGTAGTAACAGCAATCAAGAGTGGTACCGATTCAAAATTGTAATGGTTGGGCATATAAATCCTGTGGCGTAAAAGGGAAATTGCATTATTTTTGCTAAAAACGTTTTTAAGTTTTTGCAATGATTGATCTCAAACGTCAAATTTTTTGACAGTTTCTTAGATTTATGTAAGTAAATATTTTATCGAGAGTTTGCGTTATTTAAAACGTTTTATAATTATATAAGATCTAAAATTATAGCTTAAGATTATTATTAAATAATATCTTCGTTAATGTGCAGTTTTAATCTTGTAATCAGAACATGGCTTTTTCAAAAATTGGGTTGGCTGTTTCAATACCTATAGGTTATGAAAAAGCCAAATTTTATTTTATTTATAAATGATTAAAAGTCGAAAAATATCGTAATTTTGAAAAATGTTTTATGACATTACGTACATAAATGCATGAACAATTACAGATTTAAAAAAAAAAATTATTTATTTATGTCCTTCTATATTATTTATTCCTTTTTTTAAAACTGGCTGTTTCATGCCACTTTCCCCCTAATTTATAAAAAAATTAATTATGGAAATCTGTACTTGCCGGAAACTTCTGGGTTGACAATTGTCGTTTATGTAAACGCTTTTTAAAATGTTTATATAATAACGATGGAAGCGATGGAAGCAAGAAATTTGAGGGATGGAGAATGGGAAAATCCACAGAAATGGAGAATCTGGCTAAAAGAAGGAAGGCAGTGAAACACTGTATATATATATATATATATATATATATAAATAACATCATGAATACATGTACAGTCAACCCTCCTATAACGCGGTGAGTGCGTACCGCGTTCTATGGAAACCGCGCTATAAGAAACTCAGAATTAGTACAAATCACATCATTCGTACCGCGTTATATGGAGACCAAAAAATACAAAAGACAAGATAAATTATAAATTATTTTTATTGAATTGAAGAGTTCATATAAGAATATGATAAAAAAAATGAAACAAAACCAAACTAAAAAACTGTTTTCCAACAAAAACAGCTTACTTGGTTCATTCTGTTTCTCTAGCATTTTCAATTTACCTTTAAGCTCGCTTATTTCTGTGTCATGCATCTTACATAAATAACCCAGTTTCAAAATATATTTTTTAATTGGATCTCTTTATCCAAATAAAAAAACGTTTTGTTTTAAATTTAAACTTTGATCATTTTTATTAGATATCGTATTTTCAAGCAATCAAATCTGTAGTTTTGGTTCACATTAAAAAATAAAATTGTTGATATTTAATAACTTACCATTTTTAAAATTTATATTATTTTCTCACCAACAAGCAACTAACCATTTCTTAGATAAATCGGTGTTATTAGGAAATCGAAAATACTTAATTCTAAGATAACCGTAATAGCATGGTAAAATACCGAAATTATGTAGAAAATACAATATTTGCAACATATATATTTGAGAGTAATAATGTTGGTACTCCTGAACATATCTAAAGATTGTGATTTATTAATATTAATTTAATAAATGTATTTTAGAAAATTTATCCATTACTTTTGAGCATTTTTATAGAATTTAGAAAAGTATATGCAACAAAAAATGCTAGAATAGAAGAACGTATTTTATTTTCTTATACCAGCAATCAACCACGTGTCAAGTTGTTGAATTAAAACTGATATTTGAGTTGATTACTTTGAGCACTACGAAACAAAACAGAGCAGATTTTGTTGTTTGTTTTTTTTTTTCTATAGAATGTAATCTATTATTGACGGACACAATACAAATTAACTTTTGTTACGTTCAAAGGGACGAGCAAGCTGAGAGTTTTTTTTAAAAGCGGAAACCAAAACAGCATCTTACAAAGTTTACTAAGTGCAAAGGATTTTTAATTAGAAACTCTTCAAAATTCTTTTAAACATACATTTTAAAGGCGTTAAAACAAAAGGACTGTATTTAAAAGGCAGACTTTACGTTTTGTAATACCTTTAAAAATATTTAATTATAATTAATAATAACTTTATGTATAAATTTTCTTAAACGAGCATAAACTGAGGACATCTAGAATGTACTATAACATATTCATTGTTGTAGTGCAAGTCTAAAGTTAAAATTAGAAAGGAGCCAATGGTGATGGCATTAAACAAGTCAAATTGAAAATTTAATTATAAGCCGTTTTTACAAATACGTAGGTTTTCTTAACTATAGCTATAGCTATAGCAGCATTAATAAAAACAATAAATAGATAAATAATAAATAATATTATTATCTATTATATTATATTATATATTAATAATAAATAATAATAAAAATGAATATTTGGTCGGTTTACCCTATTAACACAAACGAAAAAACAAAGTATAACAAAAGTACAAAATATAACAGAAACAATAATTAGAGAGAAATAATGATAAATGTACACACAATAATGGAATAGAATAAACCATAAATGGAAATCATAAAGTAGAAAATAAAATAAAAGACATCCACGGATGTAATGGGGAAACGGCATAAAAAAAACTGCTTCAACTAAACACAAGTCAAGAACAAAGGATCCATAAGTTCAAAATTAGACCAATTAATATACATTTTATACAATTCATAATAAATCTTAGGCGCCCCGTGTATTCTATTATACATACATTTATATTCCATATAGAAATGAGGGTAGAAACGCTATTGTAAAAATGACTATAGTAATTAACCTATTCAACATGGAAATGTAAAAAATTATAACTTTAAGTGCATCTATGAAGTGATAATAGACGTCGTCCATCGTTGTTGCAATTTCAAAAAAAATATCAATTTAAATAAAATTTATATTACAAAAATTTGTAAATAAAAAGTATTTGTTTCTAGTTCTGATAGTCCGTTCATCAAATATCTACTACAGGTTTCCCCAAGTTGTCTCCAGCTACTTCGATCTGTGATTTTATCTCACTCTACCAAATCAAGTTATTGTGCGTAAGTTATTTGACCATCTCATTTAAAAAATTATAGTGTGTGGAAAATTACGCGGTTAAAATTAAAATTTTTTTTGTTATTATGTTAGAAAATATAAGAGGTTATAATAGACAGCAGTTTTTCGAGGTGTTTTCAAAATAATGCAGTATATTGATTTGTTAGAATTAGTATTACGCAAAACGATGTGTAGCAGGCATCGTCGCTTATACATGCTACTCACTATGCGTTGGTTTGATTCATCGATGCGCTAACTGGCAAATGGTGAATTATTGTACGTTTCATCGTTGCAATTCTATATGCGCCAATGCGTACGGATTCACCAATAAATTGGTTAATTTGATTATTGGGCAAATTATGAAAACAAATACCACGAACCGGAAAACTGTATTGGAATGTAAACTCATTAATTTGGTAGTGCGCCGCACAGTGGGACCCAAGTAAAAATAATTTATTCCAGAAAGTTTGGAGCTTTACTTCAGTTCCTAGTTTTTTGTTCTCGTTATTTGTCTAAGAAAACAGTTCAAAAACGTTTTTTTCTGTTAGTTTTTTATTGTGACATTGAAAGATTTCTTAATTTACATTTTATTACATGACCAAAAATTGGTCATTTTCAATTAAGACATTTATTTTTTTGTGTGGCCTTTATTTTCGTAGGTAAGAATATGAATTAATTAAATATTTGATTTTAAGCTGTTAGGGCAATCCGTTTTCAAGTTATGAATATTTTCCGCTTTATGTGCATTTTGTCCCATTGTGCGCCGGTGCATCTTCTACACTACAGGCGAATAAACTTTGTTCATAATGGAAGAATTGTAAACGCACTGACGAAATGCATTAAGGCATTAAGACCGGTCATCCATTGGAAGCGTAGTCGCGCGACTCTAATCCCATTAAACAAAAACTGCGTCCACTGCAAGCGACTAAGAGCGAACGGATACAGTCGACTGCATGCGACTGGCGACCGATCGCTCTAGAATGAAATTAGTCGCTTGTAAACGCCTGTGTTACTATGGTATGGTTTTTTCAAAACGGAGATTCTGAAAAAAGATTGATTAGTGCTAGTAGTTAGAAATTCCCATTATGGAATATGAAAAACAAACGATATCATTCAACCAACATAATCTTTTTTTTTTACGCTGACGAGCTCTCAAACACCTCATTATGTGATGTTGCTCCAAGAGGTACACATCTTGTCAGTCCATTTTAAGCGTATATGCGCTACCACCTAGTCGCACGACTACGCTTCCAATGGATGACCGTCCTAAAAGTACTGTGTAATAGGTCGTTTCATCAAAGTACGTGAATTAGTAAAATGCACAGACGAATCTCATCATAAATCATATAACGAACGTAACAAATGTGGCGAGGGGTATGTAAAAGGTTGTCCACTCCTGGTTTAAACAGTTACAAATTTTCGTTTCATAATACTGGGTTAGTCTCGCTACGAAAAATTTTACTTTTCATGAAAAGTATTTACATTTATTTATTCTAATTAATAATAATTATTAAACGTTTTTTCTTTTTGATAATGTTATTCTGTATTTATGAAAACATTACAATTAGTTTACTATACTATAAATATATTTAAAAACATACACACTTGTTAAATATTGCCGTATCAATGAATTTACTACAATCGTGGTACATATAGCTTTGTGAAAATATTTGAAAAGACGGCATTCAAGTTGCAAAATTTTATTACAGAAGTTATTCTAACGTAGCAACGTGTGAACGCATTTACATTTAAACAGTAGCACCATCATTTTAATACAATGTAACAGTTTGCATCGTTGGAATATAATTCCACGAACAGAAATTTATCAACTGGATTAATAATAAAGTTCTTTCATTTCTTAAAATGAGTAGATACCAAATAAGAAAAATGAAATAGGATTTCTTTGTTACAAAAGAATGGCGTTCGCAGCCCATATAATAATGATAAGTAGTAATGTACAGCTTTTGGTGATAATTGGATAATTTCCTTTTATTACTTTGAAATTTTTGTAGTGATGATATTTGTTTAAATATATATAAATCTTAAATATTTTCAGCAAATTATTTGTAAATGTGGGACAATTGACCACGATCACTCTTAAAATTTCAGAATAAGTTTTATTACGATATGCACTAATAAGCGACTATTTCTTTCCGAGTCGCATGTTTAATTATTATAGGAAGAGAAAATAAGACACCTTAATATTAATATTTAGTGGTTCTTTTTAAATAATATGACACATGTTTTTTAGTTATTTCTGAATTTTGTTGATCAATAATGAAGCAATGTAAATAAATGTCCAATAAAAGTTTTTGTAGGAAATTTAATGATCAACCAAAAAAGTTTCCTATAATTTTTTGATAGATCAACCTTTTCAAAAGTTAAAGTTAAAATCATGTAACAATTTATATTTTTTCGAGATTCTCAGCGAAACTACTAGACTAATTACAAAATATTGTTGGTTATTTTATAAATCATTTTCGGTACTTTACGTAAGTATTAAGAAATACCTTACTTAAATATTGGTCTTTTCGCTAATAATTTTAATGAATGTGATAATTAATTCCAATTCAAAAGCAACTTTTTTGGCAAACAATAAATTTGCTTAAGTTAAAAATTTCGTGAATGAGATCATTTTATAGCAGTTCAAATGCTTTACAAAAAAAACCTATATTTTATGATTACTCTAGTAGTTTTGATGTTGATCTTAAAAAAAAGTGAATTTTTACATGATTTCAAACTTAACCTTCAATAACTTTTGAAAGAGTTTAGGTAAGAAAAAAATTATAAAAGACCTGTTTGTAGAGCATTAAATTGCTTATAAAAATGTTTCGGGCATGTACATTGTCGCATTATTGATCTACAAAATTTAGATATAACTATACTCTGTCCGGCCAACAAAAATAGTTAAGCCACTCCCACAAATGTGCGCTAAATTTAAATAGAATTTTTTCTATAGGCTTAATTTTTAAAGCACATAACACAAGCAACCATATTATGTTCTGCAAGAACGGGGACAAACTTGATCTCTGCATTACCTATTCAGCTGAAAAAACAGTATTTTTAAATACGATTTTTAAAAACGATTAATTATTGATTGAATTATTGACGAAATGTCAAAACTACTTATCAGGTTAGAAATTCATTAGATCCATAATGATTAACATCATTATGGACCAAGCTGGGGTCCTTCCTCCACCTAGAAAACGAACCGCCCAACATTTTTCGGTCGAAGACAAAGAACGTGTTTTGAACATCTTTGAAGTTTATACTAAAGAAAACTCCGCTAACTAAAACACAAGTTGTCAAGTATACTACAAAAGCAGCAAGTAATTTTTATTTTTATATTGCACGGGCAGGCTTATGGTACGTCAAAGTACTCCTCTGTTGAGGTATTTTTGGTTTAATTGTTAATGTATTAGTTTATTATTATCATCATCTATATTACTTATATGTATTATTTAGGATGAGTGTCTCAAGTGTTTTTAAAATTCTTCATGAATATCAGGAAACACACGAGCTTCTGGCACTAAAAGGATATCACAGATCACGGGGAATTTGGACAACATTGATGATGAAACTAAAATTGCCATTCGACGGTTGATTCATTCTTTTTTTGAAAGAAATGAACCACCAACCCTGGATAAAATATTAGCGGCATTACAGTAAATGGAACATCTACCTCAATATAAACGGACTACTCTGAGCATTTTGATTAAAGACCTTAGTTTTCGGTAAGTAAATCACTTTTTAATTTCTCAATGTTCTAATGTGATTGTGTTTTGGCATTATAAGTTCTCAAAAATATCACGTAATAGTGTCCTTAAAGAAAAGAACGAGATCATCGCCTGGAGGCGACGTTTCCTGCGAGAGATACGAAAATACCGGAAAGATGGCAAAAAATTGTACTTTTTAGATGAAACTTGGGTAAATGCCGGCCATACTGTTAGTAAAGTATGGAAGGACACAACAATTCTCAGACCAAGGCAAGCTTTCATAGAGGAATTAACCACGAGGTTAAAAGATCCATCGGGCAAGGGAAGTCGCCTTATAGTCCTTCACATTGGTTCTGAAGATGGTTTTATTGAAAATGGTTTGCTATCTTTTGAATCAAAGAAATCTGGAGACTACCATGTAGAGATGACTGGTGACGTTTTTGAAAACTCGTTTTTTACACATTCTGGGACGCCTGGCTGAAAATTGTATAATTGTGATGGATAATGCTTCTTATCACAGTAGAAAAATGAAGAAAATTCCTAATTCTGCCACAAAAAAAGCAGACATACAAGCTTGGTCCATTATTTACAAATCCGATATGGTCAAAGCCGAACTTCTGGAGCTCGTCCGACAGGTTTTCATTATACCAAAATATGCAGTGGACGAAATGGCAAAAAAACAGAATCGTACGATTTTGCGATTACCTCCATATCATTGCGAGTTAAATGCGATTGAACTAATATGGGCTCAAATAAAAGAGAAGTTGCAAGAAAGAATACTACATTTAAAATAAAAGATCTTCACCAATTATTTACACACGCCGTCGGCAATGTTTCTGTTGAAAATTGGAAGAATGCCATTCGCCATACTCAAGATGAAGAAGAAAGAATGTGGCAGGTTGATATTGAAATGGACATTACAGTAGAGTCGCTAATAATTAACGACAATAATGATACGTCCTCATCTGAATCAGATTTAAATTAAATCTTTGACCTCCATATTTTTTAATTTAGAATTATATGTAGGTACACTTGAATTCACAAAAAAACCTATTTTGGTCACCAATTCATGGTCGAGTTACGCATAACGTTAGGAATTCCACCTGTTTATACTGCCGCAATTTTTAATTATTACCAAGAA
Organism: Sinopyrophorus schimmeli; assembly: GCA_036325965.1. NCBI lineage: Eukaryota > Metazoa > Arthropoda > Insecta > Coleoptera > Elateridae > Sinopyrophorus > Sinopyrophorus schimmeli. The sequence continues at coordinate 6,136,360 of JARFIZ010000001.1, forward strand.
ACTTTGCTTTCGGTGGATCACGCATAATTTGATTAGTATTTGATAATTTGATATATTTGTCTTTTGTTATAAATAAATCAATTTAAATCTGCTATATTTATTTTGACCCCCATTTAACTTCTTCAATCCCCCAAAATAAATTACATAATTTTTTGAATTTCTCCCCCGTTTATTAATTTGTATCGTGTAAAACTGGGCACTGCATACATTGGTTCAATTTAGTGGGGCGTGGCTTAATTATTTCTATTGGCCGGATAGAGTATAATAGTATATTGTACAACTAGTGCGTTATGTTGTCGATTGCCCACGATAGCGAAGGTAAGCGCACGAGCGAAGCGAGTGCGCTTATTCGCTCGAGTGGGAAATCGACAATATCGCACTAGTTGCACATAATATTTCTTATTACGAATTTTAATGTATTAATCAATATGAGTATAAATTTTTTAAATGTCAACCTCACTTTTTTAATATTGACACTTTTAATTTTAGCAGTTTTTGCGTGCGACAAGGATAATTTGCGTGCGATACGTATAATTTGCGTGCGCCAAATAAACTTGTCGTCCTCAAATTAGTTTAAATTAAAATGGGAAAATAGCTCTTTTTCAACCGCAACAAATACCAATTTGTTTTTTAAATACTTACATTCTTCCAATTTTGAGTTATGTTTATTTGGCCAAATTTAAGACCTTTGGTGTTATGAAACAGTTTCAAATACGGTGCTGCATTCATATTAGCACGAACAATATGAGCAGCTTTTTTTAATGCCCTCCAAATGGTAGATTTTGACACATCCAAGTTAATTTGTCGTTTTATTTCATTGCAACTAACCCTAGAATTTAACGCACAATTTACAATATTTGAAATTTAACGACTTGATAACTTATTGGGCTCCCCAGGGCGTATTTTGGTGCCATATATTGCTGTATTTTGTAAATAATTGTAATCAATCTAGGATAACGTTTTAAACGATAAGAGATTTCACGATTATTAAGTTTTTCTTCACTTACAACACTAGTTTAACCCTTTTCATAGTCAGATAAAGCTTTCCGCTTTGGCATAATCAAAAAATTAAATATTAAAAAACTAAAACGTACTATTAACAGACTTACAACAACGTGAGGTTATACTTATTAAACGGCTCTATAATGCATTTTATCTATTTTTTGGTATAAACAGATGAACAATTTTTTTTGTTTTAATTTTGTCGAAGTTCTTTTTATGCTGAATTTAGTGGCATTAATAATTTTTTTGAGCGGAAAAGTGTAAGAATAAAATAAAATTTGACTGAGGTTATACTTTTGAAACGCACTTTATTTGTGCACTTTGTGATTACATTGTGAGGTACTTGATAAATAAAGTTTAAAATTAATGTTTTTGAATCCTCAGGATTTGGCTACGAATTTTTTCAGATTTTTGGATGTTTTTGATTATAGTTGTATGCATTGTTACTAAACCATGTCCCAATCGGGACAAAGGGTCTAATATTAATGTTTACACGGAGAAAAAAATATCCTTATAAGAACTATCCGTGTCGCTATTTTAGCTATACGTAGTATATCTTTCACAGGGATACGCCGTATAGCTAATTTAGCTATCCAGAGTTTCCTTATTGCGGATATTCAAAGTGACATTTCGTCAGAACAACGATTCGATTGGCTAATTTAGCAATAGGGCGTATCCCTGTGAAAAATAACTATACTACGGATAGCTATAATAGGGATACGGATAGTTATTATAAGGGTACCATTAATAGGTGCCTTTGAGGTTACGTTAGATAGTTGTTATAACGATATTTTTTTCTCCGTGTATGTATAGTTTTTGTTGAACACAGGAAATTATCAGTCTTTTCTATGTTTTCTACATTATTATATCTCGACCTTCCGTGACCAAATGTTACCTTCGCTCCAAAGACTCGTTTAGGTCAATTTCTTTATGTTTCAACCAATATGGATATTTTTTTTGCATTTTGCGTTTCTTAGCAACCGTTCTATTTTAACCGCTCAAAATGTTTTTTCGCTATAATTTCGTTATTTATGAACCGATTTCTATCATTCTTGAACTAAACAGAAGAGCGAAGACTTTCTCACTAAACCAAAGGTCATACTAGACGCCGAAGGCACTAAACGCGTAGCGTTTTAGCCACGCGTCCACTGTTGTCGCGCGCGGTCCAATACAAAATCGCTACGCGATTTTGTCTAGCATAATTCGCGAAGCGAATTTGCTAGTTTTGCACCTCTAAAATATTTATATTTTTTACTTAATAAACCTTCACCAGTTTAGATAGGGCACCAATTTTTGTGTGCTCCGTTGCTTTTGGTAAACAAAACATATAGGATCTAAATAAAACCCTAATTTTTTGTATAAACTTTTCTACTTCACCAACATCGTATAGCCAAACAAATGCCTAGCCAACATTTTTATATTTATGCGCTAATCTGGTTTATTATTACAATATTGTCAATAATTACACTATGTGAAACGAGATACTCATTCAACATACAGTCGAACCTCGATAAGTCGAAGTTGAAGGGGAACAAAAAATAATTCGAATTATCGATATAAAAATATTAACGTTGAAATAGGTAAGTCCTAGGGAAACAGGTTCGAGTTATCAAAAATTCGACTTATCGAGGTTCGACTTATAGAGGTTCGACTGTACTAAATGTATACACATTCTGTTATAGTTTGTTTTTTATTTATTTCCTCGTCTCACTCTGCATTCTGCAAAATTAAGTTCTTCAACTAAGCCCACTTACTTAGAATTTTTATAAAGGTGCTATTGCACTGTAGCTAGATTGAAATTTATTCTATGATATGTTAGAATATTATTTATGAAAAGCAGCTTAAAACTGCCTTATTTAGTAACGTAGCTGTTCAACTATTTTATTAAAGAAAGTGATAAATGAATGCCTACGTATTCAGAAAATAATCTAATCAGCATAAGAAAATCTTAGAACCATGAGAGAGTATACGATGGCTCCGATTTTAAAATAAACGACGGTCATTTCAATGAAGTACCCAAAGCAAAATTTATAAAAAATAAAAGACAATCAAATACACATTTTATATTTTATTGTTAAATTATCTTTCAAATTAATTTTGTTATAATTATTTAAATAGGAGCGATGTAAATTATTTTAATGTTGGTAGTTGTAAAATTAGCAATCCTTCATAACAGTCCCGGATCTATGATTTTTCCTAGTCAGGTCAAAAACTTCACATTAGCGCCCCTCCAGTATTTGCAAAGTCAGGCGCTTTAATGAAACAATTTTTTTCGAAACATGAATTTGGCGCCTTCCTAATTGCTGCTTGGGTCAAGTACCCCGGTACCCCTTAGATCTGAAGCTCCTTAATAACCACGGAAAATCTATTATAAATTTGAAGATGTATCGACAAATATTAATAATTTTATCACACTTTTTAAACATTGAAAATGTATTCGCTTAATATACCTACACCGATGTTATGTAGTACATTATTGAATAGCGTACCAATAACGATATTGAATGGCAGGTTGAAAAGAGGATATCGTTATATTCTTATCAATAAGTTGTGACGATCGCTAAGCGTGCAGTTCTCTTATCGCAGTTGTAAGCGTCCAATCATAGTGTTATTGTGCGGCGGTAGACTCATTCTGCATGGCTTGATTTACCGAGTATCGGTACCATCTCGGATCCGCATCAACCGTAGATTGTGTTTCTTATTCTTATCATAAGACGTATTACAAGACAGCTTTATTTTATGTCGATTTCAGCACAATGCCTCACATATTCGCTTAGAAAATCTCTGATTGGGTTGCAGGATTGTCTGATTGTTGTGATACGGGAAAACACCAGAGTTCGAAATCTGATTTTTCTCAGAAGCAAATTATTCTAACCGAAATTCCATGTAATAAAATAACCTTTTCGCATACGTAGAAAGATTTAAACTACATTTATACGCAAAGAATATTGATGCATTTATTTAAACATTTGCTAAGATCCGATAAAGAATTAACGCAAATCGAATAGCATAAAGTTTTTCAGAATGTTGGGATAATTTGAAAAACATTTTATATTTCCTCTCCTATATCACCATGGATATCACAAATCACTGCTATAAATAAATAAAGAATGAGATCTAGCTTCTAATAATGTTCTTAGGCGATATCCTAAGCTCTTGGGATCTCAGAAGTTAGAACCGTTAAGGGGAGGAAACGCAATTACAATAAAGCATTGTCTACGTTTAGAACTGGGGTCGGACAATTTAATGTAATTTCTTTCATGAGGCCACAGAGTTCGGTAGGTGCGTCATAATGCCTTACTTCAACGAAAGCTTATTCTGCACCGATCCGTCGCGTCGCAATCTTACATTCCTTGAAAAACGATATGAATACAAATAAATCTATTTATCATATAATGTTACTTTAAAATATATCCGTTATATAAAAAATAATGAAGAGATATTTTTCAAGTTCTTTTTGTATAAAATTTTATTATACAATTTCTTTACCTACTCCAGATATACGTTAAAAATAAATGAGATACAGGAATTTATCAGTGGCGTGCGGTGAATTTCCAAGCAAGGAAAGCAACCTTCCAAAGATGACGATGCTCTATCGAACGCAATTTTATTAATGCTTACAACCTGCGAAGTTTTTCACGAAATTAACCAGCGAACGTTGAAACGATCAATTACTTTTACACCCAATAAGTGACAAATACGCTGCTATGCTTGTAAAATAGTAGACTGCTTTCAATTCGACAAATTACCTTTTACAACTGAACTGATATCACATACATATACAGTTTTACAAATAGGTATGTAGATAGCTCGAAATATGTAGGTCAAAGTAAGTGCATCCGAAAATAAAAAAATCAAATAAAATATTTTCTTTAAATCATGAAATCTTGAAAACAAGTACATACCTATTGCGTTTTATGTATTTTTCAATTGCTTTTTACATTAATGTAGGATTCTATTTTGTTTACAAAGGCAATAATTTTAATCTATACCTTTGGTTACTTTTAAACATCCTTTAAAAAGAATGACGGTAATCAAACTCTCAAATCGTCTCGTGACCAAACGACATACATGCTGTGTCTTCAACTTAATGTATAGAATCGTTTTTCGGCATACAGTCGAACCTCGATAAGTCGAAGTCGAAGAGACACCAAAATTAATTCGAATTATCAATAATTCGAGTAATTAAAAAAACTTAAAAATTAAATATATATTTGTGTATGTATATATCTTTTATGTGAAATGGTATTTTATATAACGTAATTAGAACTGTAAGTGGTTTAAAGCATACTTTAAAAATCTCGCTTTAAATAAGTCACTATGATTGGCTCATTTTTGATACACCATTATGGCCGTTAGCTAATTGACCAATCAGAAAGGTTAATCACTTCGTAACCATAGTTATATTAGAATAGTTTCAATTCTACCTTTTTGAAATAGGCATTTTGTAGAGAAACACTTTACAACTTGAGTTATCAAAGAATTCGAGTTGTGGAGTTATTAAAGTTTACTGTACATAAAATTTATTAAAGTGGTTAAACTGAAAATTTTCATATTATTTACAACAATTATTAAATGATAAAGAAAGATGCGCGTACCTATGCACGCCCGTGAGAAGTTATACTTCTTGGCATAACTAAATTAAATATAATTACAAATGTAAATAAATACCAGGATGTGCACATTCGAGTGAAAAGTGGCACTTTTCCGAGCGAGAAAAACAAATGAAGTGCGACGCGGAGCGGCGCGCTTCATTTTCCCGAGATCGGAATGTGCCACTTTGAGCTCGAATGTGCACACTCGATTTTCAGCACCATTCACAATATTTAGGCTAATAAATTATTCAAAAATTAATTAAATAATTTAATCGTTTTCTCTCACTCGCATCTACTAAATTCTCGTATCTTTTCGCCCACTTCCACTCATTACTATGGCAAATACGTTTCTTGAACATAAAATTCATATTTACTTTTAATTTTTTTGAAAGTGGAAAGATTAATTAAGGCAAGTCAATAAATACGAAGATGTGCACGTTCGAGCGAAAAGTCACACATTTCCGAGCGAGGGAAGCAAATGAAGCGCAACGCGGAGCGGCGCGCTTCATTTTCCCAAGATCGGAATGTGCCACTTTGAGCTCGAATGTGCACACTTCACATTAATCACGATTCACAATACTTAACTTATTTTCTAAAAAAAATTAATTATCCTAACTAATACTATAAAAGCGAAAGTAACTCTGGCTGTCTGTCTATCTGTCTGTTACCTTTTCACGCCTAAACATAAATTAGTTTTTAAATCAAATTGAAGTGCCGCCGTCAAAACAGCTTATAGTATAAAACCTTTTCATAGAATAGACCTTTTAAGCAGTAATAACACCGAACCGCACCAGTCCTTAATCCTCTCTCAGGTAGCGTAATTTTTAGAAAAGTTGTCAAATTTAACTTCGAGTCATCGACCTATTTACTAATGAAAACTTGAATTTAAAGAATTGTAAAACGCTTAGACTTATTAAATAATTCGATTTATTGACATAAAAATATTAACGTTGAGATAGGCAAATCTTAGAGAAACTTGTTCGAGTTCGAGCTATCAAAAATTCGTCTTATCGGCGTTCCACTGTATTTTCTTTATACAAGTAGCTCCGCTACAACACGGCTTCCTATGACACGGTTTCGCTATAAGGCGATTCATAAATTGCGGAAAACTTTGTAAAACACTGTACTACTGCAGCATTGGATAATATGATTTTATTAAACATATTTAAAGACTCAATTACCTTCAAATAATGACGGGAAATGAGAATCAACTATAGTGCCTTTACATGAAAGTATTTAAATAAATTATAACCTACTCATTTATATTTGTTTTTAATAGGTGCTTAGAACGTAACTCTCATTTTTGTGCTGGTCTGGATCTCCTATAAGACGGTTTCATACAAAACGGCATTTTCTGGAAACCCATCTATCGTGTTATAAGAGAGTTACCTGTACAAGTATAAACTATATGTATTAATTGTTTCTTTAGCACTTCTTAAATATTATTATCTAGGTATATTAAATACCAAAGTTTTTAGGGGTTTTTTAATCTTTTTAACTTAATGTATTATGTGCAAACACTAGTTACATAAGGATGGGCTATGCCTATTGCAACAAATGTGGTCGTATAAAAACGTAAATTTTTTTAAAAATTTAAGGAGTGGCTTTTCTGTTGTATTATTACTTTTTCTAAGAATATATAACTATAAAAATAAAAACCAAAATGTAATATGCCATTGAAAATAATAAAATAATACGTAAATTTATAAATTTCCTTTGATTAATCCCTAAGGACAACTATCCTCATAGTGATATAAACATCGGGTCATCTAACCCACATAGTAGGCAACTATCTTCACAACTATTACTGGAAATTTCATTTTTTTAAATATATGTTTTATTTTTATTCAATTACTATTAACCACATAGTAGCTAATAGACATGGTTTTAAAAAAAGTACAATTAATGAAAATGCAATAAAAATTAATCTAGGCTATTAAGTTTGGAGATTGGATTTATAGACAAGCAAGGGCATAATTCTTATTATATCAGTTTGAAATTTTGACAAGTCATTATTGCACTATCCTCCAGAGTATGACGAAGTATGAGTATTCTAATGTGTAGAAAAACAGATCTAAGCTGCTTTGTAAATTTCTATTACCACATCAATGCAATTTATTATCTAGAACAGCATTTAAAATGGTCGGACTCAAATGAAAATTTGTCATACCCTGGAGGATAGTGCAGTGATGACTTGTAAAAATTTCCAACTGACTTAATAAGAATTACACTCATACTTGGCTATAAATCTAACTTCTAAACATAATACTCCAAATTATTTTTTATAACATTTTTATTAATTGTACCTACTCTTTCTTAATAACTTGTACATAATCAAATATATGTTTTTTTCTATTATATATGAGTAATTTAAGTTTAAAAAATACAAAAATTGACATCACCTTCCCCTAAGTATATGTGAGGCTTATTCAAGGGTTGTCAAGCTTTGCTATGTTATAGGAACTGCAGATAATATAAATCCCAACAGAAACAATTGTTATAAAAATAGAGCCAAGTTTGTCATGGTTTGTTCATAAGAACTATGGTATCTTATACAGAGACTTACAATTAAGTTTTCGCTGTACACTGTACAGTAAGAATACTTTCCCCTACTTTTTCCCCTCTCAATCGTTGATTTACAAATGTTTCCGGTCTCAAGACTATAATATTATCAATTTTTTTAAGTTCAGCAAAATTTATATTTTTATAACTTGTCCTAGTTTTTCTTACAATATGTTTTTTTTTTAAATACCAGTAGATTTATTTACGTAGTTTTCAACCGCATATAAAAATCTGCACGAAACAGACAATCCAGGTAAATTGAAGGACGAGTGGATGTATTTTAGTATTTGTAGTTATTTTTTTATTTGTAACAACCAGAAACTATTTTAATATAAAAAAAGGAGAGTGACCAGAAGAAGCTGTACACATCCCAGTTAATAGCGTATTTGAAAAAAGAATGATTACTATAGTAATATACCTAGCGGTAAAAACATAGTGTTGTAAACTACCTTCATTAGGATAAAAAGTTAAAAGTGCGTAGAAATGATAATCTCGTACAACGTATCAAAGTGTGTTTAGCGACTAAATATCCCGTATTTTCAGAAGAAACAACGCTGAAGTATTTATAGTCCATTCAAAAGTTACATTATACCTTGCGTTTATCAGAGGACGCAATTTTATTGTTGGGATGTGTAGGGAGGGTCACTAGAAGCTTAACTCCAAGTTTGTGGGGTTGCAACCCTTGTCCCGCGGGCCCCCATATTAGAAAAGGTGCAAACTCCTTTTTGCTATATCTCAGAAACTATCAATCTCCCAGGAAATTTGTAAAGACATAATTTGTGGCAAATCGAATTGTCTACAATTTTGTTTATATAACTTTTATCATTAAATGAAAATTAAAAAGTTATTAACAAAAATAAGAGAAAATTTCTCAACAAATTTTCTTTTTGCTCTATAACTTTTATTTTATTATTTTACAATAAAATGACCTCAAACCAATCTTGTAGATGGTCTTTTAACAAACATTTTTAGCTATAATTTTTTAATTTTATGCATTTATGGCGGTTTTCGAGCGCTCCAAATTAGACCGGATTTTTACTACTCGTAAGAATCCCGTGAAAACGAAACGTCAGCCTTACCTTTAGATAATTTTTTTTTTAATATAATGCTTTTGACATTTCTTGCAACAATCCTATGTTAATACTTATTTATTATTGATCCTTTTCTTACCAGAAAACTTCAGCTGTTTCGTCGTCCTCTATTTATTCTATCAGTTGTGCTACATGTTTCGACACGTATAGACGTGTTCAATATTGTGAATAGTATTTTCAATTTCATAGGTACAATTAAGAGTTTTGTGGGCAGAATTTTTAATTCAGTGATAAGCATTTTGACTTTCTTTAAATGTGCATCATGAGTGATTGTTTCATTTGTAAAAATTTTTGGGGACATTAAAGTAAGAACTGTGAAAGCTAAAGGAGTAAAAGCTTTGCTTGCTAGAGCAAAATCCAAAAACGATGTGGACAATGAACAATTTTACAAACTGTTTCTGAAGTTATATAGCCCTTCAGGTTTTATATATGGAGATGTCATTGCTGAGAATTTGCTGTTTCTCCATGCTTTCTCAGGATGTGACACAACATCAGCAGCCTATAACATAGGCAAACTAAAATTCATAAAAATAATGGAGAAACATCTTGAGTTAGCTAGCGGTACAGCGCTATTTCTCAGTGACAAAGTCGATCCATCTTTACTCACTGTCATTGGCGAACGTTTTTCGTAGCTTTATACGGTGGAAATAAAGAGGATACTCTGGACAACTGAGATGTAATGAGATATAAACGATTCGCCAAGACAGTGACCAAAAATACATTCAGTCTATCATCGCTTCCTCCAACACAAGATGCAGCCCGTTTCCACAGTCTCCGAGTGTATCACCAGGTCCAGTCGTGGCTCGAAAACACTGTGATCCTGAAGATTGGGGCTGGAAAAAGCATGGAAACATTTTGATGCCAATCCAAACTTCCAAGCCTCCAGCACCCCCCGATCTAATGAAATTGATTTTCTGCAGATGCAAAGGAAATTGTGGAAGCATGTGCGGTTGCAGAAAAGCAGGTCTGAAATGCTCTGTAGTGTGCCTTAATTGTTCTGGAGAAACCTGCAGCAACGTGATGGAAATGTCTAAATTAATGGAAGAACATGAATTCGAAGATGAATTACCAACGATGACTCCCAAATTTTAACATCCGTCATTCCCCGAAACTTCATTTTTGATACTGAATTTGATCCTGAACCGCAGCCTGGACCATCCAAAAAATTAGAAAAGAATAGCTGAAAATAACTATTAACATATATAATTATGCCCAACATTTTCTCGCCTAGAAGTTTTCCGTGGAATAGGCCTACTGGGGATACCACGTACGAAAAATGCGCCTCCAGACTCTACCTCATAGGTGGTGGGGAAAAGGGTCAATAATAAGAAAGTAATAACATAGGAATGTTTCAATAAATGTCAAACGCATTGTCTAAAAAAGTTTATATAAAAGTGAGGCTAACGTTTCGTTTTCACGCGATTGTTACGAGTAGTAAAAATCCGGTCTACTTTGAAGCGCTCGAAAACCGCCATAAATGCATAAAATTAAAAAAATTATAGCTAAAAATGTTTGTTAAAAGACCATCTACAAGATTGGTATGAGGTCATTTTATTGTAAAATAATAAAATAAAAGTTATACAGCAAAAAGAGAATTTGTTGAGAAATTTTCTCTTATTTTTGTTAATAACTTTTTAATTTTCATTTTATGGTAAAAGTTATATAAACAAAATTGTAGACAATTCGATTTGCCACAAATTATGTCTTTACAAATTTCCTGGGAGATTGATAGTTTCTGAGATATAGCAAAAAAGGAGTTTGGACCCCTTTTCTAATATGGCGTCCGCGGGACAAGGGTTGCAACCCCACAAACTTGGAGTTAAGCTTTTAGTGACCCTCCCTACACATCCCAACAATAAAATTGCGTCCTCTGAGAAACGCAAGGTAAGGCCTAAAAATTGTAACATTTCAATGGACTATTAAAGTAAATTGAATTTAGACCGTTTCAGCCGACGACTAATGCTTTGAGGTAGGTACTATACAAACTTGCAAAAAAGAGGACAAAAGGGACAATGTTAAAAATCGCCCGATTTTTGCCCCTTTGAAAGAAGTACATTATGATTGAAAAATGATTGATTAGGACCTAAATAAACAAAAAAATATTGGTGCAAACAGTCCGTAACATTTTTTTCTTTAGCACGTTAAATATCGCGGGGGTCATCGGAAATGGTATAAACTTGTTTATTTTAAATAAAAAGGTAACTTTTTTTGCATTATTGGATAGTTCTTATCCGGAGTCTTTAAACATGCATAACAAGGTACGTTAACAAATAATTCTTTTTGTTTGTAAAAACCAGCAAATGTTCCCAAAATGCAACCCATCCATAATTCAAAAGAAATGAAATTTCAAAAAAAGCATGAGTAGGTATATAAAATTTAAAATTGATTAAATCTTTTCATACATAAATATCAATTTTGTGTATTTCCGCATCTTCTTATTTTAAATAGAAAGACATAAGGTAAAAGTACCGGTTTTGGACACGTTAGGCCCAGTTTTAGACACTTCAGTAATTTTGATCAAATACCTTAAAAAATACGAAAAAACATCATTGATGTTTCTATCATAGTTAAACATACATTAATTACACTTATAGCAAGTAGCGATAATTCTTATATTTGACATTTGTCAAAATAAAGTGGAAAATGTCCACAACTGGTACAGTGTTCAAAACCGTACTTCTACCTTACATTTTTTTAATAGTTGGATCGAACTTATCAAGTAGTTTTCAAGTTATCATAGGATTAATAAGTAAAAAAAAATTAAAAAAATAAGTCTTACCAACATGTTAAACCTATTAATTCAAATATTGATGAACTTGTTCTATATATTTTTGGAAAGCTTCACACAAGGTCTATATTACTACAAAAAAAAACATTTTTGTCTAAAACAACAAAGTTGATATCATTTCCGGTTACACCGAAAATACTAGTAAACGGAAATGTAGACCACACGGAAGATGAAATAAATTGAAAAAACTTTTATTTTTATACTTTTTTGAAATCTTTTTTTATCGCCTTTTTGTACCCGTGGTCAGGTTTAGACGATTTCTCCGCTTAATTTAAAAAAAATATATTATTTTTCAATTTATTTATCAACCAACTTGTTACAGGTAAGGGGAGTGTACTCGGGTATGAGACGGGTTTTGTTTATGAGCCAAAATTTTTTACTGGTTAAATAAAGTCGGATGTTCGATTCATTTTTGGAAAGGTAATGAAAATACACAACTTTTATCCGCAGAAAGTTTTGTGATTCCATTAACATGCAAAATTTTATGACCAATTTTCCAACCATTATTTTTTTGACAAGTAAATAATTTGTATCTAGGTATGAGACACCTACAAAAATACATTAAAAATTGTAAAATATAAAGTGAAAACCTCATATCTATTTCAAAATTTTAATTTTTTATGTTTTCCTCAATTTTTATTTATCAATTTCCTCTTCATAATCGTTGCAATGTTTGCATGTGTAGATGCTTGCACACATGTCTGCGCACTTCAAAAGAACGGGCCGCTTGTAAATATTGCATTTGATGTTGTTAATAGCGTTCAATTTGTTCGGAAACAACTTTATAATAATGATGTTTTTGCTTTGGAACCCTTGGGTGGTGGTAATATGCTGTGTCTCATATCCGGACAATGACGAGATTTTGATAATTTAATAAAAAAAATTGTTTTTCAGCCACATATTGGCCTAATCCAATATTGTATCGTAAAATATAAGAAAAACACTAAATGCTATACACTTTCCTTATTCAATTGATTTACATGAAAAAAACAACACTTTGAAAAACATCAAAAACGTTTTTCCCATGCAATTTCACATACGATGTTTGCAGGTGATATAAGCAATGCGTCGATTTATTTCAGTGTTAGCACAAAAACTGACTGATGACCAAAGAAATATTTGACAGTATTCAGATCGGCCATATTGACATTCCATAATGAAAATAATTGGCTGTCTCATATCTGGAGCCCGTCTCATACCCGGGAACAATCCCCTACATTTTTCGACGGTTCTTTTTGAGCTATGCCCATTTATAAAAAAAATACCCTTTTATTCAAAATAAGAAAGTTGATACCGTTTTCAGTAACCTCTACGACATTTATTGTGTCAATGTGAATCGCGTAGAAAGCTCGAATTTTAACTTTAGATTAGTGTCCGACCGAACTTTCGGTTTCGGCCTAGTTTCGGTTTCGGCTGCCATCCAGCCGAAACTACGGCCGAAACCGAAACTGAATTCGAGAGATTTCGCACTGCGATCGGACATGCTCGGTGCACTGAGCTGCGAGCGACGAAGTGGCATTTTGCGACTTATCACAGCCAAGGTTACAAAGAAACGCAGATATTTATTCTTACTGGAATTCTAGTCCATTTCTGCTTTTGAGAAAGGCTGCACTAAAATTCTTGTCAGCTCTACCGAAAAGTGTTTCCAGTGAACAACTATTTAGTGCTGCTGGTCAATTTTATTCAGACAGAAGCAATTTGCGAGGCAAAAATGTTGATAAATTATTGTTTCTCACTTATAATATTAAATTGTTTAATTAAAAATAAAGATAATTATCAGTCCACTAAAATTATTAATAGTTGTAGCTCAATGAAGCTCTTCACATTTTTTTTTTAGATTAGAGAAAATTCTTTATTTTCATACATCAAATATTATTATTGCAATAAAATTATTTATTTATTGTACTTAGTAGGTAGGTAGTTTTTAATTTTAGTTTCATTGTAGTTGATTAACAAGAGTACCATATAAAATTACCAAAATTTAGAAGAAGTTATTTTGTTCTTAAGATGTAAGATATTTTTTTGTTTTCTGTACCTAAACAAATTATGTAAAGAGTCATTTTGATTTGTACCGTTTATTTTATGTTATTCGTAAATAATATTCACAAGAAAAAGTAGGTAGTAGGTTCAAATCAACTCCTTATTTTAAAAAGTACAAATAATTTATTTGAAATTAGGTGTGATAATATGTCATGTTAATGATTAGTTCAAATATCAGAGACTAAATAAGGACTGACTGATTATGATTTACTATTTATTTTTCTTTCTACAAAAACATGACCTTATATGGAAGTTTCGGTTTCGGCCGAAACTGTAACCGAAGCCGAAATTCGGTTTCGGTGTCTGTTTCGGCCGTAAAAAGTAGTTTCGTCAGGACACTACTTTAGATGAATAAGTTGTAAGCAACATAGATTATTGATACTAAAAACAACAGATATCTTTTATTAAATTTTCCTAATATTTTCCACCATAAGCACATTGAATAAAAAATCCTTAAAATGAATTAAATCCATATGTTGTAATTATAATATTCACTGCACTAATTAAAAACTAGTCAGTCAAGGTTGTACGGTTTTCAAATTCTCAGCATTAGAATGGATTATAACACCTGGAGAGTTAAACGGGTAATATATTATGTGGAGTTTGAATTATGGCATTCCAATTGTCGTATTAAAAAGGTTCACACCCAATTTCAATGTATAATAAGCTTTTATGTTGATATAATTTTTTAAACACTGTAAATAAATCTTCAAGAATGGTATTAGAATCATTATGCTGAATAGAAATGAGGATTTTAGAAAAACAATAAATGATATGTCACCGATAACCTTCGTAACTCCAAGCCATTTAAATATGATATCTTTGCCTTACATTTCTTTATGTAATGTGTATGTATGTGGATACTGTAATGATGTATTATTTCAAAAATCTGCAGGGGTATGTTTAACGACTTATAACTAACTTTACTCTCAAAAATCGTAGCAACACAACTAGAAAAATTTTAATCAAAGTTAATTATATACGTATATGTATGTATACACAATGGTGATTGTTTCTGATTTACATATTATCAGAAATGTCAACAGTTTAGTAGTTTGTGGCTTTTGAACCCATTGAAATGTTTTGGGATAAATCGCTAAGATTAGAATGGATTACAAGCAATAAATTAGATCAATAAATGATAAAAGCAATTTGCATGCAAACCTTCCTTTTCTGTTTTTTCCTGTTTTGTTATTGACATATCTGAATAAGTATAAAAGAAAGTTTTGCTTAAAATTCTAAATTTTTTGCCGTAGATATAAACAAACATCTAGAATCAATATTGCTAAGTCGATTTTAAATTATATTATTTTTAATAGATACCTATATGTAATAAATGTCATCATGTGTTTGTTAGTAAAACTCAAATTGTTGTAAGAAATCTGAAGATATGTAATTGTTGTGCAGTTCAGGTATTTCTACAGACTGCATCTCTCTTTGGAAGTCAGCAACTTTATCTATCTTGTGCGGAACGAGCGATACATACAAAAGAATGTAATTATTTTGAAAAGTGTCGCGCTGTGTTTTCAATAGTAATCTACGTAAATAACGTATAGTTTGTAAAAGTATCGTTTATATTAATAAATTCTAATAATGTTCGAGAATTATAAGACAACCTTTTAGATATGCATAGCCTTAATTACGTATTAATTTAATAGTTTATTGAATAATTTGAAAAAGTAACAATAAATAAAATATTATTGATTACACTAAATTCTCTATGTACTACAGCGACTGACGTTAATTATGTTCGTATATCGTTGGTGTAACTTTCATAGAATGCCAGTCGTTATTGATTGTTTAATTCATACAAGATGATGGGATATTATTTTTACATTCCATTTAAAGTGGTTTTCTAATGTTCTGTGAAGAAGATACTTTCCAGTGAATAAACCATTGGTAGAAAGTTACCCTAACAGTTCATAATACAGTCTCGGGTATAATTATACGGTCACTTAAAACTTCACTTATTTTTTTCCATTATATTTCAAGTTTAATTTATTTGATTTTGTGCACGATTTATAATTTATATCCTGGGCATCCGGAATTTCTTATTTGGGGATTTGAATCATATTCGTAAGTTTCCAGATTTTTTATGTTTTTTCATTACTCAATTAGCCACCCAACTTTTTTTTTTATAGAAGAGGGGGGAAGCAGCACTGTAGCTTTTTCTCTCTTCTTGGGTAAGCCAGTATCTAATAGATAATGCTTTTGTACCATTATTGCCCTTTGATTAACAGTTATTGGCGAATAAATAATTTATTTTGCCCTCTATACCATATTCGTAGTTAAAAGTACCTACACAGCGGTCCATTTAAGATAAAGCGACTAACTTAATCAACAAAAAAAGTCATATAGTAGTATTAAAATAAGAAATTATTTTTAAATACTAAATCTATGCTGTTGTATACAGATACTATATAATTTTGATTACATAATTATAAATATAAAGTGTTCAAGTATTAATATTACTAAATAAAATTTCGAAATCAAGAGTGTTTAAAAGTTAACATTGTATTTTTTTTATTTAAAACTATTTTTTTTTCAAAAAATTTTATGTATTTTCTAGATTTTATTAAAGAATTTGAATAAAGAAACCAGTAAAAGTTATATTGGAAGTCAAATTATACAAAAATATAAATGCTAATATAAAAAATAGGGTAGATTACATTTATTGAACAAATCAGCAAGTTTTGTATAAATAATTACAATAAAATAACGATACTTTAAAATTGAAAAGTAAATTATCTAAGCATATTTTTAAAACTCCATAAATCACATTTCTCACGGTGGGAATTTAAGAAAAACATCATTTAGTCACCATAATAACTTAATTAATTGTATACACAACTTATGCAGAAATTTCTCGCAACTACATACAAGGTCGAAATAAAACAAACAACGATAAAGATTTGTTAATGTTTCCTTCGCCTTTTGACAAACAATAAACTAAGACGAATTTGTTTTGTTAGTTACGTTCCAACAATCGCTCAGGGGCTCCTAAACATATGGTACAATTATTACTTTGCTTTAAGAACTGTATTGGGCGTTCGATTTTAAACGCTATTTTCTTTTGAAGGGTTTAAAACTCATGCACGATTTCGTTGACAACATATTTTATTTATGAATATTAAAAAGAATATTTTGGCTCAAATTACAATGGATGTGCTGGCACGAGCTTGTTTACAGGAAACGTGCAATTTTTTTATCAAACATTATGATTTTAAAGTGTTGAAATATTAATAATTCTTAAAAACGTTTCCACTAAAACTATTTATTTTCAAAAAATTATAAATACGTATTTTATAAATGTTATCAAAAAATACTTTTCCTTGATTCTAACATAAAATTTACAATTAAATTCTCAAGTACTCAATATGGTGAAGCGTTACCTTTATACGTAATTCTTTTATTGATAAACATCCCAGCACTAAAAAAGTAAAGTAAGATAACATTTCTTTTTGTGCTTGCAATTTTAAACTGTTTTGAAAGAAAGTTGCATTTAAAATCGAACGTCCGACATAATTCTTAAAGCAATGTAATAATTGCACCATATGCTTTAGGAGCCTCTGAGCGATTGTCGCAACGTAACTAACAAAATAAATCAGTCTTAGTTCAGTGTTTGTCAAAAGGCAAAAAAAAACATAAACAAATTTTTATCGTTGTTTGTTTTATTTCGACCTTGTAGTTGCAAGTAATATATCTGCATAAGTTGTGAATACAATAAATTACGTTATTATGGTGTTTTTTTTTAATTCCCAAGGTACGGAATGTGATCAATAGAATGTTAAGAATACTCTTAAATATTTTACATTTCAAATATAAAGTATTGATGTTTTATTGTAATTATTTGTACAAAACTTCCTGATTTATCCGATAAATACAAACAACTAGGAAGCGTGACGCAAGTGGTTTAGTGTTTGGGCTGCTGCGCTAGCGAGGTGGATTTGAAGTGGTTCGAATTCCCGCGCCGACCATCGTAAAATTTCACGCTCCTCTTCTCTTCGCAAGGCTGAGCACCTGGCAAGAGTAAAAGCTGCTCAAAAATCCCCCTAGAAATTGCCGTGGTTTGGAACCCACGTAAAACTGTAGGTC
The DNA here is from genome assembly GCA_036325965.1 of Sinopyrophorus schimmeli. Taxonomy (NCBI): domain Eukaryota; kingdom Metazoa; phylum Arthropoda; class Insecta; order Coleoptera; family Elateridae; genus Sinopyrophorus; species Sinopyrophorus schimmeli. The sequence continues at coordinate 6,154,533 of JARFIZ010000001.1, forward strand.
CCTTAAATCTTTGAAACACTACAACATTCACAAGAAAGTTTTAAGCGGGGAAATCGCTTAAACATACAGTTATAAAAAGGCAAGAAGAAGAAGAAGAAGAAGATACAAACTACTCAATTTTTTTGTACTATTTTGTATAATTTTACTTGCAATATAACTTTAACTGGTGTTCTTATTGTCAAATTTTTAATAAAATCTGGAAAGCATTTATTATTTTTTTGAACAAAGAAAAACACTTAACGCACCTTCGCAGTTTTATTTAGTAATAATAATATTTGAACACATTAAATGATATAATTATTTAAGAAAAAATTATAGTACCTGTATGCAAAGGCGAACTTATCGTATACATATCCAATTTGGGAAGAACTTATTTTTTTCATATTGCTAAATAACCTGTCGATTAAGTTAATCGTTTGATTTTAAATTCACTGACATAAGGTAAATGCGCCGATTAGCCGGCCTGCGCCCGTTCTTGTCCAGTCAGCAATAAATCAAATAAAAACAATATAACACGAATTGTTAAACAAACTTATGATGCGTCATTTATTTACAGTCATATTTAGTATTAATTATAATACCTCAACTTCCTGTTGTGACTTTCTGTTATAAATCTAGACACCCACGGCCGAAAAGGGGAACTGTTTTTTTAACTGGCCGACAACCAGCGAACTTATCCTATACTTTATCTCAAACCCAATATTTGAGGACCTCAACGGTTTCGAACGGTTCGTCCTTCTGTATATGGGTACAGGGTTGGCCAGATTACCGGGCAATTTTGAAAACGGTGCAATCTCGCTGTACGAAAGGAAAAGGATTAAAAAGCTATGAATCGTGGTCTATATAGATTAAAATATAGGTTGGACGAAGCGGTAGGTCAGACAATAACGTGCGTATGATGTTAAAGCGTTCTACTAAAAGCCCGTGTTATTTTTGCTGGGAATTATTTGAAGAGCAGAGTTTACCAGGACGAACGAGAGCCATCGATGTCTTTGAACATCGGATTAGAGATGACGTAGCGCCAATCTGATCGGAAATATGGCATAACATAATGACAAACTTCAAGACTCAGTTTTAAACAATGCTTGCGTTTAAAATGCATGTATTGACCAGATATAATTTTTTGGAAAACAAATTTCAAAATCACTCGTTACTCTGCCGCCTTTTTTCTTTACATAAAGACATGCACTCTCTTTTTTAAATAAAAACTAGGTATTTGTATAAAACTCTTGAATTTCAGCTGCACGGTAATAAGAAAAATGATACGTGAGTTAGTAAAAGTATATAATAATCAATAAAATCAAGCTTACTTTAATTTGTAAAACAAACCCCAAAAAATAAACTCGTTAAAATAAAACGCAATTAACCTCGTAGTCTAGACTAGTAAATGTATATTTATCAAGAACTGTAATGTAATCTGACATCCTCCCTTATCATTGTTGCAGTGGACATACTGCCAAAGAAGCAATTCCAGAGGGATACTCACGAACATTCGCCAGCTTCTGCATTTAAATTTACCAGACAACGATTTCAATCTAACGAAAAAAGTAAAGCAAATGTTCCCTAGAGCTTTTAATGCCTTTTATGCTAGTAAACACGATTACATTTTTTATCTATGTTATAAAAAGTAGGTGCTATCTACTATGAAATATTTTTCCATTAACGTATTAATATGTGATTAATATTCTTAATTAATATAAAGATAACTTTTATTACTAGAATAATTTCTGTAATCCGAAGAAAACAATATTTTTAGTAATTGTGATTACTGAAGCAATAATTTAATAAAAAAAAATAGGAAAAAAATTATAATAATTCATTAACTATTATTTTAAGTGAAACAAATGCAAATGTGGACGATTCTTACAAATGAGCATTTCTTCCTACATATTTTACGTTTTCTTGAAACTAAATCAATTAAATTATCGACTACGACAACGATTTGGCAGTTGTCCAGTTTGGTACCTGACCTACAACAACCCAGAGAACAATTTGCATAATTCGTATTTGTTAATTAGGATTTGAAGAATAGTTTACTCGAATGCATCGTGGTCGGTCTGCGGTTTCTGAGAGGTCCGCGTAGCCGCGGAGGTCAAAGCACTGTAAACCTTTGACCGCCGGAGATGATGGCATCATTCAAGTTGTCCGCCCCCCGTGGTTGTGGTCGCTCCCGCCGCATTCCAACCAGAGCGGTAGCAAGTTTTCGCAGACGCATGCCTTATCGCATCAACTGGAAAACAAATACGTGCTTACGCCGTTAACGGCTAGTATTTCCGCAGCGGGTTCGATTACTTGTAGACGGGGACTAATTCTAAAATCAGTCGACCATTATTAAGCGGGGGCAGAAAACAAGCAATGCGAACTCCGCCGTTCTTTTATAACAGATTTGTAAGAGACTTGAGCCTCCCTTCGTTCCTAACTCCGTTCTCGACGACTGCTGGGCTATTCTCACAATCCTCTACATTAATTCCTGCTTAGCGAGAAGGGTCCTGCTGTTAATGCGAAAATCTGCGAATCGTGTTTCCATGCATGGGTTTTCTCAGCGATACGATGTAGACAAGGCATTCTCTCTTATAACGAGGATATAAAACACGCCCAATGATTTACTAGTTACTGCAACCGAGTTCCTTAGAACGAATGTTATTGATCCGATTTTTTACTAGCAAATACTTAAACTTATTTAATCAAACTTAACGCAAACAAATCTGGTATGTGGCGAGGCAGATTTAAAATTTGGTATTCTTTAAAACATTCTAATTGGCGCTTTATATCGCTTGAATAATTGAGGACCACTTTTTTATGTTGAACCGTGATTGCGAATCTTGGTGCACTGTAAAATATTCTGTGGCATTAGCAAGACATGCTCTGGAAGAAACAGGTTTTAAGACAGCTAGAGGCGACCTTCGTACACGTACACTCCCTGCAAGCGCAGTCTGATACCTTCTCATTTACATTCACCAACAATTCGTTTTTGTCTCCAAATTCGATTAAACTTAAGGCCATTGCCCACAGATACTGTAAACTTGAAGAACCAATAATTCAACCTGAACAGTCGCAAATCTCAGGGTTTAGAGATACCAGCCCAAAACTGTGATTGCTTTACCGTAAATTAAACTTGATTGCTAATGTTGCCAAACCTATATTACTCAAATGCAGTGACTTGCCCATTCGTCTATTTTATACAATACAGTCGAACTTCCATAAGTCGAACGCCGATAAGACGAATTTTTGATAGCTCAAACTCGAACCTGTTTCTCTAAGATATGCCTATCTCAAGCTAATATTTTTATGTCAATAAATCGAATTTCTATAAATCGAATTATTTAATAAGTCGAAGCGTTTTACAATTCTTTAAATTCAAGTTTCCATTAGTAAATAGGTCGATGACTCGAAGTTAAATTTTACAACTTTTCTAAAAATTACGCTACCTGAGAGAGGATTAAGGACGGGTGCGGTTCGGTGTTATTGCTGCTTAAAAGGTCTATTATATGAAAAGGTTTTATACTATAAGCTGTTTTGACCGAGGGACTTCAATTGGATTTAAAAACTAATTTATGTTTAGGCGTGAAAAGGTAACAGACAGATAGACAGACCGCCAGAGTTACTTTCGCTTTTATAATATTAGTTAGGATAATAAAATTGTTTAGAAAATAAGTTAAGTGTTGTGAATCGTGCTGAATGTGAAGTGTGCAGATTCGAGCTCAAAGTGGCACATTCCGATCTCGGGAAAATGAAGCGCGCCGCTCCGCGTCGCGCTTCATTTGCTTCCCTTGATCGAAAATGTGCCACTTTGAGCTCAAAAGTGCACATCCTCGTATTTATTGACTTGCCTTAATTAATCTTTTTACTTTCAAATCAAAAAATTAAAAGTAAATATAAATTTTATATTCAAGAAACGTATTTTCCATAGTAATGAGTGGAAGTGGGCAAAAAGATACGAAAATTTAGTAGATGCGAGTGAGAGAAAACGATTAAATTATTTATTTAATTTGTGAATAATTTATTAGCCATATTTTGTGAATGGTGCTTAAAATCGAGTGTGCACATTCGAGCTCAAAGTGGCACATTCCGATCTCGGGAAAATGAAGCGCGCCGCTCCGCGTCGCGCTTCATTTGCCTCCCTCGCTCGGAAATGTGCCACTTTTCGCTCGAATGTGCACATCCTGGTATTTATTTACATTTATGATTACATTTAATTTAGTTATGCCAAGAAGTATAACTTCTCACGGACGTGCATAAGTACACGCACCTTTCTTTATCATTTAATAATTGTTGTAAATACTAGGTTGTTCAATAAGTTTTGTCGTTCGATAAGAGAGGGCGTTGCTAATAGCCCAATTTTTTTTTTGTTTTGTTGCTACACTCTTCATATGAACGTATGTGAAGTTTCATTTCAATCTGTCAATTCATTCTTTGTTTACAAGCCATTTAGTGTCGCCGTGTCACAGTATTTTTTTACAATGGAAAAAATTGAATATCGTGCAGTGATAAAATTCTTATTTTTGGAAGGTGTAGCACCAAAAGAAATTCACGAACGAATGTTAAAAGTGTATAATGATTGTTCACCTACAATTAGAACAGTAGAAAGATGGGTTGCTGAATTTAAACGTGGTCGTAGAAGCCTTGAAGACGATCCACGTGAAGGACGTCCAAAAAGCGCATCAACACCAGAAATCATAGCCAAAATACAGGATATGGTTTTGGAAGATCGTCGATTGACTGAGAGAAATTTAGTAGAGGCTCTACACATCTCATTAGGCAGTGTGAGCCATATTTTAAGTGAAATTTTGGGTTTTAGAAAGCTGTGTGCACAATGGGTGCCGCATTCGCCAACATTGGAACAAAAACACATTCGAATGCGACTTTCTTAGCAACATTTGGAGCGTTTTAAAAAGGATAAAGTGGATTTTGTGCGTTGATTCATCACTATGGATGAGACTTGGGTCTATCACCATGATCCTGAATCAAAACAAGAGGCTAAAGAGTGGTGTGAACCTGGTTGTTCGGCTTCGAAACGAGTTCGTGTCCGGAAATCGGCCAAGAAGGTTATGGCATCAGTTTTTTGGGATGTGAAAGGAATTTTGTTTGTGGATTACTTGCAAACTGGTAAAACAATTAATTCTGAATATTATTGCAAGCTTTTGGACCAGTTGAAGGGAAAAATTCGTGAAAAAAGACCCGGTTTGCAAAAGAAAAAAATCCTTTTTTATCGGAACAATGCACCGTGTCACAAGAGCATTTTGACAATGGCTAAAATCCATAAATTAAAGTTCGAATTGTTGGAGCATCCACCGTATTCACCAGATTTGGCCCCCAGCGACTTCCATTTGTTTCCAGAACTCAAAAAATTTATGCGTGGCAAGCGTTTTTCATCAAATGAAGAGGTCATAACGTCTGTTGAAGCGTATTTTGCAGACCTTCCGGATTCTTAATTCAGGGATGGGATCTACAGATTGGAGGATCGTTGGAGCAAGTGTATTAATCTTCAGGGAGATTATACTGAATAATAAAGTGTATTTTGAACCATAAAATTATGTTTTTCTTATCGAACGACAAAACTTATTGAACAACCTGGTAATATGAAAATTTTCAGCTTAACCACTTTAATAAATTTTATGTACAGTTAACTTTAATAACTCCACAACTCGAATTCTTTGATAACTCAAGTTGGAAAGTGTTTCTCGACAAAATGCATATTTCAAAAAGGTAGAATTGAAACTATTCTAATATAACTATGGTTACGAAGTGATTAACCTTTCTGATTGGTCAATTAGCTAACGGCCATAATGGTGTATCAAAAATGAGCCAATCACAGTGACTTATTTAAAGCGGGATTTTTAAAGTATGCTTTAAACCACTTACAGTTCTAATTACGTTATATAAAATACCATTTCACATAAAAGGTATATACATACACAAATATATATTTAATTTTTAAGCTTTTTTATAACTCGAATTATTGATTATTCGAATTAATTTTGGTGTCCCTTCGACTTCGACTTATCGAGGTTCGACTGTATATCTATTTAACAGAATTACGAAACTACTCAAGGCCTATTCAAATGTGTAGCTCGTTTAAATCTGGGTTACATGTTTTTCTGTTGAAGTAATAGAAATATCAACAAACTTGATGACATAAAGAATACTTTCACTAGAATAATCAAATTTTGCTATTTAACTTAAATAAAAACATAAAATGGATCAAAACTGAATTTACAAGGTATACGGCCTAATAACCTACACACTATCAATATATATATTTTATCCAAACGACAAAAAAATATTGTGATTTATTATTAAAAATTTGAGGTTCAATATGCTGGTATTTACAACAGAAAAACAGAGAACCGTCAGTTTATTCCATGTAATATACAGGGTGCTTTATAAACAACTATACTTTTAGTCAAAGCTAGACGACCTATTCAGAATTTAAAAAATCCTTTGTTTTTTATTTTTGCGTTTTCGTCAATTAAATACAAGAAGTTTTTAAATTGTTTAGAAAACTTTTAATGATAATTATGTTATTTTACTTATTCAATAAAAATATATTGTATCTTGAAATGGTCATAGTTTAGTAGAAAATTGTGTACCGAATATTTTACTAAAATTACCAATAAAAATCCAGAAGTTAATTATTCCTTAAAAGACATCTAATTTTAGTATTTCCTTAATACGGACCTTGATTTATTATTTCTACTAGGCGGCTTGGATTAATTCAGATATCCTTTATAAGTACACTAAATCTTATTTGAATAAGTTAAATAACTCGGAAATAATTGGCATTAATAGTTTTGAAAGCAATTTACAAAACACCCTGCATTTAATTAACTAAAACGCGCAGAACAAAAAATATAAGTTTTTTCAAACTGTCAATAGATATTCTCGCTATGACTAAATTATGTGCATTTTCTCATAAATAGCCCCGTATCTTTTCTTTTCAAGTCCCTAATAAAATAATCGAATGCTCGTTGTAGGCAATGAGAGCAGTTTGAAATACAGTCGAACCTTGATAAGTCGAAGTCGAAGAGAAACTAAAAATAATTTGAGTTATCGAAAAAAGTGGAGTTAAATATTTTTATGTGTATACAGTTGAACCTCGATAAGTGCAGATAAAAGCTAGAATTATATATAATTTTATATAATTCTATCGGGTTATTTTTAATATACAATTTCCTTCTCCGGTCCATAACACATCTCTATACAAAAAACACATCGATAGTTTTTACCCGCGGCTTTGCTCCCGTGGGATAATTTGAATCCCCACAGAAACCATCAATATTTTCACTTGTAATACTTCCCTAGTCAGAATATTACTTGATATAGCCAAAACTATACATTTTGAAGTTTTAAATTGAATAAAAACTTAAAATATCTGATAATTGTACTTTAGCTTTAATTTCCTTATTAATGTTTAATGTTTTAAGAAAAATACTTAATTTTGAGAAAATCTAATCTATTTAATATGTATTAGTGTTGTTAGTTTGTTAAGTTATTTGAAACTGAAAGAAAGGAAAACTTAAGTTAACTTATAAAACACGAGCATGAATATCAAGGAGTAACAGGTATAAATAAATACATGTTGAAAATAGGATATGTACCTACTAGCTCACAAATTTCCATTTATGTTAGATATTCCGGAAAATAGAAAGAACGATTTCTTTTCATACAAAATTCGAAATTTTTCGGTTATTTGCTTGTTTATTATCACTATTGGATGCATTGCTTTATGTAATAGTATTTTTTTAATATTGTATGTAGTATATAGATAATTTTTTTCAAATAAAGCTTTTTTTCTAACAGTTTAAGGTGATACAATGGTAAATTGAAGAAAGTAATTGCTTATTAACTGCATTTAATAAGATTCCATAATTGTGTCTCGACTAAATGAATTAGTTTTTTAATACAATGATCTGAATCGGAATACTTCGGAGAGTTTTGAAATCAAAAACTGGTTGAAGTCGATATTTCCTAAATTTTTTTCTCAATCTACACGAATCAATCTCAGCGTTCAGATACTTTTTATTGTGTGTAACTTTTCCATTTTATAAAGATACAAAGCGCATTAATTGCTTGGAAGCGATGATATCTTCTATTCATTTTGAGAAATAAAGTTTATTGCCATTTATTGAAAATAAAAAATACTAAGTTTATAATACCATATTTGTCTGATTGCGGGTGAAATACAAAATTTAAGTTGGGGTGTGTTACATTAGGTTTGTACTGATATACAATTCATCAAGATCATCCCTTGACTTTTTATGTTGTTAAAAAAATAAAAAGTTAAAAGATTTGTTTTAGTTATACCACAAAAAAACTATGATATGTGTATATTTAAAAAAGTACAATTCATCATGCATTTTCACATAAAATTGAGTGTCAATCTGTACTTTAAAAAAAGGTGTGATCCTATAATCAAAACTATCCAACTTTTGTGTATCTACTATTTCTCTAAAAATTCATCGTGCATTAAATGAAATAAATTGGGGAAAAATGCAATAAAAAATGTATTAGATTAAGCTCCTAATTGCTATAAAAATAATATGCCTGGTATTATGGGGCTTAAATTATTTCTCAGAAGGCACCCTAGAATATCGATGAAGAATGGAAAGGAATTATCAAAAAATAGAGCTACAGTTATTGAGAAAAATATTCGTGAGTGGTGTACTGGTTTGAAAAATAATTTAATTTCAATAAATGCCTCTGATATTTTAGACTATCCTGCTCGTATTGATAATATGCACGAAACGTCAGTTCAGTTATGTTCAAAAACTGGCAAACTTTTGTAGAAAACAGATGAAAAAAATAATTATGTCATTTCGTCAAGACAAGAAAAAAAAATGGAAAACCCACAACACGTCGCCCAACTGGGAGACCCCCTAAGCGGTGGACAGAATCTTGGACATCAACCTCCCAATATAATTAGTTGGCTAAAACGGGTTGCAAGTCTATTTAAAGAAGAAAAAGAAGAAGTAGAAAAAGAAAAAGAGAATAGTACAGTTTTGTGCAGTTACAGAACTGATGGAAAAATCACTCGGCCAAAAGATTTCCTTTTAAAAGTGTTGCAGCTTTCGTGCCAGAAAGTTGTCAATGGGCATAGTCCGAGTGGTTGGATGACAGCAAAAATATTCAATCCTTATATTATATTAAAAAGGGTTTTAACAAGCAGCTCAAAGATGATAATGTTACAATTCCAGCACTTTATTGCTTGATGGTCATTCTTCTCATATCAGTCAGGAAGTTTACGACTATTGCCTTAATCCCAATGCTACACATATTTTGTAACCACGTGATGTAGGAATATTCAGGCCACTTAGAAAACGTTGTAAAATGAAGGTAGCAATACATTCTCAAGCCTCGACAGCAGCGTTAATTAGAGCCAAATTTTGCACCATTATTTAATGCTGCTTTCGAGAAAGCTTCTGATCCAGTAATAACTAAAAAATAATATAATAGTAATTATATTGTTTTGGGTAAGCATGTATGATTTGTAGTTTAAAATTTACGTTTATTTATTATTCGTTTTAATAAATAGGTAAATCAATTCATCGGTGATTCATTGTACGTCAGGTACCAAACTTCCCACTTTATACTTTTTATAGTTAATTATACAAAGTTTATGACCAAATTGCGCTAAACTTGCGATAAACAAATTCATAAACAACAATAATATCCCATTTCAACTGTAACGGTTGTTTTTAGTTTATTAATTTGTTTACATAAAAATAGTTCTCGATGCAACAATTCGGTCATTCACTGGGCGTTTTACTTACACAATTGAATCGGTCATTTCAAAAACCTCTTAAGTCACATTTTTTTCCAAGATGCTTTTTTTACTGAAAATGTTTCCTTAAAGGTAGATGCGTATTCTAGGTAAAAACCACGTAAGTCGATACATTCCTTCCTCTTCAAATAATCCCGCTTGAAAGACGTTCATTGCATAAACGACATTAGTCAGTGACATAAGAGGTTTTTGCATGCACTACTAGATGGCGGGAGTTGTTTATGACTGAGTTCAACGTTTTTAAATTTGCTTTGTTCTGATTGGTCCAAAAATTTTCAAATCTTCAATTTGACAACAATCGTCATTAATGTCATTTTTGTAGATTCGTTAACTTTACTTGTCTTTTACTCAATTTTTTATGTGCGAAAAATAATTTTAACTTAAAAAATGTCTTTAAGTGAAACTGATAGTGATGGTGAGCCGAAAAAGAAGAGAACGTGTAATCCCTCAAAGTATATTTATAGGAGAATACATTGATTTGGTTTCGAACTCCAGCTCATCATTTAGAGTCATAGAGCTAAAAACTGAAGATGTTTTGGAATTTAAGAAATGGTGGTCAAATTTGTACAAAAAAACATGTTTGTCAACTGAATCTTATGGAAAAAAAAGTCCCAAAAGAACAGAAAAAGTCATTTGCACCTTCGACATATATGAGTTTTCAGTACGATTCAGATAAAAAAGGTACCTACTATCATAGCCGAGGAATATATTGATGGACTAGTCAAACATTTATTCTTATTATTAAAGAAAACTACAACTTCTGTTTCACTTCCATCAACCAAAGCTTATGATTTAAAAATGCCTATCAATAAAAAAAAATAGGTGATTTAAAGCAAGTTCAGGATAGCATTGTGGAAGAGCATATGCCATTTTATAACAACATTTTTAGCTGGCCAACTGCAAATGTTGAAAATAATCTAAATGAAAATGATGGGGAATATGACTATGTACCTTAAAGATATTAAAAGATGACAAATTAATACATGTAAAATGCTAATAAAGTTATTTTTAAGTGTAATTTTCAATAATAAGCAATAAAAAATTTGATTACTACAATTGTTTTGGCTAAATTATATATCACTAACCCTATTCCTCGCTAAAACAACATAAGTCAAGAACAGTTTTTCATGTTTTTTTCATTATTTTTTTTAATAAACTGTGAAGGTTATGCGCTATTTAAGTTTTTTACTACACGGAGAAAAAAACAGGGATTTTTCCTATTTTTGCATAGGAAAAATTCCTATGTCGCATAGGAATTTTTCCAATGTTAACATAGGAATTTTTGCTATGTTAACATTTGACCTTTTTTCGACGGAATATACGCAAATTGAAGCTTTTGCACGTATGAGGCCTTATATTCCACCCAAAACATTAGAGGTTGGGCAGCGGGAAGATTTCAAATTCAAAGGTAATCGTCAAGAACTAAAAAATATTTCTGTTCCTATTGATATTATTCCTGTGGCATTAGTTTTGACAAAAACAATGGAAAAATTCAATTCATTAGAGCACGTAAGAGATTTTCAAAAAGTAATTTCAGAGAGCCATGGAATTTTGATGAATTTGGTACAAGAATCTTTGTGGAAGGAAATATCTGCAAAATTTGAAAATAAGTTTGTTTTGCCGTTAGAAATTTCATTCGATGAATATGAGCCAAATAATCCTTTAGGTAGCCATCGCGGGATTACAAAGATTGGCGCGGTTTATGCCAGAATTTCATGTTTACCTGAGTTTATGCAATCTAAATTGGAAAATACATATATCTTAGCTTTATTTAATTGTCTAGATGTTAAGTCGTTAGGATTTGAAAACATTTTAAAAGATGTAATTGATGAATTGAGAGATTTACAAAGTGAGGAAGTATGGGTCAATTTTAATGAAAATAAAAAAAAAGTTTATTTTACTGTTGCGGTTTTGGGTGACAATTTAGGCGTACACAGGATAAATAGATTTGTTGAGTCTTTTAAAGCAAATTTTCCCTGCAGATTTTGCTACTCTCATAGAAATAATTTAAATCTTATAAACAATGAAGAATTTTGTCCCATGAGAATGGAAGAAAGTTATAAAGAGGATCTTACTACCAACAATTTTTACTATGTTAACATAGGAAAAATGCCTATGTTAATATTGGAAAAATCCCTATGTTAATATTGGAAAAATTCCTATGTCAACATAGGAATTTTTCCTATGCAAAAATAGAAAAAATCCCTATGTTTTTTTCTCCGTGTACTCAAATACTAAATTAAGCACCAAAAAGTCCTTGAAAACTCATTTGTTTGGGCATAAAACAGTTTTTATTGATTCCTGAAAAATTCTAATTGTGTGACTTATGAGGTTTTTGAAATAACCGATTCAATTGTAAAAACATAAAAAAAACGTAGTAAAATTTAGTATAAAACTAGGCCCCAATAGACCGATTGGGAAGTCCTGGTTTATACTTCAAATTAAATTATAAATTCTTAATCAATTTTATAATAAATAAATTAACTAATTTTTCTAGACTACGTATTGAAATGATAATGTTAATTTTTTACAATACAGGTATCTCATTTTCAATAGAACAATAAATTACTTTTACTAGGGCATTGTACATATAAGCAATATTTCTATTCAAACAAATTACATAAATATGAAATTACCAATCTTATTTTATTTTCAGAATTTTATCCCAAAACTAACGGTAATTGCAGACCTATCAGCGTAAGAAGATAGCTTTAGTTACGCGACCTTGTTGCACACCAGAAAAATCCCATTCTACCGCTTTTTCTTATCTCTTAGCCGTTTTATTGGTATTATTTATGCAATACGAGTATACAATGCAATTATTTCGCACGATCAATTTGTTCTTTTATATTCTCCCTTTTGTGTATTTTGCGGCAGAATCTTTCTTTAATCGATCACAATTTCTTTTTAGGCGTACAAAAAGACAATTAAAACTTAAACTATTTTATAATAGTTCATGACGAATGCTTTTTATAAAATGTTTATTAAGGAATTCAATTTAAAAAGTTACTTAAAATGTTGATCTTGACATACAAGTTGATGTTACACAGTGACTGTACTATTAGTAAGGCCAGGTCCAGAAGCAAAACATAAATACCTCATAAAAAATGTTGAATTTTTATACATATTATTATTTAAACTGTTGAAAAACAAAAAATAAGAATTCGCATTAAACAGCATATCTTTTCATTAACGCGCAGAAATTGGTGCGTTTAATAAATTAATACTCAAACACAAATGTAAGAAGTTGCCATTCATAGAATTATGCAAATTTGGGTTAAGTAGGTGCATAGAATAGTAAAAGCTATACATTGTATTACTCCTTTTGCTATGTATTTTTGCTCTAATTCAAAATAATAAATGGCGAATTGGAAATAAGCAATATTCAAAAGGGAGTAATATATTTAGAATTAAGAATTAACATTCTCAAGTTAAAACAGTGTTAAATAAAAAGTCAGATGACTATAAAAAAAACGAAAATATTAATAATTACTAACATTGACTGGAAAATATAGAGATTTTAGTATTCTCAACAACTCTTACAATTAGTATGAAGTAAAGTTCGACATACATGTTTATTCCGTATTCAAAATATAATTTACGGAAGGAATTCTTTTGTATCTATGTTATTTACTTATATATAACTTTTATACAATGTGCAGAATGTATTAGAACTAATTAATTAATGAGGTGCTAATGTTCCAATTATGAAATATGTTCATTATAGTTTTCAAATATTAATTTTAAATTAAACAATTACAAACCTCATTATTAGCATAAAAAGGAATAGATTTATACATATTAAGAAGAGTATTAAATTATGTTACTTTATAAACTCTCGTTTTTAGCTGTTTTTTATACTAAAATTTAAAAATAAATAAATAAATACCTTACACAGCTTCATTGTTTCCCAACAACTAGGACTTAACTTTGATCTTGATCCTTTTTTGTTATTAGCGAGAGTGTTTTCTGTGTAAATCATGTTTGACAAAAAAGTTGCTTTCATTAATGACACAAGCAGGTTTTCAAGAATTAAAAAAATTGATCTAGAAGTTTTTTTAAAAAAGCAACTTAATTTAATTAAAATTAAATGAGATTTATTAACACGTGCCTTTATCTATATTTATAATAATATATATTTTATAATAATAAGTCATAAGTATAACACAATTTTATTTCTTCATTTATTACGGTTTTTTAAAATGGAATTTTGTTTCTAATGCAAGATTTGTATGAGAATTGAGTATAAATGTGTTTATTATAATTTTGTTACTTCAAAAATGTATATTTAATAAAATAATTGCAATAGATACGTGTTTTGGTACACGCATTAAATTTTTATTTATTGTTATTGTTATTATTGAAAATCCTGTAAACTTAAGATACGAGAGCTTAATCGATTTTTACCTTGGAAACGGTTTGTAAGCCGAAAGCATTTCAGTTAGCTTTTCGTTCTTATTCCACTTGATCCATGCACGAAAACTAATAATTACAAAGTTTTAGATCATTAAGTACACTTAAATAGATGTCAATGGAATAGTTCGTATTCATGTGTGTCTTTCCAAAGGGTTAGGTAAATCAGTCGCGTGCAAAGTCAGTTATCTAAAGACGACGAAAACATAGACAAAGTAAAATTCTTCATATTAAGTTGTTTTCCAATGAAGGAATTACCGAAGGACGCACGACTGACCGCACTCCGTCGTCCTAATTACAAAATTGATTTGAGGTGAAACGACTCACGGCTGAACAAATCCCTGAGGTGCCAGCTTTATTAGATCATTGCTCTGCTGCACAATCCTATTACTGAACGTGTGTTTCACGTATTACTGGTTATCGTATCACTATGGAATTCAAAAGTAATTTTTAAATTTGTACTAATATGATTATTAAATTATTAAATAAATAAATCAACGATAAGAAATTCGTTAAATGCATTAACGTTTAAAAACAGTTTTTGTCAAGGAAAGAATCGATGCTTATTAACATAAAACTTTTTTATTTTAGTAAAATGATTTGTTTATTAAAGTAGGCAATACATCTGTATGCTTTTTATTTGCTAAAATGAAGCTATTTAACAAGGGTTTGTTTTTATTTAGTTATTTAATCAGGTTATTCCTTGTACAATTGCTAAAATTTATATTGCTATACTTTCAGTTTCAGACACTTATTTGATATGAAATATAGTACATTCAGCACAAGCCACAGCGGTGGTTTTGCAGTAATGAAGGTAATTAGCTTCCGTTAGAACGAGAAAATTATCTTTTATTTTGCAATTTGTTAAAGGTAATAAAAAAAATTAAATTTACCACATTGGTTTGGTAAATAAGATGAGCTGAAATTCTTGATTTTGTGTCGCCTCGAAAATAAACTTGTTATTTATCAAAAACTCTTGCTATCTACAGTTTTCTGTTGAAGAACAGGTGTCATTAAATTATTTTAGTTATTTGTTTTAGGCTTTTCTTTGTTTCTTTAAGGTTATAAATATCTTTATTTTTTACCTCTCAAATGCAATATTATTTTTATGTCTTTCCAAACATGTAAGATTATTTTTATCAAAACATCGTATAAGAAACACGAAACATTACAACATTCGCATGTAATTTTATGTAGGCATACCTATTTTAAAGTCAATTTGTTTCTATTATTTTTATAACCAAAACACTTAACTAAACAATTATTCTAGAAAATTAATAAATAAAACTATTCCAAAGAATTCCAAATAACGCCTGAATAAAATTTTCACTTTTTAACAATAAATTTTGACGTCGGAACATATAATTCTCGTCGAAGAAACAGCTTGAATATATATATCTGTAAACATCTCAGATTTTCTATTTAGAGCATCATAAAACATCGGGACAAGAAAAAGTATCATGTCATACAACATATTATGTAAATGACAAATATCACGGCAGAAGTTAAGAATGGGAAAAATTTACTGGTTTATGAAGTGATCGGGTAAAGGAAAATGTTGATTTTCACCCCAGCTGTTGAAAAAGCTGCGCTATTATACATCAGCGCATTTCAAGGGATCTTACGGCTTCCAAACTTTGGAAAGGTTTAGGATATTACATCTGCAAGTAAGCAATCTGGGTGTCTTTTTAACTTTGGACCGTTCAAAAAATTTAACACAAATGTAAGATGCATATTTTAAATTGCATTTTATAAAGCGTGTATTAAATAAGTATAAAGTATTAACTATGATAGAAAAACTTAAACCTTTAATTACTAATCGTTTTTAATGAGTAAATTAATTCATGAAAGGATGAATTTATATATCTCCAAAATACCTTTTATAGAAATAATCGAAATGTGTCCCTTAACTGCAAATTTCCCTAGGGTTTGTTGTTTTGTTAGCTTGAAATTAGCTACACGCACTTTATCTGAAGATAATTACGTGTCAGTTTCCTTGTGCAATATGTAATAAAATAATTCCGGTAGCCAATCCACAGTAATTAAATATTTCTGCAGTAAAAATGTTGATCATTTTATTTCCAGTAAGTTGTTTTAAATACAGTAGAACCTCGATAAGTCAAATCTCAAAGGAGACGCGAAAAACTTCGAGTTATAGAGATTTCGACTTATAATTTATGTCCCAAGAAGAAAGGGTTTGAGCAATACTTAAATATTTTTTAAAGTAAATTGATTATTGCTATTCGTGGTGAAAAGCAGAGGGTGCACAATCGAGCTGAAAGTGGCACGTTCCGATATCGGGAAAACTAAGCACGCCGCTCCGCGTCGCGCTTTATTTGCCTCCCTCGCTCGAAAATGTGCCACTTTGCGCTCTAATGCGCACATCCTGGTATTTATTAGATTTGCCTACTGTATCATCGCTCTTTCATATTAAAAATTAATTTAATTTAGTAAATATTGATTTTATGTTCTAAAAACGTAATTATCATATCAATGAGTGGAACGGAGCGAAAAGATACTACAATCTCGAAAGTGTGAAAAAAAGGGAACGATAAAATTAATTAACTAACTTTTCGTCTAACTATTTGACCTAAAATATTGTGAATTATGCATAAAACCGAGTGGACGCATTCAAGCCCAAAGTGGCACATTCCTATCTCGGAAAAATGAAGCGTGCCGTTCCGCGTCTCTCAAAAATGTGTCACTTTTCGCTCGAAGGCGCACATCTTCGTATTTATTGAATTTACCTACTGCAAATTTTGGAAATTTTGGAAATCAAAAACTTACATTCAGATTTTCTATTGGAGAAAAGCTGTGTTTATTTTTTTAAAATAACTGTTTAAAAGCGCTTCCCGAGGTCGGAATGTGCCACTTTGAGCTCAAATGTGCACACTCGGTTTTAAGCACGATTCACAAAATTTTGACTAATAAATTAGCCAAAAAATTAATTAAATAGTTTAATTGTTTTCTCTCACTCGCACTTACGAAATTGCCGTATCTTTTCGCTCGCTTCCACTCATTGCTATGGTAAATACACTTTTTGAACCTAAAATTCATATTTACTGAACTTTTAATTTTGTGAGTTGAAAGTAAAAAGATTAATTAAGGCAAATCAATAAATACAATGATGCGCACATTCGAGCAAAAAGTGGCACATTTCTGAGCAAGGGAGGCAAATAAAGCTCGATGCGGAGCGGTGCGCTTTATTTCATTATTGTATCCTGTTGTTTCCTTCCATTCATTGCTATGGTAAACACCTTTATCCAATATAAATTCGATATTTATTAAATTAAGTTCAAATTTTTGATTTGAAGGAGCGTATTATAAATTATACAAATGTAATAAAAACGAGTATGTGTGCATTCGAGCGAAAATGGCACATTTCCGAGCGAGGGAAGCAAATGAAGCGCGACGCGGAGCGGCGCGATTCATTTTCCCGAGATCGGAATGTGCCTCTTTGAGCTCGAATGCGCACACTCCGTTTTAAGCATGATTCACAATATTTTAGGTCAATGAATTAGACGAAAAATTAATTGAATAATTTTAATCGTTCCCTCTCACTTGCATCGACAAGATTATCGTATCTTCTCGCTCTCTTCCACTCATTGCTGTGGTAAATACCTTTTTCCAATATAATTCGATATTTACTATATTAAATTAAAATTTTTAATTTGAAGGAGCGGCGATAAATTAAACTAATGTAATAAATACAAAATGTGCGCATTCGAGCGAAAAGTGGCACATTTCGAGCGAGGAGGCAAATAAAGCGCGACGCGGAGCGGCGCGCTTCATTTTCCCGAGATCGGAATGTGCCACTTTGAGCTCGAATGTGCACACCCGATTATAAGCACGATTATTAATCGTCCCGTTTTAACAAGAAAAAAATTGGTCACGTTAGTTATAGAGGAAAAATATGTACTGAAATACTTTGTAGAAAAATCCTGATAATTTCGACTTATTAAGGACTCAGATTTCAAGATATAGAGATATTCGGTCTTAAAGGGAAGGGGACAAAGGTTTCTTTCGAGATGTAGAGATTTTTGACTTATCGAGGTTCGACTGTATTATTAAAAATTGTATTCTAAAATTTTTAAATCCGCTAAAAAAATTACAAAAACTGTACGCATAATAATAATGAAATGTAATTATTCATTATTTCCTCACTATTACATGAACTGAAAAGGTCAAGACGAAATTAATTAACCCTACACTGTCGAAGTTTGAATTCAGGAGCAACGATCAAACCACTTATACCAATACTAGCTTGTTTAACACATGTACAGGAAAGCGTTTTGGTTAAGAGAGGACAGGGATTGATTTATTACTATCTGTAATCGCTTTGTAGTGCTAGCACAGACCTATATAAACATTTACGATTAACATGCCATTAGAATAAATATTCATTCGTAAAGTTTCTATTCGAAAATTATTCATAATTAAATTAATATTCGTCATCCTTCTTATATTATATACGAATATATTTCTAGAAGACTATCTTTAATAAACGTCCACATCGATTTGTAGTTTATATTTTTATTCCTATTTAGTTCAAGTTAATTAATTGAAAACCTAACAAAACACAAGCAAGGGTTTTGGTTAAAAACTTTTTCTCGAGTTAAAAATAACTGCCTTTTAAATATCGAACAGTCGTCTATAATGTTTCAGAAATAGAATTTCTTCAACGTTTTCTTAATACGTAGTTGCAATTTTAGTTAGAATTGTATAACGTACTTGTTTCATTTACTTGAACAGCTAACTTTTATATATACAGGGTAATTTTCAAGGAGCACAGGTTTTAAAATAAGAACCATTTCTAAATTATTGTTGCTAGCTGGTTAATAACGTTATTTGTTGAAAGAGCAAATTTTAGGGTTGTTTATTAGTTTGATTTATTTTTTAAATTTTCTGTAACAGTGGCGTCGGCTAACACTGTGCACACCATGGAACAGCGAGTGTTCCCGATATGGAGTGTATAGAAGGAGACCCAACTTAGTGTTAGAAAAAATTATCCGATTTTGGATACAAATAAGGGTAGCGCTGTTAAATGTAAGTTGACCGTTGCGCGCAAATTTAAAAGTCATTGCCGAAAGGGAGAAATAGCAACATCCTGTAATTACTGTTTAAATTATCGAATTACTAAAGAAAAATCATTTACAACATTCTTTTATATTACACATAGCACTACTCTACTTCAGTCCATACTATTTCCGTTTTTAAGTCTAAGGATAAATAAGTGTAACTAACTTCAACAGACAACTTGGTGTTAATCAGCTCAACGCCGGTTATTTTATGTACCCTAATTTACTTTCAGTTTTTGAACACGCTGGCCATAAGAGTTTGGTCTCTCTCTATACAGTTCCGGGCTCAGAAATATTCGACAAACCCCCATTGGTCAGTTATTCGCCCTCCATTCTCCAAATTAATCGGGGCTTTAGTACGCCATCTCTTACCAGGGCATTGTGGGTCCATTAATCTTCATGTGAATGTGGATGTGTATCGGGAAGAAGTTCTCGAGATATTTATCTCAAGTGCACAACGAACAAAAACCCCATATCATTATTGGTTCCCGCCAGATGGCACCATTTCTCATTGCACTGACTAGGAAACTTGAACACAAGTGACACTCCGATTTCTACCACAACATTCACAGTCCCTCAAAACCCTACTGGTCGTTCTTTAGCTGCAGAGATTGAACTTTCGACTAGTTATGGGCATTTTAATTAATTGGACGTTTATGGTAATAATGCCGTTTAATTGCTTATAAAAGCTTGCGGAATCAGCTGATTTAATCAGTCGTATCGCTATTTTAGCTATACGTTGTATAGTCATCTTTCACAGAGATACACCGTATAGCTAATTTAGCTATACGGGGTTTTCTTATTGCGGATCGTCAAAGTAACAATTAACTAAAATGGCCATAACTAGTCAAAAGTTTAATCTCCGCAGCTAAAAAATGAACAGTAGGGTTTTGAGGACTGGGAATGTTGTGGTAAAATTTGGTAAAATCGGAGTGTCACTTGTGTTCAAGTTTCTAGTGAGGGCAATGTAGAGCTCATTGCTTATAGGTATATTTGGTGAAATAATGATCAGTCTGAATGCAAAGGCTAAAGGTGCCCATTTACATACTGTTCGCCTGCAGCCCAGAACTTTGATTTGTGTATTTTAAGTTCAAATTTGGCTATATACAGACCGTCGATAGATCCGAGCCTGCAGCCTAAGTGAATCTTACAATGGGCTGTATGTATATTTAATCTTGACTAAACTGGAGTTTTGGACTGTAGCCGAGCTATAAGTGAATGGCTACCTTTACAGTTCGCTTGAAATCCCAGGACTGTATGATCCGGAGTGCAGATGAAAACTGTGTCACACATTAGTCAATTATTGCAAACGATGCGTTCTGCAGTTCTTCGAACTGACAATCATTGCACTGCAGGCGAACTGTGATTTTACCACACACAATAGTTTTATCAGTTTCGTTTCTAAAATAGCGAAATTAACAATGCTTTCTAAAAAAAATTTGGAGTACTTCTTGTGTTTTTATTGTAACAAGATCCAATACCAAAAGCCAAAACACGTGTTTGGATAAAAGATTGGTTACTGCAAAAAGATACAATAGCCATGCTTTTATAAAATTCTAGTAATTTAGGGTACGGTTAATTTTTTTCACATCTATTAAAATAGAAGTTGTTTTTTATTTTTCAGTAAAATTCAATAAAATCAATTAAAAACAAGGAACTATTGCTTAATTTTGACATTTTGCTGCAAAATTAGAACAAAAACTTCTAA
The DNA here is from genome assembly GCA_036325965.1 of Sinopyrophorus schimmeli. NCBI lineage: Eukaryota > Metazoa > Arthropoda > Insecta > Coleoptera > Elateridae > Sinopyrophorus > Sinopyrophorus schimmeli. The sequence continues at coordinate 6,175,513 of JARFIZ010000001.1, forward strand.
CTGATCTAAAGTTGGGAATTATCAATCCGAATTGACGATTTTTCTCCACACATATCAGTTTTACGTTAGATTCATCGAAACTGCAGGCTCCGCCTACAGACGGACTGTATGTGTGTGAACAAATTGTAACTGAAGATCTGCAAATCTATAGTTCTGGATTGCAGGCGAACTGTAAGGGAATGGGTACCTTAAGACAAGAGGGGCATAGATTAACCCCTCAGTTCACCGGTTCTTATCCTCTACGACTTCTTCTTATGGTGTTATCTTAAGGACCAGGTCAACGCCAGAAGTCCGGACAACATGAAGGAATTCCAGGAGATTAAATCGATACCAAGCGACGTAAGACATAGCACAAACGTCGCATTTGAGAATCGGCAGCGTGCCGTGGAAAGGGACAGATGATGGTCACTTCGAAAATGTTCTACACTAAACTCTATACATTTACCTATAATTCATCAAAATAATGAAATATCCATCTCATGTCGTTTTTTACAATAAATTTTTCATAACCCGAGCTCTTTAATTTTATCCCAGTATTAGCAGAATAAATAATTATTGTGAATTAAAATAAATGTGATAGAAGGGTTTGAATGCCAAAGTCATACTCTATTCAAGCAGGTTCAGTAAAGAGACAATTGAAATAAGTTGTAACAGTTTTGTACAACTCAATTAAATTAAAGATAGTTTATTAGGGTAAAAATAAGTTCAAATTTTGATTTGAAGGAGCGTATTATAAATTATACAAATGTAATAAAAACGAGTATGTGTGCATTCGAGCGAAAAATGGCACATTTCCGAGCGAGGGAAGCAAATGAAGCGCGACGCGGAGCGGCGCGATTCATTTTCCCGAGATCGGAATGTGCCTCTTTGAGCTCGAATGCGCACACTCCGTTTTAAGCATGATTCACAATATTTTAGGTCAATGAATTAGACGAAAAATTAATTGAATAATTTTAATCGTTCCCTCTCACTTGCATCGACAAGATTATCGTATCTTCTCGCTCTCTTCCACTCATTGCTGTGGTAAATACCTTTTTCCAATATAATTCGATATTTACTATATTAAATTAAAATTTTTAATTTGAAGGAGCGGCGATAAATTAAACTAATGTAATAAATACAAAAATGTGCGCATTCGAGCGAAAAGTGGCACATTTCTGAGCGAGGGAGGCAAATAAAGCGCGACGCGGAGCGGCGCGCTTCATTTTCCCGAGATCGGAATGTGCCACTTTGAGCTCGAATGTGCACACCCGATTATAAGCACGATTATTAATCGTCCCGTTTTAACAAGAAAAAAATTGGTCACGTTAGTTATAGAGGAAAAATATGTACTGAAATACTTTGTAGAAAAATCCTGATAATTTCGACTTATTAAGGACTCAGATTTCAAGATATAGAGATATTCGGTCTTAAAGGGAAGGGGACAAAGGTTTCTTTCGAGATGTAGAGATTTTTGACTTATCGAGGTTCGACTGTATTATTAAAAATTGTATTCTAAAATTTTTAAATCCGCTAAAAAAATTACAAAAACTGTACGCATAATAATAATGAAATGTAATTATTCATTATTTCCTCACTATTACATGAACTGAAAAGGTCAAGACGAAATTAATTAACCCTACACTGTCGAAGTTTGAATTCAGGAGCAACGATCAAACCACTTATACCAATACTAGCTTGTTTAACACATGTACAGGAAAGCGTTTTGGTTAAGAGAGGACAGGGATTGATTTATTACTATCTGTAATCGCTTTGTAGTGCTAGCACAGACCTATATAAACATTTACGATTAACATGCCATTAGAATAAATATTCATTCGTAAAGTTTCTATTCGAAAATTATTCATAATTAAATTAATATTCGTCATCCTTCTTATATTATATACGAATATATTTCTAGAAGACTATCTTTAATAAACGTCCACATCGATTTGTAGTTTATATTTTTATTCCTATTTAGTTCAAGTTAATTAATTGAAAACCTAACAAAACACAAGCAAGGGTTTTGGTTAAAAACTTTTTCTCGAGTTAAAAATAACTGCCTTTTAAATATCGAACAGTCGTCTATAATGTTTCAGAAATAGAATTTCTTCAACGTTTTCTTAATACGTAGTTGCAATTTTAGTTAGAATTGTATAACGTACTTGTTTCATTTACTTGAACAGCTAACTTTTATATATACAGGGTAATTTTCAAGGAGCACAGGTTTTAAAATAAGAACCATTTCTAAATTATTGTTGCTAGCTGGTTAATAACGTTATTTGTTGAAAGAGCAAATTTTAGGGTTGTTTATTAGTTTGATTTATTTTTTAAATTTTCTGTAACAGTGGCGTCGGCTAACACTGTGCACACCATGGAACAGCGAGTGTTCCCGATATGGAGTGTATAGAAGGAGACCCAACTTAGTGTTAGAAAAAATTATCCGATTTTGGATACAAATAAGGGTAGCGCTGTTAAATGTAAGTTGACCGTTGCGCGCAAATTTAAAAGTCATTGCCGAAAGGGAGAAATAGCAACATCCTGTAATTACTGTTTAAATTATCGAATTACTAAAGAAAAAATCATTTACAACATTCTTTTATATTACACATAGCACTACTCTACTTCAGTCCATACTATTTCCGTTTTTAAGTCTAAGGATAAATAAGTGTAACTAACTTCAACAGACAACTTGGTGTTAATCAGCTCAACGCCGGTTATTTTATGTACCCTAATTTACTTTCAGTTTTTGAACACGCTGGCCATAAGAGTTTGGTCTCTCTCTATACAGTTCCGGGCTCAGAAATATTCGACAAACCCCCATTGGTCAGTTATTCGCCCTCCATTCTCCAAATTAATCGGGGCTTTAGTACGCCATCTCTTACCAGGGCATTGTGGGTCCATTAATCTTCATGTGAATGTGGATGTGTATCGGGAAGAAGTTCTCGAGATATTTATCTCAAGTGCACAACGAACAAAAACCCCATATCATTATTGGTTCCCGCCAGATGGCACCATTTCTCATTGCACTGACTAGGGAAACTTGAACACAAGTGACACTCCGATTTCTACCACAACATTCACAGTCCCTCAAAACCCTACTGGTCGTTCTTTAGCTGCAGAGATTGAACTTTCGACTAGTTATGGGCATTTTAATTAATTGGACGTTTATGGTAATAATGCCGTTTAATTGCTTATAAAAGCTTGCGGAATCAGCTGATTTAATCAGTCGTATCGCTATTTTAGCTATACGTTGTATAGTCATCTTTCACAGAGATACACCGTATAGCTAATTTAGCTATACGGGGTTTTCTTATTGCGGATCGTCAAAGTAACAATTAACTAAAATGGCCATAACTAGTCAAAAGTTTAATCTCCGCAGCTAAAAAATGAACAGTAGGGTTTTGAGGGACTGGGAATGTTGTGGTAAAAATTTGGTAAAAATCGGAGTGTCACTTGTGTTCAAGTTTCCCTAGTGAGGGCAATGTAGAGCTCATTGCTTATAGGTATATTTGGTGAAATAATGATCAGTCTGAATGCAAAGGCTAAAGGTGCCCATTTACATACTGTTCGCCTGCAGCCCAGAACTTTGGATTTGTGTATTTTAAGTTCAAATTTGGCTATATACAGACCGTCGATAGATCCGAGCCTGCAGCCTAAGTGAATCTTACAATGGGCTGTATGTATATTTAATCTTGACTAAACTGGAGTTTTGGACTGTAGCCGAGCTATAAGTGAATGGCTACCTTTACAGTTCGCTTGAAATCCCAGGACTGTATGATCCGGAGTGCAGATGAAAACTGTGTCACACATTAGTCAATTATTGCAAACGATGCGTTCTGCAGTTCTTCGAACTGACAATCATTGCACTGCAGGCGAACTGTGATTTTACCACACACAATAGTTTTATCAGTTTCGTTTCTAAAATAGCGAAATTAACAATGCTTTCTAAAAAAAATTTGGAGTACTTCTTGTGTTTTTATTGTAACAAGATCCAATACCAAAAGCCAAAACACGTGTTTGGATAAAAGATTGGTTACTGCAAAAAGATACAATAGCCATGCTTTTATAAAATTCTAGTAATTTAGGGTACGGTTAATTTTTTTCACATCTATTAAAATAGAAGTTGTTTTTTATTTTTCAGTAAAATTCAATAAAATCAATTAAAAACAAGGAACTATTGCTTAATTTTGACATTTTGCTGCAAAATTAGAACAAAAACTTCTAACTGATCTAAAGTTGGGAATTATCAATCCGAATTGACGATTTTTTTCCACACATATCAGTTTTACGTTAGATTCATCGAAACTGCAGGCTCCGCCTACAGACGGACTGTATGTGTGTGAACAAATTGTAACTGAAGATCTGCAAATCTATAGTTCTGGATTGCAGGCGAACTGTAAGGGAATGGGTACCTTAAGACAAGAGGGGCATAGATTAACCCCTCAGTTCACCGGTTCTTATCCTCTACGACTTCTTCTTATGGTGTTATCTTAAGGACCAGGTCAACGCCAGAAGTCCGGACAACATGAAGGAATTCCAGGAGATTAAATCGATACCAAGCGACGTAAGACATAGCACAAACGTCGCATTTGAGAATCGGCAGCGTGCCGTGGAAAGGGACAGATGATGGTCACTTCGAAAATGTTCTACACTAAACTCTATACATTTACCTATAATTCATCAAAATAATGAAATATCCATCTCATGTCGTTTTTTACAATAAATTTTTCATAACCCGAGCTCTTTAATTTTATCCCAGTATTAGCAGAATAAATAATTATTGTGAATTAAAATAAATGTGATAGAAGGGTTTGAATGCCAAAGTCATACTCTATTCAAGCAGGTTCAGTAAAGAGACAATTGAAATAAGTTGTAACAGTTTTGTACAACTCAATTAAATTAAAGATAGTTTATTAGGGTAAAAATAATAAATCTTATATTTATTAAAATCTACTTAAATGTTAATTATTATACAGGCGAGCAACAATTCAGGTCAACTTATAATGAAAACAGATGCTTAATAATGTGTTTTTCAACAAATTTTATGTGTCATATTTGTTATCTATGACGTATTATCATCGTAATTACGACTGATATGAAATAACGTGCATTTTCTTTAATCAAACTTTTCTATATTGTTTTTTTTTTTAGCTTTTTTGAGCTTTGATTTCTCTCTGTAGAACCTATTGGCCGCAAGGTGTAATATTTATAAAGTTTTTAATAACGCCTTTAGATCCTATTATTGTGGGAAAAATTGTAGTGTGAATAACAAGTTCACTGCGGACAAAGTGAAACTGCAAGAATTGTTGGTAAAACTCTTTTTGCTGCACAAAAAATGTACCAAAGGTATGAAAAAACTAGCCTAATAACCAGAAGACCAGGATTCAGCACCTAAAATGACTAGTGGATTTTGATGTCTGCTAGTTAGGGGAATAAAAGAGTGTCTACGGTTCTGCTACAAAACCGACTCTAAACAGTTAGAGATCGAATGGCTTGTTTCTTCATGTAAGAAATATACCCTGATTAGTTATTTGGAGTTTAAAACCTACCTCTTGTTCGTGTATGTGTGACTATAGAGATACTACCTAATATAGAGGTGTTTTTAGCTTAAATTTTCTATATAAGAATATAAAAATATTTGCCGGAAATGATATAATTTGTACGAAATTCGAATTTTAATAATCTTGTGGTAAAATATTTACGAAAAAAAAAAGGTTGGTATATTGAATACTTTTAAATCATCGTAGACACACATACTGACCGCTCTGAGATAACTGTTAGGTACAACGCTCCACAACTATTTCTTCAAAAGGTAAAAATAATCGGGGGTTATTTTTTAAACTGGTGTAAAGAGAAAAAATCTCCAGTTAACTCAACTTAACTAGGAGATAACTGTAACCTTAGGATAACTATGAGTGAAAAAACAGGCTCTAAATGTTATTAAATGCATCGTTAAGAAAAGGCTTTTCGCTACTAGATTGTCTCGTAGAAGGATGGTTACAGGTTCTCTATTGCATCGAGTTTGGCCTGAAATCACATGATCTGAAATAATAAAAACTGAAACAAAGTACTGTTTGCACAAGAATTGTGTTTTTATCTTACTGGGTCAGATGGATGTCGGCAAGTACGGCGAACACCCAGATAAAGTTCGTATTGACCAGCGATTTTCATTTTACGCTGCATCTGTTATGGTTTAGGCAGGAATCAGTTCACAAGCACCCATATAGTTAGTTTTCATACCGAATGATTCCGTGACAGCTTACAATACATTACTCAGGCTCTAGAAGATTATAATATGCATTTCATGATCACTATGAGCAAGTGTGGCATACACGATAATGTTAGACCTCATGCAGCTAAAGTTGAAAAATGTCAGGATAAGGTGGGAATTACGCGATTCGATTAGATAGCCCTCTGTCCGGTCGCGAATCCCGTTCAACATGTTTCAAGAAAGATCAGTTACATACTTTAATGTTCTGAATCCACTGTCGAAATCTTTGTTCGGTGTCTATCAATATTATGAAACAAAAACTAGTAAAATGTAAAAAATTCGATTTGAACTTTTCTACTTATGGTATCAAAATATAAATTTTGTGCAACATTTTAAAGAAACATAGGCACTAGAAACATATTTTAATGATTTTGTTCTAAGTATCATAATTGCTATAAAGCAGATTTAATACCTTTCAAAGCTACATAGAAAAATGACACTAAAATATTTATTATTGCAACAAGCCATAATTTCCTAATAAACATAGGAAATCTTATTATTCTAAAGTTTTTACAACATCTCTATTAGCGTGTTTCTATATAAACATTTTTTTGAAAACAACATTCATAAATACCCAATACAGTAGTCAAGTGCAAAATAGCTGCCCCATTAACGAAATAGACAAATAAAAAGACGGCCCAATTGTATAACCTTCCATCGAAAAAAAAATATAATAAAAAGAAAAGCAATCAAATAGATTTATGTTGCCTTTCTTAAATTTACAAGTAATTTTTTTTTAATTACTTGTTCGATTCCGGGAATTCGTATCGTAATACATTATTTCTGCCTTTAAACAAAACTGTCAACGAGACCTGCGTAATCAGTTGGTAAAATATTGTATTAATCACTAAGTAAATAATAAACAAATAAATTAGTAAAATTATCTGCACAGAGTCGTGCATTTCTTGTACCCGGATACAAAACACACTCACGAGTTGAGGTAAGTACTTTACTAACTCTAGGAATGTTTTCAATTTAAAATGAGCAACGCTGACAATACACTGAACTGACTGGCAATTTAATAAATTCAAGGATTTATTTGTTATATTGTTGTACATACAATTATAGTTATTTAATTAAATCTACACTACAAGACCTTACTTACAGAAAATCGAAGAGATTTTGCCAAATGCATAGAAGATATAACACCAAATCCAGAAGAAAGAGAAATTTGCGTAACATTAGAAGAAGTTAAAAAAACAATAAAATCAATGAAAAACAATAAAGCCGGAGGACCTGGAGACATCGTACCAGAACTTATTAAATGCGGCACGGAAAAATTATACAGAATGCTGCAACGAATGTTTGAAAAGGTAATAAATGGTGACGATATACCTAAAGAGTGGAAAGAAGCGAACCTGACATCCATTTACAAAAAAGGAGATAGAAAGAAATGTGAAAACTACCGTGGTATTTCCGTTATAGCAACACTAGGAAGACTATACGGCAAAATTGTAAGAAACAAAATAGAAGTCAACATAGAAGGAAAAATAGGGGAAGAACATGCTGGTTTTACCGCTGGGAGGTCATGCACTGACCATATCTATACTATCCAGCAAATTATCCAAAAGAAAAAAGCGAAAAACAGGGAGGTACACTTGGCGTTTATCGATCTAAAACAGGCCTATGATTCGGTACCTAGAAACGGCATTTGGAAAGCAATGCGGCAGCTAAATATACCACCGAAACTAATAAGAGCAGTTCAAAGCATGTATAAGGGAAACACAGTACGTATTAAGACGGGAAACAAAATAACAACCACATTCGAAACATCGAAAAGACTTTTACAAGGATGCCCCACTTCCCCAACTTTATTTAAAATTTTCCTAGAAAATACTTTGAAAAACTGGAAACAAAAATGTCAAGGAATGGGAATACCGATACGGAACGAACATCTTTATACTCTGTGCTTTGCGGACGACCAAATTGTTATCGCCCAAGATGAAGACGATCTCGCATATATGGTACGAAAGTTAAGAGAAGAGTACCTGAAAGCCGGCCTAAAAATGAACCTACACAAAACTGAGTACCTGACAACATCCGATGAAGATATCAAAATTTGGAGATCGAGAACAATGTAGAGATAAGAGGAACAAACAAATATAAATATCTATGATATATGATAACAAAGGAGACAACAACGGACAGTGAAATCAAAAGCAGACTAGCACAAACAAGAACAGCTATAAAACAATTACATCCGGTATTATGGAGCAAGAACATCAGAAAAAAAACCAAACAGATGATATATTCAGCCATAATACGAAGTATAATGACATACTCCGCGGAGCTCTGGGTTATAAACAAAAAGCAAAAAGGAAACATCTTGGCAACGGAAATGGAGTTCTGGAGAAGGTGTTGCGGACTAACTAGGATGAACAGGATAACGAATGAGGAAATCAGGCAAAGAATGGAAAGTGAAGGAGGACGCGATTAAATACATCGAAACTAAAAGATTACTTTGGTACGGTCACACCAGAAGATCGGATAACAGGTGGATAAGTAAAGTTACAGACTGGAGCCCAGTGGGAAGAAGGAAGAGAGGTAGGCCAAAAAGATCGTGGCGGAAGGAAGTAGATGAAGCTATGCGAACGAGAGGTCTAGAGGAAGGAGATTGGGAACAACGCGACTTATGGAGAGTCTGGTTAAAAGAAGGGAGACAGCACTAGCTGTGAAAACCTTACATATATATATATAATTAAATCTGAATTTCTAAATATGGTTTTGGTGAGATATAAAATATGTGACAGTAACTAGCTTAATTTTCATCATACCCCAGTTTAGACACATAATATTTTTTATTTTGATATTTTCATTAAATTAGTCAAGTCCTAGTTAACTTACTGTAGGAAAACGATATATCGTAAAAATAATTATTTTTACATTTGTACTTACTAATCATGCTTAATTATAATTAGCAGTAGAATTCTATTGTCGTAGCGGTACAGTATGCTTACGATTAATCAATGGGAACACATATTGTTCAATTATGCTTAAATCATTATTTTTTGAAGCAGTAATAATTACGTAAAGTTAAATTGCAATTTAGTGATTTGCAAGTACGTTAGATTGTTCATTATAGTTTAAGTGAAAAAGTTACAGCGACTAATTTTGTCTCAAATTCCGGTAAGTTGTTATCTACTTACCTAGAATTTAGTAAAATTTTATCTTCTTAACTATTTTGTTTGATAATTGAGAAATATGTATATAACCGCTTTAATAATGTTTAATTTTGTAAATTAATCAGTTTTGTATTTAATTTAAACACAAACCTCGACAGCCCCGACTGAACAATTTAGTCTCTTTCAAAATAAGAAAAAATAATTTCAGTTTTAATTACCTTTCTTATAAGTAAAGAATTTAAACCACTGAAGTGTAAATTACGATTTTAACATTTACTGACAACATTCTCTTGTATGAGTGGAAAACTTATTAGAGCGGAATATCGGTTTTCGCTTAATGAAAAAAAAAATTTAAATCACGATAGCACTGCTATTAGTATTTACTTTTGAAACAATGTTTAGGCCCTAATAAGATATTTTTTCAAGGGTGATCAATTGGAAAAAATAAACATTCAAACAATAGTTTGATAACAATTTTCCTTTCTGTGCAAAATTATTAATTTAAAAATAAATTACACTTGGGTATATTTCAAATCGAGATCGCAGGATAGCAAATTATATTACATGTTGTATTTATGGCTCTGAATAAATTTTAAATAAAAAATGTCTGAGTAATGTTTTATTCCTGACCAGCACAAGTTCTTATAGCTGCAGGCTGAAACACAAACTGCTAAGTTGAGGTAAATCTCTAGTTGTCCGCGCTGCTGGATTGCTATCGGTAAGCGAGATGCCGAAGGGTAGGATACGCCCTGCTCCTTAGTTTCTGATAATTCACAGATAACAGGATAACGCCCGGTTGCTGCTGGCCACTTAAATGCCGCCTTACAAATCCTAACCGTAAGTTATAACCAAAATGGTCGTGATAATCTAAAGTTCAATAACATCCTTTTTTTAGTTTGTCATTCTGATTAACCTAAAATCATTTTTTGTCCACCAAACCCGCATCAAAAATTGAGAAATATTTCATTTGTATATGTGTTTCAACAAAAAGTCACGGCGATACTGCATGATAAATGTATACTTTTAAGGGTATAAAAAAGAGTTATTACATGACACTCAAAAATAGAGAAGTGATTTTTCAAAGTATTCTTTATAATCTTGTAGTCACGCGCAGCAGGCACGCGTGATGATATTCCGACGGCATTTGATAACCGTTAAACGAGTGTCAAAGAGGAGCTCAGTAAATCACGAGACTGACATAATCACCAGATACTATAAAGGTAACATAAAGGTTCATGTCACGACTTAAATGGGTACTTGTGTGCCTTTAAAGTACTACACTTCTAACTATTAAATATACAGTTACGTTACTAAAAACTTTTAAAGAATCTGCATTAACTTTTATGTTCCTTCCATTAATAATCAATGACCTTATATACAGGCATAGATAATATACGCTTATAAACGCTGTTAAAAACTACATATGCTAATGAAGATTCGTATTCACAATAGTATAGTGGAATTTAAATTGACACATCTGCGATACTCTTAGAAAAGTACTATAAATAACAAGTTTTGCGTGATTATTATTCACAAATTGTTTAAAATGAGCATAATTTACTTTCTAAATGTGATGTAAGAATCTTAAAAAATTAAAATCAGAATCCATTATAAATGTGATATTAAAGAGCAAGAAAGAACAATCGCTTTAAGAATTCTAAATTCTCTTTCTTCGTTATCTGCATTTCGAAATACCAGTGCCAACCTATTTTTTCGAAACTACTTAATTATTAAAGAAACAGAAATGGGTTTCTAAATGGTTACAAAATACGAAGAGATAACAATTTTTAATAATGTATGTAAATGGGAATAAGTTATTAAGGTTTCATCATCAAGTTAGTTGTTTGTTGAAGATCATTCTGAGATCGCGGTTTAGTCAGAGGCACAAGTACTTCTCTTCAGCTCTTGGCATGCATCGGAAAACACAGGAAATCCATTAGACGCATCCAAGAACCCACTATCGGTCGCCAATGTTGCTTAGTATATACTCCTGATTTTCTCCACTTTTAAAGATAACATTCACGATTATATAGAATGTAATTCAATAATACGTCTTATAGTATTAATTAAAGTATACGATTTTATATAAATAGAGTTACCTAAATCACTGAAGGAAACTGCTTGCAAAAAATAATTGCAATTGTAGATCTAGTAGTATTGTTTTTTAAGTGGCATTAATTTATTGAAAATAATTTATTGAAGTTTATATGATTCAGTAAGTGTTCAAAATATAAATCATTATATCAAACATAAAACATGCCTATGCAAATCGCGAGCCATATCTGTCTAAGTTTTTTTTCTGGCGGCATCTACATAGAATCTATAAATAGCCATCGCCCAGGTAATTATAAGCTTAGGCTCGGGCCACACGGGCGTATAAAGTACGTCCGTATAAACGTAGGAAAATAAGAAAATAATACTGCGATGATTTCACAAGGTCAAGAGCAGCATATCGCAGTAAAAGAGCCGCATATCATTGTAAAAGGGAGATCAATACAATTAAAATTATCAATTATAAATTATACAGGGTTTCAGACAAATACGTACTGAAACTGAACCCACTTATAAATGACCCTAAGCTAAACAACAATATACCCCAAGTCAGATGGCCTTGTGGGAAATTTTTTGAGTTATTGCATTCAAGATTTTAATTTAAAAATTTGTTATACCTAGATACCTTATTATTTAGAATGTTTGGAAAATTTTTGTTCAAGTCTGTTATGTTACCATTAAAACCATATGTAGAATTAATTTTTTAAATAAAAGAAAACCACATAAATCGCATACCAAATATGTATTGAAATGGGGGATATTGATTTGGCAACACTGCCTCAAAGTTGAAACGTGAAATAAAGTTTCTTGTCTTACTCACTTCACGCGTAACATAAGATGTTTATAATAACAAAGTTCAGCAAGGGAAGTTGTTATGAGAACATTAATCATTATTTAATTTTAAATTCCTGACCGGCTTAATACAATAAAATATGATTTGTTCTTCGTAAAGAAATATTCCGTAACATATCATCTCTAATAGTTTAACGAACGTTTTGTTAACAATATACATAGGTAGCTAATAAATTTTCTTATTTTTCTTTATTGGGTTGTAGAGAGTTTTACGTGTGCACGGCTTTTGAATTGCTTAATATATTTGTGATTTGAAGTTGCAAGCTTTTAATAGTTTTTATCCAATTTTATAAATCATTTGAATTTTAAGAATTATTAGAATAAGTCATACGTTTATTTGAAACCAAAATACCGTAATTAGCCGTGTTTGGTCATAATAAAATAATTAAAATGGAGGAAGTAGCTAAAATACGAAGGCAGTTAGATGAATGTACGAAGAATGTTTTAACAGGAAAAAACTTTTTTTCAACGAATATCAAATTAAGTGTAAATTTGCATCTTAATAATTACTGAAATCAAAAATAAGAAAAAGTCTGTCAAGCAAAATAACGTTTTTTTGCGTATCTGATCATTTGCAATCTTTGGGGCTGGCAATTGTCGTGCTCGGTCACTGCACAGTCATCTCTTGTTTCAGGCTTCTTTATCGTTTAGGCTCCTAATCTATTCCCGATTTTTTTTGTGATCTCGCATCAGACACAAACTAGCTCGGATTAGATCAAGGCAGTAGGATAGTCGTGTGATAGACTCACACACATTTTAAAACACACATTGCACTTAGTGGGCAACTTTTTAAAGGAATTAAGTACTAACCTAACTTATCAAAGTTTAACAATTGTTAACCTGTTTGTTCTGAAACATGATATCTAAACGCTAAAATAAATATATATTAAAAACAAAAAATTATTGACGTTTATTATGAAACAAAATATTTACACAAGAAAATAAATTAGCAATGAAGCACGAACTAAATGACCTAACTCTCTTTTAAGAGTGTATTAAGACGATGCTGTGTTGCCATTTACTGGAAAATTAAAATGCACTTTGAATCAAATCTTTTGGGTTATATTACACACAAACTTTTATTGTTTAGATTGGTGTCACGAATCACCTGGACGAGATTCAGTACATGTAACATGTTAGGGATTATAAAAAAAATATAGCTACATTGTAAAAATTTTTTTGGACTCAGTGTGGTGTAAATGGTTCGGTGTAAAAAATCGGTGTAAACATCGCACTAAGTGTAGTGTAAAATTCTCAACGGTGTGAATCCTGAATTTTACACCATCCTGCGTGTAAATGCAGTTCATGATAATTTTTTATCAATAAATATAATTTGATTGTGTAGTTTCAGGGTCATAAATAACACGGAATGGTGTAAAACAGTAATTTACACCGTGTAAAATTTACTCAAGTGAACATTTTACACGAAGGAAGTTTTACACCAAAATTTTACACTTACACGGCAGTGTAAAAGTCGCCGGGTTCAACTTTACACCAAAATTTTTTACAGTGTATATAATAAAAAGCAAATAAATCATTTCATTTAGGGTTGTCAACATGGTCATTTTCATCTGGATACTCCGAGTTTGGTGATAATTCTCCAGACTTCGGGCATTCAATTAAATTCTTTGAACTAAAGTATATTTTGCTACAAGATTTAAAGTTAATAAAAAACACTAAAAACAGGTGACCAATAAAATTGTTAAAAATTTATATTCAATGTTGTTATTCTACTAAAATAAAATATATCTCCATCTTCTCCACGGTAATTGCTTATGATTTTTTTCCGGCGCAGTGTTGGGCGCAACATAGGCAACCCTAATTTTTTTATTGAACAATTGCTTTGCAATTAATAATAATTGTATATATTTGTATTTTTCAAAAATACCTTATTATTTACCTTACAAAAGTTAAGATAATATCTAATGAGGTGGGCCACCAAAAATGTTGAGAAAAGAGGCATAAGTTCCGCCGTCTACGGACTGTTTTATATAGTAGTTTAAAAATAGTTATCTGATTTTAACAAAATGAAGTACAATAGATGCCGCTTAATGTAATCACGGTTAATGTTATCAACCCCGTATTGTGATCAAACTGGCTTGATACTGGCCCGCGCAATACAAAAGCATTAAAATTTGTTCGTTTATTATTATCATCAATATTTTGTTTATTGTAATCAATGATGAGTCCGTTAGGCAATAGGACAGCGGTTTTCAAACTATATGTAACCGCGCTTCCCTTAAATATATTTAATCATATGACGCGCTTCCATGTTTGGAAAACGTTGGATAAACCCCTTTTCTAAAATTGAGAAAAAAAAATTTAGGTAATTAATGTGCTTAAAACTTTTACCGGACGTTCCTATGAACCCTAAACCAATATATTCGGAGCCATTCTTCTCTACTCCCGTTTCAAACCCCAAAATTTTTCAGAAAACTAAATAAATCGAAAAAATACACTTCGACTTATACAAACAATCGTAGCGCCCTCATTTTTGATCCAATCATTAAAAACAATCCCGATTCGGAATTCTGAGACTATTTTCTATAAGATATGTGCAAAATCGGTATTGGGCGAAATGTTTCAAGTAATTATAAGTCAAAGTTTTAGATTCGTTTTTATAATACAAAAGTTTACGTTAAAAAAAATGTAGCGCCGTTATTTGTAGACCGATCTTTAAACATTATACAGATTTGGATTTGTCATACTTTTTAACTTCGGATAGGCCCAAAAAAACATTGGCGTGCCATTTAAAATTCCCGAGAAAACGGGTACGAAGAGTTCGACTTGTAATTAATTTTCTCTGAATTTCCACTTTGAAAAATCAGGCTTGGTTATTTGTGAATGGATCTTTAAAAACATTTCAGGTTATAAAAGGTGCGTTTATCGGAGCGTAAGATTAGCCAAAAAAATCAACAGGACCCAATGTTAAGTCTAGGAGAAAAACGCGTTCGAAGCTTTCAAAACGTAAGTTTTATCTTATTCGCTGGTGTCTTACGCTTATTGGTATCAGTCGGTTAATGTAATCACTTTGTCTAGGTCTCAAAGTCAACTCATTAAACGGCGTCTACTGTACTTATATAGTTACTGCAACAAAATAGTTTTGATATTTTTAGTATTCAATTCGATTACACAAAGGCCTTAATATTTATTTTAACAATAAACAATATGAATTCGGGAAACACAACATGTTTGAATAAAATAAGAAACACATATCAGAAAATTTAAAAATAGTTTTTGCATATTTAGTAGTAACAACTAAACGTGCACTCTAAAAAATTCTAAAAATTAGCAATATTTATGTTGTATTACTCTGCCAAATACTGTAAGTACTAAATGTTTGCTAAAGATTAGAAAAACTTATTAACTAATATAAATCCAAAGCTATTCGAAATCTGGCTTGCCGCCAGCCCTCAACCATTAACTTTGATAAAAGTTCAACTGCTAAAGAAAACAAAAAACGGAAATTTTAGTTTTTCTCTTAAATAATAAAAATCACTTGGAGTTTGGTTATTTTTATTCTTATTTATAGAAATCACAAAAAAGAGTTAAATAAAATGTTATGATGTGGTTCTTGCAGAAACTTTTTCGTAAAATAAGGAATTAAATAAATATTTTTTACTTGTAAAAAGGAATTTAATTTTTATTAATCTAAAAGTAAATGTTTAAAGCATCATAATCTCATAATATTATCCTTGTCCTATTTGCCTGTAGACATGAATAATATTTAAAGAAGCCAGCACTAATCTCCGTTGGATAAACACTACATTACAAACGATTTTCTCCACAATAAAGCTAAATGACACTGCGAATGGCTTGCAAAAGTTGTGTACTGCGAGAAACTTGGGCGTGCTAAAGGCTTGCAAAAAATTTAAAAAGCTTTATTTGGAAATGACATCCAAGATAAAGAGCATAACATTTATCACTGACAACATACACATATTTAATTTAAATTTATGTAAATTTATTAAATCTGTTCTTAATTAAATTATATGCACATTTTGAATTAGTAATATTTTTAAATAATAAATAACCAATTCATAAACTCTGTTAAAATATTACTTTTCTAATAGAATATACAATTTACATATAAAAATAATTATTACCTATGCCAAAATGTAATGAAAGTATAGAAAGCTTATGAAAAGTACAATGTAAGTACCGTTAACATATAGCATTCTTAGGAAAGCAAATTCTGTAAATACTATGACTAATTTATATTAAAGAGAATAAAGAACAAAACAGAAATTATTACATAATATAAACAAATGTGCTTGTAAATTTTACCTTAAGAAATGATACTTCTGAGCATAGGTATAACAAACATTTTCAATTGTAGTTGTAAGTCATAATAGTTGAACATGCGTTGTGTGTAAGTTTTATTAATGAATCTAAAACATCCTAAATATAAAAACAATAAAATAATTCTCTTATGATATATGAACTTCACATAACTTTTGAATGAGTGAATTTAATTAAAAATGTAATGAGACCTTTTTTGTAGAGCTTCTAATTTTCTTCAATAAAATGTATTGCTCTCTTTTAAAAGCAGATTGGTTTAGCAGCTACAAAATTCCAAATTTGAAAAATCAAATCGTAAAAACAGATCAATGTTCAAGGCATGATTACGTGAAACGGCTTATCGTACGAAAATTTGCAATCAGACTTTTTTTGTAGAGAATATAATTTTCATCAAAAATATGTATTATTTATATTTTTCAAGTATATTGTTAAAAAGATTTGAGTGAAAGATGCGTGTGGTGTAAAAAAATTGCAATTCTCGATGATAGATCTCTTAATATTAAAATTAAGGGCTCAAATTTTGACGTTAAATTTTTTTATCGTCCAAAATAATATATTCTGTACCTATTCCATGAAAAAAAAATAGTCAATTTTTTGGCTCAGTTTATTATCTACCCTCTACTAACGATTGTTTAAGAATGGTCGCTTTCTCTTAGCTAGCAGTTAGGGCTAGAAACTAATTTCCCTCAATCTTGACCTTGGCGTTTTTTGTTGCGGTACAACAAAATTATTCCTGGCTAAAGAAGTATTACTTCAAAAAAAGGTTTCTTTTAATGTTTCATTATAATTTTAGTTGTAAATACGTTACTGCAATTTTGTTAATGTTACGTTTTTTCACTAATGTTAAGTCGCACTAATGTGGTGATAATTCATCAATTAAAATATTCCTTTAATTGTAACTTTCAAGAATTTTAAAAATATATTCACCGCTAATTTGCAGATTTTTTATTATACTGAGTACCGCGCGTCACGTACCTATGCATATGCAGGGTGTCACACAAATAGGTACTAAAACTTAACCGGGTGTTACCAGACATCAATCTAAAGGTTAAAAGTTTATATACAATATATCTTAAATCTAACAAATTTCGAGAAAAATACATTTTAATTTTCCGGTATATGGCATAACAGCGTCGTCTCCATATGCTTTTAAAAGCGAGTGAGGTCATTTAGTATGTGCTTCATTCCATATCGGCATATTTTATATGCAATTTCTAGTTTCTTTAATTAAAAAAAATTCTAGATATGACTTTAATGGCATCATTATAATAGACTTGAACAAAAATTTTCAAAATATTTTAAATAATAAAGTATTTATTGCAAATTTTTAGATTGAAGTTTACAATACAATAACTCAAAAATATGACACACAAGGTCACTTGACTTGGAGTATGTTTTTGTTCAGTTTAGGATCATTTATAAGTTGATTGAGTTTCGATACTTATTCCTGGCACATCCAGTATAAGTTTTCATATTAAGATAAAAATAGTTTAAATTGCATCAGTTAAAAAACTGAAATGAATTAAGATAGGTGAAACTTACCTTAGCAGGTTGTTCATTTTAGTCTAAACGAATACTTTTTGGGAGAGGAAAACAGGAAAAAAACATAAAATATTATAATATTATAATATGTTTTATTCATCTAATTATTTAAATAAAGTTTACTATAGAGTTCTAATATTTAACGTGTAAATTAAAAAATCATAAAGTAGTACAGAAGTGCCAAAAGTGAGGATCTACATATTTTACTAAACAATTTACTGAAATCAATAGTTATAATCTATTTATAAACTTATAAAGGATACAATAAAACTTATTTAAAACATTTTAATATGAGTTTAGCTCTCGTGATCTAGCTAAAAACTTGACCACGAACTGTAAAAAAAGGAAAGGGACAGTTTTTTTTAAAGCTGCCGTATTGAAAATTGAAAAGTACTGTCAACTACAAATCGTAAATTTGTAGAATTCTGTATCTTTCTGTTTATTTAACTATACTCAAATTACAGTATCTTTGACGACGATGTTTTGAATATGGATCTTAAAAAACTTATAAAACCGACAATCCTCTACATGTAACTTTGTCATAGTTATATAAGTTTTTTCTTTCGATTATATTTATTACTGGAATTAGCATAATTAAGTTTTTCTAAAATATATACTTTTTATTAAACTTTATGACTTTATTTTAATATTAAATAAAATACAAACCCATTCACAATAGTACTTGCAATAACTTTAATTTATTTACAAATCCGTTTTATGTTGCAGATTAATATCCTTTGTCTGCCTGTATTGTATAACACGAAACCCTGATTTATATTTCTTCTAAATTTGGCTTAACGCATTTTCGATACAATACAGAATGAATTAAGCATGTTTCAGACGGGTTGGATATATTATAAAACATTAGGATCACGCAATAAAAGTTAAAATAAAATAAATTCAACTATAGGTCATAATTCTGCTTAAAAACAGTTTCTTTTTAATCAAACAGAGATATCAAAGAAATCTAGAGCAGTAAATTCAATTACAGTTAAAAAAAATACAAAACTAGGTGTGTATGAAAACTTGCTTATATTTTACATTTTAGAATCATTGTTAAAAAATAAACTTTAAAAAAATATTTTTAAACGATACTAGTACATATCTCAAAAACCTAATAAGTAAAGTACAGAATATGCAATACATATATATAATTATAATGAAAATGATCTGAAAAAAGTCTATTTGAGAAACTGAACTAGAAATATATCAAAAATCATTATTAAGTAAAATATTTCTAACAATTTTGTGGTCATTAATACAAATAAATTATAAAACTTGATACGTATTTAAGTACACATTTTGTGTATAATTATCGATCAAAAAGTAAGTTACTATTGCATGTAAAGTTTTAATGGAGATTTCTACTCAAAATTATTTCTTTATTTCAAAGTGTTATCAATAGGATAAAAGTTTTGTGTTGATTAACTGAGTGTTAAAAAATAAAAGTAAAACTTCTTTCTTCAATTCGATTTATTATACTACAACATTTAAAAGATTGTTTAAAATTAATTAAAATTTAATAGTGGGTGCAATTGGTCTATTAAAACCAAGGTCTTTATTTATTATTTAATCCTTCTGGATTAAAAAAAAATATAATTCGAAATATGACAAATTTGATAGATTTTGAAAAAAAATTTAAAAAAAAATTAAAGTAAACTATTTTAGTCATGCAGTAAATGTAAGAGATTCTGTAACTCAAATCAGTTTAGAATAGGTCATTCATTTCGTCTGCAAAAATCTATATTGAAGGTAGGTGGTAGCTTATTCAAAACCGTACCTTGCAGGTAGATACATTTAGTTTTATCTCATAGTCTTATTTGATGTTTATGTTTGTTTTATAAACACACACATAAAGAAATTTACGTATGTATATAAAATCGGCAAGTGGAAGCAACTAAACAAATCTTAACAGAAAGCTCTCCAAGATTTACTCACCTGTACGTCAGAAAATTTACGAAGAATCCCTTCCGGCATGTTTAATCCAAGAAATAGCGTGCACAAAGGTCACGTACGATTCAGACGGTAGCATATCGCTCTATCTACACCTTACTTTGATCTCGTATAATTGCATTTATCTGTCTACAACATCAGTACTGTTACACGTGCCCGATACACAACTAATCAACCAACAAGTCGGAGGAAAGCCAGTTAATTAATTCTGTCATGCTTTCCAAATTAATCACCCACCTCGGAATGTTTGTTTAATACACAGTCGATGTAGCATTATGCAAAACACAAGACTATAACACTAAAACTTTCACTAATGCAAACACGAACATCGTTCGTAGCTTTTGCTTAACTCGGGAAACGCACGTGAGTATTGGCAGCGGTCGGACCTCTACGAAACCGCCGGACATGCAACAAGTAGCACCGTCGCACGTGTTCGATATATTAACTCAAACCACTGACAATTACTGCAGTAATAGTAGGCCGCAAGCGGGATAGCCACAGGCTAAAAGCGCCTGTTAACGGATTCAGGTGCGGTTTCTAGCTATACAGAGACCCCTCTGAACTGTTGCAGAGTGCACGAACGTTGCTCTCACAATCGTTCTCGCATCTGAACCGGTTACCGGCTACTGCTGCTACTGTCAATTTACCAACTCCTTTTAACAAAACAAAACCTAAGACACTATAAAGAGAATTAACCCTTCCCGTTTTTTTTAAGCGTAAAACTTAATTTTTGTTTGAATCTACAACAGCTGAAATGCGATTGTGTTTTTCTCAAACGCTAGTGGTGGGTGACTAAAGTCTTTTACTGCTATTCTTCAACCTTTTAAATATAATGTTGATTTATATTTTATTCAGACATCGTTTTTTAAATATTTTTTTACTCGAATAATACTTTCATCAAAAAAACAGGCTTTTTTTAGAATATCGTTTATTTCTTTATAACAATAAAGATGTGATACGATTTTCTACTCATATAAACTGTCGTAAAAATCTAGAAGCTACTAAAAAAGGAAATCAAAATTTTAAAAGTAAATTGACAATTTTACACGTACTTTTTTGGTTTTTATGGAGCTTTGATCTAATAAATCCCTTTCGTAGTTTGTATAACAGAAATTATCAAAGCTAGCTTTGAATTTTTTTCTGAAGAGATTTTAAGTCATAGTATATACATATCGATACCCACATTTTAAAAGGTCGTATCCCACAAAAGTTGACAAATTTACTTTTTTTTGGAAATGGATTCATAATAATACCGTATTATGCAACTTGCGCTATAGTAGTAGAAGTCAAATTATTTATGTAAGGGAGTGTTCCCGGGTATGAGACAGGTTCCAGGTATAAGACAGTCAATTATTTTCATTATGCAATGTCAATATGGCCGATCTGATTACTGTCAAATATTTCTTTGGTCATCAGTCAGTTTTTGTGCTAACACTGAAATGAATCGACACTTTGCTTATATTACCTGCAAACATCGTATGTGAAATTACATGGGGAAAACGTTTATGATTTTTTTCAAAGTGTTGTTTTTTTCATGTAAATCGATTGAAAAAGGAAAGTGTGATGTATAGCATTTAGTGTTTTTCTTATATTTTACGATCCAATATTGAATTAGGCCAATATGTGGTTAGAAAACATTTTTTTTTAAATTCTTAAAATCTCGTCATTGTCCGGGTATGAGACACACCATATTACTACCACTCAAGGGTTCCAAAGCAAAAACATCATTAGTATAAAGTTGTTGCCGAACAAATTGAATGCTGTTAACAACATCAAATGCAATATTTGCAAGCGGCCCGTTCTTTTGAAATGCGCAAACATGTGTGCAGGCATCTACACATGCAAACATTGCGACGATTATGAAGAGAAAATTGATAAATAAAAATTATGGTAAACATAAAAAATTAAAATTTTCAAATAGATATGAGGTTTTTACTTTATATTTTACAATTTTTAATGTATTTTTGTAGGTGTCTCATACCTAGATACAAATTTTTTTCTTGTCAAAAAACTGATGCTTAGAAAATTGGTCATCAAATTTTACATGTTGATGGAATCACAAAACTTTCTGCTGATAAAAGTTGTGTATTTTCATTACCTTTCCAACAGTGAATAGAACACCCAACTTTATTTAACCAGTAAAAAAATTTAGCTCATAAACAATACCCGTCTTATACCCGGGTACACTTCCCTACTATTTTTAAATATATCTAATATGTCGTATCCCACATTGAAGGAGATTATCTTTAACTTTATAATGTGGCAAATAACTTAAGAAGAAGCGAAAAACTACTCAAATTACTTCTAAATTTGAAAGAAAAAAAACAGGTTTTTTGACAGAGATAAAAAACTTTAAAAAACCCGTGGTAAGGAAGCGTTCTAGTATTACGTAACGCAATTTTTGAAGATTTTTGACCCCCCCCCCTCCCATGTAACTTGCCGTAACGTTTTTCAGACTCCCCCCAGCCCTAAACGTTACGTAACAACCAAGTGACCATTTTCGCGTAAACGATAAACAAAAGGGGTTGCCAAATTGGGAAATTTTAATTCCCTAGCTTTTTATTTAAATAAAAAAAAATTATGCATAACGCGATGGTCGCCCCCCCCCATATTGCGTTACGTAATACTTGAACGCCCCCTAATAAAAAAACAAAAAAGCAAGAAATTTGAAAAAAAAAACGCTTAGCAAGAAAATGTACTTGAATTTAAAAACAAGAAAGCTAACAGTGGCAAAAATAATAGGATAAAGATCGAAAGCAATGTTAGTGGCAATGAAAAACATAAAATAACTAAAATAAAGCATAAGAGAACATAACGGTTATAATTATTATATTTTGCTACTAAATATAATCACTTGTGGGTCTAATATAATCTATATCAATATTATAAAGAGGTAAAGTTGGTAAGTTTAGATGTAGAAGATAATCTCCGAAACTACTCATCAGATTTTAAATTTTTTTTTATACCAATATTTAGAATTGACCTTTGGGGTGAACACAGACTGTATATTATCCCGTTAAAATAAAAGGGCTTTTCGTGGGGACCAATGAACTTTCAAAACTCGTGCGAAACCGGGCGAGCCAGCTAGTAATAAATAAAGTGATAAAAACATGTTAAATTGTGTGTTAGTATAAAACGATAAAATACAATAAATCATTTTTCTAAAATTGATTTAATTTTCCTTATTTCTATAACACTTCAAATCCCACTGACAAAATTTCGTAACTCACACAATAATTATAAAATTAATTTAAAAACTCTTTTTTTCTTGAGTTATTTATGCATATTGCTAAACATAAAAAATACATCTTACAATAGTGTATTTTTTTTAAATTTGTAACAATGAACAGTTTTTATCGTTTTCTGAAAAAATTTTGAATGCGGTATACGAGTATTTAGAATGTGAGTCGATGTATCATATTTTCGAATAGTTGAATTTTTAAGAAAACCTTTTACAGTGCTAGAGGTACTATTTCATAACTGGTGTATGGTATTTAAATTTAAAAAATCTATTTGATAGTAACATTTTGCTAGAGCAATAAAACTAATCAATTATAAAATAAGCTATCTCGGCAAACAGTTTTGTAAGGGGACTGAAGAACTAATCTTTTATAGATATACGAAGGGAATCATGTTAACTCATTTTGTCCAAAACCCCAGAAAATCTTTGTTACGCTACTGCTAGATTTGTCGTATGTAGTGGACAGAATTATTTACTAAGAACGCGTCTCAAAATGGGAATAAAATTCTATGAACCGCCAACGTTCATCCATGAGTATGAGGGCTTTAGTAGAAAATGAAATATTAGACCGAATCTTAAATGAAAACATGTTACAGAAATATTTAATTAATGATATCTATTTAAAAAATTTGATTTATTTACGGATATACAATGTAAATAAATATATATTTCTGATATATTAATTATTTTATGAAAATTCAAAAATTGTCTACTAGAACTATTTATTTTCTTATTTTTGAGCATGTTGTGTTTGGTAACTAATTTTTTTTAAGCAATATACATTAAAACTAGTCTTAAACTAAAAGGCAATTTTATTATAACTTAAATTATCCACTTAGTAATTTGAGATTTACCACAGCGATTGTCCTCTCAGAAGGGAAATGATATGCGAAAAAGTAAATAAAACTGGTGTCATTAGATTCGCCGTCAAAAATCATTGACGAAAATATATGGGTGATTCTACAATAAGAGGTAATGTGTGCGGCAATCATTATAAAACAGCTTTTTATTTTATGTGTTGTCATTTTATGCAATAAATCACAGCATCTTAATGTAAATAGCATTATGATTTAATGCCCAATTAAAGTACATTTTCCTTAAAATTCCATATTTAAGTCTGAAAAAGTCTCTACCCTGGCATGTCCCTATGACTTTTTTAGTTAAACATACAGACAATACATACTTTCTTTGACGCATTTGCCACATTAAAGTATACCTATTTAGCACAAATTTAAACAAGTATACTTAAGTATTATAAAGAGAAAATATAAAATATTTGTTTCTTTTCAATAATTTTGAACTTCATTTTTGTCCGGGAGATAATTTGGATCATAAGATGTTTGTGAAAGCTAATCCAGATATATATCAACATTCTCAAGTACCGTTTTAAATTATTCTGGCAAAAGAAAAGGAGTATGATAATTTCTTTGTTTATAATCGAATTTTACTGTTTTTTTTAGTTTATATCATAAGTAAACTTGTTGATTTAATGAACAGTATGGTACTAGTATAGGTAATATACAAATTATTCTAATTATTACGTAAAAGGCTCTAGTCTCTACCCTGGCCGATGTATTTACCCTGGCCTTCTAAAAAGTAACTAAATATGTATAAAGTGACTTGCCCTTACATGAATGTGTAGATTAAAGGGACAAAAGTCGTAATATATGTGTTAAATCAAAATACTAGAATTTTTCTCCTTTGCGCATTCTCTATGGTTTCAAAACTTCTTATAGTAGAATTACCCATATAACAGTATATGTGATATTTTTAATCTTCATGGTGATGAAAAATTTTGATCTAAATTCGATCTGGAAAAATTTTATACAAAACGTCCTAATTATAAATACCTACGGATATTATTTTAAACGGCAATGTTTAATTTTCGAGTTTTCAGACTTTTTAGATAACCTCTTAACTTTACCACAGTTATTTGTATTAAATATAAAAATTTGTAGAATATTACCCTGGATAAATATAGTACAATAGGTTTGCAACTAACAATAAGGTCTTGCTATTTTTCGCACGTCATTAAATGTTTTAAATCATTCGAAAGAAGATGTTTTGTTCTATGGGAATCTATGTTTTTTCAGTTTGAGTTAATTTATGTTAATTTTTAGATCATTAAAATAGAATGTCAAATTTTAAATAAATAAAATTTTTTGACACCCCTTCTTTTTTACATTTAATCAAGGTTTTAAAGCTGCAAAAGCTGCTGTATATGGTGCCATAGCTAAAATAACTGTTTGTTATTGGTATGCCAAGTTCAAAAATGTAAATTTTTGACACAAAGACCCATTTCGTTCAGGTCGTCCAGTTGAGTTCGATAAAAAGCGATTAAACAAACTTTTGCAAAAAAATACGGGATAAACGACCAGGGAATTGGCAGAGAAAATGGAATTGTCCCACTGTGTTATAGAAAAGCATCTTCACTCGAAGGCAGTGCTCGTTGGGGGCAGGGGCGCCAGTTTAAGGGGGCTCTAAATTTATATTTAAAGCACCTACTATCTCAAATGCTGATGGTAAGGGTGTCATTGACACGTTTTTTGCGTCACCTCGGAAAAATCGTACATCCGCGGCTGCTCAATGACATAGGTTCAGAAACGGCGGGAACTTAGTTGCCACCCAATTTATATTTTTTGTAATTTCTTTTGCTACCGTTTGTCGGGTAACATATCTTATTTCTTTCTCTTCTATTCCATTTTTGTCTTGAACTATTTTATTCTACATTTCTTGTTCGTTAGTTTGGAATATCTTTTCTGGATGTTTTGCAAAGGCGCCAGTTTTTTGCTCGTTGTCCCTTGCTTAACCGTTTTCAGTTTTTAATAAAGGCATTTTAACCATTAGTCGTTTGAATTTTTTAGTTGCCTTCCAAATAGAATATCATTGTCGTTTGAAAAATTTATTATTAATTTTTTGTGTTTTCTTTATCTACTGTTACAAGAGTTGGTTTAATGTAGAAATATTTACTGGTGCTTTGGTTTGCTGTAATTTTTTTTTTTTATTCTTCTCAGTATGTAGTTTTCTGGTACATTTGACACAACTCGGTTCTCTTGCACAGAAGTTCTGGGTGTGCCTAAAACTTTGTCATTTTTTACACTGATATATTAGGTTGTATTTTCGTAGTGCTTCTATTTCGACTTTTATGCCTTTCATTGATTTTATGGCATATATTCTTTTGATAGCTCTATCATTGCTAAAGGTAATCATAAATAACGGTAATGGGTTTTATCTTGTCTCCTAATGATATTGTGTGCTTCTAGTATCTTGTATCCTTGTCGTCTTAGGTCGTCTATAATTTTCTCTAATAAACATTACGGATATAGTTTTTTTTGCCATTATCTTGATGCACCGCGTTTGCATATTTTTATAAGAGTTCCACAGGAATTTTTGGAGTTGGTGTATTTGGTCAGTTTTCTATATTCTTCTTTGCTTTCCACGTTTATTTATTTACTGGTTATCCATCAGAACCGCTTTGAAATCAACCTGCTGAGCGTTTTCTTGCAAAGCATCATAATCTTTGATTTGGGGGAAAATTTTGTGCCTTGACTGTTACTTTATTATTTGCCGGCTGTCTTAGCTGGTGTTGGATAGGTGATGTTTTCGCGGTCATTTGCATTTTTCTATTCTTACTCGCTTTATTTTTCTCCGCAGTTCGCCATCCTGTTTCTTTGATGAGATCTTCTTCATCGGTCAAATATACTTTTTTTAATTTTATTTTGTTAATTTTGACATAGAGAATTAATTTGGATTTTGGTCGGTCTTTCTATTACTGATTGCATTTTCTGTATTTGTTCGTGTAATTTATTGACAACTTGCTCTAATTTTATTCTGGAAATTTTCTCTGTAGCCCATGCATTATATGTATAAGCATTGCTCATTCTGTGATTTGGCTTTATTTTCTTGTAAGAAAATATGATTTTGTCGGAGTAGCAAAGCCTCAGCAAGGATTGGAGGTAGCGGGTAGCTTATTTCAATAGAGTTACATGGCACTGGATTAGCAAAATTTAGTTACATTTGTTTTGCAGCGCTCCGGGCGGCTCGGTTTCTCTTCGCCGGATAAAACGTCTTGGTAAGTGCATACTTAATTTTAAAACTACGTACCTATTGATAAGAGTAACAAAATTATTTTGGTTAACAGTGCTAAGTACAATTGTACTGGCCTTGATTATACAGACATCCCCTGAATAGCATGGCTAATTGGTTCCGTAATATTTTAATGTACATTTCTACTTTTGCTTGCAAATGTAACAAATTCTTCTTCTTTTTCTTGCCTTTTTATACCTGTATCAGGTTTAGACGATTTTCCCGCTTGAAACTTTGTTGTAAATGTTGTAGTGTTTCAAAGATTCAAGGGACCTACAGTTTTACGTGGGTTCCGAACCACGGCAATTTCTAGGGAAATTTTCGAGCAGTTTTACTCTTGCCAGGTGCTCAGCCTTGCGACGAGAAGAGGAGCGTGCAAATTTTTCGATGTTCGGCGCGGGGATTCGAACCACTTCAAACCCACCTCGCTAGCGCAGCAGCCCAAACACTAAACCACTTGCGCCACGCTTCCTCTTTGTAACAAATTAAGTATTGAATATAAGACCGATATGTAAGATATATTTAAATATGGACTATGTGCTATAGTTAATATTATGACTTCGTATAATTTGAGTTCGGTGCTATTCAAAGATTATCACAATTTTTAATAGTGGTATTTGCGACGTTGTGCAATTGACGACCGTGATATTTGAGGATTGCCTGTATCAACTTGTTTCTAAATAACAATTTGAGTGATTCTATACATTGTATTCAATATTTCAAAAAAAATTTTAAAAATTGATTATTGAAATACATAATAAAATTAATTAACGTTTTTTAAGATTAATTTTGTGGGTAAACGTAACCCTTTATTAAATTAATTAAATCCTTTTGAAAATGAGAAAAAAATAAGGTTTATAATAAAAAATATTATTAAAAAATGTTATTTAAATACAAAGAATTTTTGTTGCATGTAAGGTTTGCACTGTTACTGTCAAAATTGTGAAAAACAGATGATACTTTTAACGTATCTATTTTGTTCTCACGTCACTAGAGAACCAATTCTAGGCGTGACATCGGAAAAGTGCAAAATAGTGAAATGTATTTTCCCTGTAGCAAATACTCATAAAGTAGTAAATTGAAAATCGATGATGATTCTACATCGGCATGTTCATCATAAGTGTTTGTTTCGTGTTGGCTCGACAATGTTTGATATAAAGGTTTTAAGAACGGTAATGTGTTATACCCAGTAATAATTCAAATTAAAACAGTTTAGTAAATACGTACTGAAATTTTAAGTAAAAAGTATAATACCTTTAAGCACTTTGAAAAGAACTAGTCGAACGGAAAATTTGCAAAATGTTGAAAATTATGATCGTTGTAATCATTTGTTTTAACAAAAACCATACAAGACAGTAAACTACATCGCATGTTTTCTTCCAATTAGTCTTGTTCAGTGAATTGTGAAATCTGACATTTTCTACAAAGCACTGGCGTTACGAAGCATTGTGAAATATAATACTTAATAAGATTTGCACGTTAACACAATGAATTGCTGAACACTTTTGTGGGAAGCTTTTTCTAAGAACCACCGTTTATATCTGAAGTGTATATAACTGCAACTATGTCAAATTATGCAGCATTAATCTCGTAGAAAAATTTTTCATAGATAATTTAATTCATTAATCAGCTTTTCTTGTAAATTATATCTTTTGTTTTCTTGCAATTGCTACTGTATGAAAGTAACTCGCAATTGAATATATTAAGTGTCCTATATCTTATTGTAGCTATCGTATGCAAATGGTAAAAATTATAAGAAAATTATTAATATGTTACTTTTAGTTTTTATATTAAGGGGTTACATGGGTTTCCTCGGCTAAAAAACGGCTTATTTTTAACAATTTTTTTTATATAAAATATGATATATTTTATTCAAACTTTTTATTGCCTTAAATATACACATTTGACAAATAATTTCTGAAATTTTCGTAGAAAAATATTTAAAACTCTGTCGTTGCGATGTCATTCTCGACGACCCGTTTGAAAAAGGGTGTTGCGCGTTGACAGCAGAACTCAACAGGATTAACTGATGTCAAAAAAAAAAAAAAAATAGGCGCGTTGAGCAGTGGCGTAGCGTGCGTTTTCGCCGCCCGGGGCCGACTGGAAATTCGCCGCTATCTCTATTTTAATTATTAGTCAAAAAAATTAGTAAAAGTCAAATATGTGCGCTTGCCGCCGCCCCTTTTTGTATGCCCCCCCATCACGCTACGCTAGTGGCGCTGAGCCCAAACTGGCTTTGCGCGCGCAACTTCCAAAGGCTCTATCTCCTAAACTATTACTCCGATCGATTTGAAAATTTAGGACAATATTCTAGAGATATTGTAGAATTTAAAATGACAATAAAAAACAATTGATTTTTTGAAGCCGTGAAACCCATGTAACCCCTTAATATATTAGTCCGGCAAAATAGACATTTAAAATACCAAAAATGCCGACAGAGCTATAGATGTTTGAAAGACTCATGACTACGCTAATGCGCGAAGCAGGAGTTATAAATCAGGAAAAAGGACGAGTGGTGAAAATATACTACCCAAATCAAAAAGTTATACTAAAGTTAAAATGCAATTGTCTTGAAAAAGACAGATTGTTTTTAAATAAACGTAAGCCAAGAAAAAAATCGAAAGAAGAAATGTAAATAAACCACTATACAAGATCTTCACGCCACGAGAACAAGGATAAAAATAAACCCATATTAAAGCGAATGTTTCCAGGTTGAAGAGTAGGTAGTTTGTTGTGTAGAAAGGGTAACCCTGCGTGTTTTGGTTCTTCGCGCAATGTTCATGTGTTTTTCAAACATCTATAAATTTTGGTTGAGACTTTGGGTGCACCATTAGAAATAAAGTGTCAAAAGTCTCCATCGCACCCATGTGTGCTAAAAACGTTATTCGGGGCCAAAGGTCAAAATTTGGAGTTTTTTGGATTTTTTTCAAAACGGTAAGTTTTATCAAAAAAGTAAATCAAACAAAAATTATAGATCTTCAAATTATCTACAAAAATGGTTTTTATACTTTTTTTTCTAAGACTCTCCATTCGTGAGATATCGCGATTCTACACTAAAGGAAAAAATTAAAGGGTCAAGAAAATTTCCTAAATCTTTTAGTGATTTTGGACAGGCTGTATTGCTTAAGATTGCGTGATAACGATGGCTACTAAAAATTTTTGACAAAAAGATCTAAAAAATATAATCTTGGAGCTTTAAAAGCATATTTTAAATTTTAGATATGACCATTTTTCAGTTGGATACATTAGTAATGTATTTAAGTTGTGGTAAAGACGAATTTGCAAGTCTGGAAAATCTATTAGATTGTTCCATATAAAATATCTGATTTTTTAATGATTTGTTTTTCAGACCATTTATTCTTTAAATATACTTTATACGGTATTAATTTATTTTGAGCATCTTATAGTATTTTGTCTGTTCTATCATTCTGTTTCATTAATCTTTTCATTGTTTTGCTATAAAAAAGTTCTATAATAGTTGTTTACAGACATGAATTTACGTGATTTTCGCATTCTTTCTTTGTATGAAGGGAAACACGGCCATAATGGTGCTTTAGCATCTCTAAATATTCAAAACACATTTGGTGATAACACTGCTAAAAATTATACAATTCAAAGATGATACAAGAAATTAGAAGATGGTGACCTTAGTCTTGAAAATGAGTCAAGTGGAAAACCTAAAACAGTGATTAATGAAGATGCTTCGAAGGAAATTGTTAAGAATAAACCTCAAACAAATTTTGTGTATTTGCAGATGACTTAGGAATAGGTGTACCAACAGTATCTCGACCACTGGGCGCCATTGAAAAAATAAAATAATAGTAAAGTGGATACCTCATGAAGGTAATGAAAAACAAAAATTACGCCGTTTGGAAATTTGTAATTTCTTGTTGTTAAGAAATGGGAGAAAGCAATTTTTGAAACAGATCATCACTTATGGTTTAAAATGGGTGCTATATGACAATCGGTGGCGATCAGGTCAATGGTTAGATGCAGATGAGAAACCAAAGATGATGTCAAAACCAAGCCTACATCAACAGAAAGTAATGGTGACATTTTGATGAAGTATATCATCGAACTTCTTAAATCTTAGCGATACGCTTACGGCGAACAAATATTGCGTTGAAATATTGTGTTGAATCAAAACTTACTTCACAAACACGTTCCTTTGGTGTATGGAAAGGCATCCATTTTGGGCTATAATAATGGGCGGTCATATGTTTTACAAATAATGGTAAATAAATTGAAATACAAAGTTCTCTCTCATCCGGCCTATTCGCCTGACTTGTATCTCATAGATTTCCACATGTTTAAACATCTTGATAATATATACGTTTTAATCGTTATTATTGTTTGTAATCAATTCAGATGGTATCAAGCGTCATGTGGTGATGCTTGATACCATCTTATTCAATTTCTTATTGGATCTTATTCAATTTCAAAATAAAGTAAAACCGAGTTGTTAACTATTTAATTTAACCTATCCGGCTTGTCCCTCTGTATTGAAATGGTCACTAATTCAATGTTGATAACCAACTGAAAGTTACTGTACATACGGGGTTTGGTGTTAAGCCGCCTCATCATGTATGCGTAAGAAAATTGGTGTAATGATAATAACACTGGCACACAAAAAAAGAAAAGTGGTCAGTACTTTTGACCAGACCTACCTAGGGTTATGTACTGACCACTTTTCTTTTTTTGTGTGCCAGTGTAATTAAAGTGCATTGAATTATTTCAAGTCCAGTATATTGTTTTTTAATTAAACCCGGGTTTAATTTACTCAAATGGATAAATCAAAACGTAAATAAACTATCTAAATAAAATATGCATATTGCATATATTGGAATTAAAAATTAAAGAACAAAAACTTATAAAATCCAGAAACCAGGTAATTAATTAAGTACCTACTATAAAATAATAAATTCCCTCTTCTCAATTTAAAATTCAATCCAAACAATAAACATATCACGATTGCCCTAAGGGACCTGCCTACTGAAATTGCTTCAAGTCTATTTCAATGTTGTATGACTTATAACATACAATATTCGTATTTACTATGCTTTATATAGGATTATTACAATAATATGCATAAAATTCTTATTTAAATACATTTTAAACAACTATATAGGAGTACTCCCCTAACGCCAGACTGCACCTTGTACCGGACACTGTCCAAATTTGTGTATTAATAAAAACAAAAGAATTGTGTTATGTCCACGAAAGTAGTAGACGTGGAGAGAAATGTGTGTAAGTTACAACAAGACTCAAGCATTAATTCATATTTCGGGAAAGCTTTGGTTTGTTATTTTTGACGAGAACACATTGGATCACATAATTTAATAGATGTTATATTTGCCAAGTTAATATATTTTTTTAAGTTATTATGCGTTGTCTATGTTATTTTTGTTATTAATAAATGAGTTCCAAAAGATACAATTTTATAGTTAAGATTTTATTTTAAGTTATTAAGTATATTTGTCTGTTCTTCGCTTTCCGCTAGTACCGGACAGCTCTTTATTCTCTAATATCTAACACTTTATATTTTTTAAATACTGTATTTTTGAAACTTAAATATCTAACAAAAGCTGAAAATTGCATGAAAAAAGTAGAAACTGAGAAAATGGCGATCAAGATAAAAAATTGTGTAGTTTGTGTAAAATACTTTTACAAGTGAGCTCTTGTGTTCATATTGTCACTAAAATAGCGTTACGAAAGCTTGTGTGGATAATACAGAATTCTCAAGTAATTATACTTGTGATCGATAAAAAATATTTTAATCTGTTCAGCGTTACAATAAATAATTAATAAGAATTCTATAAGATTTCCATAATTCGAATATAGGTTATCCAGGTTTCTTGATACTGGGGCCGAATTTTTTCTCCATTGCATACTTTCTACTCTGCATTTTTAGTGCTTTGATTATCCGGATTGTATTCTTTAGTAATAATGTAAATACTTTTTTGTGTATTGTAATACTACACATGATTAAGTACTCAATTATATTAGTTGAAAGCATGTTTAGGTAATTCAGGTTCGTTGAAAATCATGATTGCCGTGATTTTAATTGATTAAACCATTACTGTATTTGGAATACTTTTGGTGAGTTATTTGATTTAAGACAACGATGAAGATTATATCAAAATACATAAAATACTGGTGATGTTTGGTTACACCTACTTTTTAATCAAAAATTGTTTAGCACTGGAATAATAACTGGGTCATTTTTTATTGCACCTACGAATTTTTGAAATATTAGTGGGCTATTAACATATAAATTATTTTGAGATGTTATCTAACAATTAATTCCACCTACTACGTCGAACATATAAGGTATTAAAAATTATTGAATCATGAAATAAGTTGGGACTTATATACGTAATTTCAAGCGTCTAATATTGCATATTAAAAACTACGCATTACTCTACTATTTATACCTTCGATTTTAAACCGCTGACCTTAATCTACGATGCTGCATTGCAGAAACATACCACCATTTTTTATTTGAGAACAGGTAAACTAGTGTAGTGCAATCAAGAGAGATTAATGGCAGATTGACAGGTAATATTTCTGTTCATTCCATTGCAATGGAAAACGTGAACCGGTATTTGCAATCCCAGCGAATATTGTCGTCGATCTGCATTGTGTAAGCTCGGAATGTGACCCCATTCTCCACTAAGGTAGCGGTATAAGTTACGCTCGGCAAGATCCATTTGCAATCATTTATATTCTAAAACTTTCAGGACATCGATTTTTACCACAATCATGGAAAACAATTGTTATTCTCGTCATTTTATAAAGTTCGAAGAAACTTTTTCTGTTTTCGATAAATATGTTTTATTGAACTTTTTCAAAAAATTTAGATTGTTCCTTATTTCCTGCTATTTTATTTTTTATCTAATTATTTTCCCACTCGAAGAAACATTTAAAAAATAAATTTAAAGTGTTCCTTTCTAATTCACCTTACCAATGTGAATAAGGAATAGTTGAGGTAAATTTAATGGTCAACCCTTTTGCAACAATTCCAGTAACAGAAGTTGGATTTCTTTCTAAATTTATGGATAGGAGTTTACTTTATAATTTGTGATACCTACTATTAAAACTATGTGGGATTTGAAACAATTGAATTTTCAAATATGTTAAATTTGTTTTATAATACATATTAAATAATCACAGATGAGGTTTTCCTTACATCGATTAAAGTGAATAAAACATATAAAATATAAATCACAATATAATAAATGACAGCGCAATTCATATAGAAGTAACCCCTTGGGTGACAAGAATTTGATATAAACAAAATCCGATTTAGTGAAATATTTTCTTGTAGCTAACAATACAATGCTATATTTGGCGAAAATTGGAACTATGCACGAGTATATTGTTCATAGTATAGAAAGTGTTTTATCTTTTAGCATTTTCCAAAATGTTGATTGACTCATTTTTAGGATAGAATTACTATTTCTACTACAGTATTTGTGTATTTACTTATTTGGTTACACATTTCTTTATAGGTAGTTGAAGTAATTAATAGCAATTTTAGTGCGCTAGATAATAATTGTGGACATGACCAATAATAACACAAATTTTTAAAACATTACTTTCTACAGTTATATACAGCGAGCACCAGATAAGTAAGACCTAATGGTTTTCTTTATTAGTAGCAGTATGAAGATTTTGATATTGTATAAATATGAAGCAGCATCTCAAACTAATATTACATTGTGGAAGTAAGAACAATGTTCGAAGGATGGGTGTAAATGTTAAAAATAAAGTTTAGACATTACAGACATTATTTTAAAAGATACAGGAAAAAGTTAGAAACATTCTTACACGGTCAAAGTATTAACAAATAACATTAATATAATTTAATAAAAATCAAAGTTTAATGTGGTGTCCTCCTTGCTCGATGCACAATATGGTTTTATCGCAAAGAGTCCTTGCAACATTTTGCAGAATCATAGATGTTATTGCAGCAGCATATGCTCTTATGGTATTTGCTAGATCAGTGTTTCTCAAAGTGGGCGATAACGCCCCCTTGTGGGTGCTGAAGGCCTTGAGGGGGGCAATAGAAGAAGAAGGACAGCTACACTGGGCAGAAAATCATGTCACATCTTTTATATCCCATCTATACCTTGTCTCATTCTCATACTGCAATCCACCAAAACTTGCTAACACGTCTATCCAGTGCGGCAACTCATGGCTAAAAATCCCGAAAAAAGTGATGAGTTTCAAAACGAAACCCGAATTACTCCAGGCGAGTAAAGGAAAAATCTCCGAATCTCGCACTGCGAAAACAGTCTGCTCCAAAGATTCTGAGAGAGGCGCAAGTTCAAAATCGTCGATAAAAAAGCACATAAAATTTAAGGGAGGGCAAAATGCAACTATGGATTAATATACTGAATATGACATGCGCGGTAATCGGAGAGCGGGCCAACAATTTTCGTCCCATTTTTGTCTATCTTTGCATTTGTCGATAAAGTAAATTTTTTTAAATTGATATGTATTATATTATTTTTTCTATTCTTCACGTGATGTGTTTTTACCTAAAGAATTAATTTTTGCTCCAAATAATTAAATTTCAAAAATAATAGGTTCTTTATTTCAAACATAATGCTCAAAATTACTGTCACTCTCCGCTATTGCGTAAATTATAAAACATTGTGACCAACAAACTAAAAAACCACTCCATTTCTCTCAAAATGAGTTTGTCAGATCGTTGCGCATTTATTTCAAAAACTTTAGATTTAATAACCGAAATAAAATAACCTCGTAGCACAGTTGCGCGCTGTTAAGCGTCGGCTATGTCAAGTGATAGTTGTGTATGTAGATGTTGTAATTACAAAAAAAAATTAATCTAAAATTTTATTGCAAATAACTTCATAATATCATTTATTCCAAGCCGCCCCTGTTTGAAGCTGCATCCTTCTCTCCTACAATAGCTTACTTTCTATATGCTAAAATTAAAATTTTAAAGGTTCTTTTTGGCAGGGATATCCTTGTATACAGTGTGTCTACAATAACAGATGAACTTCAATATAATTTCTAGCTTTTTTAAGCAAATACCTGGCCATTAATTAAAGTTTTAATTTAAAATCAGGTCTATGGCCTAATAATAATAAGAAGAAAATACAATTCCATTAAAAATATTTTTAGTAAAATGTTAGTGTACATAAAATGTAGTAAATGCAAATTATGGTTACAAAACTTAAGATACATCTACTTATTGTATCTATTTTTTAGACGAAGTATTTGGTATACTAAACACCAAAACAATGAAGATCTATTGACAAACTTACACAAAGTAATGTAAGCTATAATATCGACAAACCATCATTGAAATAATTGATTAACAACGTTAAGGGACGTTTAGATATGCATATTCAAAACAAAGTGGGACATCTTGAATATTAAAGAAAAATATAATTTTATTGAATTCTTTTTTTTTAATTTTATTAGAACAGTCTTTATTTTATAGAGTTTTGCTTACACCAAATATTATGTATATTTTTACATAAACATGTTTTGTTTATTTATGAAAATATGTGTATGGATTTTTAAATTGAATGAAAAGAAAAATTAGTAGAGAAACCATGGTTTGAATTTGAAAAGAACATAAGTTTATGTTACAGCTTTGCAATAAGCCCATAGGTTAAACAACGCAGATTAAATATCCAAAACTTTTCTATTTACAGTTCCCTTTCTTATTATGAAAAGTCTATGTAAAATACGTTATTAAATTTGGCTTGTATAACTGAACTATTTTCTCCGTGTTTGTATGTGCAATATTTCCGAGATTATTCTTAAATTGAAAAGAAAATTTGTTACATATTCGTTACATTACCTAGTATTTTATATAAGAGATGTTTTAAAAACTTATTGATCGAATTGATAACAATTCAGGTGGCTTTAAATAAAACACATAAAAAATTATAAATTATAATTCATAATTCATAATTCATAATTTTTATAAGTTGCGTTTAGTGGCAGTTTTATTACTTTTCCTTTGTGTCTAGTAAACTGATATCAGTTGAATATTAAATTTTTGCTGGATAATAATTTTAATATGTCTTTTGCAAGAGTTAGTATGGTGTCGCATATGGGTTATATTTCAAGCACTCGCACGATCGAAATTTTTCACCGTTTTATGAGAATCACATATTGCGTTTTAGTTCGATAAAATAATTCGAAATATATATTTCTTACAAGTATATATTATGGAGCTATATAAATTTGACAAAACTGAACTGATTTACAAATAAATATTAATACAAGCACGTCTTGATAGAAACTTGGTAAATCTCATACATTATGTATTTCATGGCTATCTGCTGAAAAGCTCTTCAGTGCAATATGGAAATAACACTAGAAAAGGCTTTACGAAATGCATCCGCCAAGTCTCTTAAATTTAATTTTGTATATTCATATATTTCATACTTTGATATTATATTACACAGAAAAATAAATATTTATGCACTTCTTGTTCATTTAACAATAGCTTATGTTTCTGATGCATACATCACTTGGATTAATCTAGATTAACATTTAAATTATTTATCAATTTTTCAATTATAATACGTCCAAATGTTTTTAAACCGATTTGTATTTTGAATTTATATTTATTGTTCGGAATAAGTTGCAAATAGAACCTATAACAAGCAAAAATTTAAAAACGTTATAAGATTTTTTTAATTAATCAGACTAATAATAAGATGTAGTAGTTTTAAAATATAATTACTTTCAAGTTGCATTGTTTTTAATACGTCTAATCGTAGGTAAATCTAAAATAGAGACTTTTAATTTTCAATATTTAATTCTAAAAAAAATTATTTATATCGACTCTATTAAAAGCAATTTACTTTAAACTTACATAGTGTTTTGCTAAAACCTTGTTTATAATAACGCCTAACAATCCTTTTAATGCTGATGTGTTGAGGTTGCAGTGTTAACTAAACTACAGGTGCATTATTTCCAAGTTATTAATTTTAAAAGCTTTATCGTGCCTTGTTCACACAATAATTTTTGACTTTATAATATAATGATATTATTAGTAAATCCCCGTGTTGTATACAATGCAACATGTAAAATTATATGTTACTAAATTGTTTTGTTAAAAAAATTGTGTATTTATTTTATGAAACATAGAAAAAGAAATGATGTCTCATACAGACTCTGTATGAGCTTATCACCGGTACCCCAAATGATTGTACTCTTAAAATCATTAAAGTATAGTAAATCTATGTGATTTTATAAAGAGAAAATTAACTATAGATTTGATTCAGTGTTTGAATTGTTATTGAGAGAATTCGTCGAGTTGAATAATTTTACTACAGGTTTCATAGTTTAAAAAAAGGTTTATGATCAATATTGAAAATAACGTATCTAAAATGCTCTATGGTGGTAGAATGTGTCTGAACTTTCGATAGCTATAGTCATAGCCGACCTAGCTTTTGGCCTTTCTTACAAGCCCTCTTCTACTCATTTTTAAATATAGGACTCTCTCATACCATGCCACTGTTTTGGGGTTTGGACTGTTCTATGGCATAACACTCCAGCGTACTTCTTGATATTGTCCGCCTAACGTTTGAAGATTCGACTTCTATTTCTACGTTCTCCCTAAACTCGTCATTTAATAAATTTACTGCACCATTCATCTCTCTGCATTGCAGCGTGGCCGGTTTAGTTCCATTTGAGGGTTGTAATTCTTTGTACGATGTCTTTTGTTGGATCCAGTCGTTTGCCTTGCGATCTCTTATACATATATTACAGAGTCTCTTTGCTGCACACACACCTTATTTATCGTTTTCTAAATGGGGAACCATGTTTTGGATCCATATGTTGTCACTTATAATAAGCATTAATTACAAATCTGGATTGATTACAAGTCATAAATTTTCTATAAGTAATATAAATAGAAATGTGTATTTATTAGATTAGGTACTTAATTACTTAACAGAGTATTTATTTTTTAGGTCTTCTGCAAAAATACATATTAGGTATAGACACATATTTAACTAGTTAAATGTATAGCAGTCCAAATTGAAAGAAATATTAGAGAACCATTTGTTCAACATTGGTGTGGATCATGAATCAGAGTTTAGGGCAAGTGAATGGTTGTCAAACATCTATGTTTTAGCTTTCCTTGGTTCAAAAACAACAATATAACAGAATACAATAGAAAAAACAAATACAAATAGAATTTACAAGTTATAACATGTTAGATAAGTTACGTATTTAAATTATTATTTTTAAAGTTTTGAATATGTCGACTAATCTATTTGATCTGTTTTTTACATGTTGTTCTGATGAAGTAATTTTCCTTTAAATAATACCACTACAAAGTTACCATATAATTAAATTAAAATACACATTTTTTTAATTGTCATTGACAATTCAAAAAATTTGAAAACCTTTGGTCTATACAAATATCTTAGCGTAGTATCACTGGTATGTTTTATGAGTTTCTGCCGGTAGAACATTTCTATACTCCGTTTTTAAACTAAGAGGAGTGTTTTAAATAATACGCGCTAAAACCTGGATCTGTGATTGGTTGCTTCGCAGATAGGTTTACACAGGCAAAATGTGAAATATTTTTATAAATTTGACGTATTGCTGTCAAAGTCTCGACTCCATTTTTGCTTGTGTTTTCTTCGTATTTTCATTATTCTGTTCGTTCTGTTGCTCTTCCATACATAAAAAAACCGTTTTTTTTAGAACGACTAAGTGCCTGCTAACTTCTGCAATACATTCTTATTGTTCCTAATCTAATCCTAATATGGATGCTGTACCAACAAGTTCAGAGTCATGTTCACCTCCAAAGAAACGCAAACGTTTAAATTTGGGACATCAATCAGTAGCTGAAAAACAATGTATTCTTAATATGTATATGCAGCTGCGAACTGATGAAGCAAATCTTGGAAAGACTGCTATTGTTTCTAAAATTAGCAACACAATGGGTAAGTTTTGACAGGTTGAATATTGTAACCACTTTTATAATTTTTTGCTTTTAGGCATTGCAAAATTGATAGCATACCGGATCATAAAGGAGTACAGTGAGACTGGCATAGTTGCTGCATCAAAACACAGTAGAGGACGACCTGGTAGTGTTGTCACATATGGGGAAGCAGTTAAACAGTCTGTGCGAAGAATAGTGCATACTTTCTTCTACAAGAATGAACTACCTACTTTGGACAAAATATTGGTTGAAATAAAGGAACATTCAGAGCTGCTACAAATGTGCCGTTCATTGGTATACAAATTCATGAAACAAATTAATTTCAAGTACATGAAAAGGAACCGTAAAAGTATCCTTATAGAACGAGATGACATTGTTAGATACAGACGAATATATTTAACGTCAATTAAGGAGTTTAGAAGGGAAGGCCGACCAATTTATTATTTGGATGAATCGTGGGTTAATGAAGGTCACACAAAACAAAAAATCTGGATAGACAATAGTGTAGAAAATCGACGTCAGGCATTCATTGAGGGATTGTCAAGAGGATTAAGAAACCCATCAGGAAAAGGAAAGAGGATTATTATTTTGCATGTTGGATCTGAACATGGCTTTGTTGATGGTGAATTATTGGTTTTTGAAGGTAAGAAAACTGGAGAGTATTATGAGGAAATGAATGCAGCAGTTTTTGAAGAATGGTTCTGTAATTTGTTACCAAAATTACCTGAAAATGCTGTTATAGTCATGGACAATGCATCATACCATAGTCGTAAACTGGAAAAAATTCCAACTATAACACATAAGAAAATAGATATGCAGGAGTGGCTGCGAGCTAAGCAGATACAATTCAGGGATGATATGGTTCGAGCTGAACTTCTAAATTTAATAAAAATTCATAAAGAAGAATACAATGCATACGTGATTGATGAAATGGCAAAAGCTAAAAATAAAATTGTTTAATGCTGCCACCTTATCATTGTGAATTGAATCTTATAGAATTGATATGCGCGCAAATAAAAAATGAAGTAGTATCCAAGAACAAGACATTTAAATTGAGAGAAGTAAAACAACTTTTATTACAAGCTGTAGGAAATGTTCAAAATGTTAATTGGAAGACTTGTGTTGAGGATGTGATAAAAGAAGAAACAAAAATGTGCACACTCGATGGCATTATAGATGATTTAATTGAGCCGTTTATTATTTCTGTTGGTGCTGATAGTGACAGTGAGAGTTCATCAGACAGTTCTTTTAGTTTGTAAAGTACTTAAAATGTTTAATATGCTTTCTCCTGTTTAACCTAAATTTATTTATAATCATAAATTATCAAGTTCTGTAATAACACTTTATTTACATATTTTGATTTTTAATAAATGTTTACTTACTATATTTTGACTTTATCCGGTTTATATTTAATATTAAAAGGAAAATAAAGTGTGTCATTACATGTTGAATTTCGTGTG
Organism: Sinopyrophorus schimmeli; assembly: GCA_036325965.1. Lineage (NCBI taxonomy): Eukaryota > Metazoa > Arthropoda > Insecta > Coleoptera > Elateridae > Sinopyrophorus > Sinopyrophorus schimmeli. The sequence goes on from JARFIZ010000001.1 coordinate 6,217,328, forward strand.
ACAGTAAAGAAAACACTTGTCTTGCTTCAAGTTATAATTACATATATAGTCACCGGTTTCGACCTACTGGGTCATTTTCAAGCTCACCCCAAGCTATATGATTAAAATTATAGCAGTACAACGTTTTTCTCAACGGGCACAATTCATTAACTACAAATAGCATTAAATCCATTTTATTATGAATTTGCCTTAAGGGGATAAAAGAAATACTACTATTATAATAAATAATGATCACACCATGACATAAAAAAAAAATTCTATTCAAAATTTACCGCCAGAATCTAGTGATTTATCTGGTAATGTTTGCTGTGTAAATGTGGCTTTTTCATTTACTCCTCTTAGTTTAAAAACGGACTATAGCAGATAAAAATTAGGGATGCCAACTGCTGACAGAGAAGATTTGAATCAACTGCAGCTGAAGATGAATTGAATTTTTATTAAATTTTATGCATTTTTTATATCGGTTTTGCAAATTATTTAATATTTTAAACTGTTTTTGTTGTGAAAAGGAATATTATATTTAGAAAATCGTGAAATTATGGTATCCCTAGAACAGTTGTGATTTAACACTATTCCGGGTGCATCCTGCATAATCCCGGTAACCATGATATGTAACTATTGACTGTCGGTATTTCACAACGGAAGTAATTTTTACTAATCGTAGATACTTAAATTAAAGTAGTATTATGTATTAAATATCACTAAAGCAATAAGTATAATCTTTCCACTTTTAGTCAAACGTCAATTTTTTAGGCATCACATATGGATTGTAATCAGACCCTGATAAGGTAGCTGAAATAAATAGAAATGTGTATTTATTAGATTAGGTACTTAATTACTTAATAGAGTATTTATTTTTTAGGTCTTCTGCAAAAATACATATTAGGTATAGACACATATTTAACTAGTTAAATGTATGGCAGTCCAAGTTGAAAGAAATATTAGAGAACCATTTGTTCAACATTGGTGTGGATCATGAATCAGAGTTTAGGGCAAGTGAATGGTTGTCAAACATCTATGTTTTAGCTTTCCTTGGTTCAAAAACAACAATATAACAGAATACAATAGAAAAAACAAATACAAATAGAATTTACAAGTTATAACATGTTAGATAAGTTACGTATTTAAATTATTATTTTTAAAGTTTTGAATATGTGGACTAATCTATTTGATCTGTTTTTTACATGTTGTTCTGATGAAGTAATTTTCCTTTAAATAATACCACTACAAAGTTACCATATAATTAAATTAAAACACACATTTTTTTAATTGTTATTGACAATTCAAAAAATTTGAAAACCTTTGGTCTATACAAATATCTTAGCGTAGTATAACTGGTATGTTTTATGAGTTTCTGCCTGTAGAACATTTCTATACTCCGTTTTTAAACTAAGAGGAGTGTTTTAAATAATACGCGCTAAAACCTGGATCTGTGATTGGTTGCTTCGCAGATAGGTTTACACAGGCAAACTGTGAAATATTTTTATAAATTTGACGTATTGCTGTCAAAGTCTCGACTCCATTTTTGCTTGTGTTTTCTTCGTATTTTCATTATTCTGTTCGTTCTGTTGCTCTTCCATACATAAAAAAAACCGTTCTTTTTAGAACGACTAAGTGCCTGCTAACTTCTGCGATACATTCTTATTGTTCCTAATCTAATCCTAATATGGATGCTGTACCAACAAGTTCAGAGTCATGTTCACCTCCAAAGAAACGCAAACGTTTAAATTTGGGACATTTATCAGTAGCTGAAAAACAATGTATTCTTAATATGTATATGCAGCTGCGAACTGATGAAGCAAATCTTGGAAAGACTGCTATTGTTTCTAAAATTAGCAACACAATGGGTAAGTTTTGACAGGTTGAATATTGTAACCAATTTTATAATTTTTTGCTTTTAGGCATTGCAAAATCGACAGCATACCGGATCATAAAGGAGTACAGTGAGACTGGCATAGTTGCTGCATCAAAACACAGTAGAGGACGACCTGGTAGTGTTGCCACATATGGGGAAGCAGTTAAACAGTCTGTGCGAAGAATAGTGCATGCTTTCTTCTACAAGAATGAACTACCTACTTTGGACAAAATATTGGTTGAAATAAAGGAACATTCAGAGCTGCCACAAATGTGCCGTTCATTGCTATACAAATTCATGAAACAAATTAATTTCAAGTACATGAAAAGGAACCGTAAAAGTATCCTTATAGAACGAGATGACATTGTTAGATGGAGACGAAAATATTTAACGTCAATTAAGGAGTTTAGAAGGGAAGGCCGACCAATTTATTATTTGGATGAATCGTGGGTTAATGAAGGTCACACAAAACAAAAAATCTGGATAGACAATAGTGTAGAAAATCGACGTCAGGCATTCATTGAGGGATTGTCAAGAGGATTAAGAAACCCATCAGGAAAAGGGAAGAGAATTATTATTTTGCATGTTGGATCTGAACATGGCTTTGTTGATGGTGAATTATTGGTTTTTGAAGGTAAGAAAACTGGAGAGTATTATGAGGAAATGAATGCACCAGTTTTTGAAGAATGGTTCTGTAATTTGTTACCAAAATTACCTGAAAATGCTGTTATAGTCATGGACAATGCATCATACCATAGTCGTAAACTGGAAAAAATTCCAACTATAACATATAAAAATATAGATATGCAGGAGTAGCTGCGAGCTAAGCAGATACAATTCAGGGATGATATGGTTCGAGCTGAACTTCTAAATTTAATAAAAATTCATAAAGAAGAATACAATGCATACGTGATTGATGAAATGGCAAACGCTAAAAATAAAATTGTTTAAGGCTGCCACCTTATCATTGTGAATTGAAGCTTATAGAATTGATATGCGCGCAAATAAAAAATGAAGTAGTATCCAAGAACAAGACATTTAAATTGAGAGAAGTAAAACAACTTTTATTACAAGCTGTAGAAAATGTTCAAAATGTTAATTGGAAGACTTGTGTTGAGGATGTGATAAAAGAAGAAACAAAAATGTGCACACTCGATGGCATTATAGATGATTTAATTGAGCCGTTTATTATTTCTGTTGGTGCTGATAGTGACAGTGAGAGTTCATCAGACAGTTTTTTTAGTTTGTAAAGTACTTAAAATGTTTAATATGCTTTCTCCTGTTTAACCTAAATTTATTTATAATCATAAATTATCAAGTTCTGTAATAACACTTTATTTACATATTTTGATTTTTAATAAATGTTTACTTACTATATTTTGACTTTATCCGGTTTATATTTAATATTAAAAGGAAAATAAAGTGTGTCATTACATGTTGAATTTCGTGTGACAGTAAAGAAAACACTTGTCTTGCTTCAAGTTATAATTACATATATAGTCACCGGTTTCGACCTACTGGGTCATTTTCAAGCTCACCCCAAGCTATATGATTAAAATTATAGCAGTACAACGTTTTTTCTCAACGGACACAATTCATTAACTACAAATAGCATTAAATCCATTTTATTATGAATTTGCCTTAAGGGGATAAAAGAAATACTACTATTATAATAAATAATGATCACACCATGACATAAAAAAAAAATTCTATTCAAAATTTACCGCCAGAATCTAGTGATTTATCTGGTAATGTTTGCTGTGTAAATGTGGCTTTTCCATTTACTCCTCTTAGTTAGAAAACGGACTATAGCAGATAAAAATTAGGGATGCCAACTGCTGACAGAGGAGATTTGAATCAACTGCAGCTGAAGATGAATTGAATTTTTATTAAATTTTATGCATTTTTTATATCGGTTTTGCAAATTATTTAATATTTTAAACTGTTTTTGTTGTGAAAAGGAATATTATATTTAGAAAATCGTGAAATTATGGTATCCCTAGAACAGTTGTGATTTAACACTATTCCGGGTGCATCCTGCATAATCCCGGTAACCATGATATGTAACTATTGACTGTCGGTATTTCACAACGGAAGTAATTTTTACTAATCGTAGATACTTAAATTAAAGTAGTATTATGTATTAAATATCACTAAAGCAATAAGTATAATCTTTAGTCTACTGCTAACTTGATTGAACTGCCACTTTTTTATCAAAGACCCGTCGAATTCTCTCCTTCAGGGCCGGATCTACCATATGGCTTTTTGGGCTTCAACCCAGGACCCCGTAAATTCAAGGGGTTCCCAGCTAAGTCAAGTCAAAGTCAAAAATAGACGATAATGCGAAAAAATCCATAATTTTATTAAATTAAACAGATCGTAAGGTTTGCAGCCCTGCGAATCCTGCGCTTAATCAAACCTATTCAATTTATTTAATTAAAGTCTACGTTCAGGTGGGCCCCTAAGTAGTATTAGCCTAGGGCCCCCTAAACTCACGGTCCGGCCCTGCTCTCTTTGACTAAAGTTTATAGGATATCGGAACCTTTTTTCTTAACATGTCTCGTAGACATAAATACAGAATAAAATTTATAATTTGTACTTACTCTATGAACTTACTTTTATAAATTAGTAATTGGTAACATTCGATTAACACTTCCATAATACATCAAAGAACATATCAAGTTTTTAATGTAATGTACAAAGTTCGTAAGGTTTTTCTCATCCATTATATGTATATGAAAAAAATATAAGTAATATAATTATATAAGTCATATGTTTTGAATTGTGCGATGTTCTATCTAAGAGTTACTAAACCAATTAAATAACAGCAATATTGTGAACGTCAAGGCAGTTTATTAGCTGCAAAGATATTTTTAATTGAGATAAAAAATTCTTATGAAATTACAACAAAGATAATTGGGGCGACATTGTATTAAAAATATAATCTTCTATACAACGTTTACTTGCAGATAAACTGCTTTGTTTAATTTATTTATCGTTTCGTACTTAATTGACGTAATGAGAAATTTAAAATGGAATACCGTTCACATTTTTGCTGCGAACTCGCTGCAAGAGATATTGTGATCGTAAGGGCGAAATGTTTCGCAGGTTTTCAAATCAACTGCTGTAAAGAATGAGAGAAAGCACGAGAGGTTCGAGCGGTATGCGGCCTGGCACGCCACTCTGTTACGTTACTGCAAAATTGATTTCTGCCAGCTATTAACTTGACTAAAGTGTTCACGTCTTTAACCACCTTTTAAACACGCGACTTGTAAAATCGACAAAACTGATGAGGGACGAATTAAATTTTCATTCAACACGCATACTTCATAAACCATTACTTATTTGTAAGGCAACTCGTAAAATGTTATCAATAATCGATTGTGAAGATTAGCGCATTATATATTTGGAACGTCCGTTTTGATGGCTTAGCAAGAGGTTACATTTACGAAAGTAGAAATATAATTTTACAATTTCCGTTCGGTATCCAATATCCTTAAAACGATGTTGGTACCCATTTATTTTGCAAAAGCACTTGTGGATAGACAGTATGCGGATATAAAATGATGATCCATTTAGCTTATTCCGTAATAACCGAAGGACGGGCGTTATGAAGGAGGTATATAAAATTTAATAATTTTTATGAAAAGTGCCGAATATCGAATTTCAATATAATATTATTTGTTATTAATTCGTGTGATAAAATTTTAAAACTGTAAAATAGAATGAATAAAAATTATATTACTTTTCTGATTATAAAAAAAAATAATAAAATTAATTGAATAAATGTGTTTTTTAAATAATTGTTTGATTTTTGTATTGTAAACTAGACTTATAAGTATATAGTAAAGGATAGTCATTATGTAAGCTAAAACTAGATTATGAGTTTAAAAATTATTATAATTTATCAATTCCAAACTTTAAAAAATTTAGTGAATTTGAGCAAATTAAAAATATGTGTATGATAACAATTTTAATAAACGCTAAGTATAGATACTTTATTTTTTAATAAACAGTTAAATATACCAAGAACGTTTAGATATTTATATAGCTTTTGGAAACTTCTCATTGTTTAAAGAACGTGTTTACAGAAAACTTAAACGCTTTGTAAAATTAAGAGTTTTCCCTTGTTTAGCGGAGCAACGCCTAACTTATCATCGCATTCAATGCAGCTGACAGAAAGCATATTAGCGATGTTTAAATTAACCGAGTAAACTCAGTTAAATAATATTATTTTATTTTTACCCACGGAAACTTTATTAAAATTCACTAGTCGGTTATTTAAAAGTATTCCAACCAAAGTCAGTTTTTGGTATGTGTTTTGACAAACGGTTACCAAATTTTTCAAAATTTAATATCAAACTACTCATAAAATCCTATCAAAATCACCCTTAAAATATTTGGTAACCGTTTGCCACAATGTGCAATTTTGAGATTATAATTTCCACCTTGGTGATTTCAATCGAAGACACAATTTTTCTGGACTAATTTCTATTTTCGTCGACGCACCACTTCTTACTGACAATCACAGTGAAAGAATTTTCCAGATATCACTTAGCATTCAAAAGTTATTATAATTTTTTTTTGACCAAAAAATTACTAGTACTTTTTTATCTCAAAATATTTTTAAGAGTATTTTTGTGTGTATATTCTGCTTATGTAACACTATAATTACACCAAGTTTGAAAAGAATCGGAGACCATTTTTTCTTATGCCGCTAGGGCCTTTAAAGCTATTTTTCGACCAAAACAACAGAGTGCTTTCCAGGCATGCGTGATAAAAAATTATGAATTAATTAATGTATAATAAAAAATAAAGTAATATATTTGGTCATTTGTGGCATTTTTTCCTTGTTCTTTTTTCTTAATAATTATAAACTTACAACGTTTGAACATTGTATTGTATTCATCATCAGCCTGCGATCGTCCATCGTTGGACGTAGGCCTCTCTCATTTGTTTCCATGAATTTCTGTCTTGAGCCTTCTGGATCCAGTCTCTTCCTGCAAGGTCTCGGATGTCGTCACTCCATCTTTTTGGTGGTCTTCCTACACCTCTTTTCGTTAAGCGGGGCCTCCATCTCAAGAGTTTTGAGGTCCAGCGGTTTGGATCATGCCGTGCTATATGTCCCGCCCATTGCCACTTTGCTTGAGCTACTCTCTGCATTATATCGGGTATTTTCGTTCTACGCCTTATTTCCTCATTTTTCAGTTTATCTCTTAGACTCACTCCCAACATTCTACGCTCCATCGCTCTTTGGCAGACTCTTAGCTGTTCGGCGCTCTTCTGAGTTAACGTCATCGTCTCCAAACCATAGGTTGCCACGGGCAGTATACATGTTTCATATACCTTTCTTTTCAGGCTATTGGGAATATCGGAATTTGCGAGAATATGCTGTAGCCTCCCAAAGGCTGTCCAAGTGGCTCTTATTCTTCTTCTAATTTCAGATGTTTGGTTTTCCTTTCCAATCCTAATTGAATGACCCAGATAAATATATTCGTTCACTCTTTCCACCGGTTGATTGTCAATAAAAATAACTGCATCGCTGTTTGTCATTATTTTGGTTTTATTTATATTCATCTCCAGCCCTACGGTCTTGGATGCCTCATTCAATTGTATTAGCATAGCTTCAAGTTCGTCAGTATTGCTAGAAATCAGTACGATGTCGTCCGCAAATCTCAGGTGGTTTAGCAGACTTCCATCAATGTTAATACCCATATCTTCCCAATTCATTTGCTTGAACACATCCTCCATCGCCGACGTGAACAATTTTGGAGACATTGTGTCTCCTTGGCGAACTCCCTTTTCAACCTTTATTTTGTTAGTTTGAAGGTCTTCATCTAACTTTACATGAAATGTAGCCTCTTATTTTTAACCATAATTATAAATAATTTCGATATATAAAACGATTTAAAAATTTATATAGAAATTTTTTTATTAAATATAATTGGACTAAAAACATTAGTATCAAAGTATTTTCAACATTTATTTATGATAAAATTATATAAAATGAGAACTATATTTAAAAATAATAAACATATCATCAGAACAAATAAAAAGAAATCCAGAAAATTAATCATTAACGCCCTTCTGCAATACTATAATTATTATTCTTTCATTTTAAAGAAAAAGTAAAAGTATTTTACAATTTTATACACATATTTATGTTACTTTGTAATATTAATAAAACAATTCGCATTAATTAAGATTCATAACATAATAAATATGTGTTCTTAAATTTAAACTGGTTTTTGAATTGCGCGCCGACGCTTACTTTGCGCTTTCCGCCAAACCTAACAATCGAAATCGCATGAAAATTCTCTGAATATGTATAACATTTGAAATAATATTGAAGTAATCAACTGTTTCCTATACCAAACTACATGTCGAAAATAGACGAAAGTATGCGAGTTTGACCGATAAAACAGATTGCAGCAACTTATGTATTTTGAACGTTTTTCAAAACATCGTAAAAATCGATATCTTGCATCTCTATACAACTATCGTATTCAAGGCCCCGTGTTTGTATAAAACTTCTGACAAGCGGGAGAGCCACCTAGAAACCAAAAGATATTTTTTGAGAGACTTAACTTAGCACTAAACCGCGCTGTAGTAATTCATTATTTCACCGCATCATGTTAAAATCGCTAATGTTTTGGATCGCCCCCTTAATCAAACCTATTCAATTCATTTAATTAAAGTCTACGTTCAGGTGGGCCCCTAAGTAGTATTAGCCCAGGGCCCCCTAAACTCACGGTCCGGCCCTGCTCTCTTTGACTAAAGTTTATAGGATATCGGAACCTTTTTTCTAGAACATGTCTCGTAGACATAAATACAGAATAAAAGTAATGGTTTTTGTATAAAAATTTATAATTTGTACTTACTCTATGAACTTACTTTTATAAATTAGTAATTGGTAACATTCGATTAACACTTCCATAATACATCAAAGAACATATCAAGTTTTTAATGTAATGTACAAAGTTCGTAAGGTTTTTCTCATCCATTATATGTATATGAAAAAAATATAAGTAATATAATTATATAAGTCATATGTTTTGAATTGTGCGATGTTCTATCTAAGAGTTACTAAACCAATTAAATAACAGTAATATTGTGAACGTCAAGGCAGTTTATTAGCTGCAAAGATATTTTTAATTGAGATAAAAAATTCTTATGAAATTACAACAAAGATAATTGGGGCGACATTGTATTAAAAATATAATCTTCTCTACAACGTTTACTTGCAGATAAACTGCTTTGTTTAATTTATTTATCGTTTCGTACTTAATTGACGTAATGAGAAATTTAAAATGGAATACCGTTCACATTTTTGCTGCGAACTCGCTGCAAGAGATATTGTGATCGTAAGGGCGAAATGTTTCGCAGGTTTTCAAATCAACTGCTGTAAAGAATGAGAGAAAGCACGAGAGGTTCGAGCGGTATGCGGCCTGGCACGCCACTCTGTTACGTTACTGCAAAATTGATTTCTGCCAGCTATTAACTTGACTAAAGTGTTCACGTCTTTAACCACCTTTTAAACACGCGACTTGTAAAATCGACAAAACTGATGAGGGACGAATTAAATTTTCATTCAACACGCATACTTCATAAACCATTACTTATTTGTAAGGCAACTCGTAAAATGTTATCAATAATCGATTGTGAAGATTAGCGCATTATATATTTGGAACGTCCGTTTTGATGGCTTAGCAAGAGGTTACATTTACGAAAGTAGAAATATAATTTTACAATTTCCGTTCGGTATCCAATATCCTTAAAACGATGTTGGTACCCATTTATTTTGCAAAAGCACTTGTGGATAGACAGTATGCGGATATAAAATGATGATCCATTTAGCTTATTCCGTAATAACCGAAGGACGGGCGTTATGAAGGAGGTATATAAAATTTAATAATTTTATGAAAAGTGCCGAATATCGAATTTCAATATAATATTATTTGTTATTAATTCGTGTGATAAAATTTTAAAACTGTAAAATAGAATGAATAAAAATTATATTACTTTTCTGATTATAAAAAAAAATAATAAAATTAATTGAATAAATGTGTTTTTTAAATAATTGTTTGATTTTTGTATTGTAAACTAGACTTATAAGTATATAGTAAAGGATAGTCATTATGTAAGCTAAAACTAGATTATGAGTTTAAAAATTATTATAATTTATCAATTCCAAACTTTAAAAAATTTAGTGAATTTGAGCAAATTAAAAATATGTGTATGATAACAATTTTAATAAACGCTAAGTATAGATACTTTATTTTTTAATAAACAGTTAAATATACCAAGAACGTTTAGATATTTATATAGCTTTTGGAAACTTCTCATTGTTTAAAGAACGTGTTTACAGAAAACTTAAACGCTTTGTAAAATTAAGAGTTTTCCCTTGTTTAGCGGAGCAACGCCTAACTTATCATCGCATTCAATGCAGCTGACAGAAAGCATATTAGCGATGTTTAAATTAACCGAGTAAACTCAGTTAAATAATATTATTTTATTTTTACCCACGGAAACTTTATTAAAATTCACTAGTCGGTTATTTAAAAGTATTCCAACCAAAGTCAGTTTTTGGTATGTGTTTTGACAAACGGTTACCAAACTTTTCAAAATTTAATATCAAACTACTCATAAAATCCTATCAAAATCACCCTTAAAATATTTGGTAACTGTTTGCCACAATGTGCAATTTTGAGATTATAATTTCCACCTTGGTGATTTCAATCGAAGACACAATTTTTCTGGACTAATTTCTATTTTCGTCGACGCACCAATTCTTACTGACAATCACAGTAAAAGATTTTTCCAGATATCACTTAGCATTCAAAAGTTATTAACACTTTTTTTTGACCAAAAAATTACTAGTACTTTTTTATCTCAAAATATTTTTAAGAGTATTTTGTGTGTATATTCTGCTTATGTAACACTATAATTACACCAAGTTTGAAAAGAATCGGAGACCATTTTTCTTATGCCGCTAGGTCCTTTAAAGCTATTTTTCGACCAAAACAACAGAGTACTTTCCAGGCATGCGTGATAAAAAATTATGAATTAATTAATGTATAATAAAAAATAAAGTAATATATTTGGTCATTTGTGGCATTTTTCCTTGTTCTTTTTCTTAATAATTATAAACTTACAACGTTTGAACATTGTATTGTATTCATCATCAGCCTGCAATCGTCCATCGTTGGACGTAGGCCTCTCTCATTTGTTTCCATGAATTTCTGTCTTGAGCCTTCTGGATCCAGTCTCTTCCTGCAAGGTCTCGGATGTCGTCACTCCATCTTTTTGGTGGTCTTCCTACACCTCTTTTCGTTAAGCGGGGCCTCCATCTCAAGAGTTTTGAGGTCCAGCGGTTTGGATCATGCCGTGCTATATGTCCCGCCCATTGCCACTTTGCTTGAGTTACTCTCTGCATTATATCGGGTATTTTCGTTCTACGCCTTATTTCCTCATTTTCAGTTTATCTCTTAGACTCACTCCCAACATTCTACGCTCCATCGCTCTTTGGCAGACTCTTAGCTGTTCGGCGCTCTTCTGAGTTAACGTCATCGTCTCCAAACCATAGGTTGCCACGGGCAGTATACATGTTTCATATATCTTTCTTTTCAGGCTATTGAGAATATCGGAATTTGCGAGAATATGCTGTAGCCTCCCAAAGGCTGTCCAAGTGGCTCTTATTCTTTTTCTAATTTCAGATGTTTGGTTTTCCTTTCCAATCCTAATTGAATGACCCAGATAAATATATTCGTTCACTCTTTCTACCGGTTGATTGTCAATAAAAATAACTGCATCGCTGTTTGTCATTATTTTGGTTTTATTTATATTCATCTCCAGCCCTACGGTCTTGGATGCCTCATTCAATTGTATTAGCATAGCTTCAAGTTCGTCAGTATTGCTAGAAATCAGTACGATGTCGTCCGCAAATCTCAGGTGGTTTAGCAGACTTCCATCAATGTTAATACCCATATCTTCCCAATTCATTTGCTTGAACACATCCTCCATCGCCGACGTGAACAATTTTGGAGACATTGTGTCTCCTTGGCAAACTCCCTTTTCAACCTTTATTTTGTTAGTTTGAAGGTCTTCATCTAACTTTACATGAAATGTAGCCTCTTTGTAGATGTGTTAAATTAGCTGCGAGTATCTGGAATCAACTCTTGCGTTATTTAGTGCTTGGAGGACGGCATGTATTTCGATTGAATCAAACGCTTTTCTATAGTCCACGAACACCAAGTGAATGGGAGTGTTGTATTCCGTTGTCTTTTCAATTAATGTTCTGATGGTTTGAATGTCATCCTTGGTACTGAACCCTTTTCTAAAGCCCGCCTGCTCTACTGGCTGGTAAAAGTCTAATTTTTGGGTGAGGCGATTTGTGATGATTTTAGTCAATACTTTATATGTACACGAGAGTAAGCTTATGGGGCGGTAATTTTCAATATTTGATGTGTCCCCTTTTTTGAAGAGAAGAATTACCTCAGCATTTTTCCACGCCTCTGGTATCTTCCCCTCAATCAAACATTTGTTTAGTAGCACCGTGACAATATTTTCTACTATTTCACCCCCCATTTTCAGCATTTCGGCTGTTATCCGGTCTTCTCCTGGAGCTTTTCTATTTTTCAGTTGCTTGAGGGTTTGTTTAACTTCAAGTCTAGTTATGTCGGGTATTTCCTCGGAACCCACGTTAGAAATAGTTTTATTAACCAAGCTCTGTATAGATATGTTAGATGAATATAGCTTTGCGTAGAAGTTTTCTATTGTATGTACTATATCTCTTCTGTTTGCTACTACAGTGCCTTCTTGATTTTTTATTTTTATTATTTTCTGTTTACTCTGTGATAGTTTCGATCTTAGTACCTTCATATTTCTGTTGCCCTCTATTGCTTCTTCAATTTGCTTATTTCTATGTGTTCTTATGTCCTTCCTAATCATCACTTTGACCTTTTTGTTAATTTCTTGAAAATTTTGGGCTTCTCTATTTGTTCGTCTTCTTTCTTCTATTAAATTAAGGGTTTCTTGTTTTAGTTTGCTATCGCTAGGTTTCTTATTTGCACATATTTTTTTGACTGATTTATGGATACTATTTTTAATTTTTTCATTTAGGGCATCTATGGATAGGTTATTTAGATTTTCTGTAGGTTTTAGTTTTCGCTGTATTTGTAATTGGTATTTTCCTTGATTGAGTCTCAATTCTTGTATGGTTGGAAAGTTTTGTTGGTGTTGTAACTTTTTTCTTTCCAGTTTCGGTTTTATTTCTAGCACCGACCTGACAAATCTATGGTCACTGCCCGTATGAAATCTGTTTAACACTGCTACGTCCGTACATATGGTTTTGTCGTTGGACATGATGTAGTCTATTTCATTTTTTGTTTTTTGGTCGGGACTTCTCCATGTTCATTTTCTTTGTTTTTGTTTTTTAAAGAATGTGTTCAAACAGTATAGCTTTTCGCTATTGAGGAAGTTTGCCAACATTTCGCCTCTGGGATTCCTAATTCCCAAACCATATCTTCCAATGTATTGGTCGTCTTCAGACAGCTTGCCTCCTATTATTGAGTTGAAGTCTCCTGTGATAACGGTATAGTATGTTTTTTCTTGTCTCCTAGCGCGTGTAATATCTTCGTACAGTTGCTCCACTTTTTCATCGTCTGAGTTTGTCGTCGGTGCATATACGTGTATGAGTTGCATATTATATCGCTTGTTAATTTTCAGAGTAAGGTATTGACTCTTTTTGACACTGCTTGGAATTTCGTTACTAGGTGTTTAATCCTACGGTTGATGATAAAAGCTACCCCGCCATATTTATGGTCTGTGTCTGAGTTGTTCTGGTATAGGACGTGTCCTGATTTCAATAATGAGTTCCTTTCCCGGGTAGACGTGTTTCGCATAATCCAACGATATCCCATTTTATTTTCGATAGTTCAAGTTCTAGCTCTTCTCTGTATTCTTCTGTTCGCATTGTTCTAATGTTGTATGTTGCTATTATAAATTTTCTCTTGTTTGTGTGTCTTCTTCGCCGTGGTCTAGTTTCGAGGTTCGTCGAGTTCTTGCCCCCCCCCCCGAATCCTTGGGGCTGACTGATCGTTGATCAGTGTAGGATTTTGAGAGTGCATCTCTACCCACCTGGGGTATTCCTGTTTGTGAATTCGACATTTGCATCATGGTTTAAAAGAGAGGGGTTTGGCATTTTCTCGCCGCGCTTGCCGAACGTGTTGGCGAGTTTATTTTCAGCCGCCCACTATGGGAACAGGCGCTGTTTGCAGTCGCCCGCTCCGGGTCAGACGCTGCTTACTATGGGAGTCATTAAATCTAAGATTTAGAAGTTGCCTCCCATAGCCTCTCATTTAGTTTAGCCTGTGTGCCGACATAGTTACCGGGATGTGGCCGCTTATAAAGCTTCTAGGAGCCATAAATGAGAGTGAGAGTGTAACTGAGGACCAATATCTCAGAGTGACCCGAAGGTCCGGCAACCCTGAGTATAGAGGTACTACCTCTAGTTAGACTCCCATGCATGTATTGTATTACATTACAATATATGTTATATTTAATTGAAATTTATAATGTATATCATTAAACAAGATCTATATAAAGTGAAAGTTACATGTAGTTGTGAAAAAAATTGTTCAAACAATATAATACAAAAAAATAGTCAAATAGTTAATAAATTATGTAGCATATATTTATTTCTAAACAGTATTTGCCATTTCCGTTAGGTACCTACATTACCTAAATGTTTTATTTTTCATTTGAATACCTACTGAATCAGTATTGGTATATGAAACCTGGTGTCGGCCCAACTTGAATATTTATGATAGCATTTATTAATTATTTGTAAAGATAATTATGTACTAGTTGATATTAGTTTTCACTGTCTATGCTTATGTTCTATCTATAAGTAATCCTTACTGTAATTTAAAATAACCCGGAAATTTTTTTTTTATATAATTATATATAAATTATCATATATAATTATATACGAATTTTGGCGCGATATAATTTTATCTAGTTTTATATAATTTTACATAATTCTATAAAATTTTATATAAATGATTATGTATAATGTTACATAATTATATAAAATTATATATAAATATAAAAAATAAATTTTATATACCAGGTGTGCAACCTTAAAACGGCTGTTTTTTTATTTAGCAAAACACAATAATTAACGCAGAAAAGTGAAAAATATTTTATTCGAAGTAATTGCCTCGCTGGCTATACATTTTTCCCATCTTTGAGGAAGATTGTGGATTCCACCCAAAAGAATTCATCCTTTGGATAAGAACCACCCATCGAGCTATTTTTAACATCTTCATAAGAATTGAAGTGCTGCTCAGCAAGTGCGTGTCCCATCGACGCAAACAAATGGTAATCTGAGCTAGATCAGGAGAGTAGGGCGGTGGTAGCAACTCAGCCAAGTGCATCCAATGTATCCCGGACCAATCTTGCTGTGTGTGATGGTGCGTTGTCGTGCTGGAAAATGATACCTCATGCCGATCCGCGTGTTCGTCTTTTTGCACAATTCACGATCCAATTCGATGATTTGTTGTTGGTAGCGTTGAGTATTGATCGTTTCGCCAGGTTTCAACAGTTCGTAGTAAACCACCCTTCTGGTCCCACCAAACACACAGCATTGTCTTTTTCCCGAATCGATTTGGCCTAGCAGACGATGTTGAGGGTTCTCCGGGTCCACCCACGATTTTTGCGCTAGGGTTTTCAAAAAGATCCATTTTCATCGCCAGTGACGATTCGATCAAAATGATTTTCTGTTGTGCCGATCAAGCAAGATTTCGCACGCGGTCTGGCGTCGTTCCATCTGTCGATCGTTCAATTGATGTGGCACCCACTTCCCGATCTTTTGGATCTTTCCCATAGCAAAAGGCGTTTCGAAATTGCTTGGTGGCTAACATTCAACTTCGCGGCAAGTTGTTTCTGCGATTGGGTATCGTCTTCGTCCAATAAATCTTGCAATTCGGTGTCCTCAAAAACTTTTGGTCGATTTTCGCGCTTCTTGTCGGTGACGTTAAAATTCCGTCTCTGAATTGCCGAAACCACGCTCTGCACCGAGTTTCACTAAGAGCACTGTCGCCATAGACTTCCACAAGAATTCTATGCGCTTCGGCGGCAGATTTCTTCCAATTGAAGAGGAATAGCAGTGCTCCCGCAAATGCTCTTTATCTGGCACAAAATTCGACATGTTTATCGTGATCAAAGACACGTTATTGTCCGAAATTGCTGACTTTGTCTTTTGTTTACTAATGGCAAAGATCAAAGCAATGAGAAAAATCACAAGGTTGTAATGCCTAATGCGCGCGTACTGCCATCTATTAGAAAACATTTATTTTAAATTTTATAAAATAAAATTATTATTAAAACTTACAATATTTGTCAAAAATAAATATAGCGTTGTCAAAATACTTTAAATGTTTTCCAAGAAAAAAATGATAAAGATCATCTTCAAATTCTTTCAATTTGGTTTTAAACATCATACTTCTCATATTCACATCCAATCTTTTAATAATTTTAACGTTTGGTTGCTTTTTTTTTGGAAAACTGTTAAAGTATGTTTGTGCAGCAACGCAGGAGCTTTTGTAACATTTAATGGGTACTAAACCTATGATACTGCTCAGTTAAAACTTTTCCATTTTAAATTAATTATAAGGCAAAAAATTATTATTCAAAAACTTACAATATTTGTCAAAAATAAATAAAGAGGGCTTGTATTATGCTGTTTAATTGTTCTTTCATAATTCATGGCTACTTGATTTAAAAAAAAAAATTAATAATATTAATAATTTTTATTTAAATATGGGTTGTTATACATTTAAAAGAAAAACCATTTCCAAATCCATTTAAAATAAGAAAGTTGGTATCAATATCTTGAAAACCGCCATTTTGAATTTAATTTTGACTTAATTTCTATTTGTATTTTATGAAACCTAGAAACTTTTATATTAAACTTTTTGTAAATTTTATAATTACAAAGTTATTTGACATTAAAGAAAATGACGAATTTTTTCAAAGGTTTTTTTAAAATTTTTTAAAGAATCTGAATGGGCACATAAACTGCAAAACATTGCCCATTTAACCAAACTTCTATCTTCACTAATAAGGTTTTTAAATTATCATATATAATTATATACAATTTTGGCGGATATAATTTTATCTAGTTTTATATAATTTTACATAATTCTATAAAATTTTATATAAATGATTATGTATAATTTTACATAATTATATAAAATTATATATAAATATAAAAATAAATTTTATATACCAGGTGTCAACCTTAAAAGGCTTTTTTTTATTTAGCAATAACACATATAATTAACAGAAATGTTTGATACAATATTTTATTCAAGTATATTGCTTGGCATACATTTTTCCCATCTTTGAGGAAGATATGTGGATTCCACCAAAAGAATTCATCCTTTGGATAAGAACCACCCATCGAGCTATTTTTAACATCTTCATAAAATTGAAGTCTGCTCACAAGTGCTTCCCATACAAACAAATGTAATTAAGTAATAGAGATAGGGTGGTAAATCGCCAATGCATCTAATGTATCCGACAATTTGCTGTGTAGTGATGCGTTGTTGCGAAAATATTACTTCATTTGCCGATCGCGTGTGTCTTAATTTACAATTCACGATCTCAATATCGATTTTTATGTTGTAACGTTGAGATTGACTTTACCAGTTTCAAATTCGTTAAGTAAACACCCTGTTGGTACACACAAACACAAGCATTTGTACTTTATTCCGATCATTTGCTAGATGACGTGATATGTATGATATATTCGTTTAATTTTCAGAGTAAGGTATTGACTCTTTTGACACTGCTTGGAATTTCGTTACTAGGTGTTTAATCCTACGGTTGATGATAAAAGCTACCCCGCCATATTTATGGTCTGTGTCTAAGTTGTTCTGGTATAGAACGTGTCCTGATTTCAATAATGAGTTCCTTTCCTCGGGTAGACGTGTTTCGCATAATCCAACGATATCCCATTTTATTTTCGATAGTTCAAGTTCTAGCTCTTCTCTGTATTCTTCTGTTCGCATTGTTCTAATGTTGTATGTTGCTATTATAAATTTTCTCTTGTTTGTGTGTCTTCTTCGCCGTGGTCTAGTTTCGAGGTTCGTCGAGTTCTTGCCCCCCCCCCCGAATCCTTGGGGCTGACTGATCGTTGATCAGTGTAGGATTTTGAGAGTGCATCTCTACCCACCTGGGGTATCCTGTTTGTGAATTCGACATTTGCATCATGGTTTAAAGAGAGGTTTGGCATTTTCTCGCCGCGCTTGCCGAACGTGTTGGCGAGTTTATTTTCAGCCGCCCACTATGGGAACAGCGCTGTTTGCAGCCGCCCGCTCCGGGTCAGACGCTGCTTACTATGGGAGCCATTAAATCTAAGATTTAGAAGTTGCCTCCCATAGCCTCTCATTTAGTTTAGCCTGTGTGCCGACACAGTTACCGGGATGTGGCTGCTTATAAAGCTTCTAGGAGCCATAAATGAGAGTGAGAGTGTAACTGAGGACCAATATCTCAGAGTGACCCGAAGGTCCGGCAACCCTAGTATAGAGGTACTACCTCTAGTTAGACTCCCATGCATGTATTGTATTACATTACAATATATGTTATATTTAATTGAAATTTATAATGTATATCATTAAACAAGATCTATATAAAGTGAAAGTTACATGTAGTTGTGAAAAAATTGTTCAAACAATATAATACAAAAAAAGTCAAATAGTTAATAAATTAGTAGCATATATTTATTTCTAAACAGTATTTGCCATTTCCATTAGGTACCTACATTACCTAAATGTTTTATTTTTCATTTGAATACCTACTGAATCAGTATTGGTATATGAAACCTGGTGTCGGCCCAACTTGAATATTTATGATAGCATTTATTAATTATTTGTAAAGATAATTATGTACTAGTTGATATTAGTTTTCACTGTCTATGCTTATGTTCTATCTATAAGTAATCCTTACTGTAATTTAAAATAACCCGGAAAAATTTTTTTTATATAATTATATATAAATTATCATATATAATTATATACGAATTTTGGCGCGATATAATTTTATCTAGTTTTATATAATTTTACATAATTCTATAAAATTTTATATAAATGATTATGTATAATTTTACATAATTATATAAAATTATATATAAATATAAAAAATAAATTTTATATAATAATTCCCCTACAGCAACATTTGTGGTAAAAACCATCAGTCTACTAATTAGAACCTTTGTGATTTGGTATCTTCTTATTTAGTGGAAGGAAAGGTAGTTTGCAATGAGTAGCGCGATGTGCGATTGATTATGTCAACGATGATGAATCTGAAACAGAATTATGTATTTTTTTGGGGATTTGAACCCCGGACCCCTGGATCGAGAGACTGCTTGCTCTGCCACTGACCTACGAAGCCTTCTCAAATATTTACTAAAAATGTCTTATAAAAATGTCTTACAAAATTGACAATCTTTCATGTTTGACACATGTACAATTTTGAGGTTAGATGGTTAAAATATATATAATTATGTATAAATTTATATAATATATAATTATATATAATTTATATAAATTTAATATATTTTATATAATTATAACAAATTTAATATAATTTTTTATATGGAATTATACATAATTACATATGATTATATGAAATACTGTTTTCCCAAAATAAGATACTTTATAAAATTTTATATAGTTTTATATAATTATATAAATTTATACATAATTATAAATAGATTAATATAAAACCATATATAATTGTATAAAACTATATAAAGTTATACATAATTATATAAATTTTTTTTCCGGGAAGTTATATGGTACTTTATCTATCACGAAAGAAATATCTATAACCTCAATTATTAAAATCCCAATTTATATGTACAAAAGAACAATTTGTTTACATCTTCGTTATAAATAATAACTTATTGGGAGTGCAAAAGTGGTTGTCTTGAATTCGGTAAAATAGGTAAGGCAATCTGCAACCACTTTATTAGGCAATAAATTAAATAAAACAATGCTCAAGCTTGTGTTTATAATATACATTACCCAGTCTTATAAAATGTATCAGAGAGTATAATTAATTAACAGCCCCGACAATTATTAATTGCGACTGCAGAAACGAAATTGTTCCATTAGAATGTCAACTATTAATAAATCCCTATTAGAGTGGATTAGAGTGTAGTACAGCGCGTATGATCGGACATTATGAGGCTCTTTAGCGTCATTAGACATAATTCAGATGCCAGAGTTGCTACACATAGAACAATAGCGTTATGCTTCAATACCACACGACCACAACAGCAGTTACCAATTTCGTAGATTAATTATTCACTCAAGGCAAATTCATTGTTCTTGGCTTCGCATAAAACTTATTAATTGTTTTCCAACAATATTACTATTATTTTCTTAGTGTAAGGTGTTCATTCATTCATTTAACAGCTGAAAGACAGAGGAAATACAACGAAGTTTCGGAATTTTATAACTAAGAATTGATTGTTTTGCGTAGACCAGGTTATTAGCACTGAATGTATAATTTCCAGGTAATTTATTAACTGCAGTAAATCTACTATTAAGCATAACTAAGCATCTACCATGCTACATTTCCGTTACAACTTGAGTAAAACCATTCTAGTACACTACAGTAAAAAGTGGAATACTAATAAATATTCATTGATTTGTAGAAATCTTTTTCCTAAATACTACAATTTGGATCAACAAGATATAAAAAATAAATATAAAAAATCTTGAATACGTTGTACAGTAGCTGCAAGCGTAAACTTAATCAGATGACTAACGCAGCGGTATTTAATTAATCGTTACCTCAATTTACCAAATTGCAGCACTTCCACTAAGTAAATTACAAAGACAGTTAATGCTTTGAACACAGAATCTGCCTAGAATTTCATGGATATCTCTACCGAGTAACAAACGATCAGTAGAGAAATCTCTTTCCTTTATAGTTCGCATGCGATATGCTTTTCTTGACGTGGCCTAATTAAGCTTAACGCTAAACAAATGGAGCGTTTATATCACAAGACGCTGTAATTACATTTTATCAAACAATGTTGAATTTTTAATTTAATTCTTAACTTAATCCAAAAATAAAACGTTTGAAATGTTTCGGGTTGGCATAAAAACTAAGGACAGAAATATCTCTTCGGAAAATAAAAGCTCACCTTATTTGGATGCTTTATTTTACACTTTAAATGCAAAAGTTTGTTTCAAACCTGAACATAAATGCAATCGCGCATACGATTTACAAATGTTACAAATACAATATAAAGGAGGCATTGCATAGTCAACAGATGTGTGAAGCTGCAAAGTTAGAAGCATTGCCGAGTACAACATTGGAAGTTCTGATTGTTTTCGAACTGGAAACTTTAAGGAAGCACGCTACTTGGAACTATAGCTGTAGTTTGCAATGCTTGCGAGTCTCCCGACTGTATTAGCTGGAAAAAAGATGACCTCAGCATTAAAATTGCTTTAAGCGAATTTTTAAAGATAATTCTACTATCCTGACAATTAAGATGACGTGTTAGAGTTTAATAGACAGAACTCGCGTCGCTCAAGGAAAAGACGTGCTTTTCGTAGTGACAGTGCAGAGAGTTTGGATTCGTTCGTTATCTTTACTTGTCAGAATTATCGTTGCAGCGTCGCTGCATTCTAACTTGTTTATTTTGTTACGGAGACGTTTTAATGGTGAACGAAGGCGTAACGCAAAACAATAACAAAACGAATTGTCGTTGCTGAGTTAACCCAACGACCCTGGCGGGATCCATTAAGGTCCACTTCCGGACTTTGTCGCGACCTCCAGAGGTCCCACCGACTTATCGTAACTTAGTGAATCGCAAAAGGAAATTAGGTTGGATATAGCACTTGGTTGCCAGAAACGAAAAGTCAAATTAATATATCAAATAATTCATAAAATGTTAGTTTTTATTGCTAATTGCTTCAGAACAAATATTAAGTTTTTTTTCTATAGTTTTCATAACTACTTTTAATAGATAGTCATGTATGTTGTTTTTGAAATTAATAATTAATTAAATATGAAAAATAGTTCAATATAAAACGGATATTATATTTCATTATTTATATTTTATACATGCATATATAAAACCGATGTTTTACTCTACAGGGTGTTTCTGATTAAGTGCCAGAAAAACAATAGGGATGGTGGGGGTGATTTTTTTGAAGAGTTTGTGTAATATTTCTAAATTTATTCGTTTGAAAAAGTTTTAGCAAATTAAAATTGAGTCTATATTTTGAGAACCGCAGGTGTTTTGTCCTTCCACAACATTAAATGGCCTAATTGAGAACATATTCCATGGCCTAAAATAATAAAACATTTCATGTTACTTTGCCACATATAAAATAAAGTATTTATTATTAAAAATAAGTGATTTAAAGCGTTAAAGCAATTATGATTTAATAACAATGGTAAACCAAAGTGATATTAAGATTGAGATAAATTACAAGTTTGAATTAGCAGTTTATAGCATTACAATGCTTAATAGCTTAGTAGGGGGAAAGTGGCATGAAAAAGCCAGTTTTAAAAAAAGAGATAAATAATATAGAAGGATATAAATAAATCAAAAAAAATTATAATGTGTAATTGGTTATTCATTTATGTACGTAATGTCATAAAACATTTTTCAAAATTAACGATATTTTTAGACTTCTAATAATTTATAAAAAACATGAAATTCGGCTCTTTCATAACCTATAGGTATTGAAAGAGCCAACCCCTGTTTTGAAAGATCCATGTTCTTATCATAAGACTAAAACTATACATTAACGAAGTTATTATTTAATAATAAT
This sequence comes from Sinopyrophorus schimmeli, assembly GCA_036325965.1. Lineage (NCBI taxonomy): Eukaryota > Metazoa > Arthropoda > Insecta > Coleoptera > Elateridae > Sinopyrophorus > Sinopyrophorus schimmeli. The sequence goes on from JARFIZ010000001.1 coordinate 6,240,047, forward strand.
CTTAAGATATAATTTTAGATATTATATAATTATAAAACATTTTATATAACGCAAACTCTGGATATAACTATTTACTTAAATCTAAGAAACTCTCACAAAATTAGCCGTTCGCGATCAATCATTGCAAGCAGACTACACGGAGAAAATAGTGAAGCTAAAATTACTATGGTATACGCTGCACTGGTGGACCAGACGGTCCTTTAGAGTAATCAACAGTTAAAATAAGAAAGCGCAATGGCCAGTCAATTTTGAGAAAAAGGTTTTTAAAAATTCCATACTGCTTATATACTAATAAGTTTTTAAATTCTAAAAACGCCACAATAGCCTAGCGGATAGAGTGCTCGCTTACGAACCAGTAGTTATTGGTTCTAAACTTGGTCTCGCTTTTTTTTTCACTATTCTTTTTACTATGGACCATAGTAAAATTAAATGTAAACCGGATATGGTCCAGCGTGACTGAAACACATAGTAATATTTCAAAGATATCTTTCGCAAAAAGTACTACAAAATTTTCTCCGTGTAAGTATGTTTATTTAAGAACTAATATAATTTTAATTAAAAACAGTATAAACGAATTCATCAATTACAAAGATATATAATGCAAAAAAGTTAAAAACAGTTTCTGCAAAAATAATGTAACCTCCCTTTTATTCCACAGGATTCATGCGCCCAACCGCTACAAATTTTGCACCGGTACCATTCTTGAATGCTGTTATTATAACTTTTATGCACACAATACAGTTATCCTGTCCTCTTTCATTACTTATTTTAGATTTCTTAGTAACGACTTTTATAGTCGTTTTTTTCAGGACTTCTTCTTCTTTATCTTCGCCTTTAATGCAATTGTTCCAACTGCTCCCTTATCGGGGTAGGCGTGTTCTTAAGGAGTATTCTCTTCTATTATAAACCATTTCCGGAGGTATGTTATAATCACATTGAAGCTTCACAGAAGACCTATTCCAGGTACTTTTCGGCCTGCCTGGTTTTCTTTTAGGTTCACCTATTGCCAAAACTCGGTGCACTATGTAGGTCTGATTTCGACGTTGAACATGTCCATACCACTTCAATTGAGATTCATCCATAAAGTCGGTAATTGATTGAACACTCAATGAACCTCGGATATGTTCATTACGTACATGATCTTTCTTTGTGACTCCCACACACCATTGTAGCATTCTTATCTCTGCCAGGTGCATCTGTTGATTGTGTTTAGCCAGTCTCGCCCATGTTTTTGCACTGTATGCCAAAGCAGGCCTAACGACTGTTTTATAAATCTTGCCTTTTAATCGTATAGGCATCTTTTTGTCGCATAACACACTAGAAACTGATCTCCACTTCATCCAACCAACATTAATACGATGTTTTACATCAGAGTCAGCTGTTCCCTTATCATTTATAATAGACCCCAAGTATTTAAACTCATGGGTTCACCCTTTAAAAATATTGTACGTGCTGGACCAATTTGTTAAAAGAAGTTTACGTACATATATTCCGTCTTGGATCTGCTTATTCTTAAACCACTGTCTTCTAAGGTTTCTCTCCAACTTTCTAGCACTTCTTCCAGTTCCATCCAGTTGGCTGCAACCAATACAAGATCGTCTGCATATAAGATACTCCAAGAAAGCTTTTTCATTAAATCACTTGTTAAGTAATTAATTACCATGTTAAAAAGTAGAGGACTCAAAACAGATCCTTGATGTACTCCTACAATCACTTGAAAACCACTAGATGTACCAGCGCCGCTCTTAATTTTTGTCTGGGATTGATTATATGTTTCTATAATCGTTTTTACTAATCCTTCGGGAACAGTTTGACTTTTTAGAGCATTCCAGATCAACTAGCGAGGAACGCGGTCATAAGCTTTTTCTAAATCCACAAAAACTGCGTTAAAATCTCTTTTCATATCACGCCTTTTCTCTGTAATTATTCGGACGGCTTGAATTGCGTCTATTGTGAATTTTCCTTTACTAAAGCCATATTGATCGACATGAATTTCTACCAGTTCCGAAAGCCAGTTAAACAGTACGCGTTCCCATATTTTAAGTGTGTGGGACATTAGTTTTATACCACGATAGTTTCCACAATCTCTGATATCTCCTTTATTCTTAAATATTGGAACCAGAAAGCTTTCACAAAATTGTGACGGAATTAACGCTCCTGCCAATGGTTTATTAAAGAGGCAGCTTAACTATGAGAAACCATCCTCTCCACATATTTTCCAAAGTTCTACGGGTATTTCATCAGGTCCAGTTGCGCGTCTTTTTTTCATCTTATATAATGCCTCTTCCACCATTGTTGTCGTAACCTCATATAAAGGGCCTTCGATAAGATGATGTTGTTGAAAGTGTTTATGAGAGAATTCCTCATTCATCAACTGATCAAAATACTCCTTCGAACGGTTTCCAATTGCATCATTATCAGTTAACAACTGTCCCTGTTTGTCATTTATATACTTTACGTACGTTATGTCCTGACTATTCTTATTTCTTTGAGCCGCAATTTTGTAGATGTCCTTTTGACCTTCTGGAGTTTCTAGATCTTCATATAACTTTCTTTGGGCATCTTCTTTTGCAATTGCGACTGCTTTCTTTGCCTCTTTCTTTGCACTTTTATATTCTTCATGATGGCTTGGACCTTCATTGTCATTACGATGTTTCCACCAATTTTTAAATGCACCTTTCTTCTTTTTAAGAATATTTTGAACTTCTGTACGCCACCATCATACCTCTTTGTCTATTTTCTTGCCTTTCGATACTCCTAGGTATAACTTTGCCATTTTCACACAAAATTTTTGAAAAGGTTCCCACATTTCTTGAGGATTTTTTTCCGCTGACTCAATTAGGCTTTGATGTAAATAGCTTGTTACTTCGGTGGTAAATGGATCCATTTTATCTTCTTTTTTCATCTTAAACCATTTAATTTTTCAGGACTATCCGTTACAATAGCAGATGACATTTTTCGATTCTTACAAATCGTATTTTTTTTGGGATCTGTCTTTGAAAATGGTCTAATCATTTGTGGTAATACATCTAGTTGCGCCGATGTGCTCGCAACTAAAACTATAGGTGCTGAAGCATACAAAGCTAAAGAATGTCTTAAATTATCCTATGATACAGTTTGTTTCTCTGATTTTCCAGAAATTGGATAAGAATATGCACGAGCAGGTGAAGGCGGAAGAACCAAATTCTCTTCGATTTTAATTACGTTGTTATTATCATTTGCTTTATCATTATCGACTTTAACAGATGGATCAGATCTATCAGTCACAAATAAAGATAGAAACCCTTCTTCTGTAAATATGTTCGAGTTCAAAAGGAAAATACCTGTTTTAAAAAAACCTTGTGTAATATTGCGAGGAGTGAAAGCTGATAGATATGCCTCTTTCACAAACTGTGCAACTTGATAAATGGTCACTGTTTTACCAGGATTTGACAATATCCACTCATTCATAGCAATTCTATATATACTTTTGAATGGTCCATATACTGCAACATCAAGGGGCTGTAATTTATGGCTACAGTGTGGTGGAAAAGTGACTATTATAATAAAGTTTTCTCTAGCAAATTGAACCACTCTGAAGTCACCATGTGAACTATGATTGTCCAAGATGAGTAATGCCGGATTCTCTTTAGAAGGCTTTACATGCACTACAAAATGTTTCAGAGCTTTAATGAAACATTCTTCATTTATCCATTCAGAAATATTTGCCATTCCAAAAGCTCCTGGTGGACCATTGACTAACATAATGTCTTTGTAATTCACTCTCGGGAAAACAAAAATTGGTGGTAAAAAACCCCCAGCTGTATTAATAAAAAACAGGGTTGTCACCAAAGTTCCTCGTTCACCTGATATCACTTGTCCGATTTGTCTTGATCCTTTCTCAGCAATAACTTTGGGAGAATTCGTCACAGTGCTGCAGCCTGTTTCATCTGCGTTAAATATCACGTGCACCGGAAAATGAAATCTACAAAAAACATCAGTAAGTTTTTTAAAACACTTGCTTACATTCGTTTTATTAAAACTAGTTGCTCGGGAAAGTGAAGTACTTACAGGTTTTCTAACTGTTAATTCTTTGTGACGATTCATAAATCCTTTCAGCCAATCATCGCTTGCACTTTGAGAGTCCTTCCATTTATCTGCACAAACAGAACCCGCTTTTGCATAAACAAATGCCAGTTTTTTGGTTTGCAGTCTTGTAAGCCCATAGCATATTTTAGATGCAGTTTTCAAATAATCTGCTAGCAAATCCTCTTGTTCCACAGTAAAGATCCGCTTATTACCTATATTAGGGTTATGTTTGTATGATGATTCGTCAGAAAACTTCACTTTCTTAACTATTTTAGCTAAGTAAGCTACAGGGGAAGATGGAATCAGCGCAGAAATGCTAAAACAATTAAGTGAAGAAGGCATTGAACTCTTGTGGAAGATATGCAATAACATATGGAAAACCAGTCAGTGGCCAAAAGACTGGACAAGATCAGTGTTTGTGCCTCTACATAAAAAAGGGTCGACACAAAAGTGTAGCAATTACAGAACTATTGCCCTTATATCTCATGCCAGCAAAATAATGATTAACGTTTTGCTGGAGACTCAAACATTTTTTAGAGTGGCAAATCCCACAAGAACAAGCCGGGTTCAGGACTGGAAAGGGGACCCGTGAACAACTGCTAAATGTCAGGCAAATTGTCGAAAAAACGCGGGAGTTTGCTGTACCTACCTATATATGCTTCCTGGACTACAGCAAAGCCTTTGACTGTGTGAGCTGGACGAAGATGTGGACGGTACTAGCTGAAATGGGAGCTCCTAAACACCTCATTTTACTTATCAAACAGCTATACGAACAAAACTCAGGAACAGTTAAATTCAACGGCAAACACTCTTCAGACTTCTGGGTGTAGAAAGGCGTTCGCCAAGGATGCATACTCTCCCCCTTAATGTTCAACATATATGGGGAATACATAATGCGCAAAGCGCTCAATAATTGGCAGGGTGGAATAACAATCGGCGGAAAAAAAATGAACAATTTGAGGTTCGCCGATGACACGGCCCTGTTTGCAAAAGACGAAATGGAAATGGCGGAGCTAATTCAGAAAGTCGAAAACGAGAGTGCACATCTAGGGCTACAACTCAACAGACAAAAGACTAAATTAAAGATCATAGACCGAAGAGGTATAATCAACAACAACACAAACATAAAAAACATAGAAACGGTAAACGACGTAATATATTGTAACGGATTTCCCAATCCAAATCCCAAATCCAACGAGAGCAAAAGCGGTTTGTACTTGGGTTGTGAATAATAACACACAGTTGGCCACTCAATTTACAATTACGATTTATTAACACAAAATTATAAACAAATTCTCCTTCACCAATAACTTAAACACTAGCACTTAATAATTATTTATTTACTAACTAACTAACTTACGGTTCTAATACACTAACTAATTTATTTACACTCGTATATTTATTTAAACGATTGTCACTGGTATATTTATTTACATTTATCTATACGGATAGCGATAGCGCTTACCTCGTAGATTCACCGGGCGTACGGAGTTAGAGCGTTGACACTTCACAATAACAGACTCGGTCGTAACTAAAGGTGAGGAAGTGTTTCGGAGTTTATATATGTGTTGCTTAATCTATTCGGAAGCTTCGAGAAGTATCTGGCCCTTGGCGATACCGTCATTTCAAGGTAATGTAGATAGAAAACTCCAGTTAGGCGTGTATTAAAATATTATTGGGATATCTACGCTTACTCAATATCTCACGGTCGCGCGCGTGAGATAGAAGTATCTCGCGGGTGATTAAGCAAATCTATCGAGGCCGCTTTATTCATTTATTGCGTTTGCTACAATATGTATCTGGGGTCACACATAAACAAGGACGGCAGTTGCTCCCATGAAATACGTAGAAGAATAGGAATGGCCAAGACAGCGATGGCCAAATTAATAAAAATATGGAAAGACCGGCACATCTCAAAAGTCACAAAAATTAGACTGGTAAGAGGATTAGTATTTCCCATCGCAACCTATGGTGCAGAAGCCTGGACTTTAAAGGCCGAAGATAGAAAAAAGATAGACTCCTTTGAAATGTGGACCTGGAGAAGGCTGTTGCGAGTGCTCTGGACGGAACACAGAACTAATGCGTCAATATTGGAAGAGCTTAACATCAAAGACCGTCTATCTACAATAGTTCGACGGGGCATATTGAAGTATTTTGGTCACATTAGCCGAAGAAACAATGACAATTTGGAAAAACTTGTGCAGGGCAAGATGGAGGGCGTTAGACCTCGGGGCCGTTCACCGAAACGATGGATAGACCAAATAAAAGACTTCACTGGGACGTTACTACAGGAAAACATGAGACTAACAACAGACAGAAACAGATGGAGAGATATTAGACACAACACCACTTAACTACACACAGACATAGATTCTCCGAAATGGATAACATACCATAAAATCACGACGCTTCAACGCTGAAGCATACGACTATAGAGAGAGAGAAGCTTTTGAAACATTAAAGAATAAGGCAGATTTATTTATAGACTGCCCTTTCTCAATCACATCACTAACAGCGTGCTCTATTGTAATGTTCACGTCAAAATTGTACCTAAACTAAACTATAAAATTATTAATTTCACATAAGCATTGGTACGCATTGGTATTCATTACGCGTGGACTATAACTTACAAATTAATGTTACCTTTTATTTAACCAGTAAATACCGAACATTTAATAACGAAAAAACAAACACCGATTGGATAATGGTTTGACTTACTGTTTTCGCCATATTTCGTACATAATTTACTTATGAAAAAACCCGTTTTTCTTTGTTACAACTGTAAACATTTTAAATTAAATCAGAAATTTAAAATGAATGATATTATTAAATACCGTGTCAGTCTAAAGCCATGTAAGATTTATCAACAATTAGAATGGCTAAACTTGAGAGATTATTCTCAACTTTATTTTGAATAACTTATTATACAAAATTAAATGCAAAGTGATAATTAATACAAACACTTTAATGTTATTAACAATATGTAATAAGAAAAGAAAAATAAATTTACTGGAATTCAAATAAAATGGAGCAATTTATCTTCGTTTTACTTTTTCTGTCCAAGTACATTTCGAGTCATAACCAATAAACGTGAGAAATTAGATAGGAAATGAAAATACCTTTGTCATCCTTCTCAGTTATTAAATATATACAAAGGCCCGTATTCTTTATCATCGTTATGTAATTAATAACAGAAATATAAGTAAGCTTAACATAAAATTTAATAAAAATTGAATTATTTATTTATTAAACTTTGATATCTTAAAATGTAATTCGTTAAAATGAATACTAAATAAAAAGATTAAGTTTTATTAACATTTTGAATCGTTATAATTTTTTATAACAAATGGATAATGGAATTAGGAGACACGACATACATATATCTAACTGCTATTCATAAAAATAAAAATAAAGTGGTTGATAAAAGAAAATTTAGAGAAACAAATGTGCAAGTTAGTAAACAAGTCACGTCTTTCTATAGTTGGTACAGCTTTGAACAACTTAAGCATTTATTGAAAAAAATTGTTAGGTATTCTTGCCGTATTTACGCATATTGAAAAATAAAAATTTGTATAAGATTTTTTTCTTAATGTTTTTGTTATAAATTCAGATTTTACTTGTTAGTTGCATAAGTAGATACATGTTATCTTGTATAGAACGAAACATAACGATTTGAACACGTGCTGAGAAAATTCCATCGTTATAGTTAAGAAAACCATTAGATCAGTCGTTTATCGTGAAATTTGATTAAAAAAATACGTGCATTTAGCAAAGTTTAAAAAAAACGTGGTAAATGTGGTGTAAAAGAGAAGAATTGATAAAAGCAGTTTTGTAAAAATAAGCGTCAAAAGTTAGTAATACGATTTAGATGTAAGATGTACCTTATGTTGCAAGAAATCGTGACCGGAAGTTCTGACTGCATAATATACTTATATAAGATTTAGTACATAGCGTGTGTTAAAAAAGGAGCTGAAAGAGCGTAGCCGTTGCTCTGTTTAGTGTTTCTTCGAAGATAATTTGAAAATCGAATAAAATGGCAGAGAATAAAAAAGGCCAGACTATTCAATGATTACTTAATTTTTCGCAGCGAGATCTTGCGTTGTTTTACCGCTACGCCAAGTGATATATAATTTCCAATAAACGGACGCTCGCCCTGCTCGATCATCCGTCGACGATAGATATTAGTGAGATAGGGAGAGCAAGGATGGAGGTTATGAAGTGTGAGTCTGCACAGCTGGCGCTGACGGCGGCCGCGCACCCGGTTATAGGATATCAAATATTGAAAAGTGGAATATTTAGTTCAGATACTAAACTTTCTGGCCAGGTGGACATAAATCGACAGCGTCGTTTAGAAAAAGAGTATGTTCATAAATTATGACGCATCTGGATCTTAAAACAGCAGCTAGGACATGTAATCGCTAGACTTTCTAAGAAATATTGTTTCTCTTGCGCTACTCAAATGCCATAATGACACAAATGGAACGTGTGAAGATTTATTTGTTCTATGGAAGATTGCAGAACAATTCAAACAATACCCTAGGGAGTGATAACAGCTTTCGAACCATGACCGGGCTATGCATGGCACGTTAGCATATTGTTTACGCAAAGTGTATTTACAAGATTTGAATAATACAATTGTTCCAAGCCGAAACTATGTTCCATGTTTACTGACTAATAATAACTTTTGAATGGAGCCAATAAGTTTTTTTTCAAACTTTGGATAAAAGTAGGATAATTAATAACAAAAAAAATTTAAAAAGTAAAAAAGAAATGATTTAAGTTTGTACATATGTTAAGAAACCAAAGTATTGTATTTAACTTATAAAGCACTCGTCATAAAGTGTTAAAAGAACCAATGACAAATAATGCCACGGCAAGAATGCATCGAATAAAGGGCAAATATATGAAAATGGGATGGCTTTTTTACGTAAAGTATAGAGCTAGAAATGGGATCTACGCATCAGCTCGAAGATAAAACATACGAAATTCACAGAAATTGGTTCTCTGCCAAAGCAATATATTTTTTACATCTACAGTGCATGTTTCGGATAAAATGTATATACAAAATACAAAATAACGTTTTTATATCCTTAAATAAACATAATTGTCCAATTGTTATAGTCATATAATATAAAATGTATGAAAGATACTTTACAATTTATCCTTCCGAATCCCATATCCTATTTCAAAAATCGTTTAAAACATAAATGATCATCGACGTTCTAAAATAGATAGCGAAAATTTACTGTAAGCAAGTAAAGTGATTGGGCGTCCTTCCGGTTTCATGATGCGTCACGTCGTTTGTTCCGCCGATCTGATGCGATTGCTTTGTCGACGGACGAAAAGCTTTTATTTTAGACTTGGTTGATTTGGGGGGGCTACTTAATTTATGTATGGTTAAAATAATAGTTGCTCAATGAGGCGTGCAGCAAGAAAATCGCTTAAAATTTGCCACAGTATACCCTAAAACAAAAGGTCTTTTATCATACGGCATAATGGAGTAAAGAAGGACGTATTTTGATAGAAACGGCTGCGGATGGGGTAATATTTTCTCATTGTTTGTATAAGAATATATATGAAAGTACGGTACGACATGATCCTGAGACACGTGGATTTTGAAAGAGCTTGCGCGAGCGTGGCGCATCGTAGGCAGTTCAGATCCTCCGTGCCGTCCGGAGCGAAAGCTCGTGTTGGTGATGCGCTCGGTCACTTAGTGCCATGCCGTCTACGCTACTGGTGTTGGCGTTGACGCTCCTCCGGTCGTTGGCGAATGTGGACGGTAAGCTATTCTCTTTGTATTATACAACAGCTTTCGTATTACCACGATTACTACTCCCTCTGCCACCACCTACAAGTTTTCATTTCGACCGTTTACCCTATTCTCTTAATTAAGAGGTAATTTATGAACGCAATTCTAACTAAGACGAACGTGATGATCGTAACAAAGCTTCCGTTTTCATAACCGAAAAGCATGAACTCGGGACTCAATTACAGCAATTACCGTTACTAAATCACGTCATCTGGGAACAGATTAGTCGTTGGCTAGACCGCAGTGCTGGTTTATGCCGGGACTACACTTGCTTGGAAACTTGGGCAGTCTTGGAACTTAGTGCGACCGCGGAGAGACATAATTCACGGAGGCGCTCGGTGGAACCGTGTCTAGCGTTGCACTAAACGAGCCCGCGCTGAACCAAATCGTGTAGTATTTCACGCTGGTTTTTACTATCATTGCACATAACATCTTATGCTGTTTACGTTCAAGTTAAAACATTGTATCCGATATGGAAAACATTGTTTTTTTTAATATCATATTCGCATGTTTATGAATTTTGATTTTTTAAAATTTAATAAAGAAAAAAGTGTGTATACGCATTCGGAATCTCTTAAACCTGCAGAATGGTTTATAGCTTGACAGTTCATTTGTAATGAATGTTTCAACGTGCCGGACGTCGGAACATTCGTATTAGCTAGTGCTGTGGGTACCCTCAGAAATGCTCTAAAAGTTATGGCAATTGCCGAATATAGATCGAGTTCAGCGGCTTTTTTTGGGCGTCTTTTAGCTTGGCGCCCGAGGGTAGTGTTTGTTGCCAGCTTTGGCTACCCTCCAGTTGATGAAATGTTGGCTGCGTAACGAACCATCTATCGTATCGTTACAGCATTGCAGTAATATATATATACAGTAAGATACATATATATTATGTACACATAGATATGTATTGTATGTAGTTTTGCTTCATATAAGAATATTTAAGATTAACTCCGAATTCAGAGCGGGCGAGATTTTATTAAAGGAGGTATCCAAATAAAACAGTTTGGAGCAAATTTCCATTCGTATCTAACGTAAGAGTTTGAGCCATTATTTTACATAGATATTGTTCAGCACTTTATTTACAGACCACTTTCGTAAATACATTCCTTTATCGTGCGTTTATCGAAATTTGTCGTTATTCCAAAACTTAAACGAATCCCCGTGATTTTGCTTCGCCTCTACTATTTATTTTGATTACGAAAAAAGCTACGAAGTGTCTTGTATTATGATGGGTATCGTCTACATTACTACTCATTAATATTCGCGGTGAGCGTAACCTATCATGTCACCTCACCTCCGCTCTTTGATTGATGAGTTCAGCCAGCAACCAATCTTTCGCACAAAATGTAAACGAACACAAATTGGTCCAAGGTCTCTATTATCAGCCAGATTGCTAGATTTACTTGGTTTTAAAGCATCGACAGGAAGTGATCGATGGTAGATGAGTATCGAAAAGAAAGCCTTTTAATAGGGAATTTTCCATACATACCAAACAGAGGGTTGCCTAATTCTACAATAGGCACAGATTGCAACCGTTAATATTGCTGTGTCAGCTGAATGCGGAAAACTACGAAACACGGGGAAAGTTTGGATTGGCGCTGCAGTAATGCCCTTAGTCGGCTGTAATCTCGCGCACGTAATGAGCTGCCCAGTGGCGTGGAAAATGAACTGTCGAGTGGGTCTCTCTATCATTATTGGACGTTTAATGCACCTACTTGTTAGCCAATATACCTACTTGTACATTTATCAATTTTAAAGTTACTTTTGCAGTTACATACGATAATAACTACGACAAACTAATTCACAATAAAATTTTATATTTTTAATCAACGTTCCTTTTCTTAATTAATGACAAGTTATAATTAAAAAAAAGGATAAGAAATTAACACTGTTACTTCACATGATTTGTAACCGATTAAAATAGACGTTAATTTAGATTTATAATCAAATTTGTGTTTTAACAAACACCAACCGACCAACGAAGATAACATACATAATATTTGTGTAAATCAGTAAGCTATAAATAATATTATTACCCAAAGTGGAACATAATTAATAGTAGAACAGGCAATAAGGCATCCCTTCTAATTTAGAACGGGAGTACAACTTTCGAGATATGTGCGTTATCGACCGCCCCCAGTAGTTCTATTAATCTCTTTAAAACTTAGAATTGTAACATAATTGCACATCTACCTAAATAAACTTTAAAGGGTGTGCTAAAAAATTACGTTGATGTAGAATCGATTCCAGTTCCGTTCTTTTTTAAAAAACTACTTTGATTTTCGATGCTGGACGTATTGGAAAGATATTGTCAGCAAGTGTTCTCTACTTCTCTTATCAATGCTATCAGCACCCTTCATTGCCTGGTGGCTCGCGTCTCGAAAACTATTGCGAGATCGGAACAAAATTCTTGTTATAAAAACCTCCACCCTCAACAGACGGAGCCTTAGATATTGCGCTGCTGTGACCCGTTATCAGTAACGCAGCAATTTGAAACCACGCCAAATGTTTCTCAAGCTTTGCTATTCAAAGCTTGAGTCCTAACTGATTGGAAATAAGCAGATGAATTTAATTTTAATATAATTTTTCTGTTGCAGGGAAACGAGTGCGAAATACGGAGCCAAACGGAATATCCGTACTTGGAGATTTTAATCACGGTAAGCAGTTTTAATAACAATAAGTATTTCAAGTAGCCATACCCATGTCGCACGTATATGACTTCTGAAGAAACTGCTATTGCTTTCATATAAAGGTTTTATATGGATAATAAAAAGGGAAACGAGATTAAGGTTCGAAGGTTGCGAACTGAAATGGGCTAATGCAGGCAGCACATTGAATACACAATGTTGACCCTCCTTCGGCCTAGTGAGATAAACTACAATGTGGACAAATACCGACATTGATTGAACATTGCTTGATGAAGTTGTTAGTTCCAACTTGAATTCAAATATAAAGCAATTTAAGTTAAACTGAAACCAACATAATTGTTTCCCATTCGTCTTCAACTAGAATTTAGGCTTGATTTTTGTAATTTTGTAATGAATTTGATCCTATCAAAATGATAATATAAAACAGTCACATAATAAATACAGTCACAAATTGTTATAATTATTTTATGAAAAAATTTATACCTACTTTGCTTTAACACTAGAACCGCGGAATCGGTCATTTTGACCGTTTCGCAATTTTATAGTCTTGTTACTTTTTATTAGTTGAACATATTTCTGCCATATTACATGACTTTTCCTAATTTTAGTTGATAATTACTGTCCTATAATTGTTTTTCTTTTTAAATTGTATTTTTTCTCCTTTAATAGGAGAAATATACTTTTTTCTGTCCGGTTATTCATTTGATCAGTTCTATCGATAATTATTATTTATAGCAGCAGAGAAATGCTTTATTACATAGAAAAATGAAAACGGAAACAGTGCCCTGTTATAACGAACACTAAATAAAAGTAGACCTTTTTGATCAAATGTTCAAATAATATTACGTAAAGGCATCTTCTTGAAGATGGTTGTTTTTAACATTTTGAATATAACAGGAATCACTCACTATATTTGCTCGAAACCAGTAACCCATGTCCTTGTTCAAGTTACAAGCTATCTCTATATCAAAATTTATCAAAATTGGTTCAGTGGTTTAGGCGTGAAAAGGTAACAGACAGACGGACAGACAGACAGACTTACTTTTGCTTTTATAATATTAGTTGGGATAATTAAATTTTTTTTGAAAATAAATTTAGTATTCGTGCTTAAAGTGGAGAGTGCACATTCGAGCTCAAAGTGGCACATTCCGATCTCGGGAAAATGAAGCGCGCCGCTCCGCGTCGCGCTTCATTTGCTTCCCTCGCTCGGAAATGTGCCACTTTTCGCTCGAACGTGCACATCTTCGTATTTATTGATTTGCCTTAATTAATCTTTTCACTTTCAAATCAAAAAATTAAAAGTACATACGAATTTTATGTTCGAGAAACGTATTTACCATAGTCATGAGTGGAAGTGAGCGAAAAGATACGAGAATTTGGTAGGTGCAAGTGAGAGAAAATGTTTAAATTATTTATTGAATTTTTTGAATAATTTATTAGCCTAATTTTGTGAATGGTGCTTAAAATTGAGTGTGCACATTCGAGCTCAATGTGGCACATTCCGATCTCGGGAAAATGAAGCGCGCCGCTCTGCGTCGCGCTTCATTTGCTTCCCTCGCTCGGAAATGTGCCACTTTTCGCTCGAATGCGTACATCTTCGTTTTTATTAGATTTTTTCATTAATCTTTTTTTTCAAATCAAACCATTAAAATTTCAATCAATTTTGATTTTATATTTGGTGAAAGTTATGGCATATTGTTTTTAAAAACTGTTCAAAAGCATTTAATGCAGTGGTTTCCAACCAGCGGGGCGCCCCTCTAGGGGCGCGAGACTGTTGCAAGGGGGGCATGCAGCTGTTTCCAAAATATCGTTTTCGAATACAAACCAAAAAAGTCGAATAGGCATCAAAAAATTTTTATGTAGGTATATTTTTACATAATATTGTATATTATTTTGTAGCCCATTAAATAAATTATAATATCAGTTGAGTATTTATGAAATTAGATTGTTAGAAAAATTAAGGGGGTGCAACAATTTTTTTTTAAAGGGGGGCGCAGGTACAAAAAGGTTGGAAACCACTGATTTAATGTGTTGCAATAAATATTTAATTGTTAAAAGACCAATTTTTCTTAAAGGTGTAATTGACCGGTAACCGCGGTTGTAGTAAGTTCAAAATTGCCGCGGTTCTAGTGTTAAATAATGATAAGATAGTTCATTTTCAAATATCTAATATTCACAACAAAAACTTAATGAACTTAAGTTTATATACGGTTTTGATAATGGTCTACATAAATAAACAGTAAATTTGAGATAAAAATATTAAAATAGAAATGATTTTATGCCTTTATTAGTATATACATCTAATTTTACAAAATTATTTAAGACAGGATTTGTTAAATCAATAAATGCAATTAATGTTTTCGTAAATAATTTAGTCCTGTTAATTGGCATATCTTTTATAAATGACGATTAAATTACTGTTTTATAGTCCGAAGACTGTGTAATTTGTAAATAATTAATTCAAAGAATAGAGAAAAAAAAGTTAAATTTTACAAAGGAGTTGAATTATAATAAAATTTAGAAGAAAAGGCGATTTTGTTTTCTACTTCCTTATATTTTATTGATGCAAAGAAACAAATCCAACAAATTGCAAATTAAAGGAGTCAGCCCATCCCTAAAGCCTCATTAATCGTTTACTAACTAAGCATTTCATATTGATCAAAGTTTAAATTTTGCAAGGGAAAAGTTTACGTTATGGTTTCAATCAAAGATATAATTTTATATTCCCCAATTTAAAGAAAGATTAGTATCAATTATTTTTAACATTCATATACCCTCCTGAATAATAAAATGCTGACATGTAACCAACTTCTGCAATTAAAAAGCTCTGCTGTTTTGAGTAGTAAAGTTAGAAATGAAAATTAATTATATGAGTTAGCTATTTGGTGTTGATATGCAGAGCTACATGAAATTGATACACGTACTAATTTGTTATTTTCCATTGATTTGTGGAGTATCTACCTACCTACATTGTTATACGAAGAGTTAAGCGAATAAAGGTAGTATTTTACAAATTCTAAAATTAGAAATAATTAATGTTCTATTGTGTATGATTTCTTATTTTTTTTTCTTTTTTCTCAATTAAAAGTGATCTGTTGCAGCCCCAGTATTATATATTTTTATTAATTGTATTTTTTTCTTTTATTTTATAAATAAAGTTTTTTTTTATAATTTAATATAATTAATTTAAAAAGCGTTAAGTCATAAAATTATGAAGGTACTACAGGCGCAATAGCAAGTCATTCCAATTTTCGATAAGTGGTAAAGTAACGCTGTGTGGAGATATAAACATGTGCTGTGTGCTTTTATTATTAGTTGCGTAGGTAAGTTTAATCATTAAATTTGTTATTGTTATATGAGTTAGTATGAGTAATCATGTTCAGGGGTTCTAAATAGGCATCTTCATCTATCCTTAGGAAATTCTGCCAGTGCTCTGGTTCTAATTTAAATTTTTCTAGCAGCTGAATGTGTGAAAACCTTTGTCGTTTTAGAACTCACTCTTTAAACCAGTTTCCACACTTTTTTTTCTTTTCAAAGCTAGGTGAAAACCCTACATCTGTAGGTAAAGTACTGTACATGTTGTTTTCACTTATCTGTATTAAGACATCAATGTTTTTCACGAGTGCACAAAATGTGTGTGACCGGGCGCTATCATGATGGAAACTAACACCTTTTCTATTGGGCAATTTGAGACGTTTTCGCTGGATGGCTCCTTTGAAACAATCAAGTTTTTCACTGTATTTGCTAGAATTAATCGTTTGATTTTCTGGAAGTAGCTCTCCCTTCATATTCAACCAAATGCTGAACATTACTTTTTTCTGATAAAGTTTGAGGAAGACGATCTTTCATACCCCAGGATCCCTTTCGTTTTACATTATCATAAACGATTCATTTTTTGTCCCCGGTGACCATTTCAGATTTTATTTGTGTAAACATTTTTGACATTTTAATCATATTAAATGAATTGAGTAGACGAATATGTTATCTAACTTATAATAAAGAAAATTGTATACTATTTACACCCATTATGTATTAATTTGCTGATTGTATTGTTCTAAAAAGCATTTCCAACTACTTATTCACAGCACTGTATATTACTCACTAAAATAAAACATTGACATTCTAACGTTTATTGAAAATTTTGAAATAACTTTATGTAATGAAACCCTAGCCAGAGGCCACTACTAAATGTAAGCTTGATTCTAGCTTTACTATTTAAAGAACAATAATGATCTGATAGTAGAAGATTGATTACCTGTCTTTAATAGTTATTTAGTATTACCTCCTTTACTTGAAAAGATATGAGTATTATAATAGTTAATTCACTCTACATTTCAATGCATTTCTGTTCTACGAATCAGGTTATTACAGACATTACTGTTGATTTGGATACGAGGGCAGTTTGATAAGTCAGTGGTTTTTTAAATTTCCCGCGCATTAACTTTAAATGCAACACTGCTCCCGTCAAGCGCCATCTATGCATAGACCACTGTAAAAGTTTGAGCAAGCTGTGTCATTTAGTTTGTGTTTGACAGCCATTGTAAGCAGACAACCGCGTGACATGTAATGAAAATGGAAAAAAGTGAATTTTGTGTGCTGATTAAACATATTGTTTTACGTAAAAAACCATCACCGAAACTATAGAAAGGCTTGATTAATATTATGGAGACTCTGCATTCATCAATTTCAATGGTTAAGAAGTGTTTTCCCGAGTTCCGTTGTGGTCGTAGTAGCACAAGTGACGCCGAACGTTCAGGTCGCCCTAAAGAAGTTGTCAATCCAGAAACCGTCGATAAAATCCATGGAATGATATGGGACAATCGGGGAATGAAAGTGCATGAGGTGCCTGCGTCTGTAAGCATCTCAACTAAGCGGGTACATCATATTTTACATGAATATTTGGACATGAAAAAGCCATCCGCGCGATGGGTGCCGCGATTAGTCATATTCAACCATAAGCGCAACCGTGTGACAACTTCAAAATAGTGTTTGGCGATGTTCAGTAGCAATCCGAATGTGTTTTTGCGCCGTTTCGTTACCGTAGACGAAACATGGATTCATCACAAAACACCAGAGATCAAGGAACAATCTAGACAGTGGGTTTCTTTAGGGGAAAGTGAACCAAAGAAGGCTAAGCTAGGTTTGTCAGCCAACAAAGTCTTAGTCACAGTTTTTTGGGATGCTCGCGGTGTCATTCACATTGATTACCTTGAAAAGGGTAAAACGATCACGGCGAATATTATTCAGAGCTTTAGGTGAGATTTGATATAGATTTGAAGCAGAAACGACCGATTTTGGCGAAGATAAAAGTGCTGTTCTATCAAGACAATGCACGGGTCTACACGTGCTTAGTCACCATGCAAAAATCCATAAATTAGGCTACGCACTGTTACCCCATGCAGCATATTTTCAAGATTTAGCCCCTTGCGAATATTTTCTGTTACCAAACCTGAAGAAATGACTGGGCAGTGAAAGATTTGGGTCGAATGAAGAGGTCATCACAGAAACAAACGCCTATTTTGAGAGCCTTGAGAAAACCTATTATTTAGAAGGAATAAAAAAATTGAAAAAACGTTCGACTAAATGTATCGAGCTAAATGGAGACTATGTTGAGTAATAAAACGTTAATTTGTCGAAAAAAATATCTTTTATTAAAAAGTTACTGACTTATCAAACTGCCGTCGTATCTAACACTTGTAGGTTTATGTTTTTCAAAAATGAAAGACCGATGTATTTTGGGTTTATTGCGATATTGAACTAATTAAATCGAAAAAAAAATTGTTGAAAATAAACACACTAAAATAATACTTCTGTTCGTTTGTAGTTTAAAAAACAAACACAATGACAGATGCAATGCTAAGAAAGTTTTACTCAGAGTTGTAGCCCTAAAGCGTTTCTCATACACAGTTCTGAACTTTCGCCCTTCCAACAAATTTGAGAGAATTCAAAGTGGCTTGTAAAAGTTTCAGTTTCTACTATCATTCTTAAGGTTAAAAAACAATTCTCGTATAAAACTTGTTACCCAATCCACAGTGAAGTGACAACAGTGATATTAGGCAGTGAACGTTTTAACTTCAATAGGAGTAGGTATGTCTCTCTACAATATTTAAATAATTGATTAATATGATTTATATGAAAAATATTAAATAAGATGTATAATAATTGATAATACATGGTTTAGTTAAAATTTTCAAAGAGACTGTATGATCGAATAACAATTTAAACCTTCCAAAGCTGTACAAGCTTTGGTTACATATTTAATTGCTAGATCTTTTTTATATTTATTGTATGTCAGTTGTTCTTTAAATATCATGTCAGTCACATTTTTCTTATACTTTTTTTATTTTAGTATCGAGTTATTAAAGTAACTGTGATTATTACAATTTTTTTCTTATTCTTAATTAGTTAATTTTTTTATTTTAAATACCCGATGTACCATTACTCTCATAATTGAATACACCTGCAAAGTAAATATTTTATTCTCAATATTAACTAAAATTTAAAAAAAATTGGGTTTCTTATTTATTCCATCCGATTTATAACACGTTATTAATAACAAAATATGAAAAATAGTTGTATATAATTATTAAATATAATACGTTTTATAGATAAAGTTTAAAATATTAATAAATTTTGTTGACAGAACTATAAAAATTAAAAAAAATATAAAAGGATAACTTTTAAATATGGTGTCGCACGTTTCTTGGTATTTATTATTGCTCACAGCTGTTTTGGCATTGAAATCACTAATCTTAATATAAGGGTTGAACATATATCTTTTCAAATATCATAATTTTGATTTTAAGATTTTTTTGTAAAGTACACTTTTTATAAATGCGTTTAGAAATGCGTGATGAGCCCAAGATCCGGTTACTATAAAAGGGTATTCAGTCATTTTGGTGTATTGTACAATAACCATTCTCTAACCACGTACGCCGTATGTTTTGTCTTCTTATTGTGTTTTAAATAAAATAAGAACGGTAACCCCAGTTTGCAATCCCTCATATCCCTCATATTTTGTTTTAATATAAACTTTTAAATATTATACCTTGTTCATGGTGGAAAAAATGAATTCGAAAATTATTTTATTTATTCTTTTTAAATAAATTCTGGTAATTCTTGTACAAATACGAGGGAAGTGTTCTTTCATTTATGTATCTTATTGAAATTAAAGAAATAATTTAAAAAAATTATCAGAGTATATGTATAAGGAAGTCCAAACGTCATAAATTGATGTAATTCTTCTGACAATAAAATACTGTTATTATTTAGAAATGTGAAGCCATACTTTTATATCTGGTAACAACGAATTAGAAGTCTGGACTCCACTCGGTAAAAATAACAAATTTTAATAATAACAATATTTTATTCCCACGGAAGTGATATCATTAATTTATGATGATTTGTAATAAATTATTATTTTTACTAATAACTGTTAACAGAATTGACCAATATGTGCAACTCTGTTTTACTAGAACTTAAATTAAGCTGCATTTGGTTTGTTACTGAACAAAATTTTCTATAAATTTGTATCATCCAATTGTGGTGTTATGAACATGATTGTACAACAATTTTTTTTCCATTAAGGACCTTCCTCTAAGTAATTCTGAAAAGTGTTATCATTTATCGAATATTGAAAATGAATAAAAAAATAAATAACGCCAGTCTTATTTGTGAATGGGAACAACTCTGCTATTAAATTTTGTTTCTTTGCAACGCTTTTGAATATTTTAATTGAAATGTCATATATTTATAATTGTAGTTTCTGATTTAATATAATGTTGAAATAAAATTGAATTATGTTAATTAAAGGTGACTTATTATAATTCAACAGAGAAGGAAGTTGCTTCAAATTTTACACAAAACTTGGAAAAATGTTTTAAAAATTGTACATGTAGTATACGACAACTTAAATAATCTCAAAAAGCATAAGTAGTTGCTGTTTTTATAAAAAAAAGTATTTAAAAAAAAATTGTGCAGAAAATTGTCTGCTGTGCCAAATTTAAATAGGTGGTCGCTTTAAATACACTTTCTTGTAAAGAATAATTTATTTGTTTTTTGTTAATTTTTTTAAGGGTTTTTGAAATCATAATTATGTAAGTACACGATTTTTATTTTAATACACGCTACCACCAAGTCGCGCGACTACGCTTCCAATGGACGACCGGCCTGAATCGGCCCCACATTGATATCTGGATCATCTTTTCAGAGTATGTTGATACTAATCAGATACATTGATTCTGTAGGTTTTACACCAATAGCTATTTTGGTTTTTGAATAAATCGAGAAAAACAATTCAAAAAATATTTTTTCCTCAAAAACAGCTTAACCAATTTGAATCAAATTTGGACACATTATAGAAGTGTACAAAGGCCATAATAGAGAACAATAACAGCTCATAATCTTTATAATAATTATTAGAAACAGGCGGTTCTTTTCTAAATTATTTGTTTTTTTATGATAACGTTCTAGAACAATTTTTTGGTCTTTTTTGATTTAGAATAACTTCCCAAATTTTTAAATTGATCGTAAAGATACGCCATATCGAAAAACAATAAAAATAAATTTTTATTATAAAAATCTATATATTATAATGTTTATACATTTGAAACAACAGAAATGAAGCCTATTTGAATAATTTATAAGTGAAAATAACATTAAATATTAAAACCAATAACGTGAAAACCATTTTTTAATTAAAATCATAATTATATATTTATGTTTCTCACACTTCCAGTGCACAAAAACAGATCAGCTTAAGTATTCGACAACTGACCTAAAATATGTTTTAATGCTCATAAATAAAATATTTGTGGATTAGATAAGGAGTGGAGTTTTAAATGCCCATACAAAAATGTGTGTATAAAACTGCACATCCGATCTAATTCATAACGCAAGGTAATAATTGTAGATACCTACCATATTTATTGGGAGCCTCTCTGAAATTATTGTAATGTAACTAATAAAATAAATTTGCATGAGTTTATTAGTTGTCAAAAGGCAAAGAAAGCATAAAAATATTTATCATCGTTTATTTTATTTGAATCTTTCAGTTCCGAATTTGCGTATAGTAGAACTTTACACATCTGAATTTAAACAATTTAATTTATTACTCCATGCTATTTTGAATGCAGTAGCTGGTTGATAAAGTTACTAGTAAATGGGTACATTTCTATTTAAGGTATTTTGATTTTAATTTTTGGGAAAAGAAACCGCGTCTAATAAATACAATCAGCTTTAAGCCGGTACTGTTTATGATTGTTTTCCGCTCAATAACCATTAAACTTTAGCCGACGGTATGCCAATTGATCTTAAATATTAACGATGTTTTTACTGAATATATGCAATTTTAATAACTTCAATTTCCACACCTTTGTCTTATGGAGGATTGACTATGTGAATTCGGAATTCAAATCGGAATTTCCAAACTATAGTTTTGAGGTTTTCAAAGTTTATTAATCTTTTAGGAATTTTTAGTTCACTTTTTTACTGAAGGTAAGTCCATTCAAATTTAACATGGATTCATAAAAAAGTCAATAATCTACCTAACGAAGACAAAAAAATATTAAGTTGTCTCTACTATGTAATTTCATAATAAAATATAAATGTATAACACAAACATGTTCGTGTAAAACGATTTTGATTTAATCGATTAAAATACAAAGACGAAAAATGAAAATGAATACACAGATAACTGGAAACCGTTTATATTTACAGTGAATTACTTTCCTTAATTATTCAGAATGAAGGTATGCATAATTGCTGTCCGCTTCTAGTAGGTGAAGAACCACTCGAATTATAAAAAGATTTTCCTTTTAATTGCGTTTAAAATTTGTTATAATTGATTAAAATAATTATGAATGCTCATATTTTTTATTAACAAGTGGTTTATTTTAACTAAGTATTTTTTTAGCGTACTTTTGGTTTTTTAAAGACATTAATAATAAAAATTTAGCAAATAAATAAATATGTAAAACTTAATTTACTAATTCTGTTTTGCTGTTGCCAAATAATTCCTTTTTTTAATTTTATGTGAGAAGAAGTGTTCATTAACCTAAAAGGTAGTTAATTAATATTGTATTATAATAAAATTACATCTATCACTATTTATGATAATTGCAAAATAAAACAAGAAAAAAAACTAAGTGTTTATGTTTTAGAAGAGAATTCAGAGTGAATGCGAGGAGAGAACAATACAGTTTTTTGGTGCGTGCTTAATGTTATTTCAAGAAAAAATGAACTTTGTCTTTACATGTGAAATTGAGATTAAGGCATTGTACTATCTTACGCTTATATTTTATATAAAAATGCTTTATTAATTTAAAAAAATAAATAACATACTTTTAAAATTAAAGTATATGAAGATTAAATATTAATCGATTTTTGCCAGTTAATGTATAACTTTTAGATGATATTTTTCCGTGAATTTATAACTATGATTTAAATTAATTACTAATTAGTTAAAAATAATAGTTTTCTTTTTTAAATATGTACAGTAATAATGTATTTTATAATTGATAAGTGGTTCGAAACACCGCGCTAACCATCCAAATTTTTACGCTTTTCTTCTCTTCGCTAAGGTTGAGCACTTAGCCAGAATAAAAACCGCTCAAAAATTTTCCTTGGAAATTGCGGTGGTTCGGAACCCATGTAAAACTGTATGTTCCTTGTACCTTTGTACTACTACTACATTCACACAAAAGTACAAGCGAGCTACCACTTAAAACTCGGTCACGGGTACAAAAAAGGTATATTTATATATACCGGGTGTTTCATTTAAAGTGCCACAAGTTCATAACTCCTAAACTAATCAAAATTCTAAAAAAAGTACAAGTATAAAAGAGTATTTAATTTATTAGATCTATACAATGGCATAAATATAAATATTGTATTATTTCCGGTTTAACCGGAAACGGTGTCAACTTCCTTATCTTAAATAGAAGGGTATTTATTTTTTTTTATAATTGGATAGAGCCCGTCGAGAGCTTTCTAAATATGTATAACAAGTGACCATTTTTCAAAAAAATTTTTTTTTTAAAAATAATATATTATTTCAAAATGTGGTGTTACAATAAGGTGCCACAAGCTTATAACTCGTAAAATAATCAAAATTTCAAAAAAAGTACAAGTGTAAAAGTGTCTTTAATTTATTTGATCTATACATTAGCATAAATATAAATTTTGTTGTACTTCCGGTTTAACCGGAAACGGTGTCAACTTCCTTATCTTAAATAGAAGGGTATTTATTTTTTTTTATAATTGGATAGAGCTGTTTGAGAGCTTTCCAAATATGTATAACAAGTGACGATTTTAGCAAAAAAATTTTTTTAAAGTCACTTTTTATTTCAAAATGTGGTGTTACAATAAGGTGCCATAAGCTTATAACTCTTAAACTAATCAAAATTTTAAAAAGAGTACAAGTATAAAAGTGTATTTAATTTATTTGATCTATACAACGGCATAAATATAAATTTTGTTCTACTTCCGGTTTAACCGAAAACGATGTCAATTTCCTTATTTTAAATAGAAGGGTATTTATTTATTTTTTATAATTGGATAGGGCTCGCCGAGAGCTTTCTAAAAATGTAACACCAGTGACCATTTTCTAACAAAATTTTTAAAAAAAGAAATCGGTATAAACGAAAACGTATAGCGTAACCGTAAAATTATATCAAATATTGTTTTCTTATACATTTGTACATAGAACGTATAAATTAAAAAAACTTTTCTACTAGCAGGTTTTTTGAAATTTTTATTATCTTAGAACTTATAAGCTTGTGATACTTTACTAAAACCGTACAATTTGAAATAAAAAATAATTTTTTTATGAAATTATTTATTAATCAAATGGTAATTTGTTATACATTTTTGGAAAGCTCTCGACAGGCTCTATCCAATTATAAAAAAAAATAAATACCCTTCTATTTAAGATAAGGAAGTTGACACCGTTTCCGGTTAAACCGGAAGTAAAACAAAATTTTATTTATGCCATTGTATAGATCTAATAAATTAAAGACTCTTTTATACTTGTACTTTTTTTGAAATTTTGATTATTTTACGAGTTATAAGCTTGTGGCACCTTATTGTAACACCACATTTTAAAATACAAAATAGAAAAAAAATTTTAAGAAAATTGTTACTTGTTATACATATTTGGAAAGCTCTCGACAAGCTCTATCCAATTATGAAAAAAAATAAATACCCTTCTATTTAAGGGAGTTGACACCGTTTCCGGTTAAACCGGAAGTAGAACAAAATTTATATTTCTGCCATTGTATAGACCAAATAAATTAAAGACACTTTTACACTTGTATTTTTTTTGAAATTTTGATTAGTTTAGGACTTATAAGCTTGTGTCACCTTATTGTAACTCCACATTTTGAAATAAAAGTTTATTTAAAAAAAAAAGAAATTTAAGAAAATGGTCACTTGTTATACATATTTGGAAAGCTCTCGATGAGCTCTATCCAATTATGAAAAAAAATAAATACGTTTCTATTTAAGATAAGGAAATTGACACCGTTTCCGGTTAAACCGGAAGTAAAACAAAATTTATATTTATGCCATTGTATAGATCAAATAAATTAAAGACTTTTTTATACTTGTACTTTTTTTGAAATTTTGATTAGTTTAGGAGTTATAAGCTCGTGGCACTTTAAATAAAACACCCGGTATATTAGAGTGGTCCTTATTTCGGGTATATTTCAATTGTTTTTCACGATAGTCCTAAATCGGTTCCAAATCTATAAAAAAAATTCATGCCAAATTTTAGCTCTTAATTTTAATACTAGAGGAAGCGTGGCACAAGTGGTTTAGTGTTTGGGCTGCTGCGCTGGCGAGGTGGGTTCGAAGTGGTTCGAATCCCCGCGCCGACCATCGAAAAATTTCACGCTCCTCTTCTCTTCGCAAGGCTGAACACCTGGTAAGAGTAAAACTGCTCTAAAAATTTTCCTAGAAATTGCCGTGGTGTGGAACCCACGTAAAACTGTAGGTCCCTTGAATCTTTGAAACACTACAACATTTACAACAAAGTTTCAAGCAAATGATAAGCCTTAAAGAAAATTTAACGCTCTACACAAAAGGTCTCTTGTGATTGTTCGCTAACTCGACTGGTTCAAAAGTTATTTTTAACCAATTGTAATACATATTGCATTTGTTTTTCATCCTTAGTATAATGTTTACAAAAATCTTGTACTAGTTTAACTCCTCTCTCAGCACAGTCATTTACAACCGATAGATGAATTTGTAAAAATTCTGTTTGTAACTCAAATCTTGGAAGTTTTCTGAAAAAAAAACATCGAAATTAAAAATAATAACCCGTCGATAATTTTTGAATTATCCAATGACTGTAAAAATGAAAAAAACCTTGAAATTAACTAGAACTTTGATTTTGACCTCGAATGGTTACCTTGAGTTCTAGGTACTAAAATTACAAAGATCAATCTTAATTGTTTTTAACCATGCAGCGGCAGATTTTGTCTCTTGGAATAGTACGTTTACTGTAGGTCTGTTTCTTGGATGTTGATTACTTCTTAGTTTGACTGTACTAATAACTTCAAATCGCTAATGTACCTATTACAATAATACTATATTTATAAAAATGAGTCGGGTTTCTGAGACCCCCCCCCCAGGCTCACGGAAGGTTAAATAAACTTTGAAAGCGACTGTTAACTCATTTTCAGATTTAGTAAAACAAAAACCTGTAAAGCTTTAAATTACGGGTGGCCAGCTTTTTATATTTCATGCACCACGTTTGGCGGTTGTGATGTAAGTTGGTCACTCCTGCTTCAGCCATTGAATTAGTCTTACATACCTAAAGTCAAGCTTTTTGACTTTCGCAAGAGAAGATATTGTAGGTGTACGATTGTTTAGCTAAATACGTATGATTAGTAGTAATGTGCTAGCGTACACGTACAACGATGAATATATATTTTTCAAAGTAATAGAGCTTGCTAGGCATCGTTTTGATGAATACTAATCCTAACGAAGCAAAACATGAGATCCGGAACTACATAATTGATGAAGTATTTTTAAGATACCTTCAGAAATTTCAATCTAAATTTTCTATATCATATTATACCTCACCCAAGTCTAATTTTAGATGTTTAAGACAGAAAAAAAATTATTATTTTTATTGAACATAGAAAGATCTTTTATTTATTGTTATATTAAAAGTTTATATGCACCGTGTGGTTTTTATGCACGTTATATCTTTTTTAATAAATAAAACCTCTAAACGATTTTGTAAAAACTAGAAATTAATAAAGATATATCGTCGGCGATACTGCAATACCGCGTAACTAACTTTTTCCATAGAGACTAACATTTAATGAAATAATATTGAAAATTCGACCTTATGAAAAAAGCTAGTTACGCGGTATTGCAGTATCGCCGACGATATTCAACTTAAAAAAGTTTATGAAAAATTTTGTTTTCTTGAACGTCGTTGTGGTTTTTTAAAACAGAAATTTTCTGGTATTTTTGGAAAACACGTTTTATTTTACTTTTCATATACAGTGAAACCCTACTTATACGAAATTTTTAGATAAATGAAGAATTTCTCATTCCCCGGAAAGACCCCTGTAATTCGTATACTATTTATTATACATTTTTGCGATATTCAATTATTCAAATCTTTCGTAACGTAAATTTTATTCATTTACACGTAAAAAGATAAAAAAGTTTTGTGTTTTGTCTACTATAAAGATATAAGTCAAAAATATTTAGAAGTGTTCTTGGAATGCGAATGAATTGTATATCACGCATGTTGTAAATCACAATTATTGACTTTCGTACGAGATAATGACTATTTTTACGGAGATCAATCGTGCAATCTATTGAATTGTATTGAAATACTTTGTGTTTTTATTGGTTTTTGTTGTACAATTTTACTCCAATGTTACTCTTTAAATGTGGACGGGAAAGCTTTGTTTTAATAATATGTACTACATATTGTTTTGAATAGTAAAGTTTGACTTGTTGTAGTTTTCTTATACGTGTGTTAATCAGAATGTTTCATTTAGTACATACTGCAATTTGCTAGTACATAGTTTACTTATTTAGAAAATCGTGAAAACCCACATACGTTCCCTATTTTACTGTTATCCTAAGCAGGCAAATAGGCAACTATTCCTTTAAACGAAGAATTTAACGTTTCCCTTCATCTTCCTATAGATGAGGTTTCACTGTATACACATATTTGTGTGAAAAATAATACAGTTTATCGAAAAATACGAAGAATGCCTACCTTTTTATATACAACCTGTGTAATAGATTAAAGAAGAGTTGATTTGTAACACGTCTTCCTTAACAAATAAATAATAAACATTTTAAATTATTATGGAATGTTTTATGAGTTTAATATGAAATTCAGTCAACACGAAATGTGCCCATTTGAGCGGAATGTGACACATTTCCGATCTCTTGATCGGAAATAAGTTATTTCTAACCCGAACTCCTCATCCATATAATAAACCAGGAATGAGCAAGCTTTTTCCATATATTATACGTATCATATTTAAAAATTTTAAAATGGCGCGGGCGCTTCGCATTGTGGCAAATCAGTGAGTCGATCAAACTAAAATTACTTAAATTATTTTGAGAATTATTTTTTTGTTTATAACGGACTATCTATCACTCATCTATTACTGTTAAAATATTGGCACACCTCTTTATAATTTTATAATATTTAGATTCATTAATTTTTCAATTATTAGTTTTTTGCACAAAATATTTCTAAAACTATTATATTAGAGGAATGTATTGCTGGTCTTAAAATTGCGCGCAATGCACGGTAAAGGTAATTGATGACTGCTTCAATTTTTTTTTGAGATTATCTCGAATAATATCTGTGGCCTTTATTATTCTAAACTGTACTTTTTTAAAGTGTGTAGCTTCTTAGCCTAAACCAACTGTTTTCCATGACCTGAGATAATATAAAACGATTGATAAACCTTCTTATTAATAATAATTACTCTTTAAAACTCATGAATCGTTAATTGACCCAAATAAAAAAAAATAAATTCCAACGGCGCCACTAACTTCAAGTATAGACATATTATTTTACGAATGAAAACTTATAATTAATATTGAGCTATAATATTTGTACAATATCGCTCTTTATCAAGAAATGTGACAACTTCAAAAAATATTGTTTTGAGTTAGGCTTTGAATATTAGTCCATAAGATAGTGTTATAGTTTTTCCTCAAACCTAAAAAGTGTCATAACCTTTAGTTAAAAATTCAGTCAGTTAGGCGGGTTACGTTTTTTGGAACTTCTTGAAGATGTTTTTTTAAGGTTTGTCACCCATCTTGCGGTTGAGGGATATTTGCGGACTTCTTGAGAATATTGCTGTATAATTTGGCTCACTATGCAAAAAAGAATGCCGACCTCTGATTTAACTGCCGACTGGATGTGTTTGTCACACATTTTTGTACGGTCTGTCGGTTGAAACCCTATTTCTAAAAAAAAATACTTAACAATTTACAAAAAAATGTAATATGAAAATGGATAAAATGCATTGAAGGTATATTGGTTTTTAAACTATTGATTGTTGAACAATCGTTCACTTTTATTTAATTGTTTTCCACGATACTCAATAATGCATAACCAAAAATAGTATTTTACTTACTGCTCGCTGTTCTTTTTGAAACGTTGTGGCTCTTCGGGCAAAAAGATTGTACAGAATCGTCCAAAATACACGTTTTTTTTTACTTTCATAAAACTAGAAATTATCGATTCTAATTTTTTTTTTTTAATGAAAATGAAGATTGACCATAATATTTTACTCCTTGCAATAATAGTTTTCAAAATAGGAAATCGTTTTCAGGTATTATCAATGCCGTGTTTATTTTTCTCTCCATAGAAAATTATTTTCTATTAATTGAGAAATTCAGTATCAATATTCTTTCTTACAGATACTTGTAATGAAATATCTACACGTTCTATTAGATTTTCACACACGGTTCTTTTTATATTTCCGCGAAACCAATACATCTAAAGAAGTTACGATAGGTAATCACGCACGGTAATATTACAATCTTCACAATCGATTCACTGTTGTAATATTTAAACTATTGGTTTTTGAATTTGTAGTTATTTCTAAAGATTTTTTATACTTTTCACCGTTCATTAAATTACAACTGCGTTGAGGTTATTGTTTTAAAGGTCCTATAATAAATGTATTGAAACAACTCATCTTGCTTTATTTGTACAAATAAATACAACAAAATTTCTCTTTTTGTGATAGAAAAGTTATTTTAAAAAATTTATTAACTTCAACACAAAAGTAATTTATACTCAGCTATATAAATATTTAAATGAATGTATCCAGTGAGATCGTAAGGTAGAGTATTTCGTAGCTTTTAAATGTTCAGAACATCTTTGACTTTATATGTTCAAACATATCAGTAATAATATTGAGTTATGGTAAACAATGTCGATCTTCTATATGTACGAACAAACAAGTTTATTTATTTGCTTCGTATTGAAAAATGAATTCTTAATTAATTATAATACATTTAGATATTTTCTTATTTATTATTTAACTCGTGCTATCTCTAAGAAAGTTATTAAACTTTTAAAAATGATTAATCATTTTTCAGAACTAAAATAAAACACATAACTTATTTATACATTTTTATCCTTCTTATTAACTAAATACATAAGCATAATATGTTATGATATTTTTATTTCTAAAAAATATACAGTAATCCCCCCTATAACGCGGTACTTTTATAACGCGTATAACACGTGTTTTTCCCCATATAACGCGGGGATTTGACACGTTGTGTCAATTGCGGTCTTATAAAATAAAATAATTTTATTAAATTTTTTTTCCTAGTTTTTGAATTGTAAGAACATTGCTTATACATATATCTACTAAAAGGTGTACATAAATACATAACACGTTATACGGGTCATACCGTGTTATAGGGGGGGTTACTGTATATGTATCTAGAAACCTTCGCGGTGACAGTTGTCAGTTATTAGTGATCTCTTTTAAACCGTTCTTTTAACTATTAACAGCAACTCTATTACATTATGCCACAGCAGAATTTACCGTGTGTTTCTGGATATAAAGCTAAGTACTAAGATTTAAGTTTTTATTTATTCTTTTAGTTTAGTTTTAACATTCGTTTTGCGTTCTTTCTTTTGCCGTTTTTAAGCGGTCCCAACGCTTTTTAATTTATTGGGTTGTGCGTCTGACGGTCGTCGGCATTGTAAAAACTAAAACCAAATAATGAAAAGGAGTTATTCGTGTAACAAACGTCAAAATGGAGAAAAGCTTCGTATAATCACATGGAACATTGGTTCCTTAACAGGAAAAGCTGCTGAACTTGCACAAATTATGAAACAACGGAATGTAGATGTGGCATGTGTGCAAGAAACACGATGGTCTGGTGCTAAAGCGAAAAATCTTGAAAATGGTTTCAAACTCTTTTATAATGGAAAAGTGAATAAACGAAACGGTGTAGGAATTATTCTTTCCACCGATTTGAGTAAAAAAGTAATATCTATCACAAGAGTGAATGATAGATTAATGTCAATAAAGTTGGCAATTGAAAAAGGAAAATTTATTAATATCGTTTCGGTGTATGCACCCCAAGTTAACATACAAGATACTTGTGAAAAACAAACATTTTGGGAAGAGTTTGAACAGATACTGCAACAAATTCCTTTAGAAGAAGACCTGATTATTGGTGGTGATCTTAATGGTTATATTGGTGAAACTGCACCAGATTTTGCTGAGTGTCATGGTGGTTTTGGATTTGGCACACGAAATGATCAAGGAGAACAAATTTTACAACTAGCCCAAGCATATGGACTTGCAATCGTCAATAGCTACTTCAAGAAGAATCCCGAACATCTCATTACGTATAAAATACAATCCACAAATACTGCAACGCAGATCGATTATATTGTAACGGATTTCCCATCCAAATCCAATTTCCAACGAGAGCAAAAGCGGTTCGTACTCGGGTTGTGAATAATAACACAGAGTTGGCCACTTAATTTACAATTGCAATTTATTAACACAAAATAATAAACAAATTCTCCTTCACCAATAACTTAAACACTAGCACTTAACAATTATTTATTTACTAACTAACTAACTTACGGTTCTAATACACTAACTAATTTATTTACACTCGTATATTTATTTAAACGATTGTCACTGGTATATTTATTTACATTTATTTATACTGATAGCGATAGCGCTTACCTCGTAGATTCACCGGGCGTATAGAATTAGAGCGTTGACACTTCACAATAACAGACTCGGTCGTAACTAAAGTGAGGAAGTGTTTCGGAGTTTATATATGTGTTGCTTAATCTATTCGGAAGCTTCGAGAAGTATCTGGGCCTTGGCGATACAGTCATTTCAAGGTAATGTAGATAGAAAACTCTAGTTAGCTGTGTGTTGAAAGATTATTGGGATATCTACGCTTACTAATATCTCACGGTCGCGCGCGTGAGATAGAAGTATCTCGCGGGTGATTAAGCAAATCTATCGAGGCCGCTTCATTCATTTATCGCGTTTGCTACATTGCCCCTTCTTAGCTCCATTTCGTCCCGAAATGTACATCTTGGCTGTGTCGATATCGGCAACTTTGTCCCCGGTTGCAATGCGATGTTTGAAAGAAGTAGCAGTCGACGGTTTTCTCCATTGTCTTCTGAAGATTGTGACAACATACCAGGATTTCTACGTCGGTGCCCGCAAAGAGTATCTCCAGCATATTTCGAACAGTTCTCCAGTTGAGTCCGTCGTAGTTGGCAACCAGCTTCGGGATAGCTAATTTTCGGATGTTGTTGGAAGTTACCACATCCCTCAACTGCTTTAAGGCGGTCCATATATCGTTGTACTGCATTTTATCTGATGTTTTAGATTTGGTCACCAAATATAGGAGTTTCCGTTCCCCTAAACGGCGTAGAATAGCGTCCCCTACGCATACCCTTTGTTCTTGGAAGTTCTTGATTTCCCCGAACTTTTTCCTGAACACCGAAGCAACCCCATTCGGCATTTCAAAATCCTATGGTACGGAACACGCTAAGGCATAGTGGGTGGGAACTTGGAAGAGATCGCAGTTTTCCTCTCTGGTTATCCCGTGACGAATTTTACTGCTCCCCGAATACAGTAACATAAAGTTCTTAAACGACTTGCCGGCTTCTTGTGTTGTTTTTAAACGTCGTACTTCTGCGTCGTTGTTACCAGCATAAGGGGCCAGCCGATTGAAATGCACCACCTTGGGCTTTCCTCGCGGTTGTTTGCTTATTCGGTATACAACGTCGTTAATTCGTTCGAGCACTTCATAGGGACCCTCCCACGATGTTTGCAATTTTGGACTTAAACCACGACGTCTCTGAGGATTGTATAGCCAAACTAAAGCGCCCTTTTGGTAACCTCCTTCGTGAGCCCTAATTTCGTAGGACTCTTTCATGCGGTCGCTAGCTCCTTGGATGTTGTGCCGGACCCGTTGGTGAATGCTGTCCATTTTGGATCGCAATTTATCGACATAACCTTCCCCAGCAACATCCTCGCCTGGTGAACAGCCGAATTTTAGGTCACAGGGTAATCGTAACTCTCGTCCCATGACAATGCTTGCCGGCGATTGACCAGTTGTTTCGTGGACGGCTGAGCGGTAAGCCAGCAGGAACAAATGAAGACAAGAGTCCCAGTCTCTTTGATGGTCGGAGACTACTTTTGCTAGGTGGCGGTTGATTGTCCGATTCATTCTCTCTACCATGCCATCTGACTGCGGGTGTAATGCAGTAGTTCGCGTTTTTCTGATAGACAGCAATTTACATAAATTTTGGAATACTCCGGACTCAAAATTTCTTCCCTGGTCGGAGTGTAGTTCCATGGGTACGCCAAATCGACAAATCCATTCCTTTACCAGCACGTCAGCCACAGTAACGGCCTCTTGATTCGGTACAGCGTAAGCTTCTACCCATTTGCTGAAGTAGTCCATTACTACAATGATGTACTTATTTCCCAAGTCGGTTTGGGGAAAAGGACCGGCTACATCTATGGCGATTCTTTCAAATGGACTACCGACGTTGTACTGACGCATTGGAGCTCTGGGTTTTCTGCCAGGACCATTCGCCGCTGCACACGCAGCACATTTTTGGCACCATTCCTTCACATCCTTTTACATCGCATCCAATAAAACGATCCCTTATTTTCTCCAGCGTCTTTGCTGCTCCCAGATGCCCTCCCGAAGTTCCACCATGAACTTCTTCCAGGATTTCAAAATCCTTCCATTCGGAATCAAGACCTGCCGTCTTTCCTCCTGACCATCTGAGCCTTTAAAGACACGTTTCAACACGTTTCCATCCAGGATGAGGGAATTCCATTGTGCCCATAACGATTTCACATCCGGGGAATACTTGGCGACCTCTTCCCAGCTAGGTCTCTGCCCGTTTTCTTCCACCGGATCAATATTCCCAATGCGGGGTCATCCTCTTGATCTTTAGCTAGCTGATCTCCGTTCCAGTGTTCATCCACCACGGTTGTCCTGTTGATGACAGCATCCTTCTCTTCAGCGCGATTACAATGTTTGCAGTCGTCCAGGCAAGGTCTTCTAGATAGGGCATCTGCATTTCGATGAGCTGTACCAGCTCGATGGCGGGTTTCGAAATCAAATTCTTGCAGCCTTTCGATCCATCTGGCGACTTGCCCTTCTGGATTTTTAAAACGCAATAACCACTGTAATGCTGCGTGATCAGTTCGCAACAAGAATCTTCGCCCATACAAATATTTGTAGAAGTGTTCTGCGGCCTTGATTACAGCTAAAAGTTCGCGTCGAGTAACGCAGTAGTTCCTTTCTGGTTTGGACAGGGTTTTACTAAAATAGCCAATCACTTTCTCCTGTCCGTCTTGCTCCTGAGAAAGGACTGCTCCTATCCCCACGTTGCTGGCATCTGTGTCTAGAGTGAACCTTCCGTGTGGTAGAGGGTAACTCAACACAGGGGCGTTTGTTAAAGCATTTTTCAGTTCAAGGAAAGCTTCTTGACAACTGCTGTCCCATTGAAACTTGCGTAGTTCTTCAGTAAGGCGTGTCAAGGGCTTGGCTATATTGGCGAAACCCGATACATAACGCCTATAGTAGGTACAGAGACCCAGAAAACTTCTAACTTCATGCTTGTCCCTGGGTACTGGCCAATCACGAACTGCCTCTATTTTGTTGTCGTCCACGGCGACGCCTTTGCTTGAAACAATGTGACCCAGATACTTAACTTCCTTTTGAAAGAGATTGCACTTCTTAGGATTTAGTTTCAATCCGGAACTTTGTAATCTTTGAAACACCTGTTCTAAATTTATTAGGTGATCCTCGAACGAAGTACCCATTACGATGATGTCATCGAGGTAGACTAAACAGGTTTTCCACGATAAACCCCTTAGAACGGTCTCCATCAGTCTTTCAAAAGTTGCTGGTGCATTACACAATCCAAAAGGCATGACCTTAAACTGCCATAATCCCGTGCCTACGGTGAATGCTGTTTTCTTTATCTTCTGGTGCCATCTCTACTTGCCAGTATCCGCTTTTTAAATCTAGCGTCGAGAAGATTTTTTCCCCGCAAGTGTGTCCAGGGTATCGTCGATTCTTGGTAAAGGGTAGCTGTCCTTCTTCGTCACGTTGTTTAATTGCCGGTAGTCTACACAAAACCGGGTGGAGCCATCCTTTTCTTTACCAGCACGACAGGTGACGCCCAAGGGCCGGTAGATGGTTCGATTACGCCTTCCTTTTCCATTTCCTGGATTATTCTGTCGACCTCTTCTCGTTTGGCTAAGGGTAATCTTCTAGCTGTTTGGCGGATGGGTTGAGCACCATTGGTGTTGACCTTGTGATGAACCATGTTGGTCCTCCCTTTGGATTGATGCCTGCTCTCGAATATAGTCCAATACTTATTGATTAAATTTTCGAGCCCATTTCGTTCGTAACGGCTCAAACCCTTAGAAGAAGCACTGATCAAATCCTTAAGAGGTTCTGATTCCTCCAACAATGGTTTATCGCAGACTTTCACTTCTCGAATAATAGAGGAAACAGGGCAGCAATCAGCTAAATTCGTCCCTTTCCGTAAGGTGACCGTGTGATAGTTCATGTTTGCCACTCGTACCGGGACAGTGCTTGCGACACGCGTCAAACTTTTTCCCACTACAATTCCGACTGCCACCTTTTCATCGTCGTTTCTTGGCTCAAGCATCATAATGCTCCCATCATTTCCATTATTTTCCAAGACCGCCTCGACGATTACTTCAGCGCGTTCTGGTATCTCGGTATCTTCGATTAGGAACGCTCGAATTGTAGTTTCATCTCTCCTATGTATCACACTTTCTTCGCCATTTATTTTTACAACACCATCCCTGAGATTCAATTCGAATCCTTTGGTGTTCATGATGTCCATACCGATAATGACTTCATCTTCAATCTCGGCCACAATCGCCAAATGTGTAAAGGATGTGTTTCCTATTGTGAGACGGATGCTGGCTTCACCATGTGTTGTAGCCGAGTCACCTGTTGCAGTGCGCAGGCGCCATTTAGTGGGTCGTATCTTGATTTTGGAGGATACAACGTCTGGTCTGATAATGGTTTTTGTTGCACCTGTGTCCAGCAACAAAGCACGCACTTTATTATTAATTAACCCATCTATAAAGATGCTGCCGGACGGATGTTGTTTGGAGGTAACTTGCACTATTTTATGTGGGGCTTGTTGCTGGCAGTTCGACGGTTGCCCTTTCTCGTTGACCCTTTCCGACGCCTTGGTGGTCGACCCGATGGGGCTGTACCACCCTCCACTTCCTACATTGGCGTTGCCTATG
Source organism: Sinopyrophorus schimmeli (assembly GCA_036325965.1). Taxonomy (NCBI): domain Eukaryota; kingdom Metazoa; phylum Arthropoda; class Insecta; order Coleoptera; family Elateridae; genus Sinopyrophorus; species Sinopyrophorus schimmeli. Next base: position 6,276,397 of record JARFIZ010000001.1, read on the forward strand.
TCCCACTTGGTCGCATCCCCAACATCGCATCGGTTCTCTCTTTTCCTTTATAAGCACTTCCATCATCTTTCTTATTTCATTGAGTTCGCTTGATTTTTCCCTCGGTCCCACTGACTTCACGAAGCCTCCCGTACTTTTGGAATTGAGTTTCGCTGACTCAAATTCCAAGGCACATGCCAATGCTTCGGAGATGGTTTTGGATCTCGACAACAGGACACTTTGTTTAACCTCCGTGTCTCGAAGTCCATCTGCGAAGGCCTGGACCGCTAATCGTTCTTGTACCTCCTTTGATGTATCCGAATAGGCGTAACGGACCAACCGAATTATGGCGAGCTGAAACTCTTGTAAAGTTTCAGCCGGTTTCTGGTAACGGTTTTAAGCTGATAGTGGTACGCCTGCCTTAAATGCGCTGACCCATACCGCGTTTCCAAGCTTTTGGTAAGTTGACCGTAATTCCCCAAGTCTTGGTCAGGAAGCGTTTGTAGAATGTCGGCAGCGTCTCCACAAAGAGCCAAAGTTAATGCTGTGGCTTTTTCCTCAAGGGTCCACCCATTGGCCTTAGCAGCCGCCTCAAATTGACGCTGGTAGTTGTCCCACGGTGTTTTTCCGTCAAACTGCGGAGGTTGCTGAATGGTTCTAGGTGGGTCTACAAATTTTCTTTCGGCGATTAATGTGGAAATTTCGCCATAGGTTTCAATGGTTTCCAGCTGAGATTTAAGAGCTGCTATTTCGTCCTGAAATTTCTCCAATTTCTCATCACACTGTTGTGTCACTTTTTCCATTATCCTGTTCTAAACTTCTGGAGTGCTCCATTAAATCTTCCTTCATTTTTTAGAATGGTCCATTAATTCTTCTTTCGTTCCTTTTGAACTTTCTTGAATCTTTTCCAACATTCTTTCTTCCATTTCTTTAGAATTTTCTAACATTCTTTCTTCCATTTTTCCCATCACCGTATTAATGTCATCAGGATAGTTAAATTTGTATTCCTCCGGATTTTTTCCTTCATTTACTAATGCCTCGAATAACCGTTTTACCAATTGGCTTTTAAATCCGGACATATCCAACTCGCGTTCTTCCAACTCGCTCTTCAGTTCGGCGACTTTAAGTTCTTTCAATAATTTTCCGAAAGACATTTTTATTTATTTCACTTTTATGGTTACAATCAAATTATCCGTTAATTTATTTTTTAACACTCACGAATATTCACAACCCCACACCTGACACCAATTGTAACGGATTTCCCAATCCAAATCCAATTTCCAACGAGAGCAAAAGCGGTTCGTACTGGGTTGTGAATAATAACACAGAGTTGGCCACTTAATTTACAATTGCAATTTATTAACACAAAATAATAAACAAATTCTCCTTCACCAATAACTTAAACACTAGCACTTAACAATTATTTATTTACTAACTAACTAACTTACGGTTCTAATACACTAACTAATTTATTTACACTCGTATATTTATTTAAACGATTGTCACTGGTATATTTATTTACATTTATTTATACTGATAGCGATAGCGCTTACCTCGTAGATTCACCGGGCGTATAGAATTAGAGCGTTGACACTTCACAATAACAGACTCGGTCGTAACTAAAGTGAGGAAGTGTTTCGGAGTTTATATATGTGTTGCTTAATCTATTCGGAAGCTTCGAGAAGTATCTGGGCCTTGGCAATACAGTCATTTCAAGGTAAAGTAGATAGAAAACTCTAGTTAGCTGTGTGTTGAAAGATTATTGGGATATCTACGCTTACTCAATATCTCACGGTCGCGCGCGTGAGATAGAAGTATCTCGCGGGTGATTAAGCAAATCTATCGAGGCCGCTTCATTCATTTATCGCGTTTGCTACAATATTTTGAGTCGGACAGGATTTCGCAAAATTTTGTAGATTGTAAGGTAATTCCTGGGATACCACTCACAAGTCAACACAGGCTTTTGCTAGAGGAACTAAAATTAAAGAATTCATTACCTAAGGATTCGTGCTGCCCAGGCGATAAAATTAAATGGTTTAAACTGAAAAAGGAAGATAAAATGGATCCATTTACCACCGAAGTAACAAGCTATTTACACCAAAGCCTAAATGAGTCATCTGAGAAAAGTCCTCAAGAAATGTGGGAACCTTTTCAAAAATTTTGTGTGGAAAAGGCGAAGTTATACCTAGGAGTATCGAAAGGCAAGAAAATAGACAAAGACGTATGGTGGTGGCGTACAGAAATCCAAAATATTCTTAAAAGAAGAAAGATGCATTTAAAAATTGGTGGAAACATCGTAACGACAATGAAGGTCCAAGCCACCATGAAGAATATAAAAATGCAAAGAAAGAGGCAAAGAAAGCAGTTGCAATTGCAAAAGAAGATGCCCAAAGAAAGTTATATGAAGATCTAGAAACTCCAGAAGGTCAAAAGGACATCTACAAAATTGCAGCTCAAAGAAATAAGAATAGTCAGGACATAACGTACGTAAAGTATATAAATGACAAACAGGGACAGTTGTTAACTGATAATGATGCAATTGGAAACCGTTGGAAGGAGTATTTTGATCAGTTGATGAATGAGGAATTCCCTCATAAACACTTTCAACAACATAATCCTATCGAAGGCCCTTTATATGAAATTACGACAACAATGGTAGAAAAGGCATTATATAAGATGAAAAACAGACGCGCAACTGGACCTGATGAAATACCAGTAGAACTTTGGAAAATATGTGGAGAAGATGGTTGTTCATGGTTAAGCTGCCTCTTTAATAAACTATTGGCAGGAACGTCAATTCCGTCACAATTTTATGACAGCTTTCTGGTTCCAATATTTAAAAATAAAGGAGATATCAGAGATTGTGGAAACTATCGTGGTATAAAACTAATGTTCCACACACTTAAAATATGGGAACGCGTACTGTTTAATTGGCTTTCGGAACTGATAGAAATTCATGATGATCAATATGGTTTTAGTAAAGGAAAATCCACAATAGACGCAATTCAGGCGCTCCGAATAATTACAGAGAAAAGACGTGATATGAAAAGAGATTTTCACGCAGTTTTTTGTGGATTTAGAAAAAGCCTATGACCGTGTTCCCCGTCAGTTGATCTGGAATGCTCTAAGAAGTCAAGCTGTTCCCGAAGGATTAGTAAAAACTATTTTAGAAACATATAATCAATCCGAGAGGAAAAATTAAGAGCGGCGCTGGTACTTCTAGTGGTTTCCAAGTTAATGTTGGAGTACATCAAGGATCTGTTTTGAGTCCCCTACTTTTTAACATGGTAATTAATTACTTGACAAGTGATTTAATGGCAAAGCTTCCTTGGAGTATCTTATATGCAGACGATCTTGTATTGGTTGCCGACAACTGGATGGAACTGGAAGAAGTACTAGAAAATTGGAGAGAAACCTTAGAAGACAATGGTTTAAGAATAAGCAGATCTAAGACGGAATATATGTACGTAAACTTCTCTGAACAAATTGGTCCAGCACGTACAATATTTTTAGAGGGTGAACCACTACCAATGACCCATGAGTTTAAATACTTGGGGTCTATTATAAATGATGAGGGAACAGCTGACTCGGATGTAAAACATCGTATTAATGTTGGTTGGATGAAGTGGAGATCGGTCTCTGGTGTGTTGTGCGACAAAAAGATGCCTATACGATTAAAAGGCAAGATTTATAAAACAGTCGTTAGGCCTGCTTTGGCATACAGTGCAAAAACATGGGCGAGACTAGCTAAACACAATCAACAGATGCACGTGGCAGAGATGAGAATGCTACGATGGTGTGTGGGTGTCACGAAGAAAGATCATGTACGTAATGAACATATCCGAGGTGCATTAAGTGTTCAATCAATTAAGCATTTTATGGATGAATCTCAATTGAAGTGGTATGGACATGTTCAACGTCGAAATCAGAACCACATAGTGCACCGAGTTTTGGCAATAGATGAACCTAAAAGAAAACCAGGCAGGCCAAAAGTACCTGGAATAGGTCTTCCGTGAAGCTTCAATGTGATTATGACATACCTCCGGAAATGGTTTATAATAGAAGAGAATACACCTTAAGAACACGCCTACCCCGATAAGGGAGCAGTTGGAACAATTGCATTAAAGGCGAAGATAAAGAAAGAAGAAGAAGACTGTATATGTATCTTTTTTATAGGTATATACGGTAAATGCCGAGTGAATAACCATTTTGTTGCAGTGCGAACTACTTTGAGGTAAAAAAATGGTAAAGAAATTAATAAACTAAAAACAACCGTTACAGTTGGAATGACATATTATTTCTGTTTATGAAGTAATGAAAACATCGCAATTTGGTCATAAACTTTGTAAAATTAACTATAAAGAGTATAAAATGAAATATTCAGTAAATGACCTTTTGTGCAAATATTGACCGTATTATATGACTGATTAATCAATTGGCCTATTAAAAAGGAGTAGGGGGAAAGTGGCATGAAAGAGCCAGTTTTAAAAAAAGTGATAAATAATATAGAAGGATATAAATAAATTAAAAAAATTATAATCTGTGTTTGTTCATTCATTTATGTACATAATGTCATAAAACATTTTTAAAAATTAACGATATTTTTAGACTTCTAATTATTTATAAAAAGAATAAAATTTGGCTCTTTCATAACCTATAGGCATTGAAAGAGCCAACCCCGGTTTTGAAAGAGCCATGTTCTTATTACAGGACTAAAACTGTACATTAACGAAGATATTATTGGATAATAATTTTAAGATATAATTTTAGATCTTATATAATTATAAAACGGTTTATATAACGGAAACTCTGGATAAAATATTTACTTAAATCTAAGAAGCTCTCAAAAAATTTGACGTTTAAGATCAATCATTGCAAATTGACTAGGTATGTTCTTTTTAAGAAGTAATATAATGTTAATTAAAAACAATACACAGGACTCATGTGCCTAACTGTTATAAATTTTGCATCGGTACCACTCTTGATTGCTGCCACTACAATTATTATTGCAAACTATGCAATTAAAAGCTATTGCATAACACTGGAGTCCGGCTCTTTCAAAACATATTCTCTCAAGAAACAAAATCTCAAAAATTATTATGAAATCAAAGATTAGCCTGCAAAATATATATGTTATTAGAAGGCCTAATATATCTATAAAATTATAGTATAATCATATTATTATAAGTTTTGTACGTATAGGCGTTAGAAAACAAAAAAACTGAACTCAAAAATTTACTTTTTGATGACAAAATCTTCAATACGTCGTATCGCGCCGTTTATTGACAGTAAACGGTCAAATTTTTGTGGGCGATATCTGGCTAGTGTTGCTATCTTAAAATAATAATACATGAACGATTCGTTTGAAAACTACCGCGTAATTAATAATGGCTCTTTAAAACCTGGCTCTTTCTTGCCACATTTCCCCTATTTCATATTTTGTTTTAAATTTAATTTAAACACTATGCTTAGATGTACCATCCCGTAGTTTTTTTTTATTAACGTTCCTTTTGTAATTTTTTAAATCACAGGTTTTGCGGGATCTTAAATGTTACACCCGTCTTTTTTAATGGAGTCTTGCAATGCTTCAACATTGTATTGAAATCTAACAAATTGCAATATAAATTTATTTATTTACTTTTTTTTCACTTGACATAAGTGATTTTATAAATAAATATAGCATGAATATAAATTAATTTGTTTCATTTTTAAAATCCTTATTGCTCGTAACGGTCAATCTTTGCTCTTGGTTATTCACTCGGCATTTACCCTACACATATTTATATGGGAATTTAAAATAAAAATACAATTTTAAAGCTCAAATAATACTGTTCAATCTACAAAATTGCAGACCGTGTATTGTAGGTATACCTAAAACATAAAATATTTGAACTTAAAACGACTGCTGGGTTTTTAATTTTATTTAATCTAATATCTATTACTATTATGTATGTACTTACTAATTAAAATATAAATGTAAGAACTTTTATTTTCAACAAATACAATACAATGTCAATTTACAATTTTCTTTATTTAAAAAAATACATCATAAACCAAAAATTTCTCAATATGTAGTAAAATACAATTTTAATTCGTTAACAGCTTTTAGTTTACATTAATCTAAATCAATCATAAATAATTTGCTCATTTATACGACATCAAATATTGACTTTTAGTTCACTGAATATGGAGTCCATTGGATGCTCTATTCTAAATTTATAATCTATGATTTCGAGCGAGAAATTATTTATTTTGTAGAATAAATGTTGCTTTTTAATATTTATTTTTATTAATTTGTAGCATTTTATAATTTAATATTTTATTAGATATAGGTATACGTAACTTCAACCATAAATTTTAAAAAATTATTGGAATCATTGTAGTTAAGCAAGAAAAAACATGTAATCGATATTGTACGTTGCAGGTATTTTAAAAATCATGATCAATCGTATCTAATCTGTGAGTAGCATAAAAAATATAAAATGACACATCAAAATCTACATACCTACCAACATTTGTCTTACCGATTAACATATGAAACATTAAAAAGTAATCTTTTGTCGATTCAAATAAAACCTTTCAAGATTTTCATCGCGGATTTTGGTAATTTTGAAAAAAGTATGATTTTAAATATTCAATATAGCTAAAAGTCCACTTTTTTTAGTTGAAATGTATTTGCGAATATCTCTTTATAAATAATCCCGCTAGATGTTCTGCGGGCTTTAATATCAAGGGATTCAAGAAATATTTTTATGTAACTTTTGCATTATCTAAATTGTGTATAACGGGTGTTATGGTTTTCATTGTTATCTTTAATAGATAGATAATTATATTTAATATAAACGTTTTGTAATAGAGAAAAGTTTTGCTAATATTTGTATGATAAACAATGAATTTTATGATAATTCAATAATAATTAATTAAAGGTAATACTTTATTAAGTTTCTGCTTTGTTAATCGCAATTCTGCAGTATTTTTTTATATTTTTAATTAAAGTTGAATTTACAGTAAATTCCAAGATTTTTCGACTTTTTTTGCAAACTTGTCAAACTTATTGCAAAATTCCATAAAACCTTTTTTATAGAATGTGTTATTTTCCTTAAAATCGCTCTTACAAAGTTTTCGAAATTCCTGCTTTAGTTATTTGCACTTAAAATTAAATTTATTTTGAAAAATCTTATTTTAACTTATATTAGCTATATTAAAATGATTATATTTTTTTTCATTTTTGTTTCTAAGATAACAAAACAATAATTGATTTTAAGACGATTAGTGGTCCATGCGCGTAGTAAATATTAAACTGTATTCTATGTGATATTCTTTTTAGTAAATAATAATCGATATTAAAACCGATTCCGTGTCCTATCAGAGTTCATTTGTTATGTTTGATAGTCCATTAAGTTATATTTATCAGTAAATAGCTGAAATCTGCTATTTAGAAAATTTATAAGCTTTATGTTATAAAATTATGAGGTTACACAGAGAAAAGTTATAATGGATTGTCGTTTACTTGTAATTGATTATTTAGGTGACACTACATTTGTATTCTATTATACTTACAAATCTCAATTTAAAGCTATTTATATTATAACTTAGGGATAGATACTACATTCATTGCACATAGTGGTGGGCTTTATTTGTTTTAGATTTTAAGTATTTTTTTAATTATGTTTTTTAAATGTCTGACAAAGTTGAATACATTGTATTCATTTTTAGTTATTACAAAGTGATTTATATTTTTGCGGTTTGTTTTACCACTGAAAAGATACAAGCGATTTTCAAATTTAACTACAGTAGAACCTTGATTATATGGATCGTACAAAGTGACTGCAAATGCTTTATACATATGGATAATTTAAATCAATAATTATTTAAAATCATTATAAAAAAAATGTGCGTATAAATCTCACACGTTGGAAGTGATGGTTTTTGCAAGTAAAATTTTCAAACGCAGAATACGGTTTAGCAACCATAGTCTGCGTTTGAAAATTTTTCGCATGAAAACTAGTTAAGTATAAAAATAAAATTTATATTCTGTTTCCATCTGTGTCTTTGGTCTCAACGAAACAAGTGATTTGTGAGAAATAAGAAATAAATACTTTTGATTGAATTTTGTCAGCTCTAAATTACTAATTAATAATAATCACTTTACCAATTAATAAAAGTTCACTCGATAAATAAGTATGAAGTAACAATTATACACTTGATAAAATAATATATATTACATAGTTTGAAATACTCTAAAATACACAGGAACGTGATAGTAATTATATCACCTATGTAGGCCCGATGTATTCAACTGCTGAATAAATTATTGGTTGCTACCGAAAGGTTAAAATCTTCTCACAAGCAGTAGCTACAGTATTCCGATATTTTCAACAGTATTTCTTCTTTAGGTTGCTATCCTCAACTAACAAAGGTATTTATTACGATAGTGTTTATGAAATAACTAAATAGAGAAAGGTAAATGTGTATTTAATGTTAAGGAAAGAGATAAACGAGATCAATTATATTTACAATATGGTCCATAGCAACGAAACAGTAGTCACTGTAATAATGTAACTCGAGTTCAATTTTATCACTCGAGCCATATTATAATTTCAGTCCAGTGTCACTCGAGTAGTTCCCGATCACTGGACTTATTCGAGTCACCTGTTAGAATGGTTTAATTTAAAATATAGTAATAAATTAATATGGTCCACTATGTAAACCAATTAACAGACAAAATGGAATATTTGTACAAGAACTTTATATACATTTTTTAAAACTATTCTCTAATATTAGACGACGAATGATTGATTTTTAAGAAAAAATAAGTTTATAATAGTGATTCGCATTAAACCAGCTGCAAATCTAACCAAAAAGTTTACTAATACATTTATGTAACATTACGTTAACGGTGGACTTTCTGACTTTGCTGCATTTTGGGTAATGAGGACCATTGAGTTTGGGACAGGTAGGACGACCACGGCCCTAATTAACCCGTAATTTCTACACTAAAAAAAGGTCGACGAAAACCAACGCGTTTCAAAAAAAGTAAACAATTGGAAACAACTGTCGAAAGAAAGGGGTTGAATAGGGGCAAAGGAAATAGTAAAATAGTGAAGATGGATGGAAATAATGGAAGTAGCACTAGCTGTTTCGCCCGGCTTCGCACGGGTATTGCAAATTTCGAAGTAAAAACTATTTTTTTTCAAAATAAAATATAGCCTGTCAGGGGTTTCCAATTTTTTATACTGGGACTCCCTTTACAGGTTGTAATTTTGCGACGCTTTTCAAAAAGAATATATTTGTTTGTTGCTCTAGCAGACATTAAGATTCATGAATTTATTTCTTATTTTTATTTAATTATAGCTGACCCGCCGAACTGCGTACCGCCTCAAAATTGAATAATGTGTCAAAATTCAATAACTAAAAATTAGCAGAAAACCAAAAAATAAAATAAAATACGGATACACTATTTCCACAAAAAATACATATACATGCCAATTTTCATGGTTATGGGTTGAACGGTGTTGGAGTGAAACGGTAACATACAAATATATACCTATATATATATACAAATACAGTAGACGCCACTTAATGTGATCACGGTTAATGTTATCAACCGCTTAGTGTGTTCAAACTGTCTTTGAATCGGTCCACCCAATACAAAAGCATTACAATTTGTTTGTTTATTATTATCAATATTTCGTTTATTGTGATCAATGTTGAGTCCATTAGGCATTAGGACAGCGGTTTCCAAACTATATGTAACCTCGCCTCCCTTCTAAAATATTTAATCATATGACGCACTTCTCAGTTTGACAACGTTGGATTAACCCATTTGCTAAATATGAGAAAAAATATATAATGGATTTGCTTTAAATTTTTACGGCACGTTTCTATAGACCCCAAAATGACATAGCCGGAGCCATTCTTCCCTGCTTCTCCTTCAACACCGTAAATTTGTACGAATTTCTCCAGAAATTTTTCATTACTGGTTGTTACTATCTTAGGGCCCCCATAACGTGGTGTATCTTCAATATTACCTTCTTTAAATTATGGCAATATGTAGCATGTACTGTACTTAATTTTAATTCAAACATATCCGCTATTGAATAAATGGTTGTATGGTATGGTAATGGGTGTATTTTTGAAATAATAATATTGCATTTTTATTGTACCTTGCAGATTTTTAACTAAACGGTTATTGTGGTTTCCAAGAACTTTTTCACAGCCTCTTTCAATGTGTTTGTGTTTCAGATTTTATTTGCGTAAACATTTTTAATTATATTTTAATCAAAATAAATAAATCGAGTAGAAGAATATTTCGTCTAACATATCATAAACAAATTTTAATACTATAAACACACTTTATGTATTATTATGCTCATTTTATTGTTCTAGGAAGCATTTCTAAAAATGTATTACATTACCGTATGTAGTAACTTTAAAATACAAAATTGTATGAGCTCTTCATTAATAAATATAAAATTCTAACACGATTCAAAAGTATCAAATAATAATATGTAATACAAAAACATACTAATTTAAAATACTCCAAATCTTCTATGTAAGCAGTTCAGTTGTGACAACATCCGACTTTGTTTTATTTTCTTAGGATCTTAATTGGTAATAAAACGTGACTGATAAAAAAACACTCTTACAATACGATCAGTTTGTATGGAAAAATAAAATTGTTGTTTTTACTATTTTTCTTGAAATTTCTTCATATTTTCTCACCTATAGTTTCCTTGGACTTCTACAAATATTTCAAAACCAAAATTGGCCAAATCGGCCCAGCCGTTCTTGAGTTTTAGTCAGACTAACACTCGCCATTTCATTTTTATATATAAGATTTGGCCAGTGTGCTGACGAACAGTATGCAGGAGCAGAGAGTTTATCTGTGTCTTTTGCAACTAATATTTTACGTTTTTAATAACTTATACAGGGTGTTTCACGACGAGCTTACACTATCTATATATTGGAAACTAGTCACACGATTTTTATAAAATTGGTATAGGGGGATAACGAGTTATGCCGAATCCATGGAAAATATTTTTACAGACATGCCACTTTCGGTTATACCAGAAGTGTACAGCAACTTCGTTATTTTAAATAGAATACCCTATATATTATTAACTTTTCGGATTTTACGTTAAATTTTAATAATACTTTGTGTAAAATACCCTATACCTAAATTGTATACTTTTCGAGATATTAATTTTTTTAATGAATAATTGTCAGTTTCAGACCCTTATATTAAAAATTCTACGTGAACATCCCCTATACCAAATAAAATAAGTCTTGTCGGGTTGATGAGTAGGAAGATCAAGCTAATTGGGGACCTGTCCAAAATTGCTTTATTGTATACAGGGTTAGTAAAAAAAGGTGTAGAAAGTGCAACTTCAAAAAAGTCAAATATCTTAATTTTTTTAAATCAATCTACCATTTTTTATCTCTTTTACTGAAATCTACGGCCAAAAATAAGGGGAGTTTATGTTTACTTCCCTATACCTAACCTAAGCGTTTTTGAGATATCAACAAAAGTTTAAAAGTTTTTATTATTTCTGCCTTATTGTTGCTTATTAAAAGTAGGCCGTGTTATTAATTTTTTTAAGTTAATAGGCCATATATATAGCTTTATTAATTAAATATTAATTGCTATTATTTGTGGTTATTGGCACTTTTACCAAGTGATAGATATGGCTCGTTTGGAATCAAACAATGAAGAATATGTAAATTTATTTTTAATATATGATGAATCTAACAGATGGACCACAAACTACCCGTGACACCGGGAAAAAAATAATTAAAAATTTAACACAATTTGAATGTTTTAAACAAAAAGTTAAGAAAGTGAAGCCTATTGTTGATAAACGTATTAATACAAGTAATGTTTTTGGATACTATGCTGCTTATCCCAAAGGGTAATAAAGCACATGTTTTAGTAATAACTCCGTCACATTCATCATGTATTAAAAATAAATTTACATAATCTTTATTGTTTGATTCCAAACGAGCCATATCTATCTCTTGGTAAAAGTGCCAATAACTACAAATAATAGCAATTCATATTTTATTAAGACAGCAACATATACGGCCTACTAAAATAAAAAAATAATAACACGGCCTACTTTTAATAAGCAGCAATAAGACAAAAATAATTAAAATTTTTATACTTTTGTTAATACCTCAAAAACCCTTCTACGGAGAAAAAAATATCGTTAAAATAACCATACGTATCGCTATTTTAGCTATCCGTTGGATAGTCATCTTTCACAGGGATACGCCGTATCGCTAATTTAGCTATCCAGAGTTTCCTTATTGCGGATCGTCAAAGTAACGATACGTATTATTGTTTTAGACATTCAAAAGATTCTTGTCATGGTGATTTAACGGATATGCACGCAGAACAAAATATCGTCAAAATAACCATACGTATCCCTATTTGAGCTATACAAATCCTCAATTTGACTGTACAGTTACCTACACGATGGAAACTGCACACCTTCACTAGAGATTTTCGTTTGAACGCTTGAATCAAATAAATGAATCTTTATTATAAGTATAATATGTATGTAGCGCTCTTTTGATCATACTATGAATTGTCAAATTGACTTATAAATATTATTAAATTAGACAATCGAATCGTTGTTCTCACAATACGTCAATTGAGTATACGTCAGATAGTTATTTTGACGATATTTTTTTTCCGTGTGGGTATAGAAGTTATCACTTCATAATTAATATAACCACATATTACTTTTTAAACTACTTTAGACCTTACGCTGACATCGTTTACTCTATGGGGATGACAGTGGACTAATCTCCGATATAACCGTAATTAAACTACTAAATATTCCTAAAAATGAAAAACGGATTATTAAATAGCCCTCTCTAAACACTTACCTTTGTAAGTAAAAAATTAGGAAAATGGAATAAGTATATTATACTTTTATGCAGACATGAATCCAGTAAAGTTCCTGTTCCTACATTGCTCGCTAGAATTACGGCTGCAATCAAAGTGAAATAGGCTGTTACACCCTATTAAATTGCAATGTGGGACACAGTTGTCACATCATTTACCTATTTTCTTTCTTTGATAGACACTCCACGTTTGTTATAATATAAATAACACAGCATATTATTGTTAAAATTGATAACCATTGACAAAACAGTTCAATCAATGCTTTATTTTAATTTCTATGATTGGTTATCTAAATTTAAGCAGCGTTCGAATAAATAATTGTTAAATCTGATACAGTGAAATATATATAGGTATTTCAGAAAAATTGCACAAATTTTCGGGAAATTCTGTGAACGATCAAATCGGCAAAAGGGAATGGGTTATAATCCATGCATAGTCTAATGGCTTAAAAAGTATTATTAATGGACTTAAAAAATGTTCTATTGCCAATCTATGTTTCTGTATATTTTTTTATTATAATAATTTTTTTATTTGTACTTCTTCATAAATGAATAGGTACATACAATCAAATCTGCTTGAAATATGTGTTGTCTTATAGTCGCGACTTAAAAGACGTGGCTTTTCATGCTTTCGGCAAAAAAATTAAATTTGTCCTATTATTATTTTTTTATATTTGAATTGTTTTATAATAAATCCTTTCTAAATATAAATCTATTGTTTTTAAAGCACAACTCGGGTTATATGTGGTTTTCATAGAAATTTTTGAGGTACTTATAGGGCTTTCTATGCCAAATCGACTATTTTTTGAAACCAGTCCCTTTTTGTTTTCAAACATTATTTTTAACCGCACTTTTTAGAAAAAAAAATACAAAAGAAATATTCAATCCTCTATAAAATTTTTGAGTTTTTCGCAAAAAGTCATCAATTTTTTAAAGTTAGCAGTTTTTTTTAAAACAAAAACAATTTTTTGCGTTTAAATAATTTACAAACTTTGTAGTCTTCTGAATTAGAAAATTTACTAAAGAACAAACAACAGTCTATCTGCCATTGCACAGGGCAACTGCTGAGTGTCTGTAATGGTTTATAGAAGATGTCTTTGAATATTTTTTTTCTAAAAAGTACGTTTAATAATAAAAATTGGAAAAAAAGCTTCTCGTTTGTTCAATTTTTGGAAAAGTTATGACCGTTTGAAAAACTAACGGATTTAATAATAATTTTTTTCCGCTTAGGTAAAAAAAATTACAAATTAGTACTATAACATAAAAATTTCAGCCAAATTAGAAGGGGCCAGGTTCAAAAATGGTCAATTTTGCGCGGAACGCTCCTTATGTTTTTCATTAAATTTATATTCTGAAAGTATAAATTTATAAAAAAAGTGACACAGCACAAAGATACGATTTTTCAGGAGAGTTAAAAATAGCAAAAGGGCAAGACAATTACACGTAAAGATATAACTGGCTAAATATTCCATTTAGCATTTTTCTACCTGTTGAGAGTAATACAAAGATTTAAATAACGTCGCTAACACAAAACCACCCATTTTTGAATTCTGTCGCTTTTTTACCGATGAAGTATATGGTTAAAATTTTAATTATCAACATATGAAAATTAAAAACAGTAATCCACGGTATTTGTATAAAACTGTTAGAAAATTAAAGACCCTGGTTTAAATCATATTTCTATGGTATGATTTCGGACTAATATGATCTTAGAATGAGTGAAATAGGAAGAAAACAAATTTTTCAATTTTTTAATGTAATATATTAACACAATAACTGATCTAACAATTGTTAGATCAGTTATTGTGTTTATAGATCAAAATATGTTATTAACGTATATAAAGTATAGATTTTTAACTTTTGAGGCCCAACTCTGTAACCAAAACAACGTATTTTGTCTAGATATACTTAATGACATTAGGTATACAGCGTTTTTTTCTTCAGTTATATAAAATTAATTATATTTACAGATAAATTCACATATAATGCATAATAGTTTTTAAATGAGAATAAAGTGCTTTGTTAATTTTTAATGAGAATTGTACACCTGTTATTTAAATAAACGTAGGTTTATAATTCATTCGTAAAAATTTAATTATAAGTTTTCATAATAATGTTATAGTTGGAAGTGACGCCACTGATTTGCATTTTCACGCTATGATTTAGTTTACTCTCAAGCCCGGCTTGAGAAATTAAAACCACAGCTGTTCATTTCAGAAGTTATCAAAATTTTGATATTCATACATTTTTTACTTTATTAACATGATTAAGTGACGACTAAATTAAGAAATAATTGGATAATAAAATACATATTTAAAAGTTTGAAGCTTTATTGCATATAACTTTAAGCATTAAATTAAAGTTAACATATTCTCAAAATCGTTATATTATTTTTAAACATTATTTTATTTTGCATAATTGCTATCCAACCAATACATGTAGTTTGTTAGTGACAGATATGTTTATCTAATTAAAATAATTGAACAAATAATTAAGTCGGAGATAAGTTTATTATCAACATAAATATGTAACATCAAAGAAAATTCCAAAACTTAATATTGTGCGCCTTTCACTTATTAAAAATGTTTTGTCAAAATCGTTTTTCTGAAACGCATGAGTTTGTAAAACTTTTAAGTGTCTACATATTTCAAAAGAATTTAGGATAATTTAAAAGTATTGTTCTAATAATACCACAATGAATGTTTACGAATAATAAGATTATCGTATTCTTTCTAATAACATTTATAATGTTTTTTCCTAATAATTCAGTTATGGTTTGATTAATTCTAGATTAATTACATTTCAATTAGTTTTACATCAGGAACGCGTCAAAACTCGGTAATGAACTTTACAACGCTGGAAATATTGTACGTTTAAAGATAATATATCGTATTTCACAATCACAAACCCTAATCAATATTTATAATAATAAATTTAAAAAAAATCTTTAATATTGGATAATTTTACGTTGTTAAATAAATTTCGACTATAATTGTATTTTATTGAAATAATAAATAAGAATAAGAAACTACTTATAAGAATTTTTATTATATTTGCTGTTTACGTTAAATAAAGCGTATTAAAGAAAGAATATGGAATTAGCAGAAATTCTATTTCTTTGTTTTTTCATAATGGAAATAGTGTATAACAATTACTGTAACAAATTTGAGAAAGGCGGTTTATATCAACCTTTCTTTGGACTTGTTTAGACCTTAAACATCTGTTGCCATACTAGCCTTTTCTATAAAAACTCTTATCAGTCTTAGAGAACTATCATTATTGAAGGCCGTTATTCTTGATACATATGTGCTAAGCTGGTTTTTCCATTTACGTTTAATAAGTATAATCATACGAGTTTCTTTGCAAACTTTGCAGATAATTAAAAATAAACTTCTTGGGTAGCTTTATAACGAACTGTTCGTTAAATTTAAAAATTAATAAAATTCGTAGTCATATTGATTTTGTACTAACGAATTAATCTACTTATAGTATTTATGTACTTAAGAGCAATAAATTTTTTATTGGAAATTAGAATAAAATGATCTTTATATTTCATTATGGCAATTAAACTTAATAAACATGAGAAGAAAATTGTTTATTATTTCTGTACTGCAAGAGTTCATTTTGATTAGTGAATTACATGATGAGAGAATATAGTTAAATATACCATAATTAAATATACCATAATTCAAAGAGGATTTCATTTTTTATAACTGTGAGAATTATGCAAGATAGTTATTATTTATAAATATAGTAGGGCATTTGAAATACTAATGTATCATACATATGTTTATTCCATTTTTTATAAAGATGATTCAAAATTAGGTAGATACAATGCAGAAGCCCATAGAAAATAAAAAATGGACCACACTGATTACATCGTCTAACATTTTTTTGTATTACTGAAGGATAAAAATTTGCAAAGAAAATCGCGAAGGGAAATATGGTATTATTAATCTACTAAAAAAATATTAATATTTATTGTTCTAATTAATATACCCTCCATATAATAGAAATTTATAAGGTGAAATGTAATCAAAGTAATTAGTAATAGTTTTAAATTAACTTATTCTCATATGGATTCATCTATACCGTAACAGTGATCACATGAAGGAGTTTTGATAATTTAAACTATGGCGTTTTTCAAAATATTTCTTTAAAATTTTTCATTTACGTATGAGAGAGGGGGAACACCACAGACTGTCACGAATAATTTTAGTTTATGAAGAAATGGAATTGTAATCACTGGCGCATCTAAGGAGGGCGTTCAGCTAAGATCCTTCTTTTCCTTTCTCTGCCAACCATAATTATATATAAATCAACTCCTAGGACAATTTATATTAAAAAACATGAAACTCTTAATATAATAAATAACTAACGCTCCTTCACAAGAAATTCTGTGTGCGCCACTGGTCTGGAGAAACAAAAGTTTAGTGTGTTGTATTATATCGCTGATATTAAAGTCAAATATCGTATTCTTTATTTTAGTTGTATTTCAGCACTATTTTAGACTTGCGCAATTAATTATAAACTAGTAATTAAACAATATTTAGTTTAACACGTTAATGGAGGGGAAATACCACATGAAATCATAAAAAAAATAAAATTGTTGCTTCATTATTCTAGTTTTGGTTCAAACTTTGGAAAAATCTTAATGCTCCCAAAGAAGGAAATTCGCTGACATTTAATTTTTGCACGCGTCAGTTCCCGTCTGCACGAAATAAAGCGTTAAAAAAAGTGCTATTTTTATGCTTTTCTATTTATAGTTGTAAAATATTTTCTATTAAAGATACTCATGTACTCTAGATGGCATTTTTAAGTGCAAATATAGTAGTTTTTGAAAAAAAAAAATTAATTTGTATAATCGCTATCTGTAAAAAATAATACATTGAAAATATGTGTATTTTACTGATTTTTAAATTTTCTCCAATGCCTATGTTCAAAGTGGCACATTACTATTTCGTGAAAATGAAGTGCTCTGTTCCGTCTCGTGCTTCATTTGCTTCCCTCGCTCAGAAATTTGCCACTTTTCACTCGAATGTGCACATGATCGTATTTATTGAATTTTTTTACATTCATTTTTGGATTTAGATAGAAAAGAGTAATGCTCCCAAATAAAACGAAGTATGTGGATATTCGATCAAAAAGCACACAGTTTCCCACGACCAAATTGTACATTCGGATTTTAACCAAAATGTACAATAAACACCATACGTACACGGAGAAAAAAATATCCTTAATATAACTATCTAACGTATACCCAATTGACGTATTGTTCTGACAAGGATTCGAATGTGTAATTTAACGATATTTATAAGTCAATTTGACAATCCATAGTATGATCAAAACAGCTTTACTTAGTATACTTATAATAAGGATTCGTTTATTTGTTTCAAGCGTTCAAACGAAAAGCTCTCGTGAACGTGTGCAGTATCCGTCGTGTAGGTAACTGGATAGTTAATTTGAGGATTTGAATAGCTATAATAGGGATACGTATGGTTATTATAACGATATTTTGTTCTCCGTGCATATCCGTTAAATAACTATGACAAGAATCTTTTGAATGTCTAAAACAGTAATACGGCTCGTTACTATAACGATCCGCAATAAGGATTCACTGGATAGCTAAATTAGCTATACGGCGTATCCTTGTGAAAGATAACTATCCAACGGATAGCTATAATAAGGATACGTATGCTTATTATAAGGATATTTTTTTCTCCGTGTATCCTTCAATTTATACGCTACTTCTTTTACATGATTGCGCTTTTGCGCGGTTTACAAAAATAAAACTAGTGTCGAACCTCGATAAGTCGAAGTCGAAGGGACAGCAAAAATAATTCGTCATATCAAAAACTCGAGTTACCAAAAGAAGTTCAGTTAAATACTACCGTATATATATGTATATCATTCATTTTTTTATAGAAAACGGGACGCTTCGTAATCGTACTTAAAACCGAGTGTGCACATTCGAGCTCAAAGTGGCACATTCCGATCTCGGGAAAATGAAGCGCGCCGCTCCGCGTCGCGCTTCATTTGCATCCCTCGCTCGCAAATGTGCCACTTTTTGCTCGAATGCGCACATTTTCGTATTTATCGGATTTGCCTATAGTCGAACCTCGATAAGTCGAAGTCGAAGGGACAGCAAAAATAATTCGTCAGATCAAAAACTCGAGTTACCAAAAGAAGTTCAGTTAAATACTTTCGTATATATATATCATTCATTTTTTATAGAAAATAACCAAAATTGATCTACAATCATTAACATTATTTATTTTTATTAAGACCCTAAAAAATATAGTTATTTACATATTATGTTTTTACTGTTAAATTGAAAGTAATCGCAAACTAAAATGTAAAAATAGTTCCTTTTGTTATAAAAGAAACGCTAAACCCATCTTAAAACTGTTCATAAGGCATTTAAATCTTGTATTGTAGTATAAAACCTTTTCGTCGTAGTTAACAATAGAGCTTTTAAAGCATCAATAACACCAAACCAAGCCGTCCTTAATCCTCTCTCAAATAGCGAAATATTTAGAAAAGTTGTAATTTTTAACTTTGAGTTATCGACCTATTTACTAATGGAAACTTGAATTTAATGAATTGTAAAACGCTTTGACTTATTAAATAATTCGATTTATGAAATTTCGAGTTCTTGACATAAAAATATTAACGTTGAGATAGGCAAATCCGAGGAAAACTGGTTCGAGTTCGAGCTATCAAAAATTCGACTTATCGGCGTTCGACTTATGGAAGGTCGACTGTATTTAGAATAGACATTTATGGATTTACACATTTTTCTCCGGAACTTATGTACCGTGTAAATCGTGGAATAGATGAACAGTGAAGAGGTGGGACAAGATTAGATTTTTTTAAGGGTCGCGCTGTAACGTATAGTTTGGAAATCACTGGCCCAGCTAAACACAAACGCAGGATACGCAACATAACATGTGGTTGTACATAATTAATTTAGTAACGCCAAAGAAGTATAATTTCTAACGCGCGTACATAAGTACACGAACAGGTTTTTGAATTAATGATCTATGTGAAAACGATAATATTTAAAATTACGCGGCACACGACAATTGTAACAATAAATATAGTAAAAAGCACTAAATATTTTAGTAACTAGATAATCAAGAATTTTCGCGGCGCATCTGTAATTTTACTTCCCACACATTGTTTGGGAAGGGCTGTTTTAGATAATGATATCATAAAATAAGAATAACTTTTTTTTAGTTGTACGATATGTACTCAAACAATCTGCAACCAGTAAATTAAAACGAATAGTGGCGTGTTTCAAACCGATGGAAAGATTGACACACAGAATAAAACAAAGCGCACCAATTTTATGATAAGATATATGGGTCAATATTTGATTATCGGCCGAAAAGGAGTACAAAAATTTTATCACATTTTTTGTCTAGTTTTATAAAGTTTTAATATTTATTTAATAGACTTAAATTAACCACACACACAAAACAAAAAAAAAACTCAAAAAAAACCCACACACATATATATAATATATATAAATAACATATATATGGATATATATATAAAGCCTTAGTCATTTTTCTGCCTACAGCGTCATTATTCTGTTACGAAAATGACAGGCTAATGACGACAGGAAAATGACGAAAAAGCACATTATAATTTATATACACTATAATATCAAAAATAGAAATAAAATCATAAGGTAATATGAACTATACCGCTAGACATGATGATTTAGTACAAAAAAACAGAATTATTTCTTTACATTTTCACTCTTAATAGATTGACAGGCTAATGACGAAGTGTCTGAAACACAAGCGAAATACGTCACATTTGTCTACAACACCGGACCAACTGCCGACATAGCGCTTTCCTCTTCACCAATTATAATCATGGATACCGCGTCTAGCTATATGCGCATCTCAGTCTTTTGCCGCATTAATTTAAAACGTGGAAAATTCAAATTTATACTTCGGCAGGCTAATGACGCGTTAACGATTCTTTTTGATTTAAAATAAAAATTCACTTATTCAAAATCATACGATTCTAAATAAAATGTAAAATAATTTTAGGTCTATATCTATATAATGTAAAAATAGTCAAGTCTTTGTAATTTATTATTAAATCTTTAATTCATAATCACAAATTTGCACGAAATTGAAAATTCTCCAGACAGGATATATGACGTTCAGTACTTTTGTAATTTTTTTGATAATTATAAACGAAACATAAACTTATCAAAGTGTGTACACATATAAATAAAATATTGTACTACAATATAAAAATACTATTAAGTTTAAATATTATATTAAAATTATAGAAAAATTCTGGAAATGTGTTTCGGTCGATTATCAAATATTGACCCAAATTGCAAATTCGGTTTTATTCCACGGCCTATAATAATCAGTTATTTTTTATAAGAAAATCAAAAATAAACAAATCAAGGAGAATTCAAGAAATATATAGTTTTTAATTGTTTTTGTCAATAATAAAAAAAGTAATAATTTTTTGTAAATAATATAATTCGAAATCAGTGGTGTTAAATATATGAATCACAATACCCTAAAATGCGGTCGAAGCTGCATTTACAAAAATAAAAGTTAATTTAACCCATTTAGCGCCCCTGATGCGTATACGCATCACCTGGCATTTTAATTTTTTTTATTGAACAACGTTAATCAAACCCACATTTTTGCTATTAACAATGATCTTCCAAGATTGTAACACTAAATAAAATATAAATTACAAACAAATTATAAAATATGTAGAAATTATAAATTCATAAAAATGTCGAAAATTAAGATCATTCGCAGAGTATATTTTCATTTTATTTTATTTCACATGGGTAGCAGCTATTTTTTTTCTTTTAACAGTATTGTTAAAAACATACTAAATAAACATATAAATAATATTTAATAACAAAATTTTGAAATATATAAAAGCCAATGACATGCAAATATGCCTGATGCGTATACGCATCAATGGCAAAATCTGTGAACTTCGGAATATTTTCTTATTGAGACCCGTCAAGCATGGGATTTTTTTTATTATATTTTTTGATGATAAAATGCTTTCAAGTATAGTACAATTGGTATATCATTCGTTCTGTGGAATTATAAATCTGTTATAATAGTAACAAGTAACTATTACAAAAGCGCGGCGCGGAGCGGCGCGCTTCATTCACCTTCTGAACACAGCGAAGCGGTATAATAGAAAAGAAAAGAAGGTGGAAAATATAAGTCAGTCTGCGGTTATTGCAGAATATAATAAAAACATGGGTGGGGTGGATTTAAACGATAATGTTATAACCAATTGCGTACTAGGATCTTAGGAAAGAAATGGTGATGGCCATTGTTCTCAAATGCGGTTGATAAATGCTTGCCACATTGTTCACGAAAAAAAGATGTCCCAACTTGCATTCAAGTCATACATTGCTAATCGGCTTTTGAAAATTCAGAGTCAAAAGACGAAAAATCTTCAATAGGTGCACCATCTAATACACCAACAGAAGTACGTACAGACAAAGTTGGTCATGTAATAATCCAGGAAGCTACAAAAACTCGAAAACGATGTAGGGTGTGTCATAGTGCAATAATATATATGTGCCAAAAATGTAATGTGCATATTAATGCTAATTGTTTTGAAGAATATCACAACTTATAAAAAATATATATATTTTTTTAATGTTCACATATTTCGCCAATGATTCGTATACGCATCATGCTGTTTTTCCTAAGTGGTAACAAAAAAAATTTTTTTGAAATTAATTTTATGTTCAACACTTTGCCTTGGTTCTATTAATATAGATAATTTATATTTCTAATAGTGTTTTAATGTCTCGGCGCTAAATGGGTTAAACGAATTCTTTTCGATTACCTACACACAAAATATGGTTCACATTATTTTTGAAAATTTTCTTAGTAAGTGGTTCGTAAGCTGTTAAATTAAATTACGTGACCCGTTTTTTTTATAAAATGAACGCCACGGAGTTAAGTCATTGCGTTTTTAATTATCTAGTATGTTCTAAATGCTTTTCATTTTATTCTGAATCATCGTGTGTTTTAATTTCCAAAGTGAAATAATAAATTCTTCACTTGATTGTTTTACATGGGTACTTATTATGCACATAATTTTTTACATTAAAAAACTTGCTATTCATCTCGTTCAATAAATTGTCAAGTTTCGACGTCACGTCGTCAATTCAATCTTAATCGCTTTGATAACTTTTCTAAAGCAATTTCGAAATTCTAAAAAATTACGTGCACTCGTAGATGTATTATTGTTTCTCTAGTCCTATTGAAAATATATTTCACTTTATACGAGAAAAGTAAAATACACTATAAATCGAGGTAGAATTAAAAAGATTTTGATAGTTTTAGAAAATGTTTCTAGTTTCACATTAAAAATCTCAACATTCAATAAAATATATACTACCTAGTTTAATTCCTTGTTCGTAAATACGCATGTCATACCGTTTAATGAAATTGGAAAACATTCTTTGTAAAAACGTAATTAAAATAATTACAATAATCAGACAGGAACGTATTTTCCACGCAGAACATTTTGATTAATTTTTCGATTGCTTTTTTCTGGTTACAATCGTAATTGACATTCTATACAATACTTTGTGTATTTTGGTAAAGCATTTGTAAGTTTATCACGATTTACGGTTTAGGAAATTACGAGAAAATATTTTTTTCTACAATAGGTGTTTATCAAGATCACGGCAAAAGTAGAACGCTTCTCGATTTCATGCATTGTGTTATACGTTATTGTGTGTGATATTCGATGATGGATTTGGGTGAAATAACGTTTATAAATTCTTGTTTCAGAAATGTCATACCCGCGCTTTGCGGAGCCCATTCCCAATGTAACAGTGACTGTAGGCCGCGACGCACTGCTGACCTGCGTGGTCGACAACCTGCGGGGATTCAAGGTAAGTAGGGTCGGGTGATGGATTGCTTTAGAAGGGATTATTGGATTGCACAAGCGACAAGGGACCGCGTCTAGAAATCGAGTTTCTTTGGCTGTTCGACTATGCACAGTAGCAGTTAGATTTATGCGAGGAGGCGTAGAATCGATTTCATGGATCGGTTGAAAAATAATAACATTAGCGTACAGGCAGCCCATATATAAACAATAAAAGAGGTAGAAAGAAAACAAACTTGAAAATGGAAGTGCGATTCTCTAGAAAAGGAGTGAGGAATTGTTCGTGAGTAGAATTCGCTTTAGGTTTTCTGGGTCTCGACAGACTAGAGACGTGAACAGTTTCTCTGATTCCTAGATACCGAGAGGGCATGTTTTCATTTTACCTACTGTATACCTTTTACATCATCAGTTAGATCGTGCAATACAGTTCCGACATAGAGAAACTTTTATTCAATTTAATGCTGTCCGAAGAGCTTTAACCGTCCAACTTTTATACATATGTATGCATGTCTGTGCAGGTCGCGTGGGTTCGGGTTGACACGCAGACTATTCTTTCCATTCATCACAACGTCATCACTCAAAATCCTCGTATTTCGTTAAGCTATAACGATCATCGTTCTTGGTATCTCCATATTAAAAATGTGCAACAGGCAGACCGAGGTTGGTACATGTGCCAAGTAAATACCGATCCCATGCGTAGTCGGCAGGGATATTTACAGGTTGTCGGTAAGTTTGTCTTTAAAATATTTGCATTTTGCTCCACGAATTTAAATATTTTAGTGCCACCTAGTATTATAGATCGGGAGACCAGTTCCGATATGGTTGTATTAGAATCTACGAACGTTAGTCTTACTTGTAAAGCTACAGGTTTTCCGGAACCGTATGTGATGTGGCGACGCGAGGACGGCGAAGATATTAGATATAACGGAGAAAATGGTATTTAATGCAGCAACTAGTTTTTAGTTTTTACGCATTTAATTTATGTATACGTATAGTGAATGTCGTGGATGGCGAAATCTTATTTATTACTAAAGTTAGTCGTCTACATATGGCCGTATATCTATGTATCGCTTCTAATGGAATTCCGCCATCAATAAGTAAACGAGTTCAACTAAGAGTGCAATGTAAGTTTACAAGTTTCTAAAATGTGGATGATACCACTTGAATGAACTTTAGTTCCTCCAATGCTCTCGATACCGAATCAACTAGAAGGGGCTTATATTGGTCAAGATGTAGCGTTAGAGTGTCATACGGAAGCATTTCCAACATCCATTAATTATTGGACTACGGAGAGGGGTGATATGATTATATCAGGTGATCCTATTATGTAAATATTTAGTATAAATTGCACATTACTTCTAATATATTTTAATTTCAATTAAGTAGAATTAATTATAAGAATTTACGTTCCTACTTTTACGTATTGCTATTTATTGTCATCAAAGTGATAGGAATTATTTAGAATTTTGATATGCATTAAGGGGTTATGCCTACTTGGAATCGAAAAAATTACGTGATTTTGAAGAATTGTTTTTCCTGTTTTAATAAGTATTTATTAAAATTTGCAAAATGCTATCAAAAAATACCTATTTCAAGACACATGTACAAATTTTTTTATGAAAAAATATTTAAAAATGAATGAAATACGACTCTTCTCGTAGAACGTCCGTTTTTTTTTCATCAGTTGCGGTGACCAAGATATCTTCAGAACGGCTTATGTGAAATTAAAATAAAAAAAATATTGCGATAGTATATTGGATTACGAAGGGCCTGAACGAAGGGTTTGGTAAAATTTTGATTTTTACAAAAATGACAACAATTTTACGAAAAAGTCAAAGTTTTGAAGAGAACTGATTTTGGTTTTTTTTGCAATAAACAACACAATTTTAACCCAAACAAAAAATCCTTCGTTCAGGCCCTACCTATTGTAATAACAAATAAGCACATAAAATTTTAGTTTGATCGGCTTAATAGTTTTTAAAATATTTAGGTCACCGCAAAAAAAAACAGTATTGAAATAATCGCGTTTAAAGCTTGAAGTCGTTGTTTTTTTTATTTAAAACAATTTTTTTTTAACTTATAACTTTTGTACCTGTGTCCCAATTTTTATATAATGTTGGAGAAATATTCTTAAGAATAAAAAAATGCAATAAAAAAAATACCTAACCTAAGTAGGCATAACCCCTTAAAGAAGCATCACTTTTTCAATCAACATCACATTTATTTATACTTACAAACAATACGTTTAGTATTAATTATGATTATTTAAACGAGTATAGAGGATTATAGTAAAATTGCGAATTTCTAAACTGGATTAAATATAAAACATGCTGCCATATCAAATATGTAAAAATTATTAATTCTATGAATAATTAGATACATGAAATTTTCTTAGATGTATACCGTGAAAGAAAATATTTATTGATACATATATCAAAAAAAAACTCATTTTTTTCAAATACGTGCAATATCCGAATCTACTATAAAAGAACGACCAGCCACGGCATCAATTATGAAGTTCAATTAGACCAGTGATGGGGAAACTACGCCTGCTGGTTAAACGAGGCTCGTGAATACATTTTATTCGGCCCCTGCGAATTTCTAGTTTTTTTCAATTTATGATTGCTTTACTTGTATAATTAAAATAAATGTCATATAAATATTTATTTAATTATAAACTGTTGATATTACTTCAAATGCATCTATATCTCATTTAAAAAATTGTTCCACCAAATTAAACGGTTCTTATTTAAAAAATTTTAAGTTATTTTATATTTATGATTTTTTAGAGTTTTCTACCATAAAAGATTTATTTATTCAGAAAAGATTGTCAGAAAATTTGATTTAACAATCACAATCAGCTCAAAGACTTTTCATTGATATAGATACGTCTAGATTTGTGTCAGCATAAACTAAAAAATCGTACGTCTTTAAAAAAACCTTCATTTATTGTATATGCATATAAATTTTCTTCCTACAATCAATCTCCCTATTGTGATATTTCTTTCTGACTGAATTGCTTACAGCATATTTCGTATGCTCATCCTTATTTTATTAACCATTTTTTTTTTGAATCCTCGTAATATAAACCAACGTGCTATACAAATGCATTTTAACTATTTAATTAAAGCACAAAACTAACAAGAGAATATCAGGCAATTCAGTGTTATGACTTCTGGTTGTACGTTATCACTTTATAAGTAAATACCTTTGTCTTTAATAATATTTATTAGATATTTCCTTTTCAATTGCAAATTATACTATAAGTAAATGTAAAAAATTTTGAATAATAATTATTATAATAGTAAAATGCAGTAACTTCCGTATAACCCGATCAGTTGTATGTACAACAATATGTAGTATACAAGTAATATTGCATAACTTAAACTTTTTATTATACGGTTTGTACAAAAAACATATGTCTATCAAAATACATAATATATAAATAAAAATTACTACTATCGTTATCTTATAATAGAACAATTAAATTTATTTAAAATTCCAAAATGAGACGGTTATTAAAAAAAAACATTGAATTTTAACAATGGAAACTTTTTTAATGAATTATTCTCTTACAATTACACATTAATGTAATAATTAAAAACTACTAAATTTATCAATGATTTTATGGTATGTTAGTTCTGAACATCGACTATTACATTATACAACAGAGAAAAAATAATTCTAAATGCGTGCAAGGTCGACTGCAAAGAATAAAGACTAGATGCACATTTAGAAAATTTACGTATGTGTGTGTAAGAAGTAAATAAAATAATTGAAAAGGTTAGCATATTCAAATATTTTTTTTATCTTGTATAACTCTTCTGTGGTCGCGCTCTACTGCTCACTTTCGTAGGTCGCGTCGCGGGGAATCGCCGCAATGTTAATTTTCTTACAATGTTATCAAGCCCATTTTTAAGGAACTAAGTGTAAATAAATTATTTTTGCTTATATTACTGAATTAAGAAAAAACCGGGAATTGCTAATAACGCGACCAACGAAGGGTTAAAGAAATCAATTTCTAGCTATACCGTGTGGTTTTAGTTATTTCCTGAATGTAACTTTATTTATGCGCATACAGTTTTTTTTAATTCTTTGCATTAAATATTTTTTATAGATACTTCTACGGTTTCACAATATTTTATTTGCGTTTTTTCATATAAGGGAGGGTGGCCTAAAGCGGGTAACGGCCCGTATGTGGATATGTTATATATTAGCTGGAATTTATATGTGTATTTACACTGCCACTACCTTGCCTAATTTATGTCATACTAGTTTTGACCCCTAAGTTTCTTAACAACGTTACAAAATTAAAAAACAAAAAATTTAATAATTTTGTAAAATGTTTGAAATTAATTTATTTTTAATTGCTACAAAACCCTTAACAATTTTTGATAGAGGGATTTTTTGTTACAATAAACTAGTTTTATTATTTTGCTAAATATTTTAATATACATCCATTACTTTTTACGTTAATGTATCAAAACCAAGAAATGTGTGTTAGGGCAAAGCGGCTAGGTACCCTCTTTGTTTGTACCAGAAGTAGTAATTTTATTATAATTAATAGGAACTAGTTGATTGGAATAAATTGGTATTAAAAATAAGTGATTTAAAGCGTTGAAGCAATTAAAAACAATGGTAAACCGAAGAAATATTAAGATTGGAACAAATTAGCAGTTTGTAACATTAAAATGCTTAATATAACTTAATACCAATGTTACTTGTCAAGAACATGTCAAATGTAGATAATTATTTTCAAATGTTTTGATTAATCCGATTGGTTTATGGGAGACTATCCGCTTTAGGCCCCCCTGTCGGGCAAAGCTGGTACTTTCTAAAATTTTGTATTTTTGAGTTTTTTTCTACAATTAAAGTAGAAATGTAATTATTAAATTTTATAAATTGAAAATTTAATAATTGTATTACGTAAATCTAAAAAGGAAACACTGTTTTTTTAGCCGAAGTGGTTCATATTGATCGATGAACCTTAACCTACCCGCTTTAGGCCACCTTCTCCTACTTCCTATGCCACGCACAAAAAAATTAGTGTATAGTAAATTGTTGGATAATCATTGTTATGGTAATTTTAAGGTTGATGTGTACCCCACGACTTTTAAACTACAAATTCAAAGTTAATCAAAGGCTCATAGGTTACTTCTGATTGATATTTTGGCAAAATATCGTAACTTAAGTATCCAAAATATTTAGAAAAAACTGATATTTTCAAAAGTAAAATCACAAACGGCAAGTTCTAAATTAGTGGAATATGAACAGCTTGTTGATATTGTAAAAAACGAAAAATTTGACAATTTAAAAAAAAATCGTAGCTGTGGTTTAAGAAATATTCAAAAATATAATTTTTAGACGTTACTCTTGGTTAAAAAAATATAATTTACGTAATACATATAGCCGAATTATTTGTGTAGTTTGTGAATTGTTTGAATAAATTTCAATTAAATACAAACCATTCAATTAGAAATGCATTTATAAAAGGCATTAATAATATTTGTATCGAATATGCTGCCTCTGGTGAGGATGAACAGCATTAAATTCTTTGTTGCAAACCGTTCTAATGTTTATTTACATGTTGCTAACGTATACATGACGTTACCAATACTTGCACGTGTGATATCTATAAATATCTGTTTATCGAATATTGTCTACGAAAAATTGAAGTGATAGGAATACGAACTATTGCTTTCAATCTGTAATTTGAAAATAAGTATCGCCATCTACTGTCCGCGAAACATAATAACTAGAGGTACACTTCTACATTAATAAAGCAAATTATTTATCAAAATTTTTTATTTTATGTTTGAAGCAATTTCTGAATTTTAATATGTAGGGCGTTGAATGACATACCGTAATAAAATAGTAACCTTATATCCATAACGTGTTATAAAAATTCTTACTATATGATCTCGTATTAAACGGGAGTTTACTGTAATAGAATATTGTAGGTTTATGTTAATCAAAATTAAGTGCTTCTTCTGATTATATTATGAGTTTTATTATAAGTAATTAGTTTTTTCCAGTGTTATTTAAAAGAATCTAGATAAAATATATTGGTTTTAAAATTGCGACTGCAATAAAAATAATAATGGAAAAGTGTAATGTTTAAAGTAAATAGACAAATTGAAATTAATTAATTGCAATTATTGTTTCTGCGAATAAATTGACAGCGAGTAATTTTGGCTGTTATTTACAGAATTGCGAGCACATTTAAATTACATATCATATTTGATTATTTTTCCGCCAAAAATTTAAAAAATAATGGAATAGTGAATTTGAATAAGTTAAATTAGACTAAATACAAAATCAACATTATGTGAATAACAATTTGAATTAGAAGCAGTATTATTTATTTTCATTAAATGATGGTTACGTAACTAATGAGATTTAAGATTTTGTCAAAACTCCTTTCATGTTTTAAACAAAGTTAATATACAAGAGTATCTCTCCTAATCTCCTTATTTGTAATGGTTTAGAACATATGAATTTCTATTCACATTTCCTTAAACCAGTGCTGCCTTGTGACATACAAATTAAGCATGTAGATAACTAGGATTTCAATTCAATCATATTATGCTAAATAATTATTTTATAATGTTCTATTTATTTTATTTGGAATTGCTTTTTTTTTAAAACAACAATAAACATATTTATTTTTAAATTATATTGTTAATTTTTTCACAGAAATAAAATAATTTTTAGAAATAATAAAAATATTCATACAAGGAGAAAAAATATTGTAAAAATTACCCTACGTATCGCTATTTTAGCTATACGGAGTATATCTTTCACAGGGATACGCCGTATAGCTAATTTAGCTATCCAGAGTTTCCTTATTCCGGATCTTCAAAGTATCATATCGTCAGAACAACGATTGGATTGGCTAAATTAGCTATAAGGCGTACCCCTGTAAAAAATGACTATATTACGTGTAGCTAAAATAGCGATACGTGTGGTCATTTTAATGATATCTTTTCTCCATGCATTTGAGGATACGTTAGATAGTTATTTTGACAATATTTTTTTCTCCGTGTTGATATTTGCTATTCCTTTACAAAAAAATTCCTTTTAGTTTTCTAAAGACGCAAAGAGAATTTTTTTATTAGACATTAAAATTATCTCACTTTTAATAAATTAATTAATAACTTTTTTAAAATTTAAAAGATTTGATTAAGAATAAGTAAAAGTTGACATAAACACATATTCTATGTTTTATGAGCAATATAAACATACTCTTTGCTAATGCACTTTGACAGTATTCAAAAAATGGAAACGTCTAAACACCAACCTGTTGGTGTCTTCATGCAATATTTCATAAGCTGACAGTTGATATAATATTTGGTTGCCATAAATTCCGATTATATTCTTATCAAAGTATGTATTGAATGAGTTACAAATCCATATAACGAGAGTAAAACTTTTTTATGGTCAAAAAGTTTTATATGCAACAAAATTTAAAGTTAAAGAGTAAAACACAACCCACTGTTATTTTACATTGATTAAATGCCCTTTTCGTATATTTCAAAGTAATCGCTCTTAATTATAATTTAATGAATTACAATTAGTAAAATCAGAAATTACAATAATAAGAATTCGATAAGATCAAATTTCGAAATATCAATAATCTGGTTCCTGAAAATGTGATTGACAGCTACATAACATTTCAGAAGTTTAACTTTTACGAAGTTCCTTTTTTGTACTTAAAAAGCGGCAAAACTTTTAAATACCATGTTGCAACTTTTTTACTAGTTTGAAAATATTTGCAACGTTCGTGATTATCTAGTTATACACCACCATCAGTTTATTAATATTTTATATTCCTACTGTCGCTAATTATAGTCATGATTAATTTAGCAAAATCAAATATAGTTTACTGATGTTACTGATCCCGGGTATCTCAAAACTGACGACTGGGTATTTAGAATATGATATAACACTATTCCTACCGACACTTGAGGTACCTATACCTTTCCACGACCGGTGAAATGACCGGTCTTAAGTAAAATTTATATTTTTTAATAGGTATATAACGAAAATAATATAAGACTGCCAAATATGCACTTTATAACTTTATTGATTAGAATTTGTTAGAACACTACTTAAGAAAATCTGAGGTTTTGAACCGCTTGGGTACAAATTTGGCAAATAAACAGTGAGGCTGATGGGCGAGCGAGAACTTCAAACTGTTGAGGTGCCATAAAATGGTTCCTCGAAGGCACTTTTTCTCTAAAAATCATTGAGACATTTGCATTTTAGATGTCCTTTGTAACGACTCCAGTTTCGAAATTGAGTCTTCAAGAAAATACTATTACAAAAGACATAAATCGTTCAATTGATGAAATGACCGGTCTTGGTATGTAAAACAGACTACAAATTTTTCTCATAAAATAAACATTAAAAAAGGAAATGAATATTGAAAATACGTACTTATATTGTAGAAAAAGTCATGAAATTTAAAGAGGATGCAAATATGTTGTATATAAAAAAAATTAATCAAAAGTTTAAAAACGATCATTTGACCGGTCGCGGTAGGAATAATGTTAAAACGCAAAAACAAATAGAAAAGGAGATTTTCTTTGATTAGTGAGTTAGTTTAAAATATAAAATAATTGCGTTATATCTCAAAAATTGATTAATAATGAATAATTATTAAAAAAGAAGATATTTTTTTTTATATGAGTTCATAAAAGTTATTCAAACGACTCACCTTCCACTTCAAGACAAACTCTCGCATGATTTATCAATGAAATACGAACTTTCAGTAAC
Source organism: Sinopyrophorus schimmeli (assembly GCA_036325965.1). Classification (NCBI taxonomy): domain Eukaryota; kingdom Metazoa; phylum Arthropoda; class Insecta; order Coleoptera; family Elateridae; genus Sinopyrophorus; species Sinopyrophorus schimmeli. The sequence goes on from JARFIZ010000001.1 coordinate 6,308,989, forward strand.
TTAACCGAAGGATCTCCTTTGGCAGATAGATTAAATTATTGCCTGCAACATGTATTGCACGTGTACGTTATGGAATATTAGTAAAAAAAATTGTCTAAAAAAATGTACCTGAGCGATGAATAGAGAGAGGTGGAGCAATACCATGACATCCTTGATCTCCGGGTTTGAATCCATTGGGTTTATTTGTGATTGGGATTTAAAAAAAATTACATCAAATCTATTACAAATTGAGAAGATGTCATAGCTCCTAGCAGTAATGGATTTAGGCCTAGGCCCGTGAGGCCCGGGCATAAGTGGGCATAATTTGAAAGGCGGCAAAAATTTTGAAATGCCAAAATTTTAGAGGCGAATAAAAATATTGCATCAAAATTAATGAAATTCATCTTTTAAAAGAGCGGCATATCGAACGGGCCTAGGGCGGCAGCAAACCTAAATCCTTGACTGGCTCCTAGTCTTGCTACTGTTACATTCATAGACGAAAAGATGCTACTGAGAGTTTATGCTTCTATGATAAGTTTTGCGAGAGTTTGCCTTGAAATACGAGCTGATACATTTGAACTTTTGTAAACAGATGTAAGAAAGTATTTTCTTTTTTAGTCATTATTTATTAATAAATATTTAAAATGAATTATTAAATTCTCCACTAATTCGTTAATCAAGGAAAATCGGACAATATTTCATTCTTAATTTGCAATTTGTATTTCATTTCTGTATTATATCTCAAACGTTGTGGTGTTAATTTAGACACACCCGGTAGTTTAACTGTAATTTATGTAGAGCAATCAGAATAATTTCAATATCGTTAAGATAGATAAACATCGTTTAAGTTATAAGTTTCTGCTATTAAGTGTTTTAACCATCGTTAAAATTTTGAATAAGATCAAAAAATATAGTTCTTTTCTATTGATTTACATGGATATTTGTAGGACAGTTGGAAAGTGTAATTAAAACTGAGAATGCATTTAAATCAGTCAATAATATAAGATAGTTCTAAATAAATAAATACCAGTATAAATGTGATATATTTTATGTTATAACTGGTATCTTTAAATGAAATATTAACTAAAACACAATTTCGTGATAGTTACAAAATATTTATGAATTTTTAAAATAATTTATGGATATGTATAATGACGAATTCAAATGAATATCTCAAATTATACTTTTGAAACGACTGTTTAAAATTTAGTTGTATCGTGAGTAGGTCTGTCTTATTACATGCTGTATGTACAGCATGTAATAAGACAGGTTGTATATAACGACAGTATGAAACTTCCGTAAAATCGGCCCTATAGCAATATATTTAAATATGAGTGGGCAACGGAGCGATCAGCAGTATGATCAAGGCTTGGGTTAAGTTATTTTGTATAAAGATGGACATCTAAAATAATCAATGTTTTGTTCGTGTATTTTACAACCACCTTTTTTCTGTGTTTTTATTTTCAAAATCGCCCTATAGTAAAAATATGCAATTGACACTTATTTTTATTTGCCACTGGTGAGATAATATATGGGTGATTCCACGATAAGGGGTTTTGAAACCATAGAGAATGCCAGTGTAGATACGCAAAAAAAACGGGACAAAAATAAAGTTCGAAAATTATTGAAAAGAAACAAATATTGTTATATTAATATATATTAATAACTAACCTGAGTTTATCTCTTACAATTAGATGAAGAAACAGGCTCTTAATCGTTGCAAACAAAATGCACGAACGTCATATACAGGGTGTTTTAGGAGGAAATGGAAATATTTTGAGGAGGTGCATAGGAATCCATATGTTAAAGTCCGATATTCATTTGTTTCATAGATAATTAGGTTTTCTCTTTTAATAAGTTGATTAAGTTAATTTTGATTACGTTTTCCCAAATGACATTTTGAAACAGAATATTAAGTAGGTAAGTGTCGTAGAAACTGTCAATTGTCCTAATTTTATAAGATTGTAAAAATGCCTTAGGCCGGTCGTCCATTGGAAGCGTAGTCGCGCGACTTGGTGGTAGCGCGTATACGTCCGTATACGCGCGACTAATCCCAATACATGCAATGTAAGTGAACACGACCGGCCTTACAAATGTCACAAAAAATCTGCAGATATGATGTTTGTTTATGGTTTCAATAGAGAAGTATCGACGTCGTTTTTTGAATCGAAGAATTCCTAACAGGAAAATGTTGCAAACTGTTTTTACACGTACTGGCGAAACTGAGATATTTTCAAGTGCAAGTATTGTTTTAGAACGAGAGCATGGGGTTGGTTGGAAACTGTATATTTTTTATGACTGGATTTGTAAGGCATTTTTAAAGTCTCATAAAAATAAGATCACTGCCAGTTTTTACGACACTTGCCTACTTAAAATTGTGCTTCAAATTGTCATTTGGGACAACGTTATCAAACTTAACTTGATTAACTTTTAAAAAAAACACCTAATTATCTCTGAAACAAACGAAAATCAGACTTGAACATATGAGCTTATTTTGGAATCCTAGATGTTCTTAAAATATTTACATTTCCCCCCCGAAATACCTTGTATTTCATTAACTCGTATTTGTCTTATCGTACTTATTGCATTTTAGTTACTAGGCCGGCCCCAAATCGGATACTTGAATATCCAATTTTTGTAAGTAAATCTAGTTATTATTCTTACAACATTATTTTTGTTAATTATTATAATAAATTTTCTAATTTATTTTCTTGTACCATATTGGATACTGTTCCATAAATGTCAACTTTTTTTTTATTAATATTTTTCAAGATTTCAATATTACCAATACTAAATTCATAAAACTGTTAATAAAATAAGTCACGCGAAAATGTATAACTAATTACCAATAAATATGTGTATCTTGTACTGTGAACTATTTATTTTTATATTTAAAAACGAAATGCTATTTCATATTTGGTCATTTTTCTCTACTAGAATAGTTTATTTTATGAGCACGGATCGGTGTTCATGAATTGACAATATCAATTTTGTGCGATCTGCTGTACAACCTCGTTTAAGCTAAGTGGCAAAATCTTTATACTGCAAATCGTTTCAACCGTCTCCCTGATCTACTGTATAGCAAATTGTAACGTGTATGGGCCTCTTTATTAGAAACACATAATTACAGTTAATTTTGAGAAAATAAAGACACATATTTTTAATTTAACCGTATCAATAATGCGGTTAGTAATAAATTCTTCCGAAAACGATATAATTTCTTTAAAATCATTTCTACATGGAGAAAAAAATATTCTTAAAATAACTATCTAACGTATACTCAATTGACGTAGTGTTCTGACAAGGATTCGAATGTCTAATTTAATAATATTTATAAGTCAATTTGACAATTCATAGTATGATCAAAACAGCGCTACATATTATACTTATAATAAGGATTCATTTATTTGATTCAAGCGTTCAAACGAAAAACTCTCGTGAAAGTGTGCAGTGTCCGTCGTGTAGGTAACTGTACAGTCAACTTGAGGATTTGAATAGCTAAAATAGGGATACGTATGGTTATTTTGACGATATTTTGTTCTCCGTGCATATCCGTTAAATCCACTATGACAAGAATCTTTTGAATGTCTAAAACAATAATATGTATCATTACTTTAACGATTCGCAATAGGGAAACTCTGGATAGCTAAATTAGCTATACGGCGTATCCCTGTGAAAGATGACTATCCAACGGATAGCTAAAATAGGGATACGTATGGTTATTTTAACGATATTTTTTTCTCCGTGTAGTATTTGTGTATGCATAGTGGATCAAGTATAAAACTCAATCGTTTTGCTACTTGTCTGATTATGTTTGTTAAGAGACAGCTGTTCTAAGCAAACTCTAAACTATTGTTTTTTACTGCTAATAATTACCTATTTTTGGCTTGACGATTAGTTTGAAATAGATCTCTTATTAATTTAATTTTGAACTTTAGCTGGCCAAATTTAGAACCTGCAAGAAGATTTTGTAATTGTTTTTAATATTTTAATACTTACCTAATAGATTATTTCAAAACCAGAAAATTAATTTCTGTAAGATCTGGACTTAAAGTATTTTTTTATTGTAATTAGAACGTGATGAGGTTAGTTGAAAATAAACCAAGTTAGATACTACATTTTCCTATCTATATGTTTAAAATAGACTAATAAATAATGCCTGAATTAATTATAAGGCGTTCTTTTATAACATAAATAAATCTCATTCACGTTTTAATTTTGATATTAGCCCACAATTTGTTGAATGTCGTATATTAAAATCCCAAGAATTTTTTACAAGAGTCGTGTTTATAATTTTAGATAGGACAATATACATAATTTGTTAGATTGGTGTTTAATTAAGTGTACGATTTCTGTTCCAATAGCTGCATCAAAGAGGCCATCCTTACATTACGCCACACATTAAGAGGTAGGGGGTCATCTTAGACTTGGGACAGGGGTTCGAGGGATTTTAAATGTGATATCACGAAGTTATATGTTTAGAAAATACATTTCTCGATCCATGGGTCGGACATTAGATAGTTTTTCTGTTGCACTCATGCTACTTTAGCCAGGAATACATGATATATTAATATATCTATAAATTTAAATTAAATTAATTGTTAAAAAAATATTACCACGAATTATTAAATTATAGAGTAGGTGTCAAAGTGTGACATCACTGGTCAGGGTAGGGTTTAAAGGAAATGTGACATAGGGGAAGGGAAGGGCCGAGAAATCTTAAAAATCGTATGAGTTAATATATGAATGACCCCAAAGAGTAAGCAAAATAAAATTTTATTTATCAATAAATCGACAACGACTTTATAATTAAATCGCCGCACTTAACAGTGTGTCAAACTTCAGATTCTAAATCAAAAGAACTGCAAAAGGGACGTTAAATTTTTTATGAATACTTATCAGTAAAGTAATTATATTTAGTGTGATGCAAAACTTTAACTTAAACAAGTTCCTATCCACTGAATAAATACCGTACATATTAAAAAAGTCATCAAAAAGACATGGAAACAAGTTCTTTCAACTGGGGAAAAGTAATTTCGCTTCTGTATTTATTATGCTTTCAAACTTTGAAACTTTCTTTTTCAGATCTTAATATTAATCAAGCGAAGTCTTAGAATAGGTATTTTTTGGGAAGAATCTGTCTGATTACATGTAAATCATTCGACGAAAGTTGGTCTTAATTCTTATGTTGTTTCAAAAACCACATCACTTGATTATTTCGGGTCCGATTGTGACACGTTTCACTTTAAAACTGTATTGCCATTAAAATTTCGCTGAAGACTGATTTTAAAATATTATTCTAAATAACTGTATAAGCATATTAAAATGTTAACCATTGAAAAATTAAAAAAAATATCTGTTAACAAATTTAACTCGTATGTGCTTTTTAGTATAGTTTGAGATAAATTTGAAAAAATTTAATAAACATTTATAAGTCTTTTCCTTAATTTATTATTTTTAAAGAAAACGCAGCTTGTTTGTTAATAGGTATACGAAAAACTATTAAAATTTATTAATTAGTACCATTTATTAAATATGTACCGTTGGACACTTATATGTAAGTTTGTATTGTCGTATTATTAAAAAAAATAGTACCTGTACTCTCCTATGGGACACTTTATTACTATAGCTGTCATAGAATTGTCGCTTCCGTAGACGAGAACTTCGTTTGTATGCGTTGAAGAAAGCATTCTGTTCTCGTCGAAACAATTACGAATAGTATACGACTCAACTTCGAAATAAAATGGTTACTTTTATGTATATTTCGACTTTACGTTTAGAAACGTTTAATTTTATGCCGACTTTCATCGAATACCCTTAACCCTTAGTAGGGACAGCAATTACCATAGTATTCAAGTTCGGAATCAATAAGATGGTTAAAACACGGTATTTACAGTTTTGTTTGATTTAATCCCTGTTTGTATTTTGCTATATCTAATATTTTACATAAATTCAAACAGCTTTGACTTTAATTAACACAAATGTTTAAACTAACATAATTAATTAAATTTGCTCATTGCAGAAAAGAAAGTCTAAATTGAATTTTAGAGATTGTTTTTTTTTACTCTTTTTTTATTATCGTTTCAGAAATATTTATACCTAATGATTTATGATAACTTATTGTAATAAGTAAAATAATGTAAGTACGCGATATATCTACTTCTACACATAATGAGTAAAGATTATTTCAGAAGTTTAGTTACGCAGTTCACCATTTACACTTCAACTCGTTTTTTAAGTGAGGCTATTTTCTCAGAACTGTTCCTCAAAACTAAAAAACTAACTAACTAGCATGTTTTTTGGGCATAATAAAAAATATACCAATGCATTATTAGCACACCCTCTATATTTTTTTAGATAATTGATTGTGATTGTATTATTAACGTTTGTCGTAAACATTTGTTTTTAATTTAAATTTGCGCTTGTAGGTCTGTATAAATAGTTCTTTTTCACATTTGGATTTTTTTATAAAAACTTAAAGCTTAATTAGTAGGTACCAATCACTTTTATTTATTATACGTAAAAATGCATTTGAAAAGTAGGTGAATGTACAGATTATTATAATACTTGATTTATTGTTTTATCGTAATATTATAACTTGTTTGCACCTCTGTCTTATTCTTAAAATAACAAAAATAGTTGCAATTCAATGAATTTTAGCTGTATGAAAATTGCAAATTCATTTTGACCCACTTAACATTTTTTAATGAAAGTTGTTGCATAAATTAATCTTAATTGTACAAAATAACTCTTGAGAATTAAATTAATTGTGATAAATTTGCTAGCGGAATAGGTGTAAGTACCCAATCTCAACGAAAACCGAAGAGAGTGTAATGTTAGAAAATGAATGTGCAAAGCCACATGTATTTCATTAGCTCTTCGTAATCTTTATCTTCATTAATTGTTATAACAGGTGATAAATACGAGGCAGTCTCTATGGAAAGCGGATACAAGAAATATATGATGCTGAAAATTCGCAGCGTGAGCGTTTCAGATTTCGGCTCATACAAATGCGTCGCCAAAAACTCTCTGGGGGAAACGGATGGTGTTATCAAATTGGAGGGTAGGTTATCATCGCGTTATTATTATTATTCCTAAATGTAAAGTTGTTTGCCATTAATGTCATTTCAGAAATTCCAGCCCCTACAACTATAAGAACAACCACGCATTTTCCAACCGTTTCCTCAAGGAAAAAAGGTAATCATGTATATTTTATATTTAATAATTTCTTTTTATTTGTTCAAGTTTAAGGCAAATTTTTGTTTGAATAACGCGTAATTAATGTAAGTGCTATACCGGAACGTACATGATAATTTACTTTTAAAATAAAATATTGCGAGGCATATTTTATGACAACTTCTTATTGCTTTATGCATATGTGATACCGTTGAAAGGTCACAGTAACTTTGAATGTTTAGGTAGAATGTGGGGTGGAGAGAGGCACGAACGCGGGGATTCTGATGAAAACCGGGTTGTCGGCGATAGAAGTAAAGAGCAAGGTGAGTTTTTAATAATTTTTAGTATTCCCTAGTAATCCCGCAATATTTTACGAACCTGCAGGAGAAGTATTTTGCCAGCGAGAAAACAAGTTTGTGTTTAAATTAGTAAATGCGAGAATATTTAAAACGATAATGCCACATTCAGATATTTTACACAAGTTTAGAATCACGTATTCTCCAATATTCATTGTTTGGGTGCAATTAAAATTCAACCGTGCTACTACCTTTACTGCATAATAGAAACACTTTGTCACCGATATAACAAACAACCCGTTAAGCTTATGGATAGCGCTTAGCCGTGAAATGATTATCAATATCACGGGGACGATGTGATTTAGATTGCAGTAGCCAATGTTATATATCGATAGGGAGATTATTAACTACTTCTGTTTATTTAATAGATTAAAATATTTACATTTTATCGAACAAGAATGTTTTGCCAATGGGAATACAAGACCTGTAAGCAGTTTTAAGCAAATAAAAACTTAATTGTTTAGAAGTAATTATTGTGCTACTTTTTTTTATTCGGGAATCGTTGACTTCTGATATAAAAATATTATTGGTACAATGATTTTATATTTTGCCGATCTTTATAAAAAAATCAAATCCCATATTTTTTATAGGCACATGTTTTTTATTTAGAGCTTTACTTACATTACGTTCTAAGTTATACTTCTTTGGCATAACTAAATTAAATATAACCATGTATTATGCTGCCCACCTTGCGTCGATGTTTAGCTAGACCAGTGGTTTCAAACTACAGTGGAACCTCGCATAACGAGCATAATGCGTTCCGGAGTCTTACTCGTAATGCGAAACACTCGTTAAGCGAAACAATTTTTACCATATAAATTGATATAAAATACGATAATGCGTTCCATGCCGAAAAAATACTAAAAATTGAAATATTCAGAAAAAAATACTCCAAAAAACGTTATGTATGGCATATGTTCAAAGAAAAATACATATAAATTGTTAAGAAGCCTGATTCATCTTCATCTTTTTTTAGTAACATACCTATTTCTTTTTTACTAGGAATCTGTTCAGACATTTGTTTTTGCCTACGCTTCAAAATTTGATAAAAATGAGACACCGCATTATCATTAAATAAATTTCTAAAGCGCATAGGCACTGCCTTATTAGGGTTATGCTTCTCAATGTACGAAGCTACAGTTTACCATGATTTCAGCATTTTGCCAGACGATTTTTGCTTTGTTGTTATGCGAAACCTCGCTCGTTGTGCGAAACATCACTCATTAAGCGAGTCATTTTTTTACAATTTATATTAATCGTTATGCGAAATACTCGTTATGCGAGGTGCTCGTTATATGAGGTTCCACTGTATATGTTACTGCACCTTCCTTAAAAAACTTCATTTTTGTGCCTTCCCACTGTACACCTATCCTTTGATTTACATGGTAGATAGATCCCGGAGAAAACAGTGTTAATCGAAATCATAATTTCTTGTGTGGGAAACCGTGTAAATCGGAATCAAAGCAAAATCTGCATAAATTGGAGAATTCCTTTTAGAAATTAATTTTTTTTTTATTTGCAAATTCTTTAGTGCATACTTTCTTAAAAAAAACAATACGACATATCTATGATATAAAAGTAGATACATATATCTATAATATAATAATTCAGAAAAAAATATAGGCACTATAAACTCTTATTTTACATTGAAATAAATGACTGAATTATGCACATTTTACTTGGTTTGGATGTATAGTTTTTTTGAGGAACCTAACTTTGCTGTAAAACAGGGTTTAGAAGTATTTTAGATGAATTACTTCTTGTATGTATAAAAATAGGAAGAATTATTTTTTTAGGCTATAATATCAGTGTCATCCAACAAATTGTCTTAAAAAACACATACCTATATTGTACAGTAAAAAAGTATTTTTGAAATAGTTTTCATCCTCGAAGATTTTTTTAATTTTCAATTTGTGTAAACCGTATAGGTATAAGCAAAATCCTGTAATATCGAGGTATAGGTGTAGTGTTTATTGTAAATTTTGATTAAAAGCCGAGTGTACAATTTGGTTCTTAGAAAATGTGGACCTCTCGCCTGAATGCGCGCATACGTTGTTTTATTTATATAATACTCTATTTTTCTTAAATCTAAAAAAAATTAATGTAAACAAATTAAATATATACGAGGATTTGCGCGTTAGAGCAAAAAGTGGCACATTTCCGAGCGAGGGAAGCATATGAAGATCGACAAGGAGGGGCGCGTTTCATTTTCCCGAGATCGGAAATTGCCACTTTGAGCTCAAATGTGCGCACTCAGTTTTAAGCATGATTGACAATAATTAATTTACTTTCTAAACATTTTTTATTAGGTAAGGGAGTGTACCCGGGTGTGAGACGGGTTTTGTTTATGAGCCAAATTTTGTTACTGGTTAAATAAAGTCGGGTGTTCTATTCATTGTTATAAAGGTAATGAAAATACACAACTTTTATCCGCAGAAAGTTTTGTGATTCCATTAACATGCAAAATTTTATGACCAATTTTCTAAGTGACAGTTTTTTGATAAGAAAAAAATTTGTATCTAGGTATGAGACACCTACAAAAATACATTAAAATTGTAAAATATAAAGTAAAAACCTCATATCTATTTCAAAATTATAATTTTTTATGTTTTCCATAATTTTTATTTATCACTTTCCTCTTCATAATCGTCGCAATGTTTGCATGTGTAGATGCTTGCACACGTGTTTGCGCACTTCAAAAGAACTGGCCCCTTGCAAATATTGCATTTGATGTTATTAACAGCGTTCAATTTGTTCGGCAACAACTTTATACTAATGATGTGTTTGGTTTGGAACCCTTGGATGGTGGTAATATGCTGTGTCTCACACCCAGACAATGACGACATTTTAAGAAGTAAAAAAAAATTGTTTTACAACCACATATCGGTCTAATCCAATATTGGATCGTAAAATATAAGAAAAACACTAAATGCTATAGGTAAATTGCTTATATTAAAAAATTTTGGCCGTCCAATAAAGGAGATATTCACCATCAAAAGTGGAACTTTTTGCATAGTTTATTGTACCAGTTAGATAAAAATTACACATCTTATATGATAACTTGAAAACTTTTTATATTTTTTTTTCAGACACAACTCATCTATAAAGAAGTTTATTAGGAATATTTTGAATTAAATAAATTAATTGTTGTCCGTTTTCTTGAAAAGATAAATATTTGTAAACTGTAGAAGTTTAAGCTTTGCTCTGTAAGTCGGGGGACTTGCGTGTCTTTAGTTTTAACTCATAAATAAGTAGTTGTGTGTATAGGTATACATGCAGTGTCTGTGCATAGAGTACGGTCTCTGAATAAAAATATTTAACACTAGATTATAAATATTAAAAATATTTTACGTTTACCCGTGCATTTTTTTTATGAATAGTGCTGTGTGGGAGAAACTACCGTAAGAATATTTGGTTCAAGGATTTATTTTCAAAATTATTTTTGTTCCGTTTAAGATTATCTTGTCATTACTTAACCAGACAAGGAAAGGATTACATACTTATTTATAGATAAAGCCATAGATTTATTTCTTGCTACGTTAAACCCAAAACTAAAACGGGTCATTCTCATTTTGCAAACTAAAATATGTAAGTATTTTAAACATTTATCGTAGTCACTAATTTCAATAACATATTTATATCAATTTCAATATCGCATTAAACTATGAAATTAAATAAACTTTAAAGTTTTCTGAGCAACGAAATGTTTATTCTTTAGGTGCGTATTTTTGGGTTTTAGCCAATAAACTAAAAATTATTTATGTAATATTAGGGTTTCTTGTCAACCCGATTGGTAATAATTTTACTTTTACATCACCCCGTATAAAGAGTGGTGTAAACATGAACTGATATATTTATTGCTTGTTATAAATCATTAAAAAAAAAACAACATAATATACCTATAACAACTACGTAAATAATGGTTTTAAATCTTTTTTTTGTTCCTTAAGCTAGTATCTATCATTGCAATTTTTTAAAGATAAACTAATGGTCTGCTGATTAAAATATGGGGGGGAATTTGAAATAGATAGCAATATAGGTACACTTTATTCAATTTTTTTATACGAACAATAGTGTTTTAAATTTTTATTTTAACGTAACTATCACTGCGCGACAAAAATATACATATCAAACTTAGGAGAATTGTAAGACTTGCATAACATTACGTATACCTATATTAGGCAAACGTATTATACAGCTGTGGATCTACGATTTTTCCAAGCCGGGGCAAAGACTTGTCGTTGGCACCCCTTCGCTCCAGCATTTGAGATGCTAGGTGCTTTAGTGAAACAAGCTTTTTTCAAACATATGAATTTGTAGCCACCGTAGATTGCTGCCTAGGTCAGGTACCCACGTTTTATTCCTCCTCTAGATCCGGGACTGATAATATATCTTAATAATGAAAATTAAGAGTTGAAAGACCAGTGTGTTTAATGTTGATTCATTAGAAGCATTAGTCTTTTTTATTTTTAATTGTGCTTATTATTATGAACCTACAATGTTGGAATATAATATATCTTGATCTGTGTTTTGTGACATTTTTATAAATGTAATTTGATATAAAACATTCATCTAAATTCAGCAGTAAAAAATCATTTTTTAATTAATATCATTTATAGAAGAATTCGACAACAATATTATAACTTAAGTGATTACAGTTTTCGATTGATATAATTTTCTGTAATAATAATAGTTGGGAATTCAATTGTAATATAGCATAGGTTAGACATTTTATTTAAATGTCTAAATTAAGTAAGTTATTTCTCTCGTAATAAAATCATAATTATATTTTATCTGGGCGATTTTGATTATTCTGTGTATTCATTTGAGATATAGACTATACTGCATTAATTTGCATATTTATAACTTACTATTCCTTTTCCACTGAGTCATTAAATTGTATATCTAGCCATATACAGTCGAACCTCCAGAAATCGGACTTCGATGAGACGAATTTTTGATAACTCGGACCTGTTTCCCTGGGACTTGCCTATTTCAAGGTTAATATTTTTATATCGATAACTTGAATGATTTTTAGTTTCCTTTCAACTTCGACTTATCGAGGTTCGACTATACTTACATTAGGAGTATGCTTTTAGTTTATTTATTATGCGTTAAAACTAAAATTAATTTTCTTCTTGAATAATACCTTCTGATGCATATATTTTATTAAACAATTAAAATTTGTAGAGTAATTATTTAATTTTAAAGTATTCGCAAATACCTCCGCAAACTGGTCAAAGTTATTACATAAGTTTTCATATTTCTGTAAAAAAATTCAATTTGAGAAATAAAATCAAAAATAACTTGTTAAGTAGCTGATATAATGATCGTAAAAATTTTCCGAAAAACGAAAAAATCTCATATTAAATAAATGGGAAAAATAAAGTGATTTTGGCGTAGTCTAAACAAATCGGAATTTTATTTTACGTGAATTATTGGATAAAGCAACATATTCTATAATCTCGTTAGTTATTAATTTTGCTTCATAACTTGAACTGATGGGTTTTTATTATACCTAAAATCTGAACAAAGATAAACCGTAAAAGTAAAAAGCTTCGTTCCGGATAGTGGCACTTTCAATATTTTTTGTTAGGTACACGGAGAAAAAAATATCGTTATAATAACCATACGTATCCTTATAATAGCTATCCGTTGGATAGTTTTCTTTCACAGGGATACGCCGTATAGCTAATTTAGCTATCCAGAGTTTCCTTATTGCGGATCGTTATAGTAACGATCGTATTACTGTTTTAGATATTCAAAAGATTCTTGTCATAGTGATTTAACGGATATGCACGGAGAACAAAATATTGTTATAATAACCATACGTATCCCTATTTTAGCTATTCAAATCCTCAAATTAACTATACAGTTACCTACACGACGGATACTGCACACGTTCACGAGAGCTTTTCGTTTGAACGCTTGAATGAAACAAATGAATCCTTATTATAAGTATACTATGGACAGCTGTTTAATCATACTATGAATTGTCAAATTGACTTATAAATATCGTTAAATTAGACATTCGAATCCTTGTCAGAACAATACGTCAATTGGGTATACGTTAGATAGTTATATTAAGGATATTTTTTTCTCCGTGTATTATACATGATATTATCTAGCTTTCACTTTTAAAAATGTTGAATGTTTTGCATTATCTGCACATAAACTAAGTTTTTGATACAACACTTAAAACTAGCAGCGATAATTCAAAAAAGGTACACTTAAGAAAACACAGGATTTAACTTTCAGTATACCTCATTATAATTAAAATAACTATAGACTTTTTTTCTGTACAAGCACAAAAGGTTTAATATTGTAGTTTTATATGGTTTTAATTCCGGATACACACTTTTCTTTGAATGCATTTTTAAAACGGAAAAATACGCACTTTAAATATTTATAAAAAGTTCACGTTATCTTAAAAAACAAAGGGAAGATATAGACAATAATTTGAAACTGCACGGTATAAGCTAGGAAAACCAGTACTCAATCACTATTTTGTCGTGTTGAACGAAATAAAGTTATAAAAATATTTCTATCTATTAAAATTTCTTTTTTTATTAAGGTTTTCACATATAAAATTAATAAAATTTTAAGTAACAAACCAACAGAAATTAATTTAATAAAATTAATATTTCAACATAATTACTCCGTTAACCCAAAATTCGGAAACAAAAAAAGAACAAGATAATAGGTAGTCAATCAGCATATACTCCAGTTCCCGATCATAAAAAGATATGGCAGTTTAAAATGTAATCTTTAATTATAATGTACATTATAAAAGATATATGTATTTGATCAATTATTTTAAATAAAATATAAAAAATTGCAAAATAAATTTTTATTACAAAAATTACACCAGGATTTAAAGTACGAAATAAAAATATATAAGTTGATCGAGTACTAATTTTAATTTAAAAAATGTTACCTGTACTAGATCATAGTTTTTATACAGTATTAGTAACATAAAAATGAAATTTATTTTATTTCATTGTAAAAATAGCTTATTAAAAACCATAAACATTAATACAACTGCACGCTTGAGGTAATAAACAACCGTTAAATATGGAAATATTTATGACGCATGTCTAAAGTGATCGGGTTTTAAATCTCAATTGGGCACTGAGTCTCTTACTTGATTTATAAATAGAATTTTAAAGAATACATTAAACGAATTATATGTGCCGATATTATAAATGAAAAGAAATATTTGATTAATTGAATATTTTTCTCTATTCTTCAAACTCGAGACATTGAGGATCCACTGTATCTATACCAAAAAATAATTGAACTAATGTTTATTTAGTAGTAAAATGCAAATATTTAATAATTACAATTAGAGCCATTCTGCTGATTGGTGAAAAAAACTAGGAAGATTGTATTTTCAACTTTGTTACCTAATTTACTGCAACAAACGCTTGCTACAGAGTTAAATATCTATCCACTAAACAAATATCCAAAATTAACTGCTAACCAGTTATATTATAATTTGTAATTGAAATAGTCATAAAAGTAAACTTGTCAAATAAAGTAAACAGTTTTATATTGATTTTTTCACTTAATGTTGTTTTAGGAGGTTTTAGTGATCTGTATTTTATTAGCTTTTATTAAAAAAATACTTATAATCTACTATAAATAAACAACTTCTTAAAAATTTGTTATTGTTTATTGCAGAATATGGATATGATGATGACTACACACTTCCTTCGATAGCCCCACCACCTTTACAAGAAGATCAGGAATCGTACAGTAACGCCTCGAAATTCTCATTTCATCAAGTTTATTTAATAGTTCTGGTTTTGAGTGTGATGGATATAAATATCAGGTGATTTCATATCTTTTAATTTCAATATCGGCGTCAATCATCAATTTTGTGATGACATTGACATATATCTAGTGCGAGGCTGATTTCGTACTGTAAATATGTAAAAAAAAGACTTATATATCATTTTACAAAGTGTACCATGTATATAATTTAGATTTGCAAGGCTATTTAGATCTATATAAATGCCTCCTAATAGTGCGTGATATTAAAATTGTATTAGATAAGAAAATTTATCAATAAAGATAAATACTCTCGACTGTAGCCACAAATGTTCTGTGCGCTAATTTCCTGATATATTTAATTTATAAATTGTAAAAAGTATGTTTTTATTTCAAATAAATAATTTAACCCGAAACAATATGTATTACAAATCTATTTTGGTGGAAGAATTGAAAATTTATTTTTTTACGTTTTATGCGTTTAACATTACAAAGAATATTGCGTTGCAATTTTCAAAAGGTTGACAATTTAATATATAAGTGTTTGAAGTATTATGGAAATGAAAATAAAGAACATTATATTTTAAGAAATACAATCAAGTTTATACAGGGTTTCTTATTTCCAATTCGCCGAGTCGACAATATAATTTAAACTTCTCAGGTAAGTGTAATATAAAAAAATATAAACAACGGTGGAAAATATTTACGTCTTCAATTATCTACTTATATAAAAAGTAATTAAATTTTCTAATAGAAATAACAATTTAAAAACTGAATTTATTAACTCGTTAATTAACTATTTAAAGAATTCTTGTTAAATTAAATAATTTGTTCTGAATCTGCACTTCGTTATTGCAATCTGATACAATCTGTACCAAACTGCCACAATGAAAATCAAGAATCTGTCATTTTATGGGAATGATTGAAAAGTGTCACATCTGCGTCTTTTAAAATACATGAGTCGCTTTTTTCATACGATTTTAATAAATAATAGAAACTATAAAATATTTATAATTTATTTCCACGATGGATAATACATATTATTTTATTAAAAATAAGAATAAATTGTAATACCTACTTATACAATTAACTTTCTGTGGTTGAACCAGTGACGGAATGAAAAAGGCAGGAGCTCTTAAACCCTTCAGAAAAAAACTGATAAAATAATATTTAAATAAGTGTTTGTAATTATTTAATAGAAGTTACTTAAATTATTTTTATTCACCCAACTGAACTCTATAAAAATTGTCAGTTTTTAAGCTACATTATGATTATTTATGTAATTTCCATATTAACTAAAGCCAATCTTTTTTTTTTAAATTTTGACAGATAACAGTTTACAGTTTAGTTATTAATTTTAGGTTTCATAAAACCAACGATTGGTTAAAGGCGCGCACAAAAACATATGTATGTTATGAAAATAGGGTCAGATTTATTATAGACGCAAAACACAATTTTTCTGATATAAAAAATATCACTTTATAAAACAAAATTATCAATAATTCTCAAACCAATTAGAAATAATAAAACTTGAATTCACATCGACTGATGTATTAGGAGTAAGTCATTTCTTTGAAGCTAGAATAATTCAAATCCAATTTATAAGTGTTTTTTGAGTATATTATTGAAATTCAATTTAAATAGGTTTGCTATGCAAAGTACAGGCTAGGTTTAGGGGAAAGCAAACGCCCGTTACACACGTGGCCAGGCAATATAGGAGGGCGACCGATTGGGATGATAAACGATTTATCTGTTAAGAAATATATGCAGTATCTGGTATTGCAGATTTTGTAGTCTTCCTAGTTTTTATATTATACAAAAGTGAAAAAATTACATTAAAAATAATGGCAAAACGTGGTTCATAATCGATAGTACACCTATCCTTAACGAATCTTTATTTTTTGTAATTAAAATTGGTAGAAGCAGTGTTGCCAAGCGTGTAAAATGATAGTACTATGTAATCTTCAAATTTTTAAATTACAATATTTTTTTAATATAGTATGTACAATGTAAGTACATATGGTGCTACTTACAGATCAGAAATATTACGAAGCATTAAGTGTTGTCAATTCGATCTATAAAATATTAAATTACGTTCCTTATTTTCCGTTAATTTCTAAAGCAGAATATTTCATAATATTTGGCGCTAATTGCATAATGACACCTAGCAGGAAAAAAAATTAAGAATATTTTGCTTTGCCGTTTTCCTTACTTCTAACACTATGCAACAATATACTTTTAATTTTCAGAAAATTTAAGAAGTTAATCGAAAAATATTTGTTTTCTGAAGTTAATGATTCGCCGTAAAAGAAATTAAAATAAACTCTATTAGAAGATTTATAACAGAAAGAGTTCACAGTATTCCCTCAAGCGGAGTCAATGTAACATGAATTTGCTGGTCCATTTCTCAATGTGACGCACGGTCTCCGCTAGCCGTTACAGATTCTCCACTGCACAGCCTCGTGGGCCAGTCCCACGTGGAAGATTATTAATAATTCACTGGGTAGGTCGCACGTAGCTTAGAACGAAGTCCATAAGAGGTGGTTGGTTATGTTCGTTTTGTTAGATGTCTATAAATGCGTCACACCGGTAAAATTACATTTTACGCGTAGTTTAATTAATCCGATTTTCCAAATCATCTATTTCGCATCATTTAAGGTAATCTGCATAGTGGCATCATTGCACTAAATAGCAAACTTTTGAAGACACTAGACCCTTAATTTTAATTTGCCCTTGGGATGTAATTCATTATTATGCATGAGCTCCTCGTTCCCTCAGTTGGGAACAGATTGAACTGCATACAGAACAGAAGTTTGGATAATGCATAGTTTTAACATCAAGTAACACCGTGAAATGGGAATGGTGCTCGCGAGCGTAGCGACCACTATAAACAACCTTTGCTTTACACATAATTATTGCTATAGTCTTTTGCAATTCGCCTCATAAAATATTCAAAGAAGTTAGGTGGCGGACGTGCATGCATGTAGAAATGGATACCAAGGCCCTACCGATTACCTGCGCCATTAGACCGCACACATTTATCACAGAGCCCACTTCTGAATTTGAAAACACCCAGGACTTAAATGACCATTACCCGTGCTCTACTTGGCGAGACACTGATGCATGGCTTTCGTCCTTCACTTGGCTGTCGCTTAGCATCTTATTATTTATATTTCATATACCATAACGTTTTTAGCTTTCATTTTAATATCAAAATTCAAAACAATAATTGATTTTGCAAAAATTTATATATTGTAAAAGTTCCTCGAGTGAATTATTACTATTGAGAGAGAGCAAGACAAAATTAAGATATTAAAATAGTCGATTACTGTCAATTACTGATTATGTGTCAATTATTGGTGCTTTTTCCTATGTATGAAATATTTTTGTAATGAAATTGCAATTTTAGTTCAGTTTGCTTTTCGAACTTTGAATTGCTTTGTATTTTCATTTATGCTCAAAAGGAAATGAGAGATTGTTCATTTGTATACTTAAGTCAAATTTTTAATTGGTTATCTTTTTATTGTAATATGAAATCTTCGTTTTGTTGTAAACAAAATTTATTGTAAAAATAAAATGAGAAGAACCATGTTTAAAAATAATATTTCAAATGTAAAATACGTTTTGAAGTAACAGCCAATTTATCGAAATAATTTAAAGATACTACAATACTTATTCTTGTTTCATTTGCCATATGCTTCGAAAATATGGTCGATTTAATTTTTAGAAATTTTAATCTGCTTATCTTAAACAATGCTTATCCGTACCTTGGAAAACATGCTTGGACTAAATAGGTACAATCGGATTCACAAAAGTATGGATGCACGTCATCTATATGCTGTCCAATTATAGACACTCGTTGTTTATTTTCGATACGTGTTAGAGGAATATAACTTTTTCATTTTTACATCTATGTAAGTACCAAGTGTGATACAGATAGAACAAAAAAAATCAGTCTTAGAATGAGTATGACACGTATTAACTAACGTAGTGTAGTTATATGAAGCAGACGAATATTATTGATGACGTGTATCCATACTTTCACGAATCTGGCTATATACTTATATACGTAGTATGTAGGTGCCTAAGAGAATTAAAAATTGGATTATGTAAATTGATTAGGTATTTGAGAAATATAATTCTTCTGTATTTTGGCCCATTAAGATAGGTGTTCCGCGAGAGTCGGAGCAAAAAATTTATTAAATAAAATATAGTGCAATCAATTAGAATTTTTAATACCATAATTTAAATTATATTGTCAGGTCTTTTATTAGTCAGCTGTTTTATAATCAAGGAAGCGCACTGATTTTACTTATACTAGGGTGCTGGATATGTAGCTACAGCACTGTTGTCATGACTATCATTTCAGTTTACAAAATAGTGTAGTACGCATTATGATGTTGAGAGTATTTCTGTATAAATGAGAGCTTTCTGCTAAGTACTATAAATGTTTGAATAAAAATAAACAAAACACAAATAAAAGTACCGTTTCTTCGGTGATCAATTCATGTCGGACTCTATTCAACTTAAATTTCCACTGTGACGTAGCACTCTATTAATTGATTTTACAGTTTTTACAGCTTTTTGCACATTGACGCAAATTAGGCTTCTAAACCACATTATTTTAAAGCATTGCTTTTTGACATTCTTTTCTATAAAGCAATTTAGTTCAGGTTGCTGTTTTGTCATGAGTTGATTAGCTTTTTTACGATTTTTTAAATATTTTGTTAATATAATCATGATAAACCCTGTCAAGCTAGAAGAACTTTTTGATTGTGCTGCTTAGTATTATTGTACTATAAATTCAGCTGAAGTGGTACGTAAATTAGAAAAATTAAATAAAATAATTAACTGGCAATAGAGTTAAAGCAATTTATTCCATGTTTTGTGAGACAAGTTTAATTAAAGACGCTTATAGTAAAATAGCCTGATCACCCTATAGTTATGACCTCAATACTCACGATTTTGATTCCTGCGTAGTCATGACAAACTATGTATTTAAAAGTTCTAAAAAATATTAAATAAGCTTGAAGTTATGTATTGAAAACTTGGTCGAATCCTTTATTAAAGACTAACTGCCTAATAATTGATACTTTTTGTGAAAGAATTAAATTCTTCATGATGGCACTCACTTTGAAAGTCTAATATGTTACCTATTAGATTAATAAATAATTTTGAATACAAAATATATAGTCGCTGAGATATTAATTTTTAATCAACTGCATAACCTAGCCGAAAACCCTGTAAATTGTGCAGTGGCCTGATTATGTAGTAATATATTAAAAAAAACAAATAAAAAAATAAACTAAAACATTTAAAATAAATTTTTATAGTAGGTATACTATTTCCTTCAGACTAGGTAATTGAATTTTATAATAACTTCTTTATTATAAATGTTTTTATTACTTGTTATATTTAATGTGTTCTATGTTTCAATAAATATTTATTTTAGTAATAGTATAATGGTTGACAAATTTTGGATTAATTTTATAAAATTTGTTATTTTATTTTAAAAGCACTTTCTATTACGTTGTCAACGTTAGTTTTGGTTAAATTAGAGAGATGTATGATATATGAAAACTTTATTATGTGAGTCTCTACAACAAAAACTACAAAGTTTCATAATTACACTTATATTATAATTAATAGTAATAGATAGTTCTTTCAAGTAGAAACTATTAATATATGGTACTCAAATGTAGGTATGCACTGCAACATGTGCATTAGGTAGATATTCCTACATTTTTTTTCATTGGAGTAGGTAAATACATAGGTGCATCTATCTTTCTATTTTCGTGGAGTATTTATTGCATATTGATAATTTTTATGTAAATACAATCTAAGAGTAGAAAAAAAAATATTATTCATGGAACTATTAATAAGGCACCACAGTATCTCTTTGATTATACATATTTTACACTGTACATCCATTCTTATATAGAGGATGCGGTATTAAAAAAACAGAGATCCTTCCTTATCTGAAGTCGTTATAAAAGTGCAAGTTTTTATATTTTATCATTCAATTTGTAAATTTTTCTAATACCGTAATTGAAATGCAGATAATAAATGCATAGGAACCTCTTAACATGGTATAAATTGTAGTTTTTGAATGATTCTTTACGTTTATTAGTACTGTAATATATGTGATTTAAAATGGGCAACAATATGATTATCAAATTAGAGAATGGGGAGATAGATCCAAATAACATCTTGTTTTCAGATAAACTTATTTCCAATTGAATGAATACTTATGTGAATAAACAAAATATGCGACACTGGGGAATGAATCCCCATATTTGGATATTGTTGCTCCGCTTCATACTTAAAGAGGGACAGTTTAGGCTGCGCTATGTGGCAAATGTGTGAGTGGACCCTTTTTCATTCAAGAAAACGTTACAGGGCATATTTATAAAGAGTTTTTTCCAAAAATTGTAAGATTGTGGATGCGTAACACCTACTGGTTTATGCGAGATGGAGTACGGCCACACCGCACTAGAGATTTTTTTGCACTAATAAAGATAGGGTAGGTATATAAACATTGTCCCCAGAGTTTAAGCAACTTCAATTAGACAATTAAAAATAAGTTTGAGGTTATCGAAAAAGATGTTCTTTCAAACGCAATATAAGAATTTTGTTCTACGTTCAACCATATAGTTGCATCATAGGTGGTCACTTTGAACACCTTATTCATTAAATGTACACTATTAGACTTCAAAATTATTAAAATCTCTGGTTTTAATTCGCTCGTTTTAAAGATCAAGCTGTCTTTACTTCCCAACACCTTTTGTGGGCCACGCTGTATGCAATAATTCATTTTAATGACTACTCGTTAGATATTGTAACAAGTTCTAATTTATAAAATTGCATTTTGCGAATATTTGCAGTAAGTATTCATTATGATAAACAATTTGAAAATTAAAATTCATTAATTCTGTTTTCATTGAAAAAAATAATAATATGTTTCTTCATCTTACTTAGGTTTAATTTTATGATTTCTAATTTTATTCAAGTTCACTTCGCTGCATTAATTGCTAAAAATGAGCTAAAAACGAATGAAGCGGAGTAGGTTAAAGTTAAAAAGTGTTTCTAATAAATCTTAATTGTGTAATATAATTGCGTGCAGCAGAACGAGACCTTCTTAAATTTGTTTTAATTATTATTAAACTAAAAAATAGAAATTTAATATAGCAGGAAAAAATTAAAAAATAAATACTTTATGGTTTTTAAATTAAAATTGCAAACAGATTAATAAATAACAATTTTCTTTATGGATAATACCTACATTGTTATTACTACCTAGCCCAGTCAGTATACTGCGATATTTTAATATAATAAACTTATTGAATAGACAGGGTTAACCGTAAATAAATACTGACATTTAACCAATTCACGCGAAACTCCACAAATCAAGCTTACATAAAATAGGTCTTAAATCTTGCAAATTTGCCAAAAAATGCATTTTAATTTTACAAAAAATTACATCATAGCATCGTTTTTATACGATTCTTTAAGAAAATGAGTTCTTTCAATATCTGCTTTATCGCAAAGGCCATTGCCGGATTAACATGCAAAACTTCCTTTGAAGATATTTAGCAGATTTTTTTTTTGGTGATGTATCTTAGTATTAGTAACAATTGTAGAAAATTTTAAGCTCCAGGCCCTTAAGGTTTTTAAATAAAAAATACTTATTTTTAGACAATATCTTTTTTCTCTAAAACCACTTGACCGATCTAGCTGTGCTTTGGATATATTATAGATATATGGTATATTTAGTCTATTGGGTAAAAAAAAATAATTTTGAATATTTAAAAAAAATGTATTTAATTTAATTACTCAAAAGAACATTTTTGATATTTCTGAATTAGAAACACCCACTATTTTTACACAAGTAATTGCCTATTTACTAAGAGTTCTTTTATGTACTATATACAATTATACATATGTAGAAAACTAAGAATTTTTTTTATATTTTTGATTAAAATATTTTAGTAGTTTAAGTAATAAAAACGAGAAAAACTACCAATTTTGACCAAAATTGGCGTACATCAATTGGTTATAACTATTTAATAAAGATACACAGTAAAAAAATTTTTGGACTCAGTGTGGTGTAAATGGTTCAGTGTAAAAATTTTTAACACGGGCGGTGTAAAAATCGCACTAAGTGAAGTGTAAAATTCTGAACGGTGTGAATCCTGAATTTTACAACATCCTGCGTGTAAATGCAGTTCATGATAATTGATTGTAAATATATTTTCATAGACTAGAAACCACTAATAGTATTTTAATTGGTAAAATTATAAATAATAACACGGAATTACACCGTGTAAAATTTACTCAAGTGAAAATTTTACACAAAGGAAATTTTACACCAAAATTTTACACTTACACGGCGGGGTAAAAGTCGGCGGGTCCAACTTTACATCAAAATTTTTTACAGTGTATATATGAAAAAAATAAAATTGTTACGATAATTTAACAAGCTTTCTGGTTCGATTGGTAGAAAAATAAATTCATTATCTTTATTTTTGAAATCACAGCAACGGTTAGAAGTTTAGTTTGTTTTATGCTTTATTAATTTTTTTGCGTAAAATACGTTGATTATTCAAAAATCAAAAATTGTTACGTTTTAAAGATATATGCCCTCTATCTATACAAAAATTTTCAATTTTTTATCCCCAAAAATACGGCAAAAGGACGGAAACGCAGTTCGCATTTAAAATACATTGGACGAAATTTGGTAGTCTACAGCCTTAAAAGTGCACAGAGTTGGATCTCTGTACATATACAGTTTTATCACTAAACAATCCTAAAGTCATTTTTATCGATTTTTTGCATTTTTCTTATAAACAATTAGACTTTCCGTAGAAACCCAAATGACAAATTTGGATGAAATTAAATTTTTACGGAAAAGTTGCAATAGTCTAAGCTGTAAAGCTATTAGTTTATCAAATAAGAAGATTAAAACGTATGAAAAGTTAAAATATCTTTGTGTTATCGAGCTTATCTTATTAAAAATTCTATATTAAATTTTCAAATTAGCGTTCATTGCACATTATACTGGTTTCTAATAATAAAGCGACTGAAAGAAAATCTTAATCTATTCACGCTGTACATAAAAAAGTTAAATCAAAACTAATTTATACATTTAATAAAATGGTTGAAGAATTTTTGTCTGTACGCGCACACTAATCTCCACAATAATTAATCCAATTTGAATACGATTGTCAGTGATATATTGGGATAAAACTGGGCTAACATTTAGTGTTGTTTCATTTAAATCGGTAGACAAATAAAAATATATCAATATGTAAATACGTGGGGCGGTGTTTATAAGGATAAGTAGTGCAATTTAAGAAAATCAAAAAATATTATATTATATTGGTAGCTGTCAAAATGATATATGGGTCAATAATTGATAATCGGCCGAAACACATTTCCAGCATTTTTCTATAATTTTAATATAATATTTAAACTTAATAGTATTTTTATATTGTAGAACAATATTTTATTTATATGTGTACACACTTTGGTAAGTTTATGCTTCGTTTATAATTATCAAAAAAATTACAGAAGTACTAAACGTCATATATCCTGTTAGGAGAATTGTCAATTTTGTGCAAATTTGTGATTATGAATTAAAGATTTAATAATAAATTACAAAGACTTGACTATTTTTACATTATATAGATATATACCTAAAACTATTTTACATTTTATTTAGAATCGTATGATTTTGAATACGTGAATTTTTATTTTAAATCAAGGAGAATCGTTAACGCGTCATTAGCCTGCCGAAGTTTAAATTTGAATTTTCCACGTTTTAAATTAATGCGGCAAAAGACTGAGATGCGCATATAGCTAGACGCGGTATCCATGATTATGATTGGTGAAGAGGAAAGCGCTATGTCGGCAGTTGGTCCGGTGTTGTAGACAAATGTGACGTATTTGGCTTGTGTTTCAGACACTTCGTCATTAGCCTGTCAATCTATTAAGAGTGAAAATGTAAGGAAATAATTCTGTTTTTTTTGTACTAAATCATCATGTCTAGCGGTATAGTTCATATTACCTTATGATTTTATTTCTATTTTTGATATTATAGTGTATATAAATTATAATGTGCGTTTTCGTCATTTTCCTGTCGTCATTAGCCTGTCATTTTCGTAACAGAATAATGACGCTGTAGGCAGGAAAATGACTAAGGCTTTATATATATATTCATGTATATGTTATTTATACACCTCCGAAAATTTTCGGCCGATTATCAAATATTGACCCATATGTATTAAACCTAAACATTTAAAAATACCCCTGCCAAGCTGGGGCAAGTCAGCTTGTAAATAATAATATAAATATTTCAAAGATAACACACTTTTCATACTGTCGAATTTTTCTTCGCTGTGTACATGCACTATTAGCTTGAACAGGCGGCTTTACTGAATCATTTTTGTTAGCTGAGCGCTTACATCTTCCGTCATCTAATGACGGGTTTACTACTTTATATCTGTTTGACCAGTGCGCGCAACGTTCGTTGTGAATTAAAATTTCATTCCTAACGAACCAAAAACGTAAAATTTCAAAAAGTCTAAAATTGTTATAATATAAACTAGAAAACTTGCTACTGAAGCGTGTTGAGCTCAAAATATTGCAAATGATTTTCTTTATAACCTCTTAGAAACTTTGCACCGACTGCTAACACTGTGTATGAAGTATAAAAATGAAAAAATAAATTGATAAATTGCCATAAAATTTACTAGTATAGTAAAATTATCAATAGTTGGTTACCTTAAACAGGTCTAGCATAATAACAATACTCAGCATCACTCAATCTTCGGAAACTGTCATTCGACTAATATTTAGACCTTCACTTTGATTGAATTCTGCTGCCAGATCCACAGCTGAGAGAATCGGATCCGCTTTGGAGCGACGAACAATGCGTGTATCCAGCCGGGAAGAAGTAACACGTGGTCTACCAGTTCTTTTATCATTCTCAACAGAATTTCTCTGATCAAACCTTTGAATAATTCTTGAGACAGTACGACCTGGCATCTTTAGAATTCGTGAAATGGCAGCTGCCTTCATGCCAGAGTTTTCATATCTATAATTGCTTTCCGAATGGCTGGAGAAGTTTCAACCCTTGGCATTGTTACAACTTGGTCAATTGTTACTGAACACAAAAAATAACCCAAATATTCAAGAAAAACCAATAATGTGACGGCGCGGAATATGTAAAAAATGACTATTGCAGTAGAAATGGAACATAACCTAAAATACTGTATCTGCGCAACAGTTAACTATTAATAATATTTTCCAACATCAAACTGTACAATATACTGAAATTTGAAGTAAATTGGCCGAGATTGCAAAAAGTTATGCGTGAAAAACGGTTTCGGCACTCACTTTTGGGCGCTACTGTATATATATATATTTAGAATCGTATGATTTTGAATACGTGAATTTTTATTTTAAATCAAGGAGAATCGTTAACGCGTCATTAGCCTGCCGAAGTTTAAATTTGAATTTTCCACGTTTTAAATTAATGCGGCAAAAGACTGAGATGCGCATATAGCTAGACGCGGTATCCATGATTATGATTGGTGAAGAGGAAAGCGCTATGTCGGCAGTTGGTCCGGTGTTGTAGACAAATGTGACGTATTTGGCTTGTGTTTCAGACACTTCGTCATTAGCCTGTCAATCTATTAAGAGTGAAAATGTAAGGAAATAATTCTGTTTTTTTGTACTAAATCATCATGTCTAGCGGTATAGTTCATATTACCTTATGATTTTATTTCTATTTTTGATATTATAGTGTATATAAATTATAATGTGCGTTTTCGTCATTTTCCTGTCGTCATTAGCCTGTCATTTTCGTAACAGAATAATGACGCTGTAGGCAGGAAAATGACTAAGGCTTTATATATATATTCATGTATATGTTATTTATACACCTCCGAAAATTTTCGGCCGATTATCAAATATTGA
Source organism: Sinopyrophorus schimmeli (assembly GCA_036325965.1). NCBI lineage: Eukaryota > Metazoa > Arthropoda > Insecta > Coleoptera > Elateridae > Sinopyrophorus > Sinopyrophorus schimmeli. The sequence goes on from JARFIZ010000001.1 coordinate 6,336,252, forward strand.
CCCATATGTATTAAACCTAAACATTTAAAAATACCCCTGCCAAGCTGGGGCAGGTCAGCTTGTAAATAATAATATAAATATTTCAAAGATAACACACTTTTCATACTGTCGAATTTTTCTTCGCTGTGTACATGCACTATTAGCTTGAACAGGCGGCTTTACTGAATCATTTTTGTTAGCTGAGCGCTTACATCTTCCGTCATCTAATGACGGGTTTACTACTTTATATCTGTTTGACCAGTGCGCGCAACGTCCGTTGTGAACTAAAATTTCATTCCTAACGAACCAAAAACGTAAAATTTCAAAAAGTCTAAAATTGTTATAATATAAACTAGAAAACTTGCTACTGAAGCGTGTTGAGCTCAAAATATTGCAAATGATTTTCTTTATAACCTCTTAGAAACTTTGCACCGAGCTGTCTAACACTGTGTATGAAGTATATAAAATGAAAAAAATAAATTGAATTATAAAATATTGCATCAAAATTATAAGCATAGTAATAAGATAAAATTTATCAATACGTTGGTTACCTTAATACACGGTGTTCTCAATAATAAAATATACGCATTAGTAAATAATTATTTTCAATACATAATTTTATTGTATATGCAATTATTACAACAAAGATTAAACTCTGGGTTTGGTTTCAGTTTAACTCTGGACCTGTAATAAATCTGGCGACCACAACACGGTTAGCTAGCTGTAAGCCAATTTATTTATGTTGGGCACCATTTCTATTTATTTGTAACTTTGGTTTGCTTTACGAGAAATTTGTTACCGTTATCTATTGACGTCTACTCATTTGTCTTTATACCGAATTAACAATGCTTACTATATAGGAAATCTTTTACGGTACAAATTTAATACTACATCCCTTCATAAATAATATTACTACAGGACAATAATTTCAACCTTTCAACATAACACTATTGTTAAAACAAAATCTATGTTTTATGTAAGATGTACATCTGCCTACACATAAATAAAACTATTTTATGGATTGAAAAGATTATACTTTTAAATAAAACGCCCATGTTTGAATTTGATAAGTAACAATAATATTTTAAACAGATAATTAAAATTATAATATCCTTTAGAAAGTAGAATGAACGATTTTAAATTTCAATTTATTTAATTACATAAAAAATATTTAAAGTGACAATTAACTATATCAGATCAAAGTAAAATAAAACCTAAGCGTGTTAGATCTGTATTTGCGTAACTCAATCCTTTTGAGATTTTTTTACTGTAGAGTTTTTTATTATTATCGTAAATTTAAAAAACAACATTAGATTCAAATCTAAGCTATTCCAGGCAGCTGTTTTCCAGACAATCAATCATTATTCTTTTCTAAGGTTAACAACTAAACTTACAAATTTTCTTAATGGTATTGCCTTAAAATGTATTGTCTACAAAGAAACTGCGACAAAGAGCTGTTCTCTACACAGCACAGCATCTGCAAGATCAATCCATTTAACAAAGAATGATAAAAAAGAGCTGTTTGTCATTGGCGTATATTGCTTTATTCCATTAAAAAGATCAGTTTCAAGATTGTAGCTTGCAGTTAGAAATGCCCTAGATCATTGTTCCTTTTTGTGGTCTTTAAAAGATGTTTAGAAAGTTCTGTGAAAATTTTAGTAATACAGTCAACTCGCGTTATAACGAATTTCAAGGGACCCACGAAAAAGTTAGTTATATCGAAAGTTCGTTATATCGAAATTCCTTATTATAAAAGCATAAATTAACAAATTTTTACTTTGTTTAGAGATATAGAATTAATCAATCCAAAACACCACAAATTCGTTGTCGTTTATTAAAATAACCAATATAACGCAGAAATGTAAAAAAAAAATAATAAAACAATAGAAAACAACAATAAAAAAAACAATAGAAATAATACAAATAGAAACACGTATAATCTAAAAAAAAACTCCGTAATTTTAGTTTGTATGCAGGTGACTGTACGTGTCCGTTCAATTGCGTTCTCCAGATTTAAGATACTTGAGAATACACTGTCGTCAAGGTCATGGCTTTGCAAGTAATTGATAATTGATAGTGTTATGTTTGCATTTCTTTAAGATAAAAAAATCAAAAATTGTGTAGAAACACATTATATAAATTATATAACATACCTACAGTACTTACTTTTTTAACAAAAATTATTAGACTTTGGTCAAGAAAACTTCGTTATATCGAGGGGACCAAAACCCATTAAAATTTTCGTTATAAAGCGAGATTTTCAAGGGACCGGCGGTTTCTTTCTTTATATCGAGATTTTCGTTATATCGAACTTCGTTATAACGCGAGTTGACTGTACCATATAACTAAAAACTTTCAAGTTTTGTAGTTAATCAACCTTAAACCTGTTTATTTTCTTAAACGTACATATAACAACTTGCAAAATATTAACATGGAAATTTTTAAAACAGATATGTTTCATTATTTTATTTTCTATTTTATTTTTATGTATTTTATAATCAAAATTGGTAATCATTAAGAAATATACCTCCACATAGAATATTTCAACGTGTGTTTTGATTTTTATTATAAAAAATTTTGCTTACATTGCGATAGTTTGAGTGTACGTAACTGACAATTTTATAGACTGGAGGTCGTGTGTTTTACATTCATACTTTCAACACTCCTGTTAAACCTAAAACTACCTAATGAACCTGAATATAAAGAAGCTGTTCCAATAAATCATAAAAAATATGATGCAAAAAGTTATGCGTCCTAGCGGGAAGAATTTGAATTTCTAATATTTTATATCACAGAAAATATATATAAGGAAAAGTAAAACTGATTAGTATTTTACTTGTTCATTTTTTTTTAAGTTTTTGTGCTAGCCTAATGATACACATAATGTTTATTCATTTTGATGTTTATTATTATGATCGAATTTTAATTGTAAATATTTTGAAGTACTTGATGTGTAGACGATTTTCTTTTATAACATAATTTTGCTAATTCTACAATGAAATGGGATATCAATTGTATGAAATATCTTTTATAGTTAAAGACAATTAGCTATTAATTTGATAAGAGCGAGTTAATTATTTAATTACAGCATTTGATTAAAAATAGTTTGTACAGATCAACGAAGCAAAACTGAAATATCTTATTTACTTGAGTACCTACGTTGTTATCATTATTATCTGATTCATTTGGTAGTGAAACTTCTCACATATAATTTTTCCAACTGCTAGAATGAGCTTTAGTAATTTAATGAAACTATAAATTAATTTACAGACTACAAAAAACACTTTCTAAGAAAAACATTAACAGAATGTCAATTTGTTGATAGGGATTCGCAAATGTAACCTGTCTCGCAGATTATAAGAAAACCATTACTCAGAAACTCCCTGAGGACTTGGCGTTAGCTGTCACTTGTTAAACGACCAACTCTGAACAAGATATTAGACTTGAAACATATTTTTTTGACTTCCAATATTAAAAAACAGTTACATATTAAATATATTATAATAGTATGTAGAGTTTTACTACTTATATGTTTATTGCTTTACACTTTTTTTACATCAGCACTTTCTTTCAAGATATAATTTAATGCTGAAATAAGTTTTTTCCGAACATATAAATTTAAAAGTTGAGTTTCGCATAAAAATTGATTTTACCATCCACATTTTAATAAAACGGATTGACACTTGGTATCTAACGTTTTAAAATCAAAATTTCTGTTTTTTTTTAAGACAATAAAGAAGTATAATTGTCATCCAGGTTTAGTATTGCTCTTTTGCATTATCTAACACTCATTGGAGAAAAATAACGTTTATAAACTTTTTAAATAAGTACTTATGTATTTCAAGATCGGAATAAGCTTTTTTGTAAATAATTAAAGGACCATACAGCATTTAAATCATAAATTATTACTGCCCATACGTTTTTTCAAAATTTACTTGACGATGTGCGTGTATAGTGGTTTTTAAATTTTTATAAGTTATAAATATTTGTTAGCTCTTTAAGAGTAAATGTGACTTTACTTAAAAAAACAAAACCAATGTGCAAAAATTATATTTCTTTAGATTATTTCTTGGCAGAGCCAATTTCAAAATATAACTTTGCTAGGAAGTCTTGTGGTTGAAATGCTACGCTTTTGCTACATAGTACCGGCAAAGTGTGTTTCTTCAGTCCTTTGAATATTAATTTTTCAAAAATCAATATCTGTTAATTTTTTTTATAAAATTCTCTGAAATACATTATAACTAACACGCTCTCTATCAAAAGCGTGATAACAGATAAATTAAAAAAAAAAAAATAAGTAATTAATTTTCAACCGCTAAGTTATCCGTTTTCGTAGAAATATTAATAAAATATTCCGTTTCATAAAATTATTTATATTTATATTATCCATCAGTATAAAAAAAATTGTTTAATTAAAAATAATTCTACAAAACATGTTTGCGTATTATAGGAATCAGCGAATGTTAAGTAGAACACCCTGTACATTTCTTAATTTTATTCCTCTACCAATCGTTACTGTTTACCGTATTCATCTAATTACAGTAAACGAAATGTATTAATGTATATTTAATATAAGCATTTATTAGTAAGAAAGTGTACCCGGGTATGAGACGGGTTTTGTTTATGAGCCAAATTTTTTTACTGGTTAAATAAAGTCGGGTGTTCTATTCATTGTTGGAAAGGTAATGAAAATACACAACTTTTATCCGCAGAAAGTTTTGTGATTCCATTAACATGCAAAATTTTATGACCAATTTTCTAAGTGACAGTTTTTTGATAAGAAAAAAATTTGTATCTAGGTATGAGACACCTACAAAAATACATTAAAAATTGTAAAATATAAAGTAAAAACCTCATATCTATTTCAAAATTATAATTTTTTATGCTTTCCATAATTTTTATTTGTTACTTTCCTCTTCATAATCGTCGCAATGTTTGCATGTGTAGATGCTTGCACACGTGTTTGCGCACTTCAAAAGAACTGGCCCCTTGCAAATATTGCATTTGATGTTATTAACAGCGTTCAATTTGTTCGGCAACAACTTTATACTAATGATGTGTTTGCTTTGTAACCCTTGGATGGTGGTAATATGCTGTGTCTCACACCCAGACAATGACGACATTTTAAGAAAAAAAAATTGTTTTCCAACCACATATTGGCCTAATCCAATATTGGATCGTAAAATATAAGAAAAACACTAAATGCTATAGGTAAATTGCTTATATTAAAAAATTTTGGCCGTCCAATAAAAGAGATATTCACCATCAAAAGTGGAATTTACATGACTAAAATAACATTTTAAAAAAAATGAAAAACGTTTTTAACCTGCAATTTTACATACGATGTTTGCAGTTGATATAAGCAATGCGTCGATTCATTTCAGTGTTAGTACAAAAACTGACTGATGACCAAAGAAGTACTTGACAGTAATCAGATCGGCCATATTGACATTGCATAATGAAAATAATTGACTGGCTCATATCTGGAGCCTGTCTCATACCCGGGAACACTCCCCTACCTAAGTAATATTGAATTTAGGGAATAAAAGCCTAATACTGAACTCTATCAAATGATTTCCCTTTTAAGTCTATTGTCAAAAGTTAATATCTGTTAAAATTCGCTTGTACAGTAGGAGTTGTATTAAGCCACCGTTAAAATCTACAGAATTTTCCAGTTGATAAACCGTTTTAAAGTGTTAGCTTGAAAATTATTTGTCTTAAAGCTTAATAAAGCAGAATTTTAGATTTTAGAACGTGTAAACAATTAGTCAAGAAACGCTAATACGCAAATGTTTATAGGCAAAGAATATTGAAAACCAAATAATGTTGTATTTAACGTAAAATATCTTATTCTCTATATGGTGCAGCGTATTAGTAATTAACATTTCCGTCCTCAATTTATTTTTATGAAGTTGCCGGAGGGTAACTTTAATAAGTGAAGAGAAAGGAAAAACAGAGTAAATATCTGTTTGTGTTAATAGTGTTTATTTTCCATTCGCTAACATCCCTTTGCTAAGTTCTGGATAAACACGAGATGAGCCTGCGGCGATAATTAAAGGTTTGTGATAATTACAAGTTCCTTAGAAGGCAGAGTTCTGAGACTGCGTCTAACAAAGACAATTAGAAAAATTGTTTACATATTCCGTTCATTAATAAAGACGGTACTGAATGGCGAGTTAAGCGTGACGTGTGTAACTAAATAACCGCTCTAAGTAGCTTAAACAACAGCAGCTCTCGGTGGTCTGAGATTTCTCAGTGGCACGCCATCACTTTGCCTTGTGAACTGCTTTCATCCATTATACAAGCCAGACAATTTATTTTCCTTAGTTCAAACAGAAGATCTTGAATATTACATTTTGCTTCTATTCTAACGCCCTTCGTTTGCAGTATTATGTACTGCCCGTACATTCGACGGGTAAGTAACCAAAAGAGATAATCTTGGAGAAAAAATCGCATTAGGTGGTGAGTGCGTGCTTTATAAAGGTGGTAGGTGGTAACGAATATTTAGGATGGGCGACGACTTCTGAACATGTCGAATACAAAATCGTATACAATCCCGCGAGGAAAGCGACAAGGAAGTTTACTTTTCCAGCCACGTCGCGATTCTATTGTTGTGAAACGTGTGTCGCGGCGGATTCTCGCGTTGTGACAGCTGACTGCGCGCCCTGCGGGAGTGGATGATTTGTGGTGGATAATAGACGGGTGCATGGTGGTCTCTGACAGGTTACAATATCCGTACGTCATCCTACTCTGATGAACATCCAACTGGACCTTTAACGATTTAATAGCGACCTGATTCGATGTCACAGCAATCTGGTCACCTTGCTTTCTTTTGAGCTTCCTGTGCGACAGAAATAATGCGATTCTATTGAAAATAATGGTAGCGATGTTTGATATATTGCGAATCTCGAGAGATATAAGGGGATAAGAAGTATAGGCAATAGTTTCGAAGATAGAGGTTGTAAATCACGGAATTCGATCTTGAGAGAACCATAAATTGCACCTGCGATCGGGAATAACGCTAAACGGTTCACTAACATCACCATGCAAAGCAGAGTCGGTCTGTTTCTATATATGCGCCTCCAAATCGAAAACAGATCCCGCGATAATTCAGTACAATGTATTTATTTATCACTTCTATATTTCAGAGGAAACTCGTATAATACTTAACGAAGCACGTCATGAGCGCTCGTATGTTAAGGTACGTTATGTCCAGCGCACCGTACAAGGATAAATATATTACAGAACCAAACGGCACATTCGCGCATTGAACCTGTCAAGTTCGTTTTGTGTTAACTATAACACTCAGACGTTAGTGTCATAAACTACATAACCGAGTCCACAATGTTCCAACAACGAAGGTAAACGCGAACCGTTTGTGAATCTAGATTAACGTTAAACATAAATGAGCCATAAACTGGTTTTATTGCAAAATTTCAGTACCGTCTGAGACATTACGAACACAACAGGTACCAATTGATTCCATAATTCAAACGGTCGGATTTTCTTTCTGAAAAATATATTTAGAAATCTCGACGTAGTTTTTATTGATCTACGATTAGGTTTACAATTAGAAACTTTTCTTGTGTTTACCTGGTGAGAACTGCTATATTTATTACCTCAGGAACTACTGATAAATAGCATACGTACTAGATTGTACAATAATAAATGTTGCAGTTGGCGTAAGGAAATCGTACAAATTTTACTTATGGAAACTTTATATGCACGAAAGTTTAGCTTTTAGACAAACAAAAAAAGAGGAGTTGTGGCACGGTTTACCATTGGAATTTCACGTTATAAGTTCGGGACGATTGATATTCCAAACAATGCTATGTGAAGGTTATTTATTACATTTTACTATCACTATATTTTGTAAAATGTTACTTGTATTAATTTCTTTATGTACGAAAATTATATTTCCCAATATTTAAATAATGAACTAAATTAGATGAAATAATTATCTAAAATTAAGTAAGGTAAATGACCCAATACCTGAATGATGAAGGGCGCACAACTGATAATTATCAATTTACTAATATTAAAATAGTTTATAAAAAAAATAATTTGTCTCATCATATAAAATAGGCATTTACCTATTATAGAATAATTAAATTAACTGAATTTGATGAAATTTAATATAGATAAATAATTTTTTTTCTAAAAAGGACAAAAAATCTACTCTCAGAAAAAGCCTACTCCCAATACCAGAATATGGTTAACCCAATACCGGAACAGTAAAATAAATGGGTCATTTTTTAATTAAATTAGTCACGTTTTAATCTAAAGATCGTGTGTTCCTTAAAATTAATGATTAAATACACTCACAGAAAATAGAATAATAATAATAATTAATAAATTGTAATAGTAATAATTATTTATAGAAGCATTATTTCAAATTTGTTTACTCTAGTCATTCAATTTCTATTTGGTTATTCGTTATTGGGTTATAGGGATACGGGGTGAATGGATTATAGGGTTTGTCTAATTGGTTTTTTAGTTTAAAGCTTAAATAAAAAAATTTCAGTGTTTAATTGCTGAAGTTATTGTGGTTATTGAGTTATGGGGTTATAAAATTATGGAGTCGTGGGGTTATAGGGTTGCGGGAAAACGGTGTTTCACTGATTCGTTTTTTTCGTTTAGAACATGAGTTAAGATTTTTTAGTTGGTGTTTAATACGTAAGATTACGAATTTTTTAAGGTTGTTTAGTTGTGAGGTTATGGGAATATGAGGCTATAGAGTAATAAAGTTAAGGGTAATGTGATAATAACCGGTTGGTCACGTTACAGCTTGAATCACAACGTTAAAATGTTAAATTGCCTATAAAATAAGTTTTTTGAAATTATGTCTGAACACAGACGAGCAGGGGTATTTTTGACCTCGGATTCAGATTCAGCGACCCCAAATACATATAGAATTTATGGTCTGACCTGACCCGACCAAGAATTTTTTTTTGTGTGGCTGTGTTTATCCATAACTTTTGCTAACAAGTCTTGTTGGATCAAATACATCTCTTCGGTACGGGGTTTGTGAACATAAACATGTTTTTTAATACTCGCGCAGGAAAAAATCACACTGAAGGTTGATCAGGTGATCTTAGGGGCCAGGCACGTCACCGAAACGCGAAATCAGGCTCCTAATGAGCCTCTATCACTCTAGCGATGTTTTCTGGTGTCTTCAAACTTTTTAATCCTTCTGGTGGATTCTTCTTAGCAATGTTTCCTATTCATCTGAAACTTTCAACCCATTGCAAGATCGTATTGCGAGTTGGAATTTTTTCGTACCGGCCGATATTAAAAGGAGGACGAACTATTCGCTGTTTGGCAATGACAGAATGATGATTTAAAATAAACGTATCATACCTGAAGATGCGATACTGTATTGTCCATGACTCTATTGTATGTACACTCACACCATTTAGTAATGTCCCTTGGTTTGGAGCGGACGGATCGTTCGTGTCCGACGTGGAGAATAATAAAGAAAACGCTAGTTTCAACTTCAACTCTCCGTTATTATTTTACAATCCTACACATGATGGTGGTATTCACTTTTTACAGATTAACCATACACTTTTTATCTTTCACCCATAAGAAAAAAAATATTTTAATATAAATGAAAGTTAATACAAGATAATTTTATCATTACAAAATAATGTAATTATTCTTTTCTACGCATATACCTTGTGTTAAAAATCCATGTCTTTCTTTTAAATTCCATATAAGTTAGTTTGTGTATATATTAAGAATATTTAACATAACTGAAAATAGAACTATGCGAATTTTGATTTCAGGAATTAATTAGTGAAGTTTTCTATAAAAGATTTTCTTTTCCATTTCTAAGCAAATATATCCTATCGAAAATTATTATTATAACTCTTCACATAAGAGTTAATATTTAAATACTAAAATTAACTGAATTGTAAATTTGTTAACAATTTTCGGATACTCCTAACGATTGGCAGCTCATTTCGCTGTTAAAATTTTATAACTGCATTGCCAGCATTTTAAAATAGAACAAATTCAGATTAATTTTAAATTGTTAATATTGTTGTTGTTGGCGCCTGCCTTTTATACCTGTATCAGGTTTAGGCGTTTTCCCGCTTGAAACTTTGTTGTGAATGTTGTAGTGTTTCAAAGATTCAAGGCACCTACTGTTTTACGTGGATTGCAAACCACGGCAATTTCTAAGGAAATTTTTGAGCAGTTTTACTCTTGCCAGGTGCTCAGCCTTGCGAAGAGAAGAGGAGCGTGAAATTTTCGATGGTCGGCGCGGATTCGAACCACTTTGAATCCACCTCGCTAGCAAAGCAGCCCAAACACTAAACCACTTGCACCACGCTTCCTCTTAAATTGTTAATATTACCCTTATTAATGTTTTTCTAAAGTATTGTTTGATATGTCTATCTGCAGTTGGGACATAAATACCATAACTATTCATTTGAAAATTATTAGAATCTAGTTTTTTTTTTTTATTATGGACCCATAATTTTTACATTAATTGATTTTATTTGAATTATTACGAGTATGTATTAAACCTCATTTGAATAGAAGTCACCATTGCATTAAATTATCGATATTCGAGTTACATACCATATTTGCTCGTAAGTTAAGAACCAAATTTACTTTTTTGTTTTTAAAGTTTTTGTTGTAACCACGAAATCTTATAGAAGAATATCCTTCTAGCTAAAAGTTTAAAATCGTTTTTCTCGAACATTTTTCAATGCTTTGCTAAATTTATATTTCAATATTGGTCTTCAAATGAGGTATACACAGCTCGGAGTATGATGCAGGTATACGGATTAAAAATATCCGGACTTAGCATAGCTGACATCCATTTATTTTTTATGAATAATTTTAAGAAATTTTGTAAAATTGTATAGTTCTATATAATTTTATAAAGAAAATTTTTTCGGGTAGTTAATCTTCTATAATTAAAAATCATAAAAATAAGAATTAAATCGATAACTTTTCATGATATAAAATATTTTTTCAGACTATTTGATAGTGCATTAAATAGAATATAAAACTGCCATTTCACTTTTGACCTATCTTTAATAGTTTAGCCTTTTAATTGAAAAAATTTGAAATTTCGACAAATTTCAATTTTGTAAGTTCTTTATTAAGTAAAATATTAATAATAGAAATTTGACTCAATTAAATTTTTGTAGAGAATTTAATGACTATAAAGGATTACTAATTAATTATATAAAAAATTATTACATAGTTTGTAGAAGTAAATAATGTTAAAAATCATTTTCGTAACTTTTTAAATAAAAATGTTTAAGTTCGATGAAGGACCTCTTAAAATTGAAATTAAGAGATGTAATTTGGACAGATTTTTAATTCGACGTATTCTGAAAAATTTTCATGTGATAGTGAAAAAATTGTTTTTGTTGGAACACCCTAGTATGTATACTCCATTGTATTCTTCAATTATACCTGAATCACTTTATGTCAAGATGGGCATTTTAAATTTGTTCTTAGAAAGGGATTTAGACTTAAGATATTAACTTGTGCCGAGATGGACGTTGCTCTTTCAAATATTTTAAATAAACCGAAAATGTGATTCACCTACTTGAGCTTCCCTTTGTAACTTTATTGTTTCATGCTGGTAAAACACCAAAAATCTTATTCTTGAAAAATCGAAAATATTACCAAAGGGTAGGTATTAAATTTTTGTTGTGGCCTTACAAACCATCATTCTAGTATTTTGTGTTGTGTTGTAGGGGAATTGTGCTTAAGATGACATACTTTTGTTTTGAGGCAAATATTTGAAAATTCAAAGGTGGTAAAAATAAATCTAAGGTTATACATTTAAAACGTTTATTTACAAAGCACAAAAAAAAATCTTGACGCTATAGAACATTTAATAATCGAAATAAAATAAGAAAACATCAATCATATTTATGTGGTTAAGATAACACACATCAGTCTAAGTTGACATAGTTAATTTTCTTTGCACAATTCACATGTAAACACTTTAATTCTTGGTGCAACGCTACACATAGAGTGTGGCACCATCGCTTAAATAATTGGCACCATATCCAACGCGATTAGACTGCAATGAATCAACTGTTACTAAGTCATCTTGGAAAAATTGTGTGGAACCAATTGCTCATTCAGGAAGTTATTCGTTATGTTCCTCCTTGCGTCCTTTAAACTATTAGTATTATCCAATTTAGATAAAAATAATCAAATAAAATCAACATTTTTAAACTTTATTTATAAAAAATAATTTCAGAAATTTTTTTTTTTAGCAAACTTTTATATCAAATTTTTTAGTGAAAATCGTCCACTTTTAATTTTTTATTTAGTGGGGATAAAACAATGATAGGATCGTGTGTTTTTATTGTTATTATATTATTTTTAATAAAAAAAGAATTTTAAAATTTTATTTTTTTTTATTATTTTTATCTTTTCAAAAATATTTAAATAAGTTAGAAAACTTTTTAAATTATAAACTTCCGTTATTTTCATATTTATGTATTGATTTCTTTGCCAAAAAAAAATACCTACCTAGTGAAAAACAAAACATTAAATTTTTCACAGAATTCGTTTATTCATTTGTTGTTCTTCATAATACCTCATTTCTTTATATAAAGGAATTGTAAATTGTGACCTGCTGATCAGGTTGATCTCGCAAAAATATTAAAATACGTTGACACGGCAAAACGGAGTTATTTCAATATTGTATAACGTAAACCGTGTAAAAACAATGATGAATGTATTAGTTATTTTGCGCACTTGCACGGATTGTTTTTTGCAAATACATCTATGCTGTATGAATGTTATGTATAATAGCGAAGATTTTTATTCGCATAAAAATTGAGTGTATAGATAATTTGGCTACATGAGAATGGCAACATTGACGAAAGTTATGGTGCATGAGTGGATGTCAGTGTGCGCGTCAGACCCATACTGCTTCGCGGTACTCACAAAAGTTTTGCTAGATAACCATATTCAATTTTGCAAAATTACTTATGCTAGTATTCGAATGGCGTGGAATGGCCTGATGCGCTAACGACCTGGATTCAAACCCACTCTAAAACTATCGTATGACTTTTACACCTCTCTTCTCTTTTAAAACAGTGTGTAACCAGCAAGGGTAGAACTGCCTCAGAAAAGTTTTCCCAATAATATCTCTTGTGTTTCTGAGACACATTACCACATATACCATAAATAGTGTATTGACTGCCGCGCAAAAATTATATTGTGGAACGCCCTTATGGTACAGCTATATTTTCAATGTAGTATAGAACTCAAGTTGTCCAGTCAAACCTGCTTTACACACCTGTAAAAAATGCAATATTTTCTGTTCTATACAGTATAGGAAATAGCGCCATACTTATGGGACCATGCCAATATCGTGATACACCATACATTTTTTTCGTATAGGAAACACTATAAAATTTATTATAGTTCTTAAACAATATTATTTTCAAAGGTGTAGTACCAAATTCATAAATATTACTTTTATTTTTAAATTAAAATTCAATAATTTATTTTCTAGTCTTGATTTGATGTTTTTTATTCGTATAGAGCTCACTTCGTGATATCACAGTGCTGCGCAAAAAAATTGATTTTTACTCTAACAAATTTGTAGATCACTGCTTTAAATTATAGCAAACAGGATTAAGAGTTTTATTTAAAAAAGAAAAAATATGCATGTTTATAATCAAAAGAAAAATTAACTCGAATAATAATTCAGTAATTACAAAAGTGAGAGATACGAATATAATGAAAGTACTCATTATGTTTTAGAAGGTCCCTTTTTTGCAGGATTATACATCAGATATGCTAACTAAACAACGGAGAACCACTTGTTGATGTAAACTTAGTCACAATATAACTCCTTACCTACAATTTCCTGCACATAATTCATAAATGTATAATTAGGACAAAATTGCACGACGTTACGACCAATAAACCGGTGGCTTTACGACTGTTTACAGCATCAGCTGCTTGTAAACTAGAAATGTTTTTTGTAACATTATTTTAAGCCAAATCCTAGAAGCTTAGCTTTACATTAAGAAATTACAAGTACTCCATTCAGATATTCTTATAGGTAGATCTAACAAAGACAAAAACTAATTGAACCCTATAATTCAGTAGCTAAAATTAGAATTATAAATGAGAGACTGAGGCGATGATTGATGTGAACTGAAGACGCTGCGCTTTTGTGTCTAACGTAAGAGCGCTGCATTATTCATTGGTCGCGATAAAAGGATTTGCCTTAAAACTTTTATCTGAACAGTAATTTGTTTACAAAATAGCCGTTGAACAAAAAACTTCGCACCTCTGCTGTTTGAATAAATAGAATGGGGGAAGCGTAGATATTGGCTTTGTTCAACTCGGGGATCAACTGTTCCCATATTGGATTGCAGCAGATCTCTAAGATTGTGAGGGATTTGCAGAAGTCCCAAATCGAAACAGAACATTTCATCCAAGTTTTCCTACGTGACTCTAATACGAGCATTACGTGGCTTCGATAACACCTCAACACGATTGAAATTTATGAAAGGTAAAAGATTCTAAAAGTGTTTCATCAATGCAACTTTTGCAAGAACAAGCACAATTGGTTTATTCCAGCTTGACTACCGTAAGATGCTAACAATGTATTTTACAGATTTCGTTTTGAATTTACATGCTTTTGATAAACGGAAATTAGTATTTTGTTCTTGCATATACGACCACCTACAGAGGTATATTATTTACAGTAACATTGTTTATGTTTATTAGCTGCTTAAATAAAATATTTTGTCTTTTAAATTCTGTACTTACTTTAATCAAACTGTTAGAAAAAAAAATAATTCAAACATTATAAATTATTGATGAATTTTTAATATTAAAAAAAAGTAAAGGTATAAATATTAATTCCTGTAGAGAAAGAGTTTTTCTATTACTTTTGACGTTTATTGTGGCAAACTGTTAATAGACGCCGACTTTTAGCTTAAGTCAAGTTTAGTTACCCTCAACCTATTGTAAAGTTGTTTGAAACCCACAGAAAGAACCAATTCACTCGCGAGACATTACAGAGGCTAAAATGATCCCTTCTCAAATGAAGGGTACTTTACAAGAAGTGGTATTCAAATAGGAGCTGTTTGAAAAACATTATTTGAAATCTATACAAAGAGTGGAGTCGTTGATTAGTTGACAATACAATACGCCAAAATACGAGAAATGTGTTTGCTGTGGGAATCTAAAAACCGTTTTATACCGACGGATTTAAATTTTTTACTTTTCTAATAATTTATTATTACTTATATAATAGATTTTTATTATCTGTAAATATTATGTTTAACATCAACATTTTATTTTACATATACTATATTTATATTAAATCTCTCTCTGTCAGCCCTCCTTTGTCCATTGTTGAACATAAGCCTCCTCCAGACGTTTCCATTCTTCCCTGTTTTGGGATACTGAGATCCAGTTGGTTGCAATTCTTTTTATGTCATCTGACCACCTTGTTGGTGGCCTTCCTCTGCTTCGCTTGTCGGCTCTCGGTCGCCATTCCAAGATTCTCTTCGTCCATCTATTGTCTTGTAATCTGGCCACGTGACCGGCCCATCTCCATTTTAGCCTTGCTATGCGTGTTATGACATCCTCTACACCAGTTCTTCTCCTTAATTCTTCATTTCGGACTTGATCTCTTAGAGTTAACCCCAGCATCGATCTCTCCATTTTGCGCTGTGCTATTTGCAATTTCTTAACAGTTGATTTTGTTAGAGTTAATGTCTCTGCCCCGTATGTCAGAACTGGCAGGACACATTGATTAAAGGCTCTTCGTTTTAATCTTATGGAAATATCCGTTTTGAATATGTTTCTAAGTTTCCCGTAAGCTGCCCAGCCTAATCCTATTCTTCTGGAAAGCTCGCATGTCTGGTTGTTTTGTTGATTCTGATTTCGTGACCCAGGTAGATGTATTTATCAACGATTTCAATTTTTCGTTCTCTATTGTTATAGGTTCGCTGGGTACTAAGTTGGTCATCATTTTGTTTTATTGTAATTTATTTTTAGTCCTACTTTGTGTGTCGCTTGCTGTAATTCCTCTAGCATTTCTTTGGCTTCGCCTAAGTTGTCTGACATTAGAACTATGTCATCTGCAAATCTTAGATTATTCAATCTTTCCCCATCGATGATCATTCCTCTGTTTTCCCACTGTAGAGTTTTGAATGCGTGTTCTAGGACTGCTGTAAATAACTGTGGAGACATGGTGTCTCCTGCCTAACTCCCTTCTAATTCTTATTTTCTTAGTGTTAGCATGTAGTTTAACTGTTGTTGTTGCGTTTTCATAGATGTTATAAATGATGTTAGAATATCTTTGGTCTACTCTACATTCCTTTAGTGCTTTTAGGATTGATTTCAGTTCTACGGTATCGAACGCTTTTGAAAATCTACAAAATTACGTTTAAGGGTCGATTGTATTCTATAGTCTTTTCAACAAGGGTTTTGATGCATTGCAGATGATCGTTAGTTCCGTAGCCAGTGCGGAACCCCGCCTGGTCTCTTGTCTGGTAGAAGTCCAGTTTCTTCTCTAATCTGTTAGTGATTATACGGGTGTATAACTTGTATAGATGGCTCAGCAGGCTAATAGGTCTATAGTTTTCCAGATCTTGTATATCACCTTTTTTGTGTATGAGGACAGTTACAGAGTTATTCCATTGCGTGGGGATAATTTGTTTTTCTAAACATAAGTTGAACAGTTTTTTAATTGCTGTTATAATAAGTGTTCCTCCCTTTAACGGTTTCTACCAGCGTTCCATCTTCACCCGGAGCTTTGCCGTTTTCGCTTTATTTAACGCATAGTGAATTTCTGCCTTGGAGATCTCAGGAATGTCTTCCGATCCCTGGTTTGTAATCTTCAGTGAAGCGTGCTCTTTTGGTTCTAGTGTCAGTTGATTTTTATATAGTGTCTCATAGAATTCTTCAACAATGTTGATCATTTCTTCTCTGTTGGATTTCTCTATCCCTTTTTTGTCTTTTAGTTTTATGATTTCTTTTTTTCCAGTCGTTAGCTTTCTTCGGAGTACTTTCATGTTTCTATTTTCTTCTATAGTTCGAGTTATTCTATCGTTTTTATATTTTCTGATGTCCCTCCTTATGGCTTTTGATATTTCTTTGTTCATTATGTTCAGTTCCTGTTGGCTTAAGTTCTTATCTCGTATCAGTTTCCTTCTATTTTCCATCTTGTTTTTCGTCTCTAGGCTAATTTTTTCTTCTTTTCGATCTGGTATGCAGAATTTATCTTGGGCTTCTGTGATTATATTCGTTATTAAATCGTTTAGTTTGTTTATGTCTTTTGTTGGCAACTCGTTTAGTTTTTCATTTATAAATTTTTCAAATTCTTGTTTGTTTTTAGGTTCAGACCATATTTTCATTTCTTTTTTCGTTATCATTTTGTTTCTTTCTTTCTTGGTGTTTATCTCTACCCTGGCTCTAACCATTCGATGATCGCTGCCGGTTGCGAAGCTGTTCAATACCGTAACATCTTTGATTATATGTGTCTTGTTTGTTATTATGTAGTCAATCTCGTTGTGTGTTTTGCCATTCGGGCTTCTCCATGACCACCTTCTGTGTAGCTTCTTGTGGAAGAAGCTGTTCATCTGAAATAGGTTGTTTTCTAAGAGAAAGTTCAATAAAGTGGTTCCTCTTTCGTTTCTTCCCGGACTTCCAAATTTGCCTAATGCATTTTCGGCTGAGTCCAATTTTATCCCCATTTTGGCATTGAAATCCCCACATAGTATGGTGAAGTGAGTAGAGTTCTGACTTAATGCTTGTGTTATGTCATCGTAAAACACCTCCACTTCCTCGTCATTGTGGTCCGAGGTGGGTGCGTATGCCTGTATGATTTTTAAACTGTATCGAGTGTTTAGACGTAAGATCAAGTATATCACTCTTGTGGATATTGCATGGATGGCACTTATGTCCTTTGATATTCTTTTGTGTATAAGGAATCCCACTCCACCTATTGTTTCTTGTTTTTCTCCTATGTAATAGAACGTGTTGCCTGATTTTAGTGTTTCTAAACTTTCGCCTCTCCTTCTTACTTCGCTTAAACCAACTACATCCCATTTGATCTTGTTTAGTTCTATTTCGATTTCGGTTAGTTTTTCCTCTGTTGCTGCTGTCCTAGTATTATAGGTTGCAACTTTTAGTTGTATTTGCTGTTTGGCCATTGCTTTCCTTTCTCTCTTTGGATCTCTGTTGTTATGTATTTTTAACGAGTTTTTGCCTCCCCCAGATTCCAAGAGGCAGCCCTCAATAGAGGGGTGGGATTTTGGTTTACCCACCTGGGGACTTACTCCGTTGTTTACAAAACTCGCCATTTGTTTGTCTTTGAGGGTTTTCTAGCCTTTACCTTTATATTAAATAAATACCTTTAAATATATGCTTTCGCTAAATTTATCACTAAAATATGTTATACAAGTATATTATTTGGCTCCAAACAATTTATCTTAATGACCAGTACACTGCGATTGCATATTTTTATGATCTTATAGGATGCAGGAGTATTGGTGTATTAAAGTGAAGTAAAATGCTTGACTCAATCATTTGGAAACTACATTTGCCTATTTGACTAATTTAACATTTAAATAGCAATTTTTAAAATACGAGAGCAGTCTGATAAGTTAGTGACTTTTTGAATAAAAGATATTTTATTTCGGCAAATAAGCGTTTTATTTCTCAACATAGTCTCATTTCAACTCGATACATTTAGTCCAGCGTTTTCAATTTTTTTTATTCCTTCCAAATAATAGGTTTTCTCAGGGCCCTCAAAATAGGCATTTGTTTCTGTGATGACCTCTTCATTCGACCCAAATCTTTTACCGTCCAGCCATTTCTTCAGGTTTGTAAGCAGGAAATAGTCGTGGGGGTAAATCTAGAGAATGTGCTGGATGGGGTAGCAGTTCGTAGCCTAATTTATAAATTTTGCCATGGTGACTACACACTTGTGCACCCGTGCATTGTCTTGATGGAACAACAATTTTTTCTACGCCAAATGCGGTTGTTTCTGCTTCAATACTATATCTAATCTGTCCAAAAGCTCTGAATTATAATCGCCGGTGATTGTTTAATTCTTTTCAAGGCAATCGATGTAAATGACACCGCGTGCATCCCAAAAAACTGTGGCTAAGAACTTGTTGACTGACAGAGCTAGCTTGGCCTTCTTTGGTGCACGTTCAGCCGACGAAACCCACTGCCTTGATTGTTCCTTGGTCTCTGGTGTGTTGTGATCGATCCATGTTTTGTCCACCGAAACGAAGCGGCCCAAAAACTTGTTCGGCTTGCGACTGAACATCGCCAAACACTCCTTGGAGTTTGTCACACGGTTGTGCTTATGGTAGAGTGTGAGCAATCGCGGCACCCATCGCGCGGATAGCTTTTTCATGTCCAAATATTCATGTAAAATGTATTGTGCCCGCTCAGTTGAGATGCACGTTCATTCTTCGATTGTCCAATACCTTTTCATGGATTTTATCAGCGATTTCTGGCATGATGACCTCTTTAGAGCAACATGAACATTTGGCGTCAGTTGTGCTGAGACCACAATAAAACTTGGTAAACCACTTCTTCCTTCCTTCTTGCCTTTTTATACTTGTATCAGGTTTAGGCTATTTCCCCGCTTGAAATTTTGTTGTGAATGTAGTAGTGTTTCAAAGATTTAAGGGACCTACAGTTTTACGTGGGTTCCGAACCACGCCAATTTTTACGGAAATTTTCGAGCAGTTTTACTCTTGCCAGGTGCTCAGCCTTGCGAAGAAAGAGAAGCGTGAAATTTTCGATAGTCGGCGCGGGATTCGAACCACTTCGAATCCACCGCGCTAGACAGCAGCCCAAACACTGAACCACTTGCGCCACACTTTCTCTTTTTAAACCACTTCTTAACCATTGAAATTGATAGTTTTTTTTCGCAAAAAATAATGTTTAATCATCACGCAAAATTTTCTTTTTTCCATTTTCATTAATTTTTACGCGGTTGTCTGTACAATGACTGCCAAACAAACTAAATGACGCAGCTTTCTCAAACTTTGACAGTAATCTAGTCATAGATGGCGGTTGACGGGAGCAGTGTTGCATTTAAAGTTACTGCGGGGGAAGTTTAAAACTCACTGACTTATCAAACTGCCCTCGTACAAATTCAAAATAATGTGCAAAATATACTTTACAATATTAAGCTAATTATACACGTTTAAATATAGAAAAACTCAAGTATTCTTTTTCTTCTGTTTAAATAAAATTAATATGTTTTTAAGTGTTGGTTTACTTTTCAACTACCAAAAATACAATTTCAAAGGTGCGATTATTATTTGTTCAGCAATGTATAAATTACATAAATTGACGAATATCACCCTCACGCGCTGATTCTGCAATCTAAATAGGTATCTAGCCTTTAATGTGATATTTGAATATGTGTAGGTATGCAATTAAAGGATGAAATCTGTTTTAATTGTTAGAATATGATGACGATGAGCTTTTACAGAGTTAAGTAAACTAAAGTGCCAATTAATTTGTAGTAATTCTAGCACACCTTGTTATTCTTTGATGTTACTTGTTGTCTTTCATAAATTTAAGAAAACTGTACAGAGCTTAAGGGAGATAGCATTCAATGACAGCAAAAGTAAAACCTGTATGATATTTACGACGCTTAATTATAAAGATTGATTTAAATAAATAAGTAATTTAATATAAAATTTTAATAAACAATTAAAAAGTAAAAGAATCTTGCTATACCTTCAGTTTAGAAAAATATGATAATTTTGATCGCCCAACAATTCCCAAAGTAGGTATAGCGCCGGCAACGTTGGAACAGTTCCAGTGTGCCCAGTTGGAGACACATCTGATGTAAATATAAGAGAGTGAAGAAACGTTAACTTTAGAGAAAATACAATCAGAGACATAACTGTATTTTTCGACAAATTTGCATATGAAGAATTATAGGTTTTATCTAAATATGTTAAGATCTGTATATAAAAAATCATCATCAGAGATGGCTGCAATTACATTATGGTGCAGTAAATATAAATTAAACCACAAATTCGTAAATATAAAATTTCACAAATATGCAGTTTCTAATTGACTATACCAATATGCACAATATGACATTTTTGAAGAGACCGACCATTTTGTTTTTTTTACAGTTAGTTTAGGTCGTATTGATAAAAAACCATATAAGTTTGTTTATAATTAATAAACTTTACATAGCCAAAAACTCTGTTATAAACACGTTATACATATTTATTCTTAGTTGATTTTTTTGTGTCAAAGAAAAAAGCTTATGCTAATTAAAAAAATGACTCATTTTGGCTCAAATTGAAGAAAATTGAGACTATCACGAACTTCTCGCTTTTTAAAGCGCTACCTTATACTAATCAATATTTTTTTACAAAATTCTACACACAGTACATTAACTTGTAAAATAGTTAAATTCGTCCTATAATAAATTCTGTTTCAAATTTAATTGTTAGATACAATTAAATCAAATGACAAATTAATCTGGATTCATTAATAACAATCGCTTGGAGAGCATTAAGAAAATCGTATGTTATTTGTGCCAAAATTAATGTAGTACCACATTGTAAAGTCATGTCTTAAATTTTGCTCAACCAACATGAACCCAAATTCAAATAATGTAATTATTAAAAGAATAAATAACTAACAAACTTATCTATTTAAATAATCAAAAGTTATGTTAAAGTTGTAAAAAATACTTGTAATGTAGTGATGAGAAAAAGCTTGAGCTGGATAGACCGGATGGCAATAATTACTATAGTGTTGATACTTAAAAAAGGCGAAAAGTTTTTAGCATTCTTATGGTATGGGCAATGTTTTCATCATCTAAATTGTCTAAATTTTGAAGAAAGTAGGAATATTTTTTATATTCAACTTTTATGTTATTTATACCGTAATTCAGAAACTAAGTACACACGTATTCTACAAGCGACGGCCGTATCATGTTAGCCATAGCACAAAGCTCTGGTTTCAAAATAATCAGATTGAACTACTGGAATGATCAGCCTGTAGTTCGGATTTAAAATGTAATAAAATTCTTATAGGCTTACGTTGTGCAACTTGTTTATAAAGATAATCGTCAATTTCGCACCGTCGGCGACAGGTTTTGAACTACAATCAAAAATAGTTTCCTTGTTGAATAATAAAACTGTTTTTATGCTTATTTCTTATCATAAAATCTTGATTTAATAATAAAAATTGAACAAAAATTGTACGGATGTTATAAATATGAAACGGCTTCAAATGGATCCACTATTATTTTTATAAATATGTAGTTTAATACATCTTTTAATTTTAATTTTATTTAAGTTAACTTTAATGGTATTAACTTGGAAGGACTTGGCTAGGTTAAACCATGCAGTCTGTAACCACCTGCCAGTGAATGACCGTTACGAGAAATAATGTTTGAACAATTACAAAAATTAATTTATACTCATGTTATATTTATAAATGCAATCCTGTATGGCTCCTTTTTCATTTAATTGCAAGAAATGAAAGTTATAATGAAGTGTATAGCTAAAATATGTAATTAAATTTATATTGCAGTTTGCAAGATTTAAATACAGTGTTAAAGCTTTTAAGGATGCAATTAAAAAGATTAGACGTAACTTCCTGATTTATAGAATACCGAAAGGTACTTTCTTTAAAAAGCTACATGATAGTACAAATGTACCTAATAAGCCTCGAGTTTAAAATGAATTTTACAATTTTTCTTGAATTATTCGTTTGTAATATGTGAATCAATTAATCAGTCATTTATGGACTGCCCGGTCATTATTTAGACAAAAAGATGATTTATTGGACTTCTCATTTTACACTATTTATAGTTAATTTTACAAAGTTAATGACCAAATTGGGATAATGATTTCATTAATTCATAGACAAAAATTATATTTCATTTCAACTGTAACGATGGTTTTGGATTTATTAATACGTTTATTATTTTGCTATATCAAAATGGTTCTTGATTCACTATACGTTTTACCCTATACCTTTGTAAAGTGAGAACTGGTGTGTTACGTTTTTTTTTTCGCGCGCCCGTAGAGGTATTATTTAACCCATGATTTCAAATAAGAAACATTTTCTTGCTTCCTTATTTAATTTGTTTTCTATTTGCAAATTATTTGTTAAGTTGTGTTACAGAATAATCTAAATAGCACAAAGGAAGTTCGCGCAAAATGAATATCTTAAGATGTCTATGTAGGTACGGTTATCATAGAATAAGTTTTTCTTGAAAAAATAAAATACATATCACTCTTTATTTATTATTTTTTCAAATACAATAAACATTTACCCTTAGTAATTAAACATTTGGTAAATAAAAATAAATGTCAAAAAAAGTGATTGTATCTATTTTGCCCCGGGGTCCCGGGTAAAGTGGATACAGCATTCGGGCAAAGTGAATATATATATATATATATATATCTTGCCTTTGTATACCTGTATCCAGGTGTAGGCAATTTCCCCGCTTGAAACTTTGTTGTGAATGTAGTAGTGTTTCAAAGATTCAAGGGACCTACAGTTTTACGTGGGTTCCAAACCACGGCAATTTCTAAGGAAACACCTCAACACGATTGAAATTTATGAAAGGTAAAAGATTCTAAAAGTGTTTCATCAATGCAACTTTTGCAAGAACAAGCACAATTGGTTTATTCCAGCTTGACTACCGTAAGATGCTAACAATGTATTTTACAGATTTCGTTTTGAATTTACATGCTTTTGATAAACGGAAATTAGTATTTTGTTCTTGCATATACGACCACCTACAGAGGTATATTATTTACAGTAACATTGTTTATGTTTATTAGCTGCTTAAATAAAATATTTTGTCTTTTAAATTCTGTACTTACTTTAATCAAACTGTTAGAAAAAAAAATAATTCAAACATTATAAATTATTGATGAATTTTTTAATATTAAAAAGAAGTAAAGGTATAAATATTAATTCCTGTAGAGAAAGAGTTTTTCTATTACTTTTGACGTTTATTGTGGCAAACTGTTAATAGACGCCGACTTTTAGCTTAAGTCAAGTTTAGTTACCCTCAACCTATTGTAAAGTTGTTTGAAACCCACAGAAAGAACCAATTCACTCGCGAGACATTACAGAGGCTAAAATGATCCCTTCTCAAATGAAGGGTACTTTACAAGAAGTGGTATTCAAATAGGAGCTGTTTGAAAAACATTATTTGAAATCTATACAAAGAGTGGAGTCGTTGATTAGTTGACAATACAATACGCCAAAATACGAGAAATGTGTTTGCTGTGGGAATCTAAAAAACCGTTTTATACCGACGGATTTAAATTTTTTACTTTTCTAATAATTTATTATTACTTATATAATAGATTTTTATTATCTGTAAATATTATGTTTAACATCAACATTTTATTTTACATATACTATATTTATATTAAATAAATACCTTTAAATATATGCTTTCGCTAAATTTATCACTAAAATATGTTATACAAGTATATTATTTGGCTCCAAACAATTTATCTTAATGACCAGTACACTGCGATTGCATATTTTTATGATCTTATAGGATGCAGGAGTATTGGTGTATTAAAGTGAAGTAAAATGCTTGACTCAATCATTTGGAAACTACATTTGCCTATTTGACTAATTTAACATTTAAATAGCAATTTTTAAAATACGAGAGCAGTCTGATAAGTTAGTGACTTTTTGAATAAAAGATATTTTATTTCGGCAAATAAGCGTTTTATTTCTCAACATAGTCTCATTTCAACTCGATACATTTAGTCCAGCGTTTTCAATTTTTTTTATTCCTTCCAAATAATAGGTTTTCTCAGGGCCCTCAAAATAGGCATTTGTTTCTGTGATGACCTCTTCATTCGACCCAAATCTTTTACCGTCCAGCCATTTCTTCAGGTTTGTAAGCAGGAAATAGTCGTGGGGGGGGGGGGGTAAATCTAGAGAATGTGCTGGATGGGGTAGCAGTTCGTAGCCTAATTTATAAATTTTTGCCATGGTGACTACACACTTGTGCACCCGTGCATTGTCTTGATGGAACAACAATTTTTTCTACGCCAAATGCGGTTGTTTCTGCTTCAATACTATATCTAATCTGTCCAAAAGCTCTGAATTATAATCGCCGGTGATTGTTTAATTCTTTTCAAGGCAATCGATGTGAATGACACCGCGTGCATCCCAAAAAACTGTGGCTAAGAACTTGTTGACTTACAGAGCTAGCTTGGCCTTCTTTGGTGCACGTTCAGCCGACGAAACCCACTGTCTTGATTGTTCCTTGGTCTCTTGTGTGTTGTGATGGATCCATGTTTTGTCCACCGAAACGAAGCGGCGCAAAAACTTGTTCGGCTTGAGACTGAACATCGCCAAACACTCCTTGGAGTTTGTCACACGGTTGTGCTTATGGTAGAGTGTGAGCAATCGCGGCACCCATCGCGCGGATAGCTTTTTCATGTCCAAATATTCATGTAAAATGTATTGTGCCCGTTCAGTTGAGATGCACGTTCATTCTTCGATTGTCCAATACCTTTTCATGGATTTTATCAGCGATTTCTGGCATGATGACCTCTTTAGAGCAACATGAACATTTGGCGTCACTTGTGCTGAGACCACAATGAAACTTGGTAAACCACTTCTTCCTTCCTTCTTGCCTTTTTATACCTGTATCAGGTTTAGGCTATTTCCCCGCTTGAAATTTTGTTGTGAATGTAGTAGTGTTTCAAAGATTCAAGGGACCTACAGTCTTACGTGGGTTCCGAACCATGCCAATTTTTACGGAAATTTTCGAGCAGTTTTACTCTTGCTAGGTGCTCAGCCTTGCGAAGAAAAGAGAAGCGTGAAATTTTTCGATAGTCGGCGCGGGGATTCGAACCACTTCGAATCCACCGCGCTAGGGCAGCAGCCCAAACACTGAACCACTTGCGCCACACTTTCTCTTTTTAAACCACTTCTTAACCATTGAAATTGATAGTTTTTTTTCGCAAAAAATAATGTTTAATCATCACGCAAAATTTTCTTTTTTCCATTTTCATTAATTTTTACGCGGTTGTCTGTACAATGACTGCCAAACAAACTAAATGACGCAGCTTTCTCAAACTTTGACAGTAATCTAGTCATAGATGGCGGTTGACGGGAGCAGTGTTGCATTTAAAGTTACTGCGGGGGAAGTTTAAAACTCACTGACTTATCAAACTGCCCTCGTACAAATTCAAAATAATGTGCAAAATATACTTTACAATATTAAGCTAATTATACACGTTTAAATATAGAAAAACTCAAGTATTCTTTTCTTCTGTTTAAATAAAATTAATATGTTTTTAAGTGTTGGTTTACTTTTCAACTACCAAAATACAATTTCAAAGGTGCGATTATTATTTGTTCAGCAATGTATAAATTACATAAATTGACGAATATCACCCTCACGCGCTGATTCTGCAATCTAAATAGGTATCTAGCCTTTAATGTGATATTTGAATATGTGTAGGTATGCAATTAAAGGATGAAATCTGTTTTAATTGTTAGAATATGATGACGATGAGCTTTTACAGAGTTAAGTAAACTAAAGTGCCAATTAATTTGTAGTAATTCTAGCACACCTTGTTATTCTTTGATGTTACTTGTTGTCTTTCATAAATTTAAGAAAACTGTACAGAGCTTAAGGGAGATAGCATTCAATGACAGTAAAAGTAAAACCTGTATGATATTTACGACGCTTAATTATAAAGATTGATTTAAATAAATAAGTAATTTAATATAAAATTTTAATAAACAATTAAAAAGTAAAAGAATCTTGCTATACCTTCAGTTTAGAAAAATATGATAATTTTGATCGCCCAACAATTCCCAAAGTAGGTATAGCGCCGGCAACGTTGGAACAGTTCCAGTGTGCCCAGTTGGAGACACATCTGATGTAAATATAAGAGAGTTAAGAAACGTTAACTTTAGAGAAAATACAATCAGAGACATAACTGTATTTTTCGACAAATTTGCATATGAAGAATTATAGGTTTTATCTAAATATGTTAAGATCTGTATATAAAAAATCATCATCAGAGATGGCTACAATTACATTATGGTGCAGTAAATATAAATTAAACCACAAATTCGTAAATATAAAATTTCACAAATATGCAGTTTCTAATTGACTATACCAATATGCACAATATGACATTTTTGAAGAGACCGACCATTTTGTTTTTTTTACAGTTAGTTTAGGTCGTATTTGAGGCCAAGTATTCAAGGTAGGTTACAAGAGCTATATCTACTTGCTAAAGTGCGTCTCATAAGTATAACCTCACATACAATTTCATTCTCTAAACTAAATTGTGGCCCACAAAAAATAATAAATTTTCAATTAAATTTTTTTTTAATAAAAGTAAAACAAAAAAATATATTTAACAATTTATAAAAATTATTGATAAAAAACCATATAAGTTTGTTTATAATTAATAAACTTTACATAGCCAAAAACTCTGTTATAAACACGTTATACATATTTATTCTTAGTTGATTTTTTTGTGTCAAAGAAAAAAGCTTATGCTAATTAAAAAAAAGACTCATTTTGGCTCAAATTGAAGAAAATTGAGACTATCACGAACTTCTCGCTTTTTAAAGCGCTACCTTATACTAATCAATATTTTTTTACAAAATTCTACACACAGTACATTAACTTGTAAAATAGTTAAATTCGTCCTATAATAAATTCTGTTTCAAATTTAATTGTTAGATACAATTAAATCAAATGACAAATTAATCTGGATTCATTAATAACAATCGCTTGGAGAGCATTAAGAAAATCGTATGTTATTTGTGCCAAAATTAATGTAGTACCACATTGTAAAGTCATGTCTTAAATTTTGCTCAACCAACATGAACCCAAATTCAAATAATGTAATTATTAAAAGAATAAATAACTAACAAACTTATCTATTTAAATAATCAAAAGTTATGTTAAAGTTGTAAAAAATACTTGTAATGTAGTGATGAGAAAAAGCTTGAGCTGGATAGATCGGATGGCAATAATTACTATAGTGTTGATACTTAAAAAAGGCAAAAAGTTTTTAGCATTCTTATGGTATGGGCAATGTTTTCATCATCTAAATTGTCTAAATTTTGAAGAAAGTAGGAATATTTTTTATATTCAACTTTTATCTTATTTATACCGTAATTCAGAAACTAAGTACATACATACGTATTCTACAATCGACGGCCGTATCATGTTAGCCATAGCACAAAGCTCTGGTTTCAAAATAATCAGATTGAACTACTGGAATGATCAGCCTGTAGTTCGGATTTAAAATGTAATAAAATTCTTATAGGCTTACGTTGTGCAACTTGTTTATAAAGATAATCGTCAATTTCGCACCGTCGGCGACAGGTTTTGAACTACAATCAAAAATAGTTTCCTTGTTGAATAATAAAACTGTTTTTATGCTTATTTCTTATCATAAAATCTTGATTTAATAATAAAAATTGAACAAAAATTGTACGGATGTTATAAATATGAAACGGCTTCAAATGGATCCACTATTATTTTTATAAATATGTAGTATAATACATCTTTTAATTTTAATTTTATTCAAGTTAACTTTAATGGTATTAACTTGGAAGGACTTGGCTAGGTTAAACCATGCAGTCTGTAACCACCTGCCAGTGAATGACCGTTACGAGAAATAATGTTTGAACAATTACAAAAATTAATTTATACTCATGTTATATTTATAAATGCAATCCTGTATGGCTCCTTTTTCATTTAATTGCAAGAAATGAAAGTTATAATGAAGTGTATAGCTAAAATATGTAATTAAATTTATATTGCAGTTTGCAAGATTTAAATACAGTGTTAAAGCTTTTAAGGATGCAATTAAAAAGATTAGACGTAACTTCCTGATTTATAGAATACCGAAAGGTACTTTCTTTAAAAGCTACATGATAGTACAAATGTACCTAATAAGCCTCGAGTTTAAAATGAATTTTACAATTTTTCTTGAATTATTCGTTTGTAATATGTGAATCAATTAATCAGTCATTTATGGACTGCCCGGTCATTATTTAGACAAAAAGATGATTTATTGGTCTTCTCATTTTACACTATTTATAGTTAATTTTACAAAGTTAATGACCAAATTGGGATAATGATTTCATTAATTCATAGACAAAAATTATATTTCATTTCAACTGTAACGATGGTTTTGGATTTATTAATACGTTTATTATTTTGCTATATCAAAATGGTTCTTGATTCACTATACGTTTTACCCTATACCTTTGTAAAGTGAGAACTGGTGTGTTACGTTTTTTTTTTCGCGCGCCCGTAGAGTTATTATTTAACCCATGATTTCAAATAAGAAACATTTTCTTGCTTCCTTATTTAATTAGTTTTCTATTTTCAAATTATTTGTTAAGTTGTGTTACAGAATAATCTAAATAGCACAAAGGAAGTTCGCGCAAAGTGAATATCTTAAGATGTCTATGTAGGTACGGTTATCATAGAATAAGTTTTTCTTGAAAAAATAAAATACATATCACTCTTTATTTATTATCTTTTCAAATACAATAAACATTTACCCTTAGTAATTAAACATTTGGTAAATAAAAATAAATGTCAAAAAAAGTGATTGTATCTATTTTGCCCGGGGTCCCGGGTAAAGTGGATACAGCATTCGGGCAAAGTGAATATATATATATATATCTTGCCTTTTTATACCTGTATCCAGGTGTAGGCAATTTCCCCGCTTGAAACTTTGTTGTGAATGTAGTAGTGTTTCAAAGATTCAAGGGACCTACAGTTTTACGTGGGTTCCAAACCACGGCAATTTCTAAGGAAATTTTCGAACAGTTTTTTACTCTTGCCAGGTGTTTAGCCTTGCGAAGAGAAGAGGAGCGTGAAATTTTCGATGGTCAGCGTGGGATTCGAACTACTTCGAACCCACCTCGCTAGCGCAGCAGCCCAAACACTAAACCACTTGCGCCACGCTTCCTTCAAAGTGAATAACAACTATTTAAATGTCAAGTAATATAACTAATTATCAAAATTATATTCTTCATACCCTTCAAAAGCTAAACACTCTTCTTGGCAGCATTGGTATCATACTTCATAACGAATCCAGTCTTCAATTAGTCTTCAATATAGATCTAGTCACAAAAAAAGTATAAAATATCTTTAAACTCAACTTTTTCTGTATTAATTTTTCAGTAGCTTTTTTTGTTTTCTTGACAGTCTTTAAAGTGCTTTTAGCAGTCTTATTTGGAATTTTCTTTAAGTTAATGTCAAGTTTTATAGTATCGTTCTTAATTTTATTTTTTTTTTAATTTTTGTTTGAGCTATTATTTCAATGGTGTAGTTGTTAGTATTTCCGATTTCTGTAGTTTCCGCTTACAAGCCGCCATTTGCTTAACTGGGTTAGGTATAGGTTTCAATATTAAGGAGCCGTAATCAATTTCTTTTATACTCATTTACCATCTGTAGGAAAATATTAAAATATAATATTTTGCCTTATTCACTTTACCAGACATCGCCAATATTGAGGTTAATACATTTTATACAAAAACTATTAATTCTTTCTTCATCTTAAACACTGTATAAGGAACTACTTTAACACGCACCAAAAATATAATTCCACCAAATGATTGAGGTTATAGATATTGATAAATCACTCACTACGTTAATTTTTTTTTGTTTCTTGCGAAAACACAATACTTCTTCGCGTACGCCGCACAACGTTGCCTCTCTCTCAAATGTTAGCCGCTCACTCAGGCAAGATGGACGAAATTTAATATGACAGTGCGATGAACGGCGAACGAATAATTTGAAAATTGTGAGATGTATTTCACTTAGCCCGAGGTTTTTGTTTTATCCTATATCACCAATGGAAAATAACACAAAAAATGTATATAACAGGGGTGGCCAAGCTCTTTGATTGTCCGAGCCATTTTTCTAAGGAGACGGCCCATATGGCGCAAAAAATCTCCGGATGTGCACCCAAATTTGATTGCAGATTATGATAGTACACAGTTCACTGAGTTTCACCATGCTTGAAAAAATTTTCTAGTGTTACGGGAACATGGTCAAAATCACATTACAAGATTTGTCGATGTAGACCTTAAATCTGCATTTTTCGATTGGAATACTGTTTTATACTCATAATGTTGAGAAGATATTATGCAAAATGTCA
The DNA here is from genome assembly GCA_036325965.1 of Sinopyrophorus schimmeli. Taxonomy (NCBI): domain Eukaryota; kingdom Metazoa; phylum Arthropoda; class Insecta; order Coleoptera; family Elateridae; genus Sinopyrophorus; species Sinopyrophorus schimmeli. The sequence continues at coordinate 6,367,403 of JARFIZ010000001.1, forward strand.
GAAAAAAGATACATTTGTTCAAGAAAAGTTTAAGTACAGGCGAACCTCCATAAGTCGAACCTTGATAAGCCGAATTTTTAATAACTCGAACCTGTTTCCCTAGAACTTGCATATTTCATTCTTAATATTTTTATATCGATAACTCGATTTTTTGATAACTTGAATTATTTTCCCTTCAACTTGCCTTGAAAAAGCGGCTTTGGTGTTCATTTTTTGTTAACTGAGCCCGTGCAACTTTCGTTGCTTGCTAAAATTTTACTCTTAACGAGCCAAGGAATATAACTTCAAAATGTTTAATTTGTTGGGAAAGGAACTGTCTAGGTAGAACGGGCCTATTAGAGAGGTGTTCAGCTGGAAATCAGGGAATGGACTGGATCAACGTGCAGTGAGCTTACGCCAACTATAATCAACCCTATTGCGGAGCATGGAGTTGAGAAACAGTTTCAATATAATACGATGTAAAACTAAAGCCGCTCTTACAATAAATACGATTGATTTTGAAGTTTAAAATACAAATTCGATATATGACTAAAAGTATTAGGTACATTGATTTATTTTAATTCTAAATTTTTATGTAACACCGAAATATTGAACCGTGATATAAGAGGGTTGACTGTACCAAACTGTTACAGCCCCTAAAGAGAAAAATCTAGGCTATTTCAACACGGCTCTTGCGGGAAAATAAAGTTGCTTTTCAGAAAATCTCTGGTATGAGAGAAACGAAATTAGAAGCAGTATTCGACAAATTAAATATTTATGTTTAATTTAAAAAAAACATTTAGTTTTGTTACTGTAAAACGAAAGAATATAACAAGTAAACGTATTTGTATTTATATTATAACAGTCTATAATATTAAAACTGTACATAATACATAGGTATATATTTATTGATGTTCAAGGAATGGTTAAAAATAATTTGTTATTGAGTAGCAGTACTTGAAGTAAAATGTAAGAATTTATCTACTTTTAAATATATATACGGCTTATAATATTGATTTTATAAAAATGACTTTAATTCGGCTACTATTAACTGAATGCTGTATTTTAATAAATTTTATAATAAACAACAAATACGTAAGAATTCTCTACAAACGTCCTATTTTTTGACTTAAAATATAAGTTAAATGTCATCTAATTTAGTAAATAATAAAATATCCATAATACTATGACTTACGTACATATAATAGAATTTCATTAAATGCGATTTAAAAGCTATAACCGAGAGCTGCCAATTTAGGTTTATAATACATGTTTGTGCTGTTTCAAGCAATTTATTTCATTCACCGAGGCAAATTAATGTATTGCCGGTCTAGATACATACTGCATTTCCATTTTTATAAAACTGAAAATGAACTTATGTTTTATATTCGTCTCCATTTATATTCAGGCAATATTTTCTGATAGCTTCGTTTTAAATGCGTAGACCATTAAAATATTGGTGATTTTTAATTTATCGTGTATAGGAGGATAGCAGCAAAAAGGTTGAAATAAACGGTTCTATCAATTAGGAAAAAAATTGCATTAAACATTTGTAATTTATGAGTTGTATCTACTTGTATGCAAAAAGTAATATTGAAAGTGATTTATTAATAATAATTTAAATGTTATTAACAGTGTTAGTTATAATAATAAGTGTAATTCATAACAAAAGTTAGTTTACACATACTCATTAGAATGTAATTAAATTGATTGCGTTAATGAAATAAAACGAAACTTTTATACAGTTTTGAAATTGCACCTAAACCTGTTATTACGCGACAGATATGTACGTTCTTAAAAATTTCCCGTTAAAGAAAACTATAGACTTTATAGAAAAAATGAAGGTTGATTACAAACTTGAAATATAAAGAAATAACGAAAAAACAAACATTAAATTAGTTAGAATCAGAAAAGTTTTATTTATATCTCACTTAAAAAATGCAAAAAGGCACTAATTGGGCTGTCTTCTGAAACAACAAATTGAGACTGTTAAGAACTGATTGTTATGTGTAGTCAAACATGTATTTCAAAGAATTTCCAATATGTGTTTAACAAAGTAAAATTACTAATAACAAAAGAAATTGATACGAGAAACTAAATTCAAACTGCAAACAACTGCTGTTTTTGTTATGGCTACCTCGAGAAAGAAACAGTGAAGTTCCTTTGCATTAAAGGTTGAAATAATTCTGCGAATTTATTTATTATTATATGTATAATAGATATACATACATAAGTACCTTGATATTAAATTTAGAATTTTTGTAATTGAAACGAGAATTACAAAATTGTCTTGAATTACGTATATTTTTGCAATTCACAGGTTTGATTTTTGGCATAAAAGCGAATCAAAGTTGCTAAAAAGTAGTTTAGGTGTATTTGTAACATGTTTACAATCAACTTTTACATTGCTCTTATTAATACGTACAAAGTAAGATACATTATAAACATTATTTTTTTTAAAATAGATATTGTGCCCTTAAGTGTCAGACACACACTGATTTAAACAATGTCCTATTTAAATGCAACGAAATAGGCGCTCTATCTATTACAGTATATATCCATTTAGGAGTAAAAACGAAAACTGTAAAGGGGGAAGCATTATATTGATTTTCTCCAGACGTGCACTCTCTGTGGAAAACATCGAACTAGTGCGAAAGGAAACTTCTGAAACAAAGTTTTCTTTTCAATAATATATTTACAGTATATAAAAACCAGAATAAGGCAACGTAGATTTTACTATGGCTTGTAAGATGCCAGATACTTGAGTATTTTCAATAACATAAGTTCTACAAAATATCTGTAATAAAAAATTTTAATATAAGAACAAATTGTTTTACCAAGTGAACTGTATTTTAATTTTTATCCAATGAAGAAATGTGAATAAGAAATCTCTACATATTATTACATTTTTATTTTTCGAATATTTAAATTACTTTTCTTTGTTTATCTTATTAATATGTTATTAATATATATCAAGATGCTCCCCATAGAATCAAGCAATTATAAAAATAAAATTAGATATGAGTATTGTTGTTTGTTATAATTATAGATTTTATAAATATTGATCAATATACAGGGTGTGTCGTGGGTTGATGCAAACATCCTAGGAGGTGATCGAGGAAATAATATGTAATATTTTGAGCTAAACATACTTTAGAAGCAAGTACCTTAGTTTTTGACATAGTAATTTTCACATTTTTGCAAAATATCTAAATTTTTTGCATTATTTTCTTGTTCTATCTCGATTGTTTATGCTCATATTTATATTGACTTTTATATAATAAAAAGTAGTAAATTATTCAACTATTTTGAAATTAGGTATACGAAATTAAAAACAAATAGTTAAAATTGCCGGGGCAGTCATAGTTCCTATATGAATTAGGTCAACGATAAATGCGGCGGTGCCAAAGATAAAACCAATTTCATATACGTAAGATGTAAATATTATTATTTTATGATGCAATTATTATACGATATAAAATACAAAAACTTGTTCAAATTAAAAATAAAGTCCAACATCAAAATGATGAATAGCTAATGTTGTTTTGTTTGGTTTAACATAATTTATATTTTAACAATCATTATTATGTTGTTTTAATCATTCTTCAAGTTTTTGATCGTTTTATCAATGTAACTACTTCCTCAACTACATGGGATTTTATAAATTAAAAAAAAACATTTTTTTTAATTTACTGTAAACTACATTATTTGTTTTAGATTATTAAATGCTAATTTTTACCGTCTAAAAACCCATTTTTAAATACTAAATCTTTGATTAAATTTCTTCTTCACAATCCGAGAGTAGAAATTTTTGCTAAAAATCCATAAAGGTAATCTTTTTTTGACTACTAAATTTCCCAAAAAAATGTAAAAATTTTTTTTTTATTGGTTTCAATATCAGTAAATTGAAACCCAAAAATTTAAAATTTTTTTTCAAAAACAACCAAAACACTAAAAAAATTAAAATAAAATTAATTAAAAAAGGCATCCCGAATTGCAATTTAAAAACCCAAAAAAAATTTTCAGCCTGGCCAAAAAAATAAACTATGCAAAAATTTTTAAAAAAAATTTGCGCCTTTGGTATCTTATAAAACCGTTGCTCCTCAAAAATTTTTGAAAAAAATAGAAAACCCAAAATTTTCAAAAAATTCAAAATGATTTTTAAAACCTCGTTACCGTGTAAACCCGATGTCTGGTAAATGTCTAAATCTTCCAGTAAATGGCAACATTCACGAAGTCGCTTTATGTATGTCCTAAATATTTGCTAAATATGCACTGATAGCGAATGTCGAAATAATCATAATTTTAGATTCTTCTAATTCAAACAAAATGAAAATTTTTATATTATAAAAAACAATAGGAGAAGCCTTAAGTAATACCATAAAATTAATCATATTATTGAACTGAAAACAAACAATACACTAAAAAATCTAAAATAGTATTAATAATAAATGTACACCTAAGTAATTGTAATAAAACCTAAAATATAAAATAAACAGCCTGTCAAAAACACCATAAAATATCGGAAATTTTTTTGACCCTTTAATTTTTTGTCTTAGTGTATGAGAAGTATAAATTAAAGCTACATCATAAAATATACAAATTGGCAAGAAAAAAATAGCAGGTACCTACTAAATACATATAAAAATTCAAAACTGATATTTTTAAATATGTTAGTAAAATGCTTATTTTACCAAAAGAACTGTACATTTAACGAATTTTGTAGAAAATAATTATTTTAATTGATGTGTTTAAAATTTAAAGAAACAAAATTGTTATATATATTAACGATTGACAATGGTACGCCAAAATGCTGCTTTATATAAATAAGTGAGTTTAATCCACCTCATTCTATTTGGTTTTATATTTTTTCTATAAAATAATGTAGATGGCGACCCCTATTTAAAATTTTTAACGTTAAAACATATTCTAATGTTTAGGTAAAGATCCCCATATAAAAAGACCAAGGACGAAACACTTTCCGAAACCCAAACAACTACCTGCTTATGGACCCTTCGTTAACAAAGAGAAGGATTCCCGTTATATTGCAGACAACAGATATTTGAGAAATCAAATTTCTAAATTTTTATTAACACATGTATAATGTTTCCAAAGCGGGAAAAAATCTTAATATCATTCGTAACTATGGAAAAACAAAAAAATTGCGAATTTTACGTGCAAAACCGACTTTTAGGTCAAAATTTGCAAAAAGGGTTAAATTTGCATAAAACTTGTTAAAACCTCTTAGAGAAACTATATCGAGTCGTCTATATCTTTTTGTTTTTTAAAAAGCTTAAATTACGGCAGAAATAAGGTTTTCTTAAAAACCGTCCGACGCCACCCCTTGTCCCCGCGGAAAAAAATGTGTCCCAGAAAGTATAAACCGACCCCCCATCGTATCCCGAAAGCGGATGTTGCTAAGAGTCCCCGTTCGAAAACTGCATGGAAAAACCGTTTTTTGAAAATAGTCAAGGTCGCGTTTGCGAACTCGTGTACAGCCAAAAGTAAACCGCCAATCAATCCCAAATTTTCAGGTGTGATAGCTCAGAGATCGGAGGGGTGCCCATGCTAGGTGAATATTACTTCTCGCCACGTTATCCACCTGGTGTTCGTGAAAAGAGGTAAAATTTGTGTCGTCAGAAAACGTAGATTTTTGTGTTCGAACGGCCCTACGTCGCTTAGGAAAAGGAATTCGGAAATTTCGATTTCGGTCCCTCGTAGCGGCATTATTTCGCTACAACTTTGATCTAGAAATCGATGCGCCGAGAACGACGGTGGCGGCGGTGCACGAGCTGGAGGCAAAAGAACCGGAAAAGCACCAAACGGGCCCTTTTCTTGCCTAGCCTCGGAGAAGATGCCGCTTGAATGGCTAGCGGTATCTAGGTACGGGTCTCGGGACGGACCACCTTAATGATGTACCCTCGGGGGTACGTCGACCCTCTAGATTTCGGGATATTTGCAAAAAACGCATTTTTTTTGGCGTCTCGGAGCTTCTTATTTCCTCCGTAGCTCCACGGAGGTTGAACCTACGGAGACGAGCCCCGGTCTCATCTTAATTTTTTCGAAATCTTCGTCGACCGGGTGCTTAAGCTCGAAAATCGGACGATAAATACGGCAGTTAGACCCCGAAAAGTAGGTTTTTTCGAAGTTTTTTTATAAGTATATAATAGATATACATACATAAGTACCTTGATATTAAATTTAGAATTTTTGTAATTGAAACGAGAATTACAAAATTGTCTTGAATTACGTATATTTTTGCAATTCACAGGTTTGATTTTTGGCATAAAAGCGAATCAAAGTTGCTAAAAAGTAGTTTAGGTGTATTTGTAACATGTTTACAATCAACTTTTACATTGCTCTTATTAATACGTACAAAGTAAGATACATTATAAACATTATTTTTTTTAAAATAGATATTGTGCCCTTAAGTGTCAGACACACACTGATTTAAACAATGTCCTATTTAAATGCAACGAAATAGGCGCTCTATCTATTACAGTATATATCCATTTAGGAGTAAAAACGAAAACTGTAAAGGGGGAAGCATTATATTGATTTTCTCCAGACGTGCACTCTCTGTGGAAAACATCGAACTAGTGCGAAAGGAAACTTCTGAAACAAAGTTTTCTTTTCAATAATATATTTACAGTATATAAAAACCAGAATAAGGCAACGTAGATTTTACTATGGCTTGTAAGATGCCAGATACTTGAGTATTTTCAATAACATAAGTTCTACAAAATATCTGTAATAAAAATTTTAATATAAGAACAAATTGTTTTACCAAGTGAACTGTATTTTAATTTTTATCCAATGAAGAAATGTGAATAAGAAATCTCTACATATTATTACATTTTATTTTTCGAATATTTAAATTACTTTTCTTTGTTTATCTTATTAATATGTTATTAATATATATCAAGATGCTCCCCATAGAATCAAGCAATTATAAAAATAAAATTAGATATGAGTATTGTTGTTTGTTATAATTATAGATTTTATAAATATTGATCAATATACAGGGTGTGTCGTGGGTTGATGCAAACATCCTAGGAGGTGATCGAGGAAATAATATGTAATATTTTGAGCTAAACATACTTTAGAAGCAAGTACCTTAGTTTTTGACATAGTAATTTTCACATTTTTGCAAAATATCTAAATTTTTTGCATTATTTTCTTGTTCTATCTCGATTGTTTATGCTCATATTTATATTGACTTTTATATAATAAAAAGTAGTAAATTATTCAACTATTTTGAAATTAGGTATACGAAATTAAAAACAAATAGTTAAAATTGCCCGGGGCAGTCATAGTTCCTATATGAATTAGGTCAACGATAAATGCGGCGGTGCCAAAGATAAAACCAATTTCATATACGTAAGATGTAAATATTATTATTTTATGATGCAATTATTATACGATATAAAATACAAAAACTTGTTCAAATTAAAAATAAAGTCCAACATCAAAATGATGAATAGCTAATGTTGTTTTGTTTGGTTTAACATAATTTATATTTTAACAATCATTATTATGTTGTTTTAATCATTCTTCAAGTTTTTGATCGTTTTATCAATGTAACTACTTCCTCAACTACATGGGATTTTATAAATTAAAAAAAAACATTTTTTTTAATTTACTGTAAACTACATTATTTGTTTTTAGATTATTAAATGCTAATTTTTCACCTCTAGGTCTAATAAAACGATCAATACTACTGGACAATTCTTTGATTAAATTTCTTGTCTTCAACAATACCGAGAGTAGAAATTTTTTTTGCTCAAAAATCATAAAGTAATCTTGTAGGACTACTATTCCAGATTCTAAAACTGTGTCTAAATTTTGGATTTGCCTATTGGTTTCTGAGATATCAGTAGTTGAAACAAAAGGATAATTTTTCATTCAAAAAACGATAGCTCCGCGAGAAATCAACGTTGAAATAAAAATTAAAAAATAAAATTAAAGTTGGATGAAGAGGCTATCTGAATCATGCAATGGTTTAGCCTAAAAAAAATTTTCCAAGCCCGTGGACCAAAAAATAATACCTATGCATAAAATTTGAAAAAAAAAAATTCGCGCCATTTGGTATCTTCACGTAAAAACCGTTGCTCCTCAATATTTTTGAAAACAAAATTAGAAAACTAAAATTTTCAAGCTTCAAAATGATTTTTTAACAACCTCGATACGACAATTTTTAACCTAAATACCGTTCGTCCAAAAACACCAAAAAATTTGCAATTTGTTCTTGCTCTTTTAATTTTTGCGAAAAGTGTACCTAGTTAAAAATATAACGAATAGTTGTGGAAACATAAAAAAATGACTACAAATAAAATATTAATGCGGCTGCATTTATTACAAATACCTTAATAGTGAAACTATGTGCTAAAAACAAATTATAAAAATGGCAATAATGAATCAAAATGAAAGATTTGGTTAAAATAAATGATTTTGTAAAATATGAATGAATTATCGTTGAAATTACTTAAATTACTTAATTACAATATATATTAAAAAACGGCCTATATAGACAAGGACTATAAATACAAAACATTGTACATAGAAAGATATATAACAATATTTCAGATAATTTTGCTATATGTAACAAAACATAAAAATTGAAATTTTGTTAAACTTTGGCAACCCTCGTGTTTACATTCAGTTTACATAAAATTTGAAACACATCATTTAAGCCCAGGATTTGCATTTCATTAAAATTGTACACAGTTTTATCAATGTTTTCTGCTTTTTTTTTATTATTGCAGTAACAAGTTCTTGGAAATAACAAAAATAAATTAGATATAAAATTACTTAAAATTAGTGGGTGTAACATACACGTACTTCATGTTAGGCAGTAAACTGGTGCAGTACCTGTCATTACAGAACGTTGCATGTTAAAATACACTCCCTGCTGTCGATTCTGAGAACTGACGCTTATAACATTGTGATAAATCGATCCAAAACTTTTATTGTTGAGTTCTTTATATAAATATCCACAAAGAACCCATGCAACTGACAATCTTCTTATAACACGCGATTAAGTTTTCAAAGCGAAAATAACGATTTTATTGCATTTTAGCGCCATAATTTCAATTACATAAAAATTAATTTGACTTCATGAATTACGTTTACGATTTGCTTACTGTCTGTTGACCAATTCAATGTACATTAGTTTGGTTATTCAGATAACATTTACATCGATTACAGATTTAAATTGTCTGGGGAAAATCGAGGAAACACTAAACTACTAATGCCAAGAGTGCCTTATCGTGTCATATTTGATTTGCTAATTTAGTTGGGACAGGTATATCAGATCCAATAGTCTTAAACTTAAGGGATTTGGCCAAGAACGTAGCCGATCGTATCAAATATTTCAAATTCGAAATCATAATGTAATCAAAAATACATCAACAATTTTCTATATAACATGTGAAATCGTAAAACCATTAAAAGTTTGAATTTTTCCTCGCTGCTTACAATTAAAGATTATTTTTAACCATACATTTATTTGTTTGCGGTTTTTGCGTTATTAATTTAAATATACCCTGCAAACTGTAGACTTAAAAAAGTTATATTACCTGTACACGAGTAGTATAATTAGTGGTGGACCACATATTAAAAAAATATACTTGAACTAAATTTAACATAATTACTATATATTAGAAATTGCAGTATTAAATACGCATTTTTTTATGGCGATTTAGTAGTCATTTGGTAGTTTTATCTGGAACGTTTTCCTGAAGTTTTGAAAATTGGTAGATTTATATAATTTTATGTGCTCTTTCCGAATTTCAACTTTGCCACCTCGTATCTTTGCCGCTCGCGCCGCCATCTTGGAAAAATGGCACCTAAAAGCAGTTTTTTGATAATGTGATGTGGATGTGGATATGATGTGGAAGAAATTTTGGTCTGTGACGTTTCGATCAGTACTTATGACGATAAACTCGCAACACCTGGTCCATCAAGAACAGCCAAACGGAGAAGAATGCCCAAATTTTAAGATAACGAATTGCATGTGGATTAGGCATACTGAGGATACCACGGTTAAAAAAAACGCGCCACTTACTCTACCTCAAGGTGGTGTGGAAATAAGTTTTTAGACCAAAACGTGTGTTGAACTACATTTTGCGGCAGTCGTATGCCAAAACTATTAATTTTACGGGAAAAAAGGTTATTGCATAAATTGTAGGAAATTGTTTCTAGTTTAATTTTGTATTTAAATGTTTTTATCCTGGAATGAGTCGGAAAGGAGATATTAAAAAAAAACTGCTTTTAGGCGCCATTTTTCCAATATAGCGGCGCGAGCGGCGAAGATACGAGGTGGCAAAATTGAAATTCGGAAAGAGCACATAAAATTATATAAAACTACCAATTTTCAAAACTCCCGGAAACTTTTTCAGGTAAAACTACCAAATGACTGTACTATAATGGAAACTTGAATTTAGGAAATTGTAAAACGCTTCGACTTATCAAAAAATTCAAGTTATCGAAATTCGAGTTATCGTTTTATGGCAGTTGGAACAATTGCATTAAAGGCGAAGATAAAGAAGAAGAAGAAGAAGTTGAGATAGGCAAGTCCTAGGGAAACAGATTCGAGTTCGAGTTATCAAATATTCTACTTAACGGTGTTCGACTTATGAGGGTTCGACTGTATAATAATATTTGTTTCTTTTCAATAATTTTCGAACTTCATTTTTGTCCTGTTTTTTTTACGTATCTACCATGGCATTCTCTATGGTTTCAAAACCCCTTATCGTAGAATCACTCACATATGTTACAGACAAAGTGTGCATTTTAGTCAAAACATAGACTATTTAAATACCATGTCCATTTGCTGGTTTCTGTACCAAATGTGTTTATTTCGGCCGAAAGAAAGCTTCTATATTTACGAAGCCAGCGCAGTGAGTATAATTGAACAAAATCTGAAGCATAACCTAACAATGCAGAAGCTTTCTTCCGACCGAAATAAAAACACAAGAAGTTAGTAAACGCATACTTTATCTAGTTAGTCTACTTCAATTAAATCAACAAATTGACTGTAACATATTTAACTATAGTTTTCAAATTCGCATTAATACGCAAAAATAAAAAATCAAATGTACAAAAAAGATATTGTTTTATAATTTTTTTTAAAGTGGCACCGATACGTTAGTTGCTGCTGCAGACATAAATAGGGTTATTAACCAAAATTAATTAGTGTAAATACTACACCAGTTATTAAAAATTTAAGTACACTGGAAGGTTCACCTTTTTCAAATTGTCAAATTGATATGCGTTAAAAGACTTTGTGAAGCCAGGACGTAATTCGATCATAGTTATAATTATTGAGGTTAAAATAGTGCAATTCGAAAAGTGTTAATGCTTTGTTTCATTTCTGGGGAAAACTCATTTTAACTTAACAATAGACATTTTTTAAATTGTAAGACAAAATGTGTCATTCTAGTTGTATAAAAGATTTTCCCAACATTAACCAGAAATTGTAAACAACGAAAAAATGTACAATTGATTAAAAAGCAAACGTGAAGATTTATGGACTGGTCTAATAAAGAATAATATGGCATATGCTAATGTAAATGGAACTACACAAAGTTTCATATAAATTTTACTGCAAGTTATTTAGTGTTTAGTGTTTGTCACAACTTGCCAGTGTTTTAGATACGTACTGATATACATTTAAATTCTCTGAATATTTCAATATATTTTTCAAATTAATTTTTCAATTAATTAATTAATTAATTAATTAATTAATGTCCATTATGTGATAGGTACATATGGACTTGTTTTGTTGATATTCCCGTATAGTATAATCCAAAAGATTTAAGTCTCAGAATACTGCATATTCCAGGAGGGAGTTTTGTATGAAAAATTATTATTTGCTAGTAATTGTTTAGCATTTGAAAGCATATATAATTTCTTCCATTATAGTTTCAAGATGTACACGTTTAGTTATTCCTATGTTTTTATCAATAATAAACTGTGGCAATTTTCCATGCTACGATACCATCACTGATGAACCGTTCTGATATCTCTCAATTGCTCTAATTCTAGAAATAACATATGTCTATACGATCATTTTGGTAATTAGGTGGTCCTTGTAGAATACATAAGTATTTGGTATAAACAACCTAAAGTATAGGTAGAATCTGTTAGAAAACATCATTTACTCATGCAGGTGTTATTCTGTAAACATTTTGGAGTTGACGTATTGTATATTTGTAGCGATGTTACTCTTTTAATGATTTCATTAAGTTTACAATTTTGCGACTCAAATCCATTTACAGCTGGATGTGGATTTGTCTATCTGTTCTCAGATAATTTTTTTAAATTGCTCCCCATAGAATATATATATTATTGCCAATATTAATTTCAATTTTTTCTATACCATTTTTTTCCCGAATAATATGGTACGTTTTTTTATACATTTAATGCTCGCCATAAATCAAATATTTCATTGGAAAAATAAATTTAAAAATAATGATATTCCAAAATTGGTATAGCAAATTGTAAAGTATTTCCTATAATAATAGATAGTGCCTAAAAAGTTTGAAAATAGCAAATTTTTCAAAAATCACGCATGAAGAAACAAAATATTTAAACCAAGTTTTATATTATTAAATTTTGCTAAATAATCTAATATTCCGATTATTTCAAAAGTTACATTATATTTATGCAAATGAATTCATTTAATAATTTTGGTTGGGTATGTTCAAAAATTTTTGTTATCAAACAAGGGCCTTAATGTTTTTAATATAGTGTTCTTGTGATATTAGTAATAGGTATACAATGTGTAACTTACTTATGGAATATTATTAATAAATCTTTAACAATAAAGTTATGTAAAATATCCTTGGACAAGTCAACTTCTATTTTTACCTACCCATCCTTTAAATCAAAATATATGGGTTTAGGAACAACAGGGGCGGCTTGAAAGGGAGGAATCAATTATTTTAAATAACACCGGATATCAAAATATTTTTTCCGTTGAGTTCGGATTTCTATATGCAACGGTGAACCAATATTCTCAACAAAATTTGGATCAGTTCATAAAACTTCAATACATTGCTCATTTAATCAAATATTTATCTTTACTAATAAGAAAGATACCCATGGTAGCCTATCCAATTTGAAACACTCTGTATAGTTATAAATTTTGAACTGATTTTTATTTTTTAAAACATCCGTATATAAAAAAAACATGACTTAATTTGATTGTTTTTTTTTCGATTGTGTGAATTATAAATAATACGTTTACTTAATAGATTTAAATACACCGTTGTTTAATATAAATGCACAAGACTTTTTATAGAGATTTGAAGTTGACACAATATATGTTTTACAGTGCAATAAAAACTTTTTATTTAGCAATTTACGATTAAAACACTGTTTCAAGATTTACTTGATGAGAACTGTAAATAACACCATGAGCTATTTTACATCTTTGATGTTCTATAGTATTTGCCATTTACATATACAGTCAACTCGCGTTATAACGAATTTCAAAGGACCCACGAAAAAGTTCGTTATATCGAAAGTTCGTTATATCGAAATTCCTTATTATAAAAACATAAATTAACAAATTTTTACTTTGTTTAGAGATATAGAATTAATCAATCCAAAACACCACAAATTCGTTGTCGTTTATTAAAATAACCAATATAACGCAGAAATGTAAAAAAAAATAATAAAACAATAGAAAACAACAATAAAAAAAAAACAATAGAAATAATACAAATAATACAAATAGAAACACGTATAATCCAAAAAAACTCCGTAATTTTAGTTTGTATGCAGGTGACTGTACGTGTCCGTTCAATTGCGTTCTCCAGATTTAAGATACTTGAGAATACACTGTCGTTAAGGTCATGGCTTTGCAAGTAATTGATAATTGATAGTGTTAAGTTTGCATTTCTTTAAGATAAAAAAATCAAAAATTGTATAGAAACACATTATGTAAATTATATAACATACCTACAGTACTTACTTTTTTAACAAAAATTATTAGACTTTGGTCAAGAAAACTTCGTTATATCGAGGGGACCAAAACCCATTAAAATTTTCGTTATAAAGCGAGATTTTCAAGGGACCGGCGGTTTCTTTCTTTATATCGAGATTTTCGTTATATCGAACTTCGTTATAACGCGAGTTGACTGTATTTAAAAAATTAATAAGTATCTGGTATATTTCAATATAAGAATAAATACATATGGTTTTTCGTAATTCTATTTTTCACGATGAAAACTACATTAAACTTGAATTAGATAATCTACATTACTACTAAAAAGATAAAGTTTATGTATACAAAAATGTAGTTAATCATTTCTTTTTATATATGGAATTTAGTAAGAAAATATATATTTTTTAAATTTATAGACTAAATGAAAACCCATCTATATAATTATAATTTTTAGTTCAACTTACTTTTTTGTTATAATTGTTACTTACAACTATTCCTAAGACTATTTTTAAAACTATGTTCCATTAAACGTTGTGGAACTTCTTTTATACATAAGAAATGCTGATTATGTAGTTCAGCGTTTCAGCATGAAATTTTTGCCGTTAAGCACCGATTTGGAAATTCGGACAAAGAATGTGTTACATGACGTTACACTTCCCTCCTTTAAATTTGAACATCCTCGTTTAACAATGTTTGGTGCTTTGGTACTTCGTTGTGGTTTTTTTTGGTTCCTTTTTTGGGGGGTTTGTTTCTAACTTAGTTAGGGACAAGAAAAACAAAGGACTTGCAGTACCATGATTTTCATCTTATAGAAAGTTCGTCCCTAAATCTATTCCTTGTCCACTCCCCTTTTTTTAAATTTTCTTAATTATGGAGAGAAAAAACAAAGGACTTACGATGTGCACGTTGTCTATAAATGTATTCTTCTCCACACTGTTGGATTCCACGTAAGGATTTGAAAATCTCCTAGTCTTAGTGGCCTTGGTTGGATAGAAGTCCCTTTTCGGTGGGTCGGATCCTACAAATAGCTCCAGTACCAGTGGTGGAATCCTGTTTGCGCAGCGCCAGTTATATTACTTGTTTCAACTTACTATTTTGTTATAATTGTTACTTACTTATATTCTTAAAAGTAAGTATTTTTAGAACTACATTCTTAAAATTATATTCCATTAAATATTGTTGAACTTCTTTTATAGATAAGAAAGGCTGATAATATAGGTCAGCGTTTTGGCATCAAATTATTGCAGTTAAGCACCGATTTTGAAATTCGGACAAAGAATGTGTTACATGACGTAATAATGTCTTCTAATTTTAAAACATTTTTGTTTTCTTTCACTATTTTCTAAACCAATGAAAAGACAATATTTAAGATAATAGCGTGTTATAAAAATTACAAACTTTATTTTATCAAGCTTAAATAGTTTCCTTTCAAGCGTTATTTTCTTTAGTAATAGGTTGTCTGAAAAGTTCTATACTATTAATAAAATTCAGATTTTTAGTAACATAAGTTGATTACAGTAAACAGAAAAGTTTTGTCATTAAATTTAAATACTTTCTAAAGAGAAATAAAAATTGGGAAAAGAAACTTTACCTTATCTCATGGTCGAATTCCTATATTATTAACAGTAAAAATATTTTGTTATTGTGGAAATGTGTAATCTTTTGAAATGATACAACTTTTGTCAATTTCTGAATTGCGACGCCTGAGGATTATTAAAGAGCAGTGCGAGTAAAGTATCAAAAAAATCGTTTAGCGGAACAATAAAAATGTATAATTCTTTACGTAACTTAATATGAAAAAATAAATCACATCCTTTTAAAATCTATATCTGCAAAATAGCGTTAAATAAACTATTATTCATATACGGAGCTGGAAACAATAAGAAGAAAGGGGAGCGTAAAAATAGATATTAAAAAAGGGCGCGGAACAAAACTTAATATTAAAAAGGGGTTGCAAATAAAACAAGGTTTAGAAACACTAACCTATAGTGCAAGTAGAAAATCTCTGCCGGTAATAGAACGTTAAGCTTCAGTATAACAAGTATTCTTGTTCTATTTATTACTGTAATAGTGAAAGATTAAGGGAATTTTTACAGCGAAATTGATGTAGAGTTTTATACAAATGTGTAAAACCAACACAGATTTGTAACTCTATATTTCGTTTTTAATCCAGCTCACAGTAAACAAGAAACTTGGTAAATATATTTGCTCAGTATCCTAACTGGGCCTTAAAGCTAAAATGTTGCTTTACAAAAAAGCAATTCAAAGTAAAGCATATTCAAAGTTTATTATTTATTATGGCCGAAAAAAAATTACATTTTTAACAAATAGTATTGAATATTAAATAATATAAATTAAATCGTTAGAATATAAAATTTAAAACATTTTGATTTATATTTTGGTTCATATACATTCGTAGGTATACGAGGGGTATATATGCAAAATGCGACATGCCCTCTTAAACAAATTTAAAAAAAACTGCAAAAAATTGTTACTTGTATGTACCAAAAATAAAATCAACGTTAATTATATTTTATTAAGACTTAGTACAATCATTAAAAAAACTTTAAATTTAATATTGTAAACAACGAATGTGGTCAATAATATAGTGATATTTACATACCTGTTACGCTTCAAATTTTCTATTCTTTTGGCGCCAAGTTACAAAATAACGCATTTACTGTTACGCGTCTGGAGGTGGATTGAGGCGTAGGGCTTGATACATGTAATTATCTTCTTCTCTTAGTGCGTATGCCCTATGCATGTATTTTTAAATAGTTATAGTTTTACTAAATTTTGTTTGATTTGAAATTTAAAATAATTGATTGTTTTAGTTTCTAATGCTCACTTCAAGATTTCAGAATTTACAGTGTAAAGAAAAGGCTGCATTTAAATTAACAAATAAACCAAATCATTAAAAAAAAAAGTTTTAGTAGATGCTGTTTTTACACAAAAACTTTTATAGAATATA
This sequence comes from Sinopyrophorus schimmeli, assembly GCA_036325965.1. Classification (NCBI taxonomy): domain Eukaryota; kingdom Metazoa; phylum Arthropoda; class Insecta; order Coleoptera; family Elateridae; genus Sinopyrophorus; species Sinopyrophorus schimmeli. The sequence continues at coordinate 6,384,307 of JARFIZ010000001.1, forward strand.
GTAGTTTGTAACAACTTATAACAGCCATTAAGTATAATTAAAGCTCCCCTGAAAATTCCTCATTACTTGCGAGTTATACAGCCAACAAACCATTATAAAGTTATCAATCTCAGATGGAATCACTTTAATTACTCTGAAGTAATTAGCATTCATTTTGCCAACTTCGTCACTTAAAAAGTCGGTTAACAATTTGGGTGTGAGTTTGATGGACGAGTCTCACGTAAGGATAGGGATCTGTTGAAACCTTGTTAATTCCTACCGGTGCGACTGGGTAGTGTAGCGTGAGTTCTGGACACGATACCATTAGTGACCGCAGTTTGCAGGATCAAGTTGGGATTTACCTTTACTTTATTGCTTTTGTACTTTTGCGTTCGTGTCTCGTTTATTTGTCTTAATTAGAATCCAAAAATTGAACTTTGTCGAAGTCATTATTAAGTCCGGCTATGTGTATAGAAAGAGGAAGTTCTGGCTTTTAGCGTATTACGAACAACTTTTTAAATGATGAAGCTTTTATTTAGATAATAGACATTAATTTAGAGCTATAGGTATTGTAAAGCATATAAAAAGCGCGTTTTTAATACATTTACTTCATCTAGAGAAAAACGGGTAGAGCTGGGGAAGTTAATAAAATATAAATTTAATGTTTTTAGAATCAATTAATAAGCAAACGTAATATAATTATTTTTCTAGGATTGATTGTTTTTAAATTAAATTTTACAAAATAATCAAAATATAATTAGCTAATTTATGTCGCCTGACTTATTAATTTATGTTCTTAAAAACAATTACAACTTCAATGTCATAATAAATTAGAAGAGATAATTGTAAAATTAAATTTTTTGTGACAAACAAAAACTTAGTGTTGCTATATATTAAATTTCTATTAAACAATTTTGGTACCTAAATGTAATTGCTTCTTTCATAAATCACCGGTTAGTAGTGACTTTTTAAAATTTCAACATGACTGTTTATTTTAATTGACTTTCAAATAATTAATATTTAATAGGAGTTGGAAGCTAATTAAGACTTTGTAATATTTTATAGAAATTAATTAGTGATATAATAGAGTTCTTAATTAAAACAAGTAGGTATTTACTTTTATTTAACGTCTCTCACAGCTTGAAATTTATTTATTCTTAGTTTCTATTAACTCTGTTTTCAGTGGCGCATACTTTATAGTATCTTATTTTTACGTTTAAGTAAATATTTACAAACATCGCCAGAAATTTTTAATACACTACTCAAAAAAATTAAAGCAACACAAAATTTCGGTAAAATTTTTAGTGATATTTGAAGAGCTGTAATTTTGTGAAAAATAATCGTATCGAAATGGTAAAAAAAGTTACTATTTAATCTACAATAAGAAAATATATAATCTTCAAAAAATAATAGATTTTGACAATTTTTTTTTATATAACCGTTTGTGGTTCTATGAAAAACCGTTCTCAGAAATTAAAATTTTATTTTTAGAAAAATCTTAACGATCTCTATCTAATTTTGAAAAAAAAATTAATACTTTTTTATTTAACATTTTCATTAAGGAAAATTTAATACTTTTATTATTTTTTTAATTCTTAATAGTTTAGAAGTTTTTAGGTCCGTGGCACATTGCTAAAATACCGTAGATTACGGTAATTCTTTAGACATGGTCAACTGAGTAAGATGAAAAAATATCTATTTTACGATCTGATTTTTGCAACCGTTTGTCGTTTCAGACTACAGTGTTTTACGTAAACGCAAGCGAAAATATTTTTGGAATTTTTCAAAACATCAAATAGGTAAATTATTTTGAAAATAAATTTTCGTCTTTGTTGGAAATTTTTTGATGAAATTTGGTTATATTATTTTTAGACTAAAATTACAAACAAATAAAGAATCTTCTAATATCGGAGAAGTGTTTTATTCGGCTTTAAAGATTATGTGGCGCACATGGGTATTGTGGCGTGTTACCACTTTTTATTTTTGGAATATTTACAAAGGTTATTTACAAGTTGAAAAAGAATATGTACAGGTGCGCTGAAGTTGAGATGACGTCAGCGGTGACAAAACCGGAGGTGGATCTCTTGCTGATGGTTGCACCGGAGGTTGATTGCTGGCGATGGTTGCACCGGAGGTGGATCACTGACGGTGGCGGAAATGAAGTTGATGCTGGAGGCAGTGTTGTCGAAAAAGTGTGCAGCTCGATGAATCGTAGTAACAGGTCGATCGATGAACGAGGAATGAGATCAAGTAATCGAAAAGGAAAGGTATTTATAGTAAAAGGGTCAAAAAGAAGAGTAAGGGTCCCACGCTCGAGGACAAAAGCTGTCGCAATGGTTTACGACCGGATTACCAGTCTAACGGTAGTGTTTACTAATAAACATTTACCGCCAAACTGGAATTTAAGGAAAGAAAGTTTGGAAATTGATTATGCAGATTGGAACGTGAGTGGACATGGATCTTAGGTTTTCGGAAGCAGCGTGGGGTGGATAGTAAAAGGATTACCAGCAAGGAAGTACCGTTAGAAGAACGTCGGTTCCCACAGTATAATTGATTTTTATTTCACTCTAAAATAATCTTTAAGCCATTTCGTCCACATGTTTGAACGAGATGACCCATTTTTATAAAAAAATAATAATTTTTAACTATGCCCATCAGATATAAGAGAAAATCGACTTTTCAAAGAGTAAGATGGACTACTTGCTAAAACTGAAATAGTGAATAATTGACTTTTTGAAATAGTGACTTCAAAATTCACTCCAAAATAGTGAATTCAAATAAAATTCACTGTTAGAATAGGGATTCCGCTATTTATGAATATGGTTGCTTGTGGCGCCCCCATGAAATTGTCATTATTATTATTATTCATGTGCAATGTGATAATTTATTTTCAAGTGCATAAATAACATTATAATTTATCAGGTAAATTAATTAGAAAATTTCAATAATTTTTGTATAGATTCAAAGTAAATAATTATTTATATGTATACCATCAGTTTTTTACAATTTCAAATTACGCAATGGCAATAAGTCACAATATAACACAATTAATTTTATTTTTTCACTGATTCAATAAGTCAATATTCACTAATTGACAGTGGTATACTTTTCAATATTTCAAATAGTGAATATTTACTGCCAAACAGTAAATTTTTACTCGTTCATATTTAGAGAGCACTACGGAACAAATATTATTGACTGCTGAATCAGTTAAAACTAGAAAAATGGGTGTTAGAACGTGGTTCCAAAAGAACTGTTTAAAGTATATGAATTTATACCACACATGTGGTAAATTTTATGCAAGAGAAATGGCTTTTGTATTGAGTAAACTCACCCTAAATGCATGGACCAGCTCGCCCAGACACTATAGGATAGATGGCCCAACCTAACTAGTCCGTAAAATTTTTTTTTTTTAAATTATTAAATTTTTTGGTTTGTTTTGTTCGCGATGTACTTTTACATTTACTATAGTTTTCAATAAAAAATTACATCTTTGTAGTGTCCAAAATTAATTTTTACCAAATCAAATTAAAAAAGTGGGCCATCTCTCCCGAACTTACCGTAGCGAAAAATAAATTTTATTAAAATATTTAAAACTAGCTGGCCCGCCCGGCTTCGCTCGGGTATTGTGTTAAAAAGAAATTGTTTTTATTAAAATAAATATCCTATATAGCTGTTTAGCCCGGCTTCGCACGGGTATTGCAAATTTCGAAGTAAAAACTATTTTTTTTCAAAATAAACTATAGCCTATGTCAGGGGTTCCCAATCTTTTTTACACTGGGACTCCCTTTACAGGTTGTAATTTTGCGACGCTTATCAAAAAGAATATATTTAATGAATTTATTTCTTATTTTTATTTAATTATAGCTGGCCCAGCGAACTTCGTACCGCCTCAGAATTGAATAATGTGTCAAATTCAATAACTAAAAATTAGCAGAAAACCAAAAAATAAAATAAAATAAAATATGCATACACTATTTTCACAAAAAATATATAGTCCATTGAAATGTTACAATTTTTAGGTCTTACCTTGCGTTTCTCAGAGGACGCAATTTTATTGTTGGGATGTGTAGGGAGGGTCACTAGAAGCTTAACTCCAAGTTTGTGGGGTTGCAACCCTTGTCCCGCGGCCGCCATATTAGAAAACGGGTGCAAACTCCTTTTTTGCTATATCTCAGAAACTATCAATCTCCCAGGAAATTTGTAAAAACATAATTTGTGGAAAATCGAATTGTCTACAATTTTGTTTATATAACTTTTTACCATAAAATGAAAATTAAAAAAGTTATTAACAAAAATAAGAGAAAATTTCTCAACAAATTCTCTTTTTTGCTGTATAACTTTTTATTTTATTATTTTACAATAAAATGACCTCATACCAATCTTGTAGATGGTCTTTTAACAAACATTTTTAGCTATAATTTTTTAATTTTATGCATTTATGGCGGTTTTCGAGCGCTTCAAAGTAGACCGGATTTTACTACTCGTAACAATCGCGTGAAAACGAAACGTTAGCCTCACTTTTATATAAACTTTTTTAGACAATGCGTTTGACATTTATTGAAACATTCCTATGTTATTACTTTCTTATTATTGACCCTTTTCCCCACCACCTATGAGGTAGAGTCTGGAGGCGCATTTTTCGTACATGGTATCCCCAGTAGGCCTATTCCACGGAAAACTTCTAGGCGAGAAAATGTTGGGCATAATTATATATGTTAATAGTTATTTTCCAGCTATTCTTTTCTAATTTTTTTGGATGGTCCAGGCTGCGGTTCAGGATCAAATTCAGTATCAAAAATGAAGTTTCGGGGAATGACGGATGTTGAAATTGGAGTCATCGTTGGTAATTCATCTTCGAATTCATGTTCTTCCTTTAATTTAGACATTTCCATCACGTTGCTGCAGGTTTCTCCAGAACAATTAAGGCACACTACAGAGCATTTCAGACCTGCTTTTCTGCAACCGCACATGCTTCCACAATTTCCTTTGCATCTGCAGAAAATCAATTTCATTAGATCGGGGGGTGCTGGAGGCTTGGAAGTTTGGATTGGCATCAAAATGTTTCCATGCTTTTTCCAGCCCCAATCTTCAGGATCACAGTGTTTTCCGAGCCACGACTGGACCTGGTGATACACTCGGAGACTGTGGAAACGGGCTGCATCTTGTGTTGGAGAAAGCGATGATAGACTGAATGTATTTTTGGTCACTGTCTTGGCGAATCGTTTATATCTCATTACATCTCAGTTGTCCAGAGTATCCTCTTTATTTCCACCGTATAAAGCTACGAAAAAACGTTCGCCAATGACAGTGAGTAAAGATGGATCGACTTTGTCACTGAGAAATAGCGCTGTACCGCTAGCTAACTCAAGATGTTTCTCCATTATTTTTATGAATTTTAGTTTGCCTATGTTATAGGCTGCTGATGTTGTGTCACATCCTGAGAAAGCATGGAGAAACAGCAAATTCTCAGCAATGACATCTCCATATATAAAACCTGAAGGGCTATATAACTTCAGAAACAGTTTGTAAAATTGTTCATTGTCCACATCGTTTTTGGATTTCGCTCTAGCAAGCAAAGCTTTTACTCCTTTAGCTTTCACAGTTTTTACTTTAATGTCCCCAAAAATGTTTTTACAAATGAAACAATCACTCATGATGCACACTTAAAGAAAGTCAAAATGCTTATCACTGAATTAAAAATTCTGCCCACAAAACTCTTAATTGTACCTATGAAATTGAAAATACTATTCACAATATTGAACACGTCTATACGTGTATAAACATGTAGCACAACTGATAAAATAAATAGAGGACGACGAAACAGCTGAAGTTTTCTGGTAAGAAAAGGATCAATAATAAATAAGTATTAACATAGGATTGTTGCAAGAAATGTCAAAAGCATTATATTAAAAAAAAAATTATCTAAAGGTAAGGCTGACGTTTTGTTTTCACGGGATTCTTACGAGTAGTAAAAATCCGGTCTAATTTGGAGCGCTCGAAAACCGCCATAAATGCATAAAATTAAAAAAAATTATAGCTAAAAATGTTTGCTAAAAGACCATCTACAAGATTGGTTTGAAGTCATTTTATTGTAAAATAATAAAATAAAAGTTATAGAGCAAAAAGAAAATTTGTTGAGAAATTTTCTCTTATTTTTGTTAATAACTTTTTTAATTTTCATTTAATGATAAAAAGTTATATAAACAAAATTGTAGACAATTCGATTTGCCACAAATTATGTCTTTACAAATTTCCTGGGAGATTGATAGTTTCTGAGATATAGCAAAAAAGGAGTTTGCACCCCTTTTCTAATATGGCGGCCGCGGGACAAGGGTTGCAACCCCACAAACTTGGAGTTAAGCTTCTAGTGACCCTCCCTACACATCCCAACAATAAAATTGCGTCCTCTGAGAAACGCAAGGTATAATGTAACTTTTGAATGGACTAATATACCAGGTTGTTCAATAAGTTTTGTCGTTCGATAAGAGAGGGCGTTGCTACTAGCCCAAATTTTTTTTTGGAAGGTGTAGCACCTAAAGAAATTCACAAACGAATGTTAAAAGTGTATAATGATTGTTCACCTACAATTAGACCAGTAGAAAGATGGGTTGCTGAATTTAAACGTGGTCGTACAAGCCTTGAAGACGATCCACGTGAAGGACGTCCAAAAAGAGCATCAACACCAGAAATCATAGCCAAAATACAGGATATGGTTTTGGAAGATTGTCGATTGACTGAGATAAATTTAGTAGAGGCTCTACACATCTCATTAGGCAGTGTGAGCCATATTTTAAGTGAAATTTTGGGTTTTAGAAAGCTGTGTGCACAATGGGTGCCGCATTCGCTAACAATGGAACAAAAACACATTCGAATGCGACTTTCTCAGCAACATTTGGAGCGTTTTAAAAAGGATAAAGTGGATTTTGTGCGTCGATTCATCACTATGGATGAGACTTGGGTCTATCACCATGATCCTGAATCAAAACAAGAGGCTAAAGAGTGGTGTGAACCTGGTTGTTCGGCTTCGAAACGAGTTCGTGTCCGGAAATCGGCCAAGAAGGTTATGGCATCTGTTTTTTGGGATGCGAAAGGAATTTTGTTTGTGGATTACTTTAAAACTGGTAAAACAATTAATTTTGAATATTATTGCAACCTTTTGGACCAGTTGAAGGAAAAAATTCGTGAAAAAAGACCCGGTTTGCAGAAGAAAAAAATCCTTTTTCATCAGGACAATGCACCGTGTCACAAGAGCATTTTGACAATGGCTAAAATCCATGAATTAAAATTCGAATTGTTGGAGCATCCACCGTATTCACCAGATTTGGCCCCCAGCGACTTCCATTTGTTTCCAGAACTCAAAAAATTTATGCGTGGCAAGCGTTTTTCATCAAATGAAGAGGTCATGGCTGTTGAAGCGTATTTTGCAGACCTTCCGGATTCTCAATTCAAGGATGGGATCCACAGATTGGAGGATCATTGGAGCAAGTGTATTAATCTTCAGGGAGATTATACTGAATAATAAAGTGTATTTTGAAATATAAAATTGTGTTTTTCTTATCGAACGACAAAACTTATTGAACAACCTGGTATACTTGCCAATTTTCATGGTTATGGGTTGAACGGTGTTGGAGTGAAACGATAACATATAAATATATACCTACACGGAGAAAAAAATATCGTTATAACAACTATCTAACGTAACCTCAAAGGCACCTATTAATGATATCCTTATAATAACTATCCGTATCCCTATTATAGCTATCCGTAGTATAGTTATTTTTCACAGGGATACGCCCTATTGCTAAATTAGCCAATCGAATCGTTGTTCTGACGAAATGTCACTTTGAATATCCGCAATAAGGAACTTCTGGATAGCTAAATTAGCTATACGGCGTATCCCTGTGAAAGGTATACTACGTATAGCTAAAATAGCGACACGCATAGTTATTATAAGGATATTTTTTTCTCCGTGTACAAATACAGTAGACACCACTTAATGTGATCACGGTTAATGTTATCAACCGCTTAGTGTGTTCAAACTGTCTTTGAATCGGTCGACCCAATACAAAATCATTACAATTTGTTCGGTTATTATTATCAATATTTCGTTTATTGTGATCAATGTTGAGTCCATTAGGCATTAGGACAGCGGTTTCCAAACTATATGTAACCTCGCCGCCCTTCTAAAATATTTAATCATATGACGCACTTCTCAGTTTGACAACGTTGGATTAACCCCTTTGCTAAATATGAGAAAAAAAAATTATATAATAGATTTGCTTTCAATTTCTACGGGACATTTCTATATGCCCCAAATCGACATAGCCGGAGCCATTCTTACCTGCTTCTCCTTCAACACCGTAAATTTTTACGAATTTCTCGAGAAATTAAAAGTTGAAATTTTAGGTGCATTTTTGTAGCACGAAAGTTTACGTTTAAAAAATTGTAACGCCATTATTTGTAGAGGGACCTTTAAAAACTATACAAATTCGGATTTGCCAGAGTTTTCCGCTTCCGACAGGTGCAAAAAACCATAGGCGTGCTATTTGAAATTATCGAGAAAAACGATTTCGAAGGGACCGTCTTCTAATTATTTTTTCTAAATTTTCAATTTGATAAATCGTAGCTCGGTTATTTGTGAACGAATCTTGAAAAACTTTTCAGATTCTGAAAGCCCGTTTATCGTAGTGTAATATAAGCTAAAAAAATCAACTACCTTACCCTAACAGCCCGTAGTGTATTTTTGAAATAATAATATTGCATTTTTATTGTACCTTGCAGATTTTTAACTAAACGGTTATTGTGATTTCCAAGAACTTTTTCACAGCCTCTTTCAATGTGTTTCAGATTTGCGTAAACATTTTTAATTGAATTTTAATCAAAATAAATAAATCGAGTAGAAGAATATTTCATCTAACATATAATAAACAAATTTTAATACTATAAACACACTTTATGTATTATTACGATCATTTTATTGTTCTAAAAAGCATTTCTAAAAATGTATTACATTACTGTATGTAATAACTTGAAAATACAAAATTATTTGTGCTCTTCATTAATAAATATAAAATTCTAACACGATTCGAAAGTATCAAATAATAATATGTAATACAAAAACATACTAATTTAAAATACTCTAAATCTTCTATGTAAGCAGTTCAGTTGCGACAACATCCGGCTCTATTTTATTTTCTTAAGATCTTAATTGGTAATAAAACGTGACTGATAAAAAAACACTCTTACATTACGATCAGTTTGTATGGGAAAATAAAATTGTTGTTTTTGCTATTTTTCTTGAAATTTCTTCATATTTTCGCACCTATAGTTTCCTTGGACTTCTACACATATTTCAAAACCAAAATTAGCCAAATAGGCCCAGCCGTTCTCGAGTTTTAGTCAGACTAACACTCGCCAATTCATTTTTATATATAAGATATTACTCAAATAGTAACTTATTAGTTTTAGAAAGCCTTTGGCAAGTTCTATTTAATTAAAAAATACCATTTTGCTTAAAACGGAAGTAGAACAAATTCACATTTATGCTCATTGATGGATCCTATAAATTACAGAAACTTTTATACTTGTACTTTTTTGAAATTATTATTAGTTTAAGAGTTATAAGCTAGCGGCAGTTTGGATGTGCCACCCAGTATATGTTAAAATAAGGTGACCAACTATTTTTTGTTCAAAAAGAGTACACTTTGCAAGTATTTCATAGGTGAAAAAAAAAAGAAGAAAAAACGATAAAAACTTTATTTTCTTTTAAAAACATATTTTTCTTCGGAGTGGATTTTTTTTGCTAAATGAGGATGTTTGTCTAATAATGTAGCCACATCCGAACAACTTTCATTTTGCATATTAAATTTGACTGTTAAGACGGCAGATAATGTTTTTACAGAAAGTTGCGACTTCTCACTGCTCCAATAATCATTCCCTAGTAAAAATACCCTTTCAACAGCAGCATTAGTGCCTGGACAACATAAGGAAATTTCTACACGGAGAAAAAAATATCGTTATAACAACTATCTAACGTAACCTCAAAGCACCTATTAATGATATCCTTATAATAACTATCCGTATCCCTATTAGAGCTATCCGTAGTATAGTTATTTTTCACAGGGATACGCCCTATTGCTAAATTAGCCAATCGAATCGTTGTTCTGACGAAATGTCACTTTGAATATCCACAATAAGGAACTTCTGGATAGCTAAATTAGCTATACGGCGTATCCCTGTGAAAGATATACTACGTATAGCTATAATAGCGACACGGATAGTTCTTATAAGGATATTTTTTTCTCCGTGTATTAAAACTTTTATGGGTTTTTTATGTGGGATATGTTCTAGTATCTATCTATCTCTCCAGGTACATAATACGGCCTCTGAATTGTGCCGGAAACGGCAGCCATATGTGCGCGCGAAATTCAAATCACTGTCAAACTCGTGTCTGGTGTTTGCCCTGTCCTCTGACGTGCCGGAAACGGCAAGCAATATGCGCACGTGAAATTCAAATCACTGTCAAAATAATTTTAAATATTTAATTAATAAAATTGAAATAAAATAATCTAAAAAAATGTTTTAGAAATACAAATGAGTATAAAATTATACAAATGAGTACTTTCAGAGTACAGAATTTGAAAAGAGTATGGTTGGCGAAAAAAGAGTACAAAACTCAGTAAATGAGTATAATTGGTCACCTTAGTTAAAAGCAGGTAAATATATTTATGCACTGACATATTTGCCTACCTACACATAAATATGTTCATTACTTAATATAAGATACCTAGCAATATAGTGAATGCAATTGGTCAAACTCCGTGCTTTAATGCATGAAGTAGTTTTAGATATTCTTTATGCAAAGTGAACGGAATGCAGCTACAGCTAACGCAAGACAATTTTAAAACTTGAAAACGTGTATTAACTGTATATAAATGTGAACGGCAAGAGCTGTTTGGGATAAATTTTATTAAATGTGTTTATTGAAGCACATTTTGTGAATCCTGTATTCGACAGGAAGCCTGGGATATACTGCGGGAAACAGGAAATTATGTCCAGCTCTATCCACATGCTCGTATTGTCTGATGTCGCTCTAAATCACATTTATGATTTACAGTGTAGTCTGCACAAATTGAAGCAATAAATTAATTCCACTAGAGTTTCATATTTTTTATAATTGAAGTCCAATAATCATTAAATTGTTCCATTTGATTTACTGCTGAGCATGTATTTTACAGTAGATGCTCTTCATTTTACTTCGAAAACGTTCTGCAGGTGTTACAGAATCTTGCATTTCCAGTCGTAATTTCGATGCCTTTTTGCCTTTATTGTTCAATTCCAGTTTCCAATTTACCCTTAAATAACTAGCATATGGTTAAAAAATCATGTATTGAACTCAAAGGTATTTTAAATGAAGAAAATACGAATACGTTTCAGTTGTAAGATTTTCTACTTGTATACAAGTATACAAGAATATATTCTAATACTTTCACCATTTACTGAAATATTCCAATTATGGCATCTTTTACGAATATTACACAATATGTTTTTTACATTTTTTATAAGACAATTTCTTAACTTGAATTAAATTAAAAATATGTAAAAAATAGGCTGTTTTTTATAGTATTGTTATTATGCTATGTTTATTATACGTGTTTTAGATTTATGTTGATAATATTTAGACACTTTAGAAAATAGCAAAAAAATGAAATTTTTGTACTTGTATAAGACATAAAATTTCTTGACTCAATAAAATAAATACCCTTTCAATGACTACGGAAAATTAATAAAGTCGCCTGAAAGAAAAATTTAATTTTTTGTCCAAAAGGTAGATCGCCGCAATACAAATTAGTAATTTATAACGTTAAACTATCCACTGTAAAGACTCATGCAAATCAAAACATGGAAGAATAATGTATTAACATGCACGTCACATCTACCTAACAATAATGCTAATGTTGGCTAATCCCGACGGGACGTCCCGGGTCTAATCCGCTCATCGCTGTGATATTAGCCGCGTACAATATTAAACAGCGGGCTGTGGTATTCAATCGTTATTTCTTCGTACTTCCGGGTCATACTACAACACACAGTTCACCAGGTATGTATGTTATTAATGACTAAGAATATTACATTGTCGTTTTCCTGATTAGAGAATAAACTTTGGGAAACCTACGGCGATAGTATTTAAATTAAATTTTCGAAGCAAAGTGTGTGATAACAGGAATTAAACTGGGAAGAAAGTTGTTAATTTGTAATAAAAGCTGGGTTTGGGGCAATTTTAGCAACGTTAACAAAAGATAGATATAACCACATGTTTCTTATTTACAAACAGTGCAGCGTAGGTAGACTACATTTATACATTTATTAATTGAGATTAAATGAAAAATATCTAGGTAAAAAATTAAAGCATTCAGTACGTAAGTGTATCAGAATTTTTAATATGTATATTTTATATATATATATTCACCTTTGTATTTGAAAAAAAAGATAATATTATTCAATATAAATATATGTTGTGAAAGCTATACAGAGCAATCAAATTTATGTGGTACAAGCTCAAAATGCAAAGCAATTATAATTATACGTGTTAAAAAGCGTGAAAGCGTTTAGTCTCAAACTTAGAAGAAATTAAAGTTTGGAACACATCAAGGTTCCTCATTAATTTTTGCAAAGGACCGAAATCCGCAAAACACTACCTGGTGGTTCTACATAAACTATCCTAAATCTGGATGTTGCAAGAATTTAATAAAGAATGCTAAATTGAAAAAAAAAATCATATCTAATGTAAAATAAACATTTGATAATAATATTAAGAGAATTTCTTTTATTCATTTCTAAGTTTTTCAGTTACTACCGGTCAACTGCCCTAATAACCATCTAAAAAAAAAATTAATGACGAACAAGATATCAACAAATCGCTCGTCGAATATAATTTCTAAACTTAAACCATTATCATGAAGTTAGTTTGAAAACGAAACGAAAAACCCAATAATTTCTATTTTTCAATTTAAACATATTTTTCGGTGTCCTACGTTTCTTATAATAAATGCACGTGTAGTACGTCATAACCACCACTATTATGACAATATTAAAGTATCCGATTCAGGAGTGATGTGTATACAGCGCGGTTTAATCACTTTGAGGGTCACAACCACAATATAATTTCGTAGCACTAAATACCCTTTTACGTTTTCTATCTATCCTACATATGTTAGAAAACACCAAAAACTTTCGATTATATAACTAACTTTGTTTTTTATTTGTATACTATTTCAACACAAATATGATTATAAAAAATGTAACATCTTATTTTTGAGTTATACAATGTATAGAACGGGGTTTAAAGGCTCGCGGATAAAAAGGTATACTCTGTCTATTTTTGAAACTATAACTTTTTTTTTCGGAATTTATTAACCTATTTGTATTTTACCACTAAAAACTAAATTTTCTTAGACTTAATATTTTAAATGTATTTCGCCCATATTGTTATTATTTCTCATAATTAGCCTTTATTCCTACTCATCACATGTATAATACAGTCGAACCTCAATAAGTCGAAATCGAAGGGAACTAAAAATAATTCGAATTATCAAAAATTCGAGTTATTATCGATATAAAAATATTAACGTTGAAATAGGCAAGTCTTAAGGAAACAGGTTCAAGTTATCAAAAATTTGACTTATCGAGTTTTTATTTATGGAGGTTTGACTGTATTTACACAAGTGCGGTGATCGCAGAGAGTGATGCTACTATAGTCCCATTGTTGTACATTTGTCGATAAAGTTAATATTTTTAAATTAGTTTTTTATATATATATATTTTTTAAATAATTTCTGCCCTGATCTTCACTTAATGAATTTATTTATGCTTAAAACATAATTTTTTTAAAATGACTATTTTTTAACGCAAAAAACTGAAATTTTATTGTCGACAATAATTCCATTTTTTTTAAGTTTAGCTGTTTTTTTTAGTAATACTTTTACTTTAAATAGGTTTTAATTGCTCTCATTAACAAATTTTTTAAACACAGAAATAAAACATTATTAAAATAATAATAACTCTGCGCCATATACACTGGCTATTTGATTTATATATTTACTGATTTTCTTAGTATTAGTGTTCACTATGCAAGAAATTTGCAACACAACCTAACATTTGGTGGTATTAGTCGTTAAGCGTCTTCCAGTTTAAATTTTTTTAGACTTCAGTTAAAGGGAGATATCATTTTTCTCAATTTAATAATTTGTGACGAGTAGTTATTGTTTCTTAATGTTTAATTTACAATACACGAAAACGAAATAAATTGAAATTCTACAAATAGGATAAGTTCGCCGGTTGTCGGCCAGTTAAAAAACAGTTCCCGTTTTCGGCCGTGGGGGTCTAGATTTATAACAGAAAGTCACAACAGGAAGTTGAGGTATTATAATTAATACTAAATATGACTGTAACTAAATAGCGAATCACAAGTTTGTTTAACAATTTGTGTTTTATTGTTTTTATTTGTTTTATTGCTGACTGGACGAGAACGGCCGCAGGCCGACTAACCGGCGCATTTACCCTACCACAATTAATACTCTGACTACAATCTTCCATTAATGTATACATTAATTAGTAAATATATACACTGGGTAAAAATAAAGTTTTGATAGTGACATGCCATAGCTTATTTAAAATATTGGTTAATTTTTTTTTTTAATACTACATACTTCTATTGCTGTCATCTAACTAAAAATATTACCTTCAAATCAGTTTAAATCTGCTAATAACGTCAAGGAAGTGACAGATCCGCCCTGACCAATCCAATTGTCAGGAAATTGATTATCGCGTCATATTATTACTTCCTATGGTGTTTATATCAAATTTACTAGTGAGCAATAAGCTAAATATTAATATACGGGCACCGATGTTTTCCATGTATCAACCTGAAAATAAATTAGAGAATAATTGACCACTTGGCACCCATCTAGAAACAATTATTTTAATTAATGGCAAGCACATAAACAATATTATTCATAAGTTGATTATCGCAATTAATCTTAAGAACATAATGAAAATTTGTGTCATGTAAATTAGAAGGTGTTAATGGATCTGGTGGCGTGGTCTAAATATAGGGTTTTATGTTTCTCTATCAGATTGTCCTACACATAGCGGTTTTAGTTTAATTCTTTAGAGCTGTTTTGTATTTGGCGTTATATTGTAATTTAAATATAGAATTAAGCAAGGGTAATTCTTGAGTTGTATATTTTTACACAACCATTATACATAATCAGCTGCAGTGATAAAAACTGAGACTGAAACCTAAATTTACTTGTTTATTAATACTTACTGCTTTTAAATGAGAATATATACGAGAAACGAATGCCCGAATATACATGTTTAAGCCACATTAGTGTCGCCGGCGGCCCGGTAGAGGTATCATTAAGACGAATGGCGTGTAGCATAAAATCACGAACATATATACCGGAATATTTAAGTTCCGTAACGATCTCGCAAACTCTACATCAATACCAAACATATTTTCTGAAACTTTTATGGTTTTTACAACGAAAATTTTAGTGGTTTATTTCAAAACTGTATATTGAATGAATCTATACGGAACGTTGGCTTGCGGCACTATTATTTTAAATGCATACACTAAAATCTGCTACACGCACAAGTTTTATAGTGCCGAGGTATGTAAATAAGCTTTTATTGCCTTCATATTACTTTTATATCGATATGATCGTCTAAGAGCAGCGATAGCCGTCTCATTAGTGGCCTACAAATTACCCTAGACTTGCCTTTGTTCAGCTCGTTCACTTCAGTTATGGAAACCGTCACGAATGGACTTTGTTTATTGACATATGAAAACTTTTCCAATTACAAGTTTACCTTAGCATGCATACGAAAGTTGTTGGTAACTGCAGCTTACTTTAGGGTTTAACGCTTTGTTTATTTTACATAAATCATTTGTCGTATTTAATCAGAAAGCAGAAATAATGAACTGTCTTCTGGGAGCGGTGATAAATTTCTTATTTATATGCTTCTGAATGCTTTTATACGTGCTCATTTTATTCTCTCAAATAGTGAAATGGTTTGTAATGACACTCTAAAGCGTTTATCTACATTGCTTTCTTTAGTCACGTAAATTATATTTTTACTGCTAATATATACAGCTTTATACGTTTTTTGAAATTGTTGTTAGGTAAATCATTTTAATAAGCAATTTTATTATTATTTATTAAAATCATGGGTAGGTAGATATTAGCATTAAAGCACAATACTCTTTATTAAAATTTTCTATTTTTATTACTACAAATTCAACTAATAACTCTTAAAGTACTTTCCAAAATTTTATTTTTTTAAATGCCATCTATTGTTCGAAATCGAAATTAATGAAATCGGTCTTTATCTGTGTGATACTAACGATTGTGTTGTATTTATTAATTGTTTTTATCATAGAAGAAGAGAGGTAGATAGTAATAAAACATAAATAACCTGAGTTATAACTAGTACTTATTAATATGTCATAAGTTTGTACCGATCTATCACTTACATTAGTAAATCACAAATGGAAACACTCCTTTTAGCATTGGTGCAGGTTTCATGAACCCATTGAAAACAACCGTTCATAGTGAAGCTCTTTTCGTAAATAATGTATTATATATCTTTACTGATGGATTTAGTATTATGTCAAATTCAAAATAGACCATTAGATGAATTTTAGCCAGTAGAATTGGATTGCAGTTCAAACGAATATGTTACAATCGAAAAAATTGTAGACTTGCCATTTTTACATGCTTGTATACATGTTTGTAATTCTGTTATATAATAAATGTATAATATACATGTAATCAACATACACCTATTCATCAATGTACGTGCATAGTACATTAAATGTAAATTTTCTTCATAGGGTTGAAAATTGTAGATATTCAGTTACCTGATAAAAAAAAACTATAGTATGAAAAATTGATGTAAAATATAAACACATTTATTTCGCACAGGTTAATAAAAAAAAACAATATTTTGAAAAACCAAAATAAACTTTATTCGGTGTTAGAATTAGTGCTATTATTAAAAGATCTCTTGTTCCTTGAAGTAATAGCAGAATGAGCAACTATTAATAAAGTAGATATAAGATAATCTCAGAATTACCAAAATACTGTAGAAAGTAGTTAAAAGCATAATTTTTCAAAAACTTTTATATATCAGCCAAAAAGTGAAAAAAACCCTAAATTTTTTTGTAGGTTCAACGTTAACCTTGAATAACTCTTGAAGGAGTAGGATTATCAAAAATTTACAAAAAACTTTTTTTGTAGAGCGTCAAATTCCCTACAAGAATATGTTATTATCTTAGTTGTCCAAAAAGCCATTCAAGAGTTAAAATATTTCAAATGAAAAAAAATTCCCGTGTTATTTAAATGGGAAATAGAAATTCGCGATGCGCGACCTATCAATATTAATATTAAGGGCTCTGCTTTTCACAGACGTATTTTTACACCTTCCCGAAAGTTTTCATGTAAGGATTTCGAAGAAGAAAAAATAGCCGATTTTTTTTAATCAGCCTAGTATATGGTATATATAAAGTATTCTTAAATGTATAAATATTTGATTTTATATTAAAGAAAAAAAATGAATCGTTATACGTTAACGTTAAAGTACCTACCTAATATTTTTCCTTGTACGTGCTCGATATATTAGAATTTATAGTTTTATCACAAAATTTTAATTTTTGGCAAATATTTCTATAAATGGAAAGCTAATAAAAATATTACTTTTATTTTCTTTTATATCGACTTATGTTGCACACCCACGTTAAAGATATGGAAATAAGTTTATTTATAATAAGAATCCTAGTTAGAATATTTTATGTCGGCAAAGTAAGCCAACAGTAACATTAGTAGGTACGTATCACGCTAACGATATAAAATATACCAACAATTTCAAGTTTACCAAGTAGATATCAGAGTTTTTCACTTTGCAATAAAAGTAAAAATAGTAAAAAAAATAATAAATAATAATACAACGGTTATAACAATAAAAATTAGTGGCCTACAGAAAATACTTAATATTAAATATTACTTTTAATATTTACTGATTTAATTTAATAAAAGAGTTTATACAATAACGTTCAAGTTCATTGGGAAATATTAAATAAATCAATATCGACTTACTCTAAAAATAATCACTAAATTATTATGTGCAAATTATTTAGATTTTAATATTAAAAAAAAACAAAATCATTTATTGTTTTTAGATATGCATTACTTTTTTTATTGGGTTGGCAAGAAAGTAATTTCGGTTGTTACATATCGATGGCATTACAATTTTTTTTTAAGTAGTACTTTCTATAATGTTATAACTTTTTTCATATGACACTTGACAGTAGTAAGTTTTAACGTATTTTAAAAACAAATTACAGTATGCCTGAATTATATCAGCGTTTATGAAGTATTAGATTCTTGCAGTTTAGACTTTTACCTAACACCGGAAGTGTGTTTGAGACTTCCCGTGTGGAATTATGTTGAGTGTGCAAGTGCAATGTTTTGTTGACTGGTTACCTTTTTCAGATTCAGATTTTCCAATCACTTCACTTGTTGACCGTCAAACCGAACACATCAATTGTAATAATAATTGTAACTTAACCCTGTTTTAAATAAAGCAGAAAATTCCTGCATGGTACGACCTCAAAATCTTACAAATTTTAACATTTTTATGATCTTCGTCCAACCCTAAACACAAAAAAAATCTGATTACCTGAAGCCTTTTCTTGCTGCCAAGTTTGTAGTGTGTGTAACTATGTATACGTGTGACAACCATATATTTGAAATGCAATTTAAGTAATTCAAGTTAGCGTTAAATGATACTGATATAAACATAATAATCAAAATGGTCATTTTAATAAAAGTTTTCTATATCATACGTTTTAGCAAGTTTTACATATACCTACACTGACATATTTTCACACCAATATCTGGACCTCAAGGCCTGACCATAACTTATTTTTTAACTGCCCCTCCGGATTTTACAACGTCCGCAAATTCTGGTAACTTGCCGAGGTAGTTCGGTATTTGACTTTTTTGTTATTTCGATTTAAAATTTACTATGCATCACATAAACAAACATTTCCGTTCAATTTTATTTTATTTTTATTTCCGTAAAGGTAAGAAAGCTTCTGAAGCACACATAGACTTATGTGAATTTATGGTAGGGGACACCTAGGAGAGTTGGGACAATTTTGACTGTTTCTAACAAAAGTCAGTCAAAAATAGTCCTATTCTACTAAACCTTTACCATAAAATATCTACTACTTTACACTATACTATATGAAAGTATCGTAAAAAAATATTAAACGCACAGGTTCAATGACTAAATCGACAATAAGAAAAGAAACTCCTAATGTCACAACTCTCCGAATACCGAGGTAAGTTGTGACATAGGTTGAGGTAAGTTGTGACAAATATGTATTTGCAGATTTGAAGCTGGATAATATAATTAACATAGTGCTGATAGTCAATAAAGTATATTTATTATAAAAAAACATAAATATCTACTCCAGTAATTTAGTTACTTAATTATTATTAGCCTTTGGCATATAATCATAACCTACAAAATCATTAATTAGATATCGCCTTTGGCACAGTAATATCAGTAGTATCACAGTAGCAATGTTTAACCCTCCGCATACTAGGTGACTAAATGTCACATGCCATACTAGGTGGGGTTTGTCATATCTCGAAAATAAAATCCACAAAATTGTACTTTATGACAGTTTAATAATAAGAAATATATTTTAATAACCAATAATGAATAGGTTTAAGTAAAACACATTGTATCTTCTCGCTCCCTTCCACTCATTGCTATGGTAAATACGTTTTCTAATATAAAATCAATATCTACTAAATTAAATTAAAATTTTTGATTTGAAAGAGCTTATGGTAAATTATATGAATGTAATAAATACGAGGATGTGCGCATTCGAGCGAAAAGTGGCACATTTCCGAGCGAGGGAGGCAAATGAAGCGCGACGCGGATCGGCGCGCTTCATTTTTCCGAGATCTGAATGTGCCACTTTGAGCTTGAATGCGCACACTCGGTTTTAAGCACAATTACCAAGCGTCCCGTTTTAACAAGAAAAAAATTGATCCTGTTAGTTATACCCTACCTCGTACACGGAAGGTTAAATTACGATCAGTTACCTGACTAAGATAAAAATCATCTTCGCCAAAAATATCTGTTAACAGGCCAAGTTCCAGTTGCTGTAAATCCAGCTCTGATATTTTTCGTCGTTATAGTCACATCAAATGCAGTTTTAGTTATGGACATTACTTTTCCAGTATTTGACCGCATCCAATTATTACTGGTGGTATTAATGACTTTCTTAAGAGAACCGAAAACCGTTCCGTAGTATTAAAAAAAAAAGAGCATAGGAGAGTTGTGACAGCCTGTCACAACTCCTCTCGATACGAAAAATCGTGATGATTTAAAATTAACGCTTTATATCTTCAATACCCAAGGCGAGAAAAACAAAAACAATATGATGTAATGAAAGCTGTATAGTTATAGTATATTATAGCAAATGTCATTACTTCAATAACTTAACAATGATTGAAATACATGCTATCGAAATATTAATCAAAACATTACTTTTAGCAATTTATTTTGGGTAGAAGATGTACACACGTAAACATTTGTCCTAAGACACATCTGTGTACTGTGTGAATATGGCGCATCAAAAAGTAACAACTGAGCGTTATTGCCATCTTGCTAACGGTCATAGACTTCGAAAAATTTACGATGTCACAACTCTCTTCTGTCACAACTCTCTTAGGTCTCCGCTACTGAATGCTTAACAAAACTCGCTTGTCAGAATTGGTTTAAAAAATTTAATTTTTTTAATTGTTGATTTAAAGATGACTAATGTTCTGGTCGACCGACTAAAGTTGATGATAATCAAATTAAAGTGATAATAGAATCAGATAGTCATATTTCCACAAAACGTCAATTATACAAAAAAAAACATTTCAAGCATTGTTTAAAAGTCATATGAAGATTGTGTCTTTGTACAGATAGGTAATATTAAAATTTTCATATTTTAAATTTTCTAATAGAGGGAGAATGATTGTTAATTTTTTTCTGAGAGATATGCATGTAGTTTGACAAGAGTTGCGTCCAGCCTTTTAGCTTAATATGGATTACCAACAAGGGGCACAATAGTGCTCTTTTCATCACTACCTGCTACCGAAAGTTGAAATTAAAAGCGAAATCGGATGTAAAATAGGAAACTAGAATAGACCCCCAAAATGTATGTTTTGACATCCGTTTTTTAGCCCCTAAGGTGCAACAACTCGTTGTGTGTCTACAAGGCTTTACATAATAATAATAAAAGTTTTACATACGAAACATATAGTATATAGATTTTCCATATGGTTAATACATATAATAAACCATAATTAATGCCAAAGTAGTCATAAATGTTGCTTTATAAAACCCTTTTGCGAAAAAACTTTGCTAGTTTGTTTCTGGCTTTTATTTGATTACCACTGGATGAACTGAATATAAAACGCAGTTATTTTTATAAAAAACGTGTTTATAGCAAATTGGCACTTTACAAATAAAGCTAGTTTGTAAAAAGGTTCAGTTGTCATTTTTATTGATTTTTCCTTTGTGTTTTGCCAAATGTATAAAAATGAAAGAAGATAGGAAAATAATAATATCTAATACGTTTTTTTTCTGCACTTTTGGAATAGATGCTATTCAATTAATTGTACCCAATTATAAAAATTATATTTTTCAATGGCGAGTTGCTAATCCTTTTTTATGTCATCAATCACCTTCAAAGTTATTTCTGAATATTATTATAAGTGATATTACATAAATACATAGATATTTAGAGTAACTTCATCATAAAAATTCATAATTTGCAAATTGGTGTTAGTCAATGTATAATATATCAAACTATCTTTTATATTAGACTAGCTGTTTCGCCCGGCTTCCCACGTGTATTGCGAATTTCGAAGTAAAAACTATTTGTTTTCAAAATAAAATAAAGCCTATGTCAGGGGTTCCCAATATTTTTTATACTGGGACTCCCTTTATAAGTTGTAATTTTGCGACGCTTTTCAAAAAGAATAGTTTTGTTTGTTGCTCTAGCAGATATTAAGATTAATGAATTTATTTCTTATATTTATTTAATTATAACTGGCCCGGCGAACTTCGTACTGCCTCAGAATTGAATAATGTGTCAAAATTCAATAACTAAAAATTAGCAGAAAACCCAAAAATAAAATACGCATACACTATTTCTACAAAAAATACATATACATGCCAATTTTCATGGTTATGGGTTGAACGGTGTTAGAGTGAAACGGTAACATACAAGTATATACCTATATACAAATACAGTAGACGCCGCTTAATGTGATCACGGTTAATGTTATCAACCGCTTAGTGCAGTGGTTTTCAACCTGTGGGGCGCGCCTTCCTAGGGGGGCGCGAGACTGTTGCAAGGGGGGCATGCAGCTGTTCCAAAATATAATTTTCGAATACAAACCAAAAAAGTCGAATAGGTATCAAAAAATTTTTATGTATATTTTTACATAATATTGTATATTATTTTGTAGCCCATTAAATAAATTATAATATCAGTTGAGTATTTATAAAACTAGATTGTTAGAATAATTAAGAGGGCGCAACAATTTTTTTTTAAAGGGGGGCGCAGGTACAAAAAGGTTGGAAACCACTGGCTTAGTGTGTTCAAACTGTCTTTGAATCGGTCCACCCAATACAAAAGCATTACAATTAGTTCGTTTATTATTATCATCAATATTTCGTTTATTGTCATCAATGTTGAGTCCATTAGGCATTAGGACAGCGGTTTCCAAACTATATGTAACCTCGCCTCCCTTCTAAAATATTTAATTAAATGACGCACTTCTCAGTTTGACAACGTTGGATTAACCCTTTGCTAAATATGAGGAAAAAAAATTATATAATGGATTTGCTTTAAATTGTTGCGGGACGTTTCTATAGACCCCAAACCGACATAGCCGGAGCCATTCTTCCCTGATCCTCCTTCAACACCGTAAATTTTTACGAATTTCTCGAGAAATTAAAAGTTGAAGTTTTAGGTACATTTTTGTAGCACAAAAGTTTACGTTTAAAAAATTGTAACGCCGTTCGTATTAACGAAGAATCTACTTCCTTGGCACTAAATTGCTCTAATTTTGAAACAAAATCAGTGGTTGTTAATCTGTGATTTTGCCCTATTTCTCTAAGTGAGAATTTTTCATTACTGGTTGTAAATATATTAGGGCCACCGTAAGGTGGTTTATCTTCAATATTACCTTCTTTAAATTATGGCAACATGTAGCATGTACTGTACTTAATTTTAATTGAAACATATCCGCTATTGAATAAAGAAATTTTCCTTTTTCTCTATAAAAAATGACAACAGATGTAATATTAATGTTGGTATTAACTATTTTATTTTTTTTACAGTTCAAAAAAATATTTCTCATCGCTCTAATTGCAAAAACAAACTACCTTACTCTAACAGCCCGTAGTGTATTTTTGAAATAATAATATTGCATTTTTATTGTACCTTGCAGATTTTTAACTCAACGGTTATTGTGATTTCCAAGAACTTTTTCACAGCCTCTTTCAATGTGTTTGTGTTTCAAATTTTATTTGCGTAAACATTTTTAATTATATTTTAATCAAAATAAATAAATCGAGTAGAAGAATATTTCATCTAACATATCATAAACAAATTTTAATACTATAAACACACTTTATGTATTATTATGCTCATTTTATTGTTCTAGGTAGCATTTCTAAAAATGTGTTACATTACTGTATTTAATAACTATAAATTACAAAATTGTATGAGCTCTTCATTAATAAATATAAAATTCTAACACGATTCGAAAGTATCAAATAATAATATGTAGTACAAAAACATACTGATTTAAAATACTCCAAATCTTCTATGTAAGCAGTTCAGTTGTGACAACATCCGGCTTTATTGTATTTTCTTAGGATCTTAATTGGTAATAAAACGTGACTGATAAAAAAACACTCTTACAATACGATCAGTTTGTATGGGAAAATAAAATGATTGTTTTTACTGTTTTTCTTGAAATTTTTTCATATTTTGTTACCTATAGTTTCCTTGGACTTCTACAATTATATCAAAACCAAAATTGGCCAAATCGGCCCAGCCGTTCTCGAGTTTTAGTCAGACTAACACTCGCCAATTCATTTTTATATATAAGATTATCGCATCTAATATCAAATAAATTATTTGTACTTTTTAAAATAAGAAGTTGATTTGAACCTACTGCCTACTATTTCTTTTGTATATTATTTACAAATAACATAAAATAAACGGTACAAATCAAAATGACTCTTTACATAATTTGTTTAAGTACAGAAATCAAAAAAATATCTTACATCTTAAGAACAATCAACTTCTTCTAAACTTTGGTAATTTTATATGGCACTCTTGTTAATCGACTACAATGAAATTAAAATTAAAAACTACCTACCTACTAAGTACAATAAATAAATATTTTTAATGAAAAAATAATATTTGATGTATGAATATAAAGAGTTTCCTCTAAAACTAAAAAAAAAAATGTGAAGAGCTTCATTGAGCTACAACTATTAATAATTTTAATTGACTAATAATTATCAGTATTTTTAATTAAACAATCTAATAGTATAAGTGAGAAACAATAATTTATCAACATTTTTGCCTCGCAAATTGCTTGTGTCTGAATAAATTTGATCAGCAGCACTAAATAGCTGTTCACTGGAAACACTTTTCGGTGGAGCTGACAAGAATTTTAGTGCAGCCTTTCTCAAAAGCAGAAATGGACTAGAATTCCAGTAAGAATAAATATCTTCGTTTCTTTGTAATTTTGGCTGTGATAAGTAGCAAAATGCCACTTCGTCGCTCGCAGCTCAGTGCACCGAGCATGTCCGATTGCAGTGCGAAATCTCTCGAATTCAGTTTCGGTTTCGGCCGTAGTTTCGGCTGGATGGCAGCCGAAACCGAAACTAAACCAAAACTCGTGTTTTTGCCGAAACTAGGCCGAAACCGAAACCGAAACCGAAAGTTCGGTCGGACACTATATTTAATGTATTGCATATCTGCTTTAACTCTAGGAAATTGTGCGTTTTTGACTTTCGCACAGAAATTTCTTTAGATGAAGCTTTTGACTTACCGTTCGATATTATTAAATTTCGCATAAGCCCTGTGCTTGCTTAACCAGTTTTTGAAAGTTGTTTTTCACCGTAGAAAATTGGGTTATTCTCAAATTCTCAATAAGATATTCCCGAGTAGAAATTTTATTAAGGTCTTTATCGAAAAAAAAATACGATTTACAAAACGCTTTATTTCAGTAAAAGATTTACGCCATGAGCGTTCTAAAAGTTAATAAAACATGAAGAAACTTATGTTTCTTTTTTGACCATTTACTGGTTACATAAGGGATAATTTTTTGTAAATGAAAGATTCTTTTACAAGAGAAAAACAAAAATTAAATTGCGTTATAATTCAATAATTGTAAATACAACGTTCTTAAAATCTCATAATTATTTTCTAATTATTCCTAAATGTTTTCTTTTTATCAGATTTGCTGTTTGTGTTATTACGAAATTTAAAAAACTAATAAATACTCTATTGAAAAAATATAATCTTGTACTACTTATCCCTTTATCATTTATATCCAATAGGACGTAGAAGTTTTAGGTGCGCACACTTGGCTCAAAAATCAAATTCAAAATTTCTGTGAGAATATTAAAAATATTCTAGAAGGAAAAAACTGATTTGCAAAAGAATGAATTTGTTGTGCAAAAAATGAATTTGATTTGCAAAATCAATAACTAAAATAAATAAATCATATTACAAATTAAGGAGAGGAATGATGTAATTAATAATATTAAACCATTTACAAGAAGTTTTAATTTTATTGGCAAAATATATTTTAAGATTGTTCAATCTTAAAGTAAATAATACTACAATATTTAATTTTATCGTTCTTGTTAGACTTAATGAATTATAACATAAAAATAAAAGTAAAAATTATAAATTAAGGCGTATTTTTTGTTATTTGTCTCTGTTATAAATACTGTATAAAATATCTAGCGTTATAAATATTAATAAAACGATGAAAATCGGATGGTTAAAATTTGAAATCTTTGATAATTTATAATAACTCATACATTAAAGTAAAAATCATTACCGTCATAGCTTTATCTGTAACCGAATTAAATTTTAGGTATTAATAAGCTGTTGCCAGTGATATAAAACTAAAAGATTTATAAAAAAGTTAGACACCTAAAACTATTCAACATTACATTTTTAGAATTGACTGATTTGGAACTATTTCATTTAACATCAATTCCATTACTTTCTACTACATAAGTTTTCCCAGGTCTCAACATTAACCTAATTGTTTTGGAGATTATACATCTTGAAACTAGTATGTTCTGGACATAGTGTAGTTTGAAACTAATGGTTAAAATTTAAATGCAGAATTGATTGGGCTATTGACTGTTTTGAAATTGTGCTGGTTCATACGAATATTCAATGTAATTGCAGAAATTTCTTTAATCTATCGAAAAACTGTTTTAGGGAGTTATAAGGTGCACTAAGAAGATAAGTGTCGAAAGTTTTAAGCAAATAAGTTTGAATCTAAAAAAAATAATATTCCTTAGTCGAAAATGGAAATAATTTTAAATACATACGTTGGTTGATGCTCGAAAGTGACGGTTGTACCGAAGGTCCAACGAGTTTTCTGTGTCAACAATTTTATACTGAGAAGTGTTCATTCTATAGTGTGTTTAGTGATCGGACCAGCGGGGGAGAGGGTTTTGGTAAGACCCTTTTTTGATCTGCTCTTCTCCACTGAGAAGAGCAGTATCATCCGAAAAATGGCCGTTCAAACAAAAAAATCTTACGCTTCAGCTACCGAATTACCTACACGAGAACAAGCTATTATAATGGAAGCTATCGATAAAATTTCAATTGACGAATATTGTAAAGAAATCGGTAAAAAAATTGGCCCAGCCCACGTACGTTTTGTGTCAAAGATTTCTAATAACAGAATATGTATTTACGTTTCAAGTAAAGAATTGGCTCACACACTCGTTGATACTCACAATCATATTCTTATTCAAGGTAACAAAGTTCCGATTAGGCCCCTAATCTCTCAAAACAAGAGAATTATACTATCAAATGTCCACCCGTTTATCCCCAATGAAATCATTGAAAACACATTACTTTCCTCAAATAATATTAAACCTGTATCCAGTATTTCGTACCTCCGAGCCGGCCTTAGCGACCAGGCATTCACACACTGCTACAGTTTTCGTCGGCAAATGTATGTAAAACCAGAAGATGCTGACAGCATTCCCGGATCTATTCAAATTAACTACGAAGGTACCAACTATTGGATCTATTTTTCTAATGATCAAATGAAATGCTTTATCTGTAAGGAAAATGGCCATCAAGCAAAAAATTGCCCAGTAAACTCAAATAAAGAAAATACCGAAAACTTAGAAACTGCTGTTAAAAATACACCGACCACAGTTCAATTGCCCGAAATCAAAAAAATCAGCCACACCAAAAACCAATCCGTACAAAACCAACATACAGTAACTAACAATGCCGTCGAAAATCAAAAAAAATTACCTATTGATTCTACAAAGGAAACAAACTTAAGCCCAGTTAAGCGTGCTCACTCCGACACTGACTCTGCCAACTCCCTACTGAACAACGATACAATTACCTTTCAACCACCGATTCTGAAAAAAGATTATGTAAAGCATAAAACAGACTTAATAAAAAAAAAGAAAATTAGAACCCTTAGCGAAGCTGATAACAACGACTCATTGCCATTATCTGAATTAAAACAAGAAATGGCGGACAACCCAAGCAAATACCTATTAACCCACCTACAATTACAAAGTTTTATGGAAAAAAACATTAACAAAATTCACCCAAAAATAGCTGCAGCGGAGTACACCAACGACCCGAAAAACTTACCGATATGCTGTCCAGCCTTTATCCACTTCTTACAAGCAAGAGAGCAAAAACAGATTCAGCCGCACTATCAAATACTTAGGAAAAATCCCCAGGATGAAACTGACGGCGAATATGACTCCCAATGTTCAGAGCCCGGCACCACAACTAATTAATATATCTAGTTCCTTTTATCCCACATTCCCACTTTCTCCTAATGGCTAATATTCAAAAATTCATAAATATAATCCAATGGAATGTAAATGGGTTCTATGCAAGGTTCGAATATTTAAAAATTTTACAGCATAAACATCAACCTGATATACTTTGTATCCAAGAAACCAATTTCAACAGCAACACAACTGGTTCTCTGAAGGGATACTCCAACTTTCTAAAAAATCGAATAAATTTCACCAATTGTAGCGGCGGAGTGGCTATATATGTCAAAAATACTATTCAAGCGGAAAATATACCATTAAACACACCTCTTGAAGCAGTAGCCATTAAGATCAACATCCCAGTAAAAATCACAATCTGTAATTTATATTTACCCAACAGCCAACCATTAAATTTGGACGAAATTAATAATATTTTAAGTCACTTACCAAAACCCATTATTCTCCTAGGTGACTTCAATAGCCATAACCGATTATGGGGATCAAACATTACCGACAGAAGAGGTAAAATTATAGAACAACTGTTAGATGACACCGAACTTTTCCTGTTAAATGATGGTAATCCAACTCATTTCTCAATAGGAACAGGAAACAACAGTTGTATTGATC
The DNA here is from genome assembly GCA_036325965.1 of Sinopyrophorus schimmeli. Lineage (NCBI taxonomy): Eukaryota > Metazoa > Arthropoda > Insecta > Coleoptera > Elateridae > Sinopyrophorus > Sinopyrophorus schimmeli. Next base: position 6,413,089 of record JARFIZ010000001.1, read on the forward strand.
TATCTTTGTGCAGTCCAATCATAGCCAGCAAACTCCAATGGTCTGCCTTGAACGAACTTTTCGACAGCGATCATTATCCTTTAATTATTAAATTAAACACCGAACAAGACAACTTTGATAACCCTATAACAACTAAATGGAATCTAAAAAAAGCAAATTGGCCAGCATACAAAGTCACAGCACAAAACCTCATTAAAGAACTGGACGACCCTGATACGTACACTGGTACGATAGACTCCTTGCTCGACAGCTTCATGAACCTTATTAACAAAGTAGCGGATGCTTCAATGCCTAAAATTATAATAGGTAATTATAAACCAAAACGGCAAGTACCCTGGTGGAACCAGAACTGTGATAACGTGGTGAAAGAGAGAAAAAAAGCATTTAACAAATTTAAAAAACACCCAACCGAAGAAAACAAAATTAGATACAAAAAATCAAGAGCTATATGTAGAAGAACTATAAAAGAGAGCTACCGATCATCTTGGCAAAATCTACTAACTTCTTTTAATTGCCATACTTCAGCAACCACCTTTTGGAAGTTTTATAAAAAATTTCAAGGCTATCCATCCAAATTTTCTGTATCACCCCTGATTAACGAACAAGGAAAAATTTTAACATCCAACGCTGACATCGCAAACTCATTGGCCTATGCATTTGCAAAAAACTCAAGTGATGCCAATCATTCTGAAGAGTTTTTAGAATTTAAAAACGCTAAAGAAAACATCACCAACTTAGAAAAACTAATTGTCAACAAAAATGAAGCATTACCACATACGACATCTATAAACAGCTTATTCAACATGCGTGATCTTAAAACAGCATTGTACCAAAGTAACAATACCAGTCCTGGCCCCGATAAAATTCCAGCAGCGTTAATTAAAAATCTACCCGACGGAGGACTTCAATATTTGCTCAAATTTTATAATCTAGTCTGGACATCACATACATTCCCAAGTATCTGGAAACACGCTATAGTCATCCCGGTAGCCAAACCAAACAAAGACCAATCCAATGCATTCAATTATCGCCCTATATCCTTGACTTGTTGTCTCTGTAAAATATTCGAAAAAATGATAAACCGACGACTGAAATGGTCCTTAGAAACCCAAGATTGGTTCTCAAATAATCAATTTGGATTCCGGAACTTTAGATCCACTACCGACCACCTTAACCAAATTCACTCAGATATAAGCAATGCCCTAACAAATAATCTTCAAGCAATAGTAGTTTCTCTTGATCTAGAGAAAGCTTATGATATGATTTGGATTTATCGAGTTATACAGATATTAACTGAACTAGGATTCCATGGTCATCTAATGCATTTTATAAAAACTTTTAACAAACAGGAAAATCCAAGTACGAATCGGAACAATCCTCTCAACCACACTTGAACTAACAAATGGAATCCCACAAGGATCGGTCCTAAGCGTAACTCTCTTTCTGATTACTATTAATCCTCTACTATCTATAATGCCAAAACCTATTAAAACTAGAGCTTTTGCTGACGACCTTTCGTATGTATGTATTGGTAAAATAAGCACAATTAGTAGTATTCTGCAAGACGGACTAAACAAATTAACAGAAACCTGCAAACAAACAGGCTTTAAATTTTCACCTACCAAATCCGAATATATGGCATTTTCCAGACAGCGACAAAATCCAACAACTAAGCTCTTCCTAGGTGACCTCGAACTCCGAAAACTACAAGAATGAAGATACTTGGACTAGTATTCGATCCCAAACTTACGTGGAAACCCTTCGTTGAAGACCTGTATATCCAATGTAAAAAAAGAATAAATACTCTAAAAGCCCTAGCCGCCAACAATCGTGGCGCAAGTAAAGAAGTTCTAATAACTACTTATAAAGCTATTATTAGATCAAAATTGGACTATGGGGCAACAGTTTATGGTTCTGCGTCAAAAAGCACACTTAAACGACTAGATTCTATCCAAACCACAGCACTAAGAATAGCAATTGGAGCTTTCCGTACCAGCCCAAAACTAAGTATACTTGCCGAGAGTCTAGAACTTCCGCTATATCTAAGAAGAACAGGTCTCACACTAAAATATATGGCTAGCAGTCCCTGTTTCTCCAATAACCCACTCCATATCAATATTCCTTCACCTCAACTGACAAGTAGTACAGGTTATAAGAAACACTACTTACCTGTGCTGGACAGACTACATATTATACTAAGTGACCCAATGTTCAACAAACCAATGGTTTACAGACGTCAGATCCAATCTATTCCCCCTTGGGACCAAACTAAACGATCCATTGACCTCCATATATACAACAACTCAATCGGTAAAGAGTTCACTTCCGAACTAGAGTATAGAAGTCTTGCAATGGAGATGTACAACAAGTACGATGGATATTGCAGGATGTTCACCGACGGCTCCGTCAGAGACGGTAAAAAAGGATGTGCAATTGTCTACGAGGATAGTGCTTACATGTTTCAACTACCGGAATTTTTTAATATTTTTTCATGCGAAGTACTAGCAATTGATAAAGCAATTGATCTAGCACTTCAAAATAATCTGTCAAAAGTCCTAATCCTAACTGACTCCAAGTCATCACTTGATGCCCTCTCTAATCCCACAAATAAAGACCCTAGAATCCAAAGAATCCAACACAAATTGCACCATATAAATCCCACCCTAAACCTTATAGTACTTGCATGGCTCCCTTCTCACCAAGGACTGATTGGAAACGAAAAGCAGATTTGGCCGCCAAAACAGCGTTAACCGATGGCATCCCAATTTCCGATGAACCCGTCACAATTCAAGAATTTAAAGAAGTTGTAAATAAGTACCTATGGGCCAAATGGAACACCGTTTGGTCAAACACTACATCGCTACTCCACCTAGTGCGACAAGATGTATGGGTAAAGCCACTTACGCCAGACAATCGTAGGGACCAGGTTATCTATACTCGACTAAGAATTGGTCATACCAGCCTTACACATAGTCATCTTTTAACTAAGACGTCAACCAGCAAATGCCCAAGATGCGAAGCACCGGCTACCATTCAACACCTTTTGGTCACATGCCCAGTCATTGCTGGTATAAATGGTGATCTGCCAACTGAACTATCTACATGTCTAAATGACAAAATCAATTTCAGCAAAGTGACAGTTTTATTAAGATCCCTCCAACTGCTCAATAAAATTTAACTATTACTTTTCCTTTCAGTTATATCTTACAGTTGGTCTCAATAATGTTAACTATTTATTTGTTTTATCATTGTAGTCGCTCATGACCCAGATGTTTATGCGACTTAAAAAAAAAAAAAAAAAAAAATTTTAAATACAAATATTTCTTTCGCATATTTTATGTTGAATTCCATGATAATCTTGTTTGATACATTTATTTCATATATGAAATAGTAAAGCGGAAAACGAAATTAGAACTGTAGGATTCGGTAATATTAGACGAGTCGACAACGTAATCTTAAAGATACATGCACTGATAAAACTAGAGCCGGTATAATTTAATGAAATCTGAGAAATCAAAATATTCGACAAAGGACGGTTTGGAATTTAGCTTAAACTACTTGTATAACTTCCGTCTGCAAAATTAATGCATTTCAACAGTTGAAGTACTATTCCTGACGATACCAAGTGGTTTAAAGTAATATTCAAAATAGTAAATTCGAGGATTTAATAATCATATCGTTTTCTTTTATATTTACCGCTAGCATAATAAGTTACGTTATTTCGTTTGAAGGATGCAGTATCCTATACTTAACTATTTTAGCTTAGAAAATAAAATATTTTAAAACAATTTCATATTTACATCAATTTATAACAACAAGAATTATTATTTCTATTTAAGAAAACGATATCAAAATGATTTATATTGTTTGTAATGATATAAAAGTAATACATAATAAAATGTAAATTTGGACAAAATAAACGAAACGCTAGTGTTTTCTTGAAATAATTACTAAAGTTTTTGACTATTTTACTTGTACCTTCCATTATTTAACAATTCGAATGTTTTTTTTTCTTATTTTTCCTGTTGAATAAACAAGACCGAGTTTTTCAGCGGCGATGTTCGAAGCTTCTGTTTTCCTCTAACAGCAAAAGTTTAAGGTAATTTTACTTTATCTTGAGGCCTGAGGCACAATTACATTTCTTGGAGAAAGATCGAAAGCTTTTAATTGGCTGCTAATTTTACTGAAGCTCAAATACTGCATATAAATTAGTTGCCTACAAATAAATTAAACAAGGAACAAACTTATTTTTGCGTGCGAATTGTAAACTCTGCGCTTCGTTTTTAATTTTAATAAAAACAATACGCATTTACAAGTAACTAATTTTAATAGGCTATATGCACTAAACGGTTAAACGGAATATTAAAAATTCTATTCAGAAAGTTTAATTTTAGGTGAGTGGTAATTAGGAAAATAAGTAATAATTTTTTACAATTTTAAATCTAATGCATAACGCATTCCATATCGAAAATTTGTAGGCTTGGGCTCTCTGATTTGAACTTTTGTCGGAAAAATTGTGCATTTTATTAGATTAGTTGTGTAAGAATTTTGATTTCCGAATAAGGTTCAATGAATATAGTACCTACCTGATAAGTTTCTGACCATTTTATAGAACCGAGTTGTTCAACTGCTTTAGTGGTGAAAGTCATACTTCTTTCAATATCTTTGAGTAGTGGCTATGCTATTGCAAATTAAATAGGTATTTAAGTAAAAAGCACATTATTAGTAGGTTCTCAAATTGAGTGAATGTTTTTTCTCGTTCTTTTTCTTTATTCCAAGTAGTACCTGTTTATTCTTCGATTCCTTCTTAATTATCCTTTGATATTGTTTATGCATTTTCTTCTTATTGTTAGTCTATTTTTGTTTTAAATGGGCACCTTATCTTTAGTTACTTTACTGTATTTCAGCCTTCTTGCGCCCATTGTTGAACATAGACCTCTTAACGATTTCTATTTCTGCCGGTGTTGCGCTGTTTTTATCCATTTCAATCATTAATTTTTTTTTTATATCGTTGAACCATTATGTATTTTGTCTAGCTCTTGATCTTCCACCGATCCATGGTCTCCATTGTATTATATTAGTGTTCCATCTGTTATCCTTTCTCCTTGCGATGTTCCCGGCAAAGTTCCATTTTATTTAGGTTACCCGTTGTATTATGTCCTTCACCTTGGTTGACTGTCTTATATATTATATATACCTATCGTTGCTCTTTGCATTCCTCTCTGTATTGTTTTTAGTTTGTGTGTTATGTGTTTTGTGAGGTCCATGTTTGAACGCCATATGTTATTACGGGCAAAATTCATTAGTCAAATAATTTTGTACGTATTTATTGAAGGATATTTATAAAAATTAACACATCGCTTGCGTATTTTTCATAAAACAGTACAAGATGATTATCTAGAAAGTTCTGAAAGCTGGCGCTATTTAATGGCCCTTCGACAAATGCTATTTGAAGCTTTTAGGGTTTACAAAATGCACCCTAAATCACTAGTCCCCCGTCGCCGAAATTCCGAGTCGCAAAATGCATTGGGTCATTTCGTGTATCGTGCCAATACCAATTGAAGCTGTTCAGTTCCATCAGACCAAATGATCTAAATACAAAAAAAGTAAAAACCATAAAATATTTGATAGACTTTAAATCGATTCACGTTGAATCAAGTCTTGTTCATGTTGTTTTTGACGAACTGAAGCCACTGGGTTTTGTCTGCCTCAGTTAACTCTAGCGCTTTTTTCATGCGGGCTAAACGATGTTAGAAGACATTTTGATAACGTTTTAGAGGGCCTATGTCGTTAATTTGCGTTGGATGCTTTAACACCAAGAACCCATAAAAACACAAATTATATGAAAATTATAATTTATAATTTATAACCATTAGATAGAACAACGATGGAATACGTTCAGGAATATGTATACCTGGGTCAGATCTTTCGAGCAAATGAAGAAAACCAAACTGTGGAACTAAGTAGATTAGCTTTAAAAAGTTTTCCTATATTCTAAAAAAAAAACAGAAAATACCTTAAAATTAAGAAAGCGTTTACATAACTCGTGTGTTGCATCAGTCCTAACATATTGTAGCAAACGCGATAAATAAATGAAGCGGCCTCGATAGATTTGTTTAATCACCCGCGAGATACTTCTATCTCACGCACGCGACAGTGAGATATTGAGTAAGCGTAGATATCCCAATAATCTTTTAACACACATCTAACTGGAGTTTTCTATCTACATTACCTTGAAATGACTGTATCGCTAAGGCCCAGATACTTCTCGAAGCTTCCGAATAGATTAAGCAACACATATATAAACTCCGAAACACTTCCTCATTTTACTTACGACCGAGTCTGTTATTGTGAAGTGTCAACGCTCTAACTCCGTACGGCCGGTGAATCTACGAGGTAAGCGCTATCGCTATCCGTAAAGATAAATGTAAATAAATATACCAGTGACAATCCAAATTGATGACCAAATTGAAAGAATGTTGAAGATGATCTTTATCATTTTTTTTCTTGGAAAACTGTTAAAGTATGTTTGTGCAGCAACGCAGGAGCTTGTGTAACATTTAATGTAGGTACAAAACATATCATACTGCTCAGTAAAAAACTTTGCAATTTTGAATTATTTATAAAGCAATAATAATTATTATTAAAAAACTTACAATATTAGTCAAAAAATAAATATAATGACGTTGGCTTGTATTGTGGTGTTTAATTGTTCTTTGATAATTCATGGCTACCTGATTTAAAACAGAAAAATTTAATATTGTTAATAATTTTTTATTTAAATATGGGTTGTTATACATGGTTGAAAAGAGAAAAAAAAATGCTATTCAACTATGTAAAAATCCAATATGGCGTCCATTTAAAATAAGAAAGTTGGTATCAATATCTTGGAAACCGCCATTTTGAATTTAATTTTGAGTTAATTTTTATTTGTATTTTATAAAACCTAGTAACTTTTATATTAAACTTTTTTTTGTAATTTTTATAATTACCCAGTTATTTGACATTAAAGAAAATGACGATTTTCAGTTTTTTGACGATAACTTTGGAACTATTCGGAATTTTAAAATTTTCTTAACAGAATCTGAATGGGCACCTAAAACTGCAAAACATTGCCCATTTAACCAAACTTCTATCTCCACTAATAAGAAAGATACCCATGTTAGCCTACTCAATTTGGGACACACTGTATAGGGTAAGTTAGCCGGTTGTGGGCATTGTCCGGTTGTGGGCACCCCCGAATAACTTTTGATCGTGAGCAGATACAGGTGTTTTCACGATCATCATTTGTTCGCTTTGTCAGCACTATGTTTTATTGCTAATATAAAGCGAACAGACGCATATGCGTAGGAGATACGCGTTATTCCATGTTTTCATCTCTAAAAATGTATTGCGATGTAATCGTTTATTGTGTTTAAAGTGCGATAAATAACAATAACTTATTGCAAAAGGTTCGTCTAATGTAAATATATGTAGGAAATTAAATATATTTTATAATTTTAATTTTGATTCAATGAAAATCTTTGCGAAATAAATTTGCCAGTCATCTGTCGACAGCTATGAATTTTCCAGTTTTGGGCACCTACATTTTACTAGTGGTGGGCACTTAAATTTTTGCCATTTAAACCTTGTATTTTGCTGACAATTTGTCGAATATTGTTGTTCATGTTAACATAACCCCCCTGCGGAGTCTAGGGGTGTAGCCGCGGCCTGATTTTGAGGGGGGCGGGCAAAGACCCCGCTCGATTATAATGTACGACAAAAATGTAAAGATATCAAAACTTTTTCACAATAATTAAAAAAAAAATTAAACCGTTTTGGTTTTGGATTTCAAACAGACTTCTTTTCACAACTCGACTATTGAAAATCAGATTTTCGATTGTCGAGCATCTTTGACAGACCAAATCATATGACTTGAAAATTGTAAATAGTATATTGACAAAATTTTTGCGGATTTTTTAGTGCACTTTTAGCTATGTTGATTTCAAAAATCAATTTTGATGCATACATTGGAGCCATTTGACGATGATCCCGTGAAGTCTACTGCGAAAGCCTATTTTAAATTTTATTTTCATCTATTTTCATAACTGAAGGCTTTGAATATGAATAAATTGTGTTTTTTCTCTATATAGTGGCGTTTTACTCCACATTTTCCCATTTTGAGGGGATTTTCCTGATGGGCCCACAACCGGATAATAAAAATTGCATGATGAAAAATGACTACTTTATGAAAAGTTAAAAATGTTTTTTTTTTAAATTGATATAAAATTAATTCTTTTGCCAGTAGTTAGTTAAGGTCTCTAGGTACCCGATAATATGCTCATTTTGCAAAAAATATTGACTTGGTCAAAAGTTATGGCCTAAATAGCTAACTGTGCCCACAACCGGTTAACTTCCCTATATATATTTATATATACAGGGTCTCCCAGTACTAATAGACGTCATTGATACATCTCACAGAAAATAAAATTTTGAGACGAAAAGTTCTTTGTCATTTTTTGATCAGACCCATAGATAATTAGTTATTAATAAAAATGGGTGGCCAATCAGGCGCGGGTTATAGCAGCAAGAAGAAAGAGGAGGAAAGTGAGAGGTGACTGCAAGAGTGAGATGAAGGCGGGAGAGCAGCTTTAACAACGGGACGAAAAGTCCAGGCATTAACTCTTATGTGCTCGACTCTCCAGAAATTACAGAAATTAAATTAATAATTAATTTTAGTAAAGAGGCACCTGAGTGTTGAATCTCCGAAATAGTGACTGTATTTACTCCCGTAGACTGCCGTGCAAGCGAGCCTGCTGCTGTCCCGCCTTCATCTCACTCTTGCAGTCACCTTTCACTTTTCTCCTCTTTCTTCTTGCTGCTATAACGCGCACCTGATTGGCCACCCATTTTTATTAATAACTATTTATCTATGGGTCTGATCAAGAAATGACAAAGGACTTTTCGTCTCAGAATTTTATTTTCTGTGAGATGTATCAATGGGGTCTATTAGTTCTGGGACACGTTGTATATATATATTTCTACATATAAATATAACCAATGGACAGACAAATAGTGGAAATTTCTCTCAAAGAACATAAAACTAACGAATAGGCGAGGAATGGAACCAAAGCTATAGGCATGAGTAAATAGGCAGCAAAATTAAAATAGAAATGGACAGATCACAACGAACACTGGGAAGACGGTAGGTAAAACATTATTCAAGAAAAATATCTCCTCAAATACGATGAGAAGACGAAATAACGAAGTGTACAGTTTGAATGTAAAAAAAAACTACGGCAGAGAAAATTGGAAACAACTGGAAGAGACTTATATTCCGAGAGGGTCTGATTAAAAAAAAAGTTTAATGTAGATATTGCTGTAGAAATCACCAAACATACATCAAAAATTAGAAGAAAGCAAAAAATATTTTTTTTGAGATTTGATGTTATATCGCTGGTAGCAGAGATTAACTGCATAAATTATCATCGTTGGTACAGTATATTTTTTATAGTCGCTTCAGGCGATATCGCTATGGTATTAATTTTAATACCCAATAGGCAAGATTTTGGCAGTCATACGACTTAAGCAATCTTACCCTATATTATCCGTGTTAAAGAGTATCCAAGAACTATCGCATCCAAGTTACATGTGACGCAATTTAATTCTTAAATCAGATTGAAGAATTTATATACGAGTAACAAAAATTTGATTTGATTTTCTTTTGTCTGACTATATATCCATAATTTTTTCTTCTTTACGATGGGAGTCACAAAATTGGTAGCACCAAATTAAAGTTATTTGGGCCACTCTATGTTTTTTAATTAGTAATTAATCCTGTCCAAAATAGAGAGTCTGGCGAACCTTCTTTCGTGTAGGGGCGACACAAAAGTATTTGCATCTCTGTGGTAGTTAAACTAAAGACATCCCTGTAAATGCAAAACATTTAATTGGTTATTCAAACAACTTTCAACGCTTGCATTATGAGTTATAAAATAGATGTAGGATAGCATATTTTAGCGGAAGTGGTAAATATTGTGCGATAAATTAATGTTTTGTAAAAGAACACGTAAGGCTTTTTTTAGATATTTCATTATTTTCGAATATATGAATTTAGAATAGATTAAAAAGTCAAAGGGCGCTTGCTTGGCTTAATGTATTGAAATAAATTTTATAAATTGAATGTATTGGAAGGTAATAAATCGAATAAAAATTAGATATGTTTTGTAAAATGTTTGATTTTAGCACTACGCAGGCGTTTTCATTATATATTTGTAAGGCACGGAGCGTCGTGACGGTGAGTTGTTAGTCGGCATGCGGCATCGACACGAAGTCATCGCTTATTCCCATGGCCGACAGACGCGCGCGTCTTACGGTCGAAGTTTTAGCGATTGTGCTTACTTTTTTAACAGCTACTGCAGAACTTTTAGGTAGGTGCTGAATTACTTATTAATTTCTTTTTTAAGGTATACGTCCTCACTAACACGAAATTTACTTTGTTTATAAATAACCACACGCTGAGATTTAGGTAAACTCGTTTCGTAGTAAATAACGTTTATTTCAGGTTTATTATAGAAAATTTGAAATTCGCGTGCGCCGTTACCAACACTGCTGTAAATATGTAGTTGGACCGAACAAACGAACAGTTAGAAATTTCTGGGAAAGGGTCAGTTATACATTATAGCAGGGCTACTGTAATGAATAAATAAAGAGCGAGTTTCTATTTAATTTCTTTTGCGTAGTCAATATTTGGTACAGATACGTGTTTACATAAATATGTATACATTTATATAATAAATATATAAATAACCAGAGTCTTATAATACATTTACAACTTTCGAGTATGCGGGGATAGAATTTTACTACCGGACGTTTCCTTTTGAAAACTTTAGGAAACCAGAAACTTTAAATATCCATAAAACGTCAAAAAAGCACTTCTATATTCGGGGCTATTATAAGATATTGGACTCAGATTGCGAGTAGCCCCATTCATATCTCATCCTAAGCTTCTCTGCTCGCTCCGTTACCCTCTCCTAATTGGACCGTTTGGGGCTGTTGCAGGTTAACAAGATAACACTTCAAATTTTCTCTCAGGTAAATTATTTGTTCTGTCCATCAGCGGCCTTATTTTTACTAATTAAGAAGTTTTATTTATAATTGAAGCCGGAGTATTATTGTGAATGTTATTTTTTCAAAGCTTCAGTTGCTTTTTGTAGAAAATCTAACACTTGGTTATAATTAAAATTCACATTTACATACACCAACAAACAAAAAATATTTATTTTGCAATATCCTTCGAGATGGATTTCGATGCAGTAGGGGGAAAGTGGCATGAAACAGCCAGTTTTAAGAAAGGAAAATATATAGAAGGACATAAATAAATCAATTTTTAAATCTGTAATTGTTCATGCATTTATGTACGTAATGTCATAAAACATTTTCAAAATTAACGATATTTTTCGACTTCTAATCATTTATAAAAAATAAAATTTGGTTTTTCATAACCTATAGGTATTGAAACAGCCAACCCAATTTTGAAAAAGCCATGTTCTTATTACAAGATTAAAACTGCACATTAACGAAGATATTATTTAATAATAATCTTAAGCTATAATTTTAGATCTTATATAATTATAAAACGTTTTAAATAACGCAAACTTTCGATAAAATATTGACTTACATAAATCTAACAAACTGTCAAAAAATTTGACGTTTTAGATCAATCATTGCAAAAACTTAAAAACGTTTTTAGCAAAAATAATGCAATTTTCCTTTTACGCCACAGGATTTATATGCCCAACCATTACAATTTTGCATCGGTACCACTCTTGATTGCTGTTACTCCAATTATTATTGCATTTTATGCAATTAAAGGTGGCTTTTCATTACACTGCAGTCCGGCTATTTCAAAACATATTCTCTCAAGAAACAAAATCTCGAAAATTACTATGAAATCAAAGATTAGTCTACAAAATATATACGTAATTAGAAGGCCTAATATATCTATAAAATTATAGTGTAATCATATTATTATTAGTTTTGTACGTATAGGCGTTAGAAAACAAATAAACTGAACTCAAAACCTTACTTTTTGACGACAAAATCTTCAATACGTCGTATCGGCGCCGTTTATTGACGGTGAACGGTCAAATTTTTGTGGGGGATATCTGGCTAGTGTTGCTATCTTAAAATAATAATAAATGAACGATTCGTATGAAAACAACCGCGTAATTGATAATGGCTTTTTCAAAACTTGGCTGTTTCATGCCACTTTCCCCCTACATAAATCACAACGTGCAAAATTAAAACAAATATTACAATTACAACATGTTTATAATCGATAGAGAAGTTATAGTTTTAAAGCTCTTATTGAAACATTTTCATATTTTACTATACAGACTCATGTTTTATGCACGTGAGTTCAACACGAACGTGAACACTAACAAATTTAGTTCGAAGTTAGGGGTCAGCACGTTTTACTCAGTCCACCGGTAGTGGCTGACGATGTGGGAGATGATTGGATCACTTTTATGAGTTCCCTTGGGATAAACAACGCATTTACCAGCGAGAAAACACAAGCTAAGCGGGAAATAGCTGTGTCCAAGGGTGGTTGGTTTGTTGAAGAAAGTGCATCTGCATTTACATAGACAACACAAAGCAGCAGCTTAAGCTCAAGAACTGCCTTGCATCATGCACTAAATGCTAATAATTACTTAGTATCCCTATTAAGTTAATTTTAAGTAAGAACATAAGCTTGCCTCTTTCGAAATAAATACAATTTATTTTTCATGTTGCGAATAAATTAGAATAAAAGCCCGCTTCTTTCAACAAAATAAGAATAAACTATGAATAATCAAGCTGAAGCTCGAGTTTCACACTAACAAGGACTAGTGTTGATTTATCTGAGCCGGTCTTGCCGTACTGGGGATTTTTAATTAGTCTTTGGCTAATTTTCTGCAGACATCCAGTTTTATTATTTAATAAAGAACTCCTTGCCTTTTCGTTACGTTCGACGAAATTATTCCGAACTTTTAGATTTTACCTTAATACCGAAACTAAAATAAAATTTTTACTGCCGTTGTTAACTATGCCATTTTAATTTACAATTTTTACGATATTTCGTTTTAATGTCTCTGCAAGGTATGTTAATAAAATATAGGTTTATAATACCAAATAAAAGTAGCCGTAAAGTCGGTCAGATAATAAAGCTGGCAATGCTTTCTAATGTGAGGTTACGGCTTTTAACAAGCTGTGTAATGTGGATTTTATTGGGCGCGTAATCCTAGTTAAATTTTAGGATGCAGAACATTTTCTGCTATCCTCAGCATCTGTGGTACAGATGAAAACGTGGAATAATTATTGGGCTTATTAGTACGTTGTTATTAGAAGCGCACGTTACGTTACTTTGTATGTGTAACTCGTATTCGATTTCAAAATAATCAGAAAGAAACGAAAACGTTTTAACGTACATCATTGTGTTTTAACATCCTCAAAACACACCTGCTACAACCCAAACTTAACTACAACTAAAACTGAAAGCGCTTTATGAACTCGTAAAACTTAAAAGCAACCTCATTAACTAGCAATATGTAGAAATGGTTACATCTGCAGCGGTTACGCCACTTGTTTCAGAGAAAATCTTTTATTGCGTGTTAATAAACTTGGAAACTTTTACTTATTGGTTATTAAGCTGAATTAACATTTTCACTCATTAAAATTTTATAGAAAACGCATTGTTGGCGCAAGACTCTAACGAACCGAATTCTCCTGTTTTGCTGACATGCTTCTTCAACACTACTCAAAACGCCCATCCATTAGAGTTTCTTGTTACCGCTGATGATGATGGAAGTAAGACCATTAGTACACACCATTTTTACGATGACTTATCAGAATATTTTAACTTGATTACAACTGTAAACCGGTATTTACTTAATCATCGCTTCAGGATTTATTTATTTCATATTCAACTGTTAGAAAACGACATTTATTGAATAATCTATGATATATCTATAATAAGTATATAAATAGAGAGTAGAGAACCTTCTTACGTGCACAAATATATAAAACATTAAAACATGTTTAGCATGTCGGATGTTTTTAACAAGCGAAGAATAATAAAATATACCACACTATTATAAAAAAATATTTTCTTGTCATTATAATGTACGTATGTAGTTATAATTATAATTTTACAGAAATTAAATTTACGATATTTCATGTTAAAACGTATCTTTTACTAATACTTCGCATACTCTATCCTTACTTGACAGGTTTGCTACATGTGCCGTTGATATGCCAAATATAACATCAAAAATTTAGATTTCATTAGCATGTATCACTTTTCGATGTTTCCCACTGAGCCCTTTTCCACATTATATAATGTAAAATCTTAATTTTACAGAATATCAGTTAAATGAATTTAAATATTTAGTGCTGACAATCGGTTAAAAACAAAATAAAACAATTAAGTGTGTACCAGCAGTAAGTATGCCCTTCGTATTAATCCGTACTCACTAATACGTTTTTAAACCAGCAGTGTTGTTTACGTATATGTATTTACCATAGATATATACCCTGACTTGATTTTTGACTTGCGCACGAAAAGTGAAGCCTATGCACCCATAATAGTTGTGGGCGAAACACCATCGTTTGGAATTTGAATCTGTGGTTTGTTTATCTCAATGTATACAAAATTTGTTTGAGTTGTATTTTTACTAAAATGCTTTTATTGCTATTGGTTGATCATAAAATAACCGTAACTATGTTTCTTATAATTTGTTAGGTCATACTTAAATGGTTTTTCTGAGAATATAACGCATAATTAACATTTACATAAATCGGAAAATTTTAATAAAAATTAGAGAAATATATTTTACAAATTAAATTGCATGCATTTCTAGAAATCGTGCAATTTTTTTAAACTATTCTTTTCTATACAAATATTACAAGGAATTTATCTTGAATAATGGTATAATGGTTCTACAATTTTATCTTTTTAATAATGGTATTATGAAGATAAAATTATAGAAAATGTAAACATGGAAACAAAACTGTGACTTAAATATACAATTTAAACTAATTAATTGCAAAATTCCAGCATATTAGTAGTTTGAATGTTTTGCCTACATCTATCATGGCCGCCGTGACGTCACACGTGCTACACTTTTGTTATGCACAAAGTATTAGGAGTCAGACGTCCAGTTAGGGTATATATCCATGATATCTACTTACTATAGAAACACAACCACCTATACTTCAGAAACCGTGCTGTTAAATGTGGCAATACTGCAAAGTAATCAGATATATTAGACGCTAACAAACTTTTTTCAAATATAGGTGTTATTTCTTAAAACAAAATCTTAACAAAAATGTTTTGTGAGGTATATATAAATAAGTTTTACATTTTTTGTAAAGTATAGTAATTAATAAATTTGAATGATTCTTTTAATAGACAAGTATTACAATACATGTGTTTTATTTAACATTATCTAAATCCATTTCTAGGAATGTAAGTTTTAAGTCAAAAATTTACTGCTCATAATTTTTTACCGTATTATTGTTTTGATTAAAACAATATATAACTACATAGTTCGGTACTGCAATGCAATTATCAACTCAAACATAAAACAAACAGGGAACCTCTAGGTACATAATGATAATAACTGGAAAACGTTTCATAATTTTTAAAAAATAGATAAACATAATCTAATTTTTTTGAAATAATAAAAACTAAACGATTTTATAACTTAAAAATTATTAATTCAACTATTTATAGAGCTAGTTTTATGAAATAATCTAGTTTTTAGTAAAATTGAAATCCATGAGCAACAGTAGATATACATATGTACAATATATATGAATATGAACTGTCGAGCATTTTAACCCGAATCGTATGAATGTAATCATTTCTAATTATTTGATACTGAAAAGGTTATTTTGTGAAAGCATGGGATGATTAAAAGTGCTTTCCGATAAAGCCATATTACCAAAATTGTTTGTTTAATAGAAACTTATAACAAACAATTATATTTTATTTTAAGCGATATAAAATTAAACAGAATTGCAAAGTTTAACGTAAAAAAGTGAATATAAGCGGGCTGCTTGGAACCGAAGAAACGAATTTTTCATCCAAAATGAATTTTTTAAGGCATACGCACGAAGAAATGTGTTTATCATAAGATGGTATTTTATAGCCTTTGTATATCTGTAGTCGGGATTAGGCAATTTTCCACCTTCAATTTTTGTTGTGTTTTAAAGATACAAGAGACTTACAGTTTTACATGGGTTCCGAACCACGATAATATCTATTTTTATATAAATCTTGTGGGTAGTTTCCAATATATGGATACTGTAAGCTCGTCGTGAAACACCCTGTATATATAATATTGGTGAATTCTATTTTTATTCAATATTTGTATTTAAGTGATATTTCTTTACTTATAATTTTGGCCAAACGCAACAAAAATGACACCGTCCAGAGTGGAAAATATGGGCTCCTAGCGCTAAGCGGATAGCTTAAAAAAATCATCATTCTTAGGCCAGGAATCGAGAAAAGTAGTCATAATATCCAAATAATCGTGAGTTTGTTCCATCTACTGTTGAGTCTATTTTACTCAACATACATATTATGTGATATAGTTACATTCAAACTCCTGTGTATTTTGTAGTAATTCGAACCGTTTAATGATCATTACTTTTATTAACTGTGTAGTTGTTACTAGTTGTTTATTAAGCAATTTTAATTTTAGATGTTGAAAAAAGTCATACAATTGTCTCATATCTCTGATATCACCAGCCAATTGTTTCATTGGTAACAGAGACGGATGTAGAAACAGAATACAACTTATGTTTTACAGTAATTCATAAAACTTATTTATAAAGACAACTTATATCATGCTTTTATGGTGCAGAATAAGAAGAAGCTTATACTTCCATCGGGCGTAATCAGAAGTATAAGTTGTAACATGAGAAAAATACACGCACAATTTATTTTTAGAATTACATCAATAAGTATACACTTTTCATTAACTTAAATTTAAAACTCAATATCGTTTCTTGTAAAGAAGAATATCCGAATATCGTAACTCGCAGAGCATGAAATGCACCAAAATTTGTAAGCACGGTAAAGTTAAATGTTAATTTCATTTTATGGTTTGTTAATAAAGAACACAAAGTCTATTTTAACTTAAGATTCCTTAGTATAAATTTATGTTCTCTTTCTTAACTCGTTATATCCTACAGATATTTTCGCAAACTTTTAAACTTTGATTACCCTCTTTTGAAGCCCTTAAATCATTCATAAGGGTTAGGAACTTTGATATTTTATAATCCGTGTAATTGTCGAAAATAATTTATTTCTTATTACAATTAAACAGCTTTGGCATCTTTTAAAATTAACTGGAATTTGTTGAAGGAAAGTTGAAATAACTTGGAAGTATGTAAAACCTACATTGTATAAAACCGAATTTTGGAATAAAAGTAATTTGAGTTGTGGGTGTTATTAATGCTTGTTTATGTTTAAAGTTATTGTTAAATTACTTTTATGAATATAAAAATAAAACTCCGTAGGATGGTTCTTATATTCAGTTTATATAGATATCTTGCGAAACATTTACCGCAATTTTATTTTTATTAGTGTATAAAATTTTATTGAAATAATAACAGATACCTTATGAAAAACTAACAAAACCTCTTATAAAATGTTTGTATTATTATCACAACAAGTAAATACACCAGTTTATGGTTTTGCAAATAGTCTGATTGCATTTTGGATATATTAAAAACAATTATAAAAACGTATTTTAATTAACACGTTTGTTTAGTATTAATTTGTAATCTCTTAAATACAATGAACATGGAATTTTATACAGTTAAACAGTAGCAAATATATCAAACACGACCCATAATAAATATATGAGACCCAAACCACTAGTGTTACATATTTTGCTTTAGCTAAGATTTGCTAATGTAATTATTAGGGTTCTGTTAGATATTTTCAGCCCCTAAACATAAAAGCAAATTGCACATCCTCTTCTATTAAATAATAACAACAGTGGGAGATTAGCCCAAAAATTGAGTATTTAAGTTTATGTTGCTATTGTGAATATACACCAAACTAGTGCGAAAATGGGTCAGGGGCGGCGAACTTATTTATGTAAAGATACTATCTAAAACATAAATAAGTTTACAGACAATCACTAAAGCATTGGTTACATTGTTAATAACGCCTATCGTTTTTCAATTGCAAACTTTGACAAACATTTTCATAGTATTTATACGTTTTCTGAACTTATTTTGTATTTAGCCATACTAAATAATCGTTGCTAACTGTGCCATTCGTCGCGCTACATAGTTATTTTAAACAACTAATATGTATCGAACTGGATAAATTAAAATAAGTTATTAAGTGGCTCGTAGGAAACTATAAAATTATAATATAATTTTTTTATTTGTATTTATTAAGGTGGGTATTCACCAAAAGCGGATGTTTAGAACTCGTTTGAGACCAATTGTAAACCACTCTCAAACTCCAGTGTTTAAAATTTCTTATTAATGTACACATGAAGTCGTAAACTGTTTAAACACGGTTTACAACTGTTGTGTCTCTTAGTTCGGTCAGAAGAAAAGATGGATCAGTTAACTCAGTTATACAATGAATATCCTTCATTGTGGAACAACTCCAGAAAAGAGCGCACACATCGAATCTGATTGCAAACTTGTTTGAAGCCCAATTGTTTTCATCTTACCGCACTTCAAGCAACGTTTTGCAACCCCAAACTTGTTTGAAACTGACAGCGTACTCACTAAATAATTGTTTTTCCAAACACGGTTTAAAACTGCTCGGAACCAGTTTGCAGCTCTGGTCAATACCCACCTTTACGGATAATCTAATGTCATTATAATTCAAAAATCAACTAAATATCTTCAAAAATTGTTAAAGTTTTGGATGCTACTGTAACTTGTTTATTCTAAAAAAATAATTTTTTTTTGTAAACCTTACCGCGAAAGTTGGATTTTCGATCGCCGAGAGTGGGTAGTATAAAGAAGTGTACTATGGTCGTTCGCTTTTGCACAGGTGTGGACAATGCATGCTTTCGTTCTTTCTTCTAGTTTTTCCCTTTCTGTATTCTAGAACACTATGGTTCGTTTAAGTATTTACTGCCAGTTTATTTATATTGTAACGAGTTCAATAGGGTTCGAAATGAGGTTCAGAATAATAACAGTCGACCACTTATTTTAATTACAATTACAATTTTTTTAACAAAAGAATTAACACATTTACCCACACCAATAACTTAAATACTAGAACATTTACTTAATAATGATTAATGTTACGAACTAATTTAATTACAGTTCTAATTTACTAAACTATTTGATTTACACTCGTATTTATTTAAAATGTTTATTTATATACGACATTTATCTAAACAATGCGTTAAAGAGATTACCTTGAGTTTCACCGTGTGAGCGGATTTGAGAGCATGGACACTAACGAAAAACGGAGTCTTAAAAACTGCCTATTACGCCCATATGTGTGTCGTGTTATCAATTATCAGAACTTTTGAAAAATTGTAAATTATTCTCATCTTTAGTGACATCAACATTCAAGGTAATATAGATAGAAATTTCTCGGGTGCGTTTGTTAGAGATTAATGTATCTCATTTGCTTACTTAATCTCTCACATTTGATTAAGTTAATCTATCGGGCCCGCTACATTTATTCATTGCGTTTGTTACAATATAATTACACAATTTGAATAAAAGTAGTAAAGTAGTAAAAATTTCTTCCTTGAAATTTCGTTAAGGCATATAATTTTTTTTTGTTGTGAAAAACTAAATTTTTGATTCTATTTACGATAATGCGTGTGTTTCTCCTAAATCAAACTTGTAGAGGAGGTTTTACAAAATATATTGTTCGATACGTATACGTAGATTTAAATTAACAACACTCTTCTAAGGTATAATAGATTTACAACGACGTCTCGTAGGCTTACACAAACTCGCCCATCGGACCATATGTGTACGCTGCCTACTCGATCCCGCGGTAAATGCGTCATAATCTTGGCGTCGTGTTGTGAAATTGCTCACTTTACGCATATCAAAAATACCTATTGATTCGCATATTTTGAATTTATATTCAGTACCAATATATAAAACCGTAAGTAATTTTTATAAACCAATATATGGTCGAACCTCCATAAGTCAAACCTCGATAAGTCGAATTTTTGATAACTCGAACTTGAACCTGTTTTCTAGGACTTGCCTATTTCAACGTTAATATTTTTATTTCGATAACTGGAATTTCGATAACTCGAAGCGTTTTACAATTGCCTAAATTCCAGTTTCCATTAGTAAATATTTCGATAACTCGAAGTTAAATTACACATCTTTTCATAAAACTACAATACCTGGTAGGATTAAAGAACGGGTTTGTTCGGTGTTATTGCTGGTCAAAATGGCTACTACAAGACTTTGATGTTTTGACGTCGGCACTTCAATTGGATTTAAATACTAATTTATGTTTAAATGCTTTCTCAAGAGATGGTTTTGCCGTTTCTTTTACAAAAAAAAGGGTCTATTTTTGCCTTTTTGTTTTCATACTGGTCGTTATTCGTCGAGCAGGACTACTATCAAATGTATTTTTTGTTGTTTATAGTTCAGAACAGTGTGTAACAGAAAATCTAAAAGAATTAAATACTTTTTCTAAAATTATTTACCGATCAACAAGAAGTATAAACACAAATTAAAAAAAGGCTAAAGGAGTGTCCTATTTCCAACTTGGAGAAAGCTATAATTGAATGGTTTTGGTATACATACAGTATACACGTAGTAAAAATATTCAGGTTTCGGGAAATCATTTGAAAAATATGTAGAAACCTAACATTTTGGATCAATGAAGCAAAAGAAAATTTTAGGTTACTTTAAAACCAACAATAAATACATTGTAAATAACCATATTACCTAAATACTCGACTTTTTTTGATAACTCAAATTTTTGATAACTCGAATTATTTTTTGCTTCCCTTCGACTTCGACTTATCAAGGTTCGACCGTATTTTGTTATCTATTGTACTGTACTGAATTAATCAGATTTTTTTAGATACGTTTTTTATAATGTTGCAAATATGATAGGTATAATTTTCTTGCGATGTTGAAGAAAACAACCAACACTTGTTTAGGTACAAAACAGTTTAAGGTAACTGGTAGGGGGAAAGTGGCATGAAACAGCCAGTTTTAAAAAAAGGGATAAATAATATAGAAGGACATAAATAAATCAATTTTTTTTATAAATGTGTAATTGTTCATGCATTCATGTACGTAATGTCATAAAACATTTTTCAAAATTAACGATATTTTTGACTTCTAATAATTTATAAAAAAAATAAAATTTGGCTTTTTCATAACTTATTGGTATTGAAACAGCCAACCCAATTTTTGAAAAAGCCATGTTCTTATTACAAGATTAAAACTGCACATTAACAAAGATATTATTTAATAATAATCTTAAGCTATAATTTTAGATCTTATATAATTATAAAACGTTTTAAATAACGCAAACTCTCGATAAAATATTTACTTACACTAAGATGAGTTTGAAAATGCCTGACCGACTTAATCGACAAAACATGTTATTTATGAGTATTAAAAAACATAATTATAAACAAATGACGAATGTATACGATAGTTTGCACTTGTACACACACGTTATAAAATTTTTGACCAAAAATAATGATTTTAAAGTGTTCAAATACTAATCATTCTAAGAAAAAAATGCGAAATCGGTAGTGCGTTTGAAAATGCCGTTTTAATGTTTTCCATTTAAAACAGTTTTTTTTCTAACAAACTATAAATATATTGTAGATATTGTTTAAGAATGTAAATAAGCAATCCATTAAAAGTTTATTGTAAGTGAAATTTTAAATGGTAGCACCACTAAATAGCGTATTTTGTATTTATTACATAAAACAACAATTTTTGACAAATGATGACAGTAAAACGTCAATAAAAATTAAAATTTGACAATTAACATTACTAAGATTATTTTTCAAACACTGTAGATCACGTTCCATATTTTGGGCATTTTGAAACATATGATTTAAGCATCATAACAGTAGACTTAATTTTATACACTTCTTATTCACAAATTTATCGGAACTAAAAGTTCTAAATAAAATAAACTACGTTGAATATTTTTATGCTTTCTTCGCCTTTTGGTAACTACTAAACTCGCACGAATTTGTTATGAAAGTTACATTACAATCAATACAGGGGGGCTCCAAATAAATATGGTGCAATTATTACCTTACTTTGTGAATTTAATCGGGTGTGCAGTTTCAAACGCACTTTTTTATACGGCCGTTTAAAACTGCACGCCTCCATCTAATAGACAAAATATTATATTTATGAGTATTAAGAAGAATATTTATGACCAATTGGTGAGTATATGCGCTATTCTGTTCTTGTGCAGCCGAGTTTTAAACGCCGTATAAAAAAGTGCGTTTGAAACTGCACACCCGATTAAATTCACAGAGTAAGGTAATAATTGCACCATATTTAGTTGGAGCCCCCCTGTATTGATTGTAATGTAATTTCCATAATAAATTTGTGCGAGTTTAGTAGTTACCAAAAGGCGAAGAAAGCATAAAAATATTTAACGTCGTTTATTTTATTTTGGACTTTTAGTTCCGTTAAATTTGTGAATAAGAAGTGTATAAAATCAAGTCTACTGTTATGATGCTTAAATGATATGTTTCAAAATGCCCAAAATATGGAACATTATCTACAGTGTTTGAAAAATAATCTTAGTAATGTTAATTGTCAAATTTTAATTTTTATTGACGTTTTACTGTCATCATTTGTCAAAAATTGTTGTTTTATGTAATAAATACAAAATACGCTATTTAGTGGTGCTACCATTTAAAATTTCACTTACAATAAACTTTTAATGGATTGCTTATTTACATTCTTAAACAATATCTACAATATATTTATAGTTTGTTAGAAAAAAAACTGTTTTAAATGGAAAACATTAAAACGGGCATTTTCAAACGCACTACCGATTTCGCATTTTTTCTTAGAATGATTAGTATTTGAACACTTTAAAATCATTATTTTTGGTTAAAAATTTTATAACGTGTGTGTACAAGTGCAAACTATCGTATACATTCGTCATTTGTTTATAATTTTTTTTTTAATACTCATAAATAACATGTTTTGTCAATTAAGTCGGTCGGGTATTTTCAAACGCATCTTAGTGTACATAAATCTAAGAAACTGTCAAAAAATTTGACGTTTGAGATCAATCATTGCAAAAACTTAAAAACGTTTTTAGCAAAAATAATGCAATTTCCTTTTTACGCCACAGGATTTATATGCCCAACCATTACAATTTTGCATCGGTACCACTCTTGATTGCTGTTACTACAATTATTATTGCATTTTATGCAATTAAAAGGTGGCTTTTTCATTACACTGCAGTCCGGCTATTTCAAAACATATTCTCTCAAGAAACAAAATCTCGAAAATTACTATGAAATCAAAGATTAGTCTACAAAATATATACGTTATTAGAAGGCCTAATATATCTATAAAATTACAGTGTAATCATATTATTATTAGTTTTGTACGTATAGGCGTTAGAAAACAAATAAACTGAACTCAAAACCTTACTTTTTGACGACAAAATCTTCAATACGTCGTATCGGCGCCGTTTATTGACGGTGAACGGTCAATTTTTTGTGGGGGATATCTGGCTAGTGTTGCTATCTTAAAATAATAATACATGAACGATTCGTATGAAAACTACCGCGTAATTGATAATGGCTTTTTCAAAACTTGGCTGTTTCATGCCACTTTCCCCCTATTGCTGCAAGCCTGCTCAATAACACAGGAGCCGAAAATTAATCCATAGTGTAATAGCCTGCAGTAAATTGTTCAAAAGTTGTATTTTCTTTTAATGTTCTAATAAGGCAATGTTAAAATGTAATCCGAACAAAATCATTACTATTGCTAAACTTTATGATAGATTTTAGGATTACTTTTTTTTCAATATTACCTGTCAGTTAAACATGTTCTGTAAATCAATTACTTCAGTTTCGATTATAAGAAAAGTATTATTTTTAAATTGTTCAACGCGAATTCCATACAATTTACGTTGCATTAGTAATTGAAAATTGACGCATTACTAATTTTGATGCCATTAAAAATTGTAATCTAAAAGATGTTTGAAAAATTATTTAACAAGAGGCGTTATAATGGCATAATCCTCTTAACGATTATTTTAGGACACTGTGCTAATCTTTCTTGGAAAGAACTTGGTAGATGCAATTTCATGGGGATCTAAAAAAGGTCTGGCATTTCTGATTCCAACTCTTCTGTCCTGTTTAAGCGGAGTTTCTTTCCTAGGGCTACTTTTAAATAACATATAAGAGGATCCTAACGTGTCAAATTTGCTGATGTGAATACTTAATGGGTTTTATGTAACGCTTGGTATTTCAAGAAGAATGATATCTAGTATTCTTTGAAATCTAAATTATAACTATCATCTACTCAGATAACTTTTATTTCCTATATAATTAGATATTATAAAGTAATAGATATATATGTTTTTATAATAAACCGATTTTATGAAGTAAATTATGTTTAAAAGGTTGCTTTTGAAATTTAATAAGTATTTACCTATAAAAAGTAGGTCAAGCCTAAACACAGATTATTTGTCCTAAAATATAAAAGACTTTTCCTATTCCACTTTTTATTTAGGCACTTTTTTACTACAGAGTTTAAAATTCACTTTTTGTAAATTTATAATTTTATTAATGACTTTATTTTATTACAATAGTTACTTAAAAATTTTACACAGAGTTTTTGTGTAGTAAAACGTGTATTGTCTAATAAAGACCAGATAAATAAGGTTGTAGTATCCCTACACCTTATCAACTTTTTTTTGCAATGTGTTTTGATGGTGCTGATTTTAATTTCAAACATGCAATACAAAATTTAGATTTTTTGAAATACCTATTCTATTAAGTAATTGAACTCGAAGAAAATAATAAAGGTTTTAAAGTAAAACTTTGAAAATACCAACTAGTAGGCGTGTAAGTGTTAAATTAATTAATAATTAGAAACGTAGCCTAGCAACAGCTATTTTGTTCCTGTTTTACAAGAGTAAAAAAATTAAATAAATAAACGTTTGATCTAAAAAATATATTTTTACTTTATAATAAGTTTATATACTGCTACTCGATTTATCGTTTGCTTGTAGGTATTTTAATAAACAAGGAAGTTAGTAATAAAATTCTTTTAAAAAAAGTAAATTTGATCCCTGTATTTAACAAAAAAACCCTTCTAAATAAAAAATAGCACAAGGAAAGTCCCTTTATTTTAGGCCAAGAAATCTGTAGTTAATAGCTCGACCAACATTTTTCTATATTATCAACGTTGTAAATAATTAATTTATCGTACAGTAAATGAAACAAAGCTCGAGTAGCGGCAAATGAACTTATTAAATTACTTTAAAAAATTAAACCTACTTAATTCTTTTTTAAAACACAGCTAAAAAGCAGTGAAGTTAAGTAAAATACTTAACTTAACTTCACTTTAAAATAAAATAAATATACACAGTTGAATAGAATTCATTAATAAGATAACATTTGCAGTTCCCTATTAAAAAATAACTTTTAATAGGTATTGGTCATAAATGAAATGAGGGTGCCGAATTTAAATATTATAACGTTTGCAGATTTTTTTTAAGAATAAAATTGGTGTAAATAATAATATTATTGTAATTAATTACCTATAACACAAAATTTTCTAATCTGATTTAACCAAAATTTGGGCCAATCTAAAGGCAATTAAACTTAAATTGTTATGCATCGTCTCCGAGGTTTGTGTTAAATATCTCATCCTTAAAGTAATTAAAAATATTGAAATAAACTGACCAACCTTTTAGAAACATTTCACTACCTATTAGAAGTGATATTTTAATTAATATTGTAATCCTTGAAAATCCCAATAAAATTACATTAATAATAAACAAAAGCTTTACTGTTTCTTAATCCGACTACAAATACAGACACTAAACATATAAATACGAAAAAATTTAAAAGTTGCATTAAAAAGAATAATAAACAAAACTAAAAATAAAAATTATAAAACGTACAATAATTACAAAACATGTTAAATGTATATACATTATACATATGTATTAGGGTGTAACAAAAAAACTTTTTTTTCGAATTTTGGTATGCATACCCCCTATAACTTTTCTAAATGTAAAACCATACTCAAATATGAAATTTGATCTTTTTAGCATGATTGCAACCCGTGCCGACTGAGCTTCAAATTTTATCAAAAATTGTGTTTTGACCTATTATTCCAATCTTCTATAAAATTAATAAAAATTAAATAAATGAAGTGAATAAAAGGCAAAATGAAATTATTGTAATATTTATCTTTATTTAAACACATAAAGTAATAACAATCAGGCAGGGTAACTTGTCTTTAGTGTGTTTTTTTACAGTCCGGATACAAACGAACAATTCTCGTTGTAAAGTGTGCTCTAAAAGAACCAAAGCTCCATTTTATTCGAAGATGTGATGTCGCATCACATTATTTGTATCTTGTCATTAAGATCCCAGCCAAATAGGGCAGTTGAGATGGCTTTTGCATGATGTTTACCAGAAGAACTCTTTAGTTTTGATACTGCAATAAGCTGTTCTTTTGCGTCAAATAAAACTATAATTTAAAAGCGTTCTTCTTTTGAATCTCGTACATTCAGTTCTCGTAATAGATTTTCATTTCAATGGACTGTGACTACGTCAGTTACATTGTTCTGAAAATCAGTTTTTATTGCTTCTGCCCTATATTTTCTCATTTGAGTACAAATTCTTTTTAATAGAAAATTTATTAATTGGAAAACAATCACTGCTCAGACCAAGCGCTTGTACAACCGCATGAAGAATGTAAACGGAGTCTCTTGTGCTTTACTGATTACTGTCTAAAGCTGCAATAAATTTAGATGTTATCAGATTCTGTTTACCTCTTTTTGAACTTGTTTCAAAGCCGGGAACCACTGGAAAACTGATTTTAGAATACGGAATCTGTTTGCCGTCCGAATTTTTGAAATGTTTCAAGTTTTCTGTAGTACAAGTAGATGCAACGGCGAATAATACTATTTGTCTTAGTTTCTCTATTCCTCTTTATCTTTATTTTCATTCTTTCCAAAGCAGTAGCATGTGCAATATCAAATAAGTTGTCAAGGTCTCTCCAAATATGATATAATTCAACAACTTTCTTTACGCAGTTAAGAATTGCCTTTGTGGAAATTTTTGCTTTTTCCCAAAATATCATGCACTCCCTAATCAATAGATCTGCACTTTCTCTGACAGTCAGCTTGACTTCGCGAGTATTATAAAATAAGACAGATGGCTTGTCGATTAGATGGTAATTTTGCACCATTTAATTGATGGCTAAGCAGTCCAATAGGGAAAATACATTGTTTATTACTTCGTAAATCAACCGACATCTTTACACCATAAAGAACAGCGTACTAAGAATCTAAAAACGCACGTAGTTACAGGTCGCAGTGCAGTAACCGCGCAACTTGATGAATAAGTTTAAATTGGAAGTCGGCACGGGTTATCGTTCATAAAATGGGCTAATATTTTTTTCTAGACTATATTGGGTTATTAGGAACATTTTTAGAAGGTATGCGTAAAAAAAATAAAAAACCTGAATTTTATGGGACACCCTAATATGTATATCACCAAATCATTTCAAAGAATTCAATCGCTCTTATAAATATTTTGCATTTAAGCTTTTGTTGTGTAAACATTTTCTTGATGCTGCAATTCATGTGAATTATTATATCATTCGATATCGCAAGAACGAGAACATGAGGACGGGTATTGAGAAGGGTGAAACAAGCTACAAGCTTTCGCAAAAGAGAAGAAGAAAATTTATTTTAAAAATATAAAATTTTTAATTATAATAAACCGCATTAAAAACTAAAACATTCCTATGTTGGGCACGCTTGCATTGATTTATTCACATTGAACTGAACATGACTGCAACAAATAAATCGGAGCGGTTGCTTGGTAACCATGTAATGGTAAATATCCCATACGCCTTGTAACTGAATGTTTTAAATATTGCATAACTGCTGCAAAACTTAAACTACAATACATATAAGTAAGTTTCAATGAAAAAGCAATTTATCGACTGAAATGTTAATGATAAAAATTGGAAATCATTTTAAAAATTAAATACAAGGTCATTTTTTTATGTGCGACAAGGTACTAAACAATTTATCATTTTCGTTCAAATATTTTCCTCAAATTTTGCACTAGGTAATGAAAAGTAGAGGTTTCCAATATGAGTGTTTCAAGTTTTTCCTTTTATAAAGATTGTGACCACATATTCGGCTATTCCAAAGCACAAAATGGTTATAACAAGAATATTTTATTGGGCATATTTCTAATTTGTTTCTAAAAACTTGAAATTAAAAGGTAATGTTTTAAGATAACACATTTTATGATAATGTTAATTGTTTTTATGAATTAGTCGAATTAAATAAGTACTAACTGATTAATTCGGTAACTCTTTATCAACTCTACATGGATTTTTAAAATAATGCTGTAGGGGTATATATACACGAATTCAATTTGTTTAATTATAGTTATTTGTAAACAAATGGCAGGTATAATGTTTGTTCGTATGTTAGTTAATTTACATATAACTGTGGGTACCTTCACAATAATGTACTAAACGACAAACCTCTATTGGTACCTACACACATAAGATATTAAGAAAACAAAAATATATACCTCCATAAATACAGTAATCGTCCCTATAACACCATAGATTGGTTTTGCGTTATAGGAAAACGCGTTGTATGAGCATTGTCGTATATCGCGCTCGTATGACGCCCTTATAACGTGTTATATTTTAGTAGATATATGTATAATCAATGTTCTTAAAATTCAAAAACTAGGAACAGAAATTGAATAAAATAATTTAATTGAATTTTATAAAAACACAATTGACACAACGTGGGAAATCCCCGCCTTATATGGGGGAAAACGCGTGTTATACGAGGGACATGAAGTCGCGTAATATGAAAACGTGTTATAAGAGTACCGTGTTATAGGGGGGATTACTGTATTTAAAAGTTGTATACATAACGGAAATCATTGTGGAATAACTAATTTAGAGTGATAGATAGGTCATGAAAGCTCACTTTATTGCAGTGATTCAACAAGTGCGAAAGTTGGTAAATGGCACTCTTAAAACTATAATGTTTGAAAACCCTAAACAAAACCGAACCGCAAATCTTTTAGCTTCTTAATTAATTTTGTAGATAATAAATGTATTATAATGTTCGATGAATTTAATTAAGTATTGTTAGAAAGAAATTTGCGCACACGTTTTATTAATATGACATCTTATACCTTGAAACATTATTCTTCCATATATTTTAATTTAAAATAAAATACATTTATTTTAAATTTTTCGATGAACATGGTCTCATCAAGATTAATTTGAGTAATTAAAATACCATTACAATAATCTTACCCCTCTATAAAATAGAACAAATTGTTTGATGTACGGTAAACGTACATTTTCGTGAACAATTTAATGATAGACCACACCATAGTTATATTTACAAAACATGATTAAAGCTCATATGTTCTGTCAATAATATCAAAGTGCTGACAACGTAAATGAAATCTAATAGAAATTTTAAAAAACAGTTATTGGACAGTATCTCATGATTTGAATTTAATTTCACTTGATAAATTTATCGATTTTTATTACAAATGTATGTAATAAAGAAATATGTACATATCAAATTTACAATTATTTTTTTAAATAAAACCCGTAAAAAGATATTTGCTTTAAAACTACATTTATGCTTTGAGCTTTAAATAAATTGCTATTTTTTTTAATAATAGTTACATTTCAAAATTGCACTTCGTTTAATTGGAAACTTGAAAAAAGTTCGGGTGTTCTATTATGGTTTATCTTTTTAATGATCGTATAACGACTGTATCTTCCAATTGTAATTAACGATTTTTATTCTCACGTACTTTTTTGTATCAACGTCAAGCGCCTGTTCGGTAAATTAATAAAGAACTAATTTCAACATTCACAATTCGATTGTATCTTATTAGTCTAACAGCATTTTTACACAAAGCTAATGAATTTCTTTCATAATTCTATTATTTTTATTTTAATTGCGTATATCACAAAAAAAATGCAATTAGAGAGCTTAAGCTGGAGTCATTGTGTATTTAAAAAAACACTTTTATATGCTTGAATTTAATTCCAATGTGTGTTTTTTTTGGACAAGTGGGTACAAAATACTATGTCTTATAAAACTAATAATAATCTAATCTATTACAATTCGATTAATGTTGCCATTTGTTTAAAAAACAATTATTTTGAACTAGATAGGTTTTTTTTCGAACTAATATTTTTAATTTAAATTGATGTTTTACATATAGCAGATAATGTAGTAAGTTTTTTTAAATGAATTTTCATCAGCATATATTTCAATGACAATTTATATTCTATATATCTAGTTTTTGACCTTCAACTTATTGATAAATTAATTACTGTACAATAGAAAGTTTGAGTATACATTAATTATGTAATTGGTACTTCAAATAAAAAGAAAACAAATTATCCATAAGAAGGTTTGAGATAAAAAATAAATTTTAATTATGTATGGAGTATGCTAAGGCTTACATAAAAGTAATTTCGTATAGGTAGGCATATTTCTTTTAAATTTTTGACAGACATTGTATACTTGGAACCCATTCAATATTCCTATTGACAGGAATATATTTTAAAGGATATGAAAATAATACCTTTTTCAAATCAATCAAACGTCATAAAATTGAAATAATTTATGTATTTACTTATGTACTATTAAGATGTAACAAGGGTATTTTTTAAAAAGATATAAAAACCGACTCGATTGTTACTAAATATTATTTAAAAAAAAATACGTAAAAAGAAAGAAATTACTTTATATTGCCATTGGATTATTATGTACACACTGGTACTAGTTTTTAAAACGTAGTAACCAAATAACTTGGAAAATATATGGGTAATTCTCTGTAAGGACGTCTCAAATCTGTACAAAAGTGTCCGACCAAATTACTTTTGATTTTATAAAAAAAAAAATTACCAAGGGCTACAAAACTATGAGCTTAATGATAATTAATACACAGCCAATTGAATTTTTTTTTTTTGAGATTTTAGTATCTTCCCCCAAACTGGTGACAGGGAACTGTTATAAATGCATTAAAACCACATAATGCATTATTATAATCATTTATTTTTATAAAGGGTTTTCCAATAAGAGGTTTCATTTTGAATAGCCCGCTATTTGGGCAGCTGTCACTTTTGAAGCTGTCATCTTTTGACATTTGACAAGTAAAAACTACGCCATTACTAAAAATGGAACGATACACGCTTCAACAACGCATTGAAATTGTTAAAATCCATTATAAAAATGGTGAAAATTTTGCAGTCACGGTTCGTAAAACTAAGAGTCTTTTGGGTCGTCGCGAAGCACCTTCTCGGCCGGCAATAGTGAAACTGGTAAAAAAATTTGAGCTGTTGGGACAAATTAGTGATGTGAAGAATGGAAACCGTGTGCGTCGCTCAAGAACAACTGAGAATATTGCTGCTGTAGCCCATAGTGTTGACGAAACCCCAGGTTTGTCGATTCCTCGTCGATCTTTGAAATTAGGCATTCCACAAACGACATTACACCGTATTTTGCATAAAGACATTGCTCTTAAGGCTTTTAAAGTTCAGTTAACACAAGAACTCAAGCCGGTCGATCACCAGCAACGTCGTATCTTCGCTGATTGGATTCTTGAAATGCATCGAAATGATCCGGATTTTCATCGAAAAATTATCTTCAGTGATGAGGCCCATTTTCACCTTGGAGGCTATGTTAATAAGCAGAATTGTCGAATTTGGGGCTCCGAAAATCCAAGAATGATTGTTGAAAAGCTTCTCTATCCTCAACGTGTCATTGTTTGGTGCGATTTTTGGGCTGGCGGTGTGATTGGACCTTACTTATTCAAAAATGAGGCTGGTGCAACTGTTACGGTGAATGGATTGCGCTACCGAGCTATGATTAATGATTTTTTATAGCCGAAATTGGGAGATATTGATGTTGAGGACGTTTATTTTCAAAAAGACGGTGCTACGTGCCACTCAAGCAACGAAACCATGGTAATTTTGCAAGAAAAGTTTCCTGGCCGTGTTATTTCTCGAAGAGGTGATCACAATTGGCCACCGAGATCTTGCGGTTTAACACCTTTAGATTTTTTTCTTTGGGGTCACGTGAAAGATAAGGTCTATGCCAATGCTCCACAATCGATTCAAGACCTTAAAGATGGAATTCGTGAAGTTATTGCGAACATACAGTCGCAAATGTGCGAATTGGTAATGGAAAATTTTATGAAAAGGATATGCTGCTGCAAGCGTAGCCGTGGTGGCCATTTGGCAGACATCGTTTTCCATTGTTAATGGCATACCTTCCTCTTTAAAATGATATAAACATCCATTGATTTCTGTTAAAAAAATACTCGTTTTTTTTAATATCAAAATGAAACCTCTTATTGGAAAACCCTTTATTTCACACATGAATATTTGTCTCCGGTCTTATAACATGACTGCTGTTGATCAATGGGCTCAGCTTCAGCATGATTTTCTTTCGATGTTTCAGGTAGCTCGTTTTGCGTAGTTTGAGATAAATTAAGGTCGTCTTCTGATTCAGATTCAGTAAACATAACGAAATAAAATTCAAAAGAATTACCATTGCCAAATCAACGCAGTCCCCTGGAAAAAAAACAGTCTCCTGCCACATAACATGGCAGGGGACTGCCCATTTTGATCAAATTAAGAAAAATCAAACAAACTGTTTCAATGAACTTTTCAAGTTCTCAATGAATATTTACATTAATTAGTATGATATTAAGACTTATGGAACCAATTTTATAAATAAATTATAAATAAAAATAATTACCAGGGGATTGCCTATCGAAGTGGCCCAGACATATTTCCAACACAAACGGTGTTTTGACACTAAATAAAATGGCGATAAAGCGCTAACAGCACTACGGTTATTAACTTAAGGCTAGTTAGGTCCCTTTAAACCCTACAGAACATAAAATAGCCCGCTGGATTTTTTTTTTGCTTTGAACTTTTGACTAATTATTTTATAAACATGGACAACACTATATATTATGGACGAATAACTTGAAATTTAATCTTAAAATTTCAATTTTGGGAAAGAGACAGCCCACGGTACTGACATTTCGGTGGTTTACGAATTTATAGCAAAAACAAAATTTATTTCATTTTAGTTTTCAATTGCCCAAATAGAAATACTTTTTTACTTTCGTAATAAATTTTTTTCAGTTACAAAATAACAATTTTTCTAATAAAAAAATGCCCGGGACAGCAAAAAACATCCTTACAGAGAATCACCCATATACATTTTTAAATTTCTTGCGCAGTAACTTTAAATGCAACACTGCTTACGTCAACCGTCATCTATGAATAGACTACTGTCAAAGTTTGAGCAAGCTGCGTCATTTAATTTGTGCTTGACAGCCGTGGTAAGCAGACAACTGCGTGAAATTTAATGAAAATGGAAAAAGTGAATTTCGTGTGCTGATTAAACATTATTTTTTGCATATAAAAACTATCACCAAAACCAAAGAAAAGCTTGACAAATATTATGGCAACTCTGCACCATCAATTTTAATGGTTAAAAAGTGGTTTAACGAGTTTCGTTGTGGTCGTACCAGCACAAGCGACGCCGAACGGTCAGGTCGTCCTGAAGAGGTCGTCACGGCAGAAACCGGCGATAAAATCCATGGAATGATAT
The DNA here is from genome assembly GCA_036325965.1 of Sinopyrophorus schimmeli. NCBI lineage: Eukaryota > Metazoa > Arthropoda > Insecta > Coleoptera > Elateridae > Sinopyrophorus > Sinopyrophorus schimmeli. Next base: position 6,446,984 of record JARFIZ010000001.1, read on the forward strand.
TGGACAATTGGAGAATAAAAGTGCATGAGGTGGCTGAGGCTGTAGGCATCTCAACTGATCGGGTACATCACATTTTACATGAATATTTGGACATGAAAAGGCAATACGCGTGATGGGTGCGGCGATTGCACACACTCGATCCTAAGCGCAACCGTGTGACAACTTCAAAGGAATGTTTGGCGATGTTCAGTCGCAATCTGAACAAGTTTTTGAGCTTTTGGACAGATTCGATATAGATTTGAAGCAGAAATGACCGCATTTGATGAAAGGAAAAGTACTGTTCCATCAAGACAATGCACGGGTGCACACGTGCGTAAGCACCATAGCAAAAATCCATAAATTAGGCTACGAACAGCAACGTAGCAACGTCATCCAGCATATTCTCCAGATTTATCCCTTAGTAATTATTATCTGTTTTCAAACCTAAATAAACGGCTGGACGGTAAAAGATTTGGGTCGACTGAAGAGGTCATCACAGAAACAAACGCCGATTTTGAGGGCATTGGAAAAACATATTATTTGAAAGGAATCAAAAATTCGGAAAACGGTGGACTAAATGTGTCGAGCCGAAAAAAATATCTGTTATTCAAAAAGTCAATGACTTATCAAACTGCCCTCGTATATTGTAGTTCTAGAACAAACAAAAATATGGTAGTCACGAATGTAATACAGAGTATGCTAAGCAATAAAACTAATTATTGGAACGGTTTTTTAAACTATCTAGCTTTTATAAAGAAAAATTGTTTAGTATACAACGCAAATCTTGTTTCCATAATTAAATTTATATTTCTGCGGTAATAATAATATGACTACAGTTCAAATTAGTTAAAAATTATCTATGTATGTGTAAAAGTTTATATTTTGTATGTGTCAAAGCCAGTCTTATGAATTACACTTTTCTTTGGAAGACATCTTACATCATTTTTTCATATCTAATATATCAAAATCAAACTTATATTATTAAAAAATATTATTTCAATATACCTAGGTATTAGTAATAAAATATTTACTTCTGTGCGTAAAAATGTGCTGTAGAAATAACAAATACCCAAAGATTTTCTAGCAATAATATTTAAACTGCTTGAATGAACATAAGGTAACAAAAACGATCAAAGTGTTTGCTGATAGCATTATACCGTATTTGTGCTAATTTATCGCGCAGTTTTACGCAGATCGTTAAACTTTCATAAGTAAGTACTAATTAGAGTTTAAAAGAATGATAGTTTAGAAAAAAAGAATAGTAGATACTTATATAATACTAAATTATAATTTTGGAAACTGTTTCACGTATAATGTAAATTGCAAAAATTATTTTAAAAAGAAATGAAGTGTAGAAAATTCAAATTGATAAAAGCAACATCTTTGAAGTTGCATACATAATACCTTTATATTGTGATCGGTAACATTGAATTAATCTAAAAAAAGATATTTTATGTACTTTCCTGGAAACCTCAATACATTAACCTACATTATTGTAACGGATTTCCCAATCCAAATCCAATATCCAACGAGAGCAAAAGCGGTTCGTACTCGGGTTGTGAATAATAACACACAGTTGGCCACTTAATTTACAATTACAATTTATTAACACAAATAATAAACAAATTCTTCTTTACCAATAACTTAAACACTAGCACTTAATAATTATTTATTTACTAACTAACTACCTTACGGTTCTAATAAACTAACTAATTTACTTACACTCGTATATTTATTTAAACGATTGACACTCGTATGTTGTTTACATTTATACCGATAGCGATAGCGCTCACCTTGTAAATTCACCGAGCGGAGTTAAGAACATTGACATTTACGTACAACTGTTGACTTAGACTGCCGTGTAAGAGTACCGCGGAGTTTATATATGTGTCGTGGTATCTATCGAACTGGCTTCTAGAGTATTCGAGATAATTCTCCTCTACAGAGATATGGCGAATTCAAGGTAACTCCGATAGAAACCTCTAGTTAGTCGTGGCTTAAGAGATATTGAGATATATCCGCTTACTCAATATCTCATGGTCGCATGAGTATCTCGCGCTTGATTAATGTACATCTATCACGGCTCTACACTCGATCACCGTGCCCGTTACATTATGTAATGTAAAAACTGTAGGTACTATTTGTTCTATTATGTCTTTCTTGTAACGTAAAAAATTTTAAACTTTTTAAATGAAGTGTCAAATGCCCATTTTTATTAATGATTGTAGACGAGCCAAAAAAATGTATGAATTTATTCATAATAAAAATTAAAGCTAAACTAAAATAAGTACAGGTCGACCAGGATAACTCTGCGGGTAAAATAGTCCCGCCTACGGATGCGCATGAATAGGAAAATTTTTTCAGCGTTGAGATACAGTCGAGAGCTAAGTGAAACTACTAACCGGGTGATATGGAATATCAAAGCAAACTTAAAGGCAAAGTATTGAAAAGTCAAACTTGCGAAGTGATAGCCCAATGTGATTCTGTTCATGAAGCGGGAATTGTTTATTTACAGTATTTATTCATTTCAAATAAATAAAATATCCAAATAAATTTTATATTTCCTGTATTTTTTCACAATAATGTACAAAAGCCGAGCGTATAGTACCTTTTTTTCTATCCTAATGCGTTCTCCTTTCATCGTGTGCGCCGCTTGTAAGATTTTCACCCGCATAGCTATTTTGGTCGAGCCGTACCTACGTATTATTAACGTTGAAAATATTTATACAGTTAACTAGAGAATTTTGCTACCAACAACTGACATTTCAGGTAGCGCATTTATCGGTGTATAAAATGCACCGTAATTTTCAGAAACAAATTTTAGTAAAAAAAAATAAAACAAAACTTTCAAAAGTAGGGAAAAGTGGTATAAAATAATCCCTTTAGGGGAGAATGGTCATAAGTCAAAAGTTATCCAACAAAATCTTAATGTTAAAGCGATTTTCGATAGACGGTTTATTTGTTTAAGTAATGGCTTATTTATATTTTTTGATATTTAATGTAATATATTATTATTATCCGATCCATTTTTTAAAAATCTGTTAAAGTAGGCCGGTATTGACATATTATCCAAAAATTATTTAGATAACGTTAGGTGTTTTATCAGAACCTAAGAGGATTGTTTTACCGCGTGGGATCATTTTGTATCACTTTCCCCTATATAAAATGTTAAAAGGTATACCATATCATATTTAATCAAAATCATTGCTGTCTTGAGAATGAAGAAACTTAATTCACAATACGACAGAGTGACGTACGGTATAGCCACCGATACCTAACAAATTGTGTCATTAAATGTGACCACACTGTGTAGTTGTCTAATTAATTTGGCGCCGAATATGGGTTTTCCAATATGAGACTTATTTATTTGAATATTGTAAATGCGGTGGTGATATAGTTTTTTTTTCATAGCGCAAATATAGTGTGACTTGCATTTGAACACGCCTGAAAAATTTTTGCACAACAAAGGTGGTATAATTTCAAGGGGTTGGTCCATTTTAAATTTCCAGAATAATGCCAAGTAGAATAAAAATTGCACTAATTTTTAAAAACTGGAGCACACTTTTCGTTAATTTATTCACAAACAATTATTACGTGCCTAAATAATATCTAAAATTATCTGACGTACTTCTTGTGTTTTTCTTTGACGTCAGACATTTAATTGAGCATTTTTGAAACATTTCACCTGGATTTTCATCAGGAATTTCATCAGAATGTGATTAATTTTAATAAACTACGCTCTGGATTGAACTTTGCTAAGAATTGCAGTGGTTTACAATTTTCCGTGCAGTCTGGATAAATAAACCGCAAGGGCTACATTTAACCTTTTTATTGTAAAATTTCTGTTTAGTTTCTTTATCATCTGTGTACTATTTTTTTTAGTAATATAAGTCAGTTATTACTATTTTACCTTAATCTTATCAGTATCAATAAATTGTACTGATGGGCACTGTACTTAGATATGTTTTTATTAATATCTAGATATTATTATTATTATCTCCAATTATATTAAAATTTATCTTTAAATGAATACATAGCGTTCCACAAAACATCACAGTGAAACAATCCTGCTGTTATTGGTATCAGTCGATAGCCCCATGAGTCCTGGTCATAACCCTAAAAGCATTTCCGGCGGAAAAGAACCGTAGTGGCACAAGAAGTCTTCAAAGTTATAAATCAACTGCAAAATGTCACTCGTCGATTGGGGCTCACAACATATTTGTATAATGCTTTATGTAGGCCTGTGCCTTCTCACTATATTTGGCAATTATTATCAATCTAAAATAGAAATATTTTATCGTGAAAATCGAATTTATGTTTTTAACTGTTACTCAGAGATCGACTTATGTCTCAATTATTTCAAGCACGTTTTAGTATACATAAACAAAACGAGGGTACTTAAAAATGCATGCATATTATTTCCAAAATGTTAACAACATATATTTATTTCGCTTCGGATCACTTTACATTGTTTTAATTCAACAACTCATTTGCGCAACCAGTCTTTTATTTACTGTAGCCATTGTGCAAAAACCTTTGTTTGTTCACTTTTTTGAGAAACACTTTCGTACAGTTAAAAACCAATATCTTTTTATAACAGAACTATTTTAATCATTTACAGTAATACTTTTTCTGTTGTTAGTTAGGTTTATTAATTAATTAATAAATAGTAAATTTAAATATTTTTTTATTCTGGTTTTTTAATTTCATTATGCCTAATATTATTGTATTGAATACACTTTTTCTATATTGTTTTATAAGATTTTGTTTATAGATATTATTACATAAATAATACTATTTTTATTGAGTATACCATTAATTTATTAGACATATTAATATTTGATTAACGACAAAGTAAAAAATTGAATTGGACAAATTGTGTATTTTTACATTTCATTCAGAATTCTCTTACAACCATACGAAATATACAATTAATAAATTTTATTCTATAAGTATTGGTTAATAAGATTATAACAAAATCGAGAGATTGGAAAGATTAACTTTATAGTAGGTATGTTCTGTACACATAAACATCGACATCAACTCCTATCACTAACTGGTACGGTAGTTACTAATGTTAATAGGCAATTGGATGTATCGGTATTATCGCTTGAAAACATTATTAACACATTAGGTTCCTACAGAATACTTGAACTGTATTTAAAAATACATAATGGGTAACCATTAGATAGAATGAAAAATAGAAAACTAAATTTTCAGTAGTTCATATAATAGTTCAACGTCCTGTTTATCTAAAATTCCAAGTTTGTATGGTAATTATCTCAGTTTATAATCTGATAACTAGTTTCCTCTACTAACATAAGCATAATCGATAACGACAGCCAACTAAATGATTTTAGATTTAAAACATTTTTCTATTCAAGGTGTATATAGCTTTACTCAAACTTTTTTGATAAAGCATGCAATAAAAGTCGACTATATAAACATATTCAATTACATTTTGCATAAATATCATTATTTTAATATAAATTTCCTTCTGCGTTGGATATTTCTGAGTAGTTAGTGGAAAATGGTTCACGGTCAGACAAGCTTTCATGTTTAAATAACCGTAAGCAAATATTAAGCGTTTCTTGACATTTTGCTGGGAAATATTTAATTTGCCAGAAGATACTTTACGCACAAACTAATTAACAACTAATGATAATTTCTAGTGTTGAAAGTATGTTAACCTTCCGCATACTAGGTGACTAAATGTTATATGCCATACTAGGTGGGGTTTACCATACCCCGAAAATAAAATGAAACAAAATCCACAAAATTGTACTTTATGGCAGTTTAATGATATGAAATATATTTTAATAATTAATAATGAATAGGTTTAAGTAAAACACATTGTATCTTCTCGCTCCCTTCTACTCATTGATATGGTAAATACGTTTTTCTAATATAAAATCAATATCTACTAAATTAAATTAAAATTTTGATTTGAAGGAGTTTATGGTAAATTATATTAATGTAATAAATACGAGGATGTGCGCATTTGAGCGAAAAGTGGCACATTTCCGAGCGAGGGAAGCAAATGAAGCGCGACGCGGAGCGGCGCGCTTCATTTTCCCGAGATCGGAATGTGCCACTTTGAGCTCGAATGTGCACACTCGGTTTTAAGCACGCTTACCCAGGGGACCGTTTTAACAAGAAAAAAATTGGCCACGTTAGTTATTCCCCACCTCGTACACGGAAGGTTAAATACTGCAATGATAATAATAAATTATTATTTCAAAATAGTAGAAGAAGTTAACCGGTTGTGGGCACCCCCGAATAACAATTGATCGTGAGCAGATACAGGTGTTTTCACGATCGCCATTTGTTCGCAATGTCAGCACTATCCCTAACAGCACATAATATTGCAGGAATATTGCTGGAATATTTCAATATTGTTTAATATTGGAAATATTGCTGGAATATTATTGTAATATTACAATGAAATATTTCAAAGACATATTCAAATAATATTCCTGCAATATTTAAAAATAGTATTTTCTTGATAAAACAAGATCTCAAAAATTCACATATAATAAAAAGAATCATCAACTTTTGCGAATAATAGTAAATTATGAAAATAATGGAATTTAAACAAAATTAGGTAGATTTGAAAACATTTATGGTTTAAGGATTTTATTTTCAATTTATTTTTATATAATTATGATCATTGGAAACACTACAACATTCACAACAAAGTTTCAAGCGGGGAAATCGCCTAAACCTGATACAGGTATAAAAAGGCAAGAAGAAGAAGAAGAATTAGGAAGCTTTAACCTTATAAAAAATAACAATTATTAAGGGTACTTGTGAACGATTTACATTTAATGTCTGAAATAACGGAAACGTTGTATTTAGCAGATAAAGGTGTTTTCACGATCGTCATGCACTATGTTTGATTGCTAATATAAAGCGAACAGACGCATATGCGTAGTAGCTACGCGTTATACCATGTTTTTATCTCTAAAAATGTACCGCGATGTAATCGTTTATTGTGTTTAAAGTGCGATAAATAAAAGTAACTTATTGCAAAAGGTCGGTCTAATGTAAATATATGCAGGAAATTAAACATATTTTATAATTTTAATTTCGATTCAATCAAAATCTTTGCGAAATAAATTTGTCAGTCATTTGTCGACAGCTATAAATTTTCCAGTTGTCGGCACCTACATTTTACTAGTTGTGGGCACTTAAGTTTTTGCCATTTAAATCTTATATTTTGCTGACAATTTGTCGAATATTGTTGTTTATGTTAACATAACCTCCCTGCGGAGTCTAGGGGTGTAGCCGCGGCCTGATTTGAGGAGGGCGGGCAAAAACCCCGCTCGTTATCATGTACGATAAAAATGTAAAGATATCAAAACTTTTTCACAATAATTTAAAAAAAAATTAAACATTTTTGGTTTTGGATTTCAAACAGACTTCTTTTCACAACTCGACTATTGAAAATCAGATTTTCGATTGTCGAGCATCTTTGACGGTCCAATTCATATGACTTAAAAATTGTAAATAATATATTTACAAAATTTTTGCGGATTTTTTAGTGCATTTTTAGCCATGTCGATTTCAAAAATCAATTTTGATGCATACATTGGAGCCATTTGACGATGATCCCGTGAAGTACACTGCAACAGCCTATTTTAAATTTTATTTTTATAACTGAAGGTTTTGAATATGAATCAATTGTGTTTTTACTCTACAGGGTGGGGAAAAAGTCCCCGGAATTTTTAAAAATATTTTAACAGTATAATAGTACTATAAAAATAAATTAATTTATCCAACTAAACGAATAATAACTTTTATTAGTTCAATAACAATAAATTAAACAAAAAAAAATTTACAAAAAATGTTCAATATTCCTTCTTTTGGCCTTAATGCATTTATGCAAGCGTTTCTGGTAATTTCCGACAATGGTCGCACACTTTTCTATTGTAATTGCGTTCCAGGCATGTGTTAACCTCACTTTCAGCTATTCTACTGTGGTGTACGTCTTTTTGAGACTTTTTAGTCCAGGATAGACTACACAGAAAAGTTCATGGAGTTGAGATCTGGGGAGTATGACGTCCAAACGTTTGTACCCCAGGAACCGTAAAACAACAGTTGCAGACGGCTATCGTTGATTTGGCAAAATGGGCCGGATTACAGTCTTTTTGAAGGCCTAATCCGTCTTCTTCAAAGTGTTGCGAGGCCTACGGCTCAAAAACATTTTGTAGAATCAGCTGTTGATACTTGTCCGCATTGATTTTCACGTTTCTTGGAATAAAACCAATGGCGTTTTCCGAGTCGTGCAAATACCACCCCAGGCCATCACCGAAGCCCGGAAATGACTACTTGTTTAGGTGATGGTCTTTTGCTGACCCTTCTTGAGCAGCTGTTGACGGTTTTGGCGCTTATGGAACAATTGGACCGTGAAAATTTTCTCCTTAGTAAAAAGCACCATGCTCAAGCGACCGCCCGCGACCAGACCCAGCATTCAACGACATTTTTTCGTTTACTTTCAAGAGTCATAACGTCAACAGAACGAAAAATAAAACAACTAACTAAATTTTTTTCTAGTCTATAATTATACGAAGAATTTGATAAAATTATTTATATTCACATAAAATCACTATGATAACTTTTTCCCCACCCTGTATATAGTGGCGTTTTACTCCATATTTTTCCATTTTGAGGGGATTTTCCTGATGTGCCTACAACCGGTTAAAAAAAATTGCATGAAGAAAATTGACTACTTTATGAAAAGTTAAAAATGTTTTTTTTTTAAATTCATATAAAATTAATTCCTTTGCTAGTAGTTAGCTAAGGTCTCTAGCTTCCCGATAATATGCTCATTTTGCAAAAAATATTGAGTTGGTCAAAAGTTATGGCTTAAATAGCTAACTGTGCCCAAAACCAGTTAACTTCCCCTACCTATCTAATTATTTATATTATGCATACTGACAAAGTGAATAAAAGAAAATGTTTTTCTTTTTCTTATTACGTTCGTGGTCTTCCAATAAATATTAACATTTTTGCAACAACATTTAAATATTTTTTGGTAAAAAATATGTTTAATTAGTAATGAATATGAAATATTTATTGTTATAACTATTATTCCTAGTACTTACTGTTCTAAGATAATGAGCAATTATAAGTACAGTGCTCGTTAAAAAAGAATGGACACTCGAATTGAATATAGAAAGTTAAAGCTTTGAAAGTTAGAGGACCAATCTTACATGCTGCTTTTAGTTATATATTTAAAGTTGAAACAATTCGGTCGTTGTTCGATTAACTCAGCCAGTTAGTCCAGCAAGCTTGAGATGGTTTACCGATGTTCGAATCCCAATAGTATTTTTTGTTCTAACCTTTTTTGATTATAAATGTTGTGAAGATGTAAAAGTACAATATCATTTTATTAAAAATACAATCAGTTCTTAAAAAACAGTTCGTATAATAATAATATAAGAGATAAATTATTATAAATTTCAAATTCTAAAACAATATTTTATTCACCAAGTTAAATTCGCATGTTCATTCTCTTTTGGCGAGCGCTGTACATACTTTTATAAGAAACAAATACAAATGTTCGGTGTTTCACTTTAAAGCGTTTACATAAACTTAAAATTTTCAAAAATTGTTTTTGCAGTCTTCTATTTTTTTTTTAACTTTTAAGAATCATTTAAAAAGAAATTACAATGTGCTGCAAAGTTATATCAAACAATGTAATCGCCCGTCGAATTGGGACGGCTAAATGTAAAGGCACCTATTCACGTTCAGTCGGCCGGCCAATATTTACCCGAAAGGCTACGGCCTCCGGTTGCATCACGCTACACACATAAAGTTAAATAACAGGTAGGTAACCACCTTCCGACAGCCTGTGATTGTTAAATACCGATTTACAATAAACTTACATTTTTGTTCAAAATGGTACACTAATGTTTAAAAACACAGAAATGTATTTTTGAAAAATAATCCGTCATACAATAACTACTACAGTAAAACCTCTCTAAAACGACAGGCAAAGGTTCTTGCTCAAATTGGTCTTCTTAAAGAGAGAGACAAAGATAGACAATGCAAATGTAATAACGAATACTATATTAGATTAAATGCATTTATTATTTATCAGAATCATATTGTTATTAAATCAAAGTTATTATACATAGTGTAGTATCGCTATATATTTAAATATATGCAAAAACAATATATATAATTAATACGTTATACAGTAGAATCTTTTGTGGCGACCATCTCTTTCCGAAAAAAATTCCGAAGAAAAATAGGCATTGTACTTCAGAACAGATATAATGTAATTTAATTCTTTTTATAAATTTTTCTCTGAGGCGACCTATCTCTAACCCGTCCGCAACCATTAAATGCGCGAACGTCTGCTTTTTAAAATAATTTAAACATGAAAAATTTCTTTATCTATATATATAAAAATCAATGCCACTTTTCGTTGTAAGTTTATAACTCAAGAACGGGCTCACCTATCCAAAACAAATGTTTAGGCTTTGTTCGGACTATTTAGTAGATGGTTTATGTAAAGTTTGCACAAAATCGGTAGAGCGGTTCTTCATTTATCACATTTTTTGTAACAAATGAATTCAATAAATGGCGGATCATTTTGTTAATGGGGATTGTGCTTCGTATATCAGAAACGGCTGAACCGATTTTGACGGAACTTGAATTAACAGGTAGAAGACACTATCCTTGAGTAACATACGCTATATTTTATTTTGAAATAAAATAGTTTTTACTTCAAAATCGCAATACCCGAGCGAAGCCGGGCGGGCCAGCTAGTTAAGTATATGTTTAGGTACACCCAAACAATACACCATGACTTTTTACGATTTGACTATTCTAGAATTTTCAAAGAGTTAATAGTCGTTCTATTATTCCAGAGCTTTCTTATAAGGAATCCATTTGCAAAAAAACCTGTCAGTATATAAAATTACAAATTTCCAAAAGCGCTTGCAGATTTTTTTAATTTACGGTCAATGAAAGAATTAAAATGTGAGTGAGGCTTAAAATCATAAAAAATGCAGGTAAATGCATTCTGTTTAACGTGCGTTAGCTTTTGCAACAATTATCTATAATAATTTTTTTCAAGTTTAAGTAATTTAGAAAAGTAGTTTAAATGTTTAAATTATTTTAAAAAGCAGACGTTCGCGCAATTAAGGGTCGCGGTCGAGTTAGAGAGTGGTCGCCTTAGAAAGAAATTTATAAGAAGAATGAAATTACGATATATCTGTTCTGAAGCATACTGCCCGCTTTTAGAAGTAGTTTTCTTATAGAGATGGTCACCACGAGCGATTTTACTCTAGGTACGTTACTTTATAAGAATATTTTGCATTTTTGCAAATTAGATCATTTTTTTGCGAAGTTATCTTCATATCCGGAAAGCGACATAGTTTTTATCACTGACCCATTTGACCTCACAGAAAATAATGTTGACTGTGAAAAAACAATTCTTCATATTTTTTAATTATAATCTATAGTTTAATAAAGACGTATAATCGATATTTTTTATTTAATTATCGGTTAAATATTAAAAAGAATACACACTTTTTAGAGCGCTGTAACCTTTTAAGTAAATATCTTTAATTTTTTTAATAAGTTTTGTTTAAGTGGGTATTGTTCTAATCCACTTTTAGTTTCGAACTAGAGATTGTGTGTTGGCATTTAAAATTATGTTTAAACAACATTAATGTTTTATGTAAATACATAAAAATGTTTAGTAATTTTGGAAATACTTAAAAATCTTAAAAATCTAGTGAAATTCTAAATACCAAGTGTTATTTGGTTTCTGAGTATTTCCATTATGTTGTATTTATATGCACTACGCTCCCAACATCGTACAGTGGTGTGACGGTCTACTGATTTCAATTCATATTACAGAGGATAATGGAAGCATTCTCCGGATTTTATGATTGAGCGCAATATTAGCTATTTGTTATTTTCACAGACCGTTTAAATCTACAAATGTCAGATTCAATCATCTGAGTTAAATTCAATATCTCTGTTGCACGCGGTTATCGCATTTCAACTTTAATAAAACCCTTAAAGTCAGCGCTGCTTCTATAAAAAAATAGAATTCAATACCGCTACTATATTTTAATACGACTAAAAATAAAATTTAATATCTTTATCGATACCATTGTGGTAGACATTTAAAGTAATTATTTAATTAGATTCCGAAGAGTTTATTAATAATATTTTAAAAACGATATTATCTGAAGCGTTATTTGTTCGTGAAACAATATTTGTCATTAAGAAAATAAGTTTAATATCATCCTAACATGAATGACTTTCGATGGAAAATTTATGATAATGTAAAAGCTATATACTGCTGTTAGATTCAGTAGAGCATTCAAGGCTGAAGAGCGTGCGCTCGATTTCCTTTAAGAGCCTGTTGTACTGCCAAATAAGATAATTTAATACGTTGATCTTCCAAATATTTTCTCAATTATTTAAAACATAAGTACATATTATCTTATAAAGCAACACAAATATTTAAAACGGATTTTATCTACATAACAATAGTTTTCACAAATCAGATTTTGTTGGTAATGTATAAAATTAATATTAATAGGCATATGGTACACAGCTTACAAAAATTGAAGCCGTTATACATATATAGATGTGTTAAATAAAATAATTTTCTAAATACTTATTACAATTTTAACGATTATTAAAATAAACTTATTCATTTTTGTAAAAAGTTTTGCATCATAGTTATTTAATTATTGTACTATAATATTAAATCAAACAAATAACGGTCAACAGATGCCTAATAAATCCTATAAGCATTTTAAGCAGTTAGAACAAAAGCAATAAAGAATTAAAAATAACAGTACTACTAATTGAAATTAACTTTCCGCTTATTGTTTTTTTTAATTTATTTTTTTTGCAAACGGTAAACAATTTTCAGTACATACTTTTTTCAATTTATAAAATAAGTAACGCGGCAAATTGTTTGTACTTGTCAAAAGCTATAACAAATGAACATAACAGACTTATTGGTAGGAATAGTGACACCACTCAAAAATTGGCCGTTTTGAATTGAATACTCTCCATAGATGATGACCAGAAACGTCATCATCATTAGTATAATTTTTACTATTTAAAGGGTTTTGTAAAGATCGAAATAAATTATAATCTGATGGTGCAAGGCCATTGCTATATGGTGGATGTGACATCGGTTCCCAGTCAAGCTCCAATAATTTTTTACGAGTTACTAAATGTGTGTAAGATCGAGCGTTATTGTGGTGGAACATATGCTTTTTAATTAACCCATGCTGGCCGTGTATCTTTGATGGATTCTTCCAAATTTATCAGTTGTTGAAAGTAAACATTTGTACTAATAGTATGGTTATTTGGAAGCAGCTCAAAATACATGACACTATTATAATCCCAACAAACTTATAGCTTGATTAATTTTTGATGGAATTCAGCTTTTAAAGTGATTTGTGCTGATTAATCACGCTTGGATCATGATTGTTTTGGACTAATATCATTGTAGATAACCCATTTTTGATCTGCAGTGATGATTCATGTTGAAACAGAATCGATTTTGTTGTGTTTGGGATGCATATCATAAATACGTATTTCTTGTGTAAAATGAATCTCTTTTGATGAATGTGGAACCCATACATCTTCATCTTCTTCTTTAATTAAAATTATCGCTTGTTTATTTTGTCGATTTTGCCTCATTATTCTATTACGCTATGGGATGACGATATACATGATTGTATCCAACGTTTTGGCGCTCTGCCTGGTGGTCTTCTTCTCTTTGGTTTTCCTTGTAGTGCCGCTTTCGCTAATCTGCTGTCGTCCATCTTCACAACATGGTCGTACCATTTACGTCTTTTTACTTGTGCCCATTTTACTACATCTTGGATTGCTAGTCTTCTTCTTATTTCGGAGCTTCGGATCCTGTCTCTTACTATTAAGTTGGCTATATTTCTAAATGTATTCATTTTTGTTGCTCTCGTGTTTTGTTTTGTTCGAGATGTTGTAGCTCTCGTTTCGGTGCCATATGTTAGTATGGGTCTCACCGCTGTCTTATAAATTGGGATCTTCCTTTCAGCGGACATAGATTTGTTATTCAAGTTTATGACACACAGGCTTCCGGAAATTTGGACTGCTTTTGTACTTTGGTGTTTTACTTCTACGCTAATGTACCTATTCTACGTTATTTCTAGTCCCAAGTAGTTAAAGGTGGTCACTTGTTTGATGCTTTGATTTTTAACGACTAGCTTGCATCTGATAAGATTATTTATCGCTACCATGAATTTTGTTTTGGTGATAGAGATTTGCATATTATACTTCTCAGCTGAGTGCTGGAAATTTTGCAGAAGTTTTTGCAGTTCATATTCACTCTTCGCAATAAATGCCGCAAATATTGAGCTTCTTAACAGGTTCAAGATATTTTAAATGATTTTCGATTGTTTTATAACTTTAGCTGGTAGACCAAAACATTGATCATCTTTAAATGAACAATTTCGAAAACGATATATTTTAACCCAATTTTGAGACATGCGTTCTGTAAAGCATCCATAAGTATAAAATCACGTAAGTCTATATGAGACTCAGAAGCTTTCTTACCTTTACGGAAATATAGCAAATTATAATTAAAATGTTCATTTTTGCGTTTCATGTTGAATTTGACAGTCAACTAACAAATGTAAACCAAATACCAAGTTATTTGTTTCTAAAGTAAGTTAATAGGCATTACTGTCAATAGTCAAACGAAACAAAATTATTTAAATAACCAAAGTGATCAAAAAAAAATTGTAACGCATTGAGTTGTGAAAACCGAAATTACTTTCTTGCCAGTCCAATAAATACATTATTTACCATCTTAAAGTTCAACTTGTGATTTTTAAATTTTTGTTATTAGTTACTTTTTCGATTTTAAAACCACATTTTCTATAAACTAACCACATGACGAAAATTATCATTTTTGACTAGTCACTTGGGTGACCACCCATAGATTATACTGTATTAAGATTAGTGATTTTGATGATAAGACACCCATAATTCAAATATAATAGGGGGACCGGAAAGTAATGTCGTTTTTTTACATTAAATTCAAACAAATAAATTTTTAACAATATTTTATTTTTAATCAATGATGTAATCACCCTCGTTATCAACAACCTTTTGCCATCTAGTCTGCAAATTTTCAATGCCCGATCGATAAAAACCAATAGGTTTTTGAGAAAAATATGTGGAGATGGCATTTTGGATATCATCTAAATTTTCAAATTTTTTGTCACAAAGAAAGTGTTGTAGCGATCGAAATAAATGAAAATCCGATGGGGCAAGGTCGGGCGAGTATGGTGGGTAAGGCAGTACTTCCCACCCCAATTCATTAATTTTTTCTAGGGTTCGTTTTGCACAGTGCGGTCTTGCATTAACATGGTGCAGAATAACGCCTTTTCTATTGACGATAGCTGGATACTTTTCAATTAAAGCTTGATTAACTCGATCTAATTGTTCACAGTAAAGGTCTGCATTAACAGTTTGTCCAGATTTTAACACTTCAAAATGAAAAGCGCTTTTTTGGGGTGTAAACCTGGTTTTGCAGTACTTCGTGGCGGTTCATTTGGAGAAAGCCATTGCCTTTTTCGTTTCGGATTGTCATAAAGGACCCATTTTTCATCTCCAGTAATCAAGCGATCAAAAAACGATTCTGTAGTGTGCCGCTGAAGCAATAAGTTGCATGTGTTCGATCGGTTAGATTTGTTCTCCTCAGACAAATTATGCGGAACCCAAACACCTGCTCTGTTTACTTTAACAATCTGCTGTAAATGTTCTTGGATAGTGGACCAAGGTTGGTTAAGCGTGTTTGACAGTTCCTCGATTGTCTGACAGGGATTTGCTTCCACTTCTGCCCTTAAAACATCATTGTCTAAAATTGTTGGTCTTCCTGATCGATAAGAGTCAGACAGATCAAAATTACCAGATCTGAACTTGGAAAACCACCTTTGGCATTTACGAATGTCTAATGCACTTGGATAAACATCGCAAACATTTTTGGTAGCAATTGTGGCATTACTACCCTTGCGAAACTCAAAAAGCATGCAATGTCGAATATGTACCTCTTCTGGTATTTGGCTGGCCATTTCACCCAAACTTACAAATATAAAATAAGATTTAAGTTTTTACAAGCTAACAAGTCACTTTAAACATAAAATTTATTTGGAACGACTTTGAAGTCCTAAACAGCTGAAAAATGTTTAACAAATATTGACATGCGCAAAAACGACATTACTTTCCGGTCCCCCTGATATAATACAAATAAAAGTGCCATATCATATTATAATAGTGTAGTATTGTTCCATTTTTAATTTTAACAGTGTGTGTACTCAATAATGTGTTAAAAGGTATATACACAATTATGGAAGTAAGTCGAGTTTTTAAAAGAAATCTAAAAGTATTAAGTAATTTTCTTGAAATCTATTAGTTTTAAATTAAATTATTTAACAATGATTAGAAGTATATTAGAAATTGTAAAATATAAAAATTTGAATATTACCTAATTGTTTAAAGACAATAGGTTTAGGACTTTCAAACATTGCTTGAAATGTTTCCCTTGTTAAATTTATGTTTTGTGGCAATATGGTTGACCTTTGAGGTGCTGATTTTGTTTGAAAATATTAAATTTTCATGATGACAATGGTTATTTTCTAAATGAGTTTTGTGCCAGAAGTGCTCTAACAAAGCAAGAAAATGTAGAAACATTTGATTTACCCATCTATTTAACAAAATTAATTGTACATCTACTCATTGAAATATTTGAATGTATTGTATATACGTGTTTTACGAGCTCCCTGTATATAATAAAGATAAAGTTATTTTAGGCGTAAAAACGTGCTCTATTTGTTTACAATTGTATATCAAAACGAATTATTACAATATCGTGTGATACTAAGATATTTATCAGATTTATTTCAGAAATTGTATTCTGTACAAATTGTTAATTACGACATTTATTAAAATCGATCATACAAATAATACAAATAAATGTAATTGTTTCTATAAACAATAATTTCAACGTAATTAATAGATTATACAAATATTCATGTTTTATTTACGTAATGTATATTGTACCTATAAATATATGTGCATACATAGGGAAAAGCAATAAATGTAAATACTAAGTTTTTTTACTGTGAATAATAGTGGCACTATCAGATTAGTTTAATTATTAATTTAATTTTCTTATCGCCTTTACTTATTTGAGTTCCTTTCAAATGTGACAAATTATCAAAAAATTCACGAAAAAACTAATGATTTATTACTTGAGGTAAAAAGTCGAACGCGTTCATTATACAGAAAAATTAGTTTTATATTAACTCATACTCTTTTTTAACATTTGAAAATTATAAATAATTTTTTTGAATATAATTAAAAGTAACTTTTTTTAACTAAATTATAATAAATAAGTATAGTATCTTTTCCAATCACCGGTGGTTAACAATATTAAAAAATGTAATAAATGAATGTGGTGTGATCATAGTTATAAATCTACTGTAGGTATTTGCATTTTGCGCATTTATGATTGAATAGCAATTTGATGGACATGAAATACCAAATAAATTATTAATTGAAACATTTTAAAAACTTCAGGCTTTACATAACTGCGTCGTTTCGTTTATAACATGATGTTGCAAATTTCAAAGGGTGGGGGTTTCAGTTATTGTGCTAATAATGGACAGTAGTTTAAAAGTTTAATAATTCCTTAATTGAAAATTTATATACTAAAATATTATCGTTTAATTAAGATATAAGTTCTGATAAGCTCTAAGATCAAATACAGTAAAACGTCTATTTTCGGTCACTTCTTAATAGCGGCCACTTTTCAAAACGGGCAGTATTCAAATTTACCAATTAACTATATAGGAATATCTGTAACAATAACTCTTTTAATAGCGGCCACTTCTCTAATACGGCCACGACCCCTTCTACGAACATTATTTCGAAAATAACCTGAAATTTTATGTCTGATTAGTGGCCGGGTATTTCAGAGAAAGGAGTCACAAAAAATATTTTATGTTAAATATCGTATATGGTATAAGAGCTTAGTTTAATATATTTAAAGTTATTGTGGCGGGCATCAATCTGATAAGTTTCACAAAACAAAAGGTTTGAATCACTTTCTTTAAAATCCATTACTTGACTTATTATTTTTGTACTCCAAAATGGGGATATTCAGTTAAAACATTTCTACCAATAGATGCATAGTTTTCTACGCTTATTTAATGTAGATCACGAAAGAGCTGGACCAATAGAATTTCGTCTTCCCCATCAATATCTTTTTTTGCTGAACGTTTTTCACGAATTCTGCTTTATCAAAACATTTTAAAATTGAGTTGATAAAACTTTTTGATAGACCGCTGAAATACAAAATAAAGCATTAGTTAAATTTATACTTTTTTTTGCATTTTGAAACATTCTTTTTCTGAATTAATCATAATGTTCACGTCCAATATCTTAAAATATGTTAATGTTCACTGGAATTGGACACAATAAAACAACAACTTGTTAACTTGCAACATTTCGTTTCTTTATTGAAACTTTATCAAGCAACTTAACAACACAAAAAGGAAGTTAACCATTAAAACTCATTAATTCTACATGTGTCAAAATGAAAGATTTTTAAATATTTAAAAATCTTGTCAATAAAGAAACGAAACGTTGCAAGTTAACAAGTTGTTGTTTTATTGTGTCCAATTCCAGTGAACATTAAAATATTCTTTTCCTGTTTGAAAAGTTATCGGATTGGTGTATCTTCTCTTCTTTTTGAAGTGCCGTGTCCAAATCTGGACGTAGACTATTTCCTCGCTTGTGCCTTTTGTTTTGTATGTCATAGTATATTACAAAGACGCAAGGGGTGTTATTGGGAAAATCTTTCCTGGTGTAGTTTTACCCTTGCTGGTTGCCCACTGTCTTGTAAGAGAAGAATGACATATAATTATATCACGGTTTTAGCCTGGGTTTGAACCCAGGTCGGTTTGCGCATCAGTCCACACACTCTACCTTTGCGCCATGCCACTATCTCGTATACTTGTTTATAATTAAACAGTTTTTTATCAAGTAATTGAAATACAATTGTCAACGATTATGTATTGATTTGGTTTTCCTTGTATTTTACTAAGTAAATATCAATTCTTTTTATATACTTTATGAAGATTTATTTATAAATTTATGTTACTTTAAGAATCGTCGTGTCTGATAATTATTTAATTAGTGAAAATAGATATCAAAAAATCGCCATGAATAAAAGAAGATAACGATATAATTTGGTGTGTATTATTATTAATAATTGGATATTAAAGTAGATTTGACATTGAATTAAATATAACCACTTTTTTCAACAACCTGGGCGAACCTATCAAAGTGACGTATGCATACTCATTTAACTATACTCTATGTAAATTGTGTTATTTTCAAGCATAGGTATAACAACTTAGAATTTTTGTCACGAATATCATTGTCATAAAGTATCATAATATTGCTCCAGCCTTATATAATATTTACCTAAACTGATGAATTCTGCTGGAAAATATCAATACAACATTTTTCCAAATAATAGCACGTATTAAAAAAAATTGAAAGTTTTAATATAATATGAATTAATTTTAGAACAAAATACTTAATTTTACTGAAAAATTATGTCTAGGTAGTAATAAACTATTAACAATTAACGTATCAGCTAGTGTGTTAGTTCAATATGCAATTCCAGTTATCTTAGATAATATTTCATTATTTCATTTAAAGTTGGTCTATTATAATTATGTTAAATGAAATCATCTGGTTTCCACAGTTTAATATTTATTAATTAATAAATCCGAAACACCTAGGTACAAAAAAGAAAAAGGAAATTTAATTATAACTTTCTTTAGCTGAGAATTTTCAGTTTAGTTTCTAAATGTGTCTGTGACGCACGCAATAAAATGCCAAAGATCGCACGTATCTGCTTTATGACACCTGTTTGTTGCATTCGGATATTTCAGACTGGCATTTTCTTACGGCTCGTGTTTCGACTTCAAAGTGTATCTGAATGTTGTTGGTAAATACATACCCAATAAATTCAAAAACGACTTTGGCGCACATACGCGCATTTTGTATATAGATTATTACAATAACATACCTTATTTAATCAATAGTTTCTAATATTAAAAATGTCTCAAACATCAACTGCCCAGAAATACTTATAACTATTAGTTTTTAAGCTTAATTTAAATTGAATTTACGATTTAAAATAATTATACATTATTAAATATTTTCAAGAAAATTAATTGGTATGAGGTATTTGTTATTTTATACGACTTACCGCATTTATCACCGTTTCTTAAATCTACCCCTAAAATTCTACCTGCGTTTTATACCCACGCGTTTACTATTTTTAGTTAATTAAAACTTAATGAGATAAATAAGAACTTATTTATTTTAAATCAATTTAAAAAATCTTTTTTATATCTTGTATTTATAAAGTATTTTGTTTTTCGACAAAAATGTTTTTAAGGTATTTTTCAAAGTTGTCTAATTTTAACTCGGTAGACACACTATTAGAGAAAATCTAACATTTACGGTTTTACTATAGACGTTTTTTAATTCCTAATACTTATAACCCCATATTGTAGGAATAAAGACGATCCAACATTTTGTACATAGGATGGTATTGTGACTGTATATGGCAAAGTGTCTAGAAGTTGATTGCAAGTTTTCATGTGTGTGATTCTTTCATAGACATTACTTTGACTGTTTTTTTGTTGGCGATTTAGTTTAAGTTTGTATGCTTTTTTTATTTTAGTGTAACACAACAGACACTTTCGGTTTACGAAATATTTACAAACATTTTACATATACATATGCATTTTACATATTTTGATTCTCAATAATTACTTAAATTTAAGAGAATTTCGAGTTTGTAAGATCTTCAAACGAGTTTGGAGATCAGTTTGTTTTCTGATTAATTAATTGACAACCTATATTTTATTTTCTTTATTTCATACGGGGACATTTATAAAATACGTTTGAAAACGGTGGGAAGGTATTGCTTATATGATATGTGACAAAAGCGGGGGGTGCATGTTAACGCGACGTTTGCAGTTCAATGTTATTTTAATTTTTTTCGTAACTTGTTGGTTTTTTTAAATTAAATTTTTTGTTACCTATATTTTTCATAAAGTTATGGTCCATGGGTGGCTAACCTGCGGCTCTTTGAAGGATTATTTGTGACTCGAAATTTTAAAGAATTATCAAGAGAAGTAAAATAAATGTGTTTGATTTTTAATATTTAAATTCAATAAATATATTTTGTACTTTTATTTATATGTTTTCAATTAATAAATTTTTTTTTAATATCTTTTTTGCATACCTTTTAAATACGTACAGTCGAACTTCCATAAGTCGAACGCCGATAAGCCGAATTTTTGATAGCTCGAACTCAAACCAGTTTCTCTAAGATTTGCCTATCTCAACGTTAATATTTTTATGTCAATAATTCGAATTTTAATAAACCGAATTATTTCATAAGTTGAAGGGTTTACAATTCATTAAATTCAAGTTTCCATTAGTAAATAGGTGGATGACTTGAAGTTAAATTTTGCAACTTTTTATAATATACCTAGAAGGATTAAGGACGGCTGGGTTCACTTTTATTGCTGGCTAAAAGCTCTATTGTAAACTAAGATGTTTTGACGGCGGCACTTCAATGAGATTTAAAAACTACTTTATGTTTAAATGCCTTATGAACAGTTAAGAATTTTAAGATAGTTTTACTGTTTTTTTTACAAGAAAAGAAACTATTTTTGCATTTTAGTTTTCAGTTCGGTAGTTATTCTTCGACTACGAGGACTAACAAATGTGTTTTACGTTCTTTATTGTTTGTAACAGAGTATAACACAAAATCTAAAACAAATTAATATTTTTTCTAAAATTATTTACGTATTAACATGGAGTGTAAACCAAAATTAAAAAGTTTAAGCATAAGGGAGAAAATTAATCTTATAAAAGTAGTGGAACGTGGGTTCAAAAGAAAAAAGGATATAGCTAAAGATTTTGGTATTCCCGTAAATACTTTATCAACCATTTTAAAAAACAGAGACCTAATTGTAGCTGCTTAAGATACAAATAACCACCATTCTACAAAAAGGCTAAAAGAGTATCCTTTTTACAATCTGGAGAAAATATATATACTATATTTACCTATGCGTAAGTGTGTAACTGAATTTTTTTTAATAACTCGAATTATTGATAACTCGAATTAATTTTGGTGTCCCTTTGACTTCGACTTATCGGGGTTTGACTGTATTTAATTGCGGCTCGCAAAAAATTTCAAATTGTAAAAAGTGGCTCAGACTATCAAGGAGCTTGGCCACCTCTGTTATAGTCGTTCAAAAATGTTTAATCTCGAATTTGGAAGAATTCATAACTTTTTGGAAAATCGAGGCAAAGTTTTTAAAAAAATCACGGGTGCGTTTTTCCACAAAGACTAGAATATATAAAAAAAAATTTGCTAAATAAAAAATGATGGAGTTTACGACCTCGGTGTTGTGGCACGAAATATTATAACGTATTATTTTGAATTCTCTTACATATCAAAACTAAGTGTTAATATCGATAGTAGATTAAGCATCTTTCATTCATTTTACAAAATACCTGGGGATATCTATATAATTTAACAATACATTTAATAAAAAGTGGAATAGCATTAGTACTGAAAACAGACAGTGTACAAAAATTGAGTCGGCTTGGTTTGTTTAAAATCAATTCCCATTTAGTATTCAATAATTGTATTGAAATTGCATTTACATTTGAATTGTGAGCGAGATGGCCATCTGTAGCTTGATGTTTGAGATCACATTTTATAAATAGAATTCTAATTTATTTTGTGAACTTTTTTAATATTAATGTCTATTAAATTCCACCAATAATAAATCATGACAATCTAACTATTATACTCATTTATTAAGTCCAGCTTAAAGTCACATTCAAAATTTACATTTAATGGAAACAATACATAAAGATATTCTGGAAAAAAATAGAAGCATTTTTCTGTACATTTCGCTTAAAATTTGAAGACGGATATGAGTCAAACAAAACTTTTTACTTAAGATAGATAAGATTTCAAATTCACAAAAGTGTCAGGAGAGACCTAGTGTATTCAATCAATTAGCTGCATCTCAAAGGACGTACTTGGGCAAACCGAAGAATGATAATGATAAATAGCTTAAGTTACTAAAAGAACAACACGGCCAATTCTCTCAGGATTACTCTAACTGAGCAAACGTTAAGTTAGTTCAAGTTTAACAAAAAGTATGCTTTCATAAGTTCAAGTTTAAACAAAGAAAAATCAAAAAAAAGATAAGGTATATGTAAGATCTGGGTAAGTTATAATATAACCAACATTAAAAAGCCACAGCAGATAAAAAACATATTTTTTTTATGAAGCTATTGTCATAGACGCATACAGCAAAGTCGTACGCATATAAAAGAAAATAACGATGATCCTAATTGTAGAAATTAATATGTGTAATTAACGCTTAGGTCATACATCACCGATGTATTAGAGCTACCTGTACTGTCATCTTGCATGCCGGAACTTTAATTACAGGTTTAATTACATTTTCAACCATATTGCTACTACCAGGAGTTTTAGTTCAATAACGTCATCACATCTTGCTAATACGCTTTTCATATTTACATTTAACTAGGGCAAAAACATACAAACTTTAAGTAACACTTCGATATGCTCGCACTTAAAGTCAAACAAAAACGATTTTCAGGATATTGTCGTAATAGAGTCGTCTCGCCTTCTACACCAACATCCATTATGTAAATATTTTCCTACTTTGGAAACAACTTATTCATTATAGAAGAAAAACATTTTCTTCAATATTCCATGCATATAACTGTAAAAAAGGCATTTCGACGTTTACTGCGGCATTTAGCTTTATTAAATCCTATACAATAATAATGTAACGCTGATGTCGCTACATTTCTCTATCTTTAATCGTTTTAGGACATAAAAATTGCCTAATACTTTATATATCGGTTCGGTGATGATCAATAAACTTATTCTCTTTTATTGGCAATCATATAGTGTAGTTAGTAAATAAATTATGATATTCAGATAGTCCTGCCTTATATTTTATAATTACGTTGCGTCTCTGTTAAATTATTTCGCGTTAATTGACGCAGTATTGAATTAGTCATCTGTGAATATTGTAACGAACTGCTTTAAAATAATTCATGACTTTGGATGTATTGAAAACACAGTGAACAACTTTGTCAATAATTTTAATGTCATATCAATTATAAGGTCAATAAAAATCTTTCGAATGCTTTTACAAATTTAACTTGAATATTACAAAAAACTCAGGATACATCATTACGCAAATAAATATAAAAATGTGCCCTGTTATCTTATACCAATACTGCCGCTTCGTGGATGAATTATAAATATAATAAATTTTAATGAACTTTCATTGACTATGATTGATAAATGTAAAATACAATTTAAATGAAATGGCAGAATTATCCATACAATCTAGAAATTAAAATAGAAGTTCTTTATGTTAGAGAATAATACTTACAGATTAAAGAAATATTATATTTTAATTTAGAGGAGAGTTATTATGTAAGTTCTCCAGTGGCGGATCTAAGAGAGGGCTACCGTGCTGCAGCCGATTTTCCAGAACCCTCTATAAATAAACACAAATTACATAAAATTTAGTCTGGTTTTATGAAATTTTTATAAATTGAAGAATTAAAGATAGTTATGAATGATGTGCACAGTTAAACAAGAGGTGGCACCTTTTCAAATGAGTGAGGCAAATCAAATACGTTGCATTTTCCCGAGCTCGGAAATATGCTATTTTGAGCTCAAATTTGCACATTCAATTTTAATCGCGCTTAATTTGTTTTGTAAAATTTATATTTAAAAATTACAAGACCGTTTTATATTTACTACACCAAATCTCTGACTTTTATGCGAGATCAAAAATAAAAATATGTTCGGCCACCCTAATGTGTATATAAAATAAGTACAAACCTGTAGAATGTTTAATGTTAATAATGTTGTGTACCTATGTAAAATTAATTATTCTAGTTTTTTTTACAGTTAAGTAATATAAAATAATGTTTTTGTTGCGGTCAATGTGTTGTTCGACGTATAAAATATCAGTTTACTAAAATTTGTATCAAATTGTTACAAAATTGTATGGATATTTCCAAAATATATAAACTTCTACCTTTTGCGAAAAAATATGTAAACTAGTAGTTGTGTATTAAATAATAAAAATTACTGCAAAATTGATATGAGATGTAAGAAATATTTACAATATAAATTTAACTGTATGTTTATGCTGCAGTAATTTACTGAATATAACTATTCTGTAATTTATAAAAAAATCAAGAATTAAAAATATACTAACGAAACTTGCAAGCACCGCTAATGCTTATAATTAAGTTTCTGATATCGGTGTCAGTTCATTTCCTGACTGCAGTAATTTAATGGAGTGTGTTAATGACTCGCTTCAGGCAAACCAGAGGAGCATAGATTAGTGAACGAACAAAGCTCTGCAGGACTTCCGACCTAAAGCTCTCGGGTAGCCACTCTTATGTACGTTCCCAGGTTCGCTGGAATTTAACATAAAATGTTGCTTTGAAACTATGAAGTGAAACCCAAAGCGCATATGTGTTTTTCTCTCACAAAACTACTCATTAGCAATACAAAGAGACTAATGACAAGGAACCTACATTAATTGGATGTAGTAAGTACGTTAAGCTAACTCTGCCGACGAACATTTATTTACAAATTTCGGGTAAAGTTAACTGGATAAATGAGATATGATTAAAATAAAGGATTTAAAAGCGTTTAATGTATATCCACATACGCATCCATAGTTAACACAAATATCGATCTCTTTCTTTTAAATGTATGTCTAGAGGAAGGTAGGTGGTATTTAATAGTAATTATGTAAAGTACTGTTATATAAGTCTCTTGAGTATTCACTAACGCTTATTACGTTTGGGGCTATTATTAATCGTTCGATTTTAGTAAAGTAATAGCAGAGTCAAAGTTTTAGTCGATTGTTTTAAAATCTCCCACACGTAGGTAACATTATCTATAAATTTCTTATGCTTACATGTAGATAGGTTATTAAAAGGTAGAACTTGAGGCAAATTATCCACTGCTAGAAACATATTAATTTTTGTTAATTTTTTAATGGGACTATTTCATAAAATTATGAACAAATAGAATTATTTATGTGATGTGCAATTTATACAATTTCTAAAGAAGATTGAAGTTTCATTAGTTTGACCCTAACTTTAGTTATTGGACCCCCGACCTATTGTGGTCAACTTAATCTCGTGTACTACAAACACAAAAGATTGATTTCGGTTTCGCTGCGGACAGAGATTAGAAAGGGAGAATACGAACAGAGTAAAGATATCTTGACCTTTATTATACGTATTCCTTTTTATTAGAGACAGTGGAGTGCTTTGAATATTGCCGTAAGTCTTTCATTAGCAAAATATTACCCTTTCCGTTTGATAAATACAATATTTGTATTCTATTTACGTTATATTGGTCTTTCGTTTTCATTTAGTCGAAATTGTAACTTTTGGTAACATGCAATTACAAAATGTCAATTGTTTGATGTTTACGATTAGAAAGGGATTATTTAAAAATTGTGTATTGTTTACATTTTTTAATTAAAATCACATATACTGATGTTGAATTTAGACGAGCTCTATATGAACACAGTCGCAGCTTCTGCTGTAGCCATTCGCATTAATCAAAGCTATAGCAAAAATCTTGAACACGTTAAGTTTAACCTGTTGACTCTACTACTGTGTAAGTATATCTTCATCTTTTACGTAGTTCTTAGAACTATATAAGAGAACCGTCTAGGCTCTGCACAGATTGTAGAAACTTATCGGTTGTCTTTGAGTTTGATAAAGAAAAGATATAGATATTTATTTCAAGCGTGGGTAATATTTTTTTACTAAAGATCTGTATTTACAATATTATTTATGCTCTGATATTTTGAAACTATTTATGAATGTACTTTTGTAATCTAATAATACGAAATATAATCATCTTATTGTTAGATAATAATGTACAGTCGAACCTCAATAAGTCGAAGTCGAAGGGACACCAAAATTAATTCGAATTATCAATAATTTGAGTTATTAAAAAAAGCTTAAAACTTTAATGTATATTTGTGTATGTATATATCTTTTATGTGAAATGGTATTTTATATAACGTAATTAGAACTGTAAGTGGTTTAAAGCATATTTTAAAAATCCCGTTTTAAATAAGTCACTGTGATTGGCTCATTTTTGATACACCATTATGACCGTAAGCTAATTGACCAATCAGAAAGATTAATCACTTAGTAACCATAGTTATATTAGAATAGTTTCAATTCTACCTTTTTGAAATAGGCATGTTGTCGAGAGACACTTTCCAACTTGAGTTATCAAAGAATTCGAGTTGTGGAGTTATTAAATTTTAACTGTACATAAAATTGATTAACGTGGTTAAGTTGAAAATTTTCATATTACTTACAACAATTGTTAAATGATAAAGAAAGATGCGTGTACTTATGCACGCCCGTGAGAAGTTATACTTCTTGGCGTAACTAAATTAAATGTAATCATAAATGTAAATAAATACCAGGATGTGCACATTCAAGCGAAAAGTGGCACATTTCCGAGCGAGGGAGGCAAATGAAGCGCGACGTGGAGCGGAGCGCTTCATTTTCCCGAGATCGGAATGTGCCACTTTGAGCTCGAATGTGCACACTCGATTTTAAGCACCATTCACAAAATTTAGGCTAATAAATTATTCAAAAAATTAAATAAATAATTTAATCGTCTTCTCTCACTCGCATCTACTAAATTCTTGTATCTTTTCGCCTACTTTCACTCATTACTATGGCAAATACGTTTCTTGAACATAAAATTCATATTTACTTTCAATTTTTAGATTTGAAAGTGAAAAGATTAATTAAGGCAAATCAATAAATACAAGGATGTGCACATTTGAGCGAAAAGTGGCACATTTCCGAGCGAGGGAAGCAAATGAAGCAAGACGCGAAGCGGCGCGCTTTATTTTCCCGAGATGGGAATGTGCCACTTTTCGCTCGAATGTGCGCACTTCACTTTAAGCACGATTCACAATACTTAACGTATTTTCTAAAAAAATTTAATTACCCTAACTAATATTATAAAAGCGAAAGTAACTCTGGCTGTCTGTCTATCTGTCTGTTACCTTTTTACGCCTAAACATAAATTAGTTTTTAAATCCAATTGAAGTGCCGCCGTCAAAACAGCTTTTAGTATAAAAACTTTTCATAGAATAGACCTTTTAAGCAGCAATAACACCGAACCGCACCCGTCCTTAATCCTCTCTCAGCTAGTGTAATTGTTAGAAAAGTTGTAAAATTTAACTTCGAGTCATCGACCTATTTACTAATGAAAACTTGAATTTAAAGAATTGTAAAACGCTTCTACTTATTAAATAATTCGAAGTATAGAAATTCGATTTATTGGCATAAAAATATTAACGTTGAGATAGGCAAATCTTAGAGAAACAGGTTCGAGTTCGAGCTATCAAGAATTCGTCTTATCGGCGTTCGACTTATGGAAGTTCGACTGTATTTTAAAACATTATTTTGGTATCTTTGTGAAACGAATTGTAGGACAATGTTGGCAATTTCCTAATTTAAAAATGGTATTGCCGTTAGACAAAAATGAATGCAAAATAATAGGTTAACTTTTAACTTACAAGGGAACCACAAAACATTACAATAAACCAATCCTAATTTTATTGGTATTGGTTGATAGCCCCATGAGCTCTGATCATAATCCTAGAAGCATTTCCGTCGGAAATGAGTTATAGTGGCACAAGAAGTTTTCAAAGTTATAAATCAACTGCATAATATCACTTGAAGATGACGCTCACAACATATTTGTATAATCTTGACTACAAATGTTAAATTAAACCTATTGGGGCCTCATAGGGCGCCCCTGTAGGAACCGCAAATGGGAATGTAACGGAAAGCCCTGTCCGACCATAATTCGGCA
This sequence comes from Sinopyrophorus schimmeli, assembly GCA_036325965.1. NCBI lineage: Eukaryota > Metazoa > Arthropoda > Insecta > Coleoptera > Elateridae > Sinopyrophorus > Sinopyrophorus schimmeli. Next base: position 6,476,058 of record JARFIZ010000001.1, read on the forward strand.
ATTCCAGGTATGCTCCAATGGGGAAATGCCGAGAAGATCCTATCAAGGCATCCCAACACCGGCCTTAATAGAAAAATCCTAAAGAAACCCCACAAAGGCCATCCCAATCCGCGCCCTGATAGGGAAATACCTGAGACAAGAACAACTAAAAACTAAAAAGAAATTAATAGTAATGATTTATTTTATTACTTTCAACAAAAGTTCGCTGGAGATCTTTCGGTTTAACATCTGTTGTTTGACCAACCACGTGACACCCATTCTCTTTCTTTCTGAATCTTTCCCATTGCTTTTAACACTAGAACCGCGGAATCGGTCATTTTGACCGTTTCGCAATTTTATCGTCTTGTTACTTTTTATTAGTTGAAGATATTTCTGCCATATTACATGACTTTTCCTAATTTTAGTTGATAATTACTCTCCTATAATTGTTTTTTTTTAAATTGTATTTTTTCTCCTTTAATAAGAGACATACTTTTTTCTGTCCGGTTATTTATTTGATCGGTTCTATCGACAATTATTATTTATAGCAGCAGAGATCTTTTTGATCAAATGTCCAAATAATAATTATCAAAATTGGTTCAGTGGTTTAGGCGTGAAAAGATAACAGACAGACGGACAGACGAACAGACGGACAGACGGACAGACGGGCAGACGGGCAGACGGACAGACGGACAGACGGACGGACAGACAGAGTTACTTTCGCTTTTATAATATTAATTTGGCTAATTAATTTTTTTTAGAAAATAATTTAAGTATTCGTGTTTAAAATAGAGAGTGCACATTCGAGCTCAAAGTGGCACATTCCGATCTTGGGAAAATGAAGCGCGTCGCTCAGCATCGCGCTTCATTTGTTTCCCTCGCTCGGAAATGTGCCACTTTTCGCTCGAACGTGCACATCCTCGTATTTATTGATTTGCTTTAATTAATCTTTTCACTTTCAAATCAAAAAATTAAAAGTAAATATGAATTTTATGTTCAAGAAACGTATTTACCATAGGCATGAGTGGAAGTGAGCAAAATGATTCGAGAATTTGGTAGGTGCGAGTGAGAGAAAACGATTAAATTAATTATTTAATTTTTTGAATAAGTTATTAGCCTAATTTTGCGAATGGTGCTTAAAATTAAGTGCGCACATTCGAGCTCAAAGTGGCACATTCCGATCTCGGGAAAATGAAGCGCGTTGCTCCGCGTCGCGCTTCATTTGCCACCCTCGCTCGGAAATGTGCCACTTTTCGCTCGAATGCGCACATCCTCTTATTTATTAGATATTTACATGATTCTTTTTTTTTCAAATCAAACGAATAAATATCAATCAAATTTGATTTTATGTTCGGCGAAAGTTATGGCATTTATTGTTTTTAAAAACTGTTCAAAAGTATTAAATGTGTTGCAATAAATATTTAATTGTTAAAAGACCAATTTTTCTTAAAGGTCTAATTGACCGGTAATCGCGGTTGTAGTAAGTTCAAAATTGCCGCGGTTCTAGTGTTAAGCGATTGAAAATACTTTGTTTATAAGGGAAGCGTAGCGCAAGTTGTTTAGTGTTTGGGCTGCTGCGCTAGCGAGGTGCGTTTTGAAGTGGTTCGAATCCCCGCACCGACCATCGAAAATTTCACGCTCCTCTTCTCTTCGCAAGGCTCGGCACCCGGCAAGAGTAAAAACTGCTCAAAAATTTCCCTAGAAATTGCCGTGGCTCGGAACCCCCACGTAAAACTGTAGGTCCCTTGAATCTTTGAAACACTACAACATTCACAACAAAGTTTCAAGCGGGGAAATTGCCTAAACCTGATACAGGTATAAAAAGGCACAAGAAGAAGAAGACGAAGAATACTTTGTTTAACAGTATTTAATATATTAGCAACCTGCTTTTGAGTTTGACCCGGATCTTCATCCAGTAAACTTGCAATTCTCTATCTTCATTTTTTTTGCTTGCCCTGGACGCTCTATGACATTGAAATTGGCATGTTCATAAGTTTTTTGAGTTGGAGCATGTTCATTATAAACTTTCTGGGGTACCCGATAAGCTTCAGCAGTAGTTACTTTTTAAATTGTGAATTAAAACTTTCCGCAAAAATTTTTTTGAAACAAATAAAGAAATATTTAAGCATAAAAATACCTATTATTCAAAACTTTCAGAAAAAGTAACGTTTTTGAGCACTTTAACACCACAACAAAATAAGGTAAACATCGAATTACATATAAAACGATATATGGGCAATTCCGTATACCTAGTAATTAAAGTAAACTCGTATGATTTGCCAGATTAGATTCTATAACTGCACTGGTAACATAAGCTATGACCCCCCTTTAATGAATGGCATTGTTAGTTTTTATCTCTAGCTGTTTGAGAAATATTCGTAGACTATCTGTGTACATTTTACCTATGTACTTTCGGAATTATTACCTGTATAAATTGTGTAAGCCATAAAGTCTCGTCAACACACAAGGAGTTGTCGGATCGAATTTCACCGTCATCAAACGGATTCCAAAACATGCGTTTTGTCCGCTGTTTACATTTCCCAATTTTCTATACGTTTTTGCATCCAATTTCGATATTAATATCAACCTTCAGTAGCAGGTAGCGATTTTCTGGTCGCTTGTCGGTAATCTAAAAAGAGTTAAAAGGTTGGCGTCAAGTTTAATCAAATTACGTGCATATTTTTCATAGGATAAGGTAATAGTAAAAAAAATTATATTTTAATACCAATATTTTGCTGCATGCAATGTCGTTTGTAATTATGTAGAAATGTAGAAATGTAGAAACGGTGTAGTTCAATGTCGTTACTTTTGCACTACTTACGGCTTCGGAAAAAGATCGTATGAAATAGAACGGCCTTACTATTTACGTCAAGTTTTGAATATGACACTTAAGTCACATTAAATTAGCATTTAAAAGTCATTTAATCCACATTATTTAGAAGCAAAATTAGCTTATGTATGTTTATGGGTTACATCACTGTGTTAGAAAAACAAAAATTACACAATTATTTAATTTTTGTATAAAGCACTAAGCTTCAAACGGCTCAAAGGGCGGCAACAGAGATACATGTATGTAAAAGGACATTCGAATTTACCCCGCGATCGAAATTACTGCGATATCAAAGTGCCGAGAAAATTGAGGGGCAAATAATTATTAGCTGACGGACGCTGTAGCGTAATCATTTTACTAGTATAAAAAAACGTTTTGATGCTAATTAAAACAAATTAAGTTAAACATGAACTAACACAGAAAGACGGCGAACAAGAATCAAGCCAAAGTTGGACCGATTTGTTTACACACTACGATTTGTCTATCCAACTTCTTCGGGTTGAATGTTTTCGGATTACATATCCAATCCAATTTGCGATTTAGTTCCTGCCGGGTCGGATGTAGGACTGCTCGTCTACACAGTCCGTTTTACTGGATAGCATTTATGAGATTGGACCAACCATCCGACACATCGTTGTGTGTAAACGGGTTCGTATCAAATTTTAGAACGTAGTAAATGGGTATTTTCTAATACAGTCGAACCTCGATAAGTCGAAGTCAAAAGGACAGCAAAAATAATTCGAATTATCAAAAACTCGAGTTACCAAAAGAAGTTCAGTTAAATATTTCCGTGTATATATACACTACTGGCCATATTAAATGGAACACACAAAATAAGTATGATATAATAAATATACGTTGAAAACTTTTTTCTATGTGTATTTTATAAATAATTATCAATTGGGTTTTAAAAAATCATAAGTAAAAGTTAACTATAATAATGTTTTTAATTTATTACATAAAATGGTGTATTTACGTTGGACAAATTTAATGGAACAAGTATAGATAGCAGAATTAATCACTAATTAATTTGACAATTGGTCAAAATCAGACGTGTTTAGCTAACTGAAACGTCTTTTTATTTACATGTGAATTTATTTATATTAATTATGCATCCTAAACAACTTATTAAAATTGTAAAAGACCTTTATGATCGACATCTGAATTACAGAAAAGTGTCAGAAATTAGTGGTGTATCGTTATCAAAGGTAGTTTATCAAAAAGGATAAATCTAAGGTGAAAAAGACTCTAGACCACAGCCTAAGCTCTCAACGAGATGAACGACAGATTCAACGATTGTGCACAATTGCAGCGATGAGTTAAGGGTACCAGTCGTGTATTCAAATAAAGCTATTTAAATATGTCTCAATAGACAATTACGAAACTTAATTATGCAATTTTAAAACAAAACCTTACCAAACAGATTCAACGCACGCAAGGACATAAGGTTAAAGCGATATAAGGCTTTCACCAGATGAATCTAAGTTCAATCTATTTGGAAGCGACGGAATACAATACATAAGACGTCCTCCTGGAGATACAATCGAATAATAAAACCGACAGTTAATCATGGAGTGGAGCAAGTTAATTCTACTCAAGGATGCATCTAAAATAAGGATAAACTAGTTACATTATATTCGATAACAATTTTGTGATGAAATTCATTTACAGAAAATAATTCACTCAATCGATTGTCAAGACTTCATGCAGAGAACAAGTCAGGATTCTTCAGTGGCCCAAGTCATTCCTGACTAATAGAACATTGTGGAAGAGCTGCAAGACGTTGTCAAACAAAATATTAAGAATAAATGAAAAATTTGCAATTGGACAAGATTGAAATAATCATCAGGGTCTAGAAATATTGATTCAATGCCATTCGCTGTCAGGCAAAAAGATGGTTTCATACTATATTAAATTAATATGATTATAAAATGTTTAATAGGATTGTTAAAATATTTTCATTAAATCTCTAGTTATTACTTTCATATTTAAATTTAATTACTTTTTAAATATTTGAAGATGTTGTATTTTGAATATCATAATATACGAATATTATATACCAAGTTTGGCCGGAATCTATTCATTAGTTTTGAATTATAACATGTTCCATTTTATTTGGCCAGCAGTGTATATATGTATATCATTCATTTTTATAGAAAACGGGACGCTTCGTAATCGTGCTTAAAACCGAGTGTGCACATTCGAGCTCAAAGTGGCACATTCCGATCTCGGAAAATGAAGCGCGCCGCTCCGCGTCGCGCTTCATTTGCTTCCTCGCTCGGAAATGTGCCACTTTTCGCTCGAATGCGCACATCCTAGTATGTTATCGGATTTGCCTATACAGTCAAACCTCGAAGGGACAGCAAAATAATTCGTCATATCAAAACTCGAGAAAACTTTGAGAAGTTCAGTTAAATACTTCCGTATATGTATATCACTCATTTTTATAGAAAATAACCAAAATTGATCTACAATCATTACCATTATTTATTTTTATTAAGACCCTAAAAAAGATAGTTATTTACATACTATTTACTGTGAAATTGAAAGTAATCTAAAACTAAAATGTAAAATAGTTCCTTTTGTTATCAAAGAAACGGTAAAACCATCTTAAAACTGTTCATAAGGCATTTAAATCTTATATTGTAGTATAAAACCTTTTCGTCGTAGTTAACAATAGAGCTTTTAAAGCATCAATAACACTAAACCAAGCCGTCCTCAATCCTCTCTCAGGTAGCGAAATATTTAGAAAAGTTGTAATTTTTAACTTCGAGTCATCGACCTATTTACTAATGGCAACTTGAATTTAATAAATTGTAAAACGCTTCGACTTATTAAATAATTCGATTTATTAAATTTTGAGTTATGACATAAAAATATTAACGTTGAGATAGGCAAGTCGTAGGGAAACTGGTTCGAGTTCGAGCGATCAAAAATTCGGCTTATCGGCGTTCGACTTATGGAAGTTCGACTGTATTTAGTTTTTTTACATTTTACTTTTCATTTTTTTTTAAATATGTAATTTATAAGTTTGGTTTTATTTTTTGTATCAGTTACATTATTGGATTTTTATATTATTGACAATGATTAATTTTGTCATTTTTTTAGAATATAAGCGACTACAATCATTTTAGCTTTACCAAATCTAAATGGAAATGTCTGTTGCTAAAATTAATGGAGAAATGCTGACTTAATATTTTTTTGGAAAATTCCAAATGCTAAAAACTTAGTTCTTAAAAAATTTCGTACCTACTATTGTGATGAAAAAATTGTCATTAAAAATGATGTTTACTATGTTTTTATATTCATGGCATATATGTAAAACTTTCATAACACTTTGTTCTTAGTTTCCAATTTGCTTATATTTTTATGTAAGTATGACCAAATAATCTTATAACTTTGTCATTTTTCATACACAATGAATTGTGGTACAATTGTCCCGAGTCCCTCATTGGTGTTTAATTTGCCACCAGTTCACATAAGGGTTAAGTAATTATACACTTAACTTGAATATCCAATTTAGCCTCCTCTGTCCCTACGATATTTTACGGTTTTATAAAATTAGGCGGTAATAAATTTTTACATTTTTAAATTAAACCTTCTGGTTTTTATTAAAGAACTTTTATTACGATATTAAACGCAAAACACAATAAAGTTTATACTTCGACAACATAATGCAGGTAATACAGTTTACTTAAATTAGATACCAAACCAAACATGAGTGAAGTGGTTTAAAGAAATTAGTAAGTTTTAAAATAACCATAACACTTCTAGTTTAAGAAATCACTACAAAGTTGTGGTAAATGAACATTTATTAATAAAATTGTTAGCGTTATTACTTTTAAACTTCTCAAACTTTCTATGAGGTAATTTAATACTTAAAATTGTTCAAAAGCTATGTACATTTAAAGAAAACTTAAAGTGCATAGAAATTAGGATATATACATTAAGGGGTAAATTATATAAAGTTTTATTATAGTCAATTTGATTAACCGTGGATTTACTGACTATAAAACGACAGTTTGTTACATTGTAAAGTACATTCTCAATAACGTTTCAATTCTATGTCTAATTTAGTATTAATAAAAAGTAAATTAAAAATTATGTTGAATACGGAGACTAAAGACACATTTCTTTTTCAGAAAATCCGAAATTCAGTGAGCCAATTACAAACGTCACGGTTGCTGTTGGCAGAGAAGCAATTTTGGCATGTCTTGTTGAAGATCTTGGTGCATATAAGGTAAACGTTGATTAAAATTGTATATTAATTACTCTATTTCTACTCCAAAGTGTCGCTTGTTTATTAAATTGAAATATTTAATGATTACAAATTTAAATACAAATTTTACGTGAATGTGAATGCACCCAATTAAATGTTCTACTAAAGCTACAACTATTTATAATTGTCTGCAACAAGTAAAGTGGAGAATAATTTTAATAATTGACAAGTTCAAAAGTTTTGCAAACTGTAGAGCTCTTTGTTATACATTGAACATTGAAACTGGTATTTCCGTTTCGCAAGAAATACGTAACGGAACTTTTACGGTTGGGAAATTTAGCTTTAAATCGATAGCTGCTACTTTTAACAAGATGAATTGTCATATAAATTTTAATATGATATTTTAAATTATCAAGAAATGCAACCATGTTCCTATCAAATAACCATTTATAATGTATTTTTAAATAGCTTTGTAGCTAATCGATTCTCTTTGTGATTTTCAATACGTTGTTATACAATTTTATAAGCAAATCAGTTTATGATACTTTGCTTTCAATATTAGTATTTTGAAAGAACATCATTGTTGTTTATTTATTTTGTATAATTTTCAATTCTGGAATAGAAAACGCATAAAATCGTATCTAATTAAAAGAGTACAACTCTCGTTTTAAATTAGTTTTAAATCAAATGTGCTACAATCAAATTTGTAAATAACGGGAAACTGGTTTGGTGTAACGTGCAATGAATTTAGTTTTCAATGACCTGTAGCTTTATCGCGAGTTGAATTTTGTAAATAAATTAAAGTTTTTTTTTTTAATTTAATGTAGACTCAATTAAATATTTTATATCGGCAATTACTTCTCGTCTTGCTTTAAGGATAGCAATGTGTACGAGATTTAAATACTTAATACGATTTAGTCAATGACATTAAACAAATAAGGGTAGTTATGTAGGAAGAACAGAACTAATATTTCTGTTTACCAAATTATACAACTCTTATTGCTAATAAATTCCTTGCGCTCTAGCTGCATCCCTACTAATATACATATTTATTAATGTAGATGTTAGAAAGCAATTTATTAAATCAAAATTGATGCAGTTTTTAAAACGCTCATTGGATTAAATTATTATACAAATGATAGTAATATGTTTTCCATACACGTACTAGTTATAGGTAAATGCATAAAATTCTAAAGATCGTAATTTCCTTAACGGGTTCTTAATCTTAAGTAACGTATTTATATTAATTATGCATCCTAAACAACTTATTAAAATTGTAAAAGACCTTTATGATCGACATCTGAATTACAGAAAAGTGTCAGAAATTAGTGGTGTATCGTTATCAACAGTGCATAGATTTATCAACAAGGATAAATCTAAGGTGAAAAAAGACTCCTAGACCACAGCCTAAGCTAACTCAACGAGATGAACGACAGATTCAACGACTTGTGCACAATTGCAGCGATGAGTTAAGGCGATGTACCAGTCGTGTATTCAAAATAAAGCTTATTTAAATCATGTCTCAACTAGGACAATTAAACGAAAGCTTAATATATTCAATTTTAAATACAAAACCTTAACCAAACAGATTCAACGCACGCAAGGACATAAGTTAAAGCGATATAAGGCTTGTCGCACCTGGATTCAAGTTTGCATTGATTGGAAAACTGTTATATTCATCGATGAAAAGCGATTTTCCCTAGATGGTCCTGATAATTGATCGACGTATGTTGATCCCGATTGCAAAAATGTGAGAGATAGAGTTTGATGTGGGGGAGGCGGATACATGATCTGGGGCATGATGAGTTCAACCGGACTATTTTGGATTAAATTTTTGAAAGACAAAGTTAATTCTACTCAATACATTGATGTTCTCAAGGAAGCCAAGGCTATTCTCGATAAACAATTTGGTGATGAAAATTATGTATTTCAACAAAATAATTGCTCAATTCATAAATCTCGACAAACAACAACATGGCTAAAAAATTCCAATATTGAAGTCTTAGAGTGGCCCGCGAAGAGTCCCGATTTAAATATTATTGAGAACATGTGGTCACACTAAAGTCAGAAAGTGTACGCTACAAAAGTTAGGTTTAATTCAAAAAATAAATTAAAATTTGCTATTGAAAAGGCAGTATCTGAAATAAATCATACAGGGTCAGAATATATTGATACTGTGTATATGTCTATTAACAAACGTCTACTTGACTGTTTTGAACGAAAAGGAGGTTTCATCAATTATTAAATAATAATGGTAGTGTAAAAATGTATTAAAAATAGGTTGTTCCAAAAAAATTGTCCACCTAAATTACATTAATTTCATCAATTTAAATTTAATTACTTATGTTAAATATTTGAAGATGTTGTATTTTGAATATCATAATATACGAATATTATATACCAAGTTTGGCCGGAATCTATTCATTAGTTTTTGAATTATAACATGTTCCATTTTATTTGGCCAGCAGTGTATATATGTATATCATTCATTTTTTATAGAAAACGGGACGCTTCGTAATCGTGCTTAAAACCGAGTGTGCACATTCGAGCTCAAAGTGGCACATTCCGATCTCGGGAAAATGAAGCGCGCCGCTCCGCGTCGCGCTTCATTTGCTTCCCTCGCTCGGAAATGTGCCACTTTTCGCTCGAATGCGCACATCCTAGTATTTATCGGATTTGCCTATACAGTCAAACCTCGAAGGGACAGCAAAAATAATTCGTCATATCAAAAACTCGAGAAAAACTTTGAGAAGTTCAGTTAAATACTTCCGTATATGTATATCACTCATTTTTTATAGAAAATAACCAAAATTGATCTACAATCATTACCATTATTTATTTTTATTAAGACCCTAAAAAAGATAGTTATTTACATACTATTTACTGTGAAATTGAAAGTAATCTAAAACTAAAATGTAAAAATAGTTCCTTTTGTTATCAAAGAAACGGTAAAACCATCTTAAAACTGTTCATAAGGCATTTAAATCTTATATTGTAGTATAAAACCTTTTCGTCGTAGTTAACAATAGAGCTTTTAAAGCATCAATAACACTAAACCAAGCCGTCCTCAATCCTCTCTCAGGTAGCGAAATATTTAGAAAAGTTGTAATTTTTAACTTCGAGTCATCGACCTATTTACTAATGGCAACTTGAATTTAATAAATTGTAAAACGCTTCGACTTATTAAATAATTCGATTTATTAAATTTTGAGTTATGACATAAAAATATTAACGTTGAGATAGGCAAGTCGTAGGGAAACTGGTTCGAGTTCGAGCGATCAAAAATTCGGCTTATCGGCGTTCGACTTATGGAAGTTCGATTGTATTTAGTTTTTTTACATTTTACTTTTCATTTTTTTTTAAATATGTAATTTATAAGTTTGGTTTTATTTTTTGTATCAGTTACATTATTGGATTTTATATTATTGACAATGATTAATTTTGTCATTTTTAGAATATAAGCGACTACAATCATTTTAGCTTTACCAAATCTAAATGGAAATGTCTGTTGCTAAAATTAATGGAGAAATGCTGACTTAATATTTTTTTGGAAAATTCCAAATGCTAAAAACTTAGTTCTTAAAAAATTTCGTACCTACTATTGTGATGAAAAAATTGTCATTAAAAATGATGTTTACTATGTTTTTATATTCATGGCATATATGTAAAACTTTCATAACACTTTGTTCTTAGTTTCCAATTTGCTTATATTTTTATGTAAGTATGACCAAATAATCTTATAACTTTGTCATTTTTCATACACAATGAATTGTGGTACAATTGTCCCGAGTCCCTCATTGGTGTTTAATTTGCCACCAGTTCACATAAGGGTTAAGTAATTATACACTTAACTTGAATATCCAATTTAGCCTCCTCTGTCCCTACGATATTTTACGGTTTTATAAAATTAGGCGGTAATAAATTTTTACATTTTTAAATTAAACCTTCTGGTTTTTATTAAAGAACTTTTATTACGATATTAAACGCAAAACACAATAAAGTTTATACTTCGACAACATAATGCAGGTAATACAGTTTACTTAAATTAGATACCAAACCAAACATGAGTGAAGTGGTTTAAAGAAATTAGTAAGTTTTAAAATAACCATAACACTTCTAGTTTAAGAAATCACTACAAAGTTGTGGTAAATGAACATTTATTAATAAAATTGTTAGCGTTATTACTTTTAAACTTCTCAAACTTTCTATGAGGTAATTTAATACTTAAAATTGTTCAAAAGCTATGTACATTTAAAGAAAACTTAAAGTGCATAGAAATTAGGATATATACATTAAGGGGTAAATTATATAAAGTTTTATTATAGTCAATTTGATTAACCGTGGGATTTACTGACTATAAAACGACAGTTTGTTACATTGTAAAGTACATTCTCAATAACGTTTCAATTCTATGTCTAATTTAGTATTAATAAAAAGTAAATTAAAAATTATGTTGAATACGGAGACTAAAGACACATTTCTTTTTCAGAAAATCCGAAATTCAGTGAGCCAATTACAAACGTCACGGTTGCTGTTGGCAGAGAAGCAATTTTGGCATGTCTTGTTGAAGATCTTGGTGCATATAAGGTAAACGTTGATTAAAATTGTATATTAATTACTCTATTTCTACTCCAAAGTGTCGCTTGTTTATTAAATTGAAATATTTAATGATTACAAATTTAAATACAAATTTTACGTGAATGTGAATGCACCCAATTAAATGTTCTACTAAAGCTACAACTATTTATAATTGTCTGCAACAAGTAAAGTGGAGAATAATTTTAATAATTGACAAGTTCAAAAGTTTTGCAAACTGTAGAGCTCTTTGTTATACATTGAACATTGAAACTGGTATTTCCGTTTCGCAAGAAATACGTAACGGAACTTTTACGGTTGGGAAATTTAGCTTTAAATCGATAGCTGCTACTTTTAACAAGATGAATTGTCATATAAATTTTAATATGATATTTTAAATTATCAAGAAATGCAACCATGTTCCTATCAAATAACCATTTATAATGTATTTTTAAATAGCTTTGTAGCTAATCGATTCTCTTTGTGATTTTCAATACGTTGTTATACAATTTTATAAGCAAATCAGTTTATGATACTTTGCTTTCAATATTAGTATTTTGAAAGAACATCATTGTTGTTTATTTATTTTGTATAATTTTTCAATTCTGGAATAGAAAACGCATAAAATCGTATCTAATTAAAAGAGTACAACTCTCGTTTTTAAATTAGTTTTAAATCAAATGTGCTACAATCAAATTTGTAAATAACGGGAAACTGGTTTGGTGTAACGTGCAATGAATTTAGTTTTCAATGACCTGTAGCTTTATCGCGAGTTGAATTTTGTAAATAAATTAAAGTTTTTTTTTTAATTTAATGTAGACTCAATTAAATATTTTATATCGGCAATTACTTCTCGTCTTGCTTTAAGGATAGCAATGTGTACGAGATTTAAATACTTAATACGATTTAGTCAATGACATTAAACAAATAAGGGGTAGTTATGTAGGAAGAACAGAACTAATATTTCTGTTTACCAAATTATACAACTCTTATTGCTAATAAATTCCTTGCGCTCTAGCTGCATCCCTACTAATATACATATTTATTAATGTAGATGTTAGAAAGCAATTTATTAAATCAAAATTGATGCAGTTTTTAAAACGCTCATTGGATTAAATTATTATACAAATGATAGTAATATGTTTTCCATACACGTACTAGTTATAGGTAAATGCATAAAATTCTAAAGATCGTAATTTCCTTAACGGGTTCTTAATCTTAAGTAACGTATGAACAATGCAAATTTGTGAAACTAAATTATATATTTATCTGCTTCAATGGGCACAAATGTATTATATCGAAATTTTTTTCAAGTATGTACATTGATGCAATGCGTAATTAAAAGCAATGCCCAATAAATGACACTAAATTTGTTGTAGACTCTAACTCTAAATACATAAAATCTTATATTTTATTAATTTAATGGATGACTTGAGCAAATATTTAATCAAGTACGAAAGGAAACAATAGAAATACACACAAAAGAGAATTAAGTGTACATAGTACTTTTCTGTCTTGAAAGCTTCTTTGTTTTTAGTCTTTGAATAGAACCCATTCTTAATAATATTTTACTACCTTATGTGTTTACTTGCATACCTAGATTTATTTATACATTAATTATGTTGTATTAATTTTAATGTATACGTTTTTATTATAATTTCAGAAATTATAATAATTTGAAAAATAAAACGTTTTATTACGGAAATCATTTTTCTTTTGATAATAGTAAATTAATTTGTGGAAAAATGATTTAAATTTCGAATAAGACGCTTTTAAATACCAAATTCATAAGAATAATAAATAACTTCCATTCAACGATATATCTAGTTAGTGTAAGAGAAGATTACGCACAACAAGAACATAAATTAAAGAAGAAATAGTACTTAACTTTAATGAACAATTTAAACAGTATAATCTAAATATGTATGTATCTATACATTGTGTATCTATCTCATAATCTGTGTCATAAAATAAGCAAACACTTAAATCTATATTAGAGTGTGACAAAAAAATCGACTACTTTTTTTCACGATTGGTCTCAAAATTTTAGTAGACCATACCGAAGTACAGATCCAGTTAAAATTGAGCTCTTAATACTATTATTTAGAGGTCGCGCATCGTAATTGTTCATTTCCCATTTACAAAGCATCGAAAAAAATTTCCGGGACGTCCTAAATTTTTATCTCGTGAATGACTTTACTAAATTCAGGTTTTTCTAATAATTTAAAAAAAATATCTGAAATACAATTTACGTATATCGCGCCGTTTCAATGATATTGGGTTCTGAATGCTAACGTGTGTACAATGATGTTATTTTTTAAAATACTAATATATTTGAAAGTAATATAATTATTATAATAACTAGCTGGCCCGCCCGGCTTCGCTCGGGTATTGTGTTAAAAAAAATTGTTTTTATTAAAATAAATATCATATATAGCTGTTTAGCCCGACTTCGCACGGGTATTGCGAATTTCGAAGTAAAAACTATTTTTTTTTAAAATAAACTATAGCCTATGTCAGGGGTTCCCAATCTTTTTTACACTGGGACTCCCTTTACAGGTTGTAATTTTGCGACGCTTTTCAAAAAGAATATATTTAATGAATTTATTTCTTATTTTTATTTAATTATAGCTGGCCCGGCGAACTTCGTACCGCCTCAGAATTGAATAATGTGTCAAATTCAATAACTAAAAATTAGCAGAAAACCAAAAAATAAAATAAAATATGCATACACTATTTTCACAAAAAATACATATACTTGCCAATTTTCATGGTTATGGGTTGAACGGTGTTGGAGTGAAACGATAACATATAAATATATACCTATATGTATATACAAATACAGTAGACACCACTTAATGTGATCACGGTTAATGTTATCAACCGCTTAGTGTGTTCAAACTGTCTTTGAATCGGTCCACCAATACAAAATCATTACAATTTGTTCGGTTATTATTATCAATATTTCGTTTATTGTGATCAATGTTGAGTCCATTAGGCATTAAGACAGCGGTTTCCAAACTGTATGTAACCTCGCCGCCCTTCTAAAATATTTAATCATATGACGCACTTCTCAGTTTGACAACGTTGGATTAACCCCTTTGCTAAATATGAGAAAAAAAAATTATATAATAGATTTGCTTTAAATTTCTACGGGACATTTCTATAGGCCCCAAATCGACATAGCCGGAGCCATTCTTACCTGCTTCTCCTTCAACACCGTAAATTTTTACGAATTTCTCGAGAAATTAAAAGTTGAAATTTTAGGTGCATTTTTGTAGCACGAAAGTTTACGTTTAAAAAATTGTAACGCCGTTATTTGTAGAGGGACCTTTAAAAACTATACAAATTCGGATTTGCCAGAGTTTTCCGCTTCCGACAGGTGCAAAAAACCATAGGCGTGCTATTTGAAATTATCAAGAAAAACGATTTCGAAGGGACCGTCTTCTAATTATTTTTTCTAAATTTTCAATTTGTTAAATCGTAGCTCGGTTATTTGTGAACGAATCTTGAAAAACTTTTCAGATTCTGAAAGCCCGTTTATCGTAGTGTAATATAAGCTAAAAAAATCAACTACCTTACCCTAACAGCCCGTAGTGTATTTTTGAAATAATAATATTGCATTTTTATTGTATCTTGCAGATTTTTAACTAAACGGTTATTGTGATTTCCAAGAACTTTTTCACAGCCTCCTTCAATGTGTTTCAGATTTTATTTGCGTAAACATTTTTAATTGAATTTTAATCAAAATAAATAAATCGAGTAGAAGAATATTTCATCTAACATATAATAAACAAATTTTAATACTATAAACACACTTTATGTATTATTACGATCATTTTATTGTTCTAGGAAGCATTTCTAAAAATGTATTACATTACTGTATGTAATAACTTGAAAATACAAAATTGTTTGAGCTCTTCATTAATAAATATAAAATTCTAACACGATTCGAAAGTATCAAATAATAATATGTAATACAAAAACATACTAATTTAAAATACTCTAAATCTTCTATGTAAGCAGTTCAGTTGCGACAACATCCGGCTTTATTTTATTTTCTTAGGATCTTAATTGGTAATAAAACGTGACTGATAAAAAAACACTCTTACAATACGATTAGTTTGTATGGGAAAATAAAATTGTTGTTTTTGCTATTTTTCTTGAAATTTCTTCATATTTTCGCACCTATAGTTTCCTTGGGCTCCTACAAATATTTCAAAACTAAAATTGGCCAAATCGGCCAGGCCGTTCTCGAGTTTTAGTCAGACTAACACTCGCCAATTCATTTTTATATATAAGATTATTTTCTACAAGAATCATTATACATATTTTCAAATTCACTATAATAAATGTGAAAAAATTACGTATTTTGCATACCACAATATTCAGAGCTCAATATCATTGAAAGGAAGCGTTATACATAAATTTTCTTTCAACCATTTTTGTGAAACAAAAAATATCCTATAAGAATCATTAGAGAAACCTCAATTTGGTTAAGTCATTAACAAGATAAATAATTCAGACTTTGCGAAATTTAAAAGTTACGATGCGTGATCTTTTAATATTAATATTAAAAGCTCAAACTTTAATTGGATCTATATTTCGGTATCTTCTACTGAAATTTTGAGACCAATCCTAGAAAAAAATAGCTGATGTTTTTGGCACACATCAATATACCTACATATTAACGAATTTAAATTTTGGTTTTCTTTGTATTTGTACCTTTGACAAAAATTTGAAATATTAAATATCCTGTGTATCATTTTTTTAATTAAAAAAATTATTATCAGAGATTACATATCAGTTTTTCAAAATACAGTGCTTTTTATTAAAATATAAATTGGTTTTTCTAAAAAAGGCATTTTTTTTTAAATAGAAGGCGGAAAAGTATAAGCCGTTGCCTACATACAAAAATATTATTCCACTTTTATAGGCTTCGATATATTTAAAGCAAGTTTGGCACATAATTATATGGTTATCATCAACACATAGATTGATTAGACAGAGCTAACTATTTGTAAACTATATTGAATAGAAAATAAGATATAAAGTAGTGCAAAAATAAAATAGACTTGTAGATGTTGCTTGCCTTTATGGGAGCGACTCAAAGCAACTACTTTAAGTAAATCTACTCATGCAAATTAAACTTTTAAACTGATTTCGTTCAGGTATAGATGAGCAAGAATATAGCTTTATCAACTTCAAATATTTTATCTAAGTTTACGTCTGCATTTTCTTTAAAATAAACAGCTTACAGTTAACTTAATTCAAAAATAATTTAATAAAAAGTGCTTTGTAATATTCGAAGTATCGATGTGTACAATGATGATTAAATGTTATTTTACGCAACAACAAATTAATTTTTTGAAGATTACTGTGTCAGTAGGCTTATAAATGACTAGCTGGACCGCCCAACTTCGCACGGGTGGCAAAAACGTTTCTGAGCCTATTCGTTGCAAACAAACTTAGAAATCTTTCCTCTTTATAATATTAGTATAGATGAATCCCGCCTATAAAAAAATCAATGTGAAGCAGTAGTTTATGTTTTCACAGTTTTACTTCAATGAAGTAAACTTCAAACACAATAAACTCATAATTTTTTTTTAGTAAATTAGAGAAGAGACATTTATGTAGAAAGAGATATAGAATAGAATTTATTGATGAAAAACTTCTAAATAATAGTTATACTTTTTTGACTTACAAAATTATTGTACTTTTATTTAATTTCTGGTTAAACGAATAATTGTTGTATGTAATTTTTTTTATTAACATAACTTTATTGTAACCAGAAAATTTTGATTCCTTATATGTAGGGGAAGATGGGGTAGCCCCGGACACTTGAAAGAATTAGAAAAAAAACTATAAATAAATAAATTTATTTATTCTTTATGATTTAAAATGAAAGTAGTGACTTTTAAGTTTATACTAATTAAAAATTTGTAATGATATATTTGTTTTTTTAGGAAATATGGCCAATCCAATTTGACCTTATTTTTTGGCAATACAAAAAGTGGCGGGTAGCCCCGGACTAGTACTTATTGGAGGCCCAATCGTTTTTTGGCCTTATAAACATCACAAAAATAACACAGCTCTACAAAAAAAAAAAAAAATTGTGTTGCCCTGGATATCTTTGCAAATTTTTATGTTTACAAGTGCCCAAATTACGAGTATATTCATGAAAGTACTGAATGTGCTCTTGTTTTTATGCTATTTACTTATTTTATATTTTGAACAATTATCGGCTTGTTAGTAATAAAATGTATTTTCCCAGTCATGATTAGGCTTCTGCGCAACTTTTTCGCGCATACAAACATCACGTGATTACCCCTTGCTCCGCCTGTAAGAAATTTTTTACCTGTCGGTAATGCCAATGTAATAAGGGAGTTGTTATTGAGCAGAGACAAAATCAGACTTCCACCATTACATATTAAGTTAGGAATGATAAAGTAATTTGTAAAAGCGTTGGACAAGGAAGGAGATTGTTTTAATTATATTTGTAGAAAATTTCCGAAGCTTCGTATGGAAAAGTTGAAAGGTGGAATATTTGATGATCCTCAAATACGGCAATTGATGAAAGACACAGATTTTATTAAAGTTATGACTGTTTCGGAAAGTAAAGCTTGGAAAAGTTTTGTGTTGGGGGTCGAAAATTTCCTGGGTAACCATATAGCACCAAATTATGAAGATATTGTAAAAAATATGCTGACAAACTTTCAGACTCTAGGAGCAAATATGAGTATCAAGTTATACTGTCTCCGCAATCATCTGGATAAATTTCCGGATAATTTAGGAAATTATAGTGATGAACAGGGGGAGTAGTTCCACCAGGATCTAAAAGTGATGGAGGAAAGGTATCAGGGCCAATAAGATTGTCACATGATGGCAAATTACTGTTGGTCTTTAAAAAGAGATTGTTCCTGAAAAATTATAAAAGTAAAGCTCATAAAAGGCGATTTATGGAAATATAACATATGTTTTTGACATTTTCCTCTCTATTTACTTCGATGTATTCTAATTTTTTCAAACAAAACTGACATTATAAATATATCTGATATTTTCTTTTTTGTTTTCCGATTTTTGTAATGTAAAATGAAAATAAAAATTTAAAAGAAAACGAGAGCAAATCTTACAAAATCATTGATAGTGTCATGAATTGTGAGCATAAATATATCCAAAATCAATCTTATTTCTAGGGCAACAAAACCACTGTAGACCAGTGTAATTAATATTTAAACAATTTTTATGTGCCCAGTCTTTGCACTCATAACATTGAATCCAGTATTCATCAAAAGTTTTTTTTGCATATGATGCATTCGGTTTCTTTCTCCCGGTCTTTTTGGGAAAAAATTCGAATATTTTTGTCTGTTTTCAATATTTTTAGCAATTATTTGTTTTTTTGCTTTGACAAATTTATTGTTTTTAGTTATCTGCTTTTTCTCTAAATTTTGTTTAAATGGAGATGTTAAAATATCGCTCCTATGGGTTTTTTGAGCTCCGTTGCTAAATGTTTTTTTGGTGCATCAGGAAATCGTAACAGTTGTTTTAATAAATGTGCTGTGCTGATTGAAGGCACCGGGTCAGTATAGATGTTGACCACCGTTGCGATTCGTACTAGATGTGAAAAATACACAAAGTTGACTAAAGTACAGTAATTTAACCACTATTTATTATCACAGTGAATAATAAAGCACCGACAAGTTATTTATTTCAACTGTAGTATAGAGTAACTTTTGAAAAAGATTATTAATTAAGCTAAAATAATGTCCGGCGATACCCGACATTTTAGTGTCCGGGGGTACCCGATTCTCAATATTCAACATTTTTATTTAGATCTCCTAAGATGTAGTAGAAATATTTCAAATACTATTACAAAGTTAAATATAATGCATTTTCTTCAACTTAAAAAAAAATAAGTATTCACACTTACGTTTTCTAGTTGATAACTTGAAATGAAATCTGACGAGCGCAATGAAAAATTTTTATATTTTACAAACTACTCCTTAAATTGTAACAGACTCGGTGTTTACGTGACAACTAAATTGCATATGTTTTTACTCTAGACGACGCCTGTTTTAAAGAAAATTTTACCAATGCAACGTGATTAGGTTCTTGGAAATTCTTATGTCCGCGGTTACCCGCTGTCCGGTGCTACCCCACTTTCCCCTATATTTAACTGGTTCAACAAAATTTACTATTTATTTTTAAGAAAGTCACAAGTTTAATACATAGTTGTAAGAATAGGAAATAAGACGTCTGTTAAAATTTCAGCTCTGAATATTAATATTTAGTGGTTCCTGAACGCAATTTTCCATTTAAATAACAGGGGGATTTTTTTTAGTTATTTCTGAATTTTGTAGCTCAATATCGATGCAAGGTAAAACATAAAGGTCCAATACATATTTTTGTACGGAATTTAAGGCTTTACAAAAAAGATTTTTTATAATTTTTTGATTACTCAACTTTTTTATAAGTTATTCTAGGTTAAAGTTGAAATCATGTAAAATTTTTTTTTTCAAGATTAATAGGGAAACTACAAGGTAGACTAATCAAAAATATTGTGGTTTTTTTTATAAAGCATTTCAACCGCTATCAAATCATGTCATTCAATTATTTTTTACCTTAGGCAAATTAGTTTTTTTCTAAAAATGGTGCTTTTAGATTAAAATAGTTAGCGAAAAGACGTATATTTAGGTAAGTTATTATTTAATACTTAGAGTAGCAAAAATTATTAATAATTTTTCATCTCACTCTAATGATTAGTTTAAATATATCTTCTTATGAAATAAATCTGTATATAAATTATTTAGTTTCGATAAAGTGAATATTTACAAGATTTCAACCTTCAATAACATTTGACAAAGATTAGTTATCAAAAAATTATCACAGATAATTTTAGAGTTACAAATCGAAAAATAAATTTGAAGAAAAAATATAGGAAAGCATCAAAAACAAATAATATTATTGTGTTGCATTATAATCTTTGACTGGATTCTAAACCTGTATAAAGAAAGAAATTGGAAGACATGAAATGTTTGCTTAATTTAATTTCAAAGGATGTCGAACAATTTTACGAGAATTTAGTTGGTAATCCTTATTATTGAAGAGGATATAAGTGAGTTTGACAGATACATAGATATCGAAATTAAGTAAGTTTAGAATACTTTTTCTATTTATAACATATCTAAACCTTCACAACAGATGGGACGTATACCACAAATTTTTAAAATTTGGATTTTAAGTGTAATTTATATTTCCATCTGATTCGCCTAACATATCAAGAAACGTACTGACTATGTGTATTTTGCCCTACACTCTCCTCCGTTATGAAGCCTTCGATATGACCTATTTGTATCTACTATTTTACAATAATTCTCTAAATTATTGACTACACCTGATCACGTAAATAAATACATTGTAGGGAAAAGATGTGTCAATAGTAACAAAAAAAGTTATTTTTTTATAATATTTTACTAAACAATCAATAATTTTTACACAACTTCCATTATTCAATTTTGATTTCCGTAGATTCAAAGTGGCCTGTTTCGATTCAAGGCGGATGCAATGGCAGTCTTCTCACCACGTCAAGGTGCAGAGCTTTGGGTAGTTTTTTTTTGTTTTTTTACAATTCAATTTTTACTGTTAAGCAAATAAAAAACTTTTGAACGGGAGGAATGTTGAGAGACGAATTACAAGTTTGAATCTACGGAAATCAAAAATGGAAAATGTGATCTACAAGTTCTGTAAACATCATTTAGAAGCAAAAGAATGCGCTAAATCCAAATCTGAAAACCGTTTTTCATTATCTTTAAAAATAAAAAAAGTTATTCACTTTTTACAAAAACTGTGAACAACCAATTTGCAATTTAACGTAATTAGCCTAATATTTCTGAACGTTTAAATATCCAAAAAGTAGCTCATTTTGTGGAGCTCAATGAGAGCTATAATTTATCTCCTTAGGGTATTTTCCCTACTGCTTGGACACAGCTGAAAAAAATTGCGAAACGTTTGATTAAACCTTTTTTTTCGGTGCTGTATAAAACAGAACAAAAATATGAATATAATTCGAGATATTGGCACTTATTGAGACCAATGAGTAGTGTTACAACTGTTACACCAAGAGTGTTAATTGTAACATACAGTAATATAAACAATAAACTAAAAATGAAACAAACACTTATCAGTAGTTTATGCTAAAAACATATTAAACAAACAAATATAGTGCCAGTTAATCCGACAAATAATTTAAGCACATAAAAAATGGATAACTTTGGCACAGCTCGAGTGGCCCATTTATGACAGTTTTTATCATCTTTATCTTTTTATAATTTCTAATTTTCTTGCAAATAATTTATTAAAATACATAAAATAATAAAATGACTGGAGCTTAAATTCAATCAAACATGTGTGACCAATAGAGGTCTCTACCACGAGTTTGGTGGGAGATTTTTTCTGGAGACTTAACAAGACGTTTAGCGAGCAAATTCAACATGTAGATTTTAATATCACTTTGTGCGTGCGCATCCTAAAAATTTTCTTTTATCATCTATCCATACGCGCCAAAAAGAGTATAACTTAAAACAAATATAATAAACAATTTACCTAGTAGTAAAAAATTATGGACTGTCAATTGTAACATGTTACAATTGCACTTCTTTGTTTTGTTATTATTGCCCCACTCTTGTCTTACGACATTGAAAACTTAGTTATATAAAACCTATTGTAAATTTTACCACTTCACATACATGCATATGTAGACTAGATATATCTTCGAAAATCACCATTAAATTATCGTAATATTGTTATATTTTAATATAATCAAAAAAATATTGCGGTATATTTTTTTACGACAACTTAGTTATATCAAACTGCATCTATTGACGGCGCATGCACATACTGTTTCTGCTGTAAGTACGGTCAGTGAAACAATATTCGATGAAGTTTCGATTGCCATCAAGAGCTATCGTTACTTGCCAATAAATATCATGTAGAAACAAATGTTACAATTGCCTCCCCGTTACCATTGGCGCACCTCTCCCCTACCTATTTATGACGAATCAATATCGTACAATCGTTTAGCTTAACTTGAATAAACTACAGTTTGATTACATGACCGAGTCATATAAAACTAATAGAAAAGGTTGCATATGAGATGACTATCTATATCAATCAATTTTAGTATTGATAATATAATGTAAGTACTATTGGGCCCGTATGTATGCACTATGAAAGCGGACTTACAAAAAAAGTAAAATCTATTGTTATCATTGCAAGTGTGTGTAAGATGCTTAACGTTTATTTAAAACTAGGTCTTCGAAATGTATTGGTTGATACTCGGTTTATTAAATAAGCTTAATTGCTTCTTGTCTATTATTGTTCAGTTAACATCTTGTCCGCATAAGATCTTAAATATCTGTCGATGTAAAGCAACTACTACACGCTTAAACTTTACCGTATGCTTACCTACGCACACCAGTTTGTATACAAAAGCACGTGTTTGTGGATAGAAAGTTGGTGGTTTGTACAAATCGAAAAGTGCGGCCTGTTCAAACGTTGAAATGCAAAACAATTGACTTGCACAAACTACGCTTGTACGTGAGCGGAACACAAGTCATGTGTGTGGACTGTTGATATATAGCAGTGTTCGCCATGGTGGTCTATATAGACCCCCAGGGGTCTATTTAACAAAAGTAGGGGTTGATCTGAGTCAGGGGGTCAATTGGGGGTCAAAGGAAAAACAATTTTTAATACGCAAATCACACATACCTAACTGCGTATAAATAAATATTAAGGTATTTAAATTTCAATATTAAGGTATTTTTCATAAAACTATTGTTACACAATGTAAAATTACATTAATAAATGTTTAAAATGATAAAATAAATGTACAAACACAGTACCTAATAGATAGTTTTATTTTAATTAACTGAAAATAACTTTTATAGGGGTTGATGGAAATTTCGAAAAATTATATAGGGGTCGATGATCAAAAAAGTTTGACAACTCCTAATTTAGAATGTAAAATCAACACGTCTAATGTTCGAAATTATTTTAAATAATTTATCGAATTTTTCCCGCACTTAGCTGCACCATGTAAACGTGATAGAATAATCCGTATAGTTTGGACTGTATAAGCACAAATACTTTTGTACAAATGTTTTATATATTTAATAGACATTTTTATATTAAAGACAGAGATTAAGGCTGTAGACTACCAAATTGCGTCCAATGTATTTTAAATGGGAACTGCGTTCCCGTCCTATTGCCGTATTTTTGGAGATAAAAAATTGAAAATTTTTGTATAGATAGAGACCATATATCTTTAAAACGTAACGATTTTCGATTTTTGATGTATAAACGTGTTTTACGCAAAAAAAGTAATAAAGCATAAAACAGACTAAACTTCTAACCATTGTTGTGCTTTCAAAAATAAAGAGAATTAATTCCTTGTTTTACCAATCGAACAAGAAAGCTTGTTAAATTATCGTATTTATTTTATTGTTTGCATAAATATCTTTATTAAATAGTTATAAGCAATTGAAATACGCCGATTTTGGTCAAAATTGGTCGTTTTTCTGGTTTGATTGACAAGGTTAAACTGCTTAAAGATGTACAAACACTAATTCCATGAAAGGTTCGAAAGAATAAAAGGTTTTCAAAACAGGTAGAAAATAAGAATATGTTGCTGGTCAACTTCACTTTATTTAAAATAATGAAATATATTTACAGGAAAAGGTTCTTAAAAGTAATCTTTTATATTATTTTCGTTGCTGCATACTTACCCCACAATTTGAAGTTGACCAGTATACTATTGTTAATTTTAACCTTTTTCTAGTATTTTATGTTTTGAAGATTTTAAAGGGATTTGCGATAAGAAATCCTTAAGCAGCTTAACATTGTCAATCAAACGAGAATAACGATCAATTTTGACCAAAATCGGCGTACTTTAATTGCTTATAACTATTTAATAAAGATATTTATGAAAAAAATAAAATAAATACGATAATTTAACAAGCTTTCTCGTTCGATTGGTAAAAAAAGGAATTAATTCTTTTTATTTTTGAAAGCACAACAATGGTTAGAAGTTTAGTCTGTTTTATGCTTTATTAATTTTTTTGCGTAAAACACGTTAATAAATCAAAAATCGAAAATCGTTACGTTTTAATGATATATAATCTCTATCTATACAAAAATTTTCAATTTTTTATCTCCAAAAATACGGCAATAGGACGGGAACGCAGTTCCCATTTAAAATACATTGGACGAAATTTGGTAGTCTACAGCCTTAAGGTTTCAATTTTTAAAAAACTTTTTTTGGAGTGGAAAAACAGTTTCACTTTGCATCCAATCCAAAATCAGTTTTGTGATTGAGCAAATCTCTATTTATTTTAATTAAATACGTAAATGGATATTTAACCTGTTTTATTAAAGCAGTAAGAAATGTAAGACCTCTTATATAAAACTAAGTTATAGGAGACTGAAGACAATTTGGTGATTTTACATTAAAAAAAATTAATCAAAGTAAGAAACAATGAAAATAAATGTTCATAACATGTTAATATATTTTTTTTTAATTAATGATACAAAATTGTTAATTTCCTCTGCTAGGGTAGTTTACCAAAATTATCGGTATTTAAAGCACCATTACGAGCGAAGGGTTGTTTTTTGTTGTTGATACCTTTTTTGTTTTAAGGTAACTTAAAGTGAAGACACGAACTTTTAGACTTGCCTCTTTCATTATCTAAATTTATCTTAAACAGTCCATTTTTATAAATAAAAACCTAAATTTTTGCCTTATGTATCAAAGTCTATTGAACATGGATAACCAAGCTTTTTCACAAAAAAATTCCATAATAATCTCTAATTAAATTTTGGTTTATTGTTAGTAGTATAGTTAGTCCCTCTACATTAACAAATATTCAAGTTCCCAACAAATTTAGGTATAAACCCTTTACAATAACCATCATAAATTGACTTTATTCACTCATATAATTTTTAAATATTGCCCGCCAAATGAGATGACCCAGCACAATATCTATTTTACTATTTAAATTTTGAAACCGTTGGTCGTTTTATACTACAGTGTTTTTCGTGAACGCAAATGAAAATTCTGTTGGAAATGTTTAAAACAATAAATAAGTATACTGTATTGAAAATAATTTTTTATCTATGTTGGAAATTATTCAATAAGTTGTATTATTTTTAGATTAAATTATAAACCAAGAATTTTGTAATATCGAAGAAATGTTTTATTATGCTTAGAAGATTATGTGGTGCAAATGGATACCGTTGATCTTTATTTCAGTTTAAAAAAATCTGTTACCCTTTTCTTGTGCATGTTTGGGAGAGATGGCCCATTTTTGTTTGTGAGAGATGGCTCATTTGTTTTACTAAAAATTTAATAATATTTAACTATGGCCATCGGATATAAGAGAAAATCGACTTCTCAAAGAGTAGGATGGAGTACGGAGTAAATTTTATTGACTGCAGAGACAGTTAAAACTAGAATCATGGGTGTTTGAAACTTAGTAACAAAACGGTTGTTCAAAGTATTTGAATTTGTGCCACACGTGGTAAATTTTTATGTGAGAAAAAATGACTCTTGTACAGGGGAAATTTGCCCTAAATTCATGGGCCATCTCACCCAGATACTATAGGAAAGATGGTTTAACCTAACTATACTGTTAAACTTTTTTTTAAGAAAAATTATTACATTTTTTAACATTTTGTTTGTTCTGTTTGATATTGTTTTCAATAAAAAGTTTCATCTTTGTAATGTTGAAAATTAATTTTTACCAAATCATATTAAAAAGATGGGGTAGCCCGAGACGTGGGTGTTCCTTTTTTTATATTAAATAAATAAACATTAAATATATGTTTATGTATTATGCGTGCCTTTTGATCCTGAAATATAGCATAGATAGTTACAAATAGAACTAAAAACGATGTGTTAATTAGACTCAAACTAAACTAGTATGGAAAGCATGTTACGCTTGTACATAGAGAAAATAAACTAACACGTAAAGACTATTACTTATAACTTGTCTGAATCGAAACAGTATGTTGGTACTAGAAAATGTTTTCCTTTTAGCAAAACTAAGTTATGGGGAAATAGAGATAACTGAGAGTCAAACTCATTAGCATGTCTGTCAGGAACAGGCTCATTAGTAAAGGGTGTTGCAAGATGCTGTTTAAACTCCCTGTTATTAAATTGCCGCATGTAATCTTCCCTAATAAGCGCAACTCATTTTGATGGTATTCATGTTGTGAACAGACACATATATACATTAAATTAGTCGCTTGTTTTAAGTTCAGGCTGAGTGTAAAATTATACTTTAGAAAAATTATGGCGTAATTAGTTAATTAATTTCATATTCCGGTATGGATCTGCTTAGAGTAATTCCGAAAATGAAAAGAAATAACATCGCCAAACTCCAAGGCAGTTTATCACAAAATAATATTTTACGCATTTAATATATTTCACTTAATGATGATGTAATTTTCTGTTGTTTTCAAATTTACATCTCGTATAAAATGCTATTTACCAAATTGAAAATTTACTGACCAATGATCTATGCAATTTTAATAAACAAACATTTATTCACGTACATTTGAAAAAATACCTGTGGTTATTTGTACATAAGGTTATGTGTAATTTCTATACATACGCGAACAATATGTAAATGTAATTATTTTTCAGTATATTCGGATATAATGAATTCTCATAAAAAATTTACAAACGCTAAATGTATTTAATTAAAACATATATATGTATATAATTTTACTAGCTTGGGGAATTTTTATTTATGAATATTTTCAAATATATTAAGGGTGTCTTCATCCAAAATACAAAGGAAAAATTTTCTAAATATCCGCGTTTAAAATGTTCTTCTACATATAATTTATAGGATAAGATTAATAACTTATGGATATGTTCTACATGTTTCAAATATTGTAACAGCTGCATATAATATCTGCAGAATGACAATAAAATGTCGCATAAAATTTCGTAACAATGTTTCAAGCATTTGTCGGAACGCGACGAAATTTAGAAACAAATTCTACTACTCGAGTTAAAACGTGTTATGCAGGCACTAAAAAATAACATTCTGGAAAACGTGGAAATAAATGAAGAACATCTCCAAAGGGCAAAAAGATATAAAATAAAAAATGTTATGCGGATGTAATAAAACTGCTCCTACCGAATCAAATAGACGTTGAATAAATATACAAAGAATAATTCAATAAAAACACCTATACAAAGGTTGCACGACAAATAAAAGGATATCCTTATAACACTACGCTTCCTTTATAGATATATTCCGTGTTTTGTATATTGACATATGTGGAATATGAAAGAATATGAAATGAAATTTCAAATACTAAAAATGCGGCAACAAACTTCAAAACATTATAAGTTATTCGTCTAAATTAATAAAGAAAATCTTCTAGCGTATAAGTCAAATTTACTTGATTCTGTATGTTGTATAAAAAAACCTAATGTTAATTCTACCAAGAGTTCCAAAATATTTGACAGTTTTCGAACAATTTAATTTTTTAAAAAGTTTAAAACAGAATAATTGTAACTGTCTAATTCAGTGGTTTACCAACCTGTGGGGTGCGCCCCCCTAGGGGGCGCGAGACTGTTGCAAGGGGGGCATGCAGCTGTTTCCAATATATCATTTTCGAATACAAACTAAAAAAGTCGAATAGGTATCAAAAAATTTTTATGTATATTTTTACATAATATTGTATATTATTTTGTAGCCTATTAAATAAATTATAATATCAGTTGAGTATTTATGAAATTAGATTGTTAGGAAAATTAAGGGGGCGCAACAATTCTTTTTTTTTAAAGGGGGACGCAGGTACAAAAAGGTTGGAAACCACTGGTCTAATTGCATAGATAAAATACTTTTGAAATACGAATCTAATCTTATAAATATTCTATTACACCATAGTCATTTAATTATCTTTCTTATATAAGCGTGTTATTTTTTTAATGTGATGAGAAAAATTCATAACATGTTGTTCTAAAGCATTATTTATAGCATATAGTTAGCTGGGAGCTGTCTATTATTTCTGTTGTTATGATAGCAACAGGTGTTGCTGGTAATAGTTTGAGGAAAACATTAATAACAGTTACAGGACTAACAAATTCAAAGGCTATTTTTTTGTAGGTTGCTTGGCTGCGTGTGGACACTCAAACAATTCTTACCATACATAGTCATGTAATAACTAAAAATCATCGCATAGGGGTAACGCACAGCGAACACCGTACGTGGTATTTGCATATCAGAGAAGTACGAGAATCCGATCGAGGATGGTACATGTGTCAAATTAATACGGATCCAATGAAGAGCCAAGTAGGATATCTGGATATTGTTGGTGAGTACAAATGCTATTGAATATTAAATAACATAATTTGCTTTGATTATATATACCTTTCATGTAATAACGTTTATGTGTAATTAGTTTATATCTTCCTTTATTGGTGTTTCTTATTAAAAAACCTTTGAAACATATCTATTGGATTAATAAGATTTTAACCAAAAAATATGTGTAACAATAAAAGAAAATTAGAAAAAATTAAGCCGGCCCAATTAAACGATAACTACACTTAATGGAAACGGATTCAGAACGTGCAAGAGCGTTCTACGTAATTCCTTAGTTCAAGTTTAAGGTGATCTAAGGTAAATTGTATACAAATCCATGCTAGAGTAGGTTGGTTTGCCGCGAGGGGACTCTCGAGACGCGTAATGAATAGCAAGTGCTCGCAGTCTTGGAGCTTGGATTGTTTCGTTCACGCTCTTAGCCTTCCTTCTATTTGGATATGTTGCAGGATTCACTCAACAACCATCTACATTGGAAGAGTTCCCGAGCGACTTGTAATTCTATAGAATAATCCCTTCTACAATCTCACTCGTAACATAACATTTTTCGGCTTTTCTTTATGCACATTTCGTAGCAGAAAACGGCGAAATCCTGCGCTGCCCAAATAGCGTTATATAAAAAAAATCTATGCCGCTTTTAAGGAATTTTTACGATATCGTCTTACAATAGCACGAATCCCCTTTCTGGAAGATTATCATAAAAGTAATTTCTTTTAGTTTCAAAACGCTGTTTAAACCATAACATTTTTACGCTATTCAAAATAGTATTTTAAATTGAGAAACACTTAGGGTAATGATATAAAAATAACATTTTTCTATATTGAGCTAATAACATCGTTCATATTATACAACGTCAAATCAAATTACAATTAATTTTTAAATCTTGTAATTCTTGTACTAAGAAGGTGACTTTACCTGCAGTATTTACAAGTTATGCATTATATCTTCTATGGTCAATAAGGAAAAGTTGACCAAGTGTCGCTTTAGCAGCTTTTAATGTTTGTGATCGGTTTCGTTATTCTCTAGAATTTTTAATTTTTTGCTAGTTTCGTTTATCTCATATAGCAAATATTCCAACATATTAGTTATCTGTTTTGTAAATTGCAAATTATAAAAATATTAGATACCTCAGCGAAAAAATTGCGCTGGGCGAATTGTTTGTGGATCATTAATGTTCTATTTTCGCCATATGCGGCGAATCAAAAGTTTAAGATTCTGAAGTGATAAAAACATTATTATTTACTTTTTTGGTCGTCTACTTAACTTTTTAATTTTGTATCTTATTTAGTTTGGAATAGTTGGTAATTACTTACATCATTACTAGTTCATAAATCTGCCGAACAAAAATAGATTTTTAAAAATCACTTAACCAGTGATAAAAAAATTAATAAACTGAGATATGTGAACATCTATAAAAAAATATTGATAATAGCTACTTTAAAAGTACTTACTTACGCTAGATAAAAATATTTCTTGGTTTTGAATTACCTAGTACGGTATTTTGATTCAATTTTAGGAATTCGAAGTTATTAGAATAAAAAAATTTATTGAAGGGCTAAAATAAAAACAAACATACCTGGGTCTATTTAAATTTTTAGGGGAGTGCGTTTTTATGTAATAATATTGTAATAATCACGATTTCACCGACTAACACTACATTTGTCAAGTAAAAAATAAACACAAGAACGTATTTTTACTTACAGTTGGAATAAAACGTATATAAGTGCATCTTGGCATAACGCAATTTCATAAAAAGTGTAACGGACGACTTATCCTTACGATTTTATTAAAATTGACGCCCAATGGCGTTAATTATAACGGGACGGATGTTGAATTTGACGAAGGCTTCAATGACGTTGTAACCTATATTTAACCCTAATTCTAACAAAAATATATTTGCCTATTGTGTCGTTTCCTTATTTTTTTACATAAAATTTTCTCTCTGAACTTGTCCTTGCCTTTTTTATGCTTTTTGAAAATGAATTGGAACAGAAAAAATATAAAAAATCATATTTTTGGACAAAATATTAAAAGTAATAGTTTTGCAAACGCATGCGTAAACTTTATATGTCACCATTTTTTAACAATAATAATAATTTTTGATAATAGGACATTGTATGTCAAAGACGGCAAGAAAGCAATTTCGACGGGTATGAAGTTAACGGTCATAGTTAAGCGATGGCTTATATGACATTATCCAAAATTGTTTTCCGTCAATGGTGCAGCGGTACTTTTAGAGCAACCTAACACATTTGCACGTTACTATTTTCCTGGCTAATTCACAGCATATTGCTTCGTAAAATTGTATAGTTTAGTCAACAGATTGCTAACTGTCAATATGACCGAAATACTAGCCGGGTTAGCCGGACGAAAAAAATCTTGTGTGGAAAGTTGCAAAGTGCACTGGCATGGCAATATCTATGTTGCAAACGGCTACTTTCCTTCTGCTTCATATTCATCGAAAAGTCCACTTCTCAAATGGGTCGTGTAAGAAATATATTATCGAAATATTTTTTGAACTAAATTACAAAATTTCAATCTCAAATAACTACGAACAATACCAATGTCACTTATCTTTTTTTATTTTATCCTCTTCAAAAGATTTAATTACAGAGTACCATTAATTAACATTATAATAAAAAAAAATTGCGTTAACATTTTATTTGAATTTTAACATGATAATTTTTTACATAATATCAATATTAATAATAGAATTAAAGATATTTAAAATAACTTTTGATTATACCAACAAGCAATAATTTTAAGGCTTACAGAATAATTAATGAGTTGAATGTGCAAATAAGCCCCCATTATTGTGTCTAACAGTATGAAAATATTAAAAGTTTCCATCAGAAAATATTCTGCGGCACGAGCATCAATGTATTGTTTGTAGGGTGCCGTAAAAGCCACGTTTGTTTCAGTTACGTTGTAATCGCAATATGTGGCGATAATTTATTACCATTTTTGTATTAGACATTAAATCGATTTAATATTTAACCAAAGTTACATTTTAATTTAAAAGAGTAATAAATGGTTGTTCATTTGTAATCCAAGCAATATTAGCAGTTACTTCATACCGAGTTTTGCAGAGAAAGAATAAATATATTTTGTTTGTGTTTTAACTTTATTTTCCTTTTAATTCATTTACCATCGCACATATATGAACCCATAGAGCGAGAAAAATGTATAGAACCGTATAATATTATTACACAAATACTGAAATTACTTTTAATTTATTCTTTACGTTTTTTGTTTAATCAAAATTTTATATAAATCTTTTTAATAATTTAATGTATGCTTGCGATTATTTCAACAAAAATCCTTTTATAAAATATTTACCATTTGCAGTAGTTCCTGTTTAAACGGAAGTAACCGAATATTAATTTAAGCGCTAAAAGTAGTAGAGCTTTGTAAGCATTTTTGTTGAATAAATATTGATCTGTATTTTACATTAAAAAATTTTATACGTTGTTTTTGTATCAAAATTTTGCTACGTCTATTTAATTTAATGAAATATTAGGAATTTGTTCTTTAATTAAGCTGAGTTTTGCTTTTACAGCTAATTTGAAATGAAAAGGTACTGTTCTCAAAACATGACTTTTTACATACACACATACATATGTTATATTGCATTATAGATTTTCTAATTGCGATTTCATAAACACGAATTATTTACGCCAATTTCCTTTATTTCAATAAAAATTATAATTATTATTTGTCAAATAAATCAGAAGTTTATAATTAATAACCTATATAAATACAAAAAGTAAATATACAGATAGAGTCAGGATTCAAACGTGCTGTTTATTTTTTTTGTTAATTTACATAAATTAAAATAGCGTTACAAACATATTTGGATGTAGATTAAAATAACGAAACGTTGTTAGTACAAACAATAAATCTACGAATCTTCAATAACAATAATAATTTTCAATTGATTATAAAAAAATGATTAATATCGTGAATGAAACGAAAAAAAATTGTTTAAGGCCTGCAATCAAACAATAGGACTATTTACTAAATATAAAGAGGTAATTGGGAAGAGCTGTCATCACATGGATCAAGTGTTACAGACACGCAAAATAAAATAAGGCACGCAAGAAAAATAAGCTTAGCAACCTTACAATTAGCAACGCAAGACATGCTGAACTTCATTATACATTTAAAAAGTATTTATATACCAATTCCAGATAGTAATCTTTAATTAAGTTATATTTAGTTTTTTTTGTAAAAGGTCAGTATCTCTATAATCTACATTTAGCAATTTTTACATTTTAAATTACGAAGTAATAGGAGTAGTAGATATTTATTAAAAATTTCTCTGCTTTAAATAATGAAATGGATAGTTCTAACACGCTAAAAAAGTAATAAAAACAAACTTTATTATTTACCTAATTAATATAGGAGCATTACGGATATGCCATGAAACAGCTAAGAAAACAGAAAAGATTAATGTACAATACATTCCTTCGCCCGTTTATGTAAATGATCGGTATCATAGCCACTCAGTAAGCCAAGAACATCAGGTAATCTACTTCTCCAAAAGCCACTAAATTTGCTATATAATAGACGTCACCACACGCGCGGTTAGTTAGTTGGTCGCGTTACATTCTCCATCCTCCCATCCAATAACATGCAAATGTATGTAAAACAGCCATCAAATTACATAACACTGAACCATGGGAACGATTTAGCATTACTCCATGCTGCAGTCGGATACTGGGCAGCTTAGTGTCGGATTAATCCCATAAACTGATTTATATTTCGTCGGTCCCTTTCGAATATTGTAATGCAAATATGACTTCTATATTTTATTTACTAACATAATTGTGTAACTTTGTTTAGTACCTCCTGATATATTGGACTATCCGACAAGTACGGATATGGTAGTTCGAGAAGGATCCAATGTTAATTTACGCTGTGTCGCTAAAGGTTCGCCGGAACCCGTTATTGCTTGGCGAAGAGAAGGAGGCGAACCTATCAAGTTAATAACCGGTGAAGAAGGTAAATATTTGACGACAATCGCACATTTATTTAATACTGGAGCGAACGAAAAACATTTTGTTAGTTTTACTCACACTTACGTATATGATTTTATCGAATTGTATAACAATAATTTCAATTTAAAATAAGAAAAGTGCATTTAATATGTTATATAAGTATCAATATAAAAACCATTCCTTAATGTTTTCTTTATTATAGGTATTATTTTTACGAAACTCGAATTGAATAATGTAATTAACTTAAAACATCGACTACACTCTGATAATAGTTCATTTTTTTCTCTATGTGCTATGCAATTAACCTTTACCTACTGTTTACAAGTTCAACATAAACACATTTCACAAATTACTGATTATAAATCGGTAACAGTGTCAATTTGCAACCAATGAAAGTACTATTTTATAGTCAATCAATAACAGTTTTATACAATTTTGAGCGAATAAAAAACTTACTTTTTAAATTCTGTTTTTATATAATTTTAGAGCAGAATTGATATTCCAAATCATTGAACTATTTTATATCTAAACTAATTTTTTGATATTATTAAAATATTTAGTCAATATCAAAAAAATATTTAAAAATTAATATAAGAAATATATGCACATTTCAAAAGTGTTATCTTAATTTATTTTATGTGAGGGTACTGCCTTATTGATCCCATCTGATGAACTGCCGCTATATTATAAATAACTTATACCTAATTTAAAATATATGAAGAGATATTCAGGGGTTGTGTGCAAAAATTAAGCCGAATAAATATTAATCCATTCGCTTTTAGGGATCTCGCATAAGAAGGACGTGTAGCTCGTAGGAAGTTTGTGGATAACGTGTTCATTTTTTTTTCGAAAAAGGGGGCACATGGCAAATGTCAGGTAGAAGTAGCTTTTAAAAGAAAGGCACGCAGTTTTTAGATAAGAATGCAATTTTTGGATAACTCTGTTAGTATTTGGTTTTGTAATTAACATTCCCTTAACAAGGGTTATTTTGGCATTTACTTACTTGGGGTCAAGAGACACATGAGCAAAAATAAAACTACCGTTCCAAACGGGACTAATGCGTACCTTATTTACATGTCCGACCAAATTTTCGTATTCAGCTTTGGCTTCGGTCAGCATCGGACAAAAATAACACCTTCGGTCGCACCTTCGACTTCGTTTAAAAATCAACCGAAAACTTGGCTGAAGCTGAAGTTTTTTATCAGGCACCGAAAATACAGAAATTGTAGTAATGGGCGCGAGTTGTATGCCGAAGGAATAGGAAGCGAGTAGCAGGGTGATTTGTTTGACCGAAATAAATCCATAAAATTACAGAGTAGGGGAGAAGGGGGTCAATTGAACCAGTGGGCTTAAAAAATCGAAAAAATCAAAAAAATGAGTCGTCCTCCCAAAATTGGTTTTGAATATGCGACAGCTTGGTTTGCACAAAATTTCAAATCATTATGATAATTTAATCTTTCAATATCGAGTTTTCGTGTTTTTTAGTATGTCAAAGTTCAGCTTTCGACAAATTTTTTTATAATATTGTAATTTTCATTTTTAATGATAAAATTTTAATTGTTATGTTTTTATACATGCATATTATTTAAATTCTCTATGGATTCTTTGCAAAATAGGTCTTTTAATAATTTATTTTACACTAATTACTACAAAATTGTCATATGGGGTCAATTGAACCATCAATTTCGGGGGCGATTGAACCACTGTGAGCATCAGACTTGCGCGCGCATCTCGGCTTACAAATGAAAATATTCACAGGAATAAAAATGTAGCGTTTGTTGTTGTAATGTTCAATCAACAGAAAATTTAGTTTCCAGCCAAAATAATTTTCAGCTGAACGTATTGTCTACAAATGATGGCAACAACGGTATTCTATACGACAAAACTAATCAAATACAAGAAGCTGTTATTCTTACTCCCTAACTAATACGTCCTTTACCTAAAGCTACACCTAGTCAAAATACTAGAAAGGGTCGTGTACGAGGCAAAACTGCAATATACACTGATACTCCTAAAAAATTAGAAATTGAAAGGAAAATCAGTGATATTAAAAGACCAAAAAAATTGAATTTAACTGAAAAGCCAAAGAAAGTTAAAAAAACTAACAAAAAAAATTAATTTTGTCGATAAAAGTTTGTGAAAGTGTTAATTATTATGATATATAATATAATAAGTTTCATCAAAAATAAGTAATATAAGGTTAAAGATTAAATAAATAATAATATCTTTATTGAAAATATTTGTTTTTATGTTAGGCACTGTTGGTTCAATTGACCCCGACTAATGGTTCAATTGCCCCCACGTGGGGGGCGATTGAACCATTCGACGCCGTTACACAATTGAAT
This sequence comes from Sinopyrophorus schimmeli, assembly GCA_036325965.1. Taxonomy (NCBI): domain Eukaryota; kingdom Metazoa; phylum Arthropoda; class Insecta; order Coleoptera; family Elateridae; genus Sinopyrophorus; species Sinopyrophorus schimmeli. The sequence goes on from JARFIZ010000001.1 coordinate 6,512,399, forward strand.
ATTTATTGGAAATTTTTATTATTTGTTGACTAATTCACATGTCGAAAATGATAATGGATAACATAAACTATTGTTCTATGAAAAAAAAATTATTATTTTGGTTTTATTCATCGAAAAAAAAATTCTTGAACATTTTTTGGTTCAATTGACCCCCTTCTCCCCTACTTCTTTTATTAGTACATAATACCAAATAATGTCTACGCAATTTCCCGAGATCGGAATGTGCCACTTTGAGCTCGAATGTGCACACTCGGTTTGAAGCACGATTGACGGTAATTTGGGCCAATAAATTAGACGAAACATTAGTTAAATCATTTTAATCGTTCCCTCTCGCTTGCACTTACGGGATTGTCGTATCTTTTCGCTCTATTCCACTATTGCTATGGGAAATAGGTTTCTCGAATATAAAATCAATGTTTACTAAATTAAATTAAAATCTTTGATTTGAAGAAGCCTAGGATAATTAAAAATACAAAGATGTGCGCATTCGAGCGAAAAGTGGCACATTCCGATCTCGGGAAAATGAAGCGCGCCGCTTCAGCTTCGACCAGAATTTGACCTTCGGTCGGACGCTACTTATTTATTAAGCGAATTATATGAAAGGCAAGTGAAACTCGTCTATTATTTGAAAAAATTACGTTTTAAATGTGTGGGTCGGTTGCTTTGTATTAGATTGAAGAGTGCTAGCTTTATCATCGCATTCTTAGCGAGTTCGTTTACGTATGGGGTTAATCTGAATTTGATTAGTCGTAGGAGTTTTCCAGGAGAGGATTCATTACTCATACAACATGATTAATATTTTAAAGTTCAAGAAGTGAACAATATTTTAATGTAAATGTAATGATTCTAATATAAATTAAACTACGTATAATAAATATGTGAAACATTTTTTTAAAGCAACCTAGAAAGTATGCGTTCAATTCTCAAAATTGTGATATTTCTGAATACGTCCACATTTGTTTTATAAAGTAACTAGATTATATGTACATATTTTCTTTGTGCACAAAAATAATTAGAATCAATATTTTTTTCACAGTAGTAAATACATAATTAAATAAAATACATTTTACGACAACCGTAATATTTTGGGCTACTAAAAAACACGTGTTGATACAATATTAAGAATTTATAGTAACGTCCTCAGATTTGTCATCAAATAACAGATACATTTACTTAATATTTGATTAATAATCTTTTAATATAGCTGATCTAGACTATAAATTTAATTAAAGTAAAATTATTAAGGTACATATTGTCTATATTGACTGTGTTTAGTCAGTAATTAATTGATAAACTATTAGATGATTGTACCAATTAGTATACCTACTTACACAGTTTTAAGAAACATTATATTTCTGTGATTTTATTGGAACAACCCACAGCGTGTGTTTTTAAGATCCTGTTTATACAGTTTTTAGAAGAACTAAAGGGGATGTATCAACATTATCAATTATAAAAGATACTGAATCTGTAGGTATTTATTAAAGGGAAATCGGTGATCGTATTATCTCCTTTACAAATCAATTTTTCACTAAAGCAGGATGTTTTATTATTCATATTAAAATTAACTCAAATTAATACACTGGTTTTATTATAATTAAAAGAAGCTATCCAACAAATGGGACGCACCGGAGCACGTGAATGCAATTTTAAAAGTAAATTAATTTTTTAACATTTACTCTACTCTCTACGAGGTTTTTTGATTTAACAAAAAATGAAAAATGATAGTAACGGAGAGCCGAATGCGGGCTTTGCGCATACCCGAACAAATACCTACTTATGTTAGAACCACCATGAAGCTATAAGTTTTTTCCCACTGAATATAAAATTTAAAGATTTTTATTAAACGTAATGAAGTCACAATTATATTAGTCACACAAGATTATAAATTACATTAAAATAAAAATTTATGAAAATATTGTATTTTTGTATATGTAGAAGCTTCTTAATTCTTTCATATGTGCACTTTGAATAAAAAAAAACTTTTATAGCTCCTATTTCTTTCTTTTGATACAGCAATTGCGTTTACCCACAAAGAAATGTGTTACTTTACCTGCAAACTTCCAATAGTACCTATCGTAGTTCTCTTGTATTTATACTATCGCAGTATGTTTACAAACTATAAAATTATTACAGAACTCTGAGCTTTTTAATAGAAAGATAGGTTTCAATTTTTGAATTTCAATAACAAATAGGGGAGAAGGGGGTCAATTGAACCAAGAAATGTTAAAGAATTTTTTTTTCGATGAATAAAAAATTAAAATAATAATTTTTTTTTTCATGGAACAATAGTTTATTTTATTCATTATCATTTTCGACATGTGAATTAGTCAACAAATAATACAAATTTCTAATAAATATACAATTGTGCAACGGCGTCGAATGGTTCAATCGTCCCCCACGTGGGGGCAATTGAACCATTAGTCGGGGTCAATTGAACCAACAGTGCCTAACATAAAAACAAATATTTCCAATAAAGATATCATTATTTATTTAATCTTTAACCTTATGTTACTTATTTTTGATGAAACTTATTATATTATATATCAGGGGTCGGCAACCTTTTTTGGACGGCGAGCCATTTTCAAAGTAAATTTTTTTATGCGGGCCGCACATTCAAATGTAATTTAAATAGTGCTTTTATATCATATACGAGTATAAATAATATTAAAAATAAATATAGAAAAAAATTATTTTTTATTTACATGCTATAACAATAATGTCAGAGAACAAAAATTGGTGCTTTGGCGGGCCGCACAAAAAGTTGCAAGGGGCCGCATGCGGCCCGCGGCCCCAGGTTGCCGACCCCTGTTATATATCATAATAATCAACACTTTCACAAACTTTTATCAACATAATTATTTTTTTTAACTTTCTTTGGCTTTTCAGTTAAATTCATTTTTTTTGGTCTTTTAATATCACTGATTTTCCTTTCAATTTCTAATTTTTCAGGAGTATCAGTGTATATCGCAGTTTTGCCTCGTACACGGCCCTTTCTAGTATTTTGACTAGGTGTAGCTTTGGATAAAGGACGTATTAGTGAGGAAGTAAGAATAACAGCTTCTTGTATTTGATTAGTTTTGTCGTGTAGAATACCGTTTGGAGACAATTTGGAGACAATACGTTCAGCTGAAAATTATTTTGGCTGGAAACTAAATTTTCTGTTGATTGAACATTACAACAACAAACGCTACATTTTTATTCTTGTGAATATTTTCATTTGTAAGCCAAGATGCGCGCGCGAGTGTGATGCTCACAGTGGTTCAATCGCCCCCGAAATTGATGGTTCAATTGACCCCATATGACGATTTTGTAGTAATTAGTGTAAAATAAATTATTAAAAGAACTATTTTGCAAAGAATCGATAGAAAATTTAAATAATATGCATGTATAAAGACATAACAATTAAAATTTTGTCATTAACACTAGATTTACGGGAGTTGACTATATACCTATTTTTACTGAAGTGAGCCAATTTGACTCATACAACAAAATTGAAGTTTTTTGCAAAAAAAGAGTTTCAACTAAATTGAAATAAAAGATTTATTATTAAAAACTTCATTGAAAACATTTTTTACATATAAACTCTGTTTTTGAAATACATTTTCCGCAAACAGAAATAATCCTCGCTTTCTTTTGCTAGAGGTATATAGCAATAAAATTTTAAATGAGTCAAATTGGCTCAGTCCGTAAATCAAGTGTTAAAAATGAAAATTACAATATTATAAAAAAATTAGTCGAGAGCTGAAAAACAACTTTGACATACTAAAAAACACGAAAACTCGATATTGAAAGATTAAATTATCATAATGATTTGAAATTTTGTGCAAATCAAGCTGTCGCATATTCGAAACCAATTTTGAGAGGACGACTCATTTTTTTGATTTTTTCGATTTTTTAAGCCCACTGGTTCAATTGCCCCGTGGTTTAATTGACCCCCTTCACCCCTACTATAAACAAGTATGTATATATAAAGCCGAGCTGACATTTGCAAGATTTTGTGTTGTGCTCGTTTGCCGACTAATCTACGTAAATATAAATGAGTTTTTTACGTAACAATACGTCCACATTTCCATAAAGTAGTAAACGCACTAAGAATTTATTAAGTTTGTTTCAACAAAAGTTCAGAACCGTTCAGAACTTTATTGAGTTTGCGCAAAACGATTTTACCGTTCCAACAAGTCGATTTAAGAATTTAGAACAGATAGTGCAATATTTTAAGAGCAACTGAATTGCGTTTCGAACGGATTCGAACCGTTCAAAAAGTATCAAGATTTTACAACAATTTTCATTATAATCAGTTTAACGTGTTATCTAACCTCACTTAAATATTTTATTTGTTAGTAATGGAAAAAAATAATGATTTTTCTGATTTGTCAGATTTTCAAGCAAAAGTGGCGATGATAAAGAAGTTTTATATGACGTTATTGTTGAAATAAGACAAAATAAAAATTATTTTTATTTGTAATTTGTTTTATTTCCGTCGCATTCATTTACCATAACTTTTATATATTTTTTGAGTTTAAATATATTTATATGGTAATATAACAGAAAAGACAATGTTTTGATTTCGTGATTTTACAGGTAAGGATAAACAATCAAATTCAAAAAGATTCGAAATCGTTCCTGCACTAGTTACAAGGTTTCAGAACTATACGTTCGCGCATGGATCTAAGCAGTTCTGAATTAGAAATGTTTCAATATCTAATGGCACGTGAGTTTAGCGCGAATTGCGCGAAGGAGGAGCCTAAATTCTACGGAAGGGCAACTTTGGTCGGGCAGTATTGTACGTTGTAACAACTTCAAACGATTTACGCCGTTTGCGCATTGAATAGCATCAAAGGTCGAGTGCCAGGAGATATTAATCGTACCCTACTTAAAATTGTATGTTGGAACAAACCTATTGACAAATTTAACGCACAACACTAATTTTTATAAGCGTGTTCCCAGCTATAGAGTTAAAAAAATAATAAAAAAAAATATTTTTTTTTAACAAAAACTACTAATTTACCAGAATTTTATATATTTTCAAAGAATACTTTTTCTACCATGTTAAGTACAAAAGTGGTCTGACTTTTTTGACCAAAATGAGTGGTGAGTGGAGATACTAAATTATTTATTTTTCATTATTTTTTACTTAATTATTAAGCCATTTAAATAATATGGTTGATACCATATTTTTGCTTATTATGGTAGTATTGGCCAGAATGGAACTCCAGAGTTTCGCCGTACACAGTTTGAAAAATTTGTTAAATAGACAAATGACGAATTCAAATTATGCTGTCAAAATCACCTGAAGTGATACTCACAACCAAAACCATAAACTGTCTGCCAGTAAAAAATAATAACATAGTTGTATCCAGAAATTTAGACCGATGTCTTACGTGTAAGAAACTGATTCAAGTCAAGATAAACAATTAAATTTGAAATACTGTGAAACGTATTTCTTGGTATAATATAATATAATAAAATATTAATTTACAAGGAAATGTTAGAAAAATTTCTAATTTTTGACATATAACTGTGGTCATGCGCCACACCAATACGAATAAAAACATGACAACAATAACACTCTAAAACACTTCATAGACTAATGGAGACGTCTTGTTTCTACATCAATCAAATTATACAAGATAAACTCGATATTCCTTGTGTAATAGATGAAATTAAAAGATTCGTAATAAAATATAACTAAAAGCTAAATGCACACTAGAATAAACTGATCAATCATCCATATAATCATTGAAGAATACATGATCTCGAGACGTGTTAAGCTAGTCACCATAATATCTCTAAGGAAGTATCGCAAATAGAATATTCTTCTTAACACTGCCTTTTCTATCATCTTAATATTTGTTTAGTAGAGTAGATGGCAAATAAACCTTGACACAAAAAATCACAAAAAATTCTATGATGTTAATTAATATTCAGAAAATTGCACGAATCATTTTTAATGTTACAGAAAATATCTGTTGACATTTGTACAGTTTTTTTTATAGTATCGTTTTTTCATCAGAAAATTCCATACAATATTTATATCTGATTGACAACAAATAAAAGCACTCCCTCCTATGTGAACAAAGCGTTCTAAATCTGTTCGTCAACATGTTCGCTATTGGTAACTCGAGTGCATACAGCTTTGCTTAATCGATTAAAACCACACATTCATTGTCCAGTGCAATAGCGAACAAAAAGCGTTATATCGTTTTAGCGAAATAAACAGCCCCTAGTGGCCATCGATTCTCTTGCATTATAGGTGTAAATGATTAAATTGTGTTAACTTATCTGAACAATCAAATGTGGATGAGCAATAATTTTAATACGCTATTTCAGTGCCCAGCATCGACGGACCTATTTTAAATATAACGCGGGTGAGCAGACAGCAAATGGGCCCTTATTTGTGTATCGCCTCCAATGGTGTGCCACCCTCTGTTAGCAAACGTATTATGCTTATAGTACATTGTAAGACCTCTTTATCAACGTTGGCAGACACAATTTAATAAAAGTCCCTGTTGTAGTTTCGCCGATGATCTGGATACAAAACCAGCTCGTAGGTGCTTACGAAGGCCAACAAATCATTCTTGAGTGCCATTCTGAAGCTTTTCCTAAGTCAATTAATTACTGGACAAGAGACAAGGGAGAAATCGTTCCTCAAAGTAATGCATTCCTTACAATTTCGTTTCAATGTTTACATTCTTTACGTTTAATTTTACCTTTACTATAACTAAATCATTTCACTAATAGATACCATTACGTGTGCATTATAGGTGGAAAATATGAACCAATGATTCTGGAAAATTCCTATAAGGTACACATGAAGTTAACCATTAGGTCGGTAAGCACGGCGGACTATGGAACTTACAAATGCGTATCCAAAAATTCTTTAGGAGACACAGACGGAACCATTAAACTTTACCGTAAGTTGATTACATTTATACTAATTAGTTTGAAATAGGAATCTATAAACGTAGTAAAGTTGTGTAGCTTATAACTTAAAAGAAACTTTTATAAAAGCTTTGACCGTTCAAACGAGCAATTTAATAAATCGCTTCGATGGTCTTAGCAAAATACTGAACTAAATAACTTCCTTTTAGAGAATTCTATATTTCAAATATTCTGTTGAAATATTTCTCAAAATGTATCTTTGTAGCATTATAATATTCGAATACAGTGCAATTGCTTATGTTAAAATATATACACTAATGAGAGACATCGTATCCCTAATAGTTACATACGTACATCTTACTATCTTGATTTATTGTGTTTATTTTTGAAGTAATTACGCTGTATAAAAACTACTTTGTTAATAAACATTACCCCCTCTATGCGAAAATACTTGTCACATTTGATTTTTTTTATTAAAATTATTGCAAATCTTAATCTGATTCGGTAATTTAGCCTGTTTTAATCAACTGCTAAAATAGCAAAATTTATACACGTTTTACTTTCTAAAATAATGACTGTAATTTTGGGAATAAATTAAGATTTTTTGGATGTATCCTCCATCATTGTATTAAGTCATTAGTATTGTCCAAAATTAGCAAAATATCACGTGCAATAAGTAAAAAGCGAGAATTGGGATATTTTTTCCGAAATATTCCGCATATAAATTCCAGCTAATATATAACATATCCACATACGCGCTGTTTTGCCCGCTTTAGGCGACCTACCCACTTTATGCCACGTTCCTCTATATTATAGAAAAGTTTTATTAAGACGAAAATTTTTGCAAAAAATACTAAAATAACACATCAGTGAATTTCAATATCTAGGAATTTAGGTAGCAACCTAATAATCAACAACGAAATTGTTTTTTTCCAAAATCAGAATTTATAAAAAAAATGAGTAGTAGATATAAATTGTAGAAAAATTCCGAATGTGTCTGTTAAACAAAATATTTAGATACGACATAAAAAGCTAATTTGATTTTAATATAATTTGTCTAGAAATGTTATGACCAATTTTTTTTATTTCAAGCAATTTATATTCAGTCTTTTGTTTATGACATTGTCTGTTGTAATAATATTTTCAAATTAAAGAAAAACATTGCGCACAATGAAATCAATATTTTGAACAAAATAATACAATACGCAGTATAATGTTTCAGGAAAAACATAGTCATAAACATAAAAAAAAATGTAACAAATGTGGTGTATATTTTGCTGACATTTCAAAGGTTTTTTTCTACGAAAAGATCTTATTAGACCGACACCAACATTTTCTCGTCGTAAAAAATAATTATATATAATCAAACAAATCTAAAAAGTATCTTCTGGAAAGTTTTCAAGAATATTAAGGCATATTAATTATAGCACGTGGTATTTATAACGCATTCCAGAGTAAACGTTTGCCATGTTATTGTAAAAAATTTTTAATATCTTCAGCGGTAAAATCGTGATACCAAAATAATGCATTCTTGATGATGTAATGTAGTAACACTCCAACAACTTTTATAAAGCTACACCGCACCGTGTACGCCACCGAACAATAAGCTCGCCGGATTAAAAGTTTTGAAAAGTTTTCGCAGTTTTAGTCGATCACGTTTGTCACATAAATCTAACGTTCTATTTGAAAATAAAGATATTGTTAATGCTAGGTGAAAACTAAATCTTCGTAGCAGTCAATCAAATCAGTAGGTATTCGTAATGCTAAATTCCATTGTCAACATAACTGCCTTTCATAAATAAGTTGCGAAAGTTTCGTATCGCATTTATTACAAAAGTGCTTTCTTAAATATTAATTTAAAGCTAACGTTTTATCAGGTTTGGACAAAAAATATTGGAACAAACGTAATTGAGAAAGTTCCGTTTCCGATATTATGAAAGAAGAATCCGAAATTAAGTCTTAAAAAATATTATAGTTTTAGTCCGAAGTTGGCTATCTCTAAACTTAAACAAAAAAATTATAAAAAATGTTGATTATTAATTTAACGCTCGCACTTAGGAACTGATTTTAGTTAGAAATTAAGAAAAAAATATCTTTCAATTATATTTATTGGATACACTGTTAAAAATTTTTATTGTAATTTTACTAAAACATGCTTATGAAGCTTTTGCAAAGGAATTTTTCAATAATAAATCTGGTATTGTAATTTTACAAAACATTTTTACTGTAAGTAATTGTTTTGGAAAATTATAAAATATAAGTAGGTATACACTGTTAAAAATTTTTATTGTAATTTTACTATACAATTTATCCCAACTTACTTTGGGAATATTATAAAATTTGCCGAAGAGTAACAGTAAATAACAAAAATACGATTTCCACATTAAAATATTTGTATTTTAAGATGATATTAATTATCAAATATAGTGATTACACTCAGCCTTTCATAAGACTGAATACAAATGTGTTGTGAACGCCATCTACGAGTGACAGTTCGCAGTTGATTTAAAATTTTGAAGACTTCTTGTGTCACTATGGCTCATTTCCGCCGGAAACGCTCCTAGGGCCATGGGGCTATCGACTGATACTTATAACAACAGGATTGATTCAGTGAAAGGTTTTGTGGTTCCCTAGTCAGATTGACTGGCAGAAGTCAAATCGAAAACTGTTATAATAAAAAAGGCTACAAAGAAAAGTAAATAAAGGTGTTTAAGACTTAATTCTGCGATAACCCTTTTATATGAAGACGTGGTGGATGTAAGTGGCGACTTATATTCAGTGGTCATCTCGCGGTTGTGTGTTTAAGTATCGCTGGTGGGGTGGTGCCTAGTTTCTCCCTTACTACGGCAAGAAGTCACGCTACAATGAATAAGAATAAATTATTGCAATTTTACAAAATAGCAATATTCAAAAATAAATTTAGAAGAGACGTAAACAAATATGATTTGCAAATTTAAAGCTATTTTCTTGTAATTTTAATTACAATATTGTTTTGTGATTGAACCAATAATTGAAATGAATCAAACACAAGCATTTGTAGTTAAACACCATCCCTTTTTTTGTAAAACTTTTACATATAATTCATTGTGAAACTACAACCTGCATGTTATTTTTACAAAGAATTAGTAAAATTACAACTCATTTCTGTAATTCTACACATCTGTGTTGTAAAATATTGTAATTATAGAAATATACACCCATACCTCGCTATACAGCCGCTCTTTATACGGCATTTCGCTATAACGGCCCTCCTCAATTAAGGCACGTTTTCGATTTACGGACTAAAATGTTTCGCTATAACGGCAAAAAAAACTTTTTTTTGATGACGACATATCTACATGTTGCCAATGTTGCGCATGAATTTGTATTAGAATAATTGATTCCTTATACGGCTTTTCGCTTTGCGGCCAAGTTTCGTGCAACATATCTAGGCCGTAAAGCGAGGTATGGGTGTATTTAACAATTTGCCTACCTATATTACATGTAAAAAAACGATTTCCCAATTACGTGGTGTGCATCTCCGAGGAAAAAAGGACATGTGTAAATGGAAGCGCAAAAAGGTTTACAAAAATATAATTTCATGTATTAATACATTTTTGCTATTTAATGCTGAAAGAAAGTATGGAGATGCCAAAATTAGATTTTTTTTAAGACAAGTGGAGTGACTTAAAGTTTTAAAACCACTGAGAATGAAAATAAAATGTCTACTCTTATTGTTAGTATTAATGTTTTCCCGTTTTTAAGTGGTTATTTTTATATTACAAAATAATGATAAGGTTTTGATACAACTTTTTTTGTAACACAGCCATTCCCAAACCATCGCCTTCCTATAAATCGAAAGGACCTCCTCGTAAGGGTAAGTTTCATGTTTATTTTAAAGATTATTGCAAACGTGTAAAAGAGCTAAATGCTTCAACTGTTGATTAATTATATCGTGTCGTAAGTAATAAATTACATTTTATTCATCTGCACGATGTTCTTCGCAATCATCTTCGAGTTATTAATTATTATATGATATAAATCAGAGTTTTGATAGAATACTTGTAAACACGAGATCTGCTAATAATATTTAGAAATGTGTAATTCTGGAAAGAGTAAAAGATAATATATTCAATGTGCACAATGTCGTTTTAAGTTTGTTCGTTGTCTTTATTCCACTGAAGATTTCCAAAGTTCGCACGTCATGATTAATTTTCCCATGATCTGCATGGCGCAGGCTGTCACGATTAACAGGACGGTTATACACTTCTGAGTTGCTATAAGGAATTTTAGTTAGAAATGTCATGTTAACATGCAACAATTTAATTCATTTCATTTGCAAATTGTTATTATTTGGAGGCTAACCGTTTATACATAATGTACTAATTTATTTTTCTTATTATAGGAAAATATCTGAAGAAAATTAATGACGTACCCACTGATGACATATCAAAAATTGAGGGTAAGTTCGAACTATACATTTAACATTAAGTTAACAATTTACATAAAGGTCAAATCGTTAATCTTGTTTATAAACTTATTTGCCGTTTCATTTACAGTCTAAAAAATATACCATTTGATGAAAATTCCTAAACATACTTTTCAAACTGTCATTCAAGAAGAAGTACCTACTAACAAATTATGAAACTTTAATTAAACATCATTTTAGTTAATCCTGCATAATCCAGTAATAATTATTTAAATAAACTTTAACGAAATTTCTAATTTTAAAAACTTATATAAGTACTTCTTGTAAGATGAGAACCTTAAGCAAATTTACATTTCAGTCACGAACGCACTTAGTCCGAAGTTCAACAGCTTAGATTTTCTGTTTGAACGAAAGTTAATTTTGGTAATAGAAGAAGCAAATACGTTTTACACTTCGATTATAATTGTATTAAAAGTCAAAAATCGTTTTAAAATTACTATAAAAAAAATCTAAGACAGATTTAAAGAGTAATAATTAAAGTAATATCGATGCACTACAATTTACCTGATAGAGTCGAGATATAATTATATAAAATTCAAAAACGAATGGTCTACATTTAACACGCAATACTTTTTTTCGAGCTCGAAGTTGTTTTTGATGTAACGACGCCTATTGCAAGTAAGGCTAGCAATGTAAAATAGATTTGGACTCTTGATATACTGCAGTTAGATTTGAAAGGGTAGAACGTTGTAAAGACAAAGCGTTTTTCTGACTAAGCGGCTTTTTTTATTTTCATGCATTTGAATAGGCACCCTGCTACAAATGTATGTATGTGTGCAGTACACACTTTGCTTGCTTTTTAGAAGCAGTCAGTTTTGATTCAATATGTGCAAAAAGTATTCATTCAGATAAGTATTTCAGTGGGAAATATTTACACATATCGTTTTAAAAATGTTAATTTTTTAATTTCAATATTTCCAATACGGCAAAACTAACACTAAGGATTTTTTATAAAGGTACATAATATTGATAAAAATGTTTATAATTTATATTCTATACCTATTAATGTAATATAAGGGACAAATTACTTTGTGGATCTAAAGGTAAGGTAACGTTTAATATTCATCTAAAAATATACCCTTATTAATTTTGACGTTGAACGAAGATAAAAAGGTTTGTTTTTTTTATGTGGGAATACTTTTTCTTAAATACTGAAATATTTTTTCCCACTCTCTTATGCATTATATTATTTTTAGATTTCTTTAATAAACCTATAAGATATCTTCTTTCTTTTTATTAAAATTCAAATTTAAAATATGATCAGGGGTAAATACCTATTAATTAAAGGTATTATAATATTACTAATGAAGTTAACTATTATATATCTGTAGAAATCAAACTTGGCGTGGTAATTGAAATCTATTTTATTTTAAATTTTCTTTTCTGACATTAACATACTTCCTGGGAATTTTATATGCTACTTTACTGAGGCCAGAAAAAAACTTTTTTTAAAGATAACAAACGTGGTAACTACTGTGTTTATAAACATTTTTTACCTTCGGGAAAACTATGAACGCATTACTTTTGATTCAAAAGTTTTTAGTCTATTATTAATATAAAGAACAAAAGAGTTTTTGAACTTACGATTAATTCACTGCTTTCCAAATTTTTTTCAACTATGTTATTTACTTAAAATTTTAAGTTTTGATAAAGTTAACATATAGTAACGGGTTTGCTGAGATTTGAACTAGGGTTGTGAATATTGAAAGAGGGTCACTTATTTTAAGTAATAATAACTAATTTGATTTAATAACGAATTAACATTTAATAACTAAACTAGCCTAAATATTCGTTACTTGCTTGACTACTTTATTCATACACTTAACTAATTTATTTACGCATTTAACTAATTTATTTACACACTATTTATTTATTTCCACTGTTGCTGGCATTGACCTCAAAAATTTAAACATACCTGTAAGCATTCCAATTCGGTGTCTCTTTCGGAGAATTTCCACGGTCGAGCCCCTTACCGAGACCAGTGAGTTTCCCACCGAATCTCACCCTTTGGCGCCTTCGATTTACATTACATATATGTGTCTCGAAGAAGAAGCTTGTATAAAATAATCTATATCAATACCTATCGTTATTTAAATATCTTAAACCAAAAGCACATTTTATTCTAATTTTTTACGAAAAAATTTTAGTAGATAGGATCATACCTGAACTTCTTCGTTAAGTACTCTAGTAACAAAATATAAATCCAACAAGTCAAATAAATATTACGTTAAAAATGACTATTCTAATAGCATTCTGTCTAACGATTGATAATTAAGAACTCTTAAGCTTTTAATGAGATAATTAAATTGCTGACTCCAATATAATTAAGACGTAGTAAAAACAACTCGATGTCTAACATCGTCTTCAATATAAAGAAAATAATATCATTAGAAAATGTTGACAGTAATTTATACAGCACTTACTAATAAATCGACGTGTTATTACAATAATATGATTTTTTATGACTTGTATAAAACAAGAAGAATTTTAGTGCCAATAAATTTTTCCATTATAGTGGTAAAATGGGTTAAAGACATTCTGTTTCAGAAACAGAGGATCAACCTGATTCCCTGCTGTTGGAAGATGAATACTCGAACGCCGTCAAGTATGCGACAAGTGAACTGATCTTCATGTTTGTTTTGATCGTATTGCCTCTTATTATGCAATAATTTTACCCTGTGCTGTGTTGTGTACATACACTGTAAAACTATTAATACGCGTAAGGATTCAATGAAGATCCGTATCCTAAAACTATTTTTATATGCTTCCTTTGAAAACAGGGCAGTTGTGTCATTGTTAGTTTGTTTTAACTGCAGCAATTTATTTTGGAAAGTATGGCATACATTATCAGCATCTGAATCAAATTTTAATTTTTGTATAGCGTAATAGTCAACTTGAATTATTTAGAAAATTTTATTATGTGAAGACGAAAACGTTTTGTACATTGTAATTAAAAATATTTTGTATTAATCCCAGGCATTAAAATAAGGATACAAGAATTTTATTTTTTTAGGCTGTCTATAAAATTTGAATTATTGGATTTGGTACGCCACTGGATTAAATTGTAATACATATGTCGTTTCAAACACAATATAACAAAGTGTTTTGATGGTTTGTTTTTATAGAATTTCGATAATATTTTTAACAGTAATAAAAATTTATTGAATTATTTAAATTTCCAAATTTTTAACCCATAATAAGTTCTTCAGTTAAAGCAAACCAGTCCTTGATTAATATTGCAAGTTACTAATTAACATTTAATATACAAACCCAAATAATTTTGTATAGTATGAGTGTGATTTACCGAGATATTCCTAATTTAGTATTACATATGTCGAATTAATAGTAAGTATAATTCTTAGAAATGAATTTTATTTAAGTAGTGATATCCTTGTTATTTACTAGTGCCATCAAGGTATAAAACAGAGCACAACTGGTAGCAGAAATGCAATCATACTCTGATTATTACAAGATCTTCTATTTTTTTAATTATATTTTACTTGTTTGTTGTTTTTTATTAATTTTAAACTTTTATATTTAAATTTATAGACAGACTTTACTTTTCCGTTGCTAAATAAGAAAATAGATAGATTTATAATTTTGTCATATACACAAAACGTAAATAAATGGCAAAATTCATATATTGTTATCTACATACATTTTAAAAAAATAATTACATAATTGGAATAACATACAGGGGGTTGTTACACACATTAATTTAAGAAATGGCTAGAAAGGTATTCATAAATACTGTCGACGTACATATTTTATAATTTTAAGTATTGACTTTTGTATACCGAAACAAATCTTTCTATATAATAACTGATGAAACGAGGGTCAACTTTGTGGTTCTTCATTGGAAGACTTAATTTGAAAGATTCAGGTAAATATATTGGGGCAAATTGTAGGTCACTTTGGCACTTCAAAAGTTGCAAACTCAAGGTAGATTTCTTTCTTTAACGTTTATTGATAAATACTACAAAAATCATTTGTAAATAAAAACTTAAAATATATGTAGATGTGACATAAAGTGATGCTTTATACTTTTAAAGTTTTACGGAAATCAAATTAAGCACACCACTAGTATTATTTACGGAAATCAATGATTTCTTATTAATTCAGTAAATTGTTAATGCAAACAAAGATAATATATTAGTAAAAATATAGTTTCTGATGGGTAAGATCTGATCCTTAAAAATTAGATGTTCCGATTACAATTCAATGGATAAAGAATCAGGGATAAAAATTTATTACAATTTTGGAACAAGTGAAAAAGTAATTTATAAATAAATTTGTTAAAGTGGAAGTAAATTCAAAATATTTTTTTGCCTTCAGATTATTCACTAATAATTTAATATTAAATTGTGTGGTATTAAAAGTACGTGAAGCACAATTACACTTAACACAATTACATTCAATTCATTACTTTTATGATTATCGATTACTTGAATGGGTGGGGATCAGATTTATTTAATTAATATGAATATTACATTTTGAAACTTATCTCGTTTTTAGTCATAGTGGAAACTGTAATGACTAATACTACACCAAAAGTAAAAATATTGTAACTATTAAATAAATAAATTTGGTAACCCGTGATTTACTATTAAAGATATATTTCATTATATCAGAATTCCCAAAATTAAGAGACCAAATTTTAAGGGTAGATAAAGGATAAAATTCTAATACGAAAAGTCTTGTAACGTTTTCGCACCCCCCGCACATTTAGTGGGAGCATTAATAAAGCGACGTGCCAGGAGCTACTTTATTCTTACCGCTATAGCTTGCTTCTGATTGGCTCTCAAAAATAATTAATAACTCAGTATTGGTGTGTCAGATGTGAAAACGCTACAAGAATGTTTGTCTTAGAATTTTATCCCCTATCTACTTTAAAATTTGGTCCCCTACTTTCGGTACACTCTGTATAATACATGTTTTAAAAATACTTTTCCGATTTAAACTTACGTAGATACGTAGATATAAAACAGATGTTCATTATTGTTAACAATTTCTTATACTTTGAATTAAAATTTTTATTACACCTCCTTATTTGGGCACATTTTGTTTGTTATTTATTTAGCCGATCTATTAATATAAGAGATACATTAAATCTCATCAATAAACCGCGTACGTATCACAGCTATAATTACAATTGTTCCCAATATATTGTTTCAACTGATAGCAAATAATAATCAGACGCGAAATCCATTTATCATTGACTTAAAATCATTAGAAAAACATTATTAATTTTGATTATTCATTGTTTCAGATAATTGTAAAAATTTTGAGTGCTAGTCATAATGCTACACACATAAATTAAAAACAAAACGATGTTCATGAAAATGTAGCAATATATTTACCTATAAATATTCGATTTATAACTCACAGTTTAACTTGATGACTCCCTTGAGAATATATTTTATATTTACCGAATTCTGTTGATAGCCTATAAAAATAGTAATTTATATATTTTACATTATTCACTTTCCTTGGTAAAAACTGGCTGCAATAAGAGACACTTCGTTCTATTTCAAACTACAAGCCGAATTTTTCTATAAAGGCGATATTCAAATATTGATTTCCAAAGTCAGTTGCACTCGCGTTAAATCGAATACTATTAATTTCAGGCAAGAAAGCGTGTCGACCGACGCCGACGTCTATCATACTATACAGCAGAAGTGTGGGTATATTTTGTTAGATTACGAATTATATTTATTAAACCAAAGTTAACTAAAAACGTTTGCTTATTTTAGTAGCTATAAACGCCTAAATATGTACACTCAAACAAATTAAAAGTTTAGTTATATTTCGTGTGGGGTGAAACAAATCCTTCAGCCAATTGGAGAAATCGGATATTCGTTTTTAACTTATTGATTTAGAATTTCAATTAATTAGCTTTTTTAAAGCAGTGCTTTTTTGTATAGTATAAATAGCAGCATCCCAAATCTTTTATAAATCAATCAGTCAAATTACGTTGTTCAAAATACAAACATTTACGAATCACGTCTGTCTGTAAGTTTAAAATAAAACAGTTGGTATACAATTTATGTTTGCTAATAAATAATAACTAAGAAAACATTCCGTTGTAGACTTAGTTTTGTAAACGTAGTGTTCCTACATAGTATTATTGTAAAGATATGTCCAATGTTATGTTAATGTTGTGTACAAGAAAACGTGCTAGTCTTCTATGTTTTTTATTTATTTAATATGTTTTGATTTTGAATAGATGTTTTCCTTTAGCATCTAAAGTTGTACACAACGGTAGTTACTTAATTTTCATTAAATGTACTGAAGACTTAAACAATGCGTAACTTGTGTAGAATAATTTACCTAAATGAAATTATAGAAACGCTTCATGCCTTGTACGTTTAGAAAATTAAGGGTTAAGGATTAAACTATGTTTACTTGAAAATTAATAATCTACTATATAGATATAATGGTTCAACTTCCTTTAAGTATAATATAAGACGTACCATTATGTATTGCGAACTGCAAGAATACATAGTTTTTTACTCTTATTGTGGTTTTATTTAAATTTCAGGGCAGGAGTACGTGATTGGTATCGTATTCGTTTTAAAGGAAAACCATTTGGATTACCACTCTTTACACCGTAGTGGTGTAAAACCTTGATGAGTCGTCTGTTTCTTATTATTTCGCAGTATCTGTATTATCAAAGAGACTAATAAACCAATTTGTATGTAAAGGTAAGAAACGCTGGATAAATTTCATTAGCACTTCTAGAAATGTGGCAGTTAAAACTCTTGGCACGCGTATTCAGGAAAGATAACGATTTGGCAAAGGGAAAAACTGTATAATTTCATGTTTCATTTTATGTAGTCAACACGGAGCCAAATGATTTGGTTATACTGGTCGTTAAATAACATGTTTAAAATAGCAATTAAATAAAAATTATAATGTTAAATATAAATATAAATTTATATTTAACGTTATAATGCTTTATCAATAAATAACAGACATCACATATATTGTGAAAATTTAATACATATAATTACCCAATTCCATAAAATTAAAGTACTAAAACGATTAACGTTTTGAGAGCATCTTAAACAAGCTTCAAATTTTTTCTATCTAAACTTACAGCGTATTATAAATCGTATTATTTAAATGCAGAATATTACTTAAATGTCTTATTAATGCTAATAATGAAAACATTAGCTAAAGTGTTAATTCATTGTTATAGTTAGGTTCGTTTATTAGGTCATTTACAAAGTACAAAGAGTCCCATTGCGTCAAAGTTCAAGATACTTGATGTAGCAAACTTATGAAACGAGAAACAAGGTAGCGCACTAAAACCCTATAGACACACATCGTCAAATAAATTGATTTGAGTGCTAGCTTTTAGTGTCTATTTAGAATAGCAATTTTACTAATCAATATTTCCTAAGTTATTTGATCAGTAACACTCTGAACTTTAATTTCCTGGAAAATCTTCAGTTTTTCAAAATTAACTATCTCAATATTTGCCGAAAGCAAATTTTAAATTATTATTTTATTTATTTCAAGTTTTTCTTACTGATTTTTTGTTAATATACAATACATTGTCGTTTACCAACAACAACAAGACTAACAAAACTAGAATTTCTATAAACAACTTAAGATTGCGTGATTTTACGCCGTTTAACTTATATTGTCTTCGCAATTTTCCTTTTTACGTCATAAAGAAGTTCTTGTTTCACATATACCATAACACTTGCTAGCACGATCTACAGTAATCATAAGAACATCTTGACTAAAAGGTATTATTATAATCGCATTATTAAAAACAGCTTTTTTGCGTTAAGCTCCTAAATTATACAATACAAAAAGTATTAATTTAATGGCATTAATCATTACAATTATTGCAAAGTTTCTGTTCTCTGTTTTTCTCGTTTAAATTTTTGTTGACGTTATGATAAATTACGTCGATAATAAGCATTCTTATATAAAAATTGCGGTTAACTGAAACGCTATTTTGGTTCTCCTTGATCAAGGCTTAGAAAGTGGTTTATCGATTCTTATCTTCGTATTTGTAATAACGCAGGGCTTTTACGATAGCTAAGCGCTGTAATTCAAATTTCAAATTTTTTTTTTTATAACCTAAACGTTAACTATTAGTCAAAATATTTAAAAAAAATAATTATATTTATATACAAATGTTTTATACAATGTAACATATTGATAAACATATTAAACATTTTGAATAAATTGTTAAGAATACTAATATTCCACTACTACTTATTTTTATAATTTTGAATAATTACAAAAACAGCATAAACGGAGAGAAATATATTTATAAATTACATATACATACATGCATCTTTATCTATGTTAAAAATGTATGGAGGATCTATAAAATTCATTCGATATTTATTGCATACTTCAAATATATAGGTATAAATTTCGTAACTAATTTTATGTGATTTATTTTAATTAATTAATAGTTATTAGGTTCAATACACATTCTATTTAGGTACATATTTCCAATATTATTGTGTAGGTATAAAGCAACAACTTACCTTAAAAGTTTCAATGCTTTGAAGTATCTTATGATTTTGATGCTCCCTTTATTATGGTTATTCAAAGACTTTGTGAAGGAATTAATATATAAGTATGTATGCGGATATAAATAGATTAATTTAAAAGAGCTTTGTTTATTGGTTTCAAACTATTTGGTAAGTACTAAAATTTATAAAATGATTTATGTTAAAGATATTTTGCACAAAACAACGCTCAATAAAGATTCGTAATTACAATTTATTTTAAAACAGCAAGAATCTATTCCGATTTATAAAGCAACACTTAATGCAAAGCAAAACGGAATTTTTTAAATCATTGAAATGTTTTTCAAAATAAAGTGTAAATCAGCGCAACAATACCATTTTCTACTTTAATATAATTTCTCGTTTTGAGCAAAAAGTAATCATAATACCTATATGTATATGTTACACATACATTAAACTCAAGTTTTATGAGAATAAACTAGTAAAAAAAATTAATATTCAGTTTTCAGTCGATTATTTGGTGAAATAAATTTAAGGCTTTCTCATGCTCCTAACTTTTTAATTACTAAAACAATAAATGCAAAATTAATTAACCGAAGAAGAGATAATTAAATTTGTTATATTTAATGCTGACGTTGTGTGATTTATCAATACAATTTCTCAAAAGTATTATATTGAAATAAAAATAAAGTACCAAATTACTTATCTAATTCTTCTTTACGTTATATTAGGTCACGTTATGGATTGATCTGTGCCCGTTTACATCTTAAAACATGCGTTTTGAATTGCATTGTTCTACTCACAGAAGGTAAGTTAGATCTGATGTTAATGAAGTGAATTCAGTACTACTTTAATATCTCATTTTGAAAGGTACAAAATCTGCATGCTATAGGTGTATTTTCAACTGTTGAAGTTAAACTGATTTTTATGTAAACACGTTATAGTACTGATAAAATTAAATTTCATCATACAGAAGATCGTCGTATGACATGAAACACAACTCATTTTGTTTCTTAAGTGGCCAACATCAGACGTATTAAGAAATGAAAAAAAAGTTTTATTTTCGTTTTTGTTTAGTTTCATAATAAGAAAATGAGATGTAGACAAACGTTTACATTTGTTCGGAAAATTTTACAGGTTAAACTTCTCTCTCGAGTTATCGGCTGATCGCACACCGCATTGTGACTAGACATGTGAATCGCATTTCATCAGATTGCAACGTATTTGTGATCAGACCCTGACGTGGCCTATGTATAAAATGAACTGGTCCTGTTTTTAAAATATTTAAATTGCTACACTGTGTTACTTTTTAAATAAATAAAAACTATTTTTATTTCTACACGTTATAAATTATAATATTATTTGGATGGAACCTATCTACAATTTTTATGTTTACTGGATCTTTTCTTACACGGTTTGTTTTTGTACCCTAGTCTCTGATATGTACCTCCCTGTTCAATAGAGAATTGGATATATCCAACATTGTTTCCGATGATTTTAAATATCAGATTCAATGTTATTATAATAAAATTAGCGCATATCTGTGACAGAGATAATGTAGCATCTACAAAATACAACTCTCATTACACACTATTAACTAGATAAAATCTGCAACGCAAAGAAATTTGTAATTCTTGTGTAAGTCTTTTATTTTACATATACATATACAGGTTTTAAGCATATAAAAATAGCAAATACTAATAGGTTCTTATTATAATAATTATCTAAAAATACTTCCTATATTTATTATTCATTTCTAACTGTCTCTAATATCTAAAATATCTTCATTACAAATATATGACCTACAATTTCTAATTCAGTTATGTTTCAAGAAAATAAAATGATGCAGTACATGAAACACTTCCTATCAAAAGCAATGTCATCACTAAAAGTAGATGGTTTAGACGTTGGCATTCGGCGTTGTTGTAATATCCATCTCCCAAGAGTAGCGAGTCTACTAGGTTTTAAATAATGCACATAACACTAAATTTTAAAGAATCATAAACAGTTTCCATAACAAAGCTTACCTTTGCGAGATAGATCCGCTTGATATACTCCTTTGAAAGTACATGAAATACAACCAACATATCTTTATACGTTTTCATATTTTTTTGTGTATTAACATCGTACAATTATTGCCACCCAAACTTTTCTTCAAGTTTAAGGAAATACATAACTTATTCTCGCTTTTCTAATTTTTTATGAAGAACGTTGTCGTACAGTTGTAACCAATAAAAAATGTTATTACGTTGAAAGTAGGTAATACATAATTTAAAATAGAAGCGTACTTTAATTTTTATATGAACACATCGAAATTTACATCTGAAATTGTTTCGTATTCTGTGGGAAAGTAATGTAATTTCTGAAATCTTAAATAAATTGATTTGTTATAAACAACTTAAATACATATATAGAATAGACGAGACTGGAAATAAATTAAGGAAAATCGTTAATAGTTCGAAAACAAAATTACCAGATAAGCTGTTAAACGTCACAAAAGTAAATAGGTGTCGGGTTTTATTAATTGGTTGAGGAGATCGATGAGAAATCTATGAGGGATGTTAGTGTAACCAAGAAATTTTATAGGACATCCTAGAAAGCTCTTTTTCTATGTCCAATAAAATTGTTAATCTGGGTTTTCGTATACATTTTAGGTAATTGAACGATGGAAAAATACCGAAGATCAAATGACAAATCATAATTTAACTTGAACTATATTTTTTGTGTACCCTAATTACTAAGTTTTAGTTAAAGAAAACCTTATTGTACAATTAAATCTAAGGGCCTCTTGTTCAAACGTGGTTTAACTTTAAACCAAGTTGTACTTCTACGGCAACAATTATTATAACAAAGATAACTTTGAACTAAATTCTATTAAATTGGTTGAAAGCTGAAACACTTTTGGAGTAGATGTCCTGACTCTTAATTAAGCATGCAATTTATATTGAACTTATAAATAAAAATAAATAAACTTTTAAGAAATTTGGTTTCACTTACTGTTTTTGTTGTTGGTAGAATTTGATAAAATGCCTAGAACGATAAAATGAGACATCGGCATTATTTTAAATAAAAACTTACGATAAAGTTTTATTGTAGCTTCAGCAGCGCCAACGATATTCTTCGATAAGCACTGGTAACTTCCATAATCTAGCTGACTTACGTTACCTATTGTAAGTCTCATTTGCAACTTATAATTACTGATTTCAATAACTTCAGATCTAAATTTTTCGTCTGTTAATAAAAAGTTTTATAATTAACTGAAAATTCTAATTAAATTGATTCAATAACAATAGCATTAAAATAACTTTTTATAATTTTCGTAGGATGTAAGAGAATACTTTCTAACTGTAATTAAAATGAAACTACGTACTTTGAGGCACGATATCTCCATTATCTTTGGTCCAGTAATTTATTGATCTTGGGAATGCTTCAGAATTACACTCCAGAGTAACTTTAAATCCGTCATAAGTCCCCAGCAACTGATTTTCTACTTCAATAGAAGGTGCAACTAAAAGATTTAAATGCGATTTACCACATAAAGGGTTATCCTCTAACGTGTAACGTACAATTAACTATTAACATAATTCGCTTACTAACAGATGGAGGAATGCCATTAAACGCGATGCATAGATAAGGCCCCATATCTTGTCTTTGAACACGATTTATAGTCAGCACCGATCCATATACCTTAGAACCTGAACAAAAAAAATAAATAAAGCACAAGATGTATTTATTAATTTTATACCACTTTGCCATTGCTGCAGATGTATTTGATCTTTTCCTTCTCTTCTCCACATTATGTGCGGTTTTGGATAACCCTTAGCCTCACATCTAAGAGTAACATTTGATCCCTCAAGTACCACCATATCTGTACTTGTAAAATAATCGAGAATATCTGGCGGTACTAAAAATAGAATAGAGAAGTGTTCGTACTTTTTAAAATAGAATTATTTCTACCAGTATGATCTTATACATTTTAGAAAAATAAATTATAAAAAATATTGTGTTGGTTTTTTAAATGCTAATTCATTTTTACTACATGATAGAAAAATGTTGAATGTTTCTTTAAGTGGAATGCATTAAAGCACCAGATAACTAATGAAACCAAAAATAAGACAAAATAAAATTTTCATTGTGATTTATTTTAGTCCACATCCATTCTCTTACAATTATCTAAAGAAGTGATAATGCATCTCCTCTTACTGCACTTTTTGATGCTTCTAATATCAATTATTAAAAGAAAAATACTTTTCAATCAATTTTTTTAAAAAGACTTAAGTTTGATAAAACTAATTGAAAACTAAACTCTCATTATGAATACATCGTTTTTTTTAAATTGGGGTTCATTATTTTACAATCGCCAAAATATGTAACCGGCAATACCGTGCAATTTTCGCAAGAAATAATAAATCAAACTTTTTCTTCGTTTATTATTTTTGTGGCATTGATTGAAGTCACGTCAAGGTATTTAATCGCCTACACCCTAGCATGTAATCCACCAGCACAAACTCTAAGCAAACATGAACATAAATTTAAATAATCATTTTCGAATATACTTATAAAAAGTTTTTCTGTTTCTTATAAAGCTTTGAAATGACCTTTGTTGTTATCTGCTGTCCTAGACTTTGCTACAGTTATTTTGCTGAACCGTGTTCTATGTATGTGTGATGGACAACACTGATTTATTTCATCAAAATTTTAAAGACAAATATACTTAAAATTTTAGACTAAAGAATAAAACAGCTATTAATTTTTTTTTAGTATAGTCACGATGGGTATTTGAAAAATAAAGATACAAAGCCTCAAAATCTCTTAAATGACGATTTTTTTTCATCATGCGTGGTATTATTTCAACAAATTTTGCGCTACTGTTAATGTAGTTACCATTGCCATTAATACATTCTATCGTCGTCGTTAAATATTTTGCCTGTAAGCTTTTTCTTCAATTTTGGAAACAAGTAGAAGTCTCCAAGCTGTAGGATACTTCGGAATTTTCCACTTGAACCATTGCACAATTCTCGGCTGAAATTAGTACTATAAGGACGGGCGTTGGCAAGCAGGAGGCAGATATCTCAAATTAAAATTTCTCTCCGCTAGTTCTATATAACTGAATGTAATTTTTTAAAGTTTCAATTAAAGATCGAATCGTACACTTAACGAAATCGGTTACACGCAGCGCCATGTTAATTACTGAATTTATGCAGCGATAGAACGAGGATTCAAATGATTTTTATCAAACGTTACACACCTTGGTAGGTACAAAAAAAAGCTACGAACTACTAAAAATGAGCATTAGTTTGCTTCTATCCATGTGGTATCTTTATTTTCGACTAAACTTTATAATTTCAAAATATTGTAATATTGTAATAAATATAACGCTTAAAATGGTTCTAAAGTTATTCAATTTAAGAAAAAAATAAGCCACGTATAAAAATAATGTATAAAAAACATAGGTAGGTATATTAAAAAAATTAATGCAAAAAACCGCAATTAATTATAAAAACTCAGTGACCCCCAACATCAGCCAAACTCATTCTCTCTTTGTGAAAGATTTATGATAAATTTCAAAATGGCATCAAGAATTAGTTTGTATTATGCTATATTCTGTTTGGTAGTTTATCTCGAGAGTTAGATTGTACAGTATACACCAACATCATATGTCCCCAAATAAGATTTTTAATCGGCAATTTTTGTTTTTGGGTATTCCAGGTATGGATTTCATAAATATACATGTGTCTTTATAATTTAATTAGATCTAAAAATCCTTCATTTTTCCTACTTGAAATTTGATAATGTTAAAGTAGGATTAATTTGAAAACAATCGACTTTTGGTCATATGTTTATTATAAATTTTCGATTTAAAATAAGGCTAGAAACACATCTTTTTTGTAGACATCTTAATACGGTAGACCCTGTATATAAAATTAATTTGTAAATATATAGGAAATTAAATTTTTAATACTAAACAGTAACAAAAATAATTGTATAATATTTAAAGTAAAGTTACAACAGTAATTAGCATACCAACTTATGGACTTACCAACAATGTCTAAATAAGCAACTTGACTTTTCATGGGATCTGTATTAATTTGGCACATGTACCAACCACGATCGTGCTCTTGTACGTCACGAATGTGCAAATACCATGTTTTGCTTTCACTGTGAGTTATTGAAATACGACTACTTTTAGTGATTAAATGATTATGGATGGTTAGTATTGTTTGTGTATCAACTCGAAGCCATGCCACCTAAGAAGAAACAAATTAGGTAATAGATTATCCTATGACAACAGCAAATCTTATAATGGAACCAAAAGAAATCTGAGATTGATTACAAAAAACTGACGTATATGCTTATTGTCAGATAGCACGTCTATCGGCCAACAGTGAATATCAACATTTAATGATGTGAACTTTACTGCAGATTGCGAGGGTGATTTATGGTTAAGAACGAACCTTGTCCTAATTGCATGCAATTTAGGGTAGAGATGGAATATTTAACATATTAAACAAAAATTATATGCTTCGATTGTTAAGCTTTAATCATAAAAAAAATATTGTGCGACGACCAAAATTTAAAATATCTGCTATACATGAATACATTAATTAAACGATAAGTATAATCAATGATATACTATATTCAAGCTTATAAGTTTTTAGTTGGACTGGTATGGAGTGATTTATACTTAACTTCAGAAACTACGTATAAAGGTTTACTAATACTATCACTTAAAGTATACCAAAATGTTTATTATTTTTTCAAGAAAAAAATTTATGCACAAAAAGTTTCTTATCGGAGGTTGGAAATCGTCATTGCAATTTGACTAACATTAAATACTATAAATATGCATATCAATATAAATAATAAAAAAAACAATTGAGGTGTTTTTTTTTAAAACAACATTAGTCCAAAAACGTGGATTACGACATTTTGCAAGGAATGGCTCCATAAAGACCATCACAAATGTGTTGCAAAACATTATTCCTTAAAAAATAACTCAGAGTTAACAAAATTTCATTAAAACTCCTGAAATTAAAATATATTGTGAATTTTTCAGAGAAAGTCAAAAATATTTCATTCGATGAATCGAAAACTTTACAGAAATATATAGAAAGTAAAGATGATCGGCCGGAGGTAAATCAGGATGATTATAGAAGTAGTTATAGGTAAGCTTTAGTTTGTAGAATATAGTATAAAATTATTTCTAAAATTTATTTATTAGGTAGGTAGGTACATAGGTATAGTTAATCATAAAGATTTATTTTTTTCCGTGTAAAAAAACACATATCCAACATTTATTTCTTTTCTGATAGGTTATATCCTATTTCCTTCCAAATGTTTTGCCATTTTTGTTAACCGTGACGGCACAAAATTAATACATTTGAAGTATAATGTTTTCAAAAACTTTTTTTAATGTTCCACAAAACGGTTTTTATACAATCTTAGTTTTAAAATTGACCCCTCAATTCTACCATAAGCAAAAAATGGTTTCTTTTCGGTAGAAATAATAGTTACAACCAAGTTTAAAATGAATAATTTCTTTTTCAAAATCCAATTTTGTAAAACTGCAAACCGTTTTTTATTCTCTAAATATTTGGGAACAAAAACCAAAAATAACATTTAATCAAAAAAAATATAGATATATATCGATGTTTATACACTAGAAATGTTAATTTTCTAATAAAGTTCGTATTTTGTGTTCCTTCAATATTTTTAAATTATGTATGTCAATAGAAATTCATAACAAAATTTTACTCCTATTATTTTTCACTTGTGAAGAAATACCTGACACGTCGACTACTACGTATAACATAATGTTTAATATTTGGTAGGCGCAGATAAAAAAGTTTGTCACCAGTGGGAACTCTAATAGAATTGTCTGTTCAGATATTCAGTTAAAAATTCAAGAAAAACTTAAAGTTGTTGTCAGACCATATAATATCTTTGAGGAAGTCGCCTATTAGAAAACTAAATTATATCATCCAAAATAGTATTAAAAATTGTGCTAAAAAAAATTTGTATCTTTTTCACATTCAGAACTTTATACTTTCGTTTCTTTCATTTAAACAAGTATTATGTAAGTATGGGAATTAAATGAAGAATGTCAGAAAATATTTCAATGTTGGTGTACATGCAAAAAAAGTCAGACATTATTTTCCTTATTTTCAAATTATACATTCAATTTGTAGGAAATGTCTCAATTACAATAAATTAACTTCATTTGATTAAATAATCGATACAACACGTTATGAGAGAAACTATAAAATAAATAAAATTTTGTCTTGGTTATTGTAACAAAACTAACTAAGAATTATAAATAAATACTGTTTTTTTATTTTAAATAACCTTTATAACAATCCCGCAAAGCGTGTTGGTGTGGCAGTTGCTCGGTTTGTATATAAAAAATATATAATACATGTAAGATTTAATCTTTGAAAACAAAAAATACAAAACTTAAAACTAAAGTGTTTTACGGTAAACAGCTAAAATTCAATTAGGGTTCTGATCCATGTTGCTTTAATTAGCTTATTATTTTATTTGCTTGTGTTTGTAAAATAAGTTTACTAAAGTGCATTTATTTCCGAGTTTATACAGAAGGATTCTAACTGAAGACAGGATTACGATTATCTTGATATAAGGCATATACTTAATAAGTTTACCCATCGCCAATTAATGTTGTTTATTGAACTAATAAAATACATTAAAAATTGTTTATAGTGACGAAGAAGGAACCTATAAAATTTAGTCGTTATAATCGATTGCTGTTGTAAAAAATATTATAAAAAACAAGCTAAAATTAAACACTTTTAGCATAATTACATACTCCATCTGTCCCAAATTATGGTATACATTTCCTCAAAATCTTTTATATCAAAATTTGTAGAAGTTTCAATCATTTCATGTTAAAAAAAATATATGTTTTAATACTTTTATAGTTCGCTGTGCTCAAAATAAATTTTCATTTTGTTCTTCTTGAAAAAAAAAACACAGAGTAATAAATCAAAATCGGAGAGATTTTGAGGGGCTGTTTAGAAGAAAAAGACCGAAACACTAAACAATTAACTTGTGACCAGTGCGATGATATTTTACAGTTCTTATGCATCAATAAGGTAGAGAACAAATTGAGCCGCGGTGCTGTTAACGAAGCTGCAACCAAATTCGACATTACTCGATGAACTGTGTCCCGAATTTGGCGTAGGGCTAAAGAACAATATGATAAAAAATCTTCTTGTCGGAATACTTCGTTTAGAAAAAAAAAAGAAAATCTAATCGAAATCTCAAAAATTACTCAAAAAATTTTAATAAGGTTCAGTATATCCCATCTAATAATTGCCGCACAATTTGAAGTTTGTTTTTTACAGCTAAAATTTCAAAATCAACCATGTTGTGCTTATTTAGAATGGTAAACAGTTGAAGCGATTATCATCAGCCTTAAAATCAATGTTAACTGCACAAAACATGCTAGCCCGAATAAAATGTTGTTTATCAAAGGTGAAGTCAAATGGTCTTTTGAAGACATGTATAACTACATACATACATATACAGTAAAAGCTCTCTTTGCGGACATCTTCTTTGACGGGCCAAATTTTATACAACCGAATTTTTGACTATGGTTTTGCTTATAAAATACTAACTAGTAACCGGATACTCTCGTAACAGGTTCCGGACACTAAGTTTCTTTATCATGTATTTTGTAAGTTTCCGACAGCCGCACTGCAAATGGAAGTGTTTTATTTTAAAACACCAAAGTGTTTTACTGCCATTTAAATACATGGTAGTCACTAAGTAAACGTTTCTAAACGTTTACTTAGTGACTACCATGTACTTTAATGGCAGTAAACCACTTTAACGTTTTAAAATAAAACACTTCCATTAAGCAGTGAGTTTGCAGTGCGGGCATGTACTTTTAGACTTATGACTTACCAGTAATTAGAAACTCAAATAAAAATGCACGATTGACGCTGGTAATCATGGTCAAATAGTTAATATTAGATTTAAAAAAATGGAAATACAAAAAAGACAAATTCTTCTATTTTTGCATAATGCTGCGTCCCATTTACGCGACTTAAACCTAAAACACGTTAAAATTCTCTTTAATCTACTAATACATCAGTTTGGCAATCTTTAGATCTAGACATAACCCATAATTTCAAGAAATTTCATTTAAAATACATTTTCTCAAATATGGAAGATGTACAATTGACATCAGAACTATCCATAATTGTTGTTATTTGTGGGGCAATATATTTCCTTAAAACAGTATGAAATGAAGTAACATTGCTTTGTCAAAACAAGATTTAAAAAAGATTAATACAGGGTTTCCAACTTCAATCCCGAAGACAATTTGTCACTATGAACACTTGCGAGTTTGTTACGCAATTTCACAATATTAAAATAAAAAAGTAGAAAATGGTAGAAAACATTGTAGCTATAAACCAAAATATTGCCACAGAAGATGATAATTTTGATATTCAAGAATGAGCTACAAATGACACAAAAAATACAGGTGAAGAAGTGTCAGAAACTGACCATTGCAATGAAATAAATTCACATGAAATTGAGGAAATTGAGATTGGTTTACAACTTAAAAAAATTTGTAAGAGATAATTTTAGTGCGTTTCAGCATATAAAAACTTTAGATCATTTTTAAAGTCTTTTACTGAAAAGAAATAGGCCATACGTCAATCCAATATAACGTATTTTGTTGAAACAGAAAAACTCTAAAACGTTGTTGTTTTTTGTTTTTATTTTGCAACTTATATTTTTTTTTATATTTTTTAATATAAATATTGATAACAATACTTTAAATAAAAATATTAGAAATGCTATATACTGTGCATGTAAATGTTCTCCTATTCAATATCCAGACATCTCTAGTAACCCGACAAAATGTTACGACCGTGATTGTCCGCTTAACAGAGCTTTTATTGTATATAAAAAATGGTTTATTTGACTCTAATTAAACAATCGTATTATGTCTTGCTTGATGAGTAAGAGCTTAAATATTCTTGTAAAAAAAAACGTTTTATTACAAATGTTATGTTCATAGCTGCAGTGGTCAGACCAAAACCATCGAATCTATCAACGTCGTTCAATGTAAAAATATGATTGTTGAAAATATTTGTCAGCTATTGTATCAAGTTTCCAGTGGAAACTAAAACCTATAATACATTCAACAAGACAATGCTAAACCACATGCCCATGACAATGATGAAATTCTGCTGACTTAAGGATCAAAGGACGGATGGAACATTAAATTCAAATCGCAGTCACTAAATAGTCCAAACTTAAACATTTTAAATCGAGAGTTTTTTAATTCGATTCTATCGCTCCAGCACCAAGAGTTGCCAAAAACTATCGATAAATTAATCGTTTGTGTTCAATGAATTAAGTAGAGACATCCTAGATAATATATTTTTTATTTTTCAAAAATGTATGGAGTACACTTTGATGGCTAGCGAGGGAAACGATTGCAAAATTCAACATCTGAAGAAAGATAAGTTTAGCCGTGAAGGACGCTTACCTGTGTTGATAATGAGTAGTGAATGGGGTCTTGCCATAGCCCGCAATTTAGTTTGAATGTATAAATTATTAAGCTAAAGATCAATTTCAATAAAATTTATACAGGCAACGTGAATTCATTTGTTGTGTATACCATAATTTGGGAAAAAATAGAAACAAAATGTGTAACATAGTACAGAGTATGTAATTATTAACTTGACTATGTAAAAAACAGTCGAGAATAACTGATTATTGTAAAAACTTTTTAACTCTCTACAGGAAAATTGGTATACTTATGGAGCCATTGTTATTTTGCTGACATTTTAGTTTCATACTCAAATAATTTGATTGTTTTAAATTTAATGTACAGTTAGTTTATCAATTTTACATTTTTAATATATTTTGATGTAAATCTCTTTTACTTAATTTATTGCGACTATTCAGCATACAAAATTTAAATTAAACTCGTGCAACAGTTTGTTCCATTATGGCAAACTAACATTAACATTAACATCTCCCACATTATTGCGGTAGAGTTCCTTTTTTGAAAAAAGTTCAATCGATGGATTCAAAAGTTATTGTTTCAAAAATTAGTAATTTAAAAATATTAAAATTATATTTCTACCTTGTATATTTATCAATACCTTAAAGAGCTTATATATAAACATTTAATTAACAACAGTTACCATTGCATACAAACCTTGTAAGAGCCCAAATCTTCAACTGTGCACGTAAAAATAGCTTCTCTTCCAACGGGTACCGTAACATTTTTGATTGGTTCACCGAATTTAGGATTTTCTGAAATGAGAGGTGTTGCTGATTAAATCTTGAATTTAAATTACTCGCTTATGTTTTTCTATTACAATTTGCTGAAACTTCATTTTCTTTAATAATGGAGTAAATTTCGTAGCTAAATTAACTTTGAATATAAATATGAATATCTGCGAGCATTAGAGAATGCTATTATTTAAAGCAGTATCTGCTTGAGCAGTTCATTCGGATTAGCTCTCGATTGCGAAAATGGAAACTCGAGCTGACTGCGACACCCCGTCGTAATCAGCTTAACGAATTTATTGTTTCCCATGAAATAATTTACCTATAGTTGAGACGAAAAAATTCAGTTTTCAAGTAAATCCTTAATGTATAATTCAAATTAATTTAAAACTAAAATAATTGAATTTTGAACTATTCTGATAAGCCGATGTCTACGACTGTTCGTTTACGTATCCGCTCAACATTATTAATAGAGACAACCAGTAGGTATATATCCGTGACCCTACTTTACAATTCTTCTTTATTGACCAAAATGAATTCTATTCTGTCATGTGCTTGTTCTAATGTAACGAAACCGTCGGCGATGCTTTAATATCGATTGTAACCTGAACAAACATTAATAATGGTAAACATGTCATAGATGTAATCTGATTTGATCGGATGGTCTGCTTGCCATTCAGCTAGTTTGTTGAGCATGCTTGTCCTCCTCGCCCTGAACTGTCAGAATTGTCGGTAATAGCTTTCACTGCATTTGTTGCTGGTTGACATACTGATAGAAAACACTATTAATGGAATAGACTGTTTATTTATTAATTAATAACTTACTATTACTCGACTTTTTCAACATTTATACCTACAGTTACTGTGATAATTGACTACGCACTATAAAAGCAAATGATATATTGTTAATATTATTAAAAGGAAAAAAAAAGTAGGGCTTTCTTGTTATTTT
This sequence comes from Sinopyrophorus schimmeli, assembly GCA_036325965.1. NCBI lineage: Eukaryota > Metazoa > Arthropoda > Insecta > Coleoptera > Elateridae > Sinopyrophorus > Sinopyrophorus schimmeli. Next base: position 6,545,481 of record JARFIZ010000001.1, read on the forward strand.
CATTTAATTCATAATAGGTATACTATTAAACACAAAATTTTAAACCAGCTGCATAATTATTTAATATAATACATTTTATAGCAATATCTAAAATAATAATGTGCTATAATATGGAATTCAGTATAAGTATACATTACAAAAATTTCCAAAAAAAAGAAAAAAAATTGTAATATTTTGTGGGACTTTGCTCGAAAACTATAAAGATATAAACCACTTGCTGGAAAAAAATAAGTCTAGAAAGGGCGTAACCAACTTCTATAATATGGGTACCCACAAATATGGTCGCTGAAATAAAAACATAGATCGAAAGTACGCTACGAGTTTTATATGTGTACAAATTTATTGTTTTCTAAACCGTTGGAAACATGTAAAACAATCCACTTTTTTGCTTCATAAGGTTGTAGGTAAAATCAATTTTTTTATAACTTTATTTAAAGTAATTCGAAAAAATTATAGGAGAATTCTGGGATTTGTTTTATATATAAAAGTATCTTATAAGAACGTAACAAAATGATGTCAAATTTATCTTTTTGAATATTGGGAAGTCTAAAAAATGTATTTTAAATTCAAAATATAACATTTTTGGTGCTGTCATCTAGCGTGAAAAACATTAAATAGTTAAATTCAAATAAAAGACAGTATAAAAAATTTATAATCTTGATTCTTTAAAAAACCTGATTAAACTTTGGATTTTTTTAGTTTATTGGATGTTTTTAACTGTACCTGTACAGTGTACACTTTGTAAATAAATCATGGCACACTCGATGCAAACGGTTTAAAATTAATATTTATCTGTCGACTTGATGTTTGTCGACTTGATGTTTTTTTTAATTTATAGTGGTAGTTAGGCTAACTTTTTTATTTTTCAACCGATTTAGACAATATTTTTTGATGTTTGGCGTTGCATTGCAACTAACTAATTTTATCCAATCGTGTTAAACAACTATTCGACCTATCATCTGTTTTTTTTTCAATAATTTGTATTCCCCATCCGAACAGTTGAATGGGTCAATTTGGGCAAGTTTGTCATTTTTCAACCTACGTCAATAATTTTGTTAACATTTTGCGGTGCTTAGCAACCATTCGACCAGTCGAAACGTTTTTTGGCTGTATCTTTGTTATTTATGAACCGATTTCGAGCATTCTTGAACTAAACTGAAGAGCTCGATGGTTTCACAAAATCAAAGGCCATGCTAGGCGCCGAAGGCACTAAACGCGCAGCGTTTTAAGTACCCATCCGGTGTAACCGCGCGTACTCCAACACAAAATCGCAAAGCGATTTTGTCTATCATGGCCCGCAAAGCGGGCCTTGCTAATTTATAATTATTAAAATTATCATCATATTTATTATTATATTTGGTTTAAAAGTGGATACCCATTTTTAATTTTAACCTTTGATACTAACTAAAAATAAACCTAAATGGACTGAAAATGCATAACTTACAAGAGAAATGCCGTAAGTGAATATTTTTAAATTAAATGTTCTGTGCACTATTTGAAGGAGCATTAAGACTAGTTCCCATGGGGAATCTTTCCAAAGGTTCCTAATATAAGTGTTCAATGCCTGTAAAAATGCATTTTAAACAGTCTTTGCATAATCATTCAGAAGGCCAATCCGATTAGGACAGCTTGCAAGGGAACCACAAAACATTATAGTCAACCAATCCCTGTGTTATTGATATCAGTCGACAGTCGCATGAACCCTGGGCGTAAACATAAAAGCATTTTCAGCGGTTATGAAAATAATTAGTAATTACTAGTAATTATTATCATCCAAAAATACAAATATTTTAACGTGGGTATCGTATGTATGTTATTAGTTGTTACTACTGATGACACACCTTCTTCAAAAAATTACAAATATTGATAATTGAGTAGAGTACGATTAATATGTCCTGGCACTCGACCTTCGATGCTATTCAATGCGCAAACTACGTAGATCGTTCGAAGTTGTCGAAACGTACAATACTAACCGACAGAAGTTTTCCTTCCGTAGAATTTAGACTCCTCTTTCGCGCAATTTGTACCAAACTCGCGCGCCATTAGATATTGAAACATGTCTACATTGTAGGTCATATGTGAAACTGTCTGCGTATGCGTTATTTTAAAAAATAAACCAACATAAAAAACCTTAATGACAATTATAATTTATTATTTTAAATATTTAATTTATTATTTAATAATTAAATAGAAATGTTGATAAACGTAATAACTGATAACGGAGAAGCATATTACTATAAATACTTAAAATAATTCCGTTATAAAAAGATATTATTTTAACAGAATGAAAGTGTTTCTCGTAAAAGTGTACAAACAAAGATTTAGCATTCTCTGTTCAACCTCTATAGCGTGCAGACGTATTAAAATAGTGTAAAATTTGTATTGTGTGTTAGTGCTGAGTTTCTACCAAGTTCAGGTAGCCTCTGTGGCAAAAATTATTTTTTCTTTAAATCTAACTGGTTAACCATCCACAATGAACCCCGACCTAGATTCTCCACCCAACCAAACCCCTACCTCTTACTCGTCAGCTACCAAATTATCCCAAGTCACCTTTCCTTCAAAAAACCAAGCTCTCATTATTAATACCTTAGATAATATCCCATCAGTTGAATACCTCAAAGCAGTAGCTGAAATAACTACAAGTTCGGCTATCCGCTTCGCATCTAAAATTTCGAACAGCAGATACTGCATCTATCTCGCAAACAAAGACCTTGTGGATAAGGTTATATCTAAAACGCAAGGCAACATTGTCGTACAATCCCATACCTTAGAAATCCGTAGACTTACATCTCCCGCAACTCGCCTCGTATTATCCAATGTATCTCCCTCCATCCCACATCAATTGTTAGAAAATGCCCTTAAATCGCTAAACATAAAAACCCTATCCCAAATGTCCTTTATGCGTGTCGGCCTAGCAGACAATTCCTTTTCACATATCCTCAGTTTCCGACGCCAGATTTACATCTCAGAAGAATGTAAAGATATCCCCAGTTCAATTCTTTTAACCCACGAGAACCTTCAGTACCGAATCTTTCTAGCCATTGATGGCCTAATCTGCCACTCCTGCAAACAACCCGGTCATCTCGCCGCAGCCTGTCCTAATAATCAACCTACCGCCACAACCTCCGCCCCTCCTGCCACCACAATCGATAGCCCTTTCCTTACAGAAACAACCGCTTTCCCTACACTCCAAACAGACTTTCAATCTAAAGGCCTAAAGAGGCAAGCGTCCAACAACTCCAAAGATTCAGAACCCTCAACACCCACCCATGAAGTAACCCCAATTGAGCTAAAGGCAAGCGAACACAAAAATGACCAAAACAGCGAAATTCTAACTTCCCCTGGCCAAATGACTCTCGAACCAGCCAAACCCAAGCAATTTAATAAACCCAAACAACCGGCCAAAAAAATTAAAAAAGTGCAAGACCATAGTAGTCCATCTATCGACGAACTTCTCCAATCTGCAAAACCCATACTCGAAGAAACAAAAGATAAATATCCACTAACATTTGAAACTCTAAAAGAAATCTTCGAAAACTGTCACAGGTCAGAAGACCCAATGTCAGTAGTTCAAACTTATACCAGCGACGTTGAAGGAGTAGTGCGCATTTTAACTGACATCTACCCAACCCTAAAGCACAGAAGTGCGAAAAACCGGTGCACACGTATCATAAATAAACTCAATCAAATGTACTTCTCCCAATCAGATACAGATAGCTCTACACCCCAATATACACACTAGAATTCACTATTATCCAATGGAACTGTAACGGGTATTATTCCCGTCTAGAGTATATTAAGCTACTTCTTGCGGACAAAAACCCGGACGCAATATGTCTCCAAGAAACAAATTTTAAGGCCTCACACGTTGGTACACTAAAAAATTATGCGTCGTATCATCTAAACCGAACAACTTCTACAATTGCCAGTGGCGGGGTAGCCATCTACATCAAAAAATCGATAACTGCCTCGGAAATCCCACTCACAAGCCGTTTAGAAACCATATGCGTCCAAATGTCATCACCCAAAAAACTTACCCTATGTTCCATTTATATTCCAAATAGCCAATTCATAACTCCCTTTGATATAAACCATCTCGTTCGACAACTCCCCCCTCCATTTCTCATCCTTGGCGACTTTAACGCACACAATACACTCTGGGGCTCCCAAACAACAGATAGCAGAGGTAGAATTATCGAAAACATATTAGATAACTCAAACTTTTTTCTTTTAAATAATGGTTCTGCCACGCATTTCTCGTCAGCTACCGGATCCTTGTCAGCAATCGACCTATCTTTCTCTTCAATACAGCTTGCACCTTCCATCTTGTGGCAACCTCTAGACGATCTATACGATAGTGATCATTTCCCAATACAGTTATTGTTAGATCAAATTCCTAAACAAAGTAAAAAATTTGTACCTAAATGGAAAACAGATACAGCGGACTGGAACAAATTCTCAGCCCTATTGGAGGAAAAGCTAGAGCATTTTGATCTCAGTACAAATATTGATATCATTATAAATCGACTCACTACAATTATCAGTGACATAGCAGACCGAACCATAGAAAAAACCTCAGAAATACGTCATCGTACAGCAGTGCCTTGGTGGAACACAGCATGTGCTCAAGCTATTAGAACCAGCAAAAAAGCCTTTCGAGATTACAAAAAATATCCAACCATAGAAAACTTGATTAATTTTAAGAAACTGCGAGCAAAGGCAAGATTAACAGTTAAAACATCTAAAAAAGAATCTTGGAAAAACTTTGTTCAATCATTAAACAAAAATACTCCGGATTCCAAAGTATGGAACAAGATCAAGTCTCTTAAAGGCCTCTCTACTCCCCGAGAAATAATTTCTTTAAAAACCGATCTCTCTAACGTCTCCTCCTCCCTCGATGTAGCTAATGTCCTTGCAACTACCTTTATGCACTCCTCTAGTAACCAAAATTATCCTCCTGATTTTATCCCTCACAAAATTCGCATTGAATCCATCCCAATCCCAACCACTACTCATTCAACAAACCCCATAAACAATATTATATCGGAATGGGAGCTTAACCTTGCCCTCAAAAAATGTAAAGATACTGCACCAGGACCAGATAATATCCCATATTCCTTTCTGCAGCATATGCCAAGAAATACGAAGTTACTTTTATTTTCTATCTACAATTTGATTTGGACAAGACAAATATTCCCTCGTTCCTGGCAAATAGCTGCAATAATTCCTATTTATAAACTCCAGCAAGATAAAACGGATCCTAAAAGTTATCGCCCTATCTCACTAACTTGCACATTATGTAAAATACTAGAAAAAATTATTAATCGTAGACTTGTTTGGTATCTCAGAACAAAAAACTTAATAACTCCTACTCAATGCGCTTTACAAACCCAACCGCTCAACAATGGACCATCTAATCAGATTACATAGCGATATATGTGACTCATTCACAAATAAATCTAACTTAATTGCTGTTAGTCTAGACCTAGAAAAGGCCTTTGATATGACATGGAGACACCGTATACTAAACATCATGCATGATTCTGGACTAGATGGCAATATTCTCGCATTTACAAAAAACTTTTTATCTGACCGGAACTTTTATGTTTGTTACAATGGATTTCAGTCTACTATCAGACCACAAGCAAACGGGATACCCCAAGGGTCCATACTTAGCGTGTCACTATTTTTACTTGCTATCAATGACGTCGTATCTTCATTTCCTCCATTTGTACACACAGCCCTTTTTGCCGATGACCTATTAATCTACTGTCAAAATAAAAATCTTTCCTTAGTACAAACAAACCTACAATCCGCTATAAACTCTATCTTTTCTTGGTCCAAACTCTCCGGTTTTAAATTTTCTAATCATAAAACCAAAGCTATTCACTTCCTCAGAAAAGAACTCCGCTATCAAGAACCCCCTCTAAATCTTAACAGTTGCCCAATTTCATATGTCAGTCGTATGAAATTTCTTGGACTAATCTTTGACAAAAAGTTAACTTGGAACATACATATTGACGGTTTAAAAAATAAATGTAAATCAACTCTCAACTTGCTTAAAGCAGTAGGAAACACTAATTGGGGATCAAACTCTACAACTCTGCTGCTAATGTATCGATCATTAATACGATCTAAAATTGACTACGGCTCAATCGTTTATTGTTCTGCATCCAACACCCATCTCCAAAAACTGAACGTAATCCATAATACGGCTAGTCGGCTCGCTAGTGGAGCCTTCATTACAAGCCCAATTGAAAAACTAATAGCCTGTACAAAAGAACCTTCCCTAACATCCAGAAGAGAAATTCTTTCCTTTTCCTATGCGATATCGACCCGTTCAAATCCCGCCAATCCAACCTACAATTACATCTTGCGAACACACTTTCATTCCTTATATGACCGCGCCCCAAAACTTCCAAAACCCTTTCATTATCGTTTTCCCGACTGCTAATACAGCATAACAAACCCTTACCTTCAATTACCCCTAAACGTCTACTTGCCTCCCCCCCATGGTCCTTCCCATACAACAAACTCAATTTTAACCTGTCCTATAAAAGCATCCTAAACAAAACTTCAATAAATGTTCAACAACACTTTCTTTCGCTATCTGAACTATATCCACAATCTACCCACACTCATATATATACCGATGCATCCAAACTTCAAGACAACGTTGGCGCAGCATACTACACGGACTCGACTTCCGCCCAATTTAGATTACCGCCTGAAACATCCATCTACTCTGGTGAACTATACGCTATCCTACGAGCCTTAGAGCATTGTTCCCATAAATCTCAAACAAACATCCTACTTTGTACTGATTCCCTAAGTGCGATCATCTCTCTCCAAAACCCCTATTGTGAACACCCTTTAATACAACAAATACTTTCTGGCTTATGCACCTTACTCCAAAACCATTCTATAACGTTTCTTTGGATCCCATCCCACCTTGAAATACCTGGTAACGATGCAGTGGATAATCTTGCAAAGCAGGCTACCTCTCCTTTCTTACCGCTATCCTTCACCACCTGTAACTCCTCAGACGCTAAAATTTATTATCGATCATCTATTTTATCGAAAATACATCTTAACTGGTGTGCATCCTTTGGTCCGGACCCTACAGCGAGCTATACAAGGGCTCTTTCACGTCGAGAAGAGGTGATTCTCACAAGATTAAAAATTGGTCACTGCCGAGCAACCCACAGCTTCTTACTAGAGAGGACAACCCCACCAACCTGCTTAACCTGTGGTGTTATCAACACAGTAGAACACATCCTCGTCTAATGTACTCAGTATGACAGGCAACGAAACCTCTACCAACTCCCAAGAAATTTTAGAGACTGTTTAAATAATCAAAACTTATTCCTATATTTAAAAGAGATACAAATGTACAATTGCATCTAATTGTAAAACTCACTAAAACCGTTCATGCTAATGACCAGTGCAGTCGAAGCATGTAAAACATAATTAAAAAAAAAAAAAAAGATTTAGCAATTAACTAATAAATAATAAATTTAAATATTTAAAATACATAACAACTTTTAGTGATATGGGTTTTTTTTCTGTTTTTTTTAAACAACAGACAACTTATACAACATCACAAATGGGTTAAAATGTGCTATAATTCAATACTTGTAATTTTTTGAAGAAGTGGCTTCATTAAGAGTAACAGTTAATAACATACACGTACATACGATTCCTGCCTTAAAATAATTGTATTTTTGGATAACAATAATTACCAATTATAGTGAGTAAGCTCAGTCCTACATAAAGCAGTAAACAAATAGGTTGTGAGCATCACCTATGAGTGTCATTTTGCAGTTGATTTGTAACTATGAAGACTTCTTGAGCCACTATGGGCCATTTCCAACGGAAATGCTTCTAGAATAATGACCAAAGCTCATGGGGCTATCGACTGATAGCAATAACAGTAGGATTGGTTCACTCTAGTGTTTTGTGGTTCCCTTGTTAGATATACCAGGTGTGCAACCTTAAAACGGCCGTTTTCTAATAGATGGCAGTACGCGCGCATTAGGCATCAGCCAACCTTGCCTGCCATTTTTTCTCATTGCTTTGATCTTTGCCATTAGTAAACAAAAGACAAAGTCAGCAATTTCGAACAATAACGTGTCCTTTGATCACGATAAACATGTCGAATTTTGTGCCAGATAAAGAGCATTTGCGGGGAGCACTGCTATTTCTCTTCAATTGGAAGAAAGCTGCCGCTTGAAGCGCATATAATTCTTGTGGAGGTCTATGGCGACAGTGCTCTTAGTGAAACTCGGTGCAGAGCGTGGTTTCGGCAATTCAGAGACGGAATTTTTAACGTCACCGACAAGAAGCGCGAAAATCGACCCAAGTTTTTGAGGACACCGAATTGCAAGGTTTATTGGACGAAGACGATACCCAATCGCAGAAACAACTTGCCGCAAAGTTGAATGTTAGCCACCAAGCAATTTCGAAACGCCTTTTTGCTATGGGAAAGATCCAAAAGATCGGGAAGTGGGTGCCACATCAATTGAACGATCAACAGATGGAACGACGCCAGACCGCGTGCGAAATCTTGCTTGATCGGCCCAACAGAAAATCATTTTTGCATCGAATCGTCACTTGCTATGAAAAATGGATCTTTTTTAAAAACCCTAAGCGCAAAAAATCGTGGGTGGACCCCGGAAAACCCTCAACATCGTCTGCTAGGCCAAATCGATTCGGAAAAAAGAAAATGCTGTGTATTTGGTGGGACCAGAAGAGGGTGTTTTACTAAGAACTGTTGAAACCTGGTGAAACGATCAATACTCAATGCTACCAACAACAAATCATCGAATTGGATCTTGAATTGTGCAAAAAAAGACCCGAACACGCGGATCGGCATGAGGGTATCATTTTCCAGCACGACAACGCACCATCACACACAGCAAGTTGGTCCGGGATACATTGGATGCACTTGGCTGGGAGTTGCTACACCACCCGCCCTACTCTCCTGATCTGGCCCCTTCAGATTACCATTTATTTGTGTCGATGGGACACGCGCTTGCTGAGCAGCACTTCAATTCTTATGAAGATGTTAAAAAATGGCTCGATGGGTGGTTCTTATCCAAAGGGGATGAATTATTTTGGGGTGGAATCCACAATCTTCCTCAAAGATGGGAAAAATGTATAGCCAGCGAGGGCAATTACTTCGAATAAAATATTTTTCACATTTCTGCGTTAATTATTGTGTTTTGCTAAATAAAAAAACAGCCGTTTTAAGGTTGCACACCTGGTAGTTAGGATAGCAAGTCTATAGTTAAAGGTCAGAAGCATATTTAACTAACCGTTTATCTGGTACCGTTGACTCTTAGTAAAATTATTTAAAATGATAATTTGACTGCATTTTTATCTGTCTTTGTTTCCAGTACATACTTTATTTATATAATAATTTTTTCTTAATATTTTGTCTAATTATTGATCTTTAAAAGTTATTTATTTTAAATACAGTAGATTCGCAATAACGTGACCACAAAATAATGTAAGTACAAAGATTTTAATATTGATAATTGATATTTTAGTTTACAGAAAGTTGATAATAGGAGCCATTGTCATCCATTCAAAGAAAAAAATGTCTTAAACAATATTTAAAACTTATTTGACAAAATAATTGATTTAGTTTATGTTTTATTATAGAGGTGAACATGTATCAAAATATTATTATATTTCTATTGCATGTTTTTAAAAACTTCCAAAAAAGAGTTTTGTCTTATGTTTATTAAATAACTTTGGACGTATATCGTCTTCTTTCTTTATATTAATTATTTACTCTCGATTATGTAAACAATTCTCAAACGTGAACAGCCCCGGTGCAATTAGCGCCCATAATCGCAAATCTACTGTATTGCTAATTCTAAAGTATTGACTTTATAGTTTAATTAAAGTATTTAGTTTCAATACTAGAAATACTGTCAACCCTTGGTACTTGAATAACTTTATACTTCCTCAAAAACTTTTACTGTACAAAACTTGAAATTTCGTACGTGCTTAACATTTTAACCAACATATTCTTGAACACATCTATTAATATTAATACTAAACTTAATTGCATGGAATTGTACTTTACCTATTTAAAAAGAACAGCATGCATATGAATAGGTAAATTTTACACATATTCATACAATAACTCGAATTATTTTATGTTTCTTGAGTACATATAATAAGTTCATGTTACATTCTGAGCGCATTCCAGAGTTAACGTTATAAAATGAATTGTGACTTAATTTAAACTTCAGTTACTCCGTAAAATATATGAACTAGATTTTATTATTTAATTGTAAACTACTTCTTAAGAATTACATTGTAGTTTTCTAACCGCTGTTTACTTACAACAGTAATCAATTACACGTATATTTTGTGCTGATTTTTTCTATAACTTAATATGCAATGATTATGTCTGGATATTCATAAACTGTTGTTGAACTACAGTAACTTTAATAAAATATACAGTGCTTTAGTAGAAGTGTCACTACATGAAACTAATCTAAAAATTAAAAACCAAAAGTAATTAATTTTGTCTAAGCTTTGTTTAACTTCTCTGAAAATAATTATTGCAGTAATTGTTCCCAGTGAAACTAAGCCAGCTTTAACAAAGAAAGAAGAAGATTAAAGAACCATTACGAACTTAGCATTAATAGTAAGATTAAATATACATTAAATATACATGCTTATGCATATGTATATAAACAAAATGTTAAATCAGATACATAGGTACCACTCAAAATGATAAAAGGCATTTTTTACTAACAAACCTCTGTATTACAACTATAGTCGATTAATTTCAAAGTACAGGGTGGCCCACCAAAAAGTAGTTTTTGAAAACTATACTATTTTAAAATAAAATATTTTTTCCCGTAGTAAAAAATATATATATATATAAAAAATTGACTGATAGAGTTATATTTTGTTTTTACTCACCGCTTCACTCACGTGGGGTAATTTTGAATCCCACAGAAACTGTGCATTTTTTTCAGAATAAAAAATACCCTGTCACTCTACGGCCTACAAACTCTCCATTTAAAAAATTACGTGGATATAATTATACATATATAATTCTATATATTATTTTAGACCATTTTTATATATAGATTTTTTTCCCAGCTTAGCATACATTAGTACACGGAAAATAATGCTGGTTTCAAAATCACACTATTGTTGATTCGAAGATCAAATCTCAAATTTGATATGATTTTAGAATTATAATGGTTCAAATATCGTATCATAGTGATAAAGATTTAATATTAATTTGACGAAATGTATATTTATCAATTATATTAATTAAGGTTATGTATAAATAGTATCTATCTATCTATCTGCCTATTTCAATCCTGCTTGGATGTAGGCCTCTTCCAATATATTCCATCCGTGTCTGTCATTCGCTTTCTGCATCCAGTCATAGTCAGCCACTCTTTTTATATCGTCTGTCCATCTCATAGGGGGCCTTCGCGTGAATCTTTTTCCTTGTCTCGGCCTAGTATACTAGACGTCAAATTAGACGCATGTAAAATATATTATATATAGATTTTGTATTAGTCAATGGTATGAATATGGAACCTACTCAGTTGGAACTAGTACTGGTACTGTTTTTATATCAGGTAGTATGATTTTAATATCAGTTTTGTTTGTGTAGAAATAGATTTAGGAGTGTTAGCCATTATGTATATTGCTGACCTGAATGCCACAACATTAACACAATGACAACTACACGTACTTCTTACACCAAAGATCGACTAGCTTTTGTTTACAAATAGAAGCCCAAGCGGCTCTATTTGGGAGCAATGTAAGAATTTTCAAATGAAGAAATCTAAATACAAGTCCATGGAATTCCTATCGAACTTGTCGATATTTTGTCTATATATTGCAAAAAATTTGTTTTTCGAGATACAAATTCTGTAAGAGAGGTGCCTGCGTAAGTCCTTCTGAAGTAAGAATTTTCAGCCTTTAATAGAATTTGAACCAAAGGACTTTGCGGTATAAGAAAAAATAGTCTCCGATTTTTTTCAAACTTGCTGTAATTATAGTGTTACATAAGCAGAATATATACACAAAAAAACTTTTAAAAATATTTTGAGATAAAAAAGTACCTACTAGTTATTTTTTGATTAAAAAATAAAAGATGATATTTCTGATAGTTTAAGCTTGATGATTATAAATCAATTCAGTGAATGAAATACTCAATAATCTAATTACCTAGTTGCTTTCATCAGCAGGGGAAAACTGCAACATTCGAAAATCACCAAGGTGGAAATTATAATCTCAAATTTGACCTTTTTGGCAAACGGTTACCAAACTTTTCAAAATTTAATATCAAACTACTCATCAAATACTATCAAAATCACCCTTAAAATGTTTGGTAACCGTTTGCCAAAATGGTCAATTTTGAGATTATAATTTCCACCTTGGTGATTTCAATCGAAGACACAATTTTTCTGAGCTAACTTCTATTCTCATCGACGCACCACTCCTTACTGACAATCACAGTGAAAAATTTTTCCAGATATCACTTAGCATTCAAGTGTTATTATAACTCGAATGAAATTCTAGGTTATTCTCATGTTGTTAAATTAACAAAATATTTGTCTGATTGGTTCATCACATGATGCTCTATCATTGAGCCGAAACTGAGCTGGATCAGTTACTTGTTATTCTTATGCCGCAAAGTCTTTTAGGCCATCCAATTGCTTTAGGGTGGCAATTAGATTGCGTAAGTTGAATTGGGCTCAAAAGCTGCTCTAAGTCGCTATTTTGGAAAAGTTGGCCCCCATCTGATTCAGCCTGTAAATGTAGGATTTGGGTCGGATTTCTTTTGTTGTGACCTTGATTGCCTGGGGTCACAAAGTGTGAAATTTTGTTTTATTATTAAAAGTCTTTCAATATCCTAGCCAGTGTAAACGAAATCAGAGGACCTTTCACAAGGTTTAAATATTTTGTATTTTACTGCTATTATATAACTCAAAAATAAACAAAATTATGCATAGGTATATATAAATTCATTCATTTCTACATGACCCTATGTGACCCCAGGTCAATTGAAATAACATGTCGGTGTAAACACGGCCATAAATGTTACAACAAAAAAAACGACTTGAATCCGTGTCTGAATCGGCTGAAGAACAAGTTTACCAAAATGGCGATTTTGAAAAATACCTAATTATGAGTAACCCTCTATTACACGATAGTAAATATAATTATATTTCATTATAACATATTAATAAAAAATACAAGGAAATTAACTTAAGAATTAAATTTTAAAGAATAAAAAGGTGTTTTTGGTACGTTAATTTAAAAAATACAAAATCTTAATTGGTTTAAAGTTTCTAAAAAATAATGTTTTATTTATGAATTATGTGTAAAGCTTTTATATTAAATTAGTTAAACACATATTTATTTTATTAATTCGAATAAATACTGACACACTATGTATATATTAGAAACATTTATAACGTTTTGAGAAATAATTCAAACTTAATTGTAGAGACAGAAACAATGTTAGGGAGCCTAAATGTAGCACCGAAGTATCTCCAATTACTACATATTCCCTGTTATTAGCCTCTTTGCATTGCTAATGAACCTCTCGGGGAACCAGAATTGCAGCTGAGATTAAAAACTCTCTGAGGTTTAGATTTTGCCTTTAATTTACATGAAACAATGGTGTTCCTTTTGACGTATTCAGAGTAAAATCTTTTACTATCAAAGTAAAATTTGGACTACGGTAACATTTTTTTAGAACGTTTAAAAATTACAAAATATATACAATGTGTATTGACGTTCGTACATTAATCAACTATATGCATATAATACATATGTACGTACATATGTAGTACGTAATACAAGTTATTAATTTGAATTTTTGACAGATGAATTAACAAAGTTAAACAGATGGGGAATAATACATATTGGAATATTGATTATTCACTACTAAACACAGATTGCCGACCTTTTAACTGTAATTGCAATTTGTAATGTACAGACTGTAATCGCTGTTTCATGTTTCATAAATTCATAAATTACGTTAGTCAAATTTTCATTAATCTATACCAACATCCAACATATGCATTTATAATATTATATATATGTAAGTGTTTAAATAATCTACAGAGTCAAAAATTAAATGCATTTGAATATTATAAAATTAGTTAAAAAATATATAATTTATTAATTAGCACTACAAAAAAAATAAAACAAGACTAATTACAAAATTATCTCAAAATTAAAGCTCCATTAAAATTCCAAAAACTATAATAATTTTCACTTCTGTATGAATATATCTTAATGAATAAAAATAGGGTATGAATTAGGCAAGTTTGGATGTTAGTCACTAAAATTATAGAACTAATCAATTTTAGAATAATTGGTTTCTAAGGAAATTGTTGTAACCAATATTAACCTCAACTCAGCATGGATTAAAAAAAAATAAAGTGAAAGTAAAAATTTTGCACTTCGTGTCGTATTAATAAATAAAATATTAACAAAATACATTGCACATTTTAATTTCCTGCAAATCCGGGTTCATTGCGCACCCGACATTACTTTTTTATGAATTTATGTGCTATAAAGCTATTTTAAAAATGTATATTAGAGAAGTTGAGATAAATAAAAAGATAGGGAGAGCAAGAAAAAAACTAAAAATTTCCACGCATGCTACGTGATAAAATTATGTAGATATAATATATCTTTGTAAATATCGTAAAGGTAAATATTCGAATGTTATTCAATTTCTTTATGTATTCGTCAAACCACAAACGATTTAGGAAGACTTTGAACTGTTAACGAAAAAACGATGAAGATGCTTTATGCGTTTACATTATATCAGCGATTTTCAACGAGTGTGCCGAAGCACATTAGCGTAAATTCGACGAGCGATTTACAAGTACTACCTATGCCATAAAACGTTTACATGTGTCGCAATATTTTTTAGTATTATTACGTAACAAATATGACCGCCTCAATACCACAAACTGCAAATCTAATTTATTGTTAAAATTTGATTTAACTCGTGCTACATATTAACCAAACACATTGTGAATTAGACACAAACTATATCTTTCAATAATTCTATGGTAAAATCCGTTAAGATTTTCCTCATGCTTCATTTTCCAATTATACCAAAGGTGTCTAATTAAACTTTAATATAATTTTTTTTAAATTAAAAACAATTAGTTTAGCAAATCGATAAACTATTTCTTCATTTTATTACAATTTATGGTAAATAGATCACCTTGTTTAACAATTTTCTTTTCTTTTTAATAGGTACCTAGACATTTTTCAAATATAATTTTAGTGCTATAATATTTGTTCTCATCTTTGAATTTTTAAATAGTTGCAATATTATAAGTGTTTCCGGCCTATAACAAATAAAACTTATTTCCATACATAGTTTCCTGAAAATTTCAAGTATTACAAAGCAAAAACATTCTAAAAGTATTATTCCAAACTTGCGGTCAAAGCTTATGTTGCATGTTGCATCTGAACAAAAGTTAAAAATGGAAAGTCAGTTTACCTTGTTTATTCTGATAACAAAGTTATATGGCCAAAGTTTTCAAAACAAACTTAAAATTATTGAGCCGATTTTTTTTCAATTTATAAGAGAAACGCGCAAGGTTTTCTAAATAGCTTTAAACCGCGCCCCGTAACATATTTGTAGGTGTTTCAAAATCACTGTATACTGGGTGTCGGACGAATAAATACTGCAACTTCACCCACTCAAAATGATCCTAAACTAAACAGAAACATATACCAAGCCTTGTGTAATATTTTTGAGTAATGGTATCGTAAACTTCAATTTATGAAGGCCATTGCCGGATTTACATGGAAAAGTGCTCTTGAAGATATTTAGCTTATTTTTTTTCCAGAGATGTATCTTAGTATTACTAACAATTGTACAAAATTTTAAGTCCCGGGCCCTTATGGTTTTTAAATAAAAAAATACTTTTTGTTTTTAGGAAATATTTTTTTCTCCAAAACGACTTGACCGATCGATTTGTGCTTTGGATATGTTATAGACATATATTCAACCTATAAGGAAACAAAAAATCATTTTTGAATTTTTTCAAGAAATGTATTTTTTATATAATTTAATTTTTCATAGAGACATTTTTGGTACCTCTGAATGAGGGACACCCAACATTTTCCCACAGCTGATTACTTATTTACTAATCTATAATATATATTTTTTTCAAAATTTTTGGTTTGGTATAACACAGATCAATATTAAAAAAACCGGACTGAAGTGCATGTGCATTTCAACGCAAAGAGAATCTACAATATTTCAGAAGGCGGCGGAATTTTAGCTAAATATCTTCCGTACCCAAAATAATAGAATATTATTTATACTAATCTATCACTTTAACAACGCCATATTGAAAGAATAAAAAATTACATGTAGTGCTATTATGTATTTATTACATTGTCTAAATATGAACGAGTAGAAATATCTAGATACCTGTGCACATGCACTTCAGTCCGGTATTTTTAATATTGAAGTGTGTTGTACCAAACACAAAATTTTGAAAAAAATATATGTTATAGATTAGTAAATAGGTAATCACCTGTGGGAAAATGGTGGGTGTCCCTCATTCAGAGATACCAGAAATGTCTCTTTGAAAAAATAAATTATATAAAAAATACATTTCTTAAAAAAATTCAAAGGTGATTTTTTGTTACCTTAAAGGCTGAATATATGTCTATAACATATCCAAAGCACAAATCGATCGGTCCAGTTGTTTCTGAGAAAAAAATATTTTCTAAAAACAAAAAGTATTTTTTTATTTAAAAACCATAAGAGCCTGGGACCTAAAATTTTGTACAATTGTTACCAATTCTAAGACACATTACTGGAAAAAAAATAAGCTAAATATCTTCAAGGGCACTTTACCATGTAAATCCGACAATGAACTTTGTAATAAATTCTTTATTATTAGTATATGTCGAAAATTATTATTCAAATCTGTTATCACGATGCCATTAAAGTCATATGTATAATTTTTATTAAATGAAAAAAACACCATAAAAATTGTATATCACAGAGAAAATTTTAAATTGAAAGTACTTAACTACCAAATATCAAATTACATATCAATTTTATAGAAAAACTTTTAAGTTTCTTCATAAGGTGGATGCTGTCCACTGCCAAAGTTTTTTACCAACCACTTTTCCGTAAGCAAATACCTATAAAAAAGAATTTAAAGTAATTAATTGCACAGATTGTGAAAGATAATGAGTGCCTTTATTGTTTTATAAGATACATGGTTACTAATATTAACGCCAACTTGTTTAATTGATTTAACATTCATCATTAATTTTGATTACATAATGAAGGCAGAATTCACCATACGAGATTAATATTGCAAAAATTCTTTATTGATTACTGACCTATGACAATCCGTGATTTTGAAGGGAATACAATTTACGTAAATTTCCAAATAAATTATTGGCTTGGACTGAACAAACTTGTTGGGTGCTCCAATTTAAATTTATTATACCACTAATTGAGTTATTTAGCTTTTCATTCATCGTGTTAAAACACCACTTCTACGAAAATCCGCACACCCCCTATTAATTAAAACGGACTTCAACACAATACCTAACTAGCTGAGAGAACGAAATGCTCATAATTAATTCTGAACTATGTAGGATAAATTTAGCTAGCGGTAATGCTCTTTTAATTACTCGTTTTACGCAAATTTCAAAAGTACTTTTCCATATTTCGCAAAAATATTAACTTCCTTGAACAGTTAGCATAATCTATTTAACCGTGTAGTAGGTAGGTATATCAAAAAACTGTTTTAGAAATATGTAGGTACTAGCAATAATTGAAAAGTATTAGCATCATTACTTATTGTTAGAGTGTTAAGCAGTAGCTAATTCGATTTAATTTATTTTTAAAATTTTGATAAAAAATTAAAACTTTTAAATGTAAAGAACATATTGTATAATTTCGCTTTAAATCGAATATAAAGAGGAAAAGTACAATTGCAGGGATTTTCAAGGTGCAATATTGAAATAAAAACTCACTTTATATTTAAAAAAGATCGTTAAAAAGCTTCAATAATTGCAAGTTTACTATCCATATTGAAATAATTATAATGTTAATGGAAACTAAATCTCTAAATTTAAAATTGGCGATGTAAAAATTTATATTTGTTCCATAAATTGTTAACCTCTTGGTTAAACCATTTTACGTTTATTCTATATTAGTAGAGAACGATTTTTGTGATAAGAATAAATAGTGAATTTTAAGGAATAATGTCAATTATAATATGTATAATATAAATTGTACATGTATACACTGCGTGTCAAAATTATACGAATACTATTTTTTTTTAGTTTTGTTGATAATAAAACGTCTTGCAAAAACCAAAAATTCCACGTTATTTATCATAACTAAAAACCTGTTTGGTTAATTTTTTGTTCAAATTCAAGTGAACGGAGTTATTACAATAAAAAGACCGTTTTTCACCGGATCAAAATTATACGAACACTTTAAAGAAACAAAAACTTTATAAAACAAAAAAATAAAACAATTAATAATTAATTAATCTGAGATCCTTTTTTAGATATTAGTTAAAAAATACAGGTTTTGAATGAATTACTATGATTTATTAAAATTCCAGCTTCTAATTTTTTTCTAGCATCAACGATTGCGGATTTTAAATCAGCAATGGTATCATATTTCTTGTTATATTTCTATATTTGTTGAAATAATATTGACCATACATTTTGCACTGTATTACAATCTGGTGCCCATGCAGGTCACACTTTATGACAATGATTTTATGGTTTTAAAGCCATTCTTTTGTTATATTACTTGTATGAATGGCTGTGGTAACCTTGTTGTTAAACAAATGGTAATCGGCGAAAACCCTTTAAAAATGGCACTAATTTATCACTTTATATGCTTAGACATTTATTACTATTTATATGTGATGTGGTAAATACAACCTCAAGCTTTCCAAGGGCAGAAAATGTACCCCATACCATACAAGAACCCCCACAAAAATTGAGGTTCCTTCATTAAATCTTTCCAATAAAAAGAAAATCCATCCGCACCATCCAGATTGAATTTCTTTTCATCACTAAAGATTATTTAAAAAAATAAAACATTCATAAGAGGAAAATGCCAACTAACAAAAAATTGCTAAAACTTTAAATACTTCATTCCACTTGCGGTCTATATTTTCTCTAGCAAAATTTATCTTCAATACTAATTGTAAGACGTGGAGCTGGTTTCAATTTGCCTTTTTTAAGGTGAGATGCACTATGAATAGCTCTTAAGATAGTGGATTTTGACACATTAACTGAAGATTCTGCTTTAATTTGGTAAGCTAAATAATGGAATTTGACGCTTTTCGTATTATTTTTCTACGATCTCTTAAAGATAATTTTTTGGGTCTTTCAGTAGATTTCTAAAAACTATACTCTTTGAGATTTCTCAAAAAAGTAGAGATCACATAAGGGGTTTGCTTTAAAGCTCGAGCAATTTCTCGTACACCCTTTTCTCCCTCACTCATTGCATAAATTTACCCCCGCTCAAATTCTGACAATTTACTACCACGTGTCACCCTAAAGTGTAAGTAATATTACTATGGATTATAAATAACAACAAATAAAGTGAAAAAATAGAACGCGTTCATATAATTTTGATCCGATGAAAAACAACATTTTTATAGTAATAATTTAGAATTTACTTAAATTTAGACAAAAAGTTAACCAAACAGGTTTTTGCTTATCCACATAGAATAATTGGTTTTTGCAAAAAGATTCATTAACAAGAACAAATCTAAAAAAAACTATTGTTATACTGATATAGTGTTATAATTTTGACACACAGTATATAACTATCAGTTTTTAGTATTTCTAATTTTGAAAACATGGTTTTTTGAATATTGTAAATAATATACAATTTAATATACGATTTAAGACCTTGAGAAATTACAAGTTTTATTTCGCGTCGACCTACAATAACTCCTTCCGATCCAAAACATACTGATTACTATTCGAAGTAATGTGCGAATATGAGTAAAAAAATATAATTGTGCTTCCTTTTAAAAAGAACTTTATCATTAGTTCAAACAAATAAGTCTAAATCCTTTAAAATAATAAAAACAACCAAAAGATTTCATTTAAGAAAAAAGTGACTTTTGCGCAAGTAAATAAAATTATTAATTTTTGTTTGTTTTTTTGTAATCAAGATTTTGTAACATTAATGTAATCTGAACCTCCACAAATACGAATGTCCTTATAACACGGAAAAAATTAATAAAAATACATTTCGTGTATTATACCTTGTAATCCGAATCAACTAGGGATTCCCTAATCCGAATCATAACTGTGCTATTCGTTTTTGTTACTCATAGGTGACGTATACAAAGTGGGGAACATTAACTCAGCGATACCAAAAAGGTTTCACAAATCGTTAACTATTGTTGAAAATCTTGATCATTCTCATATTATAACACCGTGCAATAGAGGCTAAACAACAATGTACTCACCAAACAAAAACATTTAATTTTTTCAATAAATTTTAATTTTATTCTTTTTTTTTATACATACATATGTACATAGGTAATCTCCTTCTTTATCTTCGCCTTTAATGCAATTGTTCCAACTGCTCCCTTATCGGGGTAGACGTGTTCTTAAGGAGTATTCTCTTCTATTATAAACCATTTCCAGAGGTATGTTATAATCACATTGAAGCTTCACGAAAGACCTATTCTAGGTACTTTTCGCTCTACCTGGTTTTCTTTTAGGTAATATCTTTATAAAAAGTATTTTAAAAAATGTAATTTGAGTTTTCCTTGAATATAATACGTATGTAGATTTGCATTTTATAATAAATACTTTTTTCACCATTCATTCCGATTTTGCTTAATTATATATTATGCATTTTAATATTGCACCAATAATCCGGATTATCCACAAATCCTGATTCAGCCAGTTTTAATTAATCCGGATTAGCCGAGCTTTCCTGTCTTTCTGAATGTGGGTACACGAATGATTTGTAATTACAATAAAAAGTGGCACCTTTTGAATATTCTCAATTTAATTCGTTTGTATGAAAGTGTATGACTTTTCACTGCAACTCACATTTCTCAAGTACGAGTAACCTCAGGTATTCTCGTTTTTTATCAATAAATTATGAACACCAAATTACATTTTTTTTGATGGATAAGTTTTTAAAATACAAAATTTTACATATTAAAACTGAAAAGACTGCTCCTGAACCGATATACACAGTTGTCTATTAGGGGCGGAACGCAATTGTACTCCCTTATAAAAAGTTTATTTTCTACACAAAAAATAAATTTTGTTTTTGTAGGTAGGTTAATCCGAGATTATTTAGATATTTTTTTAAGAATACACTAATAGCATATTCCGCATTTTCTTAAGTTGAATGCTCTTCAAAATTGCTTTGATGATTATTCTATTGAGTATTTCATGGAAATTTAATTTGAAGTAGTTGGAATACCATGAAAAGCATAAAATATTGTGCATAATTCAATCTTTACAAAAGTGATCCTTATTGAATCTAATTTGTACAAACAATAACTTTATCGAATATGCAATATTTGGACAAATTTCTAATATCGGTATCATTTTTTCGATCTTCGGGAGCATAAAGAATGGTTTTGAGTTCTCACAGCGGAAGGACTGCTGAAAATGGGGGGGGGGGTCAAAGAGAAACTATACCTTGTATACACCCTGTTTTTACTGCGGGCCACTATTGGAATAGTTGAGTATAAAATAATTTTTTTTTTTATTTCTAATTTCTCAAATACTTTATTTGTAAAACGGATTATATTACTATAAAAAAATTTTACTGTAAAAAATTAATTTGTTATAATTATAATTATTGAAAAAAAAGCATAGTTGCGGTAAAAAATAAGAGTATTTCAAAACATTCAATGTAGTTACTCTGTTGATCTCGCAAATACAGCACTACCTTTGCATGTTACGACCTCAGAACTTTACAAACTCCCCCAGTTTTTAGATCTTTGTTCAACTTAAAAAAAAATGTTTCTGGCTACCTGAAACCGTTTATTACTGCCCAAGTTTTTAATGTGCGTAATTACGCGCATTCGTGTGACAAGTATCTATTTAAAATGCAATTCAATTATTTCAAGTTAATATTAAATGAAAATGAATTAACCCAAATAAAAAATATTTTCATCTCAATAAAACTTGTATATTATACGTTTTACCTACTTTTACATACACACTTACAAACATTTACACTAATACCTTGACCCAAGGCACGACCGAATCTAATTTTTATACTGCCCTTAAGGATTTTACAAAGTTCCCATATCCTCGTAACATGCAGAGGTAGTACTGTATATGTTTATTGATATTAGAATATAAAAATTAAAGTTGAATAAAAATAATATGAAATATATTACAATTTACAATGTAGTAGTAGTACAAGTATTAGCAACTCAGAAGAGCCGATTACACTAAATTTGTTTGGGTTTGTTTGATTTTGTTCGTATTCTATTTACTTTCTACCCAAATCACAATTACCTACGTATTTTGTTAGTACACAGTTTAGAAAATCAATTAAATAACATAAATATTGATACACAGACTGTTTTGAATTGACAAATAATACGTTTTTATTATAACAAAAAACTTCATTATTTTTAGCAGATTTTCTTTTTATTTTCATTAAATACAGGCGAGATAAAAGCAGATACACAGATTTACTTTTGCCATATTTAATGGACAACATTGTAGGTATTCTTAAGGAAATTGTAAGATATCCTCTAATCTTAGAAGACTCTTAAACAAAGTAAATAATAAAGTTTATTCTGTATTAATTTGGTTGCTTGTTATATTTTACTTTATTAATAAAGGAAAATACATTTGTATAGCTGCTTAGATTTATTATTAAAAATTTCTGTTATTAAAGTCAGAAATTAAAATAACTTTGTGAGTTATTTCACTTCTAAAACTAAGTACGTATATTAATAAAATGTAAAGGATTAATTTAATACAGTTATCATGTTTTAAATATTTTGATTACTTCTATAACAAATATATTTTTAAGTTTCGTGTAAATTGAAATTAATTATTTAAAATAGTTAAAATTTACTAAAAAGGTTTGATTTATCTACTTGTGATAGTAAATATCGTTTTTTTTCATTTTTTTTATAAATGTAATTAATTATCACGTAAATAATGCAAAATAATAAATAGTTAAAGAGTATCTGTTTTTCAGTTTATTAAAATAATATAATGGTATTACCTAACAAACTAGTAGTTGAAGATATTAATAGAATAAACACTGTTGTTGTAATTATTTCGTACATGAAACGCGCTTGATGAAATTCCATTGTTAAATTTACCGTTTGCGTGCTGCATGTCGACTGAACTGTCGTCGCGAATCCAACATAATAGACAATTCACGCTTGCGCGATAAATATGAGCATTTGTATAGAAAATGCATTGTTTACGGAAATCCGTATTTATACAGCAACTAGCAAATATTCCTTAAAGAAATTCCTATAAGGTAGTTAAATATGCATAATCGGCATGTAGATGCAATTCTTATTAAAACAAATCAAATTAATTATCGAATTTTCATATAACCTTCGATCATATACTGATATACAGTCGAACCTCGATAAGTCGAAGTCGAAGGGACACCAAAATTAATTCAAATTATCAATAATTCGAGATATTAAAAAAGCTTAAAAATTAAATATATATTTGTGTATATATATTTTATGTGAAATGGTATACTTTAAAAATCCCGTTTTAAATAAGTCACTGTGATTGGCTCATTTTTCATACACCATTATAGCCGTTAGCTAAATGACCAATCAGAAAGGTTAATCAGTTTGTAACCATAGTTATATTAGAATAGTTTAAATTCTATCTTTTTGAAATAGGCATTTTGTCGAGAAACACTTTCCAACTTGAGTTATCAAAGAATTCGAGTTGTGGAGTTATTAAAGTTAACTGTACATAAAATTTATTAAAGTGGTTAAGCTGAAAATTTTCATATTATTTACAACAATTATTAAATGATAAAGAAAGGTGCGCGCACCTATGCATGCCCGTAGAAGTTATACTTCTTGGCATAACTAAATTAAATGTAATCATAAATGTAAATAAATACCAGGATGTGCACATTCGAGCGAAAAGTGGCACATTTCCGAGCGAGGGAAGCAAATGAAGCGCGACGCGGAGCGACGCGCTTCATTTTCCCAAGATCGGAATGTGCCACTTTGAGCTCGAATGTGCACACTCAATTTTAAGCACCATTCACAAAATTTCAGCTAATAAATTATTCAAAAATTAAATAAATAATTTAATCGTTTTCTCTCACTCGCATCTACTAAATTCTCGTATCTTTTCGCCCACTTCCACTCATTACTATGGCAAATACGTTTCTTGAACATAAAATTTATATTTACTTTTAATTTTTTATTTGAAAGTAAAAAGATTAATTAAGGCAAATCAATAAATACGAGAATGTGCACGTTCGAGCGAAAAGTGGCACATTTCCAAGCGAGGGAAGCAAATGAAGCGCGGCGCGGAGCGGCACGCTTCATTTTCCCGAGATCGGAATGTGCCACTTTGAGCTCGAAGGTGCACACTTCACATTAAGCACGATTCACAATACTAAATTTATTTTCTAAAAAAAATTAATTATCTTAACTAATATTATAAAAGCGAAAGCAACTCTGTCTGTCTGTCTGTCTGTCTGTTACCTTTTCACGCCTAAACATAAATTAGTTTTTAAATCCAATTGAAGTGCCGCCGTCAAAACAGCTTATAATATAAAATCTTTTCATAGAATAGACCTTTTAAGCAACAATAACACCGAACCGCACCCGTGCTTAACCCTCTCTCAGGTAGCGTAATTTTTAGAAAAGTTGTAAAATTTAACTTCGAGTCATCGACCTATTTACTAATGGAAACTTGAATTTAAAGAATTGTAAAATGCTTCGACTTATTAAATAATTCGATTTATAAAATTTTATTTATTGACATAAAAATATTAACATTGAGATAGGCAAATCTTAGAAAAACGGGTTCGAGTTCGACCTATCAAAAATTCGTCTTATCGGCGTTCGACTTATGGAAGTTCGACTGTACCTATATTCCTCTGTGTTTGTTCGTATTTTAAAAACCAAAAAAGCATATGAAATACTACATGCAAGTTTTCATTTTTTGTTGTCATATTTCTGTATATCAAATACTTAACAGTCGTATTAAAAAGAATATACCCCAGAGATTAGTTCAAAGTAATTTGCTGCCAGCAATACGTGCTGTAGCAATAAATGGACTTTCACATGTATGTATGTATCACAAAAAAACTTATGAAAAAACCAACATTACACATAGAGACTTATTAGCAAAAGTATTGTACATATTTCTATATCTGTATTCTGAATTAATTTCCTGTTAATACCCACTTAAAATTCTAAAGTTATACAAGTACCAACAAGTAATCTGCGCATTTACACGTTGCCAGGAAACAATCATTAAATTTCTTCTTAACTCTTTAAAGGATGAGCTGAAAGCTTCAATTTTACCACAATATTTGTTAATATTGTATTTTCGATTTGCTTTGTTAAGTTTCTTTCCAACATTTACATATATAAACCTAACAAACAGAATTACGAAATAGCTGGAAAATTGGTTTTAAGGTTGTTGAAATATAATTTTAATTCGGTATCTTCTTAATTAAGACAACCCAAACTGGTTTTGCTGTATTTGGATATTTATGTTAAAATACTTTTTGTGTTCTTACATTTCACAGAATATTAATATTAAGAACCAGTGAAATATTAAGTTTCTCACTGGTTAAAACAGTTGATTTTAGACTCACTGATTTAATCAGTAGTTCTCGAGCCTCTGTGCGCGCATGTGCATGGGTATAATCTGTATAGAAGTATTGTTTACAAGCGTGTCCTCCAGGTTCAATTAAATTAACAATTTTAGAAATACATATCGTAATCAAGTAAGTAAAGTAAATTATATAAGGGGTATTCTACGCCAAATCACGGAGGGCGTGCACCTCATTTTTTTTATTTAGTCGATTGTTTTATACGTTATAATCTTGTTGAAAAACGCATCTATAGTATTTTTCAAACTTCTATCTCTATTTCCCATAAGTTATAAATTTTTGACAATTTCGCACAAAATATTTTTGAATGTCTATAACTTTATGATAATATTTAAGAATTCAATATTTGTTATTGCAATTTTATTAATTTTTAACAATAGAATTTAGATTTTGAAAATGTATAACATATTTTTATTTCTTAAAAAAAATCTCAAAAATAGTAGTAGGTATATTGGACAAAAACTTTAAGCCTAGTTTATCATGAGATTTATATCTGTGTTATATATTTTTTTTAATTTAATAAAATTCTGTCTTCAATGCGTCAAGTATTTGTTAGTTTTAAAAGGATAATGGCAGTTTGATTGTCAAGAATTAAACTAGTTCTATATAATTTTGAGTTTTTAGATCTTCAAACGAGCTTAGTTACCTATGACTTTTTTTGATTAATTAATTGACAACCTATTGTAAGATTTTATTATTTTTTTGTCATAGGGGCCAATCGTAAAATACGTTCAAATAAGGGGTGGGGTTGCTTAGCGTGATGATATGTAATAAGGGCGGAGGGGGGTCTCAGAAAACGTAACATTCGCCCTTCATCA
The DNA here is from genome assembly GCA_036325965.1 of Sinopyrophorus schimmeli. NCBI lineage: Eukaryota > Metazoa > Arthropoda > Insecta > Coleoptera > Elateridae > Sinopyrophorus > Sinopyrophorus schimmeli. The sequence goes on from JARFIZ010000001.1 coordinate 6,572,184, forward strand.
ATTTTATTTTAATTTTATCAATTTAAGCATAATACATATTTTTGCTATTCAATATAAGTATTTTTAGTACTTTTTTGAGACAATTTGTTTGATAACACTGATATTATTTCATGTACAATAAAAAGATAAACAATACATATGTAGTCTTATGAATTACATACAATTTAAGTCACAAATACTATTTATTTTAATTGTTGAATAGATGGACAAAATTAATTACAACTGTTTTAAGCAAAAGTAAATAAATTAATTTTTGAATATAATTGACTAATTTATGTATATTTTGGTTTGTTTTTAATTTACATGATTCTCCATACAAAAAATTATGAATTCGATTTAAACGGTTTTCTTCAGAACTGATCGACCGGGTAAATCGTGGAATACGTCTAATTAATAAGTTAGGTACTATATGTTTTATAATTTCTACTGAATGATCTTTTAATTGTCTTGTTATTAATAAATCTGAATTGTAAATCAACAAGATGGTAAAAATGTTCAATACAAAGAATAAAATGTTCAACAGCTGTAAACCGTATAAGACAATACGTATCTATGCATCTTCTAAAACATACATCTTTATTTCAAAAATATATGTAAATACAAATTGTTAGCTGTAATTCATCTTTTCTTCAGATTTTTGTGTACTGATGATTAAAAGTTGAAAATGTTTGCTTATTGATTCGTATATTAAGAAATATTACCTAAATACATTATAGTAAATGTTTTGAATTTGTTAAGTCTGTATATGTCTGAGTTCTCATGTAGAATTATAATATTGTCATACCAGGGTTAGAGTCAGACATTGTATCATTCAGAAAGAAAACATTTTGGTTTTCCAGTAGGTATAGCATTTAATTCTCAGTGAATTAACCACTAATTTCATAAAATTTATGGTCGATTAGTGTTTTCTTAGTCATTGTATAGATTTTCCAAGTTAATCTCCGATTAAGCATTTATCCAGGGCCGGCCCGTTCATATAGACAAACTAGGCAACTGCCTAGAGCGCTCGTAATTGAGGGCGCCATCGGCGCTTAATCCGTTTACATTTGTGTTGTATTTTGTCGTAAATTTTCTTTAACCCCTAGACATACAATGACGTCTGGGAGACGTCAATCATTTAGGGTGTCATTGTTAATTTGACGTCCCTAAGAGGTCAAGAACTGTATTCAATAAATAGGAAAAAGAGAGCAGGAAGAAAATGTTTTAAATTGTTTAAAATATGCCTATACACTGTCCGGCCAACAGAAATAGTTAAGCCACTCCCACAAATGTGCGCTAAATTTAAATATAATTTTTTCTATTGGCTTAATTTTTAAAGCACGTAACACAAGCAACCATATAAGCATTTATGTCCTGCAAGAACGGGGACAAACTTGATTATAAATTTGTACCGTGTGAAACTGGGCACTGCATACATTGGTTCAATTTAGTAGGGCGTGGCTTAACTATTTCTGTTGGCCGGACAGTGTATAGTAACTTTATATCAGTGTTTCCCAACGCGCCACATGGGGCAATTTAAATGTTTGGGGAGGCAATATCATTATTCAAGGGAACAATTTGAAAACGCACTTGATTTTTAGTTTACTTATTGTTTTTTTTTGTAATAATTTCCTAGTTATTTCTTGCTAAACCTAAATCTTGTGCCTTGAACAAATTGTAATTAGGCATTATTTATGGAATAATTCAATTTTTAAACATAAAAAATATTTATGTTACATGGGGAGGCATCAAAATTTAAGAATGACTTAGGTGGGGATTGTTAAAAAAATGTTGCAAAACACTGCTTTAGGTGAAGGTGGCCTGTAAGCGGGTAGGTTAAGGTTCATCAATCAATACGAACCACTTCGGTTAAAAAAAAGTGTTTCTTTTTTACATTTACGCAATACAATTATTAAACTTTCATTTTATAAAAAAAATAATTACATTTCTGCTTTAATGGTAGAAAAAAACTCAAAAATATAAAATTTTAGAAATTACCCGCTTTGCCCAACAGGAGGGCCTAAATCGGGTAGGTTCCCATAAACCAATCAGATTAATCAAAACATTTGAAAATAATTATGTACACTTAACATGTTCTTGACAGTAACATTTGATATTATTGTATAATCATTAATTTAACGTTATGGTAGAATTTAGTGTCTAACCAATTTTTGCTTTGTACTAAAACTTGTGTACGGAAGACTAAATTTGACTGGTCAAAATATTGCATAATCTGTTAACAGCGTGTACCCATTTAAAAAAATTTAAAAGGTGTATTTTTACCTACTCTTGTTTCTCGTGCAATAGTGTTTTATAACTTTTGTAAAAGAGTAGTTACAATATTAGCAATCATGAAGTTACTATAATTTATTTTAATTAGTAAATCGAGCTAAATACTTGTCTTTTTTTACGTTCTTTTGTTGTTAAGTTTTTATATTTATTTTTTTTTAGTTCAATTGCGATTACCTTTTGTGTTCGCCTTCTTTCTCCGATTCAACTTCTTTTTGTAAGAAAATTATTTAACCCTTTATCAGACAGTTTTCAGAGTTAAGAAAAACATTGTATTTGTTCTATTACAGAGGTTACTCGATTCGATTTAACGATGAATTAAAGAGGAGGCTAGAAGAGGAATCAAGGTGAGCAAAGCACTATCAAATGAATGAAATATCCAGACAAATATGCGATTAAAAAAGAACGAAATTCGTAGTCCAATATAGTGCCGCTCCGGAAGCTTACCGACAATGATATCTAAAAGTTAAACAAATTGATGGATAGCCCAAGTCCACTACCCCAAAGAGAAATGGCACGAAAGCTGAACACATATCAGACAAATATGAGTCACATTATCAACACCGCACTCAACACGAAGAAGTAGAAGTAGCCATTGGTTCACTTCTCGAATGACACAAATATCGTCTTGAAGTAGTTTCTCCGAAAACCCACCTTTCTGTATTAATTCTTCAAATTCTGAAATCAGCTAGTCAGCGTTCCCAGAAATTTCTAATCGATACAAATAATATTAACGACACACACTGTCTATTTCAATTTACAAAGTATTACATTTTGACCGTTAAAATATAATTATAAAATTAAATAAAGAACTGTTTCTAATAAAATCTGTAACTTAATTATTTTCCAAATTATGTGATTAAAATTTCGAAAACGACATTAAATGAGGTAGTCTGTATGACAAAAACGTGACTGAGTTGCTTGTTGTAAAATTCAAAATGCAGTGGCTACAAAGCAAACGTTCTTTTCAAAAATATCGAAGAATAGAATCGAAAAAATATATTATAAAACAATAAAATTAAAAATTATTATTTTTTTAAATTGATTTAAATTTTAATTTAAAGAAAGAAATTATAAAAGTTCATTTGAGATTCATTCAATTAATTTTACATAAAGCCATATTTTGAACCACCGGGAACACTACAGTTCTTTAGCAAGAGGTTGGTCTCCGAGAAAGGTCACACCCTCTGAAAAAATTACGTTATAGAATTCAAGAATTTTTTTTTACAAATCCAAAAACAAAATATTTAATTAAAAATAATAACCTTTAATTATATATAGTAGTATAGAAAAAAATAAGACAGAGACGCAAGGGGAAATCATTTTTAATTGTTTTTTAGTTTTCCGAAATAAATTTTAGTTCGTTGCTGAGGTTTGTCTTGCGACCGACAAAAGGCTGTGCTTCTCTGATATATTTTTTCTCGGGGTCGTACTAAAGCGTAAACCTTCGAGTGCGTAGGTACGCCTATCAACTGCTCTTAGCTTCATCCCCACCAAATAAAGGTCATTAGAACTTATACGGGAAAAACAAAAAAACATTAATTAATTAATTTTTATATACAGGGTTAGCGAAATTAAACCTCCGCTACTCAAAGGGCACTGGAGGCAGTTGTACTAATCTGAACAGAAAAATATTTGGACAACAGATACGTAGGAGGATGCGCTCAAGATTTCCGAAATAAAATTTTTTAATTTAATAAATCGCCAATAGATGGCGCACATTTCAGCAATATATGCAAATGAAAGACAATTTATATCGGGAGCGTTTGACAACTGTGTCCGATTTGAAGAACAGTATTCGCCGGCATATTCAGAACATCCATGTTGACTCTCTCCATTCAGTGGTGGAAAGCGCGATAATCAGAATGGAGTGCGTTGTCGAGCAGGAAGGTTTGCATATTGAACGTGTTTTAAAGCATTGATTTATATGCATAGTAATGTCATTTACAAAGTTGTTTTCTTCCTTTTGCGCCTTTTTATACCTGTATCAGGTTTAGGCGATTTCCCCGCTTAAAACATTGTTGTGAATGTTGTAGTGTTTCAAAGATTCAAGGGACCGACAGTTTTACGTGGGTTCCGAACCACGGCAATTTCTAGGGAAATTTTCGAGCAGTTTTACTCTTGCCAGGTCCTCAGCCTTGCGAAGAGAAAGGAGCGTGAAATTTTCGATGGTCGGCGCGGAGATTCGAACCACTTCAAACCCACCTCGCTACCGCAGCAGCGCAAACACTAAACCACTTGCGCCACGTTTCCTCTTAAAGTTGTTTTTTTTTGTAACAAATTGCAAGTGCAATATTATAATTGTGTATTGTCCTTATTTTGTTCTTTTTATGTAAAACCACTAGTCCTTCAGTGTTTCGGGATCTCAGGTTGTTTTTTCTTCATAGGATAACTCGTTGCGCCATCTAGTGGCGATTTTTTAAACTAAAAATTTTTATTACGGAAATCTCGAGCGCATTTTCCAAAGTATCTGTTGTCCAAAGAATTTTTTTACGGACTAGTAGTACGGCTTCCAGAGCCCTTCAAGTAGCGGAAGTTTAATTTCGCTAACCCTGTATTTATATAGCCAATTACTACCAAATGTTCACGGGAACACGCACCACGATAAGCTTAACATTTTTGCCAAATTTGATAAAAATCGGTTAAGCCGTTTAAGAGTCTATAGGTAACAAAGCAACTCACATCTCTTTTTTATATATATAGAGAAAGAAAAGAAGATAAAGTAATTATTATCAAATCGTTCCGGTATTGGGTCATTTATCTTATGTGAGCCGCAATAAACGACGAACTCAAGTCGCTTATCATTCACAAAGAGCCTGGAAGAAACTGCCCCAGAAACAAATCAACAAAGTACTAAAAGCTTGGCCACGAAGAGTTCTACAAATTTACAAGTCGTGTAATCAACAAATCGAAGGAAAAATTAAATATTTCAAATTATTGATAATAAACTTGATCTTTTTATTCGACCGACAATCGAATCGATCACCCTCTGTATACTGCAGTAAATGTGTTAATAATGCGTATATCATTATAATAACATTATAATGTTGTGTTTAATAATCATTTTAATTGGTTATTTATAAGTTATAAATAATACAATTAAAAACATCGAAAAATTGGTGTTATTAAAGCAAAATAGTTAGCGAATTGTAAGTTTGGTTAAAACAGTTCAATTAATTTAAACGCAAATATAAGTTTTAAAATCTTAATGGAACCTCTTCTACAAAATCATAATAACACATAATTACCTATTATTTTCAGGTAGGCAAATAATATACCTAGCTACATATAAAATCAAACAAAACGGTGTTGCCAGCAGCAGTATATTACAGTTATAATTATAAAGGCTATACCTTGCTTTAAACTTCAAAGGCAAGGGTAGCTGTTGAATGAAGCAAACGGTAAATTGCGTTTATAACTGAACTGCAAAAAAGTCCTTTTATATGTTATATATATTGTGTTTGTATGCACAATAAAGAGAACTTTGTGTTTTGAAGTAAAGGCATTGTTTTTCATTACATTTTGCCTACAACTTTGCTAAAATTTGTAAATATCGTAGAGAACAAATGTCACCTATTAGGTTGTTCTATTAATAGGGAAAAATTACTTTAAAAACTCTCGAGCTTTATGTCTCTACATTAAATAGTTAGAGCAACTCTAACTATGTGAAATAATAATATATTAATAAAAACTTTTTTAAATGTTTACTACTCAGTAATGTGTTCTCATTTTCGACCAACAAAGGTTTCCATCTGTCGCATTACCACAGTGAACACCGAAGCTTTACTTTCTGTTGCTCAACCTGTCTGGATGATATAGTATGATCTTGAATAATTAAATCTAGGACAATAGAACATCATCTTAGTGTCTCGGAAAAGCAAATATTTACAAACAATGACTAAGATCACGAAGATGTTAAGCATGAGGCACGTGTTATGACGACAATATATAGAGAAGAATTTTCATTAATAAATAATTCGAACGATACGTTCGAAATGTCTTTTGTACAAAATAAGGTTCTACCTCATTAAATGTTATTGTATCTTAGTATTGGATGATTTACATATAAAATATATTAAAATTTATCATCGACAGCGATAACATATTCTATAGATGACGATATTTGTATTTTCAGTATATGTATTTTCCATATTTTGAATCATAAAGTTTATGAATGCCGTCATTCTTGATTGGCGCACTTTTGGGTTTATACCAAACACCAAATTATTACCGTACTTTAATCCGACCCTAATACCCGTAAAGTGAGTCAAGTTGGTTACGTTTTATTGCATCCGTTTTCTTTTTTTGCAAGGTTGCGATTAGAACTTTTTTTAGTCTGTTTTAATAGTAAATTTAATAAATAAAAACTTCAAGTAAAAAATTTAGTTCTTTTAATTGTTTAAAGTAATAAAGAATTATTTATTAAAGGTTTCAGCATATGAAAAATTGATAACATAATTAAATACATTAATCTAAATATCGTGGAAATTAATAAACTTATTTATAAACTTATAGTACATACAGTCGAACTTCCATAAGTCGAACGCCGATAAGTCGAATTTTTGATAGCTCGAACTCGAACCTGTTTCCCTAATATTTGCCTATCTCAACGTTAATATTTTTATATCAATAACTAGAATTTCGATAAATCGAATTTTTCGTAAATTTGAAGCGTTTTACAATTCCCTAAATTCTAGTTTCCATTAGTAAATATTTCCAAACTCGAAATTAAATTTTACAACTTTTCATAATATTCCACTACCTGTTAGAATTAAAAGAACGGGTCGGTTCGGTGTTATTGATGCTTTAAAAGCTCTATTGTTAACTACGATGAAAAGGCTTTATACTACAAGACAAGATTTGGATGTTTTGACGGCGGCACTTCAATGGGATTTAAAAACTAATTTATGTTTAATAGCCGTATAAACAGTTAAGAATTTTAAGATGGTTTTACCGTTTATTTTACAAGAAAAGAAACTATTTTTGAATTTTAGTTTTCAAACTGGTAGTTATTCGTCGAGTACGAGGACTAACAAATGTGTTTTACCTTCTTTATAGTTTGTAATAGAGTATAACAAAAATCTAAAAAATTAACACTTTTTCTAAAATTATTTACGTATTATATATATATCTTGCCCTTTTTATACCTGTGTCCAGGTGTAGGCGATTTCCCCGCTTGAAACTTTGTTGTGAATGTTGTCGTGTTTCAAAGATTCAAGGGACCTACAGTTTTACGTGGGTTCCGAACCACGGCAATTTCTAGGGAAATTTTCGAGCAGTTTTACTCTCGCCAGGTGCTCAGCCTTGCGAAGAGAAGAGGAGCGTGAAATTTTTCGATGGTCAGCGCGGGGATTCGAACCGCTTCGAATCCACCTCGCTAGCGCAGCAGCCCAAACACTAAACTACTTGCGCCACGCTTCCTCTATTTACGTATTAACATGGAGTATAAACGAAAATTAAAAAGTTTAAGCATAAAGGAAAAAAATAATCTTATAAAAGAAGTGGAACGTGAGCTCAAAAGAAAAAAGGATATAGCTAAAGATTTTGGTATTCCCGCAAATACTTTATCAACCATTTTAAAAAACAGACACCTAATTGTAGCTGCTGAAGATACAAATGATCACCATTCTAGAAAAAGGCTAAAGGAGTATCCTTTTCCCAATTTAAAGAAAGCTATGATTGAATGGTTTCGGTATGTACGTAATAAAAATATTCCGATTTCGGGACCTGTACTGTTACAAAAATCAGAAGAGTTCGCGCGCCTATTACATTATGATAATTTCAAAGCAAGTCAGGGTTGGCTGGAGAATTTCAAAAAAAGGAACATCATCATTCAAAAAGTAATATGTGGTTAAAGTGCAGAAGTGTCTGAAAACGATTGTGAACCTTGGAGGCATAAAGTCTTAACACCATTACTGCAAGAGTATGAACATAGCAATATATTTGACGCCGATGAATCTGCTTTGTTTTTTAAATGCTTACCGGATAAAACTTTGACTTTTTTAAATGAAAAGTGTTACAGTGGGAAACGCAGCAAGGAAAGAGTGACTTTGATGGTAGGAGCTAAAAATGAATGATATATTATATATAGGGTAAAACCGGGAGAGATGGGCCAATTATTTTTTACTTACAGCTATTACTTACCAATTCAATGTAAAAAATTTTGAAAAATGCCTAAAATATTGTTTGAAGGCTATACAACATTGAACTATTTACAGGTTTAAATTATTGTTTGATTTTTAAATCATTTTGTGCAGTTTAAAAAAACATTTTAAAAATGTCGATTTTGCAATATTGCAGGGAGAGATGGGCTACTCTTTTTATTTTGTTTATATCATTAAAATAGTACACTCGACTGTTTGTTTTTTAAATTTGAACAAATATACATAAGAATAAGTTTTTAAATGTAATATCAGTACTACCAAAGTAGGTTGCAGTTACAATTTCAACGTTTTTGAAGTTTTTCTTCCGCAGTCAATGCACGCATCATCAAAAATGGAACAAATGACGTAAATCCAATCTTTACATTTGTTGCAATGCAACAGATTGTTGGAATTTTTGGCAACGCAAAAGATGTTGCGTTTTTTGCAAAGTGGTAAACGATTTTTACGTTTGGCTTCCCTGGCAGCTTGTCTCCTCCGTGGTTTTGACGTCACTTCTTCTCCGTCGGTAGTTGCTTCAGCTGTCGAATCATCCTCGCTATCGTCTGTCCTTCTTTTAGCTTTCGCAAGCTTTTTCTTCTGTTTCTTTTTTCTTCTCTGCACTTAAGCGCAATTCTTTTTCGTGTCCTTGTGAGGTCAAAAGCACCGCGCCAACTGCTGGTCGGCCTGTTTTTTTCGCTGCAGATTGTATTGGGACAGGCGTTCAAGAACTATCGTTGGTGATTGACTTACACTTACATTCTGCCCAGTGCAATTGAAGACCGACTTTGTGTGAAAATTCGATTGATAGTATGGGCTTGAGGTCTAGTTGACAAAAGCTCTTCTTTATCTTCTTCTTCCGCGTTTATTTTCTTCGTGTTGCATGCGGTTCGAAATAGGGAAGAAGTGATCTGGGATCACATTACGGTCAAAAAGAAAGATGCCAGTTAATTTCTAACCGCCGGCCCAACTCTACCGACCAAAAGATGGCCCAACTCTCCCGAATTCACAAGGAGAGATGTGCCACGCGATTACATTACAATATAAGCATCAAATATTGCCTAGAAAACGTACGTACATTCTTAGAGGTTATGGAGACTTGTCAAAGTTTGCTACGTTCGAATATTGTTGAATCTTTTGGGTAATCACCAAGATATCGAAGAAAGATAAAAAACTTTACGGGATTTTCTAACAGTGGCGTAAGAACGACGTTTTCTCACTTGAAAATAACGAGAGCCCGCGACGCGTTTGATAGTCGTTTTTTGTTGGCGTGTCGACAGATGCACTTGCACGGAAAACGGGCGGGATTGTGTATTGTGCATTAAAAAGGGAGAGAGAGGCCTATCTCCCCCGGCGGCCCATCTCTCCCGATTTTACCCTATATATATACCTATATATATACGTAAGTGTGTAACTGAAGTTTTTTTAATAACTCGAATTATTGATAACTCAAATTAATTTTGGTGTCACTTCGACTTATCAAGGTTCGATCGTATCTATCGTGTTTTTTTTTCACAATTTCTATTTTTCTAAGTAAATAGAACGCATGGTTATCCAAATTTAATTATCTTATTAAAAGTATATGTAAATAAATTAAACTAACGTTGTATTTAAATTAAAATATAATTTATAATAATTAATATTAACATCTATTATTCTGTACAACTAAAAGTTTTCATTAGTATTGTATTGATATTTTAAATGTTGAAATTGCATCTAGTATTTTTTATGAACAATTCAGTGGCAATTAGAAAGTTAAATAACGAAACAATTTAGTGAAATTTGAAGACAATGAACGCTTTAAATGTTCAGTTTTACCTATTTGCTTTTTCTTTCTTAATATTAATTTTAATACCTGAAAAAGTAAATTAAATATCCAGAACTCGTTCTTTCGTCTTATTCAATTATGAATTTTGTCACGTTGTTTTTTAGCTTTTCCGCTCTCTATCATCATATAATAAAGGAATTACTAACACATACTTGGCAAAATATTTTAATTGCTCAACTTAGCCTGCTGCTCAACTAGCCCCGCTCTACCTTACTTGTACGATTGTTACAGTTTGTGCAAACTATATGGAACACTGTTTTATGTCCACATGACGCAGGTAACTACGGATAATATCTATAAATTCGGAAATAAATTGTTTGAAATTAAAATAAATAAGTCCCATATTTGAAAATTTATTATTGACACCAAATTAATCGGACTACTATGCAAGGCGCCATAAGAGCCGTCGAAAAATGGTTTCGAAAAATGATGTCTAAAAGTGGGACTAACGGTTAACTCCACTAACTAAGACAGTCCAAGTGCAACCGACAAAGCTATACATTAAAATGAATACAATCACTATGCCTAAAATTAGCTGCTGATACAAAGTAGGAAAAAGAATGAGTTTACGCAGTTGAACACTGAGTATTTCTGAAAATTCAGTGTTGTGATATTCTGAAACATACATATCGTAATATTTAATGAATTTCAATTTTTGAAAACAGTTTGTTTGTCATTACTAGTACCAGATGGATAAATTAAACACATTACACAAAATAGTTACATTAAACAAAAAAGTACAGAACCACAAGAACTAATTAAAAGTACATACCTACACAAATAATCACAAAAATAAAACACGAAACTCGAATTAAATATAATATAATTGTCAAAAATTTACAGTAATGCTTAGGATAAGAATTTCACTAGAACACAAAGTTTGTTTTACAAGTTTATCAAATGTGTTTTTCATAAAAGTATGTCAATGAAAAAAATGCAAAAAATAAAATTTGAAGTGAATAAAGTATAAGTTAATGGAACAATAGTATTAAAATTTTTGCAGCTGTCTACGAACAGCTATTAAAACGAACACTGATTTACGAACCAAAATCCAAACTTTAAAAATACGTATGAAGCATTATAGAACATTTTAACATTAAAATTACCCATTCAGAACTGAACAAAGAATAACGCTGCATGTAGTTTTTGCACCAATTTATACATACCTTATATATGTTACGGCTAAAGCGTAGACTCGGCTAATTTATAAACTAACCAGCTAGTATACAAAATAACCAATCAGGTAGTTATTTTGTAAAAAACTGGATTTTCTGATAAAATAGCCAGAGTACTTTGGCTATTTTATAAACTCACTAAGTAGTTTATAAACTAACCAAGATACGTAGGTTAGTTTATATACATAATAGCAACAATCTTCATATATTATGTATACTAGCTAAAATAAAGAAGGCATACTAAGGTATCTAGACTTATGAAATAACCATATTGGTGGCTAGTTTATAATTTTTTTTTACAAATGTACTTTTCTGTTACGCAAGGATAAAAAAGGCGAGATTTAAGGTATTATTTTTACAAAAATGACAACAATTTTACGAAAAGATCAAATTTTCGAGGTGAACTGATTTTGGTTTTTTTTTGCAATAAACAACAAAATTTTAACCGAAATAATACATCTTTTGTCCAGGCCCTGCCTATAATAATAACAAATAAGCGCGTAAAATTTTTGTTTGATGGGTACAATAGTTTTTAAAAAATTTTGACCACAACTGTATTAAAAAAAATTTTTTTGAGATAATAGCGTTTAAAGCTTAAAGTCTATGTTTTTTATATTTAAAACTATTTTTTTTAACTTATAACTTTTGTACGTGTGCTCCAAATTTTATATAATTTTAGAGAAATATTCTTAAGACGATATACATTGAAAAAATGCAATAAAAAAATCGATATTTTGACCTATCCTAAGTAGACATAATCCCTTAACGGGTTCTATCGAAACGGAACAATACCCATCACCAGAACCTAGGATAACCTCAGAAAAATATATTTTTAAGAACATTTTGCAAACTAGCCAACATGATGGTTATTTTGTATCTATGTTTAAAAATTTTAGAATACATTGTAGCCATATTTATTTTAGCTAATTTACATAATATATAAAGATTGTTGCTATTATATAAATTAACCTACGTATCTTGGTTAGTTTATAATCTACTTAGTGAGTTTATAAAATAGCCAAAGTACTCTGGCTATTTTATCAGAAAATTCAGTTTCTTACAAAATAACTACCTGATTGGTTATTTTGTATACTAGCTGGTTAGTTTATAATTTAGCCGAGTCTACGCTTTAGCCCTAACATATATAATACTCACGACTCTGTATTTAAAACAAAAAATTTTACTTCAATTTCACCTATTTGTAAAATTAAGTCTATCTTAATATGTGTTTGTGTTAACCGTTTTATTTGCTACATTAATTAAAGTTAATGGGAATTGGACACCGTCAATAAAGATCAAATCTTGTTAACAATGCTACGTTTCATTTCTTTATTGAAACTTTTTCGAGCAACTTAACATGTCAAAAAATATGTCGAACATCCAAATTGACACATGTACAATTTTGATGTTTGACAAATAACAAATAGGTAAAAATCTGTAAGTATATTAGATCCTCAATGCAAGCTAAAAGGTGTACTATACTTAAAAAAATTAAAATTTGATAAATAATAATGAAACGAGCAGTGATCTGCGCCTACGGTTTGTAAACGCCTTTGGGTGTTACGTTTCCAAATTTTTTCTTTCCTACTGGTTCGCAGTTGACTTGGCTATATATCACTCTTAGAGATACATTAGATTCTCTGAAATATTTATGTCAGCTGGGTTTTGTTAATACCGTCATATTTTAACTGTACAGTATTTTAAACCTTTGATTAATAATTCATTCAACATAATTTAGAATTAAATTTCAATAATCTTCTTTAGAAGAGTAGATACCAATTTAATTTTTAGTCAAAGCTAAATATTAAGAGTTCACTCTTCGCTTAATGGTTTATTTTCAAGATTTCATTGAATTGTTCTTTAATGTAATTCTAACTAATTATTCTGTTTCAAAACTTTTGGAATAAATGTTAAAAGATCAATAATTTTACAAAGTAAAATTTAAAAATATAAAACATAAATCCTTAGAATCATGTAGATTTGAAATATTGTACTACTCGGTGGTTGTGAACTGGCAATCCACAGAATAATAGCACGGATACACCTGTCTGTGCATATAAAACGGCGAATTCTTTTAAATGTTTTTTTACATAGAATTATTTATATTTTAAATTCTAATCAAATTTAAGACCTATATAAGATATATATGACAAAATAGATGACAGGTACAAAAAGAAAAATTGACTAAAAAGAAACAGACTTTATTATGTTCATTAATTTTATTAGTTTTTTTTAAAAAGAATTATTTATATTCACCCAAAATGTTTTGAAAGATTTATAATTCTAAATAAATTACTTATATCTGCTAGAGTTCTTATATAACTTTCTGTATTTGAATTCATTCTGTATAAAATACGTTTTAAACACATTTAAAGGTGGATTAAACATATTATTAAACTTTAATATGAACAAACCTTAAATATAGCAGAAAATGCTTATTTATAAAATAGATAGATATCTATAAATAGTCGTATAAGCGACTACAAAAATAGATTGTAATGAATTAAAGAACAATACAATGTGTTAGGCAGGTCGATGCAAGCTTTAGTTGCAAGTACCCTAGTTTTTGGACAAGGACAAAGATCAGGTGGAATCTTTATAATTCATTTGTTTAAAAGTCTCTTGCAAACTACAGTTCACCTTCAAGAAAAGTAAAAATTGCTTAAAAAATTCCTCATTTTGTCTGCTTCCAGCGACATTTTTCACAAATTCAATAACCTGTGTTACAGCATTAAAAATTTAATGTAATAAGCAAAATTAGGTTTTTATATTAGAAAACAATCTGTTCCTCAGTTTACTGTAATTTTGGTATCCTTTTTTGGAGAGTTTACTCGTTTTTTTATAATACGAAGATTGGGTAAAATATTATTAGGAAAGAAACGTACCTAAGTAATCTTTTTACAAAAAAGTACCACGATAGTTGTATTTTAAAACTAGGGCTCTAGCTACTAAAGCATGTTTTTTTTTTAATGTTGCATAGACTTTCTTCTATCACCTCCTAGATAGTTTGCAACGACCCGCGTAACACTTCGTATATTCTGGAAAAAAGGTTGCCGTACCCAAATGTGATCCACAATGGGGGAAAACAATATAGTTTAGTAACGAAAACAAATTCAATAAACAGCGCTTTGTAAAAGTACCCTAGTAACTTGACTACTGACGATAAACCAGATAACAAAACGGTTATCCATAACAAACCGATTTTTATGGATAAAAAAGATAAATCGATAAGCTTGAAGATGTAATTTTGTAGTTTTACAAAATTCATAAGTTCAACACAAATTCTTCGTTGAAGACATTTGAAGTACTAAAAAACTTTATTTATAAGGTAGTCTAAAGTATATGGATGATAAAAATTAGAATTTTCGAGTTCGAAAATGTTTGCATAAGGTAGATAACACTAGTCTATATAAATTAAACTATTGTTTCACACGAAAACGTCCATCTAATTTTAATAGCGCTGTATCCACCTAAAAAACTTATATTAATGAAAAAAATAACACACCAGGTTTCTTTGTTAAATTCAAATGTATATTTTTATAAAAGCCGTACGAAAATATACTTACACCTTTACAATTATCCAATTATACATAATATGTATAATTTTCGCGAGTACTTGGCTTCGGTAGATCTTTTTTTCAATCTCTAGCAGTCCTGGTGAAATTTCTCCCCGCGTTCGTCACTCACAGTACTCTGGTTTTCAGGAAGAAAATCTAAATGTAACTCCAAGATATGCATTATTAAAGACCAAATTCACCCCAAGTACTTGGTTCAAAAGCTCGCTCGCACTCTGTTTCTAAATTATCACCTTGAGTAACAACAGGTTCCTCATTTTCAATTGTACTTAGACGTGTTGGTACATGCAATTTGGTAATAGCTAGAATTGGTCTTTTTGCAGACCACTAATATGGGTACTTTATAGTGTGTTTTGACTTAGATGTACTATTTATAATAGCCAAACAAAAATATCAATCAATTATATAGTCTATTGGTTGTGCTCAAATCATTGGCACAGCAAATGGAATTTGACTAAATCCTTAGTCTAACCCAGCAGAAGTCTCACACATGTTACGCAGCAAATATGTGGTACCCAGGGTTTATTTTGATGGTGCACAGGATAGCCAAAGTAACCCAAATAATATTTGCTTATTAATATTGTTAAATTTCGACACTGAAAAGCAAAAATTAATCCTCTACACACACAACAAAAACTACTTTCGCGTAATATTTACGGCCTTATTGAATATAAAAATTTAATTTGTGGACTATAATAGCTATCTAAGTTCGGAAATAACGTTATTTTAACATAAACACAAACGTATATCAGGTGAAATTGAACTGTCACAAAACAATTGACGGTGACTGAAAAAAAATATCATTGTTTTTGTAATGAGAGTAGATAAGTACAATAAAATATCGTTACAACATTCGTGTGACAAAAATAGTCTGGATCATTGTAATTGTTGTTTTCCTGACGTCCAATAAGGTAACTCCTACTAGATAGTTTTTCCCGAGTTAATGCAACTTTCCGTGACATATTATCTATTAAGTCGATATAACCCATTGTTTGCTGTCTCTTTTTTGGCCAAAAGTAAGTAACTTATTATGTAATAATATGATTGCATATTTAATAGTTATCCACATTAATTTTAGAACAAAAAGATAAAGTCTCATAGTATCAAAATAAATACCTATATAAACTAATAAAACTTTTAAAAATTAACTGATTAGTTACCTACATGTTATTAAATAAAATTACACACAATATTAGTAAATTTAAGTAAATTGAAAATAAAAATTCAGTTCACTGTTAAAATATATCTCCTTAAAATTAAAATAAAAACGAAAGAAATCAACGGATTGAATTTCCTTTTGCAATATCGGACGAAAATTTCAGGTAATATACTGGATATAAGGAGAGAGGGAAAGATATTCAAAGCTGTGTACTTTCAGTATCACAAAAGTCAATTAAGTAAAGGTTCCGTGATCCCAGAAGAATAATCCGGATTAATGCTAAAAGGAAAGTTAATCTGCCTGAAACTTACTGCTTCTGAATTTAATTACGTAATGCAATGAATCAATATTTAAGGAATAAATTAAAATTTTATAAGAAAATACGAATATTTTTTCACTTTTTAAAATTTTATTAAGTACGAGGTAATTAGTTGCCTGCACAGTTATAATTATAATAGACCGACGAGATCCAATTAAAATGAAAATAATATTGAAAATCCTTGAAAAGATTGAATGCAATTTAATTCTAATATTATGTGATATAATTAAAATTAATAATATCTTTTCTATAAGAATATTGTTTTTATTTTATTCTAACTTGTTTATAATTGTTATAAAAATATCATGTTGGAGGACAGATTTATAAACATAGTTGCGGCAAGTTATATATCTTAAATAGTACCTATGTACTGAGATAACTAATACATTTTCAAGAAATTTTTCTATTTCAATTTGTCTTGAGCAGCTTTATACAAAAATAATTATAGAGGGATAGCAAATTCATATTGTTGTAAATATAATGTTTATTACCATTCATATTCAAGTTTTACATCAAATGATTTTCTTCCACCTTCTTTCATCTATATATTTAAATATTTAATTGTCTAAAATAATACTTTTACTAAAATTTTTATCAACTGCCATTTTTTTTGTTTCTAAACTTTTAGACTTTAATAACACTGTATTGGGTATCTCTTTAAGAATATCAAAAATACACCTTTCAATAACATTAATCCAAATAAGGTTTTTGTTTGTAGCTTTAATTTTTAAATGACATTTTCAGAGATGGTTAAGTAAAGGTTCATATCTTTTGTGCAAAGATTTCAAGCTTACATGATATGCTTTAAGGAGAATCTCTACAGAATGGCTTACACAGCTTATCACAGCATTCACAGCTTTCTCGGTTGAACAGTGAGACATTCGCGAAATGAGGTACTCGTTATTCTATTATGATTCAAATTCACCGAAGTTTAAATACACTGAAGTCGGCTTAGGTATTCAAAGAGAGGTTTCTAAGAAATCCCAAAACGTAAAATGTACTACTTATATTAAAAGTTGTTATTAATGGAGAGTGGATTTCTGCTTTACAAACTTGATAGCGCCACTTTACACAGGTATATACGTATGTATAGCCCCCATTTATCTTTACAAAAAGGTTTCAACTGATTAATTATCCAATATCTCAAATCTTAAACATAAAACGGTGCAAAATATTTCTAATGTCAAAATGTACTATATTTATGTAAGATATTGGCGTCTAAAGCCACACAAGCATAATCAATAAAATTCTAAGCGTGCATTAAAATATAATTATTATTAATCTAAAATTGAAATAAAAAATTAGTTAGGCTAGTATAATATATAACTTTCTAAGTTTAAGAAACAATTTTAAGTTAGCAATGAAACATAACGAAATACTACAACAAATCGATGCAGTTCTCGTTTCTTTTGCAAAATGCACAATATAATTGATCACAGTCGAAGATTTTTTGGCAAACAATAACGCAGTCCTGGTCAACTTGAACGAGACTATAGATCTCAGAGAAGTAGAGCGGTTGATCGGGTTAGCTCTGGGGAATACAGCATTTTGTGGCCAAACAAATCCCTAGAGAAAGAAAGAGGAGTGATAATATATGCCACATACTCTATTGATTTCGTCTACTTTAAATGTCTTGTGGCTTCGAATTAGACCTTCCCTTTTTTCATGTCACGGAGAAAACAGCGATAGCGTTACATTTGTTGAAATAAACCTGTTTATATGTATTAACAATTTTGATTCGGCAATAAATCGAACCATTCCCTTTTAAGATTTTGTCTTTCTACTGCTTTTTTTTTTGGTCCGCTAAAATACAATGAATATCTTTATTTTAAAATACTACGTTTGCTTCATTTCATTTTTCACTTACTGCTGGCTTTTATGATTAGAATTTTAATTGAAAATGAAATGGAATCACAATGTTAAGTGCTTTTTGATCTCTAGTTATAATCAATTTGTGTAACAGCTTTTCTATCTTTAAAAAAACATGTATTTTTATTTACAAATACGCTTTGATTAGCTTTTACATAAAGTATTTGTATTCTCGTTTAATTACTCCAATTCCTGTAATTCTTGCACAAATGTACTAACAGGACATTATATACATTTTAAGAACTTTTTTCATCATCATCACAAGCTCATATTGTCCACTGCTGAACGAAAGCCTCTCTCAAATTTTCCCATTCCTTCTGATCTTGAGCAACTTTTATCCAGTTTCCTGTTGTTCTTTTTATGTCGTCGCTCCAACGTGTCGGTGGTCTTCCTCTGTTTCTATAAGCCTCGTGTCTCGGTTGCCATTCTACGATCCTTTTTGTCCACCGGCCATCTCTCATCCTTGCGACATGTCCCGCCCAATTCCATTTTTGATGCAGAATGGTTTTTACAGCATCCCGTACTCCTGTTGTTTGCCTGATGTTTCTATTTGGTATTCTATCTCTAAGAGTGATTCCTAACATTGATCTCTCCATCTTGCGCTGCATTACTTGTATTTTGTTGATATTTTTCTTTGTCAATGTTGGCGTCTCCGCTCCATACGTCAAAACAGGGAGCACGCATTGGTCATGAACCTTTCTCTTCAAACATATTGGGAGGTCGGACTTAAATACTTGTTTTAACTTACCAAATGCTGCCCATGTCAAACCCATTCTGCGCTCAATCTCGTGTGTCTGGTTATCTCTTACAATGTGTATCTCATGTCCTAAATATTTATATACATGTGTTTGGTCTATGGATTTGTTATTTATTTTGACAAAATCATTTAGGACCAGGTTTGTCATATACTGGGTTTTCGGTATATTTATTTTCAAACCAACATTTTTTGCTTCGTCGTGTAACCTTTGTAATGCAAGCTGTGCCTCTTGCATATTGTCATTTATTAAAACTATGTCATCGGCAAAGCAGAGATGATTTAACTTTTCCCCATCGATGTTTATTCCCATATTTTTCCAATTTATTTTATGTAATACACTTTGCAATAATGTTACAAATAGCTTAGGGGAAATCGCATCACCCTGTCTCAGTCCCTTTTCAATTTTAAATTTGTTTGTGTATTGGTTATCCGTTATTTTGACCTTTGCTGTTGCGGTTTCATATATGTGCTTAATTGTTGTAGAGTATCGATGGTCAATGCGACATTCCGCGAGTGCTTTCAATAGTTTATGTTGGTCTACCGAGTCGAACGCTTTTTCGAAATCTACAAATATAAGCATAAGTGGTTTATTGTACTCAATACATCTTTCAATGAGAACTTTTATTGTGATAAGATGGGCGTTTGTCCCGTACCCTGTTCTAAAACCTGCTTGTTCCTTCGAAAGATAAAATTCAAGTTTGTTTGTCAAGCGTTTTGTTAAAATTTTTGTGTAGAGTTTATATATATGGCTAAGAAGACTAATCGGTCTATAGTACTTTAAGTCCGTATTGTCTCCTTTTTTGTGTACAATGACAATTTCTGCATTTTCCCATTTCCTGGGAGTTGTTCCTTCCAATAAACTATGAAGCTATCAAAAAAGGGGGAAGTAATATTATTAAAGCCCTCAAAATTCTATTTAATAAGAACTTTTTTTAAATTGTTGTAAATATTAATTTCCATACAATATAATTGCATTTAGAAATCAAACATTCGCTTTAATGCATGCCAGATTCATAAATATTTTATCCCAGTGCAATAATATAATTTTTTTAAACTTATTAGCTAAAAAGAAATAGTTAATTTCTGTTGGTTCAAAGCTGTACATCAATTTGTAAAAACACCCCCGTCAATGATTAAGGATAGCCTACCGTTTGGATCCCAATCATGAACATTTGTCTTGCCTTAATTAAACTTTGTGCAAAATCCTTTTACTATTACGTCACATATAGCATTCTTTTCATCTTAAAATTATTAATAAAATTGTGATACGTAAACATTTCTTACATTTAGAAATATAATTACCAGCCCCATCTCATACCTGGAAAAGTTTTTAATTATTCTAGACTGTTAAATCAAGCCGAGATACTGACGTAGTTAGGTGTAACCTGTTTATTTTGTCTAGAACTAGGTAGTTTATTCAATTTTACGACCTTTTTTTACAGAGCTATTAGTAGCAATTGCTGTGGCAATATAATAATTATTGGTATTTTAAAAACGGATTCTTTAAATATTGTAATATTTGCTGCACAATTAAATATTTTTCATAATTTAAAGTTCAAAGGGTTACATTACCTAATCCCATATCGGATAACTAAGAATAAATGGACAATATCTTTAAATAAAACTACCTACTTATTAATTTAATTTTTAAAATAATATTTTTAAATCTTAAAATTATTTAGAGACATACTATTATATATTTTGCGTCATGCCTTTTTTTTTCTCTTTTCAACCATATATAACAACTCATATTTAAATAAAAAATTATTAACAATATTAAATTTTTCTGTTTTAAATCAAGTAGCCATGAATTATTTTGGAAAACTGTTAAAGTATGTTTGTGCAGCAATGCAGGAGCTTTTGTAACATTTAATGTATGTACAAAACATACCATACTGCTCAGTTCAAAACTTTGCCATTTTGAATTATTTATAAAGCAATAATAATTATTATTCAAAAAACTTACAATATTAGTCAGAAAATAAATATAATGACGTTGGCTTGTATTATGCTGTTTTATTGTTCTTTGATAATTCATGGCTACTTGATTTAAAACAGAAAAATTTAATATTGTTATTAATTTTTTATTTAAATATGAGTTGTTATACATGGTTGAAAAGAGAAAAAAAATGCTATTTAGCTATGTAAAAATCCAATATGACGTCCATTTTAAAATAAGAAAGTTGGTATCAATATCTTGGAAACCGCCATTTTGAATTTAATTTTAATTTAATTTCTATTTGTATTTTATGAAACCTAGTAATTTTTATATTAAACTTTTTCTTGTAATTTTTATAATTACAAAGTTGTTTTACATTAAAGAAAATGACGATTTTCAGTTTTTTTACGATAACTTCGGAACTATTTGGAATTTTAAAGATTTCTTAACAGAATCTGAATAAGCACCTAAAACTGCAAAACATTGCCCATTTAACCAAACTTCTATCTTCACTAATAAGAAAGATACCCATGTCAGCCTACTCTATTTGGGACACACTGTATATATATTTATTTTGTATTATAATATACAAATACATTGATAGTACAGAATTACCTAGTAACTTTGATAAAACAATATTCAAAATTATAAAATACCTGCATTACTCTAAGATTTTGTAGAATGGGCTTTACTTTCTGAGTTAGTAACTTTTTAGTAAGCTGTTGCTGTTTCTTCGGAATTAAAGACAAATCGGTAAAGATTAATAATAAGAGCGCACTTTTTAGGTTAGGTTGCCCGACCATAAGATTTACTTGACTGGTGGACAGTCATCAATGTAAAAGAACACATGTAAATAGGGAGTGTTGCCACGTCTTTTTCATATAGTCAAACCCATTTAATGCCATTCTCATAAATTTAATAGACAAGATTTTAAAAACATTTTAGTTATTAGTATTAACAGTTTTTTATTTAAATATACATATAATTAATTTGGATGTTAATTCATAAACGTAATAGTGTAATAACCAATGTCAACGCTTAAAACCATAACTTACATAAAAAGTATTTAGTTTACGCGTACTTTATGTGTATAAATGATATGAAAAAATATAAACGTATTCAACAAACAAATTACAATATCGAAAACAACTGGCAACGCTGCTCAGCTGATTTCGGTATTTGCAGCTATCGGACAGAGGTTCAAAATCACATCTCTTGGGGAATGGTAGGAGCTGAGGGTCTACTGTCGGATCTAGTCGGGTTACACTGCTATAAATAGGGTCTTTTTCGGACTAGAGGAATCTATGTAGGCTCTAAACATCGACTCTGTGATCTATGTAGGCTCTAAATTTCGACTCGGGTGGATACAAACGTTTTGATTCAGCACTTATCCCAAAGGTAATATAGAAAAATCGACCTGATCACTTGTCCAATTCACAATTTTTGCAATTATTCAGGTAGTTATTGTTTAGTAGTGCCAATCGATTGTTGCAACAATAATAAAATACTTTTTAATCTACGAAAGGAAGTTATGATTCGTCAAGTCACCTATTTATAAATTATCTAAAAACTAGTGTTTTATATTTTCTTTAAAAAAATATACCAAAAATTATTTGCCATTTTAGTTTTTATTTTAATGTGCACAATAAACTGCACTCCAAACTCAGGTTTTACAAAAAGAATTACAAAATTGCTACTTATAGTGTAAAAATAGGAAAAAACTAGTGTTCGTATACTTTCTTGCAACATGGGGAAAAAAACCATAAATATCAACGTCGTTTATGATTATTTTCGTTCATCTACCCAATTCTGCAAATAGTACCAAAAACTAAACAGCTTTGTATATTACATAAAGACAATTTGAGGAAAAATATATTTTTCTTAAGTACTATATTTATTATAGTAGAATGTGCGATAACTTGCATATTTTACATTAGATACGAGCAATGATATAAACGAAAATAAGCATTATCTATTATGAAATGACATTATTAGAAAAATTTAAATATACAGTAAAACATAATAGTTGATATTGAAAATCGTGCACCTCTTAATGGTTACCAGTTTCCATAAAATGAGAAGTTTTAAAAGATAGGCATTATTTAGTGCCTCCATTGAAATATTTCTTATGTAGTAATTGAATTCGGATTTCAGAGAAGCGGTCGAAATATTTTATTGAAATGATGTCGCAGGTGGCTCAATTCGATTTCCCAAAGTTATAAGGTTCGTAATAAGTCACAATGATAACGTAATGGCTGTTATGAGGTTCGCGCTCGATAGAACAAAAGCGTTTCGTTCAAACACCCATTCTTTCCCAATTTTTTCCAAAACTAAACATTTTTATTCATTTAAAAAATTTTTTTAGGAAAAATATTAGCTCTTTCCACAATGTTTATGGGGTTTAGGTGGGAGATTGACTGGGCCACTGAAGAAACCTGATTTTTGCGGCAATAAGCTTGACAATCGAGGAGGTGTGCTTAGGATCGTTATCCTGTTGTAGAATCCATCTAGGAGGCATATTTGTTTGGGCCCATGGTAAGACGACATTAGTCAGCATATCTTTGTAACTTTGTCCAGTCATTATTCCGTTAATTTTAATGATGGGGCCCATGCCATTACGAGAGAAGGCTCCATAAACCATAACTGATCCACCTCCATGTTTTACTGTCGGTTTTAT
This sequence comes from Sinopyrophorus schimmeli, assembly GCA_036325965.1. Classification (NCBI taxonomy): domain Eukaryota; kingdom Metazoa; phylum Arthropoda; class Insecta; order Coleoptera; family Elateridae; genus Sinopyrophorus; species Sinopyrophorus schimmeli. The sequence goes on from JARFIZ010000001.1 coordinate 6,595,890, forward strand.
GTATTTTGAATTGTATCTTTCTCCAGCAGGACGTCTTATGTATTGTATTCCGTCGCTTCCAAATAGATTGAACTTAAATTCATCTGAGAAAAGTACTTGACTCCACTCGGCTGCTGTCCAATGCAAGTGCCGCTTTGCAAAATCCACGCGATCCTTTCGATTCTTGAGTTTGATGAAAGGTTTTTTAGCTGGACGTCTGCCATTCAAACCAGCATCACTCAATCTTCGCAAAACTGTCATTCGACTAATATTTAGACCTTCACTTTGATTGAATTCTGCTGCCAGATCCACAGCTGAGAGAGTCGGATCCGCTTTGGAGCGACGAACAATGCGTGTATTCAGCCGGGAAGAAGTAACACGTGGTCTACCAGTTCTTTTATCATTCTCAACAGAATTTCTCTGATCAAACCTTTGAATAATTTTTGAGACAGTACGATCTGGCATCTTTAGAATCCGTGAAATGGCAGCTGCCTTCATGCCAGAGTTTTTCATATCTATAATTGCTTTCCGAATGGCTCGAGAAGTTTCAACCCTTGGCATTGTTAAAACTTGGTCAATTGTTACTGAACACAAAAAAAATAACCCAAATATTCAAGAAAAAACCAATAATGTGACGGCGCGGAATATGTAAAAAATGACTATTGCAGTAGAAATGGAACATAACCTAAAATACCGTATCTGCGCAACAGTTAACTATTAATAATATTTTCCAACATCAAACTGTACAATATACTGAAATTTGAAGTAAATTGGCCGAGATTGCAAAAAGTTATGCGTGAAAAACGGTTTCGGCACTCACTTTTGGGCGCTACTGTATATATTTATTTTGTATTATAATATACAAATACATTGATAGTACAGAATTACCTAGTAACTTTGATAAAACAATATTCAAAATTATAAAATACCTGCATTACTCTAAGATTTTGTAGAATGGGTTTTACTTTGTGAGTTAGTAACTTTTTAGTAAGCTGTTGCTGTTTCTTCGGAATTAAAGACAAATCGGTAAAGATTAATAATAAGAGCGCACTTTTTAGGTTAGGTTGCCCGACCATAAGATTTACTTGACTAGTGGACAGTCATCAATGTAAAAGAACACATGTAAATAGGGAGTGTTGCCACGTCTTTTTCATATAGTCAAACCCATTTAATGCCATTCTCATAAATTTAATAGACAAGATTTTAAAAACATTTTAGTTATTAGTATTAACAGTTTTTTATTTAAATATACATATAATTAATTTGGATGTTAATTCATAAACGTAATAGTGTAATAACCAATGTCAACGCTTAAAACCATAACTTACGTAAAAAGTATTTAGTTTACGCGTACTTTATGTGTATAAATGATATGAAAAAATATAAACGTATTCAATTGTAATATAACAGCTAACTTGTGATCAACAAACAAATTACAATATCGAAAACAATTGGCAACGCTGCTCAGCTGATTTCGGTATTTGCAGGTATCGGACAGAGGTTCAAAATCACATCTCTTGGGGAATGGTAGGAGCTGAGGGCCTACTGTCGGATCTAGTCGGGTTACACTGCTATAAATAGGGTCTTTTTCGGACTAGAGGAATCTATGTAGGCTCTAAACATCGATTCTGTGATCTATGTAGGCTCTAAATTTCGACTCGGGTGGATACAAACGTTTTGATTCAGCACTTATCCCAAAGGTAATATAGAAAAATCGACCTGATCACTTGTCCAATTCACAATTTTTGCAATTATTCAGGTAGTTATTGTTTAGTAGTGCCAATCGATTGTTGCAACAATAATAAAATACTTTTTAATCTACGAAAGGAAGTTATGATTCGTCAAGTCACCTATTTATAAATTATCTAAAAACTAGTGTTTTATATTTTCTTTAAAAAAATATACCAAAAATTATTTGCCATTTTAGTTTTTATTTTAATGTGCACAATAAACTGCATTCCAAACTCAGGTTTTACAAAAAGAATTACAAAATTGCTACTTATAGTGTAGAAATAGGAAAAAACTAGTGTTCGTATACTTTCTTGCAACATGGGGGAAAAAACCATAAATATCAACGTCGTTTATGATTATTTTCGTTCATCTACCCAATTCTGCAAATAGTACCAAAAACTAAACAGCTTTGTATATTACATAAAGACAATTTGAGGAAAAATATATTTTTCTTAAGTACTATATTTATTATTGTAGAATGTGCGATAACTTGCATATTTTACATTAGATACGAGCAATGATATAAACCAAAATAAGCATTATCTATTATGAAATGACATTATTAGAAAAATTTAAATATACAGTAAAACATAATAGTTGATATTGAAAAATCGTGCACCTCTTAATGGTTACCAGTTTCCATAAAATGAGAAGTTTTAAAAGATAGGCATTATTTAGTGCCTCCATTGAAATATTTCTTATGTAGTAATTGAATTCGGATTTCAGAGAAGCGGTCGAAATATTTTATTGAAATGATGTCGCAGGTGGCTCAATTCGATTTCCCAAAGTTATAAGGTTCGTAATAAGTCACAATGATAACGTAATGGCTGTTATGAGGTTCGCGCTCGATAGAACAAAAGCGGGAAAATGCCACGTTTTTTAAAACGAAGTGCCTGTTTACATGAACTGATTTAATACTGCTTTCTGAAACCATTTCGGTCGTTTAGCAGAACTTCACCGCTGATTTGTAATATGAATTTGGTGCTATCTCTGATGTAATTCTTACTTTCGGTAAATTGATTATGCTTTTTAACGGAGGGAAAAAAATCGTCCTTTTTAGCTGCACAAACGTAAAAATGCTGATAGTAATGGTATTGTCTAAGTAGTTTCTGTAATAATCTCTTACAACGTTATTAAGGTCAAAATTAATTATTATTTAAATTACTTATTAATTTTATTTTTTGCTCACTACTTATTATAAATTACAGACCCACACCGCGTTTTCCTGTCATCCTGTCTGTCTGAAGAGATTATTCTCAAAAATGACTGTAGGGATTTTGAATTAAGAGCAAGGTTTTTGTATATAATTTATAAGTATTATTTGCAAATTAGGTGAGCTATAATAATGTTTGCCAATCAAGTCAAAAAAACAACGACCTTTTTGAGAGCTTTCCTGGCGTTTAAGTTATATGAAACCGTGTCAAAATTACTATAGTATTTTCTGCAATTAGCCTGTACATACAGAGAGCACGACAGAAAAATGTGGCTACCCGTACGAAGCTGAGGCGACTCGTTAGTCCATTACATAGGATAAACAGTTCCGACAATAGTCACATAAAGGTTTTCTCCAAAAAATTATAAAGTAATTTAAATGTCTTATACCTATTAATTATGGCATCTATGCGTTAATTTTTTTATGAATAACATAAAATAGAGTAAAGCTGACAAATGAACTTTCAATATCCGTGCGAAGCCGGGAGGGCCAGCTAGTCTTTTATAAAATCACAAATCAAACATTTATTTATGTACAGAGGTACTATAATTTTTTAAAAAATTTTATCTCTGACGACTTGTTCGTCAATGAGTTTGTTATTTTCGACCTCCAATACACACGAATATTCCAGCTCCCGTTTGTTTAATGCATTGCCATGTCAAAACGGGTCGCCTTTTGCTTCTTTTTTTTTGAAAATTTATTGATAAATGATTTTTGGGTGATCTGTTTAAGTACTATGAGCACAGGATAAAAGTTACCTATTCTTGAGGGTTTAACTCCTCCTTAAGACAAATCAAGTCAGAGTGTTTATCAAAATAAGATATAGTGGGTTGGTCTTACAATTCTTGAAACAGTGTTTCTTTATCAGTCACGTTTTATTACCAATTAAAATCTTAAGAAAATAAAATAAAGCCGGATCGTATGTCATAACTGAACTGCTTACATGGAAGATTTGGAGTATTTTAACTTAGAAAAATCTCGACTGCATGCTTTATATTAAATAATGATGAGGTCATACAATTTTGTATTTTAAAGTTACCACATATTTATCTATGGATGTATACAGCTTTTCAAATAATTCTTTACACCTATTTAGACATATTAAAATTTGATTTTGATAAAATCTAAATTAATTAAATATCCAAACATTAATTATAATTGTTGAAACTAGGTGGTAAAAATGTATGACTTATTGATATCTTCTAAAAACAATAAGAAGAATACTACATAGTATGTATTCATTATATTCACAAGGACAAACTCATGTAAGGTGAATCACACATTTTGTTAGGAGTAAGGGTCGACACATCTGTATACGGAGCATTAAAATCTGTAGTTCGAATTTTGCTGATAGGTTGTTTTTTCGGTACATGTTAAATAAAAAACAATTGTTTTTTTTTAATTACGTAGCATTTGTTCTTTGTGTCCCAAATATCATTTAAAAGTAAATATGGTATTTGCCAAAAATTATATTTAATATGACACAAATCATAACATTTTTTTTAACTATAATTTAAAATATGAATAAGTTTATTTTTCAATGTTGCATAATTTAAGATGATATTTATCAAAAACAGAGAAAACAATATATTTCGTACTAATCTAGATAACTGCAGACACATCATGTTCAACTCGAATTATTTAGAACAGCGTATAAAAAAGAGGCTGTCATTGGGATTCGAACCCCAAAATACGTTTTCTTTAGACCACTGCTTTAATCTTTAGAGCAAGGGGGTCTTATCATGATGACGGAATTTTATTTTTTATTTTATTTATCGGACATGTCTTAGATAATTTGAAATTACAAGCGTTCATTCTTTATAACATCGTGCAAAAAACCTTATCGAGAAACTAAAATTGTAAATACTATAAAGAGCAAAAATACTACATAAGCAGTTTCTAGTCATTGTAGAATGAAAGAGCAATCTGATTTAATTCTATATTTTCACAATCTCCTAATACTGTAAACATACGGACTGGTTGTATTTTGTTTTCATAATATCTTAAGTGGTTGATAAATAAACATTTCTACAATTACTTCGGAAAAATAAACTTTAATAATAAAACACTGTTAATAATTTTAAGGCCAACCTACCATATTTTAATGTGATAAACTCTTGACTTGATTTGTCTTAAGGAGGAGTTAAATCCTCAAGAATAGGTAACTTTTATCCTGCGTTCATAGTACATCCGTTCAATATAATCATGCAACCATAGAGTTCTGTTTTCTAAGTTTCGTGTTATAGATGATTTTATTTGCATCACTTGCGATTTTGACAGTTGTCTACCTATTTGGCGTCGTTATATACCAACACCTCTATTTTAGATTCATTTGTCCTTGAGTTATAGAATATTAAGAAACGACAGAAAATTTTCCCATGTTATTTCCATAAAAAACTTTGGTTGGAATGCGCGCTATCTTAGAGTTAATATTAAGAGTTCAAATTTCCAGGAATTTTTTTTTATTATTATGAAAGCATTTGAGCCCCTGTGAGCAAAGAAATTCAAAAACACTACTGCTAAGGACCACCCTAATGTAGGGGAAGGTGGCCTAAAACGGGTAGGTTAAGTTCATCGATTAATATGAACCACTTCGGCTAAAAAAAGTGTTTCTTTTTTAGATTTACGTAACACAATTATTAAACTTTAATTTTATAAAAAAAATAAATACATTTTTGCTTTAATTGTAAAATAAATTCAAAAATATAAAATGTCAGAAATTAACCGCTTTTCCCGACAGGGGGCCTAAAGCGGGTAGGCTCTCATAAACCAATCGGATTAATTAAAACCTTTGAAAAAAATTATCTACACTTGACATGTTCTTGACAGTAACATTAGTATTAAGTTATATTAAGCATTCTCATATTATAACTGTTAATTTGTTCCAATCTTAATATTACTTCGGTTTACCATTGTTTTTAAATCTTAATTGCTTCAACGCTTTAAATCACTTATTTTTAATACCAATTTATTCCTATCAACTAGTTCCTATCAATTATAATAAAATTACTCCTTCTGGTACAAGCAAACAGGGTACCTACCCGCTTTGCCCAAACACACATTTCTTAGTTTTGATACATTAACGTAAAAAATAATGGATGAACATTAAAATATTTAGCCAAATAATAAAACTAGTTTATTGTAAAAGAAAACCCCATTATAAAAAATTGGTTAATGTAAAGGGTTTTAGTAGCAATTGAAGTTAAATTAATTTCAAACATTTTACAAAATTATAAAATTTTTTGTTTTTTAATTTTTTGACGTTATTAAGCAACTTAGGTGTCAAAAGTAGTATGACATCAATTAGGCTGGGTACTGGCAGTGTAAATAAATATATAAATTTCAGCTAATATATAACATATTCACATAAGGGCCGTTACCCGCTTTGGGCTACCTACCCGATTTAGGCCACCCACCCCTATATATTAGTAATAAAAAAAGTAAATGCATCATTTTTAAATTTCAACATAATTCGTTAATTATTTCTACAATTAACTTTTTTTTAAATATTTGTTTTTATACATGTTTAACGCAAGTGTTGTAAAGAAAACTTGAATTTTTATATCTACACTTTTGGTACACAAGAAAACTTAACTCTTGACTGGATTTAATTAATAAAATATAACCTTTGAGGATTCCACAGTTGGAGCAATCAAGTTTAGATATTTTGATGTGTAATTGTATTAGATAAATGTGTTTGAATCAAATTTCCTACAATTGAATAGTGTCGATGCGTATTTTAAAATGTTATAAAAATAATAGATTGAGTAAAGGTGAACATCTGTTTGGTCCTGCTTTTATAAATTTTTTATTATTACAATTATCCTATCGCACGCAAACGGACCACAAGGTTGCACCTTCTAATGTGAATTTAAATATTAATACTGTTGAAACACCAATAAAATCAACATTTAATGTTTTCCCAACCGTTAAATATTTATTTTGTGATTTAGCAGTAATTCTATTGGACACCACAACTTATGACTAAAAGTTCTAAACTATAAATTAATTACTGAGAGTTCACCTTTGAATTAATAATGTATTCTATATTAAATGTCAATGGATCAGAATATAAATTATAAAACATTAGGTACTTTATAGTTTTTTTGTATCTGTTTTAACGTTTTTTGTCAAATAATATCATGAATTTGTTTTTATTCCCGACGTATAAAGCTTTAATTCAAATTAAATTGATTGCAATGATTATTGTTGCTTATTAAACAACATTTGTTAATGGTTTTAAAGTTGGTTTTAAATAAAAATTATATGAACGTGATCTCTGTACACAAAACAGGAATAAATTGACACATTTTTGGCACAAAATTATAAAAACCTAATGCCTACAAGATGTACCTATTTATAAAAATACACATAATGCAAAATTTTGAATAAATCTCAGAGTTATCTGCCACTCTTTAAATTATCTCTGGTTTAAAAAAAAAGAACACTTAAATTTTCTAAAAAAAAAGTTACCCAATCTTAGCTGAATACTTTTATCTTCTTTTAACGCGAGCACCAAATTAACATTAGCAAAACAAACAGGTTTCCTCTTATCTTAACTGTACCATTTTTCACACATAATCCTTACGTAATTCTCGTGCACCTTGTTTTAAAATATTCTTTCAAGTAACTACTTTAAATATTACGAATGAGGAGCAATAATTTAAAATACAATACGAAGGTTAAGATTACATAAATCTTTTTGATTTTTCTCTTGTTTTGCAATATTTGTATAGTTATACAGTATTCATCTTAAATATTGTGCGGGTCAGGGCAATTGCGAACGCAGGCGCATTGTTTTCCTTAACAGTAGAACGCGTCGCGACGGAGGCGTCAGTCGGCATGCGGCACGCGGCTAGAATTTAGTCCCATGGCCGTTAGACGCGCGCGCTTTATGATCGCACTTTTCGCAGTTTTCCTACCCACAGTCTTCACTGCTATGGACCCAAACATCGGTAAGCATTAATAAATTCAATAAAGATTTATTCGATTTACTTTATATAGAAATGTCGTTGAAAAAAATCATTCCGAAAATTTTCATGTGTTTTCATCTTAAACTTTTGAGTAATAAATTATCCCAAGCCATTTAGTAAAGTTTCTTGTAATGAAAATCTTATTAGGAACTTTCCCTCACGACGTTTCCTAAATGTTTAGCAAATAAGAATGATAAACACTTTTGGTTTGAAACGATTAATTGTGCTATCTCTGGAAAATATATTCATCAACAGTAACAGCATAATATAACAGATGTACAAAATCATGAGACATCTCTTGAATTTTAATCAGTTCTAACGTAAACTACATTTTGGTAACAAAAAACTTTTGATACGCACTTTGTATTGTGTAAATGTGCTCGATATTTGTCAGCTTTTCTTTTAAATAAAATTCTAGGACAAATTTATTTTCATTGTTCTTTTTAATTTATAAATTAATGTTCAAGTTGTACGTCTATGTATATTGTAATATTTTAGCTAAACATAAAAGGAACTTATGTTTGGTTAAAAGTACTCAAGCATAAAGAACCTTTAACTTTATTGTTGTAACAAATGTTTTGCATTTTAGATCTACGTGGCAAAACAAAGATTTGGTATATTTATACCTTAAATGTGTAACGACACTTCTTTAACCCCTCCAGTAAATTAATATTTACTTTCTCTTTAACTCTATTACAAGTGGGTAACAAACATGTGAAAGATATTTTGTTTATTTGGTTTCCATTTTTAAAGATTTTTTTTTGTATTATTATAAGTAGGTATATTTTATAAAATATAATAATAAAAATAAAAAATAAATTACATTTTGTTTGATTAAAAGTTTTTTTTATTAGACTATTAAAAATCTTATTTAATTCTTTTGCTTCTTCTTCGCGGTCAAAAACTCAACAAACTTACACACAAAAAGAATTATCTAGATTATTGTTTTCTAGGTTAAAAAGTTTAAACAACTAGTTTCATCTTGAGCACTCGACAAAAGTCTTGGTTGATCATAAACCAGAGGTCCAAAATTTGATCGAACCCTAAAACTTTTTTCAACGATAATGTTGAAGAATGCGTTTTTAATAATAAAGATAATATATAAGGTAAATGACCCATCTATCGGACATGGACCTCCTACCGGACACTTGGCTAAAAATTTTGAAATGCATTATCACAAGTCAATGAACTACATTTAAAAAAATATTAAAACCTTGCTTATTTAATGAAATATAATATAAATGTAGTTTAAATAGTGTAAAAACAAATTGATAACCAAATTTTTTATTTTTGATTTTAAAATCACTTGTTACACTATTTAATCTACGTTTATATTATATTTCATTAAGTAAGCAACATTTTAATATATTTCAACAGTCGTTCATGGACTTGTAATAATGGATTTCAAAACTTATAGTGAAGTGTCCGGTAGAGGGACCATTTCCGGTAGATGGGTAACTTACCTTACTACAAACTAAAATACAGGCTGACTAGTACGTAAACGTATATCATAGAGAACGTGGTAATGAAGCCCAATTGCAACTAATTTTAGTAAGTATACATTTCAAAAGATTATGGCTTTAAAGGTATTTGAATTTATGTGTTTTCTTTAGAGCTTTTTTCATGATATTTAAAATTAAAAAAAATAACAATGTGTCAATTCCTCTTTCCTGATGACACATTATGTTTCAAAAATCATATTAAATAATTTGAGACAATAAAAATAGAAAACATAAAACCTTCACTTGAAAGGAAAACTTCAAACAATTTGTATATTCTTGTATTTTCCTCAAAATTTTAATAATACATTAAGCATACAAATGATTGTAAAAATTTCTTTATTCCATTTCTTTACAAAGGCGCTTTAAAATTTACTTTATTTCTTTTTAATTCATTAACAATACATTATGTATTTAATTAAGAGCAGATAGTAGGCAGGGAACTCGTAAAGAAAACACAAAAATATGAATATCTCAAAAACTATTGAATTTTTTATAAATAATGTTTTGCTTAATTAGTTACAGTTAAGCTGTACTAGTACGGTTTTTAAGATATGCGTTTATTCACCAGTCAGCTTGCACGTTTACTGTGTTATAATGGATTCAATAACAAATTAAAGAAAAATTAATTTATGTATTTAAAAAATATCCAAACTTTTCCTAGCTATTTTATCAAAACAGACTTGGAGTGCCGGAGAAAGGGTCGTCAACATTTGTATGCAAAACAGTATTTCTTAAAAATAAAAATTGCATCGTTTTGAGGTTTTTTTTGTGTCGTCGATTTCATGTACTTACCACCTTCTAGCAGTCCTACTTCTAACAATAAGATGGATCTTGATATTTATACTCAGCAGGTAGAAAGTACAGATCATTTAGTACACCACAAGACTCACGAGATCTTTCTGGACATCCTTGATAGCTATAATAATCTTCCTGACTGTTTATAAACAATATATTTTTAATGTAATTATTAACATTAGTTACTAGGGCATGTCTTAGCAGAGACTAAGCGGCTGAGAAATTGGTGAACTTACAATTCAAAAAGGGTGGGTTTTCAAGATTTTTAACAAGATGTTTTACAATATTAGAGTATGCTGTAAACCACAATTTTTTTTTTATTAAATAAATTAACTTTTCTTACACCATTTTCCATTTCGACGATTCTTCTTCTAAATATAACGGGACAAAGTATAGTTTAAATAAAATTAAATTTTCTTAACCCTTTTCATTTATTACGATTTTCTTCAAAATAAGTGACAAATTGTTTTTAACTAATAATTTTAACTAAAAAACTCTTGGGTTTATTAAGATATTTAGCAGAAATTTTGACAAAGTCTTTTAAGTCTTATAAATTTTGAATCTAGGAGACCCTTTGGTAAAAATTAAAAAAATTTTACCTATTTTATAAAATTCATTATTAACGGTACTTTTAAAAACCTTATATTTTAAAAAGGAAAACTTAAATGTAAATTTAAGAGAAATTTTTTTTATTTTATGATAAGATCATTGTTTAAGGCTTCTTTTGAAACACCTTGTATTTAAAATTTGATTGTACCTCTTTAAATATTTAATACCTTTTAATTAGAAAAATTTACATCCTGAGATTAAGCCTTGCGAAGAAGCTCAGTGGCAGATTTTGGGAAATTAAAAAACCCGTTTAATTTTAAAGGTACCTAAAATTTAAAATGTACTTCCAATTTTTTTAATCTTAAAAAATTCCACCATTTTGCATTTTAACGCGAGGTGGAAAAGTCACTGTAACAGAAAATTAAAAATTAAAAACATTTGTTTTTATTTATTTTAAAAGGGATTTTAAAAATGATAAAGTAAATGTTATAATAATTCATTATATGTTTAAATTAAAAACTTGTTAAACAAAGTTCCCTGCTTTTGTTTTAATGCAGTTTTAATAATTTTAAAATTAACCCCAATTGTATAAATTAACATTTAATTTGTTATTTAAATTAAAAATATTGGTTACCTGTTTTAAAATTATCCTTGTAAAAACCTGAACCCTAATTCCATTAATGTTTTAATTTTAAAATTATTTTGTGGTAATCAAATCAGCTGCTCTTTTTATGTCAGTTTTAAAAAATTTTAAAATTAAAAAGGGTCCAAATTTTAAAAACATATTTAAAATTTACAAAAGTAAAAATTTAATACAAAAATATGGTGGACTTCCACCAATCGTTTTCAGAGAATTCGATTCCTTGCATACAAATCCTGAACCCGTGAAACCGAGGAATGTCTGTTATTTAAATCAGTATTCTGTGGTAATAACACGAATACAGCTGGCTCTTTTTTATGTCGTAGATACATCCCGCAAAAAACAACATAAAAAATCGCACAAGAACTGAAATTACATTAAAGACGGATCCATTTTCAAAAACATATTAAAATTATAGCAAAAAGATAAAAGTATTTTAATGCATTAGAAAAAAAAAGTTCCAAACAAACTGATAGAAAATAACCCTTTTTTGATAGATTTTTCTATTAAACTTCTAAGTTTATTCAAAGCAACACGCAAGTAGTTCCTCCATATTTGATAATACAGTAGACCCTCCTTAATGTGACCATGGTTAATTTTATCAACCGCTTTGTGTGATCAAACTGGATTTGAACCAGCCAATCCAATACAAAAGCATTAAAATTTGTTCGTTTATTATTATTAATATTTCGTTTATTATGATCAATATTAAGTCCGTTAGGCAATAGAACAGCGGTTTCCAAAAGTTATATAACCGTGCCTCCCTTAAAAATATTTAATCATATGACACGCCTCTCGGTTTGGAAAACGCTGGATTAACCACTTTGTATAATTTGAGGAAAAAAAAATTTAGGTAATGGATGTGCTTTTAATTTTTGAGGGACTTTTCTATGGACCCCAAACATGCATAACCTTAGACATTCGTTCCTGCTTCCCCTTGAATCCCCAAAATTTTTGAGAAAAAATACACTTCGACTCACAAAAACGATCGTAGCGCCTTTATTTTGGAGCCGATCAGCAAAAAAACCTCGATTTGGAATTTTGAGAGCTTTTTCATTACATACGTGTAAAATCGGCATAGGGCGCAATGTTAATTTTTTGAGTAATTAAGAGTTGAAGTTTTAGATTCAATTTGGTAGCGCAAAAGTTTACGTTGAAAAAATTGTAGCGCTGTTATTTGTGGCCGCATTTTTAAAAAAACTATACAAATTTGAATCCATCAGACTTTTGATTTCGGGTACGCCTACAAAATCCTAGGTGTGCTATTTAAAATTCTAGAGAAAAACGGGTTCGAAGAGTGCGACTTGTAATTAATTTTTACTAAATTTACATTTTGAAAAATCGCAGCTCAATTATTTGTGAACGCATCTTCACTAACTTTTCAGATTTTGAAAACTAGTTTAACGAAGCGTAAGATCAGCCAAGAAAATCAACAGCGCCCAATGTTAAATCTGCTGAAAAAACGCGTTCGAAGCTTACAAAACGTAAGTTTCATAGCCCCAGATTATTTTCAAAAACATTCTTGTTTGGTAAAATATACTTTTGGTTTATTATTTAATTAGTCAAAGAACAGATTACGTGCTTCCTTATTCAACATTAAAGCGTTATACATATTTATTGCCACGCGAAACCAAAAACAGATATGTCCAAATGATTAATTCAAATAATTAAAATAAGAATTTAATTTAACCTTTTAATAACAAAACTCATGCTTCTATTTTCTGCAGAAATACCGATATAATAATACAAAATTTATAAACCACGTTGTATCGTACATGTTAGCACTCATATTTGCTTCCCACGGTTAATCACTTGTTGCACGTGTATATTAAGAAACAGGGTAAACTTCAGAAACTTGAGATGTTGTAATAAATTTATTTTCGTAAATGTGTTCATTTAATTATTGTACATTAAAAATTGTAAATAGCTATATTAATTGCTTTATGAATTATTCAAATTACTTTCCAAATCATTTCTCTTGTAAATTTAATCCGAGTAATAATAATAGTTGGTAATTAGTACCCAAATATACTATCAAAATTCCCTTAAATAGTAAAGTTTAGGGTTGCTTGCGTTCTACATCACATGTGACTCCATTAGTACTTGGTTTCAAGCAAGCAGTCAATTACGCATGAATCAGTTGACGGCTGCGAAAACCAAGTTGTCAACTGACTTACTTAATTTTTAAACTCACTTAAAAAGGAAAATACTCGGTATCTAAGTAAATTTCTGTAATTTTAAAAGTAAGAAAGAACTTTTTCAAACAAATGCAGAATTAGACATAAATCATTAAAATTTAAGTAATTGTACATAATTAATATAATTATCTATCCCATTAGTATTGTAAACTTTGTAGTTAATATTTTAAGTTTTGACTTTATTAATATTTCGTATTTAACCTTTCTTTCTATCTCATAGTATGAAATAAAACATTAAAAATTTTATTTGATTCTATTATTCCCTAAAATGTTTTTCATGTCACGTCATGTCTTTGAAAAAAAATTTACACACATTGTTTAGAAAAATCTCGGCAAAAATAATTTCAATATGTCTAGCGCGTCCGTCAGTTTTTAGTTGATTTAGGCACATACTATACAGTTCAGTTACTACCTATGCATATTTGAAACAATGGAATATTAATATCTTAATTGAAGGAATTTTTATATCATCAGGTATTAAAAAAATACCTAACTAACATTTAACATAGTATAATAGAGGTAGACTTCAAATATTTAAAAATAAAATTGTGTACTTACCTATTGAAAATTAAAAGCTTTAAATTTGACAATTGAAATGACGATTAGGTACCTAAATATTTAAGCTGTAAATGGATGTGCATTGACTTTTGAAAACCCTGAATATTATACCACATTATAATCCTTTTTTAAATTTATATAAAGTTTTATATGGTAAACTTTTTACTACTTATCTACATACTTTCTAATATGAGTAAGATAACTAGAATTTTGTTAATTGTTGTTTCCATAACAAAGTTTTGAATATAAGAAAAATTTTGATTAGGGAAAACCCGGGCAAAGTGAATACCTTAACCTATTTTTGATTATTATCGTTTAGTTATAACTCGGGAAATTAAAATAAGTATATATAATTAGTCTTTATTTAAAGGACTAACAGACTTATATAACAATTTTCCTTAAAAATAATTTAATTATGAATTATAAGCAAAGTTTACAAACATGACAAACTATCCACTTTGCCCGAAACCCCCGGGCAAAGTGGATATGGTACCAGGGCAAAGCGAATAACAGCAAAATTCTGCCAGAAACAAAACTAACAATCGAAATAAACATTTTAAATTAAAATAACATATTAAAAATACCATTTTTCTGTTACAAATCTAATTATTGCAGTTATCACAAACAAAATTGTTACTGCCTACAAAGGCTGAACGTTCTTCGTGATACCCCTGAGTACCGTTGGCTGTCCATCTTCTGTAATGTACATTTCTCCACAAAAAATGCAGTTGACACCGTCGAATGTCTTCACGGGTGTACTTATGAGTATTGTAGTCCTTTGTCACTTCCGTTTACGTGTTGTTATTGGTTTTGCAAGCTGAAGAATAGGTTTTAAAACTGAAAGATTATAGTAGGTCTTTGAACATCCAGGTAAATTTTCATCATGATGATCGGGAAAAGTGAATACTTTGCCCTATTCGCTTTGCCCGGTGGCTACATTTTTGAAGATATCCCAAGTCATTTAAAAACCATTACAATTAAGCTCGTGTTCTACACATAGTTGAAAGCTACATAATCATGCATTGGATCCTTCTTATAGCCAAGAATTTTTCATGAATACTATTGTAGTTACACACGAAACACTTACCTCTGAAAATTAATCGTTTTCGCCCAAAAACACACTTTGCTTATTCACGAACACCGCATAATGCAATACCGCGTTAGAGTACTTGCGCCGCGCTGTGAGGCAACAAAGGACCCTTGCTATGACAACGCGGCTATCGGCCAACGAATTTTTTGAGAATAATAAGAAGTATTCGCTTTGCCCGGGGTATCCACTTTGGGCGGGTTTCCCCTACTTATTAATATTTAAAAAAGTAGGGGAAAATACTTATACGGTCACCCTATTACGTATTTTTTGTTAAAACCTACCATTTAACAAATTAATAACAAATATTTGCAACACTCAATCGTAAACTAAGGTATTACGAGATTTTAAAAAAAGACAAAGAAGACTAAAGTAGTTTTCTAATATATAGAATTAATTAAAAGACTACGAAAAGTGTAAAATACGAAGAGTGCTTTTAATTTGGACCACCTTACGTATTTTTAATAGGGTAAACATATGCCTATACTTTTGGTGATTAATCTTTGGATCGTTACTACTAAACAATCAATTTTATTATAAGAGGATGATATGATCAAACAAAATAGTTACTTCTTTAAGTTTTATATTTATTATAAAATCTGGTTCTATATTACGCGCACGTAATATTCATATTGCCATGTTGTCATATTTATTTAAGCTGATAAACTGCATTTGAAATAAAGTAAATTTGTTTTTGCTGTAAAGAAGAACAATGTTTATTCACTACTTAATTAGCAACCCAGTAAGTTTTAAGATATAGTTCCATAAATTATCGAACTTCAAAAAACACGTTTATAATATTTAAAAATATATTATAAAATAAATCAAGTAATGAAAACTTATCTGTCATTTGACAGACTTAATAAAATACTTTCTTATTGTAATTATATTATGAACACGTATGTAAAACATCAGTTACGGTTTAACGAAGAATTGCCGTATTAAAAGCAGGTTCCATGCCTTTTACCCTACTGCATAACAAATATGTACCTATAAACAAAATGCAATCTAAAGTTTTTTAAGATACGTATGCATTCAGTTCTTCATAAAATCACCTTTCTCTAAATACGATCTTTAAATAGACGATAAGTAGGTAGGTAATTATAGTTTAAAATTTATTTATAGTTTATAATAAATTTTTAATATCTATAGGGACAAGTGGTAATCAATAAAACGCGGGGCACAATAAAACGACGGCGATTAATATTCACGTATCATACGAATTCGCGGGCTTCTGTTTTGAGCGATTACAGCGCTTAACTTTCCACACGGGAACGCAGTGAAATTAGGCCGCTCTGCAACAACGAAGTTCTGAGATGAAAAAAATAGTTTTCATTAGTAAAATTTTTAATTTCTTATCCAAGAATTATTGTTTTTACTGAAAAAATTATACTAATAGGTAGGGGAGAGTAACCTATATTGAACCACTTTTGACGTAATGGTAATTATTACCAAATTCTTTCAAGCTATGAAAATGAAACATAATTTACATTACATCTTGATTCAGTAGCTAGATAATATCAATTCGTTAATATTGTAGCATAGTCATCATTAGTAAAAAAACATTATTTATTTAAGGTTGTATTTCGGTCCAATTAACGCAAACGGAAACTTAAATTGAACCACCAGGACCCGAAATTGTACCGCTTCTGAAAAACATAGAATAGAAAAAATAATACACAATTAAGATCATTAGCACTTATATTTATTCTTTAACACAAGAACCGCGGCACTTTTAGTTTTTGGTCAACCTCGGTTACTGGTCAATTAGACCTTTGAAAAAAATCAACCTTATAGCAATTAAATATTTATTGCAGCGCATGCATTACATGTTGTAGTTTATAAATAAAACAAAACTTTATATTTTTGTTTAGTTTGTATAACAATTAGCTGCAATAACTTATATAATGTACACGTTTTTAATTTTTTTCAGCGTTTATTCTAGACACTGTTTTCTAACAATTAATACCTGCATCTTTACTTGTACTGTTGTAGTTTCTTCTCTAGCATGTAATTATTTTTTACATGACAATTCTATAAACCAGGCGTCGGCAACCTGCGGCCCGTGGGCCGCGTGCGGCCTTTTGCCACTTTTTGCGCGGCCCGCCAAAGCACCAATTTTAGTTCTGTAACGTTATTGTTATAGCATGTCAATAAAAACTATTTTTTTTCTATATTTATTTTTAATAATATTTATACTCGTATATGATATAAAAGCACTATTTAAATTACATCTGAATGTGCGGCCCGCATAAAAAATTTTATTTTGAAAATGGCCCGCCGTCCGAAAAAGTTGCCGACCCCTGCTATAAACTACAGGAAATTTTCTTTTTCGTTTCATACTCTTCTTTGCTACGTTGTTACTTTTAGCATTAGAAGAGTTTAAAGGGAATTAAAACAAATATTAGTAGGAACGAATTTTATTAAATTTAAAAGGGGTTAACGGGCTAAACTTTGACTAAGAACTAAAAATTAAGTCTTATGACCTAGAATTTTTAGTTATTCCAACGTTTAGATGTTTTAGTTGCACTTTGTTTTTTTATTTTACCAGCTTTTTCTTTTCGTTGGATACTTCCTTCTAAAGCTAATTTATACGGAGATGCTGTTATTTCAGCAGCTTTTTGTACAGCTCTTCTTTTATTTACATTATTTTCTGGAATAGGAGACAAAATTGTCAGGGACTTTGTAATATTTTTAGTTGATTTGGAGGTATGGAGTTCCAAGGTACTGTGTTGATTTTCTTTTTGTTCCGTAGAACTTGAGTCCTGTGGAATCAATTCACTTTGATTTTTATTAAGGGTATCTGCTGCTTCAAACATATATGATGGAAACACGTTTCTATCTACTGGCCAAACTCCAGCAACGCGGAATCCCTTTGTCACATTATTTATTCTAGTTGCTCGTTCATAGGCATCTCCAAACAACCTTGCAATTTGATATTGTGTAACTTGCCTGCTGGGGCTTTTCCGAAGCCATTTCTCTATTCCTTGTATGTAAAAGGTACTAAATGGCTTAAAGAATGACATCCAACGGTTGCAAGCGATGTGTGGTGTGCCCAGGAAGTTGAACCATAATTATCCCATTTTCTCTTGCCAGTGTTAGCGCTTCAAGGTTTCTTGTATGGGTCTTATATCCATCTAACAGCAGCAAAATCTTTTTTTCTTGCGTTGGCTTTACAATTGCAATAAAATGTTTAATCCACTGCACAAATAACGCCGAATTAATGTAGCCAGTGTCCGAGATTGTTGCAATGCTGTCAGTTGGGACACCATCAGCTAATTCTAGACATTTTCTCTTTCTTTTGAAAATCAACATCGGTGGAATAAATTGACCCGTTGCACTTGCACAACATACCGCAGTGGTGTTAATCCCGCGCTCATCACTTGTCACTGATCCAATTTGTCTTTTGCCTTTTAAACCCACAACTTTTTGTTTTTTGTTTGTACTGTTGAAATACCGGTCTCGTCAACATTGAAAATGTTGCAGGCCTGGATTAAATTATTGTCCACAATATTCTCAAATAGATCGTAAAAATTGGACACATTTTGGCGATTGAACCCCTTTGCTTTATTAAGCGAAGTGCTCTCCGGTTGATAAAGACTGATTTTTGGGTGTCTTTTTTTAAAAGCATAGAACCAACGCTTACTTGCTATCTCTTTTTCTCTATTAAAGGAGTGACGGATTTTGTTATGTTCTGCAATTTGATAAGCTATACGCCGCATATCTGTAATAGTTAACCCAAACATATGGTTTTCGAGAAGCAAAAGATAGTCAACAAACTCTTTTTCTTGTTCAATGGAGAAAACTGCCGGTGTTCCTTTCTGTGTAACATCATTATTTGCAAATTTATTAAGCAGTTTAGCGTGACGTAAAATAGTCGCTTTTGGTACTTGATACTGTCTGGAGATGGCATTAATGCCCATTTCTTTTTTCTCATAAGCCGACAATACTCTTTTTAAGTCTACTCTACTCCATTTATAATACTCCATTTTACTCTCGCTATCACTAATGGATTTAAAATTAATTTAAATTTTTTAACAAAAGCAGTTGCATTAATTGGACCGGTACAATTTAGGAACTCGGGAGCGGTCCAATATACGGACCATGGTATGTTTACAATTTGTCATAAAGAATAAAAACATAACTTTATTAGATTTGTATTCGTTTACCAGTACACAAAACAGTATAAAATTTACTCTCATATAGAATGTTTTTTAAAATTATAACTTACCGTTACGATGAATAAGCTCCTTAGACAACGCAACCAAATTTAACATAAATACAGTCCAAAAACAACTTTTTTCTATCACAATCATATAATATTGTCAAACGTCAATGCAAAATGTCAGAGTGCTAGTGTCACTCCGTTTGCCTCTTTTTTTGTTGGCAATGGAAAAAATAGTCTTAATTGGTAGAAATACAGAAGTGGTACAATTTAAGCACCGGTTCAATATAGGTTACTCTCCCCTATATGATATTGATTTACATAAATATTAATTCTATTGACTATTGGATACAGTTGAATATAAAATGGAAATTGCTACTAAGTTTTATAACTTTGCGTTTGCTACTTTTGAAATCGTATGGGGGCCATGAAACGAGGCACAATGAAACACTGCTCCATAGAACACCATTTAGTTTATTGGTTTTTTGTTGCAGATTTTAAACGCATATAGGTTAGAAAGCGCATGAGAAAAAAGGATAGGGGAGATCTGCATAGTAAAGAAGCTTTTACATTCCTCTAAAACCTGGCATGGCAATAGTGCCAATTCTAGATATAAAACTGGTGTTGCCTAGTCCAAGCAAGCAAGCAAGCAAGCAAGAGTGTTAAGGAAGTATTTTATTGGTCAATTATTTATTTTAATATACTTTATGATCTTACGCGATTTATTGACCATGTTTTATTGTACCCCAGACCTGGGGCATATCGGAACAAAAAAAGTATTTTACAAAGACATAAATATTTTAGGTTTAACATCAATCTTTAATCTCTTTTTTGTGCTCAATCAATAGTTTTAGGTCTGTTCTTGATTGTTTTAAGCAAAAATTACAAAATTATAAAACGCAAATTTTTCTAAAAATCGAAATAAGTGTTTCGTTTCATTGTACCCCAACTGTTCCTACACATAGATACAGGGTGTTTAACAAGTCGATGCAAACTTTCTAGGGAGGTAATAAAGTAAATAATTACTAACATTTTGAGTTAGCAGTACACAATATAAGAGCGGAATGAAGTCTAACTTGATGAGTGTAAAGTTAGTGGTTCAAGCAAAGCGACGATCACACGAGTTGTGTTTACCTTCCAGCCGTGGTGCACACAGTACTTTTTATGCAAACCAAAATTCCTTTATCGGCACTATTTTTCAGATAAACTTTTAGCATATGGCTTTGTAAAAATTTTATAATTTTGTTAACACTGTAAACTATCAATTGAACAATAATATCACTTGGTTAGCCGGGCAGAAAAATTCTTATTTGCCCCATCGCAAAGTGCGGTTCCATACCAGTTACGGGACTTCTTGCTAAGTGGGCGGTGCAGAAACAAACGGTAATAGGAAATGTCTTAGTTTTTGAGAAATAACTATTTAATATGTTTTTGAAATACTACTTACATTTGTTTTCTAATGAACTTTTACCCAGTAATGGCAAATAATATGCAAACTTTCCTACAAAAATAATAAAGTTATAGTGAAATAAGTAAACTACATAGCACATTTCTTTCTAAATTGGAAATTAATTTATTCAATATTTTTAACTCTTAATACTGCTTTACAAATTATTTGAATTTGTGCAATATGCTATTGGAATGAAGACCTAATCGGTGAGTTTTTAAGCAACTTTTACTTTTTCTAGTGTTAAACTGCAATTTAAAAGAAACTTTTAAACAATTAAATTTAAAAAATTATTTGTACATTTTTAAATTTTAGACATGAGACATGGAAAAGTTTTTTGTAGGACGTTATTGCACTGCCTGAAAAAGGCCTTGTATTACCTTTTGACCGTTTTCAAAAAAAAATAATACAAAAACCATACAGCTTCGACAACTGCGTAACTTGCTATTAAGGCATGTTTGGCCCAAAACGTTGTAAACTACTTTCTAAAAGGTTTTCTTGGACCTGCAAAACAACACCCTGTGTATCGAAATATGTAAGGGAGTGTACCCGGGTATGAGACGGGTTTTGTTTATGAGCCAAAATTTTTTACTGGTTAAATAAAGTCGGGTGTTCTATTCATTGTGGGAAAGATAATGAAAATACACAACTTTTATCCGCAGAAAGTTTTGTGATTCCATTAACATGCAAAATTTTATGACCAATTTTCTAACCTTCATTTTTTTGACAAGAAAAAAATTTGTATCTAGGTATGAGACACCTACAAAAATACATTAAAAATTCTAAAATATAAAGTAAAAACCTCATATCTATTTCAAAATTATAATTTTTATGCTTTTTATAATTTTTATTTATCACTTTCCTCTTCATAATCGTCGCAATGTTTGCATGTGTAGATGCTTGCATACGTGTTTGCGCACTTCAAAAGAACTGGCCCCTTGCAAATATTGCATTTGATGTTGTTACCAGCGTTCAATTTGTTCGGCAACAACCTTATACCACAGAATAGCTAACAACCAGAATGGCAACTCCTTGTCGGCGCGTTTGATCTCAGTCAGACACTCGACGGCCATATTGAGAGGCGAAAAGCAGAGAAGGTTTAGTAACAAAGTAGCCGAAACTCAGGAACGTACTTCATATTTTTAAATCTTTTGCTCCTGCCACTTAACATTAAAAAAATCATTTTTATTTTATAGAAGAAACTGTATTTAATGTGATTTGTAGAGAGAAAATGGCATGAAAGAGCCAGGTTTTGAAAAATCCATTATTATTTAAGCGGTAGTTTTTGAATGAATCGTTCATGTATTATTTTAAGATAGCAACACTAGTCAGATATCGCCCACAAATATTTGGCAGTTCACCGCAAATAAATAAAAACACACGTGTTAGAATCAAAACAAAAGTTTCTATCTTTTCAATATGGCCGATATCGATGCGCAGTTAGAATGCGCGGGCTGAGCTAAATCCTACGAGTTGCCGTTCTGGTTGTTAGCTATTCTGTGCTTATACTAATGATGTTTTTGCTTTGGAACCTTTGGGTGGTGGTAATACGCTGTGTCTCATACCCGGACAATGACAACATTTTGAGAATTTAAAAAAAAATGTTTTCCAACCACATATTGGCCTAATCCAATATTGGATCGTAAAATATAAGAAAAACACTAAATGCTATACATTACACTTTCCTTTTTCAATTGATTTACATGAAAAAAATAACATTTTGAAAAAAATCAAAAACGTTTTTAACCTGCAATTTTACATACGATGTTTGCAGTTGATATAAGCAATGCGTCGATTCATTTCAGTGTTAGTACAAAAACTGATTGATGACCAAAGAAGTACTTGACAGTAACCAGATCCGCCATATTGACATTGCATAATGAAAATAATTCACTGTCTCATATCTGGAGCCTGTCTCATACCCGGTAACACTCCCCTAATAAACAGTTAAGATTTTTCAATTTATTTTAAAAATATTAATGGTCAAATTTATCTAATTATTGAATAACTACATATTAAATAGTACTAATTTCTGAGAAACATCAAATTTAAGAGTCATTGAACTAGAGAAGTTTGATAATTAAAAATTTTTATGAATTTTAAACATCATTTAAACGGTATTATATACTTACGTAGCTACAATTAAACATGTCGTATTAAATCAATCTAGAAAATACAGCTATCCATATTTGAAATATTACTTATATGTAAGTATACCTACCATTTACTTTTCTCAATAAAAATTTATGTTATTATCAGAACCGACGAAACCTATTCGACACACAATTTTATAAAATCTTTTCTTGTTTTGCTATTAATCAGAAACAGCACTAATTAAAATCGTATTTAAAAGGGTAAGTGTGTGTTTAAATACTAATAAAGATTTCATTACTTGAACTTAAAGCAACATTTCAGGAAAGTAAAGTAGTATACAACAGTAAATTGGATTAAATGTAACAGTAATACTTCACTTAAATAAATCGTAAAGAAAATTAATTAAGTTTTTATTTTACAAAAAATATAAATAAATAAGAAAATTAAACAAAAATATTATATTATTTTCATAATATAATTAACGTTTTATAAATATGAGTTAAATATAGATTAATGCATTTCTTGTTCCATTTTGTGGATAGTTAACTTTTATTAAATACTAGTTAAGATAGCAGACGATGACCGGGTTTTTCTATTTTGTATTAAAGAATATATTATTTCAGAATTCTCTCAAATTAATACTGTTGCGTCACATTGCGAAAACGTAATTAGGACGATTGAGATTGGCGGGTCACATTTCTTTTGCATTTAGTTTTTCTTGAAATTCGTAATTGAATTTGACTTGGGTCATTCTGCATGTTAAATTTTAAACAACAGTGTATGGAAAACGTATGTAACAGTTATCCAAAACTTTATGTAGGCAGTACTATTAATTGTGGAACATTCTTGCTAGTATGTTGTTGGGTGATAACGTAAGCGGTAAGTCTGTTGACATGGTGATAGTATTCTCCTAAAAATGTTTTTTGATAATCATCTGGATATTATTATCGTTCTATTGCAATGTCACATGTATAATAGAACATTAGAGTTATTATTGGTAATATTTGTATTATCAATGCTGAAAAATATTTATTGTGCATTAACTGATTCAAGATTACTATCAAGTTCAACATGTTAGTATGTGTAACAGGGTAATACAATAAATAACATCATAAAAAAATATAAAAATTTTGACAAAAGTCGGCCCAGTAGATTGTGTCACTCCGAATTAAAACTCACTGAAACACGACCAGTACTCCACAGCACAAAAACGAACTGGGAATACTTCCAAAGCAAGTTAACCGATCAAATAAATCTAAAAACACCATTAAAAACCAAATATGACATAAAAAAAGCTACAATGGAATTAACTAACTTAATCCAGCAAGTGGCATGGGAAGCTACACCCATCAAGAAAAATCCCATCACAAATAGCTGCCCCGTAATATTAAAAGAAAAAATAAATGAAAAAAGACGACTAAGAAAACACTGGCAAAACACCCGCTTAGAAACAGACAAACTAGCATTAAATCGGACCTCGAAACAACTAAAGAAACTTCTACTGCAACATAAAAACCAAGGCATCGAACATTACCTAGCCAATTTAACAGCTACCCAAACCACCGACTATTCGCTTTGGAAAGCGGTAAAAAAAATTAAAAGACCCATAATGCACAAACCACCTATTATCAAACCCAATGGCCAATGGGCTCGCAGCAGTAAAGAAAAAGCAGAAACCTTTGCTGATCATCTAACAAATGTGTTCCAACCCTTCCCCAACCAGTGTCCAGAGGAAGACGCTAAAATAATAGAGTTTTTAGAATCCCCCTTCCAAATGAGCTTACCTATCAACCCGTTTAAGATCTCAGAAATTCAACAAGTAATTAGCAAACATACTAATCCCAAAAAAGCACCAGGTTTTGATCTTATCACTGGGGAAATTCTTAAGAAGCTACCTGAAAAGGCAGTTCGAGCGATTACTCAAATATATAATGCAATTTTAACTATTAGATACTTCCCAGGTTGCTGGAAAGTAGCTCAGGTAACAATGATCCAGAAACCTGGAAAGATACCCACCGATCCTACATCCTATAGACCTATTAGCCTTTTACCAACCCTTTCCAAAGTTTTTGAAAAATTACTACTAAAACGACTCCAGCCAATCCTATTTGAACAAAAATTAATCCCCAACCACCAGTTCGGTTTTCGACCCCAACATGCAACAGTAGAACAAATTCATCGACTAGTAGATCAAATCCGTAACGACCTCGACGAACGCAGATATTGTTCCGCTGCGTTCCTAGACATTTCCCAGGCTTTCGACAAGGTTTGGCACTTGGGTCTTTACTTTAAACTAAAAAAGCTGTTGCCATACCACATCTATGAAGTACTAAAATCTTATTTATCAGACCGGCATTTTTTTGTGAACTACCAAGACGAATCTACGAATCTTCAACCCGCTGTATCTGGAGTTCCACAAGGGAGTGTGCTAAGACCTATCCTTTATCTATTATTCATAGCCGATTTACCTACTACGAATTTAACTACAACCGCCACCTTCGCCGACAATACGGCTGTCCTGGCTTCGCATACAAATCCTAATATCCCTTCTAACAACCTGCAAGACTCGCTTAATAAAATACAAGAATGGCTAAAAGTATGGAGAATTAAAGTGAACGAAAGCAAATCTCAACATGTTACTTTCACCATGAACCGACTTAATTGCCCAGCGGTTTCACTTACCGGTGAACAATTGAAACATGGCGACTCTGCTAAATATTTGGGGTTACACCTGGATCGGCGGTTAACTTGGAAAACCCACATATTTAACAAACGTAAACAGCTAGGGATACAATTTAGAAAACTTTACTGGATGATTGGAAGCAAGGCAGCACTTTCTTTAGAAAACAAGCTTCTACTTTACAAAGTTACGTTGAAACCTGTTTGGACGTATGGTCTTACCCTGTGGGGAACTGCTAGCATCTCCAACCTGGCTATTATTGAAAGGTTCCAAAACAAAGTGTTACGTGCTTTAACTAGTGCTCCTTGGTATGTGCCAAATAAAGTGATTTCAAATGATTTGCAGGTACCTACTATAAAAGAGGAAATAGGAAGATCTGCCCAAAGGTACAAAGACAGACTATTAGTGCATCCCAATGAACTAGTAAATACATTAATGGACGAATCTGATAAACCAAAACGCTTAAAACGATCTAAACCAAATGATCTTTTAACGCGCTTCAATTAACAAATTTAATTCTACCTAATATTAATTCTAAGAATTAACTTAAGTTTTTTTTCTCTCTCTGTCATAGGGTTTTTTTTCCTTTTTTAAAACAACTTACTAGCACTATAAACTAGTAAATTTGTAATAGAGGGGTTTATTGTAACTCTACTCTACATGTCTAAAGGCAATTGGCAGTTTTTATCTGCTGCTTGCACCTATTGTTATATGTATCATACTAAATACTTATTGTCCTTTATAGACAGGACAGATTGTATAACAACGAAGATTTAAAAAAAAAAAAGTAGATTGTGAGATTATACGATATATTAGTACCTACAGGTATTTACATTTGATAACTTACAAACAAAGAAATAATCTTTTAATGTTAATTGTGTTTGCTCAAAACTATTTCTTTCCTTTTAAAATTAAGAAAGTACTAAATTGTAATAAAAATAATTCAAACTGTTGCGTTAAACATTGGATATTAATCAACTGAGTTATAATTATTACTTATCATACGATTATATGTAAAAAAAACTGTTTTAGACTTTTCGTATATGTAAATATATACAAACACCCTGTATACAAATACAGGGTGTTTTTAAACATATATCAAAGTCAAAAAGAGGTGGTTGGTGACAATTAATAACGGACGTTTATAAAAGAGACACATTAAAACAAAAGTCACAAAATTCAATTCTTCCCCAAAAACGGTTTTGAAACCGCTAGCTTTTTTTTATTTATAGAGCAACAGTAACTGACTCTTTTAAACTAATAAAAATCATTTACGTTTATTTAATCTCGCAGACTGTATCTATTGTTCGATAAACTTTAATTATAAAAATAATAAACTGCATCGGGTCGGTAATTTATCTTTGAACTTCATTATGACCTACAATTTTGATTAAGAGTAAAATATACACTGACCCACCATATTTTTTTTAGTGCAGCTACATTTAAATACGTTATAATTTATCCACAACAAAGGGTTAAAATTCGTATGCCAAAATATTAGTTGAGTTTACAAAATTGAATAAGAATGTTACTCATAAAAAGCCGTAAGATTTGCTGACTAACGTAAGTAATTGTATATAATACCAATCGCTTTGTTAATAAAAAAAAATAATCCATACATACATCGACAATGTCTCCAAAATGTTATTTTGTAATCGCACTATACTATTATTGTCCTTGTCTCGCAAATATACATAGAGCAAAATCAAAACCAAAATTTTATTAATACGTTTTTTTTGGTCAAACATTTTTTATTTGTGTGCTCTATGGTTCTTAAACTTAAATTTAAATTTGTTTGATATAATGATTTAATATTGACCTAGATCCAAAATTACAACTTTATTCAAAATTTTAGCACGTTAACAGTTTTTATTACAGTATTTAATTCTTTATAGAAACAACAAATATGTTTCTCATCGTATCATAAATCTTAAATAATAAATATTTAAATGGCCTAATACATATTTGAACATCTGAAGATTGTAAATGGTGACATAAATGAGTAGAAATAAAACAATCAAAAAATATGCTTAGCTTTTTTGCTAAATGTAAATTTATTAAAATAATTCTTATCGGAATACGTTTCTGTTTTTTTTTAAAAAGAATAAAATAATAAATTTTTGGAAAAAAAAGGCTTAGTGAAATTTTCACCGGAACTTAGGTGGTGGTTAAAGGCCTTGAAAGATACCACCCATAAGATCAGAAATGACAAATTTTGCATAGAGATATTCTCGGATGCTTCAACAACGGGGGTGCAGCATGCGGTAAAGAAAGGGCTAGCGGACAGTGGTCCGATATAGAGCACAAATTACACATTAACACATTATAGTTAATGGCCGTTTTCTTCGCATTAAAAATATTAGCAAAAGACCTCCACGATTGCCAAATACTTCTCCGCATAATAGATAATTTAAGCGCAATTTCTTACGTCAATAGAAGGGGAAATCCAGGACCCACATCCCATGCGGATATCAAAAGACATATGGCGATGGTGCGAAACCAGAAAAATCTTTATTGTCGCATCTTACATTAGATCAATAGATAACGAAATCGCGAACGGGAGTGTAGGGGTCCCACCCGGATATTGAATGGTCATTATCAAATAAGACTTTCAAGACGCTAACAATCAAGTTGGGCAAACCAGAGATTGACATGTTCGCTACTAGAATCAATACGAAGTGTGACAAATACGTATCGTGGCTCAAAGATCCAGATGCATGGGCCATAAATGCCTTTACTTTAAATTGGTCAAATTGTTATTTTTATGCATTCCCGCCATTTTCCATTATCCTGAAAGTACTGAGAAAGATCATTGACGATAAAGCGAGGGGTATTGTAGTTGTACCACTATAGGCCACACAACTATGGTACCCGATATTTCAAAAACTTCTAGTATCAAAGCTAGTTACATTCCAATCTCATGATATTGTTATTCCCTCCTACGGCAACAGCAACATACACGTAAACCTTATTCTGGTGGCAGAAATATTATATCCGGGGAGGGATTGCTCAAAAGAAGAGTCCCACCGGCCTCAGTAGAAATCATGATAGCTTCACTATCAGATAACTCCATTAAACAGTACAAGGGATGTCTGAAAAAATGGTTTAATTATTGTCAAATGAAAACCATCAAAATTTACGAAGCATCGGTCACCGAAATACTACAATTTTTTACAATTTTGGTTAATGATGGCAGCCAATGGGGCTCGCTAAATAGTCACAGAGCGGCATTTCTCATAATTACAGAACAAATTTCGGAAGATGATAGGATTCAAAGATTTTTTAAGGGCATTTTTCAACTGCGACCACCGTTACCTAAGTATAATGTCATATGGGATACGTCAGTGGTCTTAAATTCCTTAGCCAAGTGGCATCCAAATAAACAACTGCCTTTAGAAAAGCTTTCTAAAAAAGGCGTGATTCTATTAGCTCTGGCAACCGCACACAGAGTACAAACCTTATCAAAAATAAGTATAGGAAATTTAGAAATCAAGGCATCGGAAATAATCATAAAGATACCTGACCTGATAAAAACATCAAGAACCAGGGTTAACCAACCAGGATTATGCCTATCTTTTTTCCAAGAAAGAATAGAGGTGTGTACGGGAAAACCCTAATTGCATATACTAATAGAACCACCAATTTTCGTAATACCAAGACACTTTTATTAGTTATAAGAAGCCCTACAAGGCGGTATCCACACAGACACTAAGCCGTTGGATCAAATCGACATTGAAGGACAATGGTCTAAATGTATCAATTTACTCAGCGCATAGCACGCGCCACTCAGCCACGGCTAAGGCCCACAAATTGGGAGTTAATATTGATACAATAAGAGACACTGTGGTATGGAGCGATTCTTCCAGCTCATTCGGAAAGTTCTATAATAAAACAATTGTAGAAGAAACTAATAGCTTGTTAGCAAGAACAATAATCGGGGGAAGAAATTCCTACTAAGTCTTAAGGCATTAATAACACTTTATTTTTTTGTACACATTATAAACAACGTAAAAATAATATTAATAAAAATAGACTATAGGAGCCAGAGAACAACTGATAACATCCTAAGAGGATACTGGCAGGGTTATTTCCGGAACCTAAACTCTCAAGATCTACAAGTAGTATAAACATTTCAGGTTACTAATCTTGAGGATGAAGCACGAGTATAATTAATAATTAAACAAACTTACCTAAGTGAAGTTCTATTATAATTATACCAAGTGCTTCGTCCGAAAAGATTAGTAACACCCTCCCACCCGAACTTTAACGGTTCCCAAAAACGAGCGGTTCCAGGAAATATCAGAATTAAAGGAACTCTAAAAGAAATGAAATATGCACCAAAGAAGGGGCAGTTGACGTCAGTCCAGAAACGCCAACACAACAGTTCTAGTGAATGAGTGGCAACACGGGCGTGTTACTACAAGTAGTATAAACATTTCAGGTTACTAATCTTTTCGGACGAAGCACTTGGTATAATTATAATAGAACTTCACTTAGGTAAGTTCGTTTAATTATTAATTATGCTACCCAACCATATCTCAATAAAGCAGTTCTCGTTATCTGCGTTTTTGGCTACTTATGGTTCATTTAGTGCGTCCACGCAGCGTATTTGTTTAACAAGAACGGTCTAATATATTGAGTTACTCTAAACAAGTGGGGGGAGTCTGTTTAATTATCTTTTTCCGCGAATATATCGAAAATAAGCTTTGTTAACTTAGATGACTACCCACTTACGTTATCTTCGGTTTTGTTATCTGCGAAAAATTGTAAGAAGTTAAACTCCGTTGTAAAACAAGGATTTTTATACTTCAAACTACAATAGTTCCGAATATAAAATGCTAGTATCTTATTCATATGTTCTTTAAATAGTACACGGAGAAAAAAACATAGGGATTTTTCCTATTTTTGCATAGGAAAAATTCCTATGTTGACATAGGATTTTTTCCAATGTTAACATAGGCATTTCTCCTATGTTAACATAGTAAAAATTGTTGGTAGTAAGATTCTCTTTATAACTTTCTTCTATTCTCATGGGACAAAATTCTTCATTATTTATAAGATTTAAATTATTTCTATGAGAGTAGCAAAATCTGCAGGGAAAATTTGCTTTAAAAGACTCAACAAATCCATTTATCCTGTGTACGCCTAAATTGTCACCCAAAACCGCAACAGTAAAATAAACTTTTTTTTTATTTTCATTAAAATTGACCCATACTCCCTAACTTTGTAAATCTCTCAATTCATCAATTACATCTTTTAAAATGGTTTCAAATCCTAACGACTTAACATCAAGACAATTAAATAAAGCTAAGATATATGTATTTTCCAATTTAGATTGCATAAACTCAGGTAAACACGAAATTCTGGCATAAACCGCGCCAATCTTTGTAATCCCGCGATGGCTACCTAAAGGATTATTTGACTCATATTCATCGAATGAAATTTCTAACGGCAAAACGAACTTATTTTCAAATTTTGCAGATATTTCCCTCCACAAAGATCCCTGTACCAAATTCATTAAAATTCCATGGCTCTCTGAAATTACTTTTTGAAAATCCCTTATGTGCTCTAATGAATTAAATTTTTCCATCGTTTTTGTCAAAACTAATGGCAAAGAAATCATTTCAATGGTAACAGAAATATTTCTTAGTTCTTGATGATTACCTTTGAATTTGAAATCTTCCCGTTGCCCAACCTCTAATGTTTTGTGTGGAATATAAGTCCTCATACATGCAAAAGCTTCAATTTGCGTATATTCTGTCGGAAAAAGGTCAAATGTTAACATAGCAAAAATTCCTATGTTAACATTGGAAAAATTCTATGCGACATAGGAATTTTTCCTATGCAAAATAAGAAAAATCCCTATGTTTTTTTCTCCGTGTACCTATGATATAAATTACAAAATCTGAAATCGAAATTACGCAATACTAGGATTCAAGTAGTATAATTAACAAGAACAATGTTCATCATCAAAACTACATGCTTGTATGTATTTGAAATTTCAATGTCAATTTAATACTATGCAGTATTAATATCAAAAAAATACCGTAAAATGTAATTTGAAATGCTACAGTAAATTGTAATTATGTTAAAAATTAACTAGTACCGAGTAGATTTATGGCTTTATTACAATTATCTATAGCTAATTTGCAATTATCGTACAAATATATGCACTTTTAAAGCATTATTATCTATAATTGTTTTTACAATATGATTTCATCATTTATGTGTATTAGAAGTCTACCCATATATTTGTACTACAATCTCAACAAGATTAGTGGAATAATTTGAAAAACTTTTATTCGATATCGTTTAAAGGAAAATAAGTAAGTAATAATATATGAAATATTCAAATTACATAAAAAGTACTGTTGCGCTATGTATAAAATCTAAATTAGTTTTCTTCAGTAATGTAGGAATACGCCTCGAGGCAATTATTTGACGGTATAACTCTATATATTTCATATGTACGTGTAAACGTTGCTTTGGAAATTACCTAATTAAGTACCTGAGTTATGAACCTCTTTAACTTCATATTCCTAGAAATAAACTACACTTTGTTTTAAAATTAAATGGGTTAAACAGTAGATTATTGCGTTGCCGTTTCTATCATATTCACAATTTCAGTTAGTTTTCCCTAAATTTTCGCGTTTTGAAGGAAACAGTCCACATTTCCAGTTAAAATATATCTTAAAAACGGAATACACTCGGAAAAACTTTTAGAGTAAATTATTAGTCTGAATATTTCTTTCCTAGTTTTAAAATAATTCTTTATGAATATTTAAAAGCAGATTTGTTAAATTATTTTCGAAATATACAAGATTTTTACTAATGTTTATTTAAAAGCATAGTGTTTACTGAAAATTAATTATTTCTTATCTTTCATATTTCCATTAGCGATTTTAATTAGTATTTAATGGAAATAGTAAAATTAGCTTCCGTTTAAAATAAAGCTTAATCAGTTATAATTAAGAACTCAACAATGAGACGATATACACAATACAATAATTTTCTAATTTGTCAGAAAATTACCCAATAAGATCACAATACCAGCAGCTTGGCTGAACGGTATTCTAAATTTAAAACTTTAATTGGCGCCATTATTATATTCTTTCTCTAAAATTTGTCTCGTAAGAAAATGTTATTTTCCGTTAAGTAATTAAACTTTGTAAATGAACATTTAGTAGTTCTAATCCTGCAACGTATCTTTAGTATTAAATTGCATCATATAATAGTGTTTGTATAATGTTTACTTACTTTATATAACTTTATTAAGTTATTTATATAATTATATACTTAAAAAAGTAAATCTCATCTTCCATAAGTTATCGCGTCGACAAGTTATAACTTTTATTTCATAATAAAATTAATAAAATTTGACATGAAAATAAGCGAATATATTACGAAATATACATGGCGGGGAAAAAGTTCCCGGAATTTTAAAAAATATTTCAGCAGTATACTGGTATTGTATAAATAAATTAATTTATGCAACTAAACCAATAATAACTTATATTAGTTCAATAACAATAAATTAAAAAATATTTACAAAAAATGTTCAAAAGTCCTTCCTTTGGGCTTAATGCATTTATGCAAACGTTTCTGGTAATTTCCGACAATGGTCGTACACTTTTCTATTGTAATTGCGTCCCAGGCATTTGTCAACCTCACTTTCAGCTATTCTACTGTAGTGTACCGTTTTCCTGAGACTTTTTAGCCCAGGATAGACTACACCAAAAAGTTCATGGAGTTGAGATCTGGTGAGTATGGCATCTAAACGTTTGTACCGCAGAAACCGTAAAACAACAGTTTGCAGACGGCTATCGTTGATTTGCAAAATGGACCGGAGTACAGTCTTTCTGAAGGTCAAATCCGTCTGCTTCAAAGTGCTGCGAGGCCTACGGCTCAAGAGCAACTTGTAGAATTCGCTGTTAATACTTGTCCGCATCGATTTTCACGTTTCTTGGAATTAAAACCAATGGCGTTTTCCGAGTCGTGGAAATACCGCCCCAGGTCATCACCGAAGCCCGAAAAAGACTACGACTGATGGTCGTTTAGGTGATGGTCTTCTGCTGACTCTTCTTGAGTAGCTGTTGACGGTTTTGGCGCTTATGTAACGATTCAACCATGAAAATTTCTTCCTCAGTAAAAAGCATCTTGGTCAAGCGACCGCCCACGACCAGACCCAGCATTTAACGACATTTTTTCTTCTATTGCTTTGTTAAGGAAGTGAACTTGAGCGATTTTGTAGCTGTGTAGTTTTAGCTTACTTGTGAAGATATGGCGAACGCTTTTCTTATCAATTCCGAGTTCTCTGGCCATCTTCCGCATAGACACCTCTGGATTGCGGCGAATCCGGTAGCGGATCTTATTGATGTGCTCCAGTCTTTGTGGTAATCGAGCGGCTACGAAAGGAGGGTCCATAGTTTCTCTTTGTAACATTTTACAACATCGTAGATGGTGGCAGCCGACTTCATTCCTACCTTATGCAATGTCACAAATATGATACTGTAACGGGCACGGTGATCGAGTGTAGAGCCGTGATAGATGTACATTAATCAAGCGCGAGATACTCATGCGACCATGAGATATTGAGTAAGCGGATATATCTCAATATCTCTTAAGCCACGACTAACTAGAGGTTTCTATCTGAGTTACCTTGAATTCGCCATACCTCTGTAGAGGAGATTTATCTCGAATACTCTAGAAGCCAGTTCGATAGATACCACGACACATATATAAACTCCGCGGTATTCCTACACGGCAGTCTAAGTCAACAGTTGTACGTGAATGTCAATGTTCTTAACTCCGCTCGGTGAGTTTACAAGGTGAGCGCTATCGCTATCGGTATAAATGTAAACAACACACGAGTGACAATCGTTTAAATAAATATATATATATATATATATATATATATATATATATAATCAAAAGCCTTTTACCAGTTTGGTGTTGGCTAATTGTGAACAAATTTATTCCATTCTTTCCTGTTTGTCATTGCTTTCGCCTCCTCCACTGTTTTTCCTTTCCTTGTTAGTATTTTTCCTAAAGTATTATCCCATGTTTCCTGTGGTCTTCCCCTTTTCCTTTTACCTACTTTCCTCGTTTCCCATATTCGTTTGACTTGTCTATCTTGATCCATCCGCTGTAGATGGCCCCACCAGGCTAATTGTCTTTGTTCGATGAAGCTTGTTACTGGGTTAATCTCTAATTGTGTTCTAATCTGACTGCTTCTGATTTTATCCCTCAAGGAGACGCCTTTCACTCTTCTTAAGTATTTCATTTCTGTGGTTTCTAATCTTAGTTTCATTTTTTGTGTCAATACCCATGATTTGCATCCATAAGTCATAATAGGTCTAAAGATTGTTTTATACACCGTAAGTTTAGTTTTTGTGTCACCTCTCTTTATTTATAAAATTTACCTTCATTGTATAATATAATTTATTACATTTCTCTATTCTTTCAAATATGTCTATTTCTTGTTTTCCATTATTATCTATAGTAACCCCTAGATATTTGAACTGTTTTATCTGTTCAATTTCCTCTCCATTTATTTGTATCTTTATCTTCTGGTGATGTTTCCCAATAAGCATCACTTGTGTTTTATTGGCGTTTATCTTCATTCCGTTATTTGTCAGTTCTTCGTTCCATATCAGTAGGTTTTGTTGTAGTTCTTCTTGGCTTCCTGCCATTACTATAATATCATCTGCAAATGCACAGTTTCGTATAAATATAGGTTCTAATTTTCTATATCCTACATGTAACCCTCTGATCCTCTGGTGACATGTTCTTATTATTTCGTCCATAAAGATGATAAATAATATCGGGCTCAGTACCCCTCCTTGCCTTAAACCTTCATTTGTAGTAAACTCTTCTGATATTCTGTTATTGTTTATCACGTAGTTCCTTGTGTTTTGGTACAGACTTTTAATTACTCTCGTTACTTTTGGGCTTACTCCTCTGTTGCTTAGATTTTGCCATACTCTCTCTCTAGGTGTTCTATCGAAAGCTTTCTCGAGGTCGATAAATGCAAAGGCGGCTTTCTCGTTATATTGAAGTATCTTTGTAATTATTTGTTTCACTGTAAATATATGGTCTTGTACGCTTCTACCCTTCCGGAAACCGCTCTGTTCTTCTGTTAGTGTTGGTTCTATTACAGTTCGGAGTTTACCTTCAATTATTTGTTCGAACAGCTTTAAAGGTATGCTCAGCAGCGTTATGCCTCTATAGTTATTACATATTTTCCTATCTCCTTTCTTAAATATTGGTACAATCTGTCCTACTTCCCAATCTGTTGGTATACTCTCTTCTTTCCATATTTTGTTAAACATTATTAAAAACATCTTAGTTCCTTGTTCTCCCATTTTTTTTTAGCATTTCACCCGTGATTCTGTCGTGTCCTGGTGACTTTCCATTTTTAATTTTCTTTAGTGCTGTTGTCAATTCTTCTTCTGTTATACCTTCTTCTTCATTTTCTGTATACTGTTGTTTATCTTCTGTCTGTGTATTTTCTTCATTATTCGTGCCTTGGGTCTGTAGGAGTTCTTGGAAGTATTGCCCCCATCTGTTCATTATTTCTATTGGGTTTGACAATACCTTTCCATTATTATCCTTTATTGCTGTGTTATCTGGTGTTTTCCCTTTCCTTAAGTTTTTTAAAACTTTATAGAATAGTTTTTGGTTCTCTTTACTGTTTTTTTCTAGCTTTTCCCCAAAGTCTTGCCACGTTTTTTCTTTCGCATCTCTCACCATATGTTTTACTATTGTACGTTGTTCTTTGTACGTTTTATATGCATCTTCTGTCTTTTCCATTAAATATTCTGCCCACTTCTTCTTCTTTAATTTAACTTGGTCTTTTATTTCTTCGCTCCACCAGGCGGTTCTCTTCGTATGCTTATTTGTCTTAATTACACCACATGCGCATCTGGCTGCGCTTATTAGAGTGTTCTTTATCCTCTTCCACATCTCTTCTACATTCATCTGTTAGTAGTTCTCTTCTTATTATGTTCTCGTATTTCTTTGCTATCTCTGTTTCTTGTAATTTATAAATTCGTATTGTTTCTTTCTGTACTGCGTATTCTTCTCCTATAGCTTGTTTCTGATTTTCAGGTCTCTTTATCTTTCCCGTTAATAGGTAATGGTCACTGTATATCTCCGCTCCTCTTTTGACTCTAACATCTTTCGCCATCTGCCTGTTATTTTTTTCTACTAGTATGTATTCTAATATAGATCTCTCATTTCTACTTTTAACCTCTCGTGTAATTGTGTGTATCTTTTTATGTTGGAAGAATGAGTTTGTTATGATTAGGTTATTACGGGAGCAGTATTCTATTAATCTGTTTCCGTTGTTGTTTCTTTTATCTTCGCCGAATTTTCCTATCACCGTTTCTGTGTTATTTTCTCTCTTCCCCACTCTACTGTTGAAGTCACCTGCTACAAATATTTTCCCTTTGCTTGTTTCTGTTATTACTGCTAAATCTTCCCAGAATTTATCTTTTACTTCCTTTTTCTCGTTTTCGTCAGGTCCATAGACTGCAATTAACGTTATTTTTTCTTTTTCTTGTATTTCTAATTCCACCGTGAGGATTCTTTCCGACCACCCTGTCCAGTTTGTGATCTTATCTTCCCAATTCTTGTTTATAATGCATCCCACGCCTTCTGCCGCTCTTGCATTTTCTTTCACTCCGGAGTATATTAATTTGTGTCCGTCCATTAATGTCTTTTCTCCTTTCCCTTTTTTCTTTGTCTCTGCAAGTACCAGTATATTTGTTCCTATTCTGTTAAACTCATATATAACTTCTTCTTCTTTTTTCGTTAAACTTCTTATATTCCAAACTCCAAGTTTCCAATTTTTTATGTCGTTTCCTTGTCCATAGCCAGTTTCGTTACCGTCATCCCCCTGCTTATCTACACGTA
This sequence comes from Sinopyrophorus schimmeli, assembly GCA_036325965.1. NCBI lineage: Eukaryota > Metazoa > Arthropoda > Insecta > Coleoptera > Elateridae > Sinopyrophorus > Sinopyrophorus schimmeli. Next base: position 6,633,417 of record JARFIZ010000001.1, read on the forward strand.
CTAGTTTTTTCGCCCTGTTCGGGTTATTTTTCTTAATTGTTCCTCGAAACTTGTTCCCTCCGGTGATCTCTCTGTTACCGTCCTTTTCATTGATGTGTTTTCAGTCTTATCTTCTTTTATCAGTTCTTCTTTGTTTGCGGAATCATTTGCTCTGTATATTTCACCATTGATTATCAATTTATTATATTTTAGCTGTGCTCTATATCCTTTATTCCTTGCTTCTTTCATATGTAGGATTAACATTTTCCTTTCCTCTACTACCTCCTTGGTATAATCTTCATCAATCCATATATCTGTTCCTTTGAGCTTTCTCGCGTTTTGCAGGATTGGTACTTTTTTATTGCTTCTAATGAACTTAACCAAAATTGGTCTTTTCTTGTCTTTCATATATTTTCCAATTCTTCTCATTTGTTCTAAATCCTCTTTTAAGTTTATGTGAATTCCTATCTTTTGCATTATACTAGCTACTTTTTCCTCTGTCCCATTCGTGTTTTCATTTTCTTCGTCTGCCACCCCTTTAATTATGATATTATTTTTCCTGCTTTCTCTTTCTAGGTAAGTAATTCTTTCCTCCTGTTGTACCACCTTCTCTTTTAGTTTCTTATTTTCATCCTTCACTTGGTTCATTTCCAGTGCGAAAGCATCAAATTTATCATTCATTTGCTTCATGTTCATCTCTATTTGTTGGAACATCTTCTCAATTCTCTCCATTTCGTTCATGTTTGGGCCTGCTGTTGGTTGCGTAAAGAGACAGGCCCCAGTCCCCCCGTCGTAGGTCTGTCACTTATCTACCAACAGCGTTCTTCACGTTTCTATGATGTTTCGGATTAATTTTATTTACACTACTCCTTGTGGGTTGAAATGCTTCGGCGTATAATGTGTTGTCTATTCGAAAAATTTTGATGTGGAGGTCATTCCAGTTTTATTTACTTCTCTTATCTATACTAATTTCATGCAATTTTCGACTGTATTCTGTTCCGTCGTTATTTTTGTTTTCTTGCTCCCCTACACCTTCCTCTGTTTCCTTCTATAAGACTTTCTGCTTTACTCTGCCTCAGTTTTCTCAATACGGCCCTTCTGGACTTTAAATATTGGAGAGAACATGCGGCACAATCTGATCAATTCCACAAACATAAATATACGAGTGTAAATAAATTAGTTAGTGTATTAGAACTGTAAGTTAGTTAGTTAGTAAATAAATAATTATTAAGTGCTAGTGTTTAAGTTATTGGTAAAGAAGAATTTGTTTATTATTTTGTGTTAATAAATCGTAATTGTAAATTTAGTGGCCAACTGTGTGTTATTATTCACAATCCGAGAACGAACCGCTTTTGCTCTCGTTGGATAGTGGATTTGGATTGGGAAATTCGTTACAATACGTTCACTTTCACGAGTCATAACGTCAACAGAACGAAAAATAAACAACTAACTAAATTTTTTTCTAGTCTAAAATTATACGAAGAATTCGATAAAATTATTTATATTCTAATAAAATCACTATAACAACGATAAAAACGGCAAAAACAAAATTCCGGGAACTTTTTCCCCACCCTGTATATTACTTCCCACTATTTGCAAAATAAAGAGTATTGTAGTAAACGGTTATTTTAAAATTGGTAGAATAACTATGTTACAGAACATATTTTTATATTTCAAATGTACTGGAGAGAAAAGTGTTTGCCCTATCACAACGTTTCTAATATTAAAATGTAAGGTTTGTGTGCGAAAGATTTCTGGAAACTCCTTTCCACGCAACTGAAGATTCTTGACGCCTTTTTTCTGATCATGCAGTTAACTATGTTCTTGTGATGTGATGATTACGTTAGTGGGGGTAACAATAGTTTAGTAGCAAAATAAAACGATTAAAATAAGAGAAAAATCACTTAACAAAGTAACTCTATTAGCTGGAGAAGATTAATACAAAATTTTTTTTTAACCCTCCCTATATGCAAAATACAGAAAATCACATATGAATGTAAAGATAGGTTCTGTGGCTTTCACTTATTGTTAGAATTTTATAATAATTAAACTTTTTAAATGGTGGTTACCAATAAAATACACAAAAGTCGAACTCATGTACCTAAATTAAAATAAATTTCAAAACGAAAATTACAAAACAATTTTTTGAGAAAAAATTACTAATGGCAAAATAAAAAACATCTGAAACGTGTTATTTATTTGAACATATAGGTATGCAATTCACAAAGATTTTGACTGAAATGTTTTTTCCATCAAATAATATCACTAGTTTTACTTGATTCTAAGTCTGTAGTGTGTATAAAACATAATAAGCAAAATTGTAGTTTAGGTTAATTTGACGTAACACTCTTTTCCAGGAAACAAATTGATTCATAGTGAAAATGCTAAAAATCATTTGTGTCAAAAGCCATATAACGTCATATATATGTACGAGATCTGTTTATAAAATAACAAAACTTAATTTTTTTTAAATTCATTATGAAATTTACAGATTATTAGTCATTGCCCCTTTCAAAATACTTCTATCTCCTATTGGCATAATCTTCCCAGCTATGTTTCTATTTCTCGCAGTACACCTGGATATTTAAGATGAATTTTAAGGTTGTTACGAATTTGGTTTTATAGTATCACTACTCTGAAAGTGGTGTCCTTCCAGCACTGATATTAATTTCGGAAATAAGACAAAATTTCAAAAATTCCTGTCTGACGAGTAAGGAGGCTACGGAAGAACAGTCATCTGATTTTTAGCACAAAACTGACGAATTGAGAAAGCTGAGTGTGTGGACGCAATGTTATGGTGCAAGAACCATGAGTTGTCTTGCAACAATTCACCTTTTTTTCATGATTTTTTCATATAAGCATTGCAAATATTTTGATAGGAGACACACTTCACTGTTCCACCTTGAAGCAAGAATTCAGTATGCAGAATTTCATGAGAGTCGAAATAAAAAAACAGTGGGCAACACCTCGATATTGAATCGACACTGACATGCTTTCTTGGGACGTGGGGATCCTCTGCCAATCCATTCTAATGCTTGAACTTTTGTCTCAATGTCATTGCTGTAAACACATTTTTCATCTTTTGTTATGATCCTTTGCATCGTTGCTCCAGAAAATTATACCTTTCATAAATTGCCACTAACACTTAAACACGTTTCACGCAAATACCAATATCACGAAAACATGTGGTTACAATGGTGGTTATTCCCAAGGCAATGCTTCCAACCGCATATCACTAAATATCTCTGTTGGCGCGCAATTCAATATGTTCGATTATTTTCTAAGCAAAATTCCTGTATAGCCATATCTATATATTTTACTTATAATAATTAAATACTTTTATAGTATATTTTGAAATAGGGCAAAGGATTGTTCTGCGTAAACCATACATAATAATGCGCATTGGTTATTTTTATTATGTTTAATTTGCATTAATAATATTTTTAGTAATTTTTAAAAAGTCTATTACATATACAAATTTACTTAAATGATGTTTGTTGTAACAACCATTCTTAAGTGTGTTCCAGTAAGAAGGTGTTATTTTTCTCAATTATGTATAAATAAATATGACCAAAGGCATTCGCTTCGCTAATTTTTAATAAAAAGAATATCGATTTTTATACAATCATTCAACTTTATTTCAATTTATAAAAAGTTTTTACATTGTTAAAAAGTTTTATAAAATAGAATAGTGTGAAAAACCACAAATGCGCTTACCTGACAAACTTTTACGTATGAACGAGGATAGAAAGTAAAAAATAGACCAAAAAAATGTCAATAAAAAATATCACTTTAAACATATTTCCTATTTTAGTATCGCCCACACTTTATTAAAATTTTTTACTTTAAATCCAAATTCTTTTAAAATTCAGTGACGATTTTAAAGAATACCTATCAGCATTATTCGCCATCTAATTATTAGAGAGATGCTAAAATTGTCGAATGTTGAGAAAGTTATTTTTAACATTTTTGTTGCTTTCAAATTCATGAATTAATAGTAGAAAAAACGTTTGTTTTTGTTTAATTTTGTCTATATTAGAATAGATTAATCTAAAATTATCTTATCAATATTTTCCTAAAAAATGAAATACTTAGGTAATTGTAAAATTATTTGTAAATATTAGGGCGACCGAAAAGTAATGCCGTTTTCTTACCTTAAATTCAAACACATATATTTTCAATACCCGATCGATAGAAATCAATAAGTTTTTGAGCAAAATATCTGGACATGGCATTTTTAAAATCATCCAAATTTTCAATTTTTTTGTCACATTGTAGCGTTTGGAATAAATGGAAATCCGATGGTGTAATGGCGGGAGAGTATGTTGGGTAAGGCACCCCAATTTATTAATTTTTACAGGGTTCCTTTGTGCAGTGCGGTCTTGCATTATTGGGTTGCCAATCGCTGGACACTTTTCCATTAAAACTTGATTTGGTCGATCCAATTGTTCTCAGTAAAAGGTTGCATTCACAGTTCGTCCAGGTTTCAACAATTCAAAATCCTTTTTTTGGGATGTAATCGTGACTTGGCAGTACTTCGTGGCAGTTCATTTGGAGAAAGACAATGCCTTCTGTTTTATGGATTATCAAAGAAGACCCATTATATTTATTTTCAGTGATCAAGTGATTAAAAAATGCTTACAGAAGTCAAAAGCCCCCATTGATCCCATGTGTGCTAAAAAAGTTATTCGAGGTCAAAGGCCAAAATTTGAGGTTTTTTGGATTTTTTTTCAAAAACGGTAAGTTTTATCAAAAAAGTAGTTCAAACAAAAATTATAGATCTTAAACTTATCTACAAAAATGGTTCTTATACTTTTTTTTCTAAGAATCACCATTCGTGAGATATTGCGATTCTACACCAAAGGAAAAAATTAAAGGGTCAAGAAAATTTCCTAAATCTTTTAGTGATTTTTGACAGGCGATATCTCACAAATGGTGATTCGTAGAAAAAAAAGTATAATGACCATTTTTATAGATAATTTTAAGATCTATAATTTTTGTCTGAGCTGCTTTTTTAATAAAACATACCGTTTTTGAAAAAAATTCAAAATACCTCAAATTTTGACCTGCAACCCCCAATAACTTTTTTAGCACACATGGGATCAATGGGGACTTTTGACACTTTATTTCTAATCGTGTACCCAAAGTCTCAACCAAAATTTAGTTGTGTCGGAATTTTTGTTATTTGACTACTATTTTATGTCTAATTTGACCGGACTAAAAATCCCGTGTCACGATGTCCGTTTACGCTAATCTCTGAAACAACTGAACCGATTTCAATGAAATTTTGTGAAAGTGTATTGTTTGGTTCAACTTAAAAGAGACGATAGTTTTTATCTCGCTAAATGATCCTTAATATTTGTAATAGCAAATTAAAGATATTTTATAAGGAATGGGTTGTACTTATTATTGAGTTCCATAAGTTTTTAATAGATGGCTGTAAAAGCTATACAATTTCACTCAAATCAAGATTGTGTAAGTACTCAATAGATAGGGTTGTGTTTCCGTTTTTAATGTTTCTTTGATGCTACGATCTAAACTTTACTGTATAGTAACCAAGCCACACAAAAGCGTGGCTGTTCACCTAATAGTATATAAATATCTACTATATTAAAAAATATAATCTGAACAAATACTTTTACTTAGTAGAAATTCTTAAATGAAATCCTTTTATTCGGAAACTAACAATATTTCTTGTAAAATTGAATATTGAGAAGGTATACAAGTTTAATAGACTAAAGTCCAAAGCTTGAAAAGATGTTTTAAATTTAACAAAATTTAATACCTACAATAAATCCCAGATAATTGAAAAAAGCTTAGAAGGGCCCATGAAACCTATTAACCCGGAGCTGCATTCGGCACATCCAATGCAACTCCACATACATTATTTAATTAATTTTTAGCCAGATTGAAGCTTCTATAATTTAACCTAGGCCTTTTGTGCAAAAAGTCGTTCATTTGCTAATTGAAACGTAAAACATAAAATGTAGAACAATAAACAACTTTTTTGTGTATAAGAAACAAGTTTTTGTTATTTCAAGCAGAACTGATAACACGTCATTTAAATAAAAAGCTAAGAATAATATAAACAGACTCTGCGGTTATATTCGTATTATAAAACATAAGTGACAGGTAAAGTGGAGGTAGCGTGCTTAGATATCAATACTCGTCACATCACGTGGTCGTACTCAAAGCTCTCAGATATCAGACGCCGTATAAATACTATTATCCTGCTAATGGGAGCCGCTGTCTACACATAAAACGTAATTGTGCTCGCGCTATCAAAGAAACGTGCTACTGCTATCAAAAGAGCACGCAAAGTTCAACATTTTGCCAAGATACTTACATTTATTTTTTGATTTATGAAATTTTGACAGAATACGACAAAAACATATGTAACGTTCTGAGTGAAACTATAGAAATCTGAAAAGCTTAGAAAGAAATACTAAAAATAAGCAAAATAAGAATTTAAAAAAGAAATGAAATGGGTTTGCTTTCGAGTACTGTATTGTTTATTAAATTAATCAATAAACATAATCCTTTTTCTTACGAAGGGGAAAATACGTATTTATTAAATCAATAATAGTACGCTGTTGAGCAATCGTTTTATGAAATAAACCACACAACAACGAAAACATTTTAGTTTGATGTGCTTAAATGCGTAAAATTGAAAGTTATAATTATAGTTGCTCATAAAATCGAGTTTCTATTAGCCAAAATTGTTCATCACAAGAAATTGATATCTTTTATTTAGAAATAAATTTTGAAATACATTTGTGAGAAAACTACGTTAGAAAAATTTGAAACTACTTTAATTAATGAGTGTAATCAATCTCATTTTATTAAATTATCTTCAAACATTTAGCATATAAGACGATAGGAAAATATGAAATTAACGTTCTGTGACAGTTATAATTAATTGTACGGCCTTTATATTTTATTGATAAATGATAGTTCAGAAGCACATTTTAATCATCCATAAAATAATTATAAAGGAGGTCTTAGTAGTAAAGATGTTACGGTGGGATCGTCAACTGCTTAAAGGATTTTCCGCTATACCCTTTAACATTTACAATATCCAAGACTAAACCACCCATCCTATTTTCAACATACGAGATAATAATAATTTCCTAATATAAATATCGAGGTAAAATATAATCTGTATATTTTTAATATACATCGTTACTAATTAATTTTCCTTTTCTATTGAACTGTAAATTTAATTCAGAGTAACGTTGAGATAATATTTCAGTTAATAGGTACTAGTTTTATAAGCAGATACTATTAACTTAAATCAATATATATTTTATATTTATAATATCGTACCACTTAATCGACAAATAAGCCGAAAAGGTAAAATAAAAAATTCTTCTTGAAATACAAAACCGAGGATACGGATCAATTGCCGAATCCAAAGTAATCCCTGTCACTAGTTGTATCCACATTGACTAAATTTCACGAATATAAACAACATGGTTAAAAGAAAACCTTTGTAAAGCTTGCGAACAAATCGAACTGTAACTGTATTTTATACTTTATGCTTCAATTAGATGTAATTTTTCTGATGCACTCTTTATTATTAGATTACTAAATTGTAATTTATACGTAAAAATATTCAAATTTAATTTTCAAATAAATAAATTTAAGAAAGCAAGTTTTTAAATGTTCTAAAGAGAATACGTAAATATATTTAATAAAATTTATGTGGTATTCAAATTTTAATGAATCTTTTAGTAGTGTATTGATTATTATAATTTAATACCTATAGCACAAAAATCAATTTTTAGTTTTAGAACTTCGTTTATTATACTTGAAGAATCATGAAAGTACAATAATTTATCTCGTTCTCCAACGAGTGACCTCATGCCGACTACAATACCACCAAAGTTGAGTAGACTTTAGGAAACGGTAGAAGTTAGACGGTTTTTCAAGTACCCCATATAAGCTATTCAATTACATGGCCCGATATATTTTATTTGGCTTCAGAGCGCAGTAAAAATGATCCACTTAGTTGATTCAGGAGTTTCTCGCTATGCCTACCTACTGCTTTACAGGCCAGAAGATTTTTGACAAATGGCCGCATTCGCGTATTCAATCTCATCATTCATGGCTTTTGAAATAGCTGATTCTAATACCAAAACATGTTATTGATATTCCTCATACGAACACTTCGGTGTTATATATCTTCCAGGTAAATGTCTAAACTAAAACTCAGCTTTATCAATAGATTTGATTTCGTAATATTTATTCCAACCTAAAGCAATTTTTTTTAAATATTTATGTACTAGCTACTTATATTTTTTTTAAATAAGTTATAGTAGGCGAGTGTGTAAATAATAGAAAATATATATTTGTCATGACCACATAAGAAATAATCTATTTTAAGATTTTATTTTGAGTTATTTAATTTTTTTTTATATCAATTTCTACGCTTCTATACGTTTGTGCATAATTTCTAAATATTTTAATACACCTTCTGATAGCTATAATTCTTTACTGATATGCAATAGATAATATCTGCGGTTTGGTAAAAGTACACGAAATTAATAAGCAACGACTCATATGATGAGAAAAGCCACTCCTGTACTTGTATAAGCGAAAAACCTGGTTTAGTAAAAAACATCTATAAGCGAAAACGAGATTGCGGTCCCTTGAACTCTCGCTTATTCAGGTTCGACTGTATTTCTTCAAAGATTTTGTATATTTAAAAACTAGCAAAATTCGCTTCGCTCATTGTGCTAGACAAAATCACTTCGCGATTTTGTATTGGACCGCGCGCGACAACACTAGACGCGTAGCTGAAACGCTACGCGTTTAGTGCCTTCGGCGTCTAGCATGGACTCTTGATTTATAAAGCAGTCGATTCTCTATCGTTTAGTTCCAAAATAGTCAAAATACTTTTAATTTCTTAAAATCGATAAATGGACGCAAGGAATTCTCACGCTAGACTACTACTAAGCAATTACATTTAACAGATAACAAGCAATAGTTTTAAGAACCAGTAAATTGAATATCAAAAAGTCTACATAATTTCATTTTGATGTTTTTCCTTTCCGTCTTACTTTTTGTGCTATTTTCGCACTGTCTTTTACTTGTTTTCTCCCCACACTTTCCCCGATTCCATTTTGAACTTATCCTCTTACTTATTCCATATTAAAGTGTATATTATAATAAATTTGACTAATGAAACTTGTGGATAAAAGCCAGAATGAGTTAGTTTAGTAAATATTTTGCCCATATTCAAACTGCATAAAAATGACCGTACCCAACATGTGTAGGCAGATAATAAATGATAATATCTTGATCAGATAATTAGAGCACCTAAAAATTTGAAAATAGTTCTTGATTTAGTATAATTGGTTTAGGACCACATATTAACAATTTATACAAATTATCTAAATTATTCATTATTTTTGAATTATTAATAGGTGTATGGTTGCTTATTTTAGTATAATATGTTTAGATTCAAAAAATGTGATAGAATGAATATTAAAAACTATCAAACCATCACACTTCTTTCACAGATCTACAAACTCCTGATTAAAGTAATTTTAAATAAAATTGGAAATAAACTAGAAATACCATATATCAATCAAAAGAACAGGGGGGTTTTGGAAAAAGATACAGCATAAACGATCATTTACTGATAATCAAGTTACTTTTAGAAAAAGCAACCAAATATCATTTATCGCTATTTATCGCATTTAATGATAACGACAAAGCCTACGATAAAGTTGAAACCTGGGCAGATAAAGAAGCTTTCTAGAATAGCAGAATAGACCATAGATACATTACTGATACGTAATATAAAACATATTTTTCAATTACAATACAACTGGAAGAAGATACGAAGTCCATACCACTCATGAAAGGAGTGCACCAGGAAGTCAAGACTGCCCAAATTGTTCACCGCCACTTAGCAAAACATATTTAGGGACCTAAATTGGAAAGAAAGGGGTATAAATATTAATGGAACGTTTTTTTAAAATACTTTAAATATGCCGACGACATCATACTTATTAGTAACAATAAAAATGATATTAGAGGTATGATAAATTATCTAGATACAGCATCTAGAAAGAGGGGCTTGACAATAAATAGAACCAAACTAAAATAGTGACAAACGTAGATATAAACTTCCAATTTACACTAAACCGTGAAATGCTACAGCAAGTAAATGAATACATATGTATATCTGTAGCAAATTATAGGGTCAAATAAAGAAAACCAAAAAAAAGAGATAAATAAAATGATGAAACTTGAATGGGCGGCTTTTGTATAACTAACTTTCATGAATAAAAAATCCTGCGATATTTTAAGACCAAGGTGTCTGACCAGTGCGTACACCCAGTGATTACATATACATGCTCAAGTTTTGACTTTTACAAAAAGAAATATGAACAAGTTAACAAAATGACAGCGAGTCATGTGTTTTATTTTGTTCTTTATTATTTATTTAATATTACAAGATATAGTTTTTTAATTTTACATTCACAAACCTTACTTGTTATGTTACTATGTACTAAGTGTTGCTAAGACCACTAGTATTTATTATTTTTGTTATATCCATCAGTAACTGGATATATTTAAATACACAACACGCCCCTTTTAACTCAACTGTAGTTTAACTACAGGGTGTCTTATTCTTTGAGATCTACGAAGACTCGATGTAGTCTCTGATTTAGGTTCTAATTCTCTTCCATTTAAGTTCATATCAAAGCGAACAGAATCGTTGTATCTTTCTTTGATATGTATCGAATTTCTTCTATAATATTTGTTGCATATCGTCTTTACCAAATATGATCTAGGTTTTTCCAATGGTTTTATAATTATGGCGGGTTCCCATTGTAAAGTTTTGATATTTTGTAATAACACTTTTGACCACTGGTAAATGTCTGTTGTCTTTTAGCAGCATTTCTATTATACCATAACTTTTGTTTTTCTTGGTTTTTTAACATTGTTTGTTTAACATTATTATCTATTAACTTAGGTTCTAAAGCTTGATTAATTACAGGAATTTTTGTTCTCAACATTCTACTATTTAATATCTGAGCTGGAGAGCAACCAAGACCTGATACTGGTGAATTTCTATAATTTAACAAATATAACTCTAAATCTTGATTACTTTCACTAGCTTTTCTTAACATTGTTTTTGCTATATCTACTCCTTTTTCAGCTAAGCCATTACTTTTAGGGTAATGGGGCTAGAAGTCTGTAGCTGAAAGTTCCATTGATTTGCAAACTTGTTCATCTCGTAACTACCAAATGGCATATTATCAGATATCACTATAGCAGGTATTCCATTTCTACTAAATATTTGTTTAAATTTATCAATAACTGCATTAGTATTTTTGCTCCCTAATTTCTCAATCTCTAACCACCTCGAGTAGTAATCATACAGTATTAAATAACTAGAACCAGCATGTTCGGCAATATCAACGCCTACCTTAAAAATGGTATTTTGGTATCTCATGACTTTGCAATGGTTCCTTTGTTTTTGATCTACTGTATTTCAAACATATATTACAAAATTGTTCATCACAAGAAATTGATATCTTTTATTTAGAAATAAATTTTGAAATACATTTGTGAGAAAACTACGTTAGAAAAATTTGAAACTACTTTAATTAATGAGTCTAATCAATCTCATTTTATTAAATTGTCATCAAACATTTAGCATATAAGACGATAGGAAAATATGAAATTAACGTTCTGTGACAGTTATAATTAATTGTACGGCCTTTATATTTTATTGATAAATGATAGTTCAGAAGCACATTTTAATCATCCATAAAATAATTATAAAGGAGGTCTTAGTAGTAAAGATGTTACGGTGGGATCGTCAACTGCTTAAAGGATTTTCCGCTATACCCTTTAACATTTACAATATCCAAGACTAAACCACCCATCCTATTTTCAACATACGAGATAATAATAATTTCCTAATATAAATATCGAGGTAAAATATAATCTGTATATTTTTAATATACATCGTTACTAATTAATTTTCCTTTTCTATTGAACTGTAAATTTAATTCAGAGTAACGTTGAGATAATATTTGAGTTAATAGGTACTAGTTTTATAAGCAGATACTATTAACTTAAATCAATATATATTTTATATTTATAATATCGTACCACTTAATCGACAAATAAGCCGAAAAGGTAAAATAAAAAATTCTTCTTGAAATACAAAACCGAGGATACGGATCAATTGCCGAATCCAAAGTAATCCCTGTCACTAGTTGTATCCACATTGACTAAATTTCACGAATATAAACAACATGGTTAAAAGAAAACCTTTGTAAAGCTTGCGAACAAATCGAACTGTAACTGTATTTTATACTTTATGCTTCAATTAGATGTAATTTTTCTGATGCACTCTTTATTATTAGATTACTAAATTGTAATTTATACGTAAAAATATTCAAATTTAATTTTCAAATAAATAAATTTAAGAAAGCAAGTTTTTAAATGTTCTAAAGAGAATACGTAAATATATTTAATAAAATTTATGTGGTATTCAAATTTTAATGAATCTTTTAGTAGTGTATTGATTATTATAATTTAATACCTATAGCACAAAAATCAATTTTTAGTTTTAGAACTTCGTTTATTATACTTGAAGAATCATGAAAGTACAATAATTTATCTCGTTCTCCAACGAGTGACCTCATGCCGACTACAATACCACCAAAGTTGAGTAGACTTTAGGAAACGGTAGAAGTTAGACGGTTTTTCAAGTACCCCATATAAGCTATTCAATTACATGGCCCGATATATTTTATTTGGCTTCAGAGCGCAGTAAAAATGATCCACTTAGTTGATTCAGGAGTTTCTCGCTATGCCTACCTACTGCTTTACAGGCCAGAAGATTTTTGACAAATGGCCGCATTCGCGTATTCCAATCTCATCATTCATGGCTTTTGAAATAGCTGATTCTAATACCAAAACATGTTATTGATATTCCTCATACGAACACTTCGGTGTTATATATCTTCCAGGTAAATGTCTAAACTAAAACTCAGCTTTTTCAATAGATTTGATTTCGTAATATTTATTCCAACCTAAAGCAATTTTTTTTAAATATTTATGTACTAGCTACTTATATTTTTTTTAAATAAGTTATAGTAGGCGAGTGTGTAAATAATAGAAAATATATATTTGTCATGACCACATAAGAAATAATCTATTTTAAGATTTTATTTTGAGTTATTTAATTTTTTTTTATATCAATTTCTACGCTTCTATACGTTTGTGCATAATTTCTAAATATTTTAATACACCTTCTGATAGCTATAATTCTTTACTGATATGCAATAGATAATATCTGCGGTTTGGTAAAAGTACACGAAATTAATAAGCAACGACTCATATGATGAGAAAAGCCACTCTTGTACTTGTATAAGCGAAAAACCTGGTTTAGTAAAAAACATCTATAAGCGAAAACGAGATTGCGGTCCCTTGAACTCTCGCTTATTCAGGTTCGACTGTATTTCTTCAAAGATTTTGTATATTTAAAAACTAGCAAAATTTGCTTCGCTCATTGTGCTAGATAAAATCACTTCGCGATTTTGTATTGGACCGCGCGCGACAACACTAGACGCGTGGCTGAAACGCTACGCGTTTAGTGCCTTCGGCGTCTAGCATGGACTCTGGATTTATAAAGCAGTCGATTCTCTATCGTTTAGTTCCAAAATAGTCAAAATACTTTTAATTTCTTAAAATCGATAAATGGACGCAAGGAATTCTCACGCTAGACTACTACTAAGCAATTACATTTAACAGATAACAAGCAATAGTTTTAAGAACCAGTAAATTGAATATCAAAAAGTACATAATTTCATTTTGATGTTTTTCCTTTCCGTCTTACTTTTTGTGCTATTTTCGCACTGTCTTTTACTTATTTTCTCCCCACACTTTCCCCGATTCCATTTTTAACTTATCCTCTTACTTATTCCATATTAAAGTGTATATTATAATAAATTTGACTAATGAAACTTGTGGATAAAAGCCAGAATGAGTTAGTTTAGTAAATATTTTGCCCATATTCAAACTGCATAAAAATGACCGTACCCAACATGTGTAGGCAGATAATAAATGATAATATCTTGATCAGATAATTAGAGCACCTAAAAATTTGAAAATAGTTCTTGATTTAGTATAATTGGTTTAGGACCACATATTAACAATTTATACAAATCATCTAAATTATTCATTATTTTTGAATTATTAATAGATGTATGGTTGCTTATTTTAGTATAATATGTTTAGATTCAAAAAAATGTGATAGAATGAATATTAAAAACTATCAAACCATCACACTTCTTTCATATATCTACAAACTCCTGATTAAAGTAATTTTAAATAAAATTGGAAATAAACTAGAAATACCATATATCAATCAAAAGAACAGGAGGGGTTTGGAAAAAGATACAGCATAAACGATCATTTACTGATAATCAAGTTACTTTTAGAAAAAGCAACCAAATATCATTTATCGCTATTTATCGCATTTAATGATAACGACAAAGCCTACGATAAAGTTGAAACCTGGGCAGATAAAGAAGCTTTCTAGAATAGCAGAATAGACCATAGATACATTACTGATACGTAATATAAAACATATTTTTCAATTACAATACAACTGCAAGAAGATACGAAGTCCATACCAGTCATGAAAGGAGTGCACCAGGAAGTCAAGACTGCCCAAATTGTTCACCGCCACTTAGCAAAACATATTTAGGGACCTAAATTGGAAAGAAAGGGGTATAAATATTAATGGAACGTTTTTAAAATACTTTAAATATGCCGACGACATCATACTTATTAGTAACAATAAAAATGATATTAGAGGTATGATAAATTATCTAGATACAGCATCTAGAAAGAGGGGCTTAACAATAAATAGAACCAAACTAAAATAGTGACAAACGTAGACATAAACTTCCAATTTACACTAAACCGTGCAATGCTACAGCAAGTAAATGAATACATATGTATATCTGTAGCAAATTATAGGGTCAAATAAAGAAAACCAAAAAAGAGATAAATAAAATGATGAAACTTGATTGGACGGCTTTCGTATAACTAACTTTCATGAATAAAAAATCCTGCGATATTTTAAGACCAAGGTGTCTGACCAGTGCGTACACCCAGTGATTACATATATATGCTCAAGTTTTGACTTTTACAAAAAGAAATATGAACAAGTTAACAAAATGACAGCGAGTCATGTGTTTTATCTTGTTCTTTATTATTTATTTAATATTGCAAGATATAGTTTTTTAATTTTACATTCACAAACCTTACTTGTTATGTTACTATGTACTAAGTGTTGCTAAGACCATTAGTATTTATTATTTTTGTTATATCCATCAGTAACTGGATATATTTAAATACACAACACGCCCCTTTTAACTCAACTGTAGTTTAACTACAGGGTGTCTTATTCTTTGAGATCTACGAAGACTCGATGTAGTCTCTGATTTAGGTTCTAATTCTCTTCCATTTAAGTTCATATCAAAGCGAACAGAATCGTTGTATCTTTCTTTGATATGTATCGAATTTCTTCTATAATATTTGTTGCATATCGTCTTTACCAAATATGATCTAGGTTTTTCCAATGGTTTTATAATTATGGCGGGTTCCCATTGTAAAGTTTTGATATTTTGTAATAACACTTTTGACCACTGGTAAATGTCTGTTGTCTTTTAGCAGCATTTCTATCATACCATAACTTTTGTTTTTCTTGGTTTTTTAACATTGTTTGTTTAACATTATTATCTATTAACTTAGGTTCTAAAGCTTGATTAATTACAGGAATTTTTGTTCTTAACATTCTACTATTTAATATCTGAGCTGGAGAGCAACCAAGACCTGATACTGGTGAATTTCTATAATTTAACAAATATAACTCTAAATCTTGATTACTTTCACTAGCTTTTCTTAACATTGTTTTTGCTATATCTACTCCTTTTTCAGCTAAGCCATTACTTTTAGGGTAATGGGCGCTAGAAGTCTGTAGCTGAAAGTTCCATTGATTTGCAAACTTGTTCATCTCGTAACTACCAAATGGCATATTATCAGATATCACTATAGCAGGTATTCCATTTCTACTAAATATTTGTTTAAATTTATCAATAACTGCATTAGTATTTTTGCTCCCCAATTTCTCAATCTCTAACCACCTCGAGTAGTAATCATACAGTATTAAATAACTAGAACCAGCATGTTCGGCAATATCAACGCCTACCTTAAAAAATGGTATTTTTGGTATCTCATGACTTTGCAATGGTTCCTTTGTTTTTGATCTACTGTATTTCAAACATATATTACAATTTCCTATATAATTTTCAATTTCTGACATCATAGCCATCCAATATAAGTTATTTCGTGCCACTGCTTTAGTTTTTACTATTCCTAAATGAGTTTCGTGTAATATATTTAACATGTACTTCTTCAACGAAGATGGTACTATAAGTCTATCTTGATAGTAAACTAATCCATTTTCTACAAAATATCATTTCGTAGTTTCCAATAATGTTTAATTTCTCCTCTTCATTACATTTATTTGGCCAACCTTTGTTATACCATTTTAATACTTGATTTAATATTTGATCATTCTCAGTAGCTTCTTGAAATTGTATAATTTTTTCTTCGCTCATTCCATATCTTCCAATGGTGAGTGCATGCACAACATCTTGCATTATCTCATCCTCGTTCTCTTTTTTATGTATTATATTTCTACTGAGTAAATCTGCTATATACATTTTACTTCCAGGTAAATAATTAAGTTCAAAATCATACATTAATAATGACAATCTTAGTCTACGTAACCTATTGTTTTTAATTTTATCTAAATCTTTTTTTACTATTGATATCAATGGTTGATGATCATTAAATATTTTAATTTTATGACCATAAATTAAATTATGAAATTTTTTACAAGCAAAACTAACAGAAAGCAATTCTTTCTCGATTTGAGCGTAATTACATTCAGTTTCTGACAAGGATCTTGAAGCAAAACTTATTGTTTTACCTTCTTGTAGTAAACAACATCCAATTGCATCTTTAGACGCATCACATTGTATCTCAATTTGTTTCTTAGGGTCAAATGAAGCTAAAATAGAAATTTCACAGACCATGTCCTTAATCTTATTTAATGCTTGTTCATGAGTATTTGTCCAAATCCATTCTATATTATTCTTTAACAATTGTCTTAATGATCATATTATTTCAGATAGATTTGGTAAAAAATTTCTTAAAAAATTTATCATACCTAATATTTGCTGTAACTTTTTTTTATTTGTCGGTTGTTTTAAATTTTTAATGACTTCAATTCTTTCTTGATTTGGTTTCATACCTTGTTCATTAAAACTAATCCAAAATATTTAATTTCTTTTACGAAATACTGTAACTTATTAGGATTAAATTTAATATTGTATTTTCTAGCTGTTTGTATTACTTTATCAAGAATCATTTTAATTCATCTTCAGTACTTGCATAACATAAAATATCATCAAAATAAACACTAACTCCTTGAATATTCCCAAAATATTTTTGTGTTAATTTTGAAATATTTCTGGAATAGATGTTATTCCAAACGGTGCTCTCAAGAACTTATACAATCCTAATGGTGTACTAAATGTGCAAAGTTTACTTGACTCACTATCTAATCTTATTTGATGAAAACCATCTTTGAGGTCTAACACAGAAAAATATTTTTTATGTGCTAATTTAGTACTAATTTCTTCTAAAGTTGGAATTGGATAAAATTCTCTTAGTATATGTTTATTTAACTCAACCGGGTCTATACAAATTCTAAGTGATTTGTCTGGTTTTTCTACAATTACCATATTATGAATCCAATCTGCAGGTTCTTCTACAGGAACTATTATTTCTTTCTCCTTTAACATTTTTAATGTATTTATTACCGTATCTTTAATTTTAAGTGGTATTCTTCTAGGAGGAATGGCTTTTGGACTAGCCGTTTCTTTTATTTTAATTGTGCACTTATCCGGAAATGCCCCTAATCCTGTAAATACATCTTTATTCTCATTAATGAATTTTGTTCTTTCATTAATTTCTTCTGCGACAGTATCAATGCGTTTTAACAATCCTATTTCTATACATGTTTTGAGACCTAATATCGGTGTACAATTTACTAAATCAACTATTAGGAATTCTGCAATTGTTTCTACATTTCTTACTTGTACACTTGTTTTTAGCAAACCTTTTGGTGCTATTTTAAAACCTCCATAGCTTTCTAATTTCATGTCTACTTTTTTGACTAAATTATTCCATTTATATTTCTGTACATAATAGTTTGGTATTATATTTACTTGCGCTCCACTGTCTAATTTAAATTTAATAAATTTATTTTTAATTTTAACATATTTGTACCATTCTAATTTATTTATACAATTAATACCATTTATATAATTAATTGTGTTTACATTCAAATCATCTTTTATATTTTCTTCTATTACTTCATGAGCTTTTTTATTTAGCTGCTTATTTTCTTGGGTTTTACACATATTTGCAAAATGATTAGCTTTTTGACATTTATTACATGTTTTTCCTTTAGCCCAACACTCCTTATTGGGATGACTTTTACCACATCTTTGACATATTTTTCTATTTTTATAGTTACTACTAAATTTCTTAAAATTATTACCTACGTTACTTGTTTGTTTTTGAAGAGTCTGCTTTTCATTTCATTTACTTGACGTTTCTCTTGTTCTATTACTTGCATGTTCTTCTCTGCTAATTCTACTGATTTACAAAAGGAAATTACTTTTCTAGAGTTATATCTTCTCTAAGTAGTCTTTCTTGAACACTTTTGAGTTTATACCCAACACAATTTGCACTTTTAGTAATTTTTCTTCTTGATCTCCAAACTCGCATGGTGTTACTAATGTTCTTAGATCTGCATAAAATCTTTCGAATGGTTCTTGCGGTTCTTGTTTTCTTGCAAAAAACTTGTAGATTTCCATTATTGTATTTTTTGTAGGAATACAATGTTTTCCTAGAACTTCTATAATACTATCAACGGTTTCTTCTTCTTCTTTAACAGTAGTTATTGTTCGGTATAATTTCAGACCTTCACTTCCCAATAAATTTTTATTCTAGCTACTTGCACTTCTTTTGATTTTTATTTGTTTCCGTAGCTGTAAAATATATTTTCACTTCTTGTTTGAATTGCTCAAAGTTTGTTTCTAAATTGCCGGTTATCTGAAGTATACTTGGCTTATTAAACTCCATTTTAATTTAATACTCCAACAATAAAAAAATTATTGTATTTTTTTTTACGTTCTTCGAAACCTTTGTTTTCTTTTGCTTTACGTAAGTTCTTATTGTTAGTCTTTAACTGACTTTCGACTGCGCCATGTTTTATCTTGTTCTTTATTATTTATTTAATATTACAAGATATAGTTTTTTAATTTTACATTCACAAACCTTACTTGTTATGTTACTATGTACTAAGTGTTGCTAAGACCACTAGTATTTATTATTTTGTTATATCCATCAGTAACTGGATATATTTAAATACACAACATCATGGAAGGAAAGATACTAAATATTACTCTAAAGGTAAAAAGCAAAATACGTGGATTAGACACATAACAAAAGTAACATACATATGAAGATATGTACCATCAATAAAGTGGAAAGTAGCGAAACACCAACGTATCTCTAAAAAATAACAGATGGACCATGGCTTGGAAAACAAATGGGAGATCGTTTGGGGAAGCCTACATCCAAAAATAGATTAACAAAAGCTGAAAGAAGCAAAGAAGAAGAAAAATATGTCTAGATACTTGAATATTTAAAAATCGGAATGATACTTTTGATAAAAAATGGTGTAAAAATATATTGTTGAATTCGTATTGATTTAAGCGTTTCTCATAAAGCTTTCACATTTTAAATAATAATACTGTTTAGGAAAATAAAGTTTGTTTTTGCTTTGTTACAATACTATTCTTGGTAAGTAGATTAAACTCATGTATATTAAATAAAAGTTTAAAAGCTTACAGAAGTACTGTTCTTTCAATGAAAAATGTAATATTAAAAGCACTGCTTGGCAACTTTAAATTAATTTCTGAAAAGTTACTTGTGATCGTACAATTAGTTGTATATGAATGAAAAATCAAAATTATACAACCTTGTAGATATCCTAGGTAAACGACACTGTCCAAGACATTACTTAAACGTACATTATTTCAATACACATATTTTTTTACATCGCGGGTGTTAAGTAATACTACAAGCATATGTCGCAAAAACTAATATTATTGAATACTTGATTAAATGTAAAATATATTCTAAATATCTACTAGTGTCGATTATCAACGTTTATCAGAGATTCATTTTCCTGAATCTCTATAATTATTTTCCCACTGTTTAAGCCGTTCCGTTTGTTGCATGTCGTTTGAATTAGTAGCCAGTTAATTAACTGCTGTTAAATTATCTACTTTGTAGACAGCGTACACAGAGCTTTGACATGAGCGTTTCAAAATTTTAATTCATTTAATTTTCATAAAGCTGTATTCAAAAATCTAAATTAATATTTCTCTTTAAGCTTTCTATTAAGACGTTTTTTAATTGTATTAATATAAAGAGAATTGTGTATGGAAAGCTGAAATTAAATTCTAGAAGATGAAAAACAGTGTTAGATATCGCGATATAATTCAAACAGTTTTAGAAACAGCACCAAAACAATTTTTTTTAAAATATTCGATATTTATCAGATCATAACAATGTAAAAATATAAAAAATAAGATTTATCTATGATTAATAATATAACATACTTATATCAGTGATGAAAAGTATTTTTGGTAAATACCTACTACAAAAGTTTTATAGACACATGATGTGTAGTGTTTGAACTGGTACGTAATCTGCATACAAAAATGTATATTAGTCGACGACGGCGGTTTTAACTTACGGTGTAATCGTAGGGATTGTCCGTACCAGTTACATCTGGTGCGTTTTCTATCTACTAACACGGTGTTTTTCAACTGGGATACCGCGGCAACTTAGGGTGCTACGGAGCAACGATTGGGGTGTCGCAAAGTTTAAGCATTTTCTTGGAAATGTAGTTAAATTCAATTCAAGATTACGCATTGTCAGTTCTATTTTGCTACGAGATATCTATTAAGCAAGCAAGCGATGACTAATCACATGCTAATATAATGTTTTACGCTACGTGTACGCACGACCTATCACTTTTTTTTTATTCTTCAATCAGAAGTGCCACTAAATGAAAAAGGTTGAAAAACACTGCACTAGCGCAAAGATAAGTAAGTATGTTTGAACCGTGCCGTATTAAACCGCCGGATAAATGTTCCCCGTGTATGGCCGACGTATCTTTAACTATCAGGACTTATAAAATAATTCTGAAGATTATTCTTCAATTTTTTGTTTTAAATATTATGCATGCCATTGCTTAAGGCAAAAATGCATCAAATATTTTCTCGTGAAACATCCGTTTGTATGATCTAAGATTAAATTAATTGATATTGAATAGCAAAATACAGTTCAATTATTGGAGTACCATTTTATTAGAGGTGTGATAAAATCAACAACTATTTAGGAGCGACTAAATGCGGTAGGCAAAGCATGAGGGGCCTGTACTATAGAGACGCTAAAATAATATCAAATTTAGAACAAATCATATAAAATATGATTTGTTGTCAGAAAAGGAACGTCAATTATCGTTTTGCATGAGAACTGATCACCATTCCCTTGGCTTTGCGAATATCCATAATTTATGTGTAGTAGTACATATCTTACAAGGGACCCTTTTTAGTGGTCCGTGGCTTTACGCAATGAGACTCACATCATTCGATAGGGCATCAAAACCTACTCTAGAAAACGTTTTTAAATTTTGCGAAATGATTTGTGTTACGACAAGACAAGCTCTAGAAGTTTGTGTTAATCTGTCAAAACTGGTGTTTCCTATTATACACGGCGAATTGTACTTTATATAACATAAGACAGTGGTCGAATGGAGAATGCGCTCGCGCTCCAATCTTTTGCATTTTGTTGCCCCGGGTTCGAGTCCTCTAGGTAGCAAAAGGATTTTTGCAATTTTTTTTGAAGGAGAATTATTTATTTTCGTTTATACAATGATTAGATGTGTTTTTCGACGAAAAATAGGTATAAACAGCACAAAATCACCGGATAATATGTAAACTAAATTAAAATGTTTTTAATAAATTTATATGTTATTCCGTTAAAAGGGTTGTATTACCAATAAGTACGCATGCTGTCAAAATTATTTGCAGTGTGGACGAAGTGCTTTACTATTCTATTATTGTTGTGATTAATTCAGTATTGTAAAAACAATCTTTTTGAAGACTACTTTGACCAATGTTTTTTTAATAACAACGATATGTTATTATGTTGTTTATAAAATTATAACTTAAAAGTTAAATTAAAAACATAAAGTAAATTGTGAGGATCAAAATCTTTATTTATTAGCATGTGTGGTTGACGACAACAAAGTGTCGAAAGCAAAGCCGGTGTTGACAATAAGAGCATAAACCAAAAGAATACTCTTCACATCCAGCTTCTTGGCATAGGGATCCGTCAAATTAGGGATAACACACTTGAACCGGTGTCTGGTAGGAAGAAATCGCTTCATTGAAGTAGCCACTCTTCTTCCAGGCATTGCGGATTTTTTAACAAAAAAACATCCAATCATTGTATAAACGACAATAAACAATTCCCCTATAAAAAAAATTGCAAAAATCTCTTTGCTGCCTAGAGGATTCGAACTCGGGACAACAAAATGCAAAAGATTGGAGAGCGAGCGCGTTCTCCAGTCGACCACCGGATTATGTTATATAACTTGCAATTTGCCATGTATAATAGAGGAAAACAAATTTGACAGATTAACACAAACTTCTGGAGCTTGTCTTGTCGTAACACGAATCATTTCGCAAAATTTGAAAACTATTTCTAGAGTAGGTTTTGATGCCCTATCGAATGATGTGGGTCTCATTGCGTAAAGCCACGGACCACTAAAAAGGGTCCCTTGTTAGATTAATTAAAAATAGCTGAACAGTATACACTTTCAATAGTTACCAATGCAGAATAGTGAAACTCACAGCACATGATGTCAAGCTCAAAATGAGTCTACGGACCCAAAAACATTTTCCTAAAACCACTCCTAGGTGGCGCTATACGCCTATTAAAATCCAATTGAAAAAGAAGCTTTTGTGACTCCAGGCCGTTATTGTTTCTCTGTTCACGAAAACTTTTGCACTGAATGTGAGAATCAAGCCTTCATCAAGTGTAGTTGGTCGACGTGTGACGCGGTTTTGTGTTTTGACCACTGGTTTACTGCTCATCACCTTTGCACCGAACTCTAATGTATTTTCTACGTAAAAGTATTTCGTGGATATCTCAGCTTGTAGTAACATTTAGGAACTTTTTAAACCGTCATTATGTACATCTACGTTATTAAAACCTACGGTGTAAATTTCATCTAAAAATTTTGTTCGCTTCGTGGAAACGGATACTGGTGAGAACATTTCTGTAGCAACTCTGAATAAGTGTTCAAGTAAAATATTGAGTAACATAAGTCTGCCCAAAGTTAGTACATAGATGTATTTAAAAAAAAACTCTGAATTAGTTCTTCATATCGGACCATCATATAAATATGATATTTTAAAATTAGATGAATAAAGATTTATGCGCCTAGTACAACTCATTAATGTTGCGCATCCACATAATAATTTTGATATTATTATTAGTTTATAGATACAAGTGTGTATTTTTAGGGTTTTTGTCATTGTTATACAATATTGTTTTATTAAGTTTTTATGTAGGTACTATACACTACTGGCCATATTAAATGGAACACAGAAAATAAGTATGATATAATAAATATACGTTGAAAACTTTCTTGTATATGTATTTTATAAATAATTATTAATTGGGTTTTAAAAAATCATAAGTAAAACGCAACTGATAATAATGTTTTTTAAATTTATTATATAAAATGGTGTATTTGCGTTGGACAAATTTAATGCAACAAGTATAGATAGCAGAATTAATCACTAAATAATTTGACAATTGGGTTAAAATAAGACGTGTTTAACTAACCCGAAACGTCTTTTTATTTACATGTGAATTTATTTATATTAATTATGCATCCTAAACAACTTATTAAAATTGTAAAAGACCTTTATGATCGATATCTGAATTACAGAAAAGTGTCAGAAATTAGTGGTGTATCGTTATCAACAGTGCATAGATTTATCAACAAGGATGAATCTAAGGTGAAAAAAGACTCCTAGACCAAAGCCTAAGCTCACACAACGAGATGAACGACAGATTCAACTAGTTGTGCACAATTGCAGCGATGAGTTAAGGCGATGTACCAATCGTTTATTCAAAATAAAGCTTATTTAAATCATGTCTCCACTAGGACAATTAAAAGGAAGCTTAATATATTCAATTTTAAATACAAAATCTTAACCAAACAGATTCAACGCACGCAAGGACATAAGGTAAAGCGATATAAGGCTTGTCGCACCTGGATTCAAGTTTGTATTGATTGGAAAACTGTTATATTTATCGATGAAAAGCGATTTTCCCTAGATGGTTCTGATAATTGGTCGACGTATGTTGATCCTGATTGCAAAAATGGGAGAGATAGAGTTTGATGTGGGGGAGGCGGATACATGATCTGGGGCATGATAAATTCAACCGGACTATTTTGGATTAAATTTTTGAAAAACAAAGTTAATTCTACTCAATACATCGATGTTCTCAAGTAAGCCAAGGCTATTCTTGATGAACAATTTGGTAATGAAAATTATGTATTTCAACAAAATAATTGCTCATTTCATAAATCTCGACAAACAACATGACTAAAAAATTCCAATATTGAAGTCTTAGAATGGCCCGCGAAGAGTCCTGATTTAAATATTATTGAGAACATGTGGTCACACTTAAGTCAGAAAGTGTACGCTACAAAAGTTAAGTTTAATTCAAAAAATGAATTAAAATTTGCTATTGAAAAGGCAGTATCTGAAATAAATCATACAGGGTCAGAATATATTGATACTGTGTATATGTCCATTAACAAACGTCTACTTGACTGTTTTGAACGAAAAGAAGGTTTCATCAATTATTAAATAATAATGCTAGTGTAAAAATGTATTAAAAATAGCTTGTTCCAAAAAAATTGTCCACCTAAATTACATTAATTTCATTAATTTAAATTTAATTACTTAAGTTAAATATTTGAAGATGTTGTATTTTGAATATCATAATATACGAATATTATATACCAAGTTTGGCCAGAATCTATTCATTAGTTTTTGAATTATAACATGTTCCATTTTATTTGGCCAGCAGTGTATGTATAACACATTGCATTTAACTAACCTGTGCGGAAAATATTTTGGACAAATTTTAAATTGTTATAACTTTTTTGTTTTTAAATATTTTTTAATGAAGATTGGAATTAATAAAAGCCCCCTTTATTGTTAACTAACAGTGTCAATTCCAGAAAGAAGGGTTGCGCAACAGTAACTAAGGCACCTTGTAAACAAGACCATGTGCGTCAGCTAGTCCGAAATTATATTTTAGAAAAAAATGTGGTTCGCGGCTGTGATGTATATATAAAATTTAAAAGATTTAAATGTATCAAAACAAACTTGCTATAATATTTTTAATAGTGTAAAGAAGGGTTGTGACATAAAAAAAAACTAGAAATGATAGCATCACAGAAAATATGAATAATAAACTAAGAACAAGACTGGTTAAACTTTCGATTGGAAAACGCGGTGTTAGTTTCAGATGTCTGGCTAAAAATTCGATGTAAGTGACAAGACAATTAAAAAAATGCTAACAAGTATTGGAATGAAAAGAAAAAAATGTAAAATTATACGGTCTCAACTAAAAAAGTTTTACAGGAAAACAACATCCCGTTTGTTCCTAAAATCCACAATCCGCCTAATTTTTCCCAGGGAAGGCCAATTGGGGACTTTTTTGACCAATTAAAGAGAAAGGTTTATGCAGAAGGTTGGTAGCCTAAAAATATAGATAATTTTAAAAAAAGAATAGAATTAAAAATAAAAAGTTTTACGAAAATTTTTTTCGAGCACTTATGGGTGATGCTCCAGCTAAAGTTAGGCGAGCAGCTAATTATGGCGTTTTATGGATTAACCACTAAAAGATTTTGATAGATTAAGATGTGTTCTTTAAATTGATACATGATAAATTTGATACATTTTGTTAAAAGATAATAATAGAAATAAAGCTTTGAATTTAGTCCAAAATATCTTCCGCACAGGTTATACACGTTATAGAATATTACTCAAATACGATTTTAAAATAAAATTTAAAAAATTAAAATCAACTACTGTAAAACAATGTTTACATATGACACTACTATAGTTACTACAAAAGTTTTATGTTTCATATATGTTTGTAACTATTCCTGTACGATATAAGAAGATATGTTAGTTCACACTTATTTTGAAGAACTAAGCTTTTATGACAAGACAGCGCCAATCTAAAAACTAGCCGTGGAACTGAAAAGTAACCTATAAAATCTGGGTAAAATAAAGAATGCTGTTGCCTAATAAATATTACTAGTTTATAAACTGATTTATAAATTTTATTTTAGCAACTGACTTGTTAGTTTCTCAACCAAATAAAAAATCCATTTTAGTGTTAGGTACCTAATACATAAACATAATAATGTATAACAATAAATCACTGTTTGTATTCCGAATTCCTTAACAAATATGAAATGTGGTCTCTCTTGGGTCAAAAATCTGCATTATTCAGTACCCATACAAATATGATATTGGTGGATTTATTGGAAGTCACAAAAGGTATGTAGGTATATAAGTATTATTTTGACTCCATTTGACAACTTTATATATTTAAATTTTTGTACTTGTTGAGATATGTCATTTTGAAAATATCTAAATTATAAAATACTTAGGCGGGTGTCTCATCCGTTTATGCAAAAATTCACCAGTGCCTGATTATGGAAATTCGGTATAAATTTGCTATATACGTATTGACTTGCATTGCAATATACCTATTTAGAAATAACGCACTGCAAACAGTAGGAACTTTTATAAACTATAAATTTGAAATTTAAAACGAGTTACTTTTGTGTTTAAATAAAATTATAAAAATCAGTTTACTAACGTAAACAATTTACTAAACTAAACTGAGTTGTGTTATTCAAAAGAATAAGTTCCAAAATTAAGTTTTATGGATATTCATAAAAACTTTTGAGAATATATAGCTCGATTAACTTTCAAATTTCTTTAAACAATGGCAAAAATTCTAACAAAAACTTAATTCTAATTAATTGCTTATAACTAGGTATATGTATTATACACAAATAAAAATATACTATCGCCAATAAACTATTTGCAATGTAGTACTTTGTAGGATTCAGCTATGCATGTCGAACAGCCTGATTAGAACTAAACATGTTAAACGTGCTTCAAAGCCCGTGACTGATAAATGTGTGTTTTCTAGTTAAATTTAAATTGAAGCAAAATAAATACTTTTAAGTAACTAAAATGATTATGCGCCATAGTTATATACATAGCTTCGACTTAGATAACGGTAAGAAATAAACAATACCATAAGACACAATTGAAAAACTGTAAAATATCTTACAATATAAATATATATTGACATAGTTTGTTCATTTATACCCACGAAATACGCGGTGCACATAAGTACCTAATTTTAACAGAATCATAATATACAATACTAGCCGTTTTCCGCGACTTTGTTCGTGTCTATTGTTAATGTATTGTAACGAGCCTGCTAGCGACCTCTATTGACTGGTTGGCCAGCTCAGGCGTTCGGGAATATTCTAGAGATGGCGTGTGGACGGAATATCCTGACAGTTCGAGAATAGGTAAGAAGCTTCGTCTTCGGGTTTATATAAGGCGAATGGAGTGCACCGTAAGTCAGTCTCGGTGGGACACTCGATCGACGAGTGTCTCCGAATGAGTCTTCTTACTGGAGTGCTCGGGGAAGAGTTTGAATCTTCGAAGTTAATGCGGGCAACAGTGTAGATAAATAATTAAGTGTGAAAATGAATAAGTTAAGTGTATAAATAAATAAATTAGCAAGTAACCAATATTTAGGCTAGTTTAATTACACAGCTGTACAAAAAAAAATTTTGTGTTGCCCTGGATTTCTTTTCAAATTTTTATGTTTTCAAGTGCCCAATTTACGAATATATTCATGAAAGTACTGAATGTGCTCTTGTTTTTATGATATTTACATATCTTATATTTTGAACAATTATCGGCTTGTTAGTAATAAAATGTATTTTCCCAGTCATGATTAGACTTCTGCGCAACTTTTTCGCGCATACAAACATCACGTGATCCCCCTCTCATACCCCTTGCTCCGTCTGTAAGAAATTATTTAACAGTCGGTAAAGCCAATGTAATAAGGGAGTCGTTGGTGAGTAGAGACAAAATCAGACTTTCACCATTACATATTAAGTTAGGAATGATAAAGTAATTTGTAAAAGCGTTGGACAAGGAAGGAGATTGTTTTAATTTTACATTTGTAGAAAATTTCCGAAGCTTAGTATGGAAAAATTGAAAGGTGGAATTTTTGATGGTCCTCAAATACGGCAATTAATGAAAGACACAGATTTTATTAAAGTTATGACTGTTTCGAAAAGTAAAGCTTGGAAAAGTTTTGTGTTGGTGATCGAAAATTCCTGGGTAACCATAAATACATAACTATCATTTGAATTATTAGAATTAATTATTTTCCTTTTATTATGATTTTAACCCCCCTGAAATTTAGAACAAAGTGAAATTCTTATGAAAATTAAATGAGAGTTTTATTTTTAAATTCATGAAAATAAGGATTTGCAAGATAAATTTTAATTTAAAAATGAAATTTTGAAATCGGACAATAAATAAAAAATTTTGAAATCACAATTCGATTAGAACCAAATTTACTTTTTTTTTTAAAGTTTTTGTTGTAACCACGAAATCTTATAGAAGAATATCCTTCTAGCTAAAAGTTTAAAATCGTTTTTCTCGAACATTTTCAATGCTTTGCTAAATTTATATTTCAATATTGGTCTTCAAATGAGGTATACACAGCTCGGAGTATGATGCAGGTATACGGATTAAAAATATCCGGACTTAGCATAGCTGACATCCATTTATTTTTATGAATAATTTTAAGAAATTTTGTAAAATTGTATAGTTCTATATAATTTTATAAAGAAAATTTTTTCGGGTAGTTAATCTTCTATAATTAAAAATCATAAAAATAAGAATTAAATCGATAACTTTTTCATGATATAAAATATTTTTTCAGACTATTTGATAGTGCATTAAATAGAATATAAAACTGCCATTTCACTTTTGACCTATCTTTAATAGTTTAGCCTTTTAATTGAAAAAATTTGAAATTTCGACAAATTTCAATTTTGTAAGTTCTTTATTAAGTAAAATATTAATAATAGAAATTTGACTCAATTAAATTTTTGTAGAGAATTTAATGACTATAAAGGATTACTAATTAATTATATAAAAAATTATTACATAGTTTGTAGAAGTAAATAATGTTAAAAATCATTTTCGTAACTTTTTAAATAAAAATGTTTAAGTTCGATGAAGGACCTCTTAAAATTGAAATTAAGAGATGTAATTTGGACAGATTTTTAATTCGACGTATTCTGAAAAATTTTCATGTGATAGTGAAAAAAATTGTTTTTGTTGGAACACCCTAGTATGTATACTCCATTGTATTCTTCAATTATACCTGAATCACTTTATGTCAAGATGGGCATTTTAAATTTGTTCTTAGAAAGGGATTTAGACTTAAGATATTAACTTGTGCCGAGATGGACGTTGCTCTTTCAAATATTTTAAATAAACCGAAAATGTGATTCACCTACTTGAGCTTCCCTTTGTAACTTTATTGTTTCATGCTGGTAAAACACCAAAAATCTTATTCTTGAAAAATCGAAAATATTACCAAAGGGTAGGTATTAAATTTTTGTTG
The DNA here is from genome assembly GCA_036325965.1 of Sinopyrophorus schimmeli. Taxonomy (NCBI): domain Eukaryota; kingdom Metazoa; phylum Arthropoda; class Insecta; order Coleoptera; family Elateridae; genus Sinopyrophorus; species Sinopyrophorus schimmeli. Next base: position 6,663,441 of record JARFIZ010000001.1, read on the forward strand.
TGGCCTTACAAACCATCATTCTAGTATTTTGTGTTGTGTTGTAGGGGAATTGTGCTTAAGATGACATACTTTTGTTTTGAGGCAAATATTTGAAAATTCAAAGGTGGTAAAAATAAATCTAAGGTTATACATTTAAAACGTTTATTTACAAAGCACAAAAAAATCTTGACGCTATAGAACATTTAATAATCGAAATAAAATAAGAAAACATCAATCATATTTATGTGGTTAAGATAACACACATCAGTCTAAGTTGACATAGTTAATTTTCTTTGCACAATTCACATGTAAACACTTTAATTCTTGGTGCAACGCTACACATAGAGTGTGGCACCATCGCTTAAATAATTGGCACCATATCCAACGCGATTAGACTGCAATGAATCAACTGTTACTAAGTCATCTTGGAAAAATTGTGTGGAACCAATTGCTCATTCAGGAAGTTATTCGTTATGTTCCTCCTTGCGTCCTTTAAACTATTAGTATTATGCCAATTTATGATAAAAATAATCAAATAAAAGTCAACATTTTTTAAACTCTGGTATTTATCAAAAAAATATATATATGCAGAAATTGTTTATTTTTCATTGCAAACTTTTACTATCTTGAGATTTTCTGAGCTAGAATATCGTCACACTTTTAATTTATTATTTGAGATGGGGATAAAACAATGATAGGATCGTGTGTTTTTATTGTTATTATATTATTTTTAATAAATAACAGAATTTGAAAATTTTATTTTTATTTGATTATTTTTATCATAAATTGACATAATTCTAATAGTTTAAATAAGTTAGAAAACTTTTATAAATTATCAAACTTCCAGATTATTTTCATATTTATGTATAAAAGTAGCACTTTAAAAAATATTTCCTAAAGAGGTGAAAATAACAGAATGGCACTAATTGGTCTTTATTAACGAAGATATGAACTACATATTCTGAAAATTTCATATTTTTATTTTTCCTCCACATGGATTTTTGAGGTCAAAGCTGAGCTATTTACAAAATTATCAATTTTCACAATTTTATTTTTCGTAGATTTTATTCTAGGACAATAATAATTATGTCACGACATCACAAGAGTTAGTACTTTATTGTAAAAAAATCAATTTTAATATGCAAAAGGGTTGACACAGCGTTCAATCAAATATCCTAAAAATGAGAAAAATTGTGAAAATTTCGGATGGTCACCATCTTGTTCCTAATTGTTTTAATTCAATTTTCTTGTATTATATAAAATGCACATTTATGACCCTTTCAACTAAAGTAACAACCATTTCAATACCTGTTCTAAATAAAAGCTAGAGCTCATTATGTACAAGTATGAAAATGACCCAATTTTTGAATTCGGATGGGTACTGATCGGAAGTTATACAATAAAAAATAAATGTGCCACCACAAAGATCAACTACAATTTTTTATTAAAATTAAAAATCATACGGCACACTTTTTAATTCAAATTTGTTGATTTCATATGGAATGACCCAACATTATTTTATTCATTATTTTAAAATACACCCATACCTCACTTTGCGTCGGAGTTACGTTCCAAAAACACGACGCAAATTGAAAAGACGCAATGTGAATTAAGAAAAAATAGAAAAAAGTGGAGCCGTCTGTTAAAAACAAGAAAAAATTAAAGACTCGAACCCAAAACAACGCAACCTCGAAAACCTAACGACGCACGGTGAAAATTAGTACTAATTAAGTAGCGACGCAACTTCGAAAAACGCAAAAGAAACGACGCAAGGCGAGGTACGGGTGTATATCTTTATCTTATCATTACAATTTTTTAAATGCGGGTTGTGAATAAATTGTAAATTGCGTTGCACTGTAATTTATAAAGTGTCGTTCAATAGGCACCTAATAATTCTAATCAAATAGTTAATATATACATTACGTAACAATTTTTAGTGTTTGGGCTGCTGCTAGCGAGGTGGATTCGAAGTGGTTCGAATCCCGCGCCGACCATCGAAAATTTCACGCTCCTCTTCTCTTCGCAAGGCTGAGCACCTGGCAAGAGTAAAACTGCTCGAAAATTTTTCTAGAAATTGCCGTGGTTCGCAACCCATGTAAAACGGTAGGTGCCTTGAATCTTTGAAACACTACAACATTCACAACAAAGTTTCAAGCGGGAAAACGCCTAAACCTGATACAGGTATAAAAGGCGCCAACAACAACAACGTAACAATAATGATCAATCAATTATTCTTATCGTTGGATTTATCCCAAAACTCCTTCGATTCAATGACCGTAAAAGAAGTGTCCATAATAAAAAAAGTTCTATTCTAATTATTTTTAAATGAACAATTATAGTATTTATATCCCAACTACGCATAGGTATATTAACCAATGCATTATCCAAAATATAAATAGGGGTAATTAAAATTGAAGTTGATCTGCACATGTTAAATTTAAAAAATATGTATGAAGTTATAAGAATTTCAATAGTTACTTTGTTAGGGCTATTCTAAAAGTGTTAACAAATTTACGAGTCAGTTAATTTGCATCGTTTAAATATTAACAATTATGTGAATATAGTTTTAATAACCATTTTAATTTAATGGCGTAAATTTTCTTTCAAATTGAAAAGAAAATTGTTTTCTGTTCCGTTTAATATTTTGTTATATTATTATATTGTAAAAAGTGAACACCATCATTTGCAGCGTTTTAAAATAATAATGGAAAGTTTAAGCTAAAGCTATATCGCTTTCTTTATTATGCTCCACGTCAGACCCGAACGATACGCTGGCTCTAAACTGAGGACATTACTAAATGGTTGATGTACTAATACATAAACATAATAATGTATAACAATAAACTGTTTTATTCAATTTATAAATTGAAATCTAAATCTGATTATTCAGTACATACAAATATGATAATTATATTAATAAAACTTTTGAGAATATATAGCTCGATTAACTTTCAAATTTCTTTAAACAATGGCAAAAATTCTAACAAAAACTTAATTCTAATTAATTGCTTATAACTAGGTATATGTATTATACACAAATAAAAATATACTATCGCCAATAAACTATTTCCAATGTAGTACTTTGTAGGATTCAGCTATGCATGTCGAACAGCCTGATTAGAACTAAACATGTTAAACGTGCTTCAAAGCCCGTGACTGATAAATGTGTTTTCTAGTTAAATTTAAATTGAAGCAAAATAAATACTTTTAAGTAACTAAAATGATTATGCGCCATAGTTATATACATAGCTTCGACTTAGATAACGGTAAGAAATAAACAATACCATAAGACACAATTGAAAAAACTGTAAAATATCTTACAATATAAATATATATTGACATAGTTTGTTCATTTATACCCACGAAATACGCGGTGCACATAAGTACCTAATTTTAACAGAATCATAATATACAATACTAGCCGTTTTCCGCGACTTTGTTCGTGTCTATTGTTAATGTATTGTAACGAGCCTGCTAGCGACCTCTATTGACTGGTTGGCCAGCTCAGGCGTTCGGGAATATTCTAGAGATGGCGTGTGGACGGAATATCCTGGAAGTTCGAGAATAGGTAAGAAGCTTCGTCTTCGGGTTTATATAAGGCGAATGGAGTGCACCGTAAGTCAGTCTCGGTGGGACACTGATCGACGAGTGTCTCCGAATGAGTCTTCTCACTGGAGTGCTCGGGGAAGAGTTTGAATCTTCAGTTAATGCGGGCAACAGTGTAGATAAATAATTAATGTGAAAATGAATAAGTAAAGTGTATAAATAAATAAATTAACAAGTAACCAATATTTAGGCTAGTTTAATTACACAGCTGTACAAAAAAAATTTTGTGTTGCCCTGGATTTCTTTTCAAATTTTTATGTTTTCAAGTGCCCAATTTACGAATATATTCATGAAAGTACTGAATGTGCTCTTGTTTTATGATATTTACATATCTTATATTTTGAACAATTATCGGCTTGTTAGTAATAAAATGTATTTTCCCAGTCATGATTAGACTTCTGCGCAACTTTTCGCGCATACAAACATCACGTGATCCCTCTCATACCCCTTGCTCGGTCTGTAAGAAATTATTTAACAGTCGGTAAAGCCAATGTAATAAGGGAGTCGTTGGTGAGTAGAGACAAAATCAGACTTTCACCATTACATATTAAGTTAGGAATGATAAAGTAATTTGTAAAAGCGTTGGACAAGGAAGGAGATTGTTTTAATTTTACATTTGTAGAAAATTTCCGAAGCTTAGTATGGAAAAATTGAAAGGTGGAATTTTTGATGGTCCTCAAATACGGCAATTAATGAAAGACACAGATTTTATTAAAGTTATGACTGTTTCGAAAAGTAAAGCTTGGAAAAGTTTTGTGTTGGTGATCGAAAAATTCCTGGGTAACCATAAATTATGAAGAAATTGTAAAAAATATGCTGACAAACTTTCAGACTTTAGGAGCAAATATGAGTGTCAAGTTATACTGTCTCCGCAATCATCTCCATAAATTTCCGGATAATTTAGAAAATTATAGTGACGAACAGGGAGAGCGGTTCCACCAGCATCTAAGTGATGGAGGAAAGGTATCAGGATCAATGGAATTGTCACATGATGGCAGATTATTGCTGGTCTTTAAAAAGAAATTGTTCCTGAAAAATTATAAAAGAAAAGCTCATAAAAGGCGTTGTATGGAAATATAACATATGTTTTTGACATTTTCCTGTCTATTTACTTCGATGTATTCTAATTTTTTCAAACAAAACTGACATTATAAATAGATCTGTTATTTTGTTTCTTGTTTTCCAATTTTTGTAATGTAAAATGAAAATAAAAATTTAAAAGAAAACGAGAGCAAATCTTACAAAATCATTGATATTTTCATGAATTGTGATCATAACTATATCCAAAATAAATCTTATTTCTACGGCAACAAAACCACTGGAGACCAGTGTTATAAGTGTTAATTAATTATCTAATAAATAAGCTACTATTAGTGTAAATAAATTACCGAAGTTTTAATATTCACAACCCTAGTTCGAACCCCCCAGCGAACACGTTACAGTATAAAACACTGAAATGATTTAATACGTGAGTGGTCTTCGAGAGATGACACACAATTTGAGAGTTTAAGAAAAAAAGTCAAAATTTGCAAAAATCTGAAAAAAAAATTCTATAGGTTTACAAAAGGTGCACACTCGCGAAACATGCTATTTGGTATTAATACATACAAATGCACTTTTGTGGAGTAAAAAAGTTAATTAATTTTTTTTTGACATATGTATTTCCCTAACTTTTAAAATATATTATTTTAAAATTCGACAGTTGTAGGAATACTTATCCCATTTTTTTACAGCGAATACTGAAATCAGTTAGTCAGCGTTGCCAGCAATTTCTACTCGATACAAATAATATTAACGACATTAACGACGTCTATTTCAATTCACAAAGTATGACATTTTGACCGTTCACGAGTCGAAATTTAACGTCCCAATAGAGCCTCCAATTTTAAAAAATACATAAACGCAATGCAATTTAGGACCTTAACAACACCTCAAACCGACGGTTTTTTGACGATTTGCACACTTGAGGCGCTATTGAGGAGTTAAAATTCAAATAGGCTCTCCAATTTTGGACGTTAGATCTTCAAATGAGGACTTTGAGACGCTATTGAGGACTTGATTATAAAGGATCCGAAAAAAGAACAAAGGAAATGAGGCTTTTGAGGCTCTATTGAAACGCTAAATTTCGACTCGGGTTAATGCATAATTATAAAATAAAATAAAAAATTGTTTTTAATAAAACCTGTAACTGAAATGTTTTTCAAATTTTGTATATTAAAATTTTGAAAACGACATTAAATGAGTTAGTCTGTATGAAAAAAACGTGACTGAGCTGCTTATTGTAAAATGCAAAATTCATTGGCTACAAAGCATTTTTTCTTTTCAAAAATATCGAAGAATAGAATCGAAAAAATGAGTTATAAATCTGAAAAAATTAAAGATCAACATATTTTTTTAATTTTAAACTCTTGCATTAATTTAGAGAAAGAAATTGTAAAGTCGACAAAGTGTGACATTGTGTGACAAGGAGAGATATAATATAGGTATATAAGTATTAAAACGCGAAATTTAAAATGTTAACAAAAAACTTAAAAAAATTTATGAAAAAATAGTTTAAATGGAAATAAAACTAATTTCGGAACTGCTGTTTTAATTTCAAAATTTTTAGATGTAAAATTGCAAAAATTATGTGACGTCACAATACCGTAAAGGGAGTCTCACAAATGTGACCAGCTGTGACAAAGACGGAAGGAGGGGTCAAAAAATCATGAAATTCGAGTGACGTAATTTATGAATGGTCCCTTAGTGATATTTTTAGATTATATATCGTTTATTTTACGATTGATTATGAAATCTTAAACATGTACAAAGATATCTTTGCAAGTAAATGTATGTGTCATGTTTTTATGGTAGGGAACGACTTAGAACTTACAATAATTCAAATTAGAACTGACAATTGTTAACTAATAAGATAGGAATAAAATCTCTTTACATATCCATAACTATGCAAACTTGTATAGAAACGTTGAATAACTGTGACCCCAAGGGTTTTACTGACGTTTAGAGTTTTCCATGCGACGCACAAACTTACACATCAAGAACAGTCGCGAGAGGCTTGAATTCCGGAATAGGCTGTAACCTAATTTTAGTTCGAAATTTGACTAAATTCAATATATTTGCCTGCGAAACAATACCTATTTATAAATCAAAAAGTTTAGGTACTGACGAAATTTACAATATTATACTACCTAAATTGTTCTTGTTCTAATATTATATAGAGCAATATTAGTAATTCTGTATCATACCTTGCGTAGAAATTGATAATAGCAGTAGTATTACATTATCTTAATATTCAATACTCAAATTTCTATCATATACATATTTTATCTTAATTTTCTCAGATGCGAGACAAATAGTTGTACTTAGCTAAATAATACATATGCTAACGTATGCAATCTCTAAAAATAAACTACTCGCAATAAAAAAAAAGATTTTACCTTAGATATTACTAAAAAAATATGATTTTAAAAAATTTTAGAAGCTAAAAAATTTATTACAAATTAAAAAATAACTTAACTCTGTCTTAATAAGCAGAGCTATAGAAATAATTTAAAGAAAATTTATAAGGAATAATAACTCTTAGAAAATTACATTTACGACATAACCTTAAATATCTTTATAGCTTCTTTAAATATATATTTATTAGTTTTACTTTGTAGGTATCCTAATTATTGATTTGTCGACTAATGTATGTTTAATATACGCATTGCAGATAGTCGTTTTAAACCGGGAAACATTTATTTTCGTTTTAATTTGGGATTGATCACGAAAGGGATGTGCGTAATTATTTTTTATCCCTTTGAAAACGCGACTTGGAATTCAACGATATTTATTTACGTTAACCTCTCCAACCTATAATTAAATTTAACTGCTTGTATTGCTTAAAATTTATTATTACCTTAATGCGCACTTAAGTTATAGATTTACTACTTCCAATCAAAATTAAAACGTTCTGATCCTTTTCGCATAAAATTTCGCCTTTAGCAGACGGCAATAAAAACGACAAAATTTAACACAACGTAACCATTTGATTCTGTTTCTACAGGACTATGGAAACGTTTTACTTTTATATAGGATGCCGAATATCCAAATTGAAGCGCATTCACTTTTTAGAAGCCTAAGGCGCAAACCTGATGTGAAGTCGTATGTTACTTGCAATACGTGTTTCTAATTTAAAAACAAAATTACTGTTCTATAAATCAGTTATTCTAAATCGGTAAGAAAGCACAGATTTTGTGAAATCACAAAAAATTATAAAAAGTAACGTTTATTATATTTCCATCAACTACAGCAGAGTCACCTAACCGATCGATCACGATCTTCGGTCTCAGTATGATTAAAAGTCGATCTTTAAGTACTACATATCGACGGGCCCAACAAAAACTTTAGTTACTCTGTCTCTCTCTCTCTTTCTCTCTATCGTTTTCAATCTCATTGCGCATATACACCTCCTTAATTTTCTTTTATTTACAAACTTGCATAATAACTATTGTAATATAAATTATACGAAAGACAACCAATATTAAAGGTAGAGGAGACAGGAATGGTTATCACAGGGGTTGATTGTCACAGCTTTTTTCTTCTTTCGTAGAAGTTAAAAATGTACATTAAATATAAAGCTTTAACTACATTAATAAATATTTAATAAAAAGGTATTGATGTTTTTGTAATTAAAACGTTTCATTATTGTGACTACCTACTCTGCTCTCCCCTATATAAAAAGAAAGCAATCTTTCTGAGTGGGGAGCGGTTGGGAAAGGTTTCAAGGGTCAAGTATCATACATCCATCGGCCCAGTATGACATACCCTTTTGATTGATATATAAAATGGCTTGAGTCATACTTCTGCATGCTTTGTTGTAATTAGTAAAACTTTTATAAAAAATTGAGAAAAACAAACCAAAGCTTAGAATAATAAAGCTTAAGGAGTCTGAAAATGACGCGAAACAAAAGTTTGAAAAAAGGAAACCAAAAACCGTAAAGAGCAAAAACCATAGGTACACTAAAAAGTAAAGTTGGTTCTAATAACGTTTGAAAATGTGGTTGTCGGAAGTAGTATAATGAAGGGTTAGTAAAGGCCGCGAATTTTTCACATGGAATCTATGTTAAGGTAGTACTCTCGGTTTTAGACTTACCATTTAGAATTTAATGAAACTGGGCATATTGGTAGATAATAATAAGATAATAAACCTGTTAAAATTTTAAAGAGCTACAGACAACCAAAAAAAAGATATTAATATTAACAATTTTTTGTCTTGAACATTGAACCTTATAAGAAACCACAGATTTTATTAAATTTCACAAAAACTACCGTTCAGAATTCAATGAAAATGGTAGCAACCGAAAGAATTTTTTTTTAATTTTTGCATTACTCACAAATCAAGCTCCAGAGCATGATAAACATGATAAGAGTAATTAGCAAATAATTAGGAAAAATGTTCTTTTTATTTCTTTGTTTTTTAGATGTGGCAACACATTGTAAGGTTGGATAATACAAACTTCCCATTTTTGGTTTTCAATTTATTTGCTAATACAACTTGTTTCAGATTTTTCTTGTATTTTTTTGTGTGACGCTTTTGCCTTTCCAATGAAATATTTTTTTGTGATTTAAGCATTTCGATTATGACATTTTGCTTTTACGCGATTTTTGCGTTGCCAAATCTAAATACTACGGAAATCAAATGAGCCAGAGCCCACATTTGACACTTGCAGTACTACCTTAAAATAAATATGCGCGCAAAGCTTATAAATGGATTGGCAATCTTATGAAACTCGGTGCGCAGTTTTACGGGATAGGTTGTGTATAATTGGAGCTTTTCAATTTTGTGGTTTATCCTAAATTAGTCAAGTAAAATTTACATTATTGTATTATTACTTATTGTTGACTAATGAATTAATAATTATTAACAAATAAAATTGATTTCTCTAAATATGATTCGTAGTTTTGTATAGCCACCACACTTATATAAATCAAATTTTAAGTGTACATTTTGGAGAAAATATGAGCAAATAAGTATATTGGTGGACAACGTAATGATCAAAAATTTAACATTTTTTACTCAATATTCCATAACTCTTTGTTTATTGAATTATCTATCATATAATTTTTATTCTAAGTTAATTACCGAACAACATCATTAAACTAATCAAAGAAATATGGCGAAAAGAAAAAATTCCAGAGGGTTGGTCAGAAGCAATTATCACGCCAATCTACAAAAGGAGACAAGACAGATTGCCAAAATTACAGGGCAATTTCACTACTAGACGTCGCATACAAAATCCTAGCAAGTCTATTGAAAGAAAGATTGGAAAAATATGCAGAACAGCTAGGAGAGTACCAATGCGGATTTAGGAAAGCTAGATCAACTATATATCAAATATATACGCTAAAACAGTTACAGTCAAGTTGCCGGGAACACAACATAGATCTGCACGTCTTCTTCATAGACTACAAACATGCATATGACACCGTGATAAGAAAGGAGGTGTATAAAACAATGAAAGAACTCCACATACCCAACAAATTAGTCATACTAACACAAATAACAATACAAAGCACCAGAAGCAGAGTTAAAATACAAGGAAGACTTAGTGACAGCTTTGATAGTAATAAAGGACTAAGACAAGGAAACCCGATATCGTCGCTATTATTTAACTTAACACTAGAAAAAGTTGTACGGACAAGCAATTCAAACAGACAAGGCACCATTTTACACAAAGACCATCAATGCCTCGCTTACACGGACGATCTTACTCTAATCATAAGGTCAAAAACAGTACTAAAGGATATATTTACAAAACTAGAAAAGCCAGCCTTGAAGTTGGGATTAAGTGTAAACGAAGATAAAACAAAATACATGTTCTTGAGCAGAAAAGCAAATACAGGCAGGAATTTGCAAATAATATCCCAAAATAACAAATAAAATTGATTTCTCTAAATATGATTCGTAGTTTTGTGTAGCCACCACACTTATATACAGTAGCGCCCAAAAGTGAGTGCCTAAATGATTTTTCGAGAAGAACTTTTTCAAATATGGGCCATTTTACTTCATTTTTGAGTATGTTATACAGTTTTGTATGAGAAAAAGAATTATTATGTTTAAAATGTGATAAACAAAAATTTACGGAAGTTAAACGAGCTCAGACTTATTTGTGTAAAAAACGCATTTTTCAGAACAGAACACTAAGAACGATTTAATGAAAAATAACTGTATAACAATACACTAAAACAATTTTATAATCATAAAAATGCCTAATACTTAGTTGGGAAACCACGAGATTTTATAACTGCCTGACAGCGAGATGGCATTGAATCAATAAGATTTTCAAAGACTGAATCAGGCATTGCATTCCATTCCTTGTCCAATTCGGCAAATTTTTCATCTTTATTCTTAATGTTTTTGTTTCGACAACGTCTTGCCAACTTTTTCCACAAGTGTTCTATCGGGTTGAGGTCGGGAGATTGACTGGGCCACTGAAGAATCCTGATTTGTTGCTGCTGCAATGAAGTCTTGACAATCGAGGAGGTGTGCTTAGGATCGTTATCCTGTTGTAGAATCCATCTAGGAGGCATATTTGTATGGGCCCATGGTAAGACGTATTAGTCAGCATATCTTTGTAACTTTGGCCAGTCATTATTCCGTTAATTTTAATGATGGGGCCCATGCCATTACGAGAGAAGGCTCCATAAACCATAACTGATCCACCTCCATGTTTTACTGTCGGTTTTATGTATTTTAAATTGTATCTTTCTCCAGGAGGACGTCTTATGTATTGTATTCCGTCGCTTCCAAATAGATTAAACTTAGATTCATCTGTGAAAAGTACTTGACTCCACTCGGCTGCTGTCCAATGCAAGTGCCGCTTTGCAAAATCCACGCGATCCTTTCGATTCTTGAGTTTGATGAAAGGTTTTTTAGCTGGACGTCTGCCATTCAAACCAGCATCACTCAATCTTTGGGAAACTGTCATTCGACTAATATTTAGACCTTCACTTTGATTGAATTCTGCTGCCAGATCCACAGCTGAGAGAATCGGACCCGCTTTGGAGCGACGAACAATGCGTGTATCCAGCCGGGAAGAAGTAACACGTGGTCTACCAGTTCTTTTATCATTCTCAACAGAATTTCTCTGATCAAACCTTTGAATAATTCTTGAGACAGTACGAGCTGGCATCTTTAGAATCCGTGAAATGGCAGCTGCCTTCATGCCAGAGTTTTCATATCTATAATTGCTTTCGAATGGCTGGAGAAGTTTCAACCCTTGGCATTGTTAAAACTTGGTCAATTGTTACTGAACACAAAAAAATAACCCAAATATTCAAGAAAAACCAATAATGTGACGGCGCGGAATATGTAAAAAATGACTATTGCAGTAGAAATGGAACATAACCTAAAATACCGTATCTGCGCAACAGTTAACTATTAATAATATTTTCCAACATCAAACTGTACAATATACTAAAATTTGAAGTAAATTGGACGAGATTGCAAAAAGTTATGCGTGAAAAACGGTTTCGGCACTCACTTTTGGGCGCTACTGTAAATCAAATTTTAAGTGTACATTTTGGAGAAAATATGAGCAAATAAGTATATTGGTGGACAACGTAATGATCAAAAATTTAACATTTTTTACTCAATATTCCATAACTCTTTGTTTATTGAATTATCTATCATATAATTTTTATTCTAAGTTAATTACCGAACAACATCATTAAACTAATCAAAGAAATATGGCGAAAAGAAAAAATTCTAGAGGGTTGGTCAGAAGCAATTATCACGCCAATCTACAAAAAGGGAGACAAGACAGATTGCCAAAATTACAGGGCAATTTCACTACTAGACGTCGCATACAAAATCCTAGCAAGTCTATTGAAAGAAAGATTGGAAAAATATGCAGAACAGCTAGGAGAGTACCAATGCGGATTTAGGAAAGCTAGATCAACTATATATCAAATATATACGCTAAAACAGTTACAGTCAAGTTGCCGGGAACACAACATAGATCTGCACGTCTTCTTTATAGACTACAAACATGCATATGACACCGTGATAAGAAAGGAGGTGTATAAAACAATGAAAGAACTCCACATACCCAACAAATTAGTCATACTAACACAAATAACAATACAAAGCACCAGAAGCAGAGTTAAAATACAAGGAAGACTTAGTGACAGCTTTGATAGTAATAAAGGACTAAGACAAGGAAACCCGATATCGTCGCTATTATTTAACTTAACACTAGAAAAAGTTGTACGGACAAGCAATTCAAACAGACAAGGCACCATTTTACACAAAGACCATCAATGCCTCGCTTACACGGACGATCTTACTCTAATCATAAGGTCAAAAACAGTACTAAAGGATATATTTACAAAACTAGAAAAGCCAGCCTTGAAGTTGGGATTAAGTGTAAACGAAGATAAAACAAAATACATGTTCTTGAGCAGAAAAGCAAATACAGGCAGGAATTTGCAAATAATATCCCAAAATAACAAAAAATACTTGTTTGAACAGGTGCAAGAATTTAAATTTCTAGGAGTAATGATAACAAGGGAAGGAAACAACACAAAAGAAATCATAACGCGGATAGCGAACGGAAACAAATGTGTGGGCGCATTAAATAAAATGATAAAATCAAACACAGTGTCAAAAGCAACCAAGATAAGAATATACAAAACAATTATTAGGCCAACGGTAGTGTACGCGAGTGAAACGTGGACACTAAACAAAAGTGAGCAAAATAAATTGGCTAGATGGGAAAGGAAAGTAGTAAGAAGAACAATGGGGGGAAAGAAGGAGGATAGACTATGGAGGAGAAGAACCAACCGAGAGGTGCAGGAAGACTTACAAGGACCAGACATCATATGAATTATAAAATCACAGAGGATAAGATGGTTAGGGCATCTAGCGCGCATGCCAGTAGGAAGAATACCAAAAAAACTAATGAAACCCATAATCGACAATACGAGAAGTAGAGGACGGCCAAAAGCCAGATGGTTCGACCACGTGCGGCAGGATCTAGAAAACTGGGAGTGCTAAGTTGGCAAGAAAAAGCGGCTGACCAAAAACAGTGGAGGGCAATTACCCCACAAGCCACAGGCCTTAATGGCCTATAGAGCTAAATATATATATAAGTTAATTACCATTAGATTTTCTTGACATATTGACAAAGGCCTTGTTAAAAATTTTAGTATCAGACCTATAGCTTCATCAGGTTGCATATGTATGCAATAATGCACTTTAGGAGAAACGACGTATTACTTTATAAACAGTTGTTGTACTAAGGAAACCATGCACTTAGTTTTGTTGCGAGAGTACTAATGCGGTGCCTCTGATAGGAACAAACCTGAAGTAGCGCGACTGAGCTGTTATGGGTCTATGCTCATCTGATAATAAATAAATTAAAAAAATAAAATACATTTAAAAAATGTAGAATGTATTTAATATTGAAACGAAGCGTCAAATTGCGTACTGTTGATTGGGCAAACATTTCTTAGCATGTAAAATATTTGTGAGGTACATTGAATAATTGAATTCATTCAAACAAGAAGTTATTTCCGTGAAGCTGACAATGAAGTGCAAAGCGATTTGATAATTTAGATTTACTTAATTTCGTGCTTCTGCTAATATTCCAACGTTACTCAGTTATCAACATCAATTAGCCTTATTAACGGCTGTCAAGTTGATTACGTGCGCTAGTCTGGAAATGCCAGTAATATAGCAATGTATACCGAATAAAGAGATATTTCTGTATATCCATACAATGCCGGATCTAAACTAAGAATGATGGCTAGCTGTTATCGTAAACGGGATATCGTTCCTATTGAGTCTGGAATTTTATAACACCACTATTGACCTCCGAAAAACGATTTCGGTTTATTTAAAATCAAAAGGTGGCCCACATAAACATAATTCTTACTGTAGAAGTTATTTGAAAGGCTTACTTTTTTATTTCTTAACGTAGACAATTTTACAGAAATGTTTTTTACAACATAAAAAAGGTCAACCACAATATTAAAAACCAGAAGTCTAATTATTTTAGTATTAAACTAGCGATTACCCCCGGCTTCGTTCAAAATAAACATATTTATTCAATTACCCATTATTTCTATAGTTTTTCAACTTTTAAGTAGGAACCCAAAATATTTCGGGAATAAACAGTAGCCTAAATTACTCTGTGAAAAGTTTCCTATCTGCCAATAAAAGTCTCGCCACAATCGGTTCGGTCGTTTCGGAGATTTTAAAAACGCGTCTTTGGGTTTTGGTCATGAGCTTAAGAAAACGCCTTTATTTTGAAGTCAGAGACAAAACTCTTTAATTTTATTTCTATGTATAAATTGAGGCGTGATATTTTTCAGCAACTTTTTCTTCAATAGCCACCCGACCCTACACTTGCAAAAAGCTAGTATAATAAGCTTGTTAAAATTGCAACCCTTAATATCAATATTAAGAGGTGCTTCATCGGAAATTTCTATTTCCATTTAAATAACATTAGAATTTTTTTAACTTTGGAATTTTATAGAACATATAAAAGATAAGCCTAAAACAGATTTATAGTATAGTAAATTGAATGCTATAGAAAAAACGTCACTTGAACTTTTTTATAAACTTAGCCGTTTAAATGATATTCCAGTTCAAAATTTAAAATAAGTAAAAACTAATGGATGTTTTAAAAAACTTTGTGCCAAATAACAATCGCAAACAATGGCATAAACATGATATCTTCCTTTCGATCATTTTGTCAATGATATTTGCAACTATAATAAAAAATATACCTTTATCAAAATCAGTTTTTTGACATATAAAATGTTTTTATCGGTTTCAGCAACTAATTGTAATTAGAAGAAAGAATAATTTGTGGCAATTTTAATATTCTAGAAAAAAGTTTAACGAAATTTTTCTATAAAATTAATAGTATCGCTATTAAAAAAAACAATAACTTTCACCTATTTTAAATTTTGAACACAAATATCATTGGAATAGTTATGTTTATGAAAAGAGATCAAAAACCTTTTTTTTATAGGGTTCAATTTATTATATAAACGTGTATTGGACTTATCTTTAAAATGTACCACTACTAACAATAAGATATAAAATTCCAAATTAAAAAAAAATTCCATGTTATTTAAATGGAATATCGAAATACCTGTTAAGCTACCTCTTATTATTAATATTAAGGGCTGAAATTTTAACAGGCTTATTATTTTATCTTTCTGCCAGTTGAGAGACGTGTGGCCGCTGAAAAAAATGTTGCTGAAAAATGGCACACTAAGTTTAGATGTATGGATAAAAAATACAGAAATAAAATGATCTAAACTAACTAACGTAAGATATTGAAAATATTATGAAATAAATATCATTTTATATTTCATTCCCAGTTATAAAACGAAACAAAACAGATAGTGTAGATATTAAATCAACAGAAACAACAGGTACTTATAAATTGCTAATAAATTTTCATTCGGTGATCTTAGGCACCTCTTTAAAATTCAATATAAAGTAAATTCAGTTAATCGTGTCTTCCATGAATACTAAATTTCTTGGTTAAGATTTAGAATGAAAATTTAAAACAAAAAGTGTTTAAAATTGAATGATTTTATTATTTAGGCATATTTTGCTTTTCGCACATCAATTTTCAGTAACAAGAATAAAAGTCGTAAGGATTGTTTAATTTGATTCCTAGAGTTGTTTTAACATGACGATCGATCGGAATGCGACAAATTTTAGTTTTTGGTCGAAAAATGTAAAATGGAACACATGTAACACATAAGATAGCAACTATAAATCAAAAGCATTTTACATAAAATAATATGACAAATTGAACTTTCTACGTTTACAATAAATCCTATATACCAACATTGAATATGATCGTCATGTACGGGTACATGATATTTGTTTGCTTGATAAATATATACATTTTTACTATACATTTGTTTACACACGTATACCTACATAATCGTTATCTATGATAATCCAAAAACGTACGGAATGCAGAAAAATATTGTATATCGGCAAGGCAATTTATATAAGTATATTAATTTTAGTAAAATCTTATTTGTGTTGCATAACTTTTTAATAATTTTATGTTATTGGCGTGATCAATTATACAATAGTATAAACATCTGTTACAATTTATATTAAAGTTTTGATTTTTTTAGACGAAATACATTTACTTATTTAAAGTTAGTATTCCAAATATTTGTTTCCTTATTTCTAAAATTTCATAATTACGTAGTATAAATACATTTTCAATCACTAAATATTATGAATTCTATGGAAAATATAACTATTTAAAATTTGGTTAATTTTTTATAATGACTTTTTTGTATGAGCAACTTAGAAAGATGAATCTTTATAAGAAAATGAGTAACTAGCTTATATCCGAAAAATTCAATAGCAAACATATTCAATTGTTATTGTTTCGCTATATTACTTTTCAATTTTGCAAATTAGATTTAAAAACTACGAAATAACTTTATTGTAAACTTAATGTTACTTCAAACATGGAAATATAAGAAAAATTATCTGATTACAGTACAGATTTCAAAGATATTCTGTAAAGTTAGTTATGTGAGAAACTATTGCTAGCCCTAAACAGTGAAAACTCAGCAAAATGAAAAAAGAAAGTTAATACGCCTACTTATCTAATCATTTTACATAAGTAGAATAAAGAATGCCGTAATATAATATTTTTAATATACAACAAATAAAAAAACTGATTTCCAATGTAATTAAAAGCACGTTTTATAAACCAAAAATTCATTACCGTGTTTTTTTTGTTACAATCAAATTTGATTGTATTTAAGCTGTAATTGTCCCATTTCATTGATTAATCTTTGTTTCGTTTATACTCGGATTTTATAAACAATAGCCTTGGGCTCAACTTCGTAAATCAACCGAACTTATTTTTACAATGCCGATGTCACAGTTCCTGTAATTAACTACAATTTTTACCTTAGTTACTGCTGACCATTTGAACTTAGAACTGAGAAAGTTGATTTTGGATTTAGTTTTTAAATAAAAAAAATTATATTTTTGTTAGGAGAATGAGCAGTACCTATAGTTAAAAAATTAGCCGCTAAATTGAGATTATTTTCGCTATTATTAATGCTAATTGATATTTTGTTTTTGATTTATCTATCAAATTTTACAAAAAGTTAGTAAAATTTGTAATTTATGCTCTAAACGAAAATTTTACAATAATTAAAAAAAAAACTAAATATACAAACGTTTTATCTAAAAAAATTATTTTTTAAACCTCAGGCGTAGTTACGCAGGAAAAAGTTTGGGAAGTCAAAGAATACTGTACTACCCTATTTCTACGTTTCTACTGGAATATTTTTGACCAAACTTATGCAAAATATGTACCACATAAAGAAATAAGTTTTACATAATTTAAAATAAATATCTGCATAAACAATGTTATTAATAAAATTAGTTTTTAAAAAGAAAACTTTGATTTAATGTATTTTGAAAAGAGAGCATTTAATTAAAAAATTTCATAAGAAAAATCCCGTAGTTTTAGACCAAAGTATCCGTGGTTTATGACTTGACCTTTTTTTTTTAAACACCCTTTATATATGCTTACATACTGGGTGCTTTATTTAAAGTGACACAATCTTATAACTCCTAAAATAATAAAAATTACAAAAAAAGTATAAGGTTAAAAGTTTCTTTAATTTATTCGACCTATGCACTGCCATAAATAAGACTATTATTCTACTTCCGGTTTAACTGAACATCATGTCAACTTTCTTATCTTAAATAAAGGGGTATTAATTATTTTTCGGAGTTGGCTAGAATTCGTGAAGGGTTTTCCAAAAATGTATAACAAGTTAGCATTTAATTAATAAATAATTTCAAAAACAATTTTTTTTTCGAACTATGAAAGTTTCAGTAAAGTGCCACGAGCTTACAATTCCTAAAATAATCAAAATTTTAAAAAAAGTACATAATAAATTAAATAAACTCTTATACTTGTACTTTTGTGGAAATTTTTATTATTTGAGGAGTTATAAGCTCGTGGCACTATACTGGAAGACTACAATCACAAAATTTAAAAAAAAATTAATTATTTTTTGATCAAATGGGAACTTCTTATACATTTTTGAAAAGCCCTCGACAAACTCTTTCAAATTATTTTAAAATATTAATACCTTTCTATTTAATATCAGAAAATTGACAGGATTTCCACTTAATCCGGAAGTAGAACAATAGTTTTTACAGCAATGCATAATTCGAATAAATTAAAGAAACTATTAATCTTGCATTTTTTTTTGAATTTTTTATTATTTTAGGAATTATAAACTCGTGGCACTTACCATATATGTATTTTTAAGTTTGTCTTTCGTTTTCGTAATACTCTTTTTCTGAAATAATATTATTAAAATTTAACATAAAAAAAGATGGATGTTTTTCGGTTAGCTGTGAATTTTAAGGTTCAGAAACACTGATCTACTCTTCATTAGTTCTCAACGAGATAGTTTCAAGAGATTTTTTATAAATCCAAATTTTTCTATATACATAACTATAAATACTTAACAATGTTATGTATGCATTAATAAGTTAATTTATAATTATATATGTAAATTACAAATTATAAAAAAATAATACCAAATAAAAATAGAGCAATCTATCAAAAATTCTATTTTTACTCATCGTTCCATAGGGAAATGTATTCTGGTTTGTGCCACTCGAATTGCTAAATGACGAAAGTAAAGCGTATTAGAGGAGTCATAGAAAACGCGTGAATTGCATTTGAAAAGGCCAAATATTGCAGCACCCTATTTTACACTACTTCATTACTCTGTCTATCCTTATCTTCCCCTGTTCTCGACTGTTGCTCTAATATTTCAACATATGCAGATAACAAAAAATATACTACATAATTTATTATTTAACCCCATATACATATATATGTACGTATCTACATATAAATAAGTATTATGAAAAAAATGTATAAACTGTATAATTAAATTATTAAGTTTTAATTAAGCTCGGTATTTCTTTTAATTCACACAAATATTACACAACATACATAAACTTCTTTACTTCTTATTAACATAAAATTCATTCCTATGCAAGTTTGTAAATTTAATTTTATGATAGATATAGGATTTGAAGTATATCTGTCAGTATTTGAAAGACATCGGATGCATTTGACCGTAAACGGAAAATTTTCATAAATTTTCTTGCTAATCGATTACCCAATAAAAATTACTGTTTTTATAATTGTCTACTAATTGCAATAAATACAACAATTATATCTACATAGGTATGTAGAGCTATTTCCAAATTCAACTTGGAATTATTTTCTGATAAAACACTATTTTTGCAGCCTTACGGATATTAAATATTTTTTGTTATTGTACGTTATTTGTTCAAAATTACAGCACAACCTGTATGGCAATAACCTAAAGTTGCATTCTGTATGAGATTTAATATAAGCAAAAACCGAGATAGCGTCTGCACAAATAAAAATAGTTCATATGTAAACATTTTTCCAGGTGGATTTAAGTGAATACGCTTGCCAAGAAATTCGGCGCAAGTGTTATAAAGCACCGAAGATAAACAATAATTAGAAAAAAGTGCAAAATTATAGAAAAATTTTATAAAGAATTCTTTAAATCAAGTGCTATAAATAAATTATATACATATTTAGTTTTAAATGTAGAATCAACATTTGCATGAAATTACTTTTTCTTCTTGTTTTTGTGCTAAAAGCTTTAACCCCAACAGAAAGCACGCACACTAACAGATGTTACGGCTTTGGTCCTATATCGAATGCCTGTTTCAAAGTAAGAGCTGTATTACAGTAATCAAAACGTTACTGAAAGCATTTTGTAAATATAAATACCTACATTTAGAAAGCGCCGTGAGCTTATAGCAAAAGCTATCCACTTACCCTTGCTATTACACATTACACAGACAACGCGGCTACATAACCAGAATCCCCTTCCTCGTTTTAATCCTCGGCTAAGGGTAAGTACCACCCCTGTAAAGTGTGTTTGCGGGCGATAATGTGAGATAGGTTTCACACTTGTAGATTATTATTGCCAAATATATTCACTTTGTATGGTTTTGCGGACCAGACTTTGATATTTATAGCGTAATCTAACATCAACGGCTGGTTCTTGCAGTTAACTCCCTTCGAGATTGGTTTAGGGTGTTCGTTAGTTTATGTTTTGTGACCCAAATTTATTAATATCAGTTGATATGGTCGCCCCTTAATGCAGAACAGATTCGATAATAACATAATCTTCCACAATAGATATATATTATCCTTTACAATTAAACGATGAATTCTACTGAAATCTATTTTATTAACTGAACGGTATATTTTATCATAAGAAAATTAACAAACAAACAATAAACGTTTCAATATCATTTAAGTATGTAATTTAATATATTTTAGGCTCTTGGTTTTACAAACTATTCATCATCACCAATCGATTATAAAAGGTATAATTATCCTGATTATCAAATTACATACTATATGCCAGTGCAGTACCCTTTTATGTCTATTATAGTAAATCCCCTAGAGTTTTTATTGACAGTGTTGTGTTAAAATCACAGAATCAAAAACAATTTTGGATATCGTGCAGTTTAACATGAATCGTATTTACATATGTATAGATATATACATTATATTTATTGGAATGGAATGAATAAGTCACAAAGATAATTTGCATCAAGATGCTTTCAAGCATTTTAACTACAAAAATGTATTTCTTTGTTATCACACTTGAAAGGTTTCTTTCAATCTCGATACACTTCTATAATATATTTTTCAACTTGTTGTAGTTCCCAATTAAGAACGCAGACATTTTAACGATATAAGTTTAACTTGTTTTTTATGTTAGGTATGTACCTTTTTATTCCACATTGCATTGAAAAATGCACTCAAACAAGTAAATTTCTAAATATAGCAATATCAATATTTAAGAATAAATATAAGATAATACAAAAAGTTGCTTTCTGTGTATTTGTTCCATTTTTTATTTCAGATTATAGGGAATAAATGTTTTATGAATACCAGCTTTTTGATAAATAAAACGCTAACTATTTTGTACATCCACCTATGTATGAATAGAATTTAAATATCTGTTTTAATTTTAAAATAAAGGTTTTCTTTTAAGCTCATATTTGCGCGTTAACAAAACCTAAACAAACGTTTTTAAAATTTCTTTCTATAAATCGGTTTGTTTGTCCAGGCTAATCTCAAAAAGTGTTAAATTAATTTTGACGGCATTTTCATTGGAAGGTAGAGGGCTTTTCAGAGACTAATCTAGGCTAGTTTTTGTTTTGTAAATAGTTAGGGTTTTTACGTAAAAATTGCAAATCTATAGAAGCTAGGGGTAACCTAACAAAATTATGTTTTTTTATAGATGTCTTGCGAAAAAAATCGGGGGTAATCGCTTGGATATAATAAAATATTATAATTTTTAAATTAAAATAACATTTTCAATATTGTATTTATAATCAAGTAAAAAATATTCGTATACATATTTTTTTTTGGTATGTATTATATTAGAAAAAATTGATGAAAAATTAGTCTTTTCGTTCCGTTACGTTACAATATAAATAAGGCTGTTGCTCTACAGTATTATGTCTTATTTATAATGTTGCAACTTCAAGGAAACTGAATTATTAAAAACGAAATTGGCACGATTATTTGTATAACTAACTAGTGCATTTAAAACTTTTGTTAAAATTAATATCGGAACTAACAAAAGTAAATAATAACTCCTAATATAAAAAAAATATATAAGTACTAAGTATAGCAACTGTAGCTGTTGTCGAAAGATAATTAGCAATACCTACAGGCAAAAATATTATTTATGAATTACAAAAAAATGCTACAATATCTACATCAAAAATTTGCTGAAAAATATCATCGAATTACTAGGGAAGATAAGAATGGTTTTTTTAATTAAGAATATGTATCAAGTTTTCAATGTTTCAAAATTTATTTGTATCTTAAATATTCTTAATTTTTTTTTGTAAAATTTATATAGTAGAAATAATTATTACTCCAACAGTATCGCACTTAATAGGGCGGTTTATAAGTTTAAATTTTTAACACAGTGCTAGTACAAATCGCTCTATTTTAGAAATTTCATTTTCCCCTAAAAACATTAATAAACTTCCACAAACAACAGAAAATTACACTTTTAATAATGGAAACTGAAATGGCATGCATTAATATTTACGAAAGTTTATAATGTAATTTATTGTTTATATAAATGAATGACAAAGCCGGACTCTAGTTAATAAAAATATATTAATGTATTGTTGGTTCACTAATTGGTAACATATAAATATCCACAAGGAACCGTACTGGTAGCATAAGTCACATAATAGCAACTGTTATAGAGAAATTATTTAAAACTTTTAAAAGTGTATAACAAAATATCAGTACAATTAGTGATAGCTTAAAACATCTACATATTTATATAATTTAAAAATACATTTACACAATGCTTACATAAAATGTTATTTTAAATATTATTTATAGTTATTTTTATTTATAGCCGTTCTGGGTTAAGTATCACCAAGTTTTGTTACTATGAACATAATAGCTTTAACAATTACAAACATGAAATTAAACATATTTGATAGTTTAACTAAGTAATGAAATAACGGTTTTCGGTATAAAATGACAAATACTACATAAAATAACTTTGTTAAAACCCTCGTGTTTTTATTTTTGAAAAAGTGGAAATCTGTACTAAACGTAGAACACTGATATAGTAGTTCGATACATAGAAAGTTCGTTCTATGGCGTAATAATCGAATAATATGGAATTTGTATTCATGAAGTGAAATTCACCTGGAAATACAGACAAAAGTTGCACCATAAATTTCGAAAACTACTTATCGATATATTTTCGATATACCAACTGCGCAAAATAAATACGAAAAATACAAAAAAGAAATTGAATCAATGTAAAAAAATTGTTTAACATTATGTGTTAATTTTGTAGTTGTATTATTTAAATAATTACGAATTAAGGTTGAAATTGAATTTCCTGACTTTTGCGAAATAAAATCTTGAACTTATCTGCAGTAATTGAAAACGATTCTAAGCTTTCAGTCCTTCTGAAAACAATAAGTAATTTGTAATTGTGGAGCTTAAACAACATAGGATTAATTATGCATAGAATGAAGCAATCAGTGTGCATGTTGAGTGATAGCGTGACCCTCCCAAGCCTTTCACCCTTGAAATAGGAGGTAACCTAAAGTACACATGTCACAAACTTAAATGAGCTTCATGACAACTCAATGCTCGTACAGTGTGCAAACATTAATCGTACCTCCTATAGAGTTAGCCGCGTTTTTTTTATGAAATCAGTTTATTTACTTAATGCCCACCTATATATCTGTGTCAGACATTCATCATACTGATATCGTTTTATCTTCGGTCTTATTAATTTAAATAAAATTCTGCATTTATTTTTCTGTACCACCAATTTTAAATGTAAATCCTTGGATTAATACGCAAAAATTTATTATAAAATTTATGTCCTCCTATAATTTTGCTTGTGCAATTAAATCAATTTCGATTGAATTTCATTATAATTAAATCCTATACGCAAAGTTAAATTTAGCGTATTAAACATATTCGATTAAATTGCCATTTTTGAAGTATGGAGATTTAGCTCAACGTTATGAAATTTTGCAAGAGTACAATTTATAATTCATTTATATGTTACGAATAAAAATGTCAGATGCATAAGAAAATGTTTGAGTAGTAGCTTAGTTTTTGTAATTATACATAAGGCATTAAACTGATCATTTTTCATTAGAAAGCGGCAGAAAATTTTAAATTTGTTATTTATGGTTATGACATCTACTGACAGCCATTAATAACAACGGCTTAATTTCTGTTCATGGGTGTTCAACCATAATTCAAAATTAACATTCTTGTACAGAAATTTATTCATTAAACAAAAGCACCTTCCACCTTTAAAAAATACAATTCATGTTCAACAGCAAAATAATTTTATTAACTAATAATACGATTATTTTATATAATGCAATTATACCCAGTTTCAAGCGCTATTGAAAATTAATTAAAATCTAATCGTTTCCAATTATTCGCACCGCATCCGTCGTAAATGTATTCTTCAGGATTTTAACGAATCATTTGTAATACATTGATAAATACAATAATAGTTTTTTAATCTTATAAAAATCGTCCACATTTATTTAATCTCGTAGGCTTTATTTATTGTTCGATAAGCTTTTATTATAAAAACAAACTACCTTGGCTCGGAAATTTATCCTTGAACTGCATTTTAACCTACAATTTTGATTACGAATAAAAGACGCACTGACCTATCGTATTTTTTACCACTGACATTTAAATAAGTTACAATTCATTTTATAACAGAGGGCCAAAGAGAGTGGCGTACAGCAAAAGTTGGGTACGGCTTGCCCAAGATAGCTTGGCGGGTGAGAATCTTACAAGCGACGCACACGATGAAGAGAGAACGCATTCGGATAGAAAAAGACGTACTGTACGCTCGGCTTTTGTACATTCTGGTAAAAAAAACATGAAATATAAAATTTTTTAGGTACAAAAGGGTAGTAAATTTTCAGGTCATAGTGCCCGCCGCTTATCAGGATAGTTAATTGGAAATGTAAAAGCTATTGGCGGCACACTTTGTGGATGGATCTTAAGTCCCGTTCTCACGGGAAGAACGCGTTTTCAAAATAAAGTTAAAGAGTTCCGTCGAAACGGAACACCCGACTAATATTTTCACTTCTCTCTCGACTGTACCTCAACCTTGCAGGACTTTTCTATTCATGCGCATCCGTAGGCGGGACTATTTCACCCGCCAACTTATCTTGGTCAAGCAATATGTGCAATGATGCGCCAGTGACCTAGGTTTAAACCCACGCTAAAACCATGGTATAACTTTACGCCTTTCTCTCTTGCAAGGCAGGGGGTTGCCAACAAGGGTATAATTTCTCCAGGAAAATATCCCCAATACATCTTTGTGTGTTTGAAATACACCACGACACACGACAAAAGGCATAAGCGGGGAAATAGTCTACACCCGAATAAACACACTGCACTTTAAGAAGAAGGAAGGGTTAAAATTCGTATACAAATGTTAATCGAGTTTACAGAGTTAAATATGAAGGTTAGTTAGACAAGACCATAAGATTTTCTGACTAAAAAAACGTGTATAACAAATATCGCATTATTAATACCACGACTATAAAATACAAATTTACAAAATATTCTCCCAATCGCCCTTTACGAATGTTGTCCTTTTCATGTAGATATAAAAAAAAGCGAAAACAAAACCAAAGTTTGTCTTTCCTATTAAACAACATACTAAATTTGATACACAGGAAATCATAAGTATTTATTTACACTGCTAGCACTCGAATGAAGTCATTGTTTAATCTTTTGCTTTTATATCTTAGCAATGTAATGGGACTAATTGTTTTGTTTAATTTGCAATAATATGATTATTAAAATATACTTACATTTGTGTCTTATATGATTTAATATAGACATATGTGCAAAATAAAGATTTTATTTAGAATTTGGTAACGTTATGAAAAGGCATTTGATTTGATAGAGCACACAAACATAATACAAGCTATGCGTACCTGCAGAATTGATGGCAGATGCATTTAAATAATCGCCGACAGCATGACCCAAGCAAGCGCAACATACCACCTCAATGAACAAGGAAAGACAGAGTCGGTATTATTAAATAGAAGAGTGAAGCAAGGAAATACGTTGTCTCCTAAACTATTCACGCTTGCTGTAGATCAGGTGTGGCCAACTTTTGTGCACGTAAGATCTACTTTTTATTTATAAATTGTGTAGCGATCAACCTATTTCTTAGGTAAGAAGGGGGACGTTTATGCAATGTGCTTTTATACCGACGTGCACTCTTGCAAGTTCCATGATTTATGGGTAAATAAGCAACATATATGAATTGGCATTGAATTCGTCCCCTCATGGAACTTACGAGTGATCGACCAAAATTGGTCGCGCGATCGACTTGTTGGCCACTCCTACTGTAGATGATATATTTAAACAACTGGAATGGTCAAACAAGGGAATAAACATTAATGGAAAGTATCTCTCAAATTTGCGATATGCAGACGATGTGGTTATAACAGCATCTAGCCTCGAGGAACTGATAGAAATGTTAGAAGAACTAACCACAGCATCCAACAAAGCCGGTTTAAAAATAAATGAAACCAAAACAAAAGTAATGTTCAATAGGGATGGCAGAGTGACAATAAATAATAAAGAAATTGAAAATGTTAAAGATTACATATATCTAGTACAAAAGTTCATGTTAGGGAAATAAAATTAAACAGATGAAATCAAAAGACGAACGAAACTAGCATGGGCTGCATATGGTAAATTAAGTTTTATATTTATTAAGAAATAAAGACATTCCCATCCATCTCAAGACTAAGGTATTTGACTCATGTGTATTGCCAGTTATAACATATGGCGCACAGAATTGGGTAATGACCAAAAGCCATATAAACATCTTAAGAACAACTCAACGAGCTATGGAGAGGTCAATGTTGGGAATCTCGTTGAGAGACAGAAGAACAAACGAATCAATAGGTTTTGGAAATACGTCACATTGCTGGACTTTGTGTGCAACATTGGATTTGGCGTTAACGCCAAAAACAATCAAATCGGGTTTCGCTGCATCGGGCGTTGCGCCATTTAACCGCGACATTTTCACGGATTATGATTTTGTCCAAGTCTTGGAAGAAAATGTTGGGGCAGTTGGGGTTGACTACGATGAGCAGCCGCTTATTGTTTTGAAATCAGAATCAACAACGGCAACAAATTGTTCATTTATTTTAAGAAATATTGGCCCATTACAAGCCGGTAGGCCAAAAAAACCATCAAAACGGAGCCGAAAGGCGATGGAGAGCATTGAATTAACTTCTCTTGAAAACGTTGCTGTCTTGAAAGGAAAAATAGCAGCAAAGAAAGTTATACCATCAGCCAAACGTTCTAAATAAAGAACATCTTTTGTTTAAAGTTGTTGCAAGAAAAATTGAGCCTTTACACTTCCAAAAATTAATAAAATTAAAATATAATTAATAAAATTAATATTTTGAATAAGATATGAGGTTTTTACTCTATATTTTACAATTTGTAGTGTATTTTTGTAGGTGTCTCATACCTAGATACAATTTTTTTTCTTGTCAAAAATTGATGCTTAGAAAATTGGTCATAAAATTTTGCATGTTAATGTGATCACAAAACTTTCTGCGGATATAAGTTGTGTATATTTATTACCTTTCCAACAGTGAATTGAACACCCGACTTGATTTAACCAGTGAAAAGTTTTGCTCATAAACAAAACCCGTCTCATACCCGGGTACACTCTTCTATATTAATAGAAGGATTTTGCAGTAGTCGGTCCTAACATTATAAGCTTGTTCTAGATTTTATTTGTATCCAATTTTAAAGTTTTGGTTTTTAGATTATGGAAAACAGTATATAAACAAAGTATCATCAATATAGTGCAGAAGATTTTCAAAAAGCACTAGAAGCGGTAAGACATGGCGTTAAAATTAGAGAATGTTGCCGTAATTATGGTATTCCACGTGCAACACTTCAGGATCGGCTTAAGGGGCGAGTTGCAGATAAACCGCGACAAATGGGTCCGACAAATGAGTCAAATGACCAATCTCGAGCTGAAGTGACTCAAGAATTTATTAAAAATTAGTTTAAAGGACTCGATACATTTTTGAATGAAATGGGATTCCATAGTATTTTAAAAGAACATCTAGAATTTTTAATGCAGACGAAAGCGGGTTTAGTCTTTGTCCTAAAACAGAGAGGGTGTTAGGACCTAAAGGCTATAAAAATTTATTAGAAGTTAAAAAAGGAAATGAAAAAGATAGTATAACTGTTCTGGTAACATTTGCCGCCGATGGTAAAATATGCCCGTCTTGTATCGTTTACCCCTACGTGAAGCCACCAAGAGCGAACGCAGAAGGTATGCCACCAAATTATATTTTAGGGAAATCTGAATTCGACTTTAGAAGTCGAACATATTTTACGAATATGTTGCAAATGGACTGTATTCATGGATTATTGAACAGAAGATAGTATTTTAAACCTGAAATAGATCTACTCAAATCAAGTTCTGATCTTACAAACTTTTTTAAAAATCATTTAAAAAACCCTAATCCTCTATAAAAATCTAAAAGGCCCGGGTCTGGACCCTCAACCAGCGCTATCTCGGCTCAAGCATGGAGAGCTTATTATATCAATAAAGAAAAAAAGAAGGAAGAAAAAAAAACAAAAAAAATTTAAAAAAGAAGTCCAGAGAAAAAGCAGGAAACCGATTAAAAACAAACAAAATTAAAAAAAACTGTAATTTTTGCAAATAACAATATTTTTTTAGCAAGTATAAGAATTTGTTTTTAATCTTAAGTTCAGCATTAATTTTGTTAAAATATTATAATAAATATCTACCTATTGTGAATTTTTTGTATTATTTTTTATGAAGCTTTTTATTTTAACTATATTGTAGTTTTAGTATGATTTTTTTGAGACTATTTTTGTTATTCGTAAAAAATTTGTTTAAATTTTAATTTTGAATAACGTTTTATGTCAGTCCGATTTACCTACATATTATCATTCTAATCAATTTGGATAGTTAACATTAACAAGCATTAAGAACTAAAAATAAAAACAAGAAAGCATAAACGTTTCGTCCGGCCCTGGCGATAATCGCCACTACTACCACGGCCGATAACTGGCATACGCCTGGCCGACTAATAAAGTATTAAAATAGTATTAAAATATAGCCTATGTCAGGGGTTACCAATTTTTTTTATACTGAGACTCCCTTTACAGGTTGTAATTTTGCGACGCTTTTCAAAAAGAATATATTTGTTTATTGCTCTAGCAGACATTAAGATTAATGAATTTATTTCTTATTTTTATTTAATTATAGCTGGCCCGCCGAACTGCGTACCGCCTCAAAATTGAATAATGTGTCAAAATTCAATAACTAAAAATTAGCAGAAAACCAAAAAATAAAATAAAATACAGATACACTATTTCCACAAAAAATACATATACATGCCAATTTTCATGGTTATGGGTTGAACGGTGTTGGAGTGAAACGGTAACATACAAATATATACCTATATATATATATACAAATACAGTAGACGCCACTTAATGTGATCACGGTTAATGTTATCAACCGCTTAGTGTGTTCAAACTGTCTTTGAATCGGTCCACCCAATACAAAAGCATTACAATTTGTTTGTTTATTATTATCAATATTTCGTTTATTGTGATCAATGTTGAGTCCATTAGGCATTAGGACAACGGTTTTCAAACTATATATAACCTCGCCTACCTTCTAAAAAATTTAATCATATGACGCACTTCTCAGTTTGACAACGTTGGATTAACCCCTTTGCTAAATATGAGAAAAAAAATTATATAATGGATTTGCTTTAAATTTTTACGGCACGTTTCTATAGACCCCAAACCGACATAGCCGGAGCCATTCTTCCCTGCTTCTCCTTCAACACCGTAAATTTTTACGAATTTCTCGAGAAATTTTTCATTACTGGTTGTTAATATCTTAGGGCCCCCATAACGTGGTTTATCTTCAATATTACCTTCTTTAAATTATGGCAACATGTAGCATGTACTGTACTTAATTTTAATTCAAACATATCCGCTATTGAATAAAGGGCTTTTCCTTTTTTCTCTATAAAAATGACAACAGATCTAATATTAATGTTGGTATTAACTATTTTATTTTTTTTACGGTTCAAAAAATATTTCTCATCGCTCTAATTGCAAAAACAAACTACCTTACCCTAACAGCCCGTAGTGTATTTTTGAAATAATAATATTGCATTTTTATTGTACCTTGCAGATTTTTAACTAAACGGTGATTGTGATTTCCAAGAACTTATTCACAGCCTCTTTCAATGTGTTTATGTTTTAGATTTTATTTGCGTAAACATTTTTTATTAAGTATATTTTAATCAAAATAAATAAATCGAGTAGAAGAATATTTCATCTAACATATAATAAACAAATTTTAATACTATAAACACACTTTATGTATGATTATGCTCATTTTATTGTTCTAGGAAGCATTTCTAAAAATGTATTACATACCGTATGTAGTAACTTTAAAATACAAAATTGTATGAGCTCTTCATTAATAAATATAAAATTCTAACACGATTCGAAAGTATCAAATAATAATATGTAATACAAAAACATACTAATTTAAAATACTCCAAATCTTTTATGTAAGCAGTTCAGTTGTGACAACATCTGGCTTTATTTTATTTTCTTATGATCTTAATTGGTAATAAAACGTGACTGATAAAAAAAACACTCTTACAATACGATCAGTTTGTATGGGAAAATAAAATTGTGGTTTTTACCATTTTTCTTGAAATTTCTTCATATTTTCTCACCTATAGTTTCCTTGGACTTCTACAATTATTTCAAAACCAAAATTGGCCAACAGCTGTTTCGAGTTTTAGTCAGACTAACACTGCCAATTCATTTTATATATAAGACTACTGGCGCCCGGCTTCGCTCGGTATTGTGTTAAAAAAATTGTTTTTATTAAAATAAATATCCTATATAGTGTTTAGCCCGGCTACGGTATTGCGAATTTTGAAGTAAAAACTATTTTTTCAAAATAAACTATAGCCTATGTCAGGGTTCCCAATTTTATTGTTCTGGAAGCATTTCTAAATTATTAATACCGTATGTATAACTTTAAAAACAAATTGTTGACTCTTATTAATAAATATAAAATTTAACACGATTAAAGTATCAAATATAATATGTAATACAAACATACTAATTTAAAATATCCAAATCTTTTAAGCAGTTCAGTTGGAAACATCGGCTTTATTTATTTTCTTAGATCTTAATTGTATAAAACGTGACGAAAAAATTAATGATCAGTTTGTAGGAAAATAAAATTGTGGTTTACCATTTTTCTTGAAATTTCTTATATTTTCTACTTATTCTTGATTTACAATTTTAAAACAAATGGCCAATGCACTTGATTTTGTATAAACAATTATTTATATTAATATTTAACCGTTCGTGGTTGTTAAATAAAATTTTTTTTTAAAACTTTTTATTTAGCCGCTCGACGTAAGTAGAATTGATTAAAATAGTATTAAAATATAGCCTATGTCAGGGGTTACCAATTTTTTTATACTGAGACTCCTTTACAGGTTGTAATTTTGCGACGCTTTTCAAAAGAATATATTTGTTTATTGCTCTAGCAGACATTAAGATTAATAAATTTATTTCTTATTTTTATTTAATTATAGCTGGCCCGCCGAACTGCGTACCGCCTCAAAATTGAATAATGTGTCAAAATTCAATAACTAAAAATTAGCAGAAAACCAAAAAATAAAATAAAATACAGATACACTATTTCCACAAAAAATACTGTAACGGGCACGGTGATCGAGTGTAGAGCCGTGATAGATGTACATTAATCAAGCGCGAGATACTCATGCGACCATGAGATATTGAGTAAGCGGATATATCTCAATATCTCTTAAGCCACGACTAACTAGAGGTTTCTATCTGAGTTACCTTGAATTCGCCATATCTCTGTAGAGGAGATTTATCTCGAATACTCTAGAAGCCAGTTCGATAGATACCACGACACATATATAAACTCCGCGGTACTCCTACACGGCAGTCTAAGTCAACAGATGTACGTGAATGTCAATGTTCTTAACTCCGCTCGGTGAGTTTACAAGGTGAGCGCTATCGCTATCGGTATAAATGTAAACAACATACGAGTGACAATCGTTTAAATAAATATACGAGTGTAAATAAATTAGTTAGTGTATTAGAACCGTAAGTTAGTAAGTTAGTAAATAAATAATTATTAAGTGCTAGTGTTTAAGTTATTGGTAAAGAAGAATTTGTTTATTATTTGTGTTAATAAATTGTAATTGTAAATTAAGTGGCCAACTGTGTGTTATTATTCACAACCCGAGTACGAACCGCTTTTGCTCTCGTTGGATATTGGATTTGGATTGGGAAATCCGTTACAATACATATACATGCCAATTTTCATGGTTATGGGTTGAACGGTGTTGGAGTGAAACGGTAACATACAAATATATACCTATATATACAGTAGCGCCCAAAAGTGAGTGCCTAAATGATTTTTCGGGAAGAACTTTTTAAAATCTGGGCCATTTTTCTTCATTTTTTAGTATGTTAGACAGTTTGGTATAAGAAAAATAATTATTATGTTTAAAACGTGATAAACAAAAACTTACGGTAGTTAAATGAGCTCAGACTCATTTGTGTAAAAAACGCATTTTTCAGAACAGAAAACTAAGAACGATTTAATGAAAAATAACTTTATAACAATACACTAAAACAGTTTTATAATCATAAAAATGCTTAATACTTAGTTGGAAAATCACGAGATTTTATAACTGCCTGACAGCGAGATGGAATTGAATCAATAAGATTTTCGATGACTGAATCAGACATTGCATTCCATTCCTTGTCCAATTCGGCAAATTTTTTATCTTTATTCTTAATATTTTTGTTTCGACAACGTCTTGCCAGCTCTTCCCACACGTGTTCTATCGGGTTGAGGTCAGGAGATTGACTGGGCCACTGAAGAATCCTGACTTGTTTCTGCTGCAATGAAGTCTTGACAATCGAGGAGGTGTGCTTAGGATCGTTATCCTGTTGGAGAATTGATCTAGAAGACATATTTGTATGGGCCCATGGTAAGACGATATTAGTCAGCATATCTTTGTAACTTTGTCTAGTCATTATTCCTTTAATTTTAATGATGGGGCCCATGCCATTACGAGAGAATGCGCCATAAACCATAACTGATCCACCTCCATGTTTTACTGTCGGTTTTATGTATTTGGAATTGTATCGTTCTCCAGGAGGACCTCTTATGTATTGTATTCCGTTGCTTCCAAATAGATTGAACTTAGATTCATCTGTGAAAAGTACTTGACCCCACTCGACTGCTGTCCAATGCAAGTGCCGCTTTGCAAAATCCACGCGAGCCTTTCGATTCTTGAGTTTGATGAAAGGTTTTTTAGCTGGACGTCTGCCATTCAAACCAGCATAACTCAATCTTCTGAAAACTGTCATTCGACTAATATTTAGACCTTCACTTTGATTGAATTCTGCTGCCAAATCCACGGCTGAGAGAGTCAAATCTGCTTTGGAGCGACGAACAATCCGTGTATCAAGCCGGGAAGAAGTAACACGTGGTCTACCAGTTCTTTTATCGTTCTCAACAGAATTTCTCTGATCAAACCTTTGAATAACAATTTTATTTTACGTTTTAAAATATTTCTATTGTTAATTGCAAAACAAACTACCTTACCCTAACAGCCCGTAGTGTATTTTTGAAATAATAATATTGCATTTTTATTGTACCTTGCAGATTTTTAACTAAACGGTGATTGTGATTTCCAAGAACTTATTCACAGCCTCTTTCAATGTGTTTATGTTTTAGATTTTATTTGCGTAAACATTTTTATTAAGATATTTTAATCAAAATAAATAAATCGAGTAGAAGAATATTTCATCTAACATATAATAAACAAATTTTAATACTATAAACACACTTTATGTATGATTATGCTCATTTTATTGTTCTTGGAAGCATTTCTAAAAATGTATTACATACCGTATGTAGTAACTTTAAAATACAAAATTGTATGAGCTCTTATTAATAAATATAAAATTCTAACACGATTCGAAAGTATCAAATAATAATATGTAATACAAAACATACTAATTTAAAATACTCCAAATCTTTATGTAAGCAGTTCAGTTGTGACAACATCCGGCTTTATTTTATTTTCTTAGGATCTTAATTGGTAATAAAACGTGACTGATAAAAAAACACTCTTACAATACGATCAGTTTGTATGGGAAAATAAAATTGTGTTTTCATTTTTCTTGAAATTTTTCATATTTTCTCACCTATAGTTTCCTTGGACTTCTACAAATATTTCAAAACCAAAATTGGCCAAATCGGCCCAGCGTTCTCGAGTTTTAGTCAGACTAACACTCGCCAATTCATTTTATTAAATTGAAACCGTTCGTTATGCTTTAAAAAATTATAAAATACTATGTGTCAGGCCATTAGTTTTTCAAAAACTTATGTCAAATAAAAATTACAAGTTTTTTTATTTTACATATTTCGTTTATTGTATAATGTTGAGCTTAGATTAGGACAATTTAAATATTCTACTTTCTTATCAAACGGTTAATCGATTCGCTAAAAATAGTGACATAATATTTTGAAACAAAAATTTACAATACTGCAATCACTATTTTCAAAAATTATTTTCTGTTAATATTGAGTTAAAAAATTGAGTGAATTATGATAAACTTTTAAATTTAAAAACCATATACGGTTAAAGTTATCAACTGCTTAGTGGTTCAAACTGTCTTTGAATCAGTCCATCAATACAAAAGATTACAATTTGTTCGTTTATTATTATCAATATTTCGTTTATTGTGATCAATTGATCATTGCATAGGACAGCTGGTTTTCAAACTATTGACTACTTTCCACGGTTATTCATACTTAATGCTTTGCGATAACTGTAGGTTTCCCAAATATTTTGAATACGAATTGATACATTTACGAACACAATATGTTTTCGAAAACTTATTTCTAGATAATAGTGACGGGCAGTGAAAGTAAAATTGACTGTTGTTTATTAAATGTGCTATAATTCTAAAAACTTTCATGACAGTTTAATATTTAACACAAATGTAATATTTTAAAATTATCATTAAAAGCCAGTGATTGCAAATTTGCATGAAATCGCAGTTAGGGATCATTTGCGAACTGAATATATAAATTCAGATACGCATCCTAAAAGTATCACGTTAATGTTATCTGAATCAAATCGTGTTCAAACGTAAATTTCAGGATTTTCATGACCATTTTAAACGACACATATTGAATCCGTATATTAAATTGAATGACGTGAAGTACATATATATGTAATCCCGCTTCTAAAATATTTAATCATATGACGCACTTCTCAGTTTGACAACGTTGGATTAACCATTTTCTAAATATGAGAAAAAATTTATAATAGATTTGCTTTAAATTTTACGGACATTTCTATAGGCCCCAAATCGACATAGCCGGAGCCATTCTTACCTGCTTCTCCTTCAACACCGTAAATTTTACGAATTTCTGGAGAAATTAAAATTGAAATTTTAGGTACATTTTTAGCACAAAGTTTACGTTTAAAAATTGTAAAGCCGTTATTTGTAGAGGACTTTAAAACTATACAAATTCGATTTGTCAGAGTTTTCCGCTTCCGACAGGTGCAAAAACCATAGGCGTGCTATTTGAAATTATCGAGATAAACGATTTCGAAGGACAGTCTTCTAATTATTTTTCTAAATTTTCAATTTGATAAATCGTAGCTGGTTATTTGTGAACGAATCTTGAAAAACTTTTCAGATTTTGAAACCCTTTATCTGTGTAATTGCTAAAAATCAACTACCTTACCCTAACAGCCCGTAGTGTATTTTGAAATAATAATATTGCATTTTATTGTACCTGCAGATTTTTAACTAAACGGTTATTGTGATTTCCAAGAACTTTTCACAGCCTCTTTCAATGTGTGTTTCAGATTTTATTTGCGTAAACATTTTTAATTGAATTTTAATCAAAATAAATAAATCGAGTAGAAGAATATTTCATCTAACATATAATAAACAAATTTTAATACTATAAACACACTTTATGTATTATTACGATCATTTTATTGTTCTAGGAAGCATTTCTAAAATGTATTACATTACCGTATGTAGTAACTTTAAAATACAAAATTGTATGAGCTCTTCATTAATAAATATAAAATTCTAACACGATTCGAAAGTATCAAATAATAATATGTAATACAAAAACATACTAATTTAAAATACTCCAAATCTCTTATATAAGCAGTTCAGTTGTGACAACATCCGGCTTTATTTTATTTTCTTA
The DNA here is from genome assembly GCA_036325965.1 of Sinopyrophorus schimmeli. Taxonomy (NCBI): domain Eukaryota; kingdom Metazoa; phylum Arthropoda; class Insecta; order Coleoptera; family Elateridae; genus Sinopyrophorus; species Sinopyrophorus schimmeli. The sequence continues at coordinate 6,700,080 of JARFIZ010000001.1, forward strand.
GGATCTTAATTGTTAATAAAACGTGACTGATAAAAGAAACACTCTTACAATACGATCAGTTTGTATGGGAAAATAAAATTGTGGTTTTTACCATTTTTCTTGAAATTTCTTCATATTTTCTCACCTATAGTTTCCTTGGACTTCTACAAATATTTCAAAACCAAAATTGGCCAAATCGGCCCAGCCGTTCTCGAGTTTTAGTCAGACTAACACTCGCCAATTCATTTTTATATATAAGATAAGAAGATTATCATTTAAAACACGTTCGATGTGATTTTTTTGCAGATTTACTCAAATTATGAACATTTTAACTATCTTTTTCAATGGGACCTTTTCGTTTAGTTTTGTCAGATGTCCACTCGTACGAAGTGGTGACGTCAAATAGAAACAGAGTAGATAAATAATTGACCTTCAAGGGTAGAAGCGGGTTACATGTACTTAATGCCACCGAGATAAGCTTAAAAATTCAAGATCAGCATTTAATAATGGAACGTTTCTTAGATCATCAGCTTATTTTTGAATTAACCTTGTTTTTTTAGTACTTATATATGTTACAAGCACAAGCAATATTTGTCCCCTATTGAACTTGCATTTAATTGTTTTTCTGCAATAATAATGTATTCCCATTTTAACTGTCAGGTTGGAGTATATCTGAGCATTTACACAGGCAGATTTGAAGTGCCAGTTATGGAGCGTACACTCCAAAAGTGTTAGAAAAACCGTACGTGTAAACGGGCCTAATCACCCACATACGGTTTTCAAGTATGAATTATATTTAAGCTCCCCTTCATTATTAATATACGTGATTATTAGATATAGACTTTAAAGTAAGTAAATAATTATGTTGCCCTTTCCTTTTAATAGATATTGCCTGCATATTATCAGTATTCCTTGGACATAGAAATCAAACATAAGTTTGAAACTATTTGATAGATGACAGAAGGTTAGCCGTAGATTAAACCAATTAGAGTAGATTATAGAGATGAAACTTCCGAACTGTCAACACACTATTTCCGTATAGATAGTTTACAGAATTTACTTTAACTTTATATTTACTGGAAAGATTTCCGTACGAAAGTTTCTTTTTAAAAGTTGCTCTGAATGGTATCTATTATTAAACCCAGTTTTCTCCCTCCGGTTGTTCGATAATTTTATTCAAAACAAATTTAACCTTTGCGATGTGTATATACTTTTGTAGCAACTGCTAAAATATGCAACTAGACAATTAAATAATTAATAAAAACGATTAATTTGCATTTTTAATATCATTAATAAATAGTAATAATTGTCACATTCACTGTTGGCAATTGGTTGCGAGATATATCATGAACGGCGCGGCGGCTTTTTATTACCAATATTATGCCAACTACGAGTTAACTTGGCAAATGCACTTTATATTCTCTAATTTCATATGAACTTATTCGTATACAATACATACATTTTATTATTAAAATAACAAAATTAAAAGCACATAATAGCTTTTGGCGAAACATCATAATAACTGAAGGCAGTTAAGGAGTTAACTATTTTTAGCAATTTTGTTTTTCCTCTACAAGTAAATAAATAAAATGGGTATGAACTCAATGGATTTGACAAGAAAGATGTCTCAGAAACACTCGTATATTTTGTTATTTTTATTTTTACAAACCACATGTTCACAACTGAGCTGTCGATGCCTACCCACAGCACGTCAAACATCATTTATTTAGACATTTTATTTTTACATCACTCAAGTTCATGTCTAGGTGTATTATATTTACTGAATTTATATGATACGAGAATTTGTGTTAATAATAAAGATCCTTGTTCCTCAAAAATATACAGAGAAACTAGGTTTTTATATTACAGTAATCCCTCGCCTATCGTGAAGGTTCGGTTCCGCAAAATAGTCGTGGTTTGAGATTATATCTGCCAAATATGTAAAAAAAGTACTATCGCATGCATTCCCTAAATTCAATAATTAACTCATTAATTACACAGCCACACAAAAAAAAAGTCATGGTCCGGTCAGAAGGTCAGACCATAAATTCTATATGTATTTGGGGTCGCTGAATACGAATCCGATGTCAAAAATACCCCTGCACGTCTGAGTTCCGAAATAACCTCAAAAAACCTATTTTATAGACAATTTAACATTTTTACGTTGTGATTCAAGTTTTAAAGTACCCAACCGGTTATTATCACATAAACTCTTAACCTTATTACTTCATAACCTCATATTCCCATAACCTCACAACTGATCAACCTTAAAAAATTCGTAATCTTACGTATTAAACACCAACTAAAAAATCTTAACTCAAGTTCTAAACAAAAAAACAAATCAGTGAAACACCGTTTTCTCGTAACCTTGTAACCCTATAACCCCACGATCCCATAATTTTATAACCCTATAACTCAATAACCACAATAACTTCAGCAATTAAGCACTGAAATTTTTTTATTTAAGCTGTAAACTAAAAAATATGATGGCAGATTTCTGTTGGACGCTAAAGCGAGATACACCGAAAGAAGATACAAAGCGTAAATCGTTGCATAGATCATCTCATGAGAAAAAAATCTGGTATAGTACCAAAAAAGAACCTAACACTTGATTTGAGAATCTGATTTTACCAATGGTCTATTCTAATCGTTTAGTTTCAAGTTTGTTTCCTCTAGTCATTCAATTTCTATTTAGTTATTCGTTATTGGGTTATAGGGATATGGGGTGAAGGGATTATAGGATTTGTCTAATTGGTTTTTTAGTTTACAACTTAAACAAAAAAATTTCAGTGTTTAATTGATGAAGTTATTGTGATTATTGAGTTATGGGGTTATAAAATTATAGGGTCGTGGGGTTATAGGGCTACAAGATTGCAGGAAAACGGTGTTTCACTGATTGGTTTTTTGTTTAAAATTTGAGTTACGATTTTTTTGTTGGTGTTTAATACGTAAGATTATGAATTTTTTAAGGTTGTTCAGTTGTGAGGTTATGGGAATATGAGATTATAGAGTAATAAGGTTAAGGGTTTATGTGATAATAACCAGTTGGTTACTTTACAACTTGAATCACAACGTTAAAATGTTAAATTGTCTATAAAATAGGTTTTTTAAGGTTATGTCGAAACTCATACGTGCAGGGGTATTTTTGACCTCGGATTCGGATTTAGCGGTCCCAAATACATATAGAATTTATGGTCTGATCTTCTGACCCGACCATGACTTTTTTTTTGTGTGGCTGTGTTATATAACAAAATACTATTATCTACCTAGATTAGATTAGATAGTATAGGGGGAAAGTGGCATGAAACAGCCAGTTTTAAAAAAAGGGATAAATAATATAGAAGGACATAAATAAATCAATTTTTTTTTAAATCTGTAATTGTTCATGCATTTATGTACGTAATGTCATAAAACATTTTTCAAAATTAACGATATTTTTCGACTTCTAATCATTTATAAAAAAAATAAAATTTGGCTTTTTCATAACCTATTGTTAAGAATCTCTAGTGTCACCTGTCGCCACACTAGTGTGACTAGACAAGAGAGAGTGTTTTTAACGGAGATCATCCATTACTAAGAACACGTGCATTGCGCTAAGAACTCCGCTAATAGGTTATGGGCCCAGGTGCTTGTAAAAGTGAATTATTATATAAAATAAAATTGTGCTGTTATAATTTTGGAAATGGCGAAGACTGGTAATAGTCAGTTATGTTATGAAGGTTTACAAAGTGACAATTATGACACTTGGAAAATTTATACAGAAGCTTTGCTAACAAAATTGGAATTGTGGGACTACACAAACGGCATACGAAGGAAGCCCGAAGATGGCAGCGAAAACGAAAAAAAACTTAAGGAATGGATCCGAAAAGACCAGAGAGCAAGATCGGAAATAATTTTAACGATATGTCCATCTCAACTAAAACAAGTGAAAAATTGTAGAACATCAGAAGATCTGTGGAATAAACTGGAACAAATTCATCAATCGAAGGACCTGCCCGTAAAGCAGCATTGTTGAAACAATTAATATTATGTCGCATGAAAGATCAAGAGAACGTTCGATCGCACTTAAATAATTTCTTCGATACTGTTGATAAATTAAGTGAAATTGAAGTGGAAATTAACTCTGATTTGTTGGCAATAATATTGTTGTACAGTTTACCAGATACATACGAAAACTTTAGATGTGCTATTGAATCGCGAGACGTTTTGCCTCAACCTGAAATTCTTAAGATTAAAATTGCGGAAGAAAGTGATGCAAGAAGAAGCGATAGAGCCGACAACACCACATCAGATGCCTTTTACGTGAAAAAGAACGCACCGTACCGACTACAATCTAAGAAACCGTCAACAAATGTGGAAGTGAATAAAACATTCAAGTTTAGATGTCACAGATGTCATAAAATCGGACATAAGGCCGCCGACTGTTTTAAGAAAAATTTTAATAATTCGGCAAATCTTACTAATCATGATTGTTTAACTTTGGAAACATTAAACGCGGAAAATGATTGTGTCAACGTTAATTGGTGTTTAGACAGTGGCGCAACATCGCACTTATGTAATGATAAAAATAACTTTACGAAATTTAAGATTTCAAGTGATAAGTTAAATCTCGCAACTAATATGTGTACCAAAATATTAGGAAAAGGCACGGTCAGTATATATACTCAGTTAAACGGAGAAACAAACGGTTTTGATTTGGAAAACACGCTACATGTGCCAAATTTGAGAAAGAACTTATTATCGGTTGCAAAGATTACCGAAAAAGGTTTTAAAGTTGTTTTTAATAAGAATGAAGCGCACGTGATTAATTCGCAAAACGAAGTTCGTATTAAAGCTGATCGTATTGGAGACTTGTACTACGTACGTACACAGGAAGAAATGGAACATACGGCACGTAACGTTACCGCGAAACTCAAAACGGGAACGGAAATAATTGAAACGTGGCACCGGAAAATGGCTCACCTGAATTTCAGAGACTTAAAAGATTGTGTGAGAAACGGTAATGTCGAAGGAATAAACATTAAATTTGACAAAAACGCACAACCGGAATGTGATATATGTTACCTCGGAAAGATGACGCGAACCCCATTTCCCAAAAAGTCGAAACGTAAATCAAAATTGTTAGAAATTATACACACTGATTTATGTGGTCCAATGAGGACTGAATCTAAAGGAAAATCTAAATATTATATTGAATTTATAGACGATTATTCAAAATGGTGTGAAGTAAGGTTCATAAAGTCTAAAGACGAAGTAGAAAAAGTTCTAAAAGAATATATCAACTATGTAGAAAAACAGAAAGGAATTAAAGTGAAGTGTATACAATCAGACAATGGGCGAGAATTTTTAAACGAAGGTATCAATTCTTATCTCAAAGAACGTGGGATCATCAGAAGATTGTCCGCTCCGTACAATCCGGAACAGAATGGAATCGCTGAACGCAAAACCGTACTTTGGTCAGCACCGCTCGATGTTTGTTAATTCAAGCTGGTATTTCGAGTACATTCTGGGCGAAGCTGTGAATACAGCGAATTATGTACGAAACAGATGTCCTACGAAAAGTCTGCATGGAAAAACGCCTTACGAATTATGGACTGGAAATACCCCAAACGTAAGTAATCTTGAGGAATTTGGAACTAAAGTATTTTGTTTGAATAGGAATCCTAACAAAGGAAAACTCGACAAGAGGAGCAGAGAAGGTATCTTCCTAGGATACGATGACTGCACCAAAGGTTACAGAGTTTGGATACCCGAAGAAAATAAAATGGAAGTATCTCGTGACGTTAAATTCACGAAAAATATTGAAGTAAAAACTTACAATGAAGAGTTCTATAACGATAATTCGATAATCGAAGAATTGGAAGAGACGAGTGACTCAGGCGACATGGAAAATGAAATCGAAGACGACCCCAGCTTAGATTCAGAGGATTCTACGACTAAGCGTGGACCCGGAAGACCCAAGTTTGTCAGAACTGGATTCAGGGGGAGACCAAAGAAGATTTATCATACATGTACACCTAAAACCAACGAACCTCAAGAAAACAGTAACTTAGCCGAAATTTCTATGAAAAGAGCCTTAGAAAGTGAGCATGCTGCAGAGTGGCACAATGCAATGGTAGAAGAAATTAAGTCTATTCTTAAGAATAATACTTGGAAATTGGTGAATAAGCCCACTAACTCCGTTGTTATTGGAAGTAGAATTGTCTTAAGGAATAAGTTTGATAGTGAAGGTAATCTGGAAAGAAGAAAAGCAAGATTGGTTGCCCAAGGCTTTAATCAACAACCCGGAATTCATTTTAACGAAACATTTGCACCGGTTGCTCGTTTAAGCAGTATAAGGTTGGTTGCTGCACTTGCCGCTAAATACGGAATGAAGATGCACCAACTTGACGTCACTTGTGCTTATCTAAATGGAGAATTAGATGAAACAATATACATGGAACCACCTCCACAGTTATCAGAAGTACTTGAGACAATTGCTGAAAAGGAAAAATGCGAAATCAGAAAGAAGGCAAGTGATATGTTACAGAAGCTTAAGAAAGGGAATTACGTATGTTTGCTCAGAAAATCATTGTATGGTTTACGTCAAGCCGGAAGAAGTTGGTTTAGAAAACTAAACGAAATATTAACCGAAGTTGGAGCTAAGTCTACGAGTTCCGACCCATGTTTATACAAATTGGGAAAAGGAAACGATGTTACATTTATATTAACATACGTGGACGACATATTGATAGCCTCGCGAAATACGAGGATGATACAAACTACAAAGAATAAATTAGCTGAAAGATTGGAAATTAAGGATCTTGGGAAAGTCAATTATTGTTTAGGAATAGAATTCTCACATACCGAATCATATGTTGCCTTGAATCAACGTGGGTATATAACAAATATTTTGGAACGATTTGGAATGTTAGATTGTAAAAGTTTGTCTACTCCTATGGAATTAAATTTATCTTTGTCGAAGCCAACTAACGAAGCTGTTGAAGAAGAGAGTAAGCTACCCTACCGTGAACTTATAGGAGCGTTAACTTACCTGTCAATTGCGACGAGACCTGACATTAGTTTCGCAGTGAGTTACCTTGCTCAATTCAACAGCTGTTATAGAAAAGTACATTGGTTAGCCGCTAAGAGGATCCTAAGATATCTAAAAGGAACGATGGAATTTGGAATCAAGTACACCAATGACGATTCAGGTATCAGAGGCTACGTGGATGCTGATTGGGGAAATTGCAAGATCGATCGAAGATCGTATACCGGATATGCGTTCATGATGGCTAATGGATGCATCTCATGGGAATCAAAGAAGCAAAAGACAGTCGCGTTATCATCTACTGAAGCCGAGTATATGGGTTTATCCGATGCTGCTAGGAAGCTATTTACTGGCAAAAATTTATGGAAGAATTGGGACTGCAAGAATTAACCAAAATCAATCTCATCAGCGACAACACGAGTGCGATAAAACTTGCAGAAAACCCCGTATTTCATGCCAGGAGTAAACATATAGATATTCGTCATCACTTCGTGAGGGAAGTTATCAACGATGGAAAGCTGACGATTCATCACACGGGTACAGAAGACATGGCTGCCGATTTTCTTACCAAGTCTTTGGGTGTAAACAAGATCCGAAGATGTCTGGAATTGTTGGGAATATCAGCTGTTCCTTTTGGTGTTACCCCTAGTGCGTCGAAGGGGGAGTGTTAAGAATCTCTAGTGTCACCTGTCGCCACACTAGTGTGACTAGACAAGAGAGAGTGTTTTTAACGGAGATCATCCATTACTAAGAACACGTGCATTGCGCTAAGAACTCCGCTAATACCTATAGGTATTGAAACAGCCAACCCAATTTTTGAAAAAGCCATGTTCTTATTACAAGATTAAAACTGCACATTAACGAAGATATTATTTAATAATAATCTTAAGCTATAATTTTAGATCTTATATAAATATAAAACGTTTTAAATAACGCAAACTCTCGATAAAATATTTACTTACATAAATCTAAGAAACTGTCAAAAAATTTGACGTTTGAGATCAATCATTGCAAAAACTTAAAGACGTTTTTAGCAAAAATAATGTAATTTCACTTTTACGTCACAGGATTTATATGCCCAACCATTACAATTTTGCATCGGTACCACTCTTGATTGCTGTTACTCCAATTATTATTGCATTTTATGCAATTAAAAGGTGGCTTTTTCATTACACTGCAGTCCGGCTATTTCAAGACATATTCTCTCGAGAAACAAAATCTCGAAAATTACTATGAAATCAAAGATTAGTCTACAAAATATATACGTTATTAGAAGGCCTAATATATCTATAAAATTATAGTGTAATCATATTATTATTAGTTTTGTACGTATAGGCGTTAGAAAACAAATAAACTGAACTCAAAACCTTACTTTTTGACGACAAAATCTTCAATACGTCGTATCGGCGCCGTTTATTGACGGTGAACGGTCAAATTTTTGTGGGGGATATCTGGCTAGTGTTGCTATCTTAAAATAATAATACATGAACGATTCGTATGAAAACTACCGCGTAATTGATAATGGCTTTTTCAAAACTTGGCTGTTTCATGCCACTTTCCCCCTACTGACCTGTACCCACACGTAATATATTAGAAAATTATAATTTACAAAATGCTACGCCACGCATATACGGCGTTTTGTAGAAAAAATTAATAAAAACTCTCTAGAACCGAGAACGTTTTACTTAACCGATAATTTCAATAAGGCGATCGGATGCTAATAAAAGATGCATTTTAGAAATGAGAATTGAAAGGGCAAGTGGATGAAAGGGTAAATTTAACTCTTTTATCGGTAGCGTTCCGTAAATGTTGTGCTACATAAGCAGCGTGCGGTGACATTTTATGTAAGGGAAGCTGTGTATCCATAAAAATGGATATGACAAAAATAATTTGTTCATTTATTTTAATTCTTAAAGAGATACATTGGCATAAATTAAAGATATCAGAACTTGTATTTATTATTTAACCATAAAGATATACCGTTTCCTTTTACATAAATATTTTATTTTTTTTACTAAATTGGGAGCATTTTCTTTTGTATTTTTTAAACGAATGGCGATAAGTGATTTTTTAATGCTTTAATAGTGTTGGTATATTTATATTTTAAAAAATATATATTTTTTTTTTTATATTTTTTATAAATGAGAGGAAGCGTGGCGCAAGTGGTTTAGTGTTTGGGCTGCTGCGCTAGCGAGGTGGATTCGAAGTGGTTCGAATCCCCGCGCCGACCATCGAAAATTTCACGCTCCTCTTCTCTTCGCAAGGCTGAGCACCTGGCAAGAGTAAAACTGCTCGAAAATTTCCCTAGAAATTGTCGTGGTTCGCAACCCACGTAAAACTGTAGGTGCCTTGAATCTTTGAAACACTACAACATTCACAACAAAGTTTCAAGCGGGGAAAACGCCTAAACCTGATACAGGTATAAAAAGGCGCCAACAACAAAAATATAAATAAATAAAAATTTGTAAAAATTTTTCATAAAAATAAAAAGTACTCTTAAAAACTTATAATATCCTGTTATTATTAGTGTAGAGCTCCGTACGGGCGACGAATAGGTAGAATCCCGTGGAAGCTGTATATAAAAATTTTGTTTGTAGCGTCCACCAGCAAAGCAATAGGAAGTTGATGCTCTGCAAAGCGCATGCTCGAATGTCCATCATCCTTTTGTTTTCACGATTCAAATCTTTTCGTCGTGGAAGCTATGCTGTGCTCCGCTTCTATTGGGAATATGCATATACGCGTTGATACACAGTGTAAGTCAAAGAAAGGTTGACTGAGGCTACGCAGAGAAAATGCGCTACGCCCCCTATAGTTTTTTTTGCAGAAGCTCATAGGTAAACAAACTGACTTTTACTCCAGGAAGTTTCATTACTGCCGTGTTGGTCGTTTTTTTGTAATCGCCCTTTTCCCGTTGTCATATTTTTAACCCCGTTCTAATTCATAAAATAGAACAACGTGCTGCCATCAAGTTTTGTTAAAAACTCCGTAAAATCACCACAAAAATCTTTGATATGATTAAAAAAGCCTAACAAAACGAACCCCTAAGTTGGAATAGTGTTTTCAAATCGTTTGGAAAGTACAGAGATAGACGAGAATACATTGAAGATCTTCCGCAACCAGGTGTCGCCAAAACCTATCAAAGTGGAGAAAGCACTCAAAAAGTGGCCGCTATCTTGAAGAATGATAAGTGTGTCTCTCGAAAAATGCTAGAGAAAATGATATCCTTGGCTCAACCCTCCACTGTATTCTGACTGTAGATCTAGGCAAAAGAAATATTTGCGCACGCTTTGTTTCTCCCTTTCTCGCAGGAGACCAGAAAGTGGCAAAACCTCTTCATTGTTTGAACATGAAATCGGCGGTGAATGATGATCCGAACTTTTTGAAAGATGTAACGGCTGACACGACGTGGTGCTTTCAATATAAGCCTGGAACCAAGCGTCACAGCTCTGAATGGGTGGACCCAGTCGAATCCACAACCAAAATATTGCATTACCAGAACGGAATCAAATTAATTCTTACTGTTTTCTTCAATTCTAAGGGAATTATTCATCAAAAGTTCAGACCTCAATGGCAAACAATCACAGAAGTGTACAATCTTTTCAATTTTTTCAAGTGTACAACTTTTCAATAATAAATTCTAATCTTAATATAAGTGTTTCAATTCTACGATCAGCTGTCTTGTTTCATTTTACCCATTAATTGTTTCAACAAATCAATTGATTTCCTGCTTATTAATATACGGCTAGACCAGTGGTCGGCAACCTTGTAATTCAAAGAGCCAAATATAGACAATACACAATTAAAATTTATTCAAAGAGCCATAATTACAACTATAAATATATCCCTTTGACCCCCAAGCTTTTTTTCACCAAATTTCGATGATGGAATTGTGCTTTCTCAGAATTTTTTCAAATTAACCCACAGTGTGGAAGAGCCGCATCCGAGGAGTTAAAGAGTCACATGTAGCTCGCGAGCCGCAGGTTGCAGACCTCTGGGCTAGACCTATCTAAAGTGTTTTGATGCTATGATGCAATTGTGTCAACTATTCGTGATTCAATTAAGCAGTGTATATTGGAATCATGTTTTTTTCCATTATACTAATGGTGCACAAGCAAACCACGGTGGGTGATCCTGCAATTGGCAATGGATTCTTGAACAATTTTTATTTCAAAATATGCTATATAATAAGGTATTTATTACACATTTTCTAATTGACGTTTACGTTACCATAACTTAAAAATATGATACATAAGGCCAATTGACTTGGATTATGTTTTTGTTCGGATTAGGATCATTTACAAGTTTATAAGTTCCAGTACTTATACGTCTGACACCCGGTGTAGCGCGTTATTTACCAACAACTTATTTCGACCTAAAAGAATATGATACATTTTTTTACTACAATCTGCAAATCTATATTATCAACTACCTACTTAAAGATGTAGGGTTATTATTTTCAAAAGATATTTAAATATTAAATATTAAATCCTAATAGGTACGGTACACTCTATTAATCTACTCTAATATGTGTATACTTTATCACATTTAGAAAAATAAGCATAATAGAATTACGTACGCACATAACTAAGGGGGAAAAAGAAATATACATATATTTTTTAAACAAAACCTGCGTTTTGTATAAAAATATAACTAATTAATTCTTTTTAATAAGAGCATAAGCTTCCTTTTAGTATAAATATCATTTAAAAGCAATTCATTTTTAAAGAAGATATATCTATAAATTATTCATAAATCAGTTAATTAGAGTAAAGCAAAAACATGCAAAACAAGGCAGGTACCTACATATTTATTATACATTTTTCAGAAGTGGCAATTTTTATTTATATACATGCACACTTCGAGATAGAATGCTCATATCAGAGAAACCAATAACATCAACTGAATATAAGGATTAATTGGTTAGAGTATTCAATTTTAGGAAACGTAAAGATATATAATTGGTAAGAAAATCTTTTAATTAATAGTGAAGAAACAGCAGCGATGATGGAATTAATATACCCTGAAACAGTTCCAAAAACTTTTGAAGTAATATACCTACGAAGTTGTAAAACTTAATTAGGAATCTCAGTTTGAAATATTCAAATTTAAACTGTTTGGTGTTGGAAGACAGATTTTGCAATTTTAATTTGTAAACTTTCCCGATGTTGAACTTCCCGGCGCTTCAGTATTAATGAAGCATGATGTTTGTCGCTTCTCGCATTTTCGTTACCACTGTAGTCAACGTTTCGTCTAAATTAAGCAACTCACGTGAGATTAGGTCGAGTCTTTCAACTATCAGTTCGCCAAACAGTTGGAATTTTTAAGAAGCAAATTCCAGCATTAGCGAAGGAAGTGTAATTATTTAAAATCGCCTTATCGACAGAGCGCAATATTTTTGAAGACTAAATTAATAATAGCGAGAGATCTTAAATGAATTCAGGAAATTAAACGTCTTGAAATCTAAAGCATCAAGTTGTTTACCTTTATTTACATAATTTAGCATTAAAATAGGCTAAAATTCTTGGGCTATTGTACAATAAATCCACACCATTTAATTTAGGGAGAACAGTGCACGGTATTTTGCGCTTCATGCAAATTATTTTATATAAGCTCGTGTTTCAGGAACAGATAAATATAAATTATTATTTTCCGCATATTAATGATCGAGATAAAAGTAAGCGTTATTAATGGATTAATCAAGGAAAATACACTTCAGAATATAAAGCAGTTCGTGATTATATAATTTTCTGTAACTCGCCAAGATTTTGAATAAATAGAAATTATTTCTATGCAGGTTTGGGGCATCCGCAATTTTTCTTCATTGTAGAATTCCGTACGGGCGGAGAAGTTCAAAGTATGTTTAAAATCCTCGGTGGTGATTGTGGTTTCCGCGGGATGGGTCTCGAGGGGCCCGCACGGGCAGCGTCTTGAGCAAGAGACGATAACACTGCGTCGCTCTCGAGGGAATTTTGCCGTTAATCCACCGCTGACCACAGCAGGCTCCTTGAATCACCTATCCCACATAACAATCACGGCGGAGGACAATGCGGTCTCTTCAACTGATCGAGTTGGTTTGCATCATACTCCACTTGACAGTTAACCCCAATAAAGTCAATTCCGATCAAACAGAAAAGAAAATGAAAACCCGCCTAGAACTACGTCTTTCCTTTACGAAAAAGGTCATTATTCAAAAAGGGAAAATTTAATATTATGCAGTATTAACCTGTCAGGATACTTCTCGACGGATCAAAATGCCATTTTATCCCAATCAATTTGATATTGAAATTGAATAAAAGTGTTTTAAAGTTTTTAGTAAAGAAGCTTTTCTTTAACGATAAATTTTCATCCATTACTGAACAATACCTTTGAGAAATACTTTCACGAAGATTAATTGATCAAAAATATATTTTGTTTTTCTGTATTAGAAAGAAGTTCGAAATGAAGCTCTTTGTTTTTGTTATTCCTTGAGATGCGGAAACAAAAACAGCCCCGGGGTGTGATATCGGCGAATGTCGCAGCTACAGCGGATGTCCGAGTAGCGTCTCCAGAGGCGTTTTGCTATCGTTCTCATTGACTGGGATCGATCGTTGATAATATACTTTAACCAATTCTTTGCCACAGCCAACTAACTCAGATACATATTCTGATCCAATCGATATATTCATAAATCGCATTGCGAACCAATAACTTGCTTTCAGAAACTCTTTATGAGACAATTTCAATTTACTGTTTAATTTACGATACTCATAGTTTTTTTAACACTGAACAATTAAAAGTGACTGATTTATAGGAGTTTGGGTTATCTTTTAACTATTTTCGTATTTCTGAATCTTATATATGTGCGTTTTATTTTATTTATTTACATTAAATCCACGAATAACTATAATTATTTTCACTCAAAACCAATTTAAATTTTAGAAAAATTTGTTCAAGTACATATGTATACGTTGTTATGTATGTATGTAATATAAGTAACTCACTTTACAAAAAGAAGCAATATAAATTACTTCATGTAAAAGTAATTTCTAATTTAAAATATTCTAAAATATGTCAAAACAGTACACCACTCCTTATTTTAACAATTATTTTTTGAATATAACTCAGTCGATAAATTATACGTTTATTTTCCATTTTTTATTTTTAAGCAAATTGCCATTTATTTCTTTTATAATTATCTTCTAATGATTGGAAAATGAGATGTCTTGAATTTTTTGATACACCTACTTTTTTTACAATAAAATTGATATTTCTTGGTAAAATAAATATATTTATTTAACATGTATTACAAAAAACCGTTTAAAATAAAATAGATAATAATACGATATAAAATGCAATTAATTAGTTAATTTAGTTGAAATATTTTAAAACTTTGGATGTTCATGCAATCTGTGGCTGTCCACCTACGCCGAATGCTGATCATACTAATTATTATTCTTTTTCAATTAGCTTAACGTAGGAAATAAAGACTCTTCTTAAATATATTATTAAAAACTGAGCTATAAAAGTTCCACTTTTATCGTCATTCCAAATCACTTTTACAAAATATTTCAAAAACAAAACCTAATCATGTTTAACGCGGCCAAATAGGAGAATTATTCGAATATGGTGAACATACATCTGTTTTTACACGTAAACGTACGTTCAGTTTATCAACAAGTTCAAATAAGGGATATTAGAAAAATTATTAAACTACATTGCAAAAAAAAATACTTCTCATATCAAATGAAATTGAGTTAAATTAATTATTTTGTACATATGGATACGCTGAAACGAGAGTTACCAAATATATTATTTATAGTATGATTATTTAAAAATTTTAAAGATGTAGGCCTTATTACCCGCAAGTACCTTACTTTATGTATATGAACGAAATTGTTATTCAAAATAAAACTATTAATTGAGCCTAAAATATAAAAATTGGTCAAAATTATCTCGCGATCATCTACCCTAACTATAGCTATAATTCGTGATCTATTTTTTGTATTTGATAATGTTATCATACATATCAAAGAATCTAAATTAGACGTTTTTAGTTTTCAGGGAAGTTTGAAACGCTACACCTTCGGGTTGAAATCTGTGCGCCCATCTGCGCGGTTACGAAGCCATAATTAAATGTTTTGTTAAAGAAATCGGTTTACTAAAGTAATAAAATTTTATAGGTTTGAATAGAGCTGAAAATAATTCAGAAACAACTTCGGAAATTTTCTTTGTATCATAACAAAATGTTTAGTTTGCATGTATATTATTACAAGTCTCGGAACTTATCATGATACCTGAAAACTGAATGCGCTGTAAACTTGCGGTGAAAAAGTGGGGAGAGTTTATTTTGAATAGACCTGCCGTAATGTTTGTATCAGTACAGTCCGTGAGAAAGTATCTTTTCGTTGTGTTCCACGTGGTTTTCTATTTGTAGTTTGTTTTAGTTTTGTTGTAGTTTTATTCTTTGTTATATTGTTCTTTGTTATTATTTTGTTTTATTGTTTTTATTTGGATTGATAATCGTTTTTAAAAGTATAGTTAAAAGTAAAGTTCTGGGAGAACAAGCTAGAGAAATTATTAGTTCTGTTTTAAAGTTTATTCAGCAAGATGCGAATTCGCGAACATCCATGTTTAAAACTTGTGCTTCTCTGATTGTACTTTTTCGGAACGAAGGGCATACTGTTTCAGTCGCATATCGGAAATCTCATGTTATTGTTTGCGCATTTCAGGTATCAAGATAAGTTCCAGAGACTTGTATTCAGGTAATAGTTTTCTGATTTGTGTTCAAGACTACGCGTTGAATGCAGTAGGCAGAAAGGTTCCAACGAAGGGGGAGGAATTTTTGGTACAAGAATATCCATTTTTTTGAGTTGATTACATTCAAACATAAGTTTTTCAACTCATTTTAATAAAAAAAAACGAACAGACAAAATTATCCGAATTAACACTTCTAAAATACGAATTAATTATGTTGCACTTACATATAAATATGTTTTTGTGTATTTATAACAAGTACGTAATAACAATTCTTGTTCCTCTGAACGATCACTAACGTAACGCCAATATGATGCTCAGAGAGAACAGATTAAAATAATAATAATAAACAATAAAAAAATAGATGAGAGTTACTTACGGCTAAGGGCGAGTCTGGCGTTCACTAGCAACTACATGGCCAATATGACTCTACCAGACTGCCTCGATGCAAAGCAATTAACGCTATTTATACAATAACTTAATGATTAGAAATTACATTCTTTCTTATTTACCTATAAACATTAATGGCATTTTCTAATGACATAATTATAAATTATTGATATTGTATTATAGAACGCACATAAAAATAATAGATCAATTCATTGGTAAGATGGTAACTTACGTAATTTATTTTTATAAAGTCTGTACTTATATACCTAAGTTTACCAGGCTCTTTGTACATGTTTTCGTAATATGTTATTAATAATCTGTTTTACTATTTATGAACTTAATAGTAGCTTATAATAGCAATTTTCATATTAATTATAATGATATTTTGAAAAAATACGTTCTGTACATATTTTTTTTATGAACAACAGTATTGCACCTATAATCATACAATATAATAGATACCTAACTATTAATGTACCTATCTCAACATCTAAAATCACAAATAGCGGAAGCCATTTAAAAATTTAAATATTCTATAAAAGTAGTTAAGGAAAAAATGCCATAGTATAAAGCCCGTTCTTACGAGACAATTTCTGAACAACAGCTTGTGGGGCGAACCCTCAGGGAACTGTGAACTATTTGATTTACTTTATTGAAAAACGTGGAAAGAGGCTTAGTTTGCATTTTTACCAAAAACTATACATTTCTAATCTCGAAATATCGTTACGCTTCGCTTGGCATCGCGCTTAGGCTGCTTCTCCTACAATCAGTTAGAAATTAATAAGATTTTATTAGTGTTACAGCTACAAAATATTGTGTTTAGTATAAATTAAATCCAACGGGAATGTCAAAGCAAGACAGACTTATACTAATATATAAAGGCGTAAGTGATTTTTATGAAGAATGTAATCTGAAAATCTACTGGGTCAATTTTGATCAAATTATTTTAGATATGTTTTTAATAATGTTGCAAGAAACATAGGCTTAGTTTTATTTTACTTGCATCGGGAAGTTTGATGATTTATATAGAAAAAAATATGCAGTCAATGTGCAAACCAGTTCGAGACAACTGGTGATTCACCATCGTTATAAGCCGGACAACGCTGAAGGCCAAAGATAGTTTCTAATAATACTGTATTTGCAAACGTTATGAAAAAATATTATGCAAGACTTTCTAAGAGTATTAAAATTTGTGGAACTATTATAGGTCAAGATTATTATTATTCTTGGGGTTTTGGTACATAGCCCACAGCACCTGTGTCCTGTTAGTAGTCCCACAAGTTGACGTAAGTTCCTCCTGCCTAATTGCAGGATTTGAGTAGTATATTTCCTGTCTGGTTTTGCAATGAATAATTTCGATTGTCTCAGTCCAGGCACTGATTTCCAGTGTAAGTGGTGTGTATCTCTGAGTAGGTCCTTAATGTAACTTCTCGCGCTGGCATATGAAATGCCGCAGGAGGGTTCCGGACCTATCATGACGAGTTTAGCTCCTCTTCTAGCTAGTGAGTCTGCTTTCTCCTTACCCGCTATACCTTGATGTCCTGGCACCCACTCCAAGGTTACCCTGTTGTGTACAGGCAGTTCATTCAAGGTGTTTAAGCATCCTAAGGTTGTTCCGGATTGTATTTCTACTGACATCAGGGCTTTGAGTGTCGACTGGCTATCAGTTCTAATGAGGATTTTTTTTATCCTTGTATTTCCTTTCCACCATGTTACGAGCACATGTGGAAATAGCAATCATCTCTGATTGGAAAACGGTTGCGAATTGGCCCAGGTTCATGATAATTTCATCCTCTGTGCGTTCTTCGCATGCTCCCGCTCCCGTAAGATTTCCCATTTTGGAGCCGTCTGTATACCACACCGCTCCAAAACGGTTTGTCTCTATATCACTTCTCTCTTTATCTGAAATTTTTACTCTGAGGAGTTTGTTGAAGTGATATTCCTTTCGAATTTTATCGGACCACATTTGTAATGTGTTTTTCTTTTGTTTTTGAGAAGATTTCTGTGTGAAATCCCTTTCTCCAGGTTACTTCTCCGTTTCCGTTTAGTCTGAGCCTATAGGCCGCCATCACGGCCTCATGCTCCACCACTAATTGAAGTGGTGGAAGGTCAAGTAGCGTTTTTAGGGCTGCAGAAGGGGTTGTTGACATAGCGCACGTTATGCCTAGGCACGCAAGTCTTTGCAATTTGCCCAGTTTGGCTCTTCCTACCGTTTTGTCAAGATTAAGTATCAAGTTTAATTGCGGAGATTCTTTTCCCTCTCCCTTCACGATGTTTTTTTTAAACTTTTAAGCTTAAAAATGAATATTATCATAAAATCATCCGGGAGTTTTATAGTTGAAAATAGAACCATTACTAGGTGTACCAGTTAAAAATGTCGATTACTTTGAACAGATAGAATTACCCATATATTGTTGTACTGTTGAGTGGCGTGGCGCAAAGGTTGAGTGTGTGGACTGATGCACTAAGATACCTGGGTTTAATCCCACGCTAAAACCATCGTATAATTATACGCCTCTCTCTCCTTGCAAATCAGTGGGCAACCAGCAAGGGTAAAACTGCCCCAGAAAAATTTCTCCAATTACACCCCTTGTGTTCTTGTAATACACTATGATATACACAACAAAAGGCACAAGCGGGAAAATAGCTTACGCCCAGATTCGGGCACGGCATTTTAAGAAATTGTGCTGTTAAAAGGCTTCATAACCACACATATTACTTTTTCTAAAAGTGTTAAAGTTAGAGGTATATTTGAGCTTATCTTTTACTTTAACAAGCTTAAGAGGAACATTTTCCCACTCAAAAAAACCTGTAAACGGTGGTCTAAACGTATTGAAGTAACACTTCTGCAAGAAAACAATGCTTTGCGTTTGGTGGGATCAGAAGGAGATTGTATACTATGAAATGTTAACCACTGGCTAAACGGTTTATGGTAAACGGTATTGACAATAGATTATTAATTTTAACGGCGCTTTGATGGAAAAATATCCGAAATAGGCCAGAATGCATATAAAAGTGATTTGGCTACCTGACTATGTTTTAGCACACAAAACAAAAATTGTTCAGGACAAATTAAAATCGCTTAACTGTGATGTCTTATCTCACCCGCCACATTTACCAGACCTTGCCCCCGATTATCACTTGTTCTAATTGATAGGCCATGGATTAACTAAGGAACACTTTGCAAATTTTGAAGAAGTGAAAAATTGGGACGATTCGTAGTTTGCTCCAAAAGGCTAAAAAAATTTTGGACGGCCTCTATAAATTGCCTGAAAGAAGGAATAAATACAGAACTACACGGAGAAAAAAATATCCTTATAAGAACTATCCGTGTCGCTATTATAGCTATACGTAGTATATCTTTCACAAGGATACACCGTATAGCTAATTTAGCTATCCAGAGTTTCCTTATTGCGGATATTCAAAGTGACATTTCGTCAGAACAACGATTCGATTGGCTAATTTAGCAATAGGGCGTATCCCTGTGAAAAATAACTATACTACGGATAGCTATAATAGGGATACGGATAGTTATTATAAGGATACCATTAATAGGTGCCTTTGAGGTTACGTTAGATAGTTGTTATAACGATATTTTTTTCTCCGTGTAGCTATTAGAAATATTTGCAATAAATCATTTTTAATACTTCTTTTCAAATAAACGTGTTTTCTTTGGTAAACAGAATCAGTTTTGATCTCAGACTCTTGTTCTGCATTCTGCACTTTTGCAAAACTAAGACTCATTTTATGCCCGTGATGGTAAGATCAATGTCAATGTTGGGGGGCTTGATCAAAACCAAAATCGATTGTTTTTGATTGTTAAATATCCTTTATGTTTTTTGATTTCTTTTCTTGTCCACAACTCCTCACAAGCATATTAACGATGTACCCTAAATTATAGTAAAACAAATCATACAAAAACACATTGATATCTAATAATAATTATCATTTGTTCAAAAACATATTCATAAAAATATTTGTTAAAAAAAACGAGAGTTGTTTTGAAACGAATTTAATCTTGATATTTTCTATCAAATTGAAAATGATTATTTTAACCTAATAAAAAACTTTGGACAAAAAATCTAACATTGAAACATCTATAAATATTATCTTGTTTTCATATAGTATTTTTAAAATACCTACTCAATAGTTTTAGCAAAAAAAATAGTGCTAGATACTCTTCAATAATACTGTGGCGTGTTACCACTTTTTATTTTGGATTTATTTACAAAAGGGAGTAGAAATTATTTACACGGGGAGATCGTCGGAGATGTTGCGTCGTGGTGGCGTAGCTGTGGGCGCGGTGAGTCGGCTGGTGCAGCTATCGTCGACGGAGACCTGGTGTCGGAGGCGAAGGATCTGTAGTTGATGTCGAATGGCGGAGCAAAAGATGTGCGGCGGCTCGTCGAGCTAAGATGACTGATGACTGATGATTTCGGGACAGAAAACGGGATATTTATACAAAAGTGATTGTAAATAGGATAAAAGGATGTGCATGCTTGGATGGTTGAGTTTGCAGCCTAACGGTATTACCCACAGTAGGTGGTGACCGCCAAACTGCGTTCCCAGGAGAGAAAGAATGAAAAGGGATTAAAGCACTTAGAAGGGAATTGGTTTTGGAGTTAAGGTATAATTATAGGATTTCGGAACGGCATGGGGTTAATAAGGAAAGGATCACCAGCAAGAGAGTATTGTTGGGCCAACGCTGTGTAGCGTTGGTTCCCACAGTACCCCTGCTAGTGATGGAGTCACGGGAAGCCAACTTGAAGACGCTCTGGAAACCGGACGCGTCGTCCAGATCTCGTGCGCTGTATCCGTCCTCCGGAGTTGGTCCTTGTGCTAGAGTTGTCGTAGGTGTCCTTGTGTCCACCACCGGTTCGTCTGCTGTGATGTAGGCTGGTTTCAATCTATCGATGGTGACATTTACGTCACGTCCGTTAACGTGGACCGTAAATGTCTTGTCCGATCGGCTGATAACCTCGAATGGTCCGTCGTAGGGCTGGTGTAGAGGTGGTTTGTAACCATCGCGACGTATGAAAACTTGGCCTGTTGTTGCGAGGTCTTTGAACACGAATGTTCGTTTGTTTCCGTGCCGCGGGCTGTTACGGGTCCTACGTCTCTCTGCTGTTGACGGAGGTCCTTAATGAATGTGGATTCTTCTTTCTGGTCGCTGTCGGAAGGCTGTTGCTCGAGGAATTCCCCGGGAAGTCGAAGAGGCTGCCCATACAGCATCTCGGCTGCGGTGCCTTTCAGGTCTTCTTTCCAGGCCGAGCGAATTCCTAAGAGAACTGTTGGTAGTGCTTCCGTCCAACGGTCGTCTTGGTGGCACATAACAGCTGCCTTGAGCTGTCTATGAAACCGTTCGACTAAGCCGTTGGCTGCTGGATGGTATGCTGTCGTTCTGATGTGTTTGGTTCCAAGTATTTGGTTTAGTTGTTTGAATAGGTAGGACTCGAATTGGCGTCCTTGGTCTGTTGTTATTCGCCGCGGAGCTCCAAAACGCGCTACCCAAGTGTGGTAAAACGCGCGAGCTACCGTGGCTGCCTCTTGGTCGGCAATTGGAGTTGCTTCTGGCCACCGGGTGTACCTGTCCACCATCGTAAGGCAGTATCTGTATCCTTCAGATAACGGCATGACGATGATGTCAAGATGCACGTGTTCAAACCTAGCTGTTGGTGGTTTGAAGGTGCCTGGTGGTGACGAGACGTGCCGCGTGATTTTAGAGCGTTGGCACGGTATGCAGCTTCGTGTCCATTCTCTGCAGTCTGTTTTCATGGAGGGCCAGACGTATCGTTCTGTAACCAGCTTCGTGGTTGCCTTAGCTCCGGGATGGGAGAGCTGGTGCAAGCTATCGAACGCTCGCTTGCGAAACTCGGTGGTTACAAACGGTCTAGCTGTTTTGGTCGCCACATCGCAAAAGAGTGACGTGCTGCTCCCTGGAATGGGTATCAGCTTGAGTTGGAGTCCAGAATTAGAATTGTTGAGGAACTCGTGCAGAACTTTGTCGTTCTTTTGTGCTGCAGCTAGGGCTTCGAAGTCGAGTGGGTCGTTTACTGCTTCGATGCGGGATAATGCGTCGGCCACCACGTTGTGTTCGCCTGAGACAAACCGTATGTCGGTTGTGTACTGGCTGATGAAGTCGAGATGTCGAGCTTGACGTGGTGAACACGACTGTGGCTTCTTTCGGAAAGCGTAGGTTATTGGTTTATGATCCGTGTAAACCGAAAAGTTACGGGCTTCAACCATGTGCCTAAAATGTTTTATTGCCAGATAGATGGCTAATAGTTCGCGGTCGTATGCTGCGTATTTGGTCTCTGCTGGGTTCAATTTTTCGAAAAGAAATCGAGGGGTTGCCAATTGTTGTCTACCAATTGTTGCAGGGACGCTCCTACTGCAAAGTCGGAAGCATCGCTAAAGATGGCTAGCGGTACGTTTGGCTCCGGGTGTGCGAGTAGGGTCGCATTTGCCAGGCATTCTCGAGTTTGTTCGAAAGCGCGTTCTGCTTCAGGTGTCCATTTTACTGGTGTTTTTCCTTTTACGTTCCCCTGCAGAAGGTCGTTGAGGGTGCTTGGACTGAAGCCGCCTTGGGTATGAATCTCCGGAAGAAATTCACCATACCCAAGAACTGTCGCAGTTTCTTTACGGTGTCGGGCCGTGGGAATGCTTGAATTGCCTCGACTTTCTCTGGTAGCGGTCTCGTGCCTTCGGTAGATACTAGGTATCCCAAGAATTTTACATTTTGTTGGCCAAATGTGCATTTTCCTGGATTGACAACAACGCCGTACGACTTCAGACGCTCGAAAATGATCTGCAGGTGCTGAAGATGTTCTTCAACAGAGGCTGAAGCTACGAGTATGTCATCAATATAGGCAAAACAAAACTCCAGACCTTGGAGCACTTCGTCTATGAAGCGCTGAAAAGTCTGAGCTGCGTTTCGTAGTCCGAACGTCATGTAGTTGAATTCGAAGAGTCCAAAAGGTGTTGTTATGGCTGTCTTTGGAATATCTTCCTCGGCTACGGGAATCTGGTGAAACGCTCGTACTAAGTCGATTGTTGAAAAGACTTTGCATCCGTGCAAGGCTTGGGAAAAATCCTGGATGTGCCTAACCGGGTATTGATCTGGACACGTGCGGGCGTTAAGTGCGCGGTAATCACCGCATGGCCTCCACTCGCTGTCCTTTTTAGGGACCATGTGTAATGGCGTAGACCATGGGCTCTGCGATGGGCGGATGATGCCTTGCTGCATCATCTCTGCGAACACCTTTTTGGCGTCCTTTAGACGTTCCGGCGCAAGTCGTCGAGGTTTTGCGCCACCGGTGGTCCAGGAGTGGTAACTATGTGGTGTTTGGTAGCGTGTTTCGTGCTCCCTTGGTTTCCACTGGGCTGTGTTACCTCCGGGTATTGTCGAAGTAACATGTGGTACGGTGAGGTCCCCGACAGCGCTCGAATGTGCAACCACTCGGCGTTGCATTCTGCCACCTGACCTGTTGCCGTCAGGCTTGTGACGCCGTCGACGAGGCGTTGGTTGCGGATGTCAACCAACAAACCGAAGTTTGCTAGCAGATCCGCGCCAATTATGGGCTTTGAGACGTCCGCCACCACGAATCGCCACGTGAATTCGCGTCGCAGGCCCAGGTTGAGGTGGAGGGTTTCGAAACCGTATGTCGCGATGCTGGTTCCGTTCGCCGCGTAAAGTTCATATGGAACTTTATCGCGACGCCCCGTACGTGCTTGACTGGGATGACGCATAGGTCCGCTCCGGTGTCCACAAGGAATTTGATTTTGTGGCTTTGTCCGTAACGAAGAGGCGACGTGTTTGGGTGCTGGATTCGTCTGCCGCCATTAACGATCCGCTTTCTCGTTTCCCGCGTGCGTGCACGGGGTTGTGCATCTACGGGCTTCTTTGCCGAATCTTCGATGGTACCAGCACACGCCTTTTCGTCGTTGGATTTGGTTCTCGAAGAGCTGCGGAGTGTCCCCGTGAGCGTGACCGGTTGAATGGTCGTCGGTGCTCCTGGTGACTGGTTGCTGCGGCAATTTCGGCTCTCAACGCCGTTGTCACCCCGGCTATTTGCGTGGTGAACAACGTCGTTAGCCTCGCTACTGCCTCTTCCAAAGGGTCCTTCTGCACCTCGGCGATTCTGGTGTGGGTCGTAGTTTCGGAGATGGCGTCCGCTAGATTTGCTAGGTCGTCGAGTTCGGTTTTCTTCTGCGTCGCGAGGATAGCTTGGCTTGATGCTGGGAGTCGTCCGAGCCAGAGGGGTCGCAATACGTCGTCGGGCACTATTGTGCCGGCTAATGTTCGCAGGTGTCTCAGAAATTGTGACGGTTTGCGATCGCCCATACACTCGTGTTCGAGTAGCCTACGAAGCTTGTTTTCCTGCGACTCGCTGAGTCGCCTTATGAGCTCTCCTTTTAGTTTCTGATATTTTTGCGTCGCGGGAGGATTTGTAAGGATGTCCCTCACTTCTGCAGCATATCGTTGGTCCAGGTGTCCGGCGATGTAGTTGAACTTGGTATCCTCTTGGACGATTCCGGCGAGTATGAATTGGTTCTCTATTTGTGCAAACCACGTCTCTGGGTCGTCGGCCCAGAAGGGTGGTATCCGCATGGAGATTCTGTCGAGAGCGGGAAAACCTGGAAGCAACGATGGCGTTCCGGATGTTTCTTGCGGCGTTGTCATGTTGCGTCGTCCCGTGATCACGTCGGGCTTCCTGATCACGTCGGCCTTTGATCACGTCGGGCTTCCTTTGATCACGTCGGGCTTCCTTTTGATCACGTCGGGCTTCCTTTTGATCACGTCGGGTCACCAATTTGTGGCGTGTTACCACTTTTTATTTTGGATTTATTTACAAAAAGGGGGTAGAAATTATTTACACGGGGAGATCGTCGGAGATGTTGCGTCGTGGTGGCGTAGCTGTGGGCGCGGTGAGTCGGCTGGTGCAGCTATCGTCGACGGAGACCTGGTGTCGGAGGCGAAGGATCTGTAGTTGATGTCGAATGGCGGAGCAAAAGATGTGCGGCGGTTCGTCGAGCTAAGATGACTGATGACTGATGATTTCGGTCTCATGCTCATGCTCTTGCTCAATGACGAGTCGGGCTTGGCCCTTGACTCCGTAATCTCAGGGGAGGGGTCGCGTGAATGCCCGTTACGAAAGAGCGCCCCGAGGCGCCTCGCGTTTCGCGATAGCGAAGGGGAAAACCCGGACGATCCGGTAAAACCCTCCGCTACCGACCAGCGGCCGAAAGAAAGAAGAAGAGGAAGAAGGAAGAGAAAGATAACACTGTCACCAACACTGCACTGGCACACTGATTGCACGCACTTGACACATCGCGGTGTTGACACTTGTGAACCCCGGGCCGGTGCCCGGCGATTCGGCCCTTCTGGGCCTTTCCGCATTCTGCGGTTAGTTGAGAAGCGCCATCTTCGGGCGCTTGTACCGACTATGGTCCCGTTCATCATAATCCACGGCACTTCTGATGAGCGGGTTTTCATGATCTTCTGCTTTGGCGAAGGCCTTCGTCGCAGCAATTTTCATGTGGTCCTCCAGGCTGGGCATGTCTGCCTCTTCTTGAAGCTGTCGTATTCTGGTGTACCTGGGGGCGCCCAGGGCCAGCCTCAGGTACTTATTTTGAATCCTCTCTAACTTTAACCGATGCGTCTTCGCCGCGTGTCCCCAAGCGGGCGAAGCGTAGGTTAATGTTGGTCTCACGATCAGCTTATAAATGAGCAGCTTGTTGTCCGTTGATAGTGGGCTACGCCGACATAACAACGGACGAAGCTGCGTCATTGCCGATCGCCTTGTTCCGCACACTTTCTGTGTGCGTGTTGAAAGTCAGCTTTCGGTCGAGGATGACCCCCAGGTATTTGGCTTCGTCCTTCCATGGGATTGGGGTATCGAACATGGAGACTTGGCCATCTGGTCGGGTCGTCCTCCCGTTTCGGTCCGGTCTTCTGGAGAACAACACTGCTGCGCTCTTCGACGCATTAACATTGATCCTCCATTTCCGGAACCATTCCTCCATTTCGTCGACAGCTTCCTGGAGTATTCTCGTGGCGTGTGCGGGGCTTCCGTGCCGCACTGCGATGGCGGTGTCGTCGGCGTAGAGGGCGACCGTGGCTGCTGCCCTGTTCTCTAGCCTTGAGCATCCGCTGTGAATATGGTGTACAGGAACGGCGAAAGAATCGATCCCTGCGGGACGCCCGCAGTGATCCTCCTCCTCGACGACCTGGTGGCACCGATCTTCACCTGGATGTACCTATTGGTCAGGTACGATGCGACTAGCTTTACTAGTCCCGTAGTAAATCCGGCTTCAAGGAGCTTGTGGAGCAGCCCTTGTGCCAGACTTTGTCGAAGGCCTTCTCGACGTCCAAGAATACGGCCGCG
This sequence comes from Sinopyrophorus schimmeli, assembly GCA_036325965.1. Lineage (NCBI taxonomy): Eukaryota > Metazoa > Arthropoda > Insecta > Coleoptera > Elateridae > Sinopyrophorus > Sinopyrophorus schimmeli. The sequence continues at coordinate 6,726,600 of JARFIZ010000001.1, forward strand.
GTGTGTTTCCGCCAGTTGAATCCAATGGTGATGGACTCCACCACGCGGAGCACCTGGTCCGTTGTCGAGTGCTTCTCCCGGAAACCAAACTGCTCGTTGGGTATTACCTTCAGTCGGCGCTCCAGGTCCTTCAGCCTCCGCAGGATCACCCTTTCAGCCACCTTCCCAAGCCGGGAGGAGGCTGATCGGGCGGTAGTTCTGCGGAAACTTTGGGCTGGCTCCGGCCTTTGGCAAAACTACGACGTCGGCTATCTTCCATCTGTCCGGGAAATAGCGGTGACGCAGAATCCCATTGATGATGGCGACGACATGCATGACCGCGCGATCAGGCAAGCGCCTGATCATCGCGTTCGAGATGTCGTCGTATCCCGGTGCTTTCCGGTTCTTGAGTCCCTTGATTATCTTCCGGACCTCCGCTGGCGTAGTCGGCTCGATAATCTCGGCGTCCTCGGTCTCCCGCAGTCGATTTCTGACTCCGCGGTGGATTCGCTCGATGTGGTCCAGATCCGCGTGCGTGTAGTTAGGACTACACTGCGATTCTAGGCTATCGGCGAATGCCTCCACTTTGTCCCGTTCCGCGTAGACTATTCCCCTTCTTCCATGGATGGGTGGCATTTGGGATCTCCGTTCTTGAGGATCTTCGTCATTCTCCACAATGACCCGTCTACGGTGGCAAGCTGTTCCAACCGTTGATTCCATTTGTCCGAGCGATATTCTGCAAGACGGCGGCGCACCACCCCGATAAGTCGATTGGACTCCGTCCGGTCGACCGGGTCCAGGGAGCGACGATACCGCTTCCTCGCCCGGTTTCGATCTCGGATGAGGTCCCGGAGTTCTCGGGGCAGCACGTCGATCCGCCGCCGCAGTGGAATCGTCCTTGTCGCTGTTTCCTTTGCATCAAGGAAACACCAGTGAGGTGGTCGATGGCGCAATCGACGTCCCCGGGTGTCTCGATGATGTGTATCCTGCCCACGTTGGCCGCCATTTGCTCTTGGAAGAGGTCATAGTCGACTTTGGTGATGGTCTCCTGAACTTCCTCGAAGTCGTCCATCCCCAGGTGTAGAAACACCGGTAGGTGGTCCGAATCGAGATCGTCCATGACCTCGATGTCCACTGTTAGTGGGAGATCTTTAATAATGGCGATGTCCAGGACGTCGGGTTCGTGCGATCCACTGAAGTGGGTCGGTTCCGTCGGTCCCAACACATCGACGCCGCGTTGGGTGGCGTAACTGCACAGAGCGCGTCCCCTTGCGTTGTTCACTCTGGAGTTCCATGATCGGTGCTTGGCGTTGAGGTCTCCGGCCACGATTGTTGGTCCTTCTCCCCCAAGAAGTTCCTCGAGGTCGGTTTCCATCAACTGCCTGTTGGGAGGGTTGTAGGCGGCGTACATCTTGACCATTCCAGCGGTCACGGTCTGCACGGCGATGCCCGTCGCCTCCATGTTTGTCAGCTGCGGCGCTGCAATTTCTTGATGCCGCAGGCTCCTTTTCACGTAGATGGCCGTTCCTCCACCCGGTCCATCTGGTCGGTCGGTGCGGTAAAGGCTGTAGTTTCTCAGCTTCGGGTTGTCAGCAGGACGGAGGTGAGACTCGCTTACGAGTATCACGTCCACTCTGTGGTCCTCAGCGAACATTTCCAGCCCGTTCCTCTTGTTCCGTAGCCCGTTGGCGTTCCAGGCTACGACCTTCAGTGGGCGCGCGTTGGGCTCACAGTCCATCGCGTGAGTTGAACAAATCCGTCAGACTTTTCACTTGCGCCTGGAAAAGCCTGAGCTGCTCGGTAGTCGGGTTGGTAGCCGCAAACGTGGACCACATCTCCCCCATGGTCCTGGCAAAAGCTCCCGCTTCCGTGGCCGCGCCCTTGGGCTTGGCTTTGGGACGGTCTGCTGTTGGGGGGCCCCGGGTTCGCTGCGACGCCACGCCCGCTGCCTTCGCGTAGGTTGCACCTACGGTTTGCGCCTTCTTCTTCGGCGAGCCCTGATGATTTCGGGACAGAAAACGGGATATTTATACAAAAGTGATTGTAAATAGGATAAAAGGATGTGCATGCTTGGATGGTTGAGTTTGCAGCCTAACGGTATTACCCACAGTAGGTGGTGACCGCCAAACTGCGTTCCCAGGAGAGAAAGAATGAAAAAGGGATTAAAGCACTTAGAAGGGAATTGGTTTTTGGAGTTAAGGTATAATTATAGGATTTCGGAACGGCATGGGGTTAATAAGGAAAGGATCACCAGCAAGAGAGTATTGTTGGGCCAACGCTGTGTAGCGTTGGTTCCCACAATACAATTACGTACAAAACATCACAGTAATGCATCGAACATTTCAGTGCTACAAATTCCATAAAACATAAAGCATATTTATAATTTGTTGAATAAACAAAATTAATTCAACTTTCATAATTAAAAGTTAAAATAAATTAGACGCATTAAAAATTAAATAACTTTCAATTAAGGGTAGACCATAAAAAATTTCGGAATCCGAAACATTTTTAATTTAAGGAAATCGAAGTTGTTTTTCTTCTGTTATACGACGTCTATTAATTTACCGTATAATGTAAAGACCTAGTAGCCCGGAGGTAGGTGCGACGCTTTTCGTTTCTACGCAGAACAAATCAAACAAACTTTCATTGTATTGAGTTTCGGGAAACTTTGTCCGTGTAGTGAGGACATTAATTAACAGTGATCAATAGATGTACCCAGCTTTATCATGTGTTCTTAGTTTCCTAGTGAAGTTAGGTACCTAACTAAAGTGTAACATTCATATGTCGCTAGCTATGGAAATAATAAGCAAATCTGCTTTAAAATACGTGCATACTTATATACTTTGGTTTATTTTTTAAATGCGTATAAAGTTTAAATTATCTTTAATTTTAAGCATATGCAAGAAGCCAATAGCTAGAAATAAACACAGCAAGTTGGTTCAAAAACGCCAAATATAATTTATAATTTATTTCAGTTTTACTTTTATTATTTTTCTGGTTTTTGTGGTGTTTTTATTTTTCACCTTGTCCAATTTCTGCTTTGTTATATCGGAACATGGTACAACAAATAATTTTATTTTGTAGGAACTATAGGATAAAACCATCCGTGTAAGATTTTTTTTATTCACTTCCGACTTCAAAAAATGTTTTGTTCATTTATTAATTTAATCATAAATTCTTCAATTTATTTCAGTTTTAAATTGGGATATGCTGCATATAAACAACGATATTATTTTCAATTCAGTCAATTAAAACAGGAGAATCAATACATGACTTGAATGCAATTGAAATTCAGTAATAACTGATGTAAATATCTATTAAATAAGTACAGCTGGGTTAATTAATTTTTAATCCAGCGACTATACAGCTATTCAAAGAAGAATTAATAAAACACAGTTTGATTTAAATTTGTTTGTTAGATTTACAAAATGTAAAGCTATAAACAAAAAAGTCAGTAGTTCTCGATTGATAAATATTAAGTCTGACGAGAATGTTTAATATTATTCATATAATCGGCTTGGGATTCTACTTTATTAAATTTGGCAAATTGTAATTCTTTTTTAATTAGAACGCTAAAGCTCTTGTAGGGTAGCGAAACTAAATAATAATTTGTATAAAATACGATTTTAACTTAAGAAGTAAATTAATACTGTAAAATAAAAAGGTAATTAAAATAAAGATAATGAATTCAGATTTATCTTTTATACAGAGTAACTCAAAGGTTTGGGACAGATGTGCATTTGTCCGCGATTATTTTTTTATGTAAATAATCAGGCAGAAGTCTGCAGGCGTAGAAGGGACCGTTGGGTGTATTTTTAAATAAATTCAAATAAAACTCTTGGGGTTTATTGCACTTTCGGTTGACAGATATAGTACTTTGATTAAATTTTTATTATTAATAATCGTGCTAACATAATCGGTCTTAGAACAATTTCTTTTTATTAAGTCGATAGTACAAAATTAAATGATAATTGTTATTTATATTTTAAGTTAAAAATATTTTAAGATAAATAAAATATATTTCTAAAAGAATAATCGATACTAAAAAACAATAAAAGTATACGTAGAAAATAATTTATTTTCTTTATTTTTTATCTTAATTACACCAGTGTAAATTTTTATTAATGCAACAATGAATATGACTATTTTGAATTAATAAATACCGTTTTTAATAAGCTCCATGATTCTTTGTATTAAAAATTGAAAATAAAGCTACAATGGAAATTCACTGGTTTTAATTTACAATAGTATTATCCATGAATATTATGTCGTATTTTATATATTTAGTTTTGTACGTATTTTCCAGTTGCTTATATATTTATCCAAAAAAAAATTCCGTTTTTAATTCGCTTTAAAAAAAATTTTTATAGCCAACATACTTTTGTAACAAGTAAAATTCGCGAACCAGTAACCGCAAATTAATGAAATTGAATTCCAGCAACTTTATTCCAGTAGTTTTTTTTCCGGAACAATTTCATTGACACTTGGTAGATTAAGGTTTTATATTAAAATTCAAATATCGACACTAATAGTTTTTTCCAGTTCTATGAAAGAATTTTTGACCCACTTCTATAAATACAACTAAATACCAAACACATAGTTATGTGTGTAAATCAATAGAAAATTTTCATTCAACAATAAACTTAACGATTGACACTACACAGAACCTACAAACTGAAAATTTTTTTAATAATACGTAGTCTTTTCATATATTAAATATTATAGTATAATTCAGAAAATCAGTTACAGAAATATTCAATCGGTGTTAAATAAAAAAAACTATTGCATATCTTTTAATAAATATTTAAATTTGATTATTGTACCTATGTAATAGTTTTGAAAAGTTCTATATTGATAAATTTTCTAATGTAACTTTACTGCCTCGTAGTAATACGTCGAAAACGTGAGTTTACCGGATGTGACGATAAATTTATGTTTTAGTCTTATGTCCCGTTTTAAGATGTCTTAAAATTGTGAATTTATAGAGTGCGAAAATAACGAGAAACAATTGTATATACCTATATGCATAAATATCTTATTAATTGCACAATATTATTCATATGTAGGGGAGAAGGGGGTCAATTGAACCAAAAAATGTTCAAGAATTTTTTTTTTCGATGAATAAAACCAAAATAATAAATTTTTTTTTCATGGAACAATAGTTTATTTTATCCATTATTATTTTCGACATGTGAATTACTCAACAAATAATAAAAATTTCCAATAAATATTCAATTGTGCAACGGCGTCGAATGGTTCAATCGTCCCCCACGTGGGGGCAATTGAACCATTAGTCGGGGTCCATTGAACCAACAGTGCCTAACATAAAGACAAATATTTTCAATAAAGATATTATTTATTTAATCTTTAACCTTATATTACTTATTTTTGATGAAACTTATTATATATCATAATAATCAACACTTTCACAAACTTTTATCGACAAAATTATTTTTTTTTTAGTTTTTTTAACTTTCTTTGACTTTTCAGTTAAATTCATTTGTTTTGGTCTTTTAATATCACCGATTTTTCTTTCAATTTCTAATTTTTCAGGGGTATCAGTGTATATTGCAGTTTTGCCTCGTACACGACCCTTTCTAGTATTTTGACTAGGTGTAGCTTTGGGTAAAGGACGTATTAGTGAGGGAGTAAGAATAACAGCTTCTTGTATTTGATTAGTTTTGTCGTGTAGAATACCGTTGTTGCCATCATTTGGAGACAATACGTTCAGCTGAAAATTATTTTGGCTGGAAGCTAAATTTTCTGTTGATTGAACATTACAACAACAAACGCTACATTTTTATTCCTGTGAATATTTTCATTTGTAAGCCGAGATGCGCGCGCAAGTCTGATGCTCACAGTGGTTTAATCGCCCCCGAGATTGATGGTTCAATTGGCCCCATATGACGATTTTGTAGTAATTAGTGTAAAATAAATTATTAAAGGAACTATTTTGCAAAGAATCGATAAAGAATTTAAATAATATGCATGTATAAAGACATAACAATTAAAATTTTGTTATTAAAAATGAAAATTACAATATTATAAAAAAAATTGTCGAGAGCTAAAAAACAACTTTGACATACTAAAAAGCACGAAAACTCGATATTGAAAGATTAAATTATCATAATGATTTGAAATTTTGTGCAAACCAAGCTGTCGCATATTCGAAACCAATTTTGAGAGGACGACTCATTTTTTGATTTTTTCGAATTTTTAAGCCCACTGGTTCAATTGCCCCGTGGTTCAATTGACCCCCTTCTCCCCTACTTAGTTAAATATACTGACCAAATAAAATGATTTAGAAACAGGCAATAAACAATTGTGTAACGTTAAAAAATATACTTTTATTATGATTTATTTTTATTGACAAACCCCAGTTTCTCTTTATATGGATATAAAATAGAATAATACCGGGTGTCTCCTGACCTGATGTCCATGGCTTAAAAGCGTATTTTTTTGACAATTTTAAGTCGAAAGTACATTATACGCTTCTATCCAAAATTGACATTATGGACACTATTAAATTTAAGGAATAAAATAGACATTTTAAAAAGTAATGTATTGTTTTAAAAATTAAGAATTTTTTTTATTGTTAAAACAAATTTAGTTAAAGTTTTGATTTAAAATGTCCCATGCTGCCTCACCACACATTCTGGCTCTTCTAACAATTGAAGACGTAGCTTTTTGAAGAGTATTTGGGTTGTCTTGCATGTATGCGACTGTTGCCGTAATAGGGGGAAAGTGGCATGAAACAGCCAGTTTTAAAAAAAGGGATAAATAATATACAGGGTGGGGAAAAAGTTTCCGGAATTTTTAAAAATATTTTAACAGTATAATAGTACTCTATAAATACATTAATTTATTCAACTAAACGAATAATAACTTTTATTAGTTCAATAACAATAAATTAAAAAAAAATTTTACAAAAAATGTTCAAAATTTTTTCCTTTGGCCTTAATGCATTTATGCAAGCGCTTCTGATAATTTCCGATAATGGTCGCACACTTTTCTATTGTAATTGCGTCCCAGACATGTGTTAACCTCACTTTCAGCTATTCTACTATAGTGTACCGTCTTCCTGAGATTTTTTAGTCCAGGATAGACTACACAGAAAAGTTCATGGAGTTGAGATCTGGCGAGTATGGCGTCTAAACGTTTGTACCACAGGAACCGTAAAACAACAGTTTGCAGACGGCTATCATTGATTTGGCAGAATGGGCCGGAGTACAGTCCTTTTGAAGGCCTAATCCGTCTGCTTCAAAGTGTTGCGACGCCTACGGCTCAAAAACATTTTGTAGAATCCGCTGTTGATACTTGTCCGCATTGATTTTCACGTTTCTTGGAATGAAAACCAATGGCGTTTTCCGAGTCGTGCAAATACCACCCCAGGCCATCACCGAACCCCGGAAATGACTACGACTGATGGTTGTTTAGGTGATGGTTTTCTGCTGACCCTTCTTGAGCAGCTGTTGACGGTTTTGGCGCTTATGGAACGATTCGACCGTGAAAATCTTCTCCTCAGTAAAAAGCACCTTGCTCAAGCGACCGCCCGCGACCAGACCCAGCATTCAACGACATTTTTTCGTTCACTTTCACAAATCATAACATCAACAGAACGAAAAAAAAACAACTACATAACTTTTTTTCTAGTCTAAAATTATACGAAGAATTCGATAAAATTATTTATATTCACATAAAATCACTATGACAACGATAAAAAAGGCAAAAACAAAATTCCGGGAACATTTTCCCCACCCTGCAGAAGGACAGAAATAAATCAATTTTTTTTTTATCTGTAATTGTTCATGCATTTATGTATGTAATGTCATAAAACATTTTTCAAAATTAACGATATTTTTCGACTTCTAATCATATATAAAAAAAAATTAATTTGGCTTTTTCATAACCTATAGGTATTGAAAGAACGAACCCAAGTTTTGAAAAAGCAATGTTCTTATTACAAGATTAAAACTGCACATTAACGAAGATATTATTTAATAATAATCTTAAGCTATAGTTTTAGATCTTATATAATTATAAAACGTTTTAAATAACGCAAATTCTGGATAAAATATTGACTTACATAAATCTAAGAAACTGTCAAAAAGTTTGACGTTTGAGATCAATCATTGCAAAAACTTATAAACGTTTTTAGCAAAAATAATGCAATTTCCCTTTTACGCCACAGGATTTATATGCCCAACCATTACAACTTTGCATCGGTACCACTCTTGACTGCTGTTACTACAATTATTATTGCATTTCATGCAATTACAAGGTGGCTCTTTCATTACACTGCAGTCCGGCTATTTCAAAACATATTCTCTCAAGAAACAAAATCTCGAAAATTACTATGAAATCAAAGATTAGTCTACAAAATATATACGTTATTAGAAGGCCTAATGTATCTATAAAATTATAGTGTAATCATATTATTATTAGTTTTGTACGTATAAGCGTTAGAAAACAAATAAACTGGACTCAAAACCTTACTTTTTGACAACAAAATCTTCAATACGTCGTATCGGCGTCGTTTATTGACGGTGAACGGTCAAATTTTTGTGGGGGATATCTGGCTAGTGTTGCTATCTTAAAATAATAATACATAAACGATTCGTATGAAAACTACCGCGTAATTGATAATGGCTCTTTCAAAACTTGGCTGTTTCATGCCACTTTCCCCCTACTTTGTATTAGCTCATCTTTGGTTTGTGGTTTATTTGAATACACTAGACATTCTACATGTCCCCAAAGATAAAAAATAAACAATGCTACAATAACAACATGACAAAACAATTTCATGACCTACCAAATTGATTTACTGTTACATTCAATAGTGCTCATTAGGATGTCCCAAAAAAATCTAAATTATTTTAAAATAATTCCTTTTCTTGTAAAATAAACGGTAAAACCATCTTAAAATTCATAACTGTTTATAAGGCATTTAAACATATAATAGTATTTAAATCCAATTGAGATGCCGCCGTCAAAACATCCAAATCTTTTGTAGTATAAAACCTTTTCATCCTAGTTTACAATAGACATTTGAACCGGCAATAACACCGAACCGACCCGTTCTTTAATCCTACCAGGTAGTGCACTTTCATGAAAAGTTGTAAAATTTACTTCGAGTTTTCGAAATATTTACTAATGGAAATTCGAATTTAGGAAATTGTAAAACGCTTCAACTTATCGAAAAATTCGAGTTATCGATATAAAAATATTAATGTTTAGATAGGCAAGTACTAGGGAAATAGGTTCGACTTTGAGTTATCAAAAATTCGACTTATGGAGGTACAACTGTATTTCCAAATATTAATATATAAAAAAGATTTTTTTATTCTTAATCAATTTAAAAAATTAAAAACATCGTCTCCGCTTAGAATGACATATTATCCTAAAGCACCACGAAATAATCAAATTACCATTTTTGATTATATATGTATCTTTAAATTTCAATAAATATATATATTCATTCAAATTCAAGGCCCCGTCTTTATCTAAAACTTCTGACAAGCGCGAGACCCACCTATAAACCAAAAGATAAGTTTATCTTATTTCTTAACAGACTTAACTTAGCTCTAAACCGCGCTGTAGTAATTCATTATTTCACCGCATCATCTTAAAATCCCAAATGTTTTGGATCGTCCCCCTTAACTATTGAGTTTTGGACAAAACTGTATCAAACATTTTCTACCTAAAATTTTCAAAAGAATACGTTCTTATCGTATGGCCATCAAGTCACGGGACACCCGGTATATACCACATAATTAGATAACTCTTGCACAAACGGCTACAATAACCATTGGCGTAACTATATCGTTGAGGCGTGTGACAAATTTATCGGATGGGGCCCACTCTCAATGTAAAGAAGCTCAATCAACGTAGTTTCTTTTTAGTAAATTGCCACGTAAGCAACGTACAAACGATATTATAATTATTGCCTATATTGTTCGTTGAACTTCTAGTAACTTTTAATTTAAAAGGCGTATTGAACTGAAATAGTAATTTTATTTTTAGTTAAAACTTTAATTATTAATATTCCATTTACAGGATTTCTATTCAGAAAAGTGTTAATGACATCATCAAAGTTAAAATTTCGGTTCTTGGAATGTTCGATGGATAGAATAAGTAAATTATGTAACCTTTTTTGCCCCATAGAATTTCTTAAATGAGTTTTTATCAATTTTAATTTAGAATATAATCGCTCGACACTAGCTGTATAAAATTAATAAACTAATAAATTTTAGTAAAAGTAACAATAAAGGTTAGGATCTTCTTGTACTCACGGCTCTCCCGAGTCGGGGGCTCCTGGCATTTTGTCCGTCTTGCCACCCTATTGTTACGCCACTGGTAATAACATAATTCTATTAACAAGGATTAAGTTTTATCACTGCATATTTCTGCAAAATATGGATTCATCTATGGATAAATCGGATTTGAACTAAAATTTTACAAAGTTACTTATCACTAACAAAAAAAGTATTTATCTATTGAAAATTATCATAGAAACTATCAAGGAAATTTAAAACGTGTGCGATAGTAATGTTAACTGCAGGATAATAAACAGTGATAGAAAAGGATTTGTGGTTGGTGTTTCTTTGACATTAAAATAGTTTCGCAAGTGGAAACTGCGGGTTTAGTTCAACGTTGTTATAGCAATCACTACCAGGGAACACAATACATTCCCATACATTTCTCAGTAAAGGTGCTTTACTCCCTATTTCTCCGATTGAGTTACAAATCCTGGCTCCATTGCACATATTTTTATGTGGTAAACCTATGCATACTTACCTCGTCCCCGTTCGACGATAAATTTCCTCCAATATCGATTTCGCATTCATGGTCGTAGGTTAACTTGGTTCAATAAATTTTCAAAATTTTGTTAACTTCAAGAATCCGAATCTGCCAAGCATACCAACTAAGAAGATTTTATTTTATAAGTAGCTTAAAGTCACTTTGTGTTTTCCTACGTATAAAATATATGTATTATCTATTTGTGAGGTAATTATTGAAGGTAATTCTGTAAATATACCTACTTTATAAATACTTTTTAAGTTAAAAAAACATTTAAATTTTTGAATAAAGATAAGCCTTATTTTGTTAAAGATTATGTTTTGGTTAATATTTTTTGTCTATTTATAAAATACCCCAATTTTAATATTTTGAAATAGTCGTAAAAGCTCTTTTAATAATAGCTGGATTTTCGTTCTGGTACTTTGTAAACTTGTGTATTTATACGAGTTGCTCTACTCGGAACTAATTAATGCGGTTGTCTTTTCGCTTTAAATTTATTATTGTTACAAATCTAATCATTTTTCGTAAATCTTCGAATGCGTGTTTTTAATAAAATGACAATATTTTGTGAATGTGATGCAATAGGTAATAATAAAAATTTTCTTTTAAATAATTATAATTCATATTCAGTATCTACACAATGATAGATACTTATAGGGTGTCCCTTTCTAAAATGAATTGGTCAATAGCGTTACAGACTTGTGTAAAATTTTAATGGCGTCGCTCTTATATATTCAGAAAAAATCGTTGTGCAAATTCACCCTTAGAAATACTTTATACTAATTATTAAATATATCATAGTGGAACAAACAGAAAAAATAAATAGATTTCTTGTGCTTATTAAAACCAAATTTCTGATAAAAAACAATAAATAATAATGTAAGTTAAAATATTATCTAAAATTATCTAAAAATATATTAAAATATAATACCTACGTATAGTTAAATTTTTGATGGTAAAATGTAGATTCAAATTTTGTATCACCCTTTAAAAAGAATGCCAGAGACTATAATCGAAACTGCTAATCCTAACGTGATTCTATTAAGCGGTATCTACTGTACTTAATTTTGAAAACAGTGTGATGAATTAGCATCGCTCCAGCCAACACCGCCACCGCGATTTCCTCTCCTACGGCAACTGAGTTTTAATTTAATCTGTTTCTGAAAAGAACGTAAAACTCAAATAATTAAAAATGACAAACATTCTTTTCATTTTTTATTTTCAAAAAATTAAAATAACCGATTAATAGGTATAAAAGATACCATTCGCGTTTTAACTAACTTTTTGTAGTCATGTATTTCGTGTGACGTATTTCAGTATTTATACCTGTTTTTTTTTTGTTTACTATCTCATTATTATTTTATTACTTAATTGTGTTGTAGGGTAAGTTTTCCGGTTGCCGGTCAAAAAAAAGCGTTACGGTTTTCGGCCGTGGCGGTCGAGAAATAGAATACATTTATAACGAAAGTCACAACAGGAAGTTGAGGTATTATAATTAATACTAAATATAACTGTAACTAAATAGCGCATGACAAGTTTGTTTAACAAGTCGTGTTTTATTGTTTTTTACAAATTTTATTGCTGACTGACCGAGAACGGGTGACAGCCGGCTAACCGGCATACTTACCCTATTAATATTTTTATTTAACAGAAAAAAAAGCGTTAATCTGTCAATACCTTTTCCCTCGTGTCCATATATTGCCAATTTATATAACTATACAAAAGTGGTGTAAATTAAGAAATCACAAAATACACACCAATCATACTTATATCAGTTATTTCTGTTAATTATGTTTTTTTTATTATCTTTTATATTAGGTGTAGGCGAGACTGCAAAAAATAGTAATTTTTGTTTTAAAGTGCAATGTATGATAAAAAGTCTTTACCTTCTAAAGTAAAACTACCTATTAAAGATTGCCTAACCCTCCAGATCTGATATCGAGATGTCAATTAATATATAAGAGACATTCACAATCTCGATCAATCATATATTTTCTGAATCTACATGAAAAATTATATTTTTTAATTCTCGAAATTTCGGCAACCAAGAATTTGTGTAAAATTAATTTATTATCAAATGTAGAAAGATAACTTCATTGAGGTTCAAGCTAATATTACCCCTTTATTACTTTTATCCATGGAAATCAGTTTGTTGTGCATTAAACGTCTTGCTGTAAAATTTAATGTTAGTAATGAAGTTACCAAGATAGAATTAAGAATCGCTTTTATTGCATTTATTGAAATCATGTTTTTTACTTATAGTTTTCGGCTACACGACGATGGATCAGTTCTGAATAAGGCTAGGTAATTTTTTCCCGCGTAAGGCCTGTAAGTCGATACAATTCATCTTTTTCGGTGGCCTCCTCACATAATATAAAACACAACAAAAAATACATAGTTAACGCTAACGTTTGATGTAGGGATTAATGATGTGTATTAATTCAACGTATCTAATATTTAAAAAGCAGAGACCACTTTTTCAGACGGCCGTAAAGCAATTCAGAAAAATGCCGGAAACAAATTTTAACCAAAAAACAACTTCCATAACTAGAAAACTATCAAAAAAAACATGTTTTTCGTCCTAATGATGGTAATATGACAAAACCCAAAATAAAAACTTGGGAAAAACCAAAACGACTAAAGTTGTAATAACAAAGTAAACAAAATGCAGAGTGGGTAGTGAGGAGATGGACGAAGTGATTGGAAGGCACGGTGAAACAACTAGAAATGATAACGGTAAAAGGCTTATTCAACTGTGCAAAGAACATGAATATAAAATAACGAATACTTACTTTGCACATAAAGATGTTCACAAATATACCTGGGAACATCCAACAAAATCTTTAAAATCAATAATTGACTTAATACTGGTAAAACAGAAACACAAAATTACAATCAAAGACGTCAGGGTATACAGAAAACCGGAATGCGGATCGGATCATTATTTGTTAATGGGCAAGTTTAGATGCAATGGATATAAAAAATAAATAATGGAAGACATGAACAAAGAAGAATTACAAGAAGTTAGAGAATATAATTACAAAATAGAATTACTACAACAAGAAAAAATAAGAAAGGCATACCAGCAGAAATTAACTGAGGAACTAGATACAGACACCGAAAAAATACCAATGGAACTTTATGAACTTATAGTAAACGCAATCCACACAGTAGCAATGAAAACATTGGGAGAAAGAGAAAAAGGGACAGGAAGACATAATATACCAATTAGCGATAAACTCAGGAACTTGATCGAAGAGAAAAAGAGAATATACGGAAAAAGGTTATCAAAAAAGAGGCCAGAAACAAGGGGATAATATAGAAAAATAAAACAAGAGGTTAAGAAAAAGTACGTCGAAGAATCTAACGAATTCTGGGATAACACCTGTAAAGACATAGACAGTAACTTGGGATACAGTAAGTCTAGAGAGGCCTGGAAAGCCATTAAAGCCTGTCGCGCTAATACTAAACAAACATCTCACATATCGATGATAACACCAACCCAATGGACAGAACATTATATAAACTTGCAACAAGAAACAAGGAACGAATATATACAACAAGAAGAGCCCGTTTTAACAAATGAAACACAGATAGAAATAAGAGTGACAGACGTGGAGAAAGCTCTACAACAAACAAAAAATAACAGAGCCGCAGGACCGGGAGGAGTTAAACCCGAACTGATCAAGTATGGAGGAAAAAAGCTATGTTTAATCCTTACCGAATTATTCCAACTTATTGAAATGGGAGGAAAAGTACCGTTAGAATGGAATAGTTCAACAATTTCATCAATTTATAAAAAGGGAAACAAAAAGGAGCCAAACAATTACAGAGGGATTAGCGTCATCCCATCGGTGGAGAGAGTATTTGGTAGGGTGCTAAAAAACAAAATACAGGCACAAATGCAAAAATTAAACGATGTTCAAAGCGGATTTAGAATGGAGAGATCATGTCTGGACAACATATTTTGTGTGAGACAAATAGTAGAAAAACGATAAGAAAAGAATTTAAAAACCCATATGATGTTCATAGACTTTGAAAAGGCATACGACAACGTCCCAAGAAGCAAGATATGGCAGACTATGAGACGATTACAAATCAGTGAAAAATGGATTAAAGTAATAAAACAACTCTACTCAAATACATCGGGAAAGGTAAAAATAGGAAAATGGATGACACAGAAAATAAAGATAACAAAGGGACTAAAACAGGGGAGTACCTTATCACCACTCCTGCTCAATATATATATAGATAACATTTTAGAAAAATGGCTACAAAAAAATATTCATCGAGGAATTCCAATATATGACGACATGTTTAACTCTCTACTGTTTGCCGATGACATGATAATATTCGCTGAAGATAAAGAAGACCTCACAGGAATGACACAAGAACTTAAGCAAGAATGTGATAGATAGGGGCTCAAAATTAATTTGAACAAGACAGAGTATATGTGCATAGGGGAAGAAAATACAGCTATTAACATTGATAACACCGTAATCCAACATACAGACAAATTTAAATACTTAGGAGCGATAATATCAAAACTAGGAACAATAACTGAAGACATTGAAAATAGAGTAAGATCAGGAAAAGCAGCAACGAGAGCCCTACACGGTATAATTTGGAACAAAAATCTAAGAAAAGAAACAAAAAAAAGATTTTCACAAGCATCGTGGAAAGCATAACATTGTATGGTGGGGAAACATGGGCAGTAACCGAAACTTTAAGGAATAAAATCAGAACGGTAGAACTCGATTTTATGAGAAGAAGTCTACAAGTTACTAGAATGGATAAATGGACAACAGAAAAGTTATGGAGAGAAGTGAATGTCAGATCGTCGATGACTAGGAATTTAGAGAACCGTGTACTGAGATGGTATGGACATGTAGAGCCAATGAGGGAAAATCGATGGCCAAAGAAGATATTAAAATGGTCACCGCCAGAAAAGAGAAAACGAGGAAGACCATCGATGAAATGGGAAACACATGTACAAAAGATTATGAAAGATAGAGATTTAAAAGACGAAAATTGGAACGATCTAAAATTATGAACCTTAAAAACGACAAACCTATAATGGGAAAACGTCGGATAATGAATGAACAAAATAGTTTTAAAAAAAAAAGTTGAATTTATGATTAATCATAAATGTTAGTTTATATATGATAGATACATAAGTTAAGTCCCTCCTTGCTATTTGGTACCTGTTATCATATATATTATCAGCGCCAAAATTGGTTATCATATCTGATATTAAAAAAAAAAAAAATTTTGAAGAACTATATGTTCTAATTTATTATTAAAACTACTTTATCACATTAGTAAATTTTATGTCAGTGTTGTTCTTGAGTTTCCTTCTTTAGTCCTCATTTTTTTTGATAAGAAAATTCCAATTTTGTATTACCAGTCGTTTCTATACATTGGAAATACAATACCGTAATTAGTTAATACTTAGAAATTGCAATTCTGATAATTGTCAGAAATATACTATTTTTTCCATTTATATACATCATAGTTATTTTAGAACAGTCCGTTCTGAAAGAGCTGTTCTCAAAATTAAAATGTTTTAAAATAAAAGCAGATAAAATACGAATTTACTTTAACGTTATATTTCAATGTTTGTGCTGTACATTTTAATTTCCGATTCTATTTTTCAAACTCACATTATTTCATGTTTTTAAAGTTCTACTCCGGTCTTTAATAAAAAAGAACCCTAAGAATTTAAATAATACATACAATGCCAAAATAAATATACATTAAAAATGCAGAAACATAACATCATTAAGCAATAATTACATTTTAATCCAATTATATTCTTTGAAATTAGTTAATTAAAACATTTTAATGTAACATTTACAAATGAACTTTTGCAAAATCTGTAGTGCAAATTCTTGATTTTAGTTCCGCGATTTGTAGGTAATCTTATTAAAATTCCCAAAATTGCATGAAAACTGTTAATTACATCATTAAATTGATTATCATATTACCATTTTTAGCTGAGGTAATAAATTACTATCAGTTTGTAAAAAGAACTGTGAATAATGTTTCGCGTGCACTACTAGATAGAACGAGTTTTAATTTACTGCACTCTAGGAACAAATTGTTTTGAGATAAATTAGACACTACTTTCCTTAATAAATCTGCTTTGAGTTATGTTGATAAAGATCGCCACAAGTCTTATATGAAATAAATTTAAAATAGCAATATAGTAAATTACCTACACCTAAACTTTATTGCAGCTGTCCCGTGTGGGTGAACTGAATTGTTTGCTTTCTGTGCTAATTTAGGTGCATCGGTAAAATTTTAAAGCGCGTTATTTTTAAACCTAGTTTGACTACCAAAATTGAACGTTTTATTTAATAATGATTTAAGACATCTTTTTAATTACTTCAAACTTCTTAAAGGATCTACCAATAAAAAGTTTTAACTCCTTACAATTACTTCGGTTTAATTTCAAGAGAGGTACAGGCCTTACCTCTAAGTTCTTAAATGTCTACTTCAAATATTGATTATTTTGCAGACTATAGGTCGTAAAATATCCTTCTCGATTAACGATATTAGCAAGGAAAACTAACGTTATTTTGGTTATTAACGTACGGAATAAAAAAGAAGTAATTCTATGTTCAACCGCAATGTATTCCTAGGCATTAAATTTGTTTTGTTTAAATTTTGAAAATGGTATTAATAGCGATATAGCTTTTTCAGCTTCCTGTTCTCAGATCCTGTAGCTTGAAAAGCTTCGTCGAAACCCTCTTTATGACACCTGTTTGCTATCCGTCGTTTCCAATACCCTAATACATTTACGACTTTGACAAGTTCAGAATACATACACAATTTTGTTCGTAAAACCAACTTTGCAATAAACTGTAACAAGTATACCGGTAGGTGGATTTTAAAGTGCATAACTAGTAGTAAATTGCGAAAACTTTGCTTGTTAAGTTGATTTTATTCTATGAAGGAGATCTAAAATTTATTCTCTCATAAATAAGTGTTGAAACATTAAATTAAATTAAAATTACTTCTTGAGCATTTTCTTTTGTATAAAAATGAACTTTTTGTTCCGAACAGAAAGAGACTTGAAAATAACTAACCAACAGCAATAACAATTTCTCAGGTCTTGGCTCCACAGAAGTAATTAATTTCTTCGCTTAATTTTGTATTCATTGGCGCAGCAACCAGCTGCAGTTTATGTATGAATTCTCACAAAGATCACCTGCAAAGACTTTCGTTTTAAATTAAATTACAAATCTTTAAATGCTTTAAAGCGAAAACACATAACTCGCATCATTAAAAATTATTTTCATATACCGACATAAAATTGAATCATTCCGTTAATATATAGTGTGACACAAGGGAGAAATTCGATAGCAGTGATTGCTAGCTGTATGTCGAGGGGATGTCACCCCCGACTATAATGAATCACTACAGGAACCGACCTGCGGCGAGAACGTCATTTCCAGAAACGCGTACATCACATAATTCTAAATCGTAACAATTTCTTGTTTACTGAAAGATATGACACACATAATTGTTTATGAGATCCTATTCATTAATTTTATTGTACTAAAACCACATTAATATAATTATGAACGTGAAAAAAATTAATGTAACGCCCATACGTTTTATCACTCTGCTGCTTTTACCACATATAACACTAGAAGAAGTAGGTATTAAGTTTATCACTTATGTTAACACTAAATTAACTAAGTAAAGAATTTTTATCAGTTTAATATAAATTAAAATAAGATATTGTTTATAAACTAAAGTTTTTTAAATTTAATAATATATTATTAACCAATGAGACATCGATAATTGGGAAACCCTGAACTCCAATTATCATTTCATACACGTAGATTATGGAAAAGCAATCAGATAAAATCAATTTTTTTGTAAATCTTAGTGCTAATTTCGAAAGATTTCATGGAAGCTTTTCTACAATACTTTACAATATTAGCCACTATTAAACTATTTTTTTTTAATCAGTAATGTTGGTAGGAAGAGACAATTGGGCCAGGCTAGGGCTACGCTTGACCAAGTTGTCATACCATTTTTTTTGTATTGGCGCGACCGTGGGCCAGTATTAACTGAGCATTGAGCATTGGATGATGTCATTGTCTTAAGTCTTGAAAACCAAAAATCAAGCCTTGGCCAAACTCTGAGAAACCAAAATGATGAGACTAGAATATTGCGTTTAGCTAAAAAAAGACAAAAATTTATAGTAAACCTTTCTTTGTTGTAATCAACACCAGTGTACCAATTACATCTTTCATTCAACATCTGATTATCTCATTCATGGTAGACAGAAGTTGGAAGTGACTTACAATGGAGTGTCATCAAGTGGAAAACGAGTTTTAAAATAAAACCATAATAATTTTATAAAATGACACATTATTAACTATAGTAGAACGAATCTATTCATTGCAAAAACAGACACGTAATACAGTACTCAAATCCTGAAATTAGGCAGGAAGAACTTACGACAACCTGTGGGACTACTATCAGGACACTGCAAGCTGAGAGAACATCTTAACACATTGGGATCTGTGGACAATCCCATGTGTAGATGGTGCGACTTGGAGGATGAAACTCTTGTTCACATTGTCTGCCACTGCGAACCACTGGTAGAGACAAGGATTAGGAGGCTTGGCGTCTCATTTGTAGACACAAGAATTCCAGTCAATACTACCAAAAGACAATCTGGACTTTTTTAAGGATACAGGACTCTTGGAAGAGAAAGACTTATAACAAAAGGGGCATAATAGGTCACTATTGGCCGCAGTGCTATGGGCTATGTAGCAAACCCCGTGAAACAATAATAATAAAACTGTAGTAGATGAAAATGTTTTCCAATGAGGGTTTACAGGGTTTTAAAAAAGTTTAAAGTTTTAATAGTTTGTAGTCATTAAATGCAGTAGATAATAATTAACTTTTCATCGTAGTTTAGATGGTTAGAATGAGGTATATCATTCAGAAGAGTCCGTGGTCAAACCGTTCTTTTTGACATTTTTTTTGTATTGATATTGGTTAAATAACTAGATAAAACGAAGTCTTTTAACGTTCTAAATGTTATTAACCATTTAAAATATTGAACTGTCAAATTCCCAATAATTATTTGCAAGACTATTTGCTTCTTTATCAAAAAAGAAGAAAATCGTCATTTTCAGTATAACTTTCTAGTGATACCAGTTATAATATTTTCATTAGTAAAATCGTGTATTGATGCAACATAATTTTCAATCATTTCTAATAAATAATTTATTTGCAAAACTCTGACGTCAAAATTGAATCTGAAAAAGAAATATATAGATTTTGGGGATTTAAACCTCACAATCAGACCCCTGAATCGAGATACTGCATCCTTAACCACTGAGATACGGCTGTTTTACTATTTATTTTGTTACAATTGTAATACAATTACAATTATGTGACTGGTTTTACCGTTTCCAAGGATCCTTTTAAATCTACTTTTTTTCCCGTTGAAAAGGCATCTCTTTTTTTCTGTAAAGCGCATTGCGAATTATTTTCAATATCCTTCAATGAACCGCTAATGACTTTTTCTAGCAGACAAATCTCTGTGAGCTAGAAATAGTACTAGTGGGCACCCACTCGATCGCCTTCATACGTAGCGCGTTATAATATTTTCAAAACCATAGTATGTAATCTAATTGCCACGGAAAATTAGTTATGCTAACTTAAACTAATAAGTTTTAACTTTTAAACTAGTTTGATCCAGTTAAACCTTTAACTTATCAATATTTATGAATACTATCTAAAATTATGATTTAACGGTCAATAGATTACTGATTTATTTCAAATGGTCCAACTTAGACATTAATTCTTTTCAATAAAAATATGTAGCTTTAGGAAAAATTCTTATTAATTTAAAAGTATTAAATAATTAACTATAACTTAACAATCATGGTATAAAACTTTTAAAAAAAATGTTCTTATATTAATTTCTCTGTTTTACGATCGTTTAATGAATTCCTGCTAACATAACGTATGTATGATGAATAGCGTTTTATAAAAAAATGAAGTATTTTACTTCTGTAAAAAATTAAAAGTTGAGAATTTTGAATCTTTGTTTTTGTAATATTACGGAATATTTGAATATCAGTTTTTGTGTATTTTGTAAGTACAAGCCCATTGTATTATAAAAATTGTTCTCTTTTAATATCGAAATGCTTCGATAAGAAATACATCGCTTATACGTACTGAGTACAGAATAAATATTAACATTCGTTCATCAATAAAAAGTCATTTGGCTTGATTAAAGTTACTAAATAAAATTTGCTTGCAGCAATAAGCAGGTGATGAACGAGCTACGATAATCCAAACTCCGATGAAACGCAGCCACAGTATGCCTTCAGGTAATTTTCTGAGAGCGATAGCGTAATCCATCACTTAAGCAATGCGACAATGGGTTGCTGTATTTATTAGATTTTCTTAGTTTATTAGCAGTTTCGATATATCACTTTAGCGACATTATTCGAATGCATAGTTAATTTTTCAATTTAGTTGATTGTCATATCAAATATCAAATTAAATAAACCAGTAAATAAATGTATCATAAATATACATATTTTATTCGTTTTATTCACACGTAAACGTTATTTACTAATTTATAAAGTTTAAAAGTTGCTAATTGATATATTTACAGGTATAAGTATTTAATATGACAGCTATAGTATTAATAGGTACATATAATTTAATAGAAACAGTATTATAGGTGTAGAATTATGTTTTAATTATTACTAATTTTGTTATTTTTAATATACAGTCAACTCGCGTTATAACGAAGTTCGATATAACGAAAATCTCGATATAAAGAAAGAAACCGCCGGTCCCTTGAAAATCTCGCTTTATAACGAAAATTTCAATGGGTTTTGGTCCCCTCGATATAACGAAGTTTTCTTGACCAAAGTCTAGTAATTTTTGTTAAAAAAGTAAGTACTGTAGGTATGTTATATAATTTACATAATGTATTTCTACACAATTTTTGATTTTTTTATTTTAAAGAAATGCAAACTTAATACTATCAATTATCAATTACTTGCAAAGCCATGACCTTGACGACAGTGTATTCTCAAGTATATTAAATCTGGAGAACGCAATTGAACGGACACGTGCAGTCACCTGCATACAAACTAAAATTACGGAGTTTTTTTAGATTATACGTGTTTCTATTTGTATTATTTCTATTGTTTTTTTTTTATTGTTGTTTTCTATTGTTTTATTATTTTTTTTTACATTTCTGCGTTATATTGGTTATTTTAATAGGTAAACGACAACGAATTTGTGGTGTTTTGGATTGATTAATTCTATATCTCTAAACAAAGTAAAAATTTGTTAATTTATGCTTTTATAATAAGGAATTTCGATATAACGAACTTTCGATATAACGAACTTTTTCGTGGGTCCCTTGAAATTCGTTATAACGCGAGTTGACTGTATTTTATTTTTTGGATACCGTTTCACAAACTTTGTTTAGGTTCGGTGAACAGTAACAGTTTTGAATGTTCCTAAAAAAAGTGTAAGCTCCTGCGTTGCTGCACAAACATACTTTAACAGTTTTTAAAAAAAAAACCAACCGAACGTTAAAATTATTAAAAGATTAGATGTGAAAATGCAGAAGTATGGATGTTTACAGTAACCAAATTGAAAGAATGTGGAAAATGATCTTCATCATTTTTTTTTTAAAATTGTTAAAGTATGTTTGTGCAGCAACGCAGAGCTTTTGTAACATTTAATGTAGGTACAAAACATATACTGCTCCGTTAAAAACTTTCCCATTTTGAATGATTTATAAGGCAATAATTATTATTCAAAAAACATTACAATATTAGTCAAAGTATAAATATAATGACGTTGGCTTGCATTATGCTGTTTAATTGTTCTTTGATAATTCATGGCTACTTGATTTAAAAGAGAAAAAAAAATGCTATTTAACTGTGTAAAAATCCAATATGGCGTCCATTTAAAATAAGAAAGTTGGTATCAATATCTTGAAAACCGCCATTTTGAATTCAATTTTGATTTAATTTCTATCTGTATTTTATAAAACCTAGTAACTTTTATATTAAACTTTTTTTTGTAAATTTTAAAATTACAAAGTTATTTGACATTAAAGAAAATGACGATTTTCAGTTTTTTTACGATAACTTCGGAACTATTCGGAATTTTAAAATTTTCTTAGCAGAATCTAAATGGGCACCTAAAACTGCCAAACATTGCCCATTTAACCAAACTTCTATCTTCACTAATAAGAAAGATACCCATGTTAGCCTACTCTATTTGGGACACACTGTATATTACCGTAATATTTTAATTTTTGTATTTTAAACCTAATAATATATGTTTATAAAATAATTTACATAATTACAAAATAGTTTTATTGTGTACTCACTACAATATTGTTTTAAAAAAATTGTAAGCTGCATATTACTATATAACCAGATGTTGAATTTACTGATGCATCTTTTAGAGCCAACCCGCAACTGTGTTTATTCATAGATGATTAATTTGTAGCACAGTCGCCGTCTTGCCAATAATTGCATTTTCCCGAAATTTGAAAACAGTAAACTTTGGAATACCTAACTTCGCTAAACAAGAATTAGCTATAACTGCAGCAATAAGTAATACGAGCGAAATCATTATTCTAAAATACAAAGAAAATATAACTTCGTATAAAAAATTACAAAGCCAGTTAGATTCCTTTAAATGAGGGTTGACTACTACGATGTGCAATCAGTGTAAAAGCTAAGTAATTTAATTGGCTAATGGTTAGCTGTGAGTGTACTCTTACAATTACAAAACCTACCTACTTTTATTACTTTTTAGTGTGACAAATACTTTAATTTGGCTTTTCTAAATTTAGCCATATCTTCTCTACAAAAGCTGGTATTGTTTATAGGTACCTCAAAATACTCTTTCCTTTAATGATATTTTAAGCGCACTACGTATTCTAATAACAATGTTTTCAACTAACCTTTTTGTCACGTTTTAGAACGATGGAAAGTGATATTCTTATTAAGTATTTTTTATACATCCTTTTGACTAATAAATAAGAGGGGAGAGGTGCTAAGAAGGAACACTTTTTGACCTATAGTTTAAATAGGTACTATTATTACAGATATGTATTTAAAAAACAAATTAATTGGTATATGATTAGAAAATATGTTTATAGACTTTACAGAATTGTATTATACCTAATTCATTTAATAACACTAACAAGCATAAATATTTTAGATTATAAAGGAATAAAATGTGTTCATAAATGATTAAATGGTTTTGAATGGGACATTAATCTTTAAAAAAAAACGCATAAACTTATCAAAACTACTAATAATGTGATACTTAAAAACTACAGAATATAGTTATTACTAAAAAACAAGGAACAAATTATGTAATAAATCCATTAAAATAGGATTTACTCGTAATGTAAGTTTTTATTACGTCCTAGGTGATATTTTTTCTTAAGTTAGTAACTTTTTCTCTGTATTTTGTATTCTTTTAGCACTAACTTTCTTTGAGGGCGTTTTTATCTACACAAAATTCAAGTAAAAGTCGTGCAAAAAGAATGTTCTATTCAAAACTTGTTATTGTGTCCTATACGTGACGGAGAGTGCATTCTATAAAATAAAGATAATACTAACAAAAATGACAGTGACGTTGGCTTTTAATATTCCTATTACAAATTAGTCAAATTGGTACATACTCTTTGCACCTATAAAATTATTCCACAAAACTAATAAAATCTAAAAACTGTATTAATACCAGGTGTGCAACCTTAAAACGGCCATTTTCTAATAGATGGCAGTACGCGCGCATTAGGCATTAGCCAACCTTGGCTGCCATTTTTTCTCATTGCTTTGATCTTTGCCATTAGAAACAAAAGACAAAGTCAGCAATTTCGTACAATAACGTGTCCTTTGATCACGATAAACATGTCGAATTTTGTGCCAGATAAAGAGCATTGTCGGGGAGCACTGCTATTCCTCTTCAATTGGAAGAAATCCGCCGCCGAAGCGCATAGAATTCTTGTGGAGGTCTATGGCGACAGTGCTCTTAGTGAAACTCGGTGCAGAGCGTGGTTTCGGCAATTCAGAGACGGAATTTTTAACGTCACCGACAAGAAGCGCGAAAATCGACCAACAGTTTTTGAGGACACCGAATTGCAAGATTTATTGGACGAAGACGATACCCAATCGTAGAAACAACTTGCCGCGAAGTTGAATGTTAGCCACCAAGCAATTTCGAAACGCCTTTTTGCTATGGGAAAGATCCAAAAGATCGGGAAGTGGGTGCCACATCAATTGAACGATCGACAGATGGAACGACGTCAGACCGCGTGCGAAATCTTGCTTGATCGGCACAACAGAAAATCATTTTGCATCGAATCGTCACTGGCGATGAAAAATGGATCTTTTGAAAACCCTAAGCGCAAAAATCGTGGGTGGACCCGGAGAACCCTCAACATCGTCTGCTAGGCCAAATCGATTCGGGAAAAAGACAATGCTGTGTGTTTGGTCGGACCAGAAGGGGTGGTTTACTACGAACTGTTGAAACCTGGTGAAACGATCAATACTCAACGCTACCAACAACAAATCATCGAATTGGATCGTGAATTGTGCAAAAAGACCCGAACACGCGGATCGGCATGAGGGTATCATTTTCCAGCACGACAACGCACCATCACACACAGCAAGATTGGTCCGGGATACATTGGATGCACTTGGCTGGGAGTTGCTACCCCACCCGCCCTACTCTCCTGATCTTGCCCCTTCAGATTACCATTTGTTTGCGTCGATGGGACACGCACTTGCTGAGCAGCACTTCAATTCTTATGAAGATGTTAAAAAATGGCTCGATGGGTGGTTCTTATCCAAAGGGGATGAATTCTTTTGGGATGGAATCCACAATCTTCCTCGAAGATGGAAAAAATGTATAGCCAGCGAGAGCAATTACTTTGAATAAAATATTTTTCACTTTTCTGCGTTAATTATTGTGTTTTGCTAAATAAAAAAACAGCCGTTTTAAGGTTGCACACCTGGTAAGATAAAAAAATTAACTATCTTTTTACTTTTTTACAATTGGAATCTTTCAAGTTACTTTATTTTACTAATGTTTTAAACAAGAAAATATTTAATCTCAATAACGCGGTCAGAATTTCTCTAGTAAGTCCCCATCAAAACCTGTCTTTTTAGTACTTCTTTCTAAATGCCTATATACTTAGTTTAAAAGTTATCTAATAAAATATGATATATTTTAAAATCCAAGCGAATACATTTTTTTTTAAATTAATATTGAAAATATTACTACTATTTTCCAATAAATGTCTATTATGTACCTACTATTTATTGAAATTACAAAAAATAATCAGATTTAACATTTTTGGGCTTTTTCATTCAGACTTCTTAAACATGCACTTTTAAAATAATACCTACTAATATTCAACAAAAAGATAATAATTTAGTGGTTTTAATCTTCTAACCGCTGCATATAGCTTATGAAACCGAAGAACAACAAGGGGATTACAGCTTTAAGCCTATTCATATTCAATCCATCGCGGCCTTTATCATTACTTTTACTGGTAAAACAACTACATTTTTGTGATCACACAAGGATTTATATAGGGTAGGGTGGCCTAAAGCGGGTAGGTAGCCCAAAGCGAGTAACGGCCCGTATGTGGATATGTTATATATTAGCTGGAGTTTATATGTGTATTTACACTGTTAGTACCCTGCCTAATTGATGTCATACTACTTTTGACACCTAAATTGCTTAATAACGTTACAAAATTAAAAAACAAAAAATTTTAATAATTTTGTAAAATGTTTGAAATTAATTTAACTTCAATTGCTACAAAACCCTTAATATTAGCCCATCTTTTAAAGTGGGGTTTTCTTTTACAATAAACTAGATTTATTATTTGACTAAATATTTTAATATCCATCCATTACTTTTTACGTTAATGCGTCAAAGCCAAGAAATGTGTGTTTGGGCAAAGCGGGTAGGTACTCTATTTGCTTGTACCAGAAGTAGTAATTTTATTATTATATAATTGAGAGAAACTATTTGATAGGAATAAATTGGTATTAAAAATAAGTGTTTTAAAGCGTTGAAGCAATTAAGATTTAAAAACAACGGTAAACCGAAGTAAAGGGTTGCTACTATTGAACCGGAAAATCTTTGAGCGGCTAATTTAAATAGATAGAAATGGATTAACACACTGAAAACTAGATCTTCATGTCAATCGAAGCGCGGGCTTTCATGTAAACAAAAAAAATTTCGATCAAAATGTCTAAATATAAATTAAATCGCGTTGAAGTGGAAGTGTTTCGAACAAATGCGCGCCGCTTCTTCGAAAATGAAGCAAACAGAGATCCTGCAATAACTCGTCAATATTTTTTAAAAGGTGGATACAGAAAAACTCTCGTTTATGAAACTGTCAAGAAATTAATTAATGGTACGTTAGAAGACAATATTTGCGCTTAATTTTCTGCACAGTCGATCTCTTCAACTTTAATTTGTTGGCCAATCGCTTCGCGCTGATTTTTGAGTTCTTTCGAAATTGATTATTCACCTTTTTAATGACTTGTGGAGTTGATACTGAACGTTTTCTTCCTGTAAATTTCTTGTATTTGTCTTCTAACGTACCATTAACTAATTTCTTGATAGTTTCATAAACGAGAGTTTTTCTGTATCCGCCTTTTAAAAAATATTGACGAGCTATTGCAGGATCTCTGTTTGCTTCATTTTCGAAGAAGCGGCGCGCATTTGTTCGAAACACTTCCACTTCAACGCGATTTAATTTATATTTAGACATTTTGATCAAAAATTTTTTTGTTTACATGAAAGCCCGCGCTTTGATTAAAATGGGGATCTAGTTTTCAGTGCGTTAACCCATTTCTTTCTATTTAAATTAGCCGCTTAAAGATTTTCCGGTTCAATAGTAGCAACTCTTTAATATTAAGATTGGAACAAATTAGCAGTTATAACATTAAAATGCTTAATATAACTTAATACTAATGTTACTGTCAAGAACATGTCAAGTGTAGATAATTATTTTGAATGTTTTGATTAATCCGATTGGTTTATGGGAGCCTACCCGCTTTAGGCCCCCCTGTCGGGCAAAGCGGGTAATTTTGGAAATTTTATATTGTTGAGTTTTTTTCTACATTTAAAGCAGAAATGTAATTATTTTTTTTATAAAATGAAAGTTTAATAATTGTATTGCGTAAATCTAAAAAACAAACACTTTTTTTAGCCGATGTGGTTCATTTTGATCGATGAACCTTAACCTATCCGCTTCAGGCCACCTTCCCCTAATTAAGGGGCAATCCCTTGCTAAAAGAAGTAAACAGTCTCTGCATGTCGAACAAATATATCAGGATTTGGTACTCTATTGATAAACCCAAGAAGTTACTAAATGATAAGTGCCATCTTTTTGAGATATGTATGACAGATATGATTTTCTATCGCCTAAAAATTTAGATAAAAAACTATTGTTGGTGGTATAAAATAAGTATCAACAATCATACAAAAAAAAATAAAAGCAGCATCAATGTTTTTTTTATTATTAGATATTAAATAATATATACATTTAACAGTTTTTACAGTGAAGTCAAAAATGGGAATATTTTGGTATAAATAATATAGTAATAATATTAAGATAGTAACACTAGCCAGATATCGCCCACAAAAATTTGACCGTTCACCGTCAATAAACGGCACCGATAAGACGTATTTAAGATTTTGTCTTCAAAAAGTAAGTTTTTAAGTTCAATTTATTTGTTTTCTAACGCCTATACGTAAAAAACTAATAATAATATGATTATCCTATAATTTTATAGATATATTAGGCCTTCTAATAACATATATATTTTGCAGGCCAATCTTTGATTTCATACTAATTTTCGAGATTTTGTTTCTTGAGAGAATATGTTTTGAAAGAGCCGGACTGCAGTGTAATGAAAGAACCAGCTTTTAATTGTATTTTGTGCAATAATAATTGCAGTAACAGCAATCAAGAGTAGTTCCGATACAACGTTCGTAGCGGTTGGGTACATTAATCCTAGTTTGCAATGATTGATCTCAAACGCCAAATTTTGTGAGAGTTTCTTAGATTTAAGTGAATATTTTATCCAGAGTCTGCGCTATATAAAACGTTTTATAATTATATAAGATCTAAAATTATATCTTAAGATTATTATTTAATAATATCTTCGTTAATGTACAGTTTTAGTCCTGTAATAAGAACATGGCTCTTTCAAAACTTGGGTGGACTCTTTCAATACCTATAGGTTATGAAAGAATCGAATTTATTCTTTTTATAAATGATTAGAAGTCTAAAAATATCGGTCATTTTTAAAAATGTTTTATAACATTACGTACATAAATGAATGAACAATTAAAGATTAAACAAATTTTTTTGATTTATTTATAGCTTTCTATATTATTTATTCCTTTTTTTCAAAACTGGCTCTTTCATGCCACTTTTCCCTACATACGAACTTATATTTTTAAAATTATATTAATAAAATTCATTTGCCTAAAAAATTTCAAATTATTATGTTTCTATTTATGGAACAAAAAAAAGAAATGAAATATGAAAATGCAAATGAACGTATACCTTTCAAAAACAAAAACAAAATAAATGCAAAATACATTCACTCAAACTTTAGAAAAACATTTAAAGCTTCATATTGAATATTAATAACTACCAACAATGAACCTCATATTTCCACGCATTGTAATAAAACATTTTCAAAAATATAATTAATTTTCTGACATAACACAGACTTTTAAAATTTTAATTGAACCATAATCCAACTACATAAAAACCTCTTACCCTATTTTTTCAATTCTCTGTCTTCAAGTGGTTCATTAGCAATGCAAGTTAGCTAATGGAAAGGGCGGCCATTGAAAGCCCGATGAAAGAAGTTTGGCTTGCATTATAGACTTTTTCTTCGTATAATTGAGCGAGCAGGTAATGAAATTTATTTTCACTGTCGTATAGATTTTATTGAAAATATGAACTTGTTTGTTCGTTAAAATGAAAAACCAAAAACGAAATTATATAAAACTAGCCAACGTAATGTGCACGTATTTATTCCAACTACACTTGAAATAAATGAACGGTTCTATGCTTATTAATTCTGAATATATAACCATTTCTAAAGTACATCGCGTTACAATTATAAAGCTTGTATTTAACTTTCAGTGGAGAACCTTTTACTCGTATTTAGAAAAAAAATTATCATTTAGATTTCCCACGAGGGCAAGTCCAATACAAGCATAAATATGTTTTTATTGTTATAAATTTTTAAGTAAATAACGTTCCTACTTTGTTAAAACTTCGCTGATATTAAATTGTTATGTTTTAATTTCATAGAAAAGCTTTTATTTGCTTGAAAAATTGTTAATGCTTAAACAAGAATCATAAAGCTGGTCAATTAAAAAAAATTGAAATTACAAATTGTTTAAATTAATCCTTAAAATGTATATTACATTAAAACTAACATGGTAATACAAAAATTTATAAGCTCCTGTTGATATCCATGTATAAAAATGTTTGTCATGTTTGCAATGTTTTTTCAAAATATAGACTGCAATTACAGTAAAATCTCATTTATACATAACCCACTTATACGATATTGAATTATACAAATTATTTGGTTATACGAAGCAAAATAGGGTCCCCTAATGTATATTTTATTTAGTTACACATATAAAAAAGATAGACAAATAGGCAATTATTTATTTAAACAAAGTATTCACTTATACAAACACAGTTACATCTTTGTACAGTAGAACCTCGATAAGTCGAACCTCGATAACTCGAAAACCTTTTAGAACTCGAAAAAACCCTTGTTCCCTTCCCTTCAAGCCCCAATAACTTGATATATTGAAATCTGAGCCCTCGATAAGTCGAAATAATCAGTATTTTCTACAAGATATTACAGTACATTTTTCTCTCTATAACTGGAAAAACATATATTTGACCTCAGTATGTCCAGCATATCAATATTTGATTCTACTCAGAGCCGGATTTACCATAACGCTAGAAAGCCTAAAGCCTAGGGCGGCAAATGTTGGAGTTAAAGAACTTAAAAAATGAAATCTAGACAAATGAAAATCATATAAAAAAATACAATATTTTACCCGACGAAATATAAAGGTAAATTCGTTTTAGTTTGTGAGTATATTAAATATTGTTTTTCAGCAGTAGAAACAAAAAGCGAAAATTATTTTAGATGAGGAGCGACAAAATATTTCCATCCTAGGGGCGGCAAATTCATAAATTCGCCTAAGATGCTACTACCTCTAGAACTCAAAATTTTTTTTAAGAAACGATTACGGTTTTTACGACTGATGTCACTACGTGTTTAACAGGTGTCTCTTTGTGCTATTTTGGATATTTATTGCTATTGTCGTGGCTTTAATTTGGGCTCTACCAAAGCAAGTCTTAAATTATAAGTCGAAACCTCTATAACTCAATTTTTTTTCCGTCTTCCTTGAGGTTCAACTTATTGAGGTCCTACTATATAAGGGGGTTTACACTGGAGCTATATGTAAATAAAATTATTTTTATTTTCAAATATCTCATTTAATGGAAATGTACAGAAAGTTCAGTTACAGTGTTCAACGTTTTAATACTTATGATTCATTGAAAATTAAGTTTATCGTTTAAAGTCAAACTGCTATATAACAAAATCGCAAAATGCTAAAATAACAATAGGAAAGTTTGTTATATAAAAAAAACACAGGGTGTTTTATTGAAAGTGCCACAATCTTATAATTCCTAAAATAATAAGATTTAAAAAAAGTACAGGTATAAAAGTTTCTTTAATTTATTCGATCTATGCACTACCCTAAATAAAAGCTTTGTTCTACTTTAAGAAAGTTGACACGATTTTCGGTTAAATTGGAAGTAAAACAAAATTTATATTTATGCCGGTAGATAGATGCTGTAAATTAAAAAAACTTTTATGTCTGTACTTTTTTTGAAATTTTTATTAGTTAGGGTAAGACCGGGATAGATGCTCCAGGTTTCGAAAGTGCTTCATTATTTTAATGACAAACATATTGGCATAGATTATACCTGTAATATAATTAGTTTAATCATTTATAGAGCTTTAGAATCTGTATTTATTTACCTAACTATTACTAGTTTTGCAGAAATTAAATTCTTGCGAGACATTCTTTTTGGGCATAGATGCCTACCTATGTGGATAGATGCCTCACTATGAAATCGCTTAGAAGAATAGATGCCTGGGATGCGGGATAGATGCCCTTTTAAATAATCAACAAGAATAAGTAATCACAATGTAAGATTTATTTTTAATCTTCAGATATAGGTAATATGTCACGATTAACCATAATTATATTTATGCATCTCTTTAACACAAAATACAAAAAAATCTGTTTTTAAGCGATAACTTATTAAAACTTTTATAGAATCATCTCTAACGAAACATTTACATTTCCGTTTTAACGTAGTAATAATTATTTAACATTTTTTAAAAATAAATGCAAAAAATTAGTGATTGACTCTTAAATGTATTTAGACACACAAGCGAGAAATATCCGCCCTGCACAACAACTTGGGGATCATTGAAGTGGGGGACGCATATGGCGCGTACTTAAACAACGCATTTGCTGTTTTGTTTTATTATAGTTGGGTTTTTAGAAACGAGGCGTCTATCCCAGTGCGGCATCTATCCCGGTCTTACCCTACGGGTAATAAACCCGTGGCACTACTGAAGCCCCCTCGTAATCCAAAATAATAATATATATTTATTAGTTATTTGATAATCAAATAGTACCTTGTTACACATTATTGGAAAGCTCTCGATGAGATCTATTCAATTATCTAAAAAAATAAATACTCTTCTATTTAAGATAAAAAAAAGTTGACACGATTTTCGGTTAAACCGGAAGAAGAACAATAGTCGTATTTATGGCAGTTCACAGAACAAATAAATTAAAGAGACTTTTATACTTGTACTTTTTTGAACTTTTATTATTTTAGAAATTATAAGCTCGTGGCACTTTATTGAAATACCCTCGTAATCCCAAATATTTACTTTTTAATTATTTATCAATCAAATGGTAACTTGTTATACATTTTTAGAAACCCTGGACGAGCGTGATCTAATTATCTAAAAAAATGAATACCCTTTTATTTATAATAAGAAAATTTACACCAATTCCGCCTAAACCAAAAGTGAACAAACGTTGTATTTATGCCAGTGTATAGATATAATAAATCAAAAACACTTTTATACTTTTAAACCATTACTGTACTGTTATTATGTCCGAAAAAAATAAAATGATAGAGTAAAACTGAATAAAACGGATTCTTGCACATAACTGTCTTAAAGCGTCATAGTGCTTTAAGGAGACATTTTCGGAAAAGGGTTTTATACCCAAATATTTTCTATTATTGCACTGAATTGCCTCTAGAAGTTTGATCTTATTGTTCTGAATTACCCTGTATAGGGTTAGAATTAAATCTAAATCGGATGTAAAAACTGATACAAAATAGGAACGTGTAAACACCCGCCGAAATGTACGTTTGAAATTTGTTGGGTAAAATCGATATTGCATAAAAGGCCTTTAACAGCCTCAAAAAATTCACGATCAACAGTTTAAAAAGCACACCTTTGCTTTAAAAATAATCACTACAGAAAGCATATTAAAAGTTTTACTCACTAGTATATGACAATTTTTTTAATCAGGAAACCATTCCGCATTCTAATTGGTTTTTTGGTTTTAACGCATCCTTTGTATAATACTGTAATTAATGTTAACTACTTATGTACACGTACACAATTTATAAAGATTGTACACTCAACTCTAATAAACTTCTTTGTTAGATTTTCTGTGAAAATAAATGGAACCGGCCATTTATTACATAAAGCAGTTCTGAGGTGTTTCTTGTTCATTGAATTGCGGTGGGAAAAAGACAACTGCTCCTATTTGATTTTGAACTAAGCGGGTACTATATAAGGCATTTATAGTATAAAGTATATCTCGTCTACAACTGTAAAAATAAGAACGTATGAGCAAATACTTTTAATATGAAATAGGTTCTTACAAATATTCTTATAATAGATTTATGTGTTCATAAATTTATTATGTGAACACCCAGAAAACATTTATTAAAATAAATGATAAATATAAATAAAGTCATTATTTGTATTTGATTTGTAGGTACGTTTTAATATTTAATAAAATTTTAATTTTTTTAAAATCGATTATTCTCTAAAATTAAGTTGATACTATATCATTTATTGATTTCAAAATAAGAGAAATGTTTGTATTATTAAATTTTTTATTATAAGAACATTTTAAAGGTGCAAAATAGTGGAAAATCAGAAATTAAATAAGTAGGGGAGACCGGGTATGGTTGTGTCATGGGTAGGTTGTCACAAAAGCCATAACAGAAAATCTAATGAATTAATAAATTTGTTTACCCGTGTCCAAGGTGCCCGAGTATAATACCTTCTTCCCTACTTATGTAAATCAGAAATTTTAACAGATTTACCGGTGAAGACCTATTTAGAAGAGAGAAAAAAAGAACAAGAAGTAAAGAAGAAGAAAGTATCGAAACGTATGTGAAGTGAGAACAAAGAAAATAAAAGGTTTCTAAAGGAAAGAAAATTAAAAAGGAAGTAGTTGACAATGAAGAAGATAAGAAAGAAGATGAAGAGTTTTGCTAGGTGTGCTAGTCTCTATACTTCGCTAGCAAGCTTAGAGAAGTCTGGATTCGGTGCCAGGATTGCAAGTTATGGATTCATAAAGCATGCACTCCTGGGCTTTCAAATTACATTTGCCAAAATTGCCATTCTGAATATTCAGACTGATTTTTTAGACTAAATATAATTAATTTTTGTTACCATAATCCGAGTTCGTTAGATAAAAGTTACTATTTCCCCACAGCAAATACAGTCAACTCGCGTTATAACGAATTTCAAGGAACCCACGAAAAAGTTCGTTATATCGAAAGTTCGTTATATCGAAATTCCTTATTATAAAAGCATAAATTAACAAATTTTTTCTTTGTTTAGAGATATAGAATTAATCAATCCAAAACACCGCAAATTCGTTGTCGTTTATTAAAATAACCAATATAACGCAGAAATGTAAAAAACAATAGTAAAACAATAGAAAACAACAATAAAAAAAAAACAATAGGAATAATACAAATAGAAACACGTATAATCTAAAAAAACTCCGTAATTTTAGTTTGTATGCAGGTGACTGTACGTGTCCGTTCAATTGCGTTCTCCAGATTTAAGATACTTGAGAATACACTGTCGTCAAGGTCATGGCTTTGCAAGTAATTGATAATTGATAGTGTTAAGTTTGCATTTCTTTAAGATAAAAAATTCAAAAATTGTGTAGAAACACATTATGTAAATTATATAACATACCTACAGTACTTACTTTTTTAACAAAAATTATTAGACTTTGGTCAAGAAAACTTTGTTATATCGAGGGGACCAAAACCCATTAAAATTTTCGTTATAAAGCGAGATTTTCAAGGGACCGGCGGTTTCTTTCTTTATATCGAGATTTTCGCTATATCGAACTTCGTTATAACGCGAGTTGACTGTATTATTTATTTTTTTTAATTATTAATAAGATATTTTTCGTTCCTTTCTTATGTAAAATTTGTTAGATACAACATTTTATCTTTAATAAAAATAAGCATTTGTTTTGTCGTTTTGTATTTTACCTTTTATTTAGCGTAGGACTACCTACCCCAGACACTGTGAGAACCATCCCTGACACGGTGTTGAAAGTTACACTTTTCTTTTTTCAGAAAAATTATAATATCTGCTCATTAGATAATGGTAGAGAAAAATATCTTTGAAAACATTAATTTGAAGATATCGCTTTCGACAAATTAATCTTCAAATTCGTATTTGAAGTTTCTGCCTAAAAGTTGCCAATCTTCTCGGTTTGTCCAGGAAACTGACATAATAATGACAAATCTCCTGAGCTCCTGTGCTACTATAATTTCTACAATTTTTCGAAATATATTTATTGAATATAATTTTTCTCTGGCAAATAGACGTTTTCTTGAGGTGTATGCGTTTTATCATTATGAATTTTACAAATTTTGTATTTTATGTGTAAAAGTTTTTATATTAACTAATATTAAAACTTCCTCATTCCGATGTAATTTCCCACATTTGCAACTAGGGGGTTTGATTCATCCAATGTTAGCAACGTAGGTCAGTTATTACAAATATAATTATCTATATAATGATCAATTTCACCAAATTACACAGCTAACAAACAATTTTAGTGTTTGCTTGATAAAATTTTAAAATAAATATTTATAATGGAGTTTCATATGTTTATACATATGTAGTATTCTTGCCATTTATCAAATATACTTTCCATCTCTAATTAAAAACAGATCAACTTTAAGAAGTATATAACTAAATTAAAAAGTTCTATGTCCGAGTTCAAGAAAAACTTGAAACTTCGCGATTGAAGTTATATTTGTAAACATAAACTTTCTGTACTTCAATAGTTATTTTCAAAATGACTATATATTTAATATAAATCCTAAAACTTCTGTTAATAAAATAGAAGTCTTTCGTTTGGTTCCACTTTTCTTTACATGCGATTATAAAAAATCTTAAAAAACAGAAAGTAATGATATTTTATTGCTTCCAGAAATAAAAACTTCAGTTGACTAAAATCTACAAACAGCACAAAGAAAGATTCGTTATAAGAGCACTCAGTTCAGTCTAACATTACTTTAAAATGCAGAGATATGCTGTTCTGAAATTTATAGAAGTAAATCTCAATAGACGTATAAACTATTGATATGCTTTTATGCTAAATTGTCGTATTAAATTTACCTCTTTAGAAGTATATTTTTCACAAATATGTTTATTTTTATTTACTTTTTATCTATTAAATATGCATTGCAAATGCTAAAACCAATTCAGTAAATGTTATAACTACATATATGTAAACTTTAATCTGTATAAGTATGTTATGTATTAAATTCAGATGATAAAATAAATCCGTGGTGGGGGAGATTAATAACTAGTATATGTATCAATAATTATAAAGAAGTTTGTTATACTTGACAAACAAGATATTTTTATAATTACATAGGTATAACAATATGAATATTGTAATTGATTGGTATTAATGTGAAAATTACGCAGAGATAAATCCATTAAAGAATTACATTATCTGACAGTCCTTTAAGTGCTTCTAGAATCTTGTCACATATGCACATACGGTTTCTAGACGCGTGTTTTAAGGACGTTCCCAAAAAAATCACTTTCTTACAATATCTGTCAATTTTTGTATACACATACTAATGATTGTCCTTTATACATAGGAATTTTGCAAAACCCTCCTAGTGGTGGTACTAAATTTGCTAATATTGACAATCAAAGGTAACAAATTTAACATGTGCCTGTTTAACTACCTGTTTCACATGTTAAATATGTAATCATTAGTAGGTATGTGTATACAAAAGTTGACAGATATTGTAAGAAAAGTGATTTTCTTTGTTGACAGATATGGTAAGAAAAGTGATTTTCTTGACTATTCTTAATATTATTTTATACTAGCCCGGTTTCGCTCGGGTATTGTATTAAAAAAAAATTATTTTTATTAAAATAAAATATCCTATATTACTGAGCGATTCTTTTGCGTAGGAAACATGAAATTTTGAAAAGGGCAAAGCACCGAGAGTTTTTCAAAAAATTCTTAAAAACATGCTCTTTTCGATAATTTTGGCCTCCAAAACTAAAAGAGTTAAATAGTTAGATTTGCACACAAAAAAAGCGTTTTTTACGATTCTGTAATAATTTTAAAAGCCAACTTTTGTAGGATACGATTCATTGTTCTCAAGTCTTCTTATGTTAGAATTACGTACATTTACAGTAATCAAAAATAAGCCACTAAACAAACAAATAACAGTGTAGCAAGCTACAACAAATTTCTGCAATGTTCACAACATAATTCATCGAAAAAATGAATTGTACTAAAAACACTAACATAAAGTATAAAAAAAAATAATGTATAAAAATCGTTAACACTGAATTTATTTAACACGTGATTGGTATCTGAGTGATGTCACACAATTTAAGAAAACAATTCAAGTCAAAATTATCAAAAAGTTGAAAAAAAATTGATATAGGTCTACAAAGGGTCACACTCGCGAAATTTCTATATGGTATAAATTCATATAAATGCAACTTTGTGAAGTACGAAAATTACTTTATTTTTTGAGAAATTTTCTTTCAAAATACAGGAATTACCGCGGTTATTGTTGCCACGAAAAGCACCGCAATAATCAAATACGCCTTAATCGAGGTAAGTAAGGCATATAAAATAAGCGATTGCTGCCAACGATTTTTTTTAAATACATACGTGCCATGTAAAAAATTAATTTAAGGAAAGTAGCTTTTTATATATTTAATTTAATATTTAGAACACATAACATACCTAAGTAATTATAATAACTCTTTTTTAAAAAAAAAATTGTGTAGTGTTCCCTGTTCATACTTTTTCTTTGTTTTTTCGTCGTGTAAAACACGATAGCAATAGATAGCATTTTTGATTTTTAGTTGCACTTTTATTGATCGCTCGAAATTAGAATCGCTATTAATGATCTTATCTTTTAACAGTTCAGAAATTCTAAAAATTTTCATTCATTTTAAAATAAAATATTTATGCTTCTTTTTTTGGTGCTAAAGAGTGCCCAGTGTAACATTTAGTTGAGCACATACAAAATTGCTAATAAAAGTATCTGAGACTTACTTCTGAGCGGAAGTGCCAATGTTACTATAATTTTTTGCGTAAATGCAGCTGGACTGCATGATATAACCGCGATAATTTGAATTAGAAACGCAATATTCGAAAGTTGGTATAAAAATACGAATCGCGATAAATCGAAAACCGCAATAATCGAATGCGCGATAATCGGGGTATTCCTGTATTCAACTTTAAATGTCCAAGCTTATAAGCTCAATTGCGCCATTTTTTACAGCAAAACTGAAGTTATACAAATAATATTAACAACACACACAGTTTCTATTTAAAACGTATTACATTTTATCCGTTAATACACAATTATGAAATTAAATAAAGAATTGTTTGAAATAAAACCTGTAACTGAAATATTTTTCGAATTTTGTATATTAAAATTTTGAAATAGACATTAAATGAGCTAGACTTTATGGAAAAACCCGACTGAGCTGCTTGTTGTAAAATGCAAAATTCAGTGACTACAAAGCAAACTTTCTTTTCAAAAATATCGAAGAATAAAATCGAAAATGAGTTATAAAACTAAAAAAAATTTAAAGATTTTTTTTTTTAAATTTTTAATTCAAACATTAATTTAAGGAAAGAAATAATAATGGTTCATTTAAGGTTCGTTCAATTGGTGTTACGTAAAATCACCGGGTAAACCGCGTAAACCACCGAGATAGAGGCGAGAGGCTATCATATTTAAATACGTATTGAGGTTTGTCTTGCAAACAACTCGTAGAACAGAGAAAAGATAGGTAGAGAAATGAAACTTGCGTGTTAAACCTTGGAAACACAAACCTCTGGTGGCGTGGAAGAAGAACTAAAAATTTATATTTATAGTAATTATTTATCTAATTTTTGTTTTATTTTTTTATGAATATATGCAGAATATAGATGACTATATTTTGTAAGACCGTTGTGTATATTGTTCATCTTCGATTTTTAGTGATATGGAACAGTGTATACCAGTATTATCCCGGTTTTATCTTTTTTAGGTTATTCTGTCAGATTTGTACCTGTGGACACCAATGTATTTGTACCTATGGACTGTCCACAGGTACAAACTTTTTCAAATTTCTAACTGGTTAACATATTACTGGTTACCAATTAATTGATTTCTTTTTTCTCACTGCCTCGTAGTAAGTATAGAAAAATAACACCAGAATCACTACGCCCATGTTTAAAAGCAGCCCCTCGAAAACTTGCTCAACGAGGAAAAAAACCTGGAAATAGTAGAAGTTTAACTGATTCACCATAAAAAAATAAAATAAAATACAAGGATTCGAGAAAAGCGGAAAGTAAAAGAAGAAATGAAGAAAAAAAAAGAATAAAGACTTGTCAAAAAAGAGAAAGACTTCCTCCGAAATGCAGAGGCGTAGCAAGTCCTAAATTTGATGTGCTGAAGTAAATTTTGCGAGGCTCTATGATGATGCAAAAGGACACATTTTTTAATCTTACTTTTATTTTGCGTATTTATACAGTTAAGAGTAAATAAATTATCATTAATTGTTCAATGTTAAAGTTTCTTTATAAAGAAATTTTATTTAATTTTTATTGATTTTTCTAAAATTATATGTAAGGAAAAGTTGATGTGTCCATAGGTACATTGCCGTCCACAGGTACATTTCCGGCTGTCCAAAGTACAATCAAAAGTCGTACCTGTGGACATATTTAGTGTTTTTAAAAAAAGTGATTTATTTAAAAAATTATAATACCTACCAAAATAAATACTGTGGATTGTTAAGCGCTAACTACTGCTAAAGCAATATTTTAAAAAACTTTTAGGCTGTAGAGGTCCACACAGTTTCACAATAAATATAATATATAAAAAATGAAATAAAAAGAAATAGTTATAAACAAACAAATTATTCTTTTAAAAAAAGTGTATGAAACGAGCAGATGACGATTTGGCACAAACAATAATTATTAATGTGTAGAGGTCATATAGAAGTAACAAGCGCAACGAATATATAGTCTGCAGGTAATGTGCGAAATCTTCCAAGATATTCCGCACCGCTATATCGCTTCTATTATCTCCCGTGAAGGTCGGATTTTTAAATATTAGAGTCGCCACAAGGCTAATAAATAAAAAATTTGACATAAAACCTTATTTTAATTCAAAATCCGGCGATTGTCCACGAGTACAACACTCTCCCCTACTACTCGTTCAAATTGCATATAGGTACACACTCCTTACTTATCCAGGAATGCAAAGATCAACCTTGCTTAAAAGTTTATTAAGCCACAACTTTTTTAATTTATATT
This sequence comes from Sinopyrophorus schimmeli, assembly GCA_036325965.1. NCBI lineage: Eukaryota > Metazoa > Arthropoda > Insecta > Coleoptera > Elateridae > Sinopyrophorus > Sinopyrophorus schimmeli. Next base: position 6,767,448 of record JARFIZ010000001.1, read on the forward strand.
TTGGAATAGGGACTCTTTTGTATGTCTTAAAAAGTTTTTCATTTTCCATTTATATCACCTGAGTTATAAGTTTGGGATTTATGCATTTAAAAATATTACTAATTTGAAAATCACAACGCATTTAAAAAACTAGGATAGTTAGCAGCATACCAATATTTATATTACGGATAAACAATTCGTAATATTCGTTATTTAATAAAAAAATTTTTTAGTAATTAGATTGTAGCAGAGATGTCTTACAAAAATTTTCATTCGGCCGAAACAAACTTTAGCCGTTCTGGAGAAATAATATCCTAAATAGTTGACTGCATGCAATACTGCCACCTTATATTTGTGTAATTTCCTTAATATCCAAATTCCTACTGTCTGGAAGTATTTCCAGTTTTCTTACTGTTGGCACTTCAATTTGCTTATTTTCACAAACTGCGAGATATTCTAAAACACTACCTTTGAAGGTACATTCGACAAATTCTTAAAAGCTAAATGTAAAGCATTTGCTGCTCCTTGTAGAAATTTTGTAATATACAAAAAAAAATGTAAAAATCTAGATTATGTTTGTAAAATAAAGGTGTTTTTTAAAATGTTCGGCTTTAAAATAAATAAAAGTAATCAAATTCAGAATTGAAACAATGTATTAACCTATGCATAGAACATTTTAGAACTAATTTATATGTTTATAACACGTACGGGCAATAACCGACCTGCTCGCCTTATCCGACCCCTCGCTTCTTTTTATCCGCCCCGTATCCGTCTCGGCGGAGTTACTCAAATTATATTATAACGAAATGAAGTAAAAGTAGTAACGTGTTTTGATTCAATTAAATAATAACTTCTTTGATTTAATAATTTGTTCCAGCCCTTTACTCGAAGACTGGGTGATAATTTGGGCCGAGCCCTAAGAAAGGTTGTCCACGTCCGACTTACAACTTACAACAATATGATTAACCTGCTTTACAGCTTATCATATTTAAAAATATTTTCATATTTACTGCACTATTCAGACACTTTTATACAATTCACAATATAGAAAATAACTTTTATAAATACCTACCTATAAGTGTAGTGCGGTTCATGGGTGCTGTGCATGGTCTAAAATTTTAAAACGGCAAAAGTATTCTCATATTGTAATTTATTTGAATTTCGTGTAATTTTATTGTGATATCATTTATTTTTATGTCAGATTATATAATAATATTGTAACGAGCCTGCTAGCGACATCTACTGGCCGTTGGAACAGCTCAGGCGTTCGATATTATTCTAGAGATGGCATCGCGAATGCAGCATTCTAGAAGTTCCGGAATATCTGGGAAGCTTCGTCTTCGGATCTATATAAGGCAAATAGAGTGCGCCATGAAGCAGTCTCGGTGGGACACTCGACGGACAAGGTCTCCGCATGAGTCTCCTCACAGGAGTGCTCGCGGATAAGTTTGAATCTCCGAAGTTAAAGCTGGCAACAGTGTAGGTAAATAATTAAGTGTGTAAATAAATTAGTTAGTTGCGCAATTAAGGATGTACGAGCAGGGTACTGGGTGGGGATAGACCGATCTGGGCGCGGGGTAAAAAGGTTATGAAGATCACGTGGCCGCAACATTGAAAATGGCAACACTGTGATTATTATGATTATTAAGGCAATGTTATCAGTAAATTCAAAATAAACGTTGAGTATAACACGTGCGAATATAAAATTATGGAAGGTGAAATAAAATAGAAAACTATCTATCGGGATGAAAATTTACCAGAATTCCTAAAATTAGGTTAATATTTTTGACACTTACTTTGCTTTAATGGTCTGTGGTGTTACCATTTCGTTTAAGAGCTAACAAAAGCAAGGTAATTTTTGTAAATATCTTTTAATTACACGGTTTAAAACGGTTTTTTTTTTAATATCTTTATGAATGTCTTAACTTTTAATTAGATAGTTTTTTTTTCATATTCTAGGACGAATTTGGGCGAAAATTATGAAAAAATGTCGTCTATCTGTCACTTTGCCACAAGACTAATAATAAATATGCTGACTTTTGAAATCAATTATTTCTTTAAATAGTCGGTCAACCCTCTTCAAATTTTGAGAATTTGTTTAGACATATTCAAACTACATATTAAAAAAAATCAAGCATTTTGGGAAGGATCACTTTCGTGCTCGTACATCCTTAAGTTAGTTAAGGGTATAAATAAATTATTTATCAAGTAACCAATTTCTATTTAGGCTTGAAGTGTTAACTAATTATTTAATAAATAAGTTATTATTAGAGTAAATGAATTGCCGACGTTTTAATATTCACAACCCTAGTTTGATCCCCCAGCCAACCCATTACAATATACAGTGTGTCCCAAATAGAGTAGGCTAACATGGGTATCTTTCTTATTAGTGAAGATAGAAGTTTGGTTAAATGGGCAATGTTTTGCAGTTTTAGGTGCCCATTCAGATTCTGTTAAGAAAATTTTAAAATTCCGAATAGCTCCAAAGTTATCGTAAAAAAACTGAAAATCGTCATTTTCTTTAATGTCAAATAACTTTGTAATTATAAAATTTACAAAAAAAAGTTTAATATAAAAGTTACTAGGTTTCATAAAATACAGATAGAAATTAAGTCAAAATTAAATTCAAAATGGCGGTTTTTAAGATATTGATACCAACTTTCTTATTTTAAATGGACGCCATATTGGATTTTTACATAGTTAAATAGCATTTTTTTTCTCTTTTCAACCATGTATAACAACCCATATTTAAATAACAAATTATTAACAATATTAAATTTTTCTGTTTTAAATCAAGTAGCCATGAATTATCAAAAAACAATAAAACAGCATAATACAAGGCAACGTCATTATATTTATTTAAGTTTTTTGAATAATAATAATTATTACCGTATAAATAATTCAAAATGGCAAAGTTTTTAACTGAGCTGTGTGATATGTTTTGTATCTACATTAAATGTTACAAAAGCTCCTGCGTTGCTGCAAAAACAGTTTAAAAAAAAATGATAAACATCAACTTCCACATTCTTTCAATTTGGTTACTGTAAACATCCATATTTCTGCACATTCACATCTAATCTTTTAATAATTTTAACGTTCGGTTGCTTTTTTTTGGAAAACTGTTAAAGTATGTTTGTGCAGCAACGCAGGACCTTTTGTAACATTTAATGTAGGCACCAAACATATCATACTGCTCAGTTAAAAACTTTGCCATTTTGCATTATTTATAAGGCAATAATAATCATTATTCAAAAAACTTACAATATTAGTCAAAAAATAAATATAAGGACGTTTGTATTATGCTGTTTAATTGTTCTTTGATAATTCATGACTACTTCATTTAAAACAGAAAAATTTAATATTGTTAATAATTTTTTATTTAAATATGGGTTGTTATACATGGTTGAAAAGAGAAAAGAAAATGGTATTTAACTATGTAAAAAACCTATATGGCGTCCATTTAAAATAAGAAAGTTGGTATCAATATCTTGAAAACCACCATTTTGAATTGAATTTTGACTTAATTTTATCTGTATTTTATAAATTCTAGTAACTTTTATATTACATTTTTTTTTGTAAATTTTATAACTACAAAGTTATTTGACATTAAAGAAAATGACGATTTTCAGTTTTTTTACGATAACTTCGGAACTATTCGGAATTTTAAAAATTTCTTAACAGAATCTGAATGGACACCTAAAACTGCAAAACATTGCCCATTTAACCAAATTTCTATCTTCACAAATAAGAAAGATACCCATGTTAGCCTACTCTATTTGGGACACACTGTATATGGTCCTTTAAATGCTTCTAAAATTTACATAAAACTTTATACTCCAACGAGTGGCAAAAGTCGAGTACCGTGATGCAAGTACTGCGATCGGATCAGGCATAACTGCGCATGATTCACGGGTTCAGAGTTCAAATCTGCTTTCTAGGCGCGTGCGCTTTGTAGGTTGGTTTAAGTCAATTGACTCAAATTTATATAATAATTAAAAAACCTCCACAGTGGAGGTAGTTTCATACCTTGCTTTTCTGGGTCAAAGACGCTCTCGATTAATATTTCCGCACACTACGACTTTAAATTATTCATCAAAGGGCTGACTGGTTCATTCTTTTATTCGAAAATAACCACTTTTGTGGTAAGGTAATTTTTACTTTGATTTGATCAAGCTATTATTTAAATGATTCAAACTATTTTTAGTGTACACTTTCATTACGTACGGATTTTAGTGTTTAAAAATAAAAGGTTGGTTTTCTTTTTAACAGTATTCCTTGGTGTAAAAGTTACCAGCCACCACTACTACCGGTCCATGTTTAAAAAAATAACTAAATAAACTTTAAGTGTTTCATATATGAAACTATACTAATATATCATAACAAGTTAGAATCAAGTTTTTTCGAAGATTTTCTATAATAAAAAATTGACTGTACTTTTCTTTTATTGAAAGCCTTGTTAAAATATTCTCTTGCATGTTGGCCATTCGTTACATTTCTACAATAATAATATAAGAAAAAAATTTCTAATGTGCATAAAGAGAAATGTTGAAAACATCTGAGTGCACCTTTATGAAAGCATTGGTAGACTAAAAATGCAAATTAAGTTTTAAAATGTGTGTTATTAAAGTCTGTAGTTTATTTCAAAATAATTTTTTTATATCAATATATCACGAGTTCCTTTAATAGACAAATGTTTTATATTATAGATTGCAATTTATTCTTTTTTGGGTGTATTTTAAGATATCTTTTACCGTCGTAGAAAGATAACGATAAGTGTAAATAAAATGCCAAAAAAGTCAAAACCTGTTAGATCCAAAAATGTAGGGCGTTTACTACGGTAATATGTGTTGATAATAGTTTTTATATAAAACAGACTAATGTTGTTTAGTTAGTTACGGTTTTTTAGTAAAACCAGACGTACACGTTTTGTATTATTTGATGTTTAATAAAATAACTATTAATTATGATCTCATAACAGGTTATGGGCCCAGGGAAAGTAATTAAATAGTTAAACAAAACGTGTGTTAATTTTGTCGTCTAAAAATGAAGTATTAGTTACAAGATTATTCAATCGTTGTGTGCGAGACGAAAAACAAATCAAGAAAATGTCACGAAACGACTTTGATGTTGGAAAACTAAAAGGGAGTGAAAACTACCACACGTGGCAATTTGCAAGGCTAAATTATCTGGAGTTGAATAATTTAGGCAATTGCATAAAAGAAGAAGGTACTGAAACAGATGCCCAAAAATTAAAACAAGCAAAAGCTCGATTGACGTTAAGCGTTGAATCATCGTTGTATGTTCACATTCAAAAAGCAAATACCGCAATTGTAATATGGACAATACTAAAGAATTTGTACGAAGATAAAGGATTAACGCGTATAATTGGTTTATTAAGAATAGTCCATTGAAATGTTACAATTTTTAGGCCTTACCTTGCGTTTCTCAGAGGACGCAATTTTATTGTTGGTATGTGTAGGGAGGGTCACTAGAAGCTTAACTCCAAGTTTGTGGGGTTGCAACCCTTGTCCCGCGGCCGCCATATTAGAAAAGGGGTGCAAACTTTTTTTTTGCTATATCTCAGAAACTATCAATCTCCCAGGAAATTTGTAAAGACATAATTTGTGGCAAATCGAATTGTCTACAATTTTGTTTATATAACTTTTACCATAAAATGAAAATTAAAAAGTTATTAACAAAATAAGAGAAAATTTCTCAACAAATTCTGTTTTTGCTGTATAACTTTTATTTTATTATTTTACTATAAAATGACCTCATACCAATCTTGTAGATGGTTTTAACAAACATTTTTAGCTATAATTTTTTTAATTTTATGCATTTATGGCGGTTTTCGAGCGCTTCAAAGTAGACCGGATTTTTACTACTGTAACAATCGCGTGAAAACGAAACGTTAGCCTCACTTTTATATAAACTTTTTTTTTAGACAATGCGTTTGACATTTATTGAAACATTCCTATGTTATTACTTTCTTATTATTGACCCTTTTCCCCACCACCTATGAGGTAGAGTCTGGAGGCGCATTTTTCGTACGTGGTATCCCCAGTAGGCCTATTCCACGGAAAACTTCTAGGCGAGAAAATGTTGGGCATAATTATATATGTTAATAGTTATTTTTCAGCTATTCTTTTCTAATTTTTTTGGATGGTCCAGGCTGGGGTTCAGGATCAAATTCAGTATCAAAAATGAAGTTTCGGGGAATGACGGATGTTGAAATTGGAGTCATCGTTGGTAATTCATCTTCGAATTCATGTTCTTCCATTAATTTAGACATTTCCATCACTTTGCTGCAGGTTTCTCCAGAACAATTAAGGCACACTACAGAGCATTTCAGACCTGCTTTTCAGCAACCGCACATGCTTCCACAATTTCTTTTGCATCTGCAGAAAATCAATTTCATTAGATCGGGGGGTGCTGGAGGCTTGGAAGTTTGGATTGGCATCAAAATGTTTCCATGCTTTTTCCAGCCCCAATCTTCAGGATCACAGTGTTTTCCGAGCCACGACTGGACCTGGTGATACACTCGGAGACTGTGGAAACGGGCTGCATCTTGTGTTGGAGGAAGCGATGATAGACTGAATGTATTTTTGGTCACTGTCTTGGCGAATCGTTTATATCTCATTACATCTCAGTTGTCCAGAGTATCCTCTTTATTTCCACCGTATAAAGCTACGAAAAAACGTTCGCCAATGACAGTGAGTAAAGATGGATCGACTTTGTCACTGAGAAATAGCGCTGTACCGGTAGCTAACTCAAGATGTTTCTCCATTATTTTTATGAATTTTAGTTTGTCTATGTTATAGGCTGCTGATGTTGTGTCACATCCTGAGAAAGCATGGAGAAACAGCAAATTCTCAGCAATGACATCTCCATATATAAAACCTGAAGGGCTATATAACTTCAGAAACAGTTTGTAAAAATTGTTCATTGTCCACATCGTTTTTGGATTTTGCTCTAGCAAACCAAGCTTTTACTCCTTTAGCATTCACAGTCTTACTTTAATGTCCCCAAAAAATTTTTTACAAATGAAACAATCACTCATGATGCACACTTAAAGAAAGTCAAAATGCTTATCACTGAATTAAAAATTCTGCCCACAAAACTCTTAATTGTACCTATGAAATTGAAAATACTATTCACAATATTGAACACGTCTATACGTGTCGAAACATGTAGCACAACTGATAGAATACATAGAGGACGACGAAACAGCTGAAGTTTTCTGGTAAGAAAAGGATCAATAATAAATAAGTATTAACATAGGATTGTTGCAAGAAATGTCAAAAGCATTATATTAAAAAAAAAATTATCTAAAGGTAAGTGTGACGTTTCGTTTTCACGGGATTCTTACGAGTAGTAAAAATCCGGTCTAATTTGGAGCGCTCGAAAACCGCCATAAATGCATAAAATTAAAAAAATTATAGCTAAAAAAGTTTGTTAAAAAACCATCTACAAGATTGGTTTGAGGTCATTTTATTGTAAAATAATAAAATAAAAGTTATAGAGCAAAAGAAAATTTGTTGAGAAATTTTCTCTTATTTTTGTTAATAACTTTTTAATTTTTATTTAATGATAAAAGTTATATAAACAAAATTGTAGACAATTCGATTTGCCACAAATTATGTCTTTACAAATTTCCTGGGAGATTGATAGTTTCTGAGATATAGCAAAAAGGAGTTTGCACTTTTCTAATATGGGGGGGGGACAAGGGTTGCAACCCCACAAACTTGGAGTTAAGCTTCTAGTGACCCTCCCTACACATCCCAACAATAAAATTGCGTCCTTTCTTTTGGAAGAACTTAATTTCAAATTTATATAATAATTAAAAACCTCCACAGTGGAGGTAGTTTCATACCTTGTTTTCTGGGTCAAAGACGCTCTCGATTAATATTTCCGCACACTACGACTTTAAATTATTCATCAAAGGGCTGACTGGTTCATTCTTTTATTCGAAAATAACCACTTTTGTGGTAAGGTAATTTTACTTTGATTTGATCAAGCTATTATTTAAATGATTCAAACTATTTTTAGTGTACACTTTCATTACGTACGGATTTTAGTGTTTAAAATAAAAGGTTGGTTTTCTTTTAACAGTATTCCTTGGTGTAAAAGTTACCAGCCACCACTACTACCGGTCCATGTTTAAAAAAATAACTAAATAAACTTTAAGTGTTTCATATATGAAACTATACTAATATATCATAACAAGTTAGAATCAAGTTTTTTCGAAGATTTTCTATAATAAAAAATTGACAGTACTCTTCTTTTATTGAAAGCCTTGTTAAAATATTCTCTTGCATGTTGGCCATTCGTTACATTTCTACAATAATAATATAAGAAAAAAATTTCTAATGTGCATAAAGAGAAATGTTGAAAACATCTGAGTGCACCTTTATGAAAGCATTGGTAGACTAAAAATGCAAATTAAGTTTTAAAATGTGTGTTATTAAAGTCTGTAGTTTATTTCAAAATAATTTTTTTATATCAATATATCACGAGTTCCTTTAATAGACAAATGTTTTATATTATAGATTGCAATTTATTCTTTTTTGGGTGTATTTTAAGATATCTTTTACCGTCGTAGAAAGATAACGATAAGTGTAAATAAAAATGCCAAAAAAAGTCAAAACCTGTTAGATCCAAAAATTTAGGGCGTTTACTACGGTAATATGTGTTGATAATAGTTTTTATATAAAACAGACTAATGTTGTTTAGTTAGTTACGGTTTTTTAGTAAAACCAGACGTACACGTTTTGTATTATTTGATGTTTAATAAAATAACTATTAATTATGATCTCATAACAGGTTATGGGCCCAGGGTAAGTAATTAAATAGTTAAACAAAACGTGTGTTAATTTTGTCGTCCAAAAATGAAGTATTAGTTACAAGATTATTCAATCGTTGTGTGCGAGACGAAAAACAAGTCAAGAAAATGTCACGAAACGAGTTTGATGTTGGAAAACTAAAAGGGAGTGAAAACTACCACACGTGGCAATTTGCAATGCTAAATTATCTGGAGTTGAATAATTTAGGCAATTGCATAAAAGAAGAAGGTACTGAAACAGATGCCCAAAAATTAAAACAAGCAAAAGCTCGATTGACGTTAAGCGTTGAATCATCGTTGTATGTTCACATTCAAAAAGCAAATACCGCAATTGTAATATGGACAATACTAAAGAATTTGTACGAAGATAAAGGATTAACGCGTATAATTGGTTTATTAAGAACATTAATTTCAATTCGTTTAGATGGATGTAATTCGATGCAAGAGTATGTTGATCAAATGATCACTACGTCAAATAAATTAAGTGGTATTGGTTTCGAAATTTCTGATGAATGGCTTGGTGCTATTTTACTTGCTGGTGTAACAGAAGAATTTCAACCAATGATCATGAGCATTGAAAGTAGTAGTGTAGCAATCACGGCAGACACTATAAAATCGAAATTACTTGATACACATATGGAACGAAGCACTGAGAATGCGTTTTTTGGTAAAAATGAAAAATCCAAAAGGCCAGCATCGACAGTCAAGTGTTATATTTGTGGTAAAAAAGGACATATTTCGACAAATTGTAGACAAAATAGTGGTGCACGAAATTGCAAGAATTTGGGTAATATGAAGAAAGAAAACGATAAAACTTTAAAGAATGCTTTCTTAACCAGCTTCATAGTAAAAGGAAACCATAGTGATCCAGATGAGTGGTTTTTGGACAGTGGATGTTCAGCCCACATGACACCTTACGAAGACCTACTGCAGAATAGAAAACCGACCAACGGTGAAATTACTGCAGCGAATAATACAAAAATGCCTGTCACAAGTGTAGGTTCAATAAGTTAGAACTTGAATAACAATGACGTTGAAGTGCGAGAAGTATTACATGTGCCGCGTTTATCCGCAAATTTACTTTCAGTTTCAAAAATTGTTGCAAAAGGCAACACCAAAGTTTTTAATAAAACTGGATGTTCTATTTTTAATAAGGAAAATAAACTTTTAGTAAATTGTGAGGCGAATAACGGAGTGTACAAATTTCGTATGTCAAGTGGTATATGTATGCTATCGAATAACATTTCAGAAAATAGCGCAGCAACATGGCACAGGCGAATGGGTCATTTGAATTACCAAGACTTGTGCAAATTGCGTGGTATAGTGACTGGTGTTAAATTTGAAAATGTTAAAAAATGGTTACCTTGTGAAATTTGTATGATGGGCAAACAAACACGTTTTCCTTTTCAACAAAGCAAAAGTCATGCAAAAGATGTTTTGGAACTTATTCATTCCAATTTATGTGGACCAATGGAAAATTTATCGATTGGTGGAGCTAGGTATTTTTTAACATTTATTGATGATTTTTCGAAGAAGGTTTTTGTATATTTCTTAAAAAGTAAGACAGAAGTTACAGAAAGGTTCATTGAGTTTACAAAATTAGTTGAGAACCAAACTAATAAAAAGTTAAAAATAATTCGAACTGATAATGGAACCAAGTACTGTAACCGTAATTTTAAGAAGTTTTGTGATAACCAAAGTGCGATCAAACTAGCCGAGTCGGATGCCTTTCGACCAAGATCTAAACATATAGATGTTAGACATCATTATGTAAGAGAGAAGATTGAAGATTCTACAGTGGTTATTTCTTATATTCCTACAGAGAAAATGACCGCCGACAATTTAACCAAGGCAGTAACCAAAGAAAAACATAATTATTGTACTATACAGAAGGGATTGTGTTGAAGAATTGACAAATTACTCATTCTGTATTATTTTAATTTATTGTATTTTTGTGTTTTTTTTATCTGTTTTGAGAAATTGTCAATTATTCAACAAGTGAAGGTGTTCATAATAGTTTTTATTAAGGCTGTTTTGTTCTATAAAGTGGGTAAATTGTAAAAAACAAAACAGACTGATGTTGTTTAGTTAGTTACGGTTTTTTAGTAAAACCAGACGTACACGTTTTGTATTATTTGATGTTCAATAAAATAACTATTAATTATGATCTCATAACAGTATGTTTGGCTCAACATGTGCAATTGATTTTTCTATCACCTCCTAGAAAGTTTACGTGAACTCGCTAAACACTGTATAAACTACAAATTGATTGAATTTATAAATAAAATTAGATATTAAGTTTAGATGAACTGTTTAAAATGACCGTGAACTTGAGCACTGTGAAATATCGAGTTTGGCATATTCGCCAAAATGTGAATTTTACTAGCAACTTTAAAGATTCTCATAAGTAAGTCGCTTTAATATTCTCTTCGTTTTCATGCGTGGCCAACGTTGTGTTAATCTTTCGAGTGGCTTAAACAGTAATTGAACCTCTCACATTATGGTTCAAAGTTTTAACGCTTGCAAATGCGTTGGTAGATGTACAAGTCAATCGGGCGTGATGTGAAGAGGTGACGAACAATTATGTTGCATAGAAGAGTAAATACAGATAACTACCGAAATCATAACACTAAAATGACTATAGGAATATGACGAAATATGAAATTGTATTCTAATATAAAATTCCTCAATATCTTAAACACTATTCGTTTAAGATAAGAAATAATACTATTTTCTATTTTTCACTCTTTGCATTAAACTTATTGTTTTTTAATTAATAGGTAGCACATCAACTTAAAATTAATAATTGTTTATTTTGTTTTTGTTTGTTAGATTTTAAAGATATGCAATTGCAATTTCTGCAGTTTTCTTTAATTAGGCTCAACTAAGGTAATTGTAAACAAAGATAATTGATAACAGGTGCTTTTACTGCTTTCTGTGGTAAAATTTTAAACTGCGAAGTGCTGGAAAATGTGATCTTAGAGAATTAAAGATTTTATACTATTTGATGTTGAATAAGGTAACAGTTAAAGCAAAATTAGAAAAAAACATTTTTTTTTCCAATTTTTTCCAATTATTCTTATTTACAATTATCCTGACTAGCCATGCTTAATTACCAGGTGTGCAACCTTAAAACGGCCGTTTTCTAATAAATGGCAGTACGCGCGCATTAGGCATTAGCCAACCTTGCCTGCCATTTTTTCTTATTGCTTTGATCTTTGCCATTAGTAAACAAAAGACAAAGTCAGCAATTTCGGACAATAACGTGTCCTTTGATCACGATAAACATGTCGAATTTTGTGCCAGATAAAGAGCATTTGCGGGGAGCACTGCTATTCCTCTTCAATTGGAAGAAATCCGCCGCCGAAGCGCATAGAATTCTTGTGGAGGTCTATGGCGACAGTGCTCTTAGTGAAACTCGGTGCAGAGCGTGGTTTCGGCAATTCAGAGACGGAATTTTTAACGTCACCGACAAGAAGCGCGAAAATCGACCAAAAGTTTTTGAGGACACCGAATTGCAAGATTTATTGGACGAAGACGATACCCAATCGCAGAAACAACTTGCCGCGAAGTTGAATGTTAGCCACCAAACAATTTCAAAACGCCGTTTTGCTATGGAAAAGATCCAAAAGATCGGGAAGTGGGTGCCACATCAATTGAACGATCGACAGATGGAACGACGCCAGACCGCGTGCGAAATCTTGCTTGATCGGCACAACAGAAAATCATTTTTGCATCGAATCGTCACTGGCGATGAAAAATGGATCTTTTTTGAAAACCCTAAGCGCAAAAAATCGTGGGTGGACCCCGGAGAACCCTCAACATCGTCTGCTAGGCCAAATCGATTCGGGAAAAAGACAATGCTGTGTGTTTGGTGGGACCAGAAGGGGGTGGTTTACTAGGAACTGTTGAAACCTGGTGAAACGATCAATACTCAACGCTACCAACAACAAATCATCGAATTGGATCGTGAATTGTGCAAAAAAAGACCCGAACACGCGGATCGGCATGAGGGTATCATTTTCCAGCACGACAACGCATCATCACACACAGCAAGATTGGTCCGGGATACATTGGATGCACTTGGCTGGGAGTTGCTACCCCACCCGCCCTACTCTCCTGATCTGGCCCATTCAGATTACCATTTGTTTGCGTCGATGGGACACGCACTTGCTGAGCAGCACTTCAATTCTTATGAAGATGTTAAAAAATGGCTCGATGGGTGGTTCTTATCCAAAGGGGATGAATTCTTTTGGGGTGGAATCCACAATCTTCCTCGAAGATGGGAAAAATGTATAGGCAGCGAGGGCAATTACTTCGAATAAAATATTTTTCACTTTTCTGCGTTAATTATTGTGTTTTGCTAAATAAAAAAACAGCCGTTTTAAGGTTGCACACCTGGTAGCAATATAATTGTGCTTATATATATTTGGTTATATTATATTTTTTATGTTTTCAAGACGTTTTATTGTTTGTATTGTTACTTGTAAAGCAAGAAAATAATTTTAACAGTAATGGGGGATCCAATTATGGACAAATCCCTAATATACGAATTCAAAATGTAAGTAGGTATATACTGCTAATATTTTTTTTTTCTAATAATTTTTAAAGATTAGGAGTCTAATTTGCTAATTTTGGGCACATAATTCGTAGTCCAGGCTCGGACATATTCCTTTTGCAGCTAGATTAACATCTCTATTGTTATATTATTTTTTACCAATGTTTCTTAATCTTGTTAAAGAATAAAGCTATAGTTTTGTTATTTTTTAAAAGAAATTTGTGGTGCATTCTAGACTTCTATATTTGTGTACTATACCATAAATGCCATTCTTTTTGAAGATATTCTGCTTTTGAGTCGTTGAGAGTAAAATTTAGCAGACAACGGACGTTACGCACGCTCAACAAACAGAAAGGAAACAGTAAAACTGCCTATATAAGGCAATGGAAGCTGGACAAGCACAGCTAACGAAAATTCGACAGTATGAATAGTGTGTTAACACTAAATTATTTGTTATTTACATGAAGGCTTACCCCAGCTTCGCAGAGGTATTTTTAAATTATTAGATTAAATATATCATTTTGACAATCACCAAAAAAATATGATGGTTTATAATTTTCTTAGATTACACTGCAACTTAAGAAAGTAGTGTTCTTAAGCTTATATATTTTTCCTACGATTTTCCGTAGAGATCAGGAGGATAATATAAAATGCAGCAGAGATATAGATAGGTAATTGAAACACAAACTGTAGATTTTCACGTTAAATGAATGGGAAAATTCTAAAATTGACTAGCGGCTACTTAGAATTATATAAGGACTGATATTTGACGAATTTGATGAAATAGCAGTTCTTCGTTCTTTTTAAACAGTTCTAGATTTCGGGGATAGCATTTCAAGTTTTTCTTATTTAATATTCTCCGTTTTGTTTAATTGTGGCTAATGACCGATTATTTTTAATTGCTTTCAAGTCCTTTCTTAAACCAACATTTTTTTTATCTATTTTCAAGTATTTTAAAATACATATATGTTATACATTAGTAAATAAGCAATAACACGGAGAAAAAAATATCCTTAATATAACTATCTAACGTATACCCAATTGACGTATTGTTCTGACAAGGATTCGAATGTCTAATTAAACGATATTTATAAGTCAATTGGACAATTCATAGTATGATCAAAACAGCTCTACATAGTATACTTATAATAAGGATTCATTTATTTGATTCAAGCGTTCAAACGAAAAGCTCTCGTGAACGTGTGCAGTATCCGTCGTGTAGGTAACTAGATAGTTAATTTGAGGATTTGAATACCTAAAATAGGGATACGTATGGTTATTATAACGATATTTTGTTCTTTGTGCATATCCGTTAAATCACTATGACAAGAATCTTTTGAATGTCTAAAACAGTAATACGGATCGTTACTATAACGATACGCAATAAGGATACTCTGGATAGCTAAATTAGTTATACGGCGTATCCCTGTGAAAGATAACTATCCAACGGATAGCTATAATAAGGATACGTATGGTTATTATAACGATATTTTTTTCTCCGTGAACTGGTAAAAAAATGGTGGGTGTCCCTAATACAGAAATACCCAAAATGTCACTTTAAAAACTTTAAATTTCCAAAAATTATATTTCTTGGAATAATTAAAAATTGATTTTTTTTAAATAATGGAACGAATACATGCCTTTGACATATCCGAAGGACAACTAAATCGAAATAGTCGTTCTTGAGAAAAAAAACATTTTCAAAAAATGAAAATTAATTTTTTAGTCAAAAACCGTAACAGCTGGGAGGCTAAAAATTTCCACAATTATTATTAATACCAGGATACATCACGGAAAAAAAATCACTTCATTATCTCTGGGGGCACTTTTCAATGTAAATCCGGCAATGGCCTTTGCAGGCCTGTAGAGTTTATAACGAACAAATTATTCTATTATTAGCTATTTGTTTCAAAATAATAAGTTACAATGTATTTTGCTAGACAGAGGTATAATGGAGTAAAGTGGAATTCTATTCTTTTTATTATAGGTAATATATGTTAGTAAAATTAAGTACAATTATGCATATTTCTTTGCCACTGAAAAATATATATTTTTTCCTAAATCATACCAAAATGTATTGACCAGTATTGATAAATAATCAGACTGATATTTATTTATTTATAAAGTATTATTAATATTATGAATAGTTAAAGTCTTAGGAGAAATAAAAATTCTATTGTTCTTTTAAAAAAGCAGTTTTGTAAATTATAGATGTTTAAAATCAGAATAGGAAACGTATGACATTTATTCTAGAATAAGACCTTTAAAACATGAATAATAATGTCATTCTCGCTACATTAAACACGGCTATCCTTACCCCCAGGTAAAAGTAATGCGCTATAATCTTAAATGTCAATATTCCATCTAAAATTCAAATACTCATTTTTAGGATTTTCGCCAGTCAAAAGAGGAGTGTTTGTATCGATAAGGGAATCATAATTTGCATAACGTATATCAAAACTGTGGTTCAAACCTTTAACAAAAGAATTGCGTTTGAAGAAAAGCGTCACCCCAGCATACGAAAGAAACGTTTATTGTTTAACCAACCCTTAGAATAAATGTTACTAACGTGTTCAATTTGCGTGACCACCTGCCCTAAAGTGTCTGCCACAAATGCTCCTCACTTCAAACAACAATCACTCCTTTACGGCAGTTTTCAGCACTATAACTCTTAACCCGCTGCGATCATATATCAAGGGAACATCATTGATTAATCGACTCCAGAATTTTGACGGCGTTATAACATTACTTTGCCGAAGATAAAGTGCTTTAATTTTCTCATTAATTTAATTATAGTCTACTCACCGTATCTGACAGAATGTGATTCATTATACGACAACAAATTAAGACCATTCTTTAACAAAACTGCTTTCGGTATCAATGCGCCGTAAGTAAACAAGTTGATAACATAATAAGATTTGAGTTAGAAGTGAGTTACCATAACGTTCAATTACGTCGATCGTTTATTTTAAGGTGTCATATAATTATATTATCATGTAAATTGTACCTTTAAAGTTTTGGATTAAACGTTTAATATTATACGTCCATCTTTTAGAGCATTTCTCTACATATTATCTCTTCAAGAAATTAAACAAATATTAATAAATATACATACTACTTGCAAAAAAAAAACAACTAAATAATAGTTAAAAAAAAATATTTTTTAATTGTCCTGTTGTGAATATAATGAAACCTTATTACGTAGCGCGTTCTTACTTTGTTATCAGTTTTGAGTGCTAGGGTAGGTATATAAACTCATTTTGTTAAATTTTACTGTAAATCTAATTTCTTAAATCACGAAAGCTAAAGCGGCAATAAACACTTCTAGAAAGAAGTGCATGGCTAATGCGTGTTTATTCTTAATTCAGATGTGTAATGTAAGATAAGCAATACCTTATTCATATCTAGAAGCAGTGTTGAAGTCCCGATTTATATGGATATTACCCTCTATATAATACGTTATGTATTGTATCATGAACATTTAGCGATTAGATTAACTGTATTGCAGTAGTATATTATTTAAAAAAATAACAGCAATACTTAATAAACTTCAATCTATATCAGGGCTTTTATAAATATATATTCGGTGTCGCATAAATTATGATGTAATTATGCGATTTCATACCATTTATTAATCTAATAATCAGTTGCATAGGTAGTATTTCAAAATTATATGCATACATATTGGTACCATGTATTTAGTTTGTATACCTATTTTTGATTGCTTAGTTAAAATAGTTTGAATATTATTGTAACCATTTCGCTAAGGTTCGAACTAGAGGTGCGAATATCAAGAGTCGGTCACTTATTTTAACAACAATTCGAATTTATTTAACAAAAGAATTATCAAATTATTTACGAAAACAAATAAAATACTAGAGGATTTGTTTAATAATTATTTAACTTACTTACTAATTTACTCAGTTCAATGTACAACACTAATTTATTTACACACTTATATTTATTTATTTTTACCGTGCGTCTTCTTCTTTATTTTCGCCTTTAATGCAATTGTTTCAACTGCTCCCTTATTGGAGTAGGCGTGTTCTTAAGGAGTATTTTCTTCTATTATAAACCATTTCCGGAGGTATGTCATAATCACATTGAAGCTTCACGGAAGACCTATTCCAGGTACTTTTTGGCCTGCCTGGTTTTCTTTTAGGTGAAATTATTTTGAATTTCATCGAGAGCCAGTTGAGAAGAGAACTGAACTGAACTTATTATTACCGCGATCCGGCCAGCTTATATGTGTATTTCGTTATCGGTATAACCGCTTCTGGAGATGTTGAGTGAACTCTCTATTTTTAACGATACGCGCCGTTCAAGGACCTGTACTCGTTATACAATAGATAAATCTCGAGCGTATGGTTAGATTAATCTATAGCGTTCGCTACATTATTATATGTTTGAAATTACTATAATCCAGTTCTGTTTTAGAACTTTTAACCTTTGTCTACGTCATATCTTTCTGTTACTTTCCTCTATGACGGTTCACTTTTTATGACTTTTCTTCTGTTCCACTGGAGTTCTTCCATAGGACCCAATTTTTCTTTTCCGTAAATTTTTGGAGATATAAATACCAGCAATTGGCTGAGAAAAATACAAGACATGGCCATTTTTGTTATAACAATGGTTGTAATTTCATAATAAAAATTTTTGTTTTTTTTTACAATTCAATAATTGTAAATTACCAACCATATGAGAGTATTAACACTAAACCTACAGATACTTCATGTATACTTATTACAACCATAGTGGGTCAAGTGACCCGTTTATAAAATGTTATATATATTACTATGTATAGCGAAAAAATATATAATTTCGCACAATTTGGTACATGAATAAAACAATTTTGTTTGAATAACAATTCAAAATTGTTTTTTTTTATTTAAAAAACAAAAATAATACAAGAAAAAAATTAAATATTCTTCAATTGAATCCTACATTCAGAAAATAAATAAGTAGTATGCTAACTTTATTCACCGCATATTCTGCAAATTATTGGGTTCTCAAAGGCACATTTTCCACACACAAACAAATCTTTATATCACATGAATCTTTGCACGGGTCAAACGACCCGTTGCGGTAGTTAGAGCAGATTAAATATATTTCTCGGTAAAAAAATTAACAAGAAAGATGTAAATATTGAAAAACACATTTGATGTATTTTTTAAGAAAAGTAGAAAAGGCAAATGACGATGTGATAATGTTATTTGCAAGAAAATCAGAAAAAAAGTTTAAAATGGGTTATTTGACGCGTCGTGGTAGGTTTAGTGTTACTAATAAAGCACAATTCTAATACAAGTTAAAACACTACAACACAATATTGGAATTGTAAAAGGTTAAACGTTGAAAAACAAAATCTTCGCTTTTATATATATTTTTTATATAAAGCACCTTTTTGTAGTTGCAGTCAGATTTAAGACCTATATTTATAGTGTATGTAAAGTAGTGATTCAAAGATGTAAAGGACCTACAATTTTGTGTGGGTTCCGAACCCTGATAATATTTAGGGAAAATATTTTGTACTGTTTTATCTTTGGAAGTACTCAATTTTGTAAAGAAATGAACAGCGTGAAATTACTAAATAGTAGAGCGGCGATTCAAGCACTCGTTGCAGCAATCCGTCACGTCACAGCGAATGCACACTGTGGCTTTTGTTAGCGATACAGTCAAAATGTGGCTACTATAGGACTGAAGATACATATGTTAAGAGTGCAGTCTATCAAATTTGGTGCTGTACACTTTAAATGTGAACTTAAATTTGATTAAAAATTAAGATTTCATTTTTTTACTAATTGAACGAGAGAAATTGTAAAATTTTAGCAACAATTTTATTTTTTTGATAACTATTTTTATTAAATAACTAGTATAAGCAGTTAAAGTATAGTGATTTTTAAAAAATCTTGGTGCAAACGAACGCTTTTTTTAGATGATTGACGTTAGATAGGCAGCTTACTGCTTGTAATGGGATAACCCATTTAGAACTGGAAATAACTAAAAGTCCTCAAATAAGGTTAAAATCGACTATATTTCACTGGTAAACTTTTTCAAATTATGCAACAGACATAAAAACTAAACAGTACGGTTATTTGTTGATGTAACTGATAAATTTTTACCTGCGTTACCAGACGGCATTTTAGGTGAAAATGTAGTTATTGAAATTAAATGCCTTACAATGCCCGAAATCTAAATATATACGATGCGGTTCACTGGAAAATTTGACCTTTCTTTTTATTAATGATTCGAGCGAAATTTAAGTGAAAAATAATCACAATTGTATGTATCTGGTACTTGGTTATTACAGAACAAAATATACTTGGCATACAATTATTACTCGAGATGATAATTTTTGAAACATTTATGTGGCTCAAACTTTTACAAAAAATATATTAAACCGCTATTGCCCAAAATTATAAATACTACTTATCATCGAAATAAGTCAATCAGGACTGTTTTACGAAAGGATTTGTACCTTTTAAATCATGAGTTTGTTGTATACGTAAAAGGTGGATTAGGGCTACGGGGAATACAACTTAAAAAAAAGAAACTTTATGTCTATATCTAGGGTAGTGTGGAAATTGACATGTACAGTTATCTATATAAAAAATACGGTAAAAATTTATCTGTTAGGTAATTAATTTTTATTTCCTGGCGCTTAAGGCATAGGTTTTTATCAATTTAATATTTTAAATAGATAATACTAACCACAGAAGGTAGCATATAATTTTATGTAAATATACCTAATGTATTATTTTAAATAAAGTTTAGACAGTTTTTCTCTTTCTTATTTTTTTTTCGTAAAATTAACAAATTAAAAACATTAACATTGTTGTTGTATTAGGCCAGATGGTTCCTATGTATAAAAAAAATTCAATTTTTTATCTATAACTTAAGTTATAGATAAATTTCGTTCTGGACGCTTTAAGTGTAAATTTACATTTAAAGCGTCCAGTACGAAATTTGGTAGACTGCACATTTAAGACAATGTTTCTTAAGCAGGGAGCGCGGCCCTATAGCCGTGAACATAAACCAAAACCACTATTTTAAAATAAATATTAATGATTCGTGTTAATTAAAAGAAGAAGGAAGCCACTAAAACAGTTGAGATTTTAAGCGTGCCACGGCTACAAAAAGTATAATAACCACTGTGGTAAGACGCTTGATTAAGACTATTATTTTTGTAATTTGTAATTTGTTTCTTTTGCAATATTAACAATTGGGACTGTAATTTGTACATATATCATATTTACGTAAATCCTTCAGTATTCGTAATTAAGTTTAACCGCTATAATAACTTTTACTATTTATACTTCTGTGGGAAGCATAAATATTGAACCTCCAATAAATATAAATTTCATAAATTAAGAGAGATTAGTTATCCAAGTTTTTCAATTTGTTAAAATCAATATTAAAAATCATAAAATTAAAAATTATGTACTCAACATTCTGAATAATTGTTTTGTTCTGGTTTCAATACTGTACGTAATTGATGTCGGATGTTTATTTTTCGATATACCTACAAGCGTTTGCAATAAACAACATAAATCGTAGTATATTATATTTAAAAATGGCGATACATTGTATTATATTTGCTCCATTAATTGTTTTCGTAAATTAAACTACAAAATGTGTAGGTACTAATGTAACTTGCTCTAGTACAAACATTAGTTATCCGTTGTTAGTAAATATGTTTTCTTTTCAGATAATCCTAAATTCAACGGTCCAATCGCAAATGTAACAGTTCCAGTTGGACGAGAAGCAGTAATAGAATGTGGAGTAGATAACTTATCTACTTTTAAGGTATGTAGGTAAACTTGATGAGGAACCTTATTAATCATTTATACTGCGAGTAAAGTGAAAATATTACGCCCAAAAACTAATTAAAAAAAGTTTATTTGAACTTATACGTTATATACCCAACTTTATGATGACAGAAAATCGTACTGTAAATTTAAAAAGTAAAGGAACATTTCTTTAAATTAAAGTTATTTACCTGTAGAACGCGACTCTACTAAATTTTCGTGTTTGCTCAGAGTGACGTTAGATCCATTTTCTTTAACTTTAAGCACGCTCGACTGAACTTATTAAAAGAATTTTACGCATACAACAAATCATCCTAGAATTTCCTGTTAATTGCAAAAAATGCAATTAACGTCTCCCAAATTAAAATATTGTAACTACTGTAAAAAATAATTGTCATTCCCGAAATTGTACTACGCCGGGCTTTTGCTAATCGTTTCATTCATATTATTGTTAACATCATGAATCAAGTCTCCCTTGAAAGGGATGTCAAATCTAAATTAATTATGAAATGCTTTTCCTGAATAGTCATTACGTCGTCTCTGCAATGGAAACATTTCGCTCCCTTCTGGGACTTATTTTTGCCTCTGGAGAATACAAATTTTTAAATAATACAGACATTTGTTTAATTTATACGACACGTTCTTTTAAATCATCTTATACTTTTAAATTAAGATTACGTTAATTTCGCTAAATTTTAGTCTACAGAAATTAAGAATTTATTGAATCATAAAACTGACTTGAATATTTTGCAGTAATTTACTTGGTAAATATAATTAGGCAAACATTCAGTTTCGAGCAAGCCATTTCCAGTATAGATTTTAATTACAGATTGTTTTACAAAACAGATAAACATAAAAATAAAAATGTGGCCAGCTAATTTCGAAATTTATTCTTGCCATTAAAGGAATTTGCGAGATGCTTTTTTAAGTATATTGTAAGGCTAATTAACATCCAGAATAAAAGGTATTATAAAGTCTCTAAAATAAATCCTTTTAAAATC
This sequence comes from Sinopyrophorus schimmeli, assembly GCA_036325965.1. NCBI lineage: Eukaryota > Metazoa > Arthropoda > Insecta > Coleoptera > Elateridae > Sinopyrophorus > Sinopyrophorus schimmeli. Next base: position 6,789,633 of record JARFIZ010000001.1, read on the forward strand.
ATTAAAAATTCTAAAAGGATTTAAATTAAAATAGGTCACTGTTTCACGAAGTAGGCTTTTTTAATTAAAGCTCCTCCATAACAAAAATACGATTAGCACGTTGAAACGGGGGGATTCGTAGAACCGGCGTCTTAGGTAATTATGTTCAATAGTCACGTGTTACGCGAATTTTTCTGTTGTTGTTTTTTTAAGTTTAAATTTCTAAAATCGTGACGATAACTTACACTCAACTTGTGCTTATTTATACCCAAAACTTTTCTGGAGCTCAAGTTCATATAAAAAATGTAATAAAAAAGTAATGAAAGTGAAAAGTCTGAAAAAAAAACAGTGTAACAAATATTTGTCTTTGAAAGTCATTTACACTTAAGTTTTTATTATATAAAAATTTTTCATAGAGTTTCATGTTTAGATTACTTATGTTAGTTGTCGAGTAAATCAATGCGTGGCTACCATTAAAGCATTAATTAATCATAAAGGGTATTATCTTATAAACTATCCAAATAGCAAAACGGTAGACTCAGAAATTAAGTACAGATAACTGCTTCTAACATCAAAGGCCGTTAAATGTTCTTGCATATACGGGTTGGTTAAAATTTATAAAGGGATTTATCGTCATAAGCTTATCGTAAAAATTAACACATTCAAAATAATCAAAAGCAATAAATATTCACCTTTAGAAAACCGCCATTTGAATGAGGTAAAATTAAAAATCTAATAAATTAAAAATGTGTACTTTATTAAAAAAAAGTTTTATCATAAATATTACTAAAATGGGAAAAAGTTAGACATCCTTTTAAAATTCTAGCTGCAAGAATTATCTTAGTATAATATTAATTTTTAATTAAGGCGCTTAAGCGGATTATGGAAATTATACCTTCCGACTGGCCTTAATACACAATGCTTAGTTCATTTTCAGTTTGTTTTTTTGATATAAAAAAGATACAGTTACCTGTGTTGTCGGAAATATAAAACTTTGTCCTAAAATTACAATAGTAATCTTCCAGTTTCGTGCATTTCTTTACATTAATCATTTGGGACTGTCTATTTATAAAAATTACAATTATTGCAGGTAGCCTGGTTACGAGTTGACACACAGACAATTCTAACGATTCACAGTCACGTAATAACAAAGAATCATCGGATCGGAGTAACACACAGTGAACATCGGACTTGGTATTTACATATTCGAGATGTTCGAGAGTCCGATCGTGGATGGTACATGTGCCAAATAAACACCGATCCCATGAAAAGTCAAGTAGGATATTTAGATGTGGTTGGTAAGTATGACTTATTTTTTATCCGAATAGCTATTTGATATATACAGTCAACTCGCGTTATAACGAAGTTCGATATAACGAAAATCTCGATATAAAGAAAGAAACCGCCGGTCCCTTGAAAATCTCGCTTTATAACGAAAATTTTAATGGGTTTTGGTCCCCTCGATATAACGAAGTTTTCTTGACCAAAGTCTAATAATTTTTGGTAAAAAAGTAAGTACTGTAGGTATGTTATATAATTTACATAATGTGTTTCTACACAATTTTTGATTTTTTTATTTTAAAGAAATGCAAACTTAACACTATCAATTATCAATTACTTGCAAAGCCATGACCTTGACGACAGTGTATTCTCAAGTATCTTAAATCTGGAGAACGCAATTGAACGGACACGTACAGTCACCTGCATACAAACTAAAATTACGGAGTTTTTTTAGATTATACGTGTTTCTATTTGTATTATTTCTATTGTTTTTTTTTATTGTTGTTTTCTATTGTTTTATTATTTTTTTTTACATTTCTGCGTTATATTGGTTATTTTAATAAACGACAACGAATTTGTGGTGTTTTGGATTGATTAATTCTATATCCCTAAACAAAGTAAAAATTTGTTAATTTATGCTTTTATAATAAGGAATTTCGATATAACGAACTTTCGATATAACGAACTTTTTCGTGGGTCCCTTGAAATTCGTTATAACGCGAGTTGACTGTAATACCTCAGCCGACAAAAGTATTTGTATTAATATATTCTTTTCTACAACTGAAGCGAGGAAACAGCAAAAGCACTAAGCGCCAAAATTGAGTTGCGGAGATATTGCAATAAAACTATCAAAGACACAATTTATTTAAATTAAAAAGTTGAAACTGTATCATAAACAAGTAACGCAAGCTTTAATCCAATATTACCAAACGTACTATTGTCATAAATAGAGGAAAAATATTATAAAAACTTTTATAAAATAATTAATCGACATCGAACATTCTGATTGTGTTTAAGGTAAAAGTGTACCCCACGACTCTTAAACTACAAGTTCAAAGTTAAGCAAAGGACGATAGGTTGATAAATGTTTTTTTTTGGCAAAATTTCAAAAAAATAGTAGTTTAAGTATTCAAAATATTTAGAAAAAAGTGATATTTTCAAATGTAATTTCACAAAACGGCAAGTTTAAAATTTGTGAAATTTGGACAGCTTGTGACATTGTAATAAAACGCAAATTTTGAAAATTAAAAAAAAATTGTAGCTGTGGTTAAAGAAGTAATCAAAGATATCATTTTTGAACGTATCTCCTGGTTTAAAAAAAAGTTAATTAACATAATACTTATAGCCGAATAATTTGTCTAGTTTTGTAAATTGTTTGAATAAATTACAATTCAATACAAACCATTTAACACTTAGATGTGCATGTATAAAGTACTTGAAATGCGTTAATAATATTTGTATCGTATATACTGCCTCTGGTGGGGATTAAAGAATTATAATCCTTGTTGCAAACCCTTCTAATGTTTATTTACATGTTGCTAACGTATACATCACTTTACCAATACTTGCACGTGTGATATTTATAAATATGTTTATCAAATACACTGGCCTACACTCATTTTGGTGCCTAAGATTTTAGACCTGATTTTGGGTATATTTTGTGAGCTGATACGAAAATATCAGTCACATTTTTCACTTCAGCTCTCGTTTATAAGAAAAAAGAAAAACACACATTTTTTCAAAAATAACAATTTATTTAAAAATTATACATTAAGAAAATTTTTTTTGAGTGATTTTCTTGAGTGAGGTTGTCCTGGGCAATCACGCATAAGTCCCCAGCAATAATCAGTCATCATATGAATATCCCATCTGCCTTGGAACCTGTGTTCCATTGTTTTTATATCTTGGTGGAAACGTTCACCTTGTTCTTCGCTAAAATCTCCTAAATTATGCTCAAAATGATTAATATGATCATGGAGGTAGCGCACTTTCAAGCTCATATAACAGCCCAAATATTTGAAGTTCAGCAGCATTTCCTCGACTAAATGTTTGTAGTTATCTGCCTTATGGTTACCAAGAAAGTTCTGTATAACAAAGACAAACAATGTCCAAGCCAGTTTTTCTATTTCAGTCATAGTAGCTTCAAAAACCGTAGAACTTTTAATCAATTGACGTATCTGAGGCCCATCAAAAATTCCTGCCTTTAATTTCTCAGTACTCAATCGAGGAAATTAAAATAAGAATTGTAGGTAAACCAGAGCTGTCTTCTGACATCTAGTAGCAGTAATAAAGTTTATACTACCTACCTTAGCGACTACAGATACGGACAGAGCTGCACCAAACCAAAAAGTTTTTTTTGTAGGTCAGTGATATTGTCTACGAAAAATTGAAATTACAAAAGTGTTAGAAAATCAAAATAGGAACTATTATTTTCAGTCTGTAATTTGAAAATAAGTAGAACCAGCTACTATCCGCTAAGCGTAATAACTTAATATGTTAAATGTGCCTTAAATAATTCACAAATAAAAATCTCGTTAAAAGTCAATAATTATAATCTATTGTTGTAAATACGTTTCCGTCGCCATTGTAGCACATTTATTAAGTAAATAATATAAAATATCATTATACCGCATAAAGCTTTGGGCATTGCTCTACAAAATGACGGGAGTACTTTTTCAAATTTATTCATCCATTCGTCACAAAATTACTTTGTAAAAAATGCAGCAAAATATTGGAGTTATATTTTTATTCGTTTATTGTATGATGAGGTAAAAAGTTGAAAAAAATATTGGCACTATTTTGTTTTAGGAATGTTGTGTTAAGGAATATCTAAATGTATTCATTAATAAAGGCTGTATAGTGGTGTCCGTAAAATTAGATTTTACCTATTTGTCTAGTGCTGCTACCTACTGAGAAAGACTCAGAAATATAGTCATATGGCAAGGGTGGTCAACCTGCGGCTCGCGAGCCACATGCGGCTCTATGAAGGATTATTTGTGGCTCTCAATAAATTTACACGAGTTCCCTTTTCATTTTTGTGCTATTATATTTTAAAAAATTATTATCGTTTCGTATGTGTTTCAAAATGTCTTTTAAATTACTGACAACAAATATGAAAGACTAAGAGCAACGTTGTAACAATTTTTTTTTTAAATTTAAAAAAAAAATTAAACACCTTTTTTGCGTACTTTTTAAATACGTATTTAATTGCGGATCCCAAAAAATTTCAAATTTTGTTAAATGGCTCGGATTACCAAGGAGCATGGCCACTCCGGTCATATGGCAATACACTGTAAACCTAAATTCTAGCTTTGTAAGCAAAGTTGGGTATGTAATATTGGTTTAAGCACTGCGTAGGCCGTAAAGTACCGGAAGTATTCCCAGGGAGGCGGTCAAATAATATTTAGTATTACTAATTTTATTTTATTATCGTCAGCTTTTTAATGAACTGATTGATTGGTTATCTTTTAATGCATAGTTGCGATATAAATAAATAAGAATTGCAGTGTTTTCTTTGTCTTTGACGTGTTAAAATTTATTTAACAAGGTGAATAATATAACTTATTGATAGTATTAAGCACTTTTTAATTACATGGTAATTTTGACTGCTGAGTAATAGGAGGTATCGTAATCAAGGAAAGATTTTGTAAAAACCGTTTTAAATGATATAAAAATACTTTTTTTAATTTTGATTGATTTATATCTATGGTTCCTAATAATTATCAAATTAAGACATTTTACAGCAATAAATTTGAAATTGCCGTTTAAAAACATTCAAAGTTAAATTGCTAACTTTTTCTGCATGTAATTAAATAAAGTAGAGAGAGTGCATGCGTCACGTATGAAGGCAAGTGAGTGGGTGCGCACAAGTTCTATTTGTAGTTCACACAGATTTGTCCGCTTGAAAATGTCAGTGGCGTTTCATTATGGTATATTGAAAATAATTGGCGGTATGCTTTACAGAAGTAAAGTAGCTACCTTTCTAAAGGGAATAAAAAATTTTAAGTAGGTGTAAAAGATTTCTTAGAAACGAAACAACTACTAACATTAACCCTAGAAAGATAACCTTTTTTTAACGTATGTTAAAGGTAACCAGAAGTAAAATTTACTCCGTATTAGGAAGTTCAATAACATGGGTATAAAATCATTTTATAGCGTTTATTGTGTTAATTTAATGAAGAAATAAGACCGTAGTTCTAAAATACACCTGACAAGAAACTTCTTAAATGATGAACATCTAGTTAATATTTTATTTCTAAACAAACTAATCAAATCGCTGAACATATTATTTTTTTTTACTTCATTGCGTATAAAATAAAAAAATCAAACGAAAAAACATAAAATTATAGTGAAATATTACTACTAGGTTTAATTAACACAATTTTGGCAAATTTTTTTGTATGGTGTTCACAAGAGATAGGCACTTTAGATTGCAGGCAGTTCTGCAAATAGACACAACAGTGGCAATATTTTCTGGGCTCACTTTTGATTTTCTAATTGTACATTTGAATTTTCCAACAATCTTTAGATCATTATTTATATATTTTCTTAACCCCTTATATATTATAGACTTTGGTAGTCTTGACTCTTGATGATAAGTGGTTGGAAACGTAAATTACATATGAATTGATACAAGCGATGTTGATCATTTCAAAAAATTATGTTTATATTATTTTATTTTCTCCCTGAATTCATGTTTTGGCACATTAGGTCAAAAGTATCAAACACGCCTTTTGAATAATAATAAAAATTAAAAACATAAATGCAAAATTGAAACAAACATACAAAGGACGTGAAAAAAATATATACCCTAATAGTAACTAGAAGTAAAATTTACTTACCTGCTATGAATTTCGTTTGTACGACAAAGTCCAATTTGCTTGCACCAAACTACAAAGGCAGACTGGTGGAGGAAAAGATAAGGAACACACTTCTGCGTACCCGGCAAATCAACTTAAAATTTGAAAATGCTATAATGTTTTGTTTTGAGGTTGGGAGTAAAATTTACGTAGGTTATCTTTCTAGGGTTAAAAACATAAATAATGTTTATTAGACTTAGTTAATTTGTATGGAATTTTAAATTTTTTATTTCTTTATTTTTTTTATTTTATCTATTTTATGTAAACATGTATAATGAGAATGCGCCGGAACTCGTCTACATACGTGGCGCGTACTGTATATAATAGTACTTTATTTATACGTAGCATCAATTTTAGACTAACTCAGAATAGTGGCCCCACTGGTATAGATGCGCCATTTTCTAGAAGTTGGACTTTCGAACAAAAAGTCACTTTTTTTTAATAGATTGCAAATTATTTGCTTGTTGTAAATAAACGATATAATTTTTAAAAAACAAATTAAGAATTAACAAATTTGGTTTCATGCTGTAGAGTACAATTTAAAATGTACGTTAAATCTGTATTTAGTTAAATATGATCGTTGTTTACTTTTGAAATATAGACGGCGCGGCGTCTATCCTTTAAGAAAAGAATAGTTGCCCCATTTTTTGTAAGTATAGTTGCCCTTACTTACATAAAGTCAAAACTAGGATCCCACTACATATAACGATATCTTTATATCTTTAATAATTCTTTCATTACACCCCAGGAGTTTCCTAAAATTCTGAATCTTTATTTAATCACGTTTCTATTTAAGTTTTTGTTTTTAAATGACTTTCTGCCCTAAGCCGTTTATAGGGATCGGAAATGTTTGACTTTAATCCATATTGCACCTATCAAAAAATTTGGTAAGATGTTTAATGTGCGTAAATAAAAAGAGTACTGCAACCTATGCATATAATATAAATAAGTAATTAAACTTTCTTTGCATTAATCAAGTCATCTTATGTATATCTTAAAATGGGTAAGTTTTCTTTTAAATATTTTGAAAATTACTATTTTGTAAATAAATAGTAGTTCTTATATGTTATTATTTACAAAAAATGTAGTTTTTCGTTAAGGGCATCTATCCCAAGTGCTATATTACGTAGTGAGGCATATAACCCAGGCTTTAGGCATTTATCCCTTTTACACTCGTTCTAGTATTTGTAATTATTTGTTCATGATAGTATTTTTTTGTAAACTTAGCAATTACAATTTAGTATAAACTAAACTAACTCCTTGCCAAAAATTATGACTTATGTTTTAATAATTTTGAAAATATAACAATTACTTGATATGTGGGTTATCTATCCTGAGTTTACCTTAAATAGCTTTTGCGATGTGTTCTTTTCCAAAAATGGTTTCATAGTGTTGTTTAACACATTTTTGAATAAATACACAGTCTGTCCCAAAACGAAGGGGACTGGTCTCATAACTTTTTTTCGAAAAACGCTACCTAAAATTTCTAAAATTAACTAAGTTGGTAAACAAACATTTGTTTTTTCCTGAAACTTTACTTTTCTAGTTTGTTCACTTTTTCACAATTCAATTTTTCCCACCTGAACTTTATCTACCTCGTCATGTATTCCAGAAATTGTGCCGCTAGAGACCCGCTTTTTCTCCAAAACATTGTCACATGGGATGAGACATGGTGCTTCCAGTATGAACCACTGACCAAACGTCAAAGTTCCGAGTGGCAAGGCTTCGTGGCCCCTTCTTCATGCATTGAAGTCAAGGAGTTTTTGACGAAAAAAAACGTCGTCGTTCTCCAATATCCACCGTATTTGCCAGATCCGCCACCGGCTGACTTCTGGATATTCCCTAAGCTGAAGCTGGTGCTAAAGGGAGTGCACTACGAGTCGGTGGAAGAGATCCAACGGGCCGTGACCGCGGTCCTAAACAAGGTCCAACCAAAAGACTCCCAAAGCTGTTTTGAGTCGTTCTACAGACGATTCCAACATTGTATACATAGGGAAGGAATGTATTTCGGATAAACAAAAATAAAAATGGGAATATATTTACCCGTTTTGGTATTATGAAACCAGTCCCCTTCTTTTTGGGATAGACCGTGTACAGCTTTATTGCGTTCAATAACATTTTTTTTTATAAATGAAAAAAGACGACACTAAAACAATTTAATAGTGTTTAAAAAAATCATAAATGCAAAGGAGAATATTATAATTTAAGATAGTGTCGATGCTAGAGTGTTTGGCGCCCGCATGGAATGTGTATCTAACATAGGCGTACCGGTACCGAATCGGGCGTGTGTGGTTCTGTTACAGTTTATTTACAATTTTCATTCAATGTATCCCGGTCATTAAAAAAACGAAGAGAGGTTTTAGTTCTTGCAGTAGCATTCACATGCACCGCATTGCTTTCAATGTAGCTACTGTCGGTCCGTTTTTACATAGTAATCCTGAGAAGTGTTCCCTATCGATAAATTTGTAAATGATATGAAAAATTAGTAGTAAGAAATGATTCATGTAGCCCCTTTTCTCCGATCTGCTCTCTTACGTCTTGCCAATATTTGTGAGACCTTAAATAAATTGGAGACAATTTTACTAACATTGTAGAATCAAGTATATTGGACCTCCTTCAGAACTTTCGTGATTCGCCACGAAAAGTTCTCACATCGCTTATATAGGACTATTAACCAACAACATAATATATCTGTAAGCACCAAGTTTGTTCATTAAAACTGTTTGACTCTATTTGAGCGCGGTCACCTTTACAAATAGCACCTTTGATGCGAAATGAACCGTTACAATACCATAAGTGACATCTGAAGAGGAAAAGTTTAAAACGTGCATGTTGGGGATATGGACATATGCTGTTTATAAAGAAATAAAGCAAGTTCTGCTGTGATTTTTAAACGAGAGATTCTAACAGGGCATGAATATTTTAAAAAATCTATTAAGTTTTCAAACTTTAGGCATCTCTTGAATGATGTTTAGTCTTTTGGTTTATGAAAGCATTTAGTCACCAAAAGCATTTAATTAAGCCTAATAATATATAGTATATACTAATTATTACAGATCCACTAATCTACAAAATGCTTTGAAAATAGGTGAAAATATTTTAATTACTTAAACATGTACTTCAGAAAATAGAAAAGTTTACAAATTAATATTTTTCGAAATCCATATTAAGAAAAAAAATGATTAAATGCATTGCTTAAAATTGTTTGTCAGTTGCAGGAAAATATAAACAGCATTTAAAATTTATTATTATTTTCCTATAATTTGGAGTTTGTTTCTAAATGACTTAAACAGGATACTTAGTGTATCATAATAACAACACCACATTTTACGAATTCAAAACTTAAGTACTTAATGTTAAATTACTGTGAAATTTAGGATAATACGACACAAATTAGAAATTTATACATTTAATTTTCTCATTAATTATTTTGTGAAATTGCGAACTATGGTTATTTTTATTTGTTGCGGAATAATGGATTAATTTCAACTGATAAAAACGAGTTTACATTATAAAAACTCAAACATAAAGTTAAGTGTTTATTTTATCAACAGGTGTTTAATTATTTTACGTATGATGTTCTTTTATGCTAAAAAATCTAAAACAAAGTGAACAATCTTGAGCGGTAAGTAAATAAAAAACAAATTGTTGAAATATTGATAATAAAGCATTTTAAACGTGAAGAATGCTAGTGCAATTAGAGCATGTAGTTGTTTATTTAACAAAAATTTATAACTTATTTTTGAGTTTTTTTTACATAAATTGCTCTGTAAATTTTTAATGTTTTGGACTGCCGACAGTCACTGTATACAGCACTGGCTAGGTGACCCTAGACATTTTCTATTATGTTTATATCTGTGGACCTTGCTATCCAATCTAGAACAATAATATTTTTTATTAAAGAAATTTTATTAACCACTTTTAGCGTTTGGAAAATAAAATTTTCTATTAGAATTGTTTCAAAGTACTTTTGCAACTGTTTTTTGATTAACTTCGCGCAATATTTTCTGTTCGTTTTGCTACTAAAAAACTCAATTTTAGTATTTTTTTGATATCCAATGTCTGCTTAAACCAGCACACTTACTACTCCGAGTTATTTCTTTTCGTAGTAAGTCCAAGTTTGTTTAAATCAAAAGTTTTTCATTGGTGAATAACTCTTTTTTCCATTCTTCTCTCTACTGGATATACATTTGGCAAAACTCCTTTTGGGTTTCCATAGGCGCTGTACTTAGGGGCGATGCCTCTTTGATTTTTTTTTTAGAAAGAGTGTTGCAGCTTGAAGTACCGATTCTCACGTTTTTATAAGTATTCGTTTTAATTACAACTTTTTGAATGATTGGACGAGCTGTTAATGTAGAGTTGGACAAAATTTTTAAAATCGCTGCTTTTATCTTTTGTTAGGGCAGGCAGCCTGCAACGCTCTAAATTTTTATCAAATTTTAAATCAGCTTCCTACTCCAGTCCAAATTTTCATCAATGAATAATCTTCTTTTTTCGTTAGTTTTATATTTTGACCATCAAATGATAACGTTGCATGTTTCATTTTTACAGATTCGGTAAATTTATAAAAAGGCTTTGTTGGTGACCGGTACCAACAGTGCGTTTTACTATGTGGCATTCGCTTATTTTAATAAATAATCAACATGTATAATATGTTTATATCCCACGCCACATGTAATATTTTTAATTTGCATTTACAAATTATTTTTCATCATTCTCAAAAAACAAAATATTTTTAAACTATAGTAAAGTGAATTGTTTATATAACAATATACTCAAGGATAAGTTAAAAATAATAATTTTAAAAAACAACTAGAGGGGGCTATCTTTTTGTTCCAAATCTTATAATTTAAATTGTTAAGACGATAGTGTACAAATACTTTTGTCGTGCAAAATTTAACCATTTAACAATATTTATGATAGTTATAGCATCTCTGCTAAAAACAAAAAATATGAAAATTTAGTTATTAATAAAACTAATGTGTCATTATGCCCTTGTACATAAATTAATAATAAATTAGATTACCTAACCAATACTGCCTAATCCCTACAAATATGGTTTCCATAAGTTGCATAAATCATTAAACTTTAATACATAGTTCTACTAAAACAACAGTTTAGTCTTATACATATAAATTACAGCTTAAAAGTTTAACCTTTATATCACTATTATTTACAACTACATTCTATTTTCCAGCATTTAAAATACTTGACCCAAATTTAATCAATTCTGTGCGTAAAACGGAATATTGTATTTTCTATTTTTCGGTTATAAGTTTTATGTCATAAAAGAATAAACTTTAACAGTATTCATAAATAAATAATATATATATATTTACAGTTCCCCCAGATATATTGGATTACCCAACAAGCACGGACATGGTGGTTCGTGAAGGTTCTAATGTAAGTTTTAGATGTGCAGCTACGGGTTCTCCCGAACCTACAATTGCATGGAGAAGAGAAGCGGGAGAACCAATACCTTTAGGAAATGGACAAGAAGGTAGCATTATTATTACTGTTATTTTTTTTTATTTTGAAGTACATATAATGGAAGAATAAATGCTTTCAAAGTTTAATTACTGAGGTTTATATATAATAGGAAATCTTAAAAACTTAATACCTGCAACTTAATAAAACCTACGTAAAGTTTTGTTCCATCTAAATAAAATAATAAGTTGGCAAGAATGTCTAACAAGTTTAAGTATTATATTTGTTATTTTTGTTTGATCTGTAAATTGTAAAAGAATTTATTTTTTGCAATAAAAAATACTAAATAGGTATGCCTACACTTGAAAGTATCTGTTATCAATTCCTTCTTAATATTTTTATTGTTATTATTGTTGATATCTATATTTTATTTTGGTTTAAACATTAAACTTTTATAAGTTATTTGTATAAATCATACAACGCAAAGATGTAATTTTCCTGGATTATTCCTAAAAATTGCTCAAAAAATTAATCCTGTATTTTTCGTTAGGCTTTTATAAGTAGATCTCTTTAAACAGTTCATCTACTTACTAATTACAAATCTTGAAAACATATCTGGCTTACTACCTAATTATTTATATACAGTGGTACCTCGACATACGAGTTTAATTCGTTCCGTAACCTTGCTCGTATGTCAAATTGCTCGTATCTCAAAGCAATTTTCCCTATTGAAATGAATTGAAATGCCATTAATACGTTCCAGCTCCCAAAACGCCACCTCAGTTGTTTTTGTTAAGTGTTTTTGAATAAGAAAAATTTATTTACAAGAAGAAACATTTATTTATAAATAACAAATACATATTCTATAAAAACATAATAAAATAAAAAGTGAAGTGCTTATGGAAGCCCTTAATTTTGGTCACTGGTTTTTTTTTTCGTCACGCTTTGCTCATTTCCACCTGTAGATTTAAAAAAAAAACTGTCCTCGTATCTCAAATCTTGCTCTTATCTCAAAGCAAAATATCGCTCGCTTGGCGGCTCGTATCTCAAAACACTCGTATGTCAGGACACTCATATATCGAGGTACCACTGTACTTATTAAAAAAACCTATTTTCTAAAGTGGTTTAGAAAAAAAGTGATTATAAATAGATCATAAAGTTAATGTAATTTATCTCTTACTTTATTATAAAGATCAAGAGTCAACGCCAAGCAAAAACCACCACAATCCCACAGAATTGTGAAATAAATCTTTATATTTTAATTAAATTTTTTTTACAAAACTTGCTGTTATAAGTGAGAAGTTCTGATTTTCCTTTCTAACAAAAAGCTATTGAAACAGGACATTTTATATTTTTACAAAGCAATAATACAATATTTAGTAAAGGGTTTTTAATTACTCGAAAAACACAAAAGCTCCAAATTTTTAATTGTTTTTTAGTTACTGCTCCTTTCACAGCAATAAAATCATGTACCGAAATTCCGACAATGCGTTATTTTAACCATTTTTTAAAGTTAGTATGTTATAATTACAGGGTGATTAATAAAAGATAATCAAATATATTTGTCAATAATATTTCGCATAATTGGCTTATTTTCAAAATTAAAAGAATTATTAAATATGACCTGAAATTTATTGTGTTATATTTTCATAATGTGCACATGCAGTAACAAACTTTAAAAATTCGTCATATGTTAGTAATGGTGTATCTTTTAATATTCGATGTTTTATTTATTAATAGCTTTTACCCACGGCTTCGTTTCCGACGGCTAAGTCTGAATCCCACAGGAACCGTGCATTTTTTTCGTGATAAAAATTAGCCTATGTCACTCTACAGCCCATAAACTACCTCAATCGAAAACATCACGTCGATCCGTTGCTGCGAGAAAGAAGGACAAACCAACAAATACACTTTAGGATTTCTACTATGAAGTATAAAGGGTATTTTAAAAACCTTCAATTTTGTGGAATACATTTTAAATCTTTCCCCCAGGACAAGTTATATTATAGTTTGATAATTTTTACACAGATCGTTTCGGATCATCTACATTCTGTAAAAACTTGTATTTTCTATATTTGTTATTTCACAATTAGGTATTACAGAGCACTAGTAAAAGGTTCGGATTATTAACATAAACAAAACAATTTATGCCCAAAACTTAAAAATTAGGCTTCTCGTTTATACAGGAAGCATCCATTTTAACATATTATATTTTAATAACTACCAACAGCTTAACACGATGTAGATATTTTTCTTATTACATTGAAAATTCACATAAAAACTTTTTTTTGAATCGATTTTTAAATTAAAGTTGCTTTTATGGAATTATATTGCAAGAAAGCTGAAATACAAATATATTGCTTTAAGCGAATATTGGAGATTAAATCTCATTAATTGCTCAAATACACCTATTAATTAATCATTGAAGTGAATGTATCAAATTTAACAACATATTGCAACTAAACGTAATTGTAATTTCAAAATTATCATAATTTAACTGTATGCTGTTAAAATACTTTCAGAATGCACTCTTTACAATTGTCATAAATTATTAAATATCGTTCATTGTCAATGAATTATTGCTAATGCATTTAGTTATTTTATTCTTTCCGTACGTGTCTTTCTTATAAGCAAAAATCTAACATATTCATGTGATATCCACTGATGTGATTACCACTGATATTGTATTTTATTTGTATTATTTATAATAAAATAAATTTCCTAAATCAGTTCACAATTGTTCACATTTGTCAATAAAATCAAATCAAATGAAGTGAAAAAGTTGTCACAAGAATGACTGTTTTAATTGAATAGTTACCATAAGCGAAGTTGCCTTATGCAAATTTTTGCTATATGTATTTTATTTTTAAAAAGCTTTGTATGAGTTTATATATAATACATACATACGTTTTAAATTTAAGCGTAAATACCAAAATTTATTTGAATTTCATTTAAAATTATTCAGTGTGTGAGAATTTTTAAAAGCGTCAAATACCGAATTCCTTTATGTTTAATATTGACAAGCACACATTCCGTAGAGCTTAAGATTTAAGTAGATACAAAATGTTATTATTAAATTATGTGAACAGATAAGCGATCATTTCTTGAATCATCTATTAAAATTGGAAGCAATAATTATTTTTAAACTAATATTTTGCTCGAATTGAAGCTTTTAGCGGTAATATATGGCTCTCATATTGAATGCTCTTAACGAATATTTGGATGATGTTAATGTTTGACTCGACTTCAAAGGATCAAAGCATGGAGCTCTTAGCCAATTGGATGGTTACATCGAGCTTTTACATATCCCGAAACAAATAACATTCCGTCTGATCACTAATTGTAATTACATTCCTACCGTAGTTATTTTGTATGCTCTGAATATTACAGTCGGTTTACTTTGTTTGAAAAACAAGGGCCGAGATCTATGAAGCAGCTAAAATTAATGCAAACTGAGTGCATGAAATGTACAAGGACGAAACAAATTACCTAGGAAGTTATAATGCTACTACGTTATCTTTGTTTTATAATAAAAAATCTTTATAAAGAATTTTTTATACGGCACACTTTATACCTAATTTATCGTCCGGCGTTTACCGAAGTAGGTAATCCGGTGGAACGGCCCCTCGACTACATTGCGTTGAAGGTACGGTTTACACCTAACACTTTGCGGCTTTTCCATGAACTTTGCACTGGTTGCTATTCGGACAGACCATTGTTTAAAGCATTCATTAAGATTTCCGATAATCGCAAACACCATAACTTAACAATTCGCCTCGCACACCCTCAACTGCTAATGAAGTGTTTAGATAGCACACTGGGTAATTCTGTTGTTTAAATGACTCATAAATAAAAGTTGTTTAAAATGAGAATACATTCTTCCGAGATAGAGATATCGGCTACGTCTAAAACTCCGACGACTTATTTTAGAAATGAAATTTACAATCAAAATTTACTTTTAAATAAGTGCGCCGATAACAAGATAATATGTTAACACTTCGTACTTGCGTGCTGTAAAATTGCGTGAGTTTGGTGCGTGTTACTCTTGACCAATTACACATATGCTTATGTATCAAACTGACGCTATCGGTTTATTCATTGTTTTAACTCTTTAACACTTTTTATCGATATCATAAATAAACCAGAATTCATTTAATTAAACGTTCTTTAATTGATTATGTTGTAATAGACACTTGAAAATATTCACAAATTTAATTGTTCCAGTTCCTAGCGTAGAGGGCAGTATATTCAATGTAAGCAAAGTAAATCGACTTCACATGGGACCGTATTTATGTATAGCATCTAATGGAGTGCCTCCTTCGGTTAGCAAGCGCATCATGCTTATTGTTCACTGTAAGTTTTCAATACTAGTAAGTACATATTCTACATATAAGCCCTGTCCATTGTATCAGATCTAATTTTAGTAAGCGATAAATACAGAATTTCCACGTACAAAAAATAACAAATAATTTGATTTATTTATAGACTAGGTTCAAGATGCGGAGTCTTAATGACAACAATTTATCACTTGTAGTTTTTCTATTATTTTTTGAATTTGATATTCTCCTGTTTTTTTTTTAATTCTAATTTCTTATTGTATTATAATATATTTCTGCTCAAGAGTACAAAAATAAAATTTAAATAGTGCGGCTATTGATAGTTTTTAAGTCAACAATATTACTTTACTATTTAGTAAAACATTAAAAGAAAAATATTGTGTAATTCAGCGTTTCCTAATCTGTTTCTGACTAGCACCCGCATTTTTGAATATTGTCTTTGCGGTCCACCCTAATACTCATAACAAAATATTATTTATACGTACATAATAATAAGAGCCAATAATAACCAATGACAAAACAGAATTTTTTAAAATTGGGTTTTTAGCGAATTCTGTCATTGGGTAACCGACAATCGCAGATTGAACGTGGCTAATGTAATATTTGTTATGCACCGGTATTTTTTCCTGCAGATTGGCCAGCCCTCAGCCCCGATTTAAACCCCATTGAAAACCTGTGGCCAGGAAAGTTTACGATGGGGGACGACAATTTGACACCATTAATAAACTGAAAGCAAAAGTTCTCGAATGTTGGAAAGAAATACCCAAATCGTATCTGAAGATTTTGGTGAACACTATGAAAGATCGTATTTACGATCTGATTGTGAAACAAGGCAAGAAAACCCGATTCTGATAACGTGATATGACTTAAAAGTCGGAGTTCATATTATTTTGAGACAGCCGAAAACCAACATTGTAGTACCGCGCGCGTTCTGGTGATGACCAGTGGTCAGTATTTAGCCTGAAACACTTATGTATCTCACTTGTTCATACTACAAAATGGCAACTTTGTAGCTTCTGCCCTTTTCTATTTATTCATAATAAAAGGTTGTTCATATTAAATTGAGACACACTTTAGTCGGTCTAGTAGCGTTTAGTCACAACCTTGCTACGAATTATCACTCGCGCTCGAATTGCGCGGAACCCTCTAACTTAATGAAGAGTTCAAAAACATTCCCGAAATCTATTAACATCAATGGCTATTTATAGCTGTCAATGCAACACAGTGTGTAACAAAACAAACGTATATTTACTTAAAATTGCTAAGTAGCACAGAGTTAATTCGCATGAATACGAATATACGACGCATGAAATCCAGAAACGAATTGTCTAATAACGACTATAACACGAATATGTATAACTAGTATACAACAAATATAGTGATTCACTGACAGAGTGATAAAAAAAAGATGATATTTCTGAATTTTTGGCATCTTATATACGAAATGTATTTTACATGAATGAAAGAGATAGGAGGAGATAGGATGTAAAACAAAGAGTCCGTGGGAAGCTGGTTAAATTTCTTGAATCTTGGGAAATTGGTACAAAAGGGTTGTAAATTTTCACGCCTTAGTGTCCGCCGCTCATCGGGTTAGGTAATTGGAAATGTAAAAGGTATTGGCGGCACACTTTACGGAAGGATCCCGGTCTCACGGGAAGAAAGCGTTTTCAAAAATACAGTTAAAGGGTTGTTTCGAAACGCAACAGTCGGGTCTTGGACAACAGTTTGGAAAACGCTAGTAGGTTTGTTTCTGCAGCAGTCACAAACGGTTGCCAATTGTTCGACGCTTGCGAACTCTTTGAATGTATTTTAAATATATTAACTTTTTTAGAAATGACGGATATAAGCCACCTGCGGTTATTTTTTACATTTTCAGTTTTATGTTCTAACAGAAAACAAATTTGTGACCAACTTCTAGTTTGGTACTAGTTTGCATAAAAGTTTTCAAACCGTTTGCAATTGCTTCAGGAACAAACCTAGTGTAACTTATTGTTAGATCATCCATAAACAGAATTGTATTATTGTGTTATGTTAAAAAATATAAGTTTTATTGGAATGTTGTAATTGGAATTTTTGTTTGTAGATATTAATCGGTGTTTTTCTACTCAAATACCACATTTACAGAGAATTATAATATAGCAACCTAATTTATTTTAACATTGTTTAATGTAGTGTTCCAACTAATACAGAATCAAATTGCAAACAATCTAAAGGTAAAAAATATATATAACAACAATTAACATATATTTACATTTCCTCTCTGTAAAGGCTCTGTGACCAGGCCCGGCGCTATAAAAAAACAACAATGTATAAAAATCTCATATTTTTGGTGAAGGCAAATTATATTATAGATATATATTACATTTAAAAATTTTTTAAATAAAATTATTTATTAAAAATAAGACATCTTCGACAACTTTCTGTCTTCGCGCCTACTTCACGGTCGCGCGTTTTACTCGGCTTTCCGCCGGCAGTGTATAATACAGGTAAACGTCGTTTTACGCCGGGGTTCCGTTCCAAAAGACACCAACGTAAAAAAAATCGGCGTAAAATGAACACAAATATAATGGACGATATAGGAATTAGTATCTATCGCCTTAATCAGTGCTTTTAATGTTATGCGCAAATAATACGCTTTAAAGGTAAAAATTACTCCCTGATCCATGGGTTGTAATACGGGGGTAGTGTTAGGAGGCATGTAAATTACCTTGACGTCCAATTCTGTGTCTAAGGTGTCAAGATTTTGCGGATGTCCTGCGGCATTTTCTAATAGGAGGATTGCTTTCTTTGGAAGGTTATTTGGGTCACAAAATTTAAGCACATTAGGGCAAAAATAATTTTTATACCAGTTTGTGAAAATCTCCTGAGTGACCCAGCCCTTTTTATTCGACCTCCAAAAAAATGGCAGAACGCTTTTGTCAAAACTTTTAAAAACCCGTGGATTCTGGGAATGATACACTACCATTGGCTTTAATTTCTGTCTTCTGGTGTCGTCCGAACCGGGGAATCCCACGCCGGTACCAACCGGCGTAAAACGAACCGTCGCAAAACGACGTTTACCTGTATAGGCAAATAATGTAACCTTACATCATTAGTAAAATAATTTGTCATATCGGCATAATTATGTAACAATCATTATATAATTATCTTTTTGAATATTTTATAATATAAGGAAAGTTATTATTAATGAGCAAAGTTGTCTCCAACTAATTTTATCTACATCCATACCTATATTTTGAGAAGTTAAAATAACAAAGTCACAAAATTAAGAAAATAAGCTCTCAACAAATTCTATAGATTTTAGATTAATAAAAAACTCATCCAACTAATTTTTGTTGTATTGTTTATATTTTAAAAACTCATAAATAAGAGCCAAGTCTAACTCAATGATCAAGTACTGTATAATGAATCTGAACAAAATAATTAAAATTCAGGTTACATAAACTATAGTTTTGACTTGTAATTTTTTTTATATTTTCCAGAAGAGCATGAAATTACAAGTTGGCAAATTTAAGTACAACTTCAAAGTATATTGTATCACCCCATGCTCATGCAGTAAACTGCGGTACAAAACATTTGTATTGTCATCCGACTCTTATACAATTGAGAGGTTTACGAAAAAGCTAAGGATAACAGTAGATAAGTTATATGTTTTCAACGACAGTACTCAGATGCATGCAAGTAAATGTACCTACTCGATATTAAAACCAAAGCTTATTCTTCTAATTCAGTTTCCACATTATTGTAATCAGATTTTAATATTATAGAATGCTGCTCTTAAAGAACGAAAGCCGGTTTGACCTGAAAACTGCCCCTATTAATGAAAAAATTAATGATCAAGTTTTTATGAAGTGGAATAGTGAAAGAACTTTTCTTATCGGATAATGGGATCATTGTTAAAAACGCGTTTGAAAATCAGCCTAATAACCTAACTTTTAGGCTCTCAACTCTAATAAAATTATATAATAAAAGAAACCAAAACAAATAATAAAATAATTTTTGAAGAAATATGATAAGGATTAAAAAAATTGATTATATTTATATTTATTTGCATAAAAAGTCACTTAAAAAACTTTTCTAACGTTTAGACGCAGCTCAATTTTCGAAGTCGAAAAACTCCATGTTCCCAATACTTTTTTAAACTTTTTTTTCGACAGAAATGATCAGCATGGTCTTCTTAACAAAATGAGTAGAGTCACAAATTTTTCCGCAAAATAGGCAGTTTTCAGGTCAAACCGGCTTTCGTTCTTTGTCAAGTTGTACATATACATAGATATTTGTAAATATCAATTACAATTCATATTTTGTAGGAATTTTTGTATGTATTTACAGTAAATAAACTATTTTAATATTGATCAAAAATTGATCAAAAAAAGTTAATTGTTAATATCTTTGCCGTTCGATAGATAGGTCGCAAACCCAAAAATATTTGTTTATAGTAAACGTAGGATTACCATATGGTATCCTAAAGCAAGACTTGTACCCCATTTTCTTCTGATATTCTGTCGTTCTTTATAGACCTTCAAATGTTTGCACAATTTTATTGCTAAAAATAAAGATCTGTGTAACATTTTATCATAAACAAATTAATATAAACATTAAAAATCAATTTCTTATTTTTCTATTTCTAATAATTTTTTTCGAAATTACTTTTACTGCTACATGTTTTCCTTTTCAGGATAATTCGTCTTCCTTTATGATTTTTAGATATACATAATAACGCTAAGTTAACCATACCATTCAATTGAAATAATAAGAGTTTTTACAACGTCTAAAAACTCATACTCCACAAATTCTCGAAAAGAGATATAGGCTAACCATCTCTGTCACCTTTTTGAAAAACACTATTCATCACAGTTCAATGCATACTTATTCAAAGTACAATATATACCTAAACAGTAAAATGTACTTACTAAAAACTGCTTTTGTTTTACATTTTTTGTTAGTTTATTTTATGACACATGACCTATTTCAGCTATAGCAACGGTATTATAAAGAATTCTTTTTATGACAGCCTAGTTTATCAGTTGTTAGTAGTAAATTCAGACTGATTGCAATTACTTTTGTCTAGTATTTGTAAGTAGATATTTTGTGATTTTTAATAAACAAATATAACTAAATACCATGAATATATCAATTCATATTCAAAAATTTTAAATGGCAATGTTGCTTCGCATTATTATAAATGAACTATACTCCTTAGTTACGTAGAGCGAATTCCCACAGCGACTGTTGTAGCGATACTTTTACAATTTAGTCTCGATGCTAGCGCCGCTCTATCACTGTCCGTTAGCGTTTACACACGCAGCTAAAATTTTCTATCACTACAGTTAGGTTAGGATTCTGTATAGACGCAATACCACATTTGTGATTCGTACTACTGTGTTGCCAGAAAACGTCGTTTGTGTACCTGCACTTATAACTCGAATTTAAATTTTCTAGACAAAATCATAACTAACGCCTTTTATTTGCTTTTTGATAATATTTTATATTCATCTATACCAAGGATAGACAAAAGGCGGCTCGCTGGTCTCCTTGGGTCCGTCATATAAATAGCGGAAAAAATAAAAAAAATTATACTAAAAACGTTGAACGTATAAAATGCAACAAATGGTTTATCCAATATAAAAAAAAATATGTGGCCCGAATAGTTTTTATAAGTGTTTCTCTGGCCCGCAACAGAAAGAAATTACCCACCCCTCAGCTATACAAATAAGTATCTAAAACTTTGCAAAGACAAGTCCTACTAAAATTGCGCAAAATTCACAATAGTAGATACAGCTCAACCAGCATAGCTGTGCGGGTGAAATAGTCCCGCCTACGGATGCGCATGAATAGGGATATTCCTGCAGCGTTGAGGTACAGTCGAGAACGAAGTGAAAATGGAATCTCAAAGCAAACTTAAAGGCAGAGTAATGCAAAGTCATACTCGCGAAGTGATAGCCCAATGTGATTCTGTTCATGACGCGGGAATTGTTTATTTACAGTATTTATTCATTTCAAATAAATAAAATATCCGAATTAATTTTATATTTCCTGTATTTTTTCGCAAGAATGTACAAAAGCCGAGCGTACGGTTCGTCTTTTTCTATCCGAATGCGTTCTCTCTTCATCGTGAGCGCCGCTTGTAAGACTCTCACCCGCACAGCTATGTTGGTCGAACCGTACATATAATTATTGTATACTAAAAACTCAACCATCTTAACATGTCTAAACCAAAAAATATTGAAAACTTGCTCAATACTATTAAAACCCATGTGCACAAATGTACCTATAGAAAACTTGGTCGAAGAAAATACTTACAAATATACGAAAAAAATTTCTTATCATATAATGCTCTAGTGTTATAATGTTATAAGTAAAGGCAGAACATCATGCCTTTATGGCTTAAATTGATATAAAAATATCACATTACAATGTACCTTAGTACAGCTATTCTCAACCGCTGGTCCGGCGGACCACCAGTGGTCCGCGAAGAAATTTTACTGGTCCGCGGACAATTTTTTCTATCCGCGAAAAAAATATCACTGGTCCGCGATTTTTTTTCACAAATCTCACTGGTCCGCGGGCCGTAAAAGTTTGAGAAACGCTACCTTAGTAGATTAGTTTGATTATTGTAATCTTTTAATTTTTTTTATATCAATTTAAGTTATAAGGTCGACACAATGTGACGTAACTTTTGTATTACAGCATTTTATGATTGAAAAACTCCGAGTAAGAAGCAAAAAGTAGTCCGTAAACGATAGCGTTCGTATTGTCTGAAACACAATAAAAAGGGTTAAGTTTACGTTAACAAAAACTCCTATTTTCTACTTCATAATTAGATAAAACAATATAGATCTGTTTTAGATTACAAAACTAAATATCGATACACTAACAAATTTGTTACATTTGTAATTTATTTAATGAAGGTAGAAAATTTCTACTTACTTAAAAGATTTATGCAATTTTGTAATTTTTAAATGTATTATGTTACAGTTCCGCCAATGATATGGATTCAAAACCAATTAGTTGGTGCTTATGAAGGCCAACAAATCAGTTTAGATTGTCACTCTGAAGCATATCCTAAATCCATCAATTATTGGACAAAGGACAACGGTATTATTATTTCACAAGGTATTAAACAAAAAGCAATATTTCTAAATCATAGAACAGTTCTGAAATTTTATATATTTATGTATTTAAAAGAACAAAGTTAAAATTATTGTTTAGGATTTCATAAATGCTAATAAATTAAACCAGGAGTCGGTTGAATAAAAATCTCTTTAAAGGATATAATAGGAAAAGTGAAACTAAAGTACCTTTATGTTCATTATTGCATTATTCACAAACATGATAGCGTTACATAAAAGTTTAAACACTAGTCAACATGGGTAAATGGATGTATCTCAAAAGATCGTCGGTTTTTTATTATAAACATCATGAAAGAACATAAAAGGTCTACTTCCCAAAAAGGAACTCTCATTTCAACACTTTTGCCTTAAAGCTTAGCAGTAAATAAAGCTTCTCTTATGTTTTATTACCTCGCAAAGAAAAGGCAGTGCTTTCAAAAAGAAACCCATAATTAAAGTTTTGTGTGAATGAGTTACGCAGTTGGAACCTTAAAAATATCAGAAAATAAACAGAATCTGTTTTATAAGTTTCATATAGTGAAGAATTTAACACAGAACGCTCGTTATGTTCCTTTTATCACAACAACCTTTTCATTGAAAAAAACAATAGCTTCTAATTTATCGAAATCGAGAGAAATCATCATTTTAAACGGTATAAAAATGGCACCTTAAAATGCGGGTAATTCTTTCTTAAAGTATTTTTTTATGTGAAAATGCCGATAAAACGTGAATTGTAGGATGTAGGACACACGCCGCCATGAATATTTCAAGCATTCGAATGATTGTGACATTCGGCGGTGCCGCTAATGAACAATTCATACACGGCAATCTTGAAACGAGCGGCCTATAAAAATCAGAAGCATTTTATAAGATTGCGAATTCGTAACGTGTCGCTGGAGCAATCTTCTGCTGTCTCGCTATTACGAGGTAATCACGAGGTGGTCCTATCATTTGTACTCTTCCGATATTCTTCCATTACTTGCTTCTCAGCTTTCCAATTTCCTTATTTATTACTTAACACCTAACTAGTTTATAAAGTATTCTATCCTTCTACACGCATGTGTGAAAGCAGTCGTAAATACCGCAAGTTTTAGAACAAATTGCTGAAGTTACCTAATACACTTACGTTAGAGAACGTACTTACCGAATAACTTATAATAACCTCGTGTCTGTCAAACTAGCAAACGAACTTTATGCAATTTTAATCTGATTTAATATATGGGTTGAGTTTGCGAACAGGGTTAATTTCAGTAACATCCATATTTTCCTTTTTATTACTTAACTTTTGGCAACTGTATTTTCTAAGCTCAAAACCAACACGTTTACTGTCGTTTTCTCTTTAGGAGCAAAGTATGAGCCGATTATGGTGGATAACGCTTATAAAGTTCATATGAAACTGACTATTCGCAGTGTTGGTTTGTCCGACTACGGGTCGTATAAGTGTGTCTCGAAGAATTCCTTAGGGGACACTGATGGCACCATCAAATTATATCGTAAGTAAGCCAATTTCATAACATATTTTAAATTGTCCTAATTCTTACACAATAACCTTAATAGAATTACCAAATATTGTTTAAAAATATTTATTTTAATTTAAAACAAAAACTTTTTGAATTGTTTTTCAAATTTAGTCATTTTATGCACCAGGTAGTTTTAATTGTGATAAAATTACTTAAGTTCATACAAACCTAACAAATTGAAACATTTGTGCGTATGTTATAGTGAATGATCTATATGCTGCAACTTCTTTAAATTTAAACTACCAAATTAAAGTATCAAAATAAAATACTTATATATTGTAGCAAACGCGATAAATGAATGAAGCGGCCTCGATAGATTTGCTTAATCACCCGCGAGATACTTCTATCTCACGCGCGCGACCGTGAGATATTTAGTAAGCGTAGATATCCCAATAATCTTTCAACACACAGCTAACTAGAGTTTTCTATCTACATTACCTTGAAATGACTGTATCGCCAAGGCCCAGATACTTCTCGAAGCTTCCGAATAGATTAAGCAACACATATATAAACTCCGAAACACTTCCTCACTTTAGTTACGACCGAGTCTGTTATTGTGAAGTGCCAACGCTCTAATTCTATACGCCCGGTGAATCTACGAGGTAAGCGCTATCGCTATCAGTATAAATAAATGTAAATAAATATACCAGTGACAATCGTTTAAATAAATATACGAGTGTAAATAAATTAGTTAGTGTATTAGAACCGTAAGTTAGTTAGTTAGTAAATAAATAATTGTTAAGTGCTAGTGTTTAAGTTATTGGTGAAGGAGAATTTGTTTATTATTTTGTGTTAATAAATTGCAATTGTAAATTAAGTGGCCAACTCTGTGTTATTATTCACAACCCGAGTACGAACCGCTTTTGCTCTCGTTGGATGTTGGATTTGGATTGGGAAATCCGTTACAATTGGTGTCAGGTGTGGGGTTGTGAATATTCGTGAGTGTTAAATAAATAAATTAACGGATAATTTGATTGTAACATTAAAAGTGAAATAAATAAAAATGTCTTTCGGAAAATTATTGAAAGAACTTAAAGTCGCCGAACTGAAGAGCGAGTTGGAAGAACGCGAGTTGGATATGTCCGGATTTAAAAGCCAATTGGTAAAACGGTTATTCGAGGCATTAGTAAATGAAGGAAAAAATCCGGAGGAATACAAATTTAACTATCCTGATGACATTAATACGGTGAGAAAAATGGAAGAAAGAATGTTAGAAAATTCAAAGAAAGGAAGAAAGAAGTGAAAGATTCAGAAAGTTCAAAAGAATGAAAGAAGAATTATGGACCATTCTAAAAAATGGAAGAACGAATGAAAATTCAGGAAAATTCAAAATGGAAGAAAGAATTAGGAATAGATAGGAAATTCCTAAAATGGAGGAAAGATGTAGAAAATGAAAAAGATTGATGAGAAAAGTTGAAAACTTTGGAAAATTCTAAAACGGAAAGAATTAGAAGAAGTGTGCAAAACATTGATGAAAATTGGAGAAATTTCAGGACGAAATAGCAGCCCTTAAATCTCAGCTGGAAACCATTGAAACCAATGGCGAAATTTCCACATTAATCGCCGAAAGAAAATTTGTAGACCCACCTAGAACCATTCAGCAACCTCCGCAGTTTGACGGAAAAACACCGTGGGACAACTACCAGCGTCAGTTTGAGGCGGCTGCTAAGGCCAATGGGTGGACCTTTGAGGAAAAAGCCACAGCATTAACTTTGGCTCTTTGTGGAGACGCTGCCGACATTTTACAAACGCTTCCTGACCAAGACTTAGGGAATTACGGTCAACTTACCAAAAGCTTGGAAACGCGGTATGGGTCAGCGCATTTAAGACAGGCGTACCATTATCAGCTTAAAAACCGTTACCAGAAACCGGCTGAAACTTTACAAGAGTTTCAGCTCGCCATAATTCGGTTGGTCCGTTACGCCTATTCGGATACATCAAAGGAGGTACAAGAACGATTAGCGGTCCAGGCCTTCGCAGATGGACTTCGAGACACGGAGGTTAAACAAAGTGTCCTGTTGTCGAGATCCAAAACTATCTCCGAAGCGTTGGCGTGTGCCTTGGAATTTGAGTCAGGCGAAACTCAATTCCAAAAGTACGGGAGGCTTCGTGAAGTCAGTGGGACCGAGGGAGAAAATCAAGCGAACTCAATGAAATAAGAAAAATGATGGAAGCGCTTATAAAGGAAAAGAAAGAACCGATGCGATGTTGGGGATGCGACCAAGTGGGACATAGGCAACGCCAATGTAGGAAGTGGAGGGGTGGTACAGCCCCATCGAGGTCGACCACCAAGGCGTCGGAAAACTAGAAAGGGTCAACGCGAAGGGCAACCGTCGACCTGCCAGCAACAAGCCCCACAGAAAATAGTGCAAGTTACCTCAAACAACATCCGTCCGGCAGCATCTTTATAGATGGGTTAATTAATAATAAAGTGCGTGCTTTGTTGCTGGACACAGGTGCAACAAAACCATTATCAGACCAGACGTTGTATCCTCCAAAACCAAGATACGACCCACTAAATGGCGCCTGCGCACTGCAACAGGTGACTCGGCTACAACACATGGTGAAGCCATATCCGTCTAACTATAGGAAACACATCTTTACACATTTGGCAATTGTGGCCGAGATTGAAGATGAAGTTCATTATCGGTATGGACATCATGAACACCAAAGGATTCGAATTGAACCTCAAGAATGGTGTTGTAAAAATAAATGGCGAAGAAAGTGTGATACATAGGAGAGATGAAACTACAATTCGAGCGTTCCTAATCGAAGATACTGAGATACCAGAACGCGCTGAAGTAATCGTCGAGGCGGTCTTGGAAAATAATGGAAATGATGGGAGCATTATGATGCTTGAGCCAAGAAACGACGATGAAAAGGTGGCAGTCGGAATTGTAGTGGGAAAAAGTTTGACGCGTGTCGCAAACACTGTCCCGGTACGAGTGGCAAACATGAACTATCACACGGTCACCTTACGGAAAGGGACGAATTTAGCTGATTGCTGCTCTGTTTCCTCTATTATTCGAGAAGTGAAAGTCTGCGATAAACCATTGTTGGAGGAATCAGAACCTCTTAAGGATTTGATCAGTGCTTCTTCTAAGGGTTTGAGCCGTTACGAACGAAATGGGCTCGAAAATTTAATCAATAAGTATTGGACTATATTCGAGAGCAGGCATCAATCCAAAGGGAGGACCAACATGGTTCATCACAAGGTCAACACCAATGGTGCTCAACCCATCCGCCAAACAGCTAGAAGATTACCCTTAGCCAAACGAGAAGAGGTCGACAGAATAATCCAGGAAATGGAAAAGGAAGGCGTAATCGAACCATCTACCGGCCCTTGGGTGTCACCTGTCGTGCTGGTAAAGAAAAGGATGGCTCCACCCGGTTTTGTGTAGACTACCGGCAATTAAACAACGTGACGAAGAAGGACAGCTACCCTTTACCAAGAATCGACGATACCCTGGACACACTTGCGGGGCAAAAATCTTCTCGACGCTAGATTTAAAAAGCGGATACTGGCAAGTAGAGATGGCACCAGAAGATAAAGAGAAACAGCATTCACCGTAGGCACGGGATTATGGCAGTTTAAGGTCATGCCTTTTGGATTGTGTAATGCACCAGCAACTTTTGAAAGACTGATGGAGACCGTTCTAAGGGGTTTATCGTGGAAAACCTGTTTAGTCTACCTCGATGACATCATCGTAATGGGTACTTCGTTCGAGGATCACCTAATAAATTTAGAACAGGTGTTTCAAAGATTACAAAGTTCCGGATTGAAACTAAATCCTAAGAAGTGCAATCTCTTTCAAAAGGAAGTTAAGTATCTGGGTCACATTGTTTCAAGCAAAGGCGTCGCCGTGGACGACAACAAAATAGAGGCAGTTCGTGATTGGCCAGTACCCAGGGACAAGCATGAAGTTAGAAGTTTTCTGGGTCTCTGTACCTACTATAGGCGTTATGTATCGGGTTTCGCCAATATAGCCAAGCCCTTGACACGCCTTACTGAAGAACTACGCAAGTTTCAATGGGACAGCAGTTGTCAAGAAGCTTTCCTTGAACTGAAAAATGCTTTAACAAACGCCCCTGTGTTGAGTTACCCTCTACCACACGGAAGGTTCACTCTAGACACAGATGCCAGCAACGTGGGGATAGGAGCAGTCCTTTCTCAGGAGCAAGACGGACAGGAGAAAGTGATTGGCTATTTTAGTAAAACCCTGTCCAAACCAGAAAGGAACTACTGCGTTACTCGACGCGAACTTTTAGCTGTAATCAAGGCCGCAGAACACTTCTACAAATATTTGTATGGGCGAAGATTCTTGTTGCGAACTGATCACGCAGCATTACAGTGGTTATTGCATTTTAAAAATCCAGAAGGGCAAGTCGCCAGATGGATCGAAAGGCTACAAGAGTTTGATTTCGAAACCCGCCATCGAGCTGGTACAGCTCATCGAAATGCAGATGCCCTATCTAGAAGACCTTGCCTGGACGACTGCAAACATTGTAATCGCGCTGAAGAGAAGGATGCTGTCATCAACAGGACAACCGTGGTGGATGAACACTGGAACGGAGATCAGCTAGCTAAAGATCAAGAGGATGACCCCGCATTGGGAATATTGATCCGGTGGAAGAAAACGGGCAGAGACCTAGCTGGGAAGAGGTCGCCAAGTATTCCCCGGATGTGAAATCGTTATGGGCACAATGGAATTCCCTCATCCTGGATGGAAACGTGTTGAAACGTGTCTTTAAAGGCTCAGATGGTCAGGAGGAAAGACGGCAGGTCTTGATTCCGAATGGAAGGATTTTGAAATCCTGGAAGAAGTTCATGGTGGAACTTCGGGAGGGCATCTGGGAGCAGCAAAGACGCTGGAGAAAATAAGGGATCGTTTTATTGGATGCGATGTAAAAGGATGTGAAGGAATGGTGCCAAAATGTGCTGCGTGTGCAGCGGCGAATGGTCCTGGCAGAAAACCCAGAGCTCCAATGCGTCAGTACAACGTCGGTAGTCCATTTGAAAGAATCGCCATAGATGTAGCCGGTCCTTTTCCCCAAACCGACTTGGGAAATAAGTACATCATTGTAGTAATGGACTACTTCAGCAAATGGGTAGAAGCTTACGCTGTACCGAATCAAGAGGCCGTTACTGTGGCTGACGTGCTGGTAAAGGAATGGATTTGTCGATTTGGCGTACCCATGGAACTACACTCCGACCAGGGAAGAAATTTTGAGTCCGGAGTATTCCAAAATTTATGTAAATTGCTGTCTATCAGAAAAACGCGAACTACTGCATTACACCCGCAGTCAGATGGCATGGTAGAGAGAATGAATCGGACAATCAACCGCCACCTAGCAAAAGTAGTCTCCGACCATCAAAGAGACTGGGACTCTTGTCTTCATTTGTTCCTGCTGGCTTACCGCTCAGCCGTCCACGAAACAACTGGTCAATCGCCGGCAAGCATTGTCATGGGACGAGAGTTACGATTACCCTGTGACCTAAAGTTCGGCTGCTTACCAGGGGAAGATGTTGCTGGGGAAGGTTATGTCGATAAATTGCGATCCAAAATGGACAGCATTCACCAACGGGTCCGGCACAACATCCAAGGAGCTAGCGACCGCATGAAAGAGTCCTACGACATTAGGGCTCACGAAGGAGGTTACCAAAAGGGCGCTTTAGTTTGGCTATACAATCCCCAGAGACGTCGTGGTTTAAGTCCAAAGTTGCAAACATCGTGGGAGGGTCCCTACGAAGTGCTCGAACGAATTAACGACGTTGTATACCGAATAAGCAAACAACCGCGAGGAAAGCCCAAGGTGGTGCATTTCAATCGGCTCGCCCCTTATGCTGGTAACAACGACGCAGAAGTACGACCTGTAAAAACGACACAAGAGGCCAGCGAGTCGTTTGAGAACTTTATGTCACTGTATTCGGGGAGCAGTAAAATTCGTCACGGGATAACCAGAGGAAAACTGCGATCTCTTCCAAGTTCCCACCCACTATGCCTTAGCGTGTTCAGTAGCACAGGACTTAGAAATGCCAAATGGGGTTGCTTCGGTGTTCAGGAAGAAGTTCGGGGAAATCAAAAACTTCCACGAACAGCGGGTATGCGTAGGGGACGCTATTCTACGCCGTTTAGGAGAACGAAAACTCCTATATTTGGTGACCAAGTCAAAAACATCAGACAAAATGCAGTACAGCGATATATGGACCGCCTTAAAGCAGTTAAGGGATGTGGTGACTTCCAACAACATCACAAAATTAGCCATCCCGAAGCTGGTTGCCAACTACGACGGACTCAACTGGAGAACTGTTCGAAATATGCTGGAGGTCCTCTTTGCGGGCACCAACGTAGAAATCCTGGTATGCTGTTACAATCTTCAGAAGACAATGGAGAAAACCGTCGATTGCTACTTCTTTCAAACATCGCATTGCAACCGGGGACAAAGTTGCCGATATCGACACAGCCCAAGATGTACATTTCGGGACGAAATGGAGCTAAGAAGGGGGCAATGTAGCAAACGCGATAAATGAATGAAGCGGCCTCGATAGATTTGCTTAATCACCCGCGAGATACTTCTATCTCACGCGCGCGACCGTGAGATATTTAGTAAGCGTAGATATCCCAATAATCTTTCAACACACAGCTAACTAGAGTTTTCTATCTACATTACCTTGAAATGACTGTATCGCCAAGGCCCAGATACTTCTCGAAGCTTCCGAATAGATTAAGCAACACATATATAAACTCCGAAACACTTCCTCACTTTAGTTACGACCGAGTCTGTTATTGTGAAGTGCCAACGCTCTAATTCTATACGCCCGGTGAATCTACGAGGTAAGCGCTATCGCTATCAGTATAAATAAATGTAAATAAATATACCAGTGACAATCGTTTAAATAAATATACGAGTGTAAATAAATTAGTTAGTGTATTAGAACCGTAAGTTAGTTAGTTAGTAAATAAATAATTGTTAAGTGCTAGTGTTTAAGTTATTGGTGAAGGAGAATTTGTTTATTATTTTGTGTTAATAAATTGCAATTGTAAATTAAGTGGCCATCTCTGTGTTATTATTCACAACCCGAGTACGAACCGCTTTTGCTCTCGTTGGATGTTGGATTTGGATTGGGAAATCCGTTACAATATAAATTATAAACTATCTTGTTTACACGTCTATAAAATAAGAGTACTTCATGAAACTTAGAGTAGGCTGGTTTAAACTGTGGCTCGCGGATGCAGTTCGCAAGCAGCTCTAAATTAGTAGCCCCCAGACCTGAGTAAAATTTAGCGCCTTAATAAAGTCTGAAAGTTTTTATTTCTATTGTTTCTTTACAGATTCATCGCATTTAGGCTCTCATTTGCGTCTTTTAGTGCTCATTGGTAAATATAATGTCCAAAAATCGAAGACTATGCGAATCTTAGTTCCTCAAGTGTGGAAATTGTCGAAAAAACCCTTAGTGAGGCGCTATTGAGGTCTTAAATTCAAGTGTGCTCTGACCTGTAAAACCTCGTTGTTCAAAATTGATACGTTAAATTTCGGCTCCGGGAAAACCCGCAAGAAATAAAACTATTTTAAGAAATTACTTATAGATTTCTACACAAAGTAGACAAAACATGAACTTTTACAAATACAATCTTTGTACACGAAAAAATTAGTTTACGATCGACTTGTTGGCCACGTCTGGTATAGTACACGATTATATGGATATTAACAATTGTCAATTTTTAAAAATATTTTTTGAAAAAACATTTTAAATGAACAGTAAATCCTCAATGCTTAGCTTCGTCACTTTCAATAATTAATTCTGACTTTAATTTTATATTAAAATATAAATCAGGTTAATTTTGTATAAAAAATTGTTTTTTCTAAAGCACTTATAACTCCCTTTCTTCACAACTGTTTATTCTTCACAATTATAATAAAACGTAAATAGCAGCACTTATTTTAAACTAGGGGCCACTTTGTAGAATGCGATCGGATCCATTAAATTGAAGATTTGAGTTTATAGTGAATAATATTTTTTGAATATCCTAGTGTCAGGGTATTTTAAACGACAATTCATAGAAATCCAATGCGACACCCGGGAACTGTATTATGCAGCCGCTCAAGCTGGTGTTGACGGAAATCGTCATGTCATTCTCTACCCCTAACGCTATCTTTTCAGACAGTCACGTGCTTCTGCCAGACAAACTGTATGTGATCTTGTACGTGAGAATTACTTTTACCTGATATTCAATTCGGATCTTAGATAGCTCTGAGGTAACATTTGGTTTTCTATTGCTTTGGAAGAAATTGATAAAAGTTTACTTTTCATTATTTTATATATTTATTGGCAAAAGAAAATTTCTCAATTTTTGAAAACGTGGAAATGGAATACATACATTATTACTTTTCACATATAAATATTCTTATTTGAATATAAAAACTCAATAAATTCATCTTTTAAAAATTATCAAATCAGAATAATTTTATATGTAGGTATATGTATATATAACTACAAAAATGATAACTGTTAGTTTACAAAGTGGTTAAATTTGCAATTTTATGCCTTTTTAATAACTAGTTTTTTTTTTTTTACAAACTATTTGAAATACTGTCTAGGTCAGAGGTAGGGAACCCTTTTATCATTAGAGGGCACACTTAAATTAGGCAGTCATAAAGAAGACCGCACTGGGTAGCGTTCTAACATTTAAAATAGTTTATATTACTACCAGTAGACACTAAAACATACATTAAAACCGATGTTAATTTAATTTTATTAATTTTCAAATTGTAATCTATATTATTAAATATTAATTAATACAAAAACTAGCTTTTTTGAGGGCCGTAAAAGATACATACGGAGGCCACATGTTCCTTACCTACTTAGATATAAAATCAGTAATAAATCCTTATTTTTAATTAATTTTAATTCTGGCTACGCTCAATAAGATAATATATTTCATCTATCGCAAAATGTACAGTCGAACTTCGGTAAGTCAAAGTTAAAGGGAAGCTAAAAATAAGTCGAGTTATCAAAAATTCGAGTTATCGATATAAAAATATTAACGTTGAAATAGGCAAGTCTTAGTGAAACAGGTTCGAGTTATCAATAATTCGGCTTATCGACGTTCGACTTATAGAAGTTTGACTGTATTTGTTAATAAGGCAATTTCTTGTTTAAAAGCTTATTAAAATTGGTTCATGTAAATGAAGGGAATTGGAAATATACTTAAAACTTAGGTCGTAAGCAATGCCATAATAATAAAAACAAAAATATGTTAAACTATGTAAAATGAAATAGAAAATTAAAAAATTTGTAATTATTGCATAGCAGGTTCAAGTTGAAAATTTTGATAAAAATATCTCTTAGGGCTATCTATACATATAAATAAAATTGAAGTGTCTGTGATTTCAAAATAAAGACTTTTTCTTAAGCTCATATGGTTATTTGACTGTTACTAAAGCCCAAACACGTGTTTTTAAAATTTTTGTCTGTCTGTCTGTCTGTTTGTCCGTCCGTATATCTCGTAAATGGCTAAACCGATTTCGACGGGACTTAAATTGACAGGTAGAGGACATTTCAAAGAGTAACATGCTTTTTATTCCGGAAATATTTCCTATTAAAATTAAAATTAAATATTAAGTATTGGATTTTAAATTCATTGTATTGTAATTATTGTTTATTGCGGCTAATACTTTCTCTCTTAAGGTGATTCCCATGATCAGATGTTGGTTGTAAATCTCATGACACTTTTATAATCCGTAACGAATCCTACGTTGTAAATATTGGTTTCACCCAAAACCCCTAATTTGGACATTACAAGATGTTATAATTTATGTTAGTGCTTTTAGTACAATTTATTTTTTCGATGAATTATTTTGTGAACATTGCAGAAATTTGTTGTAAGTTGCTACAGTGTTATTTGTTTGTTTAGTGGCTTATATTTGATTACTGTAAATGTACATAAATCTAACATAAGACTTGAGAACAATTAATCGTATCGTACAAAAGTTGACTTTTAAAATTATCACAGAATCCTAAAAAAACGCTTTTTTTTGTGTGCAAATCTAACCGTTTAACTCTTTTAGTTTCGGAGGCTAAAATTATCGAAAAGAGCATGTTTTTAAGAATTTTTTGAAAAACTCTGGGTGCTTTGCGCTTTCAAAATTTCATTTTTCCTACGCAAAAGAATCGCTTAGTAATATAAGATATTTTATTTTAATAAAAATAATTTTTTTTAACACAATACCCGAGCGAAGCCGGGCGGGCCAGCTAATCGTAAATAAGTACTGAAATGTATCTAGTTGATACTTCTCACCAAACTCAACACTAAAGTTCTACAAGAAATACATACTAAATCTTTGGCTTTGGAAAAAAATGAATTTTAATTTTACCAAATATGGCAACCTAGCATTATTTTTATCTGCTTCTTTTAATAAAGTGAGATAATGCTTTATCGTAAAGTTATTTTATCTTTCGATATTATGTTTCACTATAAATGTCAGTCAAACTTTTAACAATTTTTTATTTTTGATACATGCAATAGATCAGTTATTTTAAAGCAAAATTAAAAACGTCTGTACTAAATTCAAGCAACTTTAATATTCGAATTAAAAGAAATTGATAGAATCGTATAAATTATTGCTTTTCTATAAAACATATTTTTCACATATTTTGGTGTTACCCTTAGATACTGTTTTTAAAAGTCTTTGAAGGTACTAATCGCAAACGAAGCAGCCCTTGTTTACTATCACCTTACATTATATGTTAAAAAGCAATTAAGATCAACAAATTTAAATGTCTTAGTCTTAGCATCTTAAAAACCAATAAAAATATATCGCAGATAAGTAAATTCTAAAAAATTAAAAGGACCGGAATACCGATTTTATTCTTTTG
This sequence comes from Sinopyrophorus schimmeli, assembly GCA_036325965.1. Classification (NCBI taxonomy): domain Eukaryota; kingdom Metazoa; phylum Arthropoda; class Insecta; order Coleoptera; family Elateridae; genus Sinopyrophorus; species Sinopyrophorus schimmeli. The sequence goes on from JARFIZ010000001.1 coordinate 6,825,027, forward strand.
CTTTAAAAAATAAACATTTCTATTTGCATTGGTCAAGTATACGACAAATCAAAGAATTATTTTATGCATTAAAAAAATAAGTAAGGTTAGAAGTTTTAATTTGCGTTCTGATTTATTGCATTGTCACCAAACGTTTTGCGATCCTTTTAATAATAACCTTAATTTTTAATTTTTGAGGTTCTTTTTGGGCTTACAATGTTTTTAAAATTATCTGTAATGACGTTGTAAAAGTAAATTAACTTAAGACTTTTTGTATTTCTACAGAAACGGTATTTATAACACATTTTTAAATAGATGTTTACGCTACTATTATTAAAAAATATTGCCCATATGGACATTAGATTTGAGTTACATTATTGTTTAGTTTAGAGCTATGTATTAGCGAATAAAATTCTAGTATTTATATGTATATGGTTTACTTTGTATATCTAAATCCAGATATATTTCTAAATGTTCAATTCTTAACTCGCAAATTCATTTCTAAATAAAATTATTGAATTTAATAAAATTCACGATGGGAGATTAGAAATTGTCTGATATGACAATTCAAAGATTCTGATTTAATATATAATTGTTAAATATTTCGTAATATAAGGAAAACATACAAAATTCCTTATATTGCTAAATCGGATATGAGATTTCCTATTGGAAAAAATCCAATAAATATAAATGACAACATTGTAATATTTTTGGATAAAGACGTAATCTCAAGTTATAGTAAATAACCTACAAGACCTTTTTTCTTTGTTAAGTCTTCTTGTAATTCTCTTTTTCTTTTATGTATGCTAAATTATATATTTTTCTAAATTAATATTTATGGAAAAGCTGCTAGTAGTAGTACCACAAATTGTAATTTTGTTTCATTTTTAAAAAATATTTTTAGATATTCCATCACCATCTACTCAACAAAAACCCGTTACCACGACAATTATTCCGACAAATAACCCTACAGATAAAGGTATTAAGTTTTAATAAAAAATACCCGCAATTAAGTTTTCTTTGTTATACAGATAATGTAAAACAACGCGGAAGACAAAAAGAATCATCAGATCTCAGTACGAACGAAATATTCTTTCCTGAAACCGCAAAAGAAAGAGGTACGTGAACTAAGAACAATGCAGAATTGTAGACGAACTTATAATTAACTTTAATTTATCGAACAAATTTAGAAACTCGGGAGACTTTTATTTCCACATTTCAAAAATATTTATTTTTTTTATTTTACATGTATGCCAACAAGTACAAAAAGCAAGGCTATTTGCCAATTTATTTTAATATTTCATGCAGATTTACGACTTCGGAGCAACCCCAGTGACCCTAGCAACCAAGAACTCGACTCTGTAGACGACTTCCCATTTCCTTCGTCTTCGAGCCAACAAAAAGTACTTTATAATCTTGTCTCTTTAGCTGTCGTATTAACATTATGTAAATAGTTCTACACCTTATTTATTTAAGAATTTTTTTACTACTATTTTACAAGCATACGATCGCATTTCCGATACATCATCCACTTATAAATGAATAAAAGTACAATAATATTTGACTGTTATTATTACATGTTAAATACTTTATATGTTTATGTAAATCAAAGTTCAACTTACAATTAGACTTGTAAAAACTAGGATTAACTGTTATAAATTTTATTTCATGCCTTGTATGTGTTGTTTGATTTTGTACAGATAATATAAATAGCTTGAATCTAAGACTGATTACGTATATTTTCGTTGTATAAATGTCAGCTGATTATATTACCTACCTATTGTAATAATTGTAAAATAAACATAAAGGAGGTTGCATTAATCATTCCAAATAAATTTATGGTTCATTACGATCCTTTATTATTAATTCCTACTCCTTGAAACTGCTCAAATAATTTTCAAATTAGAAATACATAGGTACTTGGATTAGCATTAATATGAACAAAGTAAATAGGTTATAACTTTTGTTGTAAAAATATTATTAAGTATATAAGTAAAGTTATTAAACATTTTTTAACAACCTAAATATTTTTATTTTAAGGAATTTTAAAACGACGAACTTAGCCTTTAACTTTATTACACATTATAAATAATAATTTTTTTTATAAAGGATTTTTTATTTAAAAAATATTTATAATTAAAAAGTTTTTAAATTACAATTAAACACATTAACTTATACGAATCGAGAAGAGAATAAGGTCAATAAGTAAGTATATCAATATCATTTCCTCGAGTGAAAAACGCATTTAATTAATTATCTATACTAATGTGTTAAATATTTACGCATGTCTTGGTTGAAATTAATAATTACCTAAATCATTACAGCGTTCTCTAATAGTTATAAAACTAGCATGTAATAAATACATGTAAAATCAGTAACAAATAAGACAATCAACCGATTTATCATTTGGTGTGATGTCAGTTAGAACTATTTGGGTACTGACATACTAAGATAAGCTAATACTACCGGATACACTGTAACTTCTCTCCCTAGAGTTCTACTGCAGTAGAATATGGCAAGATGTTCACAAGGATCAAGTTTGAGAAGGATTTGTGGGTTTGTCAACAACGTTAGTACAAATTAATTCATCAGCTGAAGATGGAAATTAATTTCAAAACATAAATTTTAATATCTTTCATATTAAAATAATAGAACTGAAATGTTGAACGATTTTTTGCAGAATATCGTATTTAATAATTTATAGTGTACTGTAGACGGAAATTTCACAGGCTCCGGAAGCGACTATTGATGACTGTATTGGACTTCCTGTATCGAAGTGCTACCTACCATTGCTATTCGTGATATGTAGACTGCTCGCTAAACAAAACCCAGCTATATAAACCCTGCTGTAAATTAAAAATCACATAAATTAAAATATCTTCCGATGTACAATAAAAATTTTATTTTCTTTTTTGTATGATTTATTGTTATACAGCCCAGCATTTTCTCATATAAGCAAACACACTAAAAGTAAGTTACACACATTTTAATATACACGTAGTACATAACATTATATGGAAACGTATAGATATTCTTAGATTTTTATTTTATCCATTTCCATTAATTATTGAAAACTTTTTTAAATTTGTTTGTTACTTTGCACCTAATAATAATTATTATTAGTTTGCAATCATTTAGCACTTGCATAAGTAGGTATACCTAAACTAAACCCAAACTTAATTATGACGTTCTTTTTGATATTGAGGTTACAGAAGTGATAAACTTAAACTTTGATTGTCTCATGATGCTTACTTGTTCTCTAACAAAAAGTAATTTTCCGTTCTTCAACTATTACATTCTAATTTAAATTTAAATTAATTTTCTTTAATTTTGTTAAATTTGAGCAAATTGTGAGGTGAGAATGGTAACTGACCAAATCAACATTCATGAAGATGCTGTAAGAATTTAAAAAAAAATATTTTGCGATTAGAACACGCTCTATCTGTTCCAATTTTTTTTAATGGCATCAAAGAAAACTGTCGCAGCTTAAATTAAAATCCTAAATCATTAAATCGTACACACAGGTTATAGGCGTCCGTGAGCAAGACAGTGACTTTTTAAACCAACCGTAGAAAACTCGTTAATAAACTTTGCAAGTTAGGCTGAATAGTTTTTAAATTAAATTTAGTATTAAGGGCCGTTTACACGCAATGATTTGTAGGATGTAATTATCGGTCTTACAAAATGGATTTGATTTAAAATTTAGTCTTCAAATTCGTTTCGATTGAACATACGATTTCCGGTTTACGCACTGCGTTTTACTGGATACTATTTGTGACATTGGGTCGTCCATCCGACAAATCGTTGCGTGTAAATGGCCTTTGGTCATACGAGGTCAAGCATTATGTCTTAGGAAGAGAAACGTTTGTGAATGTAGAAGAGTTAAATATACCGAAAAACATAAGCTCATTAAAAATAATAAGGTATACGAAAATTCAAAATTATTACTTATAATATAATATAAAAACAATTATGCAAAATTTCTCAGACCCAACTCGTCAATCGGAAGGTGAAGATACCTTAAAAAACTTTAGTAGTATTATAGCTTCTCATACATTTTTACATAATAATAATAATAAAAGTTTTACTTTTAACGGCTTGACTTTTCACACACGCCTGTTGTTTACTGGGCAACGAATATAATTAAGTATAGTACAGGGGAGTGTTTCCGGGTATGAGACAGCTCCAGGTATGAGACAGTCAATTATTTTCATTATGCAAAGTCAATATGGCCGATCTGATTACCGTCAAATATTTCTTTGGTCTTCAGTCAGTTTTTGTGCTAACATTGAAGTGAATCGACGCATTGCTTATATCACCTGCAAACATCGTATGTGAAATTGCATGGTGAAAACGTTTTGATTTTTTTCAAAGTGTTGTTTTTTTAATGTAAAACAATTGAAAAAGGATAGTGTAATGTATAGCATTTAGTGTTTTACTTATATTTTACGATCCAATATTGGATTAGGCCAATATGTGGTTGAAAAACAATTTTTTTTCTAATGCTCAAAATGTCGTCATTGTCCGGGTATGAGACACAGCTTATTGCCACCATCCCAAGGGTACCAAAGCAAAAACATCATTTGTTTAAAGTTGTTGCCGAACAAATTGAGGACTGCTAACAACATCAAATACAATATTCGCAAGCGGCCAGTTCTTTTGAAGTGCACAAACATGTGTGCAAACATCTACACATGCAAACATTGAGACGATGATAAAGAGGAAATTGATAAATAAAAATTATGGAAAGCATAAAAAAATAAAACGTTAAAATAGATATGAGATTTTTACTTTATATTTGACAATTTTTAATGTATTTTTGTAGGTGTCTCATATTGGTCATAAATTGGTCATAAAATTTTACATGTTAATGGAATCACAAAACTTTCTGCGGATAAAAGTTGTGTACATATATTCATTACTTTTCCAACAGTGAATAGAACACCCAACTTGATTTAACCAGTAAACAATTTTGGCACAATTATATCCTTTTTATTATTATCTCTTTAATTGTATTGTTTGAAATTGTGGTAATAATTTACTTGACACTTTAAAATAATTTAAGTGTATTTATTGTAAATTTTTAAAGTTGACTAAAACAATATTGGCCATTTAAAATAGTGATTGATATAGAAAATATATTTCCAAAAAGAATTCTAATGCTATACAGTGTGTCCCAAATAGAGTAGGCTAACATGGGTATCTTTCTTATTAGTGAAGATAGAAGTTTGGTTAAATGGGCAATGTTTTGCAGTTTTAGGTGCCCATTCAGATACTGTTAAGAAAATTTTAAAATTCCGAATAGTTCCAAAGTTATCGTAAAAAAACTGAAAATCTTCATTTTCTTTAATGTCAAATAACTTTGTAATTATAAAAATAACAAAAAAAAGTTTAATATAAAAATTACTAGGTTTCATAAAATACAAATAGAAATTAAATCAAAATTAAATTCAAAATGGCGGTTACCAAGATATTGATACCAACTTTCTTATTTTAAATGGACGTTATATTGGATTTTTACATAATTAAATAGTATTTTTTTTTCTCTTTTCAACCATGTATAACAACTCATATTTAAATAAAAAATTATTAACAATATTAAATTTTTCTGTTTTAAATCAAGTAGCCATGAATTATTTTGAAAAACTGTTAAAGTCTGTTTGTGCAGCAACGCAGGAGTTTTTGTAACATTTAATGTAGGTACAAAACATACCATACTGCTTAGTTCAAAACTTTGCCATTTTGAATTATTTATAAGGCAATTATAATTATTATTCAAAAAACTTACAATATTAGTCAAAAAATAAATATAATGACGTTGGCTTGTATTATGCTGTTTTATTGTTCTTTGATAATTCATGGCTACTTGATTTAAAACAGAAAAATTAAATATTGTTAATAATTTTTTATTTAAATATGAGTTGTTATACATAGTTGAAAAGAAAAAAAATTACTATTTAATTATGTAAAAATTTAATATGGTGTCTATTTAAAATAAGAAAGTTGGTATCAATATCTTGGAAACCGCCATTTTGAATTTAATTTTGATTTAATTTCTATTTGTATTTTATAAAACCTAGTAATTTTTATATCAAACTTTTTTTTGTTATTTTTATAATTACAAAGTTATTTGACATTAAAGAAAATGACGATTTTCAGTTTTTTTACGATAACTTCGAAACTATTCGGAATTTTAAAATTTTCTTAACAGTATCTGAATGGGCACCTAAAACTGCAAAACATTGTCCATTTAACCAAACTTCTATCTTCACTAATAAGAAAAATACCCATGTTAGCCTACCCTATTTGGGACACAGTGTATATATTTTTTTCTATAAATTAATTTAAAAAAATATTTTTGTACGTTTAATGTTAACTCTGTTCTGCATTTAAAAATAGTTAGTACTACATATGTAGATATTCAAATAATAACATTCGTATGAATACTTGTAAAAATATAGAAAATCGTAGACGTAAATATGCACTAAATTTTAATAACACGTAAGTTATACTATAGTTTATTTATATTGCTCGTAAACTATATTTGTAGTAAGTTAAAGCAGTAAATTTCATTTCATAATAGACATCAGATGTCAGAATAATGTATCACAAAGTTATTTAATAGATACTTTTGAGCTCTCTTGAAATTAATAACAGTGTAATTTTAAGTATATAAATTTTATTACAAAAAAATAACAAAAATAATTTTATTTAAAAGATTATTAATGAATTAAACTATAACATTTGCAATATTACAATGCAAATTTTTTAGTTGTATTTTCATAGTCATAGATTACAGATTTTTCCTTAAAACCATTTTAAATTCTTGTGTTCCATTTAAGCTGAAATGTTTCGGTATTTGGATTACCATATCGTTTACCCAGATCTTTTTTCGGAATCCGAAAAATGTTTATTTTAGTATTACGAAATTCATATGTAACTATATGTACAAAATTGCAGCTTAACATTTTTCAAATCCCGGTTTACAGATACTTTTTAAACATTTTGTCATTAAACAATATTAACCCTACCAATTTCCAACAATTTGAATTTTAATAAGCCTCATCTAATACATAATGCACAATATACTGACCTCTATTTAATGTACAGTTACCAGCATAATTAATTATAGAAATATTGAATTATGCTATAATTATTTCAATACAAATTATTATGCTTAGGATGTTAATAATACGAAATTTGAAGCAATTATTTAGAAGTTATTCTAAAACTGATCATCATCATAAAATAACTAATATCAGTATAATGCGTAATTAGATTGGTAATTCAATTATGTATGTCTTGGTTACCGAATCGAAAGTGTTTTAAAAAATCAAACAGTAGAGTCTTTTATATAAACGGATATTCCCTAACGGACAAGAACGCAAACGGTGAATACGTAATGTTCCTGAATAATTCAAGCATTAAAATTTTCTCCGTAATTAGCAGATTTGTAAGCTGAGAAGTTAACATTACCGCATACTCTGAAAACGTGATTACTTACTAGGAGTATTCAACCTTCTCCTTAAATTTAAACTGATTGCCCATTTTGCAATTATGATTATATTTGTGAAGAATAAAAATCTTTAAAAGGCAAAGTTGTACATTAAGGAAATAGTGGAACAAATTTCTTAAAGCGTTACTAAATCTAATGAAGTAACCGCCAACATAAATAAAATAACTTGAAACGAAACTTAAATATAATGAGTTTTTGAAGGCATATTTTTAGGTAGACTCCAGATTGTCTTCGGAAAGTGGAAGTTATGACACTGTTATCCACCTCATTTCGTTTTCTACCTAACCATACAGATGAACTTCCAATCCCATTTTTTCGAAGCAAATCAAAGCAACGCACGCGAGAAACACATATTGCCATCGCTGCACGCAATGCCAGCGTGAGCGACAACGCTCTACGTATGAAAATCGGATTTCTAGAATTATAGCAAGAAGGCGGACAAGTTGTTCCTCTATCAGGCTTACCTCGCTGTTTCCCAGAATTGGAAATATCGTGAGGGATTGATGATTGTTAATCTAACCACGAATTATGTTTATACAAGAAAATATACTATTTTTAAATACACTCCAAAGAAATTTGTTATTTTGGATTGCGTGACTAACTTGTTATTGATTTTCTTTGTTACGTGTCAATTCGGGTAGGGTACTGCCACACATCATTACACAGATGATATCATAGATAAGGGAGCGAGCGTCCCGCAAGACATTTGTATTAAGAAGCTCAATTCGCCATGGGGAGATGCAATTGTTGATAAATCATCTCTATTGCACACTATCATTTCAATTTGTGCGATCCCTAAGGCCACATTGTTGTCTATTACTTACAAATATATAATTCAAAAATTATTCCCCTATTTGGGTCGTCCTATGCAGCAATGCGTGAAGAGAAAATACTGCAAATGCTTTACTCGAGAGACCTGTTACGAGCTCCCAAAGGCAGCCTATTAACCTTTTACAACACCCGTCAGCTACGATATTTTACAAGAACACAATTCTCAGATAATGAAGGTGTTTACATGCGGACCGCTAGCTTCCGCCAAGCGCTTGATAATTAGGCAGCCGCTGAATGCACAGCGCAAACTCTTCATTACCACAACTGCTATTACGAAGCCAACAAGTACGGTCACAATACGAAATGCTATCATTTTACAAATTGATATTCTGTCAATACAAACACCAGTAAGAGCTATCTCCATCGTTTTATTACCGCAATGTTTTGTTTTCGAAATACACATTTTTAAGTAATTTATTGACATATTATATAAGACGGAAACTAGGTTGGGTAGACTAAATTGTAAAATTTTGGAAAACTTTTACTTTTGATTAAAAACTATTTCACCTCTGATCAAAAACTATATTTTGAATAAGAGTGAGGTAAATTAATAAGATGTAAACAAATATAAATTAAAGATCTGTTCTTGTTTGAAATTGAAACCCTTAGTTTGAGTTATAACTTCCTACTCTTTCGATATTCAAGCAATTTCTTGTTAAGCTTATGTAAGACGAAGTCAATCTTGACATTTTTTTAAAGTAGGTACTTTTTGTTTATTTTACAATAATACACGGAGAAAAAAATATCCTTAATATAACTATCTAACGTATACCCAATTGGCGTATTGTTCTGACAACGATTCGAATGTCTATTATAAAGATATTTCTAAGGTAATTTAACCGTTTATAGTATCATCAAAACAACCATACATATTATACTTATAATAAGGATCCGTTTACTTGATTCAAGCGTTCAACGAATAACTCTCGTGAACGTGTGCAGTATCCCTCGTGTAGGTATCTGTATACCCAATTTAAGGGTTTGGATAGCTAAATTGGCTATACGGCGCATCCCTGACGACCGCCGGAACTACGGAGCTTGTGCAATAACAACTTACATTAGTGAATTGTCAAATACAGTTTAAAATATTTGTAGTTCCAAATTTAAAAAAATAATAAATATAATGGATGAGTGGGTGAAAAATAAATTATCCGAGTGGAATTTAGAAAAACTGGGAGATATTTTTGAAGGTAAGTATTGTTCATTAATTTTTTACCAAAATTAAGGGTGATTTTGATAGGATTCGATGAGTAGTTTGATATTAAATTTTGAAAAGTTTGGTAACCGTTTACCACAATGGCCAATTTTGAGATTATAATTTCCACCTTGGTGATTTCAATCGAAGACACAATTTTTCTGAGCTAACTTCTATTCTCGTCAACGCACCACTCCTTACTGACAATCACAGTGAAAGAATTTTCTAGATATCACTTAGCATTCAAAAGTTATTAACACTTTTTTTTGACCAAAAAATTACTAGTACTTTTTTATCTCAAAATATTTTTAAAAGTTTTTTTGTGTGTATATTCTGCTTATGTAACACTATAATTACACCAAGTTTAAAAAGAATCGGAGACCATTTTTTCTTATGCCGCTAAGTCCTTTATCATCATTAAGCCATGAAGAACTTTATGAAGGCCACAGGAGTATAAGTGGTAAAGGTTTATTTATAGTTTGTAAATATGTGATAATTGTTTTATAATAAATAATTATAAAAATCTTAAAAGTAAAAGTAAAAGTAAAAAGTAAAAGATTGCAAATATATTTTCATAGATTAGAAACCACTAATAGTAATTTAATTGGTAAAATTATAAATAATAACACGGAATGGTGTAAAACAGTAAATTACACCGTGTGAAATTTACTCAAGTCGAAATTTTACACGAAGGAAATTTTACACCAAAATTTCACACTTACACGGCCGTGTAAAAGTCGCCGGGTCCAACTTTACACCAATATTTTTTACTGTGCATATTGTTAATTATATTTTTATTTACACTAAGTTTATTAATATTTAAATAAAAAAAAATATTATTTTAAAAATGCTTATATTATTTTTATACTGTAATTGATTAGTAGCTAACAGTCAGAATAACTTGATTAATTACATAAATATAATTTTATTTTAGAAAATGAAGTCGATGAGGAATCTTTTAAATGTTTAAATCAACATAATATTAGACAAATGATTCCCAAACTTGGTCCACAATTCCAATTTATTAACAAGTGGAAGTCGGAGTTTGATAATCAAACTCAGAAAATAGATATACAAGTATATTTTTGATGTTTTATTTATCAATAGTTGGATGATTATTAATACTGTTTCATTTTAATCAATTTGGTAAATTGGAAGTAAATACTTTATTAATAATCAAATAATTATTGATTGAAAAAACAACTTAATTATTAGTAATATTCAGAAGATTCTAATTTATTTCTTTTATTCTTTCCCATATGACAGGTTTTGGCAAATCCTACCATTTCTTCTCCTGCCAATAATAATCATTTAAGTAATGTTGAAGATGATGATTATCAAGTATTCGAAACAGAACAAACTATGGAATGTGATTCTACTAATATTGACACGTTTCCCTACGATAATGAAATTCTTATTAATACGTGTGATCCTATTACAGATTTGTTTGAAACTTTAAAATCATCGGTTCAAGGCCTAGCAGTACTAAATTATTATAAAAAACATCGAACTCTTAATAATTTGTATAGAAATCATTTTTCCGATGTTGTTGTTTTGACAGAAATGCGCACTAATCAAGATTTAATGTACTTTAAGTTCTTATAATCATATTAGTTTGTTTATTTATTTTAAATAATTTAAATTATTAATAATTTTACAGGATAAATCCAGAAAGGTTAAACGAGTTAGCGTTACAAGTGCCACTGCTATTTGCATTAGAGATATCAGCAACCTATTACGTTCCATACTGTCGAGAAGGCAACCGAAAAATTTTAGCTCGTGTTAAATTTTACATGGGGTATCATCATTGGCGCGATATATTAATCCAATCAGAATGTACGAAAAATTGTAGAGGATTGAAAAGAAAAATAATAGATTGTTCAACTCCAGTATGCTTAGGCAAATTCCGAGATATCTTTAAAATCGGTTGGTGAAAATTATTCAATATTTTTAATAAATTATCTATTTTGTGTCTAATTGTCTAATTTTTAGATTCAATACCTGAAGATTACGAAGAGCAATTACAATTCTTAAGAAAGAACATTGATCCATGGGAAACTATCAAATACTACTGGGCACAGACTTCATTACAAAGGATTCAAAGTTTTATAAACGATAATAGAATTACTAGTTACGATTATTTATTAACCTTTCCCGCGTTAAGAAATGTTCATGACGGATTGGAGTTGATAAACATTGATTTTATTAACCAGTATCCAGATAAAGTAACATGTTTAATTAATTATTAATTTAAATTTTCCTATTATTATTATGTTTATTTTTATTACATTTATTTGTATTACTGTTAGTACTATCCATAAAAATATTAATAATAAATTTCTGATAATTTTATCAATTCCAAGTTAATCAAATTAATCAATCATACAATTAAAATTTATTTTTATTAGGTTAGCTTCCTATTACTTTATAACTGTCATTATTTGCAATCTAAATAATTTATATATTCCAATTTATCCGTTAAATCGTCATGACAAGAATCTTTTGAATGTCTAAAACAGTAATATGGATCGTTACTATAACGATCCGCAATAAGGATTCACTGGATAGCTAAATTAGCTATACGGCGTATCCTTGTGAAAGATAACTATCCAACGGATAGCTATAATAGGGATACGTATGCTTATTATAAGGATATTTTTTCTCCGTGTAATGCTATTACTTAACGTTTTATGTTTATATTAAAAAGATTTTGTGAAATACATTCTTTAAATACGTACTCACAAAATTAAATTGAGTTTTATATGTAGGTATGGTGGAATTTCAACTTAGCCGTATTCATTACAGTTACACTTAATAGTTACGTTTATAGTTCATTGGCCCAGAGTATCGTAGTTAGAGACAATGATGTAGGATGTGGTTCATCGTTTGATTTGGGTATCCGCAGGTGAAGGCATTGTCATCTGAAATAGTTAACCTGGAGGATCCAGCACTTCATGGGTTACAAAGCTTGAAGTTGTGACATGTATTTTTTTCCATACGCTAAAGAAAGTAAGTTACGTATATAGTTATAATTTTTACTTTACATAATCTGAACAAAAGAAAAATATCTAATTATCATATTTATTTAGCAATCTAACTTTTTTGTCATTCATTTTGAGTTATGGTTAAGTGCAAAACCGAAGACGTCAGACTCCTACATAATTCGATTAATATTGTTGGGCGTCGCATGGGGAAGCGTTGTACATTATCATTTTGCATCAATTTTTCTTCAATATAAAATACGTACCATATTTTAAGTTATATGTAATTGTTATTGCAATTTTTGTTTTCTGTTTCATCATATTGAACGACCCTTTAATTTATGTGAAATGCTGATGGGCCGCTGATTGTAGGGGAGACCAAGAACAGTTGAAACATATTTTACATTATCTAGTATATTACAGTTTTCAGGAAGATCAACCGATACGACGCTGCACAAAGTTGTAGAAGGGATCAAAAGATTTATTTACTTAACAAATGCCTACATGAAAAGCAAATACCAAAGACCTGGAACGACTCAACAGTAATACTGTTACATAAAAAAAGGGGACCATAATAATCTAGAAAACTACTGTCCAATTAGCTTATTATTAGTACTCTATAAACTATATACTAAAATAATAACAAATCGTATTATGAATAAATTGGATCAATATCAATCTGAAACACAAGCAGGCTTCCGCAGGGGTTATGGAACTAGAAACCACCTTCTCACTATGAAACTATTAGCCAAAAAAGCTTACGAATATAAGATTCCGCTATACCTCACATTTATAAATTTTGAGAAAGCGTTTGACACAGTGGAATCCTGGGTGATTATAATGCCACTTATTGTTAGAAAATGTAGAATAGATCAAAAATATATAGACCTTCTAGAGCACATATATGAGAGAGCCACAGCTACCTACAAAATCCAAGAATACACACAGCCAGTACCACTCAAAAGAGGTGGTAGACAGGGGGATTGCTTGTCCCCTAAACTGTTTACTCTTGTACTGGAAGACATATTTAAAGAAATTAACTGGATAAACTTCGGGATCAATATAAATGGGTCAAAACTTAACAAGCTGAGATATGCGGACGATATTGTACTTATCGTAGATAATAGAAACGATCTGGAACAAATGGTGAACGATGTAAAATAAAAATCAGCTAAGATTGGATTGGGAATAAACACAAGCAAAACTAAGACCATGATGACAAATATAGACCAAAATAAAAAACTACAGATAGAAGGAAACGATATAGAAAACGTGGAGGAATTCGTATATCTTGAACAGACAATCCGCATCGACTAGCATGCTCAACTTACAGAGACCAGACGAAGATCTAGATTTGCATGGGCGGCATTTGGCGAGCTCAGCTTCATTTTGAAATCCAAAAACATAGCACAACGTCTAAAAACAAGGGTGTTTGACCAGTGTGTGCTGCCCACTATGACTTATGGCTTGGAAAACTGGACATTACATAAAACACATTTGCAAAATTTGGTAATCCACAAAGAGCGATGGAAAGAGCTATGCTCGGAATTTCTTTACAACACAGATAGACAAACATATCAATCAGGCGAAATACAAAAGTTACAGGCGTGCTAGAAAGAATAGCGAGCCTCAAGTGAAGCTGGGCGGGTCACGTGGCCAGGGCTGACAGTGAGAGATGGTCAACGAAATTACTTCAATGGAAACCATGGACGTTTAAGAGAGGCAGAGGAAGACCCCCCAACAGATGGACAACCGACTTGAAAATGGTGATTGGGTTATTATGGATAAGACAGGCCCAAAATAGAAAGCAATGGAAGTTGAGGAAATTGGGTAGAAAACGGCTAAAATTAAACTAAACTAAAATCGTCATTAACAAAAAACCCTTCCCTACTGGCTAGTGATAATAACTGGTCGTAAGTGAATTGAAAAAGCAATAAGTAATCGTTTTTGTCAACTGGATAAGAGTCGTATATTTCAAAATTGGGTCACTGTTTCAACTTACCTCTGTTTCAACTCTTCTTGATTTGCTCTAAGCAAAATTTTATGACAATCGCGGTATTGGGATATGATAATACGTAGAAGTTTCTCATGAATCCCCTATTATTTCCAATAACGGAGTCTCATAACTTGCTTAATATGGGATAATATCAATTGAAAAATAGCTTAAAATATATGAACCAGCGGAAACATAAACAATTACATTGAGCGGTCCTATATACGATTTATTAACGACACAATGGAAACGCGTTTTTCTTTTAATTTTTAGCTCAATAGGTGGTTATTTATCGACGTTTTATGTTTCTTACTTTGTTTTCCAAATGTAAGACATATTTCAATTAAATATGTAAGTTTTTTAATTACCGTTTACATACTAGGAACGTTGTTTTTTAATTTTTACAATTAAAACTTTATCTTTACTTTCTCTAAAGTAATAGTAAATAAGGGGATAAAGCAGTTTTTAATTATTTTTCGACGTTAATACATAAAAAAAACAAGATTAGAAAAACATTAAAACTTTTTGGGAAAAAATTGTATTTGTTTTTGTCTACTTCGTATTTATCTTATCTCGGTTTTTCGACAGTTCATAAAAAAAACATAAAAACTAATAATAAAATTGAAATCTTTCAATTAAATCGATTACAAAATCCAACATGGTGTGTTATCTCTTTAGAACATTCTAAAATATTTTTAAGAACAACCGTAAAATAAATTCAAATAGAGCTTAAATTTTTTTAAAACGTATTATTTACAAAGGTCAAATATTGATTTCATACAAATTAAGAATTAGACAAATTTATTAGTTACATTTGAAACTATAGAGACGGTAGTAATCGGTTTTAAAAGTAACGACAGCAGAGAAAGATAAAGTATAAAATGTTCTTGAACATCAAAGTTACTTTATAGATCATAAAATGCGGCACTAAAGTTTCAAACTATCGATTTCATTGAGATGGTTATGTATCGACCACCTCCAAATCCTCAAGGGATTTGCAAAATTGATATTGATAACACGTCGGTGTGAACTTCGCACTTGTTTTAAATATTTTCCTTTTGCGAAAACATATATTTTTGCAACTATGACATTTATATCTTAAAAAGAACAACATTAACAATACCATAATGTCTAATAAGTTTCAATGCTATTCAGTACAGTCGCTAAAAAAACAGAGAAAAATGTCTTTTTATGAATATTCCGATAACAATAAGATTTAGGTATTTCTTGCTAAAAGTATGAATCACCATTGTTTCCTGGTTTGCCTAAACCAGTGATTCTCAACCTTTTTTTTGTTGCGGCACACTTTTAACGATTTCAAAATTTGGCGGCACACGAAGAAAAAAATGTTTAGAAATTATTTACTTACCTATAACGCACTGCGTAAAATAGTTATTTAATAATATTAATATAATTACGTATATATCTAAAATTTGGCGGCATACTTTTAGAATTTCGCGGCACACAAAGGTGCCGCGGCACAGTGGTTAAGAATCACTGACCTAAACACTACTACTGATTGCACACAAAAGTTTTTCTTGTGCAGCAAAGTTTTTCAAAATAAATGCTTTTAATTACAAGAAATATAAACTTTTATTGAGGTTATTAAGCTAGACACAATAAAATTAATATTTACGAAAAATTCGATACGAAATAACTTTTCGGAATTGGTACCTATGTACCAGGTGTGCAACGTTAAAACGGCCGTTTTCTAATAGATGGCAGTACGCGCGCATTAGGCATTAGCCAACCTTGCCTGCCATTTTTTCTCATTGCTTTGATCTTTGCCATTAGTAAACAAAAGACAAAGTCAGCAATTTCGGACAATAACGTGTCCTTTGATCACGATAAACATGTCGAATTTTGTGCCAGATAAAGAGCATTTGCGGGGAGCACTGCTATTCCTCTTCAATTGGAAGAAATCCGCCGCCGAAGCGCATAGAATTCTTGTGGAGGTCTATGGCGACAGTGCTCTTAGTGAAACTCGGTGCAGAGCGTGGTTTCGGCAATTCAGAGACGGAATTTTTAACGTCACCGACAAGAAGCGCGAAAATCGACCAAAAGTTTTTGAGGACACCGAATTGCAAGATTTATTGGACGAAGACAATACCCAATCGCAGAAACAACTTGCCGCGAAGTTGAATGTTAGCCACCAAGCAATTTCGAAACGCCTTTTGCTATGGGAAAGATCCAAAAGATCGGGAAGTGGGTGCCACATCAATTGAACGATCGACAGATGGAACGACGTCAGACCGCGTGCGAAATCTTGCTTGATCGGCACAACAGAAAATCATTTTTGCATCGAATCGTCACTGGCGATGAAAAATGGAACTTTTTTGAAAACCCTAAGCGCAAGAAATCGTGGGTAGACCCCGGAGAACCCTCAACATCGTCTGCTAAGCCAAATCGATTCGGGAAAAAGACAATGCTGTGTGTTTGGTGGGACCAGAAGGGGGTGGTTTACTACGAACTGTTGAAACCTGGTGAAACGATCAATACTCAACGCTACCAACAACAAATCATCGAATTGGATCGTGAATTGTGCAAAAAAAAGACCCGAACACGCGGATCGGCATGAGGGTATCATTTTCCAGCACGACAACGCACCATCACACACAGCAAGATTGGTCCGGGATACATTGAATGCACTTGGCTGGGAGTTGCTACCCCACCCGCCCTACTCTCCTGATCAGGCACCTTGAGATTACCATTTGTTTGCGTCGATGGGACACGCACTTGCTGAGCAGCACTTCAATTCTTATGAAGATGTTAAAAAATGGCTCGATGGGTGGTTCTGATCCAAAGGGGATAAATTCTTTTGGGGTGAAATCCACAATCTTCCTCAAAGATGGGAAAAATGTATAGCCAGCGAGGGCAATTACTTCGAATAAAATATTTTTCACTTTTTTGCGTTAATTATTGTGTTTTGCTAAATAAAAAAACAGCCGTTTTAAGGTTGCACACCTGGTATATCAAGAATATAATTTAATTTCCAAATTCATGTGACATAACGTCTATTTATTATCTTTATTATGATTTTTTTCTCAATTTCCAAACTGGCAACAATATTGTTTATTTAAAAACTTATTTATTGAATAAAGAATTGCAAAAATTACATATTAAAAATTAAAGTTTTTTTATTAAATGTCCTCTAATAGGTTTACTTTAAATGTTAACGAGAATATCTTAAGTTACTGTTCTGTTATCAAAAACTATTTTTCAAAAAGCTTTCAACAAGTATCAATAAAAATTTTGGTCTTTTTTGGTTTAACCGTACACGTTATCAACTTTGTTATTTTGTATAGAAAGGCTTTATGTTTTTTATTGAAAATTGAATGAATCCCATCAAGAGATTTCTAAAAATTTATTGTTTATTAATGACCTTATAGTTAGCATTTCCTCCAGAAAATGTGTAGAGCTTCGTAAACGAATTAACTCTTATTTTAGTTCCCTCAGAATTTATTAAAAATGTTGCCATATCTGTACTTTGCAGATGTGAATTGTACATTGCCCATGGAGGAATTATTAATCAAATGATAAATTGTTGTACAAGCTCTATCCAAATATTTAAAACAATTAATACCCTTCTATTTAAGATAAGAAAGTTGACGTTTTTTGGTTAAACCGAAAATACAACAAAATTTATATTTATACCAGTGCATAGAATAAATAAATTTAAAAAATAAATTATACCTCTACTTTTTTGAAGTTTTCATTTGTTTACGAGTTATTAGCTTGTGGCACTACTGAAACATGCTACTAATCCAAAATAAAAATATGTTTTTTAAATAATTTATTAACCAAATGGTAACTTGTTATAGATTTTTAAAAAAACCTCGACGATTTCTATCCAATTATCTAAAAAAATTAATGCTCTTCTACTTAAGATAAAAAAGTTTACATGATTTTTGGTTAAACTGGAAATAGAACAAAATATATATATATGCCAGTAATCAAATAAATTTAAAAAAAATTTATACTTGTACTGCTTTTAAAATTTTAATAAGAGTTATAAGCTTGTAACACTTTAAATGATACACCCGGTATATATTTTGTGTATATTTACAAAGTATGGGCATCGTTAAAAGTGTTATATTGCCCAGAATTGTTATTGAACAAAGATACCTAATATTCGAACTTAAAGCCAATTTGAAAATGGTCTATTGTTCCACAATAATGTATATGGAGAGTCGCAATAGAGAACAAAAGCTTTAACAGATAAGGAATTGTGGGAAATTACATCCATACTGTTTTAGTCATCCGGGACCAAGTAGACTATTAGTTACTATTTTATTATGCAGAAAAGAAACTCAATTATATTTATGACATAATACACTTTTAATTCTTAGGCGAAAACTAAAAATAAATTAGAAATATAAAAATATAAAAATATAAAAATATATGAAAAACAAGTTATTAGTTATATTTAATATCACAAACTATAACTATATTTGCATATTTATATTATTTTATTAATAACTATAAATTTACATTTTCTGCATCTATTTACTTTGTATAAGGTTTAATACAGTTTCTATATAATATTTTAGAGTAAAAAACGTTTTTTTTATTAGCGAAACCAGAGTTTCCAATTCGTTTGTATACGTTTTATGTTTTTGTTATATTTTTAGAAAAAATGAAAATTGCGCGCAATTCAATTTCTTAACAGGTTTAAAAATACACTATTGATCAGTTTTATAAAACTATTCATTATCTTGAAAAACTAAAAGATGACCATTATGTATTTTTTTCACTTGCTCAATCTAACTGGAACTAACGCACAAATATATAATGGAACACATTTTTGTGATCAGCCTTCGAAACTATGAACGATTTTGAAAACTTTAACGATGATATGGGTGGAAACACATTATATCAAAACAGCCAAATTAGAAAATTTACTAACTAGAATTACGCTTTTGTTGTCAAAATACAAAGAAAAAAATTAAACTTTAAATAAAAAGCTAGGGAATTAAAATTTCCCAAGTTGACAACCCCTTTCGTTTATGTATTACGGGAAAATGGTCACTTGGTTGTTACGTAACGTTTAGGGCGGGGGCGGGGGGGTTCTGAAAAACGTTACGGCGCGTTACATGGAGGAGAGGGAGGGTCAAAAGTCTTCAAAAATTGCGTTACGTAATACTTGAACGCTCTCCTATGATCTTGCAAATATGTGCACAAAGGCGGAGCTCTAGAAACGGATAAAAATAATAAATCCAAACTGAAAACATACTTACAGTGAATAAAAACGCAAAATAAATATACTCTTAGAAAAAACTGTTTTGATAAAATATTAAACGGCAACATACACGTGAAACAAGCAAACTTAGCAACAAGCCAAAGGTCCAAACAACTCTTCTACGTTCAAAAAATATAGCAAAAATGGTGATGTTTTCAGGTCAGAGTGTAGCAGCAAACTAGGACCATTTTCTGTCTTTTGCACAGGCATGACTCATAGACCATGAGAAAATCAAATTTCTCTATATGTTTTGAGATATGGCTTTATAGCTCTACAATAGCGATCTGATCTAAACCAGAGATGAGCAGCTCACTTTTTAATCTACTCTTTAACTTTTCAAATATACCGGGTGTTTCATTTATAGTGCCACGAGCTTATAACTCTTAAAAGAATTAAAATTTAAAAAAAATACAAGTATAATGGTTTCTTTAATTTATACAATTTATTTACTGGCGTAAATATAAATTTTACTTTACTTCCGATTTAACCGAAAAACGCGTCAACTCCCTTAACTTAAATAAAACGGTATGCATTTTTTTAAATAATTGGATAGAGCTCGTTGAGGGCTTTCCAAAAATGTATAACAAGTTACCATTTCATTAATAAATAATTTAAAAAAAAATTAGTTTAATTGTGTGATTAGTAAAGTGCCACGAGCTTATAATTTTTAAAATAATCAAAATTTCAAAAAAAGCACAAGTGTAAAAAAATGCGATAAATACAAGTTTTAATCTACTTCCCGTTTAACCAAAAATTGTGTAAACTTTCTTATCTTAAATATAAGAGTATTAATTTTTTTAGGTCATTGGATAGAGCTCTAAAAGGCTTTCTAAAAATATATAACAAGTTACCATTTGATTGATAAATAATTTAAAAAAATATATTTTTAATATTGTAACTGATTTTCCAATCCACTACCCAACGGGAGTAAAAGCGGTTCGTACTCGGGTTGTGAATAATAACACACAGTTGGCCACTTAAATTACAATTACGAATTATTTAACACAAGACAATTAACAAATTCTCCTTTACCAATAACTTAAACACTATCACTTAACAATTATTTATTTACTAACTAATTAACTTGCAGTTCTAATACACTAACTAATATATGTACACTCGTATATTTATTTAAATGATTGACACTCGTATGTTGTTTACATCTATACCGATAGCGATAGTGCTTACCTTGTAAATTCACCGAGCTAAGTTAAGAACATTGACACCAGGTACAACTCTTGACTTAGACTAATGTGTAGAAGAACCGCGGAGTTTATATATGTGTTGTTTAATCTGTTAGGAAGCTTCTAGGTGCCTGTGCTCTACAGAGATACCGTGCATTCAAGGTAACGCAGATAGAAGATTTTAGTTAGTCGTGTATTAAGAGATACTGAGATATATCCGCTTACTCAATATTTCACGGTCTCATGCGCGAGATATTTAGGTATCCCGCGCTTGATTAAATAGGTCTATCACGGCTGCTATACTCGATGACCGTGCCCGTTACAATATGGCAAAACCTAGTAGTAGAGGGTTTATTGTAGTTAACTGTGAATCTACAATATTTTTTGTATTTATTTCTTTTTCAAATTTTACAAATAAAATTAGCTTTTTCTGGGTGCTTTTTAAAAAATAATTTTAACAGACAGAGCTACCGTTTTCTACCTAACTTAAATAATATTTAATTATCGTGTAAATATTTGATAGAAATTGCAAAATCGCATATATTTAAACTCAAACATCTACAAACAATCTATATAAATGCGACTTATTGTCTTTTTACTCTAACTCCTTCAATTTTACTTTTTGTAATTGTACCGACTTTTATAAACATTAAGAATAATTTTGAACAAGACACATGTGCAGGGATGTAAAGTCTATGCGGAGGCGACGTAATCCGATCACCAAAAGACTATTAATTAGGGTAGCTTTGCTTACTCCTACACTTAGTAAACAACGTTTCTCTATAAGTTCAGCGTCTATGTGTGTTCTGAAATACACAGAAAATTAATTTAATATCAAACTTAATTACAGGTTACTGGAAAGCTTTTATTTTAAAAAGTTAAACTATAAACTTCAGTTATCATCAGACATTTAATGCCATAATATTGTTTACATGTTTTAACACTGGATAATTTTAATAAACACAAGACTTGAGATAAGCAATTATTTTGTTTAGATAGGCAATGAACTTTTTCGACTGACACTATAATCTTTCTACTCGATCACCTACACGAATATAAAAATACTATTGGAAATGAAAAAGTAGAAAGCTGTCCGATTACTCATGCATGAAAACAAGTCTTAAAAGTTTATGGCAGTCCCTTCTGTTTCTTTCCTTGCAACAAATGTTTATGCGTACCCATAAAAAGCAATTTTCACCTCTTTCTGTTTATGTTTTCGTTTTACAGACCATTTCAAGAACTGGCTATTTATAAAAAAAGACAATACAAAAATTTTATAATTTTTGAATTACCATATATAAGTATATGTCCGTATACCTTCTATTAAAATGATAAAGTAGACACTTAATCTACAGTCTTCAAATGAATTTTATCGTTACATTTAAATTTACATATTACACATATTATTCAGTTCTTTAAACTTATATACATATAATACATAAAATATTATCACCAAAGCAGAGGATTTAATAAAATATTTGCAAGCCTTAAATATGTTATTATGCATGTGACTCAACCTACTTAACTTGAAGTAACAAGCAAATTGAAAAAGACACCTCTAGTCAAATGGGGAGATTGATGAAAAATCTCATACATTTAAATCAATCCCTAAAGAGACGAATCTTGTATGATAAAAAACGCTTTTTCGTTGACGCGATGTAAATTTTTTGAAATATAGGTGATACAATTATTTGTTTATTAAAATTGAAATTTAAATACAAATAACAAATAACGCATTATTGGGCAAGGAATTATGCTTTATCTAAAAGAAATTAGTTAATTGGTACAGATCGATAAATGGACAAAGCTTAAAAACCCGTTGTCAATTAAACGATTGTACCAAGTTAGCTATTTGAGTTACGTTCACAATATTTGTTTTGCAGTAAAAATGATTGAAATTAGACCACATATTACTAGGTACTACAAATATATACCATTGATTGTTGTCCATATCTATAACATAAATAATGTACACACTGTTCCGTAGTACATTTTACCGCTTGTTTCATAAGTTTAGTTCGACTGTATTTGATTTTTGCTAATGGGGTTTTTGAGCCCTTTTTTATTACCCATCGCTTCGTGAGAGAATTTGTGTTTCAATTTGGTGGTGAAGCGGTCCGTAGATACCCTTCACGGTACTTCTTTGAGAATCCTTTTGTTTTAGAGCCCGTATGGTTGAAGAAGATCCTTCAAATTGTTTGATTGCCCTTTTAGGCATTGCGGGAACCATAACGGTTAATTTTACTTTTATTGGATTGCAGCGAAATTGCACTTTGCGCTAAAGTCTTTGTCCCCTGCACATACTCGTTCGGACCTTCTCCCATTTTTTATTGCGGTTCTTCTTCTGCACCAGACGGGCGGAAATTTTCCCATCGTTATCGAATACATAAAAGACGTAGAACGCGGCAAAATTAGGCAGTTAGAAACAGATCCCTGAGAAAAATATATCCCTTTAGTTTTTAAGAAAGTTTTTTACTCTTTTTGGTTTTGAATAACGTAACTTCTTTGGTGCGTGAGGGTTACGTAAACCCTTTTTGTGTTTTTGTGCAACTTTTAACGTTCGCTGTTTTGTTTTGCGCAACCTTTAAAGTATCGTTGTTTTGTTTTGTGCAACTTTTAATGTTTCGCTGTTTTGTTTAGTGTAACTTTTAACAGTTTTCTGTTTGTGTGTAACTTTGGACATTTCGTTGTATTTTTTAGTGTTGTTTGTATACAGTGTGTCCCAAATAGAGTAGGCTAACATGGGTATCTTTCTTATTAGTAAAGATAGAAGTTTGGTTAAATGGGCAATGTTTTGCAGTTTTAGGTGCCCATTTAGATTCTGTTAAAAAAATTTTTAAATTCTGAATAGTTCCGAAGTTATCGTAAAAAAACTGAAAATTGCCATTTTCTTTAATGTCAAATAACTTTGTAATTATAAAAATTACAAAAAAAAGTCTAATACAAAAATTACTGGGTTTCATAAAATACAAATATCAATTAAATCAAAATTAAATTCAAAATGGCGGTTTCCAAGATATGGATACCAACTTTTTTATTTGAAATGGACGCCATATTTAATTTTTCTATAGTTAAATAGCATTTTTATTTCTTTTTTTAACCACGTATAACAACTCATATTTAAATAAAAAATTATTAACAATATTAAATTTTTCTGTTTTAAATCAAGTAGCCATGAATTATTTTGGAAAACTGTTAAAGTCTGTTTGTGCAGCAACGCAGGAGTTTTTGTAACATTTAATGTAGGTACAAAACATACCATACTGCTCAGTTCAAAACTTTGCCATTTTGAATTATTTATAAGGCAATTATAATTATTATTCAAAAAACTTACAATATTAGTCAAAAAATAAATATAATGACGTTGGCATGTATTATGCTGTTTTATTGTTCTTTGATAATTCATGGCTACTTGATTTAAAACAGAAAAATTTAATATTGTTATTAATTTTTTATTTAAATATGAGTTGTTATACATGGTTAAAAACCGACAAAAGAATGCTATTTAACTCTGTAAAAATCTAATATGGCGTCCATTTAAAATAAGAAAATTGGTATCAATATCTTGGAAACCGCTATTTTTAATTTAATTTTAATTTAATTTCTATTTGTATTTTATGAAACCTAGTAATTTTTATATTAAACTTTTTCTTGTAATTTTTATAATTACAAAGTTATTTGACATTAAAGAAAATGACGATTTTCAGTTTTTTTACGATAACTTCGGAACTATTCGGAATTTTAAAATTTTCTTAACAGAATCTGAATGGGCACCTAAAACTGCAAACATTGCCTATTTAACCAAACTTCTATCTTCACTAATAAGAAAGATACCCATGTTAGCCTACTCTATTTGGGACACACTGTATATAAACTTGTTTTTTTTTTTTTATTATTGAATTACTCAATCTTTGAGAAGTCGAAGCTTAAGATACGCCATAGTGTACACACACCGTTTACCAGAACCACATTAGGACTAAAGCAAAGCGGCGCAATTAATCGACTGCTTTAATTATTCAAATAGAAGGAAAAAAATACCAAACATTTTATTTGAATAAATGTACAGTAAAATCCACATATAACGACTTCGCTTCTAACGACTAACCGCTTTTAACGACGATAATGTTTACTAAAGTTAGGTTTCATAGTTAGGTACTGAGAAAATGTAACCGTTTAGTGCGACTCTGGTTTAAGCGACCAACTGCTTATAGCGACCATTATTTATGATAATACGTCCGGTTAAAACGACGCGCAATGTTTTGTTTACACAACCTACGCGTCAATACCAAGATCGAGCCGCTGTTTAATGCTAATGTTTTGAAATGCAAACGTGTAAGGACTTCTACTCATGAGCAGGTGGATAAGGCATTGTTACAGTGGTTTAAGCTTTAGCGCGACCGGGGAATACCCGTTAATGGGCCTCTGCTACAAGAGAAAGCAAACTTTTTTGCTAGACAGTTAGACATGCAAAATTTCACATTTTCGATGAGTTGGATAAACCATTTCAAAGTAAGACACAACATCGTCAGTGGTAAGATTTCTGGCGAGTCTTTATCAGTTCAACAAGGTGATGTAGTCGATTGGTTAAAAAAGGTTTGGCCTATTCTGCGTGCGCAATTTAAAGATGATGAAATTTTTAATGCAGTTGAGACCGGGCTGTTTTATAAATTAACCCCACACGGAGAAAAAAATATCGTTATAACAACTATCTAACGTAACCTCAAAGGCACCTATTAATGATATCCTTATAATAACTATCCGTATCCCTATTATAGCTATCCGTAGTATAGTTATTTTTTACAGGGATACGCCCTATTGCTAAATTAGCCAATCGAATCGTTGTTCTGACGAAATGTCACTTTGAATATCCGCAATAAGGAACTTCTGGATAACTAAATTAGCTATACGGCGTATCCTTGTGAAAGATATACTACGTATAGCTAAAATAGAGACACGGATAGTTATTATAAGGATATTTTTTCTCCGTGCAGACATGACTTTGAAATTTAAAAGCGAAAAATGTACAGGAGGAAAATTATCAAAGGAGAGAATTACTGTGATGGTGGCAGCCAACATGAGTGGCACTGTTAAAAAAAAACTTCTCGTAATCGGAAAATCTCAACGTCCGTTTTGTACGTCATCCGGTTAGTAAGACATAGTATCGCCGGTCCCTTGAAAATCGTTATATTCGGATTCTACTGTATTACATACGCACTTCAATGAAGTGTCAAAAAAAAGTAAAATGATTTTATTTCCCTAATTCAAAAAAATTGTCAAATGTTCACTTTTTTTGTATTTATTCAACATTTTAATAATAAATTGCTCATACTGGTAATGTTTTTGCCAACCTTTCATATCCGCTCGCGTTTGAACCCTTCTTCTAAGTTCGTTGAGAGCTTCAATTATATACCATGTTGATCGAGCTCTGCCATCATGGTTGTCATTGTCATCAGCTTTCTGTTCTTGGATTGAGTGTCCGGCGAGCGCTGCAATACAAATTTCGTCTTCGGTAAATGCTGCTGCGGTCCCAAAATATACATCGAAGCCAATCCATTCTTGATAAGCTTTGTCCAAAAGATCGGATAGTTCTGCGTTAGAAGGAAACAATTTCACCGGAAACAATTCCGTATCCAATAAATCGTTGTTTTTTTTACATAACGTTCAATTTATTTATACACACAGCCTTCAAGTACCTTGGATAGGACACATAGTATATAAATTGGTTTATAATTGTTAAATAGTACATGTTTTTTTGTTTTAGCCATTGGAATTACAAATGGCATGTACGCGAAGTGGTTGTATGATAAATGGCATTAAATGGCACAATACGTCGATCATGACTATAGCAGAAATCAGCAACATAACATGATTCGCCAATAGAATAGCATTTGAATCACCTCTAATAATAATGTTATTAAAAAGTGGATACAAATCTTCAAAATTATCTCCAATAATACTTAAAAGACCAATCTTCGGGGGCTTATAAACCGTAAAAAACAATATTTTATTATTTAATGTAAACTGGACTTTAATAATTAAGTATTACGGAAACCCATCCGCTTGATTGAAACCATCAATCACTAAGATGAACATGAAAAAATGGTAACCATTTTTGTGCAATTAACAATAGTAGCAGATAACCAAATCTCCTAAACTACAATCACATCATAATAGTTATATCTGAAAAATTTACAAAATTCAACAATGTGAAAAACAATTAATTGATAATTTAGGTGACAAACTCTCAATTTATTGGTAGGTTGCAACGTTGAACAATATTCAATACGCCAAAAAGATTCAACGCAAATAGCTTGGGTTGAAAGGCCAAGAACATCAAAAAAATTAATAGAAGACAGTAATTTTATCGGTTCAGAACACAATCAGCCATAGTTTATATCCACACATTTCTCGTAGTGGTATAAGGAAATTTTTAATTATAGTTTTATATATTGTAACGATTTTGCTAGAGTTCGAACTAGGCTTGCAAATATTAACAGTCGGTACCTTATTTTAACAGTACTGAAAATGTATTTAACAATAAAATTAACAAATTATTTCTAACAATAAATAAAATACTAAAGGATTTAATAACTAATTATTTAACTTACTTACTAATTTACTTACAGTTTAATGTATTACACTAATTTATTTAAACATTTATTTATTTATTTTCACCGCGCGTGAAAGATTATCTTGAATTTCACTAAGAGCCAGTCGAGTAGAGAACTGAATTAAACTAAACCGATTATTGCCGCAATCGGACGCGCTTATATGTGTATTTGGTTATCGGTATCACAGCTTCTGGAAATGACGAGTGAATTCTCCACTTTCAACGATACGCGGCGTTCAAGGTCTTGGAGTCCCTATTAGATAGATTTTTAGCGTTTGATTAGATAAATCTATCGCGTTTGATACAATATAAATCCGCTTTTATAAGGTCTGTCGTTGCTTTGCCGCATGCAATTTCCATGTCTCTCGATTGTCCCATCTTGTTTGTGTTAGATTTCTTTTGAGTAATGCTTTAACAATTTTACTTTCTGAAAGTAGTGGCATCCATCCACCTTTCTCGTCCTGGCTTAGGACAGGCAACAACGGAGTTCCAATTATAGTTTGCCGAAGTTTACACAAAGATAATTGATATTTATATATGTTCTAGAATATTTGACGTCGTAGCAGGATGAGAGGAAGCGTGGCGCAAGTGGTTTAGTGTTTGGGCTGCTGCGCTAGCGAGGAGGGTTCGAAGTAGTTCGAATCTTCGCGCTGACCATCGAAAATTTCACGCTCCTCTTCTCTTCGCAAGGCTGAACACCTGGCAAGAGTAAAAACTGTTCGAAAATTTCCCTAGAACTTGCCGTGGTTCGGAACCTACGTAAAACTGTAGGTCCTTGAATCTTTCAAACACTACTACATTCACAACAAAGTTTCAAGCGGGGAAATCGCCTACACCTGGATACAGGTATAAAAAAGCAAGATATATATAAATATAGCAGGATGCGTGTCGTACCACCATTAAAACTGTCAACAGAATGACCAATAATGGCTTACCAAATATAGCACGATACAACACCCCAAGAAAGAAAGGAAGAGTAGGTCGCCTACCAAAATGATGGAAATAAATTTGTAGGTATATCGACCTCAACAGAAGAATAACGAGATGAAGTATCATTAAAGCAAAACAGGCATTGCCTAAAATAAAGGAAGAAGAGGAAGACGAACCTACAAAAAAAACAAAATTACAGAGAAAACACATTTTTTTGTTCTAATTGCAACACCTTTCTGCTGCTGTTACAGGTTATAGCTTAAACCTACAATTATTAATTGTATTTTATTTTATTCTTTGTTTTTTTTAGTTTATAACATTTCAATTTGTTGTGTTAATTCTTTTTACAAATAGATTAAGAACTATAATATTTTAAGAATGCAAATAAGCATACGAACATATATTTTTTGTTTTTTGTCGCATTTAGTAGTAATTATTAGTAGCTGGCGGTCTCTGATAATATCATTACTTTGTTAAAATATTCATTTTAGCAATTTCGTAACCGTTTAAAACGTAGAAATTTTTTTGTGGTACTTTGCTAAACGGTACATCGCACGCGTAGTATTACGTTATGTGAATATCTACATTTTTCCATGCGATTTGAGCGTTAGTATAGTCATACAGTATTTCCCATCGTTACGTAAATTTATAAAAGTTCTGAATTAGTTGGATTCCCTTTCATACATTTTTTATTGTTTTGATTATATTTAAATAAAATGTTATTAAATACATACATTTTTAAAACTACTTATTCTAATTCTAAGATGTTATAATTCTTTACATTTATCAAAGTTTATATTTCGATATAGGTACTCGGTTGAGATTGATCGGCTAAACAATAAATATGCAAGGAATAAAATTTTCAAAAAAGATTACGTTATATAAAATCTAAGGTAGGTATTATTCGCTTTTTAAACAATAATGCGTGAGTGCTGAAAACCGCATATTTGAAAATAATAATATATATGTGATATAACAAGAGATCGTCAAAAATACTGCAGATTTCGCAATCTAAAAGATTCCTAAGATATTTCAGACCACTTTGAATGTCACCTTGTTTGAAATTGTTCCTTGGCTTGAGAAACCGAATCGCTTTACAATATGCACAGTAATATTGAGTCATCCTCCTGAAACAGAATTTTATTTCAACGTGTATTTCAATGGTATTTTCATATAAAACCAATTTTTTCATTTTATAAATATTAAACCAATTTATTTGCAAAAGTAAATAACACTTATTACCTATATTAATACTTATTAATGTCAGCTATCCTATTAAAATCTAAGCAGTTTGCTTATTAGTTTTATTATTATGATCGGATTAAATTAAAAGGTATTTTTTAACACAAAAATACAATTTAAATTTTTGTTAATCATGTATAATATGGCTAAATAAAATATTGTTCTCTACACCTGTAAATAAAAATTTTCCACATTTGTCACGGTTTTATCATATTTTTTTCATGACAGTTAATTGTACCGATTTGGTTAAATACTCATTATTAGCACGTTATTTCATATCAACATTTAAGATGTGATAAGGATGAAAGAGAGTAGTCTAAGAGGAGCTAAAGTATATGTTTGCTGAACATTTTGTTTCTTATACAGGTATATACGGTAATCTTCAATAAAGAGTGATACCGGACAAGCATAAGGTTCTGACTTAAAGTTTAAAATTGTTTAAAAGTGGTCCTACATAGGGCATGAAATCGGAAAATACATTATGACCTCTTCTCTGAAAAAGCCAAAGTTGCCGATTGGTCAGCAAAAATAACCCAAATGGAAATTGCGCTCATTTTGTTGACTTGCGTAGTAAAAATCATGACAACTGAATGTCTTTGACTTGTTCAAGAAAGATGTCTTACATTAAATACATAAGGACATTGAACTGCCACAAAAGTTCCATATTCTGTGACTGAATTCAGTTATTGTCATTTTTGACCAAGGTCCCAAAGCTGTACCATCATACATAAACTTATGGTTATGTAGGGTATCTCAAACCCTATATCTCACGTCAGTCAAATGAGCTCATAATGTTGATATTTAGATGTGCTTATTCTATTTTTTCCATTTTCTCTTTAGATAACAGGCAACAAATTGAACAATTTTTGAATTTTGTTTCTCTTGTAAACGGTTAGACGTATTATATAGATACTCTTATAGGAAATTATATAAAATAAGATGTTAAATTAACGATTAAACTGTTGTGAATACACAAAAATTGCAAATTTTAAAATGACTCAATGTTTATAGGCGAATATCGCTTCATCGCTTAGTTAGAACAATTTTATACCATTGTCAGTGTTTTTTTAAAGAACGTAAAATCGACTATAGAAATCTATATTTAGATAGCTTTTAAGTCAAACCGTTTAGAAAAAAAATTAATATTCTATTTTTGTTACGAGTTATCTAAAAGGAAATGGAAAGAATAAAATAAGCATCTTTAAATATCAACATTAAGGGCCCATATTTGATTGAGGTATATTGTTTGAGATATTCTAACGAAATTTTGATGCGGGTTTAAAAAAAATGCTTTCATTTTAGAACACCCTATTAGACACCATATCTATATTAGAGTAGGTACTAAACGAAAACAGTATTTAGATTTCTATTTTTGTCTAATTAATTTTATACAAATTAATCGTTTTAAGAATGCTCCAATCACAATTAGGAAATTAGAATTCATAAATTTAAAAGTATATTCCAGAGCAATTTCAGCTATTGGTTCCCTGTTCTTTATGCGTCTGTTTTGAGTCGACAATATTACTATTTTAATAAACCTGTTTGACATTTGTGTTTTCCTTTTTATTAAAATTCGATTTGAAAACATCCACTTTCAGGTTTGTCTGAAATTGCTGCACAAATTGTTGCTTTAAGCAACGATAGATGAAATATACCATAATATTCATAAATCTAATTTTGATAACCTATTTTTTTTTAATATAGTAGGACGGTTCACTTACTGCAGATGTTTATAATTATGGCATGTTGATAATAGTTTTTATTAAGGATGTTTTGTTTTATAAAGTGTGTAAATTATAAAAAACAAAACAGACTAATGTTGTTTAGTTATTTACGGTTTTTTAGTAAAACCAGACGTACACGTTTTGTATTATACATATATATATAATCGGTTTTAAAACGTGCGTCGACGTTGTCCGATATCTAGACACCATTGTCTTCGATCTTCCCATTGACCTTCTTCTAGGTTTCTCGCGCTCATTGCCTTTCGGATGCCTTCTTTCCATGTTTTTTTTGGTCTTACTCTTTTTCTTTTTGTGTTGTGGTATCCATACCATTGTCTGTTTTGGTAACCTATCGTCTGTCATCCGCTGCACATGGCCGTAAAAAGCGAGTTGTTTTCTTTCTATCTCTGTTGTAATTGTATCACGCTGTCCCATTTGTTGACGAATATCCTCATTCCTTATTCTATCGGCTCGTGAAATTCTCGCTGATCTTCTCAGTGCGTCCATTTCGGTTGCATCTAACATCTTTCTTTGTCTCTCGGTGATTCTCCATGTTTCTGATCCATATAATAGGCTACTCTTAATTATTGTATTGTATATAGTAAACTTTCGATTTTTTGTTATGCATTTGTTCCATAGAATTCCATTCAAACATCCGATAGCTTTTCTTGCCTGTATTATTCTTGCTCTTATTTCCTTTTTGTCCGTACCAGTTTTGTCGAATATCGTTGCTAAATATTTGTAGTTTTTACATGCTTCTATTTCTTCGGAGCTATCTAATTGTAGTTTGTGGGTGTCACTTCCAATATTTAAATATTTAGTCTTCTGAAGGTTCATTGTAAGTCCCCATTCAATGTAGGTGTCTTTTAACTTGCGCGTCATATATTCCAGGTCTTCTCTATCTCCTGCTATATCTGCTTGATCGTCTGAAAATTGCAGAGTATAGACGGTTATGTTTTCTAGCGGTATCCCCATGCCCGAGCATTTTTGTTTCCATTGTTTTAGTGCTTTTTTGATATACCAGGTGTGCAACCTTAAAACGGCCGTTTTCTAATAGATGGCAGTACGCGCGCATTAGACATCAGCCAACCTTGCCTGCCATTTTTTCTCATTGCTTTGATCTTTGCCATTAGTAAACAAAAGACAAAGTCAGCAATTTCGAACAATAACGTGTCCTTTGATCAGGATAAACATGTCGAATTTTGTGCCAGATAAAGAGCATTTGCGGGGAGCACTGCTATTCCTCTTCAATTGGAAGAAATCCGCCGCCGAAGCGCATATAATTTTTGTGGAGGTCTATGGCGACAGTGCTCTTAGTGAAACTCGGTGCAGAGCGTGGTTTCGGCAATTCAGAGATGGAATTTTTAACGTCACCCACAAGAAGCGCGAAAATCGACCAAAAGTTTTTGAGGACACCGAATTGCAAGGTTTATTGGACGAAGACGATACCCAATCGCAGAAACAACTTGCCGTGAAGTTGAATGTTAGCCACCAAGCAATTTCGAAACGCCTTTTTGCTATGGGAAAGATTCAAAAGATTGGAAAGTGGGTGCCACATCAATTGAACGATCGACAGATCGAACGACGCCAGACCGCGTGCGAAATCTTGCTTGATCGGCACAACAAAAAATTATTTTTGCATCGAATTGTCACCGGCGATAAAAAATGGATCTTTTTTGAAAACCCTAAGCGCAAAAAATCGTGGGTGGACCCCGGAGAACCCTCAACATCGTCTGCTAGGCCAAATCGATTCGGGAAAAAGACAATGCTGTGTGTTTGGTGGGACCAGAAGGGGGTTGTTTACTACGAACTGTTAAAACCTGGTGAAACAATCAATACTCAACGCTACCAACAACAAATCATCGAATTGGATCGTGAATCGTGCAAAAAAGACCCGAACACGCGGATCGGCATGAGGGTATCATTTTCCAGCACAACAACGCACCATCACACACAGCAAGATTGGTCCGGGATACATTAGATGCACTTGGCTGAGAGTTGCTACCCCACCCGCCCTACTCTCCTGATCTGGCCCCTTTAAATTACCATTTGTTTGCGTCGATGGGACACGCGTTTGCTGAGCAGCACTTCAATTCTCATGAAGATGTTAAAAAATGGCTCGATGGGTGGTTCTTATCCAAAGGGGATGAATTCTTTTGGGGGTGGAATCCACAATCTTCTTCAAAGATGGGGAAAATGTATAGCCAGCGAGGGCAATTACTTCGAATAAAATATTTTTCACTTTTTTGCGTTAATTATTGTGTTTTGCTAAATAAAAAAACAGCCGTTTTAAGGTTGCACACCTGGTATATCTTAAATAATGTTGGGGATATACAACAACCCTGTCTCAGACCTTTAGTTACTTTAAATGGTGTCGATAATTTATTTCCTATCTTAACTCTAGAAGTAGCATCGTTATATAAATTTCTCGTTGCCGTGATTAGTGTTTGGTTAATATTTGTCTCTTGTAGTATTTCCCATAGCTTGGAGGTTGGTATGTTGTCATAAGCTTTGGTTAAATTTATAAACAATATATGTGTTTCTAGATTCACTGCCGCCCTCTTTTCTATTATTTGTTTCAAAACAAACACATAATCGGTACATGACCTGCCACATCTACCAGGTTGTTCAATAAGTTTTGTCGTTCGATAAGAGAAACACAATTTTATGGTTCAAAATACACTTTATTATTCAGTATAATCTCCCTGAAGATTATTACACTTGCTCCAACGATCCTCCAATCTGTGGATCTGTGTCTTGTCTGCTGTTCCCATGTGTACTTATGAATCCATTTGTGTTTGTAGAATCCATTTGTTATTTTTAATTCGTTTTGAGTACAGATATCAATTAACCGCATGCCATTGTCATTTACTTTGGCATTGTCTTCACCTTAAGGACCCACCACCTTGTCATTCATTTTGCTACCTGTATGGCTATTAAAATCACCTAACATGATGATGTCTCTAGCGTTTCCAATGTCGGTTAGTACTTCGTTCAGTTTTTCGAAAAATCCATCTTTTATTGCCACAGGTTGGTCTTCTGATATAGTATATACGCCAAGTATTGTAATTCGTCGCCCATAGATATGTAAGTTCACTTTGATTATGTTTTCATTTATTGGTTCCCAGTTTGTCACTTTCCGATTTAGTTTTTTGTCTATGAGTACTGAGACTCCACGTTTAGCACAGCTGTCTTTTGGAACTCCACTAAATAAATGAATGTACTTCCCAATAGTTTCTGATCCGTTTCCTTTCCGTTTTGTTTCTGTTAACGCCATTACATCTATTTTCAGCTTCGTTATTTCTGATATTATTTCTGGCATTTTTCGTGCATCACTTGGACGTTCCATGTACCAAAATCATAATCCTTTTCCTTGCGTTATGTCGTTTTCCAAATAATCCGTCCTTATCTCCGAGACTTTGTCTAGATTGTTTAGTATATAAAAAGTATTTTACAAGTAATGGAGTACTGGTCCATCGCCACAACCTCCAACTTGGAGGACCAGTCCAGTTTTTGTTTTGCGGTGAGTATTTTATTTCCTCACTACCCTCCGAATTTGCTGGATTGCAAATCCAGTGAGCTTCCCCCAATTCCCATGGAGACACGCCCGATGGAGGTAACTGGCAAATCCCCGTTAAATAAAATAACTTTTAATTATGATCTCATAACAGGTTATGGGCCCAGGGAAAGTAATTAAATAGTTAAACAAAACGTGTGTTACTTTTGTCGTCGAAAAATCAAGTATTAGTTACAAGATTATTCAATCGTTGTGTACGAGACGAAAAACAAATCAAGAAATGTCACGAAACGAGTTAGATGTTGAAAAACTAAAAGGGAGTGAAAACTACCACACGTGGCAATTTGCGATGCTAAATTATCTGGAGTTGAATAATTTAAACAATTGCATAAAAGAAGAAGGTACTGAAACGAAAGACAAAAATTAAAACAAGCAAAAGCTTGATTGGCGTTGAGCGTTGAATCATCGTTGTATGTTCACATTCAAAAAGCAAATACCGCAATTGAAATATGGACAATACTAAAGAATTTGTACGAAGATAAAGGATTAACGCGTAAAATTGGTTTATTAAGAACGTTAATTTCAATTCGTTTAGATAGATGTAATTTGATGCAAGAGTATGTTGATCAAATTATCACTACATCAAATAAATTAAGTGGTATTGGTTTCGAAATTTCTGATGAATGACTTGGTGCTATTTTACTTGCTGGTGTAACAGAAGAATTGATTTCCAGCTAATTTCTGAATATCGTCCCTCCACCTGGTTTTGGGTCGGCCACGCTCTCTCTTCCCTGTTCTCGGCCTCCATTTGGTTACTTTTCTTGTCCATCCATGATCAGTTGTTCTCATTTATAGATTAGTGGCAAATCTTTAGTAATTTCCGCCAATTGTTCATATTTTATAGCAAATTATGTATTAGGTAAACGTACAAATACTGAAAAAAATATCTTATTTTATTTGTGTACGGGATAAATTGCAAAATAGTGCAAATAATTAAAAAAAATTTAGGAGATATTTCTCTTAGCTCTTCTGCTTTTTTATTAATAATTTTAATGTTTATAAGAGAAAATGTTTAATATTTAAATTTAATTTAGAACATTGGTTTATATTTTGTTTATCAAAACAATTATATACATTTTCAAGCAAATTTTTGCCATAACCGATTTTATAAGACAGATATGATAGTGAAAACTTAACTGTGAGTCAACGTATATAATCCAGTAGGTGCCTGAGTTTGAATAAACTACAATACTATTTATTGAACGGTTAGTTTAAATTTGTTTTTTAAGTCACACAAGTTTGTCTTGTATTAAATCATAGGTAACCTGGGATATTAACGATACCCATTATTGTACACCCATCAGATTTTTCTACGTGGTTATTAACCGCGTAAATAATATAAAATAATATACAGCGTATCTATAAAAGATCTTTACAAAAACCTACCACATATTTCTTAGACCAAAACACGCCGATCAAAATAAACTTACCTTAGTAAAAATGTACTTATTTTGTGCACCATTCGGCTATAAAGTTACGATTCTGAAATCGTTTTTTTTTTGTAGTAAATAAGTTACGCAATCTAAATCTTATACTCTCCAAGCAACCACCATCACTATAGAAGATGGCTCTGGATCTATAACAGTATAAGCAATTTACTCACCGCCTAAATATTGTAGGAGTTCTTTTATCACAATTTATTAATCCCGTCAAACTTTTACTCTTTTCTATTTATTAATTACTAGTCTTCCTTTTTTTCTTAGCCCTTCTGATTATATTCAACCCCTAATAATCTATCCTAGATACCCGTTCCCAAACTGCATCCGATACTACATTCGGCCATCCTGCTAGCACATCTGACCTCAGATGTGTTTGTTTCCTCTAAATCTTCACTAATTTGTTTTCCGGTTTTTCGTCGAATTTCATCTCGTTCTTCATCAAACATCTGAATCCATTCTTCTTCGATCATTTCTCGTAAACTCTTAAACCAAAAGTCTCTCCGAACTAATGCTTCCGTCTTACTTATTCCAAAGTGTCTATGTCCGTGTGCTTGTTTGATTATTTGAGTTTGCATGCATTTCGGCACAACAATAACATATTCCTTAACAACTAATTTATACAATAAATTGTTTTTTAACACGTAGTCCATCGTCTTAGCGTCTTTTATAGCTTGGTATATCGTTTTTAACTCAGCGTCTTTTCGCTGTGCGCGACTAATTTGTGGGATTATATCATCCACATTTTCTTCTAAAAGCAAAACATGTGGCAAGGGGCTACGACTTAATGCGTCCACATGCGACATGTTTTTACCCGGCCTATAAACTATTACATATTCGAACTCTTCAAGCGCAAGAGCCCATCTAGCTACCTTAACACATAAATTCTTTTTGTTCATAGTCATCGTGAACGCTTGACAGTCCGTTACGATCGTAAAAGGTATGCCTAATAAGTACACTCTAAATTTCTCTAACGCTTTTACAACAGCAAGAACTTCCAACTTATAACTAGAATACTTTTTTTTCTGCGGGTGTAGCCTTTATGCTAGCGTAATAAACAGGATGAAATTTAGTATCATTAGGATCTCTTTGTAACAAAATCATTCCGAACCCTAACTGTGATGCGTCAGTATGTAACTCAGTTTCACGCGTTGAACAATAAATTCGTAATACTGGCTTGCTAATAAGTGCGACTTTTAACTTTTCAAATGTCTTATTTTTTTTAACCAACACGATTGGACTAGCACACTCTGAATTAGATAAACGGGTTATGCCCTCATCTAACCAAATTTTTAAAAAGTACGAGAGCACGAGAGAAAAGAAGTTGAGGACTTCTTTTCTCTCGTGCGGCGAAAGTCTTCGCGGTCTTAAACTAACTGGTATATCATCTTTTAGAATAATTTTTATTAAAACTCCAACGTCTTCGGTTTTTTTGGGAATATAGTTGCTAATCAACTTTTTAATTTTTTTACGGTAAAACGGCTGCGCAACATGAGAAAGATCTAATTCGTTTGCATCGTCTATTAAATTAATTTCGAATATATCTGGCTGGTTTAATTCTGTTAACGACTTTTTATCTATCTTTTTTATTTTAACTTGACCACTGCGCACCTGTAAGTCAACAAAATCTAAAAAATCGGTACCTAAAAGCAAGCTGTACTTAAGTAACTCAATTGGGAGTACAAAAAAATTAACATTATACGTTTCTCCGTCAATTGTTACATTTGTTCTAAACTTACCCATAGTATTTAATTTGGGAGAACCCATTCCTCTAAATTTTACCTCTGTTGCATAAAGTGGCGGTGAGCCTATAAACATCTAAACTCATAAATGTGAGATGGCTACCTGTATCACCTAAAGCCTTAAAATTAAAGTCCCCAATCTTTATTTCTTTGAAATGCTTTATTGTTGTCGGCTGTATGACCACATTGGCTTCGTTCTTGCTGCTCAACTGCTGCGTGCACTTCGATAAGATGTGTCCATATGTGTTACACCTAAAACACTTCGGCCCCTGATCCTTTGACTTGCAATCAGCACTCAAGTGATCTTTGTCACGACAGTTAAAACAGCGTTTCACTTTATTAGAAACGTTTACCATTATTTGCTTTTTATCGTCTTTTGCACCATACCACTTAGATCTTTCATCTTTATTTTCATTGTTCTTGACTTTATAGTTTACTTCACTCTTCATATTTTCATAGTGTATAAATTTTTCTTTGAGATCTTTCATTGTTTTAGCTCCGTACAACATTGATTTATTTACGGAATCATCTTGAATTCCTTCAACAATATATCGGATTACTGCTTGAACTTCTACATCTGCTTGGCTTGCTAATTCCAACATTCTGTACACGTACTGTTGGTGCGTTTCATCTGGTTTCTTCTTTCTATTCCACAGCTCACGATGTACTTGGTAACTATCAACCGTTGCTGAAAATTCCTCTATCAAAGATCTTTTAAGTCTACTCCAAGTTTTAGAACATTTTTCAAATCTAACAAATAGTTTAGCAGAACCCTCGAGTAAACGCTTTGCATGCGTTACTTTTTGCATATCGGTCCATTCACAAAGCTGCGCGATTACCTCGAAGTCTTCTATCTAACGTTTAACACTTGTATGATTATCACCGCTAAATTTCTCCAAAGATTCTTCAACATCTTTAAACATCAGTAAAGGTTTATATAATTTTGTTTGGCTTGATCATCTTAAAGTCGTTGTTATTTGCCGTGCGTCGTCATTTTAGTCGTCAGTGTCATTATCAGTAGCAATTTCCATTCTTTTGCAACCGTATCCGTCATTACGTTTGCCGTCTTGATTATCGCTATCTTCATCTTCGTTTTGATTATCGTCTTCGTCGTTTACTTGAATGCAATCACGTTCAAGCAATGTAGCTGCTTTTAAGCAAGCAACTAACTCGTGTTTTTTACCAGAACTTCGTAAATTCCTTCTTCGTAACTTTTCTTTCAGTTCATTAATCTTCATTCTGCTGATTTCAGAATCTTCCAGCAGCACAACATTTATTCTTTCGGCGATTTGCCTAACTTCATCTACCATTACTTCAGCTTAAACACCTCTCAATTTTTGGCTTTTAATTCAATCCCGGACGAGCCCCCAAAAATATGTAGGAGTTCTTTTAGTAATCACAATTTATTCATCCCGTCAAACTTTTACTCGTTTCTATTTATTAATTATTCTTTTTTTTTCTTAGTCCTTCTGATTATATACAACCCCTAATAATCTATCCTAGATACCCGTTCCCGAACTGCATCCGATACTACAAAATAATATCAAAAACAAGCAACATACACAGTTTTTCAAAACCTTAGGCAATAGATTTATTGCTGGTGGGGATTATAATGCAAAACATCCGTGGTGAGGCTCTAGATCAAATGTACCATCACCAAAAGGAAGGCAACTCTACCTTGCAATGCAAGAAAACAATTTAATACCGCTGTCAACTGGTGAACCGACTTACTGGCCTTCAGACAGAAAAAAGACCCCAGACCTTCTAGACTTTTGTGTGCTAAAGTCCATGACTAATACTAACCCGATTATCCAGTCATGCTTTGAATTATCGTCTGATCACTCTCCAGTACTTGTAACCTTGAGTGCAACTGCTACACGAAAAACAATATCACTAAAACTCCATACCAAAACAACCAACTGGCATGAGTTTAATAATATATTAAGTAATATCCTTTATGCTCCAAAACTTAAAACAAAGGAAGAGCTAGATTCAGAAGTTGATAAAGTAAATCAGTTGATCCAAGAGGCAGCATGGGCAGCTACCCCACCAAAAAAAGAATTCGAACCTTAAAAACACTGCTCTGACAACGCAAAACATAAAATAATGGAAAAACGAAAACTGAGAAAACAATGGCAGTTGACCAGATCACCACATGACAAAGCCAAATTCAACAAGGCTGTGAAGGAAGTAAAAAAAACACTTGAGGAGAAAAGAAAAGCCGCAATAAACCGATATCTACTAGGTCTTTCAGCAACCAAGGACACCGAATACTCATTGTGGAAGGTCACAAAAAGAATCAAGCAACCACAGCATCGCAATCCACCAATAAGATTAGACAACGGCAGTTGGGCACGAACTAATAAGGAATAAGCACAAACTTTTGCAGATCACATACAAAAGACATTCACACCTTTTTCAAGCGAGACATTAAAGGAGGCTGATGACGCCATTCATAACTATATTGACTCTCCTTTGCAAATGGAATTGCCAATTAAAAAGTTCAAAATAAAGGAGGTAAAATATGTAATTCACAACAACCTGAATAAAAGAAAGGCCCCTGGTTGGGATCTCATAACAGGAAAAATTCTCAAAGAGCTGCCTCAAAACATGATCAGAATAATAACTCAGCCCAGCGCTAAGACTAGAATATTTTCCTGCGGCATGGAAGGTGGCCGAAATTATTCTAATAGTTAAACCTGCTAAAATCCCTAAAAATGTAAACTCTTAACGACCAATCAGCCTGCTGCCAGTAATGTCTAAGGTATTTGAGAAGCTTATACTAACAAGATTAAACCCTGTGCTTAAACAAAGAAAACTAATACCCGACCACCAGTGGGGTTTTAGAGAGCAGCACGGGACGATAGAGCAAGTCCACAGAGTAGTACGTCAAATGAATTCAGACCTTGAAGAGAAACGCTTCTGTTCAGCGGTATTCTTGGATGTGTCCCAGGCGTTTGACAAGGTGTGGCATCCCGGGCTACTATACAAAATCAAACGGCAGTTACCGC
This sequence comes from Sinopyrophorus schimmeli, assembly GCA_036325965.1. Lineage (NCBI taxonomy): Eukaryota > Metazoa > Arthropoda > Insecta > Coleoptera > Elateridae > Sinopyrophorus > Sinopyrophorus schimmeli. Next base: position 6,866,217 of record JARFIZ010000001.1, read on the forward strand.
ACAACATATATAATCTACTAAAGTCCTACCTAAGCGATAGACAATTTCATGTTAAACACATAGATGAATGCTCTAATTTATTGCCAGTACAGTCCGGGGTGCCACAGGGAAGCGTCCTTGGGCCAGTTTTGTATCTGATCTTTACAGAAAACTTACCGATATCCCCATTTACAACGATCGCAACGTTCGCAGACGACACGACTGTGCTGGCGTCGAATAAAGATCCAGAGAGAACCTTGGCCATTCTTCAACAGCATGTATATAAGATCCAGAATTGGCTAACTACTTGGAGAATAAAAAGTCAATGAGCAAAAATGTACACATGTGACGTTCACAATGAGAAGAGGTACTTGCCCGCCGTTAACCCTAAACAATCATCAAATACCCCAAGCCACCCAAGCTAAATATCTAGGAATTCATTTAGATAGGCGATTAACATGGAGGGATCACATTGTAGCAAAAAAAAAGCAACTGAACATAAAATTCAAAACAATGTATTGGCTCCTCGGACGACGATCACAGCTCAACTTGGAGAACAAAGTGCTTTTATATAAAGCCATTCTCAAGCCAATTTGGAACTATGGCATACAGCTATGGGGTTCTGCTTCAACATCCAATGTTGAAATTCTGGAGAGGTTTCAGGCAAAGGCCTTGCGTAGCATGGTCAATGCCCCATGGTTTGTCGCCAATAAAATCATCAGAAAAGACCTACAGACGTCTACAGTGAAAGAAGAAGCGCGTAAAAGTAGTGCAAAATACCGTGAAAAACTTTCAGTGCATCCAAACCGGTTAGTGCGAAGGTTAGTAAACGAAACTGATGACACGCGTAGGCTAAAGCGATACAAGCCGTCAGACATTGCCAACAGATATTAACTGTAATGTAATAATTAGAATAAGTCGGTAGTTACGACATTACTAATAGAGGCACCATTTGTTGAATGACTGCCTACATGTTATTAATGCATATTGTTATCTAATTTACTTATTGTCTCAGGACAGATTGTAAATAAACTGGAAATAAGAAAAAAATTATACTAAAACCTCTTTTTTTCCATTGATGAAAAATTTTTAAATGTACGAATATTAAAACACCCACGTTCTACGCCTATGGTTAGATGATAATTATAATTTTAATATGGGTTTCTCTGTTTTATAAAACTACGCCAACATACCAAATTCAAGCAAAATTGCATAAGCCGTTTTAAATTAAATAATAATAAAAATATTTCAAAATTGTAATTTTAAGGCTGAATGTAGGTCAAACTAAGCACCTTTAAACTAAGGTAAGTTTATGTCAATTGGATTATTTTGGTTTAAAGTATATATGGTTGGTATTTATAAAGACCTTTTACCGACACCCTGTATTGTAAGAAAAACCGGCATAAGTTATAAAACATATTTCCCACAAATTAACAAAAAAATTTAACAAAATAATTAAGAAAGTTATATAGTAGATAGATTTTTAAATCAATAATTTCTTCAGCATGATAAGATAATTTTTCTAATACGGTAGAAAGTATTGTTAATGTGCAGTGTACAGCGGAGACATAATTTAGTACGAGATATTATAGTTTTTACGGAGAAACACTCGCGAACTTGGATCTATATTTACAACAGTTACTTTTGTTGGAATTTTTATCTACTGTACCTATTATAGGTAAAAGCTCAAGAAGTAGGCTAGACAATTTGTTAAAAGTAAACTTGGGAATTTTGAAAAAAGAAATAAGAAAGCATCAATTGTTATTACTTATACAATCAATTTTAAACAGTATCACCACAAAAAGAATTAAAAAAAAGCGAAGCCCTCTAGTGAATACGTTCCAATAAGGATTTGCGTCACTTTGATATGTACTAAATTTAATTAAAGATTATATAAAAGAAAACTTCTCTAGCTGTGTAAGGTAAGATCGCTTCAAAAAACCCTATATCAAAAGTAACATACAAACAAGGGTTTCATTTGGCAAAAAATATTACCATGTTGGTCGAGGAGGAGGTGTATATGAAATTATACAATTTCGTTCATCATTTTTTTAAAAGCATACACAAAATCAATATATTATTAAAATATAAAGTGACTATAAAGTTTTTTCTACGCTTGTGTTATAATAGTAACAAAGTTTTTTATAACTACCACTTGTAAATTATACAAAAAACATTGTAAAGTATATGACATAAAATTATACAAATAGACCTCTTAGATTTTAACTAGTAATTAAGTAATTAAAACACTTCTAAATTAAAAGAACTAATGCTGCAAAACTATATTTTTCTTAATCCAGGTATCTATGCTGCACTCTATGCTGAAATGGAGATACAATACGCACAAGAGACGGTTTGGAACCGGGGTAAGAATTCTATACTACAGATATCCAACAACAAAATCAATAACCTACACAGAACTTAGTTAGTCAACTATTAGATGACTCTCTAGACGCTAGAACTAATTTAAAAATTTAAGATAGTGGCAATTTTTATTTTTTTATACTATATACAATATACAAATTTTATTTAGTACTAATATTATTAAATAATCGGTTAGTTCTTTAAGTTTAACGTAGAAAAATAATAAGTAAGAAAAAATTTATTAGATTTCAAGGAAATGTATATTAGAACTTACAATGGAACATCACCAACTGTGTTGCATCGATTTTGTTCAAACTTGGCATACAGACTTACTGTTGCATACAAATATTTAATACATTAGTGAAAAATGCTGGCGAATAGTTTTTATTGCGTTATAAGACGTTAAAATTGCACAGAGCCTGACATTGTCAATCGCCGTTGCGGTGCACTGTGTTTACCTTCTGCTTTTTCAATTAATAAAATATTTAGAATAGAATTTAGAGATTATGCTTATTTTCCAAAATGAAAATAACTGGAAATTTAGAAACACTTTGCTAAACTAATCGTAATTCACTTATTCACATGAACGAGCGTTGAAAACCGATTGTTATTCTATTATATCTTATGATACAGCTCATACAGAATAAAATAAATATTTTTTTTATCACAAATATTTACAATTCTATACTAATATAATAAACAGCTAAATTTTGTTTGTTTGGAACTACACCGATTTTAAAAATTCTTTCACTAATAAAAAGATAGATTAGCCTCGAGTAATAGAAGCTATATTTTATTTTGCTAAAAATAAATTTTTAGTTTGAATTTTGATATCCGTGCGAAGTCGAGGCGGGCCAGCTAGTAGGATATAAATATACACTCAAAAGGTAATAAAATAGCCAAATGTTTTTGTTGGTGTACGTATTTGCTTCATTTATGTTAATTGAAACGGATAGAAATTCTCACTGTAACTATTAAAAATTGTCATGTTGTAAAAAGTACAACGCGCGCCCGCTGGTGTTATACTATAGTGCACGCCCGCCCAAAGGTTAACGTCTTATAACTCAATAAAAATTATTTGACAGCATTTTTTACTAATGGATCAAATATTGGTATGCAACAGTGAGTCTTTATGCCAAGTTTGAACAAAATTGATGCAACGCAGTTGGTGATGTTCCATTGTTAGTATGATAAACCCTAATGTAATAATTTATAAATATTTTTAATAGTAATTGATTTAAGTTTAGAAATGCTCGTCAAATAAATTACTAAGTTTTAAAGAAGTCAGTGAATATACTGGGACGCTAGTTCGTTAAATCTTTATTTACAGTAACAGTGTAAACTGCACGTATGATATACTAAAATAGCACTTTTATCGTTTATATAAATCGCTACAGCGAAGAATACCTACCGAAAATAATTGAAGCTTGAAATTTCAAAATATATTTACAACAAAATATGTGAGGAAAAATGTAGTACTATTATAGATCCCTTTACCACTTCTTGGTAGAATTTAACAAAATAATAACAAATATTTGAACACAGTTTCATTATAAAATAATATATTCAGAGATTATAAAAGAACGGCCCAATAACTAAAGCAGTTTTTTTTCAATAAACACTTTTAATTATCAAGTCTAGTCATATATAACTTACGATGCAAACAAATTTTTGCTTTTACTAAATAGATGAGTGTTCAGTTAATCTTCAGAAAACTGTTATGTGTGGTGTACGTTACATTAAACTGTTGATCGAAAACTTTAAAATGAAGAGTGAAATACTGCATATTAGTCCTGTGATGCTTTGGGAATAGCAATAGTGCAGTGTATACAGTAAAAGTCTAATAATAACACTGGCATACAAAAAAAGAAAAGTGGTCAGTACTTTTGAACAGACCCATCTAGGGTTATGTATTTTGATGCCTTAAATTTGAGGTCGGTTTACCCAATATACCTCTAAAATTTTGAGTAAATTGCAAAAAACCAAAAAAAATTGCAGTTAGAAAATGAAGAAAATTTGATTAAACTAGATCAAATCTTCCTTATATGTATATTTTGATGCGATTAATCCAAATTCAGAATTTCATAATCTCAATCATTCATATATTTATCCAAAATCGTAAAAAATAGTAAAAAAGTAGTAGAACATAGCCAAAAATATCACGAGTACACAAAAAAAAATGGTCAGTATTTTTGACTAGATCTACCTAGGGCTATGTATTTCGATGCGCTGAATCCAAATCCCAAGTCTGTTTGGCCCGTACACACCCAAAATTTTGAGTAAATTGTAAAAAACTGCATCAATTGGCTAAAGATTGTAATTTTTTGCAATTTACTGAAAATTTTAGAGGTATATTGGGTAAACCGATCTCAAATTCGGATTTAGGGCATCGAAATACATAACCCTAGGTGGGTCTGATGCAAAGTACTGACCACTTTTATTTTTTTGTGTGCCAGTGTAATCGATCGGGCAGTTCGAAATTGGTTTACTAAATTTCGTGCTCCAGCTACGACCTTAAAAGTCAAAAGTGGAACAAAATTCACCTCTATCAACAAGACATACAGCAGATAAGTTGAATACATCACAATGAGCTACTTGAAGAAATTAGAAAAATTTAGCAAGTTAGAAGTACAGGTACCCCACAATCTCAGAGAACAAAATAAAAAAGATCGTCTGTCAATCCCCACAAGTCTGTTCAGGCCTGTAAATATCGAACCTTTCTTAAACAGGCGATAAAAAATAAGTTACCTATGATAATATCGTCCGCAAAAGACAGTGGCTTGATAAGGGTCAACCACACCTACTAGATCTGAGAGAAAACATCCATGGAAAAAAAATTGTGCATATATGGCAACATTGGCAAGATTGACAAGGTATAATTCACTACGAGTTGTTCAAGTCAAATTTAAATATTACCTCAAATATGTACGACTATCAAATGCAAGGAGTAAAAGAAAATCTCTAGGAAAAGCGTCCTACACCAGCCAATAGCAAAAACGCCAGTCTTTTACACGACAACGTGCGTTCACATACAACAAGGGTGACTCATGAAAATATTCTAGAACTTGGATGGTCTGATTTACCACAGCCAACTTACTCCCTAGACAAAAAGGTGGAAGTTTGTCCCTACCAACAGGTAATTAAAAGAAAATTGCTTCAAATCAAAATTTCTTATGATTAACTATACCATCAACATATAAGGCAAAAGCTATTTATAAACTATGCAAATTGTTGATTTGATAATAAAGAATCTTACTAATCCGAAATTTTTGATTGCAGTTTTTACAAATGTGTAAGTATATAGGATTGAAAAGTATCAATTGGGTTATATTCCATGGAGGTCTAAAAAAATTTTTAACATGCTCAATATCGTTTATATACTGAACAGTTATTTTTTTAAATACAATACATATTTTTAGGTATATATAATATACAAAAGTATTTCCAATATAAAAATACAATCGAACCTCGATAAGTCGAAGTCGAAGGGACACCAAAATTAATTTGAGTTATCAATAATTCGAGTTATTAAAAAAAGTTCAGTTAAACACTTACGTATAGGTATAGGTATATGTATATCATTTATTTTTAGCTCCTACCATCAAAGTCACTCTTTCCTTGCTGCGTTTCCCACCGTAACACTTTTCATTTAAAAAAGTAAAAGTTTTATTCGGTAAGCATTTAAAAAACAAACCAGTTTCATCGGCGTCAAAAATATTGCTATGTTCATACTCTTGCAGTAATGGTGTTAAGACTTTATGCCTTCAAAGTTCACAATTGTTTTCAGACACTTCTGCACTGTAATCACATATTACTTTTTGAATAATGATGTTCCTTTTTTTGAAATTCTCCAGGCAACCCTGACTTGCTTTGTAATTATCATAATATAATAGGCGCGCAAACTCTTCTGATTTTTGAACAGTACAGGTCCCGAAATCGGAATATTTTTATTACGTGTATACTGAAACCATTCAATCATAGCTTTCTCTAGGTTGGGAAAAGGAGACTTGTTTAGCCTTTTTCTAGAATGGTGGTCATTTGTATCTTCAGCAGCTACAATTAGGTCTCTGTTCTTTAAAGTGGTTGACAGAGTGTTTGCGAGAATACCAAAATCTTTAGCTATACTTTTTTCTTTTAAGCCCACGTTCCACTTCTTTTATAAAATTAATTTTCTCTCTTATGCTTAAACTTTTTAATTTTGGTTTACACTCCATGTTAATACGTAAATAATTTTAGAAATAGGTTTTTGTTTTAGATTTTCTGTTATACTTTGTTACAAACTATAAAGAACGTAAAACACATTTGTTAGTCTTCGTAGTCGACGAATAACTACCAAAATAAGAACTAAAATGCAAAAATAACTTTTTTTCTTGTAAAATAAACGGTAAAACCATCTTAAAATTCATAAAGGTTTATAAAGCCATTAAAGTATAAATTAGTTTTTAAATCCCATTGAAGTGCCGCCGTCAAAGCAGCTTGTAGTAAAAACCTTGTCATCGTAGTACACAATAGAGCTTTTAACCACTAATAACACCGATCCGATCCGTCCTTAATCCTACCAGGTAGCAATTTTAAAAGTTGTAAAATTTAACTTTGAGTTGTGAAATATTTACTAATGGAAATTTGAATTTAAAGAATTGTAAAACGCTTCGACTTATTAAATAATTCGATTTATTCGAGTTATTGACATAAAAATATTAACATTGAGATACGCAAATCTTAGAAAAACAGGTTTGAGTGCTACATATAATAATTAAAAAAATATTGTTCACAAAAGGTAATATAACATTTTTCTGTTTTATAAAGTTAAAATTAATGTAACGTATATGTCTAAATGTAAATCAAGACATTGACATTAATACAACATATACTGCATGCTAACCCATGCATAATTCTAAATTCATGTAACGGCAAACATTATGCCTCTTGGCTCGGGAGTTTCATACTAATTTACATGTTAAGAAACACCGCGCATAACAAATTCTGCAAAGGTTCAAGATAGTTGCTGTTAAGATGACTACCACAATAGGACATCAGTCATGTGCCCTACCCTATTCTGTCAATCTAAAGAACACAAACGATTGTAATCATGCACTTAAGAATACTAATGCCGGTAAGTTGAAGTACACCCGTGTATGTTTTTAGTACCAACACAAGTGCAATCGTTGAGGATTTACACTACATTCAAGAAAATTTAAAAAATAATTATCCGTCTGTTTAGATAACAATTACCTAGAAACGGTTTAGACAAGGTACGTAAAGTAAGTACTGCCATGCTAAGTTCAAAGGTTGTACCTGGTTTTTCTGACTAAAAGGAGTTTATAGTTGTAGGTATTATATTATTAATATTTGAATATTTTTACCTAATAATTTAAAACTATTTAAATAATTATTTAATGAAAAATGTCTCTATAGTAATAGACTTACCTATCTCACTTTTAATATCGCAATACTAAACACGCTATCAAATAATAAATGATTTTCGATGTTAATTATCTTTATAAATTACTCACTGATATTTTTTGTTAAATAACATTAACGTTAAAATCTTTTAAAACTAATTGTCGAAATTTTCCAAAACATTTACCACCTTTATGTTTAACACGACAGAGTAGTACAATTCCCCACATGCAATCTGAATACGATTCTTGTAGATCAAAATCGCTAAACTTTCATTTGAAGCTGAGTTTTATTTGCTATTCTTGGAAATAATAATTTTATTGTTATCGTTACAAAAATATTTATTTAAATCAAACACGATGCCACTGCGATTAAAAAAGATTTACATTTTATTTTTTGGGTAAATGAAATAGGCCACACAATGGAAGCAGGTTTTTTAAAATCCATACCTGCTTGTGTGGCTATGTTTTTGCCTCACCCTGTTTCAAGTTCCCAATCAACCACACTTACGGTTTTGGAGGTATTCCAAAAACAATTTCGGTAGCCAACTTCTGAGTAGGCATATGGTACAATGATACCAACAGCAAGTAGGTGGAAGTGGCACTGATACTTTATTTCAGACTGCACAATAATGGTCGCATGCAATATGTCCTAAATTGATAAGTTCTAATTATTGAAAAACAAACATAATAAATTTGCAAAAAATGGCAAAATGACTCCGTTTCCATATGCTTCTTCAAAAGAGCTGGTCATGCTGTTCGTTCCGTATCACAAAGTTATTTAATCATTTGAAATATTATGTTTCATGATAAATATTGATTAAATTATTAAGGATGATATATGTTTGATAGGTTCAGAAAAAAAACAGTACTTCTTCGGACCGCAGTCTTAAGATGAAAAAGAATAGTTGTTTTAGTTTATGGGCAGTTATTCTGTTTCACAACAATCAATTCCGAAAATAACACCCCATATTTCCGTTTTTCATTGATTAGATATATTTTGAACTACGTATAATATTTCAAACGTCCGAGTTTTAGCAATGAAGCCTAATATTTTCTTTTGCACAGTAGACGCTTTGCTGATAAATATAGAACTATTGAACGGAAGCACTTTGTGAATTTTTTTTGTAACCTTAGGAAATCCGTTTTTTGTCTAATATCTCTTTTTTGTAAATAAATTTACCCTTAGTTATATAGATACAGTCGAACCTCGATAAGTCTAAGTCGAAGGGACAGCAAAAATAATTCGTCATATCAAAAACTCGAGTTACCAAAAGAGGTTCAGTTAAATACTTCCGTATAAATATGTATAGCATTCATTTTTTTATAGAAAACGGGATGCTTCGTAATCGTGCTTAAAACCGAGTGTGCACATTCGAGCTCAAAGTGGCACATTCCGATCTCGGGAAAATGATGCGCGCCGCCCCGCAAGGCGCTTCATTTGCTTCCCTCGCTCGGAAATGTCCCACTTTTCGCTCGAATGCGCACATCCTTGTATTTATCTGATTTTCCTATACAGTCGAACCTCGAAGAAACAGACACAATATTTCGTCATATCAAAAACTCGAGTTACCAAAAGAAGTTCAGTTAAATACTTCCGTATATAGGTATATGTATAATATCATTCATTTTTTATAGAAAATAACCAAAATTGATCTACAATAATTAACATTATTTATTTTTATTAAGAGCCTAAAAAATATAGTTATTTACATATTACTTACTGTTAAATTGAAAGAAATTTAAAACTAAAATGTAAAAATAGTTCCTTTTGTTATAAAAGAAACGCTAAAACTGTTCATAAGGCATTTAAATCTTGTATTGTAGTATAAAACCTTTTCGTCGTAGTTAACAATAGAGCTTTTAAAGCATCAATAACACCAAACCAAGCCGTCTTAATCCTCTCTCAGGTAGCGAAATATTAAGAAAAGTTGTAATTTTTAACTTCGAGTCATCGACCTATTTACTAATGGAAACTTGAATTTAATGAATTGTAAAACGCTTCGACTTATTAAATAATTCGATTTATTAAATTTCGAGTTATTGACATAAAAATATTAACGTTGAGATAGGCAAGTCCGAGGGAAACGGGTTTGAGTTCGAGCTATCAAAAATTCGGCTTATCGGCGTTTAACTTATGGAAGTTCGACTGTAACTACTTACACAAAAATTAATATTCCGATATAATTTTTTTTTATAAAAACAAGACATCCTGTAATGTAAACATACGGCCCATGTTTGCGATTATTATGTAAATGAAGTATAATATATTTCTGACCAGGCATTTCAATGCTAAAACACAGAACAAAAACGCATTATTAAAATATATGACCTGATTAGAATGTATGTGCATGTTAGGTGTGAGAATATATGGCAGGAAGTCGGCCGTAAATCAAAAATAAACTGTATATCATACGATAACGTGTATGTGGGTTTATTACTTGCAACGCTATTATGAGAGAAAGGTATTAATTAAAACATAACAAGCCCACGGTTAATTACGGTGGCTGTATACATATCCATAACATTAATATTCCAGTCAGACTAATTAACAGATTTAATTATCGTAAATTATACCTATAACAGTGATTTCTGCAAGTGTAAAATTGGTTATATATTTATTTAAACATTAAAACCATTAGTTTGACTTATAGCCGCCATCAGACCGTATTTTCTAAATGTATGTAAATTTTCAACATTACGAATTAATAATTTACATAAAAGAAAATTATATTTCTAAAGTAAAATGGTAATATTCACGCATATTTCATCGTATTCAAAGATAACTTTGCTGCTTTTCATGTTGATTAATATATCTACGTGGTTACAGGTATGCATTTATGAACAACATGTAGGTTCTACGTAGAAAAGAAACAAATTTTAACTACACGTAAAATAATTAAATTTCTAAACATATGGCTGCAACAGCAACTCTACTAAGTAAAGATCAAAGGTAGAAATCAAGTAGCAAACATGGTGTCTCAAGCAGAACTATGGAATTCCTTTTTAGTGAACTTCTGATGTGTAAAATAATTGCTTGATGTTGATTTTAATTTATGAACCTCTGAAAATGATGTTACGTTAAAGTTACAATTTAAGATATATTTGATATTGATAATATAAAGCATCTCTTAAAATTGATTTAATTTACTTATAAATAATTAAACAAATTAAACAACGTAAATATTAAACCATGGGAAAAAAATGTACTAAAATTCATAGAGAGGATATCTTCGCGTGGTTGTAGTCGAAGCTACTTGGCGATTACAACACATTCCAGTAGATGGAGTAATTGTGCAAAATATTAATTCAGTTCAAGTTCATTTAATTTTTTTTTCCTATTAACTTATGCTTCAGCAACAACACAATTAACATGAAAATCTTCCTCTTACTATTCGTTGATTTAATGAATAAAGTGATCATAAACGATGCGTTTAAATACATTAGAAGCTTTACGGTGTTCCTATTTTTAAATGAACATACATACATACGTTAGGGAAAGCTTTAATTCAAACTTCTGCAATCAAAGCGATTTGATAATAGTAATTATATTGATTTTTAGCAATTAGCATGCAACTGACCTTAATGCATTGCAAGTGATTTGCATATTTGCGTATTTGTACATGTGACATTAAAATTAATAAACGAAGATTGAGGGGGCGAGATCAGATACATTAATCTTCATGAAATATTGTCATAATTTCCCTTCGAATAATAAAGACATTCATTTATCAAATGTAATTGTATAAATTATTAATAACATGTCAAAAGCTGCAAATTATTTCCGTAATATGTATCATAAATCATTCAACATTCACAATCTATGTCGAAACCTCTTAATTAATAATTTCCTTTATTTGATTGGTTTCTCCGCTAATTGTCGTTATTAAATTTTAAGAGTGGCTTAATTAATCGCGGGATTGTATTTTCTTATATACATATTTTAGTGCAGAAAATAATAGTACGTGTATCAAAAAAACGTTTCTACTTAATTTTGTTAAACCGCATTTTTATTCGAACATGTATAAATAAACCTGTGCGCTTCCATGTGTTGAGAGACAAGCTATTAGCATTCCTCTCGTTAAACCGACAAGAATTTTACAGTTTGTAAAAAGCACATTTATTTTCTTGTAGATTCAATAAATTTTGTTGAGCAAACTAAATAACAACCCACATATTTTAGCGGAAAATCTCTAAAAACATTCCAAGTTCAAAATTACTAGGATTTATTATTAGTCATTTTTACTTGTCGGTAATATTTTAGTACCTACTATCAGCTGTTACTGAAAAGATTTCGATTAAACTAATTTCGCGTAGTGCCAATAAATTGAAAATAAAAAAGTCGATAAATATTGAGAAGTTATTTCTGCGAGTCGGCCGACCATTAATATTCTCTAATTAATTATTTAACAAGTAGAAGCAAATTAATTAATTATTTTAAATATTTGAATTTTAATTTTAGAATAAAACAGGAAACATTAATAAAAACATTTCTAGTCTTTAACAAACTGCTTTCAAGAAAGCTAATTTAAAAAGTGAATTATATTCTACTTAATTAAATTTTAACTCATCAATATTTCAAAAACTTGCTTCTGTATATTACTAAAGGCATAGATAAAAAGTATAAATTATGTGAATGTCAGATACTGCTATTTTTATATTTATCTTATATTATACATATTCCTGCATTCTTAAAATTCCCTGTTTCTATCTTGTGTAATCGGCAGACTATAAAACGTGACAGACATGATTTTTAAAACACATACATCAAGGCGGTTCCTTATAAATAACAGCAATAAAATAAATAGAAACAACTTAAAAAAAACCGTTTTGAAAATCATGTTATTTTCAGTCAATTCTCCTGATTTGAATTAAAATTAAAAAAATAATATTTTTTGTACTTTTCCCTTTTAGTTAAATGCACCTGTTTATGTTTAGGCATACATGGTGCCATAATTGCTTGACTTCAGTTGTTACAAGCATTCATGATTAACAGTGCTATGTTTTCTTTAGTGAAACAGTAAAATATTCCTTTCTAAAGAAGGTGGTTAATAACTAACAGATGAACTATTAAAAGAAGTCCTCTGAAATTTAGTAATTTGAAAGGGTATCATACTACAGTCGAACCTCGATAAGTCGAAGTCGAAGGGACACCAAAATGAATTCGAATTATCAATAATTCGAGTTATTAAAAAAAGCCTAAAAATTTAATATATATTTGTGTATGTATATATCTTTTATGTGAAATGGTATTTTATATAACGTAATTAGAACTGTAAGTGGTTTAAAGCATACTTTAAAAATCCCGCTTTAAATATGTCACTGTGATTGGCTTATTTTTGATACACCATTATGGCCGTTAGCTAATTGATCAATCAGAAAGGTTAATCACTTCGTAACCATAGTTATATTAGAATAGTTTCAATTCTACGTTTTTGAAATAGGCATTTTGTCGAGAAACACTTTCCAACTTGAGTTATCAAAGAATTCGAGTTGTGAAGTTATTAAAGTTTAACTGTACATAAAATTTATTAAAGTGGTTAAGCTGAAAATTTTCATATTACTTACAACAATTGTTAAATGATAAAGAAAGGTGCGTGTACTTATGCACGCCCGTGAGAAGTTATACTTCTTGGCATAACTAAATTAAATGTAATCATAAATGTAAATAAATACCAGGATGTGCACATTCGAGCGAAAAGTGGCACATTTCCGAGCGAGGGAGGCAAATGAAGCGCGACGCGGAGCGGCGCGCTTCATTTTCCCGAGATCGGAATGTGCCACTTTGAGCTCGAATGTGCACACTCGGTTTTAAGCAGCATTCACAAATTTTTGGCTAATAAATTATTCAAAAAATTAAATAAATAATTTAATCGTTTTCTCTCACTCGTATCTACTAAATTCTCGTATCTTTTCGCCCACTTCCACTCATTACTATGGAAAATACGTTTCTTGAACATAAAATTCATATTTATTTTTAATTTTTTGATTTGAAAGTGAAAAGATTAATTAAAGCAAATCAATAAATACGAGGATGTGCACATTCGAGCGAAAAGTGGCACATTTCCGAGCGAGGGAAGCAAATGAAGCGCGACGCAGAGCGGCGCGCTTTATTTTCCCGAGATTGAATGTGCCACTTTGAGCTCGAATGTGCACACTTCACATTAAGCACGATTCACAATACTTAACTTATTTTCAAAAAAAATTTAATTATCCTAACTAATATTATAAAAGCGAAAGTAACTCTGGCTGTCTGTCTATCTGTCTGTTACCTTTTCACGCCTAAACATAAATTAGTTTTTAAATCCAATTGAAGTGCCGCCGTCAAAACAGCTTGTAGTATAAAACCTTTTCATAGAATAGACCTTTTAAGTAGCAATAACACCGAACCGCACCGTCCTTAATCCACTCTCAGGTAGCGTAATTTTTAGAAAAGTTGTAAAATTTAACTTCGAGTCATCGACCTATTTACTAATCGAAATTTGAATTTAAAGAATTGTAAAACGCTTCGACTTATTAAATAATTCGATTTATAGAAATTCCATTTATTGACATAAAAATATTAACGTTGAGATAGGCACGTCCTAGGGAAACTGGTTCGAGTTCGAGCTATCAAAAATTCGTCTTATCGGCGTTCGACTTATGGAAGTTCGACTGTATTGTTAAATTCGCTTTACTCGAGTCCTTTAAAGTTAAAAGATTTTTAAAGTAAACAGTAATGAATCATAGATAATAGAAACATATCTTCAATAGGTTATTATCAATACGTATATTTAAGTAATTGAAAAACACTAAAATTGTTTATTTTGCATTTGAATCGATAAGAATATTAAAAATATGTTTGTTAAATTATTGAATAAATCCTGAATAAAATCCTAATTACATATTTCTTCACCATTTATTTGTAAAATATTTGAATCCAAAGTTTTTTTTATAAATAAATTGAATAAACTAAATGTCCTTGTGAGATTATACTTCTACTTCAGAGTCCATTATTCTAAATAATAAGCCGTACAGGATGACTTTTTTTAGAAAACCTAAGATATAATCGAAGAAAATTAGTTTTCGAGATGGTATTAGCGGCTTTCTTTTAACTTATAGGTCCGCGTGTCAAGCTTGAATAGACTGCCATATCACGACAGGTAATTGACTATTGTATGCTGTAATACCGAAGCGGAAAGGAAGCATACAATGCGCGTTTATTATCGGTCTCTTTCAGCAGCCGTCACGGCGCGTACAGCCACATCATTACACGTCACCCACCACAATGCTATGGTTCTGTAGATAGCAAAGTGTCTGACAACTTGACAGAATAATTAAGAGTTACACAATACGACAAAACAAACAAATTCATTAGAAACGATGTTGTATAGTAGAAAATTCTCTATGACCACACTACACGAATTTTTATTACACATGATACAATGATACATCAACGCTCTGACAAAAAAAGTATCTCCTTTAGAATTAAAAATAATAAACAGTAGGCATTGTGTGCAACAGTATGCCCACCCAGAATATTTTCTTGCATGGGGTGCTATTATTTTTTTATAATCTTTGAGAAATTGTTTTTATTATCGAATTGACTCTGTAGTTTATTGTATTTATTTATGGTGGACTCTGGGAGAGGAGAGCAGTAGCCGGGGGTGCCCCACTTATATGCAAGAGAGTGTGGTTACATTGGAAAATATAACAGAACTTGTAAAACAAATTTAAATTTTTTGTAAATTAATTAAGAATATTATGTTCTATTTATAAAATAAATTATACTTATTAAAAATGTCATATAACAAGTGGTTGCAACTATTAAAAGATACATAGTGAATCGAATAATACTGAGTTATTATTACGCTACATTTGTAATTGGAAAATACGAGGGCAGTTTGATAAGTCAGTGATTTATTAAATAACAGATATATTTTTCAGCAAATAAGCGTTGTATTTCCCATCATAGTCTTCCTCTAGCTCGATACATTTAGCCCAACGTTTTTCTAATTTTTTTATTCCTTTCAAATAATAGGTTTTTACAAAGGCCCTCAAAATAGGCGTTTGTTTCTGTGATAACCTCTTCATTCGACCCAAATCTTTTACTGCCCAGCTATTTCTTCAGGTTTCGAACCATAAAATAGTCGAAGGGGGCTAAATGTGGGAAATATGCTGAATGGGGTAGCAGTTCGTAGCCTAATTTATGGATTTTTGCCATGGTGACTACATACGTTTGCATCCGTGCATTGTTTTGATGAAACAGCACTTTTTTCTTCGCCAAATGCCGTCGTTTCTGCTACAAATCTATATTGAATCTGTCCAAAAGCTCTGAATAATATTTGCCGGTAAATGACACCGCATGCATGCCAAAAAAACTGTGGCTAAGACCTTGTTGGATGACAGACCTAGCTTGGCCTTCTTTGATGCACGTTCACCCGAAGAAACCCACTGTCTTGATTGTTTCTTGGTCTCTGGTATGTTGTGATGGATCCATGTTTCGTCCATGATGACGAAACGGCGCAAAAACTCGTTTGGATTGCGACTGAACACGGCGAAACACTCTTTTCAATTTGTCATATGGGTGCGCTTTTGGTCGAGTGTTAGCAATCGCGGCACCCATTACGCGGATAGTTTTTTCATGTCCGAATATTTATGTAAAATGTGATGTACCCGTTCAGTTGTGATGCCTACAGCCTCAGCCACTTCACGCACTTTTATTCTCCGATTGTCCAATATCATTCCATGGATTTTATCGACGGTTTCTGGCGTGGCGACCTCCTTAGGGCGACCTGAACGTTTGGCGTCACTTGTTCTGGTACAACAACAACGGAACTCGGTAAGCCACTTCTTAACCATTGAAATTGATGGTGCAGAGTCCCCACAATATTTATCAAGCTTTTCGGTGATGGTTTTTTTACGCAAAAAATTATGTTTAATCAGCACACGAAATTCACGTTTTTGCGTTTTTAGTCAATTTCACGCGGTTGTCTGCTTACAATGGCTGTCAAACACAAACTAAATGACGCAGTTTGCTGAAATTATGACAGTAGTCTATTCATAGATGGCGCTTGACTGGAACAGTGTTGCATTTAAGGTTACTGCGCGGGTAATTTAAAAAGTCAATAACCTATCAAACTGCCATCGTATTCAAATATTAACACCTATTTATTAATATCTATTTCAAACAGCCAGGTTTAAAAAATAAACAATAAAATAAGCAAAATTGTTCTCAAAAATAACAAAAATGTATTATAACATGTTTTTTTTTAATTTGTAAATTACTTCAATATGAAGAAAAGCAGTCACGTTTTTTGCCTTTATTCTAAATTTGTTCTAACTGTTTTAGGCTTCTGTTATATCACTCTCTATTTAAGCATAAATAATAAGTATTATAGTAATATCTCCGTGTTTTATGATTTGATCAACATGGGCTAATATTCAATGTGGCGGAACAGCAAGTTGTTACTGTCAGCTGTCTCTAGCGCGTAGTCGAGCTGTCAGTTAGCTGTCTAGTTTACATGTCTGTTGGATGAGAGCTCGCCATCCTGATTACAGTTGATAGCCAGTAAAAATTGGATCTGCATTTTATCAACTTTCTGATTTGCATACGTAATGGAATGCGCAATCCTCTGAAATTACCCGGTGTCGTGCTCATTTTAACGTCTGCCTGATAGCATGTTGTCGGTTTGATAACTGATGACAGCTTCCCTACGACTAATTAAGATCATTTGAATCTTCTGACTGACATTTATCGTACTTGTTATACAATTACTAATAGCTATTATAATAAAAAAAATTACCCAAATTCTATATTAAACTTCACTACGTATATTTTTTAATTTACATTATTAACCGTTTGATCAAAGTAAATATAAAAAAAAACTCATTCCTTAGATACAATGTACTCACAATAACTTACTCTTGGGAGGTTAAAATATGTAGTAGGATTAATACAACGTAAATAAAAAGTTAATAAAGCAGATTTTCCAAATTAAGATGTCTAGTAAGATATGAAGTTGTATAATTATCTGAGAACATTAGAAAAAACTGGTAAACAACTTATTTCCGTATCGTTTAAAAGGCATTAAGTACAAAATTTACTAACGTTATATGTGTACTGTTTGATAAAAACTAATTTTAAGGCGTCTACTTTATTTTAATTAATTAGATTTGTTAGGAGCGTACATAATTTTCTTCAGATAATATTATTATGCAAAACAAATCTATTTTGTTTAAATATAGATAACTCTCGTAAACTCCAACTTTTAATTTTCTTTGACTACGTACTTCCTAATCAACTTTTAAAGTATATTATAAATGTATGTTTGGTGTGCTTGTTTTTTATACAGGGTGTTTACAAAAACTTATCAGAGCCGGAAATAGGTGGTGGGGGAGATTTTTATTTGGTAATATTTCTAAATTCATTTATTTAATAAAGTTATAGCAAAATTAAAATTGAGCCCATATTTTGAGAACCGCAGATTTTTAACCTACAACAACGTTAAATTGCCTAATTAAGAAACATATCCGTCGGTTTCAAACAATACAGCAATTCTTGTTATTTTACCACATATAAAATGAATTGGTCATAAATTATTTTTATTTATAAAACAAACATGCTTGAGTTAAATACTGAGTTATACTATTTACCAGGTGTGCAACCTTAAATCGGCCGTTTTCTAATAGATAGCAGTACGCGCGCATTAGGCATTAGCCAACCTTGCCTGCCATTTTTTCTCATTGCTTTGATCTTAACTTGCGCGTCATATATTCCAGGTCTTCTCTATCTCCTGCTATAACTGCTTCATCGTCTGAAAATTGCAGAGTATAGACGGTTGTGTTTTCTAGCGGTATCCCCATTCCCGAGCATTTTTGTTTCCATTGTTTTAGTGCTTTTTTGATATACCAGGTGTGCAACCTTAAAACGGCCGTTTTCTAATAGATGGCAGTACGCGCGCATTAGACATCAGCCAACCTTGCCTGCCATTTTTTCTCATTGCTTTGATCTTTGCCATTAGTAAACAAAAGACAAAGTCAGCAATTTCGGACAATAACGTGTCCTTTGATCACGATAAACATGTCGAATTTTGTGCCAGATAAGGAGCATTTGCGGGGAGCACTGCTATTCCTCTTCAATTGGAAGAAATCCGCCGCCGAAGCGCATAGAATTCTTGTGGAGGTCTATGGCTACAGTGCTCTTAGTGAAACTCGGTGCAGAGCGTGGTTTCGGCAATTCAGAGACGGAATTTTTAACGTCACCAACAAGAAGCGCGAAAATCGACCAAAAGTTTTTGAGGACACCGAATTGCAAGATTTATTGGACGAAGACGATACCCAATCGCAGAAACAACTAGCCGCGAAGTTGAATGTTAGCCACCAAGAAATTTCGAAACGCCTTTTTGCTATGGGAAAAATCCAAAAGATCGGGAAGTGGGTGCCACATCAATTGAACGATCGACAGATGGAACGACGCCAGACCGCGTGCGAAATCTTGCTTGATCGGCACAACAGAAAATCATTTTTGCATCGAATCGTCACTGGCGATGAAAAATGGATTTTTTTGAAAACCCTAAGCGCAAAAAATCGTGGGTGGACCCCGGAGAACCCTCAACATCGTCTGCTAGGCCAAATCGATTCGGGAAAAAGACAATGCTGTGTGTTCGGTGGGACCAGAAGGGTGTGGTTTACTACGAACTGTTGAAACCTGGTGAAACGATCAATACTCAACGCTACCAACAACAAATCATCGAATTGGATCGTGAATTGTGCAAAAAAAGACACGAACACGCGGATCGGCATGAGGGTATCATTTTCCAGCACGACAACGCACCATCACACACAGCAAGATTGGTCCGGGATACATTGGATGCACTTGGCTGGGAGTTGCTACCCCACCCGCCCTACTCTCCTGATCTTACCCCTTCAGATTACCATTTGTTTGCGTCGATGGGACACGCACTTGCTGAGCAGCACTTCAATTCTTACGAAGATGTTAAAAAATGGCTCGATGGGTGGTTCTTATCCAAAAAGAATGAATTCTTTTGGGGTGGAATCCACAATCTTCCTCGAAGATGGGAAAAATGTATAGCCAGCGAGGGCAATTACTTCGAATAAAATATTTTTCACTTTTCTGCGTTAATTATTGTGTTTTGCTAAATAAAAAAACAGCCGTTTTAAGGTTGCACACCTGGTATCAGCTTTTCAGCCTTTTGATGTTTTCGTTATTCATTTCTAAAACATGACTTATGAAAGTAAGTATCGTATAAATTAAACAATTTGATGGTGGTTCTTGTCACACTACGGATAGAAGAGTTAAATTTGCTCTTTTTTCAAAAATACATTTTTGACACAGCCCTTTCATCCATTTGCCCCTTCAATTATTATTATTATGACTTAAATAATTTAGTAATTTTCTAGTGTTGCCGCTTTTAAAAAGTTTTTTATTTCAAATTGATATTCAGCTGTGCAAGGAAAAAGAAGAGGTATTAAAATAACACCAGTTGATACACAATAGTAATCACTATGATGCAAAATTCGTATGTAATCTATTTTAAATGGGACTGATTTGTCGCCTACACATAACCTCGATTTATATAGATAGTTAATATACTTATATACATGCTATTAAACTGATACAAAATCCGTATTATTGTGATACAATATTTGTACCACTATAATTCTAAAGTCATGCCACATTTGAGATTCAATTGCCGCATCAAAAATGGTATGGTATTGGAACCTCATTTTTCCTGTGCGGCATTAACAATTTGCTTTTTAAAAACAACACTCTTTTCCATAGACTGATTCTTTTTTATGGAGAATTCACAAAGCTCATTTGCCATCTGAAAATTTTCACTGAGGTTTTTTAATTTTAATGTCACTTTTTCAGTCCAGGTTGAATCATCCTTAAATACTTTGATACCTACTTGTTTATTTTGATAGGTAACTAGTAAATATATAGATATTATTCTAAAAATACGGTATATATCATAAATTTTGGATCCGTGAATACTGAAACACATGAACGATCGCCTGAAGTCTAATACCTACCGCAAAGTGGTGCGTCCAGTCGCATTGTACGACAACAAATGCTGGGCAGTCACCAAGAAGGTGAAACAGAAGCTAGAGGTTATAATTACGTGACAATTAACTGTTTTAAAAAATTCTGCCCGATTGCAAAGATTAAAAAGAGCGGACCAAATTAAAATGTTTAAATTGTACTTTTAAAGAAATAAATCTTTGATGTAATGGTATCGGTTATACGCTATTTTTATAAACCTATTCCGGCGAGTATTGTGCTATAATGAAAAAACTGCGTGTAACGTTTACGTACTTTACCGCTTTTAACGCTTAAACATAGCATGTATTTCCTCTCCGTCTACTGTCAAAGGCGGAAGTCACATATTAGTGTCAAATTCTGATCGATAGCACTCTCCTTCTGTATTTTACAACATGCAAATTTTAGAGAAGTGCAATGCTATTGTTTTCTAAAACTTTTAGATCAATTAAATAATTAATTAAAATGCAACTAATTTATTCTGCTTGTTTTTGATGTAGTTGTTAAAATTTCAACAAAAGAATTATACTGCATTTATAAACATCTTTATAAACACTAGAACTTGTTTTAAATGTTCTGTGCGTGGAGTACTGTGCGTATTTGTAATAAAATCAAACAGTGCAAGTTTAACGATTTCAATAATAAATCAAGAACATTATCGTGATATAGCAAACACAATTTAACACACAAAGAAAAACCAATAACATGTCTTCGGGGACATATTTATTGGATAATTATCAACACAAGTGTCAGCTTTCGCGTATGTTTGATAAATGCAGTATTAGGCATAACGAAATTGATAATATGGTAACACGTGTAAAACTATTAATCGTTACTTGTTTCGCTGATGCTCTCAACCGGTAATTATACACACTCTATCACTGTATTACCACTTGGCGGGCGTGTTCGGCAATGATAAATGGCCAGTGATGCATAATGTGTCAGGATACATACTATATATTTAATAAAATAGCGTGTGTGAGTGTTGCTGAATAATAATGTAATTTGTTGCTGCCAACGGTGACCTCACAGCCAGAGGCCAGCAGATAATCATTAAAGTTTACAGCGAGAGGTTTTCTCCAACCGCCTACGTCATACTCGTAAACCAACGCTGCCGCATTGCTATTACTGCGAATATATGACTCCCATTAATCACTTATAACTTTTTAATTTGAAATGTTGTTATTTATGTGTGCCTACACCTTTGCAATAATATTTTATTTATTTTTTTTGAGCGCTTCTTATATATCCAACTAGTTGTCATTCCCTCAAAATTCATACCTTGCATTTATTTTCTATGTGATTACGAAAACTAGGTAAAGAAAAAAAAAATTTCAAATATTACTGACTTGAACACTATCAATTTCCCAAAATGCATGATTAGTTTCTAAATACATATACATATTACCCATAAAAAATTATATTAATTTTTTTAAGTATTTTAAACATTATTGTAAATATAAAAGTATTGAATTCTAACTAAATATCCTTATTGTTATCGAAAAATGTTAAAAGTAATATAAGTCAAATTTGCTATACTTACAGTACATAAATAGAACATTGCAGGTATACTTTTAGAATGTTCAGAACTTTATTTAAACCAATTTTTTGTAAAATGCGATTCTTCCAAAATTTAATAAAAAATAAACTTGATGAAAAGGGTAAGCACTTAAAATCTGCGCCCAGCGATATTTAAAAATCTATATGGCTGATCGATTCCTTATTCAAAAAAAATATTTTTCTAAAAATTTCAGCTTTTAAACCCTAACGGTGGCGTCATAATTCAATAAAATGTGTTTTCAGTATTTATTTTATAACTATTCTACTAAATATTTTTGAACCAAAATTTTTTGGTAAGAACTATCGATAAGGGACGTTAAAAAATATTTTTTTTGTAAATTTTTAACTATTTCTAAACAAAAGTTTAAAAAAAATAAAAAGATTTTTATTGTTATATTTAAATATGTTCCTTTCAGATGTCACTCACGAATTTTTTTCAGAGAAGCCCTTTATTACCCTTCTTTACATGGTAAGATTTCAACTTGATCCATTTGGTCCAACACAGTTAAAAAAAATAAAATCGATTATATTTCGCTGAGTTGATGAATGAGGACGGTATTACATATGAAACTCCAGTGTGTAAAAATACACCAAATATTATAAAATTATAAGTAAAATGTCGGCATATTAACTCAAAAACATACTGTTTAATTTATTATTAACCAGATACGTATAAAATCACAGGCATTAGTCAATATTTGACTAAAATAGTATGACCTGCCGGAATTTTAAGTCGTTTGTTTACAGATGAAAAACGTAAATGCTATACTGCATAAACATAATGAAGTGAATTAACTGACATTATTTACAACAATCTTTACAAAAAATTTCTCATATTTTAATTACAATGGGTTTCAGTTATAACCACTTTGTTGTTATAGCGGCGTAACATAAATGTTTAATGATATAGTCGCTTATAACGACTTCAGGATACAGCGACGAAATTGTAGTGGTCCCTTCATTGTTATTATAACCGAAATCCACTCAAGTTAATTTTATTTCATTACTTGTATTAAATGGAAATTCATATTTTATGTGAAATTATTTTATTTGATACAAATACTATAACTTATAAAATCGTAAGTTTTGTATTTATTATATTACCATAATAATTATTTTCAATAATATGAAAATTTATATTACATTATTAATATATTTTTAAATAAAAATAAATATTTTAGCACTAAATAGTGAATAACTGTCCAAACAAATACGAAAAAAATGATTTTATATTTTAATAATGTGTTGCATCAAATGGATCAATTTGAAAACTTTTACCGTGTAAAGAAGGGTTAGAAAGAGCTTTTCTGTAAAAAATAAGGAGATAAAAAAACTTAATGAGTTTATGAAGGAATCTTTACGTCATTTTGGACTCGGTCGAAATATTTGGCTGGGATTTCGAGGAATTTGTTATAAATGACTCATTAGCACCAATCACTATACCCGAAATCGGCGTTACATTCAAAGTCACTATTGCCAAATGAATTTTCTACGACGAATACTTGAAATTCAAGTAACGTAGGTGTTAAGCCGCTATAACAACGAAGTTGTTACAACCGAAGTGGTTATAACTGAAATTCATTGTAATTAAAATATGAGAAATTTTATGTAAAAATTGTTGTAAATAACGTCAGTTAATTCACTTCATTATGGTTATGCACTACAGCATTTACTTTTTTCATCTGTAAACAAACGACTTAAAATTTCGGCAAGTCTTATTATTTTAGCCAAACATTGAGTAATGCCTGACATTTAACTTATAATTTTATAATATTTGCTGTGTTTTTTACACACTGAAGTTTCATATGTAATACCGTTCCTCATTCATCAACTCAGCGAAATATGATCGATTTTATTTTTTTTGACTGTGTTGCACCAAATGGATCAAGTTGAAAATTTTACCATGTAAAGAAGGGTAATAGAGGGCACTTCTGAAAAAAATTCGTGAGTGACATCTAAAAAGAACATATTTAAATATAACAATAAAAACTTTTTTATTTTTTTTAAACAAAAAGAAATAGTTAAAAATTTACAAAAAAAATATTTTTTAACGTCCCTTATCGATAGTTTATACGAAAAAATTTTGGTTCAAAAATATTCAGTAGAATAGTTAAAATAAAATAAATACAGTTATACCTCTCTAACATCACATTCCATAACTTCACATCTTCTCTAATTTCACAGTTTTCATAGGTCCCAAAATGGGAGATACAAATTATCCTAGGGTTAACTTCACATTCTCTAACTTCACGTTCACATGATTTGCGTTGCAATTTTATACAGGTATAATGAGAGTTAACTTCACAATATAAAAAATCATTTTAGTAAGAAAGACAGATAACTTCGCTTTTTTATTTAAAATATGTTTCATGTTCACAAAGAAAAATAATCTTTTAAGTTTATTGTATGTACACTAAAGGAAAAAATTAAAGGTCAAAAAAATTTCCTAAATTTTATTGTTATTTTTGACAAACTGTATTTCAGTGAAAAATAATCGTATCTAAAATTTTAAAAAAGCAATTTAAGGCTTCAAGATTCTAGTTTTTAAATCTTTTAGTCAAAAATTTTTAAGAGCCACTGTTATCACGCAATAATAAGCAATAGCGCGCAAGAAAAAAATTGCAAAATTTTCTTTTTTTGTGTCCACGGACTTGTAAAATTTTTTTCAGCTACACCATTATATGAAACGGATAGCTTCTTTATTAAACTTTAAGTTTCTTTTTTTAAAGGTTAATACGATTATTCTTCACCGAGATACCGGACGTTAAATAATAAAAGGTACTTTTGTCTTCAATTATTGATATCTCTGTAACCAATAATCGGTCGAAAAATTGCAAAGCAGTTTTGTAAACTGGACAAAACACCCTACAAGAAACGGCTACAATTTTTAAAATTTTTTTCCATCGTAAACATAAATTTGAAAAAACATGAAGAAATAAGTAATTTATCGTTTTTTAGAAAATTGACGGCTAAGTTACAAATATTCATAAAATGGCTAATGTTAAGCGTGATTTTTATAGCTGAATATACCCCAAAAACTCTGTGAAGTTACATTTCGATCTAGCAAACCGTTCTTTTGTATCAAACTATCAAACTTTTGAAAAAAATTAAATAGTCGCGTTTATTTTCGCTACACACTTCATAATCATGATTAAAATAGAAAAACATTTTTTTGGCTTTTTTAAAATTTTTACCACAAACAACATATCGGAAAAATTTTTCGAAAAAAAATCTTTTATTTTGTTAATTAAATTTTCTTTGGTTTTTAAAACTAAAGAACATATTGAAAAGTATGTAGTAAGGTCTAGAAAACAATCATGTATTACAGATTTTTTTAAATCTGCAAATAAATCTTAATATTTGAATCTTTTTTCCATAACTTCACATATTCCCTAAGTTCACATTTTTCCGCGGAACATTTTGTGTGAAGTTAGGGAGGTATAACTGTACTGAAAAACACATTTTATTGAATTATGGCGCCACCCTTAGGGTTTAAAAGCTGATATTTTCAGAAAAATACTTTTTTTGAATAATGAATCTATCAGTCATATAGTGTTTTAAAAATCACTGGGGCAGTTTTAAGTGCTTATTCGGCTATACCCTTTCAATACTAACGTTTGTGCTTAACGTTAGTGTGCTTATAAAACACAAATTAGGGTGTTCAAGTATTTTTTTCAAATGCGCATCAAAACATATGTGTCAGCCAAAATGTGCTTTTAATGTTGATATTTAGCGGTGCCCATTTTATTTTTACGATTTTCTCTTTACACGTAAAGTAAACCAGAAAATATTTGAATTTCTTTGTCTCGTAAATGGATTGACATAAAATATCTAAATACAGATTCTTATAGAAAATTTTACGTTTTATAAAAAGGTACTAAGATAAAATTTCCCTAACTGTAGCCGATTAAGAGATACACTGCAAATCCAAGTGTTTAACTTGGTGTTTTAAAGTAAAACATGTAAGTGTTTTTTTCATTCCTTAGTGTTTAGAAATTAAACAGTATAAACGTTTAAACTATTACATAAAACATTACAAGTGTTTTAAAAAGAAATATAAAATACTAAAGTGCTTTATTTAAAAACGCTTTATCCGTTTAATGATAAAAAAACTTCTAACTGTTTAGTCCTGTACCGTGTACTTTTATATAAAGTGTTTTAAAATAAAACAGATTCTATCACAATATTAGGGGGAAAGTGGCATGAAACAGCCAGTTCTAAAAAAAAGGATAAATAATATAGGACATAAATAAATCAAGTTTTTTTTTAAATCTGTAATTGTTCATGCATTTATGTACGTAATGTCATAAAACATTTTTCAAAATTAACGATATTTTTCGACTTCTAATCATTTATAAATAAAATAAAATTTGGCTATTTCATAACCTATAGGTATTGAAACAGCCAACCCAATTTTTGAAAAAGCCATGTTCTTATTACAAGATTAAAACTGCACATTAACGAAGATATTATTTAATAATAATCTTAACCTATAATTTTAGATCTTATATAATTATAAAACGTTTTAAATAACGCAAACTCTCGATAAAATATTTACTTACATAAATCTAAGAAACTGTCAAAAAATTTGACGTTTGAGATCAATCATTGCAAAAACTTAAAAACGTTTTTAGCAAAAATAATGCAGTTTCCCTTTTACGCCACAGGATTTATATGCCCAACCATTACAATTTTGCATCGGTACCACTCTTGATTGCTGTTACTACAATTATTATTGCATTTTATGCAATTAAAAGGTGGCTTTTTTATTACACTGCAGTCCGGCTATTTCAAAACATATTCTCTCAAGAAACAAAATCTCGAAAATTACTATGAAATCAAAGATTAGTCTACAAAATATATACGTTATTAGAAGGCCTAATATATCTATAAAATTATAGTGTAATCATATTATTATTAGTTTTGTACGTATAAGCGTTAGAACACAAATAAACTGAACTCAAAACCTTAGTTTTTGACGACAAAATCTTCAATACGTCGTATCGGCGCCGTTTATTGACGGTGAACGGTCAAATTTTTGTGGGGGATATCTGGCTAGTGTTGCTATCTTAAAATAATAATACATGAACGATTCGTATGAAAACTACCGCGTAATTGATAATGGCTTTTTCAAAACTTGGCTGTTTCATGCCACTTTCCCCCTATATGTTTCTGGAAAACACTAAATAGATGCAATTTTAAAGAAAATTTACACTTTTTATTCAATAGGCTTATAGCTCACGGGTTAGCTGTGTAAGGAGTTAGCAACCCCAATTGTATCGTCAGAAAAATGCTATAGAAAATACGTTTCCTAAATTTGATTACCAATTACTTGTTTTGAAATTCTCTATTGTACGGAACCAACTTTTGTCAATTGATCATATTCACTTGTAAAACATTAAAATATATTAAATGCTTTATATTCGATTTAAAAAAATTATTATTTATGATCCATGAGGTTATTTTTTATTATTATTAGTGTCAGCTAAAGTAATATATATCTTAGCACAGTTGTTATTTTAATATCATTATAATGTAAGTGTTATTTGCATTTGAGCGGTTAAAATGTATGTACACAGGAACGGCCTTTCCACCAGAAGCATAAATCTCAGTGATTTATTCGAGAATGGCGCAACCAGGCTATAATCTGAGCAATGCACTTCTCTGGCGATGCGAAGCAGGCGACAACGTCACAGCAAATGTTACCGAGCTGGCGGGCCACATAGTCAGACATTAAAGCAGTGATCTTTAAATTAAAATAGAACAGCTTTCCGCAGCTCCATTAACGCGTCGTAATGGCCTTATTGTTCGTTTACTGATGACACTGATAGAGCAGCGTCCCTGTGATATACTCTACGAGTGTGTCGAGCGTGAACAGACGCTACGTTGGAAAATGCATTGCTGGTGGTCGTCGGTCCTTTGTGATGTCGCTTGCCTCATAAAGGAAAATAAATGGTGTCATTAGGAAGGGGCCGTGTCCTTGTATTTTTGCCCGCATTTGTCGAGCCTTGTCGCCTACTTTATCACTGTCGTCGGGGCGCGCGTGATGTGATTTGTCAATAGTCCGCACCTCTAGAGGGTTCAAATTTTACAGAATCTTATTACCTCGATTGAACCAAAATCAAATAATTGCACTACGTGTGTCGTTCTAAAAATAGAAAAATTGCGTAAATCTCCATCCTTGCCAATAACTGTGATATATAAAAGTGAATATTAACGATTCAACGATAGCATTTATCCTTCAACTGGTTCACACCATCCTCCATAAATCAACTCTGAAAATATAGCTATGCGGGCAGCTTGCAATAAACAACGCGGCGCAAACTCAGATTTACAGCCACTCTCGCGTAAAGTGTTAAAGAATTATGCTGCTCTGTAAATGAGATGTGTCTGCAGCCATACATATACATGTCATCTTGGCGGATATAAATAGGGAAGATGAACGTTTTCTTTTAGGCGTTCGCTTACATCCCTCGGTTCTCTTGACTTGCGAGCGTGAGGGTTATTTTTCTATGTCCATGGAAGAGTTGGGAGGGAAGTCAAGACGTATGGGCTCATCACTCTGGCGCGCTGTCAGGCGATCTTTCTATCTTGTCGACCCGCTTTAGAAAATCGTTCAAGTTTGTGTTTGCCTTTCGCACTGATTTACACGATGAAGACAAATGCCGTCTTTCAGTACACACATCTATTTGTCGAAAATTCGAATTATCCCCAATAGATTACATACATCTACTTTTCATTATTTGTGTATTACGGCTATTTATAAAGTTTGAAGACGTAAGAAAGACTATGATTTGGGTGCTCACCCTTAACTTATGCCGGAGCCATGATTCACATGCATGGTTGCCTCTCATCTATCATGTTCCATCGAAGCACGAGTGATAAATTGCTCAGCACGCCATCGTTAATAATGATTTCCCAAGCGATTTTCATACGTATACCCGATTCCGGTTACTGAATTTATAGTACTATTGTACATTTATGCTTTTTGTGATTTATTAAAATATTGTCCATTGAAAAAATAGACACTTCTAACTTAATATGAATCAATAAAATTTCCTATCATAAAAATTGAAAAGTTTATAACTTTTGTATTTTTTTAAGCGGTTTAAAAGGAAGTTTCATAAAATAGTCAATTTAAAAATTCATACTTCATAAGTAAACTATAAATCAATCTTTAATTTTAATGTTAAATAAGTTAATGTAAAACTGTTTTTTTAAACTTGAAGCTTATTTTTCATTCGTATAATTTACCTAGATCTTAATAACGCGATTATTATAATCAATTATATTTAAAAAATAAAAAACTTACTTTATAAATGTTATCCAAATATTTCATTATTTTCACACTAAATTTTACTTAATATTGGAAAAACATTTGATGGCATTGATTAATGACACGAGAAAAAGGAGAAGGTTATTTTCATTCACAGATTAAAATACACAACATAATTGTAAGTTTAACAAAAAAAAAAGTAATAGTGAAAACTTTCAATAGTTTTTTTGATGTAAAAAAATAAATACAGTTGAACCTCCATAAGTCGAACCTCGATAAACCGATTTTTTGATAACTCCAATTATTTTTAGTTTCCCTTCAACTTTGACTTATCGAGGTTCGACTGTATCTGAGTTCCTTTGGATTTTAGTTAATAAATGTAATAATAAATGTTAGTAATGCAAATAGTAACCTAATGAAGTATTATATAAGCTTTAAGTTAGCAACATTAAATTGATGAAATAAGTTTTTTCTTGAAAAGATTGCATATTAATTTCTGAATGTAAAATTATCCCAAAGAACAAAACTATAATTAACATATATCTAATACTAATCTAATTAAAAGTATATATACAGTAAAGTTGGTTTATAACGATAACAGCGCGACTGAGGACATCGCGTCGCTATAACCGACAATCGTTATACCAGATTTTTGTTTTTCGTGCTTTATTTTTTATTTTCTTATGAGTTATAAATTTATTATAATTGGACATTTTATATTTTTTAATTAAAAAAAACGACGTTTAATTCAAATAAACTAATGGATATATTTTAATAAACATCACGGTGCATTGTATATTATAGTTCGGATACGGTAAATCAATTTTGATAAGTTTTTACCACTTGCACAAGATCCTCACAGTATTTAAGGTTTATTAGATTTTACACACAATAATGCAAATAAAATTAAGAACTCGTGTGTGACACGGGCCTGTTGACTCGCTGCGATAAAGTGTAAACATCGAAATACCTTTATGTAAGTACATACATGTATAACACTCCAAAGGTAAAATTATTTTACTGCTAGTGAACTACAAATGAACAAATTTGCTTCACACGTCGTTATATCCGAGAACTAAATCTATATTGTGCCGCAAACTCAGTTTTTATAAGAGATTTCATCTTCATAAAAAAATCGTTATTACCGACTTTTATTTAGGTACCTACATTCACTTTTATGGAAGCTAAAACGGGACTTGAAAATTTTAGAAAAGTGAGTTACAATAACTGAAATGTCGTTACAGCCGACATCGTTAAAAGTAAGTTTCACAGTACAGTACTACTTCTGCATGTTAGGACCTTAGAATCTTACCAATTTTCCCATTTCTATGATCTTTGATCAACCCTAAACCCCAAAAAAAATATTTCTGGCTAGCTGAAGCTTTTATTGCTACCAAATATTGTAGTGTGCTTAACCGTGTATGCGTGTAACAAGTAGGGGAGACCGGGGTTGGAAGTCACAATTTTTTTCTTTTGTATTTATAGAACCCATGGTCTTAATTTATCAATGACATTTATATATCAATAGATGGTGTATTTATTCTAGTTTAAAAAGAAATAAAGACTTTTTGTC
Source organism: Sinopyrophorus schimmeli (assembly GCA_036325965.1). Taxonomy (NCBI): domain Eukaryota; kingdom Metazoa; phylum Arthropoda; class Insecta; order Coleoptera; family Elateridae; genus Sinopyrophorus; species Sinopyrophorus schimmeli. Next base: position 6,897,410 of record JARFIZ010000001.1, read on the forward strand.
TACCGTTATCTAAAGAGAACATATTATAATTTTTCTGAAAAAAGAAAAGTGCGACTTTTTACCCCCTGTCAGAGATGGTTGTCATAGTGTCTGGGGCAGGTAATCACCCGCTAAATAAAAGGTAAAATACAAAACGACAAAACAAATGCATACGCTATTCCTAACCTATTCTATCTAACGAACTTAGGTTATGGTAACAAAAATGACAAATGTATAATTACAGCCAATCGTTTATGTAGTAAAACCCCTAGAAACGAATAAAAAAGGTCGCACATATTCCTGGTTGCTTTGCACAGGTGACAACTAGCCCCCGTTAACTTGAGCCAACTTTACCCAAAACAGTTTTGCACAATTAACTCCCAAAATAAATTTAAATCAATGGTCATTTAAGAAACCATATGAATTATATCATTAAGCATTTCTTAAACATCATAAATACACGAAAAAGTATATCACTATGCAAAATTTAAATATACTTATGAGACAACACAGATTCACAAAAAATTACTTTTACTGTACAAAAAATACAAACGTATATATTTCTTATACGGTATTTCTGAGCGAACTGAAGTGAAGTACGCAAGGAGGTATTGTGCTCGGGCTTTTTTGACACGGGTAAACAAATTTAAGTTATGGCTTTTGTGACAACCTACCCGTGACACAACCATACCCGGTCTCCCCTATCTATTTGAAGTGCAATTCAAGTAATTCAAGTTAACGTGTAAATACCCCTTTAGACACACGCCTTGTTTAAGCAACATTTACTTAACAGTTTAAATGCTTTATTGACTTTAGTTACGTTAGTCAAATAGGTTGGCCGTATAAGGGTTAAATGACAATGAATTAAACCTAATAATAAAAATTTCCATCTTAATAAAATTTTCTATTATATATTATGTGTTTTACCTACTCTTACATACACACTTACAAACCATCACACCAATACCTTGTGACCGAAGGCACAATTAAAACTAATTTTTATACAGTACCTCACATGATATTACGAAGTTTCCAATTCCTCGTAATATGCAGAGGTAGTACTGTATTTTATTTAATATGTTGTATCGGATAAATCAGAAACAGTTGTAATTAAACTGTGCTTTTACAAGTTGGACACTCTGTATAGTGAAATAGAATAACAATCAGAAGCAAATAGTCTCATATATTTTTAAATTAGATTTTAATGCAAACAATTCAAATTAAATAAAGATGAAACTTACAAAAAAACGCAAATACTGCGCTTTAAAATAAAACTTGAAATAAGTGTAAGCTAATATGGTTCTTCGTTTGTTAAAAAATTTAATTTTTTTTGTTTTGCAAGTTAATTTTATACATGTATATAAGCAAGTAGGGTGAGTGTATCAGTCCCAAACCAGTTAAGGACAAATTTTGACTTTGAAATGCTCTGAACTGGTATTATGTAGTTTTAACGTAGAAATGTATATATAAAATTGTTTATTGTTTACTAACGCTGCAATATTGATAAATTATTTGAATCTAAATATTTAAGTTTTTTATAGATTTTGTGAACAATATGAAAAACGGTAATGCACCTAAGGTTGACCAATGCGCTCATAGCTCTTAAATAAACACTAAATTTTTAAAATATGTTTGGAACGTTCTTAACATTCTAGGCCACGTAACAAAACAGTCGAATTCTTCAAAAATGCCCGCCATTTCTTAATTCATTCAATCGAACATGCGAGTGGTCAACTACTGGTACCTGGTTTGGGACTGGTACACCCACCCTACCATAAAAAAATACCTTTACAATAAAATGTAATGTCAGATTTGTGTTAAAAACAAGTAATCTATACTTGATAGTAGATAATTATTTATAGGCAGCACCTATAAATTGATATTACGTAGAATTGCGTGACATACTAGTACACACTACTTGATAGGAATGTTTAACAACTTCATTACAAAATGACACTCGCATGTGAAAGTCGAATAAGGCATATATGCTATCTTAATTAAAAAACGTAAGGGAATAATTATGCAAATACAATATTATAATGATTTGCGTGTTTTAGAAAAAAACCTGCTGTGGTTATGATTTAAAGGCAGCTTATCATTGTAATTTATGAGAGCACATATAATATTTTATTAAGAGTATATAAATTTTCTGAGCAATTAATTTAAGTTACTATTTCGTAAATTAGTTATTACTGTAAGAATTTATATTAACAGAGTAATGTTTTTGTAAAAAAATAGATATATGTAGTGTACAAAAAAACTATAATAATAGATGCACATTGTAATATAATATTGATACGGTAGATATCGTAAAATAAAATATTCCTTTTCATAAATTCAACATTTTCTAAATTAGTTCTAAATTAGGTCGTTTATTTAAAATAAAATTTATTAGTTTTTTTCAGTAGGTATATACATACTATATACAGGGTGTTAGACAAATAGGTACTGAAACTTAACCCGATGATACCTCATACTCATCTAAACGATAAAAAATGATATATAATTGTCTTATTCTTAAAGAATTTAGAGAAAAATGCATGTTAATTTTCCAGTAAATGGCAACACAACAGCTTTCAAAAGAGAGTAAAATCATTTAGTACGTGCTTCATTGGCATATTTGACATGCAATTTCTATGTTTTTTTAATTTTCTAAAAAAAAGTGTCTACATATGATCATATGATGGCATCGTTATAACAGGTACAAACATTTACACATAAGGCAACTTGACTTGAGGTATATATTTGTTCAATTTAGGATCATTTACAAGTGGGTTAAGTTCCAATACTTATTCATCTGTCATCCGTTATAACAATGCTACAAAATAAAAATATATTATAAAATAAAAATTATTATCCTCTAAAAAAACATTAAACTGATCTATAATTTCAAAAAAGTAGTAGATACCGTAAATTTTTGTAAAACATTAAACAAATTTGGCCCACAGTAAATGGAAAAAAGCTAAAAATGTAACTAGTTATATCAGTGAGTAAAGAGTGGTTATAATTGATGTTAATAAAAATAGGCCACTCTTCAATTTTTTTATTTAAAATTTGATTCAGAAGTATTAAATTTTGCTCAAAACATTTCTTTAGTAACTTCTTCGTATCAAATTATCCAAAACAGGTTTAGTTTAAAAAAAATCAAGACAAAATTATTTTTATAAAAAAATCGGCATAGCCATAAGATATTAACTCAAAAAAATACCTTGAAAACTATTTACTAAAAAAAGTTAAAGCCAAATACTCTATATTTTTGAAAAGATGGTAGGTTCTTATATCTACCGTCTACATTTCAGTTTGACTCAATAACAGTAAAATATATCTTTGAAATAATAACTATTTTAATTACAGGTAGCCCTTCTACAACACGACTTCCTATAACATGGTTTTGTTATAACAAGATAAAAAAAATTGCAAAAACCTTTGTAAAACACTGTACTACTACAGCACTAGAAAATTTGATTTTTGTTAAACATATTTAAAAACTAAATTACCTTAAAATGCCTTTGTGTACATGAAAATATATAAATAAATTTGCACATTTATATTTGTATTTAATAGGTTTTCGGAACGTAATTCTCCTATTTGTGCTGGCTCTGGGTCTCATATAACTCGGTTTCATTCAACACGAGCTTTTCTAAAAACCTATCTACCGTGTTATAGGTATGTTACCTGTACTTGTATTTTTAATTTACCATTATTGCATCAAAGATTTAATTTTATTGCAAAACCATATCAATCACAGTGGCGAATTAGTACCTAAACCATTGATATAAAATATATTTTCTATAAGTGCATAGATTTATTATCACTTACATTTTATTGCCATAACCTAACTTTGCTATTTATATCGACTATTATTAACATTTTAAAATATGTGGTACCAATACTATTTGAAAATGGTTCTTTTGCATTTTGATGAGATACATCTAACCCATGGGTGCGGTTGCGTGGTCTTCGTCATTAAACAAGTAATCTTGGGTAGACCACCGGTATGTAACTATAAATCAAGACAAATACCAGACTCTGAGCTTCATTAGCTACACATCCACAAAGTCTCAATCAATTACGTGGACAGAACATGTCTACCAAACATAAATATAGGCATCTTAGAATTTTACCAAAAAGCAATTTAAAATATCTGTATTTTAAAGAAATATGTTCTAATTATATTAACAACTAAATATTATACTTACCTATATACATATTTAATAGTTAACCTTAATATTCTTTGTAATTTTTTAGACACGTTTAATTCAGTTTTTAAATTAAATGCGCACTAATATTTTGGTTAGTATCTAGTGGCTTCATTACATTCCAATTTCTGTAAATGGTACTTAATTGCAATTTGTTTATTTTCCCTGCGCGGTTGTTCGCGTGATTACTGAAATTTACGACTTTATTTGATGGTGTCGACAAGATATTTAATTAGAGGATCGATGTAGGTGCGGGCACTGTGGTCGGGTGCGGCCGAAGTCAACATGCTGGTAATTAAGGCGACACGAGATGAGACATTCGGCCGCCAAACAAGAGTGTTCCGTTCATCCCCAACCTTTCCTGTAATTTATAGCGGAGAAACAGTTCGCAATCAAATTGCCCACATAAATCTCGACCACCACCTTATTGATACGATACCGCAATAGGGAGACCATCGACTTGTTCAGTCAATTTAATCCGTTTGTTGGCGCAACCGAACTAGCTATAAATTCTACAAGCGGCATTATTCAATCAGTTTATAATTGTAAATCTATTTCGACACTTCTTCTCCTTTGATAGTTATCAGGTAGATACCAGTCAATTTTTAATTTTAACTTACAGTTAGGTGCATTTTTTGCAAGAGAGGTATTGCTATCTAATTATAGATTCACATACATTAAATAACCGATTCATTTATAAAAAAAATAATTGAAACGGTGTTGAATATTAAGTAGGGAACTGCTGAGCTAAGTTGGCAAATATATTAATTTTAAAATATATTGAATCATCAATAAGTTTAAAAAGATTTATAATTATTTATCTGTGTATTTCATAATAATATATATTTATTTATATTTGATTTCACCAAGTATCATTTTGTGATGGATTAATTTTAATATAGGTATAATTTATGAAAACCGGAAATTTTCCTTTTATTAGAATATAATACATCCATAGGAACCTCTAGCATGGTTACAAAGGCTTATGAATTTGGTATGACAAGAGCAATTAGAACATAACAGAGTATTAAAAGAGGTGTAACATTTTCTAGTATTGGGAGCGCAGTTAAATGACAGCTAGTAAATTCCTTCCCGCTGTGCCAACTCTATACACGACCAGCAGGACACTGACAACTACATTATATACTTGGCATATAAACACATTTATAGAAATTCTGTTTCCCGTTTTCCTTTACGCACGATATCCATTTGACGGAATCTTATCCGTATTATGTGCCATAAAATGAAGAATACCAAAATTTACAGTTTCTATAAGTTATTCATTCATGAAAGGATTTGAAGCAATCTGCATTTAAAAAAGGAAAGATTTGCCATCATACAAGAATTGATAGATTCTAAAGAAGTTTGAATTGGCTTTCATGTATCGAAAAACACGAGGGTCGTTCAAAGCACTCTGAAAATCCTTTTCGAATAAAATACATTTTTATCTTTTCGCATATTTCATAATTGATTACAGTAGGGGAGACATAACCGCTTGAATTTCCGAATTTTTCTTTTTTATATTCGACAAAAACAAATGGGCAACATTTATACTTAGACGATGTCATTTTCAAATTGATTGTCTTTTACACTGTTTCGTGAAAAAAGGTATAAGAGTCACATCATTCATTTTTTATGCGTCGTTTATAGACCAATAATTCTGAAAATATAAATTTCAGCTAATAAAATATGCATTTTACGTTTTTACATTTTCTACAGTATCGCCAGTTTATGAATCATTCATCTCCATTAAATCTATTGTTTATTCTCTTACATACTTTTTGTGTTTTTCAAGTACATACCTATAAATACAAAATACTCACATTAAACGTTAAACAAATCAAAATAATTTCATAAACTGTTATGTTATAGGTTGGAAATTAATTTTTTGATATTTCAATTATTGAAAAGTTTATAAATTTTGAAAAAAACAATCATCCAAACTTAGTTTTATTCAAGGCAATAATTTTGTATAATTAGTTGTTTTTTAAAGAATACTATTGACACATCTCAAGAGAATTTGAAAAATAATGTTTTATTACATAATGGTTATGTAATTTCAAAGAGTTGTCTTACAATGAAAAAATAAGTTATAGTTTTGATTTGAAATAGATGAATTTAATGTGCTTTTTTGTAGCTATTGTAATAGATAACAATCATATATCACGTTTATTTAGCTAAATAAGTTATATGATGACTCCAAAGCAGTTGGAAACATATTTTTTTAATTTGTGTAATCTTTTTTAGTCCTAGTATCAAAACAATGTGAAATTTATATAATAAATAATAAATTAGGTATTATTTGATCAACGTGTAGAAATCGATAGAATATATTCAAATAACATTTACTGAAAGCCCTTAACATTTACCTACAAGCTGTGCTTGATAATGATTTTCAGTACCTACTTGATTAATTAGCAACATAATTTTTTTCGTTTTAATATATTTGCCACGTTTTTTGAAAATTGTCCTCATTCTGAATCATAAAAGTCATATTTTTAATTTAGACCCACAGGTAGATTTTTAGGTTTTCTAAAAAAATCCATATTCTTTTTAGAAAGCAAATTATTGAAGACAACTTCAGGATTACCACTATGCAAAACATAGTACATACTTGTATGATACAAAATAAATATTTTTTTAATATTAATATTAATACGATACATTTTAATTAAAAAAAAAAGCTTTTTCCAATAATGTTTAAGTAAAATATTAAATTATAAATCCAATTAAGGATTGAGTTATTCAATTTGCCTGCTGTAATCAAAAACAAATAATTTTAATTTCATTTAGATAGATGCATGTATACGCAGATACGAAATTATTAAGTACGAAACATCAATCATCTCGTGACAACGTAACACTAATAACTATAATGTGTTTAGTGATATATTCATGATTTTGCTTTCCATTTCATTAGCATCACTAATGTTCTCTGCCCCAACTCACATAACTATCAAACTCCAGTTTTATTGGCAAATAACGGAGACGATAGCATCGCTTCGTAAAATATTTTGTGAGCTACCTAAATTCTTGGTGTTTATGATACTCTTAAAAGCGCGTTGTATATAGGCGTGATATTGCGACGTTAATCGGCTTTATGGAAATATAGAGCTCAATATCGGCGAAAAGGAGGTATTAATCATAATTAAGTGTTCGGTAACGATCCGAGTCGTGCAGGAAATGGCTCCAATAAACGTAGACATGTCTGGCAACGGAAGATCATATTGGTGGTGCCAGATAAGGTGAAAACTGCATTCCTTATCCTCGCTTCAAGAAGAATCTTCAGCTCCAAACATACATAGGTACTTACAAACAGGCATCTATTTTTCAATTGACTACAGCTTTGTAAAATCGAATATCTACTTACTACAAGTGGGATTTTATGAGCGTCAGGTGATGATTTTCCACATAACTTTGTAAAATATATGAATACACCAGAAAGCTACGCTACACAATTTACGACAATCAGCTGCGTCTATTTCTTTTAAAGCTTTTTGTTTACTCATATTGTGGTCGCAATTACTCATTGGTTATGTGTTACAAAAAACATAATGATACTTTAGTTTACATATTTTTTTTATTGCGTCTCTTTTTGGCACATATGAAAAATAAAATATGGAAATATGCAAAAAAAGAAAGGTTTGTACAAATTATCCAAAGATGTGTACCAAACATAAATTATGTAGTATAATTTATTTATTTATTGTAAAATTATCAGTATGTAGAATTAAGTTCGTGACTTCGAATCATATCCGTTAGTAAATAACTTATACATTTACGAACAACTGAAACAAAAGATTTAGAACTGTGCATGCATAGGCTAAACTATAGGTTAGTAACCATTACATTAAATTAATTCTGCCTCTTTGTTAAATTCTTTCTCGAAACCTTAAAGATAAAATCAAAGATACATACATTTCTGTATTCATTTAACACAATAAAAGTGCAATAAATTATTACTAAAAGAAAATGCAAATTTTCTTCTGCAATGTTTTCTACGAGACAATTGGTGTAGGAACCAATTAGTACTTTAGGTGTCAATTAGTTCCTTGTGTGGGTTTATAATAAATACCTCCTACTTGTATGCTGTGTAGTAGCTTGTGCAAGTTACTTACATATCTTCTTGAATCATTATAATAGTTTATTAGCACCACTGTATTTTAAAGTTAGCTTAAGTTTGAAATACAGTAAAATAGTCTCTCCTGAATGTGAAAAAAATTAATTTAGTGGACTTACAATTCTATGTATAAAAGTAATTTTGCAAATGCTTAAGAAAAGTAAGTACATTTTGCACTATTTTGCCTGTAAACTTGTTAAGAGGAGGCAGGAGTTAAAATTTTTAGCCGAGCGGATTAAGTCTAAAACTTTTCTCACTTTGACGGACCACTATATTGGATTCTCCTTTTCAGGTAGATTTACGACGGGGTGACAATTATCTAAATTCCGTTGTAAAAATGTTGCTTTTAAAAGAGAAAATACTAGAATTTTGCTAAGACTTGGGTTAATACATATTTCTACCTTTTTTACAGCAATAAAGTCTCAAAGTAGCAAATTCGAAACCGGTAAATCGGGGTACTTCTCTTGGTCTGACTTTATTTTGTAATAAAAAAGAGTACACAAGCCTTCTCACCCGGCAAATTTGCCTACCTCGAGGTGGAAGTACTGCCGAGAAAGATAAAATTTCTTATTCCTATGTAATCTACATTTTAAAGTAATTGTTATTCTTTAATTAAAATTATATTTAATAAATAAACTAAATCTCATCTAATGAAAATCACGCCCAAATTATAGGTACTTATATAATTTTAATAAATTATTAAAATATATTTTTTTTGAGACACATACAAGTTATTAAATGTCCAAATTTTGGAAAAAAAATTATTAAACAATTTTTAAAATATACAGTAAGACCTATTATTGTTCGTCTAGGTTTGACAGAACTTTATGAAAAATCCACATTTAGTTCAGCTGCTTGGTTCTGAAAGAGATTTCAGGTATTTTTGTGTATAATAATAACCTTTGGGCATGCTTTGATATACCCGAGTGTATGCAAGGCTGTTAACGTCCTCATAATATTGAAATTCTGCAGTTACTACCTCTATATCAGACCACAACCCGTATAGGGTTTTATGGATGGCCAACAAGTGGGCCATCATTGGATGCCAGGCAAACTAGCCTGGCACAGTCATGGCAACCATTACTGGTTGTTTAACGGATGGTGCCTGGAACCTAACTCGGGGCCAGCTATGGCAAACTATCATTGGCCGATCATAGTCAACAAGGATGGCCCAGACATAGCAAACTATGATCGGCCAAGCATTTTTTATTTGTATGGGTCATGATGGATACCAATGATGGCCCATTACTATAATTCCCGACTAGAATTTTTTGAAAGGACCCGATAAGGATGTTATCAGGTTAACCTCGTAACCTGATAAGGTATATATCAGGATAGCCTGTCGGGGACCTGATAAGGATGTAACGCAGATGAACTATAAGGTCCTTATTAGGATTGTTTTATATGGGTCTGACCAGGATTGCCGCACATGGTCCTGACCAGGGTCGCCTTACATGGTCCTGATCACGTTTGGGTTACGTGGTCCTGACCAGGATTACTTTACATGAAAAAGTGAAAAGGAAAAGAGTATATTTATAACGGAATACCCATAACCGCCAAAGACCAGATCACCTGGTAACTGAGAAGAAATGTGAAAGCTTTTTATACTATTTTTATACAAAAAGACTTTGCGAGTTAAAGTGATGGCGACACCTATTAGTAACTTTATGCGATTGTAAGTTCACAGTTTTTAGGTTAAGTTATGTCATTCGGAATGGTAATCCTGAGAGGTTCACTAGATGATCATAATCAAATACCCATGAATTCATGGGCCTTTGATCTAACTGTACTGGCCCATCATTGTAATTCTATCATTGGCCGATTATTGGTTATCATTGATCGGCCAACCATCGGCTGAATGACTGGCCAAATGTATAACTGACGGATTTCATATGCAATCTATGGGCCACTCATCCGCCATTAATGGCCCAGTACTGGTACTTAGATCGTCGGCCAATCATTGTAAGCCATCCATTAGCCAGTCATCGGTAATATTGGATGCGTGGCGGGTCCTACACGGGAATACAATTGAAAGTCATAGTCTGACCTAAAAGGTGCAAAATCTCTTAATATAGAGGAATTATGAAATGTAATAAAGACAGTATTGGCAAATATTCTTCTGTAAAGTAGATCCCTGTAAATTTAAGAATTTTTGAATAAGTATAGGTGTATAATCAAATATTGATTTTAAAATGTTTTGAAAATTTCTTATTTTTACGAAAAATTTTTTTGTTTTGTTTTTTTTGCATATTCATAGCATATTCACAAAATATTAAGATATATTTTAATGGTGCAACACAATGCTGCTGCTCAAATGTCAAATTTTGAAAGTTTGTTGTAACAGTATAATACATTTGCACTATTCGCCAACTGATCAATAAAACATTATTCGTTGCCAAAATAGTGACTGGCTTTGGCATCTGAGCTTGTGCTTCTATTCAGATGTGAATCGGCCCATTTATTTCGGTAATTTCGCAAATTTGGTATATAAGGCTAGCACGTATTCTCAATATGTTCGTATAATAAATATATAGATGTGAACAGAGTAAATCAATAGCTTAATTACTTCCTAACATTAAACAGATATTAGGTGCAAGATATATAAGGCTTAATAAAGCTTCTAAAAAAATTAACCCATACAAAAAATTCCCCCTCGATTAAACTTAAATCCTCTTTATAGTCGTTCTTTTTAAAAGGTACACCTTGTTAAAGACGAGGATTTGTAAAACTTTCCTATTTAATTATTTTGGTCTTTCGAGAGGAATTTTAGAGAGTTTTAGGGAATAATTCTCCGGAAAATCATCGAATAAACATATAAATCAGGACTGGATATATTAGGGCACTTATTTTAATGGAATGCCCATTCATTTATCAAAGTCTCAGCAAGCTTGGCGCTTTGTGCTTGTTATAGAGACATAATTTATGAGAGAAGGAAATAGTTATTTCAATTTGAATCGAGTTTGAATCGTCGAAGCGTGTATAAGGGTGCGAAGGGCAGCCAAGACGGCCCGGCGAGGTAATTAAGAACTCGACTATGATCAATAGGGTCTGAACTCTGCAAACCCGCGACGCTCGCCTCATTAATCCTCTGGTCCTTTATTAAAAGAATTGAAGAAATATGGGCGGAGCAGCCAGACATCCTCGTACCGATCTCTAACGCGTTACGTTTAATCAAGTGGCAGGGGTGCAATTGAATTAACGGGCTACGTGAGGGCGGAAACTTGTAAGTCGAAGAGCCATTAGTCTTTCAGAACAAATCAGCGCTTTGTCGCTCCATTACTAATTTTACTTGTTATCCGACGTTTCTGTATGGCCCTTAATTTATCATTTTGCTTTAAACTTCAGAGTTTATGCTGATATAATTGTTTTTCGATGGCATGCATTTTTTCGATTAGTTTAACTAGTGAGATAGAAAATCCATACAAACAGTTATTTATTTTCTAACTAATATAAAACTATTGCTAGTATAGGGTGGTCCAAATTCGATGTTATCAGAGAGAGTTGTGGAAATGAAAAGGAACATTAAAAAACCACCAAGCTTTAAGAACATTGTAAGTGCCCAAGTAGATCAAGAATTTTTATTTGACTTTGATTCAGTTCATTATTTATACCCACCGCGGAAAAATAAATGACCCACTCCTGATATAGACCATTCTTTAGAAGAGGTTTGGATTTTAAATTTAATTTATAATGACTGCTAGTTTTCTGATCTATGAAAATCCCAAAAACTTTAAAATTAAGAGATTTTCGACGCCACAGATCAACTAAATCAATATCATTTTATCATTTACGAAACTTAACCTAACTGATCCAGTAAGCTATTCTCAACTGGGTATAATCTGAATTAAAATAAGTAAGTAAGTAATACCTACCTACTAAAATTATTGTTTGCATCTTCTTATTGTAAAGACTTTTTAATTGAATCGCAAATTATATTAATTGAATCGGTCATTTCGAAAACCTCATAAGTCACACAATTAGAATTTTTCAGGAATCAATAAAAACTGTTTTATGCCCAAACAAATGAGTTTTAAAGGACTTTTTTGTGCTTAATTTAGTATTTGAGTAGTAAAAAACTTAAATAGCGCATAAACTTCACAGTTTATAAAAAAAATAATGAAAAAAACCTGAAAAACTGTTCTTGACTTATGGTGTTTTAGCGAGGAATAGGGTTAGTGATATATAATTTAGCCAAAACAATCGTAGTAATCAAATTTTTTATTGCTTATTATTGAAAATTACACTTAAAAATAACTTTATTAACATTTTACATGTATTAATTTGTCATCTTTTAATATCTTTAAGGTACATAGTCATATTCTCCATCATTTTCATTTAGAGTATCTTCAACATTTGCAGTTGGCCAGCTAAAAATGTTGTTATAAAATGGCATATGCTCTTCCAAAATGCTATCCTGAACTTGCTTTAAATCATCTATTTTTTTTATTGATGGGCACTTTTGAATCATAAGCTTTGGTTGATGGAAGTGAAACAGAAGTTGTAGTTTTCTTTAATAATAAGAATGAATGTTTGATTAGTCTATCAATATATTCCTCAGCTATAATAGTACCTTTTTTATCTGAATGGTACTGAAAACTCATATATGTCGAAGGTGCAAATGACTTTTTCTGTTCTTTTGGGACTTTTTTTCCATAAGATTCAGTTGACAAACATGTTTTTTGGTACAAATTTGGGCACCATTTCTTAAATTCCTAAACATCTTCAGTTTTTAGCTCTATGACTGTAAATGATGAGCTGGAGTTCGAAACCAAATCAATGTATTCTCCTGTGACGTAGATACGATCATGCTTTCGAACATTTTTTTATGACTCCAAAAGTGCATGCAAAAATCTCTTAAGTTACTGACTAATGTCGTTTATGCAATGAACGTCTTTCAAGCGGGATTATTTGAAGAGGAAGGAATGTATCGACTTACGTGGTTTTTACGTAGAATACGCATCTACCTTTAAGGAAACATTTTCAGTAAAAAAAACATCTTGGAAAAAAATGTGACTTAAGAGGTTTTTGAAATGACCGATTCAATTATTAAAACTGTATTACCCTTTTATTAGAACAGCGGTCCTCAAACTTTTTAAAATTTTCTGCGTGGGGGTCCCTTTAAAAATAGATTGATAGCTCGCGGACTCATTTAATAAAAAAAGGAAAGTGTAGTGAATAAAACATTTTTTTTTACAATTATGTATTCAGAAAATATTAGAATTACATTTTATATAATCGTTATATTTAAATAACAATTTTAATGGGATGAATGCATGTGCTTTGCCTGAACTAGTTTTTCTACGTTTGGCTTTGTTTTGACCAGTGCAACTTTCATGTCATTTGTCGCGGTCCCCTAGGGTCCGCGGCCCCACTTTATGAACCACTGTATTAGAGGAAGCTTAGCGCAAGTGGTTTAGTGTATGGGCTCGAATCCCCGTGCTAACTATAGAAAATTTCACGCTTTCCTTCTCTTTGCAAGGTTCAGCACCTGGCAAGAGTAAAACTGCTCCAAACTTTCTTTAGAAATTGGCGTGATTTGGAACCGTCGTAAAATTGTTTGTCCCTTGAATCTTTAGAACGCTACAAAATTTACAACAAAGATTGAAGCGGGGAAATCGCCTAAACCTGACTACAGATACGAAAAGTCCAGAAGAGATTATTCTTTTACTATTCACTGCTTACAAATCTTCAAACAAATTATTAATCATAATTATCCAATAAATGTTTTTTTAATGTATAAAAATATGTATGTTTATTACTAGGGAAAACTTTTAAAAATAAATGAAAAATACAACTATTTTTCTTATTTGACTTGACAAAGTCTCTAAACTCCTAAACGTAATAAATTACAGCACATTTTAATATTTCTTTTGTTAAGTGCTTAAAATTTGCATAACAAAAGACGGTACCGAATAAGTTGTTAGAGTATACTGCACAGAATAGCGGCTAATGAAAGTATCTATATATCAACAGATATAACAATAGCACCATATGAACAGTCTTTACAACGAAATCAGTAGGTTTATTAATTCGCTTAGTAGGCAGCCACAGCTAATGATGAATCTAATGATGACCTCTCCAGGAGGTCTGCAGAATGTATCCCAGCTGTGAACCAAACAATAGACGTCTTTAAAAATGTTGACGTCATATGGTTGTAGAACTGTATCACCATTGTTATAGAAAAGTTAGCTCTTATTCATATATGTATGTATGTATGTATACATAGGTATATAGAAATAGGTATTAACAAAAGGTATGGATTATATTTGCAAATAAATCCCATTGGACTATAATTATTTAAAAAATGGTAATGTAGTGCATTATTGAACAAATAAATATTTCAAATTAGTATGTTTCCAGATTTAGGCTTTCCTTTAAAAAGGTTCACAAAGTTCAGTTATTTTTTTCAGTAATTTTATCATAAAGTTCTCTTAGATAATTTAATCCTCTTTAATTTGACCACTTTTTGATCCTTGTGCAATGGTTTCTCCCTGAGTTATAATAGTTCAAAGCAAAAAAGTCATTTTTGAATTTAGTAATCAATAATTTGGGAAATAATGATTGTACAGCAAATGTAAGTAGTATAAGTAGTTTAAAAATCGGCAAGGTATTCTCTATAAGTTTTTGTTATTGATTTTTGATTAAAACAACAATTTGGTACGAAAAAGTTGATTGAAAAAAAGGTAAAAAAAATGCGTAATTAGGGATATTGGGTTAAGTTGGTATAACTTTGAAAATAAACAAAGGATATTAACTGTAACTTTTTAACCTCAAATTTTAAAGTGCTGTAATTTTTTTATCATTGTGCTCCGAATCATTGAATCTGTCTTTTTGCTAAAAATCAATTTTATGATGAATTTTTCACTTTCTATTTGTTTTTTTTATGCTGAAAATGTTTTCTTAGCAATAATTCATACTTTCTTTATAAAAAAATTTTAGTTATTGTAAAAAAAGGAACAAAAAAAATTTTTTTTAATTTTTTTTCTTAATTTTTTTATCCTATTCACAATGCTCTACAATAATTAAAAAACTGTTATTCTAATGCTTAAAAAATTTGAACACAAAACCTGTAAACTAGAAATTGGGAGTTTTAATTTGCTTTTTTAAATTTTTTAAATTTACAGTTTTTAATCACCTAATAATTAAAACTCTTTTTTATATCTCTAAATTTTTGAGCCCAGTTTAGTTTACTTTTTTTTATAAAACTTTCAATAAAAATATAATATTTAATACGTGTTGAAGTCGACTTAACCCAAAGTCAATGAAAGTGTTTCAAATGATGCCAAGAAGGCGTTAATTGTAACAGTGGTTTTATTCTTTATTTTTAAATATAACAGGAGAATTAAGAAATACCAAAAGAATTATTATTTCTTCATATTATTATACATTTCAAATAAACACATATATGTATATTATACAGGATCAGTTTTTAATCCTTATTTTTGGATAGTTTAGCAATTCTTTTAAACATATGTATTAATAATCAAGTTGTTAATTTAGTGTTGCGGCCTTAACCCTTATGTGAGTGACAAAAAAAACAATTTCATCAGAGTGACGAGGTACCCGGGTACCTTCATATAGTTTATACTGATCAAGTTTTGATTTTACCTTACACTTCCTTTGATTATTATTATTTTGACGAGCCAAAGAGTCGACCGTAGATTATCGGCGCATACGTTTGTTTCTTTTTTATTAGTTCAGTTGTTATTTTGTTAGTTTATAATTATTTCACTATGAATACTGGAGCGAGTACTTCCAAACAAAAACCACGTAGTCAAAGATATAATTCGACAAAATTACTAACGATACTATCAGAGTCTTCTAGTGATGAAAGTAAATTTGTTGTTTCTGATAACGAAGATGATTATATTCCTTTAGTTGATGAGGGTAGATCGAAAGTTTCCGATGTTGAGCCAGAAGCCGAAATCGAAAAAGAGTGTGACTGTTATGATTCAGATTATAGTTTTGAAGAGGAATCATCGGAAAATGTTCTTATAGCGAAAGATGGAACCCAGTGGCAGGTTGATTTACTTCCAAGAACACAAACCAATAGTAACCAATAGAAAAATTATTTGTCAACGCGACGGGGCTGCATCTTTTAGTAAACTTTATAATGCAATGGAAATATTCAAAAATATCTTGTCCAATAAAATGTGCGACATAATTTCACGGGAAACAAATCGAAAAGGAACTAAGATTACTGAAACATACAATAATAAATTGATAGAAAATTACTCTGATATTAGCAAGCGACCGAAAGAAAAAACATTCAAACCATTCAAGGAACAAGAATTGGATGCATTTTTTGGCGTTCTAATTTGTAGTGAAGTACATAGATCCAATAGAGAGCATTTGACTGAACTGTGGAAATCTGACCACTTACCATTATTTCGAGCTGCAATGTCCCACGATAGATTCAAATTGTTGTTACGTTTCATAAGTTTGATAATGATGTTACACGTCTCGAGTACAAAATTAGAAATATTTTTTGAGATATCATACAAAACACATAAAGGTACCAGGGTACCTTGTCACTCTATTATGGGTGTAAAAAATGTTTTAGCTTCCCCAAAATATTCCGAATGGGTTGACCGGGTCAAAACATAAAAAAAACATGGTTTACAAAAAGTTAAGAGCTCTCAGGACACCACAGCTATCTATAATGCATAAAATATAGTTTTTCTTGTAATTGAAAATGCAAAAGGCACCCGGGTACCTCGTCACTCACATAAGGGTTAAATATCTTAAAAAAGAAGCCAGGAAAATGTTGTCTTTATTATGTAAACGATAAACGAGGTAGTTAAAATTGTTTTAATTGCAGTCGATCCAGAAAATGAAAGGAAATATTCACCAAATCTAAATCATAATAACTAAATAAAAACACAAAACACTACACGTAGCTTAATTCTGTAGAAAACGATGTAAATAAATAGTTTTTATTAAAAATATTTATTGACTGTGTATACAAAATATAATGGAGAACTTAACCCTTAATTACTCGCGCGGTTGCTTTTGAGGCACCAGCGCCACAGTTTTTGTAATTACTAAATGTATAAATTTTTGCGAGCCTATACGCCCACATGTAACCTTTGTTTAGTCTTTCTAGAGTGGGATAGGCACCTGAAAGTATTAATTTGGACATTATAAAAGTGTTTTATTTGTCGAAGTTTGAACTGCTGTGGCTTTGGTGCCTGAAACGACATTTATTTTAAAATATGATGTATTAGATACATTTCTAACGGGTTGGGGGGGGGGCGAGGGGCACACTATTGATCATTTTTATAAAACTATTTATTATTTTGAAAAACCAAAAAATGACCATTATGCATTTTTTTCACTTACTCAATCTAACTGGAACTAACGCACAAATATATAATGCAACACATTTTTGTTATCAGTTTTCGAAACTATGAACGATTTTGAAAACTTTAACGGTGATGTGGATGGAAACACATCTTATCAAAACAGCGAAATTGGAAAATTTACTAAATAGAATTAAACTTTTGTTGTCAAAATTCAAAAAAAAATTAAATTTTAAAAGAATCAGTAAAAAACAGCGGGCTATTGCCAATTGTTAATCCTACATCAATTTATTGCAAATTGGGGGAGTATGTTAAGAATATATTAGATGATACGAATCTAGTACGTAAGAAATGTAAGATAAAAGAGAAGATCTGTAACTATAGTTAGAAAAATAACAGTAATACAAATGTAATTTGTAAATTTAGTCAGAAAAAGAATTCATAGTAAATTTTGTCACTTCAAATTTAAATTAAAATAAAATGGTCCTTCGAAGCTTACGAAATCATACCCATATTTTGGAATAGAAAATGATTATTGAACAGTTTTATAGACTTTGTTACATTGATTTTAGTTAATTTTCTTTTTGCATTTAATTTTAAGTTGTTTTTTAATTCTTTTCTTGTTGTTGGGAAATTAATAGTGCATAATGTAAATGACATTAAAAAATTGGCAAAATATCTTCAAAATCCTTAAAACCAAGTCATTTTCTATGTGGTGCCTGAAAAGCACCGCGCGAGTAATTGCGTTACGGTAAACTGCGCGAGTAACTAAGGATTAATATCATCAAAAACATTTTAAATGATTTATTTGAAATTATTTACAATTGTGTTATGCTATATGGGCCTCAACTCAGTTAATTAACATATAAGTGCACATTTTCCGTTTATGACCACAACATGATATTGTTTTTGAAATGTTTCAATTGACGCAGAGTTTCAATTGTAGCGTTTTTTTCTGTTTACATTAGTATAAAAAATATATAGGTTTTTTGTATAATATTAGCTAACACTTTGTAAAGTGTTAATTATTACGATAAAAGTGTTTCAAATAAAAATAATGTTTATAATGTTGATAACCAAAATTGATTAATAAATACAAAGTTTATCGTTATTTAATAGAAAAAAATACTTTATGCAGTAGAAGTGGAATTATTAAGGTAAAACCACAAAACACATTACAATTTTGCAAATTTTGATTTTTTTTGATTTATAAAATATTTAATTTTTAATAGTGTGGCAAATAAGTATTATCTCTTTACTTATGAAATAAAACTTTGTAGTATAAAAGTTCAAATTAATATTTTTTAATGTCGTATTTTGTTCAGTGATTAGTGTACATACATATCTAAAGACATACCGACATATTTACATAGGAATGCGCTATAAAAATTTTTCTAATTAAACATAAAATGTTTTCTATTTTGAAAAGAAGAAGTGATATATTATCAGAGTATTCTCTACTGAATAATACTTATAACTGTATATGCAATGACCTCCGACATCTAAACGATTATTGTTAATTTTAATGGAATAATTTCAAAACATAAAAACAGATGTTTCATTAAATTCTTTTAATAACTAATCCGCAATGAAACGTTTTAAGGAAATTAATTACATCTAACAGCATGTCTAATAATAAAAACGAAATTTTTTAAGTAAAAATAAAATTATAATTGATATACAATTAATTATCTATTCATAATGGATTTACAGAAAACATCGTAAACATTTACTTTCTTCTGTAAAGAAGCATGAATTTATAAAGCTTTATTAAAAAAGACAAGTCTATAAATAAATTACAGTTAATTGGTTGTGCGATTGTCGTAAATGCACAAAGCTGATGTAGCATCAATTTGCCGCGTGGCTCTACTTCAACAGCGCCTTTGAAGTCGAGTGGCGGCCCGACTGATATCAACATCCGCACATCAATCTAATTATACGGCCCGAACAACGCCCTTTGATAAACGAGCCAACTTTAGAACATAGCATAAATAATACATACAATGTCACCGCAAATATCTTGCTTGTCAAATTAACCCCGCTGCCTTATGTTAGCTTTGGAATTCTCTAGTTTTAACTTATTGAAGGAGATATTTATACAGTGTACATGGAAATTAAAAGAAGTAGTATGTTAAAATTGACTTAATAAAATTATTATCATAAAGAATTTTAAAAATATGAAACAATTGATCATTGAAGATTAAAATAAAACTATTGAACTACAAATTCAAAGTAATATAAATACTTCTCATAATTAACTCAATTGTAACTGCCAATAAGTTGTAATCGACTACTTAATAAATATGCTTCTGGTAAAAAATAAATTCAAAATAGGTAGGTATGTCTATAAATCCTGAATATTATCATGGTATAAACGTATATTTGGTTAACAGATGCAAAGCACATCTCTATGACAAGTTAAAGCACACAGTTCAACTTCATATTTAATTTTGAGCTGTCAACGAAGTTTTATTGCCTCTAGACACATACCATTTCTTTTTACATCTGCTGATGTCAGACTCTTACTTCTGGACGGAAATTGCGTGACGCCTTGAGCGGCCAACTTGACAGCTAATTGCTTATGTATATGGTAGTATATTTGGAATATCTTTATTCTGAATTTTTTTGCCGATTCCATTAGATTTTCTTTTCAAAATGAACTTTTTTTAAAATTAAAAGCTTTTAATTAGCAAGCACTGTTTGTTACCAAACTTTCTTTTAAACATTTTTAGTCATAAATACATCTCTAATAGCGATCTGAAAATAAAAGATTTTTGTCAAGTCGTTATATAGCTATAATGTATTTGTAGAAGTCGAAATGACCGCAGTTGTGACCACGTCCCCAGTACCAATTCTACTTAGTATATTTTTATGAAAAGCTGTTATAACAAGATGGTGTTTCAAGATGGTTTCTGGAAAAGTAATATCGCGCTAGTAAGAAACAAATAAATGGCCTATGTTCTAGGTCGTGCTTTGTAGCACAGTTTTCTATGAGATGTAAAATCATGTACACTTGATTTACAACAAAATAATGTTATGTTTTGTACTCATGCAATAATCTAAAGAACTGTCACAAATAAAAATAAAAATATCAATGTTAAATGATTTAAAAGTAAACTTAACAAATTTAGAAACAACTACCTATCTATAAAAAATTAGAAAAAAAGTAATTTAAGTGTCAAAGGTAATCTGTAATTATCAATTATTCTTCAACACAAATGCGGTAGTTTGCTAGACTGGACCACTTCACTAATCCGATATCTGGCCAGATATAAATTTTCCTATATTTGCCGGCCGTGTCATTCGAAATGGGGCAGTTTTCTCGAAACCTAATGGTTATTGCCTTTCTCGAACGGACATATTGCGTTCCATCTAGTGCAATGTGTGCTGCTCATACATCACCGGATATAGAGCTTCTGGGAGACGCTGCGGCAGACAGAACGATTTCGATATGAAAGCGAGGTGTGTCTCAAATGAAAGAAAGCGAACGGTCATTCTTCCGGAGTGAAAATTGACAACTTTAATTTATAGAATGCAAAGATCAATTGCTCTACATCTAAGTATTTATTAAAAGACATGTTTATGTAGAAATATGTTAAATATTAACATTTCAAAATGTTACATTTTGTATCAATAAATATTTGTCCTAGTAAAGCGAATAACTAGAAGTTATAAATTATAACTGTATACCTATATCTAAAAATGTAAGTACAAATAACTATGAAAAAAAACTACAAATTGTAGATACAAATCTTTTGGTATGTTGTAAACAAATTACTTAAATAATTTGATACTTCTATACTGATACCGTGCTGAAAGTTTAAAACATATCAATAGTAGTTTGTGCGGTAATAAATGTGTCAGTAAGATTCCGGCCACGTCTATTCCACTGTCAAACTCATCCTAAGATACAGCTATGGTCAGCAGCGATTCGCGGATTTTGTGAAACATAAAAGAAATCTGAAATGAGCTCCAATTTAACTAAAGTCCTCGCTCAGACGACATGTTTAGAGATAAGATTGGAAAAGTTGTATAAAGAGAGTTAAAGTTATGCTGCTATAACCGTTTATTGGCGATAGGGAGGTCAATAATACAGCTTCGCTACCCAAAACCTAAGGGATATAAAATCTTCAAAATCCTTTTCAAGTATTTCGTATTCACCTTGGAGACACGAATAAGAATGGTAATATTAGTTTATTACTAATGAATATAAAAATTCTTTGATCGATATATATTTATTTTACGACAATTTCCCATTTTTTAAAACGTTTTATATTTCTTTAGGAGGCACTAATAGTGTTTCAATAAGAACTACATAGGGTCATATAACATTAACTTATACTAATGATAAAGTAGATCTATTCAGTCTGCATCGCTAGGGGATGATTTGTTCGCCTTCCCGCGTTTAAGGATAATCTGCAGTCAGTCGTGGCTCTATAAATCAACTTGAGTGCGGGGATTTTATATCACAGCTTAGATAAAGTACATAAGGCTTCTTCGCTAAAAATGCAGACTGTTTTTCATTTTTAGTGATCCTCGACTAATTTAGTGCCAATAATCTGACAATTTATTGAAATACCGGAAAATAAGCTTTATTCTCTCATAAAATTATTACTGCTCCATGTTACATTTTAAATTTAGAACCTGCTTACTAAGCATTTAGTATTTTTTATTAATTTATTACAACACATACAATTACACTAATAATCGTTTTATATTCATGTAAAAAGTAAATTAAGGTGTAAAAAAGATCTTTATTAGGATACAGATCGATGTCAAATATTTGATGGGGTAGATCTGGGACGGTTGTAACAATTTTGCTTTGATCGCTTGTACTACTTTTGTAATTAGTAGGAGAAGTTAACCGGTTGTGGGCACAGTTAGCTATTTAGGCCATAACTTTTGACCAACTCAATATTTTTTGCAAAATGACCATATTATCGGGTAGCTAGAGACCTCAGCTAACTACTGGCAAAGAAATTAATTTTAATTCAATTTAAAAAAAAAACATTTTTAACTTTTCATAAAATAGTCGTTTTTTATCATGTAATTTTTTTTAACCGGTTGTGGGCACATCAGGAAAATCCCCTCAAAATGGGAAAATATGGAGTAAAACGCCACTATATAGAGAAAAAACACAATTTATTCATATTCAAAGCCTTCAGTTATGAAAATAGATGAAAATAAACTTTAAAATAGGCTTTCGCAGTAGACTTCACGGGATCATCGTCAAATGGCTCCAATGTACGCATCAAATTGATTTTTGAAATCGACATAGCTAAAAATGCACTAAAAAACCCGCAAATATTTCGTAAATATATTATTTACAATTTTCAAGTCATATGAATCGGTCTGTCAAAGATGCTCGACAATCGAAAATCTGATTTTCAATAGTCGAGTTGTGAAAAGAAGTCTGTTTGAAATGCAAAACCAAAAATGTTTAATTTTTTTTAATTATTGTGAAAAAGTTTTGATATCTTAAATTTTTGTCGTACATGATAATCGAGCGGGGTCTTTGCCCGCCCCCCTCAAAATCAGGCCCCGGCTACACCCCTAGACTCCGCAGGGGGTTATGTTAACATGAACAACAATATTCGACAAATTGTCAGCGAAATACAAGGTTTAAATGGCAAAAACTTAAGTGCCCACAACTAGTAAAATGTAGGTGCCCACAACTGAAAAATTCATAGCTGTCGACAAATGACTGGCAAATTTATTTCGCGAAGATTTTGATTGAATCGAAATTAAAATTATAAAATATATTTAATTTCTTGCATATATTTACATTGGACTGACCTTTTGCAATAAGTTACTGTTATTTATCGCACTTTAAACACAATAAACGATTACATCGCGGTACATTTTTAGAGATGAAAACATGGAATAACGCGTAGCTACTACGCATATGCGTCTGTTCGCTTTATATTAGCAATAAAACATAGTGCTGACATTGCGAACAAATGACGATCGTGAAAACACCTGTATCTGCTCACGATCAAAAGTTATTCGGGGGTGCCCACAACCGGACAATGCCCACAACCGGCTAACTTACCCTAATAATAGAATAATGGAATAGTCAACTGTCTTTAATTTATCATTAGAACTAAACGGTCAAATGTGATAATATTTGATTGATATGCATTTTCCAAAACCTGTGCTATTGTTACAACCGTCCGCATATCAGGGGCGGTTGTAACACCTATTGGGGTTGTAACAAATGAAAATTAAACGCTATAAACTAATTTTAATCAGTTTTATTTCGTATTTATTGTTAACGAAGGTTTTTATTTGTATTCTAAATTAGGTATTTAAAAAATTACCTCTTCATGACTTAACAATAACAATAAAACCAAAAGAATGAAATAACTTAATCTTTTTTGTCACTAATTTAGTCAAATTCATCACTCTTGTGATATATGTAATCACGACCACCTTCTGTACAATTTAAATTGGCCCAGAATCTACATTTACCTTGATACATAGTTAACCTGGTTATTCTCGGGTGCTATTCTGAATGAAGTCCTCATTTTCACATCATCGTCATTTCCAAAACATAAAATATCATATTCGCCTCTTAACGACCTTTTAACACGTTTTTTAGACATATGTAACGAAAAATCAAAACAAAATCATTGTTACAACCCACCCCACAAAAAACATTACAACCGTATCCACCCTCCCATTTAGCATTTAAAAATTTTATACGAAATTTTCATTTAACCCACACACAATTAAATAATATCAAATGCAACTCTTAATATTCAACAGATATGCAAATAAAACCCTTATAGCGCAAAGTATTATATTTATTATTATTAAACTTTTAGCAAAATAAATCGATCAAAATTACTTACTTTTGGTGTGTCCCATAGAGAGTGATACAAGACTATTAAAGAAATTTAGACTAGGACGACGCGTTTTCCAGCTCTAGTCTGATTGCAGTGTCCCTTATAATTTCGCGGATATTCTAATTGTTTCAAACGTAGCCCGTTACAACTAGTGTTTAATGTCGAGAATTCTTTCTCGAGCAATTTCATGTTTTTATTTTTCTCATTTCTCGAGAAACTATTTGATATTTCTCGAGAAATTTAAAAATTAAAATTAAATTATATTTTACTTCAAATATCGCTTATTGCAATGTTGAATAGGGTTATTTTAATGTGATGTCAATCCGCGATGGGATGAACAGTTTCGAGGTGTCGCGTTATAGTACGGTATCGAGCGGTGGAGCGGCACAGCCGGCACATATTTTCAATTTTTGTATTATGTATTTAGTTTATCGTACTTGTAAATAAATTTTAGTTTGTAAGTTCTAATTTCAATGTTTGTTAGTTAATAGTTATCATTTTTCAATTTTCGTTTTTTTCGATTATGTAAGGCATTTTTTAACTATTTTTGAATAAAATATGTACTTTCAATGCGTTTGTTGTTATTATTTTTTTGTCTTAAATGTTTTGCAAGTTCATTTACATACATTTTGTACCTATGATTCAACATTTTTGCACAAATATGTAATATTTTCAATTCTCGAGTATTCTCGAGAAAGGAAAAAATTCTTTATTTCTGGAGAAATAAAAATTATCGGGAAATATTAAACACTAGTTACAACCGTCCCCGGTCTACCCTACTTATAAAAAGGCAAAGGTTTTTGGAATGTTATTTGATTAAAATAAATTTTAAGTCATACCAACTAAAAATATTTTTTTTACTAATAAATAGATTATTAAAATTAAGTAATATTATAAAATATATCTTATATGTACTTACTTATAGGGGATACCGGAAGCAAAATGTATCAATATATGGGTGATTCCGTTGTAACTGTGATTTTTTGTGTCCTATACTGTTTGATCTCACTGGTCATACATTATAAATCTATTAATGAAGTTTTTGTATCAATACGATGATCATTAACATATTTCATCACTTTTCTTGTATAATATAAGTTGCAGTCCAAAGAAAACTTGCAATATGTCACTTAAATGTCAGTACCGTGTCATGACACTGATAAATCTTAAAGTATATAATCAAACTTAAAAGAAATTAACAATTTTTTTTTAATACATCAATTTAAGATTGAATTCTGGCTTAATAACTTTTATCCTCAGATATAAGAAAATTTTTTAATTTGACTGTGTACCTATGACTCGTGCGGCATTTACCTCGAAATTAATAAAACAACTAATAAGCCATATTGAAAGTACCTTAACTGAGTTATGTTTACAAACATAACACAAGTGAAATTCTCAAGAGAGTTTGTGTCATTTTAAAAGTCAATTTTTCAAAGATGATGTTATAAATTTACTTGTCAGTACCGTGGTATTGATAAACTTAATTAACGATTAATTTGTTTCCTCATAAATAATGAATTTCTGTACTTTTCACTAACCTAAATTATAGGGTAATAGGATATTATCAAATTCATAATCAAAAAATTACAGTTGCTATTTTAATTTCAAATGTGAGTACCGTGGCGGTCAGTACTGTGTCAAAAAATAATAAAAATATGTTTAATTGTTAATAAATAATATTGACTTCACTGAAAATTATTCATAAAAATATGAAACAGAAGTTCGGTCAGTAGGTACACTTTGGGCCTAGTAGAGTACAATTTTTCCAAATTACCAGACAATTTTAATTTCGCCCAATGTATTTTAAATAGAAACTGCGTTCTCGTCCTATTGCCGTATTTTTAGAGATAAAAAATTGAAAATTTTTGTTTCCATAGAGACCATATAACTTTAAAACGCAACGATTTTCGATTTTTGATTAACCAACCTGTTTTACGCAAAAAAATTAATAAAGCATAAAACAGACTAAACTTCTAAGCGTTGCTGTGCTTTCAAAAATAAAGATAATTTATTTATTTTTTTACCAATCGAACGAGAAAGCTTGTTGAATTATCGTAACAATTTTATTTTTTTCATAAATATATTTATTAAATAGTTATAAGCAATTAAAGTACGCAAATTGTGGTAAAAATCGGTCGTTTGTCAATCAAACGAGAAAAACCACCAATTTTGACCAAAATCGGCGTACTTCAATTACTTATAACTATTTAATAAATATATTTATGAAAAAAATAGAATCGTTACGATAATTTAACAAGCTTCCTCGTTCGATTGGTAAAAAATTAAATTCATTATTTTTATTTTTGAAAGCACAGCAACGGTTAGAAGTTTAGTCTGTTTTATGCTTTTATTATTTTTAGATTGACAACTTAGCCTTTCTACGCATTCTCATAAAAGGCTGAAGTGTGTTGGGCTTTTTTCTGTTTTAGCGAATACATGGACCTTACAATAAAAAATATCGCCAACTTTAAATTACATTGGGGTTAAGCATAACGCCTGTTAGGGTTCTAGTGATAAGATAACTGCGCGGGACGTTTGATTTTGTACAAAAGTAAAACAACATAATCCTATTTTCCGTAAATCGTAGACTGTAAAATAAATATGAATCTGCCAGAAATCGGGAACTGCGTAACTTAAATTCGCGTTCGACGGGATAGATATTGCTAAACTCACGTGCTGTAGCACAATAAGTAAGATTGTTCGACATAAGTGCACGTGTACTGAGTTTATCCTCCATCGGAATAAATCCAGTATTTATGTGTTATTTGATTGATCAATGAAAAAATGCTTGCGTGATATGTATTAAAATTAAATTAATTTGTATTAATTTTTTTAATGTCTATGAGGATATTTGCGATTTGAGACATCTATTTAATATTAAGACACCCTCTATATATTACTAGACAATATACTATGCGTTTTATTATTATTGTTGGCGTTTAATATATTCCGTTAAACTAGAAGGGTGAGTCGATACAGTGGCCTAGCCCTGGCAGTGAATAATGTGAACATATCGTGCCTCGCCGTTAGTCAGATCAATCTTCGTCGAGTTGTCGGGCGCGCCTCGCCACATGCCAATCCTCCACTTGATTTACACGGTATTGTATAGTTATAGCTAGACTAACCCTACCAAGAGATTTCCATAATTTGTTATTTAGATTTAAAATTTGAAAAGATAATTAACCGAACAGAAATAAATAAGTAGAGTCTGGCACCACCCAAGCATTTATTTGTATTTGTGGCTTTGTTAGTTGAAAGGCTACAAATGTAAAGCGCTTATCTCCGGGAGAGCCACTTCCGAGCTCCCGTCGGGACACGCCAGGTCGCCGAGTGAGTAATCGTTCCTGCCACCAGGGTAAGAGAGTGCTGTCTGCTCTTCCGCCGCTGTGTCCGCTGCCCCGTAACCCCGTCAATTCATCTTCCCAGCCTTATCAGCTCACCCTCTTGTCACCCTGGCGCTCTACACCATCCGCCTCATCGCTCACATGTTAAAGATCGCCCCATTGACTTTTGTGTAACAAGACAGTCGTTTTTCTATTTCTTTCGCGTATCCCTTTTGCTAACTGTAGAAAAACATTTATATAAACTCTATTTCTATTGCTTACTTATATGTATAATTTTTCACTTCACTGTAGTCTTTACGTATCTACCTGAAACATATGTATTACACAGAAAAAAATCATTTAGTGATGAACTATGTATTGCAATTTTAATTACTTGCCTACATTAGAATTGTTTATTGAAACTCTTATGTTTTAGTTTTATCTTTATTAATTGCTAGTTATATACGTGCACAGTAAACTACTGATTGTGAATAACGTAAATTCCTAAAGTGCAAATATCTATAACACGACGAACATATTGCTACAACTTCTTTTATGTAACTGCGATAACTCGCCCAACTCGCTACATAATAAAGTTTAAAAATTGAATTCCGTAAGCTCAAGATGTAGGTGTAGGCATTTAACAATATCATTATGCCTACGCAAGCCTTTTCACGCAATAAATAGCTTATAGTGTATGCTATCAGTCAGTGACAGATGTAGCACTTGGGAGGGCGCAGACGTAATTTAATTTTGGGCCTCTTTACTAGATATTATCGGTACGACTATGAAATTTTTAATAATCTCTATAAAAAGCGCGATTCTTGTGCACATGTGCGAAATTACGTAAGGTTATGCATTTTGTTAATAATATTTTAACATATTTTAATAAAAAAAATTCCTTAAGATCTAATTTTTAAAATTATATTAGTTATGTAGGGGCAGTTAGGGTACAACGAAACGAAAAAGTTATTTCGATTTTTAGAAAAATCTGCGTTTTATATTTTTATAATTTTTTCTTAAAACAATTAAGAACAGATTCAAAACTATTCATCGAACACAAAAAGAGAATGAAAATTAATCTTAAACCTAAAATATTTATATGTTTGTAAAATACTTTTTTTGTTCCAATGTGCCCCAGGTCTGGGGTACAATGAAACATGGTCAATAAATCGCGTAAGATCATAAAGTATATTAAAATAAATAATTAACCAATAAATACTTCCTTAACACTCTTGCTTGCCAAGCATGGACTAGGCAACACCAGTTATATATGTATAATTGACACTATTGCCATGTCAGGTTTTAGAAGAATGTTGCATATTAGCTTCCGTATGCAGAGCCCTGTGCTTTTTTGTCATACGCTTTCTAACCAATATGCGTTTAAAATATGCAACAAAAAACCAATAAAGTAAATGGTGTTCTATGGAGCAGTGTTTCATTGTGCCCCGTTTCAAGGTGCCCCATAGGATTTCGAAAGTATCAAACACGAACTTATAAAACTTAGTGACAATTTCCATTTTATATTCAACTGTATTAAATAGTCAATATAATTAAAATTTGTGTAAATAAATATCACATACCTATTAGTATTATTTTTTCAGTAAAAACAACAGTTCTTGGTTAAGAAATTTAAACTTTTTACTTATGAAAACTATTATTTATCTTCTCAGAACTTCCTTGTTGCAGATCAGCCTAATTTCACTGTGTTCCCGTGTGGAATGTTAGGCACTGAAATCGGTCAAAACGAAAGTCTGCGAATTCGTTTGAAATTTCAATATTAATCGCTGTCGTTTCATTGTACCCCGCGTTTCATTGTACCACAACTATCCCTACACGGGAAAAAAATATCCTTAATATAACTATCTAACGTATACCCAATTGACGTATTGTTCTGACAAGGATTCGAATATCTAATTTAACGATATTTATAAGTCAATTTGACAATTCATAGTATGATCAAAACAGCTCTACATAGTATACTTATAATAAAGATTCATTTATTTGATTCAAGCGTTCAAACGAAAAGCTCTCGTGAACGTGTGCAGTATCCGTCGTGTAGGTAACTGGATAGTTAATTTGAGGATTTGAATAGCTATAATAGGGATACGTATGGTTATTTTAACAATATTTTGTTCTCTGTGCATATCCGTTAAATCACTATGACAAGAAACTTTTGAATGTCTAAAAGAGTAATACGGATCGTTACTATAACGATCCGCAATAAGGAAACTCTGGATAGCTAAATTAGCTATACGGCGTATCCCTGTGAAAGATAACTATCCAACGGATAGCTATAATAGGGATACGTATGGTTATTATAACGATATTTTTTTCTCCGTGTACTTATAATTTGAAAACAACTGACAATAGATTCTGCCTATAGATGTCATTTATATTAGGGTTTTACTGTTCTGATATCAGAATCAAAATAATAGCGGTAATTCTTGGAAGCGATTTTATCTCCGCAATTATTCTTTTGTCTATGCCTGTATACGTATACGTATCTACCACAAAACAGTAAATAAGAGTTTCTCATTTCAAAATTGTACCCCTATTTAAAAATATGGATAATTTTATCACAAATTTTATTCATTTTATAACAAACTGAATTTAAATTGAATTTTTGCAAATGACATCTTGAGATTGAAATCTTACAATGTAGCAATAATATTAAAAAATAACGTAGCTCTAATAAAACCTAAAATATATTATACCTACATATAAAGTCGGTAGCCTCAGGACACGGATACGATTTTCAAATTATCTTGCTGTCTTTTACAATTTGACATTAACTTTAAATCGTCTTAAAAAACGTTTCCGTAACATATTTTTCAATAAAAAAAAATTAGATAACAGAAATAAAAGTATAAGTAACTATAAATTATTTCTGTACACGCATATACTGACAGATATTCATGACTGCTCACTACTTATTTTAAATGTGTAATTCTAATGCTATAGTAGTAGTGTCTGCATAAATAAATATTAATTTATAAAATGTATCTACACATTTTGTCTTGTCTTTTTAAAAAATTTTGTTATTTATATTAACTATTTTTTTATTATGGAAAATGGGAAAATAGTAAAAACTTATCATCTATGTACCAGGTGTGCAACCTTAAAACGGCCGTTTTCTAATAGATGGCAGTACGCGCGCATTAGGCATCAGCCAACCTTGCCTGCCATTTTTTCTCATTGCTTTGATCTTTGCCATTAGTAAACAAAAGACAAAGTCAGCAATTTCGAACAATAACGTGTCCTTTGATCACGATAAACATGTCGAATTTTGTGCCAGATAAAGAGCATTTGCGGGGAGCACTGCTATTCCTCTTCAATTGGAATAAATCTGCCGCCGAAGCGCATAGAATTCTTGTGGAGGTCTATGGCGACAGTGCTCTTAGTGAAACTCGGTGCAGAGCGTGGTTTCGGCAATTCAGAGACGGAATTTTTTAACGTCACCGACAAGAAGCGCGAAAATCGACCAAAAGTTTTTGAGGACATCGAATTGCAAGGTTTATTGGACGAAGACGATACCCAATCGCAGAAACAACTTGCCGCAAAGTTGAATGTTAGCCACCAAGCAATTCCGAAACGCCTTTTTGCTATGGGAAAGATCCAAAAGATCGGGAAGTGGGTGCCACATCAATTGAACGATCGAGAGATGGAACGACGCCAGACCGCGAGCGAAATCTTGCTCGATCGGCCCAACAGAAAATCATTTTTGCATCGAATCGTCATTGGCGATGAAAAATGGATCTTTTTTGAAAACCCTAAGCGCAAAAAATCGTGGGTGGACCCCGGAGAACCCCCGACATCGTCTGCTAGGCCAAATCGATTCGGGAAAAAGACAATGCTGTGTGTTTGGTGAGACCAGAAGGGGCTGGTTTACTACGAACTATTGAAACCTGGTGAAACGATCAATACTCAACGCTACCAACAACAAATCATCAAATTGGATCGTGAATTGTGCAAAAAAAGACCCGAACACGCGGATCGACATGAGGGTATCATTTTTCAGCACGACAACGCACCATCACACACAGCAAGATTGGTCCGGGATACATTGGATGCACTTGGCTGGGAGTTGCTATCCCACCCGCCCTACTCTCCTGATCTGGCCCCTTCAGATTACCATTTGTTTGCGTCGATGGGACACACGCTTGCTGAGAAGCACTTCAATTCTTATGAAGATGTTAAAAAATGGCTCGATGGGTGGTTCTTATCCAAAGGGGATGAATTCTTTTGGGGTGGAATCCACAATCTTCCTCAAAGATAGGAAAAATGTATAGCCAGCGAGGGCAATTACTTCGAATAAAATATTTTTCACTTTTCTGCGTTAATTATTGTGTTTTGCTAAATAAAAAAACAGCCGTTTTAAGGTTGCACACCTGGTATGTATCGTGTGATCAAAAAGGGTTTCGATGGCACTACCCATGAAATTTATTTACTTTTACTCCCCATAGTTTTCATGTGTACTTCAGAGTGGCGCTAATGTTCTTTGTGAATTATATTAAATTATAATTATATTAAAAATAAATAATTTTATAGAGATCTTGTTAGTTCTATAGAAATCCTGATTTAATGAATTTTTAGTCATACTATGTGTATGTAAAAAAATTATAATTATCACTTTTTTATTGTTTAATTTGCTATATTCCATTTTTTGTCAAATTTTAACAACATATATTATTCCACTAAATTTTTTATCTAACAATATAGTTCGTTCTAATTTATGAAATGCTAAAGAGATTTTGGCTTGATAACTCTTAACAAACCTTTTATTATACAGATATGGACCAGGTTCTAGACGTAAAACTAGGGTTATTAAATCAAGTAAGTTGTTTTTCGACTATGTGTGTTTAAAATATATATTTTTTTAATTCGATATATGTAATAGAAGCAAGTCAAATAGGTTTTAGAATATTTATTGGAATTTGGTAGATAATATCTTTTATCTACACCTATTAAACCACGTACAACTTAAATTGATTAATAACCTACTACAAGCTGACAATGAATCTTCATTTTATGAAAACGATTATTTAGAACAGGATATTCCGTGTATCCTGTCCAAATGATAAAGTAGTTGTATATTCTCACATTGTCCAGCCGACGACCATCCTCAGGCTTTATTTCTAATGGGAGACCGACACGCTAGGGCGTAATTACTATTGAATTACTCTTTCGTATTTTGACAGCATTATTAATATCAGTGGAATTCTACACTTGGAATATTTATGTGGCATTAACAACTACCTATCGAATTATTTTAAAATATCATAAAATTAATGAATCTAGTCTTTAAATTAGCTTCATACTCAATTAAAGAAGAAAAAAATGACTAATAAAATATTTAAAATAATTTAGGACATTATAATATACAAATGTTACTTTGCTTTATATTAACACTTAATTACTCGCGCTGGTGTTTTTTAGACACCAGCGCCACAGTTTTTGTAATTACTAAATGTATAAATTTTTGCAAGCCTGTACACCCACATGTAACCTTTGTTTAGTCTTTCTAGAGTGTGATAAGTACCTGAAAGTATTAATTTGGAGATTATAAAAGTGTGTTATTTGTCGAAGTTTGAACTGTTGTGGCTTTGGTGCCTGAAAAACACCGCGCGAGTAATAATGTTATTATTTTCGAAACGACATTTATTTTATAATATGATGTATTAGATGCAATTTAAACGGATGGAGGGGGGTGGGGCGAAGGGTACATTATTGATCAGTTTTATAAAACTATTAATTATCTTGAAGAACCAAAAGATGACCATTATGTATTTTTTTTTACTTGCTCAATCTAACTGGAACTAATGCACAAATATATAATGGAACGCATTTTTGTGATCAGCCTTCGAAACTGAACGATTTTTAAAACTTTAACGGTGATGTGTATGGAAACACATCCTATCAAAACAGCCACATTAGAAATATTTCTAACTAGAATTAAGCTTTTGTTGTCAAAATATAAAGAAAAAAATTAAACTTTAAAAGAACCAGTAAAAAACAACGGGCTGTTGCCCATTGTTAATCCTACATCAATGTATTGTAAATTGAAGAAATAGAAGATGATTAATGAAGATTTTCGTTAATTTTCTTTTTGCACTTAATTTTAAGTTGTTTATTAATATTTTTGTTTTTGTTGGGAAATAAATAGTGCATAATGCGAATGACATTAAATAATCGGCAAAATACCTTCAAAATCCTTAAAACCAAATCATTTTTTATGTGGTATCTAAAAAACAGCGCGCGAGTAACTGCGTTACGATAAACTGCGCGATTAACTAAGGGATAAAAATAATATGTATTCTTTTATGATTTAAAAATAAAGTTAAATTTTTACTAAATGCACTGACATTTATAACAAACTTATCACTTAATTAGGAAGTGTATTTCATTACATAAGATCTGAAAACTATAAAAGTAGCAATTTAGGCGGTTACTATCTATATAAACGAGCGCTACGTTTTAGGTCATCCAAACTTAGGCCATGTGTTTTTATTATGAATGACCTGTCAAAATGGTGGGCAAAGATGTCAGAACCCGGCACAGTGTGATTAATAACTTGCCGGCGGCGCGACTTGCCCAGCTAGCCTACATATTAGCCAGCAACTCGGTAATAACCACTCATGTTGGATATCCATCAATCATGTGCAAATTATACAGTCGAGCCTCGCACACAAAAATTATGACTGTCATTCGTGTAATTCCACAGCACGTCATGACCGCTGGTTTATAATCAAAGTTTTTATGAAAACCGTACTAATAATATGCAATTTACCTAATTATATATCAAACAAGCAACAGCTTTAATTTTCAAGCAATAAAAAGTGTCGTTAATGGCAATAATCTTATTCAACAGTCGTTATACGTAAAATACTAGCATAAAATTTAATTCTGGTATAAATACAAGGTAAGTATTATGAAATTTCAGGTTTACCATACCTAATTAAAGTTGCAAACGTTCAAACTGTTTATTGAACGTACATTAAAAATGACTTTGAAGCAATTATAAAATCTCACTACTTGAACATAGTTATTAATTTCATGTTATAAACAAGTAGTGATTTATAAAGAAAAGCAAATATTTGCTAAAT
The DNA here is from genome assembly GCA_036325965.1 of Sinopyrophorus schimmeli. Classification (NCBI taxonomy): domain Eukaryota; kingdom Metazoa; phylum Arthropoda; class Insecta; order Coleoptera; family Elateridae; genus Sinopyrophorus; species Sinopyrophorus schimmeli. The sequence goes on from JARFIZ010000001.1 coordinate 6,932,290, forward strand.
TGGAAAACAAATAAGACTATTAACTAAATGTTTGCAATCATATTTAAACTGGTTTAAAATTCGATAATTATCAAACTCCCAGATTATTTTCATATTTATTTGTAAAAGAAGCACTTTAAAAAAAATCATATTTTTTAAAGAAGTGAAAATAACAGAACGGCACTAATAGGAAATAATTAACGAAGATATAGACTATATTTCCTGAAAATTTCAGATTGTTATTTTTTTCTCCACATTGGTTTTTTTGGGGTCAAAGTTGAGCTTTTTTCAAAATTATCCATATTCATCATTTTTTTTTCCTAGAAGATTTTATTCTAGGACAATTATAATTATGTCACGATATCACAAAAGTTAGTACCTACTTTGTTGTAAAAAAAAATCAACCCTTAATATACAACAGGGTTGACAGTGTCCAATCAAATATCATAAAAATGAGAAAAAATTGTGGAAATGTCGGATGGTCACTATCTTGTTCCTAATTGTTTTAGTTCAATTTTTTAGAATAGTTTCTATTGGTTAATTTTTATAAATTTATTTATTTGAAAAAGTTATACCAAAATCAAAATCGAGGCGAAAACACCTTTTTTAAATTTTTTTTTGAAATTTACTAAATAAAGAAATATTTAGGAATATTTGTAAATTAGGTACTAATTATTCTAATATTTAATATATATTTATTTCTGAATAACTAAAATAAGCTAAATATTCAATATTTATTTTCGAATTATTAAAAATTGCACAAATATTTAAAAAAAATTATTATTTTTTATTTGACTATTAAAAATCAATATATTTCTTAAAATTAATCGTTATTTAATAAATGTAAAAAATTTATATAATTTATTATACATTTTTATCTAATTAGGATTTAAATATATTATTAAAATAATAATTAATATTAAATACTGAAATTGCTAGCGAAAATATTGTTACTGCCGATTACAATTACAATTATATTTTTGTTTGATTTTAATTTTTTTTGTGTTACGTTTAGTATGTAATCTGTAAGTATGCAAACAATAAGCACACATGAAATGAATTACACAATACATAATTTTTAAAATATTTACTTAAAATAAATATACAATAATATGGTAAGACTAAATGAATTAGAAGTATTTGTTCAAAATAGTTAATTTTGTTTTAATAGCACAATTAAAAACCAAATTGCAATCGAGATTTTAAATGGTATAAATTTAAATAAACGTTTTTCCCCACATTAATGAAATTTATAATCATGTATATTATATATACTCTGGTTTGTATATTACGACACTAAATACTACTAGGATTTAGACAACTTTCTGTTAATGGGATCTTGGAACTTATAAACGTTACTGTGGGTTGAAATTGGAGTTTCACACCATTACAAGCACTTGCTCCACATTCCGTGCACGGCGACTTCATCAAAACCCTAAGCCCGCCTTGATAACAACCAGCTAATCCCGGTCTTTGGGAATGCAATCCTGGCTTACAAATTTATGGAAGCTCTGTCCAAGTGCCGACCTCAATAACACCTTGAAATCTGTTCTATCACCATGTACTAAGAACGTTTTACGGTAAATTAGAACTATTAAATTAAAATACTCACCTTGCACACTATGCTATTTGAAATATTATTTTATGTAATCTAACGTTTTAAACATAAATGAATTATCTATTTGTACTCGATTTAGTTTAAAATTAGTATATAGTACCTTACTATTTGTATACTTACTTACATAATAAAATCATTCCGTCCTTATTTAAAAATGTTTAAAGCATTATTTTTAAAAATAATTATATCCTCTATGACAAATTAAACATAGTGGAATCCGTCCATATAAGGTGTTAGCAGGTAGATGCAAATTTTAACGTTACCAAAGATACAAAATTTGCAATGTGAAAATTAACCGATATTTCTACGTAATTTTTACCAAAATTTTTAATATAATTTTATATATTATTTGCGGGAAAAAGACAGAGTTTTGTGAAAATATATCATATATAGTTTATTTCTACAATGGATAACATTGTATGTTATAAATGTAAAATAAATCTATAAAAATTACGTATTACTTGAAATATACAATTATATATCTAAAGATCCTGTGTATACAGAACGTCAAAGTGATTACTTTACAAATATTATTTTAAATACTAATTGGATTAATTTCGGTGATTTTCTTACTAGATTATATGTAGTGTAGCTAAAGCATTACAAACCTTAATAGTTTTTGTTTCTGCTATATATATGTATACATATAGTATATGCGTGTTTGCAAAACATTTGTAGATAAAATAAAACCATGAATTAAATATTTTTTAGTTATATAAATATAGCAAGTTGAATATACACAAAAACGAAAGTTGGGTAAACAAAAAAGATGTGCTAAGCTTTTTTGGAAAAATTCTTTGAAATGTACTTTTCAATTAAACTATTTCTAACAAATCTACCAGTTTGATAAGGTTTTAAAGAAAGCTTTTCATAGGCAAACTCATTGGATGGCCCGTTTTCAAAATATTTGTAATCTGAAAATTTAACATTATTCCCAGTTTTTTCAGTTGTTTGGAATTATCTATTTTACAATATAAAATTTTTAATATGACAACTAAAAATTATGCGGTTGTGGAGTTTTTTAACGACCAGTGTTTCCTTAATTTGTGAAAATTGGTTATTTTCTGGAGAAAAAAAGTACTATTGATCCGTGGTTGCCGAAGTGAAAATTAGTAGCTACCTAAAAAAACAAGTTAACCCAGAAAATTCGTGGCTATCCTGTAATGTCAGGGTGTTGGAATTTACTGGTAACTGGTATTCCATCTATTAAACTTATATTTTGCTCAATTTTATTGAAATCCCAGAAGTATACCAAATTTTCTACTAAATAGTATAAAAAACATAACATTTAAGTGTATATTATTACCCTTTTTAGAAGACTTTTTTAAGTGCATTCCATTAAGGCTGTAGACTACCAAATTTCGTCCAATGTATTTTAAATGGGAACTGCGTTCCCGTCCTATTGCCGTATTTTTGGAGATAAAAAATTGAAAATTTTTGTATAGATAGAGACCATATATCTTTAAAACGTAACGATTTTCAATTTTTTATTTATCAACGTGTTTTACGCAAAAAAATTAATAAAACATAAAACAGACTAAACTTCTAACCATTGTTGTGCTTTCAAAAATAAAGAGAATTAATTTCTTTTTTTACCAATCGAACGAGAAAGCGTGTTAAATTATCGTATTTATTTTATTGTTTTTATGAATATCTTTATTAAACAGTTATAAGCAATTAAAATACGCCGATTTTGGTCAAAATTGGTAGTTTTTCTCATTTGATTGACAAGGTTAAACTGCTTAAAGATGTACAAACACTAATTCCATGAAAGGTTCGAAAGAATAAAAGATTCTCAAAACAGGTAGAAAATAGGAATATGTTGCTGGTCAACTTCACTTTATTTAAAATAATGAAATATATTTACAGGAAAAGGTTCTTAAAAGTAATAATAACATAAGAATTCTTTTATATTTTTTCCTTTGCTGCATACTTACCCCACAATTTTAAGTTGACCAGTATACTATTGTTAATTTTAACCTTTTTCTAGTATTTTATGTTTTGAAGATTTTAAAGGGATTTGCGATAAGAAATCCTTAAGCAGCTTAACATTGTCAATCAAACAAGAAAAACCACCAATTTTGACTAAAATCGGCGTACTTTAATTGCTTATAACTATTTAATAAAGATATTTATAAAAACAATAAAATAAATACGATAATTTAACAAGCTTTCTCGTTCGATTGGTAAAAAAAGGAATTAATTCTCTTTATTTTTGAATGCACAACAATGGTTAGAAGTTTAGTCTGTTTTATGTTTTATTAATTTTTTTTCATAAAACACGTTGATAAATAAAAAATCGAAAATCGTTACGTTTTAAAGATATATGGTCTCTATCTATACAAAAATTTTCAATTTTTTATCTCTAAAAATACGGCAATAGGAGGGGAACGCAGTTCCCATTTAAAATACATTGGACGAAATTTGGTAGACTACAGCCTTAAGGAATAAAATCCATATGTAAAGCTTATGACGTACTAGATATGTTTTGTTTAGTATAATTATATGAAATTTTGTATATAATTTTTTTGTTAATAAATAGTTTATTAAAACGAAAATTATTCAATTTATTTAACGATAAAAATTCATTCCTTAATATGGTTTAATTACGAAAATTTTCTGAAATAATACTGGCAGCATATTCATAAATATTTCGTAGAAATTCAGGAAATTTTTTTATTTGTGTTTCCTAGGTTATTACCAGTTTTTTCCGTTGTTTAGAACTATCTAGTTCCATCTAAAATTTTTAAAATAACAGCTAAAAATTATGCGGTTGTAGAGTTTTTAAGCGATCACAGTGTCTCTTTAATTTGCGTAAGTTGGTTATTTTGTACAGGAAAAAAGTGTTATTGGCCCGTAGTTGATGGACCTAAAATTAGTAGCTACATAAGAAAAACGAGTCATCCCAGAAGATTTGTGGCTATCGTGTGATGTTAGGGTGTTAACATTTACTGGTAACTGATATACTAACTTTTAATGTAATATTTTACTCAAATTTATTAAAACTATACACAGATGATTACATAAAAGGGCGACAACTTGTCACAAAGGCCGAGCTACAATCTGAATTTTCTTCTTCTGAAGAGTATACGAAAAAAAAAACGGTATTGCATTAAAAATATTAGTTACAAAAAAAAGAAACAGCTAAAAGTGCCGAGTGATTCTCATTTAACCGAGCGCGAACCCGACCCTTGTGCCAACTTGAACTCCATACCTTGTGGTTCAATTAATGACTGTATTAATGAAATTGGTGAGTAATATATCGTCCTACTGCTTTTAAATATGGTATCGGTTAATTTTGTCAATTGCTTTGATTAACTTTTATATCGATTTTTATTTTAGTACCTGCTGCTATTACTGAAACTGGACCTGAAAATAATACAATTCATTTGACTTGTCCTAATTGTTTGAATTTAGAGACAAAGTTAGATAAACTGAGCGCTTCTTTTGAAGGCATTTCTTTTGTTTTACCTAGACAATTAATAAAACGTGCTTTACTATTTCACTGTACCTACAGGCTTTAAAAATGTAATCTTGAGAGAACTTGGATCTATAAAGCAGGAACTTCAATCAGTACGGTACACTCAGGTGCTACAAAGTTCACCAGAGGAAATTGATTCAAGTCAATTGGGGATCCCAAAGCTTCCACTGGAATGGACAAAATCTGTTCACGATTTCAATTTATGGTTAGACAACCCAACGAATTTTAACTACATGGTAAGAAATAGTTCATAATATCTGAAAGACTGGCGCAAGTAGTTTAGTTTCTGGATCGCTGCAAAACGCCTTTGTATCATTCCGCCACCGACTAAATTTCAAATTTCTCTTTACTACGTACTATATTTTAATAGTATGTAATTAATAAATAGGTTGTACTGCTTGGTTGAATAGGAGGAAAAGGTGTTTGCGATACTACAAAAAAAATTTTGAATAACACTTTTGATACAAAAACATCAGCCCTATACACCTTTTATGGACGTAATCAAAAATTAAAATTCGCCAACATATTGCTTCACAAACTTGTTCTCAGTAAACATTACTCCACATTTTTTGAATTTACCTGAATTAAATTTCGACTTTAATAGTATAATCTGTTTTTAGAATCTTTTTTAAAACATGAAGCAGGTAAGAACAATACCGAAGAGTCCATAAACAAAATTATAAAAGATTTTTTTTGGTTTGGCAATTCCAGAAGCAGAGCAGCTTCAACTTTTTCTTTAGCCCGTTTAAATTGATATGTATATTTCGAGTTCATACCTGTTGCAAAGATTCTAAAGATGTTCAAATATAGAATGAACCACAGACGAGTTTGCGAATACGTCCAAAGACAATTAGCAATAATTAATTCTGAAGTACTATAAAAGGAAACACTTTCAACTGAATCGAACAGTACAAGTTTAGTGCAATTATGCATTATATTAATAAGTAAATTTGCGCATAACGCAGAAGTTATAAGTAATGCCGATAAATCACATGATGATTCTAAAGTAAAATCTGTGACATGTAATTATGTTACTGAATTAAAAGAGTGAAGAACAAAAAATAACATAACTCTTAATGCAATGAACAGGTTACTAATTATTTAAAAAAAAATCTAATTGATTTAGGTTTATCAATGGATGTCAGAACGCTGATGGAAACACCAAGATCAACTGAGTTTGTACCTACGTCAATTAGTCCAAAATCTTGACCAGGGTCTTACAACTTTTAGATATTCTTGCTTTTTCTCCCAGGAACTGAGCAACTGAGCGTCAAGATAAAATAACGAGTCCACCACTGTATTTTTTATAATTCTAAATTTCAAATTTTTAGAAAGTAACAGTAGAGTAAATTAATATAAATCATTTGACGCCGACTGTGCACATTTGTGCTCAAAATACCATATGACCGATATCAAAAAAATGTACGCGCCGCTTAGCGTCGAGCTTAATTTTTACATTTAATTGTATGAATTGCTTATAAACGGTGTATATAAACAACAATTACTGAATTTTTTTTTTAAATAAATTGGAAAAAAGGCACTAACCAAAATAATATACATTAAAATTGCTATTAATTATACAAACCTGTAATCTGTCAACCGGAAGATCGACAATATTTATTAAAAATAAAACTAGAGATCCAGTAGTATAGAATAGTTCTTACTCACGTTGTATTTTACTATATAGTACCTATCTATATCTAAAAAATATGAATCATAGGTATTAAACTGTTACATAAAACCCAGTGGGTGATATATCGCTAAGTTTCCTTGTTATATTACATTCAAGTAACTTATAGCTTGACAATAGTAATGCGGTAAAAACAAAAGTGATTTACAATAATTGCCTCATTCACGCGACAGGTGCTTATATTCGAATTCAAGTTAATTGAGCAATACAAAAAGCTGGTGTTGTTTGTAGAATTATATCATACAACTGAATTGTTCGCTTTATTATTTTTTCAATAGGTTTAAAATGTACATACTTATTAACCATTTATTTAATAATAAATATGGGTCATTCCATATGAAATCAACAAATTTGAATTAAAAAGTGTGCCGCATGATTTTAAATCTTAATAAAAAAAATTGTAGATGATCTTTGTGGTGCCAGAAGTGCTAAACCACCACCATTTATTTTTTTTATTCTATAACTTCTGATCAGTACCCATCCAAAGTCAAAAATTGGGTCAATTTCATACTTGTACATAATGGGCTCTAGCTTTTTATTTAGAACAGGTATTGAAATGGTTTTTACTTTATTTGAAAGGGTCATAAATGTGCATTTTAAGTTAAAAACTTTGCCATTTTGAATTATTTATAAAGTAATAATAATTATTATTCATAAAACTTACAATATCAGCCAAAAAATAAATATAATGACCTTCGCTTGTATTAGGTCTGCAAGTTAATTTCCGCGTTTTTTTTGTGTTTACAACTGCTTGAAACTCTACAAATTTTTCTGAAACGTATATCAAAAATATTTTCCATCGTTAATTACAACATTTTCCCAGAGATTAGACAATTTATGGATTCCATTGTAAAAAAAATTTGTCGGTTTTGTGGCTATCCATTCATCGGGCCATTTTTGGACTTCTTGGAGATTCTGTAAGCGCTGCTCTGCCAGACCGCGAGCCATAGACCGGAAAAGGTGATAATCTGATGGGGCGATGTCGGTAGAGTATGGCGGGTGCGGTAAGGCTTTCCATTTGAAATCCTTTAGGGTGTTCTTAAACGATTGAGCGACATGAGGCCTTGCATTGCCATGAAAGAGTATGACTTTATCGTGTCGTTCTGTCCATTCTGGTCTCTCTAGTACGAGTTGGTTGCGTAACTGCACTAACTGTTGTTGGTAGCGATTGGCAGTGACTGTTTGGCCAGGTTGGAGAAGTTTATAGTACAGTTCTTCGTCTTAGAACTTTTTTGATTCTCGTGAACGATCCTTGTCCTTAACGTCAAAATCACCCGATTTAAAGCGTTGAAACCATTCTTGGCATGTTCTTAGAGACGGAACATCATTTCCATAAGCATTTGGTGAGCCTGAGCGGCTTTTTTCTTAAGATGGAAAATGAAAAGAAAGGCTTCCCGCAAATGGCGTTTTTCCGGCACAAAAGTTGACATCTTTAGAGCTGCTATTAAAGCGTTATATATAATTATATAAGAACTAATATATCTTTATATATATAATTCTTCTGTACGTCTGTTGACAGTGAACTCCTCCTAAATGGCTGAACCGATTTCAATGAATTCTTTTGTGTGTGTTCAAGTGGATTCGAGGATGGTTTAGATTTGCAAAAAAACCCGGCAAATGGCGCTGCAGTCAATACCCGTGCGAAGCTGGGCGGGCCAGCTAGTATATGTATAGAAAGCTGATAAAACGCCAAAAATACTAATATTCAATTCATGACACAAAAAAATTTTTAACACAACAAAACAAAGTTAAAAAAACGCGGAAATTAACTTGCGCACGTAATATTATGCTGATTTATTGTTCTTTAATAATTCATGGCTACTTGATTTAAAACAGAAAAATTTATTATTGTTAATATTTTTTTATTTAAATTTGGGTTGTTATACATGGTTGAAAAGAGAAAAAAAATGCTATTTAACTATGTAATAATCCAATATGGCGCCCATTTAAAATAATAAAGTTGGTATCAATATCTTGGAAACCGCCATGTTGAATTCAATTTTGACTTAATTTCTATCTGTATTTTATAAAACCTAGTATTATTATTATTATTCTTGGGGTTTTGGTACATAGCCCACAGCACCGCGGCCTAAAAGACCTATTGTGCCCCCAGTATTTAGTCCTCCTCTTCTAAGAGTCCTGTGTCTTTAAAAAAGTCCAGGATGTCTTTTGCGAGGATCGACAGGAGTTCTTGTGTCTCTACGTATGAGACTCCAAGTTTCCTGATCCTTGTCTCTACCAGTGCTTCGCAGTGGCAGATAATGTGGACTGGAGTTTCTTCCTCCATGTCGCACCTTCTACACATGGGATTGTCCACCAATCCCAGTGTGTTGAGGTGTTTACTCAGCTTGCAGTGTCCTGTTAGTAGTCCCACAAGTTGACGTAAGTTCCTCCTGCCTAATTGCAGAATTTGAGTAGTATATTTCCTGTCTGGTTTTGCAATGAATAATTTCGATTGTCTCAGTCCAGGCACTGATTTCCAGTGTAAGTGGTGTGTATCTCTGAGTAGGTCCTTAATGTAACTTCTCGCGCTGGCATATGAAATGCCGCAGGAGGGTTCCGGACCTATCATGACGAGTCTAGCTCCTCTTCTAGCTAGTGAGTTTGCTTTCTCGTTACCCGCTATACCTTGATGTCCTGGCACCTACTCCAAGGTTACCCTGTTGTGTACAGCCAGTTCATTAAAGGTATTTAAGCATCCTATGGTTGTTCCGGATTGTATTTCTACTGACATCAAGGCTTTGAGTGCCGACTGGCTATCAGTTCTAATAAGGATTTTTTTATCCTTGTATTTTCTTTCCACCATGTTACGAGCACATGTGGAAATTGCAATCATCTCTGATTGGAAAACGGTTGCGAATTGGCCCAGGTTCATGATAATTTCATCCCCTGTGCGTTCTTGGTATGCTCCCGCTCCCGTAAGATTTCCCATTTTGGAGCCGTCTGTATACCACACCGATAATTTAAGCTTGATGATGTTTGGAAATGATTATAAATCAATTCAGTGACTGAAATACTCAATAATCTAATTATCTAGTTTCTTTCATCAGCAGGTGAAAACTGCAACATTCGGATATCACCGAGGTTAAAATTATAATCTCAAAATTGACCTTTTTGGCAAACGGTTACCAAACTAATCAAAATTTAATATTAAACTACTCATCAAATCCTATCAAAATCAACCTTAAAATGTTTGGTAACCGTTTGCCAAAATGGTCAATTTTGAGATTATAATTTCCACCTTGGTGATTTCAATCGAAGACACAATTTTTCTGAGCTAACTTCTATTCTCATCGACGCACCACTCCTTACTGACAATGTCAGTGAAATAATTTTCTAGATATCACTTAGCATTTAAATGTTATTATAACTCGAATGAAATTCACTTATAATAATCTAGGTTATTCTCATGTTGTAAAATTAACAAAATATTTGTCTGATGGATTCATCACATGATGCTCTATCATTGAGCCGAAACTGATCTGGATTATTTACTTGTTATTCTTATGCCGCTAAGTCCTTTTATAATTACAAAGTTATTTGACATTAAAGAAAATAACAATTTTCAGTTTTTTGACGATTACTTTGGAACTATTCGGAATTTTAAAATTTTCTTAACAGAATCTGAATCGGCACCTAAAACTGCAAAACATTGCCCATTTAATCAAACTTCTATCTCCACTAATAAGAAAGACACCCATGTTAGCCTACTCAATTTGGGACACCCTGTATAAGTGTTTACTAATTTGCATTTTTGATCATTTATAATGGTATATGAGATGTATCGGTCAAGTAAAACCCTTCAGTTCAATATTTCAGTGAATCCATTTAGGAAATTCTAACAATAAATAAAACTCCCATACCGTTTATGGTATTTAATTATACTATTTAAAAATCTTCCAGCCAAGCATAGAATTATTTAACGTTTGACAATAATGCAATATTAAGGTTCACATTGGGGATGTCTATACCAATCTTCTTCTTTTCAAATCAAATAATGCAATAAAATTGACTAAAATAATTTTCACGATTTGACACATTGGCTATTTGAGAAATTGCAGGAATGCAAGGTATGTGCACGTTCAAGCGACAAGTGGCACATTTCCGATCGAGGGAGGCACATGAAGCGCGACGCAGAACGGCGCGCTTCATTTTGCCGAGATCGGAATGTGCCACTTGTCGCTCGAACGTGCACACTTCGATTTTCGCCACAATTAACAATGATCAATTTACTTTAAAAAAAATTGAAGTAATTTTAAACCGTAGTAGCGCTCTAAAAATTTCTTCTTGGGGTTTCGCTTATTATTCATAATTTTTTACTTTTTTCAATCAGAAATTGCCGTAAAATTAATATGTATTTAAATAAGGAGGCAAGAATGAACTTTTTGTTAGGAGTTTTTAATATTTGGTATCGTAATTGACACGTGCTTTTGAATTTAATACTCAAGAAAATATTAATAGTTTATAAATTGAAGAAAAAGTTAAGTTTTTGTATTTTTATTAACGAAAGTCTATTCTACTGCATAAATAAATGTGTTATACTTAAACCTATTCATTATTGCTTATTAAAATATATTACTTATCATTTAACTGTCTTAAAGTACAATTTTGTGGATAATATTTTATTTTATTTTCGGGGTATGGCAAACCCTACCTAGTATGGCATGTGACATTTAGTCACCTAGTATACGGAAGGTTAATAGATAGATACCTATATAGCATTACAGATATATAGGACCGTTTAAAACTATATAATAGCAAAAGTTGCATATAAGCTGGTATAAAGTAAAAATTGTATCATCAATAACTCAACGTCAAGACCTAATTCAAAAAACGGTATAAATATTCTATCAGCTCAAAATGTATATCACTGGTTTTGCACGTCGTCGACAATAGCGTGGATAATGAATGACAGTCGCCGAGCGAACAAATCCCTGACGCTGTTTCGACGCTTGCCACATAATTACAGCAGTCGCCCTCCGGGAAGGCATTACGAACCTCCAGGAAAGCATTACGTAGGATTGCTCTTGTCAAATACACTTTCACTTGATGTATCGACCACAACAGCGACCTTCTTGTATTTATCATTTCCAACATTCTATTCTTAATATTTCAATTGACGTCAATTGATTTTTAGACAATACTAGGACAAGCATGCGAATAACCTACATTTATAAATTATCTCCATCTTATTAAATTTTTAAATGACTTAGTTACTTTGTTTTACTTATTTCATAAATACGTCCGCATTAATAGACGCATAAATAAAAACAATACATTTATTACCTTTTAGTTCGAGATATATTATTAAAAAACCTTGTAAAAGTCGTAAGATGTTTAATTAGTCATTAATGATACACTATTAATAACTACATAGCCAATTAAAGTTTAACGAATACAACTACGGTAATCTTAATTAATTCATTGCGTTAAAATATTTATATTGACTTCTAAGTTTAAATTTTAATTATAAAAACAATTTTCAAATTAAGGACACGCTAATATATAGAACTATTAATTATAGTCAATTTCTGTTGATTAAATCGAATTATTAATTTATCACTGTAATAGTTTTCAATTAGAGTCCACAGTAAAAGTAATGAGCTGCTTGATATAGAAGAGTTCCGTTTCTATTTAATGACGCTATAATGAAGCTTAATTGTTTCATTTTCAAGAGTGAGCTTCATTTTATCATCGAGTTATTAATTATAGCAAGACTATAATTAAATGTAACAAATGTTCCTGTTTTTCTTACAGTCATGTTTTTCTTTTTCGTTGATATTTAAACACAAATTACTATAATTATATTACGAGAAAAATAGAGTCACGTTAACAACTTCCAATAAATTTTATATAAAGGTATATAGGACAGTTTAAACGATAATTTTCTAATTAAAAATTAATTTAATCTCGTTTCTTGTACTTTTAGTAATGTGTATGTATACACATATTTAAAGAGCAGAAATATGTCATTCTAAACACAACATTATTTAACTTATACCTGTATTATGAATCAAAATAAAGTAGTCAAAATCCAGAAGAAACTAATAGGGGAGACCGAGTATGGTTGTGTCACGGGTAGGTTGTCACACAAGCCATAACAGCAAACCTAATGAATTAATAAATTTGTTTACCCGTGTCAAAAAAGCCCGAGCACATTACCTCCTTGCGTACTTCACTTCAGTTCTCTCTGAAATACCGTATAAGAAATATATATGTACGTTTGTATTTTTTGTACAGTGAAAGTAATTTTTTGTGAATCTGTGTTGAGTCTCGTAAGTATATTTAAATTTTGCACAGTGATATACTTTTTCGTGTATTTATGATGTTTAAGATATGCTTCATGATATTATTCATATGGTGTCTTAAATGACCATTGATTTAAATTTATTTTGAGAGTTAATTGTCCAAAACTGTTTTGGGGAAAGTTGGCTCAAGTTAACGGGGGCTAGTTGTCACCTGTGCAAAGCAACCATGAATATGTGCGGCCTTTTTTTATTGGTTTCTAGGGGTTTTACTACATAAACGATTGTCTGTAATTATACATTTGTCATTTTTGTTACCATAACCTAAGTTCGTTAGATAGAATAGGTTAGGAATAGAATAAATATTTGTTTTTTCGTTTTGTATTTTACCTTTTATTTAGCGGGTGACTACCTATCTCAGACACTATGACAACCATCCCTGACACGGGGTTAAAAGTCGCACTTTTCTTTTTTCAGAAAAATTATAATATGTTCTCTTTAGACAATGGTAGACAAAAAAGTCTTTATTTCTTTTTAAACTAGAATAAATACACTATCTATTGATATATAAATGTCATTGATAAATTAAGACCATGGGCTCTATAAATACAAAAGAAAAAAATTGTGACTTCCAACCCCGGTCTCCCCTACTTACCTAATAAGGTAAAGCAAATAAGTTTGTTAAATTGTAATCAAAATAAATCTATAATGTTATATATGTAAATGAGACATGCATATTTTATTTTCAAAAAAACGATAAAGCTGTTATAGTCTAAACCACGATACACATACCGGTAAGCAAACGCGCATTTAAAAATTGCATTGTATGTAAAGTTGACAAATATTTAATAATTGTTAATAAATAAGGATTGACTGAATAATCAATAATTCTGATTTTTAAGCAATTTTTTTTTAATTTTTAACGTGTAATTTAGGGTGTCCCAAATATGACCAAAAAAATTTTTGTTTCGAATCTTGATATGCATACCCCCTATAACTTTTATAAATGTAAAACCATACTCAAATATGAAATTCGATCTTTCTAGTATGATTGCAACCCGTGCCGACCGAGCTTCAAATTTTATCAAAAATTGGGTTTTGTCCTATTATTCCAATCTTCTATAAAATTAATAAAAAATCAATAAATGAAGTGAATAAAAGGCAAAATAAAATTATTGTAATATTTATCTTTATTTAAACACATAAAGTAATAACAATCAGGCAGGGTAACTTCTCTTTAGTGTGGTTTTTTTACAGTCCGGATACAAACGAACAGTATCTAAAAATTCTCGTTGTAAAGTGTGCTCAAAAAGAGCGCAAGCTCCATTTTATTCGTAGCACATTATTTGTATCTTGTCAGTAAGATCCCAGTCAAAAAGGGCAGTTGAGATAGCTTTTACTTGATGTTTACCAGAAGAATTCTTTAATTTGGGTACTGCAAGAAGTTGTTCTTTGGCGTCAAATAAAAGTATAATTGGAAAGCGTTCTTCTTTTGAATCTCGTACATTCAGTTGTGGTAATAGATTTTCATCCCAATGGACTGTGACTACGTCAGATACATTGTTCTGAAAATCAGTTTTTATTGCTCCTGCCCTATATTTTCTCATCTAAGTACAAATTCTTTTTAATCGAGGATTCATTAATTGGAAAACAATCACTGCTCATAGCGCTTCTACAACCGCATGAAGAATGTAAACGGAGTCTCTTATGCTTTACTGATAACGGTCTAAAGCTGCGACAAGTTTAGCTGTTATCAGATTGTGTCTACCTCTTTTTGAACTTGCATCAGAGCCGGGAACCACTGGAAAGCTGATTTTAGAATACGGAATCTGTTTGCCGTCCGAATTTTTGGAATGTTCCAAGTTTTCTATAGTACAAGTAGATACAACAGCGAATAATGCTATTTGTCTTAGTTTCTCTATTCTTCTATTTCTTTATTTTTATTCTTTCTAATGCACCAGCATTTGCAATATCACATAAGTTGTCAAGGTCTCTCCAAATATGATATGATTCAACAAGTTTCTTTACGCACTTAGGAAATGCTTTTGTAGAAATTCTTGCTTTTTTCCAAAATATCATACACTCCCTAATCAATAGATCTGCACTTTCTCTGACAGTCAGCTTGACTTCGCGAGTATTATAAAATAAGACAGAGGGCTTGTCGATTAGATGGCCATTTTGCACCATTTAATTGATGGCTAAGCAGTCCAATAGGGAAAATACATTGTTTATTAATTCGTAAATCAACTGACATC
Organism: Sinopyrophorus schimmeli; assembly: GCA_036325965.1. Classification (NCBI taxonomy): domain Eukaryota; kingdom Metazoa; phylum Arthropoda; class Insecta; order Coleoptera; family Elateridae; genus Sinopyrophorus; species Sinopyrophorus schimmeli. Next base: position 6,947,558 of record JARFIZ010000001.1, read on the forward strand.
TTTACGACATAAAGAACAGCGTATTAATAATCTAAAAAAATCACGTAGTTACAGGTTGCAGTGCAGTAACCGCGCAACTTGATGAACAAGTTTAAATCACAAGTCGGCACGGGTTATCGTTTATAAAATGGGCTAATATTTTTTCTAGACTATATTGAGTTATTAGAAAATTTTTTAGAAGGTATGCGTAAAAAAAACAAACTTGAAATTTATGGAACACCCTAGTGTACTTATAAAATGAAATGAAACAAAATCTCACATTCCAACAAATATGTATCAAAAGTATTATTTAAATTAGAACTATCATACAGTTCCAATTAGGATTTCAACTTAGAGATCTGATATCTGTTACCCTTCGCTCAAACTGCACAGTTTTTTTTTTTTTAATTACAAATGAACTAAATCAGGGATGAGCAACACGCGGCCCGCGAGCCGCTTGCGGCCCGTTAAACAGTTTTATGCGGCCCGCCAAGCATTTCTAAAATTGAATGTGTTTATTTCAATTAGTGTACTAATTCACATGTGCTGTTTGTTTTGCTTCTTAAAGGTGATACAATTTCTTAAATTATTAATAAGTGCGGCCCGCCAAAAAAATTTAAAATTTAATTTGGCCCGTTGATTAAAAAGGTTGCTCACTCCTGAACTAAATTAAAGTGGTTTTTATAAGAAAAATCTGAAAGACTATCGGAGATACTAAAAAAATATAACAAATTTTTGAAGTTATACTTCTTTTAGCTTGTGAGGGTAGAATTTAACAAGCAATGGACGTTCCGCGCAGTCTGCCAACGGAAATGATACAGGAAAACCGGCTATAAAATAAAACAGAAGATGCAATGCACAGCTAACGAAAATTCGATAGTATGAATAGTGTGTTAACACTAAAATATTTGTTATTTACAGTTTCGCAGGGGTATTTTTAAATATTTAGATTCAATATATCATTATGACAGCTACCAATAAAATACATATAATGGTTTCTGATTTTCTTACATTGCACTATTTAGAATTAAAAACACCGTTCACTTATTGACATTTTTTTTTGTCAACCGATTCAAATTAAGCAAACACTAAATTTTAGTCTATGTTTATATTAATACATCACTGATTAGCGGGCGCGCATAGACAAAAATTCTTTAACGATTTTATTGTATGTATAGTAGGGTGTCCCTTATTCCCCAAGTTGATTTTTTCGCTGCCGCCTCATAAATTTTAAATTTTTGCCTTAAAAAAAATATGCATCCCAAAAAAGCTCTTAGTTTTCAAATTAAACCGTGCCGAAATCGTTAAATTTTTCATTTAAATAATATAGAAATTTCAGACTTTTTACATTTAATTTTATTTCTCTGAAACACATAACAATGCGGCAATTACTAATATATATTTTTATAGAGATTTGAACGTTCTACAAAAAGGCTTTTTATGATTTTTCAATAATTTTACTCCTTCGAAAATTATTCAAGATTAAAGTCGGTTCATGGTTAATTTGGTAGGAGTTCTTTTAGTAATCACAATTTATTTATTCCGTCAAACTTTTTCTCGTTTCTATTTACTTCTAGTCTTCCTTTTTTTCTTAGCCGTTCTGATTATATTCAACCCTTAATAATCTATCCTAGATACCCGTTCCCGAACTGCATCCGATACTACAATTTTATAATTTTTATGATTCTCTTTACTTTCAAGAACCATTTGTGGTAGTTGAATGCTTTGTCTTTTTTTGATCCAAATGTATCATCTCGCATAAAACGTAAAATGATTAAAGCATTAACAACTTATGAAGATTTAAATTTCGATTTCTCCAAACGCTATATAAATAGTGAAATTTGCAAATTTACAAAAGAAAAATATTGATTTTTTCATTAATTCAGATTCGTTGATATTTTTTGATCGATTCTTTATAAATAAAAACTTTTTAGAATTCGATGTTGAGACGTGAGCTACGTGTATTATTCTGTATTTTATTTCTTAAATAGCATTCCCAACCTAAATTAAGAAAAAATAAAGATAACTAAAATAGATAAAATTAAATGGTTAAACAACTCGTAATCGTCAAAAAAAGGACATTAGCTTTGACACATCTTCAAATAATATATCTAGTTACAATGTAAAATATGTGTTTATAAAGGACTTTCAAAATTCTTACGATGTTAATCTTTTCCAGAAAGCATTTGTTTAAAATTGTAATATGTGTATGCTTCTTTCAATGTTGACTATGTAGCTTAAATTTTTAGGCGTACCTGTATTTATATACGTATTGCTACTATAACGGTTAAAATTAGCGAAAAATCTTATTTCAAAAATACTTATCCAAAAAGTGGCAACACGAGAAATTATCAAAGAAGGAGCATGCTTTCAATAGAGCTACGGTTTGTTTAGTTTGGCGGACAGCATGTCGTGTCACCAGGTAACACGAGTCGACTTGAAACCCCACGGCCCGACCTAATTGACAGAGACAAGTCAACCATCCGGATGTAATCCCGAGTTGGCTGTCATCTCGGGAACTCTTCTACTGCTCACCGCATTCCAGACAGATGAAGAGGGTTCGTCAAGCTGTCACACGGTAGCACATAATAATAGTGATCTGACGCCGGCCAGATTATAGCACTGTATATGGTTTACCGACTCCCCTATTAAATCTTCATCTGAAAGGAGTAAGATTGACATGTTAGAATGGTCTAACGATTGCTTTGATCAGGTAGTGGTCGCCGAAGCTTTGTTACCGTTGTAAAGTGGGTTTATCCTACAGGCGTTGTTTATTCGTTCAAATGGAATGAGGAGACGCTCGGTAAATAGCGCCTGTTAAGTGTTTGACCACGGCACTTGGAATCTTTCAGCACTGTTTTGTAATCTGGTGACAAGTGCCGACAAAGGATCCTTTTTACTTGTACCAATAAAAGGCTACTGCTTCTGGTCTTTCAGCAATTAGCGCTTGTTATTCAAGGACCGGTTGGTATGCGAGGCTTGACAACGCAGCTTCCAAATTTAAACATACGTAGTTCGGCAATTAAGTAAGAACCCATAAAAATAAAAGCTAAGTGTTTTCTTTCAACGCAAACAAGTAGAAAACGTATACAGTTCCACACATATAGAAAGCCATAAAATATAAATACGGCGGGCGCCGATTACAAGTACAAATGTACTTTCCGCCACAATAATAAAGCAGTAAACTACGTTATTTAGTAAATGTAGCGGGTATAATCAATCAGTATGTCAGCAGGGAGTGACGCCTCGTCGCCCGGGCAAACCCAGGGCGAGCCGTCCCGACGCGCCTGTCGTGAAATGAATAAGTGCATACACCATACATCACTGTCAGTCTGAATATAGATATAAAATAACGATGAATGAACAGCTCTGTTGAATGCAGATAAACTTTCCTATTACACACATGTCGGATAATTTATCATATAACTTGACAGTGGCCTTCGATAAATACCATTTTGATATTGTTATAAATTTAAAATAATTTAAATACTTACATCCTCACTTTTTGTTATTTCATAAAATACTCAATGCAAACATCACTGTCAGTAAATATAACAGCCACTTTTCCGAAAGTTAATAAAATAAGAAATACAGTCGAACTTCCATAAGTCGAACGCCGATAAGCCGAATTCTTGATAGTTCGAAGTCGAACCAGTTTCCCTAGGACTTGCCTATCTCAACGTTAATATTTTTATGTCAATAACTCGAAATTTAATAGATCGAATTATTTAATAAGTCGATGCCTTTTACAATTCATTAAATTCAAGTTTCCATTAGTAAATAGGTCGATGACTCGAAGTTAAATTTTACAATTTTTCTAAACATTTCTCTACCTGAGAGAGGATTAACGACGGCTTGGTTTGATGTTATTGATGCTTTAAAAGCTCTATTGTTAACTACAAATAAAAGGTTTATACTACAAGAATGTTTTGTCGGCGGCACTTCAATTGGATTTAAAAACGAATATATGTTTAAATGCCTTATGAACAGTTATAAATTTTTGAGATGGTTTTACCGTTTATTTTACAAAAAAAGACACTATTTTTGCATTTTAGTTTTCAATTTGCTAGTTATTCGTCAACTACGAAGACTAACAAATGTGTTTTACGTTCTTTATAGTTTGTAACAGAGTATAACAGAAAATCTAAAAAAGTTTAATACTTTTTCTAAAATTATATACGTATTAACATAGAGTGTAAATGAAAATTAAAAAGTTTAACCATAAGGGAAAAATTAATCTTATAAAAGAAGTGGAACGTGGGCTCAAAAGAAAAAAGGATATAGCTAAAGATTGTGGTATTCCCACAAAGACTTTATCATCCATTTTAAAAAACAGAGACCTAATTGTACCTGCTGAAGATACAAATGACAAATGTCAACGTTGATAAAGATTTGGAAGTTGCTGAAATTCCTAGCGATGAAAGCATTATAAGTAAAATGCTAAAAGAAAATAAGAAAAACTGTGAAAGTGAAAGTGAATATGAAAGTGATACAGATGTTACAGTAAACATCCCTTCAACAACTCAAGTTTACAATGCAATAGATACTATTTCTCTATTGCTATGTGCTCAAGAAGATGTTCCTACAGATATATTATTATCCGTAAGATCATTGGAAAAATTTGTAGAAACGCAACATTTTGGAGTAATGAAGCAAAAGACAATTTTAGATTACTTTCAATTTAACAGGAAATAATATGTAAATAACTATATTTTTTAGGGTTTTAATAAAAATAAATAATGTTAATGATTGTAGATCAATTTTGGTTATTTTCTATAAAAAATGAATGATATATATACGGAAGTATTTAACTGAACTTCTTTTGGTAACTCAATTTTTTCATAATTATTTTTGCCGTCCCTTCGACTACGACTTATCGAGGTTCGACTGTATCATATCCATATTTGCTATCTTTTATATTTGTACTACGTGCAAACTAAATCCATCCAATTTTACCTTTCTCAAAGTTAGGAAAAGGACACTGCCCCAGCATTTTTTTAATTTTCTTTACACTCCTTTTTAATCGGTAAATAATTTTAGAAAAATATTTAATTTTTTTTAGATTTTCTGTTACAATCTATAAACAACAAAAAATATATTTGTTCGTACTCCTACTCGACCAGAATTAAAATAAAAAGGCAAAAATAGTCCTTTTTGTTGTGAAAGAAACGATAAAACTATCTTAAATTTCATAACTGTTGAGTAAGCATTTAAACATAAATTAGAATTTAAATCCAAGTGAAGTGCCGTCGTCAAAGCATCAAACTTTTATAGTAGGAAACCTTTTCATGCTATTTTACAATAGCCATTTTGACCAGTAATAACACCGAACAAGCCCGTTCTTTAATTCTACCAGGTATAGTACTTTTATGAAAAGTTGTAAAATTTAATTTCCAGTTATCGAAATATTTACTAATATAAACCCGAATTTAGGAAATTGTAAAACCCTTCGACTCATCAAAAAGTTCGAGTTATCGATATAAAAATATTAATATTGAAATGGTCGTAGGGAAACAGGTCCGAGTTTGAGTTATCAAAAATTCGGGTTATCGAGGTTCTATTTATGGAGGGTCGACTGTATATACAAAGATTACTAAAAAAATAAAGAGTATAGAATTTTAACACATTTTGACTTATTCCTTGCATATTAGCCATTAGCATTTATATGTACATATTTTGCCAGTTTAGAACAAACTATTTAAAATTAAGGTCACATTAAAATACTGAAATCAAAAAAAGGGTCGTATTAAAAGAATTATTTATATAAAAAAAACGATATTTGCTTATTTCCGTTGAAACCGCTCGCGAAAACTTGTTGATATCTTTCTCATCGAGTATGAAAGACGTTTTGTAAACTCCATTGTTCAACGTTTTCAAACGTATCAATATTAGCAACTTTTGGAAAACAGTTTAAGTGTCATTTTTAATGCCTTTTCCAATGGTGCACATTACATTCAATTTCGGAGATATTTCGCTAGCTCGCATTTTCCCCTAATACATTGGTGTGCCGCGGCAAACCGGTTGCGGAGCACTGATTTATTTATACAAAGTGCAACAAAAAAAAATGGGATACAATAAATTAATGCAAAAGTTTTATTTTGAGACACACTGATACATTATTAAAATTTGTATCATACAAAAATACTTGATACATTTGTAGCACTTAAAAATTTACCTTACTGGAATTTAACACTTTTTTCGATATTTCTAGTTTCAACAATCGAGTTAATATATTCCAAAGTCAATATTTTATAGCTTAATTTAAAAGATAATTTTAAAGGTTGTTGAAAGAGGTAATTTAGTCTAATAGTCATTTCTCTTGAAACTCGTCACACGTAAAGGTTAAGAATTCTTATTGTTCTAATAATATTCTTTGTGCAATTAATTCAATATTAATGCAAATATGTTATTAAAATACAATCAGCGTAGTTATAAAAATGACTATAATTGCAAGTTTTTTACAAAGATTGTAGATAATTTTTAACATAACGAGCCTCTTATTATTAAAGTTGATTATGCAGGTTAAAATAATAAATGACAATTTTACTAACTTCAAAATTTTAACAAGGCAAGTCTTGATGCTTTTTATTTTTGAATGTTCTACTTTCATTACTTTAGGAAGTTCATAATATTTCACACTTGTCGTATATTACAACACGAAAGCATCCGCTTCTTTAAAACAACTTAGAGTAACTTTATGCAATGTTCATGTGGAAGAAACTTTAAGTTATGTTGGATAAAAGGCAAATAGTATACATGTCCTAAAAGCTTCTGTGTATCTTGATAGGAGACGGGTCGTGATTGCATTTGGTAGTTCTAAACATATTCCACTAAACAGTGTAGTTTTCTGTTGATTTTTAATCTTAACAAATAAATTTTCTCGGTGCATTTACATATGTAACGCAGCAACCGTATCCGTGAATCCCGCCTACGCTTTCTCATGAATGCTATTGCAAACAACATTAGAGGTAAACACCAGAAAAGTTGTTTAATGTTGACAAGTACAATAATTTTTCAATAAAATTTGAGATTATAAAACTTTTCCATTTACTGGGAGGATTATATTTCTTATATATCTTTCAAACTTTTAATAGATATCGTCGTTGTAGTTTTTAGTAAATATTAGCAAAAGCTCAATTTTACCTCAAGTAATATGACATTAAAAATAATTTGAAGTTATTAAACGCAATGCACATATTTCTTGTATGCCTACGCATTTTCTATAATTTATAAGAAACTGCAAAATAAAATTAAAAAAATTTAGAATCAACATAACAAATTGTTATTTAGTACAAATCTGTAGAATTTATGAATACGTATGAGTACGTATATATCTGTGCAGATAAATAACAAAAATTCTGGAAATATTTAAATACTATCCATTATTCGCTAGAAATTATTATAAAGAATTCGCTAATGGATTTAATGATGAATGTGCTCCACTCATTCTTTTTTGAAAGAAGCAAGGTGCGCTGAGTGTAGATGATGGATGACAGAAATGGAAGTCCCTAATGACCGAGATATCTGGCTCACATTCGTTCCTCACTTTGCTTCTTGCCAGTAACTTTCAGGACGTTTATCATCCGCACGGCATGTGCAGCCTGTTATTGATGGCCAAATCAGAAATGACAGTGTTGTTCATCTTCGTCAGTCAACGTCGACCTTTAAGCAGACTCGCACTAATGAATCTGATGACGCAGTTATACTTCAGTGCACTTAATTGCTTAATTTTTTATTTCTAATTATAAAGCTTAAATAATTATCATTACTAAAATTGTTAAACCGTTTCTATCATTTATTTAAAGGCGTAGTAATTGTATAGAATATGAACTTAGCTGCTGACATTTAATAAAAAATTCAACAATAGCTAGTTTATGGTAAACTTAATTTTTTTATTTTGTACAGCGGTATGGTTCACTGCAATGCGACTAAAAAAACTTTAGGTTTTAATATGTCCGACTTAAATTTATTTACATAATAAGTCTTTACATATAATCAAGAGAAATGTATTTTATAATAATTAAGATTTAAAAAAGAGCCAGCGCCTCTTAAGTCGATTTTTGGCCTACCGAACAAAAAAATTTCTAACCAAACTCAAATTATAGAGGGCAAAAAACTAATTAATCGTGTATAATTTTTTTTTTCTTAAAAGTTCCTGGATCATAGAGTTTTAGCGACCTGAAAAATGAACTGCGCTTGAATGGTTGAATGAGTTTTTATCACAATTTTGACGAGTTTTTTAATTGTTACCAATTATTTAAGTTAGATATTGATGAAAAAGGTTCTAAACAAATTTTTAATAACTCGAACCTGTTTCCCTATGACTTACCTATTTTAACGTTAATATTTTTATATCGATATCTCGAAGTTTTAATAAATCGAATTATTTTTACTTTCCCTTTAACTACGACTTATCGAGGTTTGACTGTAAAAGCATTTGGACTTTAAACATTTGTTGTCATATTTCAAAAAATTTGCTTTAAATTTTTATAAAAAAAAAATTTTTATTTTTATTTAAGTTTTTCTCAATGTTCCCAAACTTTTTTTAAACATGTTTTTTTACAAATCAATTGTATTTCTCATGCTCTTTCTAATGACGCTGGTCAGTAATTTTTCCATCTACTCATTCGAATTTAGGCAAACTTGTGATGAAAGAGGCGCTGGCTCTTTATTTAACTCATATCTAATGTGAGTAATTTTTATAAAGTATAAATTTTACAAGAATGATAATTTAAATTTATTAATAATATGATAAACTGAATTAAATTAGGTGCAGAATGCCAGGGGGAGCTAATACAGGGGCGTTCCAGATATAGGTATATCACAGTCGAAAAAAGAGTGGTTGCGAAAAATTAATGGAAGACGCTTTCAAAAGACACCCATCAAAACGATTCTCTATAGAGAAGTTGCAAATATTCAATTTTTTTCAAATTTTAATGATATTCTCTCAATACAGCATAAATTTGGTTTTACTTTACCTTTTGCTCAAACCTACAGAAGGACGAACAGCCTACCTAACAACCAAAGCTTGCGCATTGGTTTCCGCCCCTCGATGCTCGAGTCGGCCGCAAGAAATTTGAAATCACACTAGTTAGTGCGCTTTATTTTTTAATGCATTTTTGCAACTTTTTATGGCTTATTGTTTAGATGTATCTCATACAACAACGTTTTTTATTAAATGTTTCCAATCACCCCTTTGCGGCTCTGACATATCTTTGAAAACACCCTGTATTAAATGGTTAAACAGTAAGTTGCCGTATTTCTTTAACACGATCACTGCTGATCACGCACATGTGCGTGATGGTCTGTTTTAATTTATAGTAGATTACACAGGGCAGCAGTTAAAATATTAAAAGATCCATTCTTAATATCTTAGTTTCTGTTATCAGTCTACTTACTACTTAGGTACTTTGAACCAAGTTTATCAATATTTACTGATTGTTATTTATATAATCGCTTGACAAATAGGTAGCTTTCTTAGTCAATGTTGTTATAAAAATGGTATTAAAAAAAATCTTTTAATTTTTATTGTGTATTAATAACTTAAAAATAAATATTAATGCAATTAAAATCCTAACTAATGTGGAAACTCAATATTGACTAAATTATTTCAATGTTTTGAAAATGGTTCAAATTCTGTTTTCTTACAGTATTTTGAAATATTTAATAAGAATTTTCATAGGTGCGTAATATCTATTTAAAAGCTAGTTTGAGTACCATTTATTTTGTTCTGTACGTAATGTAATTAATTATATCTTTGTTATTAATGCAGCATGGGTAATCTATCAAGTTTGTTACAAAATACTTGGGTTTAGTACTTCATAGCAACGTATTTATTTTCACATATATGAAGGAGAGATAGAGTAATAAATGACCGCCTTTCTACCAGTCAGAAGTGATTGATCGCTGCAGATAAACAAGGATACGTTTGATCCTTGGAGCAAGCGGGATGAGCAGAGGTAGAAGAGTGATGAATCGCACTAGGTCGTCATTAATATGTGTCAGACTCTGTATTGGAGCTGCCAGTCAACCGCACTTCCCGCACTCCAGGATGTTGCCATGCTGGGATGTTTCAAAGATCTGGGATCCGGAACGTCTCAACGGTTTGCTTGTCACTTTGTATTACTGCTGCTGACCACTACCTTATAGCTAGACAGATTTTGTTAGCCAGTATGTCCAAACGATTCATACACCTCATCAATACTTGTCTATATCAGTTTACTTACAAAAATAAAATATTAATTTCTAATATTAACCTACATCTATTTCTAGTTTACTCCACGTCTAAAATCTGAAATATTTTTGCAAGTAAACACGATAACGTAAACTGTTGAAACTGCAATATTTATCAAATACCTTCTCCGTAGTTAAATTATTGTTTGAGTAGTCATGTCTATTATTCTTTGCTTTTTATTGAATGAAATTTTATTTTCTTTTTATAGGCTATAACATGAAAATTGAAATAAAAGTTAATACAATAGACTATTTAGAAAAACAATCGATTTGAATGTATAGACCAAATATGAATCAAAATCTCATAAAATTCATAACACATGTCAAACCTGTAGTGATAAAATACTTCATGCTGCCGTATTTCAATCAAATACACATGAGCTGTAACATAAAGATGTCATATAAGTTACTCAGATTAACGACTGCATTGCACAAAGCCGACGCATTTACCTTTACAGAAAATTTACAGGCATGCAACTTTCCAAACGAGTTTATCAAACCATAAGTTCTCAGATTTATTGCGCTTTATACTGGTAACCATAAACTGTTATAGCGAAGCTAATAAAATCTGAAATAGCATTTCACTGTTTTGTAAAAGCATTTCTTCTACAACATAAGTTATATGTTGATTATCTTCACTGCTCTAGTAAGAAATGAAATTTTTTATAACGTTTACAATTACATACATTATCATAAAAATATCTCTACTGTACACTATTTTATTGTTTAGATAAAATTTTCTTAAAAAAATTAATTATTATAATATTTAAGGATTATCAGTACACCCATTCCTTGACGAGTTGTACAATTTCAAAGTTGAAAACACAATTCCCATGTTATTTAAATGGGAAATATAAAATCACGATGATGCACTTCTTAATAATAATATTAAGATCTATAATTTTCAAGGCATATTTTTTTTGCCATGCGGAATAATATTTTCGATATCACTTTTGAAAAAAAAATAGTCGATTTTTTAATACTGTCTAATCTATACAGGGTGTCCCAAATTGAGTATCTTTCTTATTAGCGAAGATAGAAGTTTGATTAAATGGGCAATGTTTTGCAGTTTTAGGTGCCGATTCTGATTCTGTTAAGAAAATTACAAAATTTTGAATAGTCCTAAAGTTATCGTAAAAAACTAAAAATCGTTATTATCTTTAATGTCAAATAACTTTGTAATTATAAAATTTACAAAAAAAAGTTTAACATAAAAGCTATTAGGTTTTATAAAATACAGGTGAAAATTAAGTCAAAATTAAATTCAAAATGGCGGTTTTCAAGATATTGATACTAGCTTACTTATTTTATATAGACGCCATATTGAATTTCAACATAATTAAATAGAATTTTTTTTCTCGTTTCAACCATGTATAACAACCTATATTTAAATAAAAAAAATATTAAGAATATTAAAGGTTTTAGTTTGTGTATAGGTAGAGCAGCGGAGGAAAACCAATAGCATGCGTGCCACAGGTGGTACGTATAAATATTTTTCTAGCACGTTATCGATTCTTCCATTGTATCTCTATTTTACAACGAAAGACAAAAAAATTTGTCGGTTTAAGAAAGGACTTGGAATGCCATTCCCGAAATCTATAACAGTTTAAAAAAACAAGCAACTGCTGTACCGTCTATTTTTTCTTCGACTTATGCTTGCGAGTCTTTAGTTCCGAAAATAAATTGTATAACAGGTAGTTATTGAAATAAACTGATTGATGAATCCCGCGCGGCATGTGCATTGATTAAAGTTACGACTTATAAACTCGGTAGGGGGAAAGTGGCATGAAACAGCCAAGTTTTGAAACAGCCATTATCAATTACGCGGTAGTTTTCATACCAATCGTTTATGTATTATTATTGTAAGATAGCAACACTAGCCAGATATCCCCCACAAAAATTTGACCGTTCACCGTCAATAAACGGCGCCGATACGACGTATTGAAGATTTTGTCGTCAAAAAGTAAGGTTTTGAGTTCAGTTTATTTGTTTTCTAACGCCTATACGTACAAAACTAATAATAATATGATTACACTATAATTTTATAGATATATTAGGCCTTCTAATAACGTATATATTTTGTAGACTAATCTTTGATTTCATAGTAATTTTCGAGATTTTGTTTCGTGAGAGAATATGTTTTGAAATAGCCGGACTGCAGTGTAATGAAACAGCCACCTTTTAATTCCATAAAATGCAATAATAATTGTAGTAACAGCAATCAAGAGTGGTACCGATGCAAAATTGTAATGGTTGGGCATATAAATCCTGTGGCATAAAAGGAAATTGCATTATTTTGCTAAAAACGTTTTTAAGTTTTTGCAATGATTGATCTCAAACGTCAAATTTTTTGACAGTTTCTTAGATTTATGTAAGTAAATATTTTATTGAGAGTTTGCGTTATTTAAAACGTTTTATAATTATATAAGATCTAAAATTATAGCTTAAGTTTATTATTAAATAATATCTTCGTTAATGTGCAGTTTTAATCTTGTAATAAGAACATGGCTTTTCAAAAATTGGGTTGGCGTTCAATACCTATAGGTTATGAAAAAGCCAAATTTTATTTTTTTTATAAATGATTAGAAGTCGAAAAATATCGTTAATTTTGAAAAATGTTTTATGACATTACGTACATAAATGCATGAACAATTACAGATTTAAAAAAAAAATTGATTTATTTATGTCCTTCTATATTATTTATCCCTTTTTTTAAAACTGGCTGTTTCATGCCACTTTCCCCCTATACAACATTTGGTATTCCAAATACAACAAAAATCTCATTAATAAAAGTTATAATTAGTATCGACTTTTATATTGCAAACTGTATTTTATTAGGGTGCTACATATAAAATGTTTATTTTTTCCGCTCTTTTGACAAAATATTGTTCTTAACATCAAAAAAATTCTCACCATTCAACCCTTAATGGTAATTCTAAGTAGCCGCTAGTTGATTTTAAAATTTTCCCATTCAGTTTACATAAAAATCTATAATTTTTGTTTCAATTATTTATTCCTATCTATGTAAATATCGTTTTGCACTCAGCGACTAATTGTAGGAAAAATATCAATATATAAAAGTGGCAATAGTAGGACCCAGACAAAGTTTGTCAACCGGCCCTTTAATGGCCCATTGCTTTGCCAGATATGCTTGTTAATGGGCGAGCAATGGCAATTATTAACGGCCCATTAACGGCTGTCTGCTGGCATGATAAGGTCGGGCCTTCAATGGCACTGGGCTATCGGCCGTTAATGGCAGCCAGCAGAGGCCCGTTAATGGTAAACATCAATGGCCCATATATGAAAAAAAATTATCATAGTATTAATGACAACAAGCAATCAGCCAAGTCTACTGAAAAACTATAAACCTTTTATTGGAAATTAGGAATGAGCATTAGGAACAACAGCTTAACATTTATTATTATTATTTTAACTAGGTATATTAAATAGAATAAATAAAAATTATAAGTATTAGAACTATTATTAAAATTGTTAAAATACTTTCATTTTTGTTATAACTAAATTCACTATTATTCCCTTTTTTAAAAATTTTAGATGCATCGTGCGTTGGTATCATTTAGACATTTTTTTAAGACCTTAATGCTTAAAGCTTACACCAGAAATAACTTTAACGTTGGTAAATCAGCTGATTTTAACTTTATTGCGCATGACCAAGTACCGACTGTTGACCAAATACTACGAATAGCAAAAACGAACAGCTTCTCGTAATTAACTAATATTGGGCCATCACAAATTGCCAATAATGGGCCGTCAGTTAATAGCCATACATCGGCCAATTAACGGTAGTTTCTCCATTAACGATGACTTTGTATGGGGATCTATGTAATTTACATGGTCTCGCCAAAAAATCTTAGTCTATTTTAACGATTTTTGGTATTTTCTCATCAACGATTAGACTTGTTATACATTCTTAATACATTATTAATAAGAGAGTGGCGTGGCGCAAAGGTTGAGTGTGTGGACCGATGCGCTAAGCGACCTAGGTTCTATCCCACGCTAAAACCATCTTAAAATTATACGCCTCTCTCCTTGCAAGGCATTGGGCAACCACCAATGGTAAAACTGCCCCAGGAAAATTTCCCCAATAACACCCCTTGTGTCTTTGACATACTATGACATACACAACAAAAGGCACAAGCGGAGAAATAGCCTACGCCCGGATTCGGGCACGGCACTTTAAGCAAAAGAATACATTCTTGGAAAGCCCTCAACGAGCTCTATCCAATTATCTAAAAAAATTGATATCTTTATATTTAAGATAAGAAAGTGGGCACGATTTTCGGTTAAACCGTTAGTGAAACACCCACCTTTGACGCTGTAAATGAGTGTTAAGGCTGTACACTACCAAATTTCGTCCAATGTATTTTAAATAGGAACTGCGTAGCAGTCCTATTGCCGTATTTTTCGAAATAAAAAATTGAAAATTTTTGTATAGACAGAGACCATATATCTTTAAAACGTAACGATTTTTGATTTTTGATTAATCATTGTGTTTTACGCAAAAAAATAATGAAGCATAAAACAGACGAAACTTATAACCGTTGCTGTGCTTTTAAAAATAAAGATATTGGATTTAATTTTGTACCAATCGAACGAGAAAGCTTGTTAAATTATCGAAACTATTTTAGTTTTTTCATAAATATCTTATTAATAAGTTATAAGCAATTGAAGTACGCCAATTTTGGTAAAAATCGGTCGTTTTTTTCGTTTGACTGACACGAGTAAGCTGCTTAAAGATCTACGAACACAAATTCTCTGCGGGGTTCGAAAGAATAATAGATTTTCAAACCAGGTAGAAAGAAGCAATATTTTGATGGTCAACTTTACTTTATTTAATATAATGAAGTATATTTACAGGAAATAAAGCAACATTTCATTATAAAATTTTGTCAGATTAATAGATTTTAAATTAGTTGTTATTTTAATGTGACCTATTAAAATTAGAACTGGTTTTATTTATATGTAGATTTTAAATGATTTAGTAAGCAATTGATCTATTTAGAGTTACAATAAATGTTGTTGTAAATATACAAAGTAAATAAATGTGCAATATCTACAATTCGTCGACCAGTAATTTGAAAAGATTCCGAATAATGTGTATGTTCTTGATTAATATTTGTTTGAAATTCAATGACCGAAGTTTCCGATTGATTGCGGGGTGTCGAAGCTTCTGTTTATTTTTTTGATAACCAATAATTTTTCCAAAAACGACTACGACTTTTGCCTCTTTGGTTTTTCTTAAAAAATAAAATTAAAATAATAATAATAATAATAATAAAATAAAATAAAATAAAAATAACATTTCGTTTTATGCAAATAGCTAAGCTCTATAACACGCGATGTCACAAATAAAAAGTGGAATAATTACTGTACCTTACCTTGATACCACTTGTGTATGCACATATGATGCACCAAAAAAACCGCACAAAATATTCCACAAAATAAAACAAAATAATCAGGACTTCACCTGATCCTTTCTAGTTCTAAAGTGAAAATGAGACTCCGCCAACGGTCTTTTTCAAAATAAATTTTTGTTATTTTTAAAATCATAGCGATAGCCTTCCTAGAAAAACCTATCAAATTAATTTGTATAATAATAGTAACATAAGATTTCTTTTGTTTTCACCTTTGTTCATACTTGGCCCACAAATTCAAGTTGACCAGTATATTTTGACCTTTTTCTAGTCTTTTATGCTTGGAAGACCTTAAAGGGATTTGCGATAAAACATCCTTAAGAAGCTTACTCCTGTCAATCAAACGAGAAAAACGACCGATTTTTACCAAAATTGGCGTACTTTAATTGCTTATAACTTATTAATAAAGATTTTTATGAAAAAACTAAAATGGTTTTGATAATTTACCAAGCTTTCTCGTTCGATTGGAACAAAATTAAATCCAATATCTTTATTTTTAAAAGCACAGCAACGGTTAGAAGTTTAGTTTGTTTTATGCTTTATTAATTTGATGGGAAATTTATTTTAATAAATTAAATTTGCAAAATGTCTACCTCCTTTAAAAATAACGTGACAAAGCCTGGCATTGGGTTAAACTGTTGAGTCCAAAGGCTTGTATAATTTGGATTTTATAGGGAAACTTTTGCAGGTTTTTCCGTAAAATATTATGGATAGTTGATTTAGAGATATCTAAAGCCTGTTCTGCCCGCCTGAGTCAAGTACTCGGTCCCTCAACGAATAGTTTCCTCACCTGCTCAACGTTCTCAGAGATGGCCACAGTTGGCTCAACATTGGCTGTGTATGACTTATCGTCACAAATATTGCCTGTCCTCTTAAACTTATCCACGAAACTAATTAAAAAAACAAAATAAATATAAAAATTTGAAAATTTTATTTAACCTAAATTTTAGGTTAAAATGTAAATTTGAATATTTACGTTGTATTTGTTTTCGTGGACAGAGTTGTGTGGTGATCCACTTGGCTGAGGTACGCTCTAAGAGTATATGTGGCATTTTTACCAGAAATATATCGGAAAATGGCGACTCTTTGGTCAGTAGTATATGTTGTCCTTGCAGTGGTCATTGTGTGTGTGATGTGACAGCAAAAGCAAGTGTAAATAAATTTCCCTACTTTTATAACTCCATCTATGTTAAAATAATTTTGGTATGTCTAATAGTTTTTATTTAACAAGAAAATAATTTTGGGAGTCTGGACACCCTGTAATAAAATAAAACTGAATAAAATACAAATAGCACACAACTTCTTTTAAATATTTTCTAATGTATGGTGACTAAACGTACGATATCATTTACTAAAAATCTGGCACCACATATACCTTGTTATGTGGTCATGAATTGTATCAATTTACGCCTCTTACAAAAATAATTTAAAAAAGTGCATTTGAGTTTTGCCACTTTAGTTTTAGCATAGGGTAAACTCAGGATAGTTTACGATTTTTTGGGAAAAAATTGAATTTTTGCAACTTCTCCATAGAAAACGTCTTCCATTTATTGTCCCTAACAACCCTTTTTTGGCTCTGATATATTTTCGGACACACCCTGTATGTTATTATTTACAATAAATTTAGGTTTTTATTAAAGGCATCTATCTCAAGTGTTAGATTACGTAGTGGGGCATCTAACCCGGGCTTTAGGCATATATCACCTTTTATCTCTTCTTTGTGTCTGTAATTAAGTTGTTGTACATCATAGTATTTTTTTAGAAGAACCTAGTAATTACAATTTGTTATAAACTAAACTAATTCCTCACCAAAAAAAATGACTTAGGTTTTCTAGTTTTGAAAATATTGCAATAACTTGAAATGTGGGTCATCTATCCTGAGTTTACTTTATGCGGTATAGTAGTAGAAGCGTTTATTTTAACAAATTAAATAGAAAAAAGCATTGTCACGTCATGCTGAAGTACTGGTTAATGTCATTATCTGTTGTTTAAAAAATTACTTTCAAAAATATGTACGACGTTTGACATTTTGCTTCTTTTTTTCTTTGTAAATTTTTCTAGCGGTTATTACTTGTATTAGTGGCGCGAGTAAGTCTAGTGTTTTGATCATTACTAGGATCATTTTGAAGTAAATATAATGTGTATTCCTGGTTCCAAATAATCGTATTCGATACATTCTTTGAACTTAATTGTTAACAAACAACCGATTCTCATTGGTCTTTATCAAACACCAGGTTCGTTTCCAATTGTATTAATTATTCCTTAAAGAATTGTTCTCTATCAACAGTACATTGATTACAACAGGTTCATTCACATTCTAATTTAAAAAGGGGATTCAAATATAAAATTATTACTTGAAACGCATTCTGATAATTTTCTTTCTACCCATGATTCATTTTGCATTTTTTTAGGTGTTTTATTAATGACTACTCTATATCAAAAAATTTTAATTCGTCAATCAAAACTTACAATTAGTTTTGATTTTTTTTTACCGTTATAGCAAAAATACGTATTAAGAACCGATGTATTGGGGTATTTTATAAAATAATGTACAAATGAAAACTATTAATATAATTAATTTTAATAGTATTCGTAATTATGAATTAATTTTTACTTTAAGCTCTTAATATATTATTGTCAAATTCATTAAATTGTATTTTATTTAATAATAAACATATACTGTAGTTAAATCAAAAATTACGAAAGTTTTTAGATTAAGAATCATTCGCGACCTCACATCATCTAAATTATTTGAGCTGATAGTTCCCAGTATCAAAAAATTGATAACAAAAGGTAATAAGAATATAAAAATGTGTACGTACCCTTAACCTTATTAGAGATGTTTATGGAACATTTTTGTGAAACTCTCTGTATCATTAATTAACCTATTTATCTACCACATAATACCTACATATACCTACAACAAAGTAAAACGCAAATGAATTTGTAGTAAAAACAAGCGCATGAAAGATATGTATTTCTCAAACAGTTTCATTATATTTTATAGCATACAAAGCGTGTAAGTATTTTCGTTTCCGTTATGTAGTTGTAGACGACCACTAATTACGCTTTATCAAGTTTGCAAGTTGTAATTAACACTCATACATCGCATGTGGAATCTCGAGTCAATTATATTGTGCATTATGTCTTGTTTTAACAAAAAGTTTCTAACTTGTATGTTTGTATGGCTTTATTCTCTGTACTATATCACGTACAATTAATTAAAAACACTTGATATTTGTTGTTTATATTTAATTGTAGTTTAATTGTGGCTTTTAAGAAAGAAAATGGGTAAGGTACGATTTCTTAAATTGACTTATACAACCGAAATTTATTAATTTAATGATAATTTATAAATGGCAATATTTACATCACAATTGTTAAAAAACGAGAACAGTTTTCTATTAAATACGTCTTCATAAAGGTAGGTAAGAAAAGGAACGCTATGATTGTGAATCACGGCAGTACATCTGAAGTTGCTGACATCCAAGCGCAGTTGGAAACATCGGCGTACTTCATCATCTTTACGAGTGTAAGGCGAAGAATGAATGGCCCCGTCTTGCAGATAGCCAGAACGGATGTCGTACATTCAAGAAAATAAGCTTATTTTATCTCCTCCATAAAGTGTAATTTATAGCGGGTCGCAAAGATGAGATCGGGCGACGTGCGGGAATTTGTTTTACTTCATTTGTATAAAGCCGCATTGAGAGAACGCTCCATGATATTACCTTCATCCTTGGAACTATCAAACGCCATATAGCCTCCTTAGCCTCCACTTTCCACCCTATCCTCGACGAGGAGCAAATATCCATACATCAGCTCCCCGTTTATGTTATACGATAGTGCTCTCAGAAATTGGCACTAGCATACATATAAAAGATAGCGATATGAAACATTATAGCTTCTGGGGTTTAAACCTGTCAAGTATATGCGCTCGTTTGTAAGAAATGTGGACACTAGACCCCGGAGGAACAACTTCTCAGAATATTGTGTTCCATATACATATTGGATAAGTTCAGTGAAAAAATCCTATATATTATTTTTTATTTTTAAAACATTCACACCAACTGCTTTGGTAAAAGTAATTGACTTTTTAATTGGGTATCTGTCAGAATTTAACATATTACATAGGATAGTATTAATAACTGTTTATTGATCGCAATTAATATAAATTTTACTTATACGCTCTCAACTAGAAAGTTAAGTATTAAGTTTTTATGTGCTGACATTAATTAGGCGGATAGCGGTGTGATCAATATTAATTTCTTAACTAATAGATCCATTTATTATTTGTTAATTATACTTAACCTACAAATTTAACATTTATTTCGGCATCGAGATTGCAATAATAATTCTTCAGACGTTTTTTTACAAATGTTAAAATATTTATAAACTAAAATTATTATTCTTAAATCTTAATTTGTTTTGTAGACAGATTTATAAATCTTGGAGTTGTGGTTGAGTTACGGCCAGCCTGAATAGTCGCTGCGCCTTGCTAGCTATGCCAATGTAATAAACATGCTGGACTATAAATTTTACTTATGGTAATATACATAAACTTTTATGGTATTATTATATGAATTTCTTTCATATACTAGAACTGTAAATTATGTGACCATGGAGTTTTAATATCATTTCTTTAATGGATATTACGACTAGCACCAGATAAATGTTAAATACATTTAGATATTTTTTCCGATGTAATTATATAATGATTGTTCTTCTTCTTGATGGTCCGTCTCCTAACGGAGGTTGGAGATCATTATGGCTATCTTCACTTTGTTTACAGCAATTCTGAAAAGCTGTGCCGATGTTATCCCGAACCATTCTCTAAGACTTAGGTAAATGTTAAAATTGAAAAATAAAAACAGTTCAAAAAGTTGCTTTTTATTTAATATCTTTATAAATTCACAATTGACGCGTTTTTTTTTTAAATTACCAAATCTTACATTTAACGCAAGTATTGAAAATACTCAACAGTTTTAGACTTTGCTTAATATAGATCCTATACATCCACCTCCGGTACTAAAAAACACTAAAATATTAAACTTTTGAAAATTACTAATATTTACAGTCGAACTTCCATAAGTCGAACGCCGATAAGACGAATTTTTGATAGCTCGAACTCAAACCTGTTTCTCTAAGATTTGCCTATATCAACGTTAATATTTTTATGTCAATAAATCGAATTTCTATAAATCGAATTATTTAATAAGTCGAAGCGTTTTACAATTCTTTAAATTCAAGTTTCCATTAGTAAATAGGTCGATTACTTGAAGTTGAATTTTACAACTTTTTTAAAAATTACGCTACCTGAGAGAGGATTAAGGACGGGTGTGGTTCGGTATTATTTCTGCTTAAAAGGTCTATTCTATAAAAAGGTTTTATACTATAAGCTGTTTTGACGGCGGCACTTCAATTGGATTTAAAAATTAATTTATGTTTAGGCGTGAAAAGGTAACAGACAGATAGACAGACAGCCAGAGTTACTTTCGCTTTTATAATATTAGGTAGGATAATAATATTTTTTTTTAAATAAGTTAAGTATTGTGAATCGTGCTGAATGTGAAGTGTGCACATTCGAGCTTAAAGTGGCACATTCCGATCTCGGGAAAATGAAGCGCGCCGCTCCGCGTTGCGCTTCATTTGCTTCCCTCGCTCGAAAATGTGCCACTTTTCGCTCGAACGTGCACATCCTCAATATTATTGATTTGCCTTAATTAATCTTTTCACTTTCAAATCAAAAAATTAAAAATAAATATGAATTTTATGTTTAAGAAACGTATTCGCCATAGTAATGAGTGGAAGTGGGCGAAAAGATACGAGAATTTAGTAAATGCGAGTGAGAGAAAACGATTAAATTATTTATTTAATTTTTGAAAAATTTATCGGCCTAAATTTTGTGAATGGTGCTTAAAATCGAGTGTGCACATTCGAGTTCAAAGTAGTACATTCCGATCTCGGAAAATGAAGCGCGCCGCTTCGCGTCGCGCTTTATTTGCTTCCCTCGCTCGGAAATGTGCCACTTTTCGCTCAAACGTGCACATCCTCGTATTTATTGCCTTGCCTTAATTAATCTTTCCACTTTCAAATCAAAAAATTAAAAGTAAATATGAATTTTATATTCAAGAAACGTATTTCGCATAGTAATGATTGGAAGTGGGCAAAAAGATAAGAGAATTTAGTAGATGCGAGTGAGAGAAAACGATTAAATTATTTATTTAATTTTTGAATAATTTATTAGCCTAAATTTTGTGAATGGTGCTTAAAATCGAGTGTGTACTTTCGAGCTCAAGGTGGCACATTCCGATCTCAAAAAAAATGCTATTTAAGGATGTAAAAATACAATATGGCGTCCATTTAAAATAAGAAAGTTGGTATCAATATCTTGGAAACTACCATTTTGAATTTAATTTTGATTTAATTTCTATTTGTATTTTATGAAACCTAGTAATTTTTATATTAAATTTTTTTTTGTAAATTTTATAATTACAAAGTTATTTGACATTAAAGAAAATGACGATTTTCAGTTTTTTTACGATAACTTCGGAACTATTTGGAATTTCAAAATTTTCTTAAGAGAATCTGAATAGGCACCTAAAACTGCAAAACATTGCCCAGTTAACCTAACTTCTATCTTTACTAATAAGAAAGATACCCATGTTAGCCTACTCTATTTGGGACACACTGTATACATACACAAATACATATTTAATTTTTAAGCTTTTTTAATAACTCGAATTATTGATAATTCGAATTAATTTTCGTGTCCCTTCGACTTCGACTTATCGAGGTTTGACTGTATATATAATGATGTACTATATAAGAGAAAAACATTTAAAAAATATCTGGTTAGCTATAAAAAAAATATATATTTTTTAAAAATATTAGATTTGCTAAACCAGAAGCAGTAAAATATGAGATTTTCTAAACTTATCAAAACCGTAGTTTTGATGTTTCATAATTATATATCCCAAATTAATAACTTCCTAGAAAGACTTAAGGCTCGAAAATTCTAAATTACCTACTAGTTATTTGAGTTTCTTTTTGAAAACTTCGGAACGCCGAATAATGAACTAAATTTGGATTAAAAATTTAATCCAAGTTAAATTCCAATTTTTTACAGTGTAACAAGAATTGAAAGAAATATATTAAGTCTAAAAACCTTACTTAATTAACTTTCAGCAAAGTGGTGCTTCTATATGTTGGAAATAGGTTGGGGAACACCATAGCGTCCTACAAAGACACTGATACTAATTATAATCAACATTTTAAGCAACGTCATTAACACTTCAACATATACAGGGTGTCCCGTCTTTTGATGGCCATAGCTTAAGAGCATGTTCTTATGACAATTTTAAGTTGAAAGTGCCCTATACACTTTTGTCCAAAACTTGATAGTTAAGGAGTTATAGGCACTATTTTGAACAGTATATAAGTTTGATAGGCCATGTAATTGTTCTGTCATATTTTTATAGTGACATTGTTTATTCTTTATCTTTGGTGACACATGAAAAGTCGAGTGTATTCAAATAAATCATAAACTAAAGATGAGTTAATTCAAAAAATTATAGCAACAGCTGTATGCATAGGAAACAACCCAGATACTCTTGAGAGAGCTAGGTTTTTATTTACTAGAAGAGCAAGAATGTATGGTGACACAGCGAGGGGTCGTTTAGAATCAAAACTCTAACTAAAGTGTTAACAATAAAAAAATTCTTAATTGATAAAACATTACATTACTTTTTTAACAATGTCTTAATTTTATGCGTTAAATTTAATAGTACCCATAACTTCTTAACTAATGAGTTTTAGACAAAATTGTATAATGCATTCTCGATTTAAAATTGTCAAAATAAAACGCTCTTAAGCTGGCCACCCGTTATATGTTTCACAACTGAGGTGTGAGGGCTAGTACTGCAGTTTATGATAAGACAATTCTGTTAGTGTTACCGCTTTATTTATGCAAAAATTTTAATTTTCGGCGATTCTCTACTATGTTGAAGTTTTAATTTATATAAGAACCTTTTGAATATGCGATTTTTACAAATTTCGGCGAGTAGCCCAAGTCGTACTTTTAGAAATGTACAGAGGACGGCTAGATTTAATAGGATATCCTCTCCTACTAAACTATATGTCCCAGTTTTTATTTAAAAAACAAATATTGTAGTTTTTTAACGGTATACTCAAATCTGCAAAACATGCAATGTTTTAGCATATCCTAGTATTCGTTAAATTAAAGATGGCCACTATTTTATCAAAGTGGTAGAATATGGCATAAATGGAAATAGGCAAAGTTGAGCTTATGAATGTCTTAAATATTCATACCCAGATCTTCTTTTTCTTTTTCTTCTTGTTTCAATAACCAGTAAATTATACCAAAAATGGAAGGGATGGTTTCTTAAAACAGTTGAGGTTTTGGCAAAGTATGTAAACGGCCATTAAAATAAGGGACCTGTAGATACCGATTGTTTAATTTGCAATATAATTTATTCATTTCTTTGCTTTCTCTTTATAAACACTACTAACCAATGACAGAAAATAATTTAAATTAAAGAATTTACAGTTATTTTTGAGTAGGTTAATTTGGATACAATCACATGTGTTATTTGACAGTCGCTCCAGGGAGTAAACGTGTACGATGATAGCCTGGCGTCACAGTTAAGTAGTTTCTTAAATTATAATACATGTCAGACACGTACATTAGTAAAATTCAATCTTTTTTGTAGAGCACAATATTTATTAAAACATTAATAATAAAATTCGAAATTTATTATTACTTTCGTTCAGAATTAGTTGATAAATGATTATAATTTAAACCTATTGAAATATGATAATTAATAAATATAGGTACATCAACTACAATTTTTAATTTGTATTTGATGTATATTTATTAATTGATTTATTTTTGAATGAATAAATAAAGGAATTATAACAGGTCTTATTGTACCTGAATAAAAGATGGGTAGTGGAAAATTTAAATCCTATATTTGTGTAATATGTGGTCGTTTAATTTCGGGGTTGTAGGTATAGCTATATCATTATTATCATGGTTTTTAAATAGCTTATTTGCGCGAGATTTGGACAAAACATAACAGATTTTTACACGTAAACAAGCCTTAAAATATAAACCGTTTCTAATACGATTTTACGGTCAAAACTTATCAATTCTTATTTTTTGGATTGTCTAAATATTACTTTTAAACCAATACAAAAAAGTAATTTAATTGCATATTTAAACATTTTCTTTGAAGCACCATTTATTGAATTTTTTGTATATTGTATGGGAGACTTAGGCCCTTTTATTAAAAAACATAGTTATTGGCGATATAAATATAGTAATTGACCAGTGAATTTACAGAGATTGGCCAATATTTACTAATTAAAATAACATATAGTAAATTAGCAAAAAAAACGAAATATTTATTAGAAAATATATATTAGGAAATATAGATTTATTATTATATAATTTTGTTAATATGGCCAATCATTGTCGAGTGGCCAACAACTGTACTATTTACCCCTATTACAATTTTACAAGACTGTATAAAAAGTCTCATCGCCCATTGTTGTACTGACTGTACATAATTATATGGTATCAGATAAACTTTCTTAAAATTGTTAACTTCGACATACATGGGTACATTTGCTTACTAACTGGAAAATATTAATTATTTTTTACAACATTTAAAATTGTGCTGTTATAAATCAGTTTCTTTCTCAGAACATTATGTTTTCATCGTATAATCATTATTTATTTGCGTTTTTATAAAAATAAATAAATAATGTATATGTATGTAAAATTTTGTTGACAGTTACGTTAGTACCGCCGCACTAAAAAGTAAGGCGCTAACTTAAATTGACAAGTTGCATATGGAGATTATGTTTAGCTGTACTGTCAGTTGGTTTACTTCAAGATTAACGGGGGGAAGTAACACGCCCCACACATCTAGCGGCTCCTTTGATCTCATCAAATGAGGCGCTCTCATGTCATGTTGTGTTAATGTTATGTCTTCCTCGTGCTCAGACTGGATCTGACCGCTCCTGAACTCGACCCTCTTTATTTCTGTTTGTTGTATTACTTAATATATGTATGTGTATGTCTGTGTAAAGTCAATTAACTTAATACATTTTACCTACCAAAATAACTGAACTCACATGCGGTTATTACTACTGACGTTGTCAATTTATTCAATTATCTTTAATATTACGGGCGAAAGGCACTGTCGAATTAATTTATTGTCCATAAAAACAGTATTGATTTTACCTTCATAGTTTCCAGATATGTCAAGTAACAAATCGGTTAGAAAAGAAATAAAATAAGAAAAATAACAGAGTAGTACACAGGTGTTGAATAAAGAATTAGAGTGAAAAATTTTAATATTTAATTTCTCACACAAAAAACAACAAATTTGATAAATGAAACTGCACGTGCTATATTCTGTGCGGTAACATTGAGAATACAACTTAGATATTAAAATACAAAATGTCAATTTAGCTTAAAAACCTTTAGATACCTCTGTTTCATACAAACATTAGTACGGTCAAAATAGACATTTTAAATAATAAAAATTCCAACAGAGCTAAATTTTTGTTGAGACCTTGGGTATACCACTAGAAATAAAGTGTCAAATGTCCCCATCGATCCCATTTGTCCTAAAAAAGTTATTCGGGGTCAAAGGTCAATATTTGAGGTTTTTTGGATTTTTTTCGAAAACGGTAAGTAGATCAGACTAAAATTATAGATCTTAAAATTATCTACAAGAATGGTTCTTATACTTTTTTTTTCTAAGAATCACCATTCGTGAGATATCGCCATTCTACACTAAAGAAAGAAATTAAAGGGTCAAGAAAATTTCTTAAATGTATTTCAGTAAAAAAATGGTCGTATCTAAAATTTAAAAAAGGCTTCTTAAAGCTCTAAAAAGATTCTAGTTTTCAGAACTTATAGTCAAAAATTTTTAGGAGCCACCGTTATCACGCAATCTTAAGTAATACAGTCTGTCAAAAAACACCAAAAGATTTAGGAAATTTTCTTGGGCCTTTAATTTTTTCCTTTAGTGTAGAATCGCGATATCTCACGAATGGTGATTCTTAGAAAAAAAAGTATAATGACCATTTTTGTAGATAATTTTAAGATCTATAATTTTTGTCTGAAGTACTTTTTTAATAAAACTTGGAGTTTTCGAAAAAAATCCAAAAAACCCTAAATTTTGACCTTCGGCCCCGAATAAACTTTTTTAGCACACATGGGATTAATGGGGACTTTTGACACTTTATTTCTAATGGTGTACCCAAAGTCTCAACCAAAATTTAGCTCTGTCGGAATTTATGTTGTTTGACCACTATTTTTTGTCTAATTTGACCGAACTACATATGTATGTACAGTAGCGGACATAATAGTTATCACTTTTTTAAACTGTCTTTTGGTTGATTTTATTAGAGTGATTTTTCAAGTTTATTATTTTTGTAAGTACCGTTTCTTATAAAAAATTTAATGCTCTTTCATAATTAAACAAAGCTATCATCTAAAAAAATAAGCCGAATTTTTGATAACTCGAACCTGTTTCTCTGGGAATTGCATATTTCATTGTTAATATTTTTATATTAATAACTCGAATTTTTGATAACTCAAATTATTTTTAGCTTTCCTTCAACTTCGACTTATCGAAGTTCAACTGTAGTTTTTAATAGAAAAAGTTACTTGGTGCAGTTCCAGGCGCACGTCGGTTTTTATTTAACTATCTATTTTATTTAGAATTATCAATATTTCAACATTTTAAAATTATAATTTTTTATCAAAAATTTAATAGCTTTTGTATAAAAGAATGAACTATCGTATACACTAGCACATTTTGGTATTTTTTTAAAACTCATGAATAACATATTATGTCTATTAGGTCGGAAACTGCAGACCGCAAAGACTTGTGTGAAGGTTGTTTAATGCAATAAATCGTTTTTGGTGTTATTTGGAGCATAATATAGGTACATATAGAGTTCATTTGTAAGATGCGTTATGTTGTTATTAACAAAAATGACAATTTTTAAATAATATCGATGTTAATATTATCTGTTAAAATATAATTAATATTAAAATAGGTTCGATTTTTAAACAATAATATTGTTGACAAGTTTAAATGACCCTAAATATTTGATTTGCCCCTCCGCAGCGCTTTTATGGAGCGTAGCATTAATTAATTAGTATCATTAATCAAGCGTTCTTTTGAAAAGTCGGAAAGCTACTCTAATGATTGATGACATAATTATCAAGCTAGTACAAGCATTTTAAATCCATGTAATTCATATTTTATTGCAGCTCATAACGGGAATAACAGTTAGGCAACTCTACAGTTTAGAGATTTATATAATTAGCATTAAGCAGGCAAGTAAATCTGTCAAAGAGATAAATAAGATAATGAATGCGGTATTTAACAAATTGTGACAATATCTCGGTGACAAATGACAAGGTGGTTCGACCTTTCACCGAACACGACAAACAAGGCGTTGGGAGAGCTATGCTGTAACCGTAACGGAATGCCGCCTCCAGACTCAAAGACAACTTCGCACCTGTTTTTCGATACCAGCGTTTATTGTCAACTGCTTTAGTTATAACAACCGCCGCGACTACTGTTTATATTTAACGGCTCCTTATATGCAATTGCTGACGAAAATTATTATAGGACGTTTTTAATGTATACCCGCTGGTGAGAATGAAAAGTTGATTAAGCGAAACTTCATTTCATGGCAAATCATTTATTTTCATGTAACGGAGGACATTATTTAACGTCAAGTATAACTGCAACGGCAGTCTGTAAATGGCAAGAGGTGAACGGGTTGAATGTAGATGAGTTGTGTAGGCTGCGAAGACTCTTTATGGGCGCTGCTCATGCACACGGCCCGTATAATGTAACACAACATGCCGAGATGCCGATAAATATTCATTAAGTGCAATTATAGCACCACCGAGCGAACGCTTTATTGCATCGTATATTTTATTACAGTTTTACGAGGTACACATTCATTTTATAAGAACAGCCAGTACATTACCCCAATATTTTATACCGCACATTTCGAAATTGTGGCTTGTTTCCTTTTAATCTGATATTATTTACGAGCCACGAAGCGTTGGCTGAATTTTGCCTTGATAAATGTTCTTGTTACAAAATGAATATCAGACAGATACGGCAAGAGAAGGTTCACGTAGTAACACCATATGGGACTAAAACATATGTCGCGATGTTGCTGCATGTAAGCTTAAGTGTAATCGCCAACTCGATGACGAATAGCTTAGTTATAAACGGCAAGCTTTGCCTCCCGGGTCGAACCCTAATCATACTTTTTACAGGCAGCAGCACTTGTGTTGGTTTATAGGGGCACAAGAACCCGATGAATAAATAAAGCTATCTCAGGAGTCATTTATCATACCCATATCAAAAGCGTCGTCATAAATTTTCTTGGAGAACCGATAAGAGGCGGTGTATATAAAGTAAAACGGAGGCGTATGGTGTAATAGGTTAACCCTCGCAGCAACAGTGGAGCTTCGATGTTGATGACACCATAAAACTGCTTTCTGAAAAATAAGATTTTCAGCGACGATTAATCTCTCTTTCAATTCAATAAAAAATTTCTTATTACTGACTATAATACTTAATACCTATAGCGGCACAATGAAGTTCGAGAAAGTGTATCGTATCTACAATGTTTTACAGCTTATGTGATATTCACAAAATTACCCACTACAAAACAAATAAAAATTTTGTCCGTTTAATTTTTATATGTAAATTTTAATATCACTATAAATTTCTATTGTAAACTATTGTATAATTTAACAGTTCTAATTAAATTAAAATATAACAATAATTTTATTTGAATGCTGGGCTGGACCATCGATATTTTCTAACTCGGTAATAATTTTCTCTAATGTATATTTTTCAAAATATATATTATTATTAATGTTAATTTGTTTTAATTTTTAGTATTTACACTACTTGTTAGATACCCCTTAATATCTGTAACGTATTCCAAGACACAAGCGTTTTAATTACCGATTAGTTTTGTCCTGACAGCCAATTTTTTTTCTGAAGAGTTAGATAGAAAAAATTAACTGGTTAAAGTAGAAAACAAAGACTGTATAAGAGGATAACAAAGAAGAAACGAAACAGAAGATATCACAGTTTATGCAAATACTATCAGTGAATAGAAGACAATGCGCTTTTTGCAATGCACTCTACTCACAATAATTGTTTTAATTAATTACATTGATCAACAGTAGTCATGCCACATGAACTCTGATAGGTAATCGTGTTTTGACAACCTACTCTCATTACTTAAATGCACTTATTTTGTTTCAATGACTTCCACTTTTTGTGATATGGTCAAACTCAATTTTGGTATTATAACGATACGCGTATGGTAACGGTCATAAAAACATAGTGTTTTGCTCATTTATTTAAATTCTTCTGGTTTTAGTTTTATGCCGCGAAAAACTAATAACGATCGTACCTAACTCTTTTTGCTACATTTGTGGTAAATTGAATTACATAAAACAAAGGCGAAATTTTACCGATCTTATTTTGAACTGTTACCGTGAGTATTTTATCGTTTAGATATCACGTTTTAGAATAAATGTGCGGAATTTTTTAATTATAAACATTTTATGTTGCCTATAAAGTTCTTAAAATAAGCAATTTTATTTCACATCTCAATTTTTAGATTTTGTTCCTCAAAGTCTATCTTCCCAATTTCAATGAATATATTATTTGCGTTTTTATGGTTTTATTTAATAAAAAAAATTCTACATATGGCTTTAATAGCATCTTTATAACAGTGTTAAACATATTTTTTTTAGTTATTCTAAACAATACGGTATTTATTACACATTTTAAATTGAAGTTTACGATAACGTAACTCGGAATCAAAAGTATTACATATATGGCCACATGACTTCAAGTATGTTGTTCTTCAGTTAAGGGTCATTTATAAGCTCTATTACTTATTTGTGTAAAAGGCTGTAGGGACAGTTGGGTTACAATGGAACGAAAAAGGTGTTTCGATTTATAGAAAAATCAGTGTTTTATATTTTTGTAATTTTTTTTTAACTATCAAGAACAGACCTTAAACTAATAATTGAACACAAAAAAGAAATCAAAAATTAACCCTAAACTTGAAACATTAGCGTGTTTGCAAACCATTTCCTCTGTTCCAATATACCCCAGGGCTGGGGTACAATGGAACAAGATCTGGGGTACATTGGAACATGATCAAGAAATTGCATAACATCATAAAATATATTCAAATAATTATTAATTAATAGTATACTTCCTTAAGTCTCTTGGAGAAACAGTATAAATTGCTTTGTGACTTTGTCTTGCCTGCTAAACATAAACTTGTCAAGAGCAGTTTTATATTTAGAATTGACACTATTTCCCTATTAGGGTTTAGAGGAAAATAAAATCCATTGTCAACTTTTGCACTTTGGTCCAAATACTTAATTTCAAATTCATTGTTTTCGTCCATATCAGTCAATATTTGACCATTGTTCCATTGTACCCCGTAAGGTTTCAAAAGTTTTAAACACGAATTTAAAAAGCTTAGAATATTTTTTTTAATTTTATGTTAACTGTAGGGGAAGTTAACCGGTTGTGGGCATTGTCCGGTTGTGGGCACCTCCTAATAACTTTTGATCGTGAGCAGATACAGGTGTTTTCACGATCGTCATTTGTTCGCAATGTCAGCACTATGTTCTATTGCTAATATAAAGCGAACAGACGCATATGCGTAGTAGCTACGCGTTATTCCATGTTTCCATCTCTAAAAATGTACCGCGATGTAATCGTTTATTGTGTTTAAAGTGCGATAAATAAAAGTAACTTATTGCAAATAGTCGGTCTAATGTAAATATATGCAGGAAATTAAATATATTTTATAATTTTAATTTGATTCAATTAAAGTCTTCGCGAAATAAATTTGCCAGTCATTTGTCGACAGCTATGAATTTTCCAGTTGTGGGCACCTACATTTTACTAGTTGTGGGCACTTAAGTTTTTGCCATTTAAACCTTGTATTTCGCTGACAATTTGTCGAATATTGTTGTTCATGTTAACATAACCCCCCTGCGGAGTCTAGGGGTGTAGCCGCGGCCTGATTTTTAAGGGGGCAGGCAAAGACCTCGCTCGATTATCATGTACGACAAAAATGTAAAGATATCCAAACTTTTTCACAATAATTAAAAAAAAATTAAACATTTTTGGTTTTGAATTTCAAACAGACTTCTTTTCACAACTCGACTATTAAAAATCAGATTTTCGATTGTCGAGCATCTTTGACAGACCAATTCATATGACTTGAAAATTGTAAATAATATATTTACAAAATTTTTCCGGATTTTTTAGTGCATTTTTAGCCATGTCGATTTCAAAAATCAATTTTGATGCGTACATTGGAGCCATTTGACGATGATCCCGTGAAGTCTACTGCGAAAGCCTATTTTAAATTTTATTTTCATCTATTTTCATAACTGAAGGCTTTGAATATGAATAAATTGCGTTTTTTCTTTATATAGTGGCGTTTTACTCCACATTTTCCCATTTTGATGGGATTTTCCTGATGTGCCCACAACCGGTTAAAAAAAATTGCATGATGAAAAATGACTACTTTATGGAAAGTTAAAAATGTTTTTTTTTTAAATTGATATAAAATTAATTCCTTTGCCAGTAGTTATCTAAGGTCTCTAGCTTCCCGATAATATGCTCATTTTGCAAAAAATATTGAGTTGGTCAAAAGTTATGGCCTAAATAGCTAACTGTGCCCACAACCGGTTAACTTCCCCTACTAAATAGTCAAAATGATTAAAATTTATGTAAAAAAATATTACATATATACTGTTATTACTTTTCTGCTAAAAACAAAAGTTCTTTGGTACAAAATTCCAACTTTTTGTTAACAAAAACTATTTGTTTCTTCTGACAGCTCTGTTATTGCAAAGCGATAAAGTTTCACTACGTTCCCGTGTGCCTAGTTAGGCGTTGTAATTAGTGTAAATGAAAGCGCGCGAATTTGTT
The DNA here is from genome assembly GCA_036325965.1 of Sinopyrophorus schimmeli. NCBI lineage: Eukaryota > Metazoa > Arthropoda > Insecta > Coleoptera > Elateridae > Sinopyrophorus > Sinopyrophorus schimmeli. The sequence goes on from JARFIZ010000001.1 coordinate 6,980,265, forward strand.
TGAAATTTGAATATTAATCGCCGTCGTTCCATTGTACCCCATGTTCCATTTTACCCCAACTGTCCCTATATATATTCAAATTATTTACTAAATTAAAATATAACTAATTCTTGAAATTTATTCAGTATACTTTTGTTTTTCTTAGAATTTTATGAACAGGAAGGCTTACAATTAATCTTAAAAGTATATTTAAATAAAAATAAATTAGTTAGGCTTTATTTTGAATTACATACTTACTTTACTTAAATATAGATTGTTTTAATAATGTTGTTCTAGTTGTGAGTACGTTGACTTTATACTCAGTTGCTGCCATAGTTTTATCATAAAAATACTACCTATGCCGTATAAAGCTTAGAAAATTGAGTGAAAGAAAGAAGTATTCAGATACCTGATTTATAGAAGGTTGTGATTCTCAACCACTGTGCCGCGGCACTTTTGTGTGCCGCGAAATTCTAAAAGTGTACCCCCAAATTTTAGATATATAATTATATTAATAATATTAAATAACTATTTTACGCAATGTGTTTTAGGTAAGTAGATAATTTTTAAACATTTTTTTTGTGTGCCGCCAAATTTTGAAAACGTTAAAAGTTTGCCGCAACAAAAAAAAGGTTGAGAATCACTGTAAATGTATATATATGCTATCGAATTAAATTCAAGTAATCAGGAGCTTATTTTGGTTAATTTTTTTTCTTACTTACTTGGGGTTTTAAATAAAGTCGTTCATAAAATGCAATATATTTCAGATCTATTTATATATATATTAATATACACAAAAATATAAAAATGGCAGTAAATTTAAATTACTAATATTATCAGTACCTAATAAATTTATTAACAAATATAATGAATATACAATTTCTAATTAAAAAAATGGTTATATATATTTACATATAGTACATACCTATAGAGTAAAATAAACCGTCACTTACATGTATCTCACTGGGTAATTTACTAATAATTAAGAAAAACTCCTTTTTATAACATCGCCTGTCTGAAAATAAAATTAATTGTAAAAATAATAATTTAAAAAAGGTACTGTCTAAACGTCTAAAAGCTCCATTAAGAAGAGACAATTAATTTAAATTCTTGAATACAAACTCATTTAAGACACAAATTGGTGCGTAATATATCTGTGACGCCTGCCATCGCGCCGCGATGCTAAACGTATTGAGTCGATAAGTTTTTAGACACCACGACGCTCTCGACAGCTGATACTCGGAGCAGCTGAACGTCACGTAACTTTCAACAGACTATACTTATGTTGATTTGCTGACTTTGCTTCGATCCTTGACATGCCTGAATGTGGCTAATCCATAAACTTGTCGCAACCGCTGATATGGCATGGCAGGTACTGTCTATTCCATTATTCAACTTTAATTGGTGTGACGTCGGACGTTTGGGTACATTCACCCGAATGGACGGTTCTTTTCATCTAACACAGTGTTATATTCATAGTTTATATACTACGTGGGTAATGTTCTACTAATTTATTGATATACTATTGTTACAGTTTTTTTTAATTCGGAAAATTTATTATACAGTATTGATGAAACTGTCGATTTTTAACTTAACATTTTTGAATTATTCGAATTTCTGATATATGCTCGTAGAAAATCTTTAACATTCGTCCTAGAAGTTAATTTTTTTTCGTTTCGGCGACGGTTTATCAACATGATGAGGTAGTGAGTTGGGAGTTTTAAAAATGCAGAAGCGAGCCGCACACTATGTCACTGTCAGCGTATAATTACCCGTCACCGTGCGAGACAGACACGACATCCGTTGCTTCGGCTGCCTGGGAACAGCCAAACGAGCCGCGACAGGTGAGACTTCATAAAATATACGCAGTGGTGTCAAACCGCAACCCGTTTTACCCGAGACCGCATAACTTTCAATTTTATGTAGTAAGTACTTCAACTAATCCTACATACTATTTTTGAAGAAAATTCACATGAACCCCGTCATACAATTCTCATTTTAAGTTACAATTATCTTTATACAAGCTCTAATTACAGTCGAATCTCCATAAGTCGAACCTCGATAAGCCGAATTTTTGATAACTTGAATTATTTATAATTTCTCTTCAACTTCAACATATCGAGGTTCGAGTGTATCTACATACCATACTCGAAGTCAAAATTTATGGCTCCTAAGTTTAAAAACTTATATCTCCAAAACAAAGAGATAGAATTTTATAAAATTTTAGAACTAGGTATTTATTGTTACAATGTGTATTGTCCGTCTTATTGCAAACAACCGTTGCAACCTCTCTCTTTCTCGTAATACAATTTTAATTTTTAGAGCTTTTAAATAATAAGCTAGTGGGGCAAGTTGACGACCTTAAGGAAAAAATAATTATTCACAAAAAAATATTCATATTAATAAAAAAATATACATTAGACTGATTAAAAAAAATCGACTATTTTTTTTCAAAATCCCTACTTGAATACTTCGGGGAAGGTGTAAAAAGACGCCTGTGAAAAACAGAGCCCTTAATATTAATATTGAAAGGTCGCGCATCGCGAATTTTTATTTCGCATTTAAATAACACGGAAAAAAATGTTTTAAACTTTGAAATTTTTTAACTCTCGAAGAGTTCATTAGACAGCTAAGACCATAACATATTCCTGTAGAGAATTGGACGCTCTACAAAAACGTTTTCTGTAAATTTTCGATAATTTTCTCCTTCAAAAGGTATTCAAGGTCAAAGTTGAACCTACAAAAAAATTTAAGGTTTTTTTCACTTTTTGCCTGATCTATCAAACTTTTTGCAAAATTTTACCTCATCTTGCTCCACTTTTGGGACAAGGTGATGATTACGGTAGGATGCCACGTTTAACAGATTTACACCTTTTTTTTGTGGTGTTTTTTTTACATTTCTAGTCGTTCTTTATTTGTCTATTTTTCTATTCGTTTGTACTGAGCGATTATATTTTGGAAGAGGCTTAATTTCAATTTCTTTAATATTGCTGGAGGGAGTGGGCATTGTTGTTGCTAAGAAAAAACAATATAAATTCTTGGAGTTAAGACAGATTGGCAGGTAATGGACGTAAATTTGAGTTTAGGATAATTGTATGAAATTATAAATATTTGCATATGTATTGTTATAGAGAAGAAAAGGATAGTTTAAGAATATAATAAAAAACATAAGATGACAATTGCAATATGGGCAAGATGACGAATTGGTCATTTTGGCCGCGTCATCTTGCCACAAGACAAATTTGAGTTTTTTTTCCAATTACTGAAAAATGGGTCAAAATAATCGTATCATTTATCGTACACTGGATACTTCTATTATGTCAATAATTACAAAAATTCTTTGTTTGATAAAATATTACCAACAAGAAATAAAACTTGTTATTGTCAGATCAAATATTTTACAAGAGCATATTTACTATTGCACTTTTTCAATTCACAGTTGGCACAATGAAAATTGGTGTTTCTATTAATACAAATTATAGGGTATTAGCGCCATTTTGCGTTGATACCAATATATGTTAAATATTTAAAAAAGAATTAAAATAATGGTTAAAGTCGAATTTAGCAAAATCCGGTTCGAACTTATACCACTCCATCTTACCTACCAAAAAACTATTTACATTCAAAATGTAGTAATAAAATAAAGTGCAATTATTATAAAACGGCGAACGTGTTTTATTGCCCTTAATAACGTTGTAAAAGCGGCTTCTTTACCTGCGACAAAAGTATGGTCACATAGAGTGTGTCGCTAAATATAATCAGTCTAAACCTACCCTTCGACTGGTTTACGTAGTAATACAGTAAAGAGGCCCTTAAAGTGTAAAGTTTGAGAGTAATAAATAATTTCTGGAAATTAAGAGAAGATTACGAAAAAACAAGAAGACTGAAAGACCCAAAGTTCTATCCGTTCGAGCAATACGACGAATTTCACAAATTGCATCAAATACAATCTTAACTGTTCGTGTAAACCGACTACTGCAGGTGTCAACACCAATGTCCGTAATGTACAATGAATTTTAAAGTAACCTCCCCATCTTAAACACAAAAAAATTATAAAAAAACCCATGCGTGTACTTATGTACGTGCGTTAAAAATTTTTTGCTGCTTTGTCATTACTAAATTAAATATAACTACGTGTTATATATAGGTAGACCAGCCGTAGCAATCCAATAGCATGCATGCCACAGGTGGCACGTATAACTATTTTTCTAATACGTTATCAATTTTTTAATTCTATCCCCATTTTCGGAAGTTTTACTTCTCTTGGTTCGTTGAGAGTGAAATTGTAGTATGCAACGGATGTTGCGCACGCTCGGCAAACGGATATAAAGTAGGAAATCCGCCATTAGGGCGACGAAAGTTGTAAGCGCTCAGCAAACGAAAATGATTCAGTAAAGCCGACTATTTAAGCGAATAGAGGTGCATGCGCACAGCCTTTGATTATATATAACATAGATTGTCAATCCCATGTTAATTTTGCGCAGCGCTTTTAGGAGACGATCTGGAGGCCGCAAGCCCTTAGTACTGGAGGCGGCGGCTATTCTAATTGTACGCTGCTATTGTTTTCGATAAATTTATTAACCCCATTGATAGATGGCAAAGATAATTATTCGAAATTTGAAAAAGGTTTAGTTCTTCGCTATTTGTAAATGTGGAGGTGGAATTTATGAATCTAAATATAGAATTTATGAGTTTATATATTTATCAAGTAGAGATTTTAAAGCGCTTAAATACAGAATTATTGACCATGAGCAATAAATGAATCGGTCAGCAATTTCAGAATGAATTTGTATTAAATTCTTATTCTTTGATTGCTATTACTATCTTTTACAATTTTACTACATACTAGGCTCTAATCTCGAAATATTTCACCATATAGAAACTACCCATTTTTTATCTTTTCGATCTTTCAATCTTTTCAAAATACTAAATTGATTTTAAGTACTGACTACGCTATATTATTTGAATTATTTTGGCAAAACATTTAATATTTTTTAAAAATTGTTAAATTTGTGTACACTAAGGTAGAAGTACCGGTTTTGGACACTGTACCAGTTGTGGACATCTTCCACTTTATTTTGACAAATGTCAAATATAAGAATTATCGCTACTTGCTATAAGTGTAATTAATGTATGTTTAACTACAATAGAAACATCAATTATGTTTTATTCGTATTTTTTAAAGTATTTCATCAAAATTACTCAAGTGTCTAAAACTGGGCCTAACGTGTCCAAAACCGGTACTTTTACCTTATGTGTATTGAGAATATGAAAATACCCTGACGTAAAGAAATAAAAATAATTTTGTTGTGAAAATTACATTTTTATAACGTAAAAGACTAAAAATACGAAATACATTTTAATAAACTAAATACAGTTAAAAAACAAAAATAATACAAATGCCACTATAAAGTTTTTTTTTAAATGGTTATACAAGTTCTATTCAAACATAAACTATAAAAAAATAAACAACTTATTACAATAGCGAAAATTGTTACGCTCTTGCTGACGCGCGCAGTCTGTTACACGACGTTTAATTTTTTAATTCGCATTATTTTAGTTACCTTCGGCCAAAATGGCTCTTACTTAGGTATTATACTTGTCAGAAATACACTGAACGTAATGAAATAAAAACAATTTTGTTGTAAAAATTACAGTTTTATAAGACAAAAGACAAAAAAATACGATAAACATTTTAACAAACTTAGTAAGTACTTTTAAAAAACAAATATAATGCAAATGTCGCTATAAAGGGTGTTTTATATGGTTATATTCCATTAAACAAATCAAAATGAACAAAATCCCAAAAAAAAAACAACTTATTACAATATAGAAATATACAGGGTGTTTACGAATAGTTGTCAGAGCCGGAAATGGGTGGTGGAGGGGATTTTTTGGAAGACTTTCTACTTGGTAATATTTCTAAATTCATTGATTTGACAAAGTTATAGCAAAATCAAAATTGAGACCATATTTTGAGAACCGCAGGTTTTTTGACCTATGACAACGTTAAATTGGCTAATTAAGAAACATATCCGACGGCTTCAAACGATAAAACAATTCATGTTATTATACACACATAAAATGAATTGCTCATAAATTATTTTTATTTTTAAAACAAACGTGCCTGAGTTCAAATATCGAGTTTCAATCTTTATCAGCTTTAACACTTCTTTCCTTTTAAAAGAGACTTCCGATGCTTTTGTGAATCATTGTAAAATACGACTTATGAAAGTAAGTGTTGTAAAAAACAAACAATTTGGGGTGGTTTTCGTGACAAGACAACTTTACAAATTGTATTAAATTTTATTATCATAATCACCTTATAATAAAAACATTTTGTCTATTCATTTAAAAAAAATTTTTAATGAGCACTTGAATAAAAACCAACGCATCAAAAAATGTTATTTACATAAAAGAATTTATACTGTACGAATAAATAATGCAATTAAACGTACTTCTTATTTTTCTCGTAAGTATCAAGTAACCGTTATTTTACGTGTTAAACGTGTTAAATTTAAAATATTAAATCGGTGTAAAACAATTAATTTCAAGTTCAAGAATAATAGGGGACAAAAATTGCCTATCACAAATACCGTAACAAAAAAAACAACGATAAATACATAAATAGCTGATGATCTAAGAAACGTGCAATAATTAATCGCTGATATCGCTGTTTTAAGATTATCTCGCGGCGGCATTTATTACAAGCAGCTCGCTTCACCCTTGAAGGTCAATTATTTGTCTACCGGAGAATAAGCTCTGATTGTTATTTGACGTCACCACCTCGTACGAGTGGACATCTGACAAAATTTATGTCGTATTGGAAAAAATAGTTAAAATGTTCGAAATCACATCAAACGTATTTTTAACGATTATTAAATAAATGATTTATTGTGTATAAAATTTTGTATGTTGTGTTAATCAAAACTTGAATGAAAACCAAAGCGTTAAAAAAATATAATTTTGAAAAAAGTATGCTTTGCTGACAAATAGTAGTATAAAAACGTACTTGTGATTTCTATGAAGAACCAAATGACCGTCTTATAATAAAAAATCTAACGTGTTAAAATTCTAAATTAAATATTCATTTCTGACCTATGTTAATATAAAATAAGTAAAGAACAACTCAGCAAATGTAAGTTCAAGTTCAAGAACAAGAGAGCATAAATAAAGCATAAGTATTTTATTACAAGAATTATTTCGTTTATGTTATCATAAAGGAAACAATAATATGAACCCCAATGACTTGTTAATAAATAGCTGATAAGTGGTTTCTAGACTTAATAAATGAAAGTACGCTTTTAACAATGATGCTGATTTTGAATTTTTAATAACAGGAATACGTTGGGAGGTACATTTTAATAGAACGCTTTCCACTCTCTAATAAAATGTATTTCTTCGCAAACTTTATTTAAGGACATATTTAATATGTGATACTTTAATGATGCCGCTCACAAAAGAGTACCACTAGGGTAGTATGCGCCGTTTGGACCTCGGTATAAAACGGCCTTTATTTGAATTCCATACGTACTGTTAAAAGTAATATTATTTTTTGTGTATTAATAACGTTGTACGATAAAACTTGTATACGTAAAAATTTGATTGTTACTTATGCCGGCAACGTGTTTAATGATCTGATTTGTGAACTTCATTAGTATTACATTTTGATAAATGAAAGTGGTGAAAAATACGGTACAGACAAAACGTATTCAACGTACTTTTGTAATAAAGACTATTAACGTGTCCAAATATTTTGACCTAGCTCAATATTAAATCGTATAAGGAACAAATCTAAGGTCAAGTTCAATAATCCTATTCTTAAAAAATAAATAAAACAACAGTCCATTAGTTTGGCCGACATAAAACCGAAATATTAAACAATGACTTCATACATGTAAGATGATACTAACGATATCCTGTGTTTTTATTTTATTTAATAGGCGCGACAAACTTTGATTATGTGTTCGCTTTTTTTATATTTGCATGACAAGGACAACATTAGAAAAGGGGGACTACGAGAATATTTTATAATCGTTGTATTAATAAAGCGATATTTGCTACACACGTTTTTAAGTCAGCAAATCTTACGCTCTTTTCTGAATAACATTTATAGGTATTTGAATCCGTAAACTCAATTAAAATTTGTGCATACGAATTTTAACCCTTTCGTCTTTAGGGCCGTGTCTTTAGCCGGGCGTAGGCTATTTCCCCGCTTGTCTCTCTTGTCGTGTGTCGTAGTGTATTTCAAAGACACAAAAGTTGTTATTGGGGAATTTTCCTGGGAAGTTTTACCCTTGTTGGTTACCTCCTGCCTTGTAAGGGAGACAGGTGTAAAGTTATAGCGTGGGTTTAAACTCAGGTCGCTAGCGCATTAGTTCATATACCAAACCTTTGGGACACGGCGCTTTCAATAGCCCTTTTTTGTAGATGAATTATTACTTATTTAAATGTAAGTGGTAAAAATACGGTAGGTTAGTTCGTCTTTCATTTGTAATCAAAAGTATAGGTCGAAATGAAGTTCAAGGATAAATTTCCGAGCAGAAGTTTATCTTTATAATAAAAGCTTATCGAACAATAAATAAAACCTGCAAGATTAAAGAACGTGGGCGATCTTTATAATTTTAAAAGTTTCAATTACCCTTGTTTTATAAATAGGAAAAAGCTAGTGGTTCCAAAACAGTTTTTGGGAAAAAAATTGAATTTTTTCAATTTCTCCATACTAGATTCGAAAATGTCTTTCATTAATTGTCCCCAACCACCCCTTTTCGGCTCTGATATATCTTCCGAAACACCCTGTAGAAATATATGTAGGTACGATCAACCGACAAACATACTTTTTGAAATTCACTTCTAGATCTGATTTATGTATCTGATATTGGATATGGTTGAGACCCGTCTTCACACGATTTGTACTCTTTACAAAGAGGGCCCTAATTTTTTCTTTTAATGGCGTTTTTTTAATTGCTATTTTTTAGTTTAGAATTATTTAAAATACTGTCTATTGTTATATTTTAAATTAGTGTAGCCGCAGCCATAGTAGAAAAATGCCTATAATAAACCATAACGGTACTTTCTGCACAATTGCCCAATGAACATAAAAGTTTGAAATTGAAATATAAATACTTTTACCTAGTATCAACTTTATCTTTAAAATTTTACAAGCTTGGCGGCAAGCGTTTAACTCTTTATGTGTCTACAATATATCTTTATATCTTATTTACGGTTAAATTATTATTATTTATTATTAAGAATTGTTTTTATTGAGAATTTTTAATGTCTTAAAAAACAAATGTATATTAAATATGTATTCTTTAGTTTTCATTAATACCTATATACAATTTGTTAATGTTTCTTATTGTTCTTATTATTTCAATACTTTATGAAATCTAAAAGAAGTGATATTTAATTTTCGCCGATTCAAGCAGTCTCTCTAATCCCTCCCATCCTAACCGTTATTCTCAATCATAACTTACCTACTTAGTTAAGCTCTAAATAGTCATTTACGACGTTCTGTAACAAAACTAAAATCTGTAAAAAAAATAGTACTTTTTTCTACTAAACGTTAAAGGGAGCCACATTACGAACCACTTTTAACGTGACCTCGGAGCTGCAAATCCGCCTATAACATTAGCAATCTAGGTATATATAATCAAAGGCACAGCTAACAAAAATTCGACAGTATGAATAGTGTGTTAACATTGAAATATTTATATTATGATTTACAAGCTGACCTGCCCCAGCTTCGCAGGAGTATTTTTAATTGTTTAGATTCAATATATCGTTTTGACAGCTACCAATAAAATATAATGGTTTATGATTTTCTTAAATGGCACTGCTTAGGCTTAAAAGTACCGCTCACGTATTTACATATTGACATTTGTAAACATAAAAATAATCTAATTAAATAATGTCTTCGTGGAAAATTGTGACATTATTGATGGATGCGGAGAAATACCTTTTCTGTAACATGATATTAGTATTATGAAAATTAAATACAGTATAATCCATTTATAATGAACTCGCTTATAATGGAAACTCGCATGTAATGAACTTATTTTCAAGTCCCGGATTAAACACGTGTAAAATACTCGGACAAGGTGGACTCGTTTATAATGGAACCTCGCCTGTAGTGCACCGAATTAGTCTATCATAAGCGAGTTTTTTCTGTGATTCCCCCGGTGATTTCCCCGGAACGATGTTTTCTGATGCAATATTATGCAGTATTCTTTCATAACATAAAGTGTCATTTTTTCCCACCTAATGTAACATCAGTTTTACAGCCCATGGACCAGGGTGTCATTTGGAGTTTAAAACAAAATTTACAGAAAACAAATATTGATTAAAATTATGGAGACTCCAGAAAGTACGAACATCAATAAAATTATTACTATTTTGGACGCTGTGAATTTATTAAGCCTTTCATGGGATGAAGTTTCTGCACAAACCATTCGTAATTGTTTTCGCCACGCCGGTATATCAAAAACAGTTGCCAATACTATCATGAAATCAGATCCAAAAGATGACCTTCCATTGGCGGAACTAATACGAATAAACAAATTAATATTTTTAAAGGATTTTGAGGAGTTCGTAAATGTCGACAATAACGTTGCTGCAAGAGAAGAATTACTTGACACAGATTTGGCAAATCAATCACTTCAGGAAGCAGAAGTTGAGGTTATGGAACAAGATCAAGATGATGATATCGAAGAACCTGCGGTGACCACAGAAGAGGCTCTTAGCTGTGTACAAACCTTACAACTCTATTTCCTCCAGCAAGAAAGCAGCAGTGAAATGTTTTCAGAATTAAATAAAGTTAAACTTATTTTGCAGAACAATTATATGACAAAACACTGTGTTCAAAGTAAAATAACTGATTTTTTTAAGAAATAACATTTTGTAAACCATATTTAGCAATTAAATGTAGTTTTCTTATCATGTGTTGTTTAATTCTCGTAAGATGAACACTCGGATATAATTAACTATATCTCTTTGTCCGCTCGAGTCCATTATATGCGGATCGCACTGTAGGTATTTATAGAGATATGGATTTCTAAGTCAAATTCCATACCAGCTATTAACTATTAAACTCTAATCATAATACTTTTAGTCAGACATTTTGAAGAAAATGATCCCGTGGTTTCATAAAAGATTGCCATTCTAATTAAAGAAACTATAACCAAGTTCTTATTTCATTATAGAGTTAAAATATTAATTACATAAATGATTTAATAAAATAAAGCGCCATATATAGAAAACTTGAAGAATATTTGTTGCTTGCTTCTTAGGTAACTCATCTAAGGGGTAGAGTGGCAGCTTTAAAACACTGTTTAAAAAACTAAATACCAAAACTTACGAAGACAGTTAAGAATCGGCCTAAAATTGAGAGTATGTTTAATTACAAATAATTTAAAGAAATTTTGTTGGTATTTAAAAAAAACCTATTATTAATAGTATATTGTGTGGCAAGGGGTGAAACAAGACGATTTCTGACGAGGGCGAGAGTTGACTGCCCGAGCGAAGCGTCACAAATGGTGCTAAAACTATATCGTTCAGCGCCCAGTTCAATTCCAAGCATCATATGTTATTTCTCTACCATTGAAGTCTCTTTTTGATAATATCTTACCTTCACTTTGATTAAGATCTATTAACCAATATATTTTTAGTGATCTAATTTGTAGTGATTGCAGTAATGGTACTATTAGTGCAGTTTATTTTGATGATTAGACTAGCGTGAGGCAAGTTGACGCCCTTAACAATTGAAGGTTCTTTGATGTGTGTCTCCGATTTGGATGAAAATTTTCCCAAATGTTCTACGAACAGGTACGAGTATACCCACGGAATATTTAGCCTTGAATCGGCCGATTACTGGAGTAAATGAATTAAAACGGCGAGTATGTTTTTGAGTTTTAATGGGAGAATTCACGGATTAGAATAGAGGTGAGAGTGGCGTGGCGCAAAGGTTGAGTGTGTGGACCGATGCGCTAAGCGACCTGAGTTCAATCCCACGCTAAAACCATCTTAAAATTATACGCCTCTCTCCCCTTGCAAGGCATTGGGCAACCAGCAAGGGTAAAACTGCCCCAGGAAAATTTCCCCAATAACACTCCTTGTGTCTTTGACATACTATGACATACACAACAAATGGCACATGCGGAGAAATAACCTACGCCCGGATTCGGGCACGGCACTTTAAGAAGAAGAATAGAGGTGAACGTTTTCAAAGGAGTGCTTGATGCAGAAGGCTTGACACTCTTTGTATTATATTTATTATATTTCAATTAAAAAAAACAAATGTTTTTTGACCATAAGTGACTGAATCACTAATTTTTTGTTGCACAAGTTAATATGACAGAAGTTGCGTAATCGGCCGATTCAAGGCTAAATATTTTGTAGGTGTACTCGTACTAGTTCGTGGAACTTTTGGTAAAATTTTCATTCAAATCGGAGACACACGTCAAAGAGCCTTCCCTTGTAAGGAAAAAATAGTCATTCACAAATAATATTCTTATTAATAACAAATATACATATACAATTTCGATAATTCGAAGTTGAAGGGAATAATAGTACCTGATTTATAGAAGGTTCTATACATATGCTATCGAATTAAATTCAAGTAATCAGGAGCTTATTTTGGTTAATTTTTTTTCTTACTTACTTGGGGTTTTAAATAAAGTCGTTTATAAAATGCAATATATTTCAGATCTATATACAATCAAACCATATAACTATCTCTATGCAAAGAATTACGACGATTCGTTGATTCATTGCTGCGCGAAAAAAGTAAAAGCCGACAAATACACTTTCGCATTTATAATATTAGTATGATGTGTGTTAAAAAAATCCCATAGCTACAAAATTTTCTAAAATACCACATTTGTAAACAAGGAATAACATATATCATTTTAAATATTTATGCTAATTATGCAACATTTTAAAATATTTTATACAATTATAAATAAATAAAAAATAGTAAACATTTAATTTTTAATTAAACAACATCGCCTGGGGTGATAAAAGGGTGGATTGAGTAGCCCTGGAGTCACCACTGCCGGTCCCAAGCCCGGATAAAGGAGGAGGGTTGGGGGGACCGGGCTAGCAACCCACCCCCCCGTAAAATCTGATATTCGCTCACGCAACCGGAATTGGGCCTCGGAATAGGACTGATCTACAGATGACGACACATGCAATGAAAAGGAATACGAGTTGGAAAAAAAGGAACATAATACGAATAGCAACATGGAACATAAAATCATGGAACAACAGAGACCAAGAACTAATAGAAGAACTTAAGCAAAAGAAAATTGATATATGTGCCATTCAGGAAACCAAGAAGAAAGGGAAAGGCCAGAAGGACTATGGAGAGTACATACTAATTTATAGTGGCGTAGAAAAGAGGTAAGAGCTAAAGCCGGGGTAGGCATCTTGTTAAATAAAAACTAAAGAATTTCATACAAGAATGCAATTACGTGTCCGAAAGAATCCTCTTAGTTAAATTAAAACAGACGGACCCGATCTTAACATAATGTCAGTCTATTCACCAGAGAATTGCAAGCCTAGAATAGATAAAGAAACTTTTACGAAAATTTACAAACTACTTTGGAACCCATACGTACGCAAGACTATATATGTGTCCTGGGAGACTTTAATGCGAGAATCAGGGGAAAGACATCATAGACAACGTTAAACAAAGGTTTAACGAGGAGCAAACAAATGAAAATGGAGATCTAATGACCAACTTCTGTTCACTCAACGAATTAAGAATTAATAACACGTTCTTTGACCACGCAGACCGTTATAAATACACATTCCATAATACGAGAGGACACAAATCTATGATAGACTACGTACTAACAAATAGAGGAATACATCCTACTCAGATACTAGATGTAAGAACCTTAAATTCAGCCAACGTTGGTACTGATCACAGTCTGTTATTAACAAAAATAAGGATGAAAATAAAACCTAAGAAAGAAATAACCGAAAACATAACGGAAGAAAAATTTATTATCGAATCACTATGGAATGAATCTACTAAACAACTGTATCAATCAAGAATAAGAAAACATATAGAAACAAACCCTACAACAAACGAAGAAACAGTAGAAGAAAGCTGGAAAAAGCTCAGTACAAATATTGAAAAAGCTGCCAATGAAGCAATAGGAAAAGAAAACCACTAAGAAAGTTAGCACAAAGATACCGTGGTTTTGTAAGGAAGTGAAACAGAAATGCCAAGAGAAAAAGAGCCTATCTCAAATACAAATCAATAAATACATCAGAAGCGTACGAAGAATACAAAAGAATTAGAAACGAAACAAAATTACTAGTAATTAAACTAAAGAGTGAATATTGGGAAAGATTTTCCAAAAATATGGAGAGCGACTTCTATGGTCTACAGAAACAGATGTGGAGACTAATTCGAAGTCAGCGAAAAGAAATAACAGAACTAGTAGAATCCAATAAGATAGATGAAAAAACATGGGTAAAATATCTAACTGAACTATTTAAGGCAGATATAAATACTGACGATGAAAATGCTCCAACTATAATGGTAGAAGATGAAACAAGCGTCAGTTACTTAGAGGTGGAAAAGGCAATCAGACAACTTAAAAATAGAAAGTCACCAGGTCTGGACCAAATACCAAATGAACTACTGAAGTATGGAGGGGACAGATTAACAAAAGAAATAACATCACTTATTAGAAAGATAATTTTAATACACAGAATACCCGATAGCTGGAGAACGAGCATTATGATTTTATTATTCAAAAAAGGAGACAAGATGAAACCGGAAAATTATAGAGGCATTAACCTACTTAACACAATGCTTAAACTAACTACTAAAGTAATAACAAACCTTATCAACTCACGTATTACCCTCTCTGAAGAACAGCAAGGGTTCAGAACGGGCAGATCGTGTACTGACGCCGTATTCATAATCCGACAAATCGTTGAAAAATCCGTAGAATATAATAGGCCAGCATATATGTGCTTTATAGATCTGCAAAAAGCATTTGACCGTATACAAGTACAAGACGTAATACACCTACTATATAATCGAGGAATCCCCCTTAACATCATTAAAACCATCGAGAACATTTACAAAAACAACAAAATTCAGGCCAAAGTGAATGGCAAATTAACAACTCAAATAACGGTGAATAATGGAATAAGACAAGGTGACTCTCTAAGTCCTTTACTTTTTAACATCGTAATGGACGAACTAATTAAAGAAGTTAAAAAAGGAAAGGGGTATAAACTTAGAGATTCTGAAATTACTGTATTATGCTATGCTGATGATGCTGTCTTGGTCGCAGAACGTGAAGACGAATTACAAAGGTTACTAAACATCTTTAATATAACTGGCAAAAAGTTTAACATGATAATATCCTCAGAAAAAACAAAATGTATGACCACCTCGGCAGAACCTATTAGATGTAAGTTAGAAGTAGATGGAAAAGTTATTCAACAGGAAATGAAATTTATGTACCTTGGCATAGAACTATCTGCAAATGCAAGCATTGACAAAGAAGTAAAACGACAAATAACTAAGGCCAATAAAGTAGCAGGAAGTTTAAATGATACAATTTGGCGTAACAAACATCTACAACAACAAACAAAGGCAAGGATATACAAAGCCACAGTGAGACCAATTATGACCTATATGGCGGAAACGCGGCCTACGACAACTAATACATGCCGTTTACTGGAAACAGCGGAAATGAAAACCCTAAGAAAGATTGCTGGTAAAACATTAATGGATAGAGAGAGAAGTGAAAATATAAGGAGCGCCTGCAATGTAGACAAGATCAATAAATGGATCCATGGAAGAAAGCAAGACTGGAATGACCATATCAGCCGAATGACCGACAACAGGATCGTTAAGATTGTCAGAGATAAGTCGCCAGTAGGAAAACGAAGTGTGGGAAGACCGAGGAAGAGATGGTGTGACAGCCTCAACGTAGAACAATAGAAAGGCCCAACCGAAGAAGGAACAGGCATTAGCCTACAATAGAAGAATGAAGAAGAAGAAGAACATTATAATAATTTTGGCCTAGTTAAGCTAGGACCTTTATTAGAACTGATAGAAAAAATAAATAATTCTATTATTTGGGTCGTTTAATCTAACATAAATACGATTAGAGTCGTGAATTTTAAGAGCAATCATCAAAATAGTGTTAACCAAATAAGAGCTAACAAAAATAAGCCAATAAGAATAAAATACAAATTACATCAGTAATTACAGAAGATTTATAACCTTTTAATCTCGTGGTAAATATAAACATTATTTATTATAAAATATGGGCAATTAATATTTTATGAGTGTATTTTAGGACACTCTGATAATAAACTTCTTTTATTAACGGTTATGTTATTCATGAAGTAATTACAAGAGTTATAATAAGTTATATAAATGCTAATAAACTGATATGTTAATATGAAATGCTAAACACTTATTGCCAATTAAAGAATTATCCAGTCTTTAAATGCCACAGCTACTACTTTTCATATTATTAAATAAGGAAATTAAGGCTCGATATAAATTCTAATATTAAAATTTTGTAAAATAAATAATGGTGCATCGATTCTGATAATTATGTTTAAATGTTTTACAATAAATAAATTAAATATGTATTACCAAATTCACACGTTTGGCCGTCTGTTGCTTAATCATAGTTTAAAATATTTCTTCAACTTTTAGTAATAGTTGGTTGTGTTTATTAAAAGCAAAAAATACATAATTAAATAAATGGTTACGTAAGTAGGTACATCAAAAAATGTTAACATTGATATACAAGTAAAACAACAATGTTTTTAACACAATACTATTTTTTTGTTTTTATATTAATATTAATATTTCCACATTATAAAAAATAAACTGAAAACAACTATAATTGATGGCGTTAAAAATATATTGCTTGCTTATGAGTCAAATAGTTTATTTTAGTAAAATTAAATTTAGTTCGAGTTAATAAATTATCGTCAGTATGCATAACATATATTTTATTAACCGTAACGCATTTAAATGAACCGGTAGAGTGATGAATTCACGATGGCAAATTGAGAAATCTTCAACCCCGATAGAAGACAGCAGCCAAACCCGGACGCCCACGGAGCTATTCATCTCCAAGTTAAATTTATTTCCTTGGAGGTTCAAGATGGAAGTTCAAACATCCATCTTTTTGGCACAGAGTTTTACAAGAATACTATTTTACTTTTTCTTGCTGTCCCATAAATTACCAGCTTTTATTATTTTTCTTCTACATTAGGTTATAAACAAGAGCAGTAAGTTCCATAAATGAAGATATTTTCTCTGAATTTATGACTTCTATATGTTTATAAAAATGAGTTATAAATATTACGTAATGTTCTAACTCCAATTAAACGATTTCTTTTGATTTAATTAATCGTTTTACGTCTTGGTTGTGTTCCTATATGGTAAAGCTTTGAACTGTAAATCTACTATTTACGTGGTTGAATGTACTTCATTAGCGGAAGGCATGTGTGTTCTGTCAGAAAATAAATTATGTTTTCCTTTCTACTACTGGACAAGGCACTACAAAGAAAAACACCGCTGACACGAAGCAAAACACTATTTTGTCATAAATTTTAAATACAACTGCCATAATACATAAGAATTACTACTTAAGGTAAAGCGTACTGAGGTTAAGATGTTATTTTATTAGGTTTTATCCATGTGATGTACATATGAATTATATTATTTAAATATATTAGAGGTTATTAATATTCTAAAACTAATCTTTTGTTAGTGTAATACGCAAACAAAACGATACGAATTTTAAGTAAGTACTTCTACATTAAGACTAAATTAGAATTTTCTTCTACAATAAAAGGTTAGACAAACCTTTATTCTAATTTATAAATAGGTACAGATACGCATATACATGAGGTGTCCGGAAAGTAAAGAGATAGAGCTTAACTACAGCTCTCTGACTAGAAAAGTATATTGAGTGAATATTTTGGACTAGAATGAAATGTGTACTATTCCAAAAAGCTTCAAAAGAGATATCTTTATTGTTTCCAAAAATTGGTAATATAGAGTTAAAAAATGCATTAATTTACAATACGACTTATATCCTTTATGCAAAAAATGAATTTTATCAACTTAAGAAATAATATATCCCGGAAAGATGTATCTTAGTCAAACCTGATCCATCTTCACAAAAACAAAAAAATACTTGAATAAAAAAAATTAATGAAAATTTTATGGATTTAAAGCTTCAAAATCTTGTCACCCAATATTTAACGGTTTTATTAAAATATATCGGGTTGCCTATGTAAATCTGGATCCAATTAATCGTAACACCCATTAATTTCGTTTTTTTTAAATTTAATTTTAACCTCATTACTTAAAGTATCTAATTAATCTCAAATGAAAGATCAAATTATTTATTTTCAGTAAAAAATGGATTACATTTTTTTATTATAATGTAATAAAACTGTAACCTTTTTTTTTCTTCTCATAATAGATAATGTTATCTTTAATTTGAGACTAATTAGATGCTTTAAATAATAATGTTGTTAAATTTAAATAAAGAAATTAATGGAGGTTACCAAATCGTTAGATGAAGATTTAATTAGTTAGGCAAACCTATATATTTATTGTAACGAGTTCGCACTAGGGTTGTGAATATTAAAAGTCGATCACTAATTTTAAGTAATAAGGAAAATTATGTAATAATGGATTAACACTTAATAATTAAAGTGGCCAAAATATTGGTTACTTGCTTAACTAATTTATTTTCACTGTTACACTCTTAACTAATTTATTTACAAACTTTTTATTTATTTCCACTGTTGGTCGCATTTACTTTGATGTACCACACGCACTCCAACTAGGAGGGTTGCCATCGAAAGCTTCCAAGTCTCCTACTGCAGCTGTCAAATTTTCCTTCCGAGACTAACTCATCGCCGCGTTGCGATCGCTTTATACGTGTGCTAGGAAAGAAGTTTCTTAGATGCTCTAGAGATTCCAGAACATTTCGTTTGTAATCCGATCTTCAAACACGTATGCGTTTAGTGTCGCCGTATTTGGGTAATTCTCATTTTTTATTAGAAAAATATGTCATAAAATGAAAACGTCTTTCTAATAAAAGTGTTGATGGATCTTAATAGTTTTGGTCTTTTTCCTCAAGGGAAAAATATTCACCGAGCTTGCAGTCCCCATGGATAATAATTTACCCATGGAAGTGACTTTTTTTATTAATATGAATGTTAAGTTAATTGAGATAATTAAAGTTGATGGTAAAATTTATTTCTAAAAAGTGTCACCTCCTTATAGCATGTCATCCTTATGGATTACATTAATATAAGGAATGTCACATTTACGGATATGAGGTCACTACCATGGAGGACATTTTTTCAAATCCCTATAATTGTCTAAATTGGGGGCTGCAAGCTCGGTGAATATTTTTCCCTTGAAGAAAAAGACGAAAACTATTAAGATCCATCATCACTTTTATTAAAAAGACGTTTTCATTTTATGACATATTTTTCTAATAAAAAATAAGAATTACCCATTTAGGTGCTTGTTGTAAAGAACACTGGAATGTTCTAGTACGTGCCCGTTACAATACTCTATGATACTATAGTGCGATATGATTTTGAAGCTTTAACTACCTATATACAATTTTTATTTATTCAAGTAAGTGGCGTTTTCCAGAAGTCGAATCCGGTTTGGATTTGCAACCCTTGCTAGATAGTGTGGCTCAAGTATAATACAATCTTTTTGTAATATATTATTCTTCAAGTCCATCTACTTTTTGCCGTAGAAAAATTTTTGGTAAATTTTGGTAAAACAGTGCCACTAGTTTTGCACCCGTGTTTATTAATATTTAACAACACTGCATAAAAATATAAAAGTTTGAATTTTATAATTAGGTATATTAATTATATTAACGAATTTATTAAGAAATTATAAAACTAAAATATACAACTGTATATTTTATTTGATTATTATTTATTTAGAATATGGGCTCCAAGTAAGCAATTTAAAAAATTACTCTGTGAAAAACTAAATATTAGCCGTTAAAAGTTGAGGAATCGCGATCTATCGTTTTATTTATTTTTTATTTTTATCATAGAAAATTAATTTTTTTACAACACCTATAAAATTATCTAATGTAAGTAAATATATTTAAGAATTACTAGTAAAAATATTGTAAAAAATTTCAAGAAAAACTAATAAATATATTTTACGTCGTACCTTTAATTTATGTTCTTAATATTTATATCTTTATTTTCATCGAGAAGTAATGAATACAACTGGTGATACGCAGTCAGAATACCCTCCTAGGCCCAGGTGCGAACAATGAGTAATGGCTATAACTCTGCAGGATGCACTTGTACTTACTCTTGTATATGAATAAATCTTACCAAGCTTATACTTCATTTAAATATATGTTATAAAATTTTAATAAACGATCTTGTTTATTCTACAACGCAATAAATTGTCAGATCAGATATTTAAATGCGTTAGTAATAAATGTGTGATTAATAATAATAACAAGATGAATTAAATATGTACTATATTGTATCGTTATTTATCGTTAACATATTAACTTGTAAAATTAGTTAATCTAATTTTGTTAAACATTATTAATCAGAAAATTTTTTAATGCCTTAAGAATAAACATTACTAAACGTAAAAAAAATATAACCTTAACAAAAACAATTGTTTACACGTATTTTATTATTTAGATTTTGCCTTATGATAAAAATATTTTCAAAATACATTTCAAAATTTTATTAAGCACACACTATTTTTTTTTAATATCTGATTAATATCAAATAAACTATTTTTCATATCACATGCATAGAAACAACGCGTTTTGATCCCTGTTTTGCCAGTCGAAACAAAACAATTTCAGACCAATGCGACTGTGTCAGTCAGAAATGACATTTGTTTGTCCCCTAGGGGAGAAACAAATGTCATTTATTTATTATTTATGTCTATGTGAAGTCTGTCAGAATCGCATTTGTTTAAAGCGAATAAAATTATAATCGTCTGACAGCTGTCATCAAATCGTTGTCAAAGATTTTAATAAATTACAAAACTCGTTGTTTCATTACATGTGATATGAAAAATAGTATGTGTGGCACGGGATGAAACGAAGACGATTTCAGACCAGGGCGATGACAGCCCTCGCTTCGCTCGGGCAGTCAACTCTCGCCCTCGTCAGAAATCGTCTTGTTTCGCCCCTTGCCACACAATATACTATTATTTCAATAACTTGTTAAAATAATTTTACATCACTGTCTAAGTCCTGTTTGCGGCACATTTGTTAAAATATAGCTTTATATTTCTAATTTATGTCTGCGAATATCAAACGTTTTAATATAATTGAAAGAAAATAATAATTAAAAAAAAAACGTTTATTTAATATATAATATGCAATTTATTATTCAAATATATAATTTTTAATAAGATCTACGAGCACCACTATAAAACACCAATTGATTATTTACAATACTATTTTGAAAAAGCGTGGCGTATATGGTTTAATGTTTGGGTTGCTGCGCCTGCGATGTAGGTTCGAAATAGTTCGAATCCCAGGGCTAACCATCGAAGATTTCATGTTTCTTTTGTCTTCGCAAGGTTGAGCACTTGGCAAGGGTAAAACTGCTCCAAAGTTTCTCTAGAAATTGATGTGGTTCGGAACCCACGTTAAACTGTAGGTCCCTTGAATCTTTGAATTTATACAACATTCAGAACAAATATTCAAGCCGGGAAATTGTCTAAACCTGACTAACAGTTACAAAAAAGCAAAGAAGAAGTAACTTTTCTAAATTTGTTTTATTTTAGTTAAAATATAATATTGTGAGATAGAAAATCATAATAAAATAAAAAATTTTTGTAACAGTATTATTTAAGATTTTTGATACTGAACCATTGTTAAATATATAAAATCGTCACTTGAATTCTAAAACCTTATACATTTGAACCTCGATAAGTCGAAGTTGAAAGGAAACTAAAAATAATTCGAGTTATCAAATATTCGGCTTTTTGAGGTTCGACTTATGGAGGTTCGACTGTATTTTAAAAAAACCAAGTATTCACAAAATGAATATAATGTTTAATTATATTTTTTTATCAATTTAAGCATTCATATTCCTAGTGACTTATTTGACCACGACTTTTGCAAATAGGTGACATATTAAAATAAAGTTTCTTCATTTATACGGTATGAATTTTGACTTATTGATTTTCATACCTCAAAAACTAGTAATTTTGAGATATAGTGTTTTGACATTAGCAAATGGTCCACATACACTACACTTACCCTCAAACAACCTATTTATTAATTTTAATACAATAATAATTTTTTCATTATAAAATATTACAAGACAATATGATATAATAGTACATCTGCAAATGAGACAAGATGAGGACTAAGCTCTTACGAAAAAAAACTGTATCTACCTCTTTAATCCAACTTGGACCACCCGACTACCCAACGATGGTAGCCCTACTGGTACATTGCTGGCCCCCGACGGTGAAGTTCTTGACAACTAAGATAAACTGGCAACTGTGGGTGGTGGCTTGTTGTCGCGGTCTTAATGCTCATGTATCCATAAGTCTTTTTGCTTTGGTAAAATCTTCCTTTTATTGCAATCGTGACACACTTATCTTTTAGAGATAATAATATATACATAAATATTAAAATTTTAAAGTATACCATAAATTGTTGTCTCTAATGGTGTTGATGATTCGGAATATATAAATATATTTTATTTTAATTTAATCAAACTTACCTGTTTTTGGTTAGTTCAATTTACATAATGGAATGCAAATGTGTTGTCACTTTAACCTCTGATTTAATATTTATCAAAGGCATATGTTAACAAATATACTACTTACGGTGACTCTTTTTCATATCAATTCTTACTTGAATTTTATATAAATTTATTATTAATTGCAATTAATTATAATTATAAGGTACCATGATATAAATCCTTTGCACTCGTAAATATATTTTTTAAAACGCATCTTGCCGCTCCTACGGCGACAAACGAGTGCAAAGGGTTAATAGTAGAACCCCTAAGACAAAAGAAAATTTTAAAAATATAAATTATGTGAAACCAAACAAAACACTGTTAGCTATTCGCCATTTTGATGTTGGGCATAATTTTCAATTTGAACAAGTTTTTAGTTTACATCGTGAACAGAATAAAAATAAAAGAAAAAGTGAAATGGTTTTTATCAAAATTAATAAAACTGTAAATTTACATTTAGCTGCTCAAGGCCTAAAGCCTTTAATTTAATATATGACATCTTAAATAAAATAAAAACAAAAAATTAAAATTAAAATTTTATCATGTATCTATAATGTTTGATCTAGAAACATATTTATAATCTTTCATGTTTGACACAAGTACAATTTTGATGTTTGACATAATTATTGACATGTTAAAGTATTTTATAATATTATTTATAAAATACTTGTATTTATTCTTACTGCTTTACAAAATTGTTTTTCATATTGCTAATTTTCAGTTGCTTGATAAAATTTCAATAAAGAAACGAAACGTTGCATATTTAACAATAGTTGATGATTTTATTGACAGTCCAATTACTGTTAACTTTAATTAATATTTAAAAGATATTGGACATTAACATTATGATTAGTAAATTTTTACGTTTTCTATTTGTATCTAATAATAAATGTTTACTCAGGAAGAGACAAAGGTAAACTCTTCTCAGTATTAATATTAAAAGAACACCGTTTAAAGATTTTATTACTGTCAGTTAATCCCATACAGGGTGTTACGCGACGAGCTTACACTATCTATATATCAGAAACTACTCACAGGATTTTTATAAAAATTAGTACAGATGGATAACTAGTTATGGGAAATTTATGGAAAATATTTTGACAGACACAAACGTTTCAGTTTGCATCTTCGGGGCTGGATGCTCTGATATGTTTGGGAAACGTCGGCATATTGCTACGAAAAGACGCGGCATCCATCCGGTAGCCTTAACTAGTGTTGGTGTCGGAAATCGGATTAGTGTTAGTGACAGTGCTAGTGACAATTCCAGAGGGTTCATCAACGATTCTGGTAAGTGTTTTAAACAATTCTTTTTTACTATAATTGTTTACCTTCTAAACATCTTTTGCAAATAATGCAAGCAACATGTGGGGCCTAGGGTTTGTCTAGATTCCGACAGGACATTGGAAATAAGCTGCGAAGGCTTCACAAAGATTTGAACATGCATTTAAATAACATTTTGTATCTCGTACTTTAATAAATATACTACATATATAACAAAATGCATCAGCATCATATTTACACTTTCTAGACGACATTTTAACCTCTTTGAGTCTTTTACAAAACAGCTAATGGTTATTTATCACTAAAGTGGCATCTGTAAACGATGTGCGACATTCACGGCATCTTTATTTTTTCGCGGTATTTTTAAAATTTCCAGAACTAGTTAATACTTTATATTTTATATACGATAACTCAAAAAAAGTATTATTATTATAACTCTCACAAAAGCAAACTTTTTAACGAATATGTGTGTTTTTCCTTTATTTTGGACCATAATAAATAAAAAAAACATAAAATAAATTTTAGGACAAAGAAAAAATTTGTTTTTGTCGAGTTGTGGAATCCTCTAATTTTCTAATACACGTTTTATACTCGAATTTCATTTTTTTCCAAATCAATGTTTTCTTTTTGCAATTCAATTACTTCCTTATAAATTGGTTGTAATTTTTTTCTTCCCCATAAACAAACACCATCTAATTACACTGAACTTTGCCGATGATCAGGTAGTTCTGGCCCAAGACGCCTATGACCTCGAATTCATGATTAAACGACTATACACAGAATACGAGAGATGGGGATTGCAGATCAGCTTAAAGAAAACAGAATATGTAGTAGTAAATTCAGAAGCTCAATTCGAAATATTTATTCATGATAATGTCAAAGTGAACCAAGTAAATGCATTTAAATACCTAGGGGCGTTAGTTACAAAAGAGGGTTTAGGAACTGAGGAAATCAAACACCGAATACAACAAGCAAAAGAGGTTATAGACGCACTAAATTCATTGTGGAGGGATAAACACATATCGCGAAAGAACAAAAAAAGGATTGGGGAAGTTATGGTAGAATAGGTCCTCTGTTATGGGTGTGAAGTTTGGAGTCTCAAGGCGGAAACAAAACGAAAGTTATCGGTAGTTGAAATGGATTACTTACGACGAAGTGCACAAATCTCCAGAATGGAGCATATACCCAATGCAGAAATTCGGAATGCAATGAACAGCAGGGATACAATTGTTGAAAGAATAGAGAAAAGAAATCTGAAATAGTTTGGTCACCTAATGAGGATGCAAGAAAACAGATGGCCAAAGAAGATTTTCCAGTGGAATCCTCCAGGAATACACATGATGTGTAATATGTAATGTAAAGATCTGATGTACATACCTACATACTGAACCCGAAATATATATATATATATATATTTCTATACGTAAACTTCTCTGAACAAATTGGTCCAGCATGTACAATATTTTTAGAGGGTGAACCACTACCAATGACCCATGAGTTTAAATACTTGGGGTCTATTATAAATGATGAGGGAACAGCTGACTCGGATGTAAAACATTGTATTAATGTTGGTTGGATGAAGTGGAGATCGGTCTCTGGTGTGTTGTGCGACAAAAAGATGCCTATACGATTAAAAGGCAAGATTTATAAAACAGTCGTTAGACCTGCTTTGGCATACAGTGCAAAAACATGGGCGAGACTGGCTAAACACAATCAACAGATGCACGTGGCAGAGATGAGAATGCTACGATGGTGTGTGGGTGTCACGAAGAAAGATCATGTACGTAATGAACATATCCGAGGTTCATTAAGTGTTCAATCAATTAAGCATTTTATGGATGAATCTCAATTGAAGTGGTATGGACATGTTCAACGTCGAAATCAGAACCACATAGTGCACCGAGTTTTGGCAATAGATGAACCTAAAAGAAAACCAGGCAGGCCAAAAAGTACCTGGAATAGGTCTTCCGTGAAGCTTCAATGTGATTATGACATACCTCCGAAAATGGTTTATAATAGAAGAGAATACTCCTTAAGAACACGCCTACCCCGATAAGGGAGCAGTTGGAACAATTGCATTAAAGGCGAAGATAAAGAAGAACAATTTTAAAAAAATCCAATCGAATGTTAATTAAATTTTAATTTTAAATGTTAATTGTATTTAACATATTTGAAGTTTATTTATTACAAAATCTTTCTATTCCTTAGATATTCTTTTTCACAATAATTACTCCATGAGAAATTTTGGAGTATCTTAGTTGTTATGTTTCATAAAAATACTGTGGTTACTTAAAATGAAGTTGTATTTCAGATAGTAACAGTAGAAATAGAATTTTTTAAAAAAACTTCAATTTGCTACAATATTATGATTTATGAATAAAATGAATAACTGAGATGTAAACAAAATCTTTTTGCAAAAAAACGATTTTTTTGTAATGGGCAACTTACAAATATTGTGCGAAATTTAACAACACCAAAAACAAAAGCTTCGTGTGTTGAAATTTTTTTTAGAAATACTCAAACGAGCTCCAAATTGTGCAGGAATTAGGAAATATTAATTAATAATTCTGTTTAATAGCCATTTTATATTTCATTTCTCTTAAAACCCTTTAAGAAAAAAGTAAAACATTTAAGAAGAAATACATATTTCTCTTATATGTATTATTAGATCATAGACCTGTTTTTAATTGGCTCATTCGCGTTTTTCTTACTTAATTTACAAAAGAACGGAATTGCTTTGCAAAAACGTAAATTTGAAGTGAAAAACCTGTAGTAGTAACAAGCAGTACCTAAAATTTTGGGTTTTGTCCAAAACTTTATTTAAATTTTATTTTGTCTTTGACTCTTATATTTAAATTTTAAGATAACCATTAAATGTTTCAGAAAATATTATCTGCTCGCTTTATTGTATCTCCAGCATATTAGTTTAAACAAAGTGTTATTATTGGAGTAGAATTTCTATTTTCCACAAAGTAAGAAAATTCTTTGAAAGTGTGATTTCAAGAACTGTTTAGCTAAAAATTAAGCGTTTAACATTTTTTGATTTATCTCTCAATTCACATATTTATGCTTAAATACCTCCGATTTAATTTATATACCATAAATTTAAAATAAATGAGCGGAATTACAAAAACATGGAGCTAACATATTGAGTGGGCGTGTATTAATGTCTTCCAGAGGCAAAGCTGTGTGTGATGACAGCCGAGACAACTTAGATGTGTCGTAAAAACCAAATATATACGAACAGTAAACAAATATTTCAGCAACGTCGGCCCAAGGACCTCTTAATTAGAGGAAAAGATAATTTAAGTCCAATAAAGTATGGTGAGTTATTACTGCTTTCAAATATCGTACACCTTTAATTAGTTGTAGAGGAGTAACTTGACATTTATGAAGTAGGTCCGTATAATATGTCGGCGGTCCGAGGGCGCAGGTAATTAATGATGTGTAAATTAAAAGCCTGTAGCCGTTTCGAAAAGATTTCTCCGAGGATATGTAAATTAGACAGTTGTTAAGGTGCGCATTGTAAGATTCTCTGTCAACGTCAGACAGCCGACACTGCGGCATTCATTTTCTTGTGTACATAAGTAATTGTATACATTTCAAAATGTTTTTTTATCCATCAAAGGATTTTTACATTTTATATGGCAATAATACAAAATGTAACTTGATACCTAATGAGTGTAACTAAAAAACATATTTTTTTTCTTAAGCTACACACGACGATAACTTGGAATCAAAATATAATATAAATGTTTCTCAAAATTTAATAACATCTTTTAGTGTTTTCTACATTTAAAATTAAATCATTGTATTTTAAAAAGTCACAATTTTTTATTACGTGGATGTCGTTCAGACGTTTATTTTATACGTATCCGCACAAGGATTTTTGTCCTTACAAAATATTTGCAATTTGAATCTTTTTTTATAAATTGAAACAAGTATTTGAGTTTGTACAATAATTTTTAACTAATATTGTTAAGAACATTAGCTTTAATAAAAAATTAAGGATGTGAATAAATCAGTTAAACAGAGTCAATAGTAATTGCCAAAGAAATGTTGTAGGTGGAGAGTAGCATAAAACGTTTAAACAGGTGACGATTCCTTGGATATATTTAAATTTTATATATATGTCTGCTATGATTCAACCAGTAAATAACCTAAATTACATTTTTAGATTTCAGTTAGCTTTATGAGACGTTGTTACAAATGATTTAATTTATTGTAAGCTCTTTAATGATGCCAAATATTTTTAGAGAATTTATTTGAATTGTTGAAAATATAAATATATAAAGATTTATGATAATGGATTGTATACAAATTGCTTAAAATAAAATATAGGTATCCGTTGGTATATTTTAAAATAATTCCTAACATTACAATTATCGTTTATTAAATTTGAAACTTTTGTATAAAAGCCTTTTTGTATGAAGAGCATTGAAGTTTAGAGACACTACAGTTCAACCTCGATTTACAAGGGCCACGGATAATGAACTATTCGGTTTAGAAACAATTTTTTTTTGCTTGACTACTACAGAGATTCAATCAACCAAAAAGAAAGGCAAATGGTACCCAAACAGAATATTATTAATTTTATTTCTTCTAAAAAATACCGTTTTATTTACTCAGTCCTTTTATCGCGTCGTTAACTCTCTTCCATATAGGGTTAGTTAAATAAAATTTAGTTTTTGTTTATAGGGCAAGTATGGGGCAGATGGTACATTTTTTTTTATTTGATTTGGTAAATATTAGTTTATAACACAATAAAGTTGAAACTCTTTATTTAAAACAATATGAAATCTAAAAAGTACATACGGAACAAAAAATAAAACAAAAAATGCCATAATTATTGTTAAAAAAAGTGCAACGGAATCGTTAAGTTGAACCATATATAAAATGGGCCATCTTTCCCAAACGTGCGGAAGAAATGACTAACAGATTATTTTAAATTGTAATAAAGATCAACTGTACCCATGTGCGCCAAATAATCTAAAAGATTCTTGATTTGCAATTTTAGGCTAAACATAAGGCCACAAAAACTCATCCAAATATTTCCACCATAGATGAAAAATTATTTTAAAAATAATTTACCTATGTATTTATCCACTTGCGTTCACGTAAACACTGTAGTTTGAAACGTCAAACAGTTGCTAAATTCAAATTGTAGAATAGATATTATACTGGATCATATCACCTAGTGGGCCATCTCTCCTTGAATTACCTTACATATTTCATATGTTTAGCGCTGTGTTTATGTATTTCTTGATAGATTTAGCGATATTCACGGACATTCCGTTGAAAACTGGATAATTAAAAACTTGTAGAAATTTTACTTTGCTTTTACATTTTATAATCAACTTGATAACAGCAACGTTACCCAAAAGCAACTTTTTGTTACATAAAATCAAGCTTTTTGCAAGTATCAAATATCTACTGGATTTTGTAAATAACATTTGGTGGATCAGAAATGAGACAACTTCCTAAATATTTATTATAGAAATATAATAATTTTGTTTCTGTGAGACAATAATTGTTGACTGCGTGTGCTTAGATGAAATTTCTCTCTGCATATTTTTATTCAATTTACCAGACTGCGCCAGTAATCATTGATATTTACGGGTAAATCTAATTATTACACGTTGTTATTCACTTTTACTATTTTATTAGGTTAGTATTAATAATAGCCGGTTAGTATTAATATATGTTAATGTTCACTGGAATTGGACACAATAAAACAACAAATTGTTAACTTGCAACGTTTCGTTTCTTTATTGAAACTTTATCAAGCAACTAAAAATTAACAAAGTATAACAACAATAACTACTAGTATTTTATAAAATAATATAAAGTATAAAATACCTTAACAACACAAAAAGGAAGTTAACCATTAAAACTCAATAATTCTACATGTGTCAAAATGAAAGATTTTTAAATATGAAAGATTGTAACTATGATTCTAAATAATTACATGAAAGGCTGTAACTATGATTCTGAAAAAAAATTATTTGTAGTTGTATAATTTTGATTTAAATTTTATGATTAATTTTAGTTTTCTGTTTTAATTTTATTTAAGATGTCATTATATATTAAACTAAGGCCTTAAGTATCCGAACGCAAATTTACAGTTTTATTAATTTTGATATAAACCATTTCACTTAAATTTCTTTTATGTTTATTTTGTTCACGATGTAAAATAGAAACTTTTTCAAATTGGAATTGATGTCCAACATCAAAATGATGCATAGCTAATGCTGTTTTGTTTGGTTTGACATAATTTATATTTTTACAATAATTTTTATGTTGTTTTAATCTTTCTTCAAGTCTTTGATTTGTTTGACCAATGTAACTACTTCCACAGCTACATGGGATTTTATAAAAAGCCTACCAGTTCAGGGCGATTATTAAACTACTATTCTAATCACCCAATGAGTCAAAAGATAGGTGTAATTAAAGGTCTTATGGATAGAGCTTTACGTTTAAGTCATGAAGATTTTTATGAAGATAATATACTACGCATGAAAAATCTTTTTATTAATAATAATTACCCTATAAAACTCATTAATCGATTTATAAATAATTATAAATTGGTAAATAACAAAAAAGATGTCCAACAAATAACAACATACTTTAAATTTCCTTACATCAAAGAATTGTCCAGTAGTATTGATCGTTTTATTAGACCAAGAGGTGGAAAACTAGCATTTTATAATATAAAAACAATTAATACAGTTAATAGCAAATTAAAAGATCCAATTCCTCTTCTTCAACAATCTGGTTTGATTTATAAAATCCCATGTAGCTGTGGAAGTAGTTACATTGGTCAAACAAATCAAAAACTTGAAGAAAGATTAAAACAACATAAAAATTATTGTAAAAATATAAATTATGTTAAACCAAACAAAACAGCATTAGCTAAGCATCATTTTGATGTTGGACATCAATTCCAATTTGAAAAAGTTTCTATTTTACATCGTCAACAAAATAAACATTAAATAAATTTAAGTGAAATGGTTTATATCAAAATTAATAAAACTGTAAATTTGCGTTCGGATACTCATGGCCCTAGTTTAATATATAATGACATCTTAAATAAAATTAAAACATAAAACTAAAATTAATCATAAAATTTAAATCAAAATTATACAACTACAAATAATTTCTTTTTAGAATCATAGTTACAGCCTTTTATGTAATTATTTAGAATCATAGTTACAATCTTTCATATTTTTAAAAATCTTTCATTTTGACGCATATAATTATTTAGAATCATAGTTTCAATCTTTCATATTTAAAAATCTTTCATTTTGACACATGTAGAATTATTGAGTTTTAATGGTTAACTTCCTTTTTGTGTTGTTAAGGTATTTTATAATTTATATTATTTTCTAAAATACTTGTAGTTATTGTTGTTATACTTTGTTAATTTTCAGTTGCTTGATAAAGTTTCAATAAAGAAACTAAACGTTGCAAGTTAACAATTTGTTGTTTTATTGTGTCCAATTCCAGTGAACATAACATATTATAAGATATTGGACGTGAACATTATGATTAAGTATTAATATACAGTGTGTCCCAAATAGAGTAGGCTAACATGGGTATCTTTCTTATTAGTGAAGATAGAAGTTTGGTTAAATGGGCAATGTTTTGCATAAAGATCATCTTCCACATTCTTTCAATTTGGTTACTGTAAACATCCATACTTCTGCATATTCACATCCAATTTTTTAATAATTTTAACGTTTGCTTGCTTTTTTTTAAAACTGTTAAAGTGTGTTTGTGCAGCAACGCAGGAGCTTTTGTAACATTTAATGTAGGTACTAAACCTATGATACTGCTCAGTTAAAAACTTTTCCATTTTGAATTAATTATAAGGCAATAACAATTATTATTCAAAAAACTTACAATATTTGTCAAAAAATAAATATAATAACGTTGGCTTCTATTATGCTGTTTAATTGTTCTTTAATAATTCATGGCTACTTGATTTAAAACAAAAAAAATTAATATTATTAATAATTTTTTATTTAAATATGGGTTGTTATACATGGTTGAAAAGAGAAAAAAAAATGATATTTAACTATGTAAAAATCCAATATGGCGTCCATTTAAAATAAGAAAGTTGGTATCAATATCTTGAAAATCGCCATTTTGGATTTAATTTTGACTTAATTTCTATTTGTATTTTATGAAACCTAGGAACTTTTATATTAAACTTTTTTTTGTAAATTGTATAATTACAAAGTTATTTGACATTAAAGAAAATGACAATTTTCAGTTTTTGTACGATAACTTCGGAATTATTCGGAATTTTAAAATTTTCTTTGTAATTACTTTGTAATTATAAAAATTAAAAAAAAACGTTTAATACAAAAGTTACTAGGTTTCATAAAGTACAGATGAAAATTAAGTCAAAATTAAATTCAAAATGGCGGTTTCCAAGATATTGATACCAACTTTCTTATTTTAAATAGGCGCCATATTGGATTTTTACATAGTTAAATAGCATTTTTGTTTTTCTTTTCAACCATGTATAACAACCCAAATTTAAATAAAAAATTGTTAACAATATTAAATTTTTCTGTTTAAAATCAAGTAGCATTGAATACTTTAACAGTTTTCCAAAAAAAAAAGTAACGGAACCTTAAAATTTTTAAAAGATTGGATGTCAATATGTAGAAGTATGGATGTTTACAATAACCAAATTGAAGGAATGTGGAAGACGATCTTCATCATTTTTTTTTGAAAACTGTTAAAGTATGTTTGTGCAGCAACGCAGGAGCTTTTGTAACATTTAATGTAGGTACACAACATATCATACTGCGTAGTTAAAAACTTTGCCATTTTGAATTATTTATAAGGTAATAATTATTATTATTTAAGAAACTTACAATATCAGTCAAAAAATAAATATAATGACCTTGGCTTGTATTATAGTGTTTTATTGTTTTTTGATAATTTATGGCTATTGATTTTAAACAGGAAAATTTAATATTGTTAATAATTTTTTATTTAAATTTGGGTTGTTATACATGGTTGAAAAGAGAAAAAAAAATGCTATTTAACTATGTAAAAATCCAATATGGCGCCTATTTAAAATAAGAAAGTTGGTATCAATATCTTGGAAACCGCCATTTTGAATTTAATTTTGACTTAATTTCTATTTGTATTTTATGAAGCCTAGTAATTTTTATATTAAACTTTTTTTTGTAAATTTTATAATTACAAAGTTATTTGACATTAAAGAAAATAACAATTTTCAGTTTTTTTACGATAACTTTGGAACTATTCGGAATTTTAAAATTTTCTTAACAGAATCTGAATGGGCACCTAAAACTGCAAAACATTGCCCATTTAACCAAACTTCTATCTTCACTAATAAGAAAGATACCCATGTTAGCCTACTCTATTTGGGACACACTGTATACCGGATTTATTATATTAACCGTAACATATATACCTACTACTTGTATTAAGTAATGGTTTAATATTGAATAATATGAACGACTAATATTAACTTGGTGCAAATCATATATCAACACAAGTGTTGATTACTCTATTGTTTAAGAACGTTTCGTGCAGCTTAGTGATGCTTATCGAAATTGATATGCTACATCCTTTGCTTTATGATAACCATCTTTAGAATATAAAGCATCTTTACAGTAGTTGGTGAGAAATGGCTTATATAAACTTGTAAAGTTTGCATAACATACAGCTAGGTATGGATAAAGTTAAGAAGAATTATGACGTCGGTATTGTTTTCAGAAAACAATACTAACGGGTGTTCGCACCCATAGCTGGTATTTTCAAACAATGGCCCCAAGGACTTGCTGTCATCATAAATCAAGACCAAGAAATCTAAAGAGCCATCAAATATCAAATCTTTAACATTATTAATGAAATCCACTGTCGGCGAAAACAATAAAGAACAGCGGCAATAATTCATTGAAATTCATTTAGGGAAAACGTCTTAAGAGACAGCGAAGCTTCCTGCTGTTTTCATATTACAACGTGAGGTGTCGAATAAGTTAGCGGAGAATCTCGCACACGCGGGTGTTAAATCTCCGGCTCTTGGGGATGTCATTTACGCCACTCTTAACAAGGTTTCACCATTAGATTTATCTCGGTTAATCGTGTTCTTCGGCGTGTAATGCTGTCTCGGCCTACAAGACAGAACACCATGAGTGGAGAGACATTCTTTAGCCTTAAATACGTTATGGCTCTATACGAGTAAAGTTGTTCAGATAGAAGGCTCGATAACGTTTCAAGTGGGCTTAGTGTAAAGACGAGTTTGAGGCTTATAAACTTTAGAGAAGTCGCTTCTGCACTTGACGTTATCATTGGAAGTCGGCTTTGAGTTATCTTACGTCGAATAAATCACATTAACTATCTCGGCTTCCTGCTTGCAATGCCAGAGGAAAAATATGGCGGTATCCAAACACCCACTTCTTGAAAACGAAAAAATAATGTAGCTTGCTGAAGGGCAAGACCGCGGCGGTCGGCGAGCTAACTTAGGGTTCTTACAGATATATTACTCGGCTACACGGGTCGCCTGCTAGCTCTTTCCTCCTTTCTCGCTGTCTTAAATTTATGAGACTGTCATATTTCGCAAGTTGCAAGCCGGTAATTCTTGGGTGGGAATTTATTACCCTACCGTCCCTTCCGACCCATTCATTAATCCTTGCTTGACAAGACCACTATCTTTATTACATTTTTTTATTATTACCATACCTAGCATTATATCATCCAAACAAACATAATACCTACCGCTAATTTTATTAATTTGAAGCTGGTTTCATTTTTTTTTGTTCTATCTAACACTGTTAATTACAATTTTTATAATTCTTTTGTTTACTTGGGTTGTTTTGTTGCAACTTAATTAAATTCCTTATTATAAATTCTAAACAATAAATAACTTTTCAAGAACAAGTAGTAGATGTAACAAATAGTAATCTTTAATTAACAACAATATTTTACAGCACTTTGTACACCATGGAGATATTTTTGATTTTTTATTATATTTCATCACTGTAATTATTTGAAATAATTAAATTTTTAATATTAATCTCCTATTTACATATACAATTAAAAACATAAGGTGCAATAAAACAAATACATGATAGTATCAGAGATAAGTATTTCTCGTTTATGTAAATAAATACGTATAGAGCAGTGCTGCCCAACCTTTTTTGTAGGGGCGATCTACTTAATTTAATAAAAATATATGACCATTAACCAGTTGCTCAAGACAATGGGTGGGGTTGGAAATTTTTTTTAAATATTATTTTTATATATAAACATTTTTAATTTAAATTTAAATAAAATTTAGTAAACAAATATAACAAGATAATAAAGATCGATTGTCAATCACGGTTGGTTGACCGGTAGCTTTCAATCGATTGGTTAGTTAGTCCTGCTGTAGATAGGATCTTAAGAAATATATTCAAAAATACATATACATGCTACTTTGTGTAAATTTTAAGAAAAAACAGTTATATCAAAATCTCTCCACTTGCAAAATATAATCGTATAATATGTAAAATACATATGTATATGGGTGATTCTACGATAAGAGGTAATGTGTACGGAAATCATTATAAAATAGCTTTTTTGTTCTACGTGTTGTCATTTTATGCAATAAATCACAGCATCTTAATGTATTTTATAAATAGCATTATGATTTAATGCCCAATTAAAGTACATTTTCCTGAAATTCCATGTTTAAGTCTGAAAAAGTCTCTACCCTGCCAGTCCCCATAACGTTTTTAGTTAAACATGCAAACAGTTGCCACATTAAAGTATATTTAGCACAAATTTAAACAAGGTATAGGTATTTAGGTATTATAAAGAAAAAGTATAACAATATTTGTTTCTTTTCAATAATTTTCAAACTTCACTTTTTACGTTTTTTTTGCGTATCTACCCTGGAATTCTCTATGATTACAAAACCCCTTATTGTAGAATTACCCATATAAGTAATATGCATAATTGCACAATAGCGTCGATATTTATAAAAATAATAACTTTCAGAAAGCATTTAGTGGCATATCTACCGTAAAGTAGTTGGAGCAAACTGCTCCAGACAAGAATTATAGAAGCGCAAAATTAAAAAAATATTCCATTTTTTAATCGGATGATCACAATGAAGAAAAAAAATCATATACCTACCTATACTATTTATAAAAAAAATATTTTGATAATGAATAAGCTAGAACGTCTAAAAATATTTTTTCTTTAATAATTTAATGTATTATCATTAATAAGCTTAAATACATTGTTTAAAATTAAATAAATATGTCACAGTTTTGGTAACAATACATACTTATCAGTATAAAACAATTTACGTAATATTGAATATCTGCATTGTTGTTCTTTATTGCACATGAAATACGTTCCAACCAACAAGATCGTGCCTAGTTGGCCACACACATCTGTCAGTAAAGACACGACAGAAGAGCGCACCTGCTGGGGGGCGATGGCACTCAACGACAAACTTTTCTACTTTATTTCTGTTAAAAGATAAGATAAATAATATTTTTACTAATATTTTCAAACAAAAAGATTTTGCAAAGCACTACCCATATTCAGAAATCTTTATTCGTAACATACGTTCTGTAAATTCGTTCTTATCAAGCAGCGTTTGTTTAAATTTGTGGCATTTGCCTTTCGAACGATGTACACCACCCACATGGTATTGTCTGTATTCAGAAACGATATCTTGTACTAGGAACCACCTCCAATATAATTATATTCACATCCACTAGCGATGAAAACCATTGTACGGCGATAAGGAAAGACTACATATGTCGTGCGTAGGATAAGCTGTTATATATTTTAAAAAGCGCAAGAAAAAAATTACTAGAAATACTTAGGTAGCGGATTTCAAGTAAAAATAAAAGATATTAGTTTTTTAAGCTTTTTACTTAAGGTCCATGCTTTGTTGTTTACGATAACAAACTATTCTTAACTACTAAATTTAAAAAAAAATATAGTATTCGATCGAAATACGTCTGCAAATAGTAAATATGTAGGTATTTTTAAGTTTTATTCTTTATATGCGGTTTCTCGTAATCAAAGTCGACTTGATGTGCCTGTCACGTTGGCATTCTTGAAGGACATCGCAGACTGCATTGTCCTGCTGTCAGTCGTTACTCAATCAACCCTCGCAATCACAGTAATTTTGCTTGTCAGAAATGGACGTGACGATGCTTGTGGTTGAAGAACCTGCTCGTATCGGTGCCTTTTCTGTTTTCGGTAATTTGAGTATTCAGGGTTCGTTCGACTTTCGGATTTCATTGGTATGCGACTGTTCGATTCTTGTACCATTGACCATTCTCATTCATCAGTCCATCAGGAACGCAGTATGTTTGTAGCTAACGTCGTAAGAGCCGCCTCCCATAAAAACACATGCTTAGAAAAGCAGTCACGTAAGAACACGACTCCATTGTATGTAAAGCAAATGCGGTGATAGCATACACGTATGCAATGACCTCCCAACACGTAAATGATAATTATTCAATCCAAGTTAATACTTAACACGCTGTTCGCTGGCCGGATGTTGCATATACCTAATGCATGTTCCATAGAAAAAATGTTTTATTTCTAACGTGTATTCACATAAAATAGATGATCTACAATTTAATGCATAATTTGGTAACAGCTAAAAATAGTTATTTATTGTAACTATTAATGTGCATACATATGCATGGAATTACGATAAATGAAAGATTAAAGGTAGTTTAAATATATAAAGTTTTGATAGCAACGATAGTCGCTGAGTTTCTGAAGATGTCAGAGATATTTTAGTGCGTGATAAATTAGACATATCCAACTGTCAACTGCTTTATTAGAGCAATGCCGTATATACTGAACGTTCATCGTGTCACTTCCGTTTGCCATTATACTTCTTAGTGTAAATGAGCTACATTTATACCAACATCTATATGGGTGATTCGATAATATTTGGGTAACTCTATGTCCGCAGTACTTTTCACTTCATCTAATTGAATTAATTTTATTGTAAGATTACTATATAATAGATAAAAATGTGTTTTATTAGTACGTTCACTTTGTTTAAATTAATAAGTCATGTTTATTTAA
Organism: Sinopyrophorus schimmeli; assembly: GCA_036325965.1. Taxonomy (NCBI): domain Eukaryota; kingdom Metazoa; phylum Arthropoda; class Insecta; order Coleoptera; family Elateridae; genus Sinopyrophorus; species Sinopyrophorus schimmeli. The sequence goes on from JARFIZ010000001.1 coordinate 7,018,419, forward strand.
AAAAAAAATTCTAATGACCGTAAACGTCAGTCCCTAGCCATGTCCGCGCATCGAAATTTTCTATTTGGGCATTTTTATTTTAAAAAAACATTTAGCCCATATACTTTTATTTTCTTTATAAATGTTTAAAGTTAGATTATGCACTTAATAACATCAATTTATTATAAATTTTAAAAATAATTATGTATTTTTGCAAATTAGTCAAATTATTGTCCGCGACTTTAACCATCAGTCCCTAGTCGCTTACAAATTTTTAAAATTTCGCGGATTAACCAGTAAATGAGTGAATATAAGGCAGTTGATTTTAAAGTAACGACATAAAGTTACTCACAGAGGCCACTTGTTCGCTTCGATCATTTTTTAATTCAGTTCTACAGCGATTAATTTTGCGAAAACACGTCTTGTTTCAGTCACTGCATCAGTCCCTAGGTGAATATTTCAATTGTTAAATAATAAGCAATTGTTTTTAATTAATTTTTATTCACTAGCGCTTTGTTAGTCCCGTTTGATATATGACATTAGATATTCTAGTAATTATTGTAGAACATGTGTTTCTCTTAGTTTTTCTAAAGATCGTAAGTCCCTAAACCGTCAGTCCCTAGACCGTCAGTCCGTTGCCGCAAATGTGACTAGGGATGACGGAGTGGCCAAGGCCTGATTTTCACTTACTTCAACTAGCAATCTTTTTTAATAATTTAATGTTTATCAGTTTTAAAATAATAAAATTTTTTATCAGTCGATAGCCATATCTGTCAGTTCCTAGATGCCTTTTACAAAATCCTAATTTTTTTATAACATTTTTCATAAAGTTTCTGGCCCTGTTAAGAATGACATAATAAATTAATTAATCACGTTATACTCTAATCGCACATTTATCAGCGTCCAAAACATGGTGGGGTCAAAAGCTTCTTAAAAGTTACCCAAATTTTATGGAATTACCCATATAGTCAATTTATAAACGGAAATTCTTTTATATGAATATTAATACCCACTGTTTTTTTAATGCAAAAAAGATTAACAATGTGTTCTAGAAATTTTGTTTTCTTCTAATCATCACTTTTCCAACACAGTGTTCAATTTATACACTAGGCAAATAATTTGCCCATATCATGAATTAGGCAATTTTTGTCTATTTCGATGTAATAAGTTATTTTACAAATTTAACGTAATATACACTAAGATGCGTTTGAAAATGCCCGACCGACTTAATCGATAAAACATGTTATTTATGAGTTTTAAAAAAAATAATTATAAACAAATGACGAATGTATACGATAGTTTGCACTTGTACACACACGTTATAAAATTTTCACCAAAAATAATGATTTTAAAGTGTTCAAATACTAATCATTCTAAGGAAAAATGCGAAATCGGTAGTGCGTTTGAAAATGCCCGTTTTAATGTTTTCCATTTAAAACAGTTTTTTTTCTAACAAACTATAAATATATTGTAGATATTGTTTAAGAATGTAAATAAGCAATCCATTAAAAGTTTATTGTAAGTGAAATTTTAAATGGTAGCACCACTAAATAGCGTATTTTGTATTTATTACATAAAACAACAATTTTTGACAAATGATGACAGTAAAACGTCAATAAAAATTAAAATTTAACAATTAACATTACTAAGATTATTCTTTAAACACTGTAGATCACGTTCCATATTTTGGGCATTTTGAAACATATCATTTAAGTATCATAACAGTAGAATTAATTTTATACACTTCTTATTCACAAATTTATCGGAACTAAAAGTCCAAAATAAAATAAACTACGTTGAATATTTTTATGCTTTCTTCGCCTTTTGGTAACTACTAAACTCGCACAAATTTATTATAAAAGTTGCATTACAATCAATACAGGGAGGCTCTAAATAAATATGGTGCAATTATTACCTTACTTTGTAAATTAAATCGGGTGTGCAGTTTCAAACGCACTTTTTTATTCGGGCATTTAAAACTGCACACCCCATCTAATCGACAAAATATTATTTTTATGAGTATTAAGAAGAATATTTATGACCAATTAGTGAATATATGCGCTATTCTGTTCTTGTACAAACAAGTTCTGCAATGGTTTATCCAAAATTATAATTTTAAAGTGTTAACATTTCTACTAATAATTTTAAATAAAGTGACCGACTCAGTTAAACATTTCCGCTAAAAAATTTAATTTATTGTATCTTCATTCTTTAATGGAGATTTAACAAAATAGTCAATCTTTAAAATGTGAATCCCATATCTTATCGTTAACTGTCGGCTTATTTATTTATAAAATGTAATGTTTTTTGAAAAGAAGGCGTATTTCTAGTCTTGACAAAAACAAAACATACTTTGACAACAAAATTATACTGAATAAACGTAATACACAATAATTCTGCTTTATAATAAGAAAAAGGACTAGTATAAACGATCGATCTTTAGTAATATTTCACCGAGAAAAAGGCAAATCCCTTCGTCAAATTGGTGAAATGCTAAACTTGAAAACATCAACGGTTAAATTAATTTGCAACAGATATTATAACGAAAACCGAATGATATATGTGATATACGTGGCACGAATAAATAAATGATCAAATTATTCTTTGTTTATGTTTTTCAACTTGTGCTCTGTTTTGTCTATAATTTAAACAGAAGTGGAATTTCATATCAAATTCATTTTTTACAGTGTATTGTTGATATGGAAGGCAATTGCACATAATAGTCAAATTTTGCCTGCTTTATTATGTAATTTGATAAAATAAAATTTTATTATTACGAAATTTAGCAAAACCACTTTTTGTTTGAATATAAGACCGCGTAACGTGAAAGAAGTTCTGTTTTTGTCCAATAGAGGTTCCTTCTATGTATGATGTAGACGCAGCAATTGCCATGCATGAATAGAACGAAATTGGAGCATGGGTAAAATTACAGTTCTGTAGAACACTTTTAGGTGTTACATAAACATCGACTGGCAATAAAATTGATAATTTCTGATAGTACACGTATAAAAAATTCGAAAAATAACATTTGAAAATGTTAAATATCATTTTTTTATGTATTTTTTAAATTATTCTTACATACCTTTAATATTATATTAAAGTTTTTTCAATTTAGTTATATATATAAAGCTGAAACGCATCTTAAGTGTAATTGATTATACACCGGGCCTTCTTCAACCTATTTGAGGCCATGGACACTTTAGGACAATAGGGTCTCTATGACTATTTTCTTAAAACAAAATATATATATTTTTCGATTATATCGGTATTCGGATGGTGATCTGGCAGGACCTATAGAGCCCCATCAATCGCGGTGCCCGGTGCACTTGCCCAGTGTGACCAATGGAAAAGAGGGAACTAATTATAATAAAAAGTCATTAGTTTAGAATTTTAGAAAGAAATAAAAACTAACTCTTAAACAGAATTATTTTTTGGGTCAAAAACGGTCTTGTATTCTTGTAGTAGTAAAACAGTATTCAGAAAGTTTTGAATATGTTTTATCTTACTATTGCATTTTTAGAATTCCCACCATTTTAATATAAATATTCATTGCCAAAAATAGAAGAGTTAATTTATCAAAAGCAATAACAAATGCACAATTAGTCACACAAAGTTACAGTGAAATCGTTCTCATACCATTAGCAATAAAAGTAGTGTTTCCCTGTGGCATAACTAATATACCGGTTTTGACTTTTTGACCTACACATTTCATTTGAGGAGTGTTGCATTTAGACATTTATTCTGAAGGATTGCCAGTGCTAATTATAGCAGTTTTGTAACACGGTGTATTGTATACCTATGTTAAAATTCTAATTAAGGTTAAAAATTATTTATAAACACAACCAGATGAGAAGCAAATAGCACAGCCTGATATGAATATGTATTAGACTTCGTAGGTACCTTAAGTAAGTTAATGCATGCACTTATAAACAATAGGGTGCTCTTCGCGTTGCACTGGGGAGCTCGCGGCAATCCATTATGTAAGGATGAAAAGAAAATTCAATCTGCATGACGGGTTCCGCCCTTCTGCTCTGACAGCCCGTGATTACGCATTCAACAACCTGACCTGGGGCTGGGGTATCTGACCTTAGTAACTCATGTGACTCACCGATGTAAGTGACATATATGTATAATAAGTTTTGAACGAATACTTCAAAAGCAATTCGAAATTTAATAACAATGTTAACCGTTCCTAGTTCTTTGACTTTTTAATTATAGTCGCAAATTCTACAACAAGTTTATTATGTATACATTAGCCAAAGCCAAAATAATGTAAAAATAAAGAGCACGTTTATAAATCGCAATTGATCATTAATTTCTACTAAAAATAACTATGAGAAAATCATACACATTAAGAAAATGACAAGCGGTAAGGATAGTTATTATTTGGTATAATCCTATAATGATTTAGTTACTTAAAGAATTGATAATGTTACTTCAAAATTAACATAAATATTTTATATTGTCCTTAATCAATCATAATTATGCATTCAGGCTTGGAGGAGAGAATGAACCTAAACAATAGCACGAAGACGAACGATCAAAGTGTCAACGTAATGAAGAATAGTTGCATATAAATATTGATATTGATGTGTGAAGGGATGCGGCTGACAGTTCCCTGAGCGCTCACAACTTCGCTTAGGCCATTTGTTTCAATCTGCGAGACTGTAATGACTACTATATTAGACTTGGTGTCGTTAAATGAAGGTTATCCTAAAATCAAAATTTTCCATTTCGTCTAATATTTTGACTGTATAAAAAAGTAAATTTTAAAAAAGTCGTGTTTTCAGTTATTAATCATAATCCATTAATAAACAAACACTTAATGTAAATTACATTTTAATAAAATTACATTATGTCTAACATATTCCAAAAGATAATTCGCATACAATAGTATTGTAAACAATTTTGAATATAGTATGAATTATATTTGTTGTCATAGATATAAAATTATGGACAAATAATCAATAGGTATACAGTAGAACGCCGATTATCCGAACGCCGATTAACCAAATCGTCAATTATCCGAATCGGTACTAAACGTAATACCCTGTATCTCGTATATAAAATTATTAGGTACAGTAGGTACATAAGTATCTTATAAGGATTACCAATTCTATGAAATAGTTATGGAATTTATAGCTGACGTCAGGTTTTCTGTTGGCGATTATAAAATTATCAGACTTAGTTAGGATTTACTGTAAGTTTATTCTATGTGTGACAGTTCGTTTTTCTTTATTACCAGTCTATATCCGATTATCCGAATTTTCGATTATCGAAATCGACCCCGGTCCGAATTGATTCGGATAATCGGCGTTCTACTGTATATGTATTTAAGTTTTTATGAAATTTTGTATTTCAGACGATAGTCACATCAGCGCAGTAAAGATAAACTATGATAGTTGTCAATCTATGACGAATGACCTCTAGAAACGCTATGAAATGTTTACACAGAAAATGGAAACAAAATGTAATTGGCAAAGAGTTTATTGAAACAATAAATCAGTAGGGAGAAATCTCCTAACGCCGGACTGCACCTAGTACCGGACACTATCCAAATCTATGTATTAATAAAAACAAAAGAATTGGGTTATGTGCAGGAAAATAGTAGACATGGTTAGAAACGTGTGTAAGTTAGAAAGACTTGGTTACACAGGCCTACAAAAAAAAAATTTTTGGTGCCGACATAATTTCGTTATAACTTTAATCTATACTCCCTTAGAATACAAAAAAATTCTATTTAAACGTCAAAACTAGGTACAGTTTCAGAACTACCTTCACTTAAAAATGTTTCCTTAAAGTTACTATTTTATATACATTAGGATGGTCGTTAAAAATTAAATTTCTTCCGACGCTCCAAAAAAACCTTCCTTTTAATGAAAAAATACGAAAGAATTTTTTTAACAAAAATAACACGTGCCTCAAAACAATATAAGTTCATTTTTTGATAAAATTGTAGTTTTTTGTTAGTATCTCTTAAAGTATACAGATTTGAGAAAAAGTTATAGGAACAATTTTGTAGCAAATTCAATTCTCTATAAAAAAATTTTTTATTTTCTTCATGAAATTCATATTTATGGAGGTATTGTCAATAATAAATTTTTTGTTAAATCCATATAGTTAACATTTTACGACCTACAAACGTCATTTTTTCTGAAGTATAAAAAAAGTTGTAATAACTAGAATTTATTATAGTTTTTGGAAATTATATATATTTAAGAAAGAATGACATTTGAGGGTCTTAAAATGTTGACTATATGAAGTTAATGAATTTATTATTGGAAATATCTCTATAAATATGAATTTCATGAAGAAAATGAAAAATATCTTTTTTTATAGAGAATTGAATTTCCTACAAAATTGTTCCTATAACTTTTCTCAAATCTGTATACTTTAAGAGATACTTACAAATTGATCAAAAAATGAACTTTGATTGTCTTGAAGCACGTGTTATTTTTGTTAAAAAAAATTTAAAAAAGATTCTCCGTATTTTTTCATTAAAAGGAAGGTTTTTTTGGAGCGTCGGAAGAAATTTAATTTTTAACGACCACAATAATGTGTATAAAACAATAACTTTAAAGAAAAATTTTTAAGTGAGGGTAGTTCTGAAACTGTACGTAGTTTTGACGTTGAAATAGATTTTTTTGTATTCTAAGGGAGTAGACGTTAAAGTTATAACGAAATTATGTCGGCACCAAAATTTTTTTTTTTTGTAAGCCTGTGTTATCTTTACATATTTCAGGAGAGCTTTGGTTTGTTATTTTTGACGAAAACACATTGCATTGCATAATTTAATATGTGTTATATTTGCCAAGTTAATATATTTTTTTAAGTTATTATGAATTTTCTATTTTATTTTGGTATTAATAAATCAATTCCAAAAGATACAATTTTTATAATTAAATTTTTCTTTTAAGTTATTATATTTGTTTGTTTTTCGCTTTCCGCTGGTATCAGACAGATCTTTATTCTCTAATATCGAACACTATATGTATTTTTGAAATATCGTATTTTTTAAACCGCAATATCTAGCAAAAGCTGAAAACTCCATGAAAAAAAGTAGAAACTGAAAAAATGGTGATTAAGTTCAAACATTACGTAGTTTGTGTAAAATATACTCCTCGCAAAAATTAAAGGAGAGAAAAAAAAATTTCGGTGTTTTTAGATGGGCTGTATTTAGGTGAAAAGTGGTCGTATCAAGGTAGTTAAAAAATCATTTTGAAGCACCAAGATACTAGTTTTTAGATTTTGTTTTAAAAAATTGTTAGGAGCAAAATACCAAATAGCGGAAGAAATTTTTCTTAAGTTTTATGTCTTTTATTTTTTGATCTACGGGTTTGGAAAGTTTTTTGAGCTAAACTATTGCATGGGATATATAGCCTGTTCATCCAGCTTTAAATTCTGTTTTTAATTTTATTTCTACGTTAATTTCTCGCGGATATATTGGATTTTGAACGAAAAAGGATCATTTTGTCTTTAACCACTGACATCTCAGCAACCAATGGGCGTATTGATAAACAATCTTGCTCCTTTAATATTTTCTATTGGCGGTATTTATTTTTACAGCTCAATAACTGTAAAAATTAATTTAAACATTAGCTTTTTCATCAATATTTGCAAAGATACAGTCGATTTACCACAATAAGGAAAAAAGTAACTTTCTTTCGCGTTGTCCAAATCAATACCAAAGGTAGGAATTTTTTTTTAGAAGTTGTAAAAAAATCCTATAGCACGTTTATTCCAGATTTCAAAACTGTCCTTCAATTATCGATTCGCCCAATGGTTGCTGAGGTATCAGTAGTTGAAGACAACAGGATCCTTCCTCATTCAAAATCCTATAGATCCTCAAAGAATTAACGGAGCAAAAGAATTAAAAAAAGAAATTAAAGCTTGATTAACAGGCTATCTGACCCATGTAATGGTTTAGCTCAAAAAAAATTTTGCAAGCCCGTAGACCAAAAAATAAAATGCATAAAATTTGATTAGAATTTTTTTCGCGCTATTTGGCATCTGCAAGTGAAAACCGTTGTTCATAAAAATTTTTAAAACATAATCTGAAAACTAGAATCTTGGAGCTTCAAAATACTTTTTTAACGACCTCGATACGAGCACTTTTCACCTAAATACAGCTCATCCAAAAACACCAAAAAATTTGGAATTTTTTTTTGTTTCTTTCATTTTTGCAAGAAATGTACTTTAAAGAATGAGATTGTATATTCATATTGTCACTAATAGTCCTAGGAAGCTTGTAACGATATCCCAGAATTCTCAAGGAGTTATACTTCTGATCGATGAAAAATATTTTAATCTGTTCAGCGTTACATGTCATATTTATTTTATGTCCGGTACTAGGGCACACTTTACAACGCTCTAAATTATTGACACATAGTTGAACCTAGAATTAGATGACTTATAAGTAAATAATAACTTTTTTGTTTCTTTAATTTGATTTAAATATGTCATAAGTATTAATAATCGCTAAAATTTAAAGTAATATAAAAACAACCTAATTTTACTTTTATTTAAAAATAAGTTTAAGCGTTTGTTATTAGGAGACCTCCCCCTACATGACGTCTGAGTAAGAAAATATCATTTTTAATATGTTTTCAATACTTGATCTTTTATATCGAAATACAATATATCGCCTGAAAATATTGATATACGAGATTTGTTTAAAAACCGGGTATAAATAATTTTTAAATATGCTTGATGGCGATCGGGAAGAGTACAAAATCGGCCTTTTTATTCTAGGGTATCTTCACAACACTCGGTCTAAATCTTACTGCTTCAACAATCACCAGGGTTTTTATATGCTTGTTAAATACAATAGAAATTTTTTTAAAACATTACTCCCACTACCCATTTTTAACTCTGACAAATAATCGTAAACACCCTGTATAGTTATAAATTGCATAATAATCAAACAAGAAAATAAGAACTAATCTTGTGCAATCTGGTGAACTGGCTATTTATATTTTTTAGATATACAAATTTGGTTTATTTTAAAACACTAACGCCCCGTATTTTAGAGAAGAGGAGGTTGAAATTCTCGATGTTAGCGCGGGAATTCGAACCCACGTCGTTAGGGTTCAACTACTTGCGCCACGCTCGCTTGCATTACCTGAACATTTAAAAAGGTCCATGATAACAAATAATAGTTTAAATTTTGATGGTCATTTCTATACATAAAATGATTATTACATAAAAATCACTTAAATAAATACAAAAAAATTGTTAATCCTGGTCAATCATCAAGTACTTTTTTATATTACCCCTGGATCAGATATACCTTTAGTTAACCTGCCATATATACAATTATTTGATGGTGTAGTTAATGATTTTGAGAGAAACGAGCGCTTCGTGATGAGATCACCGAAAGTAATACTTCACCGTACTACTTATAATCATAAAAATATAATTTTACTTGAATGTAACGAAGAGATGATGCCATTAATTTCCAAAATTAATGATATCTGTACCTATATTAAATAATAAAATTTTATTTGTAATATCAAGTCTTGAAACGATTTCTTATGAACTACAACTGAACAATTATCAGTACCAGAAATATTTTAATTATTAACAACACATTAATTATCAATGTTAACACCTTGAATTTTTCACACCATCTTTCCTGCTTTAAAATAAATAAAAATAACTTTTATTACTTTAATTAATTTTGATTGACTAAAATTTGTAGGATAATACCTGTAATAACAAACGATTTGTAAACTTTGTATAATAATAATTACATTTTATAAAGATATACACATTGTTATATTAATTAGCGATATATTTTATTTATTTCAATAATATAATACGTTTTACAAAATTAAAGTTTTATTATACAAATATTTTATTGTCGAAACGTTTTTCTTCGTAAACGTTTAATTTGATAAAATATGTTTTATTTTAAAACACTTCATGTAAAAATTAACAGTATATGATTAAACAGTGTTTTATTATTTAACAGATAAAGCGCTTTAGTGTTTTACTATTGCTGTTTAAAACAATCGTAATGTTTTATGTAATAGTTTATACCTTTTAATTTTTAACACTAGGTCTGGAAAAAATACTTACATCTTTTACATTAAAACACCAAGTTCAACGTTGATGCGACGGTTTTGTTTTGTTAAAGCAGGTCATTTTACTGTATTTTGGAGACAGGGGGACACATAGCTTAAAAGCCGAACTATCCGGCTGAAAGCGAGACATATGCTCACGTTATGTCCAGTGCGTGTTACAGTATGTAGTAAATAATTTATAAACGAAGAGTAGGGGAACCTGTTGAACCTGGGCCATATGTGTACCTAGGCCAATTGGCCCGTTTGAAATATTCCCGCGCTATTAAATTCTGTTGTCTGTGGTATTCGGTACATCACTGCTAACTATCCAATGTGTAGTTAGTCGCTTACCGCCATTAAGCCGGTAGTTGGTGTTATCGAAGTTAAAAATTTTTTGTCGAAAAAAGTAATTATTTTTAATATACTTTGAAATCTAATAGTTTTATACGCTTTATAATAATCGCTTAACTTTTATATGCGGTCGGTTCTTTGACTTAACAAGTATTTAAAAAATATAAACTTGCGAGAAATGTATCCTCAAATAATTAAAATCCACCGTTTTCTACAGCAATGAAGTAGTGTTGTACTTCGGTCACTATCGATCAGTTGTACTTTGGTCAGTGGCCTAGGTACATCCTGGATGTTATACTTTGACCAGGAGGATATATTTTATGTATTTCACATTTATATAATAGATTCCCAATAAAATATATTTAATATTTCAAAAATCATGTCTAGAAGTAAAGAGAAGAAGAAAAGAACGCCTATTAATTACAATATTGGCGACTATGTTATATTTGTAAACGAAGGTTCCGATAAGTGACATTACAGAAAAATTAAAATGCCTCAGAGTTAACAAAACCAGAGAAAGTTATTATGTTCCAAAGATACAGAAGTACTGGGGTTTCTGCTAAATGCTTAAGACTGAATAATATACCTAGATATTGCTAGTGTTCTTATAAAAGTTAGTCCTAATGACTGATTCAAAAGTTAAGAAAGAAATACTATGAATGTTATGTTGATTTTGTTAAAAATTTGTGATTAAATATTTCACTCGACCGAATAAAACAATTTTAGTAGAGAAAAGTTAATGTTTCTTTAAATAATCTTGTTTTACCCTTAAATTTTCAATGTGTCTTAGGTACATCGTCGTACTGGCCGAAGTACATAGGGTGTGTTGTACCTTGGCCTAATTAACCATTTTTTTTTAAACGTCTTAAACACATGTAAGTATGAAATAGACATTGCTGATATTTTTGTGGTGGCTACTCAAATAATAGACCTTTTAATATATGCTAATACGGTTTGTGTACGGTTCGTCAAATTACAATAAAAAATATATAACTAAAAAACTGGCCGAGGTTCAACAGGTTCCCCTACATGTTTAAAAAGAGCCAGTCCGTATTTTAAACAAGCCAATCATAATCATATAATTTTCAAACATAAATCTATATTCCGTTTTGCCGGGAATGACCAACTTGTGGCTTATTGATAGCTTCTTATACACTTGGATTCTTCAAATGTTAAAGTTATAAAACATTAGTATAGGTACTTTTAAAACTGATTCAAACTTATTCTCAAACACCCCACTATTATCAATTTAATTGTTTATTAAAACGGCAAATAATTATGCAATTGTGTTTTTATGGTTTTAATTATATCCCAAACAGTGCCTCCTATAAATCAGGTGAATTGACTGTAGGATGGCTGTCATTTAAAATTGAATCAATTGCCACTAATTTAGAGTAGTTCACTGCACTATTATGTTCTTAGTACCATTAATTTAATAACTAATTTTGTAATATTTGAACTTTAACTTTTTCTTCTAATAATAGAGAACCAGAGTGCTAGGAAGATTTTGTTTTTAAAATATGTAGTTGATAAAAATGTATGTTTAATTTATTTATAATCAAAAATTTCTGAATTTTCACATAATAAAAACTATTGATAATTTTGGTTATTTTTGTAACTTAAGAAATTAACAATTATAATATATGTATCGATTGGAGCATCTAAATAGAAAAAGATATGATATAAATATTCTACAAAAAGTATTTTGACATATTTAATTTCACATTTAAAGAAAACACTTAATTACTTCAGGAATCTCAAAATTTTTATTCAAAGTATTGACCATTGATTCTACATTTTGCCCATCTTTCAGGCAAATCATGGATACCATTCAAAAACTTTTGTTCGAGAAACCATTCGACGAGCCATTTTTCGACTTCTTAAATTAACTGTCTGCGAGTGAGTGTCCCATGATTGCAAAAGGTATAGTCACGAGTTAAGTAGGCGGGTGCGATAATATTTCCCAATTCAATGCTTTTAGAGTGTTCTTCACCACTTTAGCGGTATGAGACGGTGCGTTGTCATGTTGTAGGATAACTTTCCCATGTCTTCGGGCCCATTCCGGCCGTTTTCGATCAACGCATGATTCAAATTGATAATTTGTTGTCGGTAGCGATCCGTATTCACCGTCTCACCAGGTTTTAATAACTAAGTACACACACCGACTGGTCCCACCAAACACAGAGCATTGTCTACAAAGGATGCTTGAGCAAGCTAAGTGAAGCATGATTTCCTTCGGGTTCTCAAAATAAATCCATTTTTCGTGTAATTGACAGAAAATTTTTTCAATCTTTGAAGCAGCATTTCACAAATGGTTTTTCGATTTTCCATTTGTCTATCGTTCAGTTGGTGTGGTATCCATTTTCCATACTTTTGGATCTTTCCCATGGCTTTTAAACGTTGGCAAATTGTCTCGTCACATGTATGTTTGTCAATTTTGTTGCGATTGGGTTGGATCTTCATCCAATAACGCCTGCAATTCCTCGTCTTCGAACTTTTCGCTGCACCAGGATGTTCATTGTCTGTTAATTCGAAATCTCCACTTTTAAATTGACGAAACCATGTCTCAATGTTCTAATACTGAGCATGTTCACCATAAGTTTCTACCAGCAACCGATGAGCTTCAATTTTTTCTTTTGATGAAATAAAAATAGAACTAATGCCGAAATGCGACTTACTTGGAACGAAACTTCGACATATTACATGACGTAAAAACTATATTATTGCAGACTGTAATTGTATATTTTTAAGGTTAATGTCAATGAAAATATGACATAGATGCCATGATAAATCGTTACACATCTATAATATGCAAATTTACTTGGTATAATATTCTACAAAAAGTATTTTGACATATTTAATTTCACATTTAAAAATTGTAATATAATAATTACGTTGCGGTAAGTAAAATTACTATTTTCAAAAGAAATATCCGTTTTATAATTTACATGAATCATGTAAATATATATTACACCACCACATGTTCGTACAAATTATTATAATATAAACATAGGTACTGAAATACACGAATAGATCGCCTTATGATAAATGTCTTAAAGATTACTAACATTATCCCAATTATTGCAAGTTGTTCTGTGGGTGATTGCATAATTGTACAGCAAGTTTTATTAAGCTAAGAAAGGCATAAATTTAAACTGATAAAAATACACGTCTAATGCATATAATTACTTCAAGTCAAAATAACGAGGGAATTACCTTATTGAACAATCACGACTATTTATGTACGCATACTAATATGAAATTAGACAATTTTACGATCTTTAATAACTGTAAAAGTCCAATAGTTTTTATGATTAAGATAAAAAATTTAAATTATTAAATCTATTGGGATATTAAAACGTCAGATAAATCTTCTGACATTATGATTATTAACAGATAAGTTTATTAACCTAACAAACGTCATCCTTGAAATTTCTATAATCCTTTTAAATATTTTTAAATTACTTCTAAATCTATATAAATAAGACGTTGCGGTAATGTAATCAAACGTAAATAATATTTTTACTAAATTTATATGAATTCTAATAAAAATATACAGAAAAAATGAAACATTATTTAATATAAACATTTAATCCGAATATCGTCAATATAAATTTAAAATTTAAAAATATTTATTTAATTATTGTCTATTATTTTATTGTTACATGTATAATTAAATAATTATAACAACTTATTAAATTAAAAACATATTTAAATTTTATGAAAATACGTAATCAATTAATGTAATCGGTCGTAAATAACACTTTTCATTATATTATAAGAAGTGTATAATAAAAATAACGTTGTATTTAACCATCAGGAAAAAACGTACATCATTTGAATAATTTAACCTATCAAAAACCTGTTAAATATTTATATTTTATCTTCAAAAGGCAACATAACACTATATTTGTAGTTTGGTATTATTATTCAACACGTAAATATTTTTGTACTTATTTATTTTGCATACTAATAAAAATTAAGAAACAATAATTTAAGAACACTCTACTTAAAACTAGAAAAATTAATTGTTTTTCGCAAAATCAAGGATAAAATTAAAATATTTTGCATTTGGAATATATTTGTTATTATTTATGATTGCATTAAATAGTAATAAATCTTAAACTGAATATAACAAACTTATTAGACATTTCACAATTTAAAATGTGTAGAAAATGTACGTAATCAAAACCCTAACCTTGAAGGTGAATAGTGAGAACTGAAGTAAAATACATATTTAACAATATACTAATATATCCTAGTAAAACAATTAATTATACCTTTTTACATTCATTAATTATAATATATAATGTAAATTATAATTTCCTAGTCATTAAGTTATAGGTACTTGTCTATGTGTTTCTACTAAAAAAAGAATGTGTTCTGCCTGTTAGTTAGAATTCCCCCATTAATTATAAACACTAATATAATTAATGCAGTGTCATAAATTATAGTTTTTTATAAATTGCCTGGAAAACATATGTTTACCAATTCAGTATGTTTTAATAGAGTATAGGTCAGGATATTTAAATTGGCATATGAATAGATTTGAAATTACTTATGTAAAAACATTTATTACGCATGCAATTATTGCCGTATCCAGAAGGAATGAAATCTACTCATTTAACGACTACTACTAAGAAATTATCTGTATTCAATGGAATATCAGTATAATAAAACGTAAGCAATTCAAGCTATACAGTACATAAAAATAGATACCTACATTCTGTGGAAGAAGAATTTATAAAGACATATAAATCGATGGAACATGTAGGTTTGTTATAAAAATAATGAGGTAACTGTCAGCTCAGACTTTCCCTATAACATTCGTATGTAGGAAAATGCGATAATATAATAAATCAACATATAATCGTGCAAGTGTCAGACCGGAAGAAGAATAAGAAGGCGCACGAAGAAGCCGTGCCTGCTCGACATGGTAATGCGATTTAGATTAGACTCTTGATGGCATGTGACACACTTGACGGCTTATCTCTACTTGCTATCAGAACTGTTACTTCGCCTCCCTTCTTTACTATCAGTGTCGATTCTCTCTTTCTACATTTAAATAGCGGAAATTGTAGAAGACATCACACAGGTTATTCATTTTTATTTTAAATTGTACGAAGATCGCACAGCATTACAAAATTTCCAACTTTATATACGGTTAACAATTTTAATTTTCAACAAAATATTCCTACATAAGCATCCTTATTCCAAATATTATAACAGTTTTCCATTTGATTTTATTACAAAATAACGGCCTTTTTTCTTTTAATTTTTGAAAGAAATAAACGTAAAAAAAATATATTAAAAATAAAGTAGTTTTATAAAAGTCTTTTGAATATAAAGAATGGTATTATAGAAAATTTATATTAATGCAGAAATAAATGTAAATATAAACGAAAATGTTTTGCTCTCTCCAACAAAACAGGGCATATAATTTTATGGAAGACAGTACAGTTATTTTCTAAAAAATTTATTACAAGTTTTATATTCATAAGCTGGTAATAAACATACTTATTTATGTTAACTCCATGTCTGCACATTCGCTAGACTAATTACTCATAAATTATAAGACATAACACTCGCCTTTTGATCCTTAAGAATATAAATAAACGTAAGAACATCAAACATAGACAAGAAAGGTAGACGAACTAAGCTTTTCGAAATGTTTGCTATGGTGTTAAACAGATTTTATAAGAAAATAAGCATAAATCACCAAGTAAGAGTTCACTTTTCATAAATAATTTAAAGTGACTAGGAAGACATTTACGACTTGCGCACCTCTTTAAGCCATTCAAAAAGCAAAATTAAATTGGAATAATTTCAAGGTAGTTGTTCATTATATTTCGTTTTCCTTGATGAGCCGCCAGTACCTTTGACTGACATCGACCTCTACCTGCCGCCACAACATGATTAATGACAGAAGCACTTCATGAAGAGTAAACCCATAACCAGTTTGGCTAGAATTGATGATAGCAGGTAATTGGATGATGGGCCATCATTATGCTGTTACAGCTTGCTCTTTGACGGCCACATATCCTAACTGATGGCTATTGTCGATAATGGCACAGTCATTATTTCGACGGTTGTATTCTCGCAATAAATATCGACGTATATCTTTATATAATTATATAGCATAAAGCCATTAAAGCTTCATGGCCTCTATAAATATGTTTTTTAAATTATTCGCGTAGAAACACAAATAATAACTTTAAAGAAATATATATATGGTTAATACATTTGATTACTTCAAATTGAATAAAACATAAATCCACTGTACGAAAGTATGGTACCTTATTATAAAAAAAATAATAATATCAGGTAGTTTAGTTATAGCCTATGGCCGACAATTAAAATAAATGATGTATGAGTTATCCTAAATAATGAAATAGTCGACCATAAAGCAATGGTTCACTTATAAAAGAAAGACAAAAATAAGATATACAGGTCATCATTGCCGCCTTGCAATTGTGAACATAAGTTTATGTGAAAAATGTAGTAACGTGACCACTAAAATTATTGTAGAATGCAGTGTAGCGTACTCAGCGGCAAAAACGATGTTCTTTAACTTCATTTGCTGAAAATGTTTAAAATTTAATGACTATAGCTGACAGTACATATAGATGATATGGAAAATTATCAGGTGTCATCGAATAATAACATCTAATATAGAGACAAAGCCATCGTAAGCTGTATGGACCAATGATAGTCAACATGAATAGTCACATTATAGATTAGTAAATAAGATTATCAGTATATCGTTATTCAATTGAAAAACAAATGACTGTCGAAAATGTTTATATTAAAATATGATTCAGAGTATTAGCTACGACAGTAGGAATAAATGCGATGTACAACTTTAATAATACGACATAACGACATGTCGAAATGGGCATTATACGGTCTCGGTGGTACCATATTTAGTGTAGATCCTGTAGTGAAATATGTGACCGTGTACAACTCGCGCACAAACGATGATTATTAGAACATGTACAAGAGCGATATTTATATGGCTTAGTAGCAATTGTATGCGTTCGACAAATTCAACATCCGAAACTATTCAGACATAACATACTTGCTCCATGTACACAAGCTACGTCGTTGCTATTGAATTGACCTTCAAAGCAGTTGTCGACAGACAATCCTATGGCAGGTAGGTCCAGATCTTCATGCCGATACAATACATTGGACGTTATCAGAATTAAATCGATGATGTCAGTATTTGATGTCCAACAAGCTACAGTTAGAGAGATTCTAGCGTACTCAGCGGAAAAACGATAAATTTAAATTGAAAATTAAAAAGGTGGGCTTCAACAAATTAATTGTATTAATACAATATCATTATCTAATACGGGCTCATGTATAATTCAATTATCGATGTTTTTAATATTTAATATAAATTTAATTTTCATAAAAATTTTTTGACATGAACAACTTCTATTGCGTCTTAACTATATACGTATACATATAAAATTAATTGAAGTGTCTGTAATTTTGAAATAAAGGTTTTTTAAAGGTTATATGGTTATTTGCACGTTACCGAAATCTAAACACGTTATTTAAAAATTTGACTCTATCTGTCTGTCAGTCGGTTTGTTTGTCCGGGCTGATCTCCGACACGGCCAAACTAATTTTAAGGAAACTTTTACTGGCAGGCAGAGGACTTTTCAGAGAGTAATCTTCTTTTTCTACACTGCCTTTTTATACTTGTAGTCAGATTTGGGCAATGTCCCCGCTTGAATGTTAGTTAAAAATGTCGTAGTGTTTCAAAAATTGAATGGACCTACAGTTTTACATGGGTTCCAAATCACAGCAATTTCTAGAAAAACTTTCCAACGGTTTTACTCTTGCCAGGTGCGGGGATTGGAACTACTTCGAACCCACGTCACTAGTGCAGCAAGCTAAACACTAAACCACTTGCGCCACGCTTCCACAAAGAGTAATATAGACTGTATTTTATCCTGAAAAATGTTTAGGGTGCCTGCGTAAAAATTAAAAAACTGTAGAAATTAGGGGTAATTCAACAAAGTTATGTTTATTTATAGGTATACCACGCGAACGAAGTCGGGTGTAGTTGCTAGTAAGAAATAAAGTTCTACGTAGATAAGTATTTTGAGTTCTTCAAATAATCAATTTAAAATTTCGTCATACAGAATGAGTTGTCCGCTAATGCATCTGATTTATCACAGTAGTTATAATTGTAATGAAATCATTGATTTCTTGTTAATGTTGAAACTAATTAAAAACTGTACCTTAACAAAAGTGTTACAACTAGTTAAAATAAATTTCTTAAAATTCTCATTAATGTAGAAAAACGCACAATACTATTCGTTGGTGTTCGCACTATTGAGGTTTTACTGTAGTTGTAATTAAATTAGAATTAGAAATTTATTTGGCATTAAATTATGTTTACTTGTACTAGTGCTTTACTACTATCATTTGAATCGTACATACAAGGCCTCTTAGGATCATTAGCAGTCCTGCAACAATTATACATTCAGTATACATATTTTATTTAAATACTTTAATTAAAAATGCGTATAATCACTAATAACACCTTTATTATATACAATAATTTTACTGTATTTAAAGTAAAATCTAATGTAAAAATATTTTTTCAAGCTCTGTTCATTTAATTAATTATAATATCCTCATCCGTCTAAGATATGGGCCGTAAATTACATTTAATTATTAAATTATAACAAAATTTAAATTATTTTACAAAAATGCCATAATTAACAAATTATGGCTAAATCATTACCTAGGTATTCCCCCAGTTCCATATTATGATATACATTTTTAAAACACATTTTATTTATTAATGATATTATGGAACGGCGGAAGAATATCTTGTTATTGATTACATAAGCAGAAAAAATTTAGTTTTTATTATTTTTATAGATACCACTGTAAAATTAAACCATTTAACTGAAATGTTTTTTTTTCAATAATATCAAAAGAGCCTACATCGGTTACATTATTTTTAAGTTCTGTATTTAATAAATTCTTTTAATATATCCTTTATTTTAGAATTTAAATAAACGAGAAAATGGTTGAGAAACGTGCAGCATAAGAGACTGCACCTTCACTAAAGGCAACTTTGCTGCATTCGTATGTATACGTGTAAAAGTTCATTATGCAATTGTCATAAATTAGTACTTATTATTTTATAATACAGTCAATTTATGCTAATAGTTATCGCAATATTGCGTTCTCACAACTATATAAACAGTAAAACTAAGAAACTACGTAATAAACCATGAAAGTTTTTTTCTGTAAATGTAATACTTGTATGTCAATAAAATTTTATACTAGATAAAGCATACTAAACTCTGATATAAAATATTATTTAGTTTTTTCTTTAAAATTCATTAGAACTAACCACATTACATTTAAAAATTATAATTTTAAACTTCAAAAAGTAGCTTTTGCAGTCAATGAATGCATTTACACTCCAATATATCAAAATTTATACAAGATTTCTAAATTAAAGTGTTTAATTAATTGTTTTATTTTTGCTAAGTATAAGAAGTTTGGCACATCAATACAATTTAAAATATATGTGTACATAAATTTTAATTTTTAAAAAATTACCATCATTTAAAGGAATTAATTTTTAGCTCACAACTTTATTTTTTGACAGCAATCCATTAATTTCCCATTTCAAAAAAAAAACACGTGTACGTATCTAATTTTACCAATGTTTCTGTTTTTAAATTTTAATTCTTTATTTTTTAGTCGACGATATATTTACAATAATAATCATAAAAACACTAATTGTCAGTTAATTTGCATTTTATATCCGTCTAAAAATAATGATAATCAAATATGTATATATTTTTTCTTTAATCTTTAAAAACATAAAGCAGTTGTTTTATTAAAAAGTTCTAGTTTTTTTTCTATAAATAGTTGTTTATCGTCAATTACCCAAAGTTATTACATGTTTTCAAATAAAAAAAGATCAAAGTTAAGTAAATTAAAAAGAATATTGTGAAAGAAGTAAGCGTGCCAAAAACAAAGTGCAAAATGCAATATGGATGTCAGCAATTCACATCAGAAGCGATCTAAAGTTGTTTTGCTACTGTCGTTCTCTTAAAGTAGCACCTGTTCTCTCCTAAATCTATCAACCTACCCTTTTAAACACAGCATGTTACACAGTATTTCCATGAAACGATCTCTTATGAAAGATATATAGACATTTGATGAACGTTTTACGATTTGTTATTCATACAAAAACAAACTTGTAAAGAAAGACGACAACGTATTTATAGTTCGGTTACTTTTATAAATTACATAAAACCAGTGATATATAACACGTTTTAGGCGAAACGAGGTGTTCAATTAGCGAATTTTGGCGTTATGAGACTTCAACATTATGTAATTGTAATACAATATGATAAATGAACCTATGACAAGTCCAGGTGATCCATCATGTACAAGAGATTGGAGATGCCAAGATGAGGCCATTCCATAGCAATTCATCATTACACTTTCACACCCATATCCTGTTCGAGTATACGGTAATTCCGAATAAATCTTCTTTTCTTGTTGTAATAAAATTGGTGCTTCTTAATTGATTATTATACATTTATGTATTAAAAAAATTGATATTTCCTAAATAAATTTAAAAAAAAATGTTATTTAACAATTATAATTGAACTTTTCCCAATTAAAACTCAAGGGATAATTTATTAGCTTACTTATACCAGCACTACCATCAACACTAACACTTGTATTAAAGCGTAGGGATAAATACGACGTCCTAGAATTAAAATTTACGAATCGATGATGTACTATTATAAATTTTATTTTACGGCAATTTTTTGAGCAAGAAACCAAATATTTAAATTGTCTTCGTTCTTTATATTACCATGTTCTAAAAATAATTCCAACATAAATAATAATCAAAATAATTCTACAAACATTTTATTAAAGCATTACTTGAAAACTCAACGTAACTAATACTTACATTGCTATACAAATTTATATTTTTTTGTGTAAGACTGTAAGAAATAAAAATAATAACTTACAACGGTCTTATTTATTGCCTTAAAGTAAGTTTATATTTCAGATTGCACTTTATAGCCTGAAACTATATACAAGTCTATTTATCACAGCAGAAGAATGGACACAGACTCCTCTGTATTAAATTAAGTCTGTATCATTACAATAACGAAATCGTAAATTAATACTATGGATGTACGGCGGCACCAATACGCTGTCCATATACAGAATAAGCTGAGTAATAAGGTCCTAATGTGGTAGGATTAAAAGCACTATAAGGCGATGCACCTAATGAACTCGGTAACGTGGGTTTGGCATACGGATGATATCTGGCTGCAGATAACGGACTTAACGGTGGATTCGGATATCCAGCTCTGTGTAATGCTGCGCTTGAGAGCAATGCATGGGGGTTTAATAAAGACGATGCTGCAACGGCACTTGCAGAACCTGGATCGGAACCGCTAGTATGTGTTCGTAAGTGTTGCAACAATTCTTCCGACGTTCCAAAACGCTTTCCACAATACGTGTCACCCGCAATCCAATTGCAAACATACGGTCTACCTAACTGGGGATATCCTAACGAAGACGGTGGAACCGGACCTGGAGGCACTAAAGACATGGCAGCCATTGCGAGATTATATTTTTGATGATCGCATTGTGTACAACCACTGGGGCACGGTCCTGTAGCACCTGCCATCAAAAGTTGTTGATTATGTACACTAAACTGACATCCGGTACAATAGGGATCTTTACACACTGGCACTAACGCTTCACCACCCGACGGAGTTTTAACACGCGCGTAACTAAGGTAAGGACCGGGCGTAGCACTTGGATAACTAGCTGCCAGCATCGCAGCATGATGAGAGAAAGGTCCTCCAGGAAATGGAGATCTAAATGCGGGATTCGTATGTTCTAATCCTGGCGGACAACAAAGAGAATTCAATGGATTTCCTAAGCCTCCACCTAATCCTGATAATGAGCCAGGTTTATAAGTTCCAAGTGGTACATCTTTAGGGTGGCCTTGTAATATTTCCAATCCGGAACGAATAATGGGACTGGCACCCCGTGTTGAAGGAGATGCAGATTTATCATTTGACGGAGACGATTTATCGGTATCTAGTGCATCATTGTTACTGTTTGATGGTGAAACTGATTTCCTACTGGGTGTTCGTTCTATTTTTTTGTCATCATTACTTGATTCATTTTGAACACTTCCAGATTTTGATGTAGGACGCCCATCGTCAGATTTTTTCGTTAATACATTATTTTCGTAAGGTTTAAAAGCCAGTTTAGTTTCAACCGGACTATTTCTAGATGTTGATTTATCTAATTTATCCTTCATACCGGCGGGAGATGAACGAGTTGTAGTTTCAGTATTAACATTAGTCTTTTTTGGTTTTTCTAATGCAGACAACAATGGTTTTGTGGATGGAGAATCAGCTCCAATTTGACTGCAAGTTTGAGCCAATAACGCCAATGGACTTTTCTTAGCATCCAACTACGAATAAAATATACGATTGCAATTTCAAGTTGAATTAAACAGGCATAAATAAATATAAGTATATACTAATATTAACAAATTTATTTAATCCTAAAAATAATTGTACGTACCGTTGTAGGTAAAGGTGATAAATAATCAGGTTGTAAATACTGATTCCCAGAAGCGGTTAACATACTGTTGCCTTCTAGCACCACCATTTGGAAATTATAGTGCTATTACTTCACAAAACACTGTATTTTTGTCACTTATTTAATAAGTTCATAAAGACGTTGCATTTAACAAACATACACACAAATACAACTTACACTATAAAGCTTCTACTAGGACTGCTGTGTATTCGACTCCGGTTGCCCGTAGTATAATCTGCGCTTGCTCGGTCCCCACTAACCCGGTTTTATCCACTTTCTACGAAGACATGACAAAGCGCTAATACCGCCACGTTTCTGGTCTGTCGGCTTTTACCACCCATGATGCCGGTGACGATGACAGACCCTCTGGACGCTTTGTATTTGCCGCTTTTACAACATCCAAGTAGGCATCTATATAATCCATATTTTCTAAATACAGGGAGTTAAATAAACAGCAGACAGATTTTTGTCTTTTTGTGGCACATCCTTGCCCCAGAGCAAAATATATTCTTGATGATTTACTACCTGCTGTAAACCATTATTATTGTCTGTTGACTTAATGGAAAAGAACAGTTATTAAAAGTTTTCATTACTTTTCTACTTAAGGTACTACTCAAGTTAGGTAGCTGTCTCATAAAAAAAGGCTGCAGAAATAATTTAAATTCTCACTGTATGTTTAACGAAATTATACGTTTGTTAATTCTCCCGAAATGAAAATAAAATAGATCGTTTATAAACTGATATAATTGTAAATGAAATTGACACTTTTACCACATGTAGCATGCGCCAAGTGAAAAATTTTTAAAGTTTTTAAATTATTACACAATAATCATTGTTGGTACTTTATTAAATAACTCTAAACATGATGATAATATTTTTATTAAATATTTTGCAAAACTTATGGGCACGATTGGCTGTTTAATTTACACGATATAATCCAAATAATTCTGTAATTGATGATATTTGTCACAACACAAAACACTCGACGATATGGATCTGACAACAGCGCGATTCTGCTAAATGCCTTTTTTCTTTTTAATGTTTGTTCTAACACTTTTGTTTTATAAACTTTCTTTTATAACGCAATTGTAAAAATATTTTATATTTATATTTGATATAAATGCGATCGTGAAATCATGAAACAGAATTGTCATTAAACTAAACTTAGAATACTATTAAAGTAGACATTTGCGACGTTGCCACGATCTACATTTGTCAAATTTTCCTGTAGAGAGTGTCCAAACATAAATTCTTATTTTTATTTTCCCTTTAATTTACCCAAAAATCAATTATAGCTAATGAAAAGTAATAATTTTTAGTTATTATTTACCGTTGGTAGTTATTTCTATTGGGTTATTAAGAAAGTCATTTCGGTGATCACAAATCGATGGCAATACAATATCTTCGATCCACTTCGGCCAATGTTAATATTCTTTTTCGTTTGACAATTAAAAGTAGTGACTTTTAAGTTACTTTAGAAACTAATTACTTGGTGTTTGGTTTACATTTGTTAGTTCAGTGTGTTTAGCACAGAGCGCAAAACCAAACATTTTTGTCGTATTTTGCTTTTCTATTTCCGTAAAGGCAAAAAAACTTCTGAGGCTCGCAAAGACTTATGTGAAGTTTATGGTGATAAATACTTAACAAAATCCACGTGTCATAATTGATTTAAAAAATTTCACGTTGGAAATTTTTCAATTAAAGTTTACTCTGGCCCACCAACTGAAAATAAAAAATCAAAGGGGGCGTTCAAGTATTACGTAACGCAATTTGGGGGGGGGGGGTCTTGTAAAGCGTTACGGTGCGTTACGGAGAGGAGGGGGTAAAAATCTTTAAAAATTGCGTTACGTAATACTTGAACGGTCCCAAAGTCATAATTGAAGCAAATTATTATATAACTGTGAGAAAGAATGTAAAGAGGTTAAATGTATCATACCCAATAATCCATAATCATTTAAAATATGTTGAATTTGTTAAGAAGCTTGTTATTTGGATTCCACATAAGTTGAAACAGATTCATTTAATACAATGAAATCGATCCTTTTTGAAACAAACCGTCACTGAAGATGAAAAATGGGTGGTCTACAATAACATTAATCGAAAACAACTATAGTCCAAGAATGATGAAACAACACAAGCCACATCAAAAGCTAAATTGCATAAAAAAATCAAACTTTCAGTTTTGTAGGATTATACAAATGTTGAGTATTTTGAGCTGCTTCCAAGAAAAAAAACGATCAATTCAGATGTTTACTGTCAAAAACTAGTAGAATTGGAGGAAGGAATTAAAGATAAACGGTCAGAACTGCCTATTCGTAAAGTCATTATGTTCCATATTGACAACGCTTAACCTCACACATATTTAATAACTCGTCAAAAATTATTGGTGCTTGGGAACTGATCTCAAATCCACCATATATCCTTCACTTTGTTCCAACGGATTAACATTTATTTGGATTTTTACAATACTCTTTAAATAATAAAAATTTCATTAATGATAACGATCTGAAATTGCACTTGGTTCAGTTTTTTGCTAATAAGAACTAGAAGTTCTACGAACGTGGAATCATGAAGTTAACAAAAAAATGGCAAGAAGTTATTAAACAAAATGGTACATTTACAGTTGATTGAATTCTATTCTTTGTATAAAAAATCCACTTTTATTTCAAATTTAAAAATCGAAATGACTTTCTTTCGACTATTTAAAGATGTTATCCAAGTAACATATGTATCTGAAATTTATATGTTATACTATAACGTAAATACAATTATAATGAATTAAACTTCAATAGTGTCTGTCAAGGGGGTTCTTACTATAAGAAAAGGTCTTGCAATGGATGACGTGATTTCTAATATTATCCCGTATAACATCAAAAAGCACGTTTTATACTATGACGTTTTTGGGCAGCAATTTTATATAGTTTTGCTGTCTGTTACCCGTTAAACCACCGAGACTCAAGGTTCATAATAGCCAAACATTCTTACCTACTGTACTGTACTTGCGCAGAAAATTTTTTAGCCTTTATACTAGGACGTAGGTCTGGCGTTTACGGGCTTTTGCTCTAATAGTTATAGAATTGTAGAATATAATCAGAAAACATATGCACTATTATACGTTTTATCAATAATGTTTAATTAAATTTTGTTTATTAAGTCTTTAAGTTGTTGAAACTGTTCTTTGCTGAGCATTAAACAACTACTTTAAATTAATATTATTTTTACTGACTACTTCGGTCATGTATCGATTTCTTACGTGAATTTAGACGTTCATTATTTTTTTTCCTAATTTAGCAATTTTAATTATTCGCTTGTCAACCATCAAAGACAACATCAAATTGTATTATTATTATTTGTAAACTTGAAACTATCTAAATAAAGTAGAAAATACATGCACATAAATAGTACTTATAGAATACTACAAAATAGTTATTTTGAATTAAATTTAGAGTTAGCTAAAATTTCATTAGTATTGTGGCATTTCAATAACTATTATATTACATAATAGAAAATAAAAAACAAGCCTATTAACTATAGTACGTATTTGTTTTTAGCATATTTATTATTTAAAAACCAGTTCTTCCTTGAACTGTTCCATTAGGTCAAGCATTGTAAAACTCCTGTGAAGCATAATCGTAAATCTTCTCAGCTTTCAACAGTATGATGTTTGATGGAGCTAGTAAGGCACAAACAATATGTTTTGTCTGCAACAAACCTGTCACAGGAATATGATTTATACTCTAATACTATTGATGTTTCATTAAAACGTAAACGCTAAAGAGTTAGAGTTTTCTAAAAAAAAAACAAATTATTTGAAATAGATCAACTTAAATTCTTGTCTTGAATTTTAACAAAACCAACGAGAAGTATTCAATATAATCAACCAATATGTTTTAAATTTATTTAATTATTATTTATATTTAATATTTTCTGATTATTTTACTAACACCTAATAAAAGTTCTCATATTTGATCTGGAAGAAATAATTATATACCGGGCGTTTTATTTAAAGTGCCACAAGCTTATAATTCCGAAAATAATAAAAACTTCACAAAAAGTACAAGTATAGAAATTTCTTTAATTCATACAATTTATGTACAGGCATAAATATAATTTTTTTTCTACGTCTAGTTTAACAGGAAATGGTGTCAACTTTCTTATCTTAAATAGAAGAGTATCTTTTTTTTTAATAATTGTCAATTTTATATGTGGTAAAATAACATCAATTGTTTTATCGTTAGAGACTGTCGTATATGTTTCTTAATTAGGCAATTTACCGTAGTCGTAAGTCAAAAAACCTGCAGTTTTCAAAATATGAACTAAATTTTGATTATAATATAACTTTTTTAATTTATTGAATTTAGAAATATTAACAAATAGAAACTCTTCTAAAAAATCACTCCGGCCACCCTTTTCCGGCTCTGATAATTTTTCAGAAACACCCTGTATAAAGTTATCACTTTGCCAAAGATAATTTTTACAACATAAGCATTTTTTGTTATTACTAAAATCTTTTCATTAGCAATAATTAAATTTATTGACCTGCAACAAAAAAATGTAGTGTATAACATTATCAGAGTATATTTAAGGCAAAACGCAGACGAAATATTAATATAATGAAATCAGATTGATTTCATATTAAATTACGATAATTTTTGTCGCAAAAAAAGCAGAAGTTAAGACTGCTACACGTTGTGGTAACATTTACTTTTTCACTGTAGTTGGAACTACTACAATGTTGTAGTTGAGATAACTCCAAATTGTTGTTGTCATATTTTTACGCCAAGCTGTGGTAAAATCAACTACATCCTTGTATAAAGATGTTTTTTTTATTTATTATAATTATTATTCTAATTCTAATTATTATTCTAAAAGAAAGTGAAATTGTTAAAATATTATTTGATTTGTCGCAAAACTGCTATTTAAATGTACCTGCTTGTTATTCAAATTTATAACCAATAGAATGGAAAAATATTTTAATGCGGTTATTCGAATTTCCAAAACAATTCAACAAAGATGTTATAAATCGGTTGAAAGCAAAACCCAATGGAATACAGATAAATTTTTATAAAAACTTATGTAGACGTACAATTTATAACAACGGTATTTGTTAAAGGTTTGTTATGCGTTTGAATCATTTTTATATACGTCTGAATATAAATAACTACAACAAACTTTATTTTGATTGCAGATGTCGATATTAACGATAACGTTTTGTATTCCATCCAATCTCATTATCAGACGGTCACCCAACGGAAGCCGGCTCTGGCGGCTTAGCGGTCCTTTGATTCTTTATTCGCCGCGACTTCCATCACTGTCTACAGCCGTCCAATAAATCAAGTCTTGCATTGACGTTGAACGGGAACTATTTATACCATTTCGCATGGTTTTTGCGAACAGTCTCCGATTCTATCCAATTATTGTCGGTTGCTTTGAGTATGCCGACGAATACAAATGAAGGAATACAATTTCTTTGAATAAAGCATGGAAGTCTTGCCATAAACAAAGTTGAGTTCAGCATTTAATGTACGTATATATCAATATAATCCTAGGTTTTGTTCAAGTAAGTGCAAAAATCTATCTTTATCTCTTTCAAATGCTTTACTTTATTTAGTAGTCGTTGGTAAGAATTTTCTGTTTGCAACAACTAAATTTATGCATCAATTTTAATACTACTATTCAATGGGATTGCAACTAGAATTTGCAAATATTATCATAAATCTCATTTTACGATTAATAAATAAATTTAAATAACCAA
Source organism: Sinopyrophorus schimmeli (assembly GCA_036325965.1). NCBI lineage: Eukaryota > Metazoa > Arthropoda > Insecta > Coleoptera > Elateridae > Sinopyrophorus > Sinopyrophorus schimmeli. Next base: position 7,047,204 of record JARFIZ010000001.1, read on the forward strand.
TAGATAATAATACTTAAATTAAGGTTTCTAACAATTTAATACAAGTAAAACCAAAATTTCTGACCCGCTGGTAAAATATACAATAAATATTTAAATACAGTCGAACCGCCATAAGTTGAACCTCGATAAATCAAATTTTTGATAACTCGAACTCAAAGCTGTTTCCCTAAGACTTGCCTATTTGAACGTTAATATTTTTATATCGATAACTCAAATTTTTCGATAACTCGAAGTTAAATTTTACAACTTTTCTTAAAAGTACAATACCTGGTAGGATTAAAGAACGGGTTTGTTTCGTGTTATTGCTGGTCAATTTGGCTATTGTAAAATAGGATGAATAGGTTGAAACCTACTACAAGACTTTGATGTTTTGACTCGACACTTCAATTGGATTTAAATACTAATTTATGTTTAAATGCTTTCCCAACAGTTATGAAATTTAAGATGGTTTTACCGTTTCTTTTACAAGAAGAGGGTCTATTTTTGCCTCTTTGTTTTCGTTCTGGTCGTTATTCTTCGAGCAGAAGTACAATCAAATGTATTTTTGTTGTTTATAGTTTATAACAGTGTGTAACAGAAAATCAAAAAGAATTAAAAACTTTTTTTAAAATTATTTACCGATCAACAAGGAGTGAAAACGAAAATTAAAAAAAGGCTAAAGGAGTGTCCTTTTTTCAACTTGGAGAAAGCTATGATTGAATGGTTTTGGTATACACGTAGTAAAAATATTCTGGTTTCGGGAGATCATTAAAAAAATTTTTAGAAACTCATCATTTTGGATCAATAAAGCAAAAGATAATTTTAGATTACTTTCAAACCAACAATAATTAAGATGTAAATAACCATATTACCTAAATACTTAATAACAATAAATGAATGTTAATAACTGTTTACAAATTTTGGTTATTTTGTATAAAGGATGGTAAATATATATGATATACAGGGTGTTTACGAATAGTTGTCAGAGCCGGAAATGGGTGGTGGAGGGGATTTTTTGGAAGATTTTCTACTTGGTAATATTTCTAAATTCATTGATTTGACAATGTTATAGCAAAATCAAAATTGAGACCATATTTTGAGAACCGCAGGTTTTTTGACCTATGACAACGTTAAATTGGCTAATTAAGAAACATATCCGACGGCCTCAAACGATAAAACAATTCATGTTATTATACCACACATAAAATAAATTGCTCATAAATTATTTTTATTTTTAAAACAAACGTGCTTGAGTTAAAATATCGAGTTTCACTCTTTATCAGCTTTAACACTTCTTTCCTTTTTAAAAAGAGACTTCCGAAGCTTTTATTAATCATTGTAAAACACGACTTATGAAAGTAAGTGTTATAAAAATCCAACAGTTTGGAGGTGGTTTTCGTCACGGGACAACTTTCCAAACTGTATTAAATTTTATTATCATAATTACCTTATTTTGTGTATTCATTTAAAAAAAATTCTTAATGAAAACTTGAATAAAAAACAACGCATCAAAAAAGATGTTTTTCACATAAAAGAATTTATACTGTACGAATAAACCTGATACAGGTATAAAAAGGCGCCAACAACAACAACGAATAAATAAATAAATTTTTCTCGTAAGTATAAAGTGTCCGTTTCTTTTACGTGTTAAATTTGAAATAACATATTTATTGTTGAGCTAGGTCACTATTAAGTCGGTGTAAAAACAATTAATTTCAAGTTCAAGAATAATAGGGGACAAATATTGCCTAACATAAATACAGTAACAAAAAAAAACAACTATAAATACATAAATGGCTGATGATCTAAGAAACATGCGATTATTAAGCGCTGATGTTGAATTTTAAGCTTATATCGCGGTGGCATTCATTACAAGTAGCTCGCTTCCACCCTTGAAGGTCAATTATTTGCCTACCGAGAACAAGCTCTGATTGCTATTTGACGTCCCAGTCTGGTACGAGTGGACATCTGACAAATCTAAACGTATTGGAAAAATAGTTATGATGGTAATTTGCGTAAGTCTGCAGAGAAATCATATCCAAAGTGTTTTAAATATTATTAAATAAATTACCCAATTACTGTGGATTAAAAGCATTTTATGTTAATTAAAACTTGGATAAAAAAGTGTCAAAAAAATAGAATTTTAAATACAAAAGCCCTTGCAAGGCATTGGGCAACCAGCAAGGGTAAAACTGCCCCCGGAAAATTTCCCCAATAACACCCCTTGTGTCTTTGACATACTATGACATACACAACAAAAGGCACAAGCGAGGAAATACCCTACGCCCGGATTCAGGCATGGCACTTTAAGAAGAAGAAAGCTCTGATGACAAAGGGTTTTAACGTACTTTTTGTTTCTGCGAAGAATCCTTTACTAAAAAATATTAACGTGTTAAAATTCTAAATATAATGTTAATTTTTGACCTATGTCAATATTAAATGATTATAAGAAATAAATTTAATTTTATGTTCAAGAATGGTCGTTTGACTTTTGTGCGGTACGGTTGCATGCCGTGCGCTCCGATCTCAAGTGACGAAAATAAGCTTGACCGCGAGGTTATCATTTACAGTTTTAACACATAATTTCTTTCGATATACTATAAATAGAGTGTCAATATTGAGAGGGCCGTTATGGCCTTCTTTCCACAACCTGGAGGTTATCAGCCGCCTCCTATCACATCACAACAAATGCCATTGATGTCACAAGAGCAAGGACAGATGTACAATGCACTACTGCAACAATCACCAGGTAATCTCTTATCCCAGGCGCAACCAACTTTTTACTCCCAGCCTAATCATCAACCGCAATACTACACAGAATATAACCCATTCCTATCACAACAAATCCCAAATAATAGCTGGACGACAATTACGCATAAAAGAAACAGACCCTTACATGATGATGTAAAATTAAAAACGAAACAAAACAAAGTAAACGAATATTGGCTAGATGCACCTTCTACATCAAATCGGTTCTCAACCCTAGAAGTAGAAGAAGGTGAAGACACAACAACTACTAAAAACAGTCAAAAACCTCCCCCAATTTTTGTTAACGATGTCAAAAATATAACCCCCCTCATCCAACTCCTGAATCAAGTAGCTAATCAGCAGTACGAAGTGAAAGCCCTTGCTAATAACCAAGTTAAAGTCCAACCCAAATCTTCTGACCACTATAGACAAATCATTAAAGCCTTAACTGAAAAAAATACTCAATTCCACACCTACAAATTAAAAGAAGAAAGAAGTTAGCGAGTAGTACTAAAAAACATGCACTTCTCTGTTAACACAGAGGAAATTAAAGCTGAAATAGAGAAACTAAATCATACTGTAGTCAACATATGGAATATTAAACAGTACAAAACAAAACTACCCCTGTCCATGTTCTTCATAGATTTTAAACCAGCCCAAAACAATAAAGATATCTTTAAAATAGAATATTTACAACAATGTAAAATTAAATTCGAACCACCCAAACAAAAACGAAACACTCCACAGTGCGCAAAATGTCAAAGGTACGGGCACACAAAGAATTTTTGTCATCATAATCCAAGGTGTGTAAAATGTGCTGGCGACCATGCAACAGAACAATGCCACCGTAAAGAGAGGTCTCGAGATGTCAGATGCGTATTATGTAGCGGGAATCACCCCGCAAACTACAAAGGATGCGAGATTTATAAACAGATACAAGACCAAAAATTTCCACCATTAAGACCCAAACAATATACTCCCCCAGCACAATTAAGGCACTTCCAACAAATTCAACCAGGTCTATCCTACAGACAAGTAGTAAAGCAAACTTATTCCCCTGAATATTCAACTCAGACGTCAAACACAAATCAACCTAATCTAACGCAACAAACAAACGATATGCAAGACATGAAAGCCATGATGACTAGATTAATGGAGCAAATGAGCACCATGCTAAACTTACTGACTTCATTACTCAATAAAAAAGACTAATGGCTAAACATCTTAAACTAGCACTATGGAACGCCAATGGGCTGTCACAACACACTGATGAACTGAAAATATTCTTAACTAGTCACAGCATAGATATAATGATGATTTCAGGAACTCATTTTACCGTTCGCAGTTATTTAAAAATACCAAATTACGTAATCTATGATACTAAGCATCCAAATGGTACCGCCCGTGGAGGTACTGCAATTATCATCAAAAAAACAATAAAACATCACGAAACTAGCAAATACTCTGAAGTTTTCCTACAAGCAACCAGTGTATCAGTTGACGACTGGATTGGCCCTCTTATTATCGCATCAGTGTACTGTCCTCCAAGGCACTCCATCAAGAAGGAACATTTTCAACAGTTTTATATTACACTAGGTAATCGATTTCTTGCAGGAGGCGATTATAACGCAAAAAACACACAGTGGGGCTCCAGGCTGACAACCCCAAAAGGAAGAGAACTAATGAAGGCCATCGAAGACAATAATTTAAGATGCTTATCCACTGGTCAACCTACCTACTGGCCGACAGACCCTAACAAGATACCCGACCTCATAGACTTTTGTGTAACAAAAGGCATATCTCCCAACAACATACAAGCAGAATCTTGCCTAGATTTGTCTTCCGATCGTTCGCCCATCATAATAAAGATGACCATCGGCATAATAAAAAGAGCAAAACAAACGTTTCTAAATAACAGGTACACTAACTGGGAGGAATTCAAGCGATTGGTGGAATCCAACATAGATCTAAAGATACCTTTAAAAAACAGTAAGGACATTGAAGAAGCAGTAGAACAGTTCAACCACGTAGTACAGCAAGCACCGCCAACAACCTACGAAAAGGAAGAACTGCAAGACCATCCCATAATAATAAAGCAAAAAATTGCCAAAAAAAGAAAAATCAGAAGACAATGGCAAAACAGAAGAACACCCGAAAATAAAAGACTCCTTAACAGAGCAGCACGACAACTCAAAGAACTGATAAATAATAATAAAAACCAAGAAATACAAGGTTACCTTGAACACCTAACACCAACTGAAGCTAGTGATTATTCGCTGTGGAAGGCCACAAGAAAGTTAAAACAACCAAAGGAAATACAACCACCGATCAGAACATCCCAAAACGGATGGGCCAGAAGCAACAAAGAAAAGGCAATTACTTTTGCTGAACACCTAGCTAAAGTTTTTCAACCTAACCCGCCAGTACTCAGCCAGGACGAAGACAGAGAAATCCCAACAGTATTTGGAATCACCTTACCAGCTTGAATATCGTATTAAGCCCTTCAAAACCATGGAAATAGAAAAAATCATTAGAACTAATCTAAACCCTAAAAAAGCCCCCGGATACGATCTGATTACGGGCAAAACACTAAAAGAACTTCCACAAAAGGGAATCATAAGCATCACGCAAATATTCAATGCAGTACTGCGCACTGCTCACTACCCAGACCAATGGAAGGTTGCCTCAATGATACTTATCCCAAAACCTGGAAAGCCACTAGAAGAGCCAACTTCGTACAGGCCTATTAGCCTATTGCCTGTTCTTTCAAAAGTCCTGGAAAAGCTATTACTAGAAAGACTAAAACCACTCTTGAACGGAAACAAAACCATCCTTGATCACCAGTTTGGTTTGAGAAACCAACACACGACAACTGAACAAGTCCACAGAGTTACGAAGAGATAAGACAGGATATGGAAGATCACAAATACTGCTCGGCCGCCTTTATCGATTTCACACAGGCTTTTGATAAGGTGTGGCATACTAGGTTCAAGCTACGAAAAACATTCCCTCTCAACTATTTCCTTATCCTTCAATCCTATCTGCAAAATCGACAATTTCTAGTTAAACAGCAAGATGAACACACAAAATTATACCCAATCACATCTGGTGTCCTTCAAGGTAGTATCCTGGGCCCCATCCTGTACCTTATATAGACCGCCGATCTTCCTACCACGCAAGACGTCCTAACGGCAACATTTGCAGATGATACTGCCATACTAGCTTCCCATACAAACCTGCAAGCAGCGTCCCAAACTCTCCAAAATAGCTTGGATGAAATACAACACTGGCTAGATAAGTGGAGAATCAAAACAAATACAACAAAGTCAGTTTATATTACATTTACTACTAGAAAAGAAACGTGTCTACCGGTCCACCTAAACAATAGTCAACTACCACAAGTAAATGAAGTCAAATACCTAGGGATGATTCTAGACAGAAAGCTAAATTGGCGCAGCCACATATTCACTAAAAGAAAACATCTAGGTCCTAAAATTGACAAAACTATACTGGATAATAGGCAGAAAATCCAAACTGATCCTGGAAAACAAACTGTTAGTCTACAAAGCCATTCTAAAGCCTTTATGGACGTACGGTATCCAGTTGTGGGGAACAGCATCAAATTCAAACATTGAAATACTGGAGCGATTCCAATCAAAGGTGCTACGCGTAATAACCGATGCCCCCTGGTACGTACCAAATAAAGTTATTAGAAGTGATCTCAACATATCGACAGTCAAAGATGAAATAAGACAATATAGTGTTAAATATAGAGACAGGTTAAGCTTACATCCAAATACACTAGCAATAGATCTTATGAGCGTACCAATTAGTAATAGGAGGCTTAAACGCCTTACGCCAAACGACCTAGTTGACAGGCACTGAGATTACTGTATTTATTATATAAGCTAGTTAATATTAGATTTAAGTTACTTATTCCTTGCCAACACAACTAAGCAACTGCTTATTATATAAGGGTTTATGAACGATAACATTTTAGAAACGACAAAGATTGGCTTCGAGTTCGCTGTTTATATTTACATGACAAGGACAAAATTAGTAAGGCGTCTTAGGAGAATATTTCGCAGACTTGCATTTATCGTCCATGTTGTATGTATGCATTATTTTCTGTTATTCATAATACGATATAGGTTGCACACGATTTCTTAGTCAGCAAATCTTACGATCTTTTCTGAACAACATTCATATTTACTCCGTAAACTAAATTAATATTTTGACATACGAATTTTAACCCTTTCTTCCCTTAAAGTGCCGTGCGTAGGCTATTTCGCCGCTTGTGCCTTTTGTCGTATATGGCTTAGAGTATTCAAAGACACAAGAGATGTTATTGGGGAAATTTTCCTGATGCAGTTTTACCCTTGCTGGTTGCCCACTACCTTATAAGCGGGAGAGGCGTAAAAGTTGTACGATGATTTTAGCTTGAGTTCGAACCCATCATTGCACATATAAAACCTTTGCGCGACGCCACTCTCTTTAGCCCTTTGTTGCAGATGAATTATAACTATTTAAATGTAACCGCAGTGGAAAACAATAGAGTAGGTCAGTGTGTCTTTTATTTGTAATCATAATTCTAGGTCATAATAAAGTTCAAGGATAAATTTCCGAGTCGAGCTAGTTTGTTTGTTTGTTTTATAATAAAAGCTTATCGAACAATAAATAATCCCTGCGAGATTAAATAAACGTGGGCGATCTTTGTACGTTTATAAGTATCAATTACTGTTGTATTATAAATAGAAAAAAGCTAGCGGTTCTCAAACAGTTTTTGGGAAAAAAATTGAATTTTTTCAATTTCTCTATACTAGATTATTTTTATGTGTCTTTTTTGAAAACGCCTTCTATTAATTGTCCACAACCACCCCTTTTCGGCTCTGATAGATCTTCGGAAACACCCTGTATACACAGAAAAGTATTTAACTCGACTTTTTTTGATAATTCGAATTATTTGTAGTTTCCTTCGACTTATCGGGGTTCGACTATACTCCTTTTATGTTTAAATGCTTTCTCAACAGTTATGAATTTTACTATATTATTTCATTAAAGAGACTTAATAATTGACTTAACCGTCCAACTATGAGTTGGGTTACCCTAATCATTTGTTTCATTTGTAATACTATTATCAAAGTAAATTAAAAAAAATACACCGAATTATAATAAGAAACACGTTTCAGTTTACAATTAAAATTTAAACGGTAATCGGAAAATATCAATAAGCCCATAGTTTCCAGATTTCAACATTCACTCAGTACATATAAAGCGCAAATAAACATGAGCATCCTGTATTCATAACATTATACATCTGTTAACTCGACTACGTATGTTTTCATCTCATGCACGCCTAATTTACAACAAGTAGTTATAGAAGTAGCTGGTAATCCTAATATAATACAATGTTTAACAAAGAAATAAAATAAATGACTTTTTATATAATCTAATTCTATTTCATAGAGATAACTAGGTTATTAATTTTTTTAAACATCTCAAAAAACTAAATTTTTTAAAAATAAATCAAGTTTTTTTCATTAAAATAAATTGTAATATCCAATAATAATTACACAATTGATCCTATTGTAGGACTTTTATAATTTTTCTTTAAATTCAAAAATGTACCACATGATCTGTAACTACAAAGCTAACCATAGTGTAAATAAATAGATTCTTATACAACAAAGACTGTAAAACAGTGTGACTTAATTACTTTCACATTCTTGTACATACAGTAGCGCCCAAAAGTGAGTGCCTAAATGATTTTTCGAGAAGAACTTTTTAAAATATGGGCCATTTTACTTCATTTTTGAGTATGTTATACAGTTTTGTATGAGAAAAAGAATTATTATGTTTAAAACGTGATAAACAAAAATTTACGGAAGTTAAACGAGCTCAGACTTATTTGTGTAAAAAACGCATTTTTCAGAACAGAACACTAAGAACGATTTAATGAAAAATAACTGTATAACAATACACTAAAACAATTTTATAATCATAAAAATGCCTAATACTTAGTTGGGAAACCACGAGATTTTATAACTGCCTGACAGCGAGATGGCATTGAATCAATAAGATTTTCAAAGACTGAATCAGGCATTGCATTCCATTCCTTGTCCAATTCGGCAAATTTTTCATCTTTATTCTTAATGTTTTTGTTTCGACAACGTCTTGCCAGCTCTTTCCACAAGTGTTCTATCGGGTTGAGGTCGGGAGATTGACTGGGCCACTGAAGAATCCTGATTTGTTGCTGCTGCAATGAAGTCTTGACAATCGAGGAGGTGTGCTTAGGATCGTTATCCTGTTGTAGAATCCATCTAGGAGGCATATTTGTATGGGCCCATGGTAAGACGACATTAGTCAGCATATCTTTGTAACTTTGGCCAGTCATTATTCCGTTAATTTTAATGATGGGGCCCATGCCATTACGAGAGAAGGCTCCATAAACCATAACTGATCCACCTCCATGTTTTACTGTCGGTTTTATGTATTTTGAATTGTATCTTTCTCCAGGAGGACGTCTTATGTATTGTATTCCGTCGCTTCCAAATAGATTGAACTTAGATTCATCTGTGAAAAGTACTTGACTCCACTCGGCTGCTGTCCAATGCAAGTGCCGCTTTGCAAAATCCACGCGATCCTTTCGATTCTTGAGTTTGATGAAAGGTTTTTTAGCTGGACGTCTGCCATTCAAACCAGCATCACTCAATCTTCGAAACTGTCATTCGACTAATATTTAGACCTTCACTTTGATTGAATTCTGCTGCCAGATCCACAGCTGAGAGAATCGGATCCGCTTTGGAGCGACGAACAATGCGTGTATCCAGCCGGGAAGAAGTAACACGTGGTCTACCAGTTCTTTTATCATTCTCAACAGAATTTCTCTGATCAAACCTTTGAATAATTCTTGAGACAGTACGAGCTGGCATCTTTAGAATCCGTGAAATGGCAGCTGCCTTCATGCCAGAGTTTTTCATATCTATAATTGCTTTCCGAATGGCTGGAGAAGTTTCAACCCTTGGCATTGTTAAAACTTGGTCAATTGTTACTGAACACAAAAAAAAATAACCCAAATATTCAAGAAAAAACCAATAATGTGACGGCGCGGAATATGTAAAAAATGACTATTGCAGTAGAAATGGAACATAACCTAAAATACCGTATCTGCGCAACAGTTAACTATTAATAATATTTTCCAACATCAAACTGTACAATATACTGAAATTTGAAGTAAATTGGCCGAGATTGCAAAAAGTTATGCGTGAAAAACGGTTTCGGCACTCACTTTTGGGCGCTACTGTATGTATGTACTTTATTTCTTGTTCCTTTTCTTACTTATTAAAATTTTATGCGCAGTCAAGAATATCTTTTACTAAATAATACACAGTATGTTATAATTTTTTTCTAAAATAAATATTGGAAATGTTATGTATGAGTACTGTGCATATTTTCAGAACATTCTATTTTATTTTTACCAATATTTTATGTCTGATATTCGACCAGTTAAAAATTACAAAATTACTAATACACAATTCTGAAACTCAAATCACCTACTGATTGTCTACTGTAGGTAAGTAAGTATTACAAATTATACCATTATACTATTATCAAAATTAGAGCATATTTAATAAGAAAACTACTTTAATTCTTCCTCCCTGTCTTAATGATTCACTTATATCTATTAACCTAGGCCTTTATTAGGTAACAAAAAAAATTTACGTAAAATCTGTTACATTGACAAATTCGGCGCTGACTATAACTTTTAATAATAGTGGTTTACCAAACTTATGCCAATTAAGGATAGGCTTGTAATTATTTTTGCGAGCTTTGCAGAGAGAAAACTAATATTCTTACGATCGCAATGAAGAATAATTATAAATAAACTTAAATTAAAAATAATATAGGTATGAATTATATTGTAATTTCTGTGTAAAAATCAATAATTATTAGGTTTTTAAATAAATATCTTTATTTGAATGTTATAACAAGTTAACAGAATGACAGATTATTATTAAATATTGATAACAACGTAATTCATACATTTTATGATAAAATAAATTTTTATCATCTAAGATTGCCTTTCATTTTGCTTTCTTATTTGTCCTCTTCAACACTTCCCCTCAAGATGAAGACAATAAATTATTTTATTTAAATTTCCAGGCGATCTAAACATTTGAAGTGTTTACATTTGGGTAAACCTGTAGTTAATACATCAGCAGCTATATCATTTGTTGAGATATATTTTATTGTTAAATTATTTTCATTTTTCAGAATTTCTCGTATAAAATGATGTCTAATATCAATATGTTTTGTTCTACTGTGATACACTGCGTTCTTGTATAATTTTTGAGCTCCATGATTATCACTTAATAATTCTACATGACTCAAATTATCTATTCCTAGTTCAACTAAGAATCGTTGTAAATATATTGCTTCTTTAGCAGCTTCAGTTAGTGCCATATATTCAGCTTTCGTAGATGATAAAGCAACTGTTTGTTGTTTCAGAGATTTCCATGATATTGGAGTATTACACAAAATAAATACAAATCCAGTATACGATGTTCTATCATCTAAACAGTTACCTCAATCTGCATCTACATATCCCAATAGTGAATTTCCGTTTTTCTTGAAAGAAAGTCCTTTATCTTGAGTTCCCTTTAAATACCTTAATATGCATACGTTTTGCTGCAGTCCAATGGGTTGAATCAATATTTCCAAGACATTTTATCTCAAATCTACGTGATAAAAACTTTTCAAAATTATTTATCTTGTTGTCGTCTTTTGAAATAGCCAGAATAAATAACAATGACAAACAATTCTTCCTCTCGGCCCGAATAAAAGATACATTTATTGTTTTTAGATTGTTTGATATTTAATTTTCTCAGCTTTTCACATAATTTTAAATTCCATTGACGTCCAATCTGACGTTTCAATCCGTACAAAGCTTTCTTCAGCAAATATACTTTATTTCCTTGCTTCAATTCGTTCAATAACTCTTCAGCCTTTTTCTTGATATTATAATTATGATTCTCAGTAGCAATTATTCTATTCAAAATTTTATCAGTATATTCTGGTACTTTCATATAATTTTTTTCTTCCAATATACCATTTAAATAAACAGTTGTCACATAAAATTGTTTAATATTGGGTTCCAATGGACATAACTAATCTTATTGAACCTATACGTGCTACAGGAGCATACGTTTCATCAAAATCTATTCCGGAACGTTGAGTAAACCCTCTAGCCACTATTCTGCCTTTTCTTCTTTCTAACATGCCATTAGCATTATATTTATTTTTCAGTATAATACGACTACTAATGATTGGAATATTTATTGGATGATCAGCAAATGATCAAGTGTTTTTGCATCTAGCCATTCATCTGTATCAGGTCCATTTATAGCTTCTTGCACTGATATTTCTGCCAATCCGACGTATTCTTCTGTTTCTTTCATCGCTTTAACATCATTTATCATTTGATAACCTTTCTTCGGGTTTCCCTGCGTCCAGTCATTATTTTCTTTGGTTTTCCAAAATTTTTCTTAGATTTACTTTCAGTAGGATTTTCTTGAAAGTCAGATATCCGTTCATTATCATTTTCCGAATCATTTTCATCCAAATTTTCATTTTGATTATTATTGTCAACAGCATCGAACCAAACATATTTATTTTCATTAATGTTTTTTCTTTTATTTATTGGAAATTCAACAAACTTAGTTTTTGAATTTTCTGTTACTCCATTCTTTGAAGTTTTAGATCTTTCAACGAATCTAACATCTATGGTTATATCCATTTCCTTTCGTCAGGAATCCACACTCTATATGCTTTGGATTGCTCTGAATAACCCATAAAAATACCCTTCTTTGATCTAGATTTAAATTTCCCTTTTGTTGAATGTCGATTCAATGTATAAACTTCAGAACCAAAAATTTGGAAATAACAGACGTTTGGAGGTTTTCTGTCCATAATTCGAATGTTGTTTTGCCTCCTAAGTTTTTTGATGGGCATCTATTCCTTGTGTAATTTGCTGTATTTATAGCTTCGCCCCAAAATGATGGTGGTAGTTCAGACTCAATTAACATGCACCTTGCCATTTCTACTAGAGTACGATTTCTTCGCTCTGCTACTCCATTTTGTTCAGGTGTATGTGTAACTGTTAATCTTCTTCCGATTTCCGATTATTAACATATTCTTTACAGTTATCGGATTGTTAATTTTTTATTTTCTTACCTGTTTGATTTTCAATAAGTACCTTATATTTTTTAAATGTATGAAGAACCTCATTTTTTCTTTTCAATAGTTTAACAACACACCAACCAGAAAAATTGTCAATAAAAATAACAAAATATTTAGATCCACCTTTTGATGCAACTCGCGCAGATCCCTATATGCCTGAATATATTATTTCAAGAGGCTCTGAAGATTTTTCGTTTTTGGTGGGAAAGGAATTTCTTGTCATTTTTTTCATGATACATGTTTTACAGTTGAAATTATCAGGTAATTTTTCAAGGGTCATTCCACGAATATTGCCTTTACAATTGCTATCTTGAAGATCTTTTATGTTTAAATGGCCCATTTTCTTATGCCAAATCACTGTAGAATTGACATTCTCTTTAATAAAATTGCATCTTCCATTGATTACTTTGTCAATTGTTCCTCGAAGAAAATATAACCCGTTCATTCGTTCAGCTAGTACAATCGTTTGTCTATTTTGATTTACGATACTTGCTTTATCTTTTTCAAAAATAACTGTCATCTCTTGATCAATCATTTTTCCAACTGATAATAAATTTGTTCTTAAATCAGGTACATGGGAAACATTATTTATATTAATATTTATTTTTTGTCCATTTGATTCTGATTTTAATAAAATATTTCCCTTGGTCTGATTTCTGTAGATGCATTGTATGCTAAATTTAATTTTCCGAGGTTTGTATCCGTTATTTCATTAAAATTGCCAATATTCTTACAGAGATGAGTTGTACATCCGCTGTCTAAGCACTAGGCTTTTTAATTAATCATGGAAGTACTATTGAACGCATTTTCTTCTATCAAGTCTGTATGTGAAGCATAGATACTTACGTTATCAATATTATTTGCATTTTTGACTTCTTTTATTTTTTCAGGACAATTAGGTATTTGAAAAAAAAAATTATTGATTTTTTTTATGTATTTTAAAACTTTATTATTAATAATATGGATATTTAATGCAAAATACTTAAAAAAAATTTTTTTTCAATTAATTATAAGCAATTAAAAATTGATAAAATTAAAAAAAAAATCACGTGACTATAAACGCGCCAAAATTGGCCACCATCTTTGTGACGTCATAATGTTATAGCTGTTTAATAACAAGACAGCGTTTACGGCTATTACACGTGAGTTGACAATAATATTGAAAATTTACTGCTAAAAAACGATTTGTTAGTTAATTCCGATTAGCTATGTGTGATAAAGGATTTATAAAGGCAAAGCCTGATAATATTCCTGATGTTGATATATTTTTTACTGAATTCTACTTATTTGATTTGTATACTTGGATAAATAATAATTACTAACAATAGTGTTATAAAATACTTACATCGAAATGATCTTCACAACAAAAAAAATTCGATTTTGTTTTGGGATTATAACGATGCACTGCTTGAAACCATTTATTTCGACGTTTTTCATATTGGGAAACATTTAAAAACATTTTGTCAGGAATTGTTTTTGTAGTATTTGTACATAATGGTACAAAACAAGAACGATAACTTTTGTGGTTCGACATTTTTAATATAAACTTGAGTATTTAACCATGACAAAAGAATTAAATAGATCAAAACACTGCATTTATTATTTCTGTATAAGCTGCAATGAATAAAAACTAACATTATGACGTCACACACGCTCGTGTTTGTTCGGGAGCTGTCGGCGTGTTTTCGGTACTGGATTCAAAATTAATTTTTATTTTGATATAACTTTTGAAATATTGCGAAAAAAAAAATAAAAATAGTTTTGTTATAAAACTTATATATGATCTTTCCATTTATCAAAAAAAAAAAAAAATTCAAAGACCTAATTGCTAGCTTTATGTTCTTTTTTATGACATATATTACACTTGAATATGAATTTATGTTTTCTCGACTCATATGTATTTGTATTCTTGAAAAAAAAATTATTTTTATCTTACTGTACTTTCTTGTAATCATAACATTTGCAATAACTTCACGAGTGTCATTCTTTCTTGCATCGTATTCTTCAATTATTTTAATACGAAGTGCATCGAGAGAAGGTAATTCATCCCGTGATTCAATTGCACACTAAAAATTTTCAAAATTTGGTGGTAAACTGTATAATAACATTACAGTCAATAAATCGTGATTAATTTCAACATCCATAGAATTTAATTTATCAATTATATCAAAAAGCTTATGTAAATGATCTCTAATATCAGCATCTTCTTCCATTCTGGGTAAAGTTAGCTGCTTCAGTAACGTGGCCTTTTTCGCAGGTCCTTTTGATTGATAGATTGATTCAAGTTTGTTCCATACCTCTTTTGAAGTAGTACACTTTGTTATTTGTTTTAACTCTGATGGATTAATTGATAAGATAATGTCAGACTTTGATTTCTTATCATTCTTCACCCATAACTTCAATTCAGCTTTATTTTTAGGAATATCTTCCGGTTTCTGAATTTCAACGTTTATATATCCCCATTCATCATTTTTGATTAATAAAGGTTCTATCTGGATTTTCCATGTATCGTAATTTTCTTTATCTAGTAATTCAATACGCACTGATCCAGATGCCATGTTTTGTTTAAATTTATTTTACTTTATTTTTTTTACACTATTTTATTTTACAACGTACCTGGGCCCATAACCTATTGTTATTTCTGTGTAAAAATGAATAATTATTAAGTTTATAAATAAATATCTTTATTTTAATATTATAACAAGTTAACAGAATGACAGATTATTATTAATTATTGATAACAACGTAATTCATATATGTTATGATAAAATAAATTTTTATCATCTAAGATTGCCTTTCATTTTGCTTTCTTTATTTGTCCTCTTCAACAAATTATTACATGTTTGCAATTATTATTGCTACTTATCAGATACAAATAGTGTTTTTCTGTAAATAATTGTAAACGTATTATTGGCACTTCTATTTTCTTTCTGTACAATTAAGGATTTTATGGATAAATCTCAATTGAAGTGGTATAGATATGTTCAACGTCGAAATGAGAACCACATAGTGCAACGAGTTTTGGCAATCGATGAACCTAAAAGAAAACTAGATAGACCGAAAAGTACCTGGAATAGGTCTTCCGTGAAGCTTCAATGTGATTATAACATACTTCCGGAAATGGTTTATGATAGAAGAGAATACTCCTTAAGAAAACGCCTACCCCAATAGTGGAGCAGTTGGAACAATTGCTTTAAAGGCGAAGATAAAGAAGAAAAAGAAGAAGGTTGGCAATAAATAAAGCGGACAAAATTTTGGTCATTTCTACCAAAATGTTTTATATTTTTCTAAAAAACTACAGTTAAATACAACGCTTCTTTTTACATCAAAAACCTTATTTTTTTTAATATTCTGTTACAACTTGTTTGTGTTTATAAACTGTCAAAAAACGTATAACTATTTTGAAATTATTTTCTCA
Source organism: Sinopyrophorus schimmeli (assembly GCA_036325965.1). Lineage (NCBI taxonomy): Eukaryota > Metazoa > Arthropoda > Insecta > Coleoptera > Elateridae > Sinopyrophorus > Sinopyrophorus schimmeli. The sequence continues at coordinate 7,063,588 of JARFIZ010000001.1, forward strand.
AGGAACGCGTCAACTTCAAACTGTGATTACTCGCCAAACAGTCTTTCATGCAATTCAACAGTTTAACAAGCTTATTTTAAGGCAAGTGTAAATTAGGGAAAAAGAACAGCCTTTACAGTCAACAGGTTCAGCAATCGCAAGATTGTCCAAAAGTGGATTTGAGCAAAATTTGAGAATCTTTACGCCAAAATTCGCTTATATGGTAGGCATAAATCATAAATTAGTGTATTAATTTTCAGAAAGTAACCTCAGACTGTAGGTTTACAAGTTCTATATACGCCAGTATACCACTGATCTTCTTCTTCGTATGTCGTACGCTTGCAGCGTGTGGACGTTTATCTGCCATTTTAATTTGTAATGTTTATCGTTCCTCGACTGCTTGTGAGAAAATATCTCCTACTTTTTCGATTCCACACCAGTTCAAAAGTCTCTTAGCCATGAATGTTGTTTTCTTCCGGGCCTCTTTTTCCTTCTATTGTTCCCAATACCACTGATACAAGTAACTAAATACGACTCAAAAAATGTCGCCAACTTCAATACCGAGTCGCTAGTAAAGTCTGAGAAAAATTACTCTTAATAAATAAGAAGGCATTTTCCGAGTAACAAGGTCACAATTAACAAATGTAAAAAGGTGACCTACAGAATGTCTCAGTACATCTTCTTTCATTATATATCAACAAAATCTTCAACAGATCTTGATTTTTAATGTAATTGGTGTAAGTAGGAAGTCACCCTTTGTTTTCACCATTTGAGAGGTTAAAAATAATTAAAAGAACAAATTAAAGGTCATCGTACTTTTATGCACACTGTAATACAACGACTATGAATAGTTAATGTCCTAAAACAACTCGGCAGCAGTTTATAAATTAAAAGCGGCCCATGAGTGGTGCAAAATTCATTTTCAGATTTTCCAGCTACTCGTGTGATGTTAACTAGATGCAGTCTATTTTGAGGTATAAGAAAAATAAATTTTAACTATTGCTATTATTTCGAATAATAAGTTTTTTACATATAGTTACTTTTGGACCACCATATATGTGTGGACATACATATATATCGTACAAAGATAATACCGAATAGGTTGACCGCTCATAAATAGTTGTCTGTTATTTTTCATTCTATATACTTATAACAAAGTGTCTCTACAAAGTTAGTACAATTACTTTTATGTATTTTATTCGGTTACATAACATTGTACTTTTTATAGAAGTAATTATTATTATAGTGAAGTGGTATAATGTAATAAAAATATAAAAGAAAATAGTATATATTACTAAAAAGTCAAGCACTACATTATAGTAGTAATATCATATAATTTTATAATCTATTGACATGTTACATGATAAATGTGGTAAACTACAAGCACGGTATTGAGGAGTGTAGACGTAAACAAATAATGATGGATATTTGTTATAAGTCAGTTGCATGGAAATTAGTGGCGAATGTCATTAATAACGTTCGATAGCTTATTGTTCAGACGTCAGTTTTCTATTATATAGAGGCCAGATCATCAATCTTTCCCGCTCTGTGAACCCGCGGCTTCCGCGGCCACGACCCCCGAATGACAAACGACAGCTGCCGCGCTCTTGACGGGTGCCTATCAAGATTTATAAACGATTCAAATACTTATACAATCTACTGGATTTTATCTTTTATACGTAGGTTTATACTCACAATAAGTTTAAATTAAAACTAGGCAACGATTAAGAAACAAGAAATATTTTCTCAAGCTTTTTCAATTATTGTCGCTTCGATTTTTTGCAGTTTCTGATAAAAGTGTACAAATTTAGTCATGAATTACACTGCTTTAAATTTGTCTATCCTTGTTTACCTAAGATTGCCAACTACTCGAAGCTAGCGAGCCAGCACCACGCCTTATAATTACGACTTCCCGACTAAATGGGCTTGCTGTCAGCTCGCACCTTCATTTGTCTTGGAAAGGACCCTGGCAGGCGAGATGGTTATCGTTAATGATGGCTATGGTGTTCTCTCTTGCTCCAACACCCCAAAGTAGCCGTTACATAGACAGATACATGAGCACTTGTCATTTCAGAACTATAAAAATAACTCAAATGTTACGTAGCTAATCCCATGACAAGAAAGGAAATGGTTAACGACATGGTGTCCGGTATCTAATAACATGGTAGTGATGCAAGTCGTTTTCTTTGTCATTTCTGTCACTACAATCATTAGTTTACTAGATCGAAAAATACAATCGCCTTAATTTACGTTCATTTTTATATTGTATTATATAATTTGTGAAGTCTTGAATACCCAATTTGGTTTGAATTTGTATATCTTACAATTTATCAGTTTTAGTGGACTTGATAAGTAGTTCACATTGAAATTGTTGAAACTAACAATTTTAGAAAATAAATTGCACAGTAATACATGTACTATAAGCGCAGGATAAAAGTTACCTATTCTGGAAGATTTAACTCCTCCTTAAGACAAATCAAGTCAAGAGTTTATCACATTAATATATGGTAGGTTGGCCTTAAAATTATTAACAGCGTTTTATTATTAAAGTTTATTTTTCCGAAGTAATTGTAGAAATGTTTATTTATCAACCACTTAAGATATTATGAAAACAAAATACAACCAGCCCGTATGTTTACAGTATTAGGAGATTGTGAAAATATAGAATTAAATCAGATTGCTCTTTCATTCTACAATGACTAGAAACTGCTTATGTAGTATTTTTGCTCTTTATAGTATTTACAATTTTAGTTTCTCGATAAGGTATTGTTTTGCACGATGTTATAAAGAATAAACGCTTGTAATTTCAAATTATCTAAGACATGTCCGCTAAATAAAATAAAAAATAAAATTCCGTCATCATGATAAGACCCCCTTGCTCTAAAGATTAAAGAAGTGGTCTAAAGAAAACGTATTTTGGGGCGTTCGAATCCCAATGACCGCGTCTTTTTTATACGATATTGTAAATAATTCGAGTTGAACATGATGTGTCTGCAGTTATCTAGATTAGTACGAAATATATTGTTTTCTCTGTTTTTGATAAATATCATCTTAAATTATGCAACATTGAAAAATAAACTTATTCATATTTTAAATTACAGTTAAAAAAAATGTTGATTTGTGTCATATTAAATATAATTTTTGGCAAATACCATATTTACTTTTAAATGATATTTGGGACACAAAGAACAAATGCTGCGTAATTAAAAAAAAACAATCGTTTTTTATTTAACATTTATCGAAAAAACAACCTATCAGCAAAATTCTAACCACAGATTTTAATGCTCCGTATACAGATGTGTCGACCCTTACTCCTAACAAAATGTGTGATTCACCTTACCTGAGTTTGTCCTTGTGAATATAATGAATACATACTATGTAGTATTATTCTTATTGTTTTTAGAAGATATCAATAAGTCATACATTTTTACCACATAGTTTCAACAATTATAATTATGTTTGGATATTTAATTAATTTAGATTTTATCAAAATCAAATTTTAATATGTCTAAATAGGTGTAAAGAATTATTTGAAAAGCTGTATACATCCATGGATAAATATGTGATAACTTTAAAATACAAAATTGTATGACCTTTTCATTATTTAATATGAACCATGCAGTCGAGATTTTTCTTTGTCAACCTCTTAATTGAAATTATTAAATTTGCATAAAGTTAATAAATATAAAAGTCCAACACAATTCTAAAGTAGCAAATAATAATATATAATACACAAATATACTACTAGGGTGAGTGTACCAGTCCCAAACCAGTTAAGGACAAATTTTGACTTTGAAATGCTCTGAACTGGTAGTATGTAGTTTTAACGTAGAAATGTATATATAAAATTGTTTATTGTTTACTAACGCTGCAATATTGATAAATTATTTGAATCTAAATATGTAAGTTTTTTATAGATTTTGTGAACAATATCAAAAACGGTAATGCACCTAAGGTTGACCACTGCGCTCATAGCTCTTAAATAAACACTAAATTTTTAAAATATGTTTGGAACGTTGTTAACATTCTAGGCCACGTAACAAAACAGTCAAATTCTTCAAAAATGCCCGAAATTTCTTAATTTATTCAATCGAACATGCGAGTGGTCAACTACTGGTACCTGGTTTGGGACTGGTACACCCACCCTACGTTAAAATACTTCAAATCTTCTATGTCAGCAGTTCAGTTATGACGATCCGGCTTTATTTTATTTTCTTAAGATTTTAATTGGTAATAAAACGTGACTGATAAAGAAACACTAACAATAATTGTAAGACCAACCCACTATAAGTTATTTTGATAAACACTCAGACTTGATTTGTCTTAAGGAGGAGTTAAATCCTCAAGAATAGGTAACTTTTATACTGCGCTTATAGTACACTGGAAATCCAAAAAAAAAATATTTTTTTTAAACGATATTTAGGCGAAAAATTATTTTTAAAAATAATTTATTATCCTATTATAAATCTTTGAATAGCCTTTGGAAAGTTATATCCAATCTTTAAAATAATTAAGTTGTCTTTTTGTAATTTTTCTTCGTTTCAAGAAGTCGTGATTTATATATCTCAAACATTGTATATCATTTTCCAGCTATTTTCTACATTATTTGGTGCTTTAGATTGTGTCTCGCTATCGTTCTTAGTCGTAGTCCTTACATTTTTTTCAAGTGGAGCACCCGCAGCTTCTTTAATTTGATTGATTCAATGTTTTGGTGGTCTTCCGCGAAGACGCGTTCCTTCTATTTTTCCTGATCAAAATGTTTGTAGAATGTTGTTATTCCTGGCAACGTGACCGAAGTATCGTACTTTGATGAAACACTTTGTAAATGCTATAAAAGAAAGCTATATCCGATTATTTAAAAAAATTAATACCTTGTTATTTAAGATAAGAAAGTGTACACTATTTTCGGTTAAACTGAGAGCACAACAGAATTTATATTTATGCCAATGCGTAGATCGTAAAAACTAAAAAAAAATATAATTACACTTTTTTTGAAATTCTTATCGGTTCAGGATTTATAAACTTATGGCACTTTGGTAACTCACCTACATAGATATCCGAAAGAAATATAATTTTTTATAAAATTATTTTTCAAGTAAATAGAAATATCTTCCATATTTTTGGAAAGCCTTTGTCGAAATGTATGCAATTTTTTAAAAAAATTAATAGCCTTCTATTTAAGATAACCAAGTTGACATCATTGCCAGTTAAACCAGAAGTAGAACAAAATTTATATTTATACTAGTAGATGATAGATCGTATAAAGCAAAATAAACATTTATACTTGTACTTTTTTTTGAAATTCTTATTTGTTTAGGAGTTATAAACTTTTGCACTTTGGTAAAACTCCCGAGAAATCCAACAAAAAATTATGTTTTTAAATTATTTATCAATCAAATGCTGTTTTTAAACATTTTTGGAAAGCTCTTGTCGAGCTCTACCCAATTTTTAAGATAAAATAGTACCATGCGATTTAAGATAAGAAAGTTGACACTATTTCCCGTTAAACCGGAAGTAGAACAAAATTTTATTTATGCCAATGGATAGATCGTTTAATGTAATAAAACTTTTATGCTTGTCCTTTATTTAAATTTATTATTAGTTTAGGAGTTATGATTTGATTGTTTGAAAGAAAACGTCCGGTATATCGGTGAAGAATAATTGTCCCAAGCTTTAAAAAAACGAAACTTGAAGTTGAATAAACAAGCTATCCGTTTCATATAATGGTTTAGGTGAAAAAATTTTCCAAGTCCGTGGACACAAAAAAAAGAAAAAAATTTGCAATTTTTCTTGACTAAAAGATCTGAAAACTAGAATCTGGAGCTTTAAAACGCTTTTTTTAAATTTTAGATACGATCATTTTTCACTGAAATACAGCCTGTCAAAAATCCCAATAAAATTTAGGAAATTTTTTTCACCCTTTAATTTTCTTCTTTAGTGTACTTACAATAAGCGTAAAAGATGTTTTTCATTGTGAACATAAAACATATTTTAAATAAGAAAAGCGAAGTTATCTGTCTTTCTTGCTAAAATGATTTTTTATATTGTGAAGTTAACTCTCATTATACCTGTATAAAATTGCAACGCAAATCATGTGAACGTGAAGTTAGAGAATGTGAAGTTAACCCTAGGATAATTTGTATCTCCCATTTTGGGACCTATGAAAACTGTGAAATTAGAGAAGATGTGAAGTTATGGAATGTCAAGTTAGAGGGGTATAACTGTATGTTAATAGAACTAACTCTTATTTTGCAATATATCCAATATATATACTATACCTATTAAATTAAATAAGGGTGAAGAGGGAAAAATTTTGAAATAAGTGACGCCCGTGAGAGACCTCTTGCTAATCCCAAGATTTAGTCAAAAATCACAAAAAGGTCATAAAACTACGACTACTATCGGCAGCTTGTCGGTAATATATAGACATAGAAAGGTAGCGCCAAGTTTTCTTAAATTTTGTGCATGTTTCTCAGCGGGAAAGATATTACCAAAAACAAGCATTTCTACGTATTTCAATTTTAAGCTTTTGCTTCATTCAATGTCATTTGACAATTATGCAGAAAGTACCGTTATAGTTTATTACCCTCACTTTTGTGCTACAGATTCGGAGAAAGATCTTATGTAATAGAAAACTCGGCAATGATCTGCAGATATCGTTTGTAATTATTCCAAATTATGCTGCACTAAAAAATAAAAGGCAATAAAGTTATCTTACTGAATTGTGAATGTGATTAAAACAATTGTAGCAATTGAAAATAAATGAATTTCAAACATTTTCAAAATTATTAAATTTTTGGTTTTTTAATTTTCTAACGTTATAAAGCAACTTAGGTGTCAAAAGTAGTATGACATCAATTAGGCAGGGTACTGGCAGTGTAAATACACATATAAATTCCAGCTAATATATAACATATCCACATACGGACCGTTACCCGCTTTGGGCTACTTACTCGCTTTAGGCCACCCTCCCCTATTTCAATTTTTTCTGATACAAAATTGCCCTCATTGTTTTAATGCCCCTAAGCGGTCGTCTAAGGTCACCTAATGGTAGAGCCTGTTGTTGTAACTCCATAAAGCATGTAAAGATAAAAATATAAGAATTAAAGTTTTTTGTAAAATTTAAATACATACACTATAAACCAAAATGCAATGTAACGTAGGGGAACCTGTTGAACCTCGGCCAGTTTTTTAGTTATATATTTTTTATTGTAATTTGACGTACCGTACACAAACCGTATTAGCATATATTGAAAGGTCTATTATTTGAGTAGCCACCACAAAAATATCAGCAATGTCTATTTTATACTTACATGTGTTTAAGACGTTTAAAAAAAAATGGTTAATTAGGCCAAGGTACAACACACCCTATGTACTTCGGCCAGTACGACGATGTACCTAGGACACATTGAAAATTTAGGGGTAAAACAAGATTATTTAAAGAAACATTAACTTTTCTCTACTAAAATTAATAGGCGTTCTTTTCTTCTTCTCTTTACTTCTAGACATGATTTTTGAAATATTAAATATATTTTATTGGGAATCTATTATATAAATGTGAAATACATAAAAATATATCCTCCTGGTCAAAGTATAACATCCAGGATGTACCTAGGCCACTGACCAAAGTACAACTGATCGATAGTGACCGAAGTACAACACTACTTCATTGCTGTAGAAAACGTTGGATTTTAATTATTTGAGGATACATATCTCGCAAGTTTATTATTTTTAAATACTTGTTAAGTCAAAGAACCGACCGCATATAAAAGTTAAGCGATTATTATAAAGCGTATAAAACTATTAGATTTCAAAGTATATTAAAAATAATTACTTTTTTCGACAAAAAATTTTTAACTTCGATAACACCAACTACCGGCTTAATGGCGGTAAGCGACTAACTACACATTGGATAGTTAGCAGTGATGTACCGAATACCACAGACAACAGAATTTAATAGCGCGGGAATATTTCAAACGGGCCAATTGGCCTAGGTACACATATGGCCCAGGTTCAACAGGTTCCCCTACTTACCTAATTTAATTATTTGTAAATACAATAATTATTTTAAATGGTTAAAACAAGAAACTTTTGAGTGAATGAAATACAAGGGGTCATTACATTATTAGAGTAAAGTGACCAATTTCCTTCTTAGACGTTGTAAATAAAAAGCCATAGCCCATTTCAAAAATAATAAATTAAAGATATGGATTATCAAGTTTAAGCTTTTACCTAAAAGTTAACACAATAACATATTTAAGGTTTAAATCTAAAACTGGCAACTTGTCTTTTGTTAGATTTTGAATATTTTATATCTACATGTCGAATACGAATTGTCAAGTTTATAAATTTAAATAATATATAAATAATAAATGAAGAGAAAGAGCAATTAATTTTTTAGAAAGGTGAAAATCGACGTTTAAAACAATATGATCTTGTAGAATGGTGTGCAAGACATTTCAAAAAAGTATGGAACATAGTACAATATCAAAAATTCTTTCAAATTTTAAAACAAATAATGATATGCAGTCTACAGGCAAGCGTAAACGTGAAGTTACATATCCAGAACACGACAAAATAAAGGGTTTTCCGATAAGAGGTTTCATTTTGAATAGCCCGCTATTTGGGCAGCTGTCACTTTTGAAGCTGTCATCTTTTGACATTTGACAAGTAAAAACTACGCCATTACTAAAAATGGAACGACACACGCTTCAACAACGCATTGAAATGGTTAAAATCCATTATAAAAATGGTGAAAATTTTGCAGTCACGGTTCGTAAAACTAAGGCACTTTTGGGTCGTCGCGAACCACCTTCTCGGCCGGCAATAGTGAAACTGGTACAAAAATTTGAGCTGTTGGGACAAATTAGTGATGTGAAGAATGGAAACCGTGTGCGTCGCTCAAGAACAACTGAGAATATTGCTGCTGTAGCCTATAGTGTTGAAGAAAACCCAGGTTTGTCGATTCCTCGTCGATCTTTGGAATTAGGCATTCCACAAACGACATTACACCGTATTTTGCATAAAGACTTAGCTCTTAAGGCTTTTAAAGTTCAGTTAACACAAGAACTCAAGCCGGTCGATCACCAGCAACGTCGTATCTTCGCTGATTGGATTCTTGAAATGCATCGAAATGATCCGGATTTTCATCGAAAAATTATCTTCAGTGATGAGGCCCATTTTCCCCCTCGGAGGCTATGTTAATAAGCAGAATTGTCGAATTTGGGGCTCCGAAAATCCAAGAATGATTGTTGAAAAGCCTCTCTATCCTCAACGTGTCACTGTTTGGTGCGGTTTTTGGACTGGCGGTGTAATTGGACCTTACTTATTCGAAAATGAGGCTGGTGCAACTGTACGGTGAATGGATTGCGCTACCGAGCTATGATTAATGTTTTTTTATGGCCGAAATTGGGAGATATTGATGTCGACGACGTTTATTTTCAACAAGACGGTGCTACGTGCCACTCAAGCAACGAAACCATGGTAATTTTGCAAGAAAAGTTTCCTGGCCGTGTTATTTCTCGAAGAGGTAATCACAATTGGCCACCGAGATCTTGCGATTTAACACCTTTAGATTTTTCTTTGGGGTCACGTGAAAGATAAGGTCTATGCCAATGCTCCACAATCGATTCAAGACCTTAAAGATGGAATTCGTGAAGTTATTGCGAACATACAGCCACAAATATGCGAATTGGTAATAAAAAATTTTATGAAAAGGATATGCTGCTGCAAGCGTAGCCGTGGCGGCCATTTGGCAGATATCGTTCTCCATTGTTAATGGCATACCTTCCTCTTTAAAATGATATAAACATCCATTGATTTCTGTTAAAAAAATACTCGTTTTTTTTAATATCAAAATGAAACCTCTTATTGGAAAACCCTTTACTATTTAATTGGTTTGCTCAATATCAGGCAAAAGCGATAATAAACGATGATGTAATAAAGATGAAAGCTCAAGAGTTATCCGATAAGATGAAGTTAGATGAAGATTTTAAATGGTCGCATGGTTGGCATGATAAATTTAGAAAGCGATACAACATAAAGTATTATTTGCAACATGGTGAATCCGATTCCGTTGTTAATCAACAATTGGAAAAACAAATCATAGAAATACGCAACGAAGTTAAAAACTACAGTCAGCGAGACGTATTTAATTTTGATAAAACTGGACTCGAGTACTTATTGACACCAAGACGTATATTATCAACAACCAAAATTTGTGGAATAAAACGTAATAAAACACGGCTCACAATTGTATTATGTGTCAATGCAGATAGCAGTGAAAGATGTAACCATTGGTAATTGGTAAATTCAAGAAACCGAAAGCATTTAAACAACATGGTGTATTTTCCTAAATCTTGGTGTAGATTACTTTCATCAGAATAGTGCTTGGATGGCTGCCAAATTTTTAAACAGTGGATTCTGAAGATGGAAGCAAAAGCACAACAAAATAGAAAATTACTAATCATTGTTGACAACTTGCGTGCACACCATATAAGAAATGGTTTAGATCTTACTAATGTCAAGCTTATCTATCTTCCCAAAAATTTGACATCAAAAAGTCAACCCCTGAACACAGGAATTATATAATGGTTTAAAGTAAAGTATCGTATAAAATTCTTACGTTACTTAATTCAAGAAATTGAAAAAGATGCTTTAAAACCTAAAAAATAAGACATCAAAGAAGGGATTGACTTTATAGTTGAAGCATGGACCGAAATAACACATGAAACAATTCAAAACTGTTGGTTAAAAACAAAATTAACGACAAAATCTGACAATGTTTCATTTGTAAACGATAATTCAGATGTTGAAATTAAAACATTTTTGGAAACCATCTACCCCGATGATAATGACCGAATGACTATCAACGAATATATCGAACCTAATTCTGAGCTCATTGTTGACAACCCAGATATTGAAATTGATTTGAGTATTGAGGGCCCGAACGATAGAGATAAAATATCTGAAATTACACCACATACTCTACCTATTACAGGAACTCAAGCCGTAAATGCCATCAACACTGTGCGATTATTTTTTCAACAGCTAGATATTAATTGCGAAAAAAAAATAGAATAAGTTTTAAAAATTAAAGAAAATATTAAAAAGTATGTAGTAAGATCTAGAAAACAATCATGTATTACAGATTTTTTTTAATCTGAAAATAAATCGTAATATTTTAAGGTTTTTTGCATAACTTCACATATTCCCTAAGTTCACATTTTTTTTAGGAACATTTTGTGTGAAGTTAGGGAGGTAAAATTGTTATTTACTACTGATTTCAGAATAAACGTTTCTATGTGAAAAACGCATCCCAAAACAAATAAACTAATACAGGCCCAGAGGTAGAAGAAAAGTAGGTCCACCTAGGAAAAGATGGTCAAACCAACTATGTACAAGACCACCCTACGTAAAGAAAAAAAAAGAGTGACGTAACGGACTAATGCAGTCTAGAACGTGTGGAAGAAGAAGACGTTTCTATGTACTGACCCGGGTAGAAATTTAGTGAGGCTTTGCCGAAGAGTCAATTTGGGGCAAGTCTGGCTTGCCTAACTTAGGCACACCTGATTCGCGCCTTATTCATTCCACTGTAAGCAAACCGAACTTTAGCAAACCTTCGCTTACCGTTACTTCATGCTAGTCAAGCATTTCATAGTATGCCAAACTTTGGCAATGCCGTAGATTTCCCAAATTTAAACTAAAATCGGCAAACCAAAATTCGGTAAATCTTCGGTTACCGTTACTTCATGCCAGTCAGGCATTTCATAGTATGCCAAACTTCGGCCATGCCGTAGATTTCCCAAATTTAGGCCAAAATCGGCAAACCAAACTTCGGTAAACCTTCGGTTACCGTGATTGCATGCCAGTCAGGCATTTCAATAGTATGCCGGACTTCGGTAATCCTTCGGCTACCGTTACTTCATACCAGTCAGGCATTCCAATAGTATGCCAAGTTCAGTTCGCCAAAGTTGGGCTTCACTTGGAAAATCTACGGCATTGCCGAAGTCCGACATATCTATCAAATGCCTGACTGCCCGGGAAAAAAATATATAATTAAATAACATTATATATAATTATGTGTAATTTTGTTTGCGACTTCTCAAGTAATAGTGTTTTTAGTTTAACTAGAATACCTTGTGTGTCATTTTGTACATGTGTCAAACATGAAAGATTGTCATTTTAGTGAGTCATTTTTATATGGAATATTTTAGTAAATATTTGAGGAGGCTTCGTAGATCAGTGGGGAAGCAAGCAGTCTCTCGGTCCAGGGGTCCGGGGTTCAAATCCCCAAGAATGCTATATATTTCTGTTTCAGATCAATGGATGACATAATCAATAGCACACCGCTCGCTCTACCATTGCCAACTACCTTTCCTTCCACTACTACTAACTACTTCACTCCTTACTTTGCCTACCGATTTCAACGTAATAAGCAGATGTCGAATTCAAAGGTTCTTAAAATTAGTAGACTGATGAAAACTTTTTTCCCGTGTGGTTTCCAAAGCGCCACCTAATTAGGAAGCCAAAGAAGGCTGAACCTCGGCACTGCGTTACATCCCAAACTTCAGTCAAGTTTGGATGCCTCACTTCCCGCAAGTTTAAAATTCGGCATGCCTTATTTGGGCCAAATTACTGCCTCACTGAAATTTCTACTCGGGGAGTTATAAATATTTGTTTAACCAATAAATAATGATAATATATTGAGTATTAAAACAGTTTTTTTCTTCTAATTTTCTGTTTCTGTGCAATGCGTATATCTTGTAAAACTACTATACTTTCTTTTTTCAAATTGTTAAAAAAGTTTTTTGGTTGGAAATGTATGTTAATTATAATTAAACAAAAGTTAAACTAAAACACTATAAGTTCGAGCACGAATCTGCAATAAGTTCGGATTCTGGAGTAATCGACGCCCACCCGCAGTACCCACAACTCATGTCAGTCTTCGAAGCAGGTGATTGCCGATCTGCCAGTCGAGCACCGAAATTCTGTTTTAAACTGGGTGCCTTTTTATTTGTGAAACAATATGTTCAAAAATACAAATCGCTTTATAACCGAGGGTCCAATGCAATTAAAAACCTTTTAAATAATTTTTCTAAATTATTTAAATACTAAAATCACTTTTTACTGTGTTTTATTGTTGCATATTTGGGTTCTGCTTGTATTTAACAAAATTAAAAAAGCTGTATACGTTTAAATGTTTAGAAAATTGTTTCAATTATTAGAAATCAAAGGCATTTGAAAAATATAAAAAGGTTTTTCATATTTAAGTTTTACTATCAGTATCTTCAATACATTTTGATTCTGAAAAAGTAATCCTTATCTCAAAAATGTCAGTTCATTAAATTAATTAAGCAACCACTCTATGTAGCATTGTGTAAAAATTAAATTATAGTCTGTGTTTGCTAAATTATATATTCAATGTTTCTTGATACCAAGCACGCACGGACCTCTTATACACTGCTGATGGCAATGAAGAATGTTACAAGTCAAGAAGTTGTTTGTCGGTACCGCCAATTATGGACGTGTTTTACTCAGCCCATTTCTCACATTCAATATATCCAGTTCTTTTAATGAAACTTTATATTCAAGTAGTTATTAACTTGAATTATATATACCGTGAAATTCACTAATGACTTGCATAAGTTTGTTAAGACATCGTGTGAGTTATGTTCAACACAGGCAGTATTCGATGTTGTTTGATTTCTTGTTCAAATGAAATAATTATTACTTCTATATTAGCAGTAATAGCATGAACAATGAATTACTAACACATTGCACGACTTCCTGGAAACATGTTATTTGTTAAGTGCGGTTGTTTATTATTGCAAGACGCGCTATATATTTACGACGTATTGTATTCATGAACGAACTGTAATGAGATAACTGCCTGATATTATTTTGAAACTTTTTAATTGCAATGCGTTAACATAAAAAAACCTTTGTATCGTAAACTACCTTTTACCTATGACAAACTAATTGGAACCCATCTGTTGTTAATTATAATAGAATTTTTACATTTTAATTTAATCTAAGTACACTCAGCTTCTATAAGTTCAACCTCCATTGTACAATGAAAAGATCAAGATATAAGAAATTTGAGTTTTAGAAAAACCAAAATTTTACATTCGTTTATTGAAAAATAATATTGGAACAGTAGGAAAATTTATGTCATTGTCAGATAACGAATCTTCCTTATTTATTTTATTGGTCTATAAATTTATCCAAAATTTTATTATGCATTATATAATCCGCAACTAAAACGTATGTTGTACAATAAACATAGCTTATTAGGCTTTTTTGCGACTCACATTCACAAGATTTCAAGGTATAACTACTGCAGAAACAATAAAATTTCAGAAATTTTAGCCGTTTAAAGATGATTGTCATTACGTTGTATTATAGAAACAGATTCTCAATTATTCGGCTAAACGAATTAAATTTTGTTTAAAATCGGGAGAAACGTTCAAGAATTATATTTTTTAATATTTCTTAAAAATATATTTTATATTATTTTTTTTTATGGAGTTTTTTTTTTTTTATTTTCAGAATTTATTTTTTGATATTAAATGATTAATTATATTATTGGGCACAATAGGTCTTTGAAGCCGCGGTGCTGTGGGCTATGTACCAAAACCCCAAGAATAATAATAATTATATTATTGCACATTGCATGTATGTTTTGCTGATCAAATCAAATAAATAGGTGCTTATTTTAAATATAGTGGAGTGCCGTAAGGTTTATACCTCGGAATCCAGGGTCTTTGAATGGATCCTTATAAAACATTTTGGAATATGTTTTTAACATTAAATACACAAATGTTAAAGGATTGATTTTGGCCGCTTTCAATTTTTTAATGGTGAAAATAACACCGGAAGACCAAAAAAAGTGGTCAGTACTTTTAACCAGACCCACCTAGGGTTATGTATTTCGATGCGCTGAATCCGAATTTGAGGTCGGTTTAACCCGTACACCTCCAAAATTTTGAGCAAATTGCAAAAAACCACTAAAAATTGCAGTTATGAAAATGAAGAAAATTTGATTAAACTAGATCAAATCTTCCTTATATGTATATTTTGATGAGATGAATTCAAATTCAGAATCTTTCAATCTTGATCATTAATATATTTATCCAAAAGTGTAAAATATAGTGCAAAAGTAGCAAAAAATATCACGAGCACACAAAAAAAAGTAGTCAGTACTTTTGACCAGACCCACCTAGAGTTATGTATTTCGATGCACTGAATCCAAATCTGAAGTCCGTTTGACCCGTACACCCTCAAAATTTGAGTAAATTGCAAAAAACTGCTTAAATTGGTTAAAAATTGCAGTTTTTTTGCAATTCACTCTAAAATTTGGGGGTGTATGGGCCAAACGAACATCGGATTTGGATTCAGCGCATAGAAATACATAAACCTAGGTAGGTTTGGTCAAAAGTGCTGACCACTTTTTTGTTTTTGTGTGCCGGTGTAACTAATTATAAAATTTTTGGGCTTTCATTCATGTTCTATGAAAAACTCGAATCCTCCGCCTTTGGGAGCCCCGGGAACCTAAATTTCCTTAAAAAATGACGTTTTTTAAGCGAAAATTGGCGACAGTTTCCGTCCTCGATGATTGCCGGAGATGTTGTTAGACCTCACCGAAGCGAAATCGCAGGCTCTTTCCGCTAGCGAAGACCCCAACTCGCTACGCTATCCGTTTGGCCGCCAAAGACTTTTTAGGGTTTTCGTCTATTTACATTTTCAAAAATGTTCTCACGCACATCTACCCAATGGAGTGACGTAAAAAATCTGAAAAAATTCAAGCAGATGCGCAAGAAAGTAATTCTTCCACCTTAGGAGGTTTTGGTGCCCGCCGACGGCTCCTACCCTTCTTCCCGGGCCCTCAAAGAGAAAACTTAAGTTTTTCAAATTCACTTTTTTTAAAAACATTTCTCTATCGTTGCCAAACAAAGAAAAATATCGTAAATCGGCTTTCGCCACGCGATAGCCCTGTCCTTTGCGCATCTAAAAATGTAGCGCAAGTGCCACTTATCTCTTAAGATGGTGCCCTTACGGCTTCTCAAAAGTAGAATTTTGTCGGAAATTCTAGAAGCTTGACCTTAAGAAATCGCCTATATCTCGGTAACGCCTCCTTCGATTTTAGCGAATCTTTTTTTAAACAAAAGCCCGTATAATTTTAGGGGTAGTGTCTCGGTACTCAAACGTAGGTTGTCGCTTTAGATTTTGAGTAAATCGCAGAAATAGAAGAAAAAGATTTTTAATTTATGTTTAAATGCTTTCTCAAGAGTTATGATTTTAAAATGCTTTTACGTTTTCTTTTACAAAAAAAGCGTTTATTTTTGCCTTTTTGTTTTCGTTCTAGTCGTTATTCGTAGACCAGGAGTACGATCAAATGTATTTTTTTTAAAACAGTGTGTAACACAAAATCTAAAAAAATTAAATACTTTTTCTAAAATTATTTACCGATCAACAAGGAGTGTAAACGAAAATTAAAAAAGGCTAAAAGGGTGTCCTTTTTCCAACTTGGAGAAAGCTATGATTGAATGGTTTTGGTATACACGTATTAAAAATATTGCAGGAGATCATTGAAAATATTTGTAGAAACCCAACATTTTGGATCAATGAAGCAAAAGACAATTTTATATTACTTTCAAGCGAACAATAAATAAGATGTAAATAACCATATTCCCTAAATACTTAATAACAATAAATAATGTTAATAATTTAATAATTGTTTACAAATGTTAGTTATTTTGTATAAAGGATGGTAAATATAGATATGATATATACACAGAAAAGTATTTAACTCGACTTTTTTTGATAACTCGATTTTTTTTCAGTTTCCTTTCGAATTCGACTTATCGAGGTTCGACTGTAATTATAAATTAACATTAAAGTTACTATACACATATCATTTATTGTATATAAAATTGAAATCTTTACTGTAAACATTTTTTTTTAATATCTCTGTCATTCTTCATTAAATTGTTGTTATAAATTGTTGTAATCGAGAGCGGCCAATTTTTATTCTTTAACTTTTTTATTTCAACTTTTAGCAATGCAATCAAAAAAAATTACTAAAATTGATTCAAAGACCCTGGATTCCGAGCTTTTGCCATTTTTACGTCTAATTGCACTCCACTAATATATTATAGTTTCACTATTTTTTTGAGACTGTTTTTTTTTATTTGGAATAAAATTTAGTTTTGAATTACGTCTTATGTCATTATGATTTACTCACATATTTTCATTCTAAACAATTTTGATATATAAATATAACACGAGCATTAAACACTAACAATAAAAATAAAAACAAGAAGGCATAAACTTTTCGCATGCCCCTGAGGCATAATCGCCATTACTACCACAGCCGACAACTGGTATACGCCTAGCCGACGAACGAAGTATTAACACCCGACTACTGCCAAATGTGTGTATAACACATCTAAATAAGAATTTTAAATTTTACTTGACTAAGCTTTTTTCAATTAAAGTTGAAAGTTACAGTTCATAAAAAAAAGCCGACTAGTGGCGAAATCACCGTAGTACATATCTTTCAATAAAATTTAAAATTAAGAGGCATCATTATTTTAGACTTGGGACAAATCTTTTAAATTGAAATTCCGTAAATAACAAGTCGTACAATATTATAATTTAGCCCAAAAGCATATATCAAAACTATTCCACAATCAGTGCATTATCTAATAAGTTTGTGCTATTTTTCGTACTGCGCTTTTAGAAGAACCTCCAAGGTTGTGCGACTTAGACCAGAAATATGTATTTTTTGTAAAATGTTTAACAAAACATAGAATAGTGATGTGAATTATAAATTTAAGAAATGGTTACAATTAAAATTCTTGGTAACGGAATTAGTTATTTATTACCTACTTTTGATCGTGTAAGTATAATTTTAGAAAACTTTTACCTGTATAACTAAAACAAGTACAATATGTTAAAGAAAACTTCTTGTTTTTCTGTCCTTTGATTTTCAATGCATTTTAAAATTTACGAAGTTCTGAAATTTTAAAAGAGTAAATGTGGTTTCAATCTTCATTTACAGATCCGTAGAATATTAAAAATTTATAATTGCGCTTTGGTTACCTTTTTTCTACGAACATCTCGACCCCAAGTACGTTATGCTTAATTAAAAATCAAAATCAAGCATTTTATACTTTAGTATTACAATTAACATGCATAACTATATTATAATTTATTTTTTTTAAATAATAGTAGGTATGTAATAAGTTTTAAAAATACAAATAAAAATCAATGACATTATATGTATGTAGTATCTACATAGGTACCTACTATAAAGTTTTTAAACGAGCACATAGGAGAAAATTTAAAAGCCAAACAGTAAAGCAGTTCCTTCAACGTTTTTAGCTTATAAACTTAACAATTTAGTTTTTTTTAAGTAATCAGTAGGACAGGTACATAATATATGTATAAAACTAATTGTTGATTTTGTTTCATATTGACCAATATTGACACTGAATTGGTCATGATTATGAAAATTTTCTCGTTCCGTCCTACTAGTAGTAAGTGTCGTTTATTTATCATTTTTTAAAGACCTAAATTATTGAAATACTTATAGGTAGAGGAGAGTAGTATAATGCATAGTAAGACAAAAACAGTTTTTTTAATTTTATATTTTCATTTTTAAAATAACACTATATTTTTAATAATATGTGAAACTACAGACATTTTTGTATAAAATAATATTTTAAACAAAGAAAAACACATTGATATTAAAATACAGAATAAACAAAAAATACATTCGGTACACACTGAGACGATATGTAGTACACAGTAAAACAATTCTGAGTGTAACTCAAATTTGTATTCCTTTATTTACATATACAGTCGAACTTCCATAAGTCGAACGCCGATAAGTCGAATTTTTGATAGCTCAAACTCGAACCTGTTTCCCTAAGATTTGCCTATCTCAACGCTAATATTTTTATGTCAATAACTCGAATTTCAATAAATCGAATTATTTAATAAGTCGAAGCGTTTGACAATTTTCAAGTTTCCATTATTAAATAGTCGATGACTCGAAGTTAAATTTTACAACTTTTCTAAAAATTACGCTACCTGGGAGAGGATTAAGGACGGGTGCGGTTTGGTGTTATTGCTGCTTAAAAGGTCTATTGGTACCTACTTGTAACCCTCAATGAAACAATTCTGAATTTATGCGCGTCAACGAAAGTTTTATCGATTTTAGGACTCGGATATTGTAAGTTAGTAAAATACAGCTGTATTTTGAGTTTAACCTAGAAAGTTGATTTTGAAAGTATAAGGTATGTATTATTTTGTCTTATTAAAAAATTACTTTATCTTCACACGTATTAATATTGAAGAGATCAATTTGAAATAAATGTTACTAATATTATGTTACTGTAATTTTAGATAAACAGCGATACTTGCAAGTTATAAAATCCAACAATAATTCTGGCAATTTTATCAGAAATACCAACATTTTTCGGGAAAACCGTGCCTTTATTTCTACTCCAAAATGTATTATAAGTACGTATATTAATAAAATAATTTTCTCTATGACTAAGAACATTATTATAGTTATTTCAACAAAATATAATTATTAATTTAGAGTTGTTACAAGTACATAACTTAATACCATGAAAATTGAATTGCGCGCTTATAATAAAAGAGGTGGCATTAAGAAAATAGAATGTTTGACTACTTTATTGGTCAACTGTTAGTAGGAGTTGCCGAAAGAAAAATTAACAAGCGCGCGAATGCGCGTCCATGATTCATTGAGCGTTACAAGTACCGGTCTATTCTATGAAAAGGTTTTATACTACAAGCTGTTTTGACGGCGGCACTTCAATTGGATTTAAAAACTAATTTATGTTTAAATGCCTTATAAACAGTTATGAATTTTAAGATGGTTTTACCGTTTATTTTACAAGAAAAGAAACAATTTTTGCATTTTAGTTTTCATTTTGGTAGTTATTCGTCGACTACGAGGATTAACAAATGTGTTTTACGTTCTTTATAGTTTGTAACAGAGTATAACAGAAAATCTAAAAAAGTTTAATACTTTTTCTAAAATTATTTACGTATTAACATGGAGTGTAAACGAAAATTAAAAAGTTTAAGCATAAGGGAGAAAATTAATCTTATAAAAGAAGTGGAACGTGGGCTCAACAGAAAAAAGGATATAGCTAAGGATTTTGGTATTCCCGCAAACACTTTATCAATCATTTTAAAAAACAAAGACCTAATTGTAGCTGCTGAAGATACAAATGACCACCATTCTAGAAAAAGGCTAAAGGAGTATCCTTTTCCCAATCTGGAGAAAACTATGATTGAATGGTTTCGGTATGCACGTAATAAACATATTCCGATTTCGGAACCTGTACTGTTACAAAAATCAGAAGAGTTCGCGCGCCTATTGCATTATGATAATTTCAAAACAAGTCAGGGTTGGCTGGAGAATTTCAAAGAAAGGAACCTCGTCATTCAAAAAGTAATATGTGGTTAAAGTGCAGAAGTGTCTGAAAACAATTGTGAACTTTGGAGGCATAAAGTCTTAACACCATTACTGCAAGAGTATAAACATAGCAATATTATTAACGCTGATGAAACTGCTCTGTTTTTTACATGCTTACCGGATATACTTTGACTTTTTTAAATGAAAAGTGTTGCGGTGGGAAAAGTATCAAGGAAAAAGCGACTTTGATGGTAGGAGCTAAAAATGAATGATATATATACGTATATACCTATACGTAAGTGTGTAACTGACTTTTTTTAATATCTCGAATGATTGATAATTCGAATTAATTTTGGTGTCCCTTCGACTTCAACTTATCGAGGTTCGACTGTACGAAGTTTGAATTGCTTTATTGTACGTCTTTCATCGAACATTCCAGGAATTGAAAATTTTAACTAGGGACCTTTCAATTACTTATCCTTCTGGCGCTCTTTTTCAATCATTTTTTTCGTTATTGCTTTTTTTTCAGGAGTGGCCGTTACCACAGTATACAATGCATGTAGTATACGGTGCGACATGTCACAATGTGTACCATTTTGCCTGCCTCACTGTGTACTACATGGTCAAGATCCTTAAAATAAAGACAAAACTATAAATGGTCAGCTTTTAAGCAATGCTAAATTTTTAAGTTAAATAAAATACCCGTGTTTATGTTATGTTAGAATTACTAGTTGTAAATATTTACTTGTTTAATACATATCTATGTATCTCGTAACTAATTACACTCTAAAAGACACCCTTTAATATAAAAATAAATTAACTGCACTGACAGCATTCACATGCTCAACGAACACTGTATGGGCCCCTTGTATGAAAATACAAACTGGGGGTTAGCGCGTTTTTAAGTAATACCCGTTGTCTCACTGTGTCCACTGTTTCACTGTGTATTACTCTCTGTTTAATATTTATCTATGAATTTGAAATTAACACATCTTAAAATAATTTACAGAAGTTTATCATAATTCTAAAGTGGACATTTCTTAAATCGTGGATTTGGAAAAGAATGGAAATATGTAGTGAAAAAAGTAACATAGCTTCTATTAAATTAAGAAAATTAAATTTTGATTATCATGACAAAATATTTAACCCAAAACTACAGGTTTTGTACTATCAATTCATTTCTTTCTAAATTTACTAGTATTGCTAAATCAATACCTAAACAAACGATAGATACATTCAGTAAAAATATGGTGAAAAGATCAAATATGATCGTTACAACTAATAGTCGTTGTAAAGGGTATTATAAAAAAAAGAAAATATTGAAAATTACTTTATAGTTATACAGTGGAACCTACATAAGTCGATCTTCGATAAGCAGAATTTTTGATAACTCGAATTATTTTTAGTTTCCCTTAAACTTCGACTTATCAAGGTTCGACTGTATATGGATTTGATTATTTTGAAAGATTGTTAGTTCTCTAGTGCAAATTAATCCACTTATCGAGCTATTGCTAATTTCTTGAAACTTTTACCCCACACTTAATCTGCACCGTGATGCCATTATTGTTATTGCTAACTAAACAAATGTTTCTACTTTCAAGTGTATAGCAAGTTTTGGCTTTTCCTGATTCTTTTAATCAGCACATATTAAAAGCGCGTAAGCATAAGAAAAACCGACACATAGTAATATCCAATATTTCAAACTAAATTTTTCTACTTAATTACGTCATATAATTTGATTTCCTTGTTATAAACAATTTGAAGATTTCGTACTAAACGACATTTTTTATATAGAAAAAGATTGGAAACCCACTAAATAACTTAGATTTGGTCGTTATAAGTGGTAAGCAGAATTAATGGATGTCCTTATAAGTAAAATTACACTATATATTGAATTTGTTTTAAAAAATACCTACTTTTAATTCAATTTATCAAAATGATATAATTTGTTTGCAAATACCAATTTTCGTTACAAGAGGACAAGTATAACAAAGGTAAAAGGATATAGTTATACTAAAAAAAAATAAGATAAGAAAAAGACACATTCTAAGAATTTAATTAAATCTTTCTAACAGTTATATGACGATCTACTTCAATTATGAATTTGATTTGATCATTATGTTCTTCAGTTGGTCGATCAGAACGTTAGTCATTTTTTTAAACCAACTCGGTTAAGAATGCATCACCATAAACTTTATATAAGTCTTTCTGGGCCTCAGAAGCTCTCATGCCTTTACGGGAATAAAAAAACAAAAAATTATGAAAATGTGGGGTTTTGCGCTTCATGTACAATTTTACACTAAACTAACAAATGTAAACCAAATACCAAGTAATTTAATTTTAAGGTAAGTAAAAGTCACTACTGTTAACTGTCAAACGAAAAAAATTATAACACTGGCCAAAGTGAATCAAAAGAATTGTAATTCCATCAAAGTGTGAAAACCAAAATTACTTTCATACCAACTTAGCACTATAGTGCTTTTAATATGGTTTTCACTAATAGATAGAATAGAAATGTTTGTATATACAATTTACAAAGATTTCCTGCAAATTGACTAAATTATGATCAAGCCGGAAAATAACATCTAACTTGAGAGTTTTCTGCAGAGCAAACATTATCTAAATATAAAATTTCATCCAAAACTTTAGAGCTGTTCCTCAGAAACCCACGTATATAATTATATAAAGGGTGTTTCAAATTAAGCGTCTTTTTAAATTAAATAAAACACATAATTTGCATTGATTTTCAAAAACTTTTTATTGATAATTGAAGTAAAATGTATGACATTTAAACACAAAAATAAATATTTGTCAAATGATCACCTCTTGTAGCTCCACACACGTTCACAATTTTGGATGACATTTTGACATAATTGATGCTCTATTTTACCAATAACATGAATAATTTCATTTTTTAGTTCTAGAGTCAATTGTGGATTGTTCCTATAGACTTGATTTTTTACATGACCACAAAGAAAATAACCAACGGTGTCAAATACACCCATACCTCGCTATACAGCCGCTCTTTATATGGCATTTTGCTATAACGGCCCTCTTCAATTAAGGCACGTTTTCGATTTACGGCCTAAAATGTTTCGCTATAACGGCAAAAAAAAACTTTTTTTTGATGTCGATATATCTACATGTTGCCAACCTTGCGCATAAATTTGTATTAAAATAATTGATTCCTTATACGGCTTTTCACTTTGCTGCCAAGTTTTGTGGAACGTATCTAGGCCGTAAAGCGAGTTATGGGTGTAACATGATCTGCCAATTAATAATTTTTTGAGAAAAATCATCTGGTAATCCAATTGACAAATCCACGACGTTTTGTATTGTCTAAAGGCTTTAATTCCTTTATTATTTGGACCCTATATGCCTTTAGAGATAAATCCTTTGGTAAAATACGCCATGTTGTTGTTTTACTGAACCCAAGTTGTTGTGAATAATAAAAATCGCCTAATGTTCTAAAAAACTTTTTCACAGAACGCAGATTTTCATAAAATAATTCAACAATTTAAATGCGCTTTTTATCGTGTACCACTTCATTTTTCTTAATGTCATACATCACACTTCTTAAATGTTAAAAGACCCAGACACATTCAATGCGCTATCTGTTTTATTTAGTTTTAAAAAAGGCGCTCAATTTGAAACACCCTTTATATATGAATAGCTGGTTTAAAGTATAAGACTAATAAGACTTATTTAATTAGATTAATCTCGTTGATTTCAGAAAAAAAAACCGCTTTTTGTATACAAGAAACCAATATTTTTTTATTTTATGTTATTGATTTGAAGAATTGTCAATTAATTAAATAGAAAAGAGAAAGGTGTAGAAGCGTTAACAAGGTTGATAGAAAAATACAGGTCTGTTATAAGGTAAGGCATTATTACTACGTCAGACTTTTATAAGCATAAGTAATGAGTGTGGGTATTCATGGGGAAATCTAATTTATAGCAGTTAATAACTCAAGCCTCAATTAAAAGTTAACTTAGAAAAAGGCGGATAGGGACTATAATTTATGGTTATATTTTAATGTATAGTGTCGGCCTTACTCACAGAAGTGTTTAGGCTAAAATAAATAATGCCCGCATACATTACGAATGTGCAAGATCCTATCTTATGACACACTGCGTGTAAACGGCTAAGAACGATTGTATTGTTTTAGTACAACGTTGCCTGCATTTGTTGTTTGCTTTATTTGTTGAAGATGGTTCAGACAAGGGTTACCTAAATGATAAAAATCATGTTTTATTCGTTCATTAAATGGTTGGTCAATACTGCAGGTGCAAATAATCTGCAACTGTATCCCCTATCGCTTATCAGTTTTCATTACCTTCAGTTCTGGGTTAAATTAGTCAAACTTTTAAAATAGCACGTGAAATTACTTTATTATGTGAAATGCGTGTTTATTATGTGTAATGTACAACATTAATTTTTAATTTAATTGAGTGAATTTTTTTTCCCAGAATTACTTATACCAAATGTGATTCAGTTTATTCAAATACTGCCTACGTTTTAGTGATGAGCAAAACAAGAACAAGACCAAGACTGTAATAGTTTTGGTCTTGGTCTTGTTCTTGCTTATTCGGTCTTGGTCTTGGTCTTGCAGAAATGTTTCTAGTCTTGGTCTTGGTCTTGCTTATTCGGTCTTGGTCTTGGTCTTGGTCTTGCGTATTCAATCTTGGTCTCAACCATTTATATGCAACTTTTTGCCGAATTTGTCGTACCTTTTATTGGTATAAGTTAAAAATTATGTACAATTTATATCTAATTCATAAAACTTTATTTTACTACAATCGAATAATATCAAAAAGTGATCTTATCCATAAAGCTTAAGCATTTCTACTTTTTCACTCATTTTGAAATTGCTTTTGTTTAAATAGAAAATACATTACATATACACTTACCAAAATATACTTCAATTTATAGGTAAAAGTCAATAAGAAAGTATACAATATGCAAATACAGTAAAACCTCTATTGAACGGACAGTTGCGGGACCAACAATATTGTTTGTTGTGGAGGAGTTTCCGCTGAGAAGAGGTGTTAAAAAAATGAGTAACTAGGAAATAGATCAAATGTAGATCTAATTAAAAATTAATATTATATGTGTCATATAGATACAAAGAATTAAAAAATAAAATAGAAAATAAATGAAAGATGTCAAAACTAATTTAATAACTCGCTAATATATATATATATATATATATATATATATATATATATATATATATATATATATAAAGTCAACTCGCATTATAACGAAGTTCGATATAACGAAAATTTCGATATAAAGAAAGAAACCGCCGGTCCCTTGAAAATCTCGCTTTATAACGAAAATTTTAATGGGTTTTGGTCCCCTCGATATAACGAAGTTTTCTTGACCAAAGTCTAATAATTTTTGGTAAAAAAGTAAATACTGTAGGTATGTTATATAATTTACATAATATGTTTCTACACAATTTTTGATTTTTTTATCTTAAAGCAATGCAAACTTAACACTATCAATTATGAATTACTTGCAAAGCCATGACCTTGACGACAGTGTATTCTCAAGTATCTTAAATCTGGAGAACGCAATTGAACGGACACGTATAGTCACCTGCATACAAACTAAAATTACGGATTTTTTTAGATTATATTTGTTTCTATTTCTTTTGTTTTTTTTATTGTTGTTTTTTATTGTTTTATTAAAAAAAAATACATTTATGCGTTATATTGGTTATTTTATTAACCTTCGGACGGGCGCGCACTATGGTATAACACCAGCGGGTGCGCGTTGTACTTTTACATGACAATTTTAATAGTTACGGTGAGAATTTCTATCAGATGCTTTAAAGACTTCGTTTATAAGTTTCAATTAGCATAAATGAAGCAAATATGTACACCAACAAAAACATTTGGGTATTTTGTAACTTTTATGCATATTTATATCCTACTAGATGGCCCGCCTCGGCTTCTAACGGATATCGAAATTTCAAACTAAAACTTATTTTTATCAAAATAAAATATAGCTTCTATTACTCAAGGATAATATAGCTTTTATTAGTTAAAGAATTTTTAGAATCGGTTTAGTAGTTCCAGAGATACAAACAAACATAATTTAGCTGTTTATAATATTAGTATAGAATTGTAAATATTTGTCACAAAAAAATTATTTATTTTATTCTATATGAGCTGTATCATAAGATATAATAGAATAACAATTGGTTTTCAACGCTCGTTCTTGTGAAAAAGTGAATTACGATTAGTTTAGCAAAGTGTGTCTAAATTTCCGGTTATTTGCTTTTTAGAAAATAAGCATAAGCCCATAATTCTATTCTATTTTATTAATTTTGTATTATTGCTGCCAAAAAATGACTAATTAACAGATTGCACCATCCCAAACAGCAATCATTTTGTTCCAGTTGCAATATCTGCAGTAGGCGTGTGATGTTAAAAGTGCACGCGTTGATCTTAACTAATAATAAAAACGTTGAAAAACTATTCTATAAACAAAACTAAGTAACTAGCCACGTAGTAGATAAAACAATGAAGGAATACCTGAAGTCTTAAAACTGTGACCTGCCGATTAAGCCGAACATTTGCAAAAATCTTTGGCTGTTGTACTTTTTACAACAGCGCGCCCGCCCGAAGGTTAAGCGACAACGAATTTGTGGTGTATTGGATTGATTTATTCTATATCTCTAAACAAATTTGTAAAAGTTTGTTAATTTATGCTTTTATAATAAAGAATTTCGATATAACGAACTTTCGATATAACGAACTTTTTCGTGGGTCCCTTGAAATTCGTTATAACGCGAGTTGACTGTATATATATGTATATATATATATATATATATATAGTAAGCTATACATTCGGTATGGAATTGTAGCCGCTCTTCGAGCTCGAAACAAAGCTAATATTTAATATTAATTAACTTTTAAAAAAGAAGTAATTTTTGTTTGTTTTTTAGTTTTAGAATCCACAATTGCCTTCTCATAAAGCGCCAACAATACGTAAATTAAATTTAACTAAACTTCCTGGAAGGTTTTAATGTAAGGCGAGTTTCCTATTTACGGGTAGATAAATGAACTTGTTTTATAAATACGAAATAGGTCAAAGATACAAACTAATCCTCAAAATCAATTTACAGGAGACTTGTGTTGTTGTGTATAATGGAACAAAGATATTTTAATCCTTCAGAGCATTAAACGACGTTTTTTCAATTTTATGGCTTTGCAAGTGTTCGTTTAAGAGAGGTAAAAATGTTTCTTGGTGACCATAATTAAGCTGTCCGCGTCCGTTAGAGGGGTATCCGTTGAAAAGGGGGCCTAAATACATTATTTTCCTATACTTTTAGTCGAGACTTTTTAAAATTTTCTGTTGAAGAGGGGTGTCCGTTAAGAGAGGTTTTACTGAATTTTGGAATTAATATTATTTATAAACAAATCCGAAAATATTTTACCGATATAACAATTATCTTAAATACTGAAAATATCTGTCAAACATGCGAGTTTGTCAGGACTCTTAAAGGAAATAGTGTCGATAGTTGTGAGAGTTTGAAAACTTAAGAACTTAGCCTTCTTCCAACGCATAAATTGACCTTTTAGCAAAAAAAAAATGTACAAGGTACTTGAAAGGAGTGAAAATATTGAAAAAAATTAGTTTGTCTCCATATTTCAACCATGTGTTATCCAGGACATAGGAACAAAGAACTCTTACTCCGAGGACATTCTTGTAAATTCCTATTGTCACACAGTGGTAAAGTTTCTTTATATTTAGTATTAAAGTCTAGTAAAGCAAATTGAAAATTTCTACTACAAAAATGTTTTGTTCCAAGAAAAGAATATATTAAAGTTACTTCGAATAGTTTAACTCATAAATTCACGGGAAGTAATAATTTTTGATTTAGTCTTGCGTATTTGGTCTTGTTCTTGCATACTTGGTTTTGTTTTTGGTCTTGTTCTTGTTCGTTTAGTCTTGGTCTTGGTCTTGCTAGCATAAAGACAGTCTTGGTCTTGGTCTTGGTCTTGCAAATATGCAAGACCAAGACCAAGACTGCAAGCACAAGACCAATTTTGCTCATCACTACTACGTTTTGATACGCTGAAACGCAGGTAGCAGTTCGAGAAAAAGTGCAGTAGTTTTGAAGTATCTACTTATTTGAAACAAAATTATTAATTGCACGTAAAATATAAAACATATCATACTGCTCAGTTGTCGAAAACTTTGCCATTTTGAATTATTTATAAGGTAATAATTATTATTATTCAAAACATTTATGTTTATCGATTTGTTTTACGATAACTTCGAAAGGATTGGGAATTTTGAAATTTTCGTAACGTAATCTAAATCGACTATTAAATGTGCAAAACATTGCCTATTTAATCAAACTTCTATCTTCTCTAATAAGGAAAATACCCATTTTAGCATACCCAATTTGGGACAGCCTGTATATACATATAATTAATTTAATTTTAGTTTGATGATTTAATTAAACAATTAATCAAATATTAATTGTCGTTATCAATATATAGCCTCAATTTTTTTTCTACATGGTGTATCAATAAATAATTAATTACAGTAGAGTACCGATTATACAATTATAGGATCTAATGTGAATCAATAACCGCTCGAATAATACAGAAAAAATCAAAGACTAAAAGATATGTGATACATAAAACGTCACTAACCAAAACATAAGAATTTTTAACTCTAAACAAAGTTATTATTAAATTGAATGGAAATATTAATGCAAAATGTAATAACACGTATACTTCATGAATGATCAGATAATCTATTATTTTTAAAATTCATAGGAATTTTAAAAATAATAGATTATCTGAACATTATGTATATATATGTCTATATATGTATAGCAATTCCTATAATATAGCAATTTAGCAAAATTTTTGAAAACGTACTTCGAATTAACCAGGCTTGAATAACAGGTAAGCTCAGAAAAACGGGACTGGAATAATTGAGATTCTAGTGTACTTTTAAATTTAATCCCTAGTACATATTAACAAATAAAATAAATGTACATATAAAATATAATGTTTTTAACTGTATTCGAATACTTTAACTTACGTTTATTGTATATAATTGCTAATTTATGATAAATTTCTATTCATATATTTGTGGGTTTACAAATATCCATACATTAATGATTAGTATTAATATAAGAATTAATTAGTAAGCCAAGCATTTCCATTAATTTCAATAGAAGCAGTTTGACGTTGAAGGTCTCATAAATCATAATATAATAACAACTTAATTATGTAGTATAAATTATATTATTTAAATTTAAATTGTTTATAGTTGGTTTAAATTCTTTATATTATT
The DNA here is from genome assembly GCA_036325965.1 of Sinopyrophorus schimmeli. NCBI lineage: Eukaryota > Metazoa > Arthropoda > Insecta > Coleoptera > Elateridae > Sinopyrophorus > Sinopyrophorus schimmeli. Next base: position 7,093,356 of record JARFIZ010000001.1, read on the forward strand.
TGCATATGTATGACGAAGCATTGATTGAATAATAATAACATTTTAGTAATTAACTTTATATTATTTTATAAATATAAATACTATTAGAGAAATGTTAATTACGCAAGGTTAAACAATAATTTACAGATTATTATTTAAAAATCGACACGTAATGGTATATTATCAATTGAGTAATTTAAATGGTTCACTAAAAATGTTAAGCATAAACATAGTGGTGCGGTATTTGCAACAGCGTTTATAATGTAAGATAAATAACATGGATCAGAATTTAATAACACAGATACAAAATTGTAAGAGAAAAAATACCAAGTGGTTAATTTTTGTGTAATGTTCTACCTTTGTGGTTTGTATCTTTATGAAAAATTCAACTGACAATTTAGAATTACCAGAGAAATTAAAACAAGTATAAGTATGTATATCTATCTTCATTAGGGTGGCGCAAAAAAACCGACATTAAGTAGCGTCTACTACGCTACTTAATGTGATCACGGTTAATGTTATCAACCGCTTAGTGTGTTCAACCTGTCTTTGAATCGGTCCACCCAATACAAAAGCATTAGAATTTGTTCGTTTATTATTATCAATATTTCGTTTGTTGTGATCAATGTTGAGTCCAATAGGCATTAGGACAGCGGTTTCCAAATTATATGTAACCTCGCCTCCCTTCTAAAATATTTAATCATATGACGCACTTCTCAGTTTGACAACGTTGGATTAACCCCTTTGCTAAATATGAGAAAAAAAATGTATATAATGGATTTGCTTTAAATTTTTACGGGACGTTTCTATGGACCCCAAACCGACTTAGCTGGAGTCATTTTTCCCTGCTTCTCATTCAACACCGTAAATTTTTACGAATTTCTGGAGAAATTAAAAGTTGAAGTTTTAGGTACATTTTTGTAGCACAAAAGTTTACGTTTAAAAAATTGTAACGCCGTTATTTGTAGAGGGGACTTTAAAAACTATACAAATTCGGATTTGCCAGAGTTTTCCGCTTCCGATAGGTGCAAAAAACCATAGCCGTGCTATTTGAAATTATTGAGAAAAACGGTTTCGAAGGGTCCTACTTCTAATTATTTTTTCTAAATTTTCAATTTGATAAATCGTAGCTCGGTTATTTGTGAACGAATCTTGAAAAACTTTTCAGATTCTGAAAGCCCGGCTATCGTAGTGTAATATAAGCTAAAAAATCAACAGGTTAGGTTTTTTTAATTAAACGGTTATTGTGATTTCCAAGAACTTTTTCACAGCCTCTTTCAAAGTGTTTGTGTTTCAGATTTTATTTGCGTAAACATTTTTAATTATATTTTAATCAAAATAAATAAATCGAGTAGAAGAATATTTTATCTAACATATAATAAACAAATTTTAATACTATAAACACACTTTATGTATTATTATGCTCATTTTATTGTTGTAGGAAGTATTTCTAAAAATGTATTACATTACCGTATGTAGTAACTTTAAAATACAAAATTGTATGAGCTCTTCATTAATAAATATAAAATTCTCACACGATTCGAAAGTATCAAATAATAATATGTAATAAAAAAACATACTAATTTAAAATACTCCAAATCTTCTATGTAAGCAGTTCAGTTGTGACAACATTTATTATTTTATTTTCTTAGGATCTTAATTGGTAATAAAACGTGACTGATAAAAAAAACACACTTACAATACGATCAGTTTGTATGGGAAAATAAAATTGTTGTTTTTACTATTTTTCTTGAAATTTCTTCATATTTTCTGACCTATAGTTTCCTTGGACTTCTACAAATATTTCAAAACCAAAATTGGCCAAATCGGCCCAGCCGTTCTCGAGTTTTAGTCAGACTAACACTCGCCAATTCATTTTTATATATAAGAAGATTATTGAAATAAACATGTTAATAATATCTCGTTGTGATCGTTAAAATGTTTGCTTACTTTAAAATACCTTTTCCTTAGCCTTTCAGAACGGTCGCGTAGAAAGATTCTCTCGCGCTTATTTTAAAAAGTTTTTTTCTCAAAATTTCAAATAGAATGACCACTTAAAATTGTTTTTACCTTCATAAAATTTCATGCTTTACAGGATAGTAAATAATTTTTTGTTTTAAACTCAAAATATAAAGTAAAAATAACAAGTTTCTGGTATTATTTGTCCAAGCGCTTGGCGTGAACTAACTGCAAAAAAATGTACATATTCCAAACTTCGTCCTATGGTCAAATACCGAAGTGTGGGCTTTAATTGCTTTTCTCATTTTTTATCCTTTTACTCAAACATGTGTCATCCATTCTAAGATAATTCTTGAGGTCATTTTTTTCACTAATTTTTAATTTTAACACAAATGCTATATGAGATAATGTATCTCTTTGAAGTAACCAATTGTTTACCCAGAAACGTTTTTTGGTCTTTAGTATTGGCTCCTGCAATAATAAAACACCAGAAGTGCCGCATGCATTTTTTCTAATTGCATAAGTTTTTGAAGGAATTGTTAATTTAGCGATCGCAAATACAAAACTGACGAAATTATTGTATGTTTGTGGTAAAATCCACATTTTGCCGGCAGTCCAAGGACTGTCAGTCCTGACCTGCAGGCCGCATCGGTTGAATTAATCTCTCTCAATACACGCTTTCTAGAAATTTCTATCTATATTACTTTGAAATGTCGATATCACTAAAGATGAGACCTATCTCAATCTTTCTGGAAGCACTATAACTGATACTGTGGCACATATTTAAACGAAGCGAACTCTCATAGTTTTAGTTTAAGGTACCCATTCACTTACAATCCGCCTGCAGTTCAGAACTGCAGAACTGCAGATTTGCAGATCTTCAGTTAAAATTTCTCTACACACACACAGTTTGCCTGCAGGCCGGGCCTGCAGTTCCGGTGAATCTAATGTATAACTGACTAGCTGTTTCGCCCGACTTCGCACGGGTATTGCCAATTTCGAAGTAAAAACTAATTTGTTTCCAAAATACAATATAGCCTATGTCAGGGTTCCCAATCTTTTTTATACTGGAACGCCCTTTACAGGTTGTAATTTTGCGACGCTTTTCAAAAAGAATATATTTGTTTGATGCTCTAGCAGTCATTAAGATTAATGAATTTATTTCTTATTTTTATTTAATTATAGCTGGCCCGGCGAACTTCGTACCGCCTCAGAATTGAATATGTGTCAAAATTCAGTAACTAAAAATTAGCAGAAAACCAAAAAATAAAATACGCATACACTATTTCTACAAAAAATACATATAGGTGCCAATTTTCATGGTTATGGGTTGAACGGTGTTCGAGTGAAACGGTAATATACAAATATATACCTAAGGTAAAAGTACCGGTTTTGGACACGTTAGGCCCAGTTTTAGACACTTGAGTAATTTTGATAAAATACCTTAAAAATACGAAAAAAACATCATTGATGTTTCTATCGTAGTTAAACATACATTAATTACACTTATAGCAAGTAGCGATAATTCTTATATTTGACATTTGTCAAAATAAAGTGGAAAATGTCCACAACCGGTACAGTGTCGACAACCGGTACTTCTACCTTATATGTATATACAAATACAGTAGACGCCACTTAATGTGATCACGGTTAATGTTATCAACCGCTTAGTGTGTTCAACCTGTCTTTGAATCGGCCCACCCAATACAAAAGCATTAGAATTTGTTCGTTTATTATTATCAATATTTCGTTTGTTGTGATCAATGTTGAGTCCAATAGGCATTAGGACAGCGGTTTCCAAATTATATGTAACCTCGCCTCCCTTCTAAAATATTTAATCATATGACGCACTTCTCAGTTTGACAACGTTGGATTAACCCCTTTGCTAAATATGAGAAAAAAATTATATAATGAATTTGCTTTAAATATTTACGGGACGTTTCTATGGACCCCAAACTGACATAGCTGGAGTCATTCTTCCCTGCTTCTCCTTCAACACCGTAAATTTTTACGAATTTCTGGAGAAATTAAAAGTTGAAGTTTTAGGTACATTTTTGTAGCACAAAAGTTTACGTTTAAAAAATTGTAACGCCGTTATTTGTAGAGGGGCCTTTAAAAACTATACAAATTCGGATTTGCCAGAGTTTTCCGCTTCCGATAGGTGCAAAAAACCATAGCCGTGCTATTTGAAATTATTGAGAAAAACGGTTTCGAAGGGTCCTACTTCTAATTATTTTTCTAAATTTTCAATTTGATAAATCGTAGCTCGGTTATTTGTGAACGAATCTTAAAAAACTTTTCATATTCTGAAAGCCCGGCTATCGTAGTGTAATATAAGCTAAAAAATCAACAGGTTAGGTTTTTTTAATTAAACGGTTATTGTGATTTCCAAGAACTTTTTCACAGCCTCTTTCAAAGTGTTTGTGTTTCAGATTTTATTTGCGTAAACATTTTTAATTATATTTTAATCAAAATAAATAAATCGAGTAGAAGAATATTTCATCTAACATATAATAAACAAATTTTAATACTATAAACACACTTTATGTATTATTATGCTCATTTTATTGTTCTAGGAAGCATTTCTAAAATGTATTACATTACTGTATGTAGTAACTTTAAAATACAAAATTGTATGAGCTCTTCATTAATAAATATAAAATTCTAACACGATTCGAAAGTATCAAATAATAATATGTAATAAAAAACATACTAATTTAAAATACTCCAAATCTTCTATGTAAGCAGTTCAGTTGTGACAACATTTATTATTTTATTTTCTTAGGATCTTAATTGGTAATAAAACGTGACCGATAAAAAAAACACACTTACAATACGATCAGTTTGTATGGGAAAATAAAATTGTTGTTTTTACTATTTTTCTTGAAATTTCTTCATATTTTCTGACCTATAGTTTCCTTGGACTTCTACAAATATTTCAAAACCAAAATTGGCCAAATCGGCCCAGCCGTTCTCGAGTTTTAGTCAGACTAACACTCGCCAATTCATTTTTATATATAAGAAGATTATTGAAATAAACATGTTAATAATATCTCGTTGTGATCGTTAACTTACTTTAAAATACCTTTTCCTTAGCCTTTCAGAACGGTCGCGTAGAAAGATTCTCTCACGCTTATTTTAAAAAGTTTTTTTCTCAAAATTTCAAATAGAATGACCACTTAAAATTGTTTTTACCTTCATAAAATTTCATGCTTTACATGGTATTATTTGTCCAAGCGCTTGGCGTGAACTAACTGCAAAAAAATGTACATATTCCAAACTTCGTCCTATGGTCAAATACCGAAGTGTGGGCTTTAATTGCTTTTCTCATTTTTTATCCTTTTGTGATATTAAAGGTTTTACTATTGCCAAAAGTTTACTCAAACATGTGTCATCCATTCTAAGATAATTCTTGAGGTCATTTTTTTCACTAATTTTTAATTTTAACACAAATGCTATATGAGATAATGTATCTCTTTGAAGTAACCAATTGTTTACCCAGAAACGTTTTTTGGTCTTTGGTATTGGCTCCTGCAATAATAAAACACAAGAAGTGCCGCATGCATTTTTTCTAATTGCATAAGTTTTTGAAGGAATTGTTAATTTAGCGATCGCAAATACAAAACTGACGAAATTATTGTATGTGTGTGGTAAAATGCACAGTTTGCCGGCAGTCCAAGGACTGTCAGTCCTGACCTGCAGGCCGCATCGGTTGAATTAACTGAATAGTGTGTGGCGTGACACAGTTTTGATCTGAAAGTCCGGATCGTCAGTCCTAGGACTATAAGTGAATGGGTACCTTTACAATATTCATTGTTGTACAAAACTTTGTTTTTTTTTAATTTACCATATATGATAAACGATTACTTGCAGTAATTAATATCTGTTGTTGCGTGTAATGTAGCCTAATATAGCCAGTTTTTTCTTTGACGTGTTTGTAATATATCGGTTTCTTTATTCATACGGTGCGACACACTCAGTCCATAGTTAGATATATGGGCAATTCTATTGTGCTATCAGGGAACAGCCTGTCTCGTCCACTGTTGAACATAGGCCTCTCTTAATCTTTTCCATTTCGTTCGGTCTTGGGCATCTTGAATCCAGTTTGTAGATATCCTTTTTATATCGTCTGTCTATCGCAGTGTTTCCCAAGCAGTGGTCCGCGGACCATCAGTGGTCCGCAAGAGCTAAGATATGGTCCGCAAAAGATTTCAAACTTTGAATGTTACTTTAGAATTTTACGATTACTTAGGTTAAACGTTTCGGTTAAAGTTTATTTTTAGAACGATACAGTTTACTTTTTAAACTTGTGGTCCTTGCTAATAATAATGAAATCAAAGTGGTCCCTGGTCAAAAAAAGGTTGGGAACCACTGGTCTATCGGGTCAAAATTTCTGAACGCATGATCTCTAGGGCGCCATTCTAATATCCTCTTAGTCCATCTGTTATCTGGCAGTCTTGTGATGTGACCTGCCCAATTCCATTTCAAGTATGTTATTCTTTTGACAGCATTTGTGACTTTTGATTTATCACGTATCTTTTCATTGGGGATCCGATCTCGTAGCGTCACTCCCAACATAGATCTTACCATGACTCGTTGAGTTACTCTTATTTTGTTTACGGTTTTACGTATTAATGTTAATGTCTCCGAGCCGTATGTTAGTACCGGGAGGATACATTGGTCAAATACTCTGCGGTTGAGGCATATCGGGATGTCTGTTTTAAAGATGTATTTTAATTTTCCAAAGGCAGCTCAAGTTAGTCCTATCCTTCTGTTAAGTTCACACGTCTGGTTGTCCCTTCCAATTTTGATTTCATGTCCCAGATATTTGTAAGATGTTACATATTTTATTTCTTTTCCTTCCACTGTGAGATTACAGCTAGGTACCAAATTTGTCATAGACTGCGTTTTAGCATGTTGATTTCTAGTCCAACTTGTTTAGAAGCTGCTGACAATTTCGAGAGCATTTCATTTGCTTCATCTAATCGGTATGAGATCAATCGTCGGTAAAGCGCAGGTGATTCAACTTTTGTCCATTCACGTTTATGCCTTTATTTTCTATGTCGATTTTTTTAAACATGTATTCTAATAAGGTCGTAAAAAGTTTGGGAGAGATTGTGTCCCCTTGTCGAACTTTTTTCAACTCTAAACTAGTTTGTTTCTTCATGCAGTTTTACTGTTGCTGTTGCATGGCCGTATATATGCCGCAAGATGGAGATGTAGCGGTAGTCTACCCGGCAGTCTCCTAGAGCTTTAAGCATTTCATCGTGATTTATAGAATCAAAAGCCTTTTCATAGCCTACGAATGTTAGTACAATGGGTTTGTTGTATTCTATGCATTTCTATACTAGCGATTTAATAACCTGGAGGTGGTCATTTGTTCCATATCCCTCTTGAACGCCTGCCTGCTCTCTTGGCTGATATAAATCAAGTTTGTTTGTAAGCCGTTCGGTAAAAACTTTTGTGAACAGTTTATATAAATGCCTCAGTAGACTAATAGGTCTATAATTTTGTAAATCTGTAACGTTGCCTTTCTCATGTATGATGACAATAATTGCACTATTCCACATCTTTGGTGTTGTAGCTTCGTCGAGACATTTATTGAAGAGTTTAGTGATTGCTTTTAACAGCTCTCGTCCTCCCATTTTTACGGCTTCTATTACTACATCGTCTTCACTTGGCGCTCTATTATTTTTCATTTCCGAGTATGCTCTTTCAACCTCTTCTTCAGTTATCGATGGCATTTCTTCTGATCCTTGATGTATTATGCGAGGTATATTTTCTGCTGGTTCTTCTTGACCTTCCTTTTTATATAGTTTAGTAAAGAAGTTTTCGACAATCTCCAGTATTTTGTTTCTGTTGTTTGTTACTTGTCCTTTTTGTGCTATGGGATTCTTATATTGGCCTTTAGTATTTTTTGAAGTTTAACATTTTGTGCTTATTCAAATAAGTTTAATTATCACTGCATTAAATATATATTTTAACGTAGAAAGAAGCACAGTATTTAAAGATTTCTATCTTCCATAAAGTCCAAATCCACAATTTAATCATATCATAATGGACGTAACATGTGCATATCAAATGTAACCGTTACACTAGCAAATACAAAATATGTATCGACAAAAAATTATGCACTTGTCTTTATTGGTGTCTTTCTCCTACAATTATGAAATTAATACTTTGACAAAACCTAGTATAGATAGAATTAGCATACTAAGATTATATTATATATATATATATATAAGTTCGGGTTTATAACGTCCTACGACATTGTCCGATTTCCAAATGCCAGTTTGTTCTATTATTACAGTCATCGTCACTTAAGCCTCGTTCGCTCATTGACCTTCTGATTCCCTGTATCCACATCATTTTTGGTCTTCCCCTCTTTCTACGTTGCGGTGGGATCCATTTTAGAATTTTCTTTGGTAGTCTATCCTCTCCCATCCTTTGAACGTGGCCATACCAAACGAGCTGCTTCCTTTCTATGCTCTCCATAATTGTTTATTTTACATTCATTTGTTTCTTAATATTTTCGTTCCTAACCCGATGTAATTTTGTTCTCGATGCACGTCTTAATGGATCCATTTCTGTGGACTCTATTTTTTTCTTTAGGTTTTCTTTTATACGCCATGTTTTTGACCCATTTAACAACGTGCTCTTTATCATACTTTCATAGATTCTTAGTTTCCTTTCTTTACCTATTTCTGTGCTCCATAGTATTTCGTTCAATGCTTTAGTTATTCTTCTGGCTTTGCTTATTTTTTGTTTTATTTCGTTGTCATCTGTTCCTTCTTTATTTATGTTTACTCCCAGTTATGTATATTCTTCGCACACCTTTATAATCTCATTATTTTCCAGGTCTAAGTTTGTTGTTTCTTCGCCAATACATAAGTACTTCGTTTTATCTGGATTTATTTGTAAACCCCAATTTTCATACTCCTCTTTTAATTTTCTAGCCATGTACTCAAGGTCTTCTTTGTCATCGGCACATAGCACCTGATCGTCCGCGAATTGCAAGGTATACGCGCAAGTGTCATCGTCAATTTGTATACCCATTCCGCTACACTTCTTTTTCCATTTCTCAAGTGCTTTTGCGATATATATTTTAAATAGGGTTGGCGAAATACAGCAGCCGTGTCTTAATCCTTTATTTACTATAAAGAGGGTTGATATCTTGTTTCCTATTTTTACTGTGGATTTCATACCTTTATATAGAGTTTGGACAGCTTTCTGTATTGTATGGTTAATATTAGTATTCTGAAGCACCTCCCAGAGCTTTTTTATGGGGATATTGTCGTATGCTTTTTGTAAATCTATGAAAAGCAAATGAGTGGCTCTGTTCCTTTCTAATTTCTTTTCTACTATTTGATTAAGACAAAACACATTATCTGTGCAGGATCTGCCTGCCCAAAAGCCTGATTGCTCTTCCTCTTCAAAGTTCTTATATTCTTCCTCGATTATATCCCTAATAATTCTCCCATAGACTCTACTAATCGTGCTCGTCACAGAAATACCGTGGTAGTTGTTGCAGTTTAATTTATTTCCCTTTTTGTATATTGAAGTGATGTAGGCGGTTTTCCAGTCTTCGCGTATGTCTTCTCCATTTACGCATTTAGTGAATAGATCTGCTAAAGTTTTGTACAATTTATCTGTTCCGTTTTTTAACAGTTCTGAGTTAATTTCTCCTGGATCAGGAGATTTTGCATTTTTTAATTGTTTTACTGCGCTTTTCACAACATTTTTATCTATGTTTATGGGTTCACCTTCTATTTGTACTACATTTGGTGATCTTTGGTTATATTCCTGCCTGTTTTCTGTTAGGAGGGTTTCGTAGTGTCTAGGATTATCTATATATGACTAGGATTATCTATATAAAAATGATTCAACGTTATTTGGTGCATAATATACCTGACGAGTTTACCATTATATACTTAACAATAATGTGCTTTATTATCTGACATGTTACATTCAGAAATACCTCATTATGCTACATGAACCTACTAAAGACTATCGTAGCCGTAGAGGCGTGCTCACATGCACGAATATGCATGCATGTGTAGATTAAGTATTAATTAATTACCCCGTAAGCGAGTAGCGAGCTGTAGAACATTGCGATAACAACGTTAATGAGATTAACTATAAGAAGCAGTACGGTAGCTGTTTAATTGTTAATTCACAGAATAACGTTTCCGATAGCCATATACGAGTTTTATATAGGTACTACACTCTTATATACCTGTCGTTGCATAGATGCTAGAAGTATCTACAAAAAAGTTCTATATGGTAAATTTGTATGTAAAAGTTTTAGGTTTGTACGAATAATGAAAACTGCATTTCATAGACAACGAAGTATTAGCGGGAATAACCGCATCACCTTTGCTACCTGTCTTACAGGCGGCTCGCAGAACTGATAGTAGCACGTCTGTCCCCATTATAGAGTCAATTAAGGAAAACTAGCGAGGCCGAAGTGTTGTAAATTGGATTCGTTTCTAAAGATTACATCACGATACAAGCTACAAGTCGTATAATATTACTTTATTTGCTTCTGTAGTAATTGGTTTATCGGATACGTATAGCAGTTTATGTACAATACAAACTAGTCAGCCTTAGAACTGCCAGCAATTAAGTTCATTAGTTTTTTTTTATCCGAATTTGATTTGTGATTGATATTTAAATTATAAAAACTTGTTATTAAATCATACACAAGTGGTCTAATGTAGATTTATTTTAAATAATCGTCTAATTAGAATTCCTAATTTGCATAGCGATCCTATCGATCAGTAATAATCTTTACAATTAAAAATCTCGAAGCGAATTACTGTGAAAGTTAAGTCCTACTGATGAAGCAATAAAATTGATTTACAGAGACTGGAACATGACAATAAATAATAATTAGAATCGTGTAGTTAAATATAAATGTCAGCTAAGTGGCTGTTTGAGGCCGCCGGCCTCAGAACTTATAGCGTATAAATGCAAATTAGAAAGATTAGCGTATATCGGAAATCCAATAACATATTTTGGTACTTATCTTAGCGCCTTGGGTTCAAAAAGGTCTTCTTGTAGAATTTATATTTAAGTATCTATATGTGTAAAGTCTCAAAGACAGTAATTAATTTGACGTATTGATATTTTAGGAAAACGGCGTTGTGAAATGCCTGTCACGTGAATACGTGTCGGTTCCATTATTTACCAACCGGTTCCACCCGTTCACAATTTATTATTCCTCCGATATCGTTATGAAATGCTGTCACTGTATATTTTACCAGTAGACACTTTATGATTGCAATAAATATCTCGATAAACGATCTTTTAAATTATAACTGTGATAGATATTTGCCCACTCAACTCCAGGGAGGAGTCGACTATAATTTATAGGATCATTTATCAAGGTTCCACACCCTCTGTTAACTGCGAGCCAATTCGAGATGTGTGCTGTGATACTGAACATTGTTCACATTGGGATGTTGTTTCAGCTTGACTTGACCCCATTCGTTTTTGTAATGTCTTCTTTCAACTTTCGCCGACGAGATATATGATTAATGCATCCACTTTCATGAGCCGCCTAAAGCATTCACAGGATAATAAGAATTAAACAAATTTATTTCTGGTTCTTGTCTAAAAGCATTTATTCAAACGGAGCACTGATACTAATGCTCCTTAAATGATTACTTTCGGCTTACAGTAGATTTAAATCTGTAGACATATGGAACACTAACATCTAACAATTTTTACCAATCTTTATCCGCTATAACAGGAAGTAAATTTGGTTATATCACGTAAAATATATTGTTTATTGTATTATACTCGCTGTGTGTACCAGCAATATCAGGGGCTTATGCAGGAGCCTAACGCTCTACATTTTCTCCCCCTCGTTGGTCTATTTGTTCCTAATAACAAATTCTCATGAACCTGTGACATGGTGCTTAAAGTGCCTAATGAAATAGAAGGCCCTGGATATGGACTAGCGCCAGGAACGCCGCGTGGGTAAGAGTCGCCTGTGTGCAAAAGAAATTTAGCGCCCATATAAAATATAGAAATTAGAGTAACAGCGAACATTCGGCTACTTTTTGGTATCCGGTTATTCAGCATTTTTTTTTAATATTCGGTATTTGACCGAATACCTACCTATTCGTTGCATCTCTAATAGAAATTCTGCTGGCGGCATGGCGCCCCTTCGATGAAGCGCCCGTGTCCGCACACAAACTGCACATCCGCAAGCGGCAGGTCTGACTAGCGCTGCCTAATTCTTAACAGAGCTAACCTGGGAGCCGAGTTAAATGAAAATTGGTATTTTGCTTTCAATTTGTATGTTTTCTAATACTTTTTGATTTTTTATCAGTAAAAATGAATATGATATTTAGAGAATCGAAGTAGTTCTAGTAGGCTGTGAGCTCAGAAGATTTAATGTTATTTCAAGAGTTTCTGGCTATCCGGGTATCCTAGTGCAAATTCATGAAAGGTTTACCATCCTAAGAATAATTCTCAAGGACCACAAATAACAAAAAATACACAACATATCATTTCATTTTTGTTAAGTTCAAAATCATAACGATGATAAGTTTATATATACAAGGTGTTTAAAAGTTGAAACTTTTTATTGAAAAAAATATCTTTAAGAGCATATACCGAATAATCGCCAATGGCGAATTTTTAATAATTTTTAATAATTTTTAATAAATATAATGAGCCATCTCTCCCAAACAAAAATGGTCCATCTCTTCCAAACATGTGGAAGAAAAGGATAACAGATTATTTTAAATCCCAATAAAGATCAACTATATCCATATGTGTCACATAATCTTTATAGCACAATATAAAACTTCTTAGGTATTAGAAGATTATATTGATTTGTAATTTTAGACTAAAAATAATACAAGAAAAAATGTTTCTAAAATAATTAACCTATTTCTTGTTTTAAATATTTCCAACAATATTTCCACTTGCGTTCACGTTAAACACAGCAGTTTGAAGTGACAAACGGTTGCAAAATTCAAATATTAAAATAGATATTCTACTGCATCATTTCGCCCGGCGGGCCATCTATGCTGAAATTACCCAACCCGATTTTCGTAAATAAATGAATTTGTAAATTATTAGATACGTCTTTTTTTATTTGTTATACCTAATGTTTTATACCATTACAACCATAGTTTTGAATTAGCTCAATCTTCACGTGAAAGAGACTATATTCATATTTTATTACTATACATAAATGCAAATTTTTGTCTTGTTAGTAAAATTATGAATTATTAAAATTTGCTTTATGTAGACTACTTAGAATTATTTCCTTAAAATTATATTTGTTGGTGGGGCATCGTATATAAAAAAAATTTAAAAACTTAACATAAACCTTTGCTAAAGATCAATTCATATAAAAATCAAAAAATATAGTGGCTATTTTGTTTAACTGTATTATACCTATAGGTACGTTTTTTTAATAACATTTATGGTTAATTTCTATGTAATTGACATATTTATACCAATTTTTTGTAGGAGTCTGAAATGGAATTCAATAGCTGTTTATTTTAATGATTTATTCTGCATATTTTAATAAATATGTGTCGTCTTATTTATAGTAAATAGTAATTTTAATTTTAATTTTATATTAAGATTGCCGTGATTATATAATTTTTTATGTTTTTCTTCATCCATTTATTTTTATTTTATAATTTCATATTTTAATGTTATTACTTTGCATATTTTAAAGTAGGTATATTTCGGCGTTTTATATTGCATAAAAATCTGAGTCCTGATAATATTGAATAAAAAATAATAATAAATAATGACATATTATAATTGACTTTAATATTTTTTTGTATAAATGAAGAGATTATTATAGAATTAGTAAAACATTCTATATCTAATTAAAATCTCGCATAATATGATAAAGCATTTTTTTTTAAATAAGATATAGTAAATTGAATTTACATAAATATTATGAGTATTCTGTATGCATTCAAGTATCAGTTATAACAGGTATGATAATTTATTGTAATTAAATCATCTTTCCCTTGCTACGTTGGATGAAGCTCATCTGCGGTCGTTGACAGCTGAGCAAATCAGCAGTGACACTAATGTTGTACATGACAGCCCGCATTACTGATTAAGCCCCTGATAACAGATTTAATGGAACGTTCTATATACAACACGCGCATTTATAATTAGGTTATCACTGAGTCTGCTAACTTTCCAATTAGCGTAATCACAATTAGCTAAGATAATTAATTATACCTATAGGAATTTGGAAATTATTAATTCAATGAACTTTATAGCATTAATATGGTTCATATGTATAATGTATAATGTTTTTTCAGACTAACAAATGGATAGGATATTTGATTACATAAATAGCTATTTGCTCTAAAGTCTGATTCCAAATAAAACGCTATCATACATTATACATATTTATCCAATTTTTCATCAGTTAGAATCAAAAGGGAATGAAATTTATCTAACAATTATAGCGCTTAAAATAATTAGAAAAATTTATCTTATGACATGTTACTGGTCTCTTTTGTGCAAATGTCCAATACGGGATGTTCATATTCCCACTGAGAATAACATAATGAAAGTAGGGACATAGCGTGGTAAATACTGACCCTTTTTTCGCCCTTTATGTATCCTTGTCCCCGTGGGCGACATAATTTCCGTTTTATAACCGTGCTATAGTTTCTCCGGTGTGATTAATGTGCCGGATTCCATTAGGCAATGATGTTTTTGTCTGACGATGTGCAACGCTTGGGGTGGAATGAATCATGAATTGACCTCGAGTTTATTTGTATTACTTTATATGCTAGAAACACTAATTATGCTTTTAGCTGGAAAATGCTATCAGTGCTTCAGTACGCAATCTGTTAGTGTATCACTATCCATTAATTAATAATCGTAATTATTATATAGTGCAAACGTGCCATCTGAATTTTTTACACAAATATAGTTAATCTGTATTATATACTTACATATTTAAAAAAACGCATTAAACTTTTGCACTTTACCTTCTAAAATGAACTATTATTTATAAATATACCTACTAAAACAATGTTGGAATTTTAATAAATTGGAAATACAGTCGAACTTCCATAAGTCGAACGCCGATAGGACGAATTTTTGATAGCTCGAACTCGAACCAGTTTCCCTAGGACTTGCCTATCTCAACGTTAATATTTTTATGTCAATAAATCGAATTTCTATAAATCGAATTATTTAATAAGACGAAGCGTTTTACAATTCTTTAAATTCAAGTTTCCATTAGTAAATAGGTCGATAACCCAACGTTAAATTTTACAACTTTTCTCAAAATTACGCTACCTGAGAGAGGATTAAGAACGGGTGCGGTTCGGTGTTATTGCTGCTTAAAAGGTCTATTCTATGAAACGGTTTTATACTATAAGCTGTTTTGACGGCGGCACTTCAATTGGATTTAAAAACGAATTTAGGTTTAAGCGTGAAAAGGTAACAGACAGATAGACAGACAGCCAGAGTTACTTTCGCTTTTATAATATTAGTTAGGATAATTATATTTTTTTAGAAAATAAGTTAAGTATTGTGAATCGTGCTTAATGTGAAGTGTGCACATGCGAGCTTTAAGTGGCACATTACGATCTCGGGAAAATAAAGCGCGCCGCTCCGCGTCGCGCTTCATTTGCTTCCCTCGCACGAAAATGTGCTACTTTTCGCTCGACCTTGTACATCTTCGTATTTATTAATTTGCCTTAATTAATCTTTTCATTTTCAAATCAAAAAATTAAAATTAAATATGAATTTTATGTTCAAGAAACGTATTTGCCATAGTAATGAGTGGAAGTGGGCGAAAAGATACGAGAATTTAGTAGATGCGAGTCAAAAAAAAACGATTAAATTATTTATTTAATTTTTGAATAATTTATTAGCCTAAATTTTGTGAATGGTACTTAAAATCGAGTGTGTATATTCGAGCTCAAAGTGGCACATTCCGATCTCGGGAAAATGAAGCACGCCGCTCCGCGTCGCGCTTCATTTGCTTCCCTCGCTCGGAAATGTGCCACTTTTCGCTCGAATGTGCACATCCTGGTATTTATTTACATTTATGATTACATATAATTTAGTTATGCCAAGAAGTATAACTACTCACGGGCGTGCATAATTCCGCGCACCTTGTTTTATCATTTAATAATTGTTGTAAATAATATGAAAATTTTCAGCTTAACCACTTTAATAAATTTTATGTACAGTTAACTTTAATAACTCCACAACTCGAATTCTTTAATAACTCAAGTTGGAAAGTGTTTCTCGACAAAATGCCTATTTCAAAAAGGTAGAATTGAAACTATTCTAATATAACTATGGTTACGAAGTGATTAACCTTTCTGATTGGTCAATTAGCTAACGGCCATAATGGTGTATCAAAAATGAGCCAATCACAGTGACTTATTTAAAGCGGAATTTTTAAAGTATGCTTTAAACCACTTACAGTTCTAATTACGTTATATAAAATACCATTTCACATAAAAGATATATACATACACAAATATAGATAGGGGGAAAGTGGCATGAAACAGCCAGTTTTAAAAAAGGCGATAAATAATATAGAAGGACATAAATAAATCAATTTCTTTTTAATCTGTAATTGTTCATGCATTTATGTACGTAATGTCATAAAACATTTTTCAAAATTAACGATATTTTTCGACTTTAATCATTTATAAAAAAAATAAAATTTGGTTTTTTTATAACCTATAGGTATTGAAAGAGCCAACCTAAATTTTGAAAAATCCATATTCTTATTACAAGATTAAAACTGCAAATTAACGAAGATATTATTTAATAATAATCTTAAGCTATAATTTTAGATCTTATATAATTATAAAACGTTTTAAATAACACAAATTCTGGATAAAATATTGACTTACATAAATCTAAGAAACTGTCAAAAAATTTGACGGTTGAGATCAATCATTGCAAAAACTTAAAAACGTTTTTAGCAAAAATAATGCAATTTCTTTTTTACGCCACAGGATTTATATGTCGAACCATTACAACTTTGCATCGGTACCACTCTTGATTGCTGTTACTACAATTATTATTGCATTTTATGCAATTAAAAGGTGGCTCTTTCATTACACTGCAGTCCGGCTCTTTCAAAACATATTCTCTCAAGAAACAAAATCTCGAAAATTACTATGAAATCAAAGATTAGTCTACAAAATATATACGTTATTAGAAGGCTTAATATATCTATAAAATTATAGTGTAATCATATTATTACTAGTTTTGTACGTATAGGCGTTAGAAAACAAATAAACTGAACTCAAAACCTTATTTTTTGACGACAAAATCTTCAATACGTCGTATCGGCGCCGTTTATTGGCGGTGAACGGTCAAATTTTTGTGGGGGATATGTTGCTAGTGTTGCTATCTTAAAATAATAATACATAAACGATTCGTATGAAAACTACCGCGTAATTGATAATGACTCTTTCAAAACTTGACTGTTTCATGCCACTTTCCCCCTATATTTAATTTTTAAGCTTTTTTAATAACTCGAATAATTGATAATTCGAATTAATTTTGGTGTCCCTTCGACTTCGACTTATTGAGGTTCGACTGTAGTTATATTTTTATGCAACGTATTTTTTTCAGTACTGACGGAAAAAACAACAATACCTACATAACGATAACGTATGTATAAGGAACTACAATAGGTACAGTAGAATTTCATGAAAGCGAATTGTACGATTGCCTAATAAAAATATTTGTAAGAACAGCAAAGAGTGGCGGATCACTGAAGAAAAGCAAGAAGTATAACAACAGTATAATTTTCATTCCTTCACTGATTTAATACAAACAAATTAAAACAGCTTAACAAGTTTAAGTTAACACAAGTTAATATTTAATTAACAGAAAGTAAACCTTGAGACAGTTTTAAATTCAATAACCAGAAACGTATTTTATCACTTATTTCAAATAATGAAAGTTAGACAAAATTACTGTCAAACCTCAATAAATGGAAGTTAAAAAAGAACCAATATTTGAATAATCAAGAAAAACTCCAATATTAGGTAAATATTTCTATATTTTCCATTTAACATCTTTCTTGCCCTTTATAGACAATAAAAAATTTATAAGCAGTTATTAGCATTACCTGTTTAATATATTAAATATTACTTTGCTTTTTATACACCAATCTTTTACTATTACACATGCAAGTATAAAAAAAATATATTTGTTTCTAATACTCGAGGTGTCTGAAAATTAGAAAAAAAATTAAAATAAAAAGTAGGGGGAAAGTGGCATGAAACAGCCAAGTTTTGAAAGAGCCATTATCAATTACGCGGTAGTTTTCATACGAATCGTTTATGTATTATTATTTTAAGATAGCAACACTAGCAACATATCCCCCACAAAAATTTGACCGTTCACCGCCAATAAACGGCGCCGATACGACGTATTGAAGATTTTGTCGTCAAAAAATAAGTTTTTGAGTTCAGTTTATTTGTTTTCTAACGCCTATACGTACAAAACTAGTAATAATATGATTACACTATAATTTTATAGATATATTAAGCCTTCTAATAACGTATATATTTTGTAGACTAATCTTTGATTTCATAGTAATTTTCGAGATTTTGTTTCTTGAGAGAATATGTTTTGAAAGAGCCGGACTGCAGTGTAATGAAAGAGCCACCTTTTAATTGTATAAAATGCAATAATAATTGTAGTAACAGCAATCAAGAGTGGTACCGATGCAAAGTTGTAATGGTTCGACATATAAATCCTGTGGCGTAAAAGGGAAATTGCATTATTTTTGCTAAAAACGTTTTTAAGTTTTTGCAATGATTGATCTCAAACGTCAAATTTTTTGACAGTTTCTTAGATTTATGTAAGTTAATATTTATCCAGAATTTGCGTTATTTAAAACGTTTTATAATTATATAAGATCTAAAATTATAGCTTAAGATTATTATTAAATAATATCTTCGTTAATTTGCAGTTTTAATCTTGTAATAAGAACATGGCTTTTTCAAAACTTGGGTTGGCTCTTTCAATACCTATAGGTAAAAAGCCAAATTTTATTTTTTTTATAAATGATTAGAAGTACAAAATATCGTTAATTTTGAAAAATGTTTTATGACATTACGTACATAAATGCATGAACAATTACAAATTTTAAAAAAAAATTGATTTATTTATGTCCTTCTATATTATTTATCCCTTTTTTTAAAACTGGCTGTTTCATGCCACTTTCCCCCTACTCCTTTTTCTGTAACACAAAAGCTCATTCGGAAAATCTTAAACTTTATAATCGTTTATAAGGCATATAAAAATTGTAGTAGCAAGTACCCTTTATTAACTGTAGGTATAACTAGTACTAAAAATCCATCATAAATACGCAGGTATAGTTTAACCCGTCATTAAACCGACAGAGCGGGACCTTTTGCAACGAATACTTTACAATAGGTCACCTAGACTACAATAAATTGTCCGCTAGTGGGGGGGGGGCTAAGATACCTGTCCCGGACGGCAATTTAAAGGGGCACCAAATTCATATGTTTGAAAAAAATCTTGTTTCACTAAGGCGCCTACCACTTCAACAGCTGGCGGGAAGGAGCGTCAGTGTCAAGTTTTTGCTCCGGCTCGGAAAAATCGTGCTCCGGAGCGAAACAATACACAACGGCTATCTTTTAATTTTGCAAATATTTCTTTGAGGTTCGAATCATTGAAATATGTATTTATTAATGGAAAACCTAATGTATGAAATGGTAAAAAGCGTTGGCTTATCAAAAATTTCAAGATTTTTGAAATTTGACTTATGGAGGTTTAACTGTATTGCAAAAAAGGGGACTGCATAAGTACATATATTCTTCTTCAGGCCCTTAAGGTATGAAAACAGCGCCGGGTAGTAAACGTAATAGCAGTTATAAATTATCGTAGAGATTAACTTCTATTATAGAGGGACATCTTATTTGCTTAATAAAAAGATGAACTAAACCACAAATAATATTAATTGCATCGGCTTGCATGACTTACTTTACTAAATTGGTTTTAAACTATAAAAAGACAACTAATTTCTTAAAAAAGGATTATATAAGTTTGATATTTCAGTGCATATAAAATTTTTAATTAAAGACGAAGTTATTTTTAAATTATTATATTAAAATAGTTAAGAATTAAAATAAATTTGTTTTGCATTTTAATCTTGTAAAAAAAAATGGCTTTTTCAAAATTGGGTTGGCTCTTTCAATACCTATCGGTTATGAAAAGCCAAATTTTATTTTTTATAATGATTAGAAGTCCAAAATATCGTTAATTTTGAAAATGTTTTATGACATTACGTACACTGCTGGCCAAATAAAATGGAACATGTTATAATTCAAAAACTAATGAATAGATTCGCCAAACTTGGTATATAATATTCGTATATTATGATATTCAAAATACAACATCTTCAAATATTTAACTAAGTAATTAAATTTAAATTAATGAAATTAATGTAATTTAGGTGGACAATTTTTGGAACAACTATTTTTAATACATTTTACACTACCATTATTATTTAATAATTGATGAAACCTCCTTTGCGTTCAAAACAGTCAAGTAGACGTTTGTTAATGGACATATACACAGTATCAATATATTCTGACCCTGTATGATTTATTTCAGATACTGCCTTTTCAATAGCAAATTTTAATTCATTTTTTGAATTAAACTTAACTTTTGTAGCGTACACTTTCTGACTTTAGTGTGACCACATGTTCTCAATAATATTTATATCGGGACTCTTCGTGGGCCATTCTAAGACTTCAATATTGGAATTTTTTAGCCATGTTGTTTGTCGAGATTTATGAATTGAGCAATTATTTTGTTGAAATACATAATTTTCATCACCAAATTGTTCATCAAGAATAGCCTTGGCTTCCTTGAGAACATCAATGTATTGAGTAGAATTAACTTTGTCTTTCAAAAATTTAATCCAAAATAGTCCGGTTGAACTCATCATGCCCCAGATCATGTATCCGCCTCCCCCACATCAAACTCTATCTCTCACATTTTTGCAATCAGGATCAACATACGTCGACCAATTATCAGGACCATCTAGGGAAAATCGCTTTTCATTGATGAATATAACAGTTTTCCAATCAATGCAAACTTGAATCCAGGTGCGACAAGCCTTATATCGCTTTACCTTATGTCCTTGCGTGCGTTGAATCTGTTTGGTTAAGGTGTTGTATTTAAAATTGAATATATTAAGCTTCCTTTTAATTGTCCTAGTTGAGACATGATTTAAATAAGCTTTATTTTGAATACACGACTGGTACATCGCCTTAACTCATCGCTGCAATTGTGCACAACTCGTTGAATCTGTCGTTCATCTCGTTGAGTGAGCTTAGGCTTTGGTCTAGGAGTCTTTTTTCACCTTAGATTCATCCTTGTTGATAAATCTATGCACTGTTGATAACGATACACCACTAATTTCTGACACTTTTCTGTAATTCTGATGTCGATCATAAAGGTCTTTTACAATTTTAATAAGTTGTTTAGGATGCATAATTAATATAAATAAATTCACATGTAAATAAAAAGACGTTTCAGGTTAGCTAAACACGTCTGATTTTGATCAATTGTCAAATTAATTAGTGATTAATTCTGCTATCTATACTTGTTCCATTAAATTTGTCCAACGCAAATACACCATTTTATGTAATAAATTTAAAAAACATTATTATTAGTTGCGTTTTACTTATGATTTTTTAAAACCCCATTGATAATTATTTATAAAATACATATAGAAGAAAGTTTTCAACGTATATTTATTATATCATACTTATTTTGTGTGTTCCATTTAATATGGCCAGTAGTGTACATAAATGCATGAACAATTACAGATTTAAAAAAAAAATTGATTTATTTATGTTCTTCTATATTATTTATCCCTTTTTTTAAAACTGGCTGTTTCATGCCACTTTCCCCCTACTCCTTTTTCTGTAACACAAAAGCTCATTCGGAAAATCTTAAACTTTATAATCGTTTATAAGGCATATAAAAATTGTAGTAGCAAGTACCCTTTATTAACTGTAGGTATAACTAGTACTAAAAATCCATCATAAATACGCAGGTATAGTTTAACCGTCATTAAACCGACAGAGCGGGACCTTTTGCAACGAATACTTTACAATAGGTCACCTAGACTACAATAAATTGTCCGCAGTGGGGGCTAAGATACCTGTCCCGGACGGCAATTTAAAGGGGCACCAAATTCATATGTTTGAAAAAATCTTGTTTCACTAAGGCGCCTACCACTTCAACAGCTGGCGGGAAGGAGCGTCAGTGTCAAGTTTTTGCTCCGGCTCGGAAAAATCGTGCTCCGGAGCGAAACAATACACAGCGGCTATCTTTTAATTTTGCAAATATTTCTTTGAGGTTCGAATCATTGAAATATGTATTTATTAATGGAAAACCTAATGTATGAAATGGTAAAAGCGTTGCTTATCAAAATTTCAAGATTTTTGAAATTTGACTTATGGAGGTTTAACTGTATTGCAAAAAAGGGGACTGCATAAGTACATATATTCTTCTTCAGGCCCTTAAGGTATGAAAACAGCGCCGGGTAGTAAACGTAATAGCAGTTATAAATTATCGTAGAGATTAACTTCTATTATAGAGGGACATCTTATTTGCTTAATAAAAAGATGAACTAAACCACAAATAATATTAATTGCATCGGCTTGCATGACTTACTTTACTAAATTGGTTTTAAACTATAAAAAGACAACTAATTTCTTAAAAAAGGATTATATAAGTTTGATATTTCAGTGCATATAAAATTTTTAATTAAAGACGAAGTTATTTTTTAAATTATTATATTAAAATCTACCGAAGCAAGCATTTAAAATCATTTTAATTGCCAAACAGGGTGTGAAATGAATAGGTACTAAAATTTAACCGGGTGATACCTGATACCAATCTAAACAATAAAAGTTGGTATACAATATGTCATAAATCTAAAGAATTTTTTTTATAATTTTTTAGTAAGTGGCAACATAGTACTGTCGCGGTATGCTTGTAAAAAAAATTGAGGCTACTTAATGCATGCTTTGTTGCTAATTTTCATATTTCATATGCAATTTCTGTTGTTTTTTTTTAATTCTAGATATGGTATCCTTCTAACAGATTTAAAAAAATATTTTGAAAATGTTTTAATAATAAAGTATTTATTACACATTTTTAAATTAAAGTTTATGATACCATAACTCAAAAACATTACACATAAGGCCATTTGACTTGTGGTATGTTTTTGTTTAATTTAGTATTATGTATAAGTATGTAGGTTTAGTTTTAGTACAATAATCCCTCAACATTCGCGAGGATTACGTTCCAGAAAAACCTCGCAAATGTCGAATTCGGGAATGTTGAATCTATCTTAATGTGGAAATAAGGGGGTTACGTTCCACGATGGTTGATATATGTTGTATATAGGGTAAGTGTACCAGTCCCAAACTAGTTAAGGACAAATTTTGACTTTGAAGTGCTCTGAACTGGTATTATGTAATTTTAACGTAGAAATGTATATATAAAATTGTTTATTGTTTACTAACACTGCAATATTGATAAATTATTTGAATCCAAATATTTCAGTTTTTTATAGATTTCGTGAACAATACCAAAAACGAGAATTCATCTAAGGTTGACCACTGTGGTCCAATAAATAACCATTTATGCACCTATAGTTGACTACTAAAAAACTAATGCAGAAAAGGTAGGTAATTGAAAATAAAACACTATTTTGTTAGACAAATTGACTTTCATGTATTAACTTAAAGTTTCTCTTGACTTACAACCAATTTTTAATAGCACAGTGAAACGTAGGTAGTACCTAATTCGAATACAAACATGAAAATTAAAACATTAAATTTAACAAAACTTATTGTCAAACTACGATATAAAAATAATAACGTTGCACTTAAATTATCAGTATCACCTGTCACAGGTGAGTAGTAGAACCAAATAGAGCAGTCTAATCATATTGAGGTAAGCAAATTTTACAAAATCTTATCTCGAAACCATAAATTAATAGAAAATTCTTAAAAAAAGGTAACAATTGGTTTTACCAATGGAACTAGAAAGCTTTAACATTCCAAAAATTTGGCCATCTCTTCAACTTTGTACGAACCTCTGGTATTTGTAGGAACAGGTGCTTTTATAACTTCAACGATGCTGCCACGGTCATACCATATCATTTGAAAGTGGTCCCAGATAATAACACCATAGTACTGATTTTAGCGTTACATTCGTCAAAGTTTTTTATTTGCCCAGGGAAGTATTTACCGTCATACTTGATAATGACATAAGATCCCACTTCTAAGCTATCTTCAAAGCTTGTAGGTTTTCGGGCATACAAATTCAATGGAATATCATCTTCTGAATCGCATTGCACGAAAACTTTTTTCTTAATGCGTTTCTATTAAAAGTTGCTTCGTTATGGGGATTCCCTTTTTAGCGTTAGCGTTAATCCATCTAGACAATAATAACTCTTCTTGTGGAGTCAAAATAGTTGATGGTCCCATTTTTCGCTGTACAGGATGTCTCATTTTTATTTTGTTTATCAGAGTCGAGTGAGGGATATTATATTTTCTACTTGTTGGCCTTATTTTAGCGCCTTTAGTAATTTCGTCGAGGCACTTAAACAAAACTTCCTCTGTATATTTCAAAAATGTCTTTTTGGAGGGCTTCTTCAATATAGAACAACGAGAAACAAAATTAAAACACTAATCTGGTCAACCATAGAAACACTTTTTCTACTACTGTGTACCAATAGTTGACTAGTTGGTCAACTATAGAAACTCAGTACAAAATGTGTACCAGTAATTAACCACCTTTAAAAATACTTGATAATGTCATTAATTATTAAAAATAGCAGATCATAACTCTTAAATAAACACAAAATTTTTAAAATAATACAAGTTTATGACAATAATTAATAATTAATAGGTGATATTAAAAGATTTAACTTACCATGTCAACGTGAACTTCTAACTGTATTACCGTGTAGATAACAAGTAAATGACACAACGTTATGACAAAAAATGCAAAGTAGCGATATAATTAGGTCACGCTCGTAAAAAATATTCTTGGAAAGTTGCTTATAGTCTAGGCAATGTAATAAAATAGTTGAATTCTTCAATTATGCCCGCAATTTCTTAATTTATTCAATAGAACATACGAGTGGTCAACTACTGGTACCTGGTTTGGCACTGGTACACCCACCCTACATACAATTTTCGCACTCACGGAAGACCTAGCAGCGACTCTTTTTCTAATAGATTCTTCATTTTTCTTTATGTAACGCACTGTCGACTCGTTTATTTTAAATAGTCGCCCGACTGCTGACGCACTCTTCCCAGCACGCAACTTATCAAGTACTTTAATTTTGTCCAATAGAGTCATCACTATTTTTTAATGTTTCGGTAAAGATGACATTTAAAAAAAAGCGTTAGGGTGTTACTCAAGCGAAACCGAATTGAAAACTAAAAAAATCGGTTGGGGAAGCATAGAGGGGAGGGTTGTTCGATGTCCTTTCAATTTTAATAATTTTATATAAACGATTATAATTTTTGCCGCCAATCTTTTCTCTATTTAGATAGCCCGAATCAGCGATAATTACAGATTACAAATCTTGCAACTTTTTCTTGACTTATTGTTTATTGCCGCTAATTCTTTCTCTCCTAAACTAATTGCCATGACCAGCGGATGATAGTTGTAAATTTTATGACACTTTTATATTCCGTAACCGAACCCTATGTTGTAAAAATTGCCTGCTCCCACATCCCTTAATTTAAGCATTATAAGACGTAAACATTTTTGTTAGTGCTTTTAAAACAATTTATTTTTTCGATGCGTTATTTTATGTGCTTTGAGTAAATCCGTTGTTAATGCTCTTACTTAGGGCGTTAAGGGATTTATTTCTGACTACTATAAATGTAAAATTAACAGTTTCCAAAAAAAAAATGAAGATCATCTTCCACATTCTTTCAATTTCGATACTGTAAACATCCATATTCTGGCTATTCACATCCAATTTTTTAAAAATTTTGACGTTCGGTTGCTTTTTTTGTGGAAAACTGTTAAAGTATGTTTGTGCAGCAACGCAGTAACTTTTGTAACATCTAATGTAGGTACAGAACATATTATACTGCTTAGTTAAAAACTTTGCCATTTTGAATTATGTATAAGGTAATAATTATTATTATTCAAAAAACTTACAAAATATCAATCAAAAAATAAATATAATGACCTTGGCTTGTATTATGCTGTTTTATTATTCTTTGATAATTAATGCCTATTTGATTTAAAACAAAAAAATTTAATATTGTTAATAATTTTATATTTAAATATGCGTTTTTATACATGGTTAAAAAAAATGCTATTTAACTATGTAAAAATCCAATATGGCGTGCATTTAAAATAATAAAGTTGGTATTAATATCTTGGAAACCGCCATTTTGAATTTAATTTTGATTTAATTTCTATCTGTATTTTAAGAAACCTAGTAACTTTTATATTAAACTCTTTTTTGTAAATTTTATAATTACAAATTTATTTGACATTAAAGAAAATAACGATTTTCAGTTTTTTAACGATTACTTCGCAATTATTCGTAATTTTAAATTTTTTTTAACAAAATCTGAATTGGCACCTAAAACTACAAAACATTGCCCATTTAACTAAATTTCTATCTCCACTAATAAGAAATATACCCATGTTAGCCTACTCAGTTTGGGACACCCTGTATAGTTAAAACGAGAAAAGAAAATCTAATATGACGTGGATTTAAAATAAGAAATTTGGTATAAATATCTTGAAAGTCGCCATTTTGAATTTAATTTTGCTTTAATTTCAACTTGTATTTTATAAAACTTAGTAACTTTTATATTAAACTCTTTTTTGTTTATTTTATAATTATAAAGTTATTTATACATAAAGAAAATAACGATTTTTAGTTTTATTACAATAACTTTAGAACTATTCGAATTTTAAAATTTTCTTATCGGAGTCTGAATCGGCACCTACAACTGCAAAATATTCTATCTTCACTAATAAGAAAGATACCCATGTTAGCCTACTTAATTTGGGACACCCTGTATAACAATACTGTTACTGTTTACTGTATTCTTTTTTCTGTTCTATGGCTACTTCTACGTTAAAAGAAGATAATACATTATATTTTAAATAAAGTTAAAAAAATTTATATTTAATATGTATGTAAACGTAAACAATCTTGATTTTTTTATGGCAAGTAATATAGGAAAAAACGTGTTGTGTTAATGGATTTTTTATGGCATCGTTTATTGAGCGAATGCGTTAAATAGAAGCGTACAGATTCACATGCTGGCAAAATTGATGAATGAATGGGAGTAAAGCAGCCCTCGTATGATCGATCACAGGTTGGCGATTTGTGCAATTTAGTGCATGCACAACTTGCTACATAGTTTATAACGCAAACTCTCTGCTCGACAGTGATAAATTAGCAATAATGGGTAAGCACTTCCTTGCAGTATAAGCCTCATACTGTAATCAAGAAAGCACACAACAAAACCCACTACACAGAATAAGAGAAGAAACAGAAAAGAGGAAACTTAAGTAATTATATACTGAGTAAAAGTTCGATTAGTGTCAAAGGAAGGAAGTAACGATGATGAATAGTCTACATCAATCATATTCCACTTGGTTTATATCAGGCAAGTCTAAGTTCAATTTCCAGCGAACATCGGCGAATGACTTAACAAGCTCTGCTGTCTGACGGTCACCGGAAACGGTGTGATTTAGAGACTCGGTTTTGACCCATCGACCCTTAACTTGACCACAGTGACAAAAGACCTGTTGAAAAAAAGAAATCAATAAAAGGTGTAACCACGTCGAGGAAGTAACGTGCTTTCATATTATTGTCGACAGGTTAATTAAACAAGAACGTAAGTACTATTAACTTGTCATTAGTTGAAAGCAATGAATTAACAGAGCATTTGAATTTGCTGGGAATGTTGTAGAATGCCAACGAGAAGCTGCCGAGATATATCTGACAATTATTTATGATACCCATATGCAAACTGTTTGAACGCAGTCCAGTGAACAGCGGGATCGTAATTAATGCGATAGCGGCAACTTTTATGAATAGCAGCGCTGATTCTGTCGATTTATTACTAAAGGCACTTTTTAACCATCACCATTCGGTGCGCTCTTTGAAGATCGCCGCGCTCAGCGCCTGCATAGTATACCAGTAACTCTTTACCATTTTTAAAGTTTACTCTCCTTCTTGCAGTAATAAAGATGGGTCTGAATATAAACATAGGCGGAGACTTGGGTCAGTGGGCAGGACGGGCACGGTGACGTCGTGAGCTAAGATGGCGATACCATGCATGGACTCGATTATTCATAGCTGCAGTTGATGACGAAGACAACATAATAACATATGTACACCTGCATTGACTGGTTGGATCAGTTTATATATCTACAACCAAGCAAACAGTTATCACGACCATTTACACGTCAGAGTGCTAAAACTAAAAGGAACGGATCATAAATAAGGTTACAAGACCTCATTTCTCGTCCCAGGTTGATGGTTCTGTCGCTCGTAAAGCGATCGTAAATCTTTGGGTTATGAACTTGGGCGAGAGAGTAGCGATCTGCCTGGAAAGAGAATTCAGGACCGGCTCAGATTTATACTGCGATTTGTTAGATATGCTCTGCCAAATTTTGCAAACATATAAATCAACATAAGTCATTTCTAAAAAAACTAAATGGAATTTTTAATTTATAAACAGACCCTAGACACACTATTTTTAAATTACGTCGTGATTTAATTAAAATGCTATTTGATTATGTTATTCTTTGAATTATCATTAAAGCGAGTATATAATCAATAATATTTTATATCAATCCGTTAAATGGTTTTAATTTGCCCCATTGTTCATATTTTAATATTTACATCAGTACAGTTGAAAATTAATTATAATCTTTTTTTTTTGTCTAAGTATAATTACCTAGAAAAATAATAAGAATTCAAAATATATGATTGAATTTTACCAAAAAAATTAAATTATATCAGATGCTATATACATACATATATTGATATCGTTGATAACAATTCCTTAGTCCGAAAATTTACAAATTTTTAAAAATAAAAGTATGCGAGAAAAGATATTCGTTTAATCGATCCGTTATCTTTATTATTTCTGTGTTAGTTCCGGTACAATTCAAAATAATATAAGTCGGTTTGTTTCCCGTTTGCGTTCTGCCAAATATAGCGATTGTTTCGATTTTCGGTTCTGTATCAAGTGATTTATGTAGAATCAAAAAAATGACAATTTTTTTCAAAAATGATCGAAAATATTATGCTACATTACGAAAAAATTATGCTGTCAAAGTTTGAGCTCAATATTTTGATATTAAGACGCTCTTTATCTCGAATTTTTATTTTTATATATTTATATATTTTATAACTAGTCAACAGATCGGTGTACTTACAAGACCAGAACATATTTTGTAGAAAATTCAATGCTCTACAACAAAGGTTTCTTATTATTTTATGATAAATCTACTCTTGCAAAAGTTATTTAACGTCAAAGTTACATTTACAGTAAATTCAAAGACTTTGACTTTTTCCGTAAAACTATTAAACTTATTGCAAAACTCCATAGAACTTTTTTTATAGAACGTTTCATTTTTCTTAATTATCTTTTACAAAGTTTTCAAAATTTCTGAAGGATCTTTAATTATTTACATTTAAAAGTAAATTTATTTTAAAAAATCTTATTTTAACAATTTTTACAATAATTTTAAAACTAAAAATATCAATTTTTATTATTGAAAGTTATTTATTTATGGTTTTAAAATCATTGTATTATATAAACGGTTAAAATAAAATTTTTCAAAATAAATTTAGTTTTAAGTGTAAATAACTAAAGATCCTTCAAGAATTTTGAAAACTTTGTAGTAGATAATTTAAGGAAAATAATACGTCCTATAAAAAGATCCTGTGAAATTCTGTGATTTTGATAGTTTTGCGAAAAAAAATCGAAAAATCTTGCAATTTACTGTAAATTAAACTTTGATCTTAAATAACTTTTGAAAGAGTGCATTTATCAGAAAATGATAAGAAACCTTTTTTGTAGAACGTTTAATTCCCCATACAATATGTTCTGCGCTTATTAGTACACCAATCCGTTGATGAGGTATAAAATTACAAAGAGCTCAAACTTTGACAGCATCTGTTTTCGTCATATGAAACAATATTTTTGAGATCACTTTTGAAAAGAAAATATTTGGTTTTTTTGATAGTCTAATGCAGAATATTTTATTCTTTTTTTTAAACTCCAAAGACAGGGCCGGACCGTGAGTTTAGGGGGCC
This sequence comes from Sinopyrophorus schimmeli, assembly GCA_036325965.1. Classification (NCBI taxonomy): domain Eukaryota; kingdom Metazoa; phylum Arthropoda; class Insecta; order Coleoptera; family Elateridae; genus Sinopyrophorus; species Sinopyrophorus schimmeli. Next base: position 7,123,672 of record JARFIZ010000001.1, read on the forward strand.
CTGGGCTAATACTACTTAGGGACCCACCTGAACGTAGACTTTAATTAAATGAATTGAATAGGTTTGATTATCGCAGATTCGCAGGGCTGCAAACCTTACGATCTGTTTAATTTAATAAAATTATGGATTTTTTCGCATTATCGTCTATTTTTGACTTTGACTTGACTTAGATGGGGGCCCCTTGAATCCACAGGGCCCTGGGTTGAAGCCCAAAAAGCCATATGGTAGATCCGGCCTTGTCTATAGACACTTTATAAACTGGTACAATAAAAAAATTTGAATAAACATTTATTGAAAAGAATAATAAATAATTAAGTGTGGGTGTAGTAATAAGATGTACACGATCATATGGAAATAAACCGAAATATTTCTTCGATTCAGTTGCGGTTTTCGTTCTGGCAAAAGTAAGGTTTTTTCGGTTCAGTTTTGGTTAGAAGCGCTGATAAAAACAGATTTTATCAAATTAAACATGTAGAATAGGTGTCTTCATCTAATTATTATTTAATGTAAGCTTATATTTTATTCTTTAAAATACGAAATTTATTTCTACATATGTTATAAGAGTAAAATAAGCATAACTTTGGCATACACTTACTTACCTGCGTATTTTTCAATATATTTTTGTAATTTTTAACATAATGATTTAGGAGTAATAAATTTTATTTTTCTTTATTATTTCCATGTCGAAGTTGAAAGCTACCGTATAACTGCCAGAAGGTTATTAAGATTTATGTAGATTCAATTTGAGTGAGAGCATTGAAAGTGGAAATAAGATTCATATCTATTTAGACCGATTCTGATCCATTTAGATACGCTTGGGTACAAAAACAAGCTTTAGAAGAAATAATTTATTGAAATTGTAATTAATAGCTACAAAACAAATCATTGTGAAATACTCAATTATAATGATACTGTATGTCCAGTAATACCTGGTTTTAAGTTTAGGAGTATAATGTGTTCTAAAAAAACGTGCTTGTAATCCAAAGTACTCGTATATCAAAGTAGCTTTAATGATAAACCTAGTATTTAATTTAAGAATATTCCGAAAATGTAATATTACACCGGCTTTAACTCTTGCCTTGTAATGCTACAATCTTATTGGGATGGAATTTTTTTTTTAATTTTGATGTTACCTTCATTTTACATATGTCCTCCTCTTGCAAAATACTATGAAACTAAGTTACTTTCAAATGTAAATTTTACTGTTCAATTTTTTTTTCCATTTTCTTGTGTCTAGTAAAACGAGTGTGATAAATACGTATGTAAAACACTGTAAAAAAATATTAATTATAGCTAATGCAATCCTGTTGATTCTAGTACAGTGAAACGTAGATAGCAGTCCAAAAAAAGATTCTCGAGTCAATAATTAAATTGTTGAATAAAAGGTCATATACGAGGTCTATTCAGAAAATAACCAAACTTCATTTTTTTAAACTTTATTATTAATCTTACTCCTTTCCCTTATTGACACATATTTCCCGGCGATATTTCCATTTTGTGAAGCAGTACTAGATGGCTTCATTTAAGGTCTTTGACGAATTTAGTACTGATTTTAATATCGAAAATAAGAAAAATCGCAAAGAACCAGGTCTGGCGAGTATGAAGACTACGAGAGGAGAGACATCTAACATTTGGCACAAAATTTTCTCGCCACAACTATAGTCCCTTTTTACGGATTTTATCAAAAGTTGAAAGGTTTCTGTGAAAGTTTTTCCCGGTTTCACGCAAACTTTTACATTGCATCGTTGCTCCAGAAAATCTTACATTTCAAAAATCGACAATAGCACTTAAATATAATGCACTCAAATAACAATATCACGAAACGTAAACAAGATATCAATAATCCAAAAACATATGGTTACAAAAAAAGTTATGCGCAAGAGCGTGTTGCCAACTGCATATCATTAAATATATCCGTAAGCGCATAATTCAAAATGTTCGGTTATTTTCTGAACAGACTTCGTAGTGTTAGACCAAAATTACAGTAGATATTTTATTTAAATCAACATAATACATTTTTGAAACAAAACGATTAATTGAACCTAAAATATGATAAATTTGTGGTAAAATATCCCGCAATCCCACAATCCAACTACCTATAATTCTTGATTCAATTACTTATTTCTAATTCACATCATCGTACATATTAAAAAAATTATAACAAAATTAGTTTCTAGAGAAATTTTAGATTTGCGAACGCGCACCCGTAAACACTGGGCTACGAAATCATAATTAAACGTTATGTTAAAAGGTTATTAGAGAGAAAATGAACTTAAACTAAGAAACCGATTTACCAGATAATAAATATTTATAGGTTTAAATACAATTGAAAATAATTTGAAACAGACTTCAGAAATGTTCTTAGAATAATAAACAGATGTTTACTTCATAGATATACTTTTAGCATGACAATAGTATTTGTGACCTGCGTTAAAGTCTACAGGTTGGATGCAATAGTCCCAAAGTTTCAAACGAAGGCCGAGGGATTTATGACTTAAAAAATTATATTTTCTTGAGTTAAAGTGTTTGCAGTTGAGTAAAATATATTGATCAAATTCAAACTTATAATACTCATAAAACTTCTAAAACTCATAAGGGATTTACTATAAAATTAATTCTTTGCAATGTACAGTTTGTATATTCCATTAGTGCAGTGTTAATGATTTTTTTTTAGTTAAAAGTTGTTTGCTATTCAACGATGATAGTTAGTTTACTAATACAGTCGAACCTCGATAAGTCGAAGTCGAAGGGAGACCAAAATTAATTCGAATTATTAATAATTCGAGTTATTAAAAAAGCTTAAAAATTAAATATATATTTGTGTATGTATATATCTTTTATGTGAAATGGTATTTTATATAATGTAATTAGAACTGTAAGTGGTTTAAAGCATACTTTAAAAATCCCGCTTTAAATAAGTCACTGTGATTGGCTCATTTCTGATACACCATTATGGCCGTTAGCTAATTGACCAATCAGAAAGGTTAATCTCTTCGTAATCATAGTTATATTAGAATAGTTTCAATTCTACCTTTTTGAAATAGGCATTTTGTCGATAAACACTTTCCAACTTGAGTTATTAAAGAATTCGAGTTGCGGAGTTATTAAAGTTAACTGTGTATAAAATTTATCAAATTTTTATATTATTTTCAACAATTATTAAATGATAAAGAAAGGTGCGCGTACTTATGCACGCCCGTGAGAAGTTACACTTCTTGGCATAACTAAATTAAATGTAATCATAAATGTAAATAAATACCAGGATGTGTACATTCGAGCGAAAAGTGGCACATTTCCGAGCGAGGGAAGCAAATGAAGCGCGACGCGGAGCGGCGCGCTTCATTTTCCGAGATCGGAATGTGCCACTTTGAGCTCGAATGTGCACACTCGATTTTAAGCACCATTCACAAAATTTAGGCTAATAAATTATTCAAAAATTAACTAAATAATTTAATCGTTTTCTCTCACTTGCATCTACTAAATTCTCGTATCTTTTCGCCCACTTCCACTCATTACTATGGCAAATACGTTTCTTGAACATAAAATTAATATTTAATTTTAATTTTTTGATTTGAAAGTAAAAAGATTAATTAAGTCAAATCAATAAATACGAAGATGTGCACGTTCGAGCGAAAAGTGGCACATTTCCGAGCGAGGGAAGCAAATGAAGCGCGACTCGGAGCGGCGCGCTTCATTTTCCCGAGATCGGAATGTGCCACTTTGAGCTCGAATGTGCACACTTCACATTAAGCACGATTCACAATAATTAACTTATTTTCTAAAAATAATATTAATTATCCTAACTAATATTATAAAAGCGAAAGTAACTCTGGCTGTCTGTCTGTTACCTTTTCACGCCTAAACATACTTTAGTTTTTAAATCCAATTGAAGTGCCGCCGTCAAAACAGCTTATAGTATAAAACCTTTTCATAGAATAGACCTTTTAAGCAGCAATAACACCGAACTGCACCCGTCTTTAATCCTCTTTCAAGTAGCGTAAATTTTAGAAAGGTTGTAAAATTTAACTTCGAGTCATCGACCTATTTACTAATGGAAACTTGAATTTAAAGAATTGTAAAACGCTTCGACTTATTAAATAATTCGATTTATAGAAATTCGATTTATTGACATAAAAATATCAACGTTGAGATAGGCAAATCTTAGAGAAACAGGTTCGAGTTCGAGCTATCAAAAATTTGTCTTATCGGCGTTCGACTTGTGGAAGATCGACTGTATTATATAAAAATTTGCCTATAATTTAATAGAAAAAATTATTAATTTTTGTATTTCAGTTACATTTTAATAAAGCTAATTTTTATTAATGTCAAGATACTTTTGAACGCTACTGTAATATGTATGTAAATAAAAAACCAAAATATCAAATAACGTACTAACTTATAGTCACATTTAATTCTAAATATCAACATTACAAAAAATTATTTCTGTTAAAAATAATAAAAGTGTGTATTAAAAATAAAGTCAATAGTGTAGCAATAAAATAAAAATTATTAAATATAAAATTCTAAAGTGAATCGTTTTAATTTAGGTAATAATTATTATTTTTGTTAGATTTAAATTGTTTGTTTTCAAACTAAAAGTGATACATATGTGTATCCTATTATGAAGTTAAGGTATAATTCAATTCTTTATCATAAACCTTAGAACATATACATAAAAGTATAAAATATGCGGGTGTTTATACTTTAATTTTAAATGATCATTAAATCAAGAGTTTGCAGTTTCAACATATGAATATGTATGGAGGTACCTATCCAAAAAGCAATTTTCAAGAGATAAAAATAATTAATTCTTTGAGTAAAATATATATGACTTTCTTTTTATGACTCTAGTGATATTTTACAAAAAGAATTTAAAAATAATTACATGAAACAACAACCTTAGTTGCAGTGCGACTGTCTATCAATGCCATTTATAACGAGTCGGCAGTCAGTTCGATCTTTAGATACTGAGCGCAGGAGAATGCGAACAGAATATCAAATGATAACCTTGTGAAAATTAAAAATTAGTGATAATCTACCTATTCCAGCAATATTCCCGTTTCTTTTATCTATAACTTATAGATGTTAATCAAATTATAAAATAAAATATTATTTTAACTAATAGTTTCGCAATAATTTAAGCGTTAAAATGGAAATATAATTAATTTAAAACGTTTGCTTAAGTCATTTAATTATAAATCTCCCTTTAATAACAAGTCATAAATAAACATTCGGAACTTTAAAAATATATATTAAATTTCAATGTAGCTCTGCAATACTGTGATATAAAGTAGAAACATTCTACTTTAAAAGTTAAAACCAGTAGCTGCCATTTATCAGGTAGAGGAGACATTGGGAATTGTCGGACATTTTTCCGAAAGCATTCTTATAAAATCGGTATTCTTTATGTTAGACTATTTATTCAGCAGCAAATTTTTATGGTAAGAAGTAGGTTTACAAGTATGTGATATTGATAGATTTATGGGCAAAAAGTTAGCTTCAGAATTACGTGAGCATTTGACTTTAAAATACCTAATTCGCATTCCCATTTTACAAAGCAATGTTTGAAACAGATAAATTTAAATTAGCATATGTGGAATTTAAGATTAATTATCCCACTGTTTTTAAATAACTGCCCGTTAAAAATTCATAAAAAAGGGCAAAGGTTTTATTGAATAATTTTACATACTCTTAAATCCTTCAGTAATTATTTTAACTGAATACATCTGTTTATTCAAAGGTATATTTACCATAATTTATATAAAAAACACATACATGTTTTAATATTAATTAAAATATCTTACATAATTATTTTTATCCATTAAAAGCATTAATTAATAAAATATATTGCCGAAGTTAAGAGATAGATTTTATGATGAAATAGTTTATTACTTCTTTTAAATTTCTACCTATGGTGAAAATAGTATTTTTAAATTTTATAGACATCCAATTCCGATAACAAATGTAGTTAATTAAATTAGAAAACATGATCATTAATTTCGGCGTATTTGAAGGTAAAACACTTTGGCCTGGTGGAATTTGAGTGATGGAATAATCGCTGTCGTCACTACCGCAAGGCGCAAAAACATCTCATTATCTTGCTTCAAAAGTGCCTGTCATACATGGCTCATAAAATATTACTAGCAATAGAATTCTCTGCAAAATTAATTGCCTGTCATTACTTTCGAATTTTTCATGCTGTACCGTTGGCGTTACTGAATTCAACAGTAAACGGATATATGTAATTGACGTTTCGTATCCTTGTGTATAGGTATAACTCTCGATACGAAAATTCCTATTTCAAAATTTGCATTATATTACTTTTGTAGCAGGAAGATTAATGAACGTTATTATTTCTCGCATTATAAAACCATAAAATTTTTTGTTATATTAATAATAATGAAAGACAACGAGCAGCTTATTGAGCATTTTTAATCAATTATAAAATCTTTCTTTTATGTTTGTGCCATTCGTTTGCTATTGAGTCGATCAGTCTTTTGTAACTCGAACTTTCAGTAATAGTATATCGACTGCGCTCATCTGCACCAAGTCTTCCATTACTTGTCGGATACGCTTTGTAGTTGTTTTTGTCCGCCACAACCTTATATCGAAGAGTATTCTGTTCTAGTTCCCGCTATTCTTTATGCTTTGATAGATGTGTCAAATCTGGGACAGGTATTGTTAAGGTTAGATAAATGACGGCCGAGCGAGGAAGCAAAACAATCTTCTTTGTTGGACTTGACACATCTCATCGGTGTTAATTTACTCTTTGCTGCCGTCCCTTAATACAACCGGTCTATCAAGATCTGGGCGCATCTGCTCTTCCGACGCACCCTAAGAATATGCCAGAAATTAGTTTTTGTTTATATAGCTGTGATATATTACTCAACTTACCACTTCAATAAATGTGGTACGGTTAGTACTCCACATTAAACTTGTACGAGGTGAATCCGTTTAAATGTTCCCCTTAATTACAAAGCATCTGCCAGTATCATCGTCCATGTTTCTGCCTGTTCATCGTGATTTCGAAAAATGCTTTAAGTTAAATTTAAAAATTTATAAGTGCGGGCTACAAAAGTTACAAAACCGTTTATTCCAAACAATCATATTTTCTGGATTTGTTTTTAATTTTATAAGCTCGAACTTATTTATTGAGAACGGCTAGGATTAATGATTTTTCGCTGTGGGTGGTAGAACAGAAAGGTTTTTCAATATATTATATTTATGTCGGCTCATCAGCACGAAACTAGTCCGAGTTATGAACGGAAAATAAATGACATACAGACACAACAAATGATGGAGCACAGCATTTGTTGCTGATTTATGTTAGAGATATTCAGTTGCCCGAAAAGGTACACCGCACACCATTAATCTATAGACTGGCTTCTGTACACTGTAGAATGTGAGACTGAACTGAGCGCACATGTGCTACCGCTGACACATCTATAAAATACGATCCTCTGAAGGATAACAAATGCATTATTACTAGTGTTAATGGTTATAATAAATAAAATACGGACAATGGATTCTTAATCCCTCAGATTTATTGGCCTTAGACGACTCCACGAACATAAAAGATGATGAGAACCGAATAAATCAGTTTTACAGCTGCAGATTTTCATTATGTAGTATTTTATTTTAGGCACCTGTGCTTAAGGTCTTAGTTTAATTTACATTGTCATTGGGCAAAAGATTTATTAGTTAAGTTCATTTAAATACATATGTAATTGTATACTTAACCTACCTTGAAGTTTTTTCTCGTGTGCAAGTTAATTTATTTTATACTTAAGACCACTCATCAGACATTTATAACTTGAGAATTGACTTTAAAGTTTCTTGGAAAATTAAAATACTAGAGAACAAAGTTACAAATTTAATTCTTTTAAATTTGCCTAATTAGATATAAGTATTTATTATTTTTTATTGGACGATAATTAAATGCGGCGTTAGAAAAATGATAGGTACATAAAAAGTAGATACTATAATTAAGTATTTATTCAATGATAATTTTATACTATAAGTAGCAGGTATTTGAAATTTAAAATTTGTGTGTTGTATAATTATCTACAGCACTATGATTTTCTTAAAATTTTAATCGGATAGTTATCAATTTTAAATTATGTAGGTATACAAGGTAAGATAAATTTCCCAAGCAATAAATTATTTAAATCTTTTATTTGAGAGCAACTAAGGTAATTTCATTTAACCTCTTAGGAAATTATTCGAGTCAGCATACAATATTTCAAAAACTGGAAATGCGCAAAGATAATATATATTTTCATTTCATCTGTTGTGATTTGTGGGAATGTGGGGTCTGTCAAGTAAAAGGCCGTATAACTTGATATAGAGCCTGATAAATTAAAAACGTGCACTCAAATCCCCCATGTTCCGCCGAGTTATGAAATCGAAACAGTGTCATAAACATCGGAAAACAATAATTCGCCAGCTCTCTGAACATTCTTTCTGTCCTACCCCGCACTCATAACCGTAATTCATAAAGGCGTATATATAATATGTATCTCCAGTTCAACTTTTTAGGATCATAGTAATAAAAAATAAATAAGTTCAAAATTTTGATAATCTAATCTTACGATTCAAAAGTCATATCATGGTTCAACAACAACTATAGTGTATCAATCTTGATGTTACGTAGTAAAGCAGCTCATTTAACTACATCATTCTTTAAAATAAATTGGAAACTTTACAAAGTAAAACAATTCTATAATCATCCGAAAAGGTAGAATGACATTAAAATATAAAAGTGTGTTTAATGAAACTTAAATTAACTTAATTATTAAACAACAAATAGAAATTTATATAAGAATTCTATAAACGGACCAAGATAAATACTTTTTTTCGTCTAGTTATCAAAGATAAAACTATAATTTTTCCAATTAATAAAAAAAGTACAATTATTATTAAACTACCGGTAATTGTTCTCAGACATCTTAATTGATTATTTATTGCTTTCGCATAATTTTATTAACTTCACTTCTGACTAAAACCTACATGATAATATATTGTGTAGTATTTTGCCCTATTCCAAAATACAAATATACCGGGTGGTCTAGTATAAAATCTAAAGTTGATATTATCTAATTTATTATTTCTGTTATAATAAATGTAATAAAACTGCATTATATATGGATTTTCTATGTATCAAATCTAGCACGTGCTTCACAGTGACGTCAGACGTGGGGAGGAGGGGATGCGCGTAGTTATACCGGTATAAGTACAGTAAAACTCGTTTTTGTGCGGTCCTTTTTTATGTGAATTTATTTTTGTGCGCACTGTTTTGTGCGATTTTATTCTTGTGCAATTTTTTTTTATGCGGTTTATGAATATCAGCGGCGTTGGCACTGACTTTATGGTACCAAAAAAAATTAATTAAAATCTTATGTTCAAGCGACGAAAGCGATTTTGAACCAATTTATTCCAAGAAGATGCGCGTTTTATATTACAACGAGTAGCAGTGAACTATTTAATGTACAATTTGAAAACTTCTCCATGTATATGTACAATAAAGAATTAAATGTTTTTACAATTTTTCTAGGTCTAATTTAATTATTTAATTTAATTGAAACCATTTTTTCATCTATTTCGTAAATAATTGATGTATTTTCTAAGTGCGACTTTTTTTATGCGGTCCCTATCAACCGCATAAAAAAAGTTTTAGATAGTATATCGTACAAAGTTGTTTATTATATGTAAGTATTAATAAAATTTCCAAATTTTTTTTGTACGATGTCTTTTATGCGGTCTCATCTACCGCACAAAAACAGGTTTTACTGTATATCGTGGGTTTTCTATGTATCGCATCTAGCCTGTGCGTCACAGCGACGTCAGATGTGGTGAGGTGGGGATGCGCGTAGGTATACCGGTATAAGTATTTCGTGATATGTATAATATTTTCAAGTTGAGAAATAGTTTATTATGAAACCCTAATTTTTCGGTATAAAATTAATTGTAGAACAAATGCTTTTAGGACTGTTGTATAGTAATTGATATTGGATAGTGCGGAATGGGCAAAATGCAGTTTTTTTACATGTTTTCAGAATAATGTATTCCAACGTAAAAAAAGAGTACTTACATTAAAAATTTTGATGTTCAAAAAAAGAAACACATAACTGACGAAGAAAAATTGTATTGTATGCCAAAATTTGTACTGTATAATGTTTTTGTTTGTTATATTTTTCGCTTTAATTATATAAAAATAAGAATGTTTAAATTATAATTATCTTTTAGCATAAAAAAATAATTTAGCACAATAGCTTTTCTTATTTTTGCGTCTGTAAAAAAAACAGGAAATTTTGTTTTATTTTTTTATCAACAAAAAGAAGTTTTACAATGAACTTTTAAGAGCCCGTTGCACCTAATTGAAATCTAGTTCATGTATTGTGATTTTATTTATGAACCAATTTTAATGCGGTTTTCACTAAACAGTTTCAAAATTAATTAGGCATTCCGCTGATATAAAATAAAAACAAAAAAAAATAAAACTCAATTTTAAATTGATAATAACGCCGATTCCTCCCTCAAAAAGAGTTCACCGTGATGTATTATTGAATTTCAAGACACTTTTATTAAAACTTTTTTTCAATATTTGCTATATTTTTTGAGTACGACGTGAACTAATAATCTTTGAAATATTTAAATATTTAACGTTAGTAAGTGCTTCCCTCTGCATGAAATACATGTATAGGAACTACTGAAGGCGGAGTTTAATCTCCCTTCTCCAAACGTGAATCCTGGCTTGGTTTTTACGGATATGTTAACATATATTTAGTTCAAACCTAATTCACTATCTTTTGCTTATTTTCGAATGCGTTTTAATAAAATTTTCGACAATCTTTATAAATATACTTAGACATTGCGGCAAATAAAAACGATAATAAAACCAAAAATTAAAACACAGTTTTATTTCATTACTATCATAAGTTTTACTTAATAAGGCCACTTGTATTATTTAATTTAATAACTAATTTTTAATTGAGACATATGAGCCGGATCACGTCATGCGGATTTCTCATTTTCTACTTGATCATGGAATATAAGTTTATATATTTTATTTAAAAGTATTCATTACCAACAATCAAACCTTAAAACAGTTATTTAAAATTTTCATTTTAAGAACAATTTTCGGGAATTAAATTTGTTGTATCTTTACTATAAAAATAAAATAAAAAAATTAAATTATTCTCTACATATACAAAAATGTTTTTTTCAGTAATAATTTTTTCTACTTATAAGCAACTTAAAAATTATTGTAAACTTTTATACTATTTGCATTTTTACAAAATATCTACACTAAATTTAAAATGTTTTAGAGTAAAAAACAAATGGACCATTTTGAAAATAATTTGTAATTTTATTAATTATTGCTCCGAATTCAATAAAATTTTTACCAATATAGATAACATTATTATGTAGTTCAATAAATAATTATCAACCATTTCGGATATTGGGAATAATGAAAAATTATGATGTCTTTCACTTTATTTAATACTTTCGAACATTGGAGCAGTTGACAAAATTTTTTGTATTTGATACACTTTTTTTGCTCCTTATGATTTTTAGAAAGCGTTACAAAAAATACAGTCAAAGCTCAATAAGTCGAAGTTCAAGGGAAACTAAAAATAATTCGAGTTATCAAAAATTCGAATAAAAAATATAAAAAAGTCGAGTTAAATATTTTTCTGTATATATATCATATCTATATTTACCATCCTTTATACAAAATAACCAAAATTTGTAAACAATTATTAACATTATTTATTGTTATTAAGTATTTAGGTAATATAGTTATTCACACCTTATTTATTGTTGGTTTGAAAGTAATATAAAATTGTCTTTTGCTTTATTGATCCAAAATGTTGAGTTTCTACAAATTTTACCAATGATCTCCCGAAACCAGAATATTTTGACTACGTATATACCAAAACCATTCAATCATAGATTTCTCCAAGTTGGAAAAAGGACACTCCTTTAGCCTTTTTTTAATTTTTGTTTACACTCCTTGTTGATCAGTAAATAATTTTAGAAAAAGTATTTTTTTTTTTAGATATTCTGTTATAAACTATAAACAACAAAAAATACATTTGATCGTACTCCTGCTCGACGAATAACGACCAGAACGAAAACAAAAAGCAAAAATAGATCTTTTTCTTTTGAAAGAAACGGTAAAACCATCTTAAATTTCATAACTGTTAAGAGTGCATTTAAACATAAATTAGTATTTAAATTCGAATTATTGAATTTTGAGTTACCGATATAAAAATATTAACGTTGAAATAGGCAAGTCCTAGGGAAACAAGTTTGACTTCGAGTTATCAAAAATTCGACTTAACGGGGTTCGACTGTATAACGGTTTTTTTAATTTCACTTATTTATTATAAGTATGACTATCGAGTAATTTAAAATAACTTTTTTACAATTTTTTGCAACACTATTTTTCTTAATAATAAAGGTTATTTTATTACGAATAAATTCAAAGCATATGTAGCGCCAAAACATCTGATATTCAATTGTTTTTCCCCATTACATGCATTATAATTATCAAAAGTGAGTGCAATTCAGAAAATATCTTAATTTTTAGAATACTCAGTGGTACGTCTACGTTTGTAAATAATAAACCATTTTCGTTTTCTATGACAGCAAACCTATTATTATAAAATTACTCCGAATATCAATACTTTTCTACCAATCTTACACGGAGAAAAAAATATCCTTATAATAAGCATACGTATCCCTATTATAGCTATCCGTTGGATAGTTATCTTTCACAAGGATACGCCGTATAGCTAATTTAGCTATCCAGTGAATCCTTATTGCGGATCGTTATAGTAACGATCCGTATTACTGTTTTAGACATTCAAAAAATTCTTGTCATAGTGATTTAACGGATATGCACGGAGAACAAAATATCATTATAATAACCATACGTATCCCTATTATAGCTATTCAAATCCTCAAATTAACTATCCAGTTACCTACACGACGGATACTGCACACGTTCACGAGAGCTTTTCGTTTGAACGCTTGAAACAAATAAACGAATCCTTATTATAAGTATACTATGTAAAGCTGTTTTGATCATACTATGGATTGTCAAATTGACTTATAAATATCGTTAAATTAGACATTCGAATCCTTGTCAGAACAATACGTCAATTGGGTATACGTTAGATAGTTATATTAAGGATATTTTTTTCTCCGTGTATATACCTTATGACGCATTCTAAACATTATGAAAGATGTAAAAGTACGCCAAAATATTATAAATAAAATTGGTGACTATCCCAAACTACACTCCTCGCAAAAATTAAGGGAGCAAAAAAAATTCCAAATTTTTCGGTGTTTTTTGGCGGGCTCTGTTTAGGTGAAAAATGGTTGGATCGAGGTCGTTAAAAAAGCATTTTGAAGTTCTCAGATTTTAGTTTTCAGATTTTGTTCTCAAAAATTTTTAGGAAATACGGTTTTCACGTGAAGATACCAAATAGCGCAAAAAACAATTTTTTCAATTTTATGCATTTTATTTTTGATCCATGGGCTTGGACAATTTTTTTTAGAGTAAACCATTGCATGGGTAGATACACTGCTTATCCAGCTTTAATGTATTTTTTTAATATTTTTTCTACGTTGATTGCTCGCGGAGCTATCAGATTTTGAATGAAAAATGTTCTTTTTGTCTTCAACCAATGATATCTCAGAACTAATATGCGTATCGAAAAAATCTTTTAATTAACTAGCAACAAATGTAGATTGAAAAGTCGAAAAAAATCAATGTTTTAATTTTGAAGGAAATAAATGATGTTTAGCAACAAAAATTTCTTCTGAAATTTTGACCAATCGGTCCAGAAAAACCGTTCAGTATATCGATCTGGCGAATTACAGGGCTATTGGGGGTATATTGAGCTGTAATAATTTCTTTAAACATTAGCTTTTCCATCAATATTTGCAAAGATGCAGTCGATTTACCAAAATAAGGAAAAAGTCACTTTTTATCACTTTTTGCAACTTAATATCGAGGGTAGAAAACAAATTTCACAAAAGTCATGAAGAAATCTAGTAGGACAATTATTCCAGATTCCAAAACTGTTTTTAAATTTTGAATACGCCCATTGGTTGCTGAGATATCAGTGGTTGAAGACAAAAGGGCCTTTTTTTTTCAAAATCCGATAACTCCGCGAGAAATCAACGTAGACAAAAAATTAAAAAAATAATTAAAGCTGGATAAACAGGTTGTCTGACACAAGCAATGGTTTAGCTCAAAAAAAAATTTCCAAACCCGTGGACCAAAAATAAAATGCATACAATTTTAAAAAATTGTTCTTTGCACTATTTGGTATCTTTACGTGAAAACTGTTGCTCCTAAAAATTTTTGAAAAGAAAATCTGAAAACTAGAATCTTGAAGCTTCAAATTTTTTTTTAACGGCTTAAATCCGACCATTTTTCACCTAAATACAGCCCGCCAAAAATCAACAAAAAATTTTGGAATTTTTTTAGCTCTCTTAATTTTTGGTATATTAGTATATTATATATATATATATATATATATATATATTATATATATTATAGTATATATTAGTATATTAGTATATTAAAAAAAAATTTAAATATCACGAACTTTTTTTTAAATCACAAATAGTTGCAATTTTGTTACAATTACAAAGTTATATTATTTATAATTGGTAAAAATTACATTAAAATCAGACCACTTATTAAACACATTAATATTATTTTCAATTTTTTTTATTCTTTTACTTTAAAACATTTTAATATTTAGTACTTTTTTGCAAACATTCTGAAAATATAAACAATACTTTAAAAAAATTAAGGATAATTCATGTTAAGGCCTACTGTTTAGTTTATTCTGATAGTCTTTTCTCAAAACAAGTACATTTAAAATGTATTCATATTTGCATTTATACGATTCTTATTCAATATAAAAACTCTTCAATGTACCTAATTATGTATAATTTTGTTTTATGTAATTACGTAACATATTTTATTGATTCTTAACCATAACAATTCCACAAATTTCTCAGATTCATTTTATATTTTTGAACGCTTTGCTAACAAGAAAGTGTATTTGATCCCACGTATCAAGATTTGTTGGGTGAAGTATAAACTGCATGGAAAATATGTTACGGATTGAATTAAACCTAAGTTTGTCACTTTGTCTAATATCGGTTGTCTTTCTTATTTGTCACCGCCTACTTTGGCTTTCAAAGCTACCTCGTCCCAACCCGTTGCCCCCCAGGTAAAACTTACGATCTGCTGCAACGGGCTCTTAAAATGTTGACTATATGAAGTTAATGAATTTATTATTGAGAATATCTCTATAAATATGAAATTCATGAAGAAAATGGAGAAGACCTTTTTTGTAGAAAATTGAATTTTCTACAAAATACTCTTATAACTTTTTCTCAAATCCGTATACTTTAAGAGATACTTACAAAAAACTACTTTTATCATAAAATGAACTTTGGTTGTCTTGAGACACGTGCTATTTTTGTTAAAAAAATTCTAAAAAATTTCCCCGTATTTTTACATTAAAAGAAAGGATTTTTCGGGCGTTGGAAGAAATTTAATTATTAACGACCACCATATAATACATGCATATTTTATAACATTTTATATTTCATTTTTTTTTTATTTGATAAGTAGCTAAGATGCCGTGCAGATTACTATCACCTATGATTTTTGTTGTGTTTTATAGACTGTGCTTGTATAGTTTTTTATATATTTTGCGTGTGTAACTGCACATTAAGCATATGTGAATTGGAACACACATACAACTGTAACAGTACTTAGTTTTTACCCTACGGACAAAACTTAGCTATTATTTATGTATATCGAAATAAATTATGCTACAAATAATACTCCAATTTATAACCCTATTCATATATCGAATGAAATATTACATATCGTTCATTCTGCACTATTCGTTTATTCACAATAAGCTGTATATCAAAGCAACTATATAAAATATAGGTTCTCTTTATGTTGAACCGTGTCTGTAAATTTATTGCCTCAATATATTTATATGGAAGGCAATTTTGTAAGGAGAAGCTTTTCCCCTAATACGCTGGCAGCAATAGTTTGCACCGATAATAGAAACATATTACCCTCTCACGACTTCAACGACTCGTAGCCATTACGGAAAGGCTGGTTTATGGTGTTAATGCGCTCTATTACCTCCGCGGTGAATTATATGGTCTAAAGTAGACACAGTTTACTAATGAACGATAATATTTTAATAAATTTAACTAAAACTGTCGATAGAAACAAGATCGTCTTATAAAATTAATTCTTGGCAAAACTTATTAAAAATAACTGTTATTTTAAAGATTTTCTTTGTTTTTACTATAATAAATAAGACGTTTGTGACATTCTAGAGCAATACTAGGCAGAAGAGCCCCCGGGGTCTAGTTCACGCAAACGGCGGCGTCTATGCAATAGCGCCCAGATGGCTAACCGGAAATGCCTTCTCTATAAACTGCCCTTGCAGCTACGTTACACAACACACAAAGGAATTTTATAAATGTTATAAAACATATGTACGGAGGAAACAAGGAAGTTTCCAGATTGAATTAATTTCTATAAATGATTTATAGATTATTTCCTTAACATTTTTGCTGTTACGTAATAATAGTAGATATAAAATACCAATTGATTTAACGTTATTGCCCATAAATTTCTTATTCAAATGGCTATATAAATCATTCTACATTTTACTAGGAAAACGATTTTTAAGTATTCCATTCTAATTTTATTTACGACATACATTATTTATTATTTATGTAAAATAGTTTTTGAAATATGTACTTTCTGTTATTATCTATTCTTAAAAATAAAGAATAATCAAATAATATTAAAAAAGCCTACTAATTTTCAAAAATAGTAAAATAGATAATATTTTGTATTCCGTATTTTTTTTAAATCAGTTATTTTAAAAAAAATCTACGTACATATATAAATAATAGATTTGAAGAGATTACAAGAGTGGCGCCTAAAACTATTTCAAGTCTAAACTAAAGAACCATCAATAATTATAGATATTATAAATGAACGACTTCCACAACTACTAATAACAGGTATACGATGAAATTAATTATTAACTTAAATCGAAAACATTTACCTTTTTAGTATATTTCAAGTACATACTTACACCTAATTATGTTAAAATGATACTCTTGAAATATGTAACGGTTAGCACCACCTCTTATATACCTTGTATTTTATTTTTATATGAAACACAGTAAGAACATTTAAAAACTATTTTCAAACATCTTTTATATAAATCTTAAAACCAAAAAAAAATTATTATTATAAACACCATAGATTAAACAGAGTAAGATGTTCCGATCAACGGTAAAAAAAGGGAAACAAAATTGCGACTACCGCGCTGCAATTGGCAGTGCAAAGGAACTACATATAATCAGCGGCAGATTCAAATTTATTATTTGATGAGATTCTCATTGAAAAACATATACATAAAAAAAGTAAATAAAACGAACTTACAATTTTTAACATACAAGGATATTTTATAAACCATTTGTTATGCTTTTTGTCATCATTAAGCCTAAAAGGAAAGTTTGAATCTAAAATCGAAATGTAAACAATTGTGTTCAAGATTTTGAAATAAAACTAACCTTATGGTAATAATAACAATATACATAAAAATGGCTTATAAAATAGCCCTATTAATTCTATATTATTAGAAAAATTTAATATAAATTACAACTAGAACTTACAATTTAATTCACAACAATCAAATAAATATGTTAAAGATTAAAAATTATGAATTTTTTAAACATAAAAAATAAATTAAATTATAACAATGAGTAAATAGCTATATGAAAAAAAAATTCAACTTTGTGAATCATTAAAAATTATATACCTAAATTAAATGACAAAATAAATACTTAAATAATTAAGAAATTTCTAAATAAAATAACTAAATACTAAGAAACGTATATACAATATGAATATACTAAAAATCATCCTTTTCTGGCAAACTAGCAAAAGTTTCCTCGATCTAAACATTTAAAACTAACTCTAATTTCTCCTATAAGATTGATTTTCGTATTTTAATGGTTGCTTGTACCTATTATGTGCCTTTATATTAAGGGTCCAGTCTATCAAATTTCACCCACTAATCCTTTTAAATCACTTAACACTTAAACACCACCGTTATTACTGTTAACCTCAAACAATAATAAATACAAATTTTAAATTTGCACGCCGTACGCAGTGCAAAGAACTACATAAATACAGATTTTGTTTGTTTTGTGTTGAACTTTACTGAGTAATTCAGCTGCACTGCCGGTCGCGTCGCGTCGTTTGCTGTTTCCAGGTTTCCCTATCCTATTGGAACATCTTAACTTCATTTATCTATGATAAACACTTTATAGTGAAACCTCATCTAACATTTATTTTTCCTTTACACTGTGATAGTACTGTCATGAAAGTGTTTAAATAAAAGTTTCCCTAGAGTACTATCATGATAATACGATTTGTGAACATGTCATATAAAATCGTCTAATCGGTAAACCCAGTGTATTTTAAATTTTGTTAAACTATGTTAAAATGTTCTTTAAGGTTCCAAAGGAGGAAAGCCGCCGACGTTTAATTTTCCCATAAGTCAGTTTCCGCCTGCTCCGATTAAAGCATTTAAAAAATGTAATTTTCATTTTTTACTGTAAAAATGTTTTTATTAACTTTGACTAAAATGTGATAAAAAATGACTAATCTTTTTCCTTCTTTTAAACCACCTGTACACGCTCTGTAGATGAACATAACAAAACGAGCATTACAGGCCTTTGAAGTTTTAGGTGAGAACTAAATATCCTGTAAGTTTTATATTTTTATCTCGTAGCAAATACATTTCTATTACAGTCTAAATCAGCGGTCGGCGAACACGCGGCCCGCGGGCCGCATGCGGCTCGCAACCCTTCTCCTTGCGGCCTGCCACTGTTTTGTAAATGAAAGTTTAATTCTAATATAATGCCTATCTACATAGATAGATAACCTATTACCAAATTATTATAATTGTGCGGCCCGCCTCTATCTCATTTTGACACTATGTGGCCTTTGCCTGCCAAAAGGTTGCCGACCGCTGATCTAAATAATGCGATTTTTTAAAATTTTAAAATTTTAAACAAAGATTTTCTTTATAACGTATAGGACAAACGCGTCAATTGTAGGTTTTATCTGTTCCATGATATGTGTACTTGATCTCTGAGAAATAATAGCTGTTTCTATTCAATAGTCCAGACACTGGAGTCGGTTAAAAATCACGAAAAAACGGTAAAATACACGTATTGTTAGTACCGTGTTTTTTTTCGGAGGGTATTGATTGTCTGAATTTATATTTTTTGCAAAAAAATTGTCTTTCAACTTTAAAATGCCGCCTTGAACTTCTAGTAACGCAGGAGCTTTTGTAACATTTAATGTAGGTACAAAACATATAATACTGCTCAGTTAAAAACTTTGCTATTTTGAATTATTTAAAAGGTAATAATAATTATTATTCTAAAAACTTACAATATCAGTCTAAAAATAAATATAATGACGTTGGCTTGTATTATGCTGTTTTATTGTTCTTTGATAATTCATGCCTACTTGATTTAAAACAGAAAACTGTAATATTGTTAATATTTTTTTATTTAAATATGTGTTGTTATATATGGTTGAAAAGAGAAAAAAATGCTATTTAAAGGGTTATACGCAGTTAGAAGGCCGAAAAAGACGTTTTTTATAAATTTTTTGTGAAAAGGTATTTTATTTTACAAAAACCACAAGTATTGATAAATTTAGTGGTAACATTTAAGTTTATATTGGCACTAATGATTTGTAATAATATTGATCTGGTGTGGTCCTGCAGACGATCTCCTAAAGGTTTTCAAAAAAAGGTGTTCGGCGGTGACCCGGTTTTCTCCGGTATAGTTCATCTGAAATCAATAAACCAAAAGATTCTTTTAGTGGATAGATAAAACTAGGTATTGATCAAAGGAATAATCGAAATTTCGATTTTTAACAAAATGGCGGCTTCGTGAAAAAGAAAATCGAATTTTCGACCAAAATTGCCACGTAAAATTAAAAAAATTGAAATAATTATCCGAAATCTTATTCCTTCGATTAATACCTAGTTTTATCTATCCACTAAAAGAATCTTTTTGGTTTTTTGATTTCAGATGAATTATACCGAAGAAATCGTGGTCACCGTCAAACACTTTTTTTTTGACGACCTTCAGGAGATCGTCTGGAGGAGCACACCAGATCAATATTTTTACAAATTATTATTAGTGCTATTATAAACTTAGATGTTACCACTAAATTTATCAATACTTTTGTTTTTTTTTTAAATAAAATACCTCTTCTCAAAAAAATTATTAATAAACGTCTTTTTTTGGCTTTCTAACTGCGTATAACCCCTTAACTATGTAAAAATCCAATATGGCGTCTATTTAAAATAAGAAAGTTGGTATCAATATCTTGGAAGCCGCCATTTTGAATTTAATTTTGACCTACTTTTTATCTGTATTTTATGAAAACTAGTAACTTTTATATTAAATTTTTTTTGTAAATTTTATAATTACAAAGTTATTTATACATTAAAGAAAACGATTTTCAATTTTATTACGATAACGGAATCTGAATCGGTACCTACAACTGCAAAATATTGCCCATTTAACCAAACTTCTATATTCACTAATAAGAAAGGTACCTATGTTAGTCTACTCAATTTGGGATACCCAGTATATAGGTATATCTAGCTCTGATAATACTAAATTATGTACGAGGGTTATTTGTAAAACAAGACGCATATACATGATTTGGGGTTATTTGTTTTTCAAATCATCGTTGGAACTATTTCTACATTTTTTCACTTACATCTCAACGCAGTCGCATTGAAAAATGTCAGCTTATTTGTGGAATGCATATATATGCTTTTGGTTAGTCCAGAAATAGTCCAGAAATCTTATATATAATGTTCACTCTTGTTTTATAATATATGTAGGGGGAAAGTGGCATGAAACAGCCAAGTTTTGAAAAAGCCATTATCAATTACGCGGTAGTTTTCATACGAATCGTTCATGTATTATTATTTTAAGATAGCAACACTAGCCAGATATCCCCCACAAAAATTTGACCGTTCACCGTCAATAAACGGCGCCGATACGACGTATTGAAGATTTTGTCGTCAAAAAGTAAGGTTTTGAGTTCAGTTTATTTGTTTTCTAACGCCTATACGTACAAAACTAATAATAATATGATTACACTATAATTTTATAGATATATTAGGCGTTCTAATAACGTATATATTTTGTAGACTAATTTTTGATTTCATAGTAATTTTCGAGATTTTGTTTCTTGAGAGAATATGTTTTGAAATAGCCGGACTGCAGTGTAATGAAAAAGCCACCTTTTAATTGCATAACATGCAATAATAATTGTAGTAACAGCAATCAAGAGTGGGACCGATGCAAAATTGTAATGGAGGGGCATATAAATCCTGTGGCGTAAAAGGGAAATTGCATTATTTTTGCTAAAAACGTTTTTAAGTTTTTGCAATGCTTGATCTCAAACGTCAAATTTTTTGACAGTTTCTTAGATTTATGTAAGTAAATATTTTATCGAAAGTTTGCGTTATTTAAAACGTTTTATAATTATATAAGATCTAAAATTATAGCTTAAGATTATTATTAAATAATATCTTCGTTAATGTGCAGTTTTAATCTTGTAATAAGAACATGGCTTTTTCAAAAATTGGGTTGGCTGTTTCAATACCTATAGGTTATGAAAAAGCCAAATTTTATTTTTTTTATAAATGATTAGAAGTCGAAAAATATCGTTAATTTTGAAAAATGTTTTATGACATTACGTACATAAATGCATGAACAACTACAGATTTAAAAAAAAATTTGTTTTATTTATGTCCTTCTATATTATTTATCCCTTTTTTTAAAACTGGCTGTTTCATGCCACTTTCCCCCTATATCGATATATGTATATTCAAAATTTCTGAAATTTTGAAGTCTAATTACGTAAGCTTTCAATATTAACGGTTTTGATTATTTGCTGAAGACAAAGTAAAAAAAGATTTTATATTCGTGCAAGGAGGATTTGGTTTTCGCGGAAAGTATCACAAGAAGAAACTGCCACTAGCGTAAACACTTTGACTACTTACCTAAAAACTATTCCCTGAAACAAAAGTCACAAATCAAACATACATTTCTAAAAAATGTCAGACCTACTCGATTTTTCTAGTTTAATTATTTTTTATTTGAATCCATTGCGAAGATAGTGATTCTGTCCCAAAACGGCAAAAATTATAGATGTTGCTAAAAACATCAAAATTGTGTATAGATTACCTGTAAGAAATAGCCTTTCTTCTGTCTCGTGTTTCTATTAAAGCCATGAGTCAACAGTTTGTTCAATTATGACCTAAAGTAAAGTCCGCCAGAGTCAGTATGGCAGCTACATCAAACAAGTGTCTCAATACGAAACAAGATGATTGAAGAAAATTAACGCCTTTTGACAATATGAGTTAACTTCAGCCTTAATGCCAAAGTAAAAACAATTGATAGGATCAACAACAATAAACATTCTAGAATGACATTCCAAGCTAGTAAAAGATAATTTAAGAATTTTAAAAACGACACAACCTGTACTACATGAAAAAAATCGGTAAATCAGCTTGAGCTGATCACGAAGAAACAAAAACACAATTTCATTAATAAAAACCATGTTTATTTTTGCATTTTTCTTTTTAATTTTTGTAGTCATAGAACTCTTTTGTGAAACGTAACCCCAACGAATGTTAAAGGCTTATGGTATTTCAAAATCGTCCTTAAAGTTTAAAGGGAACGGAAAGTATAGTAATGTAGACTATTTAGCCTTAACGCCAATAAAATACAGCATATAAATAAAGTATTTAGTATGCTAATCAAATTCAAGAGTTTAATACTTATTTTTAATAATTAATGACAAAATAAATACTTTAAAAAATAATTTTTGGATTTTTATAGTACAGAAAAACCTCGATATAACGGACCTCTATTTAACGAACTTCGGATATAACGGACAAAAAATTCGGTCAAATGTAAAAAAATTAAAAACGTCCTGTTAATATTACTTGTACATGCTTAAATTCAAGTGTCGCCGCATGTAATCAATTTTTAGCGGCCATGATAATCACGTCATATGTTTCCTAGCACTAGAATTTGAGACATAATGCCGTTCTGCTCGTATACTGCACCTAGCCAGAGCGATAGTATACTAGTATAAAACTATTTTTATATAACGAACTTTCGGCTTTAACGGTCACTCCCTCCCCCCAATCAGTCCGTTATATCGAGGTTTTACTGTACTTTTTTCTTCTTGGCGTGTCATGACCGTTCTCGATCGTTGACTCTCATGCTGGCGACCATGTTAATTATCTTTGTTTTGTCTACTGCTGCGCGAAATAGTTGAGTTGTAGATTTGCCATACCACTGACGAAGGTTTTTTAGCCATGATGTGGTTCTGGGCCCGACGCTTCTCCTTCCCATGATTTTGCCCTGTATTACTAGATGAAGCAGGTCGTAACTTTCGGGGTGTCTCATTACATGGCCCAGATATTCGAGTTTTCGTTGTTTTATTGTATTTATTAACTCGAGCCCCTTATTCATGCGTTGCAAAACTGTGACGTTTGTGATTCTTTGCACCCAGCTGATCTTTAATAAGCGTCTATAAGTCCACATCTCAAATGCTTCTAACTGTTTTAGCATTTTTTCGGACACTGCCCACGCTTCCATGCCATATAAGAGGACTGGAAAGACATAACATCTCACCATTTTCGTACGTAACTCCAGATTTAAATTGTGACTGCATAAGACTCTTTTTAGCTTAACGAAATTAGCTCTTGCTTGGGCAATTCTACTTTTGATTTCTATAGTTTGGTCTCATTTGTCATTTATATTGGTACCCAAATATTTCAGCGCGTGCACCCGCTCCAGTCTTTCGTTTTCAATTACAATGCCATAGTCCGGTACATTTGGATTTTTACTACAAATGAAATACTTTGTCTTTTTTGTGTTAAGCTTTAATCCATATTCATTGCATATGTTCACTACGCGTTCCATAAGTGTCTGAAGTTGTTGATTCGAACTTGCCAATAAAAGAGTATCATCCGCGTATCGGATGTTGTTTACTAATTTTCCGTTTATGATAATACCTTCATCTGCATTGCTAAGTACCTCATTGAAGATTTCTTCTGAGTATAGATTAAAAAGAAGGGGGGACAAGACACATCCTTGCCGCACTCCTCTCTCAATTTTCACTTCATCTGATAGTTGTTGTTGTACCCGTACCATTGCTGTTTGCTGCCAATATAAGTTACTGATGATACGGATGTCTTTGTCATCTATTTGGGTTTTCGTAAGGACGTCTAACATTTTATCATGGTTAACGCTGTCAAATTCCTTCTCGAAGTCTATTGCACACATATATACATCATGGTTAACATCTCTACATCTTTGGATAAGGACTTGCGTTGCAAATAACGCTTCTCGTGTACCAAGTCTCCTCCGAAATCCGAATTGTGAGTTCCCGATATTTTGATCTAGTTTCTTGTATATCCTGTTATAAATGACTTTCAAAAATACTTTTAGTGCGTGACTCATTAAGCATATAGATCGGTGTTCCTTACATTTTGTGGCTTTGTTCTTCTTAGGGAGCATTATAAATGTCGATCTAAGCCAATCCGATGGTATAATTCCGCTCTCATAGATTAGGTTAAACAGCTTAGTTAACATTTCTATACCTGTATTACTAAGTAGTTTTAATGTTTCTACATATACTTCATCTGGCCCCGCTGCTTTTCCGTTCTTAGATGTTGTTATAGCGCGGTCTACTTCCTCTATCAATATACGTGGACCATCTGCGACCTGTACATTTTGGAGTTTGCCCCGCTTATCTTCAAACAGTTGTGTCACGTATTCTACCCATCTTTCCAGTTGTTTATTAATATCTACTATCTTGTTTCCTTCGCGATCCTTTATCAGAGTATGTGTTTTTGTATGATAGAGGCCAGCTAGTGTTTTCAGTTTTTTGTGAAGTTTGAATAAGTCGTATCTCCTTTCATACTCTTCGATCTCTGCGCACTCTTGACTGTGTCATAAGGCTTTGGCCTCTCTGATCTTTTTCCTAATTATTCTCTGCATTTTTCTGTATTCCTTTTGATTGTTGTTTTTGTGTTGTCTCCTTTCTTCCATTAGGTGCAAGATATCCTCTGACATCCACGATTTTTTGTTACAACTTTTCGACTCTTTTAGTTTTGTTTTTTGGACTGATGTTAAAACTTCTTTGCAAGCTTTCCATAAGCCCTCTGGATTTTTTTGATCTAGTACTAATTGTGCCTCTAAGTAATCTGTAACTTCTTTTTGTGTTTCTTCATTGGCCAGTTTCATTCTGTCAATTCTGACGGTTTTCCTTTGACTTTTATTAACCTTTTTAAAACGTAAAATTAATCGTGCTACCAGCAGATTATGGTCCGAAGGTACATCTGCCCCCGGGTACGTTTTTACGGATTTGGTGGCGTTTCTATAACGGTTTCGCATACAGATGAAATCTATTTGGTTTCTTATCACCTTCTCCGGCAAATCTCCGGGTGCTTTCCATGTGTATAGTCGGCGTTTCGGTAATTTAAAGAAACTGTTTGAGATACTGAGTTCTTCTTCTACACAGAATTTTACAAATTTATCTCCTCTATCGTTTCTCGTTCCCAATCCGAAGTTGCCAACTGCTGGTTCTTCTTTGCCTTTACCAGCCTTTGCGTTCATATCACCCATTATTATAGTCATGTCCTGGCTTTGTGTTAGTGATAATATTTGTTTGACTTCTTGGTATAACTGATCAATTTGTTCATCCCCGTAATCGCTAGTGGGTGCATACACCTGGATAACGTTCAAATCCACCGTAGTTGTTTTAAATTGTAGCATAATTGTTCTGTCCGAATGGAGTACACAGTTTTTTACCGACCGAGCTATTTCGGTGCTATTATGATCGCAACTCCGTTCTGATGCCTTGGACCGTTTTTACCTGAGTAGTATACCGTGTGGCTGTCTTAATGGTTTGGCCGGAGTTCGGCCATCTCATTTCGCTGATTTCAAGTCTATCAATGCCCAATCTGTCCATTTCTTTTATAGCATTGTGAATCTTTCCAGCCTCATACATGCTGCGTACGTTCCATGTAGCTATTTTATGTGTCTTTGATAATACGATTTTTGCTGATCGGGAGATTCTTCGCACCCCTGCCTCATTTAAGAAGCGCCCGTACTCGGGGCCGTTGTATTCATCAGCCATAAATCATGAGTGTTTCCTGGAGAAAAGTAATGAGGTGGTTTCTCCTTGCCTTCCTCATCCTAATGCCTTTGACTATCTGAGCTAGTTCCTCCGCCTTCGGAGGCGATTTCTCACCTCCAGGACAATAGGGTGCCCTGACCAGCATGCTGGTTTGACTGCTTATCTCGGCAATCACTCGGTCTGTACGTTTAGTCGCCTCTTACGACAGGGTGTACTCTTCCCATGGTGCTATTCTAAAGCCGGTCACCACACAGCATTACTGTACTTAAAAAAACAGAATTTGTCGTTATTGCTTGCACTTGCTGGCAATAGTATTCAAGTGATTTGCGTATAGATATGTATCCCTTAGGTGAGTTTTATCCTGAACAGTATTCATGGGTCCTAAATTTTTTATGATATGCGTCTATCTATACTATACCTTTACCTAAATAATTTGTAGAAGTTTTAAATATAGGTATTTTGTATTTACTAACATTTACTAACACGCCCTCCAAGATATGTTTAAGTACCAGCTACCCTGTATAATACCTCCACTTATCTTTTGATTTAAGACGTACTTTTTATTCACAGCAAATTATAGCTTTATTTACGCGGTTCTTTTTATACGCAGAGTTAATTTAGTCTATCTTATTTTATGAGTTTAGATTTAATTGTTTATATAACGTATAACAATTTTTTTTACTATATTTTTTTAATACCAATAATTTCATTTAAGCGGATAAAATTCTGTAAAAGAAATTTATATGGAACTTATATAAATCCTTAAGATAATTTTTCCTAAAGAATTTTAAATATTTTAAACAACAAATGGTGTTTTATTATTACTGCCCTATAAAGTTTTGGTATTTTATATTTATAGTATGATCAATGTGACAATTTTCGATATAAATACTTATTGGCATTTTATTATATTAAAACAAAATTAAAGAATAAAACTACACTTATGTCTGTATACAGGGTGTTTCGGAAGATATATCAGAGCCGAAAAGGGGTGGTTGGGGACAATTAATGAAAGACATTTTCGAAAGAAACACATCAAATCGATCTAGTATGGAGAAATTGAAAAAATTCAATTTTTTTTCCCAAAAACTGTTTTGGAACCACTAGCTTTTTCCTATTTATAAAACAAGGGTAATTGAAACTTTTAAAATTATAAAGATCGCCCACGTTCTTTAATCTTGCAGGTTTTATTTATTGTTCGATAAGCTTTTATTATAAAGATAAACTTCTGCTCGGAAATTTATCCTTGAACTTCATTTCGACCTATACTTTTGATTACAAATGAAAGACGAACTAACCTACCGTATTTTTTACCACTTACATTTAAATAAGTAATAATTCATCTACAAAAAAGGGCTATTGAAAGCGCCGTGTCCCAAAGGTTTGGTATATGAACTAATGCGCTAGCGACCTGAGTTTAAACCCACGCTATAACTTTACACCTGTCTCCCTTACAAGGCAGGAGGTAACCAACAAGGGTAAAACTTCCCAGGAAAATTTCCCCAATAACAACTTTTGTGTCTTTGAAATACACTACGACACACGACAAAAGAGACAAGCGGGAAATAGCCTACGCCCGGCTAAAGACACGGCCCTGAAGAAGAAAGGGTTAAAATTCGTATGCACAAATTTTAATTGAGTTTACGGATTCAAATACCTATAAATGTTATTCAGAAAAGAGCGTAAGATTTGCTGACTTAAAAACGTGTGTAGCAAATATCGCTTTATTAATACAACGATTATAAAATATTCTCGTAGTCCCCTTTTCTAATGTTGTCCTTGTCATGCAAATATAAAAAGCGAACACATAATCAAAGTTTGTCGCGCCTATTAAATAAAATAAAAACACAGGATATCGTTAGTATCATCTTACATGTATGAAGTCATTGTTTAATATTTCGGTTTTATGTCGGCCAAACTAATGGACTGTTGTTTTATTTATTTTTAAGAATAGGATTATTGAACTTGACCTTAGATTTGTTCCTTATACGATTTAATATTGAGCTAGGTCAAAATATTTGGACACGTTAATAGTCTTTATTACAACAAGTACGTTGAATACGTTTTGTCTGTACCGTATTTTTCACCACTTTCATTTATCAAAATGTAATACTAATGAAGTTCACAAATCAGATCATTAAACACGTTGCCGACATAAGTAACAATCAAATTTTTACGTATACAAGTTTTATCGTACAACGTTATTAATACACAAAAAATAATATTACTTTTAACAGTACGTATGGAATTCAAATAAAGGCCGTTTTATACCGAGGTCCAAACGGCGCATACTACCCTAGTGGTACTCTTTTGTGAGCGGCATCATTAAAGTATCACATATTAAATATGTCCTTAAATAAAGTTTGCGAAGAAATACATTTTATTAGAGAGTGGAAAGCGTTCTATTAAAATGTACCTCCCAACGTATTCCTGTTATTAAAAATTCAAAATCAGCATCATTGTTAAAAGCGTACTTTCATTTATTAAGTCTAGAAACCACTTATCAGCTATTTATTAACAAGTCATTGGGGTTCATATTATTGTTTCCTTTATGATAACATAAACGAAATAATTCTTGTAATAAAATACTTATGCTTTATTTATGCTCTCTTGTTCTTGAACTTGAACTTACATTTGCTGAGTTGTTCTTTTACTTATTTTATATTAACATAGGTCAGAAATGAATATTTAATTTAGAATTTTAACACGTTAGATTTTTATTATAAGACGGTCATTTGGTTCTTCATAGAAATCACAAGTACGTTTTTATACTACTATTTGTCAGCAAAGCATACTTTTTTTGTATTCAAATTATATTTTTTAACGCTTTGGTTTTCATTTAAGTTTTATTAACACAACATACAAAATTTTATACACAATAAATCATTTATTTAATAATCGTTAAAAATACGTTTGATGTGATTTCGAACATTTTAACTATTTTTTTCCCAAAACGACATAAATTTTGTCAGATGTCCACTCGTACGAGGTGGTGACGTCAAATAACAATCAGAGCTTATTCTCCGGTAGACAAATAATTGACCTTCAAGGGTGAAGCGAGGTGCTTGTAATAAATGCCGCCGCGAGATAATCTTAAAACAGCGATATCAGCGATTAATTATTGCACGTTTCTTAGATCATCAGCTATTTATGTATTTATCGTTGTTTTTTTTGTTACGGTATTTGTGATAGGCAATTTTTGTCCCCTATTATTCTTGAACTTGAAATTAATTGTTTTTACACCGATTTAATATTTTAAATTTAACACGTTTAACACGTAAAAATAACGGTTACTTGATACTTACGAGAAAAATAAGAAGTACGTTTAATTGCATTATTTATTCGTACAGTATAAATTCTTTTATGTAAATAACATCTTTTTTGATGCGTTGGTTTTTATTCAAGTGCTCATTAAAATTTTTTTTTTTAAATGAATAGACAAAATGTTTTTATTATAAGGTGATTATGATAATAAAATTTAATACAATTTGTAAAGTTGTCTTGTCACGAAAACCACCCCCAAATTGTTTGATTTTTACAACACTTACTTTCATAAGTCGTATTTTACAATGATTCACAAAAGCATCGGAAGTCTCTTTTTAAAAAGGAAAGAAGTGTTAAAGCTGATAAAGATTGAAACTCGATATTTGAACTCAGGCACGTTTGTTTTAAAAATAAAAATAATTTATGAGCAATTCATTTTATGTGTGTATAATAACATGAATTGTTTTATCGTTTGAAGCCGTCGGATATGTTTCTTAATTAGCCAATTTAACGTTGTCATAGGTCAAAAAACCTGCGGTTCTCAAAATATGGTCTCAATTTTGATTTTGCTATAACTTTGTCAAATCAATGAATTTAGAAATATTACCAAGTAGAAAGTCTTCCAAAAAATCCCCTCCACCACCCATTTCCGGCTCTGACAACTATTCGTAAACACCCTGTATATTTAATATATAATATATTTTTTTAATATATAATATATTTAATTAATATTCCAAACCGTTCTTTGAGTTTACTTTTTTATAGGTTTTATTTATTGCTACCATTTGAAAAATTTTATAATGCTTTTAAAAGGAACCGCTACAAAACAAAATAGCTTGGTTACATTACAACAAAATACGGTCTATAGTTCCCTTTAAATTTGTACTAACAAAAAATAAACAAACCCTAATGGAAGATTGAAATGTGATATTGGGTCCCAAGGTTCAACGTTAATAGTATAAACTACAGAAAATTCATTGCAGGTAGTATAAACTCAGGCAGAGTCGTCTTTGTTGGTCTGCCTCTTCAAACGAACCGATGTTGTGTCGGCTTAGCAACCCTCCAATAAAACTAATAAATAACCCTAGGTATAATTGTGTTTTACTGATTTGTGAATGCCAATAAGTGTTGCTTTACTATCCCTGAACCATAAATTCGTTTGACAATGTTGTACCGCCTTTCAATAAATTTATGGGTTTGTATTTGCGACAATAAAAATCCATATTTCAGATGAAGAAATATTTATGTGTTAACTAAATCCGAGCTATATATGATCACATGCTGCAGCTGCGTTCTTATAGTTTAACGCGCCGCATATGTTAATCATAAATAAACGAAATTTGTTATATTTTCTTCTAAGCAAGTAGGTAAGTACCCATAATTTACAGAATATTAAAAAAGTAATTTAAATAACTTAACATCGTATGCGCAATAAAAAAAATTATAAACTGCACCATATAATTTATTGCTGTTTATTTATACTCATCTAGAAATAATTATCGCGATATTTTTTATAATGTTTTGTACGTCGTTACTGTAGTTCATGTGTAATAATGGTACTTACTTTATTTTATTAAACATAAATTATATTCTATTACCTCTGTAAGTACGCAATTTTTAAAAACATAAAATAGCTTGCTCAAAATTAATTATAATATGACATACTTCGACAAACTAAAACGTCGACGTATTGTACAAGGTGATTTTTTAAAATTTATAACATTTATTTTCTATATTTATTTTTATGTTTGACTATTAAAAAGTATAAAGGGCAATTTCGATAGGTTACCAAATGTAGAAGTTTAAGTTTAATAAATTAAAAACTTTGAAAAATATAAAATTGAGAAAAGTTTTAAAACGCCTCTGCAATTCATTTATTATCTAAAATTTATTTTACCTAGCGTGACAGCTTCTTTATTTTTTAAATTTCATTTAATGCTGTTTAAATTACAAAATAAATTGATTTTCTTTCATAAGAGAGAATGCATCGGCGATTAATTTTTCTGAGCCTGGCTTCTGTTTGATCAGACATCAACGCCATCAGCGCCGGGAGCAAGAGCATGACGCAGCGTTCATCTCTTGAAAATGAGAATAAGAGATTCGGTAATTATTCTTCTGTAGACTGGATTAGACAGCAGTTTTATAAAGGCGGCATAACCCTGAACAAAGGGCCTTTATTATACTGTATAAATGACCGCGACCGGCTATTATTCTACAACAATGAATCCATTTTCTAAGTTATATTAGCTATTTGTTTCTTAGAAAAGCATGCATGCTTTATTAGCCATACTATTTTCTAACAAGTGTAATAAATTTTTTTATTAGGAGAAGTAATTAAGTTTGTTATTAAAATCGACGTTAGTTAAAACGATACTAATTGTAACCTGGTTTAGCGTGGCAAATAATTATACTCTTTGTGAATTTCTTAAATGCTTTTGCGATATTCTTTATCAAGGTACGCGAATAGTTAATATGGTGTGAGTCACCACCTAGTACTTTGTTCGCCACGTAGGCAAACGTTGTCACAAGCCATCGATTAAGAGACAATATGTGTTCGGTTGTTAAAATGATGTTAAATGGAAACGGTTTGGATATAAACGTAAGCGTTAGTCTCTGTAGCCTGTTTGGGACAATAAGGACGATCATATATTCAGATTAAGACCAAGTAGGGTTTATATAAGCGTTTCTAACTTCAATTCTTGTTTGTAATAGGAATTGTCAAATATATTACACGTAAGCATTTTAAGTCTCGGAGAATGCGAAGTGTTGTATACGGATAACATAAATTGTGACTAAGAGCTTTTATAACCGTAATAAAATAGTAATGGGTCTGGTAAAAGTCGCCGACTCCGTAGGGTCAACGCATAGGTAGACGTATTTCATAAGATTATGTGGACCACAGAATCTTCATAGTAATCGTTATAGGGAATTGTGCGAGATATTATAATTCCTGTCCCATTTATCTTTCCCATAAACTTCTTTAGTTCTTTCATACATAAATAATATGTAAATGATCCAAATGCACCATACTTTATAATCAACGTGTCATTCAATTCACATTTCTAAATTGAATCTATTCTTCCAACGTGATGTGCATGCCCTCTTCACATTTGTCAGTCGACAGCTGTAACAATAAACGCGGTGTACATCCAATACTCGCCGGATTTTCGGTCCACAATAGACTTATGTAACCGGTCTCTACGGGTCATTATATTGGATTGTACTGTAGCTTCTGGATTAGCCCTGACACACGCTATGAAGATTGATAGAGGGTAAGACTACTGGTACGTCTTTCTCTATTGCAACTGTCACCACAAAAGTATTGGACGTATGATGGATTCTCCATCATTAACGATGATGTATGCTGACAGCTTAATGTATAATCAATAATTTACATGGGACTTTTCACTGGGCTAACATTTTTAATCTATGAGTAAATATTCTCCGATATATTCCGTCTCGCATTTTTAACTACGACAATAGCTATTCTATTGCGGTTTATAACAGAATAGCTAGCTTATTTATAAGGGTGCTATAAAGAACGTCTGAGAATTTATTATCTGGTGTGCAGTGTAATTTATATTTGGCGTTCGTATATTGCAGAAATTGCTAGTTTGTGCTCGATAACTCATCTTATATTGGTTTTATCTATAAGATTATAATTCTTGTTTCTATATTTAAGAACAAATAAAAAGGGATAAATATTTTATGTTTGTATGAGCACCAAAATTATATTGAATCTCTATGTAAATATGGGATGTTCATATCCTTGAAAAGCGTTAACATTCAATATCTGAGTTATCAATTATTTATTCATATCTACATGGAACTTTTAAGCAGTTAATGTGCTATGTGAAGGTCTTCAAATTTTGTTAAGCAAGAAATAAACTTAATTCTCAAGAAGTTTGCGCGCTAACGGAAAAATTATAAATGGCGTTCCTTAAAAAAATTAAACTAGACCAAACTATTAAAAGTTACATTCCTAAATATTTATACACGTAATAAATATCAAAAATAACTAATTTGAGGTTTTGCAAAGCAAGACAAATTATCTGCAATTCTGTTATTTTGTCTTTTCTACATTTCTAAATACAAAAAATTATACAGATTTAAATAAACTCCTTTTTATGTAGTTAACTAAGTATTATGAAAGTATTATGAAAGTTTGTGATATTATTTACCAATTGATGTTGAAGAAGACATAAAAATTAAACAATTTTAATTTTATTAATTGATTGATTACACAGGCCTACAAAAAAAAATTGGTACCGACATAATTTCGTTATAACTTTAATCTCTACTCCCTTAGAAAACAAAAAATTGTATTTAAACGTCAAAACTACGTACAGTTTCAGAAAAAAAAATTTTTAGAAAAACTTTTTCCTTAAAGTTACTGTTTTATATACATTAGGGTGGTCGTTAAAAATTAAATATTTTCCAACGCCCCAAAAAAACCTTTCTTTTAATGAAAAAATACGGGGGAATTTAAAAAATTTTTAACAAAAATAACACGTGCCTCAAGACAATCAAAGTTCATTTTTTGATAAAAATGTAGTTTTTTGTCAGTATCTCTTAAAGTATCTCTTATAGTATACAGATATGAGAAAAAGTTATAGGAACAATTTTGTAGGAAATTCAATTCTCTATAAAAAAAGTCTTTTCATTTTCTTCATGATATTCATATTTATGGAAATATGTTGTTGTTGTTGGCGCCTTTTTATACCTGTATCAGGTTTAGGCGTTTTCCCCGCTTGAAACTTTGTTGTGAATGTTGTAATGTTTCAAAGATTCAAGACACCTACAGTTTTACGTCGGTTGCGAACCACGGCAATTTCTAGGGAAATTTTCGAGCAGTTTTACTCTTGCCGGGTGCTCAGCCTTGCGAAGAGAAGAGGAGCGTGAAATTTTCGATGGTCGGTGCGGGATTCGAACCACTTCGAATCCACCTCGCTAGCGCAGCAGCCCAAACACTAAACCACTTGCGCCACGCTTCCTGGAGATATTCTTAATAATAAATTCATTAAATCCCTATAGTCAACATTTTAAAATCTACAAACGTCATTTTTTCAGAAGTATAAAAATTTTCTAACTAGAATTTATTATAGTTTTAGGAAATTATATATACTTAAGAAATAAAAGTTTAATAATTGTATTGCGTAAATGTAAAAAAGAAACACTGTTTTATAGAAGAAGTGATTCATATTGATTGATGAACCTTAACCTACCCGCTTTAGGTCACCTTCCCCTATCAATTAGAATGCATAATAAGAGCGAGAATAGTAAATCAGTAGTACCTATAAGTATTTATGTATTTACCAAAATAATGTTTTTTGTGTAATTAATTAATCATATTTCTGGAACGTCCAAAAAAATATAGTGGTAACCATAAAGAGTTTCTTTAGAATTTTAAAATAGGTTTCATTGTTGAAAAGGCAAAAAAAATTAGTTTACAGAAGAACATTATGTTTCTAGTGAGAATATCTTACAAGGGCGTTAAACAAATTTCTATTAAACTTTCCGAGATTTACGATAGGTATAGTAAAAGGACCAACACAGAGTTCTAATTTATGGGTATCTAAGTTTTCGAGATGCACACATCTGTATGACTTTTTCTCAGCTGTTTTGTCTGTGAAAGTATTTATAGTCACTCTTAATATGCTAATATTTATAGATAATTTCGAAAATAATTAGATTATTCTCGACATGATTTAAAGTTCTTAACTAGAAACCAACAAAAAAAGTTGCTTTGTGTTATTGAAAGTGACATCACAAAAGTACTGGGTTATTTATTGCAGTTTTTTTTTAAACACTAAATCAAGCAACCAGTTGGAACACAATACACCCCGTGTCGAAGGCATAGATTGTGCCCTTATATCTATGCTGGTTCCGAATTATACGCAAAATTGAACACCATAGCCTTATTTTCGAATGACATTACTAGATGAATAACGTAAGTGCTGGCCAGTAAATGCAACGTAAATTAATAGTGACTGTGGGTCTTCTATAGTTGCAGCTGCTTCGAAGTGTCCGGTTTGACATTTTGCCATTTACAATCGGTCCCACCGCGTAACTAATCCAAAAATACATTGCTATTAGTTATGGGTAATGTCATATGTCTAGCATGATATATTACGATACGCCGGGTTTCAAAAAGGATCGGTACACAAAAATTTCTATTTAGGTTTAAGGAACTGAAATAATCAACTGTCAAAGTCGGTCATCATCACTCATTTTCCTTAAATGTTACAATTTTGCGTGGTCTATTATTATGTTCAAAATAAAAGTTGCCCTCGGTACCTTCATTGAATGACAGATATTAATTTTAAAGGCTGTCCTTTACCTACAATGGGGTGACTTGTATACTTGTTGAATGAATACCTATGTGCAAATTCGAAATTTTTTTAAATTTACTTTATAAACTTTTATGTGAAACTGGACACCGCATACATTGATTCAATTTAGTCGGGCGTGGCTTGACTATTTCTGTTGGCCGGACAGAGTATAGATATTATTATTGTAAATTAGATTCTTTTTAACGAATAAAGCGTACCAATTTTAAAAAAGTCTACTTATAATTATTAAACAATTTTTTTTTAAATTAAATAAATAGTGACGTAGTTAATATTTGTACTGAAAACTTTAAACTATGAAATTTTAACAACCTTTCAATAACGTTTGAAGTTAAAAAGCTGCAATTGTACAAGACGTCATTAATATTATTTAGATAAAAAATTAGTGTTTATTGTTATGCAAAAATTAAGTATTTCTAAAATTTCTAAAATGAAATACAAATCATTAATGATAAAAGTAAAATTTTATAAATATGGAACTGAATATCTTACACTTTAAACGAGAAAGCGTGGCGCAAGTGGTTGAGTGTAGGGGCTAGTGCGCTAGCGACGTGGGTTCGAAGTGGTTCGAATCCCTGCACTAACCATCCAAATTTTTATGCTCTTTTTTTTTCGCTAAACTTTAGCACCTAGCAAGAGTTAAAACTGCTTTAAAAGTTTCTCTAGAAATTTCCGTGGTTCGAAAACCACGCTTTGGTTTTTGGCTTTTTGTTATAATTTTTCGTTTAGAAGTATCAGCCTAAACAAATGTTAAAAAGGAATGTAAGAAAATGTACACAATTTAAAAACAAAATTATGTAAGTACAAAGTTAAAAATTTGATAGGCATTACTCGGACCACATGTAAATATTTTTCTTTTATTAAAAATTTATTAATGTTTACATACAGTGAAAACCAATACATTAATACGTATGTAAATAGAATAGAGTCGTCACATGACTTTTATTGTTCCATTTTATTAAATTTTTGAATGATTACGGTCACTTTTTAATAATTGGAATTTATCGTTATTTCTTGAACACCCTGTATATGAAAAGTCAAGGTCCCAGGATCAAACTAAATAGTCTTGGCGAAAGAAATAGTTCCAACACATGTGCCAATTTTATACAATGTAGATAGAATGTTGAAAGCATCGTAATAAATTTAATACCTACTAACGCAAGTATGTGCGTAAAATACCAACTAAAAATATATCGGTATAATACAAATTTGACTTTTTGGAAGAAATTAATCGAAATATAAAATTAAAACAATCTTAGTAACTAAGACAAATTAAGGTTTTTTCAAAGTTAAGAACTATAATTAGCTCATGTAATCAATCTTTGAAAACGACTCCAAAGTTTTTAAATTCCTTGTGACAATTTAAGACATGCTTCAAAACAAAATAAGTATCTTAACGACCAGTGGCATTGGTGACGTGTTTATGATGCTGTCGTTGATGTACATACTCAACTAATGACTCGACATGTGTTCAGAACCAACTTGTAGACTTCTTCGTGAATTATTAACGAACCGTCATCCGTGGGTACAGTAGCGTAGACTTGAACCGACAGTTGGTTGTCCATACGTTTTATGCATATAGCCAAATCCCAGCAGCCTTTTAAAAAGAATTTAGTTTAAGTATTCGTTAGAAAATATTCGTACGTGACTAAAGACGTTTAGTTTATCCTAAAGATTGTGGTTGAAACAGTTGATGTCAATCTTGGTTTTAACACCACATGAACTTCCGAGAACAGTATTTCACTGTAGGCTATAAAGATACGGCTGTTTGGACATAAATTACATCCGACGCGTTTACAACTTACTGCATAAGTGCTTTTTCAAATTCTTTTAAATGGATTACTTCAATTTATAGAATCTAACGTACATAACAAATGTGACTGCAGTTGGTATATAACCGTTATTAAAAATTTAATTAAATAGGAATTTATTAAGCTACAAAAAATGTAGAACATGCGGTACTATATTTATTACAATGAATTGAGAAAACATTATGAATGTTTAATGTGTGTATTTAAAATTGATGAGATTTACAGACCACCCAATTCAAAAGTTAAATCAATATTTAAAAAAGTTTCATATTATTCTTTATTTGCCTATTGTACACATGTAAAGATATAAACTAAATATTTTATTTCTATTGTTTTTAAAATTTACAGAAAACTTTGCATACTGTACATTAGGGTGGCGCAAAAAAACCCACGATTTTTTTTTTGAGTCTCGAATGAAAAAATGTTAGTTTTTGATGTTTTAAGAGCTACCAGCAAAGGACAGCTCAAAAAAAAATTTTTAAGAGGTCGCTCAGAATTTTTTAAAATTTCAAAATTCGTCAAAAATCGAATTTTTTTATTTTTTTTTCGCGACAGTATAATTTTATAGGCAAACAAAAAATAAGTTTCTGAAAGTTTCAATTTAAAATTTGAGTTTTAAAAGGTCGCTCAGAATTTTTATTTATTTATTAGTGCATCACTGGATTTTTTCGAGCGACATTTTAATATTCAAATTAAAATTTCATACATTTTTTTCTATTATTTAGTAAAATAATTAACAAAAATTTACCACGAGATGAACTAAAAAAATCAAACAAATGACAAAAAAACATAATTTTATTAAAACTCAATAATTTTATTTAATCAACTACAACATTTTAACAATATTTAAATAAACTTTGTTCATCTCGGGGTGAATTTTTGTTGATTATTTTACTAAATAATAGAAAAAAAATGTATAAAATTTAATTTGAATATTAAAATCTCACTCGAAAAAATCCAAAGTGATGTACTAATAAATAAAAGAAATTCTGAGCGACCTTTTAAAACTCAAATTTTGAATTAAAACTTTCAGAAACTTATTTTTTGTTTGTCTATAAAATTATACTATAACGAGCAAAAAAATTAAAATAAAAAAAAACGATTTTTGACGGTTTCTGAAATTTTAAAAAATCTTGAGCGACCTCTTAAAATTTTTTAAGCTGTCCTTTGGAGGTAGCTCTTAAGAGGGATCCCTACCCGTCTTAAAGTTTCTGCTGCGGGGCAACGGTACGGCCGGAAGGCTTAAAAAAATGAAGGTAGGCGTCGCCAATTGAAGGTATATCATCGACCTAAATCGGCATGAGAGTATTCATTTAGTTTTCTCTAGAATATTAGCTCAATGATTTCAGAGCGGATGAAACCAGATTTTCTGCTACTCCCCATTGTAATTTATATTTCTTATATCTGTAACCTTGGTTAAAGGTTTAAAGGCTATTGCCGGATTTACATGGGAAAAGTGCCCCCGTAGATAATGAACTGATTTTTTTTCTGTAATGCATCCTACCATTAATAATACTTTTGGAAATTTTTAGTCCCCTAACTGTTATGGTTTTTGAATAAAACATTAATTTTAATTTTTTGAATTTTTTTTTTCAAAACGGCTATTTTGGTTTGTGCTCGCTTGAGATATGTTAGAGGCATATATTTGATCTATCGTTTTAAAAAACAATTTTAATTATTGCAAAAAATATAATTTTTGTGAATTAAAATTTTTTAAAGTAACATTTCGGTTACTTTTACATTAAGTACGCCTATAATTTTTTTACTAATAACTGCCTATTTACTAATATATAATTATATATTTATTTCATATTTTCTGTTTGGGACAACATAGTTCAATATTCAAAAAAACAGATAGCGGTGTAAATGTATTCAATACACACGCAATACCTACATACTAACTACTTTATTTCAGACAATGTCATTAATTCTATTTGTCATAAGTTAGAGATTTTCGAAAATAATAAATAGGTTTAACAATACAAAAATTGTAATAATAGAATCTGCAATTATAAAAAAAAATTATACAAATGATTTAGATTATT
The DNA here is from genome assembly GCA_036325965.1 of Sinopyrophorus schimmeli. Taxonomy (NCBI): domain Eukaryota; kingdom Metazoa; phylum Arthropoda; class Insecta; order Coleoptera; family Elateridae; genus Sinopyrophorus; species Sinopyrophorus schimmeli. The sequence continues at coordinate 7,163,498 of JARFIZ010000001.1, forward strand.
TTCAAGTTCTTCCAAATACATCTACGATCAGAAGTGGCGAAAATGTTTAAAAATTATATAATCCAATGTCAAAAAACTTTATTTGACCGATGATATTAATATAGTAATAAATGAAAACAGTGTGGACCATTAATACAGATTTTTTTATTTATGTACCTTATAAAATTAAGTTTGTATTGATAGGTTTTAAAATTGTATTTTAAATATTTAAAAATTTTTAATATTTAATTTATTAATTTTATATATGGTTATATTCTTGACATTGTCTGAAATACTAATGTAGTTAGTATGTATTGCGTATGTATTGAAATATGTTTACACCGCTATCTGATTTTTTGAATATTGAACTATGTTGTCCCAAACAGGAAATTTTGAAATAAATATATGTTGTAGATTAGTAAATAAACAATTACTAGTAAAAAATGGAGGGCGTCCCTAAAAGAGAAGTACCCAAAATATCACTTTAAAATATTTTAATTTATAAAAATGTAACAATGATCATCTTAATAATTTCACTACCTCTCTACACTGACCAATATTTCCAAGAATCGGCCTAATTGCATTTACATTTATTATTTTCTGTACAAAGACCACTTGCATGCAACAACCACAACTTTGAGTAACGCTAGGTGATCAATGTACCCAGGTTTTCTGTACATAATTGTTTTTAAACTGCCGAGTATCAAAAATCTTTTTAAATTGTAGATTATATACATTTCCGCTATTTAAAAACAATCAAATTTGACTAATGCTACAGTGGTATAAAGTTAACCCCGTCATTAAAAATGTCTATAAGTGTTTGATAATAATTGACTGTACTAAGTCTACAATAACTGTAACTTAGGATATTTATGATACTTATAATAATTGAAATATCTAATATCTAGTTTTACAATTTTATTTTTCATCCCATTTGAATTCCAAGTTCAAGTTTTGGCGCGTTCGTATCGTGAGGTATGTACAATTGCAAATTGAAGCAGAACGGTGAAATCTCAAAAAATATGCTCAGTCAAGGTCTAGCTGTACAGTCAAAAGTTAAAGTTAGAAGCTTTGGGGAAATATAAAAATCACAGATTTTCTTAAAATAGTGTACATAAGGCGTGCCTAACGGACTTCGTGCAATTATCCGCCAGGGACCGCGTCTTACCAACAGCATAAATTGAGTAAATTTTACGTAACAGAGGTTCCGTAGTCCTCAAAGATTTTGATTAAAAAATTAATTTTTTTAAATAAATTATACATTACAAGACGGACAAAAGACCAATCTATGCCTCTCTAGTATTATTTTTTTCGATTTTTTGATTTTATTATAGAAAATTTATTACTTAAAAAATATCCAAATTGTACTACTTTACCATAAAAATTTCAATATTTAGAAACAAAAATTGGAAAAAACAATACTAGAGAGGCATAGATCTGTCTTTTCCAATTCTAAACGACATTTTTGTTTTTGAAAAAAACGTTTTTTTGAAGTGATTTTAAGGGGACTACGGAGGTACGATTTGCGCTCTTTTTCAGGCAGTAGGGATCCCTCTTAAAAGATCAAAAACTAACATTTTTTCATTCGAGACTCAAAAAAAAATAGTCGGTTTTTTTGCGCCACCCTACTGTACATATCGTATTGCAAATCTTTAAATTATTGTTTTAGCAACTTATAAGTTATGGAATCTTTATGTATTCAAAGATCTACCTACATATAGGTATATTAGGCTGATTCAAAAAAAATTCCCACTTGAAAACTTACGGGAAGATGTAAAAAGACGCCTGTGAAAAGCAGAGCCCCTAATATTAATATTCAAAGGTCGCGTATCGCGAATTGTTATTTCCATTTAAATAACACGGGAATTTTTTTTTAAAACTTTGGAATTTTTTAACTCTCGGACGGCTCATTGGACAGCTAAGATCATAACATATTCTTGTAGGGAATTTAAGTCTCTACAAAAAAGGTCCTTTATAAATTTTTGATAACCTTACTTCTTCAAAAGTTATTCAAGGGCAAAGTTGAATCTACAAAAAAATTCATAATTTTTTCCACTTTTTGTTTTTAACCATATTTTCTGAAGTATTTTTGTAATTCTGAGATTATCTTATGTCCAGAAACATTTTTTTAATGCAAAATTACAAATAAATGATTTATTTACATATTTATATTTATTCATATCTTTTTTTTTAATTTTGCATAATTTATCAAATTAACAAATTATAATAATCATATTTTTATGGTAGTATTTGGTATTTTGGTACAATATAAAATGTGGTTTCGTAATAAGGTTGATGTAAATCATGTGACAGTTTATGTTTTAATGAGTCTATTTTAATAGTCGAAAGAAAGTCTCTATTTTTAACTTCATATGCATAAAAATTATCGTTAAAAACAATAGTGACCCACTGCTTACAAATTCTATAAGGATTATTGTCATGTACAAATTTGCACTGCTCTAATTTTATTGACTTGTGATTGAATTTTTAAAATTTTTTTCCATAAGTTACCAAATAGATGGCGCTCAAATCTATGTCTATTTTCAAATATCGTAACATTCAGACCTAACCTTAATATAACTGTGTCCTTTAATTCATGAAGTTTCACACCTCATATTTCACTCCACGGTGTTTGTTTTTATAAATAATAAAAAAAAAATCATCTCAAAGTGAATTTTACTTTAGAGGAATTAAATAAATTAAATATAATCTACTCCGTGTTTAATTTGCTTTTACTCAACAAATCTTTTACAGTGTATAAGTCGCTAAAAATCATCAAAATTGTAAATCAAACAAAATAGATATCGATGTTTAAAATAGTTTGGGATCATTGGTTGTCATACTGTACGTTTATAATACTTTACTGGTAGTCTATTTTTTTGCTTTTGGTCAAGATTTCTTATATCTCCAAAACTCCAATACGATTAAATCAACAATGATTAATAATTTGCCGTACAATTTCAGTGTTAAAAAAGTGCGATTCCTTTGAATGAGATCAATTGTGCGAACATCGGGTTTGATAATAAATATTTATAAAATTATATCCATTATTACTTCAATTCTAAAAGTGGAAAATATTTTATAAGTATTTTAAATTATTTGAAATCAAATTAGTAAATTTATTTGTTAAGTATAAATATCTTAAATTTACATTCATAATTTTTATTTTCAGCAGACCAAATAAACAATTTTAACTAAATGCCCGATTACATCTTTAGATTGTTATTTATAAAATTTATTATTCTATAGTATACATACATAAGCGATACTCAATAATTCAGACAATATTAACAATTGATTATAAAAAATAAAATTTCAACAAGTTTTTAGACAATGAAATCTCATCAATTTTAAGAATATGTTACGTTCGTTAAATTGTATTGCTAGGGTTATAAGACATAGATTGATCAGCTATCGTAAACACATCCGTCTGTTGTAGGGAATGTCTGCTGCACTGAATTCAGGACGCATAAATCATGGTTGATTGGTTTTGCGAACGTGACACAGCCTAAAGATGTCGGCCTGGCGGACAACCAAAGGATTTCACCGCTCGGTTTCGCATTTCCGATCACTCTCTGGAGACTACTACTATAATTCCCGATGTTCCACTGTACTTCCCTAGCACTCGCCTTGATAGCTTTCTTTTCATTTATTGCCAATTTCGAAATGTAAAGCAGACATTCCACAATCAACATATCAATACCATTATTTTTCTTGCATGTCTTTTCTTAAAATAAATTGCAAAACTATTTTGAAAGGAGATGTGGTTTTTTAAATAGCGGTAGTTCCTATTAAATTTCGACTATTACTAATCTTTTAAAATATCAAGTTAATTTGAAACGTCCATAAATTATACAAACATTAATAATTTTAAATGCAAATATTTGTGTATATAATATCTTATGTTATATTTTATAAACAAGTTGATGGAAATCTATAGTTAAGTTTGCTTCTGGAAATTACCTACCGTAAAGTTTTTCACAACTTGAGATAAATTAATTGACTTATACATATTATTTTAACAGAAGGTAAAATACAATTATATTTTTAATATGAATTCTAATTTTTATATGCATGACGTTATCATCATTAAAATTTAAAACACAGTAAAATGTATATAAAGGAGGTCATTAACGTAAACGCAGACGTATGAAGGTCACCACGGTAGTTGTCGGTGGGTTAGATAATAGAAATACTATTTTAAATACAATGATGTGTAGAGTGGAGGGTTAAAAGTAAAATGAAGGGTGTCGACAAGCAAATAGAAGAAGCAATAACATGGTGATCTGCGGTCGAGGGTGTCAAAGCTCACGGCAGTGGGGATGCAGAGACGCGTGACGTCAGGTTCGATGAGTGCGCCTGTCGTACGTCGAGTGAGAGCGTCAGTCATGCTCTTGTATTCGCTGTGAGAAGTGCACACGTTGATTTGAAATGTGCGGCTCATATGATAAGTTTAATTTTTACGTGAACTTGGGAAATAATTAATGAACAGTGAATTTTTACAGTTAATTGTTGGTTGTTCTTTTAAAATGCTTACGTCCGGAAATCAGTATCTAAGACCAGAATATCTTACACCATTACCTACGACGGTAAGTACTTTTTAAAACTAGTATAATGTATTATTTTTCTTGAGAAATCAATTTTAATAAACTCATAAGTGATCAGTTTATAATTTAATTTTCATTCGTTTTTCTTTTAATTTTTACAGTTAGATGCCAAGAAGAGTCCCTTAGCCCTTCTCGCACAAACATGTAGTCAAATTGGTGCAGATTTACCAAACAGTAAACTGATTCAAAGTGTTGAGAAAAATAGTAAAAATAGTAAATCAGATAGTTTAAAATCAAAATCTCCCAATATTATCTCCAATGAATCAAGTTCAAAGTCGTGTTTTAAGCCCTACGATAATAATACTCGAGAAAAAACGCAATCGCCGGATGATAAAAATTCTGGTAGTAGAGTACGAACGCCCGTAAGTTCAAAAAGTGTTGGAATTAGCAACAGTAGATGTAGTAGTAATCAAAGTGAAACTTCGCCCGGACCATCGCCTGCCGCCTCTGACAGGAGAACTCCCGCAGTTGATGTCACCGATCAACAGTTGGATAGGACAACACCGTTAAAATCGAATGAGCGAACAAGAAGTCCAATTACCCCAAGTTCCTGTAGTAGTAAAACTAATATAACACCTAGCATTTTAACCTCAACAACCGATCCAAGTATAAAAGATTTGCCATTGGGTACTTTCAAACCAGGAACGGGAATTCCTCCTACGTCAACTTTCTTAGGATATCCCTCAGCAGGCATTCCCTTACCAATGGATCTCATGGCAAGTAGTTTGTTATCACATCATCAGGCATTAAAAAGCGGGGCGTTTGGTCCTTATGCGAACTATGCGCGTATGAAGAACTCGTTAAGCTCAGAAGCATTAGCACCAACTTGCCGGGATCCTTATTGTACGGGATGTAGTTTAAGTTCACACTTATTAGCGACGTCTGGTGTGACAGGAAAAGTAAATTGCCCCGCAGGTTGTACCCAATGCGATCACGTTTCTAAATCTACGGGATATTTGGGACATAATCCAGTAGCAGCTGCATATGCACATGCACAATTAGCCGCTCTTGCAGCAGCTTCGCAACTTCCATATGTTTGCAATTGGATAGCGGGTGACGCCAGCTATTGTGGAAAACGTTTCTCGAGTTCTGAAGAATTATTGCAGCATTTACGTAGCCACACAGCGATCGTTACAAGTTCAGAGGCTAATTCAACATTATCCCTATTAAATTCAACCAATTTGCCGCCTACACATCCCTTATTACACAGAACATATCCTACACCGCCACTTAGTCCTCTCGCTACTGCAAGGTACCACCCATATTCTAAACCATCTTTATTACCACCTTCCTTAACTACGTCTTCTTTATCCAGTTTCCCACTTGGTCATCCCGGGCTTCCTGCTTACTTATCGCCATATAATTTATACGGTCCCCGACTTGGTACTGCTTCCGGTATGCATCCTTAACTTCAAAACTTAAGTTTTTTGCAAGCCAAATATTTCAGCTGTGTTGGAGCAGATATCACTAGTCTAATTTGAACCTTATTAAAATATGTGAAAGAATGAACGGTAAAGATTCACAAAAGTAATAGTGTGATAATTGTGTATATTTTGAACATAATTTTGTTCTAGAAGGTATTGAATTTGAAAATGTACTGCTTATATCGTATGAAAGAGACATTACTAAAAAAATTGTGACTGACTTGTATTTTATGTGTACAGATCTCATCATTGTTATTCTATTTATTAAATGAAAAGAATGTACTGGTAATGCAAATAATTGATAAGTCATTACAAATGCTGTTCATTGGTCAAATTGGCTGAAATTGTTACTTGTGATGTGTTTTAAGTGTTAATAATCAAGTATTTTTAATTAAAAAGTAAGTTTATGATTTTTTGTGTAAATGGCAATAAAGTATGTTTATTTTTTAAATGATTGTTGCATATAGTGCTGTTAAATACGTAAATATTACCTTAAAAATGTGTTAATTCGTTGTTTTTTCGTATGTGTATTTCAGTGTGCAAATACCTACTTTTTAAGCCTTCCACGCTAATTATTTTTTGCTATGAAACTAACTTGAAATAAAATCATTGAAACAGAATTAAAAGGTTTTAAATTATCTATAAATTGAAAGTCATATTTCAGCATTTCATCGCATATAAAGCAAAAATAATTGGAACAAACTAACGAGTTGACAGAGTCATCTATCTGCTCCCAGAATAGATCAGCTACCACAGCTGCTGATTTTATTCTGATGCCGTTATTTGTGTCCATTATTTCTCTACGTACGTTCAGTTTATGCTCTCTGATGCTTGCAGTAGATTTTGATCTTTCTTTATCGCTTCTGACGTGGACCCTTTCAGATTATCTTTGGAGTTTCCCAAGAACACATTTATCGGCATTTACTTGACAACGGTAGTGACATATTTATGATTCTTTCGCTTACATATATGAATGTTTACCATACATTAATGTAATTTATATCCATTCTGCTTGGCATTTCTATTAGTCTATAACTACAGTGCCAGCTACTGACTAGATTTATATTAAAACTTTCTATATTCTTAACTCAGCTTAAGGTTAAATGTCACTACATTTTATGGTTTTCACGGTAATATTAACTGCTATTTATCAGGCTTTGAGATGAATGCAATACTCATAAACTTTTTAAAGTTACCGTAGGCACATCAAACTAACCATAAGGTTAAAATCAGGTTACCCTTTAAGGTTTATAAATTTGGAAGTCTGAAAACTTATTGCTTTCAATCTTCATATATCGCCTTATTTTATCTTACTGGACTAATATAATGAATATTTGTAGAATTAATGGTCACCATGAATATAAGTTATTATTTTTTAATGTGAGTATATTTTTCTGTATTTAAGTAGGGGAGTGTTCCCGGGTATGAGACAGGCTCCAGATATGAGACAGTCAATTATTTTCATTATGCAATGTCAATATGGCCAATCTGATTACTGTCAAGTACTTCTTTGGTCATCAGTCAGTTTTTGTACTAACACTGAAATGAATCGACGCATTGCTTATATCAACTGCAAACATCGTATGTAAAATTGCAGGTTAAAAACGATTTTGATTTTTTTCAAAATGTTATTTTTTTTATGTAAATCAATTGAAAAAGGAAAGTGTAATGTATAGCATTTAGTGTTTTTTTTTATATTTTACGATCCAATATTGGATTAGGCCAATATGTGGTTGGAATACAATTTTTTTTTAATTCTCAAAATGTCGTCATTGTCCGGGTATGAGACACAGCATATTACCACCACTCAAGGGTTCCAAAGCAAAAACATCATTAGTATAAAGTTGTTGCCGAACAAATTGAACGCTGTTAACAACATCAAATGCAATATTTGCAAGCGGCCAGTTCTTTTGAAGTGCGCAAACACGTGTGCAAGCATCTACACATGCAAACATTGCGACGATTATGAAGAGGAAAGTGATAAATAAAAATTATGGAAAGCATAAAAAATTATAATTTTGAAATAGATATGAGGTTTTTACTTTATATTTTACAATTTGTAATGTATTTTTGTAGGTGTCTCATACCTAGATACAAATTTTTTTCTTGTCAAAAAAACTGTCACTTAGAAAATTGGTCATAAAATTTTGCATGTTAATGGAATCACAAAACTTTCTGCGGATAAAAGTTGTGTATTTTCATTACCTTTCCAACAATGAATAGAACACGCGACTTTATTTAACCAGTAAAAAATTTTGGCTCATAAACAAAACCCGTCTCACACCCGGGTACACTCCCTTACATACACTTAAACATAAAAAAATAAAAGTAAATGTAAAAGATTTTTACATAATGGTTATTTTATTAATTTATATTTTTTGCCTTGTCGACTTTTTATTATCTAAAGGATCCTTAAATATTATTCGTATATTTAAAAAAAATATTAATTATTTACATTTACGTCTTATGAACAATTCTAATTAAATTGTCTATATTAAAAAATATTGTTTAAATTCCTTTTTCCAAAGTATGGTAATCAGTTAATAATGAATTTAAAGTAACTACGTTTATTTATGCATGTTTATGTTAAATAACATTGTTTAAATTCGTTTCTTTTAAATCAGTTAATAAATTTAAATCACATTAAAAAACTAAATGCAACATTGTCGTTAGTTTAATTAGACGCAATTTAAAATCGCATCAATAGATATTTAAGTCTGACAAAATATATATTTATGATAAGTATACTATTAAAACTATCAATTTTAACCCGGCAAATCGCTGCAATTTAAAGGCGACGCCTAGACGGCAGGTAGGTAATAGTAGAGAAATTTTACTGGCGCCTATACCTCATTTTTTGGGTTAGGTACCGCTAGTATTTAAACAAAATGATGGTTCTTTATAAAAGTTCTTATTGATAATTTAATACTAGGTTTGTAATTTTACAGTCACAAATTATAAAATAAAATCTTTTGTAAACACCATGATTATTATAGTAGAAAAATTTATGTTTCTTATAAATGAATTAAATTCGTATTACAATTAAAAAAAATATTTTAAAACTTTTTTTTGTATCTTATACAGAGTGTCCAAACGCTTATTCCCAAAGCTATTTTCTTGTTAAATAAAAACTATTAGACATACCAAAATTATTTTAACATAGATGGAGTTATAATAGTAGGAAATTTATTTACACTTGTGTTTGCTGTCCTATCACACACACAATGACCACTACAAAGACAACATATATTATGACTAAAAAGTCGCCATTGTTCGATTGTGATATATTTCTGGTGAAAATGCCACATATACTCTTAGAGCGTACCGCGGCCAAGTGGATCACCATACAACTCTGTCCACGCAAACAATTACAACGTAAATATTCAAATTTACATTTTAACCTAAAATTTAGGTAAAATAAAATTTCCAAATTTTTATGTTTATTTTGTTTTTTTAATTAGTTTCATAGATAAGTTTAAGAGGACAGGCAATATTTGTGACGATAAGTCATACACAGCCAATGTTGAGCCAATTGTGGCCACCTCTGAGAACGTTGAGCGGGTGGGGAAACTATTCGCTGAAAGACCGAGTACTTGACTCAGGCGGGCAGAACAGGATTTGGATATCTCCAAATCAACTATCCATAATATTTTACGAAAAAACCTGAAAAAGTTTCTCTATAAAATCCAAATTATGCAAGCCTTTTGACCCAACAGTTTAACCCGATGCTAGGCTTCGTCACGTTATCCTTAAAGGAAGGGGACATTTTGAAAATTCAATTTATTAAAATAAATTTCCCATCTTTTGTCTAGAAAATGCTTTTTAATTTATTAAATTATCTTTATTAGTTGTCTAGATATTAAAAAATCAAGTTGGGAGTAGGCGTCTGGACACCCTGTATTGATATTAATTAGTTACCAGGTTGTTCAATAAGTTTTGTCGTTCGATAAGAGAGGGCGTTGCTACTAGCCCAAAATTTTTTTTGTTTTGTTGGTACACTCTTCATAAGAACGTATGTGAAGTTTCATTTCAATCTGTCAATTAATTCTTTGTTTACAAGCCATTTAGTGTCGCCGTGTCACAGTATTTTTTTACAATGGAAAAAATTGAATATCTTGCAGTGATAAAATTCTTATTTTTGGAAGGTGTAGCACCAAAAGAAATTCACGAACGAATGTTAAAAGTGTATAATGATTGTTCACCTACAATTAGAACAGTAGAAAGATGGGTTGCTGAATTTAAACGTGGTCGTACAAGCCTTGAAGACGATCCACGTGAAGGACGTCCAAAAAACGCATCAACACCAGAAATCATAGCCAAAATACAGGATATGGTTTTGGAAGATCGTCGATTGACTGAGAGAAATTTAGTAGAGGCTCTACACATCTCATTAGGCAGTGTGAGCCATATTTTAAGTGAAATTTTGGGTTTTAAAAAGCTGTGTGCACAATGGGTGCCGCATTCACTAACAATGGAACAAAAACACATTCGAACGCGACTTTCTCAGCAACATTTGGAGCGTTTTAAAAAGGATAAAGTGGATTTTGTGCGTCGATTCATCACTATGGATGAGACTTGGGTCTATCACCATGATTCTGAATCAAACAAGAGGCTAAAGAGTGGTGTGAATCTGGTTGTTCGGCTTCGAAACGAGTTCGTGTCCGGAAATCGGCCAAGAAGGTTATGGCATCAGTTTTTTGGGATGCGAAAGGAATTTTGTTTGTGGATTACTTGCAAACTGGTAAAACAATTAATTTTGAATATTATTGCAACCTTTTGGACCAGTTGAGGGAAAAAATTCGAGAAAAAAAATCCTTTTTCATCAGGACAATGCACCGTGTCACAAGAGCATTTTGACAGTGGCTAAAATCCATGAATTAAAGTTCGAATTGTTGGAGCATCCACCGTATTCACCAGATTTGGCCCCCAGCGACCTCCATTTGTTTCCAGAACTCAAAAAATTTATGCGTGGCAAGCGTTTTTCATCAAATGAAGAGGTTATAACGGCTGTTGAAGCGTATTTTGCAGACCTTCCGGATTCTCAATTCAGGGATAGGATCCACAGATTGGAGGATCGTTGGAGCAAGTGTATTAATCTTCAGGGAGATTATACTGTATAATAAAGTGTATTTTAAACCATAAAATTGTGTTTTTCTTATCGAACGACAAAACTTATTGAACAACCTGGTATTGCATTAAACAAATACCAAGAAGGTAACATCAACAATTTCTGATTTTTATGAAACTTTGTAGAAATAATGGAAACTTATAAAGAGGGGCATTTTAAATGTTAATAGCTATTTTTATTTTATTTTTATGTAATAACGTTTTTGGCTCAATTCATGTAAAGTGTGTTCAGACATATTAACTTAGAAAAAAGTCATGTTTTTTCCCCATCATTAATTGGTTTTTAATACGAAATATGAGCATGAAGTACTAAACAGTGTTGTGCAATAAATGATTTATTTTTAAACTAAGAGGTTGATTTAAGGAAATTTTTATTAAAGACATAATTTAGAGACTAAACCGTAACAATAGGATTTAAGAAGTTAAATATTTAATAACAATTATAATTTCGTCATCAAAAACGCGGTGTATAGCTGGCATCATAGTGAACTACGGAATATCTACCAGGTGATAATTAAGGGACTTGTGGAACAATGGATAAAATACCAAAACTTTAGCAAAAGTATTAAAAAAATAAACAAATTAGCTACTATGGAAAAAACATTTACATATTTATTAAAACCAATGATCAATTTTAATTCACATACTTAAAGCTGTTTAAAATAGTCTTAATTCTACATTTAAATATTTTAAGTTTTACATTTTTATATAATCTTACACAATTAATTGTAAATAAAAAAATATATGTAGCTAGACATAAATAATATGTCTAAAACAACTTCAGTCTTTTAATATAATGTACACATATAAAGTTTCACGGATTAACATATGTAGTTAAGTCTTCTAATCTTATTCTATTTAAAAGAAACAATCTAAAAAACTATCAACACATACTAATGACAAATTAGTTATAACTACAATAGTCATCATCATCATTATGGTGTGGTCAATCATAAGATTGGTACAATATAAAATGGGTGCAAATTTAAATTCTTGAAATTGATACATGACAATGTTTAATACATTTTAACTGCTATTCAATTAGTATTTTGACTTATTTATTAAATAAACAGACTTTCAATAACTTCAACTGTTACGTAGGGTTTAACACAACCCGTGATCAACAATATCAACCATGTACAGTATTCTTTCGAAAAGAGATCTTATGAATAGCGGAGATGTGAAGAAATGGTTTTTGGCCGCTCATAAATTGTTCTTTTTTCCTTCAAGCAGCAGAATCCCCATGAAGTAGTTAGTACTGGATTACGAAATGTTTGTGGGTAGAAACACTGTACCATAATGTGAAAAATGTTGACATCCATTCTTGTTTAAGTAAATTTTTCATTAGTCACTAGTGCAATATTTGCTCTACACCAAATTCTATAAATTCTGACCCTGGGAATCTTTAGTGACTGAATTCCATAATTTCAGTGAACACGCAACTCTTCTATTTATAAGGACAAATTCTTCCTTGAATAAGTAATATGTTATCATTCTAGTTGCAGGAGCTTGCAGTTTGTAAAAAGCTGATCTTTTGTAAGTTGTAAGACTGCATATAAGCTCCAAACGTCATTGCATAAATTCGAAACAGATTCTTGGTACTTTACAATTTCAATTAGTTCAATTTTCGGATTCTTCAAATGTCTCTGCTTTGCAACGGTTACTTTTATAATAACATTTTGAAAACTGTATAGTGGTGTCTAACAGATAAGTACAAATCGTTGACAAATAAAAGATTTTGATTTGATGTTCTCCATCATTGTATAACAAAATTGGTTAACAAATATCATTAGTTTTGATTAGTTAAATAGATGGATTGTTTAAATGTGACTAAAAATACTTATAAAACATTAAAAAATAATAATTTGGCGTCCCACTTAAAGAATAAATTTACTTACATATAAGGTTAACAATTATTAACCAATAAATATTATTTCCATTTGCAGCAAATATTACAATTTTCTATTTCAAGGCATTAGAGAAAACCAATATATAAATACATATATATATATATAATGAATATCCTTTAGATTAATATTTTTTAAAACATTAATTATTGGATCTAAGTGTGATAAAAGTGTGACAAAAATATTGTTGACATATCACTCATAAGCTAGAAAAGCGATACAACGCAAAAATTGACTGTTTTAAGTTAGGGCATGAATGCTATACTTTTGATTATTCTCTTCGGGTAAAAAAGTGTTATAATGCGATGTTGAAGATTGAGCCAGTTACCAAAAACTTTACGAGTGACTTTTATATGATTTTATATTAATACTATACACTGTCCGGCCAACAGAAATAGTTAAGCCACTCCCACAAATGTGCGCTAAATTTAAATAGAATTTTTTCTATTGGCTTAATTTTTAAAGCACGTAACACAAGCAACCATATTAGCATTTATGTCCTGCAAGAACGGGGACAAACTTGATTATTAATTTGTACCGTTTGAAACTGGGCACTGCATACATTGGTTCAATTTAGTGGGCGTGGCTTAACTATTTATGTTGGTCGGACAAAGTATAGTTTCGTTTTTTGACACTCCTGAATAAGCAAAGTTTTGAGTTGTGTCAATTTTCTTTTCAATAAAGGATATTATGCGAAAAATTTTCATTATATCACATCATGTTTGAAAGATGAAAATTATGAAGAAATTATATTTTTTTTGTTAAGCTCTTTAAATATTTTTTTTATCTTTCATGTTATTTTATTACGATATTAAAGTAATAATTAACAATTATATATTAATAGTTAATTGATATTGTACTATTGCTTTATTTCACTCGTTACTATTGTAACTAATGAAATAAATCTCTCTTTATTATCGTGATGTACTGTTGAACCAGATTTGTATCTAAATGAATATATTAGTATATACATTTGCTATTGATATCTTTTGTGTTTTTTTAAATTTAAATAAATAAAATAAATAAAAATATCGTTAATTTTGAAAAATGTTTTATGACAATACGTACATAAATGCATGAACAATTACAGATTTAAAAAAAAAATTGATTTATTTATGTCCTTCTATATTATTTATCCCTTTTTTTAAAACTGGCTGTTTCATGCCACTTTCCCCCTACCTATATTTGTGTATGTATATATCTTTTATGTGAAATGGTATTTTATATAACGTAATTAGAACTGTAAGTGATTTAAAGCATACTTTAAAAATCCCGCTTTAAATAAGTCACTGTGATTGGCTCATTTTTGATACACCATTATGGCCGTTAGCTAATTGACCAATCAGAAAGGTTAATCACTTCGTAACCATAGTTATATTAGAATAGTTTCAATTCTACCTTTTTGAAATAGGCATTTTGTCGAGAAACACTTTCCAACTTGAGTTATCAAAGAATTCGAGTTGTGGAGTTATTAAAGTTTAACTGTACATAAAATTTATTAAAGTGGTTATGCTGAAAATGTTCATATTATTTACAACAATTATTAAATGATAAAGAAAGGTGCGTGTACTTATGCACGCCCGTGAGAAGTTATACTTCTTGGCATAACTAAATTAAATGTAATCATAAATGTAAATAAATACCAGGATGTGCACATTCGAGCGAAAAGTGGCACATTTCCAAGCGAGGGAAGCAAATGCAGCGCGACGCGGAGCGGCGCGCTTCATTTTCCGAGATGGGAATGTGCCACTTTGAGCTCGAATGTGCACACTCGATTTTAAGCACCATTCACAAAATTTAGGCCGATAAATTTTTCAAAAATTAAATAAATAATTTAATCGTTTTCTCTCACTCGCATTTACTAAATTCTCGTACCTTTTCACCCACTTCCACTCATTACTATGGCGAATACGTTTCTTGAATATAAAATTCATATTTACTTTTAATTTTTTGATTTGAAAGTGAAAAGATTAATTAAGGGAAGTCAATAAATACGAGGATGTGCACGTTTGAGCGAAAAGTGACACATTTCCGAGCGAGCGAAGCAAATGAAGCGCAACGCGGAGCGGCGCGCTTCATTTTCCCGAGATCGGAATGTGCCACTTTGGGCTCGAATGTGCACACTTCACATTCAGCACGATTCACAATACTTAACTTATTTTCTAAAAAATTTATTATCCTAACTAATATTA
Organism: Sinopyrophorus schimmeli; assembly: GCA_036325965.1. NCBI lineage: Eukaryota > Metazoa > Arthropoda > Insecta > Coleoptera > Elateridae > Sinopyrophorus > Sinopyrophorus schimmeli. The sequence continues at coordinate 7,178,734 of JARFIZ010000001.1, forward strand.
TAAAAGCGAAAGTAACTCTGGCTGTCTGTCTATCTGTCTGTTACCTTTTCATGCCTAAACATAAATTAGTTTTTAAAACCAATTGAAGTCACGCCATCAAAACAGCTTATAGTATAAAACCTTTTCATAGAATAGACCTTTTAAGCAGCAATAACACCGAACCCCACCCGTCCTTAATCCTCTCTCAGGTAGCGTAATTTTTAGAGAAGTTGTAAAATTTAACTTCGAGTCATCGACCTATTTACTAATGGAAACTTGAATTTAAATAATTGTAAAACGCTTTGACTTATTAAATAATTCGATTTATAGAAATTCGATTTATTGACATAAAAATATTAGCGTTGAGATAGGCAAATCTTAGAGAAACCGGTTCGAGTTCGAGCTATCATAAATTCGTCTTATCGGCGTTCGACTTATGGAAGTTCGACTGTATATGTATAATATGTGAAATATTTTCAAGTTAGAACTTTAACCCTTATGTGAGTGACGAGGTACCCGGGTGCCTTTTGCATTTTCAATTAAAAGAAAAACTATATTTTATGCATTATAGATAGCTGTGGTGTCCTGAGAGCTCTTAACTTTTTGTAAACCATATTGTTTTTATGCTTTGACCCGGTCAACCCATTCGGAATATTTTGGGGAAGCTAAAACATTTTTTACACCCATAATAGAGTGACAAGGTACCCTGGTACCTTTATGTGTTTTGTATGATATCTCAAAAAATATTTCTAATTTTGTACTCGAGACGTGTAACATCATTATCAAACTTATGAAACGTAACAACAATTTGAATCTATGGTGGGACATTGCAGCTCGAAATAATGGTAAGTGGTCAGATTTCCACAGTTTAGTCGAATGCTCTCTATTAGATCTATGTACTCCACTACAAATTAGAACGCCAAAATATGCATCCAATTCTTGTTTCTTGAATGGTTTGAATGCTTTTTCTTTCGGTCGCTTGCTAATATCAGAGTAATTTTCCATCAATTTATTATTGTATGTTTCAGTAATCTTAGTTCCTTTTCGATTAGTTTCCCGTAAAATTATGTCGCACATTTCATTGAACAAGATATTTTTGAATATTTCCATTGCATTATAAAGTTTACTAAAAGATGCAGCCCCGTCGCGTTGACAAATAATTTTTCTATTAGTTACTATTGGTTTGTGTTCTTGGAAGTAAATCAACCTGCCACTGGGTTCCATCTTTCGCTATAAGAACATTTTCCGATGATTCCTCTTCAAAACTATCATCTGAATCATAACAGTCACTCTCATTTTCGATTGCGGCTTCTGGCTCAACATCGGAAACTTCCGATCTACCCTCATCAACTAACCGAATATAATCATCTTTGTTATCAGAAACAACAAATTCACTTTTATCACTAGAAGACTCTGATAGTATCGTTAGTAATTCTGTCGAATTATATCTTCGACTACGTGGTTTTTGTTTAGAAATACTCGTCCAGTATTCATAATGAAATAATTACAAACAAACAAAATAACAACTGAACTAATAGAAAAGAAACAAACGTATGCGCCGATAATCTACGTTCGACTTTTTGGCTCGCTAAAATAATAATAATCAAAGGAAATGTAAGGTAAAATCAAAACTTGATTAGTATAAACTATATGAAGGTACCCGGGTACTTCGTCACTCTGATGAAGGTGTTTTTTTTGTCACTCACATAAGGGTTAAAAATGATTTATTAAGTTGAATCTACAACATGTTAAACTCTTTCATTTCTTAATGTTATTAAAAATTGTGCGTTTAAATATTTCTTAATCATTTGTAACTGAGTAATACAACAATTAATCAGATATATTTGTACATAAACCGCCACAACAAGCATTAAAAATAAACAGTTTCTTTCATAATAAGAGTGAAGGGACTCTACAACCTATAACACAATTTCTACTTTATAAATTCGTTAATAACTGTCTAAATTTAGTTAATAATAATCAAAAGAATAATTTTTTATCTTTATGTAAATAACAGAATTACTTATATGCAAATTTTAACAAAAAATATTAAAAATTTTATTTTCGTTGGTACAAAACAATATAAGACCCGTAAAATTCATCAAATATTCATAATTTATTAAGGTACAGATTTATTTGCAATAAACGCCTAAGAAATACAAAACATTTTTTAGAGTGTAGTAGATTTTTTTTGTACTGTGCTTTATCTAATAATGGATGACCGTTAACATATATTTAGGGTTATAAAAACTTATAACAAGAAAATAAGACGGCCAGCAGTATATAGTGGCTTAATGCGTTTCCGTCCTTTCGAAGTGTTTCGGTCCTTTGCGGCACTTTTATTACATCTTGTTGCCGACTGCCAATATATTTGAAATCACAGGGTATAGAAAGAAATCACTAGTATTTCCCGGTGGAGCCATTTTCTAAAATCACAGCTTAGCTGCCCACGAAATTACAGTGTCGCGATTTTAAACATATATCTGAAACCGCAACTTACAGGTTTACGGTTATTTGTAATCGACTGCTCATCAACTTCTAAACAGGCAATCCTTCCTTAAATTTCTTGACATTGCGTGTTATATTTTCGTCTGCCACAAACATTCGACTTAACGATATTATACCAAGTTTAATTAATGGTTTTTGTTCTTTGTGTCTAAGTAGGTTGATAAACTTTCAACTTTGCATCATTAATTACATCTATCCAGGGTTATCGAAATAATAGAATATGTACTTGCAAAAAATTTGATCAAGTTTATCGTATAATTGGAATATGTGAACCAAAGAAGCCTTTTTTGTGTTAAACATGTTGAAAATGTTAATAAATAGTTTTTGAACAATAATATATATAATGTTCAACTCAAAACACTAATTAATTTAAAATTATATCAACACTTTTTAAGTTATGATGTTTTCTAACTATTATATTTTTTTTAGTATGAACAACATTGTAATAATTTGCGTATTTTTTATATTATATGCGTTTTTGACGATTGGAAGTATATTTGTTTAAGTATCATTAATTAAGACCACATTTATAGTATAACCAAATTTTAAATGTCAATTTTCCATTTTTTCCCTTTAATTTCATTAATTCAATAGATTTCGAAATGCTAAAATTATTTTTTAACTTTCCTCAATTACTTTTAATCACCGCTTTCATTCTTATGTATACTATCTCAACCAATAGATATACAGGGTGTCCCAAATTGAGTAGGCTAACATGGGTATCTTTCTTATTATTGGAAATAGAAGTTTGGTTAAATGGGCAATGTTTCGCAGTTTTAGGTGCTGATTCAGATTTCGTTAAGAAAATTTTAAAATTCCGAATAGTTCCAAAGTAATCGTCAAAAAACTAAAATCGTTATTTTCTTTAATGTCAAATAACTCTGTAATTATAAAATTTACAAAAATAGGTTTAATATAAAAGTTACTAGGTTTCATAAAATACAGATAGAATTTAAATCAAAATTAAATTCAAAATGGCGGTTTCCAAGATATTGATACCAACTTTCTTATTTTAAATAGACGCCATATTGGATTTTTACATAGTTAAATAGCATTTTTTTTTCTTTTTAACCATGTTTAACAACTCATATTTAAATAAAAATTATTAACTATATTAAATTTTTCTGTTTTAAATCAAGTAGCCATGAATTATCAAAGAACAATAAAACAGCATAATACAAGCCCTGTATAGTTTATATATCCAGCGGTCTTACGTGAGTTACGTACTTATTCAGAAAACAAGAATCTAAAATAATTAAGAATTTTCGTCACATTGTAAACCCATCTTATTTAATAACACCTTTTCTTTTTCTACCTAAATAAGTACACATGAATTTGGAATAAATAAGTAATCATGTAATCAACGTACTAAAACAGTTTCAACAAACAAATCACTATTAATAAATCGTAAGTTATATGGGGTATTTGTCCACATATAAAAACGATTACGAATTAATTCCTATCACATTTATCTTTAAACATTTTTTTCTAGTATTTAACCATGCCAAAAGAAGCAGAATAATAATACGTATCATTCATATTAGTTGAATAAAGAAACTAGTGAAACTACAAATTATTATTTTCGTTACTGCTCCAAATCCACCGCACAACAAATCCCAACAATAGATCTATATACCAGGCTGTTCAATAAGTTTTGTCGTTCGATAAGAAAAACACAATTTTATGGTTCAAAATACACTTTATTATTCAGTATAATCTCCCTGAAGATTAATACACTTGCTCCAAAGATCCTCCAATCTGTGGATCCCATCCCTGAATTGAGAATCCGGAAGGTCTGCAAAATACGCTTCAACAGCCGTTATGACCTCTTCATTTGATGAAAAACGCTTGCCACGCATAAATTTTTGAGTTCTGGAAACAAATGGAGGTCGCTGGGGCCAATTTGAATTCGGTGGATGCTCCCAATTAAACTTCAATTCGGTTTTCCTTTTAAAAACTTTTGGTCATTTTGCCTTGTCGTGATTAAAAATTCCTTTCTGAATTTTTTTCCGAAACCGCTCCAAAAAGGTTTCACTAACATTCGCAATTTAACCTTTTTACAAGTTTGCGTTCGGCGGCGGAAATTTTTTCCATTGAAAAATAGATGCCAAACCTTTTTGGCCAAAATTTTGGACAATGTTTCGTGTCCCAAAAGACCCCGGGTTATTCCAAATTTTTCCCCTTGTTTTGTTTACTAATGGCAAAGATCCCCCAAACCCCCAAAAGAGAAAAATGGCACAAGGTTGGCTTTTTTCCTTTTAAAAACGCTCCCATCTATTAGAAAATGGCCGTTTTAAGGTTGCACACCTGGTAAGTACTAAACCATTCCCTAATTACACATTCCTACATTCTTACCTTAATTCAATACCTTTCTAACAATTAATATCCGCTTTACGACTTTCCTCAGTTAACTTAATTACCTATATATTGTTTTCCCAAATCCAAAATCAACAAAATTGTTACAGTTCTTATCCGGTAACCTCATTGTATTCAATATTTTATTTACTATATTCTTATATAAACATACTGTTAAATGCAACATACATTCATTATAATAATTATAATAATTCAAAAGGCTCTAAATGTTTTCAAAGCAGGACTTCTAGAACCTTATAGATCGTTCATTTCATACAAAATAACTAATACATTAGAAGATTGTCTAGTTCAATTAAGAAATTACGACAATCACAGAAATCAAGTAAATTTTTTAAATTTTATAAGAAATATAGAAAGAACAAAAAACATTGATTACACCGGCACACAAAAAAAGAAAAGTGGTCTCTAAAATTTTGAGTAAATTACAAAAAACCACTAAAAATTGCAGTTATGAAAATAAAGAAAATTTGATTAAACTAGATCAAATCTTCCTTATATGTATATCTTGGTGAGATAAATCTAAATTCAGAATCTCTTAATCTCGATCATTCATGTATTTATCCAAAATTTTTAAAAACTAGTAACAAAGTAGTAGAACACAGCCAAAAATATCACGAGCACACAAAAAAAAAGTGGTCAGTACTTTTGACCAGGCCCACCTAGGGTTATGTATTTTGATGCGCTGAATCCAAATCCGAAATCTGTTTGGCCCGTACACCCCTAAAATTTTGAGTAAATTGCAAAAAACTGCTTCAATTGGCTAAAAATTGTAGTTTTTTGCAATTTACTCAAAATTTTAGAGGTATATTGGGTAAACCGACTTCAAATTCGGATCTAGGGCATCAAAATACATAACCCTAGGTGGGTTTGGTCAAAAGTACTGACCATTTTTCTTTTTTTGTGTGCCAATGTTATTAGCATACTACATACAGGATTCAAAATTTTAAAAATCAAAATTTAAATCACAATTTTACAAATCAAAATTTTATGAATCATAATTCAAACTATAGAACTTAAAATTCAAATTAAAATTACCAAAAAAATCAGATTTTTCATTAAGATTATAAAAATGTAAATTACAAAAATCAAAATTTAAATCAAAAACAAGATTCTTTTCCGAGAGGATCTATAAACTATCAAACTAGGCTTGTAATCAGTTATAGGAAAATCCTAATTATTACCGCTCGCCTTTTCTTAATTACCCAAAATATTCCACAATAAAAACAAGTTTATCAAAAAACCTTTTACTCTCTTTCATTTACATTCCTAAACCTTATAAATAACTTCTCTAAACAAAACAAATCATTATTGTTCGAATTATAAGTGAGCCGTGATATAAATTTAAAATAAATAAACTTTAGTGCGAAATCCAGGTCGTTGTTAAGTGTGTACGTAATAGGAGAAGGGGGGTGGAGAGATCACGTACAGAGAATGGAGTATAGTCGAGTTACAAAAGTAGCAATGATTGAAAGACCGGATACATCAAGACCGCGTGGCAGACCACCGGAACGATGCAAAGACTGCTGGACATCCTTATCGCAAGACGATTGATAAAGAAAGGCAAAGTTAGAAAACGACAGGGCAAGCCCTTAGACAAGAAGAAGAAAAAGAAGAAACTTTGGTTAAAAAATTGTTATTTGTAATTTGCCTAAGAAAACCAAAGAGACCTCTCACCTAAAAACAACACCATTATCAACCATTCACTCTATATACAACTATAACCCAATTTAATAGTAATTAAAAAAACAATATAAATACTAACTACTGCTGCCAAAAGAAGCAGAATAATAATACGTATCATTCATATTAGTTGAATAAAGAAACTAGTGAAACTACAAATTATTATTTTCGTTACTGCTCCAAATCCACCGCACAACAAATCCCAACAATAGATCTATATATCTATAACTGGCGCTGCGAACAGGATCAGCTCTACGTCAAAAAAACCGTGTATCCCAATACTTCAAGGGCCTAGTGGATCCGATCGTCAAGGGGCTTCAACTACAGAACACTCCAACACGCACGAAGATCGACAAAAGCTGTAATGGTAACCACCTGTATATTGTAAGTGATTTCTTTTTCTTTTAGTTATAATCGTATAATATACACACGAAAGATTACCTTTACGTAAACTAAGACTTAGCAACAAAAAATGACAAATTACGACGAAATAAATATAGCAAAGGAAATGATTTCCCTTTATGAAGGAGAAAGAGTTATAATTATACATAAGTTAGACATTTAAGTAATAATAATAATAACGACAATTAGGTATTGCATACCTTAAACCATAATTAATTTAAGTAACCGTATCAAGTGCTTCATCGCGTCACCGAAGTATATAATAAAATATTTGTGAAACGAGAAGTGCTATTACATAATTGAAGTCGCAACCTTTCTTATTTTATTCAAAAATGCAAAAAATTTATCACTAACTATAAAAATTCGTCTACGGGACAAGAAAACTGTACTTTTAATAAACTTCTATTCGAAATCTGCTGTAGTAAACTTACGAATACAGCGAGGGACATACTCGTCACCTCTGATTGTTCCATTTGGGACAAAGTTAAGCAAAATTTGTTGAATCGTCTCGGAGATCCGCGAAACGAATCTGTTTTAGAAAATGACCTCGTAACTTGTTTTCAAAATTTTAACGAATATTACGAAAAAATTAAAAATAAACTACAAAAGTTATAAGAACATGTTACCTTACGAGAAGAGGATAACACTTTAAAATTTTTTAAAATTAATTTATATTCACAAAAACCTTTAACTACATTTAAAGCAGGGTTATTAGAACCATATCGAACATTTATGTCTTACATAAATAGTAATATTCTAGAAGAATGTTTGTTACATTAAGTTAGTTTCTTAAATTTTGTTAGGCAAAAAAATCCTCAGAAAGATCACAAAAGGGTTACTCAATATAAAACTAAACATTTCACTCAACATCCAAATACTTCTTTTAAACCAACTACAGTTCCCGAGAAGGATAGATTTAATTACTTTCCTCGTGGACCTATCAACGTACAAACACAACCAAAAGAAAGAAAATTTCCTACAAATTCGAAAGTGTTTGGAAGGAAACCTGAATTCAAACCTACTCCTATTTCTATATCAACAAGAAATACTGCTCAACCATCTTTCAATAGACGACCAGATAATTATTTTAGAAGTACTGGCCCACGCAATTTTATCTCCGAAGAATTACACAACATTCAAGAAAAAGAAGATGAAATCAGATAATGTGATAACATCGATCAGAAGCCGGATTTTCACCAAACGGCCTCGGAATCATACTCGATTTAAATGTCTGTATTGCTAAACCAGTTTTTCAGTCAGGCGATTTGTTATTATAAAACTTGATTTTTACTAGCCCGTGGAACAGGCCGGCTTTCGAAGAGGATTTAGTACAATAGACCACATACAAACCCTACACACAATTATAGAAAAAACCACCAAATACAATATTCCTGTTCACCTGGTGTTCATCGATGTCGCAAGGCGTTTGATACCGTGGAGACGTGGGCAATCTTAAAGGCACTCAATAACGCTAGAATAGACTCCAGATACACCACAATCATACAAAACATATATAAAAATGCAACCATTACAGTTAAAACTGATGAAGACGCAAAAACAGAAAAAATAAACGTTAGAAGAGGAGTGCGCCAAGGAGATGTTATCTCTCCGAAGCTGTTTACATTAGCTTTGAAAAATGTCTTCAAGAAATTGGATTGGGATAAAAAGGGTTTAAAAAACAATGAATATCATCTTAGTCATCTTTGCTTCGCGGATGATATCGTCATCATATCGAGTGACCCAGAAGAAATAAAATAAGTGGTGCACGACCTCCAAGAAGCATCGATAACAATGGAACTTAAGATGAACCTTAACAAAACTAAGCTGATGAGCGTTGACCAAAATGTGCAAATAAGTATAGACGATGAAGATATAGAGAGGGTACAGGAATACATCTACCTAGGCCATCTCGTGACGCTAGGCAAAAAAAATCAAACGGCCGAAATAACGAGGAGAATAGGGTTGACATGGGCGGCCTTTGGGAAATTACAATATATCCTACAAGACCGAAAAATACCTATCAACGTTAGACGAAAAGTTTATAACACCTGTGTTTTGCCCGTTGCTACATATGGTCTCGAGGCAACAACAATGACCAATCAGAGCGCAAATAGGCTTCGAATCACTCAACGCTCTATGGAAAGAAAAATGTTATGAATCTCATTAAGGGACAAGGTACGAAACGAAGTCATAAGACAAAAAACAAAAGTCGTGGAAGTCATCGAACGAATATCAAGACTGAAATGGCAGTGGGCGGGACACCTAGCCAGACAAGCGGAGGGGGTAAATGAAGTAGGCCACACATTGGAAGCAGGTGTGCTAAAACCTATACCTGCTTGTGTGGCTATCATCCTGCCTCCACCTGCTTCAATTTTCAAGTTAGCCACACTTACGGTTTTCGAGATATTTCAAAAAGAAATTGTGTGGCCAACTTCTGACTTGGCCACACTTTGGAAGCAGGTGTCATAAAACTCATACCTGCTTGGGTGGCTATGTTTCAACATTATCCTGCTTTAAACCGCAAGTCAGCCACACTTACCGTTTCGGAAATATTCGACAATTACTTTTGTGGCCAACTTCTGACTTGGCCACACATTGGAAGCAGGTTTCATAAAACTTATACCTGCTTGTGTGGCTATGCTTCCCACATCACCCTGCTTTGCATTTTAATACAGCAACACTTATTATTCTTTAAATAATTTATAAAATGTAATTTTAATTTTTTAAATATTTTAAAAACAAGTACGTACGTCATTTTCCAAAATTAGTATATGTAATACAAATTAATTAATTTACAATTTACATTTAGTACAAAATATAATTAATTCGTATGTTTTTATTTTGACTATTAACGTACATTTAGTACTTATGATTAAACTGAATTATAATGGACTCTATATGGTTTCTGTGAAAATTTTTCTTCTATTGTACTCGTTAATATATAATTAATTTCTTTTACTTTGATAGTTAACTCAAGTTTATATACATAGCTATATTCATATATTTTTTAATATATCTTTTAAAAAGTAAATTCATACAGGAGTAATTAATACACCTAACGTGTTGTCAGCGCATAAAACCTAATAAAATAATTATCTCAAACAATATAAACCAGAATAAGCTAAAGCAAGGTCAATGTCTGTTTCGATGTCTTGTTTAAATTCGTATCGGTATCTTTAATGCCGATAAAAATTTCGCGTTGCTCAGGATTTGTTATTAAAGTTTTATATTACACGTTAAATAAAGAAAAGTATTAACAGTTTTATATTGTGGCGTTGTTGCAAATGTATTATAAACTAATTAATATTTGTTTGGTGTACAATTTTACGTTAACTTATCATTTTAGAATTTTGTTACCTTCGGTCTATTGATACGAATAACATTATTTTTTTAAATTTTAAAGTAGAATATCAGCTGCTTAAATTTTAATACTCATTATTAGTCCCACTAACTTTTTATCTATCATTACTATTTTTGCTAATTTTGTAGTGTTAAGTTTATTAAAACCATTGGCTTACAACGTAGATTTCAAATTATTCTGTTAATAATGAGAATTAAAAATTATACCTACCTCGTTAGAATAGTTTTTTAGACAACTTATTTTTATACTTTTACTTTCACTTAAATTTGCATAATATTATTAGTATTTATCTATTATTTTAACAAATTTAAATGATTGATGTTATAATTTTAAAATAATTATACATATGTATATGTATGTATACATATATATTTTGTTGTTGCCTATAATAAATATAAAATGTTAACTGATTTTGTACATTTTTGCTCAATGAAAATGCCAGTCGATGGAAAGATTAAAACTACATTTAGATAGGTATGTATTTAATTTTTGAACAAAGATGAACTGTTACCAACAAATCTGTGAATGCCGACAATAAGTTTATTATAACACTATCAAGTGTCATATAAAATTAAGTTGACGCTTTAAAAAGCTTACCTTTTATCATCGTTTCGCCCGCATCTTTTAAGCATATGTATTATATTTAATAAAACAATAAAGCAATTTGTAAATTTAATTAATTTCAATTATAGATATTAATTTCGGTAAAATGACGCACGTACTTATGTTTTTTAAAATATTTTAAAAAATTAAAATTACGTTTTTAATATTATTTAAAGAAGAATAAGTGTTGCTGTATTAAAATGCAAAGCAGGATGATGTGGAAGCATAGCCACACAAGCAGGTATAAGTTTTATGAAACCTGCTTCCAATGTGTGGCCAAGTCAGAAGTTGGCCACAAAAGTAATTGTCGAATATTTCCGAAACGGTAAGTGTGGCTGACTTGCGGTTTAAAGCAGGATAATGTTGAAACATAGCCACCCAAGCAGGTATGAGTTTTATGACACCTGCTTCCAAAGTGTGGCCAAGTCAGAAGTTGGCCACACAATTTCTTTTTGAAATATCTCGAAAACCGTAAGTGTGGCTAACTTAAAAATTGAAGCAGGTGGAGGCAGGATGATAGCCACACAAGCAGGTATGGGTTTTAATACACCTGCTTCCAATGTGTGGCCTACTTCATTTACCCAAGCGGAGGACATGTGGTCAAACAAACTACTACAATGGCGACCCTGGGAAACAAGGCGAAGTTGTGGAAGACCACAACGCAGATGGGTCGACGACATTAAACAGATTGCTGGAAGCGACTGGTTGCAACGGGCGAGAGACAGATATCAATGGAGGACCCTAGGAGAGGCCTATGTCCAGGAGTGGACGTCGACAGGCTGAGAGAGAGAAAGAGATTGCTAAATCAAAACTACCATTCATAATAATTCTATCACTAAATTTAAAACTTTTGATTGATAGCGGAGCGTTTAATTCTATTGTCAATTAAAATTGTGTGAAACAACGAACTCGTACCTCTATCTACAGTTTATACCAAAGTAACAAATGTATTTTTGCAACAGTCAATATCCATATGTACGGTACAAAAATATTTGTTTTTTAAAAATCTTATAAACGAAGTTATTAAATTCAAAAAAATGTTAAAACAACGTAGATAATTTATTTTATTTTACTTAAAAGTAACTTATTGAATTTATAAAAAGAATAAATAGCGACCTTAAATACTTTCAAAATAAAAACCATTTAGAAAAATTTAAAGTGGAAAATATGTAGGTGACTGTTCGAAAGACGGCTTTCAACTTTCTAATTACGGACTACAAATCTTAACCACGACACCTGTCATGCTCAAACTGGGGAGAAGTGCGAATCTTAAATTGGATTTTTCCTCCCCATTTATAAGTAGCTTCCTATTTCTACTTACATTTATTTCAACCACAGCAAAATCTTTACATGCTTTAGTTTATTTTGTAAGAGTTTCATCTCGCATATAATAGTTTTAGAAAAGTTTTACCCTTGTTTGGTATTTGTTAGATCTCCAGCATTCTCTTAAATACTGTTTAAAGTTAAAAAATAAAACAAGAAGATGTGTGACTCTATTCTAAAAATATTCTATCGGTATTATCGGTCTCAAAGGAGCAATTGCTGTTACCGCTACCTAACTATGATGTTACAGTGCTCTTGGAATACGGTGCTAATATCTGTGAGTATGGACTCCAAAACAACTCTAGAGAGCAATACGCAGCATCCAGAAAAGATATATAACTTTAAAATACAGCTTTATGTTGCTTTCTTTTAACTAATTTTGGTTTTATCTCAAAAATTCGCATTTTTTAGAATTAAAAAATAAACAACCATGATTTATTAGAAAACTGAGAATTAAACTAAATAATAATACAGAAATGTTTTTTTTTATAAAAAATCAAAACTGTTTTTTGTACTAAATTACAATTTAGTTTATATTTATATTTCGTTCTACTGATATTAAACAGTTATGATTAATAATACATATATGTAGAGGAGTGTTCCTGGATATGATACAGCTCCAGGTATAATACAGTCAATTATTTTTATTATTCAATGTCAATATGGCCGATCTGATTACTGTCAAATAATTCTTTTCCCATTAGTTAGTTTTTGTGCTAACACTGAAATGAATCGACGCATTGCTTATATCACCTGCAAACATCGTATGTGAAATTGCATAGGTAAAACTTTTTTGATTTTTTTAAAGTTTTGTTTTTTTCATGTAAATCAATTGAAAAAGGTAAGTGCAATGTATTAGCATTTAGTGTTTTTCTTATATTTTACGATCCAATATTGGATTTGACCAATAAATTGTTGGAAAACAATTTTTTTTTGTAATTCTCAAAATGTCGTCTATGTCCGGGTATGAGACACAGCATATCAGCACCACCCAAGAGTTCCAAAGCAAAAACATCATTTGTATAAAGTTCTTGTCGAACAAATTGAGCGCTGTTAACATCAAATGCAATATTTGCAAGCGACCAGTTCATTTGAAATGCGCAAACATGTGTGCAAGCTTCTACACTTTCAAACATTGCGACGTGATTTGGATGATTATAAAGAGAAATTGATAAATAAAAATTATCATTTCTTTCTATCTGCATCCGAAAGCATAAAAAATTAAAATTTTATTTTAAATTTTACAATTTTTTTATGTATTTTTGTAGGTGTCTCATACCTAGATACAATTTTTTTTTTGCCAAAAAACCGATGCTCGGAAAAATGGTCATAAAAGTTTGCATGATAATGGAATCACAAAACTTTCTGCGGATAAAAGTTGTGTATTTTCATTACCTTTCCAATAGTGAATAGAACACCCGACTTGATTTAACCAGTGAAAAATTTTGGCTTCTAAACAAAACCCGGTTCATACCCGGAAACACTCCCCTATGTATTAAATTATGATTATTAAGCAAGTATCTATATTGATAAGCAATGCATATACTTATATTTGTAGGTCCATATAAGGTAACTGATCCAAATAAAGCCTGGTGTCCAATAATGCCTAGTTTTTAAATTTCCCGCTTCCTGAGTTTGAATCATCGCTAAAGCTCGTATTAATGTACGTGACCGTAGCTTACGCACACTTGCATAATAAGAGCCCCGTGTCTTGAGCATGTTAGAACCCACAGTGGCAAACGTACTACGACGTGAAGTATTTTTAACTGTATGCATGCGTCGTTTAGTTTTTCTTTTGTTTATTGTTTATCATATGTTTACTAACCCTCCTATATGTATTTCAAAGCCATTCTATCAGTATATGTTATGTGAAAAATGTTTCTATTGCATGTATGATATGTCCAAATAAGGCCCTCTAAAAAACCTTGTGGGCCTTATTTGTAACATATTCAGTTTTAAGTTTATTTGAAAATAATAATGTTCTTACAGACGCAGACAAATAATTTTATTGTTCAGGAGACTGTTTAAAGATAAAGATAAAAATAAACCTAACTAAAAGTTGTTAAAAATTTCCAAGTCAATTTTTATTATATACTTATAAAAAAACTTCGAAAAAACCTACTTTTCGGGGTCTAACTGCCGTATTTATCGTCCGATTTTCGAGCTTAAGCACCCGGTCGACGAAGATTTCGAAAAAATTAAGATGAGACCGGGGCTCGTCTCCGTAGGTCCAACCTCCGTGGAGCTACGGAGGAAATAAGAAGCTCCGAGACGCCAAAAAAAATGCGTTTTTTGCAAATATCTCGAAATCTAGAGGGTCGACGTACCCCCGAGGCTACATCATTAAGGTGGTCCGTCCCGAGACCCGTACCTAGATACCGCTAGCCATTCAAGCGGCATCTTCTCCGAGGCTAGGCAAGAAAAGGGCCCGTTTGGTGCTTTTCCGGTTCTTTTGCCTCCAGCTCGTGCACCGCCGCCACCGTCGTTCTCGGCGCATCGATTTCTAGATCAAAGTTGTAGCGAAATAATGCCGCTACGAGGGACCGAAATCGAAATTTCCGAATTCCTTTTCCTAAGCGACGTAGGGCCGTTCGAACACAAAAATCTACGTTTTCTGACGACACAAATTTTTACCTCTTTTCACGAACACCAGGTGGATAACGTGGCGAGAAGTAATATTCACCTAGCATGGGCACCCCTCCGATCTCTGAGCTATCACACCTGAAAATTTGGGATCGATTGGCGGTTTACTTTTGGCTGTACACGAGTTCGCAAACGCGACCTTGACTATTTTCAAAAAACGGTTTTTCCATGCAGTTTTCGAACGGGGACTCTTAGCAACATCCGCTTTCGGGATACGATGGGGGGTCGGTTTATACTTTCTGGGACACATTTTTTCCGCGGGGACGAAGGGGTGGCGTCAGGACGGTTTTTAAGAAAACCTTATTTCTGCCGTAATTTAAGCGTTTTAAAAACAAAAAAAGATATAGACGACTCGATATAGTTTCTCTAAGAGGTTTTAACAAGTTTTATGCAAATTTAACCCTTTTTTGCAAATTTTGACCTAAAAGTCGGTTTTGCACGTAAAATTCGCAATTTTTTGTTTTTCCATAGTTACGAATGATATTAAGATTTTTTCCCGCTTTGGAAACATTATACATGTGTTAATAAAAAATTTAGAAATTTGATTTCTCAAATATCTGTTGTCTGCAATATAACGGGAATCCCTTCTCTTTGTTAACGAAGGGTCCATAAGCAGGTAGTTGTTTGGGTTTCGGAAAGTGTTTCGTCCTTGGTCTTTTATATGGGGATCTTTACCTAAACATTAGAATATGTTTTAACGTTAAAAATTTTAAATAGGGGTCGCCATCTACATTATTTTATAGAAAAAATATAAAACCAAATAGAATGAGGTGGATTAAACTCACTTATTTATATAAAGCAGCATTTTGGCGTACCATTGTCAATCGTTAATATATATAACAATTTTGTTTCTTTAAATTTTAAACACATCAATTAAAATAATTATTTTCTACAAAATTCGTTAAATGTACAGTTCTTTTGGTAAAATAAGCATTTTACTAACATATTTAAAAATATCAGTTTTGAATTTTTATATGTATTTAGTAGGTACCTGCTATTTTTTCTTGCCAATTTGTAATTTTATGATGTAGCTTTAATTTATACTTCTCATACACTAAGACAAAAAATTAAAGGGTCAAAAAAATTTCCGATATTTTATGGTGTTTTTTGACAGGCTGTGTTATTTTATATTTTAGGTTTTATTACAATTACTTAGGTGTACATTTATTATTAATACTATTTTAGATTTTTTTTAGTGTATTGTTTGTTTTCAGTTCAATAATATGATTAATTTTATGGTATTACTTAAGGCTTCTCCTATTGTTTTTTTTTATAATATAAACATTTTCATTTTGTTTGAATTAGAAGAATCTAAAATTATGATTATTTCGACATTCGCTATCAGTGCATATTTGGCAAATATTTAGGACATACATAAAGCGACTTGGTGAATGTTGCCATTTACTGAAAGATTTAGACATTTACCAGACATCGGGTTTACACGGTAACATATATACAACGTATATCAACCATCGTGGAACGTAAACCCCATATTTTCACATTAAGATAGACATAACACGTTTACAATTTTTTAAATCGAAATAGCTCTCGATACAACAAATCGGTCATTCGCTGGATGTTTTACCATATTAACGCTTTATATACATTAATTTAAAATTCTCTGTAAATACGCGAGCGATTGTTTCTTAGCCTGTTATAAAAAAATTTCAAAATTTATTATTGCAGTATCCTAAAATTTTTAACCAAGCAGTGCAATTTAAGAAAATCATAAACATTATATTTTATTGGTAGCTGTCAAAATTTAGATTTCAATGGGCAGGAAGTAACGCTTTGTTTAGTTTCTATCAATGGCGATTTATGTTTTAAGAAAAGGACAGTAGATACTAGATTTGAGTTTAAAACCATAATAAATGCAGTTTAAATTTTATGACGTTTTAGAGAGGCAAAATTTGAGGGTTCCTGAACATCTATTTTGCTGTCTGTTCAGTTAGAAAACTTATGTCCAGAAGATCGGTGCGCTATGTATATATATATGCGTGTTGTGTGTGTTTGTGTGTTGTGTGTGCGTGTGCGTGTAGGTGCGTGTGTCTGTGCATGTGTGATTGTCCACCAAAGCAGGACGAAATGGCAGGACGTGAGGATATTAAAAAAAAAGCAAGGTAAAGCTTATTATAAAAAAATAGGTTTTTGTGTAATCTTTTTAAAAGAACTTTAAAGGGCATATGGTTATAAGCGTGTCAAAATTGCCGGGGGAAATATACGCCACTTTGGGAGTACGTAAGGTACTTATGAAGTACAGTGGTACCTCGATATACGAGTTTAATTCGTTCCGTAACCTTGCTCGTATGTCAAATTTCTCGTATCTCAAAGCAATTTTCCCCATTGAAATTAATTGAAATGCCATTAATCCGTTCCAGCTCCCAAAACATCACCTCAGTTGTTTTTACCTTAAGTGTTTTGAATAAGAAAAATGTATTTACAAAAGAAACATTTATAATGTTTATAAATAACAAATACATATTCTATAAAAACATAATAAAAAAAAAGTGAAGTGCTTACGGAAGCGCTTAATTTTCATTACTGGTCTTCGCTTTTTTCGTCACGCTTTGCTCATTTTTACCTGCAGATAGTTTAAAAAAACTGTCCTCGTATCTCAAATCTTGCTCTCATCTCAAAGCAAAATATCGCTCGCTCGGCGGCTCGTATCTCAAAACACTCGTATGTTAGGGCACTCGTATATCGAGGTACCACTGTATTAAGATCGTGAAAATCTCAGATTTTTAACTCAGCCTGTTTTCAAGAAATTAAAAAAATACTAAAAAATTTAATTTTTTACTCAGGAACGGCTTAATCGATCTTGATAAAATTTGAGTGTGTTATAGTATCGCAGGACAAAATAACAGTCGTATAAGATTTCATGATCCAGTAAAAAAATTCAAAAATATTTTTTATGTGTGGTATTATTTGGGCCAAATTATGAAATAATTTTTTAGAACCCTTACACTCTTTTATATAATATATATTTTTCAATTGATTCTACGTGGTGCGCCCCAAAAAATAAAACTATATTTTACTATAAAGGACATAAGTAGATTACTCGCAGAGGAATATCGGAATCATCTTTCGAGAGTAGGTTGGTTGTAATAACATATGTTGATCGTGCAAGTTTCAGATTTTTATTTTACTTATGTAATAAATAAAAAAATCATTTTTTAAATACGTTTTAACCGATTTTAATGAAATTTGGACACATTATAGAGGTATTGGTATAAAGGCTATACTCCGCAGAGGAACAGCTTATAATCTTAATAATAACACAGGTCAACACGAATTTTAGCTATACGTTGTATAGTCATCTTTCACAGGGATACACAGTATAGCTAATTTAGCTATCCGGAGTTTCCTTATTGCGGATCATCAAAGTAACGATACGTATTATTGTTTTAGACATCCAAACGATTTTGGTCATGGTGATTCAACGGTTATGCACAGAGAACAAAATATCGTCAAAATGTCCATACGTATCGCTATTTTATTTATACAAATTCTCAAATTGACTGTACAGTTACCTACGCGACGGAAACTGCACACGTTCACGAGAGTTCTTCGTTGAACGCTTGAATCAAATAAATGAATCCTTATTATAAGTATAATATGTAGTGCTGTTTTGATCATACTATGAACTGTCAAATTAACTTATAAATGTCATTACATTAGCCAAGCGAATAGTTGTTCTGACAATACGTCAATTGAGGATACGTCAGATAGTTATTTTGACGATATTTTTTTCTCCGTATAGAATTATATTGTTATTAAATCAAAGTTATTATGAACAGAGTAGTATTCTTATATATACACGGATACAATATATGGTAAATGAAGTTTTTTTTACTTTACGGAGAATGAAAGAATTAAAATATCAATCGGGCTTAGAATCATAAATAATGCAGGTAAATGCATTTTGTTTAACGTACGCTCGCTTTTGTAGCTATTATCTATAGGTACAAAATTTTCTAAGTTTAAAAAATTTTGAAAAGTATCGGTCGCGCAATTAATGGTCGCGGTCGGGTTAAAGAGTGGTGACCTAAAGAAAATTTTAAGAAGAATTAAATTACGATATATCTGTTCTGAAGCATAATGACCGCTTTTGAGGGGTCTCCTTATAGAGATGATCGCCACGAGAGATTTTACTGTAAATTAAATCGAGTGATCCATGATTTAGTCACAGGGTATACATGTAATCAAACACATCGAAAGAACCAAAAAAATCATATAATTAGCTAAAGGTTAATTTGACATTTTTTGAATCGAGCGTGAATAGACTTGATTAATAACTTCGAAAGAATTGCAAAAAATTAAAAAATTGATTATATTGTCAAATTTCTCAGGTTGCATCACTCTTGCTAATCACATGGAATGCTTTCGAAGTATACTTACTTATAGAAAAGTTAACATATCAGCGAGCATGGAAAATTTTAACAGGGATATTAAAATTTGTTTTTAGACTTTGATTGTTTGTTTAATATATCTTCGTCTTATACTACCCTATTTAGAGTCAAACTTGCTACTTATTACGTATTAAATGCAAATTTCCTTTTGTTAACGGTACCTACGTCTTTTGCCGATAAATGTCGAATGAGAATATTGTTTAGCTAAAACGAATTAATTTTGAGGTTTTTACATCCTAAACGATTTAATGGCACCCCGTGATGTACACGAACGGAATCCTTAAAGTTTCAAGATCATTTTCTTTATAATTTTAATTTCTTAAAAGTTAACTTTGGCTTAAAAATGATAAAAACCAATTAAAAGGTAATTTTTGCCGATTGCAATTCTCACTATAAAAACGTGTACTTTTAAAGGCTTAAAAGAAAATGGAAAAAGCTTTAAAATTATGGTATACACGATATGACGCGGCTTTAGTAAACAGAAAAAGTTTTAAAAGACCTTCACACCAGCTCGCACCCTCTGATAGCAGAGCTTGCGGATCACAAATGATTCGTGGAAATTTTGTTCTTCTGGAGGTAAATATCGTATCCTAGCACTGCCGGCAGCGGCACTTCACAATCAAAAACAAAATCAAAAGCTCTATTTGACGACATTTGCAATGAATTTTTAAAGTGTAAGAATGGTCAATTTGACATAAACTTTTTTAAGAAAAATTAATAACTTAGCAAATATTTTAGTTCCATGGTTATTTGAAAGATGTTTCTACATACTTTTGCTAGGAGCCGAAGGCCTTAAACGCGAAAGCGTTTATTTACAAAAAATGAACAAGTAGTTATTTCATTATTAAGCGGCATACAATATTGATAAAGTTATTTTAATGATGGTAAGGAATTAATTTTACTTTAATTTACTTTTTGTTCACAAAGCAATTTTGTTCTGATCACACCATTCTAAAGTTTTGGATGTTTTTAAGAAAATATAACTTTTATTATGAATCGAATGTCTTAAACGCAAAGCACTTAAATTATATAATGAAATTAATTTCACAGCAATGCATTACACAAAATCGCGAAGCGATTTTGTCTTGCAGAATTCGCAAAGCGAATTTTGCTAGTTAAAAATATAAATTTATAACCAAATATTTTATTATTTTAAGTATAATAATACTAATAATAATTTAATATAAATATAATAATGATAATAATAATAATAATATTAAAATTGATATTAATATTGATATTAAGAATGACTCAAAAAGGCATCTTGGAAATTGTATTGATGAGCTTTTACAACCTTGTCTCATTTCTAATATTTGTTCCCTGTATAGGAATATAAAAATTTTAAATTTTCGCTGTATAGGAAAATTAGTATTGTAAAAACATTAAATTTTATGACTACACGGAGAAAAAAATATGGTCAAAATAACCATACGTATAGCTATTTTAGCTACACGTTGTATAGTCATCTTTCACAGGGATACGCCGTATAGCTAATTTAGCTATCCGGAGTTTCCTTATTGCGGATCGTCAAAGTAACGATACGTATTATTGTTTTAGACATTCAAACGATTCTTGTCATGGTGATTTAACGGTTATGCACGTAGAATAAAATATCGTCAAAATGACCATACGTATCGCTATTTTAGTTACACAAATCCTCAAATTGACTATACAGTTACCTACACGACGGAAACTGCACACGTTCACGAGAGTTCTTCGTTGAACGCTTGAATCAAATAAATGAATCCTTATTATAAGTATAATATGTAGCGCTGTTTTGATCATACTATGAACTGTTAAATTAACTTATAAATGTCATTAAATTAGCCAAGCGAATCGTTGTTCTGATAATACGTCAATTGAGGATACGTCAGATAGTTATTTTGACGATATTTTTTTCTTCGTGTAACATCAGTCAATTTCTAGTATTTTTGAACGTTTTTTTTAATGTAATTATTTATCTATATGTATACTGGAAAGAAATTTTTTCAAAAATATTTTGATTAAATAATTAGTTATAAATGCCCAATTCAACATAACTTGTTGGTTTAAAAATTGTCCACTAACGTTTTCACACATAAATTTTTGACATTTGAAAAAAAAATAGCCTCCGTCATACGATAATTACCACATTATATTAAAAGATTATTTTTTATTTTTTCAGAATTGATGATCTGGCAATGTGTTTTTGCTACCCGTGGTCTACAGTGGTCTATTTGATCTCATAAAAAATAATTTTAATTTAGGAGCAATGATGTTTTATATTATAATTTAAAATTCAATAAAAACGTATAATCCATATTTTTTTAAATTTTATACTTAATTGCCATTTAAATATATATTTTTTTAAATATATACTTTTCACAGGGCTTCGGTGTATTGGACCACTTAATTTCATATTAAGTAATGTCTCGATTTTAATAATCCGTTGTTGAAATATTTAATTCTATTAAACTTTGTGCAAATAAAGTATAACCATGATAATTAATAAAGACATTTCACAAGTTTCACAAGCAATAAAACTTCATAATATGCTTAAAGTATAAATTATAAACAGTAGGTACCTACTTCGTTTACCAAAATTTGTTATACCTATATACTTATAACAATTTTAAGAAAAGTTTTTATCCAATTTTACAAAATAACTGTAATGAAATTTCTTTTCTACAGTGACCAGTATATTATCAAACTAAATATATTATGTTTTTATAGTAATCCTCAAATAGTTAATTAAATACTAAACCAAAATTATTAAAAAAATAGTAAAAACGAATTTAGATTGAAAAAAAAATATTTGCAAGAGATTAATTAAGGTAATTTTTGAAAAAAGTTTAATGATATTCGTATAGTAAAACAATTAAAATTTTAACCAACTGTCTTATAGTATCAATAATTGGTGCTTTTACCTTATTATTTCTAATTAATAATTTTAATAATAAAACATAATTAATTCCGAAAGTAATTGATATTTCCTATTTGAAGAACAACAATTCCAATTATAATGGATAATTTGAATTTAAATAATTATAAATTACTTTATGATTTATAATAAAAATTATACGTTAGAAATTTTTTTAACCAAAATTATAAGTCTACTAATTTTATTAATTTAAAAACTTCACTTAAAATTATTAAAACAAATGGTAATTTTTCAAGTATTTATTTGATTGCATTGAACATTTCTTATTATAACTTTTACATAATTTTTGCGATAAAATTACTAATTACAATAACAATTATTAGTAGTTTATTTTTTGTAGATTAAATTTTTTTAAATTAAATTAGAAAATTTATAGAATTAGAAAACAACTATAATTTTTATAATAAAGAATTAATACACTATTTTTTTTATAAAAAAGCATTACTAATTATCAATTTTCTTATGAATTGTGTAATTTAACTTACATAAAAAATTTAATTATGCACAATACTAGTGTCTATCATTTAAAATAATATATATATATATATAATATTACATATTTTACAACTTCAAACAATCTAATATTTAGAAAATAATATTGCAAATGTAATATCGTTTACCACCGTTAACCAAAACACTTGCAAATTATTATTAACTACATTTTTGAAAATTAGTTTATGTCTCAAACAATAAAAAAACTTATTTTAATTTAAATTAAAAAATATATGCGACAATATAGTAATAAAAAGAAAAATTCAAATTCAAATTCATTTTTTAAAAAGCATCAAACACCATTTCCATTTTTTACACTTTTTTTCGTAAAATGGTAGAACATAGTTAGACTCAAAAAATGGTCTTAGTACCATACAAATAGTTATTGTTTTATGAGGATATACTAAACAAATTGTTATTATTTTTCTCTTGCGGTAAACGTAATTTTGATTCATTCTTCTTGCGTCTTTAGAAACGTTGAAAACGTAGAAAAGTTGAAAAATTATGTACCTTCATCAGCTTCATGAGAATTTTTTTATTGATTTATCTTGCACTATGATTTGAATTTTTAGTATTATAATTATATTGTTTTCAATAATAAATTTGGCTTTTTTTAAATAATTATCTAAGAGTTTATCTTTTGTAAATCTTAAATAGTTTAATATGTGTAAATGGAATTTGTTTAACGTGCTTGGATTTTTGGGATGCGTAGAAAGATGCCAATTGTCCACAAGTAATTAATACGTGATTTCATCCCTTGCCTATATATTATATATTTTAAGTATAAACACAAAAATACAACAATAGCAATAATATACAAAATTACTTATTAGAGTAAACTGGTACTAAATTAAAATAATCATTTTAAAAAGAAGTTAATATAAATAATAAATATAATTAATAAAACTATAATTGTTCATTCATTTTTGTTAATGTATAAAACATTTAAAATTAACGATATTTTTGACTTCTAATCATTTTTTAAAAAAATAAAATTTGGCTTTTTATACAACCTATAGGTATTGAAACAGCCAACCCAATTTTTGAAAAAGCCATGTTCTTATTACAAGATTAAAACTGCACATTAACGAAGATATTATTTAATAATAAACTTAAGCTATAATTTTAGATCTTATATAATTATAAAACGTTTTAAATAACGCAAACTCTCAATAAAATATTGACTTACATAAATCTAAGAAACTGTCAAAAATTTGACGTTTGAGATCAATCATTGCAAAAATTAAAACGTTTTTAGCAAAAATATACAATTTCCTTTTATGCACAGTTTATATGCCCAACCATTACAATTTTGCATCGGTACCACTTTGATTGCTGTTACTACAATTATTATTGCATTTTATGGAATTAAAAGGTGGCTGTTTCATTACACTGCAGTCCGGCTATTTCAAAACATATTCTCTCAAGAAACAAAATCTCGAAAATTACTATGAAATCAAAGATTAGTCTACAAAATATATACGTTATTAGAAGGCCTAATATATCTATAAAATTATAGTGTAATCATATTATTATTAGTTTTGTATATAGGCGTTAGAAAACAAATAAACTGAACTCAAAACCTTACTTTTTGACGACAAAATCTTAATACGTATATCGGCTTTTATTGACGGTGAACGGTCAAATTTTTGTGGGGATATCTGGCTAGTGTTGCTATCTTACAATAATAATACATAAACGATTCGTATGAAAACTAGCTAATTGATAATGGCTGTTTCAAAACTTGGCTGTTTCATGCCACTTTCCCCCTACTTAGATGTATAACCTGGTTCAACTAAAGTTATGAAATTAATTTCTGACTTTTATAACCTTTCAAAGAATGTTAATGATAAACAATAGTAAATATTAGATTAAAATCTAATTATTAGCTATAACTTTCTATTGTTAGTTTAAAACTATTTGAACGAGGCTCTAAGGCATATAGGTATTTGTAATTTAATGGTTTGTTTCTATTTTATATAAAGTTAAATAACTTCATTTATGAGATTGCAATACATTTCATGAATAGAACTTCTTGATAATTTTTTAGAATTTTCGTGTACCTGGTTCAAAAAGTTCTTCTAAATTAATTTTGACTTTTATAACCTTTCAAACTATGTTAATATAAACAATTATGAGATTTTAAAAATTTAAAAAATTTGCTAAAAACTTTTTTATTGTTTTTGTTTTTTTAAAGGCTCTAAATAAAAGGTTTTTAAAAATTTAAATGGTTTGCTTTTTCTTTTTAAAATAAAATAAAATAATTCATTTAAAGAGATTGCAATATGTTTCAAAAAATAGAACTTTTATTTTAATTTTTAAATTTTCCATGTACCAAAGTTTCTTAAAAAAAAATTTTTAAAATACTTTTATTTTTGTTGTTTTTTTGAAACTATATACCTAAAAAAAGTTTGTTTTTAAAATTAAAACGTAACATTTTTTATTTTTAAAAATTTTTTAAATTTGGGAATTAAATAATTTTTTTATTAAATCGATTTAAGAGTCCTTCTTAATTTATAATCATTTTTTATATAATAATAATTTTTTAAAATCCTAGTTTAAGAAAAAAATTTATTTTGTTTTGTCTACCATTATCTAATGAGCAGATATTATAATTTTTCTGAAAAAAAAAGTGCGACTTTCAACCCCGTGTATAAGGGATGGTTGTCATAGTGTCTGGGGTAGGTAATCACCCGCTAAATAAAAGGTATAAGCAATTGAATTACGCCAATTTTGGTTAAAATTGGTCGTTTTTCTCGTTTGATTGACAATGTTAAGCTGCTTAAGCATTTCTTATCGCAAATTCCTTTAAAATCTTCAAAACATAAAATACTAGAAAATGGTTAAAATTAACAATAGTATACTGGTCAACTTCAAATTGTGGGGTAAGTATGCAGCGAGGAAAAAATTATAAAAAAATTCTTACTTTTAAGAATCTTTTCCTGTAAATATATTTCATTATTTTAAATAAAGTGAAGTTGACCAGCAACATATTCCTATTTTCTACCTGTTTTGAAAACCTTTTATTCTTTCGAACCTTTCATGGAATTAGTGTTTGTACATCTTTAAACAGTTTAACCTTATCAATCAAACGAGAAAAACTACCAATTTTAACCAAAATCGGCGTACTTCAATTGCTTATAACTATTTAATAAAAATATTTATAAAAAAAATAAAATGGTTACGATAATTTAACAAGTTTTCTCGTTCGAAAATCGTTACGTTTTAAGGACATATAGTCTCTATCTATACAAAACTTTTTAATTGTTTAACTTCAAAAATAAGGTAATAGGACGGGAACGTAGTTCCTATTTAAAATACATTGGACGAAAGGTAGTCTACTGCCTTAAGTTTAAAAGTTGAAATGCGTTATGCTTAAAACTGTTAGAAACAACATAAATTAATAGAAAAATAATTCTTTGCTTCGGAAGTGGCCACACTACAATTATTAATTAAAAATTACAGTCGAACCCCGATAAGTCGAATTTTTGATAGCTCGAACTCGAACCTGTTTCCCTAGGACTTGCCTATCCCAACGTTAATATTTTTACATCAATAACTCCAATTTCCGTAACTCGAATTTATCGATACGTCGAAGCGTTTTACAATTCTATAAATTCCAGTTTCCATTAGTAAATATTTCGAGAATATGAAGTTAAATTTTACAACTTTTCATAAAAGTACACTGCCTAGTAGAATTAAAGAACCGGTCGGTTCGATGTTATTGCTGGTTAAAATGTCTAATGTAAACTAAGATGAAAAGGTTTGAAAAGATTTGGATGTTTTGACGGCGGCACTTCAATTGGATTTAAATACTAATTTATGTTTAAATGCCTTAATGAAAAAAGAATATAGCTAAAGATTTTGGTATTCCCGCAAACACTTTATCAACCATTTTAAACAACAGAGACCTAATTGTAGCTGCTGAAGGTACAAATGACCACCATTCTAGAAAAAGCCTAAAGGAGTTTCCTCTTCCCAATCTGGAGAAAGCTATGATTGAATGGTTTCGGTATGGACGTAATAAAAATATTCCGATTTCGGGACCTGTACTGTTACAAAAATCAGAAGAGTTCGCGCGCCTATTAAATTATAATAATTTTAAAGCAAGTCAGGGTGGACTAGAGATTTTTAAAAAAAGGAACCTTATCATTAAAAAAGTAATATGTGGTGAAAGTGCAGAAGTGTCCGAAAACGATTGCAATTTTTTAATGAGTCCTGAATTATTTAGTTTGGTTTCATATTTACCAATCCCATGCAAACATATTATTTTACATACGTTAAATAATTAGCATAACCTTGTTACAAATATGCTCCTAAATATCAATTTGGTTATATGTATTCTATAAGAGATAATTTAATTTTCTACAACTTTTATGCGAAACAACTTCGTTGAAAGCTTTAGCATAATGTTAGCGTATTACATTTCACTTTTCTTAAAGGTACAATATATGCTTTAGTAACGTTTTATCATACGCTATAAAACAGTTTTACGGTAATGGATTAATCTTAGTCTCCATCTTCGAGCAAATATTGTACAATATCGTTAAAACTGTATAATCTAAAAATTCAAAAGGAAAAACGCCTTAAACAATTTCATCTTATTCACACGATCCAATTTTGCAGAACATTTCTCTTGGGCGCGACAGCAACAGGAGAGTAACTTGAGAGTAACCGGTACCGAAGACAATCGACTTTACGATTTGCACAACAATATCTTTTATTTCTTTTTCAATTATTCATCGGTAGCAGTGTTTACACGGTAGCAATATGCTGGTTAGTCGTTCGCTATGGTTGATGGCAACGGGACGCAGTTTATTCTGTTTGAATAATGAGTAAACGTTAATCACGACACCAGTGCCTGAACTATAAATACGCGCTTAACGTGTTTTATTATACTGTTTTGCATTGCTTCATATAAAACTTTCCCGCATGGCTGCTGATTTATGAGCATTATATCCATGTAACCTGTAATAAGAGCAGCGTTATAAGGTGGTGTTACACAAAGAAAAATGGCCGTCAGATTGGCGGTTTTCAGACGAAGGCTTTGCTCCTACGTGATGAAAATTACTTCAAACTTATTCATTCCAGATTGACTTATTGATTCAATTTATTGATTGCGCAAATTAACAGTAAAACTAGGAGACATAAAAAGCACTTATTTTTACTTAACTTAATTCAGATAACAAACACGAAATAAACAAATTCACATTAATCAAAAAATATTTAATATCAGCAGTTATTGTATAATTATATACCGACTTTCAGTATTTTCTATATTTTATTTATTTTTCTTTTATTGTTATTTTATGGGTTGGTATACGATTAGTAAATCAAGTTTTTGATAAAAATTTGATTTGTTCATTTACATAAGCATATTTTTTTAAGGCTCGCTTCAAGTTCTGCGGGGGAATTGTCCAGTGCTCCTAGAAATTATTTTATTAAATTCCTTACAATTATTCTCAAATTTATCTATTAAATGATAACATTATAAGATTGATTAATTTTTAAAAAAATATGTCCAAAACAAGAATAAAAGTCTTCAATAACATAGATACAAAATCTTATAAAAGTCACTATATCTTTAAATATACCGACCGAAATAAAATAAAAATAATATCTGATGTAATGTGCTTCGACTTCTTTTTTATATAGGGTAAACCGCCCAGTGTATCACCTCCTACCAGTGAATGACCATTACAAAAATAATGTTTATAGCAATTCTAAAAATTAATTTATATTCATGATATATTTATTTATGCAATCTCGTAGGTAGTTATGTCTTCTTTTCAATTTAAATAAAAGTAATAATGAAGTGCATAGCTAAAATGATGCAATTTATATTGCCGTTTGCAAGATTTATATACAGTGTTGAAGCTTTGAAGGATGCAATTAAAAAAGATGGGAGTATCCTCTTAAGCGCCAACAAAACCTGTGATTTATAAAATACCAAAATGAACTTTAATAAATAAACTACACGAAAATATATCTAAGCATAATGTTTAAAATAAATTTTACAAAATTTTATGAATTAGCCGGTTTTTAATAAGTGAATCAATTATGCAGTCATTCACTGAGCTATACCCCAAACAATATTTACACGAAACGGTCATTTACTGAACTCTTAATTTTATACTCTTTCTAAATAGTTTATGACCAAATTGAGAGAATGTTTTCATGAAATCATTAACAAAAATAATATCTCATTCCAACTGTAACGCTTGTTTTGAGTTTATTCATTTGTTTACTATTTTTTTCCATTAAAATAGCTCTCGATGCAACAAATCGGTCAATTACTGGTCATTTTATTGTTATTATAATCCTTTTTTAGGTTTAGTGCTTAGAAAAGGTCTAAGAAGTGTAGAAATATTGTGCAACGTACTTTTAATTATTGTCCTACTGAAAGATTTACGCTCTTTGAAACTCTTTTAAAATATCAATGTTTTTTTACTTATCAATAATGCTTTCAATACATTTTACATTCCCTATTTCATACGGCGATATACAACCCCCCAACACAACTGATTGCCCATCATACTTTACTCACCACGATATACTGAGGGTGAACGACTACTACAGGGTTTATTTTCAATTGGATTGATGTTTTGTAACACTGTTTGTATTGATGATTGTAGTTTTTAATCAATTTTTGAAACTTCATTAAATGACTTTTTATAATTTTTTAATGTAACAATTGTTTTTCTAATACTGTAATTTTCGTTGATATTTCCACGGTAATGTAGGTAAGGTAAAAGACCCTGTTATTGACACTGACCCGGTTTCTGATACTTTCAACTTTACTTTGAGTTAATAAAAAGAAAATTACCTCAAAATGATAAATTAATTTTTTCAAAATTAAAATAAATTCATCGTGTACCTATTTGATGACGATATAAGTTACAAAAAAAACTCACTTAATATAAAATAATATTTAAGCCCAGAGTGACTGTAAAAGCCATTTTTTAGTTATAGTCTAAGCAATTGACAGAAGAGCGTTCGACTATTGAATTAGTGATTTAATCGTCATGTAAGTATAAAAATATTATAAAAAATATATGGTTCGATTAATAATTAACTGCTCTTTTTTTTAAATATTAAAACATCATTGTAAATTATATTTTATTATTAAAATAAGAGTGTCAATAACTAGGTTCAATTTTATAGGTATGTTACAGTTATTGACACTCAAATTTTAACCTATGTTATGTTTACGTATTTGTTTTTATAATATTTAATTTTATTATTTTAATTATTTTTGTGTTGAAAAAATTAACATTTTATTTATAATAAATGATAGATTATAATAAATTACGTTTGATTATAATAAATTTAAACTTGATAGTGTATAACCTAATAACTAACGAATAATTTTGACATGTGGGGTGTCAAAAACTAGGCAGATCCAGTGTCATAAACTACAGCAATGAAAATTTTAAGTGTCAGGATCTGGGATTCAAACATTATTTTTTAAAACATTGATTTAAATTATTAATCTGTTTCAAATAATTGTTTTACGCATATGATCTTTTCTAGAAATCGTGAACTTATACCATATATGAAAAAAAAATTAATTATTTAAATTAAATTTTTTATAAGTTATCCTGTTATAACCTCAGCTGTCACTCTTAAAGTGTCAATAACTGGGTCTTTCATCTTACATATAACTAATTATAATCACTTACTTTAAAACGACTTGTAATTTTGCAACTTTCTACGCAGTTAAATTTCTAGATAAACAAAACTATTAAATAACATTTTCTTAAATACGTATCTACATATGTCAAATTTTCAAGAAGTTTGTATCTAATTTATTATTCCTAAACAATTGCAGGTTGTTCGAAAACATCTGAAGTATACTACTTTAAAAATTAAAAAAAATATATAAATGACGAGAAAAAAAATTGAAAAACAAATTAATTTTTACCATTTCGGAAATATTTTAGAATCTTAAGCAAACTTTTAAAATACTTTAATCGATTTAATTTTAGGTGAGCATTTAAAAAACATAATAAATTAGTATATTTTCACATGAACCAAAAATAAAAGAATATTAGTTTTTTGGGCTACCCTAATATACATGAATGTCTGATACATAATGTTATAGAGAATTTGATGCTCTACAAAAAAGGTCTTTTATAATTTTTTGATAACTCACCTTTTCAATAGTTATTCAGGGTTAAAGTTGAAATCATGTAAAAACTCGTTTTTTTTTAAGATTAACAGCGAAACTACTATACTAATCACAAATAACCAACCACAGTTAGGTAAATTATATTTTAATACTTAAGAGTACCAACAATTATTAAATTTTTTTTTCACTATATTGATTAGTTTAAATCTATATTATTATTATTTTAAAAAACATTTTTTTAGCAAAAGATAAATTTGCTTAAGTAGAAAATTAGTTGAATGACAAAATTTTATAGCGGTTGAAATGCTATACAAAACACATCACAATATTTCGTAATGAGTGTAGTAGTTTCCCTGTTAATCTAAAAAAAAAGTGAATAATCGATTTTTTTTAACCAGTCTAATGTATATACCTATGTGCACTTTCACATAATATTATAATTATTATGAACCTTGTGTCTAGCTCTTTTTAGCATATATGTTAATTTGATAATACAAAATTTTTGGTTTTGTGTATGGTGGTGTTGAACAAGATATATTTGCTAGAAATAACGTAAAGAAGAATTCGATAATGTGACTCCGTATATTTCTTAACAATATACTTTTCTTGATGAAAAACAGATCGTCATTTATTGCTAATAGGAATAGCAGCCCCATCGTTACTACTGTCTTAGGATAATGAATGTGAGAACAACTTCAATTGAGCGGCTTAGAGAATGGCTCCGAGAATACATCAAAGTCTTTCTTACTGACAATACAATCTATTAATCCTTGTCATGTGCGGCCGCTACTAATTTATTATCGCCATCTTGCTTCTAACCATTATGAGCAATTTGACTACTAAACACAAATAACGTTAACATGAATAGAGCAGCCATCAATCAAATTTGTATAATGCATTAATAATATCATTTCTTCTGAGTCCTTGCTCTTTATTTTGAAAATATACTATGCTTAAAGTTTGTATTGTGTGCATTCTACATAATATCCAATTAGCTAGTTCATTAAGTTACAAATACTGAACATTGAAATAGCGTATTGAAATGCATATAGCATTGCAAATACAAAAGACGTAGGTAATACAAAACACTGTAACAAGCAATTCCATCGAAACATAATCGACGTAGGCAATTTGAAGAAACATAAGAAATCTTATTATGTTAGACGTCAATTCGTTTCGCATACATGCAGCAAAATAGACAAGTAGCCAACATCAAACGGAGAAAATTTAACCAGTTGTATTGAATCATGTTTTCCGCATTTTTAAAGCACGTAAGTCTAAAATCATATTAAATTTACTATAACAAATGTTTATCTGACGCGGTGTGCAGTAAGAAAATGTTGCGCCTAGGGTCAATATCAAATTACGTCACGCGTCCCTTTAAAAAAAATTATTATTTCAAATTTTTTTATTAAATTTCACGCGGTTTTCTATTTGTCAAACACAAACTAAATGACGCAGCTTGCTCAAACTTTGATAGTAGTCTATTCATAGATGGCGGTTGACGGGAGCAATTAATGAAGTTAATGCATGGGAAATTTAAAAAGGCACTGACTTATCAAACTGCCCTCGTATTACATAAATCAATTTTTGCTGATAATTTTAATTATTGAAATACATTACCTACGATTACAGTTTAACTAGTTTTAGTGTGACTGTATTGCAATAATAGTATTATTTTAGATAATGATCTAATGAAAATATAAGCTTTGTTTAGACTGTTTTCGAAATACAAAATAATTGTTGAAAACTTTAAGGGCGATATTAGATTTGTCAGTAACAATTTAGTATATTCAAAGACAAAATTATAGAAAAACCGGTGCATGTGCGAGCATTAGAAGTTATACTTCTTTGGTGTCGTTTCTTTTTGCTCTCTTCTACTTATTGCTATGGTAAATACGTTTTTCAAACATAAAATAGGATTAGGATTAGGATTTATTGGGCGAGGTGAACATTAGTCCAATCGTACTTAGGCCACTAAGTTGAGCCCATTGTACTGCCCCTTACGGTGATTCTCGTCGCCTTCAATCCCGGGTCCATTCCAACTCCTTGGATGAACCTCGGGATGACTGAGGGCGAGAGGTCACGTATGCTGACCATGCTGGGCCAGCATTCTCCCAACATGCATCTTCTTATTTAGACTATTGCAGGGCAGTGGCAAAGTATGTGTTCCATGGTCTCGTCCTCATCTTTACATCCTCTACATTTGGGACTCTCGCTGAATCCCATTTTGTGGAAGTGTTTATTTAGTCTGCAGTGTCACGTGAGAGCGCTTACATAAAATTTTTGATAACTCAAACTTGAACCTGTTTCCCTAGGACTTGCCTATTTAAACGTTAATATTTTTATATCGATAACTCAAATTTTTCGATAAGTCGAAGTGTTTTACAATTCCCTAAATTAAAGTTTCCATTAGTAAATATTTCGATAACTCCAAGTTAAATTTTACAACTTTTCATAAAAGTACAATACCTGGTAGGATTAAAGAACGGGTTTGTTCGGTGTTATTGCTTGTCAAGATGGTTATTGTAAAATGGGATGAAAAGGTTGAAACCTACTACAAGACTTTGATGTTTTGACGTCGGCCCTTCAATTGGATTTCAATACAAATTTATGTTTAAATGCACTCTCAACAGTTATAAAATTTAAGATAGTTTTACCGTTTCTTTTACAAAAGAAAGATCTATTTGTGCCTTTTTGTTTTCGTTCTGGTTGTCATTCGTCGAGCAGGAATTTGATCAAATGTATTTTTTGTTGTTTATAGTTTATAACAGTGTGTAACAGAAAATCTAAAAAAATTAAATACTTTTTCTAAAATTATTTACCGATGAACAAAAAGTGTAAACGAAATTTAAAAAAAGGCTAAAGGTATATCCTTTTTCAAACTTGGAGAAAGCTATGATTGAATGATTTTGGTATACACGTAGTAAAAATATTCTGGTTTCGGGAGATCATTGAAAAAAATTGTAGAAACCCAACATTTTGGATCAATGAAGCAAAAGTCAATTTTAGATAAACATTCAAACCAACAATAAATAAGATGTAAATAACCATATTACATAAATACTTAATAAAAATAAATAATATTAATAATTGTTTACAAATATTGGTTATTTTGTATAAAGGATAGTTAATATAGATATGATATAGGTATACACAGAAAAGTATTTAACTCGACTTTTTTTGATAACTCGAATTATTTTTAGTTTCCTTTCGACTTCGACTTATCGAGGTTCGACTGTATTTATTAAACAAACTTTAAAATGAATTGAAAAAGCGGAAGATAAAATACACAAATTCCATGAATGCGGTGTATGTGCACATTAGAGCAAAAAGTGGCAACATTTCCGATCGAGGGTAGCAAATAATGCGCGACGCGGAGCGGTGCGCTTCATTTGACCGAGAGCGGAATGTGTCGCTTGGAGTTCGAATGTGCACATCCGTTTTTAAGCCTGATTCACAATTATTATTTTACTTTCTTAGACGGCTAACTTTAACAGATGAATTTTCGTTTGCTGTGCGCGCGAAACTTTTGGTGCCTGCTAATATTTTCGTCCCAACCCGCGAAAAAAAGTATAACTTCAAAAATAAAACTTTGTTTGGAACCTTGAAGAGTATTCGACGCTTCAATAAGTTAAACGTGATCTACAAGCCCCGTAATGTTGAAGTTAAGTGCACACACTGATGCAATAGTCGGTGGTTAATAAAACCGAGCAATAAACTTGAAAGTCAATAAATTATTTAAAATTTTTTTACAAGAATTGTCTTTGTTTGAAAGAGTAAACATTAATGCTTTGTAAAACCGTAACTTACGTCCTTTCTCTCTAAAATAATACAAATAAAGGCAGCATTAACATTTAGGTAATAAAAAGCGGTTCTTGTAGTGAAGGTAATAAAAGACAATATAACTCCATTTATGCTGGTTGATTTACGAGCTATAATTGCATGTGCCGTCGCAATTCATAACTAAACCGACGAGCATAAGTTAGCAGTGCGTGAGTAAAATAACACACATGCATTATAATAACTTCTACGCCTTATAACGCAATAAG
Source organism: Sinopyrophorus schimmeli (assembly GCA_036325965.1). NCBI lineage: Eukaryota > Metazoa > Arthropoda > Insecta > Coleoptera > Elateridae > Sinopyrophorus > Sinopyrophorus schimmeli. The sequence goes on from JARFIZ010000001.1 coordinate 7,213,613, forward strand.
TTGTCGCTAAGGTGCGAGAAGTAGGTACTGGAGGTAAATGGACTAAAGTTACAAGGTTTGTTGAACAGGACGATTATTGTAACTTGGTGGTCGCGTTAACTTGTCGAGGCTAAAAGGCCGACAGTAATTACTAGAGCTGCCACTCAAACCACACGCTAGAATTATATCGATTAGTCTATTAAACACTTAGGCCCATTTATCAAAGTCACGTCTGAACTGCTAGTCAAGCCCGATTGCGATTATGTATTATAGTGATAAAATCTAATTTGCTTTCAAGAATTACAGTTTAAGAATTTATAAATCTTTACACTACGATGGAAATTTCATATAAATTAATCCAAGGCTGTTCTAAAGTTAAATTGAACACCGCGTTTAAATTTTATAGTTTTATGATAAGATCCCACAGCAATAACTATTATAAGCTGCAATAAATAAAAATGTTAAAAATACATGGCCACATCTAGGAATATACCCATTTATAACAAAATTCTGGATGCGTCATTTAGAACAACTTTTAATTCAATTGAAAAGATAAGTTTTGTGAATTCTTGCAGGATTACGCTTATATTTACTGCACCTCAAAGGCAAACTGGGATCATAAAAAGTAAACAATTAAAAATCTTAAAACTTTTCAGATTTCACATTTTGTAACAAATAAGGGCGTTTCTAATAATTGTTGATGTACAATTAAATTTGATAATTATTATTTTATAAAAAAATGATTTAATGGTTTACAATTTTTTCAAAAATTGGCCTTTGTAGGTAGGGGAGTGTTCCCGGGTATGAGACGGGCTCCAGGTATGAGACAGTCAATTATTTTCATTATGGAATGTCAATATGGCCGATCTGAATACTGTCAAATATTTCTTTGGTTATCAGTCAGTTTGTGTGCTAACACTGAAATGAATCGACGCATTGCTTATAACACCTGCAAACATCGTATGTGAAATTATATGAGGAAAACGTTTTTGATTTTTTTCAAAGTGTTGTTTTTTTCATGTAAATCAATTGAAAAAGGAAAGTGTAATGGTTAGCATTTAGTGTTTTTCTTATATTTTACGATACAATATTGAATTAGGCCAATATGTGGTTGGAAAACAATTTTTTTTTTAAATTATCAAAATGTCGTCATTGTCCGGGTATGAGACACAGCATATTACCACCACCCAAGGGTTCCAAAGCAAAATCATCATTAGTATAAAGTTGTTTCCGAACAAATTGAACGCTGTTAACATCAAATGCAATATTTGCAAGCGGCCAGTTCTTTTGAAGTGCGCAAACATGTGTGCAAGCATCTACACATGCAATCGTTGCGACGATTATGAAGAGGAAATTGATAAATAAAAATTATGGAAAACATAAAAAATTAAAAATTTGAAATATATATGACGTTTTCACTTTATATTTTAGAATTTTTAATGTATTTTTGTAGGTGTCTCATACCTAGATACAAATTTTTTTCTTGTCAAAAAACTGATTGTTAGAAAATTGGTCATAAAATTTTGCATGTTAATGGAATCACAAAACTTTCTGCGGATAAAAGTTGTGTAATTATATTACCTTTCCAACAGTGAATAGAACACCCGACTTTATTTAACCAGTAAAAAATTTTGGCTCATAAACAAAACCCCTTCTCATACCCGGGTACACTCCCTTATATGTATACAGTAGATAAGTTACCTACATAAACTACCAATACACCAAGTTATTTTACATTAAAAAAGATCACAAAACCTTGATTTCGCTTATACATCAGGAACAACTACGTATTCCTAAGTTGTAATCGTTAAATATTAATTTTTAAGAGTCCTTTATAGTGTATAATTAAAATAAAAATAAACAAATTACCATTACCAAGAACGAAACTAATTAAAAACAAAATTAGCGAAAAAGTAATAAATAATTTAAACACCCAACTGAACTGAAGAAAGCTTTAGAGCTGATGAGTTTTGTTAAAGTGTTCAAAAGATTTTGGGTTTGCAAAATTTTGCTGGCGGATTTTTTATACCAAGTAACAGATGTAATGGAATGGGTATAGGGGTTTAATAAGATTGCTAATTTTAAGCTACCTCATCCTTTGTGGGTTACTGGGACCGACTTGAATGTCGCAAAACTAGTTTCGTAAGCGAACAATAACTTTGTAAACAAGAAGTTTTGAAAAGGATACCGTATATACCACCTATAATCCGCATTTACAAATACTTGAGATAAATCACCCTAATCCCGGCAGGCTATCATTATAGTCCCTTTTGAGTAACGCATGTTTATAATGCGTGCCGGATTACATGTTTTATTTGACAAAAGCCGGTAACACAATCGGGCAGCGGATTTGAGCGGCGGAACAGCTTGTTGAATGTGAGTGTCAATGCGCAACACGCTGACAAGCGGACAAAGGAGCGGTTTTCCAGGGTGATGAACTAAGCACCTCGTGTAACCGCATCTCATGCTCGTCGTAGCCGCGCCATCTGTCCGCGCAATTCGAGCCTTAACAAGCCAGATCCGCCACCGAACGCGTTCCCTTTGTTAAGAAGCCGTCTGAGCGTAATTTAATCTGACATGTCCCATCCTTTTACAAAGGAATCGAAATCAGTTTGACATAACGGTAGGTGCATAACTGACGGTGATTACCTGTCTCTAATTTTATTTCATACAAAAGATTGAGGGTAATGTTAAGATTCCTTTGTTATTTTTCGAACAGTGTCGGTTTTCCACTTACTGAATTTTATTGAAATATTTCAAAGTATACAGATTCCTAAGTATAAAAAAAATATATTTGATATACCTAATGACATAATTATATACAGTAGAAACTCGGTTATCTGGACTAATTAATCTTGCAGCTCATCCGGATAATCGAAAATCCATATAATTGAAAAAAAATTTACCTTGTTAGATATCTATTTACAAAAAAAAACGAAACAAAGTATTAATTATAAAATCAACAGTAAAAAATACCAAATAGAGTCATAAAATGTTTAGGTAAAATTAAAAGTAAATTGATCATTGTTAATGGTGGCGAAAAGCGGAGTGTGCACGTTTGAGCTCAAAGTGGCACATTCCGATCTCGGGAAAATAAAGCGCGCCGCTCCGCGTCGCGCTTCATTTGCCTCCCTCGCTTGGAAATGTGCCACTTTTCGCTCAAATACGCACATCTTCGTGTTAATTGGATTCGACTATATTAATAACAAATCCTTCAAATCCATATTTTCTATTCGGAAAAAGTTTTCGCTTGAAAGTGCACATACTACTTAATAATTGAATTTGCTTATCTTATTCTTCTCTCTTACAAATAATATTAATTAAATCAAACTAAACTAAATGTACCACTTTTCGCTTTTCTTTTAATTAAAAATTACAGTAGGGTCTTTTTACCAAAAACCACATTTAAAATTTAGTACTTTTAAACTAGACCAGATGGGAGACTTCATCGTACATGAAAAAAAAATACTTTAACTTTTTCCGAATTTTGACTCTTATTTTCCAAACTTTTTTTTAACATAGCCCACCCAAGTCATTCTAAAATTTGATGCACCCCCTATGTAACATATAAATATTTTTTTATATTTAACCCATTTAGTGCCGAGACATTAAAACACTATTAGAAATATAAATTATCTATATTAATAGAACAAAGGCAAAGTGTTGAACATAAAATTAATTCCAAAAAAAATTTTTTTGTTACCACTTAGGAAAAACAGCATGATGCGTGTACGCATCATTGGCGGAATATGTGAACATTAAAAAAATATACATATTTTTTATAAGTTGTGATATTCTTCAAAACAATTAGCATAAATATGCATATTACATTTTTGGCACATATACAGTGTGTCCCAAATAGAGTAGGCTAACATGGGTATCTTTCTTATTAGTGAAGATAGAAGTTTGGTTAAATGGGCAATGTTTTGCAGTTTTAGGTTCCCATTCAGATTCTGTTAAGAAAATTTTAAAATTCCGAATAGTTCCGAAGTTATCGTAAAAAAACTGAAAATCGTCATTTTCTTTAATGTCAAATAACTTTGTAATTATAATATTTACAAAAAAAAGTTTAATATAAAAGTTACTAAGATTTATAAAATACAGATAGAAATTAAGTCAAAATTTAATTTAAAATGGTGGTTTTCAAGATATTGCTACCAACTTTCTTATTGTAAATGGACGCCATATTGGTTTTTTACATAGTTAAATAGCATTTTTTTTCTTTTTTCAACAATGTATAACAACACATATTTAAATAAAAAATTATTAACAATATTAAATTTTTCTGTTTTAAATCAAGTAGTCATGAATTATCAAAGAACAATTAAACAGTATAATACAAGCCAACGTCCTTATATTTATTTTTTAACTAATATTGTAAGTTTTTTGAATAATAATTATTATTGCTTTATAAATAATGCAAAATGGCAAAGTTTTTAACTGAGCAGTATAATATGTTTTGTGCCTACATTAAATGTTACAAAAAGTCCTGCGTTGCTCCACAAACATACTTTAACAGTTTTCCTAAAAAAAAGCAACCGAACGTTAAAATTTTAAAAGATTAGATGTGAATATGCAGAAATATGGATGTTTACAGTAACCAAATTGAAAGAATGTGGAAGATGATGTTTATTATTATTATTTTTGTTTAAAACTGTTAAAGTATGTTTTTGCAGCAACGCAGGAGCTTTTGTAACATTTAATGTAGATACAAAACATATCACACTGCTCAGTTAAAAACTTTGCCATTTTGAATTATTTATACGGTAATAATTATTATTATTCAAAAAACTTACAATATCAATCTAAAAATAAATATAATAACCTTGGCTTGTATTATGCTGTTAAATTGTTCTTTGATAATTTATGGCTACTTGATTTAAAACAGAAAAATTTAATATTGTTAATAATTTTGTATTTAAATATGGGTTGTTATACATGGTTGAAAAGAGAAAAAAAAATGCTATTTAACTATGTAAAAACCAATATGGCGTCCATTTAAAATAAGAAAGTTAGTATCAATATCTTGAAAACCGCCATTTTGAATTTAATTTTGACTTAATTTCTATCTGTATTTTATAAAACCTAGTAACTTTTATATTAAACTTTTTTTTGTAAATTTTGTAATTACAAAATTACTTGACATTAAAGAAAATGACGATTTTCAGTTTTTTTACGATAACTTCGGAACTATTCGGAATTTTAAAATTTTCTTAGCAGAATCTGAATGGGCACCTAAAACTGCAAAACATTGCCCATTTAACCAAACTTCTATCTTCACTAATAAGAAAGATACCCATGTTAGCCTACTCTATTTGGGACACACTGTATATTGTTGCACTATGACACACCCTACATCTTTTACGAGTTTTTGTAGCTTCCTGGATTATTACATGACCAATTTTGTATGTACGTACTTCTGTTGGTGTATTAGATGGTGCACCTATTGAAGATTTTTCGTCTTCTTGACTCTGAATTTTCATAAGCCGATAAGCAATGTATGACTTTAATGCAAGTTGGGACATTTTTTTTTGTGAACAATGTGGCAAGCATTTGTCAACAGCATTTGGGAACAATGCCCATCACCATTTCTCTCCTAAGATCCTAGTACGGCAATTGGTTATAACATTATCGTTTAAATCCACTCCACCCATGTCTTTATTATATTCTGCAATAACCGCCGACTGACTTATATTTTCCACCTTCTTTTCTTTTCGATTATACCGCTTCGCTGTGTTCAGACGGTGAATGAAGCGCGCCGCTCTGCGTCGCGCTTTTGTAATAGTTACTTGTTACTATTATAACAGATTTATAATTCCACAGAACGAGTGATATACCAATTGTACTATACTTGAAAGCATTTTATCATCAAAAAACATAATAAAAAAAATCCCATGTCTTGAAAGGTCTCAATAAGAAAATATTCCGAAGTTCACAGATTTTGCCATTGATGCGTATACGCATCAGGCATATTTGCATGACATTTGCTTTTATATATTTCAAAATTTTGTTATTAAATATTATTTATATGATTATTTAGTATGTTTTTAACAATACTGTTAAAGAAAAAAAAATTGGCTGCTACCCATGTGAAATAAAATAAAATGAAAATATACTCTGCGAATGATCTTAATTTTCGACATTTTTATGAATTTATAATTTCTACATATTTTATAATTTGTTTGTAATTTATATTTTATTTAGTGTTACAATCTTGGAAGATCATTGTTTATAGCAAAAATGTGGGTTTGATTAACGTTGTTCAATAAAAAAAATTAAAATGCCAGGTGATGCGTATACCCATCAGCGGCGCTAAATGGGTTAAAATTGAATTTAATCCATAAATGAGGTCTAATTACAACAGTGTATACAAAATGTGCCTTCAAACTAATTTGTTTATAATTTTCAGAAAAATGAAAATTATCCTAAAATATTTGGAGACATTCATTTTGACATATAAATCTTCAACAATCTACAAAAGATGATATAAAAATCAACTAGTTGATATTCAGTGGCCCACTTCAGAAAATTTGACTCATATACAATTTTAATTAATAAAAAATGCGAATTAGTAAACATTCGAAAGTACGCCCCAAAATATTTTATCAAGCTCGCTACAATTAGGCGTGCGGAAGAGCACCATAATAACTTATCAAAAAGAATAAAATATCTAACCTTTTTCAAACAAAAAATAGATCTAATTTATTCGACTTTAAATTTTTTGAATTGAAGAATAAAATAATAATATAGGCAAATCGTATAAATACGAGGATGTGCGCATTCGAGCGAAAAGTGGCACATTTCCGAGCGAGGGAGGCAAATGAAGCGCGACGCGGAGCGGCGCGCTTCATTTTCCCGAGATCGGAATGTGCCACTTTGAGCTCGAATGCACACTCGGTTTTAAGCACGATTACGAAGGGTCCCGTTTTAACGGGAAAAAACGAACGCGGTTGACAATCCGGATAATCGCGAATCCGTATAACTGAGGTCCGGATAATCGAGGTTTTACTGTAATTGAATTTGTGTTTTATTTTATATTATATTTCATATTTTTATTTATTTATTTATTTATTTTATACATACACGTTTTCAAAGTAATTAGCGTTATGAAAACAAAATATAGTACCTGTCTATTTTTTATACACATGTGTATCTTGTAATTCGCAAAAGTAACTTTTTAAATTTATAATTATTAATTCCAAAAAACGAATTATCAATATGTTTGTTATAAGAGAAAAAAACGGTTTTTAATTTGTTTTTAAACCAGTTGCGAAAGTGGTGCCTTTCATTTTCACGTCTCTTAGAAAAAGTCGGTGGTTATGCAGCGATCGCGCTTGAATGCATTGAACGTGAGATGAAATAAGACCAATTTGCATGCCATTCATCTTCAGCTGCTCGGAAATTTTAATAAGGCATTCAAAAAGCATATCCATTAACCGGAGTAAGCTTGGGGTTTGAGGAGACAGAACGGAGGGCACTTCACACCAACTCCGTTCAATGAGAGTGAGTTGGGCGATGAGAACGGCGAGATGGTACAATATAGTAAAACGAGAAGGGTGTTAACTAGTCAAGCGCGTGACACACAGAGTCAGAAGAGCTAATGATCACCACGGGGTATAAACATTTGTTGTAAAATATTCTGTTTGTATTGCGGATAAGCAACAGATTTTATGTTGATATCATGCGCTTTGATCTCGTGGTTTATTAATACCGCATGGAACTTGAATTCCGTTTTCGATTAATCAAAACGTACACGGACAATCTTTGATGATAAAATGAAAATATAATATGACCATGATTAATTATCGCACATCAAAGCTGCACATATCTGCGTGTTTTTGACATGCAAACTGCAATTTAATGAAATCAACACATCAATATTTCTAGGACAAAGAGCTGCATTAATAACGCAATTTATTATTAAATTATAATTCGTATTCCTGTGCAGGCTTTATGACATTAATGAAATGGAATTAAATAAAAGTATTGAACTGTTAGAAAGACTATAAGCTTGCTTTTAGCTGTAAAGTGTTAGCGATGGTAAGCACGTACGAAGCAATGATGATAATCGTTGCTCGTCTGCGGTCATCATGGGTAACCGCGATCCCAACTGTAATCTGCAAGGCCAAACCACAGTTTTAACCACTATTCCAGACATAATAACGACTTTAAACATTATCCTTCTATATTCTGTAATTGGTTTCATAATCAACTGTAGATATTAGGGTTCTACTTATACCAATTCTCTCACTTAACTTAACGTTAATTAGGAATTGTTAAAGTCATATATAAACAGTCTTTCGTACTTTAGTTATATAGTAATAATGCAACTTAAGAACATATTATTTTTATATAAATGTATGATCAAAATTAAAATTTTGGAATTATTTAACTCCACTGTTTTTATTTTATTTACAAATAAAAATTGAGCTTTTAGCATGATTTTTTACTATTCACTTTCGTATTTAGAACTAGCTGCAAGAAGAAGGCAGGTTCACTTTTGGTAGACTTTAAAGTTATCTGCAGAATATTACTGGAAAAAAATCTTATAGATTGATGTAAGAACGACGAAGCTCTCGAAATCAGTGGTTAGGGTTAAACATTTATGGTGGGCTTATGCAATAAATACAGACACTGACCGTAATGAATCTTACTATACAGACGAATTGTTCTTTATTGTTGTGTAACTATACTATTCTGTTCTAATAATTTATTTTAAATAAGTTAAATAAACTTTCCCCTGACCAATTTAGTTTTAGAGTGCATGTCAATAATTTTTCTTATGGCGCAAACTAACCTATTGCACGAAAAGTAATGTATGGCGTTTATCACCATACTTGTCGTATACTTTGACAATTTCCATATAAGGGAGTGTTCCCGAGTATGAGACAGGCTCCAGGTATGAGACAGTCAATTATTTTCATTATGCAATGTCAATATGGCCGATCTAATTACTGTCAAATATTTCTTTAGTCATCAGTCAGTTTTTGTGCTAACACTGAAATGAATCGACGCATTGCTTACGTCACTTGCAAACATCGTATGTGAAATTGCATGGGGAAAACGTTTTTGAGTTTTTTCAAAGTGTTGTTTTTTTCATGTAAATCAATTAAAAAAGAAAAGTGTAATGTATAGCATTTAGTGTTTTTTTTATATTTTACGATCCAATATTGGAATAGGCCAATATGTGGTTGAAAAAATTTTTTAAATTTTCAAATGTCGTCATTGTCCGGGTATGAAACATAGCATATTACTACCACCCAAGGGTTCCAAAGCAAAAACATCATTAGTATAAAGTTGTTGCCGAACAAATTAAACGCTGTTAACAACATCAAATGCAATATTTGCAAGCGGCTAGTTTTTTTGAAGTGCGCAAACATGTGTGCAAGCATCTACACATGCAAACATTGCGACGATTATGAAGAGGAAATTGATAAATAAAAATTATGGAAAGCATAAAAAATTAAAATTTTGAAATAGATATGAGGTTTTTACTTTATATTTTATAATTTTTAATGTATTTTTGTAGGTGTCTCATACCTAGATACAAATTTTTTTCTTGTCAAAAAACTGATGCTTAGAAAATTGGTCATAAAATTTTACATGTTGATGGAATCACAAAACTTTCTGCGGATAAAAGTTGTGTATTTTCATTACCTTTCCAACAATGAATAGAACACCCGACTTTATTTAACGAGTAAAAAATTTTGGCTCATAAACAAAACCCGTCTCATACCCGGGTACACTCCCCTACCCATGGTGTAATTTACTATACTGGTTGGCACAAGTACCATAAGTATGGCGTTATCCACCATACTGCAAATTAAATAACATTTAAAGTATTTTAAAATATTGAGAAAACCAACGGTCGCGTTGTAAATATTTCTTGCCAATTATTAAACCAACTTTAAATATTATTTTAATTAATTATTTTGAAAAAATATATTTATGTTAATTACATTATATAAACAAGTATTTCTCTAATTATTTTTTTCAACAGTCAAAAAATAAAATATACCGTTTTCTTTAATGGATTGAAACTAGATAAATATAAATATGAGATTTTCTGCTTTTCTCTGTTGTTTTTTCATAGTTCTGTTTCTTCACTGTTCAATTCTTTCATGTTGTGTATTTTCAAGTTCTGTTTTTTCCAGATACTCTTCTATACATAAATAACTAAATACAAAAATCTGATTAAAATATTTAATGTTACATAGGCTACATTGTTAGGTTTAATTTATGACACAAATAAATGTTCTTTAATTTAAGACTTAATATTAAATAAGTTTTTTAAAATAATAGCAAACAATATTATTTAGTTGTATTTACACAAGTTAACTTTAGTGTAATTAAGTATTTAAGTTGATTTGATATAAAATAATTCCAGAACTTTTCACGACTATGGAATATCGTCTCATATAACAGATTTGTTTTATTCGACTATAAAAACGGAAAGAACTGGTGGTAGTAAATGTCAGAAGCACATTCAAGTTAAAAATTAAAACCCTGGCTGGTACTCTGATTTCTCGGCCATTTACTGGCTGAATAACGGCCACAGCGCGTCCCTCTCCAGTAAATGAAGATATAGCACTGCAGTTGCTTCCACCACATGTGGAAATATTTAATTTGTGTTTGGGTAAATGTCACGAAAATATTTGGACTTACAGCTAGATATAAATACTGTTGTCAAGTTGAATTAGTTATTTTTTAAACTCTAATTCTAATTTATTAATGTTTAAGGAAGAAGATTTAAATATGGTTATTTAAAGTCTAAACATATATCACTAAATAATTAATGTATTTACAAATAAAAACTAACAATAAACAATTTATTTAAAAAAATTTTAGTTTGTATTCGAAGATATTTTGGGCGTTTAGAAAAAGGTAAAGTCCATAAATTAAAGTATTTAAACAAAACATAATTATTATTAAATTGATATTAACAAAATATACCTATATCACTAAAATTAGATCTACCTACCTATTTGTTTTTTAATTTTACATAAAAATATAATAAAGCACAGCAAGATTTACAGGAAGGTTTTTATCCAATTTATAAAGTCATGTGTATATCGAAGTGTCACTCATTTAGCATTCAAAATTTACTGCAAGAACGGGGTTGCAAATACATATCTCATAAACGTCAGAGGCAGCAGCTTATTTCCCGGCCAGGACCATAAACATTGAGGAGCTGCCTTTCTATGTAGCCAATATGATACCATATTTTATTTTGATGTGACAGCGCTTTGATTTAGGACCCTATAAAGCACATCTCAGTTTTATATGTTCTCAGATGTGAAAATGCAAAATGTATATGCTTCGTATGGTAGAACAATTCCAATATAATGAAATAAGTTATATTATTAGTATTTTTAATAAATTGTAAACTATAATCGAATATCAACTTTTTATTTATTACACATTTTTATATTAAATTTTTTAGATGTAAATCAAAATAATTTTAAAATTAATAGCGTAGCAAAATACCAAAACCTGACCTAATCAGACGACGATCAATCCGGATGCAAAATAACAGGGTTTGAAAATTACAAAAGAAACTAAATTTTAATTTAAAAAAATTGATAAGTACATTAAATTATTTTTTGATATAATTTTATAATATACCAATGTAGATATTACAATTATAAAAATAAAAATTAATTACGCCAATAATTTTTTTTTAAATTATTTTTAATAAACTCAGTTCAATTGATTAATTGTATCTACATTTTCAGTACCTCGATAAATCTAGTTAGAAATAGCACAACTCCTAATATATTTTACATTCTAAAAAAACATATTAAATTTAATTAAAAATGCGTAGAGTAATGTGGGGTAACCATACGCAGAGTGTAAGTGTCCGCAATCAACTTCGTGCGAGTATTGTTGTCACTGACCAACCGAATCGCAGCGCATTTAGTTTACATTTGAAGGACGAGTAAAGGGAATGCGTCAATGCGCTTGAAGTGTGGTGTTGTCGAGAATTATCCGATAATATTGTTTTTGAGCCATTTTCTTATAATTTTTGTACAAATAGGATAGCGTGGTACAGAAATACAACAGGGCTGACTACGATTGGACAGTATGTACAGATAGAAGAAACTAATAAATATTTCATGTGAACTTATGAATTTTGTCTGAGGTAAATTACATTCGCGTACTATCTTTTTCTATTGTCTCTAACGCAACGGGGAAGTGTACACGGGTAAAGTGTCCGCAGTGCTCAAACCTGTACAGTAAATCATTAATTAACGTAGAATATTGTGTTGATTTCTAGATCTATAACGCTGAATAAGTATACTTATTACAGTTATACCCCTCTAACTTCACATTCCATAACTTCACATCTTCTCTAATTTCACAGTTTTCATAGGTCCCAAAATGGGAGATACAAATTATCGTAGGGTTAACTTCACATTCTCTAACTTCACGTTCACATGATTTGCGTTGCAATTTTATACAGGTATAATGAGAGTTAACTTCACAATATAAAGAATCATTTTAGTAAGAAAGACAGATAACTTCGCTTTATTTATTTAAAATATGTTTCATGTTCACGAAGAAAAAAATCTTTTACGTTTATTGTATGTACACTAAAGGAAAAAATTAAAGGGTCAAAAACATTTCCTAAATTTTATTGTGAATTTTGACAGACTGTATTTCAGTGAAAAATGATCATATCTAAAATTTTATAAAAGAAATTTAAGGCTTCAAGATTCTAGTTTTTAGATCTTTTAGTCAAAAATTTTTAGAAGCCACTGTTATCACGAAATAATAAGCAATAGCGCGCAAGAAAAACATTGCAAATTTTTTTCTTTTTTTTTGTGTCCACAAACTTGTAAATTTTTTTTCAGCCAAACCATTATATGAAACGAATAGCTTGTTTATTCAACTCCAAATTTCTTTTTTTTTAAAGGCTGGTACGATTATTCTTTACCGAGATACCGGTCGTTAAATAGAAAAAGGTACATTTGTCTTCAATTATTGATATCTCTGTAATCAATAATTGTTGGAAAAATTGCATAGCAGTTTTGGAAACTGGACAAAACACCCTACAAGAAACGACTGCAATTTTTAAGAATTTTTTTCCATCGCAAACATAAATTTGAAAAAATAAGTAATTTATCGTTTTTTAAAAAATTGACGGATAAGTTACAAATATTCATGAAATGGCTAATGTTAAGCGTGATTTTTATAGCTGAATATACCCTCAAAAACTCTGTGAGGTTACAATTCGATCTAGCGAACCGTTCTTTTGTTTCAAACAATCAAACTTTTGAAAAAAATTAAATAGTTGCGTTTATTCTCGCTACACACTTCATAATCATGATTAAAATAGAAAAACATTTTTTTTTGGCTTTTTTAAGATCTATACCGCAAACAATATATCGGAAAATTTTTTCGAAAATAATCTTTTACTTTATTAATTAAATTTTCTTTGGTTTTTAAAACTAAAAAACATATTGAAAAGTATGTAGTAAGGTCTAGAAAACAATCAAGTATTATAGATTTTTTTAAATCTGCAAATAAATCTTAATATTGTAATCTATTTTCCATAACTTCACATATTCCCTAAGTTCACATTTTTCTGCGGAACATTTTGTGTATATATAAAGAAGTGCCCCGCTCAGAAAGTTTGCACCCAAAAACAAATTGATGCAGCTAAGAAGCTGATAGAAGAAAGTAAATAGTATGACGAAAACCAAAGATAAAACAAAATTGAAAAAGAATAAAAAAGATAAAACTAAAGAAAGAAAGCAAATCGTTTCGAACACAAAACAACCTTCTAATCGGAATTAAAAGACGTGCGGACACATTCCCATTGATGCGGGCAAGTGTCCGCATTTCCCATGTTAATTAAAAAATTCATTATAACTTATATGGTAATTATAAAGAGAAATCAAATTTTATGTTCTATTATTATTTAGAAATGTCTAATGAAAGACAATAAAGGGTGATTTGTTTCAAATTATAAAACAATGTTTTGGGCTGTACAATTTGGCCAGTTAAACCGGATAAAAAAGTTAGCTAAGTTAATTAGCTGGCTAACTGATCAGCTTAGCTAATTTAACCGGTTAAATAAATTAGCTCGGCTAATTAGCTGGCCGTTTAACCGGTTAAATAAATAGTTCGACTAATTAGCTGGCCGTTTAACCGGTTAAATTAATTAGCTCGGCTAATTAGCTGGCCATTTAACCGGTTAATTTAGCTTAGCTCAGCTAATTAGCTAACAGTTAATCGGCTAAACGGCTAATTTTTTTTAAGCTGTTGCGTAAACGCATCATTTTTTTGGGCCTTTTTAGCAGCGGCGCAATAAAGCTAGTAGTATAAAAGACAAGTTCTAACAAGAGAACATTTTTAGTTGCCCGTGGCTTTACGCAACGAGACCCACCCCGTTTGATAGGGCATCAAAAACTACTCTACAAAGCGTTTTCAAATTTTGCCAAATGATGCAGATTACGACAAGACAAGCTCCAGAAATTTGTGTTAATCTGTCAAAACTGGTGGCCGCTATTAAAGACTGCGAAATGTTATTCGTATAATACGAAGCGGTGTTCGAGTGGAGAACGCACTCGCTCTCAAATCTTTTTGCGTTTTGTCTGATAATTACAAATTATGCTATTTATAATTTATGATTTCATTACGAATAAAATTACTAAGAATTTTCTTATTCACATTCTTTAATGAAATGTACAATATATTTAGTTTTTTGGGAAAAAAAACGGTTTTATATAAAAAAGATTATCTACAACGTACAGTTTTAAACGCACTACCAATTCGGCATTTTTATTTAAAATGACATATTAGTATTTAAACACTTTAAAATCATTATTTTTGATCAAATATTTTATATAACGTGTGTACAAATGCAAACTAACTCATACATTTGTCATTTGATCATAATTCTTTTCTGTAATTTTCATAAATAATATATTTTATTGATTAAGCCGGTCATGCAGTTTTAAACGCTCCTCAGTATACATCTAGCAAAATTCTTCTATATAAATCTACATAATGTAAGAAGTAATCAGAATAAAATCTTAAATTTTCTAATTTTTTGAGTTATGAGACTTAATTAAAATGTATTTAAACAATTTAAATTATAATAAAGTGTTGGTAGTGTTATTGTGTTATTTTTTATTTGTAGATATTAATAATATTAATATAGTAACATATTTTCATATAGGTAAATATAAACTTTAAAACTTGTCAAACTCAATTTAAACGTTTCTTTTTAGACTTTTCTAACAATGTTTTAAGCTAAACTAGATTGAAAATGCTTGTACCTATATGTCTAGTACGGTATTGATCTGATGCTAAACAATACAGAATGTAAGATATGAGTGAATTGGTATCATTAAGTTTATGTTGATATTGTTAAAAAATATTAAAATTTTAATCTGTACCTTGTTTATTAACGGTTTTCTTTGTTTATTTTTATTAAAATAATAAACATTTATTGCATTAATATTATAATTTTTTATAAGTATATAATTATGTACTTTTTATATTCTATCCCTCAAAAAAAAACGAATTGCGCCTAATTTCATTAGAAAAGTAAACATTTATTAATTTTGAAGAACTTAAATATTGATTTTAGGAATTTTTTAAGATCAATCTTTAATTTTAAAAATAAAATATTTTGGTAACAGTTTAGGTACATAGTAAAGTGGGTATTATTTCGGCATTTTAGTTTATAATAGCACTATTAGGACTATTCCGTGGTGCATTGCACACGGGCGGCACAACATAGGAGGGTGACATTATTAATATTTTAAGTTAATTTTTTCTAAATACAAATTATTAGAGGGCGGCTAAAAGTGAGACAAACAGGCAGCACAAAGTTATGGAACCGCATTGAACCTTAATTGCACATTTTCTTACTGTATTTATAGTTTATGTATAATTGCAAATTATTTTTATTTTAAGAAGATTGTGGTTTATGCTCAACTACTTATGTTTGATAGCCAAATTCTAAATGTCCAATAATAAAAATTTTTGCAGCATAAATCACTTACTAAATAATTTCATATTCTATAATATCCGTAGTTAGCTTTGTTTAATATCTGTTTTGTATATTTGTTATGTATAAATATAAATAATTTGCAGTTCACAAAGCCAAATCACATTATAAAAATATCGATTTTGAATATATAAAAAATATGTGCGTTGCTATGAAAAAGTTTTTCATTGACCATTTTTACCTTAATTTAGTAACACACTTTTAAAAACTTTTGAACTTCCCAATTTTTCGCTTCCTCAACTTTGCTTATCCTCAAGCTTAGAATTATAAGTCTTTAAGGAAATATTGGGTCGATGCATACCTTCGTAATATTTTTAGTTTATTTACCACCACCCATATATTTTATTTATTTAAAGTAAATAAATCTTAAAAGTAATAAAAAGTTAGAACTCATCCATCAGCCCAATATAACTCAAAAATGTTTGAAAAATGTAAAACTAATAAATCAGCAATCTTTTATAAGCAAGCATTCGACCGATATGAAACATACAGCTAATTAAATTTGATTTTCGAATAATCTTATGTTCTAAATTTTTCCAACATATATATTTATGTATGTACATATTTTTATATCTTGTGATGACGTCAATTTTCATATGTAATCCAGTTCAACATTTTCAGATTTATGTTACATTTTCGTGAGCGGTTTAGATACATATAAGTTTTTTCCACTGATTTCTGTTTATTCATTTATAAAATATATGTATAGTTCTACGTATACAAAAGGCCAATTAAAATTTTAAAAAATACTGACATAATTTTCTTAACAATTTTTTATTAAACAAAGAAAATCTGTTTTTCTACAGTTTAAAGTAGATATTATTAATTATCATCAAATATTAATCTACGTAGTATTTATCTATTAAATAAAATATATTTTATATTTTGAGTAACTTGTTGATAGAAAGACATGGGTAATTGGATCTGTTTGGTCGACAACGGCCATTTACCAATCACGGAGAATTATAGCGGACATCAATCATAATCACTCAAGTAGTCACATATGTGCAAGAACCAAACCGATAGCCACTGTTTGTACAGAGAATAGCACGTCACACCTTTGCATAACGAGAGAACGTCAACAACTCGATTCGAATGACGGATTGCGCCTTTAGCAAACTCCATTCGATAGCGGTGCAACATATTGGACGTTTTCATCGTAGCGAGAGTGCCATAAATCCATTTCACGGGCGTGTTTTTCTTCTGATCCGACAAAGCGGTATAGGTGATTTACATTTTCTATCGAGACGAAAAGAGGCGCATAAATTGCACAGATGTCCCATCAAATGGCTCGTATATCTTGAATCCTCTGTTCACTGACCAAGTGTTGTGGTTCTAACGGGCCGTTCATCATGTCGTGGACGCGCCCTCTGAACAGCACCGTCGACAGACCTAGTTAAGGGAGGGCAGGAGCTGATAAAAGCATCCATAAATCTCCCTAGCACTAAAATGCTTTATGTCTGCAAACGATTTCTATGCATCATAGCAATCTCATTGGTGTTATTCAATGAGTATGTCAGATTCGATAACCTGGAGCATGTGTTTACATATAAGCGTTCCGGCAGGTAGCATTGTCCGTGCACTTCCCTACGAACGATATTAATAGACCTTCGGCGGTCGCAATCCATCATTCACACTAGTTCGTTTCCTCCTGGTCGCTCCAAATGATGTAGCTTTCAAAGGCAACTGATCCCAGGCGCAGAATACAAAAGCCACCTAACAATGCCGTGCAACTTCATGTATTAGAAGCAGTCAGCGAGAATTAATTACAGCAGGCAATGGAAAGTCACCCGCTGAGTTTTACTTCAACTTCTCGGTATGACTTCCACGTAATAACTTGTGTGGTGAAACAAAATTGTAGGGCCACCAAGCTATGTTATATTGACATTACCACAGTAGGCTTACTAATTCCAATAGCTGCAATCGTATTTGTTTAACAACTATTTTTACTTATTCATTAAACACAGTAGGAGCGATAATAAACAATTATATTTTATAATAAAAATACTATTCGCACTGTTGTATTTTTTTTTTATAAATCAATTTGTTAAGTTAAATGTGTTTATAAAATAGAAATTGTACAATCTATAAATATGGTTTAATTAAAATATCTCAATAAGAATTTTATATACTTATATTTAATTAAAGTTTCGCTGAAACAAGCGCAATAAACATGAAGTGATTAACAAGCTGATAAAAAAGCTAAGATCAGAATAAACATTTGTAACAAGCTACTCCTTACAAGTTCAACGAAGCGCTCAAGCAAGTTCTGCTGACTTCTGCGTATGGGATGTTGGATCACCAGATATATAAGGTGTTTAATTAGGGTATAAATGCTTACACCGACGTCTTAACAGATAAAGATATTATCAGTATCACGAACTACAGAACATTGTGCTTTCACAAATTATCATCTTTGAAAAACAATAAAAATTAATTATACATACATGTAAAGCAGCATGAATTAGTTTCAGACTTGTAACAAAATCAGATCTGATAATAAATGAAACTTTTATTATAAACTACTAGTTTACACCACATAAAAATTAAAATTATTATTTTTATTAAACAATATCGACTACATATATGATGAATTCAATACAATAATTAATATCTACTTGGTACAACCACGTTTTGCTATTACTGGTGCAACTATTGTTGACAATGCATTATCTGAATTTGTTTGTAATCAAATCTTGTAAAGTTGTAAACCACTCGGGAAAAACAAATTTATATAATTATATAAAATTATATATAAATCATCATATATAATTATATACGAATTTTGGCGCGATATAATTTTATATAGTTTTATATAATTTTACATAATTCTATAAAATTTTATATAAATGATTATGTATAATTTTACATAATTATATAAAATTATATATAAATATAAAAAATAAATTTTAAATAATAATTCCCCTACAGCAACATTTGTGGTAATTACCATCAGTCTACTAATTAGAACCTTTGTGATTCGGTATCTGCTTATTTAGTGGAAGGAAAGGTAGTTTGCAATGAGTAACGCGGTGTGCGATTGATTATATCATCGATGGAATCTGAAACAGAATTATGTAACTTTTTTGGGGATTTGAACTCCGGACTCCTGGATCGGGAGACTGCTTGCTCTGACACTGACCTACGAAGCCTTCTCAAATATTTACTAAAAATGTCTTATAAAAATGACTTACTAAAATGACAATCTTTTATGTTTGACACATGTACAATTTTGAGGTTAGATGATTAACATATTTTTTGACATATGTTAAGTTGCTTAAAAAAGTTTCAATAAAGAAACAAAACGTTGCACATTTAACAAGAGTTAACTCTTGGACAACAATAAAACAATTGTTTTATTGTTGTCCAATTCCTAATAACTCTAAATATTATTAAAAGATATTGGAGGTTAACATTATGATTAATATGTCCTAAACTTATTAAATTATCTAATTTATGAATTTGTCCATAAGTTAGTATAATGATAAATAATTTTAAAGAAAAAAGCAAATAATAACAATTATATCGAAAATATTCAAAATTATTTTTTTATATATGAATTTATAAAATTATATAAAATGCTTTCCCGGTTTATATAAAAATATATATAATTATACATAAATTTATATAATATTATAACATTATATATAATTATATAAAATAATACATAATTATATATAATTATACATAATTACATATGATTATATAAAATACTTTTTCCCGGAATAAGCTACTTTATAAAATTATATATAGTTTTATATAATTATGTAAATTTATACATAATGATATATACATTAATATAAAACCATATATAATCATATAAAACTATATAAAGTTATACATGATTATATATGATTATACAGGGTGTCCCAAATTGAGTAGGCTAACATGGGTATCTTTCTTATTAGTGAAGATAGAAGTTTGGTTAAATGGGCAATGTTTTGCAGTTTTAGGTGCCCATTCAGATTCTGTTAAGAAAATTTTAAAATTCCGAATAGTTCCGAAGGTATGGTCAAAAAACTGAAAATTGTCATTTTCTTTAATGTCAAATAACTTTGCAATTATAAAAATTAAAAAAAAAAGTTTAATACAAAAGTTACTAGGTTTCATAAAGTACAGATGGAAATTAAGTCAAAATTAAATTCAAAATGGCGGTTTCCAAGATATTGATACCAACTTTCTTATTTTAAATAGGCGCCATATTGTATTTTACATAGTTAAATAGCATTTATTTTTCTCTTTTCAACCATGTATAACAACCCAAATTTAAATAAAAAATTATTAACAATATTAAATTTTTCTGTTTAAAATCAAGTAGCCATGAATTATCAAAAAACAATAAAACAGCATAATACAAGCCAAGGTCATTATATTTATTTTTTGACTAATATTGTAAGTTTTTTAAATAATAATTATTATTACCTTATAAATAATTCAAAATGGCAAAGTTTTTAACTACGCAGTATGATATGTTGTGTACCTACATTAAATGTTACAAAAGCTCCTGCGTTGCTACACAAACATACTTTAACAGTTTTCCAAAAAAAAAAGCAACGGAACCTTAAAATTTTTAAAAGATTGGATGTGAATATGTAGAAGTATGGATGTTTACAATAACCAAATTGAAGGAATGTGGAAGACGATCTTTATCATTTTTTTTTTGAAAATTGTTAAAGTATGTTTGTACAGCAACGCAGGAGCTTTTGTAACATTTAATGTAGGTACACAACACATCATACTGCGTAGTTAAAAACTTTGCCATTTTGAATTATTTATAAGGTAATAATTATTATTATTTAAAAAACTTACAATATCAGTCAAAAAATAAATATAATGACCTTGGCTTGTATTATGCTGTTTTATTGTTCTTTGATAATTCATGGCTGCTTGATTTTAAACAGAAAAATTTAATATTGTTAATAATTTTTTATTTAAATTTGGGTTGTTATACATGGTTGAAAAAAGAAAAAAAATGCTATTTAACTATGTAAAATACAATATGGCGCCTATTTAAAATAAGAAAGTTGGTATCAATATCTTGGAAACCGCCATTTTGAATTTAATTTTGACTTAATTTCCATCTGTACTTTATAAAACCTAGTAACTTTTGTATTAAACTTTTTTTTGTAATTTTTATAATTACAAAGTTATTTGACATTAAAGAAAATGACAATTTTCAGTTTTTTGACCATAACTTCGGAACTATTCGGAATTTTAAAATTTTCTTAACAGAATCTGAATGGGCACCTAAAACTGCAAAACATTGCCCATTTAACCAAACTTCTATCTCCACTAATAAGAAAGATACTCATGTTAGCCTACTCAATTTGGGACACACTGTATAATTTTTTTTTCCCGGGCAGTCTTCCTATAATACTTATTGTTAGTTTAAAACAATCTTTATATTAGCCAAACAAATAAAAATTTAATTGACGTGACCAGAGACGTAACTGTAATGGACCAGGTTGCGAATGAAAAAAGACCCTAGAACATAAAAGAGAAATTTTTATATTAGTTTAAAACTTGACCATTTGAAAATTATTTTCTAAACAAAACTGTCACAAAGAAATTATAAAAAAGTTCTTAACTTTGTATTTTGTTTATTTTAATTATTTATTTAAAATTAATTTAGCTCTACTTAAACATCATTAAAAAAATCTATGTACTCGTTCCATAATTTGCACCAAAGCGCACATAACTCTAGTTTGGTCACTGAACACGAACTATTTTCTTATTACTCTATACCAGGAGTGTACGACCTTTTTGGAAGCGAGGACACAATTAAAAATTTTCAAGAACGTTGCGGGCCCAACAATTTGTTATGACATCCTATATCTTTATTATTAAAGGTTTTTTCATAAAACTGATTGAAAATAAATTTAAGAAATTACTTTAATTTATCTGGAATCTTGTCGCGGGCGCGCAATAAATCGCTTACGGGCACACTTGCGCCCGCGGGCCCGTGGTTAGCCACCGCTGCCCTATACAGTACGATCGGAGAAAACAAAGTTCCTGAAATGTAGGAGAAGTTAACCGGTTGTGGGCATTGTCCGGTTGTGGGCACCCCCGAATAACTTTTGATCGTGAGTAGATACAGGTGTTTTCACGATCGTCATTTGTTCGCAATGTCAGCACTATGTTTTATTGCTAATATAAAGCGAACAGACGCATATGCGTAGTAGCTACGCGTTATTCCATGTTTTCATCTCTAACAACGTACCGCGATGTAATCGTTTATTGTATTTAAAGTGCGATAAATAACAGTAACTTATTGCAAAAGGTCAGTCCAATGTAAATATATGCAAGAAATTAAATATATTTTATAATTTTAATTTCGATTCAATCAAAATCTTCGCGAAATAAATTTGCCAGTCATTTGTCGACAGCTATGAATTTTTCAGTTGTGGGCACCTACATTTTACTAGTTGTGGGCACTTAAGTTTTTGCCATTTAAACCTTGTATTTCGCTGACAATTTGTCGAATATTGTTGTTCATGTTAACATAACCCCCCTGCGGAGTCTAGGGGTATAGCTGCGGCCTGATTTTGAGGGGGGCGGGCAAAGACCCCGCTCGATTATCATGTAGGGGAAACCCGCCCAAAGTGGATACCCCGGGCAAAGCGAATACTTCTTACTATTCTCAAATTATTTGTTGGCCGATAGCCGCGTTGTCATAGCAAGGGTCTTTAGTTGCCTCACAGCGCGGCGCAAGTACTTATTAAACATTTTTGGTTTTGGATTTCAAAAAGACTTTTTTTCACAACTCGACTATTGAAAATCAGATTTTCGATTGTTGAGCATCTTCGACAGACCAATTTATATGATTTGAAAATTGTAAATAATATATTTACAAAATTTTGTGGATTTTTTAGTGCATTTTTAGCCATGTCGATTTCAAAAATCAATTTTGATGCATACATTGGAGCCATTTGACGATGATCCCGTGAAGTCCACTGCGAAAGCCTATTTTAAATTTTATTTTCATAACTGAAGGCTTTGAATATGAATAAATTGTGTTTTTTCTCTATATAGTGGCGTTTTACTCTATATTTTCCCATTTTGAGGGGATTTTCCTGATGTGCCCACAACCGGTTAAAAAAAATTGCATGATGAAAAATGACTACTTTATGAAAAGTTAAAAATGTTTTTTTTTTAAATTGATATAAAATTAATTCCTTTGCCAATAATTAGCTAAGGTCTCTAGCTTCCCGATAAAATGCCCATTCTGCATAAATATTGAGTTGGTCAAAAGTTATGGCCTAAATAGCTAACTATGCCCACAACCGGTTAACTTCCCCTACACTCAGAGTAAAAAAGCAACTTCACAGTAAAATTAAAGATGTCATAAATTTCTTGTTTGTCTTTAACAGAGGTTCTTATTGCAAGTTATATATATATATATATATAGTTAATTGTTATTACAGCATATAATATGTTGTGAATTCACAAAAATTCAATATGTTTTAATGTTTATAGGCGAATATCTTCTAATCGGTTAGTTAGGAAAATTTATATAGACCGTAAAATTCCTTATAAGAATCTGTATGTAGATAGTTTATAAACATAGTCGTTTACAAAAAAAAACAAATTATAAATTTTTTTTATTTTTTACGTATTATTTAAATGGAAAATGAAAAAAATATAATAGACAGGTCAATATTAAGAGCTCATATTCGGCTAAGATATATTGTACGATATGCTCTACCGAAATTTTGATTGTATAAAAAAAAATATTTTTTTTACTACACCCTATTGGATACAGATAGGATATTTCCAGATTTTGCATAAATTGTCATTTGAGGGTGATTGAATTCTATAAAAAGTGTTTAGACAAATATCAAAAAAAATAAATTTTATTTGATTCTTTTTTTTTGGTTAAAGAATTTAAGAGAATGGTTCAATTGTAGCACAAAATCCCTATTCAGAACAGCCGCCGACAAGGTTAAGATAGCCATGATGTTAGCCAACCTCCAACGAGGAGAGGAACGATGAAGAAGAAGAAGATTCTTTTTTAATGCAAAGATTATATGTAAAGCTGAAAACTGTTTGGCACTACGAAAACAAGTTCACTTTATTAAAATATATTTACTTAAAATAAAAAAAACATGTTTTTTCTATGGTCGTGTTTATGCAAGATATCCTGTGTTTTACATTAGCAAAAATATAGTTTTTAAAAAGGATTCTTAAGAGGAAGCGTGGCGCAAGTGGTTTAGTGTTTGGGCTACTGCGCTAGCGAGGTGCATTCGAAGTGGTTCGAATCCCCGCGCCGACTATCGAAAAATTTCACGGTCCTCTTCTCTTCGCAAGGCTGAGCACCTGACAAGAGTATAACTGCTCGAAAATTTTTCTAGAAATTGCCGTGGTTCGGAACCCACGTAAAACTGTAGGTCCCTTGAATCTTTCAAACACTACAACATTCACAACAAAGTTTCAAGCAGGAAAATCGCCTAAACCTGATACAGGTATAAAAAGGCAAGAAGGGAGGAAGGAAAAAGTATTCTTTTTATGTTTTAAAAAATGTTTATTTACACGCATTGCATCTTTGACCAATTGTCTATCGTAAAAAAACTAGGTATTACAAACTTTATTTTATTTATGTCAAAATTGTTTTAACGTACTATATTTTACCAAAACTATATAGTATGTTAGATTAAAATTACAAAAAAATCGAATAAAACTACACATATAAAATCTGTTCATTAAGTAGAAAGAGAAGTACTGAACAAAATTGATAAAAGAGTTGTTAATAATATTGATCGTGTAGGGCAGGGCAGTATTGAAACTGGTTAGCACAATTATTAACTGTTGTATTGATAATACTGATATTGTCAATATTGTTGCTCGTGTAGTCCTTTTAATATGTAGGTCTTACATATATGTATTATTTTTTTAATTTTTAGAAAATGTACTTCTTAGAAGGTATGCTTAGCTTGTACCTTTAATTATTATTTTATTAGAAAATAAAATAATACTTATAATGAATTCCCACATGTACTTCATGTTGAAAGTTAATAAGCTTTAAATTCTTCATATTAATGTGTTTAAAATTCAAATAAAATTATAAAAACGATTGCAAGTAAGATTATTAGTTCGTGACGGAAGAAAAGTTTAACCTTTCACTATTATGACATATATTTCCCATGCAAACAACGCAATAATTTTACGGATAGTCTTATATTCCGACCCCAGTTTTAGTGATTTATGAGCAAGAAATACAATTGAAAGCCGAGTCTAATTTATATTTATCATTCCAATTAAACATGTTTTATGCTTGCAAAGGAAACGATGCGTGTTACATTCGTTATGACAGTTACAAAGTACCGAAGCTACAAAAACTTATTCAACTTTTTAAATATAAAGCTTCTCTAACAAAAGAAAATAAATTACAGTTAAAAGTATGATGGCGGCTTTTAGTATTCAGGAAATAGTTATGCATATAGAATCGAGAAATGTTTATTGCAAATGTTAACTATGTCATATCTTTATCTAATTATCTCTAATTGATTTAATTACTTAATAGTCCGGTGTTATACGTCGTTATGTTGAACTGGAATAGATTACGCGGTCTCTGCGGATTAGCACACGATAAGAGTGATGCATGGCAGGAAGTCGCGAAGACGCGGCAGGAGATTAGTGGGTATCGCTTGTAGAGCACGGGGTGGCTTCCGGTCGTGACAGCCAAGATAAATCACCGATTTCGCTCACCGACCGATTAATGGTCGAGCAAATGTAGAAAACCACCCCTGAACTTTCTGACTGTTCTACTTCTAGGTCGAGTAGTTATTTGTTAAGGTGAACAAAAACTGATTTTAAATTTATCGACTACTCCCTATTTAGAAAATGTAATTACTTATTTATAATACCTACGTATATTTACTAAAGATCTATTATTATTTTAATTGTAACGTAATATAATGCAATTATTTTTTCACTACATATTGTTTATACAATTATGATTCTTTTAACTTCTTAGAAAAACAGTTTAAAAATGTTCTGTTTTTTTAATTTTTAAACTATTAAGAATAAAATAGAACCACTTGGCAATTTGTCTTGTGTTGAAGAACTTAGATTCACATATAGGTGCGGGAAATAAAATTATAGCCAAAGCATGCAATGAAATTTTCATTTAACTGCTTTCATTATTTATTTACGTTGAAAGGGAAGCTAAATTACAGTTTTAATGGCTTAGTTTAATTACGGTAATTTGCTAGTGCAATATAAAAACTTCAACTTAAAATTAACATAGCCACGGTTGTCCAAAATAAGCAAAACTGTTTCAAAAAGCCGAGATATGTATGTGCAGTTTCAATTAAAGCTTGCGATATAAATCGGAAAATAGTAGAGGATAGCGGCAAACATGACAATAAAACGCCGCAACTTAACCAGCAATTCGATATAAATTGCAGTTTTAATTATACGATGCATGTAGTATTTTACAGAAACGTGATTGGTGGAAATAATGAAGCTACTAATCATTCCACTCTGACGGCGATTAAACCAGCTCATTTCTATAATTACCACATAAACATGCCAATTCTCGGTTGTAGCTCTCTCGTCGCTTTAGCAAACGTTCGTGATATGTAATAATCACTCAATAAGGCAGGTGCTATATTTTAAACTCATTACAGTTGATCTGATAACACGATTAGTAAATGTTAATGCTACAGTTATAGTATAAATAAATTTCTGTGGCTTATATTAATATATTGCTAGTAAACTTATAACAATAGTTTTTTAAATTATTACTCCATTATGTACTATCATCGATTAATTGCAACTATTACAAGATTTATGTCTAGTTTTAGAGCCGAAATACTATATCGGTTGTCTCTTGCGACGCAATTATTGGATAGAATTGACCAGAATAAGTCAATTTTTAATTTGGCATATCAAAACGCTTGAACGAGTTTTTCTTAAAAACGGTAACATTATTGACTTAAAACGCGTACCTACGCCTTATTTTATGAAATAACAACTTTTGCATTATTGAATTTATTGAAACAAAATATTTAATAGTGAAGAATAATTGGATTAACATTACAAAAAATCCTGCTAAAAAATATGTACAATGACGAGCGTTTAAAACTGCACGACTGACTTAGTTGACAAAAACCATAATTTATAAGTATAAAAAAAAAATTATTAACAAATGACAATTATATATGATAGTTCGCACTTGTACACACATGCTAAACAATTTTTGATCAAAAATAATGATTTTAAAGTGTTCATATACTAATAACTTTAAATAAAATTGCGGAATCGGTAGTGCGTTTAAAACGAACGTTGTAATCTTTTCTGTTTATAACCGTTTTTTTTTCAAAAAAATTAATATGTTGTAGATTTTTTTAAAGAATGTGAATAAAGAAACCATTAAAATTTATGTTGTAAGGGAAATTACAAATAACCATTTGTCCTGGTACCAATAAGTAGCATAATTTGTATTTTACACGTAAAAAAAAAATTTGAGAAATGATTACAATAAACGTCAATACAAATAAAAATTTGACAACTAAAATAACTAACATTTTTCATGAAACTCTGTATATCATATTTTATACTTTGTATATTTAGAAACATGTCATTAATTGAGAGCCGTAAGGTTTATGCCTCGGAATCCAGGGCCTTTGAATGGATCTTTATAAAACCTTTTGGAACATGTTTTTAACATTAAATACACAAATGTTAAAGGATTGATTTTGGACGCTTTCAATTTTTTAATGGTGAAAATAGCACCGGAAGACCAAAAAAAAAGTGGTAAGTACTTTTAACCAGACCAATCTAGGGTTATGTATTTCGATGCCCTGAATCCGAATTTGAGGTCGGTTTAACCCGTACACCTCCAAAATTTTGAGTAAATTGCAAAAAACCACTAAATATTGCAGTTGTAAAAATGAAGAAAATTTGATTAAACTAGATCAAATCTTCCTTATATATATATTTTGATGAGATAAATCCAAATTCAGAATCTGTTAATCT
The DNA here is from genome assembly GCA_036325965.1 of Sinopyrophorus schimmeli. NCBI lineage: Eukaryota > Metazoa > Arthropoda > Insecta > Coleoptera > Elateridae > Sinopyrophorus > Sinopyrophorus schimmeli. The sequence goes on from JARFIZ010000001.1 coordinate 7,241,595, forward strand.
TGATCATATATTTATCCAAAATCCTAAAAAATAGTAAGAAAGTAGCAAAAAATATCACGAGCATACAAAAAAAAGTGGTCAGTACTTTTGACCAGACCCACCTAGGGTTATGTATTTCGATGCGCTGAATCCAAATCCGAAGTCTGTTTGGCCCGTACACCCTCAAAATTTTGAGTAAATTGCAAAAAACTGCTTCAATTGACTAAAAATTGTAGTTTTTTGCAATTTACTCAAAATTTTAGAGGTATATTGGTTAAACCGACCTCAAATTCGGATTCAGGGCATCGAAATACATAATCCTAGGTGAGTGTGGCCAAAAGTTCTGACCACTTTTTTATTTTTGTGTGCCAGTGTAATTATTACCTTATAAATAATTTAAAATGGCAAAGTTTTTAACTGAGTAGTATTATATGTTTTGTACCTACATTAAATATTACAAAAACTTCTGCGATACTGCACAAACATACTTTAACAGTTTTCTAAAAGAAAAGTAACCAAACGTTTAAATTTTTAAAAGATTGCATGGGAATATGCTGAAGTATGGATGTTTACAGTAACCAAATTGAAAGAATGTAGAAGATGATCTTCATCATTTTTTTTTTCTGAAAAACTGTTAAACTTTATTTGTGCAGCAACGCAGGAGCTTTTGTAACATTTAATGTAGGTACAAAACATATCATACTGCTCAGTTGAAAACTTTGCCATTTTGAATTATTTAGAAGGTAATAATTATTATTATTCAAAAAACTTACAATATCAGTCATAAACCAAATATAATGACCCTGGCTTGTATTATGCTGTTTTGTTGTTCTTTGATAATTCAAGGCTACTTGATTTAAAACAAAAAAATTTAGTATTTTTAATAATTTTTTATTTAAATATGGGTTGTTATACATAGGTGAAAAGAAAAAGAAAATGCTATTTAACTATGTAAAAATACAATATGGCATCTATTTAAAATAAGAAAGTTGATATCAATATCTTGGAAACCGCCATTTTGAATTTAATTTTGACTTGAATTCTATCTGTATTTTATGAAACCTAGTAACTTTTATATTTAACTTTTTTTTGGAAATTTTATAATTACAGAGTTATTTGACATTAAAGAAAATAACGATTTTCAGTTTTCTTACGATTATTTCGGAACTATTTGGAATTTTAAAATTTTCTTAACAAAATCTGAATCGGCACCTAAAACTGCGAAACATTTCCCATTAAACCAAAGTTCTATTTCCAATAATAAGAAAGATACCCATGTTAGCCTACTCAATTTGGGACACCCTTTATATTGCAAAAGAATAACAAGTCAAACTTGTTAACTGTATTAAAATTTTAAGGGTTAATACTCTACGATTTCTTCAGAATTACGAAAACAATAAAAAACCGATAATTAATAAAATTACTAATATAGAAACTAATAATGTAAATTTTTATACATAATGTCCATCACACAATAACTCCATGGTAGAGTCATTACAGGAGTTGTTTAAATCATGGATTATCTCAAAGCTCAAGAACTGGGGTATCGATAAGTATGATATTCTTATATAAATAAAAAGACTTGTTGTTGATCAAAGAACAGGCTATGTCTTAGATCCAAAATTGTTTTGTATCTTTATTAATAGGTAAAGTACCTGTATAAGTCAAAATAAGAGTTTTTAAATGATAAAAAATTGGATTTTTAAGATGTAAGTTACCTTACCTAAAAGAAGTTTACAGTTAAAAATCCACCCCTTTACGCTTTGAATAGTTATCAACTAATATAAATAATACATTGCTATATATATAGTTTTGTGTACCGATAATAGAACTCACTTATAGATCACATTTAATAAAAAATATTGTATATTATTAATTTAAAATTATTGAATTAATTTTCTAACAGCGAAAATTGTTGAATAATTTATAATTCAAATAGCTACCTAGGCGGTGTTGCAATAAATTTTATTCTATTCATATATTTCGGTATTCGTTTCCTTTTTAAAAAAAATTTAACATATCTAATTAATATTAAAGTAGACTCTATTTTATTATGTTAATTTCGTTTGACTCACGAGCATGACATTTATAACTTACATAAAAGCAAATTGATAACCTTGTGAAGTTAGCAGCAAGTATAAAATAATCCAGTACATAAATTAAAAGCAGCAAATTGATGACACTTAAGATAACCCATAAGCTGCCGGTGCAGGGATCTCGAATTTAACATCTCCTCTTCGAAGAGAGCGAGTGGTTTATTGATAACTTTGAAATTCAAAGAGCCACTATAAACCTCCAGTAAGTGTATTAGAAAATAGATTATAGAGTAACTTGAATGCATATTTTATGCGAGTTAATATATTTATGTAACGCGTAACGCATGCTAACTCCAGAAGTGAGTGCTGCGCGTCATATACAACCCGTTGATGAAGAGAAATGCTATACGTGGTGCTCACTACTATCGTAAAACTGTCAGTACCGATGGCAGAAGCACTCGGAGCTGTTACCGAGGTGTTGGAACGAGGTTCCAAATTGCCGCATCGCATCAGGGAGCCACCCAGCATCGTCGGCGTGCCACGGATAATGGCTTGGAGGTGTGAGTCAAATGGTAGCTTACATAGGCTAAATAAAGAAATACGGCTTTAGCCGACAGACAAATTAGCAGAAAGCCGCCCGTTAGCACATGTGTGGAAAGATGGAAAGACACTGTTGCTGACAAAATGTAGCAGAGCACCCGTAAATTTGATTAGGTGACACATATCTGTCGGCTCTTATGTTAACTTACGACTTCAATATAGGGGTTCGCTTGGTTTTAGTAAAATATGTGTAACTATGATCGTCTTGTCTGAGTAAGGCAAGAATTATTACTACGGAATTCAACTATATTAATATATTGTTTGCTCTGCTATTTAAGGAGCCGCAAAAGTAGTGTTAAGCGGTGAATTGCGAATACTTATACCGCTGGGCATGGATGACCGCGATTGCTCGTATGTTTTATGGGCTGTGCATGCATGGAATACAGTCGGAATGTCGCGGTGTTTATGGCATTTACGACGTCCATAAACTGTTAACGTTGGCTCGCATGTAGCGGCTGAATTTAATCAGTAATCAGTATGTATCTTTATTTTATGAGCTGAATTTATATGAAGATAAAAAACAAACTAATACTGTAATAGAAAGCACGTTCTCTCTTTTTATTGTTTTGTCTCTTTCCCTATGATAGATAGAATGCATAAACAATCCTGTTTGGACGTTTATTACACAAAGCTTAATGATAATAAGTAATCGTAAATCTAGTACGCCTTTTCAAAACTTTAACTGTGCATAAACAAGAGAAATACATTACCTGTTGTTAATTTTACTGACTTGTTAAATTAACTAGGTATGACCTCCATAAAATACAATTAAGTCGACTGTGTCGTTTTATATTAAAAGCGCTAAGAAAAAAGAACTACGGTTTAAGTTTAATAAATTGGTATGCAATTATTAACCAAACAAACGTACACTTACAAGAAATTTGGAAATTATCAAATTTATTATTTATAAATGAAATGTAAATTATAACTTTCACAACATTAATCTCAAATGAAGTAGAATCATAAATCATGTGCATCTATTAGATTTTGACTGTAACTAGTCTGTATATGACAGTATGTTGTTTAACCAATTTTACAACCTAAATAAAATTAATTCACTTAAACCTTTGACCAATTAATCAATAACATCATTTTAAATACTGCCTTATATTTGCGAAAGCTCAATTTATTACTCGTACTTAAAAGGGAGATCCAAAAATAAATAAGATTCATAAAAATACAGAGTCTGTCAAAAAAAATCTATACACTTTTATGTCAGACTGTATTGGTATATTGATTTTAATAATGTTTAATGTTAACTGGAATCGGACACTTTCATTAAAACAACAATTGTTAAATTTGAAACGTTTCGTTTCTTTATTGAAACTTCATAAAGCAACTTAACAACAACTTAACTCAAAAATTTAACAATTGTTGTTTTATTGAAAGTGTACAATTCTAGTTAACATTAAACATTATTAAAAGATTTTGGACGTGAACATTATGATGAAATTGATTTTAATTACGAGTATGTTGTAGTATGGTCTTTAACTTAAAACATGTCGATACAATAGTGAGAAAACAAAATGAACAATTTGTAACTAAGGTAGTATGGTTTGATGAGGCCCAGTTTAAACTTAATGGAACTGTGAATCGACATAATTGCGCCTACAGATTACCGGAAAATCCGCATGTTTATGTGGATAAAGCGGCCAATCTACCCCTTGGTCGACTTGCCGCTTTATCCACATTACATTAATTCTTGTTAATGAGTGGTGTGGACTTATCATCTAGGGGCTTAGTAAAATTGTTTTCATTTTATGCTAGTGTCATTGGAGAAGTGTACCTGCAAATTTGACGCACATTAATCTTACCAGGTGTACGTGCGCTTTATGGAGCTGATGATGAGATCTTCTACCAACAAGACAGGGCGCCAGCACACTACCATCTAGCTGTACAAGCTTTCCTGGATTACAATCTGCAGGGAAATTGGATTGGATGAAGGGAGTCCATTGAGTTCCCTCCACGGTCGCCAGATCTAACCATTATGCACTTTTTCCTTTGCAGAACTTTGAAACTTCAAGTCTATCGGCGTAAGCTGCGCACACTGATAGACCTTCGCCAGGAGATTGCAGCGGCTCTGCAACGATCCCCATTAAAACATTGTCCGATGTAGTTGCGGCGACTGTTCGTAGTTCCGTCATCTGTCTGGTCGCCAACGGCCAACTTTTTTTACCATCTAAAGTAACCATGTGATTAACTAAAAACAGTAGTACATGTGTGATTAGTATTTACATGCAACAACCAACGCATAATAAATAGTTTTAGTTCCTTAAAGTGTGTATATGTCGTAGGGATTAAGCGTAAACCGTCATATTCCGAAATGCCTAGTCCAGTGGTTTCCAACCTGTGGAGCACGCCCCCCTAGGGGGGCGCGAGACTGTTGCAAGGGGAGCATGCAGCTGTTTCCAAAATATAATTTTCGAATACAAACCAAAAAAGTCGAATAGGTATCAAAAAATTGTTATGTATATTTTTACATAATATTGTGTATTATTTTGTAGCCCATTAAATAAATTATAATATCAGTTGACTATTTATGAAATTAAATTGTTACAAAAATTAAGGGGGCGCAACAATTTTTTTTCTTAAAGGGGGACGCAGGTACAAAAATGTTGGAAACCACCGGCCTAGTCATTGGCCTTACTGCCGGTAAAGACTGAAATCATTATTATATTAAACGACTAAAAATTTTAGTCATTTCAGGAAATTGCCATTCTTTTTCAGTCAAACAAAGCAATTGGAACCTTATGTTTATTTTATAATGCTTAACGGCCGTTTTAAAAAAAACTTTGGTGAATATTGCACATTTCCATCTTTGGTTTCAAGAAATATTAATTTTAAATAAAAATACTTTGGCACCTTTGCGTTTGCGTAAAATTCACACACTGCACCAGCCTTCCGCTTGCGCTGTCTTTAGCCATTTATTTACAACACATTTTGATTTACATTGTTTTTTTTGCTTAAAACGTGATGGATAATCATAAAAGTTTGTTTTACGAAAAATTATCTGTATACCATACAGAAAACAAAAATACCAAAAAACCTTGGAATTATGAAGAAACAAATAAGGTGGGAATATTTAACCTTAATTTGCAGGGTTTATTTAAGTGTACATTTTAGGTTGCAAGAGATATTTTGCTTGCTAAGCAAACAAGTAAAAGGAAAAGTCGTAGACAATACCATCTTTTGTCGCTGTACGATACATTGGAAATAGGGGAAAAACAAATAATTATTAAAAAAGCGATTAATGATAGCGACAATATAATCTATATTAACCCTTATGAAGACTTGTTTGAAACATTATATTGTACACACATTAATGTGGGTCATGGTGCACGTGATAAAATGACCTATGCTTTAAAATCGAAAAACCCGATTCCATGACCAATTATTGAAGTCTTCTTGCAGTCGTATGAAATTTGACATAAAAAAAAATCGTAAACATGCAAATCTCATAAGTAAACCTATTTTTTCTAAAGAATTTTGTGCCGAGGTCAGGTTAACTTAATAGATTACCAATCTTGCCAGGATGTTGATTACAAATGGTTATTGAATTATCAAGACCATTTAACAAAATTTATATGTCTACGCCTCTTGAGATCAAAACAATGTGTGGAAGTAGCATCGGAACTCTTAAAATTTTTTCTTCAATTTGGAGCACCAGCTGTATTACAAAGTGTCAATGGTCGCGAATTTGTAAATAGTATAATTACTGACTTAGTAAAGTTATGGCCAAAATTAAAAATAATTTATGGTCGACCTCGGCACCCCCAATCCCAAGTAGTGATGAGCAAAATTGGTCTTGTTCTTGCATTTTTGCAAGACTAAGACCAAAACCAAGACTGCCTTTATGCTAGCAAGACCAAGTCGAAACGAACAAGAACAAGACCAAAACCAAGATCGAGTATTCAAGAACAAGACCAAATACACAAGACTAAACCAAAAATTATTACTTCCGGTGGATTTATGAGTTAAACTATTGGAAGTAACTTTAATATATTCTTTTCTTGGAACAAAACATTTTTTGTAGTAGAAATTTTCAATTTGCTTTACTAGACTTCAACACTAAATATAAAGAAACTTTGCCACTATTTGACAACAGAAATTTAGAAGAATGTGCTCGAAGTAAAAGTTCTTTGTTCCTATGTCTGGATAACGCATGGTTGAAATATAAAGACTAACTAATTTTTTTCAATTGTTTCACTCTTTCAAGTACCTTGTACAATTTTTTTCGCTAAAAGGTCAATTTATGCGTTGGAAGAAGGGTAAGTTCTCAAGTTTTTATAACTCCCACAACTATCGACACTATTTTCTTTAAAAGTCCTGAAAAACTCGCATGTTTGACAGAAATTTTCAGTATTTAAGACAATTGCTATATCGGTAAAATGTTTTCGGATTTATTTATAAATAATATTAATTCCAAAATCTTTGCATGTTGTATACTTCGTTATTGACTTTTACCTATAAATTGAAGTATATTTCGCCAAGTGTAAGTGTAGTGTTTTTTCTATTTAATGAAAAACAATTTAAAAATGAGTGAAGAAGTAGAAATAATTAAACTCTATAGATAATCTTACTTTTTGATATTCGATTATAGTAAAATAAAGTTTTATGAATTAGATATAAATTGTACATAATTTTTAACTTACCTATAGCTATACCTATAAAAGGTCTGAAAAATTTGCCAAAAAGTTGCATATAAATGGTTGAGACCAAGACCACGACCAAGACCAAGACCAAGACTAGAAACAATTGTGCAAGACCAACACCAAGACCGAATAAGCAAGAACAAGACCAAGACCATTACAGTCGTGGTCTTGTTCTTGTTTTGCTCATCACTAATCACCAGAAAGTATAGAGAGAAGTAACCAAGAAGTGGAGAATATAATGCGGGCGTGGATGCAAGATAATAATTCAACTAACTAGTCAGTTGGCGGCTACTATGTACAATTAAAAAAAAACTGTTCTTATCATAGAGTTATTGATCGTAGTCCTTATAAGGGATTATTTGGTTCAGATCCAAAAATTGGGCCATCCTCAACAAACTTACCAACGAGTATTATTAAAACTTTGGAAACAGAGAATGACCTTAACGAAGTATTGTTTAATTTACAGCCCGAAGCAGAAACTGATAACAATTCTGAACCAAATAACAAATTAATAATAGGTCATCAAAATTTTGATCTACTAGAAAATGAACAGCCGAACATCGAAAATTCTGAAAAGGGACATGCTGAAACTGAACCAGAAACGATAGAAACAAATAGTCTTATAAAAGAAGTACAAGAAGTAACCCAACAAAGTATTTGTCTTGATTGCACAAATCAACAGAATTCATCATGTGTTTTATGTTCTAAAACAAACTCAATCTTACTAAACAGAAATGAGTGTCATTTGGGACAAAAAAAGCAGCAGCTAAAATGTTAACAAATACTGCTAATAAACTATCTTTATTAAAAATTGGAGACTGTGTACAATTACCCGTTGACAAAGTGGATCAGGGTCCAAGCCATATGCTAAATTTGAATTGTGTGATTCTCGAGTATAAAAATGGAGTATACTAGCTGGAATCTTTCGCCGGTATAATAAAAGGATGGTATAATCATGCTGATATTGTTGCAACAGATACTAAATTCCTAAATATAAGAAATGGACCGAATGAAACAATATCTGTTCGAGAAGCAGTCTCTGCAACTTTATTGCGTGCTGGTCAAAGTTTTTTAATGTGCGCTTGCAAACCATCAAAAAACAATGTCAAACAAATGGCTGTATGTGTTTAAAAAAAAAATCAGTGCAATTCTAGATGCCATTATAGTACCTATTACCAGTATAAATAAATTTTAGTCATATTTGTAAGTATATATATATACAGGGTTAGCGAAATTAAACTTCCGCTACTCAAAGGGCACTGGAGGCAGTTGTACTAATCTGAACAGAAAGATTTCCGAAATAAATTTTTTTAATTTAATAAATCGCCACTAGATGGCGCACATTTCAGCAATATATGCAAATGAAAGACAATGTTTATCGGGAACATTTGACAACTGTGTCCGATTTGAAGAACAGTATTCGCCGGCATATTCAGAACATCCATGTTGACTCTCTCCCTTCAGTGGTGGAAAGCACGATAATCAGAATGGAGTGCGTTGTCGAGCAGGAAGGTTCGCATATTGAACATGTTGTAAAGCATTGATTTATATGCTTAGTAATGTCATTTACAAAGTTGTTTTCTTCCTCTTGCACCTTTTTATACCTGTATCAGGTTTAGGCGATTTCCCCGCTTGAAACATTGTAGTGTTTCAAAGATTCAAAGGACCGACAATTTTACGTGGGTTCCGAACCACGGCAATTTCTAGGGAAATTTTCGAGCTGTTTTACTCTTGCCAGGTGCTCAGCCTTGCGAAGAGAAAGGAGCGTGAAATTTTTGATGGTCGGCGCGGAGATTCGAACCACTTCGAACCCACCTCGCTAGCGCAGCAGCGCAAACACTAAACCACTTGCGCCACGCTTCCTCTTAAAGTTGTTTTTTTTTTTGTAACAAATTGCAAGTGCAATATTATAATTGTGTATTGTCCTTATTTCGTTCTTTTTATGTAAAACCACTAGTCCTTTAGTGTTTCGGGATCTTAGGTTGTCTTTTCTTCATAGGATAACTCGTTGCGCTATCTAGTGGCGATTTTTTAAACTAAAAATTTTTATTACGGTTATCTCGAGCGCATTTTAAAGTATCTGTTGCCCAAAGAATTTTCTTTACGGACTAGTAGTACGGCTTCCAGAGCCCTTCGAGTAGCGGAAGTTTAATTTCGCTAACCCTGTATATGGCTTTTACAGGCCGTGGCGGCCCATCGCCAGTGTTATTCTCCTCCATTCCTCTCTATTCGATGCCTTCTCTCTCCAATCCCCTATTCCTATGTTTTTCACATCCTTTATCACTTCTTTCCTCCTCTTCAACCTTGGTCTCCTTCTTGTTCTCTTTCCCACTGGGCTCATTTTTAGCACTTTTTTTGTCATTCTATTATTACTCATACGTTGCACATGCCCCAGCCACCTTACACGTTGCTGTTTAACGCACTGCACTATTGATAAATCTTTGAAGAGATTTTCTAGTTCTTTGTTGGACCTCCTTCTCCACACTTCATCTTCCTTAACACCCCCATACACTTTCCTTAAAATTTTTCGTTCCCAGATTAACAGGTTAGATTTGCTTAAAGCCCCTAACTTCCACGTTTTGCACCCGTACAATACCGTTGGCCTTAGCACTGTTTTGTACATCCGGATCTTTGCTTTCTGCGAAATGTACTTAGATTTTAGTATTGCTGTCACTGCTCCTGCTACTTTATCACCTTTCACTACTCTTGCTTTTATTTTTTCCTCTTCTCTTCCGTCGTCTGTGATCTGAACCCCTAGATACGTGAACACATTTACCCTCTGGAACTCCCTTGCTTCTTCTCCTTGTTTGCTGATTTTTAGGTTTTGGTTTTCTGTTGGACTATTCCGATTCTTCACCACCATGTATTTTGATTTTTCGTTATTGATATGTAGCCCAACCTCCTTTGCCTTCTCTTCAATCCTCTGTATTATTTTTCCTAGGTGTTCTTTACTTTTTGTTATTATTGCCAGGTCGTCGGCATAAGCTAGACATTGATGGTTGTTATTGATTATGCTGCCTTGTCTATTCGTTCTGCTCTGTCTTATCACATACTCTAAGACGATATTAAATAATAGTGTTGAGATTGGGTCTCCCTGTCTTACCCCCACATTTACATGAAAGCTTTCTGTTGTTTTCCCTCTCCACTTTACCTTACAGGTTGTTCTCTGTAGCGTTGTTTGCACCATTCTTATTAATTTTTCTGGGATTTTTTGTAGGTTCCATATTTTTTATTTCTAGAGTTAAATTTTAATGTAAAACTTATAGTTTATTAAATAACAAAAATCGTCAAATACAGTCGAACTTCGATAAGTCGAAGTTGAAGGAAGCTAAAACTAAATCGAGTTATCAAAAATTCGAGTTATCGATATAAAAATATTAACGTTGAAATAGGCAAATCTTAGTGAAACAGGTTCGAGTTATCAAAAATTCGGCTTATCGACGTTCGACTTATAGAAGTTTGACTGTAATTTCAAGTTGTTTTATTGTTTTTAATACAAACATCTCTTGCATTTAGCAAAAGATGAAAGTAAGTATTTTATAGCAGGAACCAGCTGGACTTTTACAAAAAAATACTGAGTTCCAGAAATAAACTCAAGTGTCCAGATTTTGTATTTTTATAAAACACAGAGTGTAATAATCAGAGTTTTAGAAATAAGCAAATTATTTCTATTGTTTGTTGAGTTCGCATATTGTTAAATAAATGCGGGCCTGTATCAAAAAATGAGCTCACACCAATTCCTTTTTTACATGTAGTAGAACGCTCAACGGCAAGTTTTATACAATAAGAATTTTGAACAAATTACTAAATGACATGTCCATCCTACAGTATAAAAGAAGTACTACTTTGATTCATTTGTTTAACTAAGAAACATAGGAATTTTCAGAAATGATTAAAAATTTTAAGTCATTTAATGTAATAATGATTTCAGTCTTTGCCGGCAGATCGGTAAATGATAGGCATTTCGCTAAATGACTATACATGCAATGCCTACGACATATACATTTTTTTGGCGGAATCTGTATATGCAGGTTGAAATTAAGCATGTTATTTCAGGAAGCACCCGCACTTTACAAAAAAAATGTTACTGAAGCTCCGTAGATTGAATTAAATTTGAATACAAAGCCTTAATAAAGAAATACACAAGCTATAGGTCTATGATTTGGAAATTTCTGATCATTAGAAAGAGCAGCAAGAACGATGGCAGAATTGGTTTTTATAATTTGACATTAATAACTATTTATAATTATAAATGTTTAAATGCCATAGAAATACGAATAAAATGTTACGTTTCTAGTTTATGATAAAAAATTATTTAGTTAACTATAGTTGCGACGGAAACTATATATATAAATTGTTTACTTATAAATATTTAAAAAATGCGTGTTATATTTGAAATATATAATTATATTGTATTTGTGCATAATACAATTAACATTGAAATTAGATACATCAAATTTATTTGAATTACTCTTAATTTTGTAGTAGAACTGCTAACCAATTATACGTATACTATTGTTATACAATGTTATAATGGTTTATTAATAAAGCGTAATAATTGAACACAGAATAAAGTTATCTCATTATTTTCTGCTAAACATTCATGTATTGTACAGTAATAAAATATGAGGTCGATAACCAACTATGATTTAAATGCATATAATGCGCCTCGACATTAGTTGTGTGTATTTTGGAATATTCATAAAGATAAAATATAATTTATGTTCCTATAAACTATTACGTAGCAATTTTATGGTGTCCACCTGCTGTAATTGGATTGTCAATCCTGACAATTTTGATATACGATTGAGCATATTGTGACGGTTATAACCGAGATTATAATTAAATCTCTATATTTTAAAATAATTTTGAATTATATTTCGTTCATGAGTTGGTTGTGAAGGAAAAAAACCAAAATAGTACAATACTAGAGAAAAACTTAATTTTTCTCTTGTTTAAGAAAATCTTAATTTTCTCAAAAATAAATAATCGTATTATAGAGTAGGTACATAAATTTAAGCATTAAAACCCACTAAATACTTATATAAGTACAAAAATCTAATGTTATTTAATTCTCTTTGTGATTGTATTGCTTAATTTCAATTTAAGTACATAAGTATATTTTGGCATTTCCATAAAATTAGTCTCTTGGCACAATAATAAACATTTTTTATTGCTTATAATACATATAATTAACAATTCAACACTATCTATTATTAGTTTGTCGGTATTTTGGAAGTCCCACATATGCAAGGAACCCATTAACATAAATCTTTTGATTTTATCTATAATTTTATTTTAAAGGTGTAAAACTTTAAAAACATCAAATTAATCGTCAAGGTTTACACACTCATAAAACATCATAAATTATATTATATTAATTTATATAAGTAGAACATTAGTTTAATTTTAAAAATAAATATTTATATGATTGTTGTGTAAAAATATTTGGTTGTCAAAAATAGGGGAGAACGGGGACTACCCGGCCTCTTAAGACAACATCCTCTATACTGCTACAGTCCTAAATGGCATTAATATTTTTTTGTTATAAATTATTCTTGTTTCAGATACTGTATTTATTTTTAAAATTATTTATATGAATTTAGAAAACAAAAATAATGTATTTCATAATGTATTACCCGGCTGTGAGGGATTAGCAGCCCCTCTTTTATGCGATATAATTGTGGGAAATAAAAGCATAACACTTATGGTGTAGTTAAAAAATTACGGTATCTAGCATACGTTTTATATTAAAGCGTTTCCCACTTATAGTGTGGCACGTTTGTCAAAAAGACAAAAAAATTGTATTGTCCAAATTTTTTTTTACTTAAAAACGCCAATAACTCGTTTTAAAACACGTTAAATCATTATTTTAAATTTTTTTATTGATGGTAAAAATTGCATTATTAAATATTATGAATGGGTCAAGTTCAGCCATCGGCTGGCTGGTAATATCACATTTGTTTATATTCGGAAAACTGATTACTGACATTTCGAAAGAATATTAGCTGCTCCGTAATTAATTATGCAAACTGACACTATAAAACAAAAAGAACCGGAGTGTGACCTTATGTACACGCTTTAGAAGTTATACTTTTTCGTCCTTACTAAAATAACTATAATCATGTGTTATAGGGGGAAAGTGGCATGAAACAGCCAAGTTTTGAAACAGCCATTATCAATTACGCGGTAGTTTTCATACGAATCGTTTATGTATTATTATTGTAAGATAGCAACACTAGCCAGATATCCCCCACAAAAATTTGACCGTTCACCGTCAATAAACGGCGCCGATACGACGTATTGAAGATTTTGTCGTCAAAAAGTAAGGTTTTGAGTTCAGTTTATTTGTTTTCTAACGCCTATACGTACAAAACTAATAATAATATGATTACACTATAATTTTATAGATATGTATATTAGGCCTTCTAATAACGTATATATTTTGTAGACTAATCTTTGATTTCATAGTAATTTTCGAGATTTTGTTTCTTGGGAGAATATGTTTTGAAACAGCCGGACTGCAGTGTAATGAAACAGCCACCTTTTAATTCCATAAAATGCAATAATAATTGTAGTAACAGCAATCAAGAGTGGTACCGATGCAAAATTGTAATGGTTGGGCATATAAATCCTGTGGCATAAAAGGGAAATTGCATTATTTTTGCTAAAAACGTTTTTAAGTTTTTGCAATGATTGATCTCAAACGTCAAATTTTTTGACAGTTTCTTAGATTTATGTAAGTAAATATTTTATTGAGAGTTTGCGTTATTTAAAACGTTTTATAATTATATAAGATCTAAAATTATAGCTTAAGTTTATTATTAAATAATATCTTCGTTAATGTGCAGTTTTAATCTTGTAATAAGAACATGGCTTTTTCAAAAATTGGGTTGGTTGTTTCAATACCTATAGGTTATGAAAAAGCCAAATTTTCTTTTTTTTATAAATGATTAGAAGTCGAAAAATATCGTTAATTTTGAAAAATGTTTTATGACATTACGTACATAAATGCATGAACAATTACAGATTAAAAAAAAAATTGATTTATTTATGTCCTTCTATATTATTTATCCCTTTTTTTAAAACTGGCTGTTTCATGCCACTTTCCCCCTACTGTGTGTTATAGCTAAAACCAGCAGGTCTAGCTATACACAAACGCAGTAGCGAATCCATAGCACGCGTGCCACAGGTGCCACGTATTTTTCTATCACGTTATCGTTTTTTAAATTCTATCCTCATTTTATAGAGAAAATCGAAAAAAATATTGTCGGTTTAAGAAAAGAATAGAAAATAACTAGAAATGATGGGTTATTCGACACAATTAAAAATAACTTTCATATTGCAAAATGTATTTTATTAGGGTGCTTTGTTTGAAACGTTTATTTTATTTCTATGCTCTATTGACAAAATATTGTTCTTAACATCAACAAAAATTCTCACCAAATTTCAGCCCCTAATTATAATTTTAACTAGCTGCTAGTTGATTTTAAAATTTTCCCATCCATTTAACATAAAAATCTACAGATTTTGTTTCAATTATCTATATCGCTGCTGCATTTTATGCAATCGTCTTGCTCTCCATGGAAAATTGTAGGGGTTTAAAAGTGCTCCTAGTTGGATCTATGTAACTTAAATAGCCAAAAAATCTTAAAATCAATTTTATAGATTTTTGCATTTTTCTCACAAACTATTAAACTTACCGCAAAAACATAAATGACAGTTTAGGATTAAATTTTGTCTGTGCGCGCACGCCATTCTCCACAATGACTGAACCAATTTGAATGCGATTTTCAGTGATGTATTGATATACACTTGGGCTAACATTTAATTTGTTTCGTTTAAAACTATAGAAAATAAAAAAGATATATCAATATTGAAATACATTATCGGTGTTTTTAAGTGTAAGTAGTTCAATTTAGGAAAATCTAAATCATTATATTTTATTGATAGCTGTCAAAATGGTATATTGAACCCAAACATTAAATATAGCTCTGTGAAGCTGGGAAAGGCCAGCTTGTAAATAACATAAATATTTTAGTGTTAACACAATATTCATACTGTCGAATTTTTGTTAGCCCTGCGCGTGCAACTTCCGTTGCCTTTAATGATGGTTTTGCTGTCTTATTTCTGTTTGCTGAGTGCGCTCAACGTTCGTTATTTGTTATAATGTCACGCTTGGTACCCTAACAGAAAGATAACTTCAAAAATAAAAAAGAACAAATATAAAACCAACAATGAAGCGATATCAGTATTTGTAGAAATAGTAAAGATTATGCAAAAGTAATTAGAAAAGACAACGTACAGTGTCCGGCTAAAATTTGACTCTCAACGAATCAAAAAAAGTTAACTTGAAAAAAAAAGTTAAAAATAAAATTACAACAAAAAAGCGGTTTTATTTAAGGAACCTAGCGTTTTTGGTACTTCACAAAGATAGTAGAAGGAGTTGTCAAGAAACTTCAACAACAATGACTCCTTTTCTAAATATTTTTATGTCACCAAAACTTGCAGGCTTGTAATACCCCATCGGTCGATACTATTCAATTCTTCCTTGCATATATAAATATTTTTAAACAATATGAAACATTTTAATAAATTTTGGTCTTCTTCTTGCTTTTTTGTACCTGGCCAGCTTTAGAGGATTTTGCCACTTGAATATTGTAGTGTTTCAAAGATCCAAGGGACCTACAGTTTTTCGTGGGTTCCAAACCACGGCAATTTCCAGGGAAATTTTGGAGCAGTTTTGCTTTTGCCAGGTACTTAATCTTGCAAAGAGAAGAGGAGAATGCAATTTTCAATGGTTAGCGCGGGGATTTGAAACACTTCGAACCAACGTGCAGCAGCTCAAACACTAAATCACGTGTGTCACGCTTCCTTTTTTAAATAAATTCTAACAATGTTAAACCTTCTTTTCTGATACTTTTCTGATAGGCAAATGTAATTTATTTGAAATTGTTTTAAACTAAATCATTCTGATTTTAATACAATTGAAACTTATGCTAATAATTAAACAGGACAAAATTTCAACTTATTTAATTATCTCATTAACTATTCAGTCAAGAAAACATTATTTTTGACACATTTTATATTCCTACGTTCATATTAAAATATTGACATGAAAATATAACACTGATTATATTTTATTCTGCAGCCATTATGATATATGCAACTATAATATTTCTTTACTGTGAAAGGGTGTAAAAAATATAACAATGTTACTATGAATTATAACTCCCACCGCGATCATAAATTAAACAAACTGTTATTTCGTGAGAGAAGGCTTATCGTTATCGGAGCTTTTGGCATTCACAAACCAGCATGAGGTGCCAGTGTTAGCGTCCTGACGTCCCACGTCAAGCTATACAAGCATGAGTTAGAAGCTAGCACGTTTCGTAAGAAATGGAAGTTACCCTTAGGAACTGTTAAATCGAACTTTTTAGAAAATTGGTTAGAACTAACGGTATACATTATAAAAAGTTTCTTTTATTATCATTTATATGAATTCAACATTTGAAAAATGCCAGGTAATTACGTTAATTAGACAATATATAAAAAAGCTTTTAAGTTAGGGCAATAAACAACTTTTTCCGTTCTACGAAGTAAGATTTACGAGATTTAAGGGTAGTTGTATAAAATCCCTACTCCCTTTTGGTGTGATAAAATGCTGAAATATAAAGTGAAATGTATTGGGTAATTGTAGAAATAGACGTCATAATCGTAACCCTTGTTTGCACGAAGCGTGCTTTATAAATGAGCCGTCAGTGTTAACGTAACCTCGACCGCTGATTGATGGGAGCGCCGCGGCGTGTTCTCGAGTCACGTGACCACCCGTCACTTTCAGAATAAGTCGTTTTATGTTGTGATCTGCCTATTCGTGCACTCAAATAATAAATAAGTTAATTTGTTAATTTGAAGTTTAGCTGACGTACATTTTCGTGTTCCAATTTAACCTTTTCCTTCAATTCTGTAGAGCGCAGTATTAGATTTTTACTAAAATTGTTTGTTTTTACTATTTCAATAGTTTTCCATCTGTCAATAACTTTATAAAACACATTCATTAAATTAAAAATACCACATATTCTTGCGTTTTAACTAAAATAGTTTTTATGCTTTATTTAAAATTATAATCACCTTGATATTATTTACTACTATTTTTTCTTATACATAATTTTAATCAGAAAGGTTTGTAAATTATTTATCTACAGCTATTATTTATGATAAAATAATAGCAAAAAAACACTAATAAATTTACTTTAAAAAATTATATGAAAAATACTTCTAGATAAAAGTATCCGAAGAATGGTAATCGAACAATGAAACTTGTGTAGTTATGCTTCCAACAGATTAGTTGAATTGCTGAGATTATTTACGATTCACGGTTTGCTGCATTACACAATATGTTTTCTGGGTAATCAAATAAAGCTCGCGACACCCTGGCAGCAACGAAGCCAACACGTAAATTATTTTTCTCCAGTTTTAGAACACGACAAAGCTATTAAATTGTGAGTGATTTATATTTACATTAATAGCGGCGAATTTCTAAAATAATGTTGGCCGGCATTATAATATTCACAAGGAAATTATTTATTTCTATTTCAACTTATTACTGTATTCTTTGTAATTTAGAGTAATTTATATTTTTTACTTTATGTTTAAATTAATTAATTAGTGCTAAATTTAGATAAAATAAGCAATGCAGGTTTTTTTGCTTGTACAAAGAACAAGAAATTATCTAAAAATGTAATTTAAAATTTTGAGATTTAATATAAGTTATACACAGCCCCGAATCTGCGTTTTTTCCGAGCTAGGGCAAGAACTTGACATTGGCGCCTCTCCCCACCAGCATTTTAGATTTTGGGTGCTTTAGAAAAAACAAGCTTTTTTCAAACATATGAATTTGGCGTCCTTTTAAATTGCCGCTCGGGGCAAGTAGCCCGGTATCCCCTCCCCGTATTGGCGCTGGTTCTACACTTATTGGTAAATGGGAGTTGCAGTCACGCCAACTGGTGGTCAAAGTTGAAACTAGTGTAACCAGGTTGGGTGTTAGATTCACTATATAAATTACGTGTAAACAAATCAATCTGTTTACGTATACTTTTAATATTTTTTATCATTAAAATTAGTCCAAATTTTTTTGATAATTGTAATAAGAATGTTTTTATCAGTAAATGATATCTTGGATCATTTGGGTTCTACTCCCAAGAGTCTAAACTTTATCGAAGGTGAAAAAATTGTGAATTCTAACCATTTAATTTACACAGGAATATTAAGTGAAAATAGTGAACAGTTTAAGTTGTTGTCTTACTGTATACAATCTTCAAAAAATCGAGAAGTAGGTACCGCACGAGATAAATTTATTTCAGCACAAGGTAGATTACAGGAAGGTATTGCATTTTTTTTAAACGTCTCTTGCCCTTTGAACCATTTTCTATGTAGAAGAAAAATATTTTTCATTAATTTTACAAATTAAAAAAAATATGTAATAAGTTAAACAATGAATTTAATTACCTGGAAAAAAATAATCCGATTTTTTAAAGTGCAAGGAACAAACTTGCATATTCTCTGTAATAATTTTTCCTATTTTTAAAACTTTTTGCCACATTTTTCGGCAGTCAATTTTCTCATCCACTCTAAAAACATTTTGCATTTTGATAAAATTTTTATTTTACTTTGGAAAACAATGAAACCGAACGTCAAAATGTTTGCAAGCCTTACTGTAACATCCATATACACTACAAAATGTTTTACTCTTATTTGGTTTTGGCGAAAATCGTACACCCAGCGAATCATCGGCACTTTCCATTGTTAGATATATTTTTTTTAATTAAAAACGTATTAAACATATATAATTACAAATAAAATGTTTGTTTACTATAACAGTTTATAATGCTGTTATCACAGCTGACCCGGTTTGAGTAGTTACAATTTCAACCACCAGACGGCAATACCAGTACTTACCATTTACCAATAGGTATACAGTCGAACCTCCATAAGTCAAACCTCGATAAGCCGAATTTTTGATAACTCGAACCTGTTTCCCTAGGACTTGCATATTTTATTGTTAATATTTTTATATCGATAACTCGAATTTTTGATAACTCGAATTATTTTTAGCTTCCTTCAACTGCGACTTATCGAAGTTTGACTATATTTTCTATTGTACTAGCTTTTTATATTACGGTTCAGACAGTTTTGTACAAAAATTAGTAGAATCAATGCGAAAACTCATACAATCAAATATCGATAATTCCAGTAATTCTTCAAAATATTAAAAATAATATATTCTATAATAAATTAGATTCCGATGGACAAAATTGTGAAAAAAAAATATTAAACAACTGCAAAATGACTGACCTTATGCAGTCACTACATATGAAATGCAATGTTAGAGATGAGGATAATTATGTTTATTAATAATCATTAACAAAATTGACTAACATGAATAAATGGATTTTATTAACACCTAAATTAAACTTTTATCGTGTACTACATAAATCTTTCAAAAATGTGTATTATGCAAAGGGATCGTTTAGAAAATTATACAAGTAGTGTGGGTGTACCAGTCCCAAACCAGGTACCAGTAGTTTACCACCCGCATGTTCTATTGAATAAATTAAGAAATGGCGGGCATTTTTGAAGAATTCGACTTTTTGTTACGTGGCCTAGAATGTTAACAACGTTCCAAACATATTTTAAAAATTTGGTGTTTATTTAAGAGCTATGAGCGCAGTGGTCAACCTTAGGTGCATTACCGTTTTTGATATTGTTTACGAAATCTATAAAAAACTTAAATATTTAGATTTAAATAATTTATCAATATTGCAGCGTTAGTAATCAATAAACAATTTTATATATACATTTCTACGTTAAAACTACATAATACCAGTTCAAAGCATTTCAAAGTCAAAATTTGTCTTTAACTGGTTTGGGACTGGTACACTCACCCTAGTACCTATAGGGTAAAACGTGCAGTGAATGACCGATTTGTTTCATCCGCAGCTATTTCGATGAAAAAAAATAGTAAACAAATTAATAAACCCAAATCAACCGTAACACTTGAAATGTCATTTTATTTTTATTTATGAACTAGTTGGCTCGCCCGGCTTCGCTCGGGTATTGTTAAAAAAAATTATTTTTATTAAAATAAAATATCTTATATTACTGAGCGATTCTTTTGCGTAGGAATAATGAAATTTTAAAAAATGCAAAGCACCGAGAGTTTTTCAAAAATTATTAAAAACATGCTCTTTTCGATAATTTTGGCCTCCGAAACTAAAAAAGTTAAACGGTTAGATTTGCACACCAAAAAAAGCGGGTTTACGATTCTGTAATAATTTTAAAAGCCAACTTTTGTACGATACGAATCATTGTTCTCAAGTCTTATGTTAGAATTACGTACATTTACAGTAATCAAAAATAAGTCACTAAACAAACAAATAACACTGTAGCAAGCTACAACAAATTTCTACAATGGTCACAAAATAATTCAACGAAAAAATAAATTGCACTAAAAGCACTAACATAAAGTATAACATCTTGTAATGTTGAAATTAAAGATTTTGGGTGAAGCCAATATTTACAACGTAAGATTCCTTACGGATTATAAAAGTGTCATAAGATTTACAATCAACATCTGGCCATAGGAACCACCTTAAGAGAAAAAGCATTAGCCGCAATAAACAATAATTACAATACAATGAATTTAAAATCCAAAACTTAACATTTAATTATAATTTTAATTTTAATAGTAAATATTTCGGGATAAAAAAGTATGCTACTCTTTGAAATGTCCTCTACCTGTCAATTTAAGTCTCGTCAAAATCGATTCAGCCGTTTCCAAGATATACGGTCAAAAATTTTATGCTTAAATTAAGGGCTGTGGGAGGAGCGCCCAACGTAAGTGTCATAAGATTTACTATCCTCTGGAATGGGAACCACTTTGAGAGCGGAACCATTCGCCGCAATAGACTTTAAAATCTAAAACTTGATATTTAAATTTATTTAATTTAATTTAATCATAAATATTTCCGGAATAAAAAGCATCCTACTCTATGAAAAGTTCTCTACCTGTCAATTCAAGTCCCGTCAAAATCGGTTCAGCCGTTTCCAAGATATATGGGCGGACAAACAGACAGACAGACAAAAATTTTCAAAACGCAATTTTTGGTTTCGTTAACCATCAAATAACTATATTAAATTTAAAAAAAGTCTTTATTTTGAAATTACAGACAGACACTTCATTTTTATTTATACAGGGTGTTTACGAATAGTTGTCAGAGCCGGAAATGGGTGGTGAAGGGGATTTTTTGGCACACTTTTTATTTGGTAATATTTTTAAATTCATTAATTTGACAAAGTTATAGCAAAATCAAAATTGAGACCATATTTTGAGAACCGCAGGTTTTTTGACCTATGACAACGTTAATTTGGCTAATTAAGAAACATATCCGACGGTTTCAAACGATAAAACAATTCATGTTATTATACACACATAAAATGAATTGCTCATAAATTATTTTTATTTTTAAAACAAACGTGTCTGAGTTAAAATATCGAGTTTCACTCTTTATCAGCTTTAACACTTCTTTCCTTTTTAAAAAAAGACTTCCGATTCTTTTGTTAATCATTGTAAAGCACGACTTATGAAAGTAAGTGTTGTAAAAATTAGACAATTTGGGGGTGGTTTTCGTCACAAGACAACTTTTTAAACTGTATTAAATTTTATTATCATAATCACCTTATAATAAAAACAACATTTTGTGTATTCATTTAAAAAAAAATTCTTAATGAAAACTTGAATAAAAACCAACGCATCAAAAAATACATTTTAAATCAGTGTAAAAAACAACTAAATTCAAGTTCAAGAATAATAGAGGACAAATATGCTTATAATATAAATGCAGTAATAAACAAAACAACGATGATCTAAGAAACGTGCCATTATAAATCGCTGATTTCAAATTTTTAATCTTATATCGGTCGCATTCAATAGAAGTAGCTTGCTTCCACCCTTGAAGGTCAATTATATGTCGTATTGAAAAAGATAGTTAAAATGTTCATAATTTGCATAAGTCTGCAAAGAAACGTGTTTTAACGTGTAATCAAAACTTAAATAAAAAATATAATTTCAAATCTTAAAAAAAATTAATACTGTACTAACAAAACGTATTCAACGTACTTGTTGTAATAAAGACTGTTAACATGTCTAAATTCTAATTAAACCTATATTCTTGACCTAGATCAATATTAAATCGTATAAGAAACAAATTTAAGTTCAAGTTCAACAATCCTATTCTTAAATAATAAATAAAACAGTTAATCCATTAGTTTGCGAGATATAAAGCAAAATATTAAACAATGACATCATTCGAATCGAATGCAACGTAACATAAAATGTATCATAAAGGAAACAATAATATAAACCCCAATGACTTGTTAATAAATAGCTGATAAGTGGTTTCTAGACCTAATAAATAAAAGTACGCTTTTAAAAATAATGCTGATTTTGAATTTTTAATAACAGGAATACGTTGGGAGGTACATTTTAATAGAACGCTTTCCACTCTCTAATAAAATGTATTTCTTCGCAAACTTTATTTAAGGACATATTTAATATGTGATACTTTAATGATGCCGCTCACAAAAGAGTACCATGCGCCGTTTGGACCTCGGTATAAAACGGCCTTTATTTGAATTCCATACGTACTGTTAAAAGTAATATTATTTTTTGTGTATTAATAACGTTGTACGATAAAGCTTGTACACGTAAAAATTTGATTGTTACTTATGTCGGCAACGTGTTTAATGATCTGATTTGTGAACTTCATTAGTATTACATTTTGATAAATGAAAGTGGTAAAAAATACGGTACAGACAAAACGTATTCAACGTACTTGTTGTAATAAAGACTATTAACATGTCCAAATATTTTTGACCTAGCTCAATATTAAATCGTATAAAGAACAAATCTAAGGTCAAGTTCAATAATCCTATTCTTAAAAAATAAATGAAACAGTCCATTAGTTTGCGCGATATAAAACCGAAATATTAAACAATGACTTCATACATGTAAGATGATACTAACGATATCCTGTGTTTTTATTTTATTTAATAGGCGCGACAAACTTTGATTATGTGTTCCCTTTTTTTATATTTGCATGACAAGGACAACATTAGAAAAAGGGGACTACGAGAATATTTTATAATCGTTGTATTAATAAAGCGATATTTGCTACACACGTTTTTTAAATCAGCAAATCTTACGCTCTTTTCTGAATAACATTTATAGGTATTTGACTCCGTAAACTCAATTAAAATTTGTGCATACGAATTTTAACCCTTTCTTCTTCTGGGCCGTGTCTTTAGCCGGGCGTAGGCTATTTCCCCGCTTGTCTCTTTTGTCGTGTGTCGTAGTCTATTTCAAAGACACAAAAGTTGTTATTGGGGAAATTTTCCTGGAGAAGTTTTACCCTTGTTGGTTACCTCCTGCTTTGTAAGGGAAACAGGTGTAAAGTTATAGCGTGGTTTTAAACCCAGGTCGCTAGCGCATTAGTTCACATACCAAACTTTTGGGCCACGCCGCTTTCTTTAGCCCTTTTTTTGTAGATGAATTATTACTTATTTAAATGTAAGTGGTAAAAAATACGGTAGGTTAGTTCGTCTTTCATTTGTAATCAAAATTATAGGTCGAAATTAAGTTCAAGGATAAATTTCCGAGCAGAAGTTTATCTTTATAATAAAAGCTTATCGAACAATAAGTAAAACCTGCAAGATTAAAGAACGTGGGCGATCTTTATAATTTTAAAAGTTTCAATTACCCTTGTTTTATAAATAGGAAAAAGCTAGTGGTTCCAAAACAGTTTTTGGGAAAAAATTGAATTTTTTCAATTTCTCCATACTAGATCGGTTTGATGTGTTTCTTTCGAAAATGTCTTTCATTAATTGTCCCCAACCACCCCTTTTCGGCTCTGATATATCTTCGGAAACACCCTGTATGTAAGAATCTTGTTAAAAATTTTACACAAAACTTAATAAAACGCTTTAAAAATTGTATATGTAGTATACGACCACTTAAATAATTTAACAAAAAAATAATTGTTGCTGTTTTTATAAAAAACCGAGTATTTTTTCTAAAAATTCTCAATAAAATTAACGGCTGTGCTTGATTCAAATATACTTTCTAGTAAAGAATTTTTTTTTGTTCTTTGTTAATTTTGTTTCTTAGCGTTTTTTCAATTATAATTATGTACAAGGCTTTGATTTAGAAGTAAGTAAAAAAAATGAAGATATCTTTATTTTTAAATAAAAATATCTAAACGACTTTTTTTTTATCGTTCATTGTGCTAAAACGAAATGGACTAAGTGTATGTGCATTTTCGATTATGAAAATTTATACAATATTTACCCATTACAAAATTTTTCTTATTTAAATTATTAAATTATTAAAAATTAAAATTAAAAATTATTAAATTATTTAAATTAAGATGTAATTTCATATTTAAACATTAAATAAATAGTTATTCACAATAGGTAAAAAGTATTCCTATTCCAGATCGTGGTAGCTTACCATATCAGTAGAACTCATTTCTGGTGAAACATAACAAAACCCTCAAAAGTTGTCGGGGAGCTACTATATACGCGTTAAACAGGCGTGCGAGGGCATGGCAGTGTCATATGTCAGAAGATATAAAGAACGCAGAAGACAAATACGTATTTTTAGCAGCCGCGCTAAAGCAAACTGACAAACGTCATGATTTATGAGTGACGGTCTCGGCAGAAGCGTCAGTTCCCGTACATCTCAATGAGTAATGTAATTTCATAATTGTCACTGTCGTGTCGTTACCGTAAACCGTGATCAAATTACAAATGAGAGTAGTGCAATTATCAAATGTAGGTTTGTAAATTGTGATTGATTATAACAATTTCGGTGACACGAGGAGGGTACATTCTATCACCTTCGTCGGCTATAAACACGTTTTTATATGCAATGTGACGCGGTGGTGTATTGTAACAAGTAGGCGGCGAGAATGGCCCTCCAGACACGTAAATCACCATACCGTGGACATTGCACACACGGGGTTAATATCCTAAACTGATTTATATGTACATGATGTGCACAATAGATACCTACTTCTGTATAAAGACATGCTTTGTGATATAACAGTTGTTCTTTTCTTCTACTTTAAAAGTTCATCAAGAACCACCATCTTCATATATAACTAAACTTTGTTGAATAATATCACCATTTTCAACTTTAGACCTAAATAAACGCAAAAATATTCATATTCCTCGAGTTTGCTTATCTGGTGGTTTCGAGCAAGCGCTAAACGACTTCCGTGCATCTCATGAACATATTCATTACATCCGGAAGATATTAAAACCGTCGTCAAGAAATAATTATAAATCTTCTTTTTATGACTCTCATTATTCTGCATTATAGTCAAAGAAACAAATTAATCGCCAACATAGTTCCATTTACATTATTTATAGAGCTATCAAATTTATGTTAACATATGTACGAGCTAAAAGTAAAAGCACTCAGTTTCACAGGGCCTTTCAGCACTTTTGTAATTCCAATGACAGGTGTTTGAAATTTTCTTTAGTAACTTTAACTAATAAATCGTTTTTAAAGAAAGTTTTTTGATGATACTTAATTAATTTAAAAAATTTCAAATTTTTTTGCGAAAATTAGTAAAATTTTAATCTTTATGTTTATCATTAATATAATTTTAAAAAATAAAGGGATTATAAATATTTAAATCTTACACACTTACATTAAGTAATTTTTGAATATCATTTTACTATATCTTCCACTATTATCAATATTAATTTTACATTAAAAAGTACTTTTTTTTTAAATTTTATGTTGAACTTAGGTTTGACGGCCAACTATACACCATTGTATAAATAGATATATATGTTTCCGTTGTTATAAAGGTCTCAAGTGTTCAGAAGAAACAAAGTGAACTTGTCAGCTCGTCTTAACAAATATTTCGTTCACAGAACAATACAATGGAATTTATCACGGAAGGCCGACAGTTTGGCAGCAGAAAATTGATCAAGCCTTGGTGTAGGCTTGCCAATGTTGGATATGAAACAAACACTCTGCAATGTTGCTAAAGCTAAAATTAATAATGATGAGAAACCTAGTTAGATATATGTACATATAAGTTTGCAATATTTTCTTTGGATTTGTTATATTAAAATGTAAATAAATGGTTTTTTAAAAAATAGTATTTGTATTAAACACTACTATATTAAATATAAAGTTTTCTTTAGAATGAATATACATCTGTACATTGTACAATGTACATACATATGTGTTTCGATATTAATTTGAAGTAATCTATCTAAACATATTTTGAATTATTGTACGACAACCTTAAGGTAGTACTGTCGGTTTTAGACTTAAATTTTAGAATTTAATGAAACTTGGCATATTGTTAAATAATAATAAGATAATGAACCAGTTAAATTTTTAGACAGTTATAGAGAACCAAAAAAAGATAATAATATTTAAAAAAAATTGCCTTTAACCTTGAACCTTATGAGAAATCACACAGGAGACGGCCCATATGGGGCAAAAAATCTCCGGATGTGCACCGTAATTTGATTGCAGATTATTGTAGTACGTTGAAAGATGAGTGCAACAAGGGGTCGCAAAAAATTTGCGACAACGGGAACATGGTGAAAATGTTGTTAGAAGTGAAATGTGGAAAAGTTGCAAAGTCTAAATTTAATGCATAAGAGTTGCCGAAAAACAGTGATATGCATGTAAGCGCTGCTGGCCGAGTGGTGACGAAGTCAGTAAATCAAAAGAATTGTAGCGACTTTTCTTATATACAGTCGAACTTCGATAAGTCGAAGTTGAAAGAAAGTTAAAAATAATTCGAGTAATCAAAAATTCGACTTATCGAGGTTTGACTTATGGAGGTTCGACTGAACTGAAACTTTTCTTGAACAAATGTATCTTTTTTCTGACATTTTTCATAATATTTTCTCAACATTGTTTCATTATGAGTATAAAACAGTATTCCAATCAAAAAATGCAGATTTAAGATTGACATCGACAAAACTTCTAATGTGATTTTGACCATGTTCCCGTAACACTAGAAATTTTTTTCAAGCATGATGAAACTCAGTGAACTATGTACTATCATAATCTGCAATCAAATTTCGGTGCACATCCGGGAATTTTTTGCCCCATATGGGCCGTATCCTTTATTTAATTTCACAAAAACTACTGTTCAAATTTCAATAAAAATGGTATCTACTGAAAGAATTTTTTTTAAATTTTTGAGTTATTTACAATATCTGCTTCAGGGCATGTGATCAAAGTAATTGGCAATTAATTAAGAAAAACGAGCTTTTTATATCGTTTTTTAGATGTGGCAACATATTGTAAGGTTAGATGATACAAAACTTTCCATTTTTGGTTTTCAATTTATTTACCAATGCAACCTGTTTCAAATCTTTCTCGTATTTTTTTGTGTGACTCTTTTTTCTTTCCAATGATTTTTTTTTTTGTGATTTAAGAATTTTGATTCTGATATTATTCTTTTACGCGACTTTTACGGCTTTTACGTTGCCAGACCTAAATACTGCGGAAATCAAATGAGCATACATTTGACACTTGCAGTATCGACAGTACTACCTTAACGTCATGATTACATGTTTTTACTCATGTAAATGAAATGTTGCCATTTTGTGATTATAATAGGTTTATTTCTTTTATATTATTTATATTTTCAATGCAAAAACACACAATTAAGATTTTATTATACGCAATCGAAGCACTTTTTTATGTCATATTATACAACCCAAAAATGTGAATTTTACAAGAAAACAAAAAACCAATTGTTATAAAAATAGCAAGTTATAGCAATAACCAATAAATACAGTGAGTTACATTTAATTAGTTACCGTTAAGGATGTACGAGCACGAAAGTGATTCGTCCCAAAATGCTTGATTTTTTTTTATATGTAGTTTAAATATGTCTAAACAAATTCTCAAAATTTGAAGAGGGTTGACCGACTATTTAAAGAAATAATTGATTTCAAAAGTCAGCATATTTAACATTAGTGTTGTGGCAAAGTGACGGATAGACGACATGTTTTCATAATTTTTGCCCAAATTCGTCCTCGAATATGAAAAAAAAAACTATCTAATTAAAAGTTAAGACATTCATAAAGATATTTAAAAAAAAACCGTTTTAAACCGTGTAATTAAGAGATATTTACGAAAATTACCTTGCTTTTATTAGCTCTTAAACGAAATGGCAACACTACAGACCATTAAAGCAAAGTAAGTGTCAAAAATACTAACCTAATATTAGGAATTCTGGTAAATTTTCATCCCGATAGATAGTTTTATATTTCATTTCACCTTCTATAATTTTATATTCGCACGTGTTATACTCAACGTTTATTTTGGATTTACTGATAACATTGCTTTAAGGGTGAAAATAGGTTTAGGACTACGTTTTTTTAGTGATTTTCAGGTAGTGTCCGACCGAACTTTCGGTTTCGGTTTCGGTTTCGGCCTAGTTTCGGCCAAAAAATGGGTTTCGGTTTCGGCTGTCGTCCAGCCGAAACTACGGCCGAAACCGAAACTGAATTCGAGAGATTTCGTACTGCGATCGGACATGCTCGGTGCACTGAGCTGCGAGCGACGAAGTGGCATTTTGCTACTTATCAGAGCCAAAGTTAGAAAGAAACGTGAATATTTATTCTTACTGGAATTTTAGTAGATTTCTGCCTTTGAGAAAGGCTGCACTAAAATTCTTGTCAGCTCCACCGAAAAGTGTTTCCAGTGAACAACTATTTAGTACTGTTGGTCAAATTTATTCAGACAGAAGAAGCAATTTGCGAGGCAAAAATGTTGATAAATTATTGTTTCTCACTTATAATATTAGATTGTTTAATTATGAATACTGATAATTATCAGTCCATTAAAATTATTAATAGTTGTAGCTCAATGAAGCTCTTCACAGTTTTTTTTAGTTTTAGAGAAAAACTCTTTATTTTCATACATCAAATATTATTTTTCCATTAAAAATATTTATTTATTGTACTTAGTAGGTAGGTAGTTTTTAATTTGAATTTCATTGTAGTTGATTAACAAGAGTGCCATATAAAATTACCAAAGTTTAGAAAAATGTCATTTTGTTCTAAAGATGTAAGATATTTTTTTGTTTTCTGTATCTAAACAAATTATGTAAAGAGTCATTTTGATTTGTACCGTTTATTTTATGTTATTCGTAAATAATATTCAAAAGAAATAGTAGGTAGTAGGTAGTAGGTTCAAATCAACTCCATATTTTAAAAAGTACAAATAATTTCTTTGAAATTAGGTGTGATAATATGTTATATTAATGATTAGTTCAAAAATCAGAGACTAAATAAAGACTGACTGATTATGTTTTACTGTTTATTTTTCTTTCCACAAAAACATAACCTTATATGGAAGTTTCGGTTTCGGTTTCGGCCGAAACTGTGACCAAAGCCGAAATTCGGTTTCGGTTTCTATTTCGGCCGTAAAAAGTAGTTTCGGTCGGACACTATTTTCAGGATTTTTTTTTAGCAAAGAAGGAATATATATAATTGATTGAAACTTTCAGAACATTTTATACAGATATTCAAATCGTTATTTTAATTTTTTCCAAGTTTTTTTTTTTGAAAATACGGAAGATATTAATTGTCAACCATCGGAGGCCACCAGGCAAAATACATATTTGTGTACAATCTGGTGGCCACTGTTTTTATCTGAAATCACTAGGATTTTAAAATTACTTTAAGAACATGTCTCTTCTATGTGAATCTAAATTCTCCGAAAAAAATTGATAATTGTATTTTTTAGCGGTGTTTAAACAAAAAAGTATCATTTTTTGCCATTTTTTTCGACTTTTTTGCAATACAAATTTTTTTTTAACAATGATTTGACTCTACATTTAGGTTCACATAGAGGCAGTGATATAAAGAAACTATGTGTCAAATTTCAAAATGATTGGTGAAAAACTTTTTGAGCTAGAGTGTACACAAATTCCAACAATGTAGTTTCGAGAAAAACGTGTTTGAAAATGAATTAACGGATACAATAAATTCAAGGCAGTAATAAATTTATTTGAACTATTTACTGGTTAATCACAGATTCCAGCACCATATAGGCAATCCTCTTCTTCTTCATATTCTTTGTTCTGTGCTTCAAATCTTCTTTTTGAGCTTTCCGAGCTTGTTTAGTCTCCTAGGCGATGCGTCGATTTTGTCGGCTTACACGTTTATTATCCATTTCTTGTCCGTAACTGAAGCTGCGGTTACCAACTACAATATTCAACTTGTTCATCGCCAATAAAATACTTAAATTTTCTTCATGAAATAAGCAATCGGTCAAAAATTCTGCGACTTCGATTATTTTCAAACCACAATATAGGTGTTTTGGAGTCTATCGCCAAACATTCTAGTTGAAACTTTCGTTCTCATTCTGTGTGGCCGCCTAAATACCTCTCTAGTAACTCGTCTTTTGATAAATCTTTATATATTGGCAGAAATTGTTTCTGGACATCAGAATGCAATGGAGTTGGGTGTGCTATAGTCTTCGTTCCAACAGCGTTTTTCTCGAAACTACATTTTTTGAACTTGTGTATACTCTAGCTCAAAAAGTTTTCAACCAATCATTTTAAAATTTGACAAATAGTCTCTTTATATAATTGAATTCTATATTAACCTAAATGTGGAGTCATATCATTGTTTAAAATATTTTTGTATTGCAAATAAGTTTAAAAAACTGGCAAAAAAATGCACGTTTATTTAAACATCTCTAAAAAATACAATTATCAATTTTTTTCGAGAATTTTAGTTTCAGATAGAAGAAAGTCATGTCCCTAAAGTAAATTTGAAATTCTATCGATTTCGGATGAAAAGTGTGGCCTCCATAATGTACACAAAAATGTACGTCTGATGGTGACTTCCGATGGGTGGCAACTGATATCTTCCATATTTTCGTAAATAATACTTTGAAAAAATTACAATAATTATTTAAATATATATATAAAATGTTCTCAAAGTTTCAATAAATTATATATATTTCTTTGTAGTTAAAAAAATTCCTGAAAATCACTAAAAAAAGTAGTCTTAACCCTATTTCTCCCAATAACGATGGACGCTCACTTAATCGCTCATAACTTCAGAACAAATTGAAATTTTGATTTGAAACTTTGGGAACATATTCTTGAATAGGGGTGTTTCAATTTCATTTTAAATAAAGCATAACACTTAATTATGTAATAGCACAATTCTTTACATTCAGAAACAACTTGGGTGATAGTTATTCTGTAACTAACTATGTGCGTACAATAAATAATCAATATTCTACATCGTAAGTTCTTAGCAGATGTAAATTTAAAAAAGTATATGTAACTTCTTTCTCACAAAGTAATCTTTTTCACAAAAGAAGGACTACATTAATGAAATATTTATTTGGTGAATACGACTAAATTGATTATAGTGTTAGTGTATGTAATATATTTGCGTACAAGATTGTTAGACCTATATGTTTTTGTTTAACTACCATTAAACTTTACACACAAATACATTTTTGTAACAATTATAACTTATAAAAAAGTTTTTTTTTATTATTGTCAAATATTTTTATATTTTCTAGAATAATTTATAGTTATTTCAAAGACATATAATATGCTTATCATATAGGTACACCTACTTTATTTCTAAATACAGTAAACCTCTATTTTCGGCCACCTCTTAATAGCGAGCACCTCTCAAAACGACCACTTTTCAAATTTACAAATCAAGTAACAATAACTAATAATAATAAATAAGGGCCACCTCTATAATACGGACATAACCACTTCTGCTAAAATTATTTCGAAAATTTACTTCTGCTTTACTCTGAGCGGTCGAGTATTTCAGACAAAGAAGTCCCAAAAAATATTTTATGTTAAATATCCTATGCAGTATAAAAGCTTAGTTTTATATATTTGGAGTTATTGTGGCGGACTTCATACGTAAAGTCAGTCACAATAACAATGGCTACGGTCACAAACTAAGGAAAAATCATTAAAATCCAATACTTGACTTATTATTTCTTGTACTCCAAAATCGGGATATTCAGTTAAAACATTTCCATCAATAGATGCTTCATTTTTTACGCTTATTTCATGTAGCACAAGAAAAAGGTGAACCAATAGAATTACGTCTTCCTCATCAACATCCTTTTCTTGCTCCACATTTTTCAAGAGTTCTGCTTTTTCTAAACATTTTAAAATCGTAGTTGGCGTAACTTTAGGCCAGATCGCTGAAATCAAAACTAAAGCATTAGTTAAATGTATGTTTTTTTCTGAATTTTCAAACAGAGTTTTGCTGTTTGTGAAAGTTATAAGATTGGTTTTCTATTTTTTGTTGCTATGGGAAATCAGCCACAATAACTCAAAATGTATTTAACTAACCAAAGGTTATTTTTATGTAGAATGTTTAAAATATAAGATTTTTGGTTATTCTTTTCTCTGAAATATCCAACCGATAATAAAAAGTGAAATTGCATGTAAATGTTCAAAATAATATTTGTAGAATTTAAATTATATAATAGGGGAGAGTAACCTATATTGAACCGGTGCTTAAATTGTATCAGTTCTGTATTTTTACCAATTAACACTATTTTTTTACATTGGCAACAAAAAAAGAGGCTGCAATATTAACAGATTAATATTATGTAGCCACTGAATCAAGCTGTAATGTGAATCATGTTTCATTTTTATAACTTGAAAGGATTTGGTGATATGTCTATTATGTCAAAAGTGGTACAATATAGGTTACTCTCCCCTATATTTAAATTTATGTCATAAAGAACACACAATAATAATGAGTTTCATTTATTGATGTAAGACTAATTTATTGATCACCTGCTTATAGCAATCAGCTACCTATAAGGGCCATTTTCACCGACAATTTTTGTGGCGACTATTGAGAGGCCCAGAGTTTTAAGTGCCTTCAAATTGCTAAATTGCAATTATTTCATTTATAGATAAAATTTTATACAAAATAAGAACCTTGGAGGAAATGCCATATAATTTATTAGGGGTAAACAGTACAGTGATTGGCCCTTTTATTAAACAACATAGTTATTGGCCATATAAATATAGTAATTGACTAGTGAATTTACAGTGATCGGCCAATATTTTCTAATTAAAATAAGATATAGTAAATTAACAAAAAAAACGAACTATATATTAGAAATTATATATTAGGAAATATAGATTTATTATTAAATAATTTTTACATATGGCCAATCATTGTCGACTGGCCAACAACTGTACTGTTTACCCCTACGAACTAATCAGTTCATTATTTACAAAAATCAAAATTTAAGTAGTCATGTAAATATATGGAAAAAACTGTATTGAATTTGATACATTATCTTTTACTTGCATATGTATGTAGGTATTTTAATTTTATGTATACCGACGGACCTCTTATATTTTTTATAACTTTTGCTTTTTTTAAACTTTATTAAAATAATAACAAAAGTAAAAATATGTACAACATAATTATTTTATATAAGTAGTTTCTGGTATTATCGTTGAGCATTGCAACTTCTGAAAATGAAAGAAGTAAACGACCGTAACCCTGCTGACACAACAGCTTTATTGCTCTGTAAAGAAATTGGTATTTTAAAATGTCAACTTTTTTATTTTGTACTCGTCAGGAAAATGCCATGACGGCGCTTATATTGTTATTTGCAAATAAGAATTAATAAATATAGTTGGCAATAATATCCGGTATAACAGATTTTAAATTGTGAGAAATTAATTAAAAATGTTTTAAATTATTTAAAAAGCAGTTGCACTTAATGTTCATTTAATATTTAACATTTCCTTTTCATTGAAAGAATTCTTATAAGATAAAACTAAACTGTACTGTAGCTTTGATATTTATTAACAACACCTGCCGCTTGCCAATGACAGTTTGATGTTCGAGGAAATCAATAACTACTGTGATTCTGTAACAAATACAGGAAGAAACCTCTTATAGAGGCTGAGAAAAGACAAGAGGATGGGGATGATGGATGGCAGAGTGATACTAATCTTCCACACGTGACTGCGCGCCTACACTACGGATCTGCGTTATGGGAACTGTCACTTAGATGATTTGCTAATGGCTCTCGAGCAAGCTAATGTTTATCTATGCCGTTAAGCGACGTTTAAAAAAATCCCAACACTGGTTTAATTTGCCAGGCTATTCAATGTAAAATAAATAAGACCACGTTTCTTTTATCTTATAAAACTTAATTAACATTGATATGCATTTAAGGTAATATAATAGTTACACATTTGTTTAAATAATAAACCATTAAGCGTACAAATGAAACAAAACAGAATGAATATCCTGATTCCAAGTAACTAAAAAAAAAACACTTTCATTTTAATAGAGAACCACATACAAATTAACTTACAGATTTTAATAAAACATATGTTAGATCTCAGCAACAGAACTTAATTTAATAAATTAGAATACCTCGTTTCTTAATAATTTTCGGCTCTTAGACTAAACGTCACTTTCTTATCTTTTTTTAGTCGCAACAGTTTCTCTTCTCTTTTTTTTGTGCCTTTTTATTATTATTTTTATAACCATAAATAATCTTGAGTTTCTAACTATAAACCATCCAAGTAATGTTCAGTGACCTCAAGATAATAACAATCTTGCAATCTTCCCGGTACAGTTTTCTTTTTGGTACAGGATATAGATTCACTTTTTGATGTGCTGACGTTGATGCTCTCTATAATGCGGTCGATAATTGATAAGTTTCATTATTTTCAGAGAGAACTTTTGTCAGTCCGAGAAATCCTCAAACTTCGTGCAGACCTGTTGAGTATAGTCGATTATGGCGTTTTTCTTTTTAACTCTGGGTTCTATTCCATGCTTACTTATGATAAAACCTAAATACTCTACTTGATTTTTACCAAATTTATATTTAGTAATACGTAATGTTAACCCTGCTGTTCATACTGTATCTAACTCTTTTTTAAGTCCTTCTACTTGTTATTGCCAACTTTTAGCCGGTTTGATGTTATCTAAATAAAATAATACGATTTTATTTTGTAATGGGTCTAATGTTTTTTGGATCGTCAATGGTCAGTAAAATGGCTAGTTCATAAGCCCAAACGTAGCTCGGGTACTTTTCTCAGTTTCATCTGGTGTTATGAACCCTTATGAATTCGTTGAAATATTAAGATTAACAAATCATCTCCATTATCTTCCACATCGTTTCAATTTGGCTTCTGTAAACATCCATACTTCTGCATATTTACATCCAATCTTTTAAAAATTTTAACGTTCAGTTGTTTTCTTTCGGGAAAACTGTTAAAGTATGTTTCTGCAGCAACGCAGGAGCTTTTGTAACATTTAATTTCAGTGTAAAACATATTATACTGTTCAGTTGTTGAAAACTTTGCTATTTTGAATTATTTATAAAGTAATACTTATTATTATCAAAAAAACTTACAATATCACTGAAAAATAAATACAATGGCGTTGGCTTATATTCTGCTGTTTTATTGTTCTTTGATAATTCATGGCTACTTTATTTAAAACTAAAACCTTTAATATTCTTAATAACTTTTTATTTAAATATGGGTTGTTATACATAATTGAAAAAAAAAGAAAATGCTATTTAACTATGTAAAAATCAATTATAGCGTCTATTTAAAATAAAAAAGTTGGTATCAATATTTTTGGAGCCGCCATTTTGAATTTAATTTTGACTTAATTTAGACCTGTATTTTATGATACCTAGTAACTTTTATATTAAACTTTTTTTTGTAAATTTTATAATTACAAAGTTATTTGACATTAAAGAAAATAACGATTTTCATTTTTTTTACGATAACTTTGTAACTATTCGGAATTTTGAAATTTTCTTAACGAAATCTGAATCGGCACCTAAAACTGCAAAACATTGCCCATTTAGTCAAACTTCTATCTTTGTTAATAAGAAAGATACCCATGTTAGCTACTTAATTTGGGACACCCTGTATACAATAAGTTTTTTCATTATCTTTCGAAAAAATTTAATACGCTGCCAAATACACTATAAAAATTAAATTTTCTTAACCTGGATTAGAACACTCTTCAACCCATATTTCGTATAGCAGGATAGATATAACATTTTAGTCAAATAGTAATTTTAACATACATAAATCACATTTTAAAATAAAATTTGGTTATATATTACACACGAAATAACCTTTTAAGACATGATCATGAATTCCGTTTCCAGTGTAACTGTAGATAAATGTGCAAACTTGCTGAGTCGGCCATTTGCTAAAGTTGATAATCTGAAGAAAAATCAGATATCTTATGTGTTTACATCAAAATCAAAATTACAGTTTTTTGTGCCAGGTTTTACATTAAGCATGCAATTTACAACTTTATACAATTACCGTGCAACTCATATACGATAATAAAAGTGAACATGTATAAACTAAAATGCAATAAGAAACAAAATTAATTAAGGAATAAAGTGATTTTATATTTTATAGAGCCATAAGGTAGCGTGTTTAGTCGTCAGGTAAAGCGCTAATACTTGTCACCCAAAAGCAATAAAACTAGTAGTATATTTTCCCGGCTCTTCTTTATTCTCTTAACTGGCTCGTATTTTGTATGTTGTCCAATTCCTGAGTTCTTAATGCGCTAGCAGTCGAGGGGAGCCGTTATTGCAGGTCCATTAATGTAATTCATTGTCTTTTGGTGGATGCGATGGTGCAGAGTTATAGTAATAAATGTTCGAATCGAGCTGTAAATATGCTAATACACTGGAGGAGTTACTGACGATCTTGTAATCGCCGGTTCCCTGCTATGGCTTGTTTAATATCCCATTTATAGCATTAGTAATAATCCGGATGCATATAAATAGCGTTCCCTGCTTACGGGTTAATACGTTACGAATAAATACCTTATCAATTTTTTATTCGCGTTGGTTTATTCAGTTAAGTTGATACGCTTCCGGATGACAGATGTGCAGGAAACCTCGCTGAGAAATGAAGGTGTTGTGAGTTATGGGATCCATCTCTCTCCCGCCTGGGCCGGATATTACCGCTCGTTTGTCTTCCGTGCTCGCAATATCGTGAACGTCTCAGCCACTGATTGTGGCGGGACCCAAATCCTAAACTCAGCCGATTTGTCATCACTGCCACATTTACACAAGAACATGACAGAAGTGGTTCGTTGCGTTATCTTTAGTGAAACTATTAACTTACACCGTAAACGTAACCCCGAATACAGTCCAGAAATAATCAGCCGCAGTATACAGCTGGTTATTACCGTCGTTTTCCTTATCGTGTCAGTTAAAGTGACTCTTTATGTGCTAAATACTATACTCCGCCATTTTAAAATTAGAAACGATTGTTTAACCGAGAGAAATTATGATACTTTTTATATTATCTCGCGCTGAGTAAACCTATTACACTTAAATTTTAAAACAGTCACATTTTCTCGCCCCTATCTTGGCTATTATATCTAAAATGCGTTGCAAACATTGCTGCATCTCTACTTTCACGAAAACTGATGACACAGAACTTTCTTATCTCCAAATAAATTAGGAGAGGGATATAAAAATGTGTTCGTGGAAACCACTGAAGATAAGAACATAATACTAACTTTAAAAAATTCCCAACTTTTAAATTTTCATATCTTTCTAAAAGGTATCCAACTAACCCTCGTATTCAACTAAAGATCTGCTGCCTGTACAAAAAAACATCAACCTACATTTATCACCAGCAGGTTTTACAATTATATTGAGTACGTAAGAGCAAATTGAATTATATATAATTTATAAGGTGACTTTTGCATCAGGAGCTTAGGTAGGTAAATAACAAGCTCTTAAAACCTAGATGTCTCAGTATTACAAAAAATGTATGGAATTTATACAATACAAGAATATTTATATTCTTTTTATAAAATAGTAATTTCAATAACTTTTTTTGCAAATTAACTACTTATTTCAATTAAAACTTTAATAGCAAAATAAATTAATTAAATCTAATACAATTAAAATTAAACCAATTAAATAAATCGGCAACGAGTACTGTAATTAGTTAGAAATAACTAATAGAACAGTTTTAAATCACCTAATTGATACAACTTAGATCGAAAGTAGTTCTGAGAATTAAACGTTTTTCCACCCCAAATTGGCTTTAAATTCTATCTGCTTGGCGCCAACACTCATGCACCGGGGAGAATTTGCAGGGCAAACGACAAATGGGTTGGCCTGGAACTGGTATTACAGGAAGCGAGAGTCACTTGAACTGCTATATCCTTTATAATAACTAATACTTCCTGGCCAATACTTATGTAAATAAACAAATGTAAAATAAATTTCCTCTAAAAAATAACTTTTATTTAAATTTTTACCAACAGTCTAAAAATAATACAAAGAGATTTAAAATAACCGAGTATTAGCTTTGATTTTTAAAGTGAAGCTTCTTATCCGAAGATAAATCTAAAATTTGTCACGAAAAAGTTTTACCGGAAGCGAAAAATATAAAGTAAAAAGCCTTAATAAAAAGACAAAGTGAAATATCTTAGCAGCAAGCCTAATAGTTCGAAAGATTGGGGAGAATAAAAGAGTCGGGCACGCCGGGAAATATAGAATGCGGAAAGTATTCAACACCATTATTATCACTTACTTTTGTAATTTTTGGTGCATGCGTCAAAATTTTCCAACGCTGTAGAAAACTATACCTACATGTAAATATATACAGTCGAACTTCCATAAGTCGAACGCCGATAAAACGAATTTTTGATAGCTCGAACTCGAACCAGTTTTCCTAGGACTTGCCTATCTCAACGTTAATATTTTTAAGTCAATAAATCTAATTATTTAATAAGTCGAAGCGTTTTACAGTTCTTTAAATTCAAGTTTCCATTAGTAAATAGGTCGATGACTCAAAGTTAAATTTTACAACTTTTTAAAAATTACGCCACCTGAGAGAGGATTAAGGACGGGTGCGGTTCGGTGTTATTGCTGCTTAAAAGGTCTATTCTATGAAAAGGTTTTATACTACAAGCTGTTTTGACGGCGGCACTTCAATTGGATTTAAAAACTAATTTATGTTTAGGCGTGAAAAGCTAACAGACAGATAGACAGACAGCCAGAGTTACTTTCGCTTCTATAATATTAGTTAGGATAATTAATTTTTTTTAGAAAACAAATTAAGTATTGTGAATTGTGCTTAATGTGAAGTGTGCACATTCGAGCTCAAAGTGGCACATTCCGATCTCGGGAAAA
The DNA here is from genome assembly GCA_036325965.1 of Sinopyrophorus schimmeli. Lineage (NCBI taxonomy): Eukaryota > Metazoa > Arthropoda > Insecta > Coleoptera > Elateridae > Sinopyrophorus > Sinopyrophorus schimmeli. Next base: position 7,281,158 of record JARFIZ010000001.1, read on the forward strand.
TGGATCGCGCCGCTCTGCGTCGCGCTTCATTTGCTTTCCTCGCTCGGAAATGTGCCACTTTTCGCTCGAACGTGCACATCCTCAATATTATTGATTTGCCTTAATTAATCTTTTAACTTTCAAATCAAAAAATTAAAAATAAATATGAATTTTATGTTCAAGAAACGTATTTGCCATAGTAATGAGTGGAAGTGGGCGAGAAGGTACGAGAATTTAGTAGATGCGAGTGAGAGAAAACGATTAAATTATTTATTTAATTTTTTGAATAATTTATTAGCCTAAATTTTGTGAATGGTGCTTAAAATCGAGTGGGCACATTCGAGTTCAAAGTGGCACATTCCGATCTCGGGAAAATAAAGCGTGCCGCTCCGCGTCGCGCTTCATTTGCCTCCCTCGCTCAGAAATGTGCCACTTTTCGCTCGAATGTGCACATCCTGGTATTTATTTACATTTATGATTACATTTAATTTAGTTATGCCAAGAAGTATAACTTCTCACGGACGTGCATAAGTACACGCATCTTTCTTTATCATTTAACAATTGTTGTAAGTAATATGAACATTTTCAGCTTAACCACTTTAATAAATTTTATGTACAGTTAAACTTTAATAACTTCACAACTCGAATTCTTTGATAACTTAAGTTGGAAAGTGTTTCTCGACAAAATGCCTATTTCAAAAAGGTAGAATTGAAACTATTCTAATATAACTATGGTTACGAAGTGATTAACCTTTCTGATTGGTCAATTAGCTAACGGCCATAATGGTGTATCAAAAATAAGCCAATCACAGTGACTTATTTAAAGCGGGATTTTTAAAGTATGCTTTAAACCACTTACAGTTCTAATTACGTTATATAAAATACCATTTCACATAAAAGATATATACATACACAAATATATATTTAATTTTTAAGCTTTTTTTAATAACTCGAATTATTGATAATTCGAATTAATTTTGGTGTCCCTTCGACTTCGAGTTATCGAGGTTCGACTGTATACTTATACCTATAGTATAATTATTTAAACCAACACAAATTATCACACAAGTTTCATTTCTTCCGTGAGCTTATGTGGCTGAGGTTCACTCGTTTTTTTTCAGTGCAAGTATTATTATACATAACGTTTTTCTTTTTTTTTATAAAAAAATAGTTTACAATGTAAGATCTAACTAGCACAAAAAGTTTGAAAATAAATTTTACAAAATAAAGTTTGTAGCCCTACCTAAAATTAATGATTTCTAAATTTGATCAGTCATAAATATTCTAGCCAACGCGATGTATTAATGTAAGCGAACATGATACGTTAATCTAAACACGCGCTCGAGAAAAAAACTATCATTTAACACCTTGAGTGTAGGTATCGTTAAAGAGAAGAATAATCTTTAATTTTCTAGAAGCACTGATACTGATACCGAGGTCCCATACATATAAGCGCAACCGTGCTTCGTAATAGAGAGCCTAACAATATCTATTCAGCTGGTTTTCGGTGAAACTCAAAGTAATCTTTAACGTGCGGTAAACATAAATTTGTAAATAAATAAATACGAGAGTAAATCAATTAGTCTAGTGTAGTGGTCGGCAACTTTGTAATCCAAAAGAGCCAAATATAGACAATACACAATTAAAATGTATTCAAAGAGCCATAATTACAACTATAAATATATCCCTTTGACTCCCAAGATTTTTTTTTACCAAGTTTCGATGATGGAATTGTGCTTTCTCAGATTTTTTTTTAAATTAACCCACAGTGTGGAAGAGACGCATTCGAGGAGTTAAAGAGTCGCATGTGGCTCGCGAGCCGCAGGTTGCCGACCCCTGGTTTAGTGCATTAAAACTGTAAGTAAAATATTAGTAAATTAAATAATTATTAAGTAAATATACTAGTATTTAAATTATTGGTGTAAACAAATTTGTTAATTCTTTGGTTAAATAAATTTTAATTGCTATTAAAATAAGTGAATATCTAATCATCCATAAATTGTACTTACTTATTATTTAATGTTTTGAGAAAAAAAAATATTTAAGATCAAAACCTTAGCGTATTTTGAGTGGGTATTTTTTTGCAAAACTTATATATTTTTAAAATTATTCGTACACGGAGAAAAAAATATTCTTATAATGACTATCCGTGTCGCTATTTTAGCTATACGTAGTATATCTTTCACAGGGATACGCCGTATAGCTAATTTAGCTATCCAGAGTTTCCTTATTGCGGATATTCAAAGTGACATTTCGTCAGAACAACAATTCGATTGGCTAATTTAGCAATAGGGCGTATCCCTGTGAAAAATAACTATACTACGGATAGCTATAATAGGGATACGGATAGTTATTATAAGGATATCATTAATAGGTGCTTTTGAGGTTACGTTATATAGTTGTTATAACGATATTTTTTTCTCCGTGTATAGTTAAAAATTATGTGTGTCCCAGCTGTCATAGATTAATATTAGTTAGGATAATCGTAATCTGCTGGAGGTATATTTAAAGCTTTAATTGCATTACAATAAAACCTCTAGTCTACCAGTGAACGATCGTTAGGAGAAATAGAGTTTATGGGTGATTCTACGATAAGGGGTTTTAAAACCATAGAGAATGCCAGGGTAAATAAGCAGAAAAAACAGAACAAAAATGAAGTTCGAAAATTATTGAAAAGAAACAAATATTGTTATATTTTCTCTTAATTATAATTAAATATACTTGTTTAAATTTGTGCTAAATATACTTTAATCTGGCAACTGTCTGTATGTTTAACTAAAAACGTTATGGGGTCAGGCCAGGGTAGACTTTTTCAGACTTAACCATGAAATTTCAGGAAAATGTACTTTAATTGGGCATTAAATCATAATGCTATTTATAAAATACATTAAGATGCTGTGATTTATTGCATAAAATGACAACACGTACAACAAAAAAGCTATTATATAATGATTTCCGTACGCATTACCTCTTATCGCCCTTATAACAATTAAAAAAATTAATTTAGATTCATGATATTTATACAATCTTGTATGTCTTCTTTTTTATTTAAGTACAAGAAATAAAAGTAATATTGAAATGTATTACTAAAATAATTAAATTTATATTCCAGTTTACGAGATTTAAATACTATGTTGAAGCTTTGAAGCTCGCAATTAAAAAGGTTAGACGTAACCTCCAAAGCGCCAACAAAGCCTATGATTTATAGAATACCAAAAGGAAGTTTAATTAAAAAATTACACCAATGTTATACCCGGTCATTCTTTAGACGAAAGTAGTCATTTGCTAAACTCTTTATTTTATACTCTGGCTAAAAAAGTTATGACCAAATTGCGATAATGTTTTTATTAATTCATAAATAAAAAATAATATGTCATTCCAACTGTAACGCTTGTTTTGAGTTTATTAGTTTGTTTACTATTTTGTACATCAAAATAGCTTTCGATACAACAAATCGGTCATTCTCTGGACGTGTTGCCCTACTTATATGTATGGAAAAAAAAATTATTTTAAATTCAATCTACCAAATAATTGCACTGGATTGTTTCAAAAAATTATCAGATTTTACTTCTATTACTTCTATACTAGAAAAAATATTATTTTTAATTCCCTCACATAAAATTTTATATTTTGACAATTATTTGAAATGTAAATACAATTATTTCTGAACACCTTGCGAATGTATGAATAAAATTTAATACAGTAGCTGGATTAAAGCTTTTTGCAGCTGTTTCATTTATAATGGTATCTACCATTAATTTATAAACACTTTTAATGTTCATTTTAAATTACGACTCTGTAGAGATGCAACAGTAATGGAGTAATTGTGTTCAGAGTACATGAACACAAACATGACATTGTTAAAGAGCCAGAGAACGAGTAGGTAACATAGCTACTAATCATGAAGGTTTAGGGGTGCGGGTTAACCCGCTTGCTGACATCGGCCACTCAATTACCACGGCTTTAATTAGTCCGTGACGGCCCATTGCCAGCTCATTAATACACCAGAGCGCGCACTCCCACGAGATAGCAGGTAAATCACTTCTGACGTCTACCCGGCGCGCTGTGGAACCATCTCGTGTCGTTGCTTAATCACCGAATTAATTTAATTGTGTGCTACAAATGGTGATACAGTACGTTTTCGGATCGCACTGTAGAATAATTCACCTTTACTTTAACCGACTACTGTTTAAATGCATGTTAACATCTTCTATTGTTATGCGGTACATTAATTCAGTCCGTAAAATCTCTTTGGCCCTACAATATGTTTATGAAATGTACAATTTATACGTTATTCAATAATGTCTTTCGTAGAAATGCATATAATAAAAAGTAACAAAAACATCTATCTTGAACACCCAATTACTTAAAAATTAAATTATGCGTCAATTTTTTAAACAGGATATTTTAATTATTTTGAACTATTTTTTAAGTCAATAAAAAAAAGAAAAATAATTTTAAAAAATGGTAACATATAGAGTAAAAATAAAATAAAATGATTATAATATAGGATATTATTAAATGTAATTTACATTTCCATTATCAACAAAAATAATTACTAATAAAAGTTTGTTAAAATTAATCTTATAAGTGATTTTTATTTTATTGCATATAAAATGGAAATTGCTATTGAAATGTTCATTTTCCGGGAACATTTGATAGGATTACCGAAGAAAATTGGTTACGAAATGGAAAGATGCAAAAACCTGTTATAGACAGTATAAAACTGACCTGGTTTTGCAAATCGCTAAAATAAATTCTTGTATTATCATATTGTATGACGCCGTAAATTATTTATTGGTCGTAAATTGGAATTGTATAGAAAATTAGACTTATATTGCATCTTTTTATTTAAAAAGGATTAACAAACAATTTTATTATCATTATATTATAATATTTTTTATTTCATAGCAAACGACATTATTATACAATTAACTTTTCACTTTGAATATAAAATACTCTTTTCGGTATTTTCTTTATATGTGTACTTATACATAATGCTGAAACGTTTAATCATATAAATATGTCATCGACACACACGAAACCCTAAGGGACATTCGCTGTGCGATTAGATTAAAACTGTCAAGGGGAAATTAGCCCTTTGGTAACTAAATGACATAAATTATAAAAGAAGCATTTATAAACAAATTAATTTCCAATAATGTAATTAATTTTTGTACGCCAAAAATATGTATAATAAATTTTATGTTCTACACTAACTATACATTCTCATGAATATAAAATCAAATGTTATTTATAGATGTTCTTACAATTAGTTAATTTCGTTTTAATTAAATCTCGTTTTATTACTAATTTATTATTCAATCGCTTATTATCTGATTAGTTTATAGCAAATTCACATAATGTTGCAATAAAATATTGTAGTTAATAGTATCAATAAAATGTTATTTTTTGATTTTATGAAGGTATTTACTTTATTTGTAAGTTGTAAACAAAGTTGTATATACATACATATATAGTTATAATTTTTTATTGATAAATAGGAAAATCTTACTTGTCACGATTAGTGTTTCACAAAGGACATTACAGATATTAGAACGCAAAGCATCAACAATGAAGAAAGTCTCGATTACACTGATGGCAACAGATACCAAAGAGAAATGAAAGAAATAAGATCTTTATAACATCAAGTAGAAGGAAGATAAAATGGGTTTTAAAGTACCTCTGTGGTTGACAACTGACGTTATAGAATTAAAAACACGTGTTGGGTATTAAGTTTCAAGTAATTTAGTAGGTGCTTTTTAAGACATTTAATTTTTATTTATTATCTTCTTCTACAAGATTTTATTTTATATAATGAATTTTGTCATATTATAACTGAATTTAAAAAAACTGAATAGCTACATACATACGTACTACTTTAATATACATACTATTTGCAATTACTATAGAAACGCTTTATAACGACAGTCAAAGTTTCGTTCATAATGCGTTATAAAAATTACTACTTAAAAGTTCCAAAAAATTGTCTCTATTGAGCCATTATGTGCTTATACAAACGTAATGCATGTATGTATAAGTGATTCCGTTTTGTGGTTTTTTTAGCTAAAAATTTTTTAATTTTAACAGTAATATTTTTATGGTTTTTTCATGCATATTTATATTTTATATTAATATATCAAAAATACGTGTATAATAATACTTTGCTATAACAGAAATAAGAATTATAACTAAAAATTCTTATATCACGGTACTGACATGAAATAAGTTCAATACAATAAAATCAATAACAATTTCTTTTAAAATAAACCATGTATAACAAAATTTACAAAAACATTAATTAAAAAGTTTTATATAGAAGAACAAAATAATTAATTTTATGATAAATCCTAACATAAGATAAGACACGATATTGACATTATAGTATAATAATCTATGTTCTCGTTTAAGTGTTGATTATACCATGTGAAAAAATTCATAAAATAGGTTATGTATGACCGTATTGCCATAGAAATTTTATTAAATGATTGATTATTTATAACTAATTAGTAAGAACAATCTTGCTGGACATAAATATCACAGTTAGAACGGAATCACCCATATACCTAATACAGAACTTATTGTAAGCTATAACATTAAAAATTAAACATGACAAAATCTCAAGAAAGAATATTGAACTTTATGGAAGTAGTCTTTGATTTTGTACTTAAGGCTTGCGCGGTTACTAATAATGTAATTAAAACACTTACCAGAATCGATGATGAATCCCTGGAGCTCGTACTATCACAACGCGATTACCGACGCCAACACCAGTTAAGACTTCTGGATGGATGCAACGTCTTCCTGTAGAAAAATGCCGACGTTTCTCAAACGGTTCAATTTGCATTTTGATATTTTTTAGGTTATGGTTGAATAACTGTGTGCATCGTGCCGTAACATGAGCATAGGCATATAATGACTCCTTGATCCAAGGATGCTGCAGTATCAGATAATCCACCCCTGAAGATGTAAAATAAAACGTTTGCAAAACGTCGATATTTTGCTACAAGAAGACACGGCATTCATCAGGAAGCCTTAACTGTTGTCGATAATCGGGTTAGTGTTAGTGACATTGGTAGTTTTTGATTTTGAAATGTTTTTGTATTTTGTATGAGAAACGTGAAGGGTAACCCAACGACATATTCAAAATTCACGAAAGAGATATAGAATGATGGTAGTGTCACCGTCTGTTAATAATCCACAAAAAAATACAAGTCCCAAGTTACGCAAAAAAGAAATGCATAGTGCTTCATGAGAGAGGAACAAGTAAGATAAAAAAGGTAAAAAGCTTTACTCTAGCCTAAACAATACCGTATTTATAAAACAACATCCTTATAACGAATCGCACGTCGTTATATAACAAGCGTTATATGTACGTCAACCTAAACATAAATGAGATCTCTAGATCAGATTCGTCTTTAAAACTGATATTGTGATAAATTTTAATATAATTTCACTATAAAATAGGATTTTAAACAAGACCATGAATTTTCGTAGCTATAACCGATACGTTGGTACAACCGATTTTGTTATGAACCGTTTATACTGTATTTGATTTAATTTTAAATTGTTTAAGTTTATACTAACATTCAGAGTTTTATTATATACGTGCAGGACCAGTGCAACGATAGTGTCCCGAAATTTTATGCGACCCTTATGTAGTTTCATATTTACTTGCCAAATTTAACATAGTCACATATAATCAAGAACATATAAAAATTATTGATTTTCTTAATTAACTAAACACTATCTATTTAAATTTTGCCTGGTAGATAAGGGCCATTAATAGTATAACTGGCCCTATGCACTCATTAGATTAACACTCTTATTTTCAATTTTCAGTTTGCAATTTAGCTCACATTAGTTGTACTATTTTGTACTTTAAGTTGAAATTTTAACAGACATTAATAAAGTACATCGGTAAGGTAAAAAAGTAGTAGCCCATTAAAAAAATGTATTACATTTTTAGAAAAAACAGAAACATTATATTGTTCAAAAAATTTTAATACAAATTTTAAATTAAATCTATAGTCGATCACCAAATGTTACGAAAGATTAGTTAGAAGCATACGACAGAATAGATAAGTAAGAATTAAATTCCCATCTAGTAGCTTTGTAGGTCGTAATTTAATTTTTTTAAAACAGGTCATTATTTTATATTTTAAAACTACTTATAATTTATCAACTATGGATTTCTGATCTCAAATTTATTGATAATAATGGATTGCTGATAGCTTCAATGCCAGAAATAATTAAAATTATTTTTAGTTATTAATCTATAGTTAACTAAAAGTTGAAAAATAAATTTGTATTAGGAAAAATATGATAATGATTGTAACTTGTGTGATAAAATCTTAGCTACATTTGTATTATTCCCAATGTAGTAACGAGATTTTATATTCTTTTTTTCTTTAAATATTTGAAACAACACACTGTCACTGTATATTTTTGTTTAGTTGCCATACATGTTATAAGTCCATTACATAAGTGTGGAAGTTATTCAACACCTTTAAACTACTCAGTTTACAATGCGTCGTCGTCTATCGATAGCTGCGACCCCAGCCAAAGTGTTATAGCAGAGGGAAGCCGAGTACTATACGAAATGGAATTTGAAATTTTTGAGGCCCCAGAGTGGTGTAAAAATACACTTCTAAGAGGGTAAAAACGTCGTTTTCTTTTTATTGCATTACTGAAAATATACTGAAGGTGACAAGTGCTGCAATGAAGTTACGTGTTATGGAATTTTATATCCATTTTTATATTCGCGAAAGTGGGATTAAAATTTCTTGATGGTGACAGCGTAATTTAAATATATCAAGTTTTATACCAAGAATTTTCTTTAATGCTATCTTTAAACTGGCAAACCGCTAACTAACTTTTTGTTGTAAAATATCACGTCACTTATCGCCTACAATAAAAAAATTATTTAAAGAAATTGTAATAATAAATTTTTTATTTTATTTTTTAATTTGCCACAGAAACCTTCTTTAAACATCAAAAAACGCTTATTTATTAATTGTAATTTTAACCGATTTTATATAATATATTTTTACTAAATATTCATTATTTTATATAATCAACTTGAAAAAGTTAAATGGGTAAAAAAGTTATATTAAATTAATTATGTTTAACAAACAAGTAATCACTATAAAAGAGCAAGATTCTAATTAAATATATTTATATTGCTCACTAGAAATATTTTTTGAAAAAATGAATTTTAAAATCGACGTGAAATATCCTGAAATCTTCTGAATTATATGTTTACAGTATTTACTGTTTGTGAAAGAACAGGTGGGATTTGGAAGAATCCACGTAAAGGCCACTTGACGCTTTGTTTGAGATTGGATTACGATTTTTCTCGATCCTTAATTCTCCAAATGACGAGCTTTTGCCTCAGGACAGGCGGATAACGATGTGAGGATAGTTCTGCCAACAAAATTACTGAAACGTTTTTTCTACACTCAGCACCTACAATGTATGTTTCATTTATTGTTCTAGAATGTGTAAAAAATCTAACACTGATACATAATTAGCAGTTGTTAACTCAATAAGTAAATAATTCCTAAGTATAGAACACTACTGATTAATTATTAATTAGATTTATTGTTTCACTGTAAAATTGTATGTTAATATTATACGTACAGAAATCTTAAGCGGTATGTAGTTTTAAAATGACTATTATATAAAATACCTAAAGTTATAGCTATGTAAACAACAATATATAAATAAGAAACAAAAATGGTTCTTAAAAAGTGCATTTTTAAACTACATATAGGTATATAGAAAAGTAAAAAATTATAAAGTAAGTTTGTTTTCATGTAAATTAGAATTATTAAATCATTACACAATAGATATTTTCGATACATATGCGTAAAGCGAAGGATTTCGATAGGCCGAGATTTAACGACACGAGACCAAGGTTATAACACATGCAATACGAGATCTAGTACGCAGAGTACACATACGAGTCGATAGGTGAGTATGCGTAAGCATATTAGATACCATTGTAAACTTATCACCTTAGACGAGTATTGGCAATTCAGAATTACCGGGTTCTTCGTTTTACGCATACATATCAAACAATAACACTGGCACACAAAAATAAAAAAGTGGTCAGTACTTTTGACCAGACCCACCTAGGGTTATATATTTCGATGCCCTGAATCCGAATTTGAGGTCGGTTTACTCAATGTATCTCTAAAATATTTAAGTAAATTGCAAAAAACTGCAATTTTTAGCCAATTGAAGCAGTTTTTTTGCAATATACTCTAAATTTTGGGGGTGTATGGGCCAAACGGACTTTGAATTTGGATTCAGCGCATCAAAATACACAACCCTATGTGGGTCTAGTCAAAAATACTGACTACTTTTTTTTGTGTGCTTGTGATATTTTTGGTCATGTTCTACTACTTTTTTACTATTTTTTACGATTTTGGATAAATATATAAATGATCGAGATTAAGAGATTCTGAATTTGGATTCATCTCATCAAAATATACGTAGGGGAAGATGGGGTAGCCCCGGACACTTGAAAGAATTAGAAATAAAAAAAATAAATAAATAAATTTATTTATTTTTTATGATTTAAAATGAAAGTAGGGACTTTTAAGTTTATACTAATTAAAAATTTGTAATGATATATTTGTTTTTTTAGGAAATATGGTCAATCCAATTTGACCTTATTTTTTGGCAATACAAAAAGTGGAGGGTAGCCCCGGACTAGTACTTATTGGTGGACCAATCGTTTTTGGCCTTATAAACATTTCAAAAATAATTAATATTTAAACAATTTTTATGTGCCCAGTCGTTGCACTCATAACATTGAATCCAGTCTTCATCAAAAGTTTTTTTGCATATGATGCATTCGGTTTCTTTCTCCCGGTCTTTTTGGGAAAAACTTGGAATATTTTTGTCTGTTTTCAATATTTTTAGCAATTTTTAGTTTTTGTGCTTTGACAAATTTATTGTTTTTAGTTTTCTGCTTTTTCTCTAAATTTTGTTTAAATGGAGATGTTAAAATATCGCTCCTATAAATTTTTTGAGCTCCGTTGCTAAATGTTTTTTTGATGCATTAGGAAATCGTAACAGTTGTTTTAATAAATGTGCTGTGCTGATTGAAGGCACCGGGTCATTATAGATGTTGACCACCGTTGCGATTCGTACTGGATGTGAAAAATACACAAAGTTGACTAAAGTACAGTAATTTAACCACTATTTATTATCACAGTAAATACTAAAGCACCGTCAAGTTATTTATTTCAACTGTAGTATAGAGTAACTTTTGAAAAACATTATTAATTAAGCTAAAGTAATGTCCGGCGATACCCGACATTTTAGTGTCCGGGGGTACCCGATTCTTAATATTCAACATTTTTATTCAGAGCTCTTAAGATGTAGTAGAAATATTTCAAATACTATTACAAAGTTTAAATATAATGCATTTTCTTCAACTTAAAAAAAAATAAGTATTCACACTTACATTTTCTAGTTGATAACTTGAAATGAAATCTGACGAGCGCGATGAAAATTTTTTATATTTTACAAACTTCTCCTTAAATTGTAACAGACTCGGTGTTTACGTGACAACTAAATTGCATATGTTTTTACTCTAGACGACGCCTGTTTTAAAGAAAATTTTACCAATGCAACGTGATTAGGTTCTTGGAAATTCTTATGTCCGCGGTTACCCGCTGTCCGGGGCTACCTCACTTTCCCCTATAAGGAAGATTTGATCTAGTTTAATCAAATTTTTTTCATTTTCATAACTGCAATTTTTAGTGGGTTTTTGCAATTTACTCAAAATTTTAGAGGTATATTGGGTAAACCGACCTCAAATTAGGATTCAGGGCATCGAAATACATAACCCTAGGTGGGTCTGGTCAAAAGTACTGACCACTTTTTTATTTTTGTGTGCCAGTGTAATCGTTGTAAAACCTGATACACAAAATTATCGTAAATAATAATCGAATATTTAATTTTTTACAAAAATAAATAAATAAAATGCCTCAAGAAAGTAATTTCAATAAAGATATTTTTAATTTAACACACTGATTACTATTTTATTCAAATTAAGTAATTATGTAAATAAACTGGCAGTAAATACTAATACGAACTATACTGTTTTAGAATACAAAAAGAAAAACAGTGGAAAGGAGCAGAGCAAATAGCGAAAGTACGTATTTTCCACATATGTGCAAAAAGGAACGTAGAAAGTATGCTCTATTCTGACGAGAAATCGACCGCTTTACTACCGCCGCACGGAGCTTGAACATCTAATTTTCGGCGCAGATATTACATATAATTTATTAATAAACTATTTCTGTTTTATGTCTTTACACATTACGCTCGTGTAAATAGTACCTAATTGAAAATCTTAAATTAGTTATAGAGTATGCATTATTTAGAAATGATTATATTTTTTTTTAATTTTATAGTAGCTATGGATTGGTTTCAAGGTAGGTATTTTATATTATAGAAATTGGTGGTTTCTTATTCAAAATTCAAATTTACATCGTAAACGTATTAAGCAAATATAACTTCTACTTCTTATTATTATGACTTCCATTATAGACATGGTGTCTGTTCTTTTTCAGATTAATTACATATATACCAATATTTAACTTAATTTTTGATAATATAATAATTGTAGGAATATTTATACTAATTTACAATGACTGCATATTGTACATATATCAAAGGAATATTGACGACATTATAAAATCACGCTGCATCATATTGGAAGTTTAACAATATTTTAGTAATTGATGTCGTTGCCGTCAGTTCATACACAAAAAGCGATAAATATAAAATCTGAGAAGTAAAGGTAAAATGACACATGTCAAAAACCAGCATGCTAAAACGTGACAGCCGGAAAATACGCAGTCAAAGTAAAATATAGAAGAAAATCTTCAAAGTAACCTCGTCAACGCCACTTGCACGTGCAAATCCAGTCAAATTGTTGAAAACTTGCTTATTTACCACCTTTCAAGTTTTTACATCGTGCCCGGCTTTGCATGTAATGCAAAATTGAACTACCTCTCCGTCGTTTCCTTTTTATGAACGTTATAAAGAATTTGTATACAAAGTATTTGCTTTAGAACATATAGGTTGACATTTTAATTTTCTTAAGTTTTTTGTTCTATATACTAGCTTACTACATCATTATTATATATTTTGCTTTTAAATTAATATTTAAAATATATACAGTAGAGTACCGATTATCCGAGTTAATGTGCACAGAAAACCGCTTAAATAGGCAAAACTCCCATAATAAAGAAAAATAAGAAAACATATGTAAGTTACCGCGCCAAAAGGATATGTGGTATACGAGAATAGTACGGTATTAAAGATACAATTTATAAACTTGTTTCCACCAAAAATATCTTTAAAGATACATATTTAACTCTTATGATTTGAATTTATTCGGATCTTTAAAGAAATTTTTGGCATGGTAACCTTTACGGTTCAGGAAAAATTGCAAGACGCTTTATTGAAATACTTTAATAAACTTTATAAACAGAAGTTTCGTAAAAAAACATATAACCTATTGTCACGTTGGTATAAAGGACTTTGCGGCATAAGAATAACAAGTAATTGATCCAGCTCAGTTTTGGCTCAACGATAGAGCATCATGTGATGAATCAATCAGACAAATATTTTGTTAATTTATCAACATGAGAATAACCTAGATTATTATATATGAATTTCATTCGAGTTATAATAACATTTGAATGCTAAGTGATATCTGGAAAATGCTTTCACTGTGATTGTCAGTAAGGAGTGGTGCGTCGATGAGAACAGAAGTTAGCTCAGAAAAATTGTGTCTTCGATTGAAATCGCCAAGGTGGAAATTATAATCTCGAAATTGAGTATTTTGGCAAACGGTTACCAAACATTTTAAGGGTAATTTTGATATGATTTGATGAGTAGTTTGATATTAAATTTTGAAAAGTTTGGTAACCGTTTGCCAAAAAGGTCAATTTTGAGATTATAATTTCCACCTTGGTGATTTCCGAATGTTGCAGTTTTCACCTGCTGATGAAAGCAACTAGGTAATTAGATTATTGAGTATTTCATTCACTGAATTGATTTATAATCATTTCCAAACATCATCAAGCTTAAACTATCGGAAATATCATCTTTCACATTTTGACCAAAAAATTACTAGTACTTTTTTATTTCAAAATATTTGTAAAAGTTTTTTTGTGTGTATATTCTGCTTATGTAACACTATAATTACACCAAGTTTGAAAAGAATCGGAGACCATTTTTTCTTATACCGCAAAGTCCTTTCTCAAAGTTTACAAAAGTTATTCCGTGAAGTAAACAACAATGTATAATTTTTTGTAAAATTTATTAAAGGTTTTCTTAAAATAAAAATTTTAGCCTATACTTTTAATATCAAGCTACACTCGTATAATACCTCATTAATCAAAACATGAAAATTTTCTAATTCTAAATAAAGTTATTGTTATATAGAAAAAAAATATTAATGCAAAATTGAATGACATAGATGATTAGATAAGTACTACCTTACATATAAAATCCTTACCAATAGTAATTTAATCAAAATTTCTATAAAGGTAGCTTTGAAAATCGAATAAATGAACCTGAACTAACGCGCATGCTCGGATACACGACGCTTGGATAATCGAGCCTCGGGTGCACATACTACAGCGTGTTGTATACCTACTTTTAATGGGTTGGTAAAAACCAATTCTATTTCTATTAAATAAACTGTGTCAGTATGCATGTCATTTATATGAAAAAGTAATGTGTGTAGTTTTTTAATCCAATAATAATTTGTTTACTCTAAAACAATCTAGGTAACTATATTCAATATCAGTTTATATGATAAACACGAAATATATACCGCAAATTGTAAATTCTGACATTTTTACATTATAAGCATTATGACTATTTTAAAAATTTCCAAACAGCCTGTTATAGCAACGGGTTTAGCTATTACAATGTTATTTTTTTTAAATCTATTGAGTCGTTTAAATACAAAAATTTTATTCTAAATTAAAACTTTATTGTTTTGTCGTCAAAACAACTATGAGTTTTATGTTAAATTTTGATCAGTGTTTAGGTATTAATGGCAGTAAAAGTAAAATTATGGCATTATGCTTAATAATGTAAAAATTCCGTTATTTTTGATTAACTTAAAATCCGGATAATGTGTCATAATAGTAGGATGTAGTTGTTACAACCCTTAAAAAACAAGCATTTCAAATAAGTTTTTGCACTTTGCGAACTTTGATATGATTGTTAGAAGAAAAATAGTTTATATTCAACTTAGTAATAATATTATTTTTTTATTAAAGTTAGCAATTTTCTCTAAAATAGTAGCTTTAAAAATAAAATTTAGTTAAGTACTTTTTTTAAATTATGGTAAAAGGAAAACTAAATACTATGGATAATTTTTTTTTTATATAATCATTATATTATGTTTAAATTTTTAGGCTAACTTTTATAGATATATTTACAACTTTGTTAATACATAATTGCATATATTTATATAATTTAATTATTCCAATACAATAATCTTATATTTTTGTAATTTAAAGTTATATTATAATTAGATTGTTTACTATATTAATTGCAGGTAAAAATCATATAAACTATATTTACTATTTATGCGAAATAAATATCGTTATAAACAAAATTTAATATAGAATAAAAATGGTTTGGTTTGGCGATAGTTAGTTTAGTATTCAGTTAATATACAGAAGAGATTCTCGAAATCCTGTGGAATTTGAAAATGAGGTTACTCTGACCGCTAACCCAACTCGACTTTGCCACTAACTCGTCTGGGATTCGGCTGGATTAATTGCAGCCCTTAGGGACCGCTTACAACGACAATAGGAACCAAACTAGAGCAAGGAATTACGACACCACACTGTCGTCAACACCTTATATAAAGCTTTCCCTTTGGTGTTATAAAACATTTCTTTGCCTCTTTGCTCTCGTTTTTAAGTTTGATTTATAATACATTTTTCAATAAGGGTACAGAAAGGTTAAAATCAGTTAGATTTAAAGTATAATAAATGTAATAAAATTTCTTATCAATTTAATCTCGATAATCAGCCCTTCCCTGTCTGGAAAGACCGGATGATAAACGACGTACTCATAGTAATTGCCTTCTAAGTTATGGCTCATGGCGTGTATGAAATATGGTATCGCTCCGCACGCAATTACTGAGGGGTTATTTATCTTCACGAGAGAGACATCGAGAGTTCCCGGGGTGCGGGTTTATGCGGCCTGGTTCCTCATTCATGGTCTCTTTATCTCGACCGGTAACCTGAGCGGTAATCGCGTACACCGTGGCTGATAAACGATCTCGTAACTAGCTAGTGGACAATGTGGAATTTGTTTGCAAGAGTTTATCATGTAAGCATCCCAAGCTTGCTACTGATTACGCTTTTGTGATTTATTACAGTCTTCTTTGCTATGGGGCAATATGTAACATTATCGCAATAAGCTATTTAGTTAAATCTTTTAATCTCATCTACAGTCCACATAAATTACTTTAAAAATTATTAAAATACAACAATTACATATCAATATATAGGTGATTCTGTTCGAACTGTTACTTTTTTGATTAAACATTTTTTAAATCAATAACTAAACTTTTTTGTTTTTTTATCTATATTATTACTCTATTTGATAGTAAAAATAAAAGTGCGAGAGGATTGTGCTACAAATTTAAAATATCAAGAATGAGAATCAGATTTCAAATCTTCCAGGCCACGGTACTGACATTTTTATGTATTCAATGTATTGCAAAAAAATTCTTTAATTTCTTTTAAGTTTGATTATATACATTAATTAGTTTGAATTATTTATTGTGACAAACAAAATAACCAATCCTATAAAATGACATTACGCAGTATTGACATTGAAGTGAAATATTGCACGTTTTCTTTGGGCACTCAAACAAGAAAAGTGATGAAATATGTTTATGAGGATCGTATTGATACAAAAATTTTATTATATATATTATATATACACAGGGTGTTTCACGACGAACTTACACTATCTATATATGGAAAACTACTCACACGATTTTTATAAAAATTGGTATACAGAGATAGCAAATTACGGCAAATTCAGGGAAAATATTTTGAAAGACATGTCACTTTCGGTTATACCGGAAATGAACAGCAACTTCGTTATTTTAAATAGAATACCTATATATTAATTTTTTTTCGGATTCTACGTTAAATTTTAATATTACTTTATGTAAAATACCCTATACCTAAAATGTATACTTTTCGAGATATTAATTTTTTTAATGAATAATTGTCAGTTTCAGACCCTTATATTAAAAATTCTATGTGAACATCCCCTATACCAAATAAAATGAGTCTTGCCGGGTTAATGAGTAGGAAATTCAAACTAAATGGGGATCTGTTCAAATTTGCTTTATTGTATACAGGGCTAGTAAAAAAAAGTGTAAAATTAAACTTCAAAAAAGTCATATATCTAAATTTTTTTAAATAAAACCACCACTTTTTTTTTCTTTTACTAAAATCTACGGCCAAAAATAAGAGGAGTTTACTTTCCTATACCTAAACTTAAGCGTTTTTGAGATATTAACAAAAGTTTAAAAGTTTTTATTATATCTGCCTCATTGTTGCTTATTAAAAGTAGGCCATGTTATTAATTTTTTTAATTTAGTAGGCCGTATATGCAGCTTTCTTAATTAAATATTAATTGTTATTATTTGTGGTTATTGGCATTTTTACCAAGTGATAGATATGGCTCGTTCGGAATCAAACAATAAAGATGATGTTTTTTACGTATTTTACAAGTTATTTTATCAAAATTATTCCAGTGTCTAAAACTGAGCTTAACATGTCCAAAGACGGTAATTTTACTCTACTACATACTTTCAAATTATATAAACCTTAACTACCCCGTCTTACTCCACCTTCTTCTATTTCTAAAACATTTTTAGTTTCAATATGTGAAAGTCGGTTTAAGAAAACGTAATGAAAATATTGCTATTTAACAAAATACGTAGGTATATAGATATATTTGAAAATAAATTTTTATAAATATATTTTTTAAAAATTGTTTGTAACCTATTTATTTATTTACTTCTTTATTATATAAAAGCACATAAAATACTTTCCTTTGTGTGAAATTTGCAGTTCATACGAGATTGGACATTATTTTCTGAAAAACTATTAAAGATTTTACAAAAAAAATTAGATGTGTTTATCTATTGTTTTATGTTAACTCAAAATGAAGTATTGAGAAAACTATAATTTTTAATAGAAAATGAATACGAAAATGTAAGAAACTACATATTATGATTTTACATGTTGGGAATATTGAGTAGATTCTATTAATGAAATATTCAATTACTATTACTTATCATTACTAAGCATCTATACATACCTATTATTTTATAATATACGAATAGAAAACACATATTTCAAAGCATTTGTCAGAATGAATTTGAATTTTGCATGTAGTATTAATATATTATTGATATTCGACATTTGAATAGGAATAATAAATGGTATATTTTTACTGCCATATAAATATTCAAGGAATATGAAAATGTCATTCGCAGAAACCACTGAAAAGCATTTTTATTAGTCCATGAAATATTGAAAATAATTAATATAAACAGCGAAACATGAAAAACATTTTTCTGTAAAAACGAAATGCTTTGATAATTTACGAGTTTATTAAAGTTGCAGTGTTTGACATATTATTGAGTGCAGCATAATTCTAATAAAAGAACAATATAATAAAGCGAAACATAAACTATGTCTACATACACATACTTCTATAATAAATATTGTAAATTATAAGTTTATCATGAATTTATAATAATTATACCTTTTTTATACAAAAGAAAATTAAAATCGTTAATTGTGATTAAAAATTCTTATAACATTTGTTGAAGTAATGAACCGAAAGCAACACGCTTTATGTTTTTTTTATGTTATAAAATATTTGTATTTTCCAGAGAATTTAAAAAACCAAATGAATGTTCGCGTCATAACAATATTCTTTCAATTTTCAAACAGGATATTACATGTAATTGGCTTTTTATAAAGAGTGATATATAAATTCTCAATATGATGGAAAAATCCAGGTGCTGATTTCGAAGGAAATTATTTTTCTCTGCTCTGAAACTTCAAAAGCAGTGTACCCTAAACAGAGAACTGAAAATAAATGAGATATGCTGTATTTGGCGAATAGCGCTATTTCAAACGCATTAAGGCTGTCACTACAAATTTCGGAATCATTACTCATTCCGATTTTAGTCTTTCATTTCGTTTCACACTCTGTGATTTTACCTAAACTGTCAACTCTTATATGTATGTGTGTAACAAAATTTAAATTGACATTTGCTTACCTTTGAAGTTTAAAGTCCTGAATGCCGAAGTTTGATTTGCTCTTACAACACTTATTGGCCCAATACAATATTACATTATTACAACAGGCTAAACGCGGTTTGCTACTTTTTGTTTAAATTCATCGTAATACTATTTGTAATAATTCATAAGAAATGATTTGAAAACCTATACCGCATTAGTCATTATTTTTCTTTTCTTTTTCTTAGTATATATTTAATCGTGTTTTTTATAGCCGTTTCCGTGAATTACATCGACATCTCAATTAATAAAATGCTAACTGTTTAACTTTATTTCCTGTGAATGAACTCGTGCCTGCCATTTTTTAACTGCATATGCATTATTTTAAGTTTGTGTAATCATTCTACCTAATCAATTCAGCAAAACTTTGCTAAGTGCAATTTTTTTTTTAATAGAATAACTAGTAGTGTAGTAGGTGTTGAATTTTTTACCTATGGTGATTAAATACAAATTCAAATGGTTCAGTTTAAAAATATGGACAAAACAAAAAATTTTTCCAAAAATGTTGTTAATAAGGAATCAGATGGAATGTGTAATATTGATCTACAAGAAATTATTGAAAATTCTAAATCTTTAGGTATGTAATATATTGAAATATATATTTACATTTTGATGTTGTAAGTTTGTAATTTTAAAATAAAGTTGCAAAAAATTGAAATAAAAGCTATGAAAAACATCTTGCAATGGTAACTAATCAGGTGTAAGTAACTTAATAATAGTTGCGTTGTAAGGAACACTTAAAATAGTTTATAAATACGGAAAAAAGGTTTGACGTTTTAATTTTGTGTTCTTTAACAGTACAGGGAATGGCCTTCATTGTATATGTATTACATTTCATCATTTTTCATAATGCATCTTGTAGACTGAAAAAGTTCTAGTTTTAGAAATACTCGGTGTTTCCAAAAATAGATTTCCCCCATTTTTTTTTGTTGTATAAATTAAGTTCTTCAAAAGTTTGGCATTTTTTAAGAAAGTTTTAATTTACTTTTAAAAAGTTCAAGGCCTAATATTCACTTCATTTTGAGGGTTAACAAGATAGATTTTTGAGACCTCTGGTTGAAATTATTAATTTTCACGATAATGCCACATAAAACAATTAAAATGGTTTAAAGTTAGGCGCTGGATTTTTCAAACCATTCCTGTGTAATGTAGTAAATTGATGTAAAAAATGTTTAATACGATTTTTGAAGTTTTATTTGTATAAGTGTATATTTCAATAATCTAACTTCCCATAAGCATTTGCAGGACTTATATTGCTCTATAAACTCGATCATAAACTCTTTATTCCATTTCTAGCATCAGCCATAACTAATAATTGCACACCGCACTTTATGTAAATGAAAAATGCAAATATAAATAAGCAATAAAGTTTAGTATTTCTTAAAAATCATTTATGAATATTTATAATGTTCCAGAAATATTATAAATATTATTATACAAATATTATATATTATACAAAAATTGTAAAATGAAATCAATTAATAAGTTTTAAAGAATTTACAGGGACGTTTATTTTAAAAACTGTGCATTGTTGAATAATCAAGTTTTGGTAAACGTAATTGTAGAAATCGTTGTATTGTATTTTCTTTTAACAATCTTAGTACCTACTATTAATTATCAAGAATGGTTAATTAAATTTAATTTAATTCTCTGAAAGTTACGTGCATAGTACGTAATATTTTATCTAACTCTACATACAGCACTTTAACACTTTTCAACACTTTTAATATGTAATAATTAAATACTATATTACAATCAATTAATGTATCACATTTTATAGAATATTTACATATGTATTTAATACAAAAATCTATTATATAGAAACCCCTTGTATATTTTTTATTAAAAACTTGAACTTTAAAATATTCAATTCTTCTTCCCTATAGAAACATACTCTGAATTTTTTATCATATGCAAATGATGTAAAAGTAGTACGGGTTACGTTTTGAGAATAGATCCCCTAAGAAGTAAATGTGCCCTATACATACAAACATTGCGCTATTTCAATCTAGCAGGAAATTGGGTTTAATCAGTATTCACCCCGTAAAATTAAAAGTAGTATTAAAGTGGCTTAACATGACCGAGAATAAGTTATTTGAATTTTAAAGTGATGTAGCTAAGAATGCTCTAGTGACTATCATTATACTTACACAATAAGTTGGTAAAAAATTTGAATAAACTTCAGCATTCAATAATCCATGCGATTAAATGTCTGACCCTGTACAAAGATGTAATATAGTTATTAATTTCAACATTAACTATACTGCACGTATACTCACGGAGAATTTTTCTATCATAAAATGCTATGGCATTCGTATAGGACAATGTTAACTTATGTATAAATTACAATTAAATTCTCAAAGTAGTATGGAAAAATTACAATAACCTACGTAACTATGGTACATTGTAGTGTACTGTATATAAATAAAATGATAGCTCAGTAAATCGATGTGCGCGCATCACGCTATAACTGCTTAATAGATTTTGACCATTTTTTTAAAATTTAATCCCTTAGAGGCTTGGTCTTTATCTCCAATAAATATTATTACAATAATTCTATTTAATATCAAGTTATTAAAGTTTTTATGCACGTATGTGGTCAGCGATAAAGTGCGCTTGCGCACATACGCAATATGCAAGTCATTTAAAATAAAGATTGTTATAAAAAAAATTAAGCAAATTGTTAGAACTAATTAATAGATTTTGCTACTCTACGTGTCTAATACATAATTTAGTGACATAATAATAATAATAATAATAAATAAAACTTCTTTTATTTTTGCAGTGGAAAATAAAAAAAAGGAAATCTTTACACTCAAAAGAATGTCATTAAAAATATTGTCAATGTTTATTATTGCATCGGCGGCTGTGTTTTGTACGTTATTAACATTTATTATATTAAACGGTAAGTTGGTATCAAATGTAAGAGAAATATTCCAAACCACGTTAGCTGCAATTAATAAATTTTGAATAAATATTATTTAATAAAACTATAGAATTTCATAGTAGTAGTTATTATCAGATACGGGTTACATTAATAAAATAAAAACAAACAGATTTAAGTACCTAATTACTAATAATCATTTATGCTTACAATTTGGCCATTCTTGGTGGTAAATACTAGTATTTTTATCTAATACAATCCAAAAGTTTTAGAAGTAAATGTACTATAAAAACACTACAGTTTTTACATGCCAGTTCTATAAGTTATTTTTGGCATAAACAATGCATGTGGTCTTGACGTATTTTGGAATACTTCTAGCTTATAAAGTATGTGTTACAACTGCAATATATGCTATTATCTAATGTATAAAACTAAAAAACAGATTCGCTTTCACAATGGTCAAAAATATATAATTCGGAGAAACATTCATCAGAAGACGGTGACAAAAAATTTAATTTCAAAGTGAAACGTAGCATCGACTCGATAACCGAAGTTACAACAGACGAAATAAATAACGATTTTCAAAATGCTACCAACAACATTTTAAATAAAAGTTTAGTATTAGATAACAAACCGACCACAACAAATAATTATTTAGATAAACACATACAGGTAACTTTAATTAGCACCATGAGCACCGATACAAATAACACCACCGAGTTAAATAGTACTGAAAGTTATTTTAGCACTACTTCTTTATCAGAAAATAAAGAGAACATTTCCAAAAGTTATAAATATTTGCTTAAAACTGAAAATAATTCTTCTGACAAACAGTTTTTACAACCAAATATTAGAACAGATAATGACTTAACAAATACACATTCTACAATTGCTACGACGTCTTTTAATGATTTCAATAACGAAGTATTAATAGAAGATTTATCAGGGGAATTCAGTTCACAAACATCAACAACAATCGCAGATATTTTAAAAGATAATCAACATTCTTCAACTACTACATTATTTGAAACTGTTAATTCTTTTTATACTACCGATTTTAATAGGTTATATACATCTATCGGTATATTCGCAAAAGTAAAACCCATTACTGAAATTAATTCTGACTTTAAAAAAGAGATCCAGGAACATGGTGAAAGCACAGAATTAAATATAGAAAATAGTAATGTATATAGCACAACAGTAGAAACTACTACAGATACATCCTTAAACATTTCTACAATTTCGACTATGCCATTTACTAATAATACTTTAAGTACTATAAATTTTAATAAAACAAGTAACTTAACACCAACAACAATGTTTGACAATAACACGTCAACTACCAGTTACGATAATTCTTCATATTATGCTACAACTACACAAAACAATACTATTTTTGAAATGTACTCTGATGTAAACAATAAAGAAAAAGATACTACTGCTCATACAGAACCTGATAATTTTGCATTTAGTACAACAAAACACAACAATCTTACTAAAGATGATTTAAACTTTGAAACTACACAAAATATTAAAGCTTATAGTTTAACAACGATGTTAAATAATAGTAGTTTTAATAGTTCATCATTTAAGGAGAGTCAAATATCTACTACAGATATTTCTTTTTCGAATATTTTTAGTACTTCCTTTGCGGAGACAAAATATGATACTAAAGAAAATGTTAAAATTGAAAACAAAAGTAATAGTCACAATTTTTCCAAATTCTACGAGGTTATTACAAAAGAAAATGATACATGTGTTTACATAGATAATCCAAATGAAGATGTTTTTATAAAAACTATTAACGAAACCTTAACTTTAAATAATTCAATAAATACAACAGTTTTATTACAAAATGCAATAAATGAAAACGATACCTATATTAATGACAATGTATATATATTTGAGGATATTATTGACGATAAATATGATGAAAGCAACGAAGTAGCAACTGATGAAGAATATACAACAATCATTTACAGTGTAAATCAATCGACTGAACATAGTCAAGAAAGTACTACCAATGACAGCAAATTTAACTTTGAAGCTAAAAAGAATTTTTCAAATTATAATAATAATTCAGATAATGAAATCATCAATACAAATAAAGAACTTGATAGTTATAATAAAAGCTTTCTATCTGATGACATATTTTACTTTGAATACAACAATCCGGAAGATTATGAAGAATCGTCCGCAATTATATTATCAATAGATTTCGCTACAGATAATTTCAGTTTATACAATTTAGAGAACACAACAGACCAATATAGTTCTTCTCAATATGATAATCAAACTTTAACTGTTACGACATGGGAAACAACGACATATTTAAATACAAACATTATAGAAGATAATTATGAATCAACAGAAAATTATAATTTTATTGAGAACAGTAATTATAGCAGTTTTGTTACAGAGAATAAAACATATGGTGTCACTTCAACAAGTGTAGAATTAAATATTGTAGCAACTACTGAAAATATACGCTCATACGATATTAATGTAAAAAGAATTTCTAGAGATACTTGGAATATAACAAACGATAATTCCACAGATAATAGAATACCTTTATGCTCCACATATAGATCAGCGACAGGATCTACAATACTACAAGATTATTCTATACAAAACTTCTACAATTTTGTACAATCACCTTTTTCAAATTCCTTACTACTTTTTGCACCAAAAAGTAATCATGATCGTTTCTTAAATAACTTGAATAATCAACAATTACCTGAATCGCAACAATCCTTGTGCAAACTTATACCTAATCAAAACGATGAAGAAATTGAAGAATCAGATGATTTGGAATATGATAACACCTTTAATACTCTAAAACACAGGTAAGTCAGTTCGATACTTAAACCTCTGGTCGTTTCTCACTATACAAGCTGTATCATATATTTATTGGGTTTTTAATTATAAGTTGAATTGAGCCGTAGAAAAAGGATATGTTGATTTAAATTAAAAGTATTCAACTAAAGATCTATTTATAGGTCGTGAATTTAAAAAAAGTAATTCGTTTGCATTGCCAACTTTCGTGCACATTGAAATAAGAAAAAACTATATCAAACAGCAAATTAAAAGAAACTAACTTTACTAATTTATTCGCTTGGAAGCCTTTTCCGTGTTTTAATAATATTTTGTCATGTGCCGAGTAGACTTCTTTCAAAATTGATCATGTCCATGGAGTTCAATTAAAATCAATTATTACCAATTGTTTTTTTTAAATATAAGCTTTATTTTCTAAAATTTCATTTTTCAATTTTGTGTGGTGGTTCAAAAACATAAAACTAAAGTATTATATTAAAATGCTATAACATAACTATAATAGGAACTGGGTAAGAAGATTTTTGTATTCTTGTCAAAAACGGTTTGGTTAGACATCACCATTTTTGAAAAAAAAATTATTTCCAAGTGTTGTTTACTAAAACTAAAAAAAAAACTATTTTTATTAATATGAAAGTTAAATAATTCAATAAATAAAAATGTGTTCGACCGCAAAAGTATAAAGACTTTTCATTGTTTTTATGTGTATCTTTTATAGCAATACATCTAGAGCATCAGATATATGTCCAGTCGGAGAAAGAAGTTGTGATGACGCTTCCAAATGTTTGAAACCGCATCAATTTTGTGATGGAGAAATACACTGTAAAGACTCAAGTGACGAATTATTTTGCTCTTGTAAATCTAAAATAAGTAAAACTCGATTATGCGATGGGTATTACGATTGTCCAAATGGTGAAGATGAGTTGGAATGTTTTGGTATACATGATATTTTTATTTTTATGTTATTTACATCTAATACTTAAATCGATCGTATTTATAGGATGCGATGCCAGTGAATTTAATTGCGATGATTGGTCACCACGTCAAAGAATGTCTACTTGTATACCTTTAGAACAACGATGTGATGGTATTTCACATTGTCCAACTAGAAGGGATGAACAAGATTGTTCGCTATTAACAGATAAGATATCCAATAAACAGGTTAATTTGACAATTTACTAGTTTACTTTACTTCGATATATGTTTGTGTTTTAGCATTTTGTAGTGGGTAGAGTAATAGGATTTTTATATAAAAATTATAAAGGTAGGTGGTATCCAACTTGTCGCAATTCACAGATTTGGGCGAATGATATTTGTCAAATAGAAGCAGGTCCAACCACAATGTAATATCTAATTAAAATTAATTTATATGTTACTTATATCAAATATTATAGAACACCGTTAACTCATTTAGTGTCGGTTCCTGAGAACTACAATGGACCATTTATAAATGCAGCTACGGACGATCAAACAGAAATAAATGACAACTGTGACACTGGAATGGCTATACATGTAGAATGTCCTCCGTTAATATGCGGAATGCGAGTAAAAATTAGAAATCCGTATCGAACGGAAGAAGTTGATACGAGTGCAGAACAAATTTTAAGACAATACCAAAGTTTTAATATTTCAAATCAAAGTAATAATACTGAAAATTTTGTTGGAGAAAGTAGAGTAGTAGGAGGTACCCCAAGTCAACCAGAAGCATGGCCGTGGATAGTATCAGTTTATAGAAACGGAATATTTCATTGTGGGGGAGCTTTAATTAATGATGAATGGGTGGTAACTGCTGCTCATTGTATAAATAAGTACGCATAATTTTAATTGTGATCTATATATAGTAATGTTATATGGTTTAGATACTGGCATTATTATTTTGAAATTCAAGCCGGTGTACTGCGAAGATATTCCTATTCCCCAATGGTTCAAAATCGCATGGTTTCTAACATCATAGGACATCAGATGTACGATCAGTCTAAACTTAAAAATGATATAGCTCTTATGAAATTGTCAAAACCTGTAAAATTTAATCGTTACGTTAGACCAATTTGTTTACCTTCAGAAATAACGGCGGGAAAAAACTTTATGTGGGGACCCGAACCTGGAACATTATGCACAGCAGTCGGATGGGGAGCGACAGTAGAGCATGGTTCAGATCGTAAATAATGTGTCGTTTAGTGTTGTACCTAAATAATATTAAAATTTTAGCCGATCACTTACGCGAAGTTAAAGTTCCAGTGAATAAACGTTGTAAACATAGAGAAGATCAAGAAGGACAAGAAATATGTGCAGGATTACACGAAGGTGGAAAAGATGCTTGTCAAGGGGATAGCGGAGGTCCATTTATGTGTCGCAATCCAAACGTGCCTAATCAGTGGTACTTGGCTGGAATTGTAAGCCATGGAGAAGGTTGTGCACGGCCTAATGAACCGGGGGTGTATACGCGTGTCAGTTTATTTTTGGATTGGCTATTTGAACATATAAGTAAACTTTTGAAATAATGCTAAGACTTCTAACAAACTGATTAATTGTAGAAAGTGACGTTTTACCTCAGATGAAACCATTACATCGTTGTCCAGGGTACATATGTAAGAAAACTAATCGATGCATAGCTAATAAGAGGCGGTGCGATAAAATAGTTGATTGTTTGCACGCTGATGATGAAACAAATTGTGATAGAAATATGTTTCATCATATTTTTAAACATGCAATGAGGCATATATTTTTACCAGAAGAAAATCGCAGAACCAATATTAATGTAGGAAACGCAACCGAAAGCAGTTTAACAACAAAAAATCTGAACTTCCAAAAATATAACAATAGTACTGAGAGTATACTTAAACTACCATATTCTACGGCAAACTTCAGTTCAGACGAAAAGAATGAAACTAATACTGATAGTTTTGAAAATATAACAGAAACATCTATAAGTGCATCTACAACACTTTTGGATACTATTCCTTTTAAGTTTAAAAAAAATCAGCAAACTACCAAAACATTTACCTGCACAAGGTAGCCGAAAATGAATATTAATTCACTGTTTTAATAGCAACTGTTTTCTTTTAGAATGTTCCAAGAGCTTGATATCGACAAAAAATGTAATAAAAAAATAGACTGCGAAGACGGTAGTGATGAAGAAAATTGCTTGTGCGTTGATTATTTATATAAAGTAAATCCTGAAGTTATTTGCGATGGAATTACGAATTGTTTAGATCAATCGGATGAACTGAATTGCCGTAAGTAGAAAGTACTAATATCTAATTCTCTACATTCTACCAAAGTAGTTAACAAATTATTTAGAAAAATTTAAATATTTAAATATTAATTACATATTCAATTCAAAGTTTAATTTTTAAGAGTAGTCAAAGTTGTTTTTATATTCTACATTATAGCAGTAATTCATACTTTACAAACCAATAACGTTGTAAACAAAGAAGACATAATATTGTAACGAGTTCGCTTTATTCAAACTAGTGTATAGTATGTGGTTTATTTATCAATTTGATTCAAAATTTGAAATGTCAAAATTAGACTACTCTTTGAATACAGATTGATACATCTATAGTTCGGTATATTTAAAATAAAATGTATAAATTGGTTAATATATGTATAATGCAATTATGATTATGCAATACACATATCTACTTATTTTTTTGTTTTTGTAATGCTAGTGTAAAATTTGTTAAATATGACTTACGACAGCTTATCTGGAAGCCAATGAATTGTTTTCTCTACATGTACAAAAACATTTTGGGTATTTTAACAAGTTTATTGTTATCATATTCTTGTTGTTCTAAAATTAAACCAATACCTAAATCGCGATTTATCAGAGAATATTCACTATACAACTTACTTTTGTTCTATAACAAGTCATCAGAACTGTTTTTATTTTTCTGCTTTTATCTTTGTTACATAAGTAGTAGTGTTTCAAAGACGTAAGTGACCTACAGTGTTACGTAAAACTGATTTATCAATTGAATGATTACAGGTAATAAACTTTATGCTTTTTTTAATTAAAAAATAACGTTGTCGCATTTTAATAAATACTAATTGTAAGTTTTTGTTTATAAAATGGTGAACATTTTTTTTAATTATAGAATTATGTAATCAAAATGAATATCGATGTCTAAAAAGTGGTAATTGCATACCAAAAGAAAAACAATGCAATTCAGTTCCAGATTGTTTACTGGAGGACGATGAACAAGACTGCCGTATGTATAATTACATAGTTTTAGCTTGTTTCAGAATTATAAAGAAAGTGGCCATTATGTATTCTCAATTATGTATAAATGCACTACCCAATTTTTTTAAATAATAATTTTAATAAATAGGTATATATTTTTAATATAAAGTTTCTAATTATTTCTGCTATATTGCATTTCTAGATAATGTCATTTAGCAGGATTCTAGTGTAAATTGTAGTACACTCTGGACATAAAAATTTAATTTTTAGTAATTTTAGTAATTTAATATTTATTTAATATTTATGTAACATAAAATATTATAGTTTCGCTTACCGATGGAAGAACGATAGTATTGGATGAAGATTTTAGACCTCACGTTAATGAAAGTGGAATTTTGAGTATCAACCATAAAGGAACTTGGCATGTTTTTTGTGGTAATTGGAATGGAACAGAAGCAACTATTGCATCTGATATTTGTTTCTATTTGGGATACAATGATTACAAAAGTTTTCTAAAACTACTAGTCAATAATGCACCTCTTAAAATTATACAATCAACATTTCCTTCTGACCATAACAAGTCCGTCGTTAGTGAAAAATGCCAAGGACTATTTATAAAATGTTCAAAGACAATAAATTTAGTACACAATGAAGAAAAACATATTATTGGTTATTCTGACAAAATGATTATTCCTCCTTGGTATGCCGAAATCTACGTGGATGGCAAATATAATTGCTCAGGATCAATTGTTGATGATAATTGGATAATAACTTCCTCGAAATGTCTTGATCAGAATTTTAAGTATGTTTTTTATATTTATCCTTACCATGTAGCGTTTTTAAATTTATTGTTTTTAGATTAACTGATCACTACGTGACGATCTTAGTAGGAGCAGTTAAAAGCTATTTGGATGTAGCTGGTCCACACGAACAAGTCATTCAAGTTGGAAATATAGTATCTGTTGACGAGTCTGATATCTCATTGTTATATTTAAAAAGTACAATAAAACTTTCAAGATATACCCATCCAATGGTTTTGGATATCAGGTACTTCAACAGCAAGTTTATTATTTGCACCAAAAAACTTATTCAATATACAATTTTTAGGGACTATCCCGTATCAGATACCAGTGTTTGTTTAACAGTGGGAAGAAATCTTAATAATAAGACAAATATTATTTATTTTGAACCTAAAAATAATTGTTCAAAAAGACTAAGATGTTTCAAAAGAATTACGCCATTTGATGAAAATTGTTTTGTAAGATATGTTTTATTAATTTTTAATATAATAATATGTTTATTTCTTAGAATAATACATCTAAATTAATTTCTTGGAGTGGTACAATTGTTTGTAAATCGAAATACGGATTTTATCCTGCTGCTGTATATCATGAAATGTTAGGTACCTGTGGGTTGTACAAAACAACGTCGTTTACTAGTTTGCAATATCGGAAATCTGATATACTTAATATTTTCAGTAAATATTTTAATAATTTACGTTTATTTTTGCTTTTAATTTATAAATATTTTTTTAAGAACAAGGCTATTCGGTTATCGAGTCACCCAGGTGTAATGGAATGAGATGCAGTTTGGGAAATTGTATTAATACACAAAACATCTGTGATACCATATCAGATTGTCGTGATGGTAGTGATGAATCGCATACTTTTTGTGTAAATTTAAAAAACCAATGCAGCTACAATTCGTCTTGCAGTAAGACACTTTTTAAACAGTAACTATTTTTTTTATTAAAATATTATTCTAATAGATTGTTTACCCTTTGAAATGAAATGTCCAAATGGAAAATGCATTCCTAAAACAGCATTTTGTGATAAAATTAATGACTGTGATGATTGGTCTGACGAGCCAGATAAATGTACATGTGGATCGTATTTAGCATTGGCACATCCAGAAAAAAATTGTGATGGTATACGAAACTGTTTTGATAAATCAGACGAAGATCCTAACATTTGTAAATGCAAGGGATTTAATTTTGTATGTAAAAAGTAATAACGATTTTTTTTTTAATAAGCATAGCTATAACTAAACATATTATTAATGTTATAGAAGTAATAAATGTGTTAGTCTGGATGTTGTATGTGATGGCTATGAGGATTGTCCAAATGGTGAAGATGAATTACATTGTGTTTCTTTACGAGCTTCATTATATAGGTAATTTTTATAAACTTATAACCAACAGTGTATACCTATATATTTAAAATTATTAAGAACATTTTTTATTTTAGTTCAAAACACGAAGTTCACGTCAGAACATCAGGTGTATGGCATCCAGGATGTTTTTCAAAAACCATTACTACATTAGAACTTGAAGAGATTTGTTCTAAAATTGGTTATAATGGAAAAAGTGCTACAAAACTACATTCAGAAAAAGAATTAATTGGTTTTCACGTAAAAACGGAACCCTTTACAGGGTTTTCGATACATCAAAATCATAAAAATAAAATGACGATATTCATGAGGAGTGGTGACTCTCCATTTGTTAAATTATATCCTAATCGTAATTGCAGCAGATTATTTTTAGAGTGTTTATAAACAAAATAACATACCGAAATAAAAATCAAGTTTTTTGATTTAAAATATATCGATTTACATACAATTGAATTTGTACATAATCAAAATTGCTTTATATAGCAAGTTATTTACTTTGAATCTTCTGCTACGCACCTCGTGAGAGTTTGTGAAACCATTAATCCAGCGCTCTGTAGAAGCTAAATATATATCTCAATATGCATTCAACAGATGACTATACTAATCTTTAAAATTTATTAAATTTTATCCCCTTGAAATCTGGTTTCTAATGAAATGCTATTTTATAATTCTAACCAATCTTATAACTGCAACTATAAAGTTTATTTAGTTTACTCTATAAGTACTGTATCCTATTTGGTGTACATCCTAAAACTCTAAAAAAATAGTTTACATAAGATAATTTTTACAAAACTAGAAGTAACTGATGTAAGATGCGAACAGCATGTATCAATTTCGTTAGATCATCTTATCGCTGTTTTGATTCAAATTTGAATCTATCATTTCGAACTCGTAGCATTTTTAATAATTTATATAAATATTACTTTTACTAATAAGTTCAGAACAAGTTAATTTCCAACAATTTATTTAATATTTTTAAGAACAAATTCTTGTCTTACTTTTTCTTCAAAATGGGGTTACCACAAAAAGTGATATCAACTAGTAAAATATTTATGTGTAGGTAAAACTATTTAACGTAATTATTATAAATGTACTCCCTTATCAGGTTTACCTAAATTTAGAGTACTGTAGGTGCGGGTCTAAAAATCTCAATACAATTAGCATTTTATAAACGATGTTATTTACACGGCAATTTAATGTTGCAAGTATTGGGCGGCCATCGACCTCAGGAACCGTTCAACAACGGCCAGGGCCAAGAATGTAGTTACTGTACATTCTTCTTAAGCATACCTAAATAGCAAAATTCTATTAAATCGCACTACAAATATTAATTAGAATAAATATATCATAAACATTATAATGTTGTATGTATTTACTACTACAGTTTAATAGAAGTAAATCTGTTTTGCAAAAAAAAGTCAATACTAAATAGTTAGCTATAATACTTTTCTATTTTCTTTTATTACTTATGTCAAATTGTGCAAAATAAAAAAGCCGGTTCCGCAGTATGGTGTGAAAGGGCTTGCAACAGGAGGCGCGTCGGTAGAGAACGATACCAAAACGACATAAAGTTAATCTACTGCTAAATAATTGATATTAAATGAATTTAAATAACGTTGTGCATTTAAGATTGCATTTTAAATTATTGAACATCATACTTGTCAATATTAGTTTAATCAGAAAAACTGACATTTCGTTTAAAGTCAATCTTCTATTTTGCGAACAGCCTTTACTTGAAAAAAAATCTATGCGATATACTTATGAACGCGCGTTAGAAGTTATACTTCTTTGTCGTTACTAATTTAAATATAACTTCGTGTGATATTGTGTATAGCAAGACCAGCGGCAGCGCACCTATAGCACGCGTGCCACAGGTGGCACGTTTAAATATTTTTCTACGTTATCGATTTTTCAATTGTACCCTCATTTTACAACGAAAAACAAAAAAAAACATTGTCAGTTTAAGAAAAAATTTGGAAGAAATTAAAAATGATCGGTTATTGGACACAATTACGAAGAACACAGGATATTAAATAAGATGAACTTGCAATGTCATTCCCGAAATCTATAACTGTTTAAAAAACTAGCAACTGCTGTACTATTTAGTTTTTCAACAACTTATGCTTCCGAGTCATTATTTTCGGAAATAAATTTTATAAAAGGTACTTATTGAAATCAGCTGACTGATGAATCCAGCGTGGCATGTGATTTGCTTAAAGCTCATAAACCCGATGTAAGTACATGACTAGTTCTCACGAATTTGCGAAAAATGACTTCACATAATAATAAGAATATCATTTGCAATAATTGACAATTTTATATATTTAATATATAGTACACAAGTAACTTACCTCAACTGACTATGTGGTCCCCAGCTTTTCTGGGTTTAATTGAAAATAACACGGTGATGAAAAAAATCAATTATGACGGAATGATGATTCAAGTGAGGGAATGAATTTTTTTAACGTTATTACTATATTTAGATTAACTTAACATAATAAACATCATTTTTTTTTGTCAACATGAATTTATTTAATTAAAATTTGTTTTATAACATTTTAACAAAAATATATTTTCAAATTCACTGAGATCTTTAATATTTACTAGTTATTTTGTAACAAATGTTACTAACATATTTTATAAGGAGTTTTTGTTCAATTAAATAATTAAATTCTTAAGAAAAAACTAATTCACTGAACATAAAATTTTTAAAGATAAGTAAATAATAGAATTAAAGAATTTTAGTTCAATTAAATGATTGAATTATTAAGAAAAAACGAATTCACCGAACATAAAATTTTTAATGATTAATAAATAACAAAATTACAAGTTGTTATTCATTTCTTTGACAGAATAAATACCTCGTGATAGTAATTTTGACGCTTCAATTTTCTGCAGAATCGACTCCCAATAATACAATTCTTCGTCCTTAATTATCGGCCATTTCCATCCTTTTTTTCCCTTCTTTCATACATCGAACCATGGCTCCATTGTCAAAAAGTAACGTTTGAACTTGACTCGAGAATCTTTGGTACGGGAGAATCACACTTAGTTATTTTTGTTAACTTTGAAACCACTTTTGTTGGCATATGATTTCTTACTATTTTTTTAATCGAATTATTATTAGGGCATGGATAATACCCCAAATGAAAGTGGTTACATTTACCTTCGCATTCTAGACACGAAAGTTTTTTAAATTCCAAATTAATAAAATTAATACAATTAGTGAGGGAATGATAGTAAGGGAATGATAAAATCAAACATAACCTGCAAAAACTGGTTGTGCATAACCTCAAATTGAATTTCAATTCGAGGCAAAACTTTTCACTCCTCAAAACATGTGAAACAGTATAATAATTATTACAAAATAAAATAATTACTTTATATTCAGATGGTGTGAGACAATGAGAAACAAAAATGTAACATTTAAATAATTAAATGAAAATCATTTGACAATAACACATCTCTTTGCGCTTCGCAACAATGATGGTATGGCTTCATTGACAGTGCTGCCAACTACAAAAAATTCATAAGCGCGGCAACCTACGATTCGATTTAAAAGTACAATCCTGGTTTTAGTAAAAAGTGAGGGAATGATTCTTTTTTTTGGGACCCAGATAAAAATTAAATTTTCCAATGATTTTTTACTCGATACCTAATGAAAAGGGTATGTACGGTTAAATGGACTACTTTTAATATAATTAATGATCAAAACTAGTTATTTTCATAAAATACAATAAATTGATAATATAATATTATTTAAATGTTGAGTATGGGACACAATGAGAGAATGATATTTGAAGTATTCGGTTAACTGCCATTTGTTATTGTGAGATTGAAACACTAAAGTAAAGTATGGCTCGAGAAGCTTCAGTGGTATAGTTTTCGTGAAAAAATACAAAGTGTACAATATAATGTTAATAATATATAAAACTGAGTATGGACACGATTTTCGTAAATTTCTGAGAACTAGTCACATACAACGTTTAGTATCCAAAATGCAACAAAAATCTCATTAATAAAAGTTATTAGTATTGACTTTTATATTGCAAAATCTTAAGGTATTTTGTTTGAAATTTTTATTTTTTTTTCTGTTTTATTTTCAAAATATTGTTCTTAACATTGAAAAAAAAATTCTTACCAAAAAGCCAGCGCCTCTTAGCTCAATTTTTGGCCTACTGAACGGAAAAATTACTGACCGGGCTCAAATTGTAGAGGGCAAAAAACTGATTAATCGTGTAAGTATATAATTTTTTTTCTTCAAAGTGCCTAGAACAGAGTTTTAGCGACTTGAAAAATGAGCTGCGCTTGAACGGTTGAATGAGTTTTTATCGCGATTTTAACAAGTTTTTTTAATTGTCACCAATTATTTAAGCTAGATATTGATGAAAAAGGTTCTAAACGATCCGAAAAATTTTTATAAAAATTTTTTTTTGATTTTATTCTTCAGAAACTAATTCTGATAGGTCAATTTTCATTTGAGTTTTTCTCAATGTTCCCAAACATTTTTTAAACATTTTTTTCCACAAATCAATTTTATTTTTCATGCTCTTTCTAATGACGCTAGTCAGTAATTTTTCCATCCACTCATTCGCATTTAGGCCAACTTGTGATCAAAGAGGCGATGACTTTTTCAGCCCATAATTATAATTTTAAAATGTTCCACTTCTTTTTACATGAAAATCTACAGTTTTTGTTTTAAATATTGTCTACATATAAAGTATAGAAATTACAGATGCAGTGTAGAATCGGTGACTAATATTCGGTATATTAGGCTATTTGGTATTGAATCAAATACTGTCTACGATTCGGCCGAATACCTATTCGTTACATCTCGAATAAAAATTATTCTCGATACATGGCGCCCCTTCGATGAATCGCTTTTATGCGGGGCACAACCTGCACACCCGCACCCGGTGGCCCCGTATATTCTTTTTGCTGTGTCAATAATTGGGAGGGAACCAACAGATCACATAAGTGATTGTTATTTTTGATTGACTGCTATAAAGAGTATCACAGCTAAGTCGAAACACACCATAAAGTATCCAGTTTTGCAATTTGCAAAAAGACTAATTCCAAATCCTTACCGATCAAATTGACTGTACTAACGGTCTAAACCAGTGTGTCCCAACCTTTTTTTAAACATGCCACCTAAGTCTTTCTACAATTTTGATGCCCCACGTAATATATTTTTTTTTTTATATTTAAAAATTGATTTATTTTATAAATGAAGCCTAATTACAACTTGTTCAAGAGACAAAACTTATGTTTTAGTAAAAACTCACTAAAAAATTATTTTTATATATTATATATATTATATATTTATAATTATTTTTTTGGGGTTGTTGCTTTTCGTAAAGACTTTCGCAGCATAACTTAAAAAGAGATAGTAATACTAAACACATAGGTAAACTATATTAAATAATGCGGCAACTATCCCAATTTATATTTCGGCAATTGTCCTTTTTTGTTGAGATGGATCCTAATGGGGACTACAATGGGACTACAATGGACACAAAATTAAAACTAGGTTAGGGTAGTCATTAACTTGTTTAAAAACATGTTATTATCGCGATAAAATACCTAAACGTTGTAAACATTATACATAAGCATTTCTACCAATGTAAATATAAACATGCATAAAATTATAACATGGTAATTCATACTTACCTTCATAATAACCTAACCCAGAACAATAAAATCGCTTTCTTAACACACACAAAACCTTCAAGGCAACTAATAATAATCGAGTACCTACATAGTATCAATAAAAATATATCATTTGTAGTGGATAGGTATTACCTCCTATACAGCATTTCTCCAAGAGCGGTGACTCTCCCGTATTTACCCTACTTAGCATTATGTACAAAAATACCTATACGAACTTTCAATAATAAAATATTAAACTCTGAATATCCCTTGTAATAATTACATATATATTATCATTAATTGTTACAATTCAAAAATCTATCTCCAACAGACCTATTCTTTGTTTTTAAAAATATTAATTGTTTTATTTAAAAGGTTCATAAAATAACAGTTAAAAATATCCATGATAAATTAGTAGGTATATTGTAGAACGTCACCTATTTACAGTTTGAATTACCCACTATTCAATTTAAAAGACTAATTGCTTTTATTAATTGTAACGCACAATTAATATGTATTTCAACGATTGCTTATCAATGAATATTTACAAAAGGAAGTACTGTAAAACATACACAAATGCTAATGTTCAACGAGACCGTGAAGGTTTGTAACGTAGCCTTTCATTGCAGTCACCCAGCTCGACACAAGATTCTTCTTAGAATTCTCAATAGAACCTTATATTTGATTTCGAGACTTCTAACTCAAAGAATTCATCTCTAACGACAATCCAAATAAATTCAGCTTCGTTATTTATTAAAAATATTGCTCATAAATTTCCTACAGGTATTATCTGTATTATATAGGAAATAATTTTCTTGGCC
Source organism: Sinopyrophorus schimmeli (assembly GCA_036325965.1). Classification (NCBI taxonomy): domain Eukaryota; kingdom Metazoa; phylum Arthropoda; class Insecta; order Coleoptera; family Elateridae; genus Sinopyrophorus; species Sinopyrophorus schimmeli. Next base: position 7,319,075 of record JARFIZ010000001.1, read on the forward strand.
TTAAAAGAAAAAGTAGTGGCTCAATGACTCGCTATACAGAAATAGCAAAACTTGTTTCTCCCACTTACCTGTCTCGATGGACAAGATGCCACCTGAGCCCCAGTACAGAGTTGAAGTGCCGCTGCTTAAGAACTATTACTAATTACGTGAGTGTTGTGTATTAATATTATTCAGGTGTTATTTAATTGAAAAAGAACATTTGTATTTTTTACAATACATGTGTTAACTTGGGATATCAAAATAGACATTCTTTTAAAAATACGGTAAGTTTTGAATCAGACATTCCACAGGTTTATTTTTCTAAGGAGTAAGAGGACGATGGTGAACGATTGCCATTTACAAAACAAGATTCGAAATACAATATTTTACACAGAAAATTTATTGTCGATTATTTATTAGTCTTAAAATGCGAAAAATTATTTTAAATGTATTTTATTAAATAATAATGTTAAAAAGCTGTTCGGTTGTAAAAATAAAACCAAATAATTTATTTCCTAAAAATGATAATTAAATAATATACTGGCTGTGGCAGCAACCGCATTTTTCTTTGCCATCCTCAATGCAGGTCAGCATAACAGGTTATTAAACCCATCTACTTATAATTATACTACTCTAATTCATTTAGTTACGTTTTAATTCAGTTAATTAATTTTTAAATGAATTAAAGTAGGTTCCAAATTCAGTTAAATATTGCTTTATTAACTAAAAAAGAAAAAAATCTGCGACCTTTGAAATTTCGTTTGGATATGGGTTATTTCTCACTCAAAAGAATGCTACCACACCCCAATTTCATCTGCCTCAAGCGTTTTATCGTAACTAAAAAGAGACAGAAAATCGTAAAAATTCCATAACAAACCAGTAAGGTGAATCTCAGAATTGAATACCTAAATAACAATTTTGTAAAGTAGGTATCGGACGAAACCTTTTCTATATATTTTTTTGTAACGATTTAGACCGAAAAGTCAAGGTGTTTAATATCTTTTGGAATTTTTACTGAATATAAAATTATTTAACACGTGCTTTTCATTAGATTTTCAGTTAAAGAATTTGAATAGCCGTTAATTGCTTTTCTAACTACATATTTAACTTTCTATATGAGATAGTTATACGATAAGATATTGAAAACAAGTACATTAATACATTGCGCTTACGGTAATTGGCAAGAAATATTTCAAGGATAAAAGAATGATATTTGCTTATTTATATACATTATAACTTTAGTTAAATTTTTGAATATTTAATTTTCGAATTATATGTATTTTTTGAGTATTATCAAAAGCATCAACATCGTAGAGTAAAATTATTAAGTTAATTAATTTGTTCTACTTTTAAAAAGCTAGCTTTTATTGGAATTAATTGTTATATTTTTTTACAAATGTAAGATACGTTTTTTTGCGCACCAAAACAGTGTAGTAAAATGTTATAAATTCAATTTTTGTAAAATTATGCGATTTCATTTTTAGCCATGGTTTATTTTTTAAGATTCTCCGTCCAAATAGTGCGCAGTACATCAAAATTTGTTTTTTTCTATAAAACATAAATACAGTAAAACTTTTCTAAGACGACTAGCGTGGGTTCTTGCTCAAATTGGTCTTTTGTAGAAGTAGTCGTCTTAGAGAGAAAGACAAAGATAGACAATACAAACGTAATTACAAATACTTTATTAAATTAAATACAGTTATTATTTATCAGAATCATTTTGTTATCAAATCAAAGTTATTATAAATAAAGTAGTATTATATCGGTAGTAAGTTAATTATTGTGAAGCGCGCCGCTCTGAGTCGCGCTTAATTTGCTTCCCTCGCTTGTAAATGTGCCACTTTTTGCTCGAATGTGCACATACCCAGCAGTCACAGAATTTTCCCCCATTATCCTTTACTCTTTCAAATTGTAAATTTAAATTCAGTTTAGTAAATATTGATTTTATGTTATAAAAACATATTTACCATACCAATGAGTGCAAGGGATCAAAAAGATACGACAATCATGTCAATGGGAGCGAGAGGGAACGATTAAAATTATTTATCAACTGCTTTTTTGTCTAATTTATGTGCCTAAATTATTGTGGATTATGCTTAAAACCGAGTGTGTTCTAGAGCCGTCTTATAGGGAATCAATTTATAAAAAACCTGACAGTATGTAAAATTACAAATGTTTCAAAAACGCCTGCAGATATTTTTACTTTAAAGACTATGAAAGAATTAAAATTTCAATCAGGCTTAGAATCATAAATAATGCATGTAAATGCTCGCTTTTACAGCTATTAGCTATACAAAATTTTCCATTTTGAAAAGTAGCGATCTCGCAATTAACGGTCGCGGTCGGATTAGAGAGTGGTCGCCTTAGAGAGAAATTTATAAGAAGAATTAAATTACGGTATATCTGTTCTGAAACATACTGCCTGCTTTTAGAGGTGGTCTCCTTATGGGGATGGTCGTCACGAGAGGTTTTACTGTATTTATAATTTTAAAAAAACTATTTGTTACGTTTTCAAAATGACCGTTTATAGCGGTGGCTCTTTTTAAAAATGAAATTACAAAAAAAGTAATTCGCTCTGTGTTTACCTTAGTTAAATTATACAGTCGAATCTCGATAAGTCGAACTTGAAGGGAAACTAAAAATAATTCGAATTATCAAAAATTCGAGTATCGATATAAACATATTAACGTTGAAATAGGCAAGTCCTAGAGACAGGTTTGAGTTATCAAAAATTCGGCTTATCAAGGTTTGACTTATGGAGTTTCGACTGTACTTCTAGATCAGTTTAGTGATGATTTAAACTATTTGTCCTAATCTTGACTTGCCATTACTTTTATGATAAAACCCAACTTGTCATTTGGCACCTTGTTGATTTTAAGCCAGCTACACTACTCCATGCACAGTGTGTGATATGTAGGATACCTACATATATGTATTCATTGCATATGGCGCTCTTAAAATTTATTAAATAAAATATCTTCTAATCAGATATTTTCTTTTAGATACAAGTATAATTTTATTTAATTGGTAAGCCGTTAGGACTGTTTTTAAAGAATTTGTATTATTTAGAATTAAATACTTTTGGTATCAAGTTCCAATACAAATCAATACAAGTATAGGTACCTACATCTTTAATAGTACACAAAAAAAATTATTCATTGAGTACTATTTTCAGGTATACAACGTATTTGTTTAGGTTTTTAACGTTTTGAGTAATTTAACTGTAATGTATTACGAATTACAAATTAATAATTTATAACTATTATTGAACATAAACAACGGCCATTGCACTTCCCTTTATTTTACAACGGGTTTTTAGTCTTAATCCATTTACGAACCGGAAGGATTTTTAAACGTAGTCACCGTTTTAAGCCATGTAAGTTTAAGTAGGTACAAATAAGAATTCTTATGTGTGAACAATACTTCCTGTCTATCACCTGACAGTAATGTTTCTCGAATTTCATTAAGTATTAATCATCCTGTGTGCACTCAGAAATGCACCTATGTTAATAGTTTTAGATTTAAGAGAAACTTACGGTTTATGAGTGCTCGAATTTCAGTTTATTTGTAGTGTCCAGAAGTAGTTTGTAAAATTTTGTTTAAAACAGATTCGTCTAATGGAAAACGAGTTGCAGTAGTTTTGTTATTATTAATGCTTTTAGAAAAGAAGGAAAACAATTTAATTAATAAAATTAGGAGGACAGAAGTATTTGTGTAACGCAAGATTATTTATTTTTTCCTCACCTGTTCTTCGTTATATCTGCTATAGCTTCATATTCTTTTATTTTGATACTTTTTGCATCTTATATCTCGCAGACAATTAAAAGAACAACAAAGACCTATAAAATGTTCTATCTGATTAGCATGAATTTTTATTTTCAGAGTCATAACCCATTTTGTTCTCTACTTTGATAGTCACCCGTATACAAGCAAATTTACATATCCGAGTTTGTGTTAAAGTACGCAGCCCGAATCCGAGCACTCGTATAATACATATGCCACTTTACTTTATTTACACAATATTTATTTTTTATTTAAATTCTCGTGCATGTTACACGTGCAAGTTTAAGTTAAATTAATTAATTAAAAAGCTTTGTTTGTTGATAAAAATTGTTAATTTTAGGTGCAAATTGTGCCCACCATTGTCGAGTTTAAAATAAAGGACAGTAATTTCTCTTTTTCTTTCTTTTAACAATTGTAACATACATTTGCAATTAAGCTGACCAACTTTAAAAGCTAAAAAGTAGTTTACATTTGTAGAATGCTTTTAATTATTTTATTCTGTTATCAATATGAGAGTGTTACTGAATATCAATTTTTTTGAAATAAGAAATATTTTTGTTTAAAGTTCGTGAAAATTTTAAAATTTTTGTAATACAAAATATAAAAAATAACTTTTATTTCTAATTCTTTACATGGTTTTATGTAGTTTTAGAATTATTAAATATAATCAACTTTTATGTTCTCGTAGTTTGTGTATAGTACCATAAAATTATTTTAGATAATAAAAGACTAATTGTATCTTAATGTAGATTTTTAAGAAACATTAAGCTTCAACTAATTAAAAAAATAACTGTTTCTATTATACCATAATAATTCAATGACTAACATTCTGTTTTAAACTTCTAAAACGTATGGAAATTAACAATTTAAAAAGCTTAAAGAAATTACTGTCTACAAATGTTAATAAAATCAATATTTTAAATTAGTTTTTAAAATTGTTAATAAAAAATACCTCAAACATGATTATTATAAATTTTTTAATATATGATTAACATTGGAATTTCTCATTAAATGATTTGTCATTTTGCCTAGAGTTATATTCTAACGACATTTAAAAACTAGAAGCATTAATGATATCTTAAATATGCTTTTGCTGGGTAGTACACGGTTAATATAATTATGTATATACAAATGTTAATTACCTTGCTATAATCTTATTTACATACGTGTAATATAAGTTATATTATATAAAGTTAGATTTAACAAATTCATATGTTTAATAATATTTGTCGTATTCCATGATAACTTAAATCAGGTACATGACTCTTAATTAATTCAGTTATTAGGTTTAAGACTATAAATAGTTTTAAAAAAATTATATCGTGTTTTTTTATTGAAATTTTTATAATCTAAAGAGTTGCTTAGAATTTAATTGTAGCATATTGGAAAGTAGGGGTTCTACAATGAATAAATTGAGTGTAAACAATTATTTTTAAAAAATTTTAACGCTGCAACTTCAAATAGCCTCTACTATAACTTTCAGTTCAAAATTAGTCAATCAATCGATTTTCTTTAAATTGTATTTGAAGTTTATCACAGCAGGTGATCGAGATTTTGATATATAAAAAATTCTTGGTCTGACAAAAATTGAAACAATTATTTAAATAGTGCATTGTAGTTGTAAGTATAATACGGTAAACATAATTGACAGATAAACAAGTATTATTTAAATACTAGCGAGATCTATCGAAGAACTGCCACCGGTTTCTTTAAGAATTAATTAAAATCTCAAGAGCAACAATAGAATTGGTTATTAAAACAAGAGTTTATTTGCATATTTGAATGTGTAGTTAAATCTTTCTTTTATTGGTTCATTCAAAATCTGTAGACTTAGAACTAACTTGACTACAAATCAAAAATTAGTTTGGCTTACACAATTTGAAATAATGCTTCGATTTTATATAAATTTTTTGTATTTTAGTTTGTTTCTATTTCGTTAAACTAATAAATTAATTAAAGTCATTCCTAGTTATCTCTAGGGTGACCATATTTTGAAAACACCATACCGGGACACTAAAAAAAACGCATGAATCTCATTCTTATTTATTTTCACAAAACAATACAATTCGAATCAATACAATTAAATCAAAATGGCATATTTTTTTCCAATACGAAATTTGTAAAATATGTAAAAACCGGGACAATAGACCGTCCCGAAGACATTTTTCGGAACGCTGGGACAGAGTATCTGAAATCGGGACAATTCCGGAAAACCAGAACGTTTGGTCATCCTCAATGCCGGATTTAAACTTATGCCGTCCCTGGGCACTGGAAAAAAATGCCGCCCCATTACTGAAATTTTACTCAAACTTATAGTTTATACATCTAATTTTTTAAAATTAAAATAACTTATTTACTGCCGAAAATTTATTATACATTATGTAGGGGGAAAGTGGCATGAAAGAGCCAGTTTTAAAAAAAGCGATAAATAATATAGAAGGACATAAATAAATCAAAATTTTTTTTTAATCTGTCATTGTTCATGTATTTATGTACGTAATGTCATAAAACATTTTTCAAAATTAACGATATTTTTTGACTTTTAATCATTTATAAAAAAAATAAAATTCGGCTCTTTGATAACCTATAGGTATTGAAATAGCCAACCCAAGTTTTGAATGAGCCATGTTCTTATTACAAGATTCAAACTGCACATTAATGAAGATATTATTTAATAATAATCTTAAGCTATAATTTTAGATCTTTTATAATTATAAAACGTTTTAAATAACGCAAACTCTGGATAAAATATTTACTTACATAAATCTAAGGAACTGTCAAAAAATTTGACGTTTGGGATAAATCATTGCAAAAACTTAAAAACATTTTTTGCAAAAATAAGGTAATTTCCCTTTTACGCCACAGGATTCATATGCCCAACCGTTACAACTTTGCATCGGTACCACTCTTGATTGCTGTTACTACAACTATTATTACATTTTATGCAATTAAAAGGTGGCTTTTTCATTACACTGCAGTCCGGCTATTTCAAAACATATTCTCTCAAGAAACAAAATCTCGAAAATTACTATGAAATCAAAGATTAGCCTGCAAAATTTATACGTTATTAGAAGGCCTAATATATCTATAAAATTATAGTGTAATCATATTATTATTAGTTTTGTACGTATAGGTGTTAGAAAACAAAAAAACTGAACTCAAAACCTTACCTTTTGACGAGAAAAATCTTCAATACATCGTATCAGCGCCGTTTATTGACGGTGAACGGTCAAATTTTTGTTGGCGGTATCTGGCTAGGGTTGCTATCTTAAAATAATAATACATGAACGATTCGTATGAAAACTGCCGCGTAATTGATAATGGCTCTTTCAAAACTTGGCTCTTTCATGCCACTTTCCCCCTACTTCAAAAACATAAAAAAATATTTGTTTTTTTTTCTAAGAATTATAAATTTGCACTAAGGGTGACTCATATATGTATCTTGATAAGACTGGAAAAATTTTTTTACACTTTCTAAATTTTGCCGCCCTAGAAAATTTGCCGCCCTGGGCACTAGCCCGGACTGCCCCTATTATAAATCCACCGCTGGTCATCCTAGTTATCTCCGTATTAAAAAAAAATAATCATTTTGTTCAAAAAACCGATTTTTTTCGTAAATGTAAATAAATAATACCATTTTTGTTTTTGTTCACCAAAATTGTTCCTTCTTAATTTCAGAAGATGTGTAGATGTATTTGAATTTAAGATTTACTTCGTTTTTCATCCTTTCATAATACATTTTACTAAATATTTATGGTGACTAGAAAACTTTGACAACTTATTGTGGAAGTCATTCGGAATAAAAAATAGTTATATAAAGCTAGGTCCTATTTCAGTTAGATGCAGCACTACAAAAGATCATAATTTATGAATACAGTAGCCAATTTATACACCTAGTTAACAATCAAAAAATAACAAAATGTATGAATAAGAATTGACTAATAAATAACCCCATCATTCGGGCTGAGATGTTAAATTTTGAGCAGATTTTGTAAGCGGTATACTTTCTTTTGTTTTCAAATTACATGATAATTACAAATACATTTATACAAATGTAACAAGATATTAAACTTAACTACAGTCGAACTTCCATAAGTCGAACGCCGATAATCCGAATTTTTGATAGCTCGAACTCGAACCAATTTCCTAGGACTTGCCTATCTCAACGTTAATATTTTTATGTCAATAACTCGAAATTTAATAAATCGAATTATTTTATAAGTCGAAGCGTTTTACAATTTATTAAATTCAAGTTTCCATTAGTAAATAGGTCGATGACTCGAAGTTAAAAAATTACAACTTTTCTAAATATTTCGCTACCTGAGAGAGGATTAAAGACGGCTTGGTTTGGTGTTATTGATGCTTTAAAAGCTCTATTCTTAACTACGACAAAAAGGTTTTATACTACAATACAAGATTTAAATGCCTTTTGAACAGTTTTAAGATGGTTTTGCCGTTTCTTTTATAACAAAAGGAACTATTTTTACATTTTAGTTTTAAATTACTTTCAATTTAACAGTAAATATTATGTAAATAACTATATTTTTTAGGGTCTTAATAAAAATAAATAATGTTAATGATTGTAGATCAATTTTGGTTATTTTCTATAAAAAATTAATGATATATATATATATATATATATATATATATATATACACGGAAGTATTTAACTGAACTTCTTTTGATAACTCGAGTTTTTGATATGACGAATTATTTTTGCTGTCCCTTCGACTTTGACTTATCCAGGTTTTACTGTATAGGCAAATCCGATAAATACGAGGATGTGCGCATTTGAGCGAAAAGTGGCACATTTCCGAGCGAGGGAAGCAAATGTAGCGCGACGCGGAGCGGCGCGCTTCATTTTCCCGAGATCGGAATATGCCACTTTGAGCTCGAATGTGCACACTCGGTTTTAAGCACGATTACGAAGCGTTCCGTTTTCTATAAAAAAATGAATGATATACATATACCATATATACGGAAGTATTTAACTGAACTTCTTTTGGTAACTTGAGTTTTTGATAATTCGAATTATTTTTGCTGTCTCTTCGACTTATCGAGGTTTGACTGTATTTACTATTGCACTAGTAGGTAAATCTTTGATAACTTGTAGTTCTGTAACTAACTCAAATGGGATATAGTTTTATTTGATATTTTTTGTTTAAGATACCTTCCACAAGTTGTTGTTAGGTTTGTTCACCCTGAAATTTGTTATTAACAAGTTTGGTTCATCTACTGAGAATAAGTCTGCCTACCGAGGTAGTCAGGTTCTGCAGCGATTGAAGAAACCACGGTTAACGAGGGTATCTTTCAAGTACGCAAAAAAAGTATATGTGAGCACAAGCACTCCTCAAAGAGAAAAGTTAAACCAATCATTCTTTAATTATAATACTTCATTATGTTGGTACACTCATACATGTATTATAAAATTACATACAATTTACAAAAATAGAAAAGGATAGATTAATTTTTTTTCTTTATACTCGAACTGCGGATAAGTAAATCCTCAGTAGACGAGGCATTACTGTACTTATATTTATTTTTACACCTTTTTTATTTTATGTTTTAGCTAATTAAGCTTATATTTTTATTAAAATTTCAATCACACAATAAATCGCATTACATTACAGTTTAAAAGGATGTTCAAATTTTAAAGCTACCAAGTTTCATTGACTAAACATTACATCAAATAAAATGTGTAAAATATATCTACATAATATTTTAATTATTACGATTGCTTTTTTTATATTCTAACTTTTTAAAATTAAAACATATTAAAATAACCGCTTATTTAATACATTATAATAGACTTTAAACGAATGTAAATTTTTATTTTTTTCTTATATTGGCATTGATCGAATGAGTGACTCAGACTTGTGGAATGAACGAACGGCAAGCTTTAACTAACTAATGTCAGTAGGTCGGTCATTCATACCCGGATCTTACTTCTCCAATCTGCTTTCATATTGATTGAGAACGGTTTCATACACTTCGACAGGAAACTCATCTGAAATAAATGAAAGAATAAGTGTAACTTTTAATACGCTTGTGTTTACATAAAATTATTTAACGCTATCGCAATGTCTACAGAAACCATGCTTATAAAGCTCTGCCTTTGAATGGAACCTGAATTGTTCATGGGAAATACAGTGGTTTTAAAAGTACAATTAGTTTAAATTGGGCTGTAGTAAATCGTTAAAATTAAAATTTAATTTAATTGTATCAAAATATAACTATTTTTGCTACATATATTATAATCATTTTACAAAATATTTGGGTTATTCACTTTAAAAGAAAAATGATCTTAGAATAAAAAAGTAGTTATTAACTGTTTTAAAAATTATTTAAATAATTGGTTAAAAATAATTTCCGTAATATAGGTAAATGATTAACGTTGATGCCTTTGGTTCTACATTTGAAATAAAACACTTATCCATTAACGTCGACCTCGTGGTCATAAAGCATGTTTAACGAAAATAGTTCATGTGGAACTCTTTAAATGACCAACATTTCTTTATTTGACAGTAACCATTTTACATGAAGTAACTTATTATGATTTTTATGGTTTGAAATATTTATTGCAGTTATCTCTAAGCTAGTTTGTGTTTGTTTTTATGTATACCTATATTCTAGTTTTTAGTTTATCGATACCTACTCAATTTATAAAGCTAATTGTTATTTATGAGTAGATTTATTAAAATATCAATTACTGAAAGGTATTTTTAACGTTATATTTTTATTACTAAATAACTAATTATATTTTATTACATCACCAATTTTTTTTTATTAATTTTTCTTTACAGCAATTTCCATTGTCAAATTACGTTTTGCCTAAAATTACTTAGATAATATCGAGTCAGCGTTGAACCATTAACACATGTACTTTACAACAATTTTTGTAAACGTTTTATTATAACATCAGATACATATAAGAGATGTACACATTTTATAAAATATCTAAGCATTTAATACTAATATCTGCAGAATAAAGTTTATGACATATCAAATAGAATCGTGTAATTTTATATTGGATAGATACTAATTTTTTCCATGTCGTAATATGTCAGTAGTGATTTTAAATTCTATTTCCAGTAGTATACCAATATATGCAAATATTGAGAAAAGTTTGATTTATACTGATTGTTTCATTATGGATTATAGGAAATTATTTACCGATTTATTCCCATGTAAAGTAGTAATTACAGTTAGTTCTCATAATAAAAATTTTCGTTTTCATAATTCTTATATTTTTTAAATTGATTAAATCACAATTTTTATTCTAAATTGCACACTGTACAAAAAGAAGCAAATGTCGCCTCTGATTTAAAATCTTTAATTTAGAATGGTCACCAGAAACTAATAAAATCAATAACTATCGTATAGTTTAATGTCAATCAAATAACTTTTGGGATAATCTAAGTTCTTTAAATGGTAATTTTACTATTAACGTATTTTATATTTCTCATTTAATGAAATAATAACTAGCTTTTGTTCTAAAATTCAAAATGTTTTGAATAAAATGTGAACGGTCACGCGAAAGTAACCTGAAAGGTAAACTTTTTTTTTACTTTTAGGTATTTGGATACCTTGATCTGATCTACGTAAATTAATACAAAAAAACATTATTTTTCATTTGTTTTCTAGTCTCTGTATGTCTCCTGTCAAAAACATAAAAAATATTTGTTTTTTCTAAGAATTATAAATTTGCACTAAGGGTGACTCATATATGTATCTTGATAAGACTGGAAAAATTTTTTACACTTTCTAAATTTTGCCGCCCTAGAAAATTTGCCGCCCTGGGCACTAGCCCGGACTGCCCCTATTATAAATCCACCGCTGGTCATCCTAGTTATCTCCGTATTAAAAAAAAATAATCATTTTGTTCAAAAAACCGATTTTTTTCGTAAATGTAAATAAATAATACCATTTTTGTTTTTGTTCACCAAAATTGTTCCTTCTTAATTTCAGAAGATGTGTAGATGTATTTGAATTTAAGATTTACTTCGTTTTTCATCCTTTCATAATACATTTTACTAAATATTTATGGTGACTAGAAAACTTTGACAACTTATTGTGGAAGTCATTCGGAATAAAAAATAGTTATATAAAGCTAGGTCCTATTTCAGTTAGATGCAGCACTACAAAAGATCATAATTTATGAATACAGTAGCCAATTTATACACCTAGTTAACAATCAAAAAATAACAAAATGTATGAATAAGAATTGACTAATAAATAACCCCATCATTCGGGCTGAGATGTTAAATTTTGAGCAGATTTTGTAAGCGGTATACTTTCTTTTGTTTTCAAATTACATGATAATTACAAATACATTTATACAAATGTAACAAGATATTAAACTTAACTACAGTCGAACTTCCATAAGTCGAACGCCGATAATCCGAATTTTTGATAGCTCGAACTCGAACCAATTTCCGTAGGACTTGCCTATCTCAACGTTAATATTTTTATGTCAATAACTCGAAATTTAATAAATCGAATTATTTTATAAGTCGAAGCGTTTTACAATTTATTAAATTCAAGTTTCCATTAGTAAATAGGTCGATGACTCGAAGTTAAAAATTACAACTTTTCTAAATATTTCGCTACCTGAGAGAGGATTAAAGACGGCTTGGTTTGGTGTTATTGATGCTTTAAAAGCTCTATTCTTAACTACGACAAAAAGGTTTTATACTACAATACAAGATTTAAACGCCTTTTGAACAGTTTTAAGATGGTTTTGCCGTTTCTTTTATAACAAAAGGAACTATTTTTACATTTTAGTTTTAAATTACTTTCAATTTAACAGTAAATATTATGTAAATAACTATATTTTTTAGGGTCTTAATAAAAATAAATAATGTTAATGATTGTAGATCAATTTTGGTTATTTTCTATAAAAATTAATGATATATTATATATATATATATATATATATATATATACACGGAAGTATTTAACTGAACTTCTTTTGATAACTCGAGTTTTTGATATGACGAATTATTTTTGCTGTCCCTTCGACTTTGACTTATCCAGGTTTTACTGTATAGGCAAATCCGATAAATACGAGGATGTGCGCATTTGAGCGAAAAGTGGCACATTTCCGAGCGAGGGAAGCAAATGTAGCGCGACGCGGAGCGGCGCGCTTCATTTTCCCGAGATCGGAATATGCCACTTTGAGCTCGAATGTGCACACTCGGTTTTAAGCACGATTACAAAGCGTTCCGTTTTCTATAAAAAAATGAATGATATACATATACCATATATACGGAAGTATTTAACTGAACTTCTTTTGGTAACTTGAGTTTTTGATAATTCGAATTATTTTTGCTGTCTCTTCGACTTATCGAGATTCGACTGTATTTACTATTGCACTAGTAGGTAAATCTTTGATAACTTGTAGTTCTGTAACTAACTCAAATGGGATCTAGTTTTATTTGATATTTTTTGTTTAAGATACCTTCCACAAGTTGTTGTTAGGTTTGTTCATCCTGAAATTTGTTATTAACAAGTTTGGTTCATCTACTGAGAATAAGTCTGCCTACCGAGGTAGTCAGGTTCTGCAGCGATTGAAGAAACCACGGTTAACGAGGGTATCTTTCAAGTACGCAAAAAAAGTATATGTGAGCACAAGCACTCCTCAAAGAGAAAAGTTAAACCAATCATTCTTTAATTATAATACTTCATTATGTTGGTACACTCATACATGTATTATAAAATTACATACAATTTACAAAAATAGAAAAGGATAGATTAATTTTTTTTCTTTATACTCGAACTGCGGATAAGTAAATCCTCAGTAGACGAGGCATTACTGTACTTATATTTATTTTTACACCTTTTTTATTTTATGTTTTAGCTAATTGCTTATATTTTTATTAAAATTTCAATCACACAATAAATCGCATTACATTACAGTTTAAAAGGATGTTCAAATTTTAAAGCTACCAAGTTTCATTGACTAAACATTACATCAAATAAAATGTGTAAAATATATCTACATAATATTTTAATTATTACGATTGCTTTTTTTATATTCTAACTTTTTAAAATTAAAACATATTAAAATAACCGCTTATTTAATACATTATAATAGACTTTAAACGAATGTAAATTTTTATTTTTTTCTTATATTGGCATTGATCGAATGAGTGACTCAGACTTGTGGAATGAACGAACGGCAAGCTTTAACTAACTAATGTCAGTAGGTCGGTCATTCATACCCGGATCTTACTTCTCCAATCTGCTTTCATATTGATTGAGAACGGTTTCATACACTTCGACAGGAAACTCATCTGAAATAAATGAAAGAATAAGTGTAACTTTTAATACGCTTGTGTTTACATAAAATTATTTAACGCTATCGCAATGTCTACAGAAACCATGCTTATAAAGCTCTGCCTTTGAATGGAACCTGAATTGTTCATGGGAAATACAGTGGTTTTAAAAGTACAATTAGTTTAAATTGGGCTGTAGTAAATCGTTAAAATTAAAATTTAATTTAATTGTATCAAAATATAACTATTTTTGCTACATATATTATAATCATTTTACAAAATATTTGGGTTATTCACTTTAAAAGAAAAATGATCTTAGAATAAAAAAGTAGTTATTAACTGTTTTAAAAATTATTTAAATAATTGGTTAAAAATAATTTCCGTAATATAGGTAAATGATTAACGTTGATGCCTTTGGTTCTACATTTGAAATAAAACACTTATCCATTAACGTCGACCTCGTGGTCATAAAGCATGTTTAACGAAAATAGTTCATGTGGAACTCTTTAAATGACCAACATTTCTTTATTTGACAGTAACCATTTTACATGAAGTAACTTATTATGATTTTTATGGTTTGAAATATTTATTGCAGTTATCTCTAAGCTAGTTTGTGTTTGTTTTTATGTATACCTATATTCTAGTTTTTAGTTTATCGATACCTACTCAATTTATAAAGCTAATTGTTATTTATGAGTAGATTTATTAAAATATCAATTACTGAAAGGTATTTTTAACGTTATATTTTTATTACTAAATAACTAATTATATTTTATTACATCACCAATTTTTTTTTATTAATTTTTCTTTACAGCAATTTCCATTGTCAAATTACGTTTTGCCTAAAATTACTTAGATAATATCGAGTCAGCGTTGAACCATTAACACATGTACTTTACAACAATTTTTGTAAACGTTTTATTATAACATCAGATACATATAAGAGATGTACACATTTTATAAAATATCTAAGCATTTAATACTAATATCTGCAGAATAAAGTTTATGACATATCAAATAGAATCGTGTAATTTTATATTGGATAGATACTAATTTTTTTCCCTGTCGTAATATGTCAGTAGTGATTTTAAATTCTATTCCCAGTAGTATACCAATATATGCAAATATTGAGAAAAGTTTGATTTATACTGATTGTTTCATTATGGATTATAGGAAATTATTTACCGATTTATTCCCATGTAAAGTAGTAATTACAGTTAGTTCTCATAATAAAAATTTTCGTTTTCATAATTCTTATATTTTTTAAATTGATTAAATCACAATTTTTATTCTAAATTGCACACTGTACAAAAAGAAGCAAATGTCGCCTCTGATTTAAAATCTTTAATTTAGAATGGTCACCAGAAACTAATAAAATCAATAACTATCGTATAGTTTAATGTCAATCAAATAACTTTTGGGATAATCTAAGTTCTTTAAATGGTAATTTTACTATTAACGTATTTTATATTTCTCATTTAATGAAATAATAACTAGCTTTTGTTCTAAAATTCAAAATGTTTTGAATAAAATGTGAACGGTCACGCGAAAGTAACCTGAAAGGTAAACTTTTTTTTTACTTTTAGGTATTTGGATACCTTGATCTGATCTACGTAAATTAATACAAAAAAACATTATTTTTCATTTGTTTTCTAGTCTCTGTATGTCTCCTGTCAAAAATCACCAAAAGATTTATGAAATTTTTTTAATCCTTTAATTTTTTCCTTTAGTGTAGAATCGCGATATCTCACAAATGGTGATTCTTAGACAAAAAGTATAAGGACCATTTTTGTAGATAATTTTAAGATCTATAATTTTGTCTAAACTAATTTTTTAATAAAACTTACCGTTTTCGAAAAAAATACAAATAACGTCAAATTTTGACTTTTAACAACGAATAACTTTTTTAGCACACATGGGATCGATGGGGATTTTTGACACTTTATTTTTAATGATGTACCCAAAGTCTCAACCAAAATTTAGCTTTGTCGGAATTTTCTTTATTTGAGCACTATTTTTATGTCTAATTTGACCGGACTATTATTTTTATGACCACTTATAAATATAGGTACCTATCTATAAGATTTTTGTTGTGGACTGATTTGAAAAAAAATGTCCAATTGTTATATACCTACGGTTTATAATATTTTGTTAACAAGCTATTTTATAAAACAAAATTAATAACACCGGGTGTCCGACGAATAAGTACTAAAACTAAACTAACAAAAACGTACCCCAAGTCAAGTAACCTTATGTGTCATACTTTTAGGTTATGGTATCGTAAACTTCAATTAAAAATGAGTAATAAATACCTTATTATTTAGAATATTTTTGTTAAAATCTGTTATATTATATGATGCCATTAAAATCATATGTAGAATTATTTTTAAAATTAACCAATTAGCAATGAAGTACGTACTAACTGATCTCACTCATTTTTAAAAGCATATGGAAACGATGCTGTGTTGCCATTTACCGCAAAATAAAACAGCATTTTTTACAATTTTTTTTTTTAAGTCATAGTGTAGGTATATAAACTTTTACTGTTTAGATTGGTGTCAGGCATCCCCTGGTTAAGTTTCAATGCCTATTTGTGTGACAACCTGTATAAATAACATCAACATAATAATTAAATGACTACTTACAAAGGGTCTGTCATTGCATAGACTTTGGGATATGGTCGTGAGTGGTATGAATTGAAGGCTTTTAATGAAATAAATCGGAAATTAAGGGTAACGTAAGTCTCAAAAAGTGACTTTTACAAACATTTGTTATGTACTCTATTAGTTTGTCTTTTAACAAATGCAATAACAGTTTGATAAATACAACTCGTATAAAAACAGCCGTTTCTATTACAAACTCTTTATTAAAACAACTATTTTAAATAAATCTTTTTCATAACTGCAATCTATGATATTTGTGAGATTTAACGTGAAGTGGTTTTATTGTTCTATTTTAACCCCATTAATATGCAAAAAAAACATGTAGGGATAAATATAAAGGCGGTACGTTAACAAACTTACCACAAATATATAAAGTTAGTGCAATTTATATAATGTACAAAACAAATAAAAACATTATTTTCCATATTAAAAATAATAAGGAAGATATTGAAATATTGTTTGTGTTTTATTTTACGTTCACATTCAAATTAACCCCAAAAATATTAATAAATTTGTTTTTACTTTGCATAAATTTTATAATCAATTTGATAACAGCGATATGCGTTTAAATCAACTTTTTTCAACGAATATAATCGAGCTGGCTGCAATTATTATAATTTTACTGTACTTTAATCCTATAAATTATCAAACCATAGTTACTGTTACACTTAATATATACTATCGATTACATAATTTAACTATTTACACATAAAAGTAAGTGGGAAGATAAAAATCACTATAAGCTTATGTAAGCGCATGTAATCACACATATCTTGAGAAGTAAATACGAACAATGAATATTATTCTAAAGCATACTGTGAGAAAAACGTCTCCACTAAAATTTATTTAATTGTTAGCTTAAATTTTGAACTTAAGGCTTTCGCGGTTATTAATAATAAAATTAAAACACTTACCAGAATCGATGATGGATCCTCTGGAGCTGGCACTAGCACTGTCACTAACACTAACCCGATTACCGACACCAACACTAGTTCAGGCTTCCGGATGGATGCCGCGTCTTATTGTAGCAAAATGCCGACGTTTCGCAAACGTTTCAGTTTGCATCTTCAGGGCTGGATGCTCTGATACTAAAGCACCCTTTGATCAGGGGGTCCTTATATACCCATGCTCATGTCATGGAACAATGCACACAGAGTTATTCAACCATAACCTCAAAATTATCAAAAAAAATTTTGGGGAGGGTAGTGCGCCAAATAGGATTAATTTGGAAACCTCGGTCTCTATTGAGATTGTTAGGATTTTTACCTATCTCAATGCCTTCACGATATTTCCTTGGAAAGTATCCTTTCACAGTTGCCAGTTTTTCGGCCTTGTCATATAGAATTGGATGTCCAGTTTCAGACCAATGTTCTGCCAAAGCAGATTGTGAAAAATTACGATATTTGACGCACCGTTGGTGTTCTTTAATTCTAGTGCTTATGTTCCTCCCGGTCTCTCCTATGTACACTTTTCCACACGAGCACGGAATTTTATAAATCCCGGATGTATCAAGAGTAGGTTTTTTGTCCTTAGGGTTCGGAAGAATCTGAGAGATTTTCTTCTGAGGTCTGAAAATAACCTTGATGTTGTGTTTCCTAAGGACTCTACTGATACGGTCGGAGGTACCCTGAAGATACGGAAGAAACACCGTCTTTGTCGTTTCGTTTACTGGCAACTCAGCGTTGCTTTGGTCCGAGCCTAGTTTGGTTTTGAAACGTTTTATGGATCGGTAGATGTCCTTTTCCCATAGCCATTCTTCGACAAGGCATCAGTGATATGTTCTAATTCCTTATCTAAGGCTGTAGGTTCCGAAATTGTTAAAGCTCTATATACCAAAGAATTGATTACCGAGTTCTTCTGCGATGGGTGATGGTGTGACGTAGCATGTAAATATCGATCTGTATGTGTGGGTTTACGATAGACTTGATGGCCTAGAGAACCGTTCGATTTCCGTTCTACCAACACATCAAGAAAAGATATTTTCCGATTTTGTTCCGTTTCCATAGTAAATTGTATGTTGGGATGTTGAGAGTTCAAAAGTCAAAAACCCGGGAAGCGTGTCCTTGCCGTGACTCCAGATCACAAATGTATCATCAACATATCTAAACCAGGTTTTCGGTTTAAGCGGAGCGTTTTAAGATTTTGTTTTCAAAGTCTTCCATAAAATGTTAGCTATGATAGGTGAGATTGGTGAGCCCATTGCAGCACCCGCGATTTGTTCAAAAATTCTCCTTGAAACTGGAAAAAGTCGACGAAAGACAATGCTTGATGAGCGGTAGTAGATTTTGCGAAATTTCGTTTGATTTTGTTATGATCTGTAATGTATCAGGTATTGGTACGTTTGTAAATAACGACACGATATCAAAACTGACCAGAATATCTGAAGGATTCGTTTTAATTTTGGAAATTCTTTTAATAAAGTCCGTAGAATTTTGATACTAAAATTGTTTGAGCCCGTAATGTTTTGAAGAGGTTTTGTAAGAAATTTTGATAATTGATACGTGGGACCTCCGATGTTACTGACTATTGGACGTAATGGTATGGAATCCTTGTGAATTTTCGGTAGTCCATACAATTTAGGAGCCGACGATTCTTTAGGTGTGAGAGTTTTGATCGTTTCCGTTGGAAGACCAGATTTTTTGAGAAAATCAATTGTTTTGCGCTGAATTGAAGTATCAAAAATTCTACGGACTTTATTAAAAGAATTTCCAAAATTAAAACGAATCCTTCAGATATTCTGGTCAGTTTTGATATCGTGTCGTTATTTACAAACGTACCAATACCTGATACATTACAGATCATAACAAAATCAAACGAAATTTCGCAAAATCTACTACCGCTCATCAAGCATTGTCTTTCGTCGACTTTTTTCCAGTTTCAAGGAGAATTTTTTGAACAAATCGCGGGTGCTGCAATGGGCTCACCAATCTCACCTATCATAGCTAACATTTTTATGGAAGACTTTGAAAACAAAATCTTAAAACGCTCCGCTTAAACCGAAAACCTGGTTTAGATATGTTGATGATACATTTGTGATCTGGAGTCACGGCAAGGACACGCTTCCCGGGTTTTGACTTTTGAACTCTCAACATCCCAACATACAATTTACTATGGAAACGGAACAAAATCGGAAAATATCTTTTCTTGATGTGTTGGTAGAACGGAAATCGAACGGTTCTCTAGGCCATCAAGTCTATCGTAAACCCACACATACAGATCGATATTTACATGCTACGTCACACCATCACCCATCGCAGAAGAACTCGGTAATCAATTCTTTGGTATATAGAGCTTTAACAATTTCGGAACCTACAGCCTTAGATAAGGAATTAGAACATATCACTGATGCCTTGTCGAAGAATGGCTATGGGAAAAGGACATCTACCGATCCATAAAACGTTTCAAAACCAAACTAGGCTCGGACCAAAGCAACGCTGAGTTGCCAGTAAACGAAACGACAAAGACGGTGTTTCTTCCGTATCTTCAGGGTACCTCCGACCGTATCAGTAGAGTCCTTAGGAAACACAACATCAAGGTTATTTTCAGACCTCAGAAGAAAATCTCTCAGATTCTTCCGAACCCTAAGGACAAAAACCTACTCTTGATACATCCGGGATTTATAAAATTCCGTGCTCGTGTGGAAAAGTGTACATAGGAGAGACCGGGAGGAACATAAGCACTAGAATTAAAGAACACCAACGGTGCGTCAAATATCGTAATTTTTCACAATCTGCTTTGGCAGAACATTGGTCTGAAACTGGACATCCAATTCTATATGACAAGGCCGAAAACTGGCAACTGTGAAAGGATACTTTCCAAGGAAATATCGTGAAGGCATTGAGATAGGTAAAATCCTAACAATCTCAATAGAGACCGAGGTTTCCAAATTAATCCTATTTGGCGCACTACCTCCCAAAATTTTTGATAATTTTGAGGTTATGGTTGAATAACTCTGTGTGCATTGTTCCATGACATGAGCATGGGTATATAAGGACCCCCTGATCAAAGGGTGCTTTAGTATCAGAGCATCCAGCCCTGAAGATGCAAACTGAAACGTTTGCGAAACGTCGGCATTTTGCTACAATAAGACGCGGCATCCATCCGGAAGCCTTAACTAGTGTTGGTGTCGGTAATCGGGTTAGTGTTAGTGACAGTGCTAGTGCCAGCTCCAGAGGATCCATCATCGATTCTGGTAAGTGTTTTAATTTTGTTAGCTTAAATGTTTTCACTGTTTACCACGGAAACGCATTAGAAGAAAAAGTTAACCCATGTTAGGCATGAGACCTACATTTGAGAGGACTGCAGTAAAGTTTATCTTTTAAAAGCTTTCTCTTATTTTTTAAATTAATCTTTAAATACATTTTCGATATAACCCTTTTATATTGTAATTTGAAAGAAAAACATCATACTTGTAATAACCTACATTTTTCTTTTATTTAATGATTTACAAATCGAACATACATATAAGATTTACTGAATTTTTGTATTATTATAAATAATGATAAGAAATTAGTAAGAGTCATATTCTAAATGAAAACTTTTTCACTTCGTAACGAAGTGAAACAGTATTAACTAAATACCACGTTGTAGCCGAACAAGACATTGTAGAATTTTTTCAGAAGATATAGTATCAAAAAAATTAAAAACCTTGTATCTTTACTGATTGCTCGAAGTGTAAAATAGTGTTGCAAATAATGTAATAAAATATATTTTCCGAAAAAACTACTTAAAAAAACAATTCATATAAAAATTGATACAGCGTGGTTAATGTAGGATGGCGGAAAATATTTGTTAATACCTAACTTTCCATATTTATTTCCATAAGTTATATTGAAATTTAGTACGATTACATTAATTTATAAAAAAAATAATGATTATTGTACTATGATTGTAATAAATAGTTTAACATTTTGATCTCATATGTTAGTTATAATTTTAGAAAGAATTGATTTATTGTTAAGAATTTAGCTTTTTTTATACAATAGGCACTGTATAGCAAAAATCACCTTGTGTACCACTGATTAGGTAAATTTATAAAAAGTGGAACCTAGAATTAATTTATTAGAGTAAGAGTAAATTAAGCAGTGTTTATTCTTCTCTCAGCTAAATAAATACATCTTTTTAAAAAAAGATTTCGTTTAGCGAAACACACAATTTGTCATTCATTTAATTTCATTGTAAAACTACAATATTTTTTTTGGATAATCATAATATAGATATTAAACTGGTATTAGTATCAGTTGCAATTTCTAGTTAGAAACGCGTTCAAACAAACGTTTTACTATATCTTACATACCGTAATAAATTAACTAAAAACTAATTTGGGAAATTTTAGTGGTAAACTTGAACTCACCACATGTCTACAGAATAGACAAAATAAATGCCAAATTATAATACATATTGTGAAATTCGTAAAATATTATGATCGTTAAATCTATGGGAATATTTAATTTTATTCGAAAACAATAAATTTTATGTTAGTCTTTATTAGAAATGTATTCTTTTAAAATTATTTTTGCAGGAGTTAGTTTCTTTTTAAGTAGTTTATTGACAGTAGAGATATAAAGTTAGAAAAGTGAAATTTTTATTTGCCAGATGTACACGTTTCGTTTTTTATAAAAATAATTTTTTAGATATGTAATTACAACATTTTAAAACATTATTAATATTTGTTAATATAAATTTAAAAATAATACTTTGTATTTTTAAAACGCTAAAGAATGTTTGGAATATCTAATATAGGTCACAAATTAGTGGTGCATTATTTATTGCAAGCCTTTCGAAAGGTGGGGCTAATATAAAGGAGCGCTAAATTCATATTTGAAAAAAAACTCGTTTTGCTAAAATGCCTAGAATCCCAAATACTGGTTTCGGGGACGCACCATCGTGAAGTTTTTCTTCCGGCTCGAATAATTCCCGGCTCCGGTGCTGTTTATTTGTTAAATACATTCAATCATAATATTTTAAAATTTTGTAGATTCGCTTTTTAAAGTTTTTTTGCAATTAATCGTTTTAGAGTTTGTTAAAACAAGCGGAAAATGCCAATTTAATTAAAAATAATAATTGTTCAAATTGTTTAATTATAAACATCATTACTTTGTTAGTAATTTCAATTAAACAAAATTATATACTTAACGCGGACTAAGATTATTGCAAAAATGATATTTACGGAACAAACTTAATATTGTATGTACTACGTACTGTGGTCTCGTTCAATTTTGCAACAAAAAGTTTTACAGTAAATTTAATTACTTTAATTATTTTATCTGATACGATCCAACTAACTCGTGTCAAGTAATTTGTCTGAACTGGATTCTGAAAAACTGAACTAATTCCACACATACCTAAGCAAAAAACAGGTTTCACATGGCAGCACAATTAAATTAGCTTGGTTAGTATATCATAATAAACGTGAGATTAAATAACCAAATGGAGCACAGTAATTTTTATAAGATAGAAAGTGTTGAGATTCTATTACATCACTAAATCATTGGAAACTAGTCTGTACACTATAGAAGTATTTTGTAATTATTATATTCTCATGATATATTTATAATTACCGTGCGAATATACAATACATATACTCATATAATGCATTTTAGCATTTACATAGTTATATACATATGCACTTCAAATACAATGCTTTTATTAGACTATTTCATGTATGCTCTTTTGGGTTAATCACATTCAAGTATTTACTGATGTATAAAATACAGCAATTAATAAAGCTTGCATTAAAGTTATTTCTCCTGGTTTCATAACTGTTGTTTTAAGGTGTGTAGGCACATGGAAAGCCACATGTTTTAGATTTGTTCACGTTTCTGGACGCAAGCATAGCACTTGCTGTATATAAATAGCGCAGTGTACTCATAATTTAATTAGAATTTACATATTCATTAAAAAAATAATATATTTGTATAAAATAAACATTAACTGGAACAGAAGTGTACATATTTTAATTTTATATATGAACATACCACCAAGTACCGATCCAATAATGATACTTACGCATCACTTATACCTGCACTTACCATAATCTAAATACAGTTTAAACGGTATATAAAATATAGAAGAATATACACGCATAAAAATGTTCAAAAGTTATTAGAATTGCAGCAAAGCTTACAAAGTTAAAGTTACTATTTAAATTAAGTGTCAGTAGGTTAAACTCTCTCAAAGAAGCCGTTATGTGATTGTACAACAGCACCATATGATTATACAAACACCATAAAATACAATGACATATTTTGTTAATTTAATACATATTTTATAATCAAATGCAATAAAAAAAATAACTAATTTCAAAAACCTCATGAGAACGATAAGCAAATATCCTAACCTTGTATTTTCTTAAACTAATATTTAACAAGTATTTGCATTGCATTTAAAAGTTAATGTTTCTAGAATTTTCTTTAAACGTTTTATTGTATTCTTGTCTGTTGTACGAAATTTAGGTTAACTCATTTGGCATCTGTTATATTATACATACACAAGAAAACCTTAGCCACTCCACTCCCGTTCTACAAAAACGATTGAAGCATAAAAATATTTTATATAGGTACCTAAGGTAAAAGTACGGGTTTTGGACACGTTAGGCCCAGTTTTAGACACTTGAGTAATTTTGATAAAATACCGTAAGAATACGAAAAAAACAACATTGATGTTTCTATCGTAGTTAAACATACATTAATTACACTTATAGCAAATAGCGATAATTCTTATATTTGACATTTGTCAAAATAAAGTGGAAAATGTCCACAACTGGTACAGTGTCCAAAACCGGTACTTCTACCTTACCTAGTTTTTTTTATTCCAGGTTTTTACTTCGTGGAACTTTATGAATAAAATCTGTATAAAATTATAATACTGTAATTACAGTATTATAATAACAATCAAATAAGATTTTTCTAAATGCCCAAGTTATGGAATGTAATCTACGAGGATTCAAGAATACTCTTAGTTATTTTATTGTAATTATTTGTTAAAGAATACTATTTTATAGGCCAAAAGCAAATTACGCTATATTTTGGTTCTACCATTTGCAATTTTTCAGAACTTCACTTACATACAATTGTTAAAGGTTTTCTTAATTACATATCTATGTATAACTTTGTAAAAATACACGATTTTTAATAGAAAAAAGTAAACCGTGTAATTGCAGGCTCTCGTTGGATTCAATGATCTTATTTTGAATTATCCATATTTTAACTTTAAAGACATAATTTTAGATCAAAAGTTTAACAGCTGTTGCGTACAAAAATGAACTATCATATACATTTGTCATTTGGTTGTTTTTTTTAATATTATATTTTGTTTATAAGATCAGAAGTGCAGTTCGAAACATTTTTATGTGTATCTATTCGAATGTCATGTTAGTTATTTTAGTTGTTGCGGTAAAAACTGTTCACATAATAATTTGTGGTAATACAAAATTTATTTAAAATGCCCTTATATTAAAACAATAACGAAAATATTTTAGGAGTAGGTATAATTTATTTTATGTATAATGTGTTATTATAGACATTTTTAATTAATTATTTCTTATGTTTTCAGGGAATGCTGATAAGGTTACCGGCGACCCTTGTGGTCGCCATCCTGGGCTATATTACAGTTACCTCATCTCAGGTAAGATATAATGTTTAAAAGTGGTGTTAGTAAACAAAAGTCTAATAAAATATCTATGCTTGAGATACAAATTACCGGAAAATTTAAAATGAAAAAATGTTATGCGGTCTAAACTTTGTTTAAATAAAATTAAAGAAATAGTAATTAACCTAAAGTTCACTTCTGCTTGGTTCTACTTTCCGAAAAGCGTTTGTCACACGATTTCAAATATTTAAGGTTAAAAGATACAGTAAAGAATTATCACGTTTGTGTTTTCGCGAAATATAAGTACATCTCTTCTCTATCAAACATAATCACAACGTGAAGTGAGTCTATGAGGTCAGTCACATTGCAGTGGTTTAACAGCTGTTTTCACAATATTTCTTCACCGAGATTTATTCTGTGCAATGACTTGTATGCGTTTTACAAACTGGTATCTACTAATTTTTTCACCGTATCAGGTCAAAGAATTTTTAAAATTTCTTATATGTAATACTGGAAAACCATGGAGTGACTGGATTTCCTGTTAAAATCAATATACAAACACACATCTAAAAAGCATCAACCGTCTTTGATCTATTTCACGTATTGCACATTTCTCAGATGCGTACCCAAAGACTGAAAACAACAGTTTTTACAAGTGTAAAGACTTATATTTTTTAGTAAATTTTTATTCTTTTCTTTTTAATAATATTTTTTTTAAACTTAAGTAATAGCAAGAAATGTGACTGCTCCTCAAATTGAATAACTGGAAGTTTTCTTTTCGCCCAACCGAAACTTTAAACGCATTTTTCTTAAAACTATGTTTTAAGAACGAATATTTTTTTTCGATGTAAATACCTAATTGTTTTCTGTACAGTATGACAAGAGGTTTTTTAAACTTTTTGATTAGGCAATCACTTATAAATAAAAAAAATACATTTTTTGTTCAACAATTGCACACTAAAGGTTAAAACACCATTAATTTTATATTTTTTATATTTTGATTTTTCATAATTTGATGTCAATAACGAAGTGTCATTGGCAAAGAGAGAATTACAGAATTTTCTGCTCCCATTACACAACCATGTATCCCATTCGTTTAAAACAATTTGCAATACCTGATTCACTATAGATATTGTATTTTGATGAAAAAAATGCATCCTTGTCTAACACTTTTTGGCACCTTATATAACACATTGATAGTACATTTCTATACTGATTACACTGTTGTTGTAAAGGTTAGCTATTATTCTTATAAGATATTTATTTGCACAATACATATGCCACAGACTATGCCATTTGTTGCTATCAAAAACTTCTTCAAAATCTATGGAACATAGTGTTACAGACACTTAATCTTCTATTATTTTTTCAATTATGTTGCCGATTTTATGAATCTATTTCCTACGTTTCTATTTTAGACAAATGTAGCTTGTTCCCCAGGTATTTCAGGATTGTTAAAATAACAAAGACGGAATTGAATTTAAAAAAAAAATAGGATTTTCATAAATATGTGTATATAAAGATATGGTTCAACAATTTCCACAGTTGTTTATTGAACCATTCTTATGAATTGCAATAGTAGTATTATATTAGTGTAATAGAGGTAGTCCATTGTTTGAACCACTTGCAGGTTTTTCAAATGATATTACATATTATGCTTAAAAAACCGTTTTTTGCGTATTCATAATTCATTATCTTAAACATTGTTGCCGGTATTCAGTACACTTCTGGGACATTTCTTTGAGGTTTTTTATTGCAGCACAATAAAAAAACGAAAACTACAATATTTTGGTCGCATTATTAGAAGACCTCGTTACACGTCGTTAAGATTAATAATGGAGAGCAAAATAAAAGGTCCAAGAAGCGTAGAAATTTACGATAGTGGATTGACTTAAGTTCAAATAAACTAATTCAAGTTACTGCTGACAAGGTGAAGATTGCCATAATGATTTTCAACCCCCCGATAAGAAACCGAACCTCAAGAAAAAGAAGAATTGCAACATACATTTCCTTTATCATAATTTCTAATTCTTCTTCTGTCTTTTTTAAGATTTTATTTTCTTTATTTGAATATAATCTTTGTCAGTATTATCTTCATGTTTCTACTATTTTTTATACGTGTGTTGTGATTTTTCCCGATTTGTCTGTTACCGTTTATGTTTTTGCTTTAAATTTCTTTGTTAATATTTTTATTGTTTTAAATAAGTTTCACATTTTTATTGGTGTGTCTATTTTTTTATCTTTTTGGTAATTTCTTTCTATTGGACTACTTACAGTGTTCAGTACGCACATACAAATAATGATCACTTCTATTTGACCTCAGAAAATAATAGCTAGGCTCTTTAAATACAATAAGTAAAAATACTTCCTAAATATCTTGTAGGTACATATATTCTTATATAATAAAACTAATTTGGTTTAACGATGCATTTAATATACCGGCTCTTCATGAGGAATTCTCAAGAATAAATAATCGCTATATATTAAATTGAGATTTGTTCAACGGTTTCACAAAACTTCTTAATTTAATTCAATGCAAGTTGTCTTGCATCAGGAAGATCCTTGCATAAGAGTCACGTTATTTGATCTTTAACTGTATTTTCTAAGTAAAACTTATCCAATTATTCTTGATATTGCCACTTATTTCTGAAGCTTTAGCACTTTTTATTAATTAAAAAGTGCAAAGCAATTAGACTACTCATGGACACTATCATTAATATAAGCAAGATCACTGATGTAAACAAGTTACAATTTCTTATGGCCTTTACTTATTCGCCTACTTTAACGAATGTATAAACTTTTTGCAAGAGTTCCCAACTTAAGAAAGTTTTTTAACTGTCATTTATTTTCAAATTTGCTGAGAATAAAATCAATATCATAATATAAATGATGGTACCTAAGTACTTACATATAAAATAAAATCAAAATTTGAACGCATAAGAATATATTTGTAAAGTTCATTTGAGACATTATAATTTATACTAATATTTCTTGAATTCCATAACGTTATAAATAAACACTGGAATTAAAATTATTCAAATAGGTATGTATGTATATATGTTGTGGGTATCTCTTTTTACACAATAATGTTTACAAATGGTAAATAAAAATTTTAATTATTAAAAAACACATTTTGGAAAGAACTAAGTAGGTACACTAATATCCTAAAATCACACGATAGGTGGGTCCGATGACAATCGTCCAAGTCTGGGTACACTGTGCATATAAATCTGTAAACATTTTATTTAATTGGGACCCTAAACTAACAAAAGCGCTAGTTCCAAAGATAAATTTGTAAAAAAAATATTTTTTTTACTAATTAATGAAAAATATTTTAATAAAAACTAAATTACTATCAATTTCCAAACTAATGGTCTATAAAGATCAGGAACATTATCAAGTTTTGGGATTGTTTTCGTTTCGCTTTTAAAAAAGATGAACATTTTTTTTCTCAGACACCATTCAAGAGAAAATCAAAAACTGGGTAACTCCGAATTTGCGTAAGTCGAAGTACTACAGTACCTACCTTAAAGAACTAATTAACAAGAAACCTACATTAAAACTGTAGATAGAGCAAATAAAGTAATCGCAGTAGTGGAACTATTTTAGTTACAGTAAAAACTGTACATTAATGGAAACTTATTTAATATCTTAATGAAATGATTATTTAATTATTACCATTTTTAAAACGTAATTATTAAATTCTCACAATTCAAACTACCGTTTATTCGTCTTTTTCTTCTAACGGTTGAATAAGTATGCACTTTTTAATAGTTTTATAAGAAATACAATTATATAAGTAAACTTTAACTAATAAATCTTTATAAATCATGAACAAAAACATCTGCGTTCAATAAAAATAAATTTAAATTTAACTAATGAAAATTAAAAATTAAATTATATATTTATTTGCTAGAGCATAGCTGAATAGGCTTAGATTATATTCTTTTATTTTGCGTATAACAAAGCTATAATCTTTCCGTTTCCCAAATTAATACTTTTTTATTGAAAATATTACAAAATTTACTAAACAATTAAATAATTTAAGGCATTTTATTAAAATAAAAGTTTCATTCACAAGTATACACGTTATATTTGTAATTGGCGCAGCTTCCAGATCAAAGGTTGCTTTTTTTAACAATGTCGCAATTTCTTTTTGTGTTTGCTTACATAGACAATAGAAAGTATATTTTTTATGTTTTTATTTACTTAAATAAAAACACACGTGTTTATTACTTTTTATTGATTTATGCAGTTAGAACAAGCTTTTTAAATATTAACCTTAGTTTTTTAATACCGAAAGGTAAAACTTATTATTTTGAACTACGTAGTTATTAAAATAATGTTAACAAAAAAGCAATATTAAATTTATTTTATGTTTCAGGAACCTAACAGTTTATTCACATGCCCAAATGGTGAGTATTTTAGTCTGATAAGATCGTTTCTACTTGTTTCATTAAAGTCTACTCTAGCGATATTTATAAATGGTTGCTTTATAATAACTTTCTATTAACATTATTCACGGAAATTTCAACCGTACTATTATTTTAACGGCTTTCCACTGATCATTGCTAGAAGTCCATACAACTGAAACACATAATTAATAAAATCGCAGCAGTAATATTCCTCACCTTATTAGTTATCTAGTACATTTTTCATTCTGTTATGCTCCAGTTAAAATTTTTTTTCTTAAAGTTTTGATGATTCACCCATCTATGCGTAGAACATACATGCACATAATTTTATTTACGTTTATGTATATATCTTTTAATAAAAAATAAGATATTTGAAGTATGACTTAACATTTTTATGCTTCGTCAAACATATAAACTTGAATTTGCAAATAGATTTACTTTCTATCAAGCGAATAATATTTATTTAAACTATTAATTCTTGGTGCGTAATAAAAGTTTGTGAACAATACAAATTTATATGAATGTTATTTTTCCTTGACTTAATTATAATAGTTAATTAAAAAAAGCTTAAAGTTATTTATTATTAACTCAAAAATTCTAAGATGCCTGAAATTAAGCTTTATTTAACCATTAGTTTTCCAGTGTCACTTTGAGGGCAAAGCTACATCGCATAGATAAATACAGTTGTATCCAGAAAAGAAGAACTTTGTATTAAATAAGAAGAAAATAATTAGTCAAATCAGAATCAATGCTTCACTAATAACATTGTAGTTATCTACCTTGGAAAAAAATATTTCTGCATAAAATGAACATTATCCTACAAATTTTGGATTCACAAATGATATTATAAAACAATTATTGCGACACCATTTTTTTATAATAATTTTTTTCACATACATATCAGTCTTTCCATTTATAATAACACTCTTAAATATTTACCAATGCGTTTAGTATCTAACATCTCAGATTAATTCAATTTTAGACCGAACTTCATTTTGTAGTGTTCTCAGTTTAATATTAAATGATGAAAATAGAGCCATACTAGCACATTATTACTAATTTTAAATAATATTTAGTGTTGCCCTAAATAATCGTATACCTATACGTATAAGAATCAAAGGCGTATACAGGATAACACCAGCAAAACAGGTACAAATTACGTTTTTAAAGCTTCGAACGCATTTTTCTTTTAGACTTAACATTGGGCTCTGTCAATTTTTTTGGTAGATCTTACGCTCCGATAAACGAGCTTTCAGAATCTAAATAGGTTGTAAAGATCCGTTCACAAATAACCGAGGTACAATTTTTTAAATTGTAAATTTAGAAAAAAATAGTTACAAGTTGTATTCTTTGAACCCATATTGCTCGAGAAATTCAAACGCCTATGGCTTTTTGGGCCTATCCAAAACCAAAAATTCTGGCGAATCTAAATCTGTTTAATTTTTAAAAATCTTTGTTCTTTTTAATTAACAATTATTTTTCAGCTAGAAAATTAATTATAGATTTGAAATAGGGTGGGTCGAAAAAAAAAGATGTTTTTCTTGGCATAAAAGTGCAAAATCTAGCTTAAAAAATATATAAATATGGAAAAAAAATTTTTTCACATCTTGATTTTTAAAATATTTCGTTTTTACGAGAAATATGTATTTTATTTGGGCTTAGAATTTTTAGAAACATCTAACAATTACCGAATTAGATAAATGTCAAAAAATTAGATTAAATGAATTTCATAAAAAAAATAACTTTAAAAAACTAGAAAGTAATTTTTAATATGTACTAAGATTGTCATAAATTGGAATTAAATTATAATGCACATTCACAAAAACAGTAATTCGTCGCCATCTATGATGAAAAAACTAAAAAATTTTTTAACTATAGGTATGTATTTCAAATGATTAACTTTTAATTATGATAAAACATGAGCAAAAATCGATAACATTTGGCAATTTTTCAAAATAATGTTTATAAAAAAAATATTTAAAAATGTACAGATTTATTATTATTTTTCTAATACTTTTGATAATCAGGTTATTAGTGAATAATCAACATGTTTTCATTACACTTTGGAATAAGTTGTCATATACAAAATATAAAAATTATTCTGGAAACTGAAAAGTGTCTCCTTTAAAGTCAATAAAATATTTAAATAAAATTTTTTTCATAATTATGATTATAATTTTAAAAAAATATATAATAATAACATGTTCTTATTTTTTATTAGTCAAAATCGACTTGAAAATTATCATATTCGGCAATTTTTAGACGTTTCTAAAGATTCTAAGCTGGAAAAAAACGTTTTTCTTAAAAATAAAAATTATAATTTATTATCAATTTTAAAATTTAGTGGGATATCTCAAGTCATTAAAAAATTGTTTTTTTTTGTTTTTCAAAAAATTATTTTTTTTATAAGCTACAATTTGTACCCTCATGCTAACAAACATTTTTTTTTTTATTTTTGGCCCATCCCAATGGGGAAGGGCTCCCGTAAATGTGAAATAAGTTGTTATTTATATACATACCTACATACCTATATCTAATTTAACTATTCTTAATAATATGTTACCATTGATTTAAGTTCATTAAATAATATATTATATATTTATATATAACTTGCAGTTTTTATCCAAAGTAATAGGTTTTTTTTAGTTCTTGTTAGTTCAGTCTTTGTCAAGAAATAATAATAAGCTGTAGAGTTATATTAAGGTCGACTAAATTCAATTACTATTGAAAGTATTTCCTTTGCAACAAACACCTTGAAATTATTTGTCACTATTTATACATGCAATGTATCCTAAGAATATTTAAATATTTAGGGCGTGGACTTCATCCAAGTTGCGTTTTAAACAATGTTACGTCTTGCAGTTATTATATGTTAGCCTTTTTGCTTTTCATTGTCTTTTTTGAGTATATGAAAATTTTACGTTAGAAAATAAAGTAATTTTTACGGTTAACTATAGGTACTTACACACAAGTGAACAACAAATTAGTTTCTTTTTCAATGTTAAATAAAACCAAGTGTACCTAAATTCAATAGATATTCAGATTAAAAATGTCAGGGCCTTTTCCACGAATAGCAGCCTCTGTTATTAGTTTCTCTTTTTGATTGTAGTACCACGCAAAAATACTTAAGTAGATTTTCAAAATTATAATTACGCGAAAATGTTGTATTAGGCATTAATTAAAGTGTTATTTTTATTCATTCTTTAGGATAATGTTAAAATAACAATAAAATACAAGAACATTCTTTCTTTGAGAATTTCTTCAGTCAGCCACTCCTGAAAAAAACAACGTTGATTTTTAACCGCACCTATAGCTTGTTTTATTAGGATTCTGTGCGTAGTACGATACTTTCTGTAGCGTCTTTACTTTTTAAATATATTATTGGATAAAAATATAAATAGAGAAGGTGAAATATGTAATGAAACTGTGCAGTGCAAATACTTTTTTTAAAACATACTTTTTTTTAATAAGTCTACTTTTGTAAGAATTTCGAAGTAAGATATTCCCACAGATAAAAAGCGTATAAGAAACTGATGAGTAACATAATAAGCACATGAAAACAAAAAAAAATTAATAATGAAGTCTGTTCCATTTCTATTTATTGAAGCAGAGATTATAACGCGGTTTGAATCTCAAAAACTTCTTATATTTTTACCGTGTACTAGAATTCTCTACCGTTATGGAATCACTATCTGTACTTTATAATACGCATCTGCGAATTCAAATCCGCTTATAATAAGAAATGGTTGTCATTTCGCTTTTTACAAGTAAGCATAATATGATATATAATAAAGAAATTAGTGGAGAAGAAATTAGCTTTATAAATTAACTGCTAAGAACTATTGCATGCAATCTTAAACTAATTTAATAATTACTAAAAGTGATTTAATATCAAAACTGCTACCGTTATTACTTATCTGCTGAATTCAATAAGTCCAAATCAGTCAAGGTTAACATCTTAACTGAATAAAATAGTCATGAATTATTAAATTAGAAAAGTAACTAAAATTTAATTTTCCGGGTCAATGTTCCGTCTCAAACATTTTAATTAATTTACTTGATCTTTTACTTTGATAGTTTTAGTGTTGTTAAAAAGAATAGAGGATATAGGGGAAGGTGGCCAAAAGCCGGTACGTTAAGGTTCATCGAATCAATATGAACCACTTCTTCTAAAAACAAAATGTTTCTTTCTTACATTTACGCAAAACAATTATTAAACTTTCATTTTATAAAAAGGAATAATTACATTTCTGCTTTAAATATAGAAAATAACTAAAAAATATAAAATTTCAGAAATTACCCGCTTTGCCCCACAGGGGTGCCTAAAGCGGATGGGCTCCCATAAATCAATGGGATTAATCAAAACATTCGAAAATAATTATCTACACTTAACATGTTCTTGACAGTAACATTGATATTAAGTTATTAAGCATTTTAATGTTATAAACTGCTAATTCAGACTTGTAATTTGTTCCAATGTTAATATCATTTCGGTTTACCATTGTTTTTAAATCTTAATTGCTTCAACGCTTTAAATCACTTATTTTTAATACCAATCTGTTTCTATCAACTAGTTCCTATCCATTATAATAAAATTACTACTTTTGGTTACAATCAAAGAGGTTACCTACCCGCTTTGCCCAAACACACATTTCTTGGTTCTGATACATTAACGTAAAAAATAATAGATGGATATTAAAATATTTAATCAAATAATAAAACTAATTTATTGTAAAGGAAAACCTCACTATAAAAAATGGGCTAATGTTAAGGGCTTTGTAGCAATTGAAGTTAAATGAATTTCAAACATTTAAAAAAATTATTAAATTTTTTGTTTGTTAATTGGGTAACGTTATTAAGCAACTTAGGTGTCAAAAGTAGTATGACATCAATTAGGCAGGGTATTGGCAGTGTAAATACACATATAAATTCCAGCTAATATATAACATATCCACATACGGGCCGTTACCCGCTTTAGGCGACCTATCCGCTTTAGACAACCCAAAAATTTTCTTTTTCTTAAGAAATACATTTTTACAGTGACAGTTTATTTCTACTTTAAAACATGTTTTTCCTTTTTAAAAGAGGGCCATATAACATACTGTAATTGCTAAGTGCGGGGGATTAAAATATATAGGGATATAAAAATTATCGTCAATTGCAAGTATTTAGCATTTACTGATTAGGATGTGTGATAAAAAATCATAAGCGGGTCTGGTTAAGAGCACTCGTAGACCATGGTTTGGAGACCTCTGCTTTAAAATATTGAAACACATCGGCAAGAAAAGTCACTTAGATTTTTACTGTTTTGAAGAGAAGTTGTATACTAATATTTAGATAATTTTCTTAAAATTGAAAAAGTGTTATAACGCTAAATTGATTATTTAGCCCAACAGCGAGAGCTTAACGATTGACTATCTTCTCGTTTTCTATTTTTACTGGTTTTGTATTTTGGCTTTTCTGAAAAATTAGATTGTTTGAATTATGTCACTTGCTGTTTTTTAATAGTATTTACTTATGTGCAATTCCAGAATTCTGTCGCAGAAAACCCTTAGGTATGAACTAGACAAGCGCATAACTAACGCGCCTATGAACGTACTTTTTCACGTGTCGGACAGAAACACAGTGATACATTTTTTAGGAAACTTGGCGCCTATAAATTTGAATTTCTACTAAAACCCGCATTGGATATTGTGATGTAACGATATACAATAGCTTTGTTAATGTTAATTAAAGATATGATAAGCGAAACGCACAATTAATGTCCGTCAGTACAATATACACCAGATAAGTACGAAATGCCAATGCTAACATTGCGTCCTGCTTATATGTATAGCAAAATGAAAACTGCACCCGTGTGAGAACCATATTAAAACTGTACCCATATATTCATGAAGGGTGGCACACAAGTACGCGCGCATTTTGATGTCTGACCATACCACCAATAAAATCAACTTTACGAGAGTACACAGTCTGTCCCAAAAAGAAGGGGACTGGTCTCATAAAACCAAAACGGGTAAACATATTCCTTTTTTTATTTTTGATTATTCGAAATACATTCCTTCCCTATCTATACAATGTTGGAATCGTCTATAGAACAACTCAAAACAGCTTTGGATGTCTTTTGATTCGACCTTGTTTAGGACCGCGGTCACGGTCCGTTGGATCTCTTTCGCCCACTCGTAGTGCCCTCCCTTTAGCACCAGCTTCAGCTTAGGGAAAAGCCAGAAGTCTGCCGGCATCAGATCTGGCGAATACGGTGGATGTTGGAGAACGACGACGTTTTTTTTTTCGCAAAAACTACATGACTTCAATGCATGAAAAAGGGGCCACGAGGCCTAGCCACTCGGAACTTTGACGTTTGGTCAGTGGTTCATACTGGAAGCACCATGTCTCATCTCCTGTGACAATATTTTTGAGAAAAAGCGGGTCTCTATAGGCACAATTTCTGGAATTCATGACGAGGTAGAAATAGTTCAGGTGGGAAAAATTGTATTGTGAAGAAAGTGAACAAGCTAGAAAAGTGAAAGTTTCAGGAAAAATAAAATGTTTGTTTACCAACTTAGTTCAATTTGGAAATTCTAGATAGCGCTTTTGGAAAAAAAGTTATGAGACCAGTTCCCTTCGTTTTGGAACAGACCGTGTATATCACTATGGTAAAGTTAATTGATAACCATACTGTATTCATAAAATTAATAACGTACGAAGTAATTTAATAGCAACAGTAATTCTGTGAACCATAAAGAAAATTGTTTATATAGAGTACTTTTTTAACGTTGGAATATATTGTAACGGATTTACCAATCCAAATCCAATTTCCAACGAGAGCAAAAGCGGTTCGTACTCGGGTTGTGAATAATAACACACAGTTGGCCATTTAATTTACAATTACAATTTATTAACACAAATAATAAACAAATTCTTCTTTACCAATAACTTAAACACTAGCACTTAATAATTATTTATTTACTAACTAACTAACTTACGGTTCTAATACACTAACTAATTTATTTACACTCGTATATTTATTTAAACGATTGACACTCGTATGTTGTTTACATTTATACCGATAGCGATAGCGCTCACCTTGTAAATTCACCGAGCGGAGTTAAGAACATTGACATTCACGTACAACTGTTGACTTAGACCCCGTGTAGGAGTACCGCGGAGTTTATATATATGTCGTGGTATCTATCGAACTGGCTTCTAGAGTATTCGAGATAAATCTCCTCTACAGAGATATGGCGAATTCAAGGTAACTCAGATAGAAACCTCTAGTTAGTCGTGGCTTAAGAGATATTGAGATATATCCGCTTACTCAATATCTCATGGTCGCATGAGTTATCTCGCGCTTGATTAATGTACATCTATCACGGCTCTACACTCGATCACCGTGCCCGTTACACTGCCCCCTTCTTAGACCCATTTCGTCCCGAAATGTAAACCTCAGGCTGTGTTAATATCGGCAACTTTGTCCTCGGCTATAATGCGAAGTTCGATGGAAGCGGCAACCAACGGCTTCCTTTGTTGTCCCTCGAAAGCTGTGACAGTAGACCAGAATCTCCACGTAGGTGCTCCCAACAAAAACCTCCAACATATTCCAAACAGTCCTTTTGCCATTTGACTGCGGGTGTAATGCAGTATTCCGCGTTTTTCTAATGGATAGCAATTTACACAGGATTTGAAAATTTCTCCCTTCGTCGGAGTGTAGTTCCATGGGTACGCCAAATTGAAAGAACCATTCCTTCACCAGCACGTCAGCAACACTCATGACCGCTTGATTCGGTAAAGCCCAATTGCTGAAGTAGCCCATTACTACAACCATGTACTTACTTTCCAAGTCGGTCTGGGGAAAAGGGTCATCTACATCCATTACAATCCCACCGACGTTGTACTGCCGTATTGGAACACCGGGTTCTCTGTCAAGACCATTCACCGCTGCACACTCAGCACATTTGTGGCACCATTCCTTAACATCTTTTTTACACCGTATCCAATAGAAACGTTCTCTTACTTTCTCCAGCGTCTTTGCTGCTCCCAGATGCTCTCCCGAAGTTCCACCGTGAACTTCCCCCAGGACTTCCAAAATCCTCCCATTTGGAATTAAGACCTGCCGTCTCCTTTCCTGACCATCTGAGCCCTTAAAGACACGCTTCAGCACGTTTCCATCCAGAATTAAAGAATTCCATTGTGCCCATAACGATTGCACGTCCGGGGAACACTTGGAAACCTTTTCCCAGTCAGGTTTCTGCCCATCCTTCTTCCACCGGATCATCAATCCCAATGCGGGGTCATTTTCTTGATCTCGATCTGACATTCTTTCCTCCATTTCTTCGGAATGCTCCATGAGATCCTCCTTTAATCCTTTTGAACTATTCTGGATATCCTTTATCTTTTCTGTTAAGTGTTCCTTCATTTCTAACATGTCGTTTGATTTGGTCCCAAAATTTTCACTAATATCCTCCATTTTTTCCACTTTCTCAAAATTTTCCATTAACCTGCTTTCTAAACTTCTGGAGTGCTCCATTAACTCTTCCTTTATTTTTTTGTAGTGTTCTATCAATTCTTCTTTTATTTCCTTCACTTTTTCTATTACCGTAAGAATGTCATTAGGACACTCAAATCTGTACTCTTCTACGTTGTGCCCTTCTTCCATTAGTGCTAATCCTAGGCGTTCCACTAGATCGGCCTTGCGTCCAGAAATATCCAGCTCTCTCTCCTCCAGCTCTTCTTTAAGCTCGCACACTTTAAGGTCTTTTAATAATTTTCCGTAAACCATTTTCTTTTATTTTCACTTTTAATTTAACACACAAATATTTCGTTAATTTATTTATTTAACACTCGCGAATATTCACAACCCCACACCTGACACCAATTGTAACGGATTTACCAATCCAAATCCTATTTCCAACGAGAGCAAAAGCGGTTCGTACTCGGGTTGTGAATAATAACACACAGTTGGCCACTTAATTTACAATTACAATTTATTAACACAAATAATAAACAAATTCTTCTTTACCAATAACTTAAACACTAGCACTTAATAATTATTTATTTACTAACTAACTAACTTACGGTTCTAATACACTAACTAATTTATTTACATTCGTATATTTATTTAAACGATTGACACTCGTATGTTGTTTACATTTATACCGATAGCGATAGCGCTCACCTTGTAAATTCACCGAGCGGAGTTAAGAACATTGACATTCACGTACAACTGTTGACTTAGACCCCGTGTAGGAGTACCGCGGAGTTTATATATGTGTCGTGGTATCTATCGAACTGGCTTCTAGAGTATTCGAGATAAATCTCCTCTACAGAGATATGGCGAATTCAAGGTAACTCAGATAGAAACCTCTAGTTAGTCGTGGCTTAAGAGATATTGAGATATATCCGCTTACTCAATATCTCATGGTCGCATGAGTTATCTCGCGCTTGATTAATGTACATCTATCACGGCTCTACACTCGATCACCGTGCCCGTTACAATATTGTGTTAACGGCACATGAAATCCTTTTTTCTATTTGTTAAAAATTAAAGTTTGTTTTATTACAAATTATTAATAGTAATCATATAATAGTATTTTTGAAATATGTAAAATAAATGATTTGTTTTATTGATTTCTATTTATAACTTAAAAACGAAGTGTTTCTCATATAATCGTTATGCTAAAATTTCTAACTGTTCTTTTAATAAAACGACAAGCTATCACTAGCGTAATCATAAAACTTAGTCTGTTTAATTACATACATATTTGTTACACAATTTAATAGCACGTTATATGTAACTAGTATGAAAAATGTTTCACAGTCTAATTCATTAATAACTTTTAAGATCATTTAAAAAAAGTAATTCGGAGAAGTGTAATAGGGACTATTTCAGACTCTGGCCGTAACGGACTTTTAATTTAACAAAAATTGGTTTATTGCAAATTAAAATTGATCAATTTCTTTTACTTCGTGTGTTTCAAAAATGTTTATACCTAGAATAAATCCTTTTAGATATACAGAAGGTTTTTTAACTTGTAATCTCAATCTTTTATGTTTTTTATTTTTAATTAAATATATTTATATTGATGTTTGTTTAATAATACATATTCGTATATTTTTCGAAAAATGAAAAATAAAAACATTATTAATCAATAAATTGTAATATAAAGCTACCTATGTATCTAAACGGATTAAGTAAAACAATTTCACATATACCTCATATTCCACAAATTAATACAATATAGTAATTACAGTATCATTAATATTATAAAGCATGTTTTAAAGGTCGTTCTTTTTTCCTTGTATTTTTAGATGCTCTCTTGTTTATTGTAAGTTACAATTCTAAATTCTTTTCGTACAATTAACTGTAAAACATGAGAAATAGCAACACGCTTCTAATTAAAGTTCCACTTTTTATAGTCTTTTAAAAAATATATGTTAGTAAAATAATTGTAAAAAAGATTATTTTATAACATAATTTTATCTTGATATAATCAGTCGTGTAATTGTTTACGAATAAAATCTTCCTTTGCAAAGCTGTGTTGTTGCATTAAAGGCAATAAAATAGTAGCCAAATATAATACAAAGATATCAGCGTAAATATCTAATTTCTTATTACTTATGTATATGCAGCAATAAAATTTTTAGATATGTGTTCTAGTTAATTTTAACTTTTGAACCAGTCAAGTTAGCGAAAAATCACGAGACCTTTTTTGTAGAGCGTTAAATTTTCTATAAGACCGTTCATTATCCGTTCATTAGTTCATGAGGTAAAAAATTCCAAAGAAATAACAAAACTTTTCCTATGTTATTTCCATTTAAAACTTTAGCTATGGGGGGGGGGGGGAGTTAATATTAAAATTAACACCTAAAATTTGGCATGAATTTCTTTTATAGATTTTGAATCGATTTAGGACTATCGTGAAAAAAAATTCAAATATACCCGAAATAAGGGCCACCCTAATATATACGTATAGTTAATACAAAACTAAAACCGTTGCACGTCATTGCTAACGTCATTAAAGTGGATCAGCACTACCAACCTGCGAGATCGTTCGGGGCTATACGATTGTATTCAATTTTGAATTTGGCTGCTATTGAAATATTGGCTGCCATGATCTCAAAGTTTCGGCGTTGCGTTGTTGTTATTGACAGTTCCCCACGATCTGTCTGTAACTATTTTTCGCCTTTTTTAGTGTTTATTGAGTTTTAAAAATAGTGCACAAAGCGATCAAAAATCTGTTCTTTTTACAACAAACCATTTATGTATATCCTATAATCTGCGGCAAACTCACAGTTTCACAACACTGTTCGCGCCGTGACGTCATTTATAGTAATGACGTGCACCGGTTTTAGTTTTGTATTAACTATATGTATTTTAAGTAGAAATTGAAAAATGCATTTTAAGGAATTGCAAGTGAAAGTAGATGTCCATGAATAATTAACTTTTTGACTTACTTTCTTAAACAATATTGATTCAATAGTAAACTATTTTAAATTTAATTACCTATTTAAATTAATGTTTAAAAATTTATGTCGTATATTATAAAAGTTTTGTTTAGTGTAATATTATCGAAAATAGTTTCTAACAACAATATTGCTAATACAAATCATGAAATATGTATCTAAAAGTTTATAAATATTTATTACTATGTATACTATAATTGTAAAAGAATTACATTTATTCGTAGTACCTATTGTTCGTTGCGCAAATTACTTTAAGAATCATTAAATCTTCTTCTCATCAAATGTTAAAGGTTTCAATAAATCCTTGATTATTTATCTGATGATGTAATTCCCTCCTTTTTTAATATAAATTTTCTAACTACATTCTTTATAAATACGTCACTTTGATATCTAAATAAATCACAATGGTTAGACTGTTTAACTGTAAAACTCTCATTTAAACGTTTTTAAAGGGAAATCGATATAAAGAGTGGCAATTGTTTTTGATACTCGAAATACTATCATTAGAACTGGAAGTTCACTGTAATAAATTTAAATATTCAACAAAGCACTAAAATTTTGAATTAGTGTAAAAACAAGTTTTTTAGCTTTTATTTATGACTATTTAAAAAAGTGTCAATTTAGATAACCAAATACAAAAGTAAAGTAAATTGCATATTTCTAATCAGAGAATATCATATGTTTGCATCCTAATTAACTGACATCTCTGTGTTCTTATAGTTACCACGAGCAAAGTATGCTTCTTCCATTAGTTTGAAAAAATGTATTAAAAGTTAAAGGATTTAATAAGAGCAGTGGCGACTCGTAGCTAAAATTAGTGTTGGTAATGCTACAGAAAATGTTTAGCCTGTGTTTTAAAATTGTGTAAAAGGCAACAAGCATGTAAAAATATTGTCCATAATATCAAGTGGAAATTGGGGGCGCTACAGTTCCACAGTGTCTATATGCGAGCCGCCACTGATAAAAAGTTTTAATATATCCATAGTTTATACATTTTTTTAAATTTAATGTTGTATATTCATTGATGTTATCTCATTTATTATATTACGTAATCAAAAACTATATGAAGTAAAATTTCTCTTCTTCACAGTCAAATAGTTGTATAACGTTTGAGTATTTACGAAGGTGTGTTAAATATCGTGCGAGCCACCCCGCATTCACGCATACCGATAACACCGTCTTTATCATATACTGTAAAAACTTGATGTACAATCCGATATTTCCTTAAATATTTAAGTTATGTTTAATATCTAACTGCCAATTCTCAAATTCCTTAATTTCATCAAATTAAAACGTAAACTTTAAATCAGTTATTGTAAAAGTTTGAATTACAAAATTAACGGAACTCTGTGTTGAAGATTTAACAAGGTATTCATGTCAGCCTAAGTAGTAAATTAAATGACAACGCGGGCGATTATAATTTGCTAACCCACTTTAATTCCTGTATTTCTAGAAAACGAGTACATAAACAAAGAGATAGTAGGTATACATATTAGTCTGAAGTATATGTACAAAGTTTGTTTTTTAATTCAACACTGTTATATTGCTTTTTTTTAAATTGAGCTATTATTAATATATTATTTGTAACTATGATTTTTTTTATTAAAAATATGCTCTACCAATTATAGTTATTTAATTTAAAAAAATATATATTTTGAATGAATGTATGATTATAAATTATTTAATATATTATGTAGTACGCTTTCTAATATTTGCATTGCTCATCTTTTTAACTATATTGCATAAAGACTATTGACCCCCAGAGGTCTATTTAAAAAAACTAGGGGTCAATCTGAGTCAGGAGGTCGATTGGGGATCAAAGAAAAAAAATATCTTAATATGCAAATCACACATACCTGACTGCGTATGTAAAATAATAAATGTTTAAAATCATAAAATAAATGTACAAACAGAGTACCTAATAGATAGTTTTATTTTAAACTAGCTAGACCGCCCGGCTTCGCTCGGGTATTGTTAAAAAAATTATTTTTATTAAAATAAAATATCTTATATTACTGAGCGATTCTTTTGCGTAGGAAAAATGAAATTTTGAAAAATGCAAAGCACCGAGAGTTTTTCAAAAAATTGTTAAAAACATGCTCTTTTCGATAATTTTGGCCTCCGAAACTAAAAGAGTTAAACGGTTAGATTTGCACACCAAAAAAAGCGGGTTTACGATTCTGTAATAATTTTAAAAGCCAACTTTTGTACGATAAGATTATTATTAAGTCTTATTATTCTCAAGTCTTATGTTACAATTACGTACATTTACAGTAATCAAAAATAAGCCACTAAACAAACAAATAACACTGTAGCAAGCTACAACAAATTTCTGCAATGGTCACAAAATAATTCAACGAAAAAATAAATTGCACTAAAAGCACTAACATAAATTATAACATCTTGTAATGTCGAAATTAAAGATTTTGGGTGAAGCCAATATTTACAACGTAGGATTAGTTACGGATTATAAAAGTGTCATGAGATTTCCAATCAACATCTGGCCATAGGAACCACCTTAAGAGAAAAAGCATTAGCCGCAATAAACAATAATTACAATACAATGAATTTAAAATCCAAAACTTAACATTTAATTTTAATTTTAATAGTAAATATTTCGGGATAAAAAAGCATGCTACTCTTTGAAATGTCCTCTACCTGTCGATTTAAGTCCCGTCAAAATCGGTTCAGCCGTTTCCAAGATATACGGTCAAAAATTTTATGCTTAAAATAAGGGCTGTGGGAGGAGCGCCCAACGTAAGTGTCATAAGATTTACGATCCTCTGGAATGGGAACCACTTTAAGAGCGGAAGCATTCGCCGCAATAGACTTTAAAATCTAAAACTTAATATCTAAATTTAATTTAATTTAATCGTAAATATTTCCGGAATAAAAAGCATCCTACTCTATGAAAAGTTCTCTACCTGTCAATGCAAGTCCCGTCAAAATCGGTTCAGCGGTTTCCAAGATATACGGGCGGACAAACATACAGACAGACAAAAATTTTCAAAACGCAATTTTTGGTTTTGGTATCCATCAAATAACTATATTAAATTAAAAAAAAATCTTTATTTCGAAATTATAGACAGACACTTCATTTTTATTTATATGTATAGATAACTAAAAATTACTTTTATGGGGGTCGATGCAGATTTCGAAAAATAAGATAGGGGTCGATGATCAAAAAAGTTTGGCGATCCCTGCTCTAATAGATTTGTTGATACTTTGTATAAAGATGACAACGCCTGATATAATTCAGAAGTTGCTGAGGGGGTGGAGGCGGAACGTTTTCGATTCCCAGTAAGGATCCAGCTCTCTGCCTCATACCTCTTGGCAATCAAAGTTTTTTAATCTGAATTCGTTTAGGGTCAGGCATGGTTTTAACTAAAATGTATTATATTTACTATTTACCAAAAATTCAGATTTAATATGTACTTAGTTTTCTTCAAAATAATAGAAATAATATTCTGCAATGCAGCAGAAACTGTAACGTGGATGGTCACCTGGTCTACATGTGTAGACCAATCCTGTTTCGGCCTTAATAATATCCACGACAGTACCTTTCAAGCAAACCCAGCACACTTATTAGATTAAGGGATGCATTAGTGACAGCTACTGAAAATCGCGCGAAGTTTGACATACAAAATGATTAGCTATAGGTGTTTAAAGAGAGGTGGTCTACGATCGTAGACCAGGTGACTAACCAAGGGTTAAGTCTATTACTGTTCCATGCATATACAGTCAACTCGCGTTATAACGAAGTTCGATATAACGAAAATCTCGATATAAAGAAAGAAACCGCCGGTCCTTTGAAA
Source organism: Sinopyrophorus schimmeli (assembly GCA_036325965.1). NCBI lineage: Eukaryota > Metazoa > Arthropoda > Insecta > Coleoptera > Elateridae > Sinopyrophorus > Sinopyrophorus schimmeli. The sequence continues at coordinate 7,364,059 of JARFIZ010000001.1, forward strand.
ATCTCGCTTTATAACGAAAATTTTAATGGGTTTTGGTCCCCTCGATATAACGAAGTTTTCTTGACCAAAGTCTAATAATTTTTGTTAAAAAAGTAAGTACTGTAGGTATGTTATATAATTTACATAATGTGTTTCTACACAATTTTTGATTTTTTTATCTTAAAGAAATGCAAACTTAACACTATCAATTATCAATTACTTGCAAAGCCATGACTTTGACGACAGTGTATTCTCAAGTATCTTAAATCTGGAGAACGCAATTGAACGGACCCGTACAGTCACCTGCATACAAACTAAAATTACGGAGTTTTTTTAGATTATACGTGTTTCTATTTGTATTATTTCTATTGTTTTTTTTATTATTGTTGTTTTCTATTGTTTTTTTTTTTTTTTACATTTCTACGTTATATTGGTTATTTTAATAAACGACAAAGAATTTGTGGTGTTTTGGATTGATTAATTCTATATCTCTAAACAAAGTAAAAATTTGTTAATTTATGCTTTTATAATCAGGAATTTCGATATAACGAACTTTCGATATAACGAACTTTTTCGTGGGTCCCTTGAAATTCGTTATAACGCGAGTTGACTGTAATTCCAGAAATTCATAACCGCAATCGTGTGCTAAAATTGTAAGCCATTACTAAAGAGTATTGTTACATTAAAATAAGCTGTAAAAAACTGTTATTATTATTATTACAGATATGTTTATACATTATCATTAGAAAATTATAATTTCTAATTGACAAAAAGCATCAAACTGCAAGTGTTTTTCACTATATCTAACTACTATAATTTGATTAAGATCGATTATACATATATAGGTTTTAAAAATTGAACCAAAATGTGTGTTAATTATTATGAAGTGTAACGCTTGGCTACTCAAAGGATGATATTTAATGGAGAAAGTTTGTACCTTTGGTTGTAAATGTACAAAGTGTTGTACATCACGCTTGCCTGAGGATCAGTTAAGTGTGCTAAAATTATAATGCAATAGTATTCTACTAGTTCACTTTTAGAAAACTGCCAACTAAGACAATATTATTAGAGATATATTTAAATTGGTCTATTCTTAATGCGTTATCTCGACAAAGACAATAGTTGATTTTATAATTACTACATGAAAGAAACCATGAACACACATAAGTCGTGACATTTCTGCATTTCTTAACACTAATGGGGCTCTTAAAAAAAACAATATTTAATTTTATTCTTTTAATTGAATAAAACGTTAAGTAAGGCGTATTAAGTTAAATAAAATATAGCACTTTATTTATTTTAGGATTTTTAGGTTGATGGTTATAAAAACTTAGAAGAAAGTAGCACAATTACTGATTGTCATAAACTTCTAAATTGTTTTACATAACTTATTACGCGGAATACAATATTATAAAAAAATTAAAATAAAAAATAGTAGTTAAGCAAGAATATTTTGCTAAAGGAATATTTCAATGCAATTGTGTGTTTCCAGTAATGCACAAAAAAAGTTGACACGTAATAATTTGCCTATCACATTATCTATTTCTCAGAATCGAATGTTTACTAGATATTTGGAAAATAATAAGTTTAGAGTTTCTTGAGTACAATTATAAAAACACATTTATATTCCTATAGATAAATGAATCAATAAAAAGCTCAATTTGTCCAATTCGACTCACTATAACTGTAGACTGCTACGTTAAGTACTATTAAAATTAAATATTGAGTTTTGTCAAATACATTATTCTAAATAATATGGGGGAACATTAGGGTGGCGCAAAAAAACCGACTATTTTTTTCTTTTGAGTCTCGAGTAAAAAAATGTTAGTTTTTGATGTTTTAAGAGCTAACTCCGAAGGACAGCTCAAAAAAAAATTTTTAAGAGGTCGCTCTTAATTTTTTAAAATTTCTAAAAACCGTCAAAAAACAAATTTTTTTTTATTAAATTTTTTTTCTCGTTACAGTATAAAAAAAATTCTGAGCGACCTTTTAAAATTCAAATTTTAAATTAAAACTTTCAGAAACTTATTTTTTGTTTGGCTATAAAATTATACTGTCACGAGAAAAAAAATTTTAAAAAAAAATTTGATTTTTGACGGATTTTGAAATTTTAAAAAATTCTGAGCGACCTCTTAAAAAATTTTTTTTGAGCTGTCCTTTTGAGATAACTCTTAAAACATCAAAAACTAACATTTTTTCACTTGAGACTCAAAAGAAAAAAATAGTCGGTTTTTTGCGCCACCCTAGGGAGCATGATATCAAACAGGACATGTAATTAAGATTTGTTTAACTATGTATTAAGAAATAATTTGAGGGACTTGGTTTTGAATTTGGGGTTATCATCCTTATTTTATTTATAACACGATAACAACTTAAAACACACGGCGTACATGATTAAATCATGGTTATCGTACAATACATCAAAATTACTGAAAACATCTTCACAGGCAATGGACCGCATTCCCATCAAGCATTTATGAGTAAAACTTAAAAACCAACAAAACAATTGTACATTAAAAATTTAGAAAATCCAAAATTTAATATTATAGTTTTTGTAAAAGATATATGGTCAACCCTTATATTTAGATTAGTAATTTATAAATATTTAGAATTTTTGACTATAAAACGTCATTAGGTACTACATATTAAACAATTATTCAACGATTTTTAAGTTTTGTATTTAATAATTTGTTATGAATCAAATAAAATCAATAAGAAACTCAATTTACAAATTTTTTATGTAATATAGATTGTATAGTCTTTGCTTTTAAGGTGTATACTCACTGATGAGAGTAGTTGTACATAGTTATATATGCGCACACCACAATTTTTTTCAAACGTTACTGCAAACAAATATGCATTGGGAACGACATGGTCACATCTTTTTGTCCACTACTGTATGTTCCTACATATAAATATGAGTGTAAAAATCATGTTTAATTAAGAGAAGATTTTTAATCAAGTATTTTTTACAGGTTGGGAACTTAGGGAACTCCACTGTTACAAGTTTTTTAATATTAGACATTCTTGGGAAAAGGCAGCCGAACTTTGTAGAAGGTTAGTACATTTTCTGTTAAATTAACGTTAGATGCGTGAAATCGTAGTTACCAGAAAAATTTTTAAAAGTTATTGAACAAAATGGTACATTTATAGTTGATTGAAATCCATTCTTTGTATAAAAAAATTGAGTTTTATTTAAAACCAGAAAACCAAAATGACTATCTTTTTAACCCAATAATTGTTCAATGTAATTTATCGTATACTATTCATATGTAAAATACACAAATAAAACCGGACACAATTTTTTGAAGATCGCATAATACCTAAACAATTTCTAAGGTTTTATAATCTATATACATACATAGATTATATAACCAAAATTCTGCTAATGAACAGTTAAAAAATGGATTAGGAAAATTGTTTTTTACATATACGGGTAGTTCTCATTTTTTATTAGAAAATATGTCTAAAAATGAAAACGTCTTTCTAATAAAATTGATGATGGATCTTAATAGTTTTGGTCTTTTTCTTCAAGGGAAAAATATTTACCGAGCTTGCAGCTCTCAATTTAGACAATTATAGGGGTTTGAAAAAATGTCTACCATGGTAGTGACCTCATATCCGTGGATGTGACATTCGTTACATTAATGTAATCCATGGGGATGACATGCTACAAGGAGGTGACACATTTTGGAAATAAGTTTTACTATCAACACAATAAAAACATAATAAAAAAAGTCACTTCCATGCATACATTTTTATCCATGGAAGTGACTTTTTATTATTATGAATGTTAAGTTAATTGAGGTAAATAAAGTTGATGGTAAAATTTATTTCCAAAAAGTGTCACCTCCTTGTAGCATGTTATCCCCATGGATTACATTAATGTAAAAAATGTCACATCTACGGATATGAGGTCACTCCATGGAAGACATTTTTTCAAACCCCTATAATTGTCTAAATTGGGGGCTGCACGCTCAGTAAATATTTTTCCCTTAAAGAAAAATACCAAAACTATTAAGATCCATTATCACTTTTATTAGAAAGACGTTTTCATTTTTTGACATATTTTTCTAACAAAAAATGAGAATTACCCATACACACCTTAACAAATCTTAGTAGTTTCATATTCAAGTGCACTAATACTTTTGGCCAGGCTACCCAACCTTAGGTAAATTTTAAGTTATCTAATTTTTATTTTATTTCCTTACGTTAGTGTTCAACCATCTTGGTAAAGAATGTACCACATCAAGTTGCTATAAAGAAAAAATGTTATTCCCAGGGACGTGATTTTTAACTTCCGTTTATTTTGGTTATTTGTGCTTAATTTTTATAACGGAAATATAGTTTACAAAATATATTTCTTTGGTAAAATTAAATCTAAATTGCTCTTTACAAATTATTATTATACACTGTCAATGCTAGGAGTCGGTATTTTTTTTGTTTTCAAGTTAAATGGCAAAGAAGCAAGGTAAGAACCAAAGTTGACTGGTAACATTATATTTACGGTTCGTATGTATGTTATAGATACACTAGGTATGCGGACAAGGTTGGTGTCAGGTTTTTTTTTTTTTTTGCATATCATTAATTATTTTGCAATTTTATATTCAGAGATCCAACATTCCTACCTGAGAACTTATTTATAGATTTTTGTTCAATACATAGAATTATTTAATTTATTGAACCAAAAAAATAGATATTTTTTAATAAAAAAAATATTTTTAAAACTATCTAGGTATGGAAGTGACTTAATGGTTGTGGAAAGTTATACTGAAAATAATGTAACTTCGTTTATTGCATCGTCGTCTGTGCCTATTGAACGACGGAGTAATAGTAGATATTGGTTGGGATTGGCATCGTTAGATGATCTTCGAACGAACACATTAGAATCAGCAGCGGGAACACTTGTATCTCAATATTCGGGTATGTTTTTAAAATAATTTAAAAAAATATATTATATAAAAAATTGCGGTGTTAACTATGTATGATGAAATTAAATCCGATTGTAATTTTTTTTAGTAAAAATATCTTATTATCTTGTTTTATTTATTAAAAATATGTATAGTAAATAAAATATGATTTTAAATAATCAAGCTATTACAATGTGTATTTTTAGGTTTCTGGTCTCTAAATCAACCAGACCCTAAATCAGGTGAATGTGTCGACGTCTCAATAACGGATGAAGTGCAATCATGGGAGTTGACCACATGCGAAAGTCTCATGCCGTTTATGTGCAAAACAAAAGCGTGTCCTGCAGGATCCTTTCATTGCTCAAATGGAAACTGTATAAATCAAGCCTTTCGATGCGATAAACAAGATGATTGTGGCGATGCTTCAGATGAAATTGATTGTACGGGAAATTGTAATTTTTACATGGCCAGTAGTGGAGATGTGGTTGAAAGTCCTTATTATCCACACAAGTACTCTCCCTTAACAAACTGCAAATGGACACTGGAAGGACCGCAAGGTCATAATATCCTTTTACAGGTACTATTACGGAAAAATATATTTTGATTTTTATCTAATTGTATGTTCTTTAGTTCCAAGAATTTGAAACTGAAAAGAGTTTTGACACCGTACAAATCTTGGTAGGAGGAAGAACTGAAGACACCTCTGTAAATTTAGCTACTCTTTCGGGTAAACAAGATTTAACGAATAGGTCGTTTGTTTCTGCATCAAATTTTATGATTGTAAAATTCAGTACTGATGCTTCTGTTGAAAGAAAAGGCTTTCGGTATGTAAATTGAATTTTTTAAAAATATAATTTATAAAATTATACTCATAGGGCATCGTGGAAAACTGAGCCTCAAGCTTGTGGTGGAATTTTACGAGCTACTCCGCAGGGACACGTTTTAACGTCTCCAAGTTACCCAGAACAATATCCAGGTGGTTTAGAATGTTTGTACATTATAAATGCCCAACCTGGTAGAATAATTACCTTAGAAGTATATTATTCATACGTTACATTTGTTATAAAAATGCTACAATAATATTTTTATAGATCGATGACCTAGACTTGGACCAAGGACGAGATTATATTTTAGTTCGAGATGGAAATTCTCCAAAAAGTCAACCAATTGCAAGACTTACTGGAAATTTGGAAAATAATCAAAAAGTTATAATATCCACAAATCATCAATTATACATTTATTTTAAAACAAGCTTAGGGGACTCTAAACGAGGATTTAGAATTAGATACACTCAAGGTAGACAATCTTAAGCACATGATTAAATAGTAATCTAAAACATTTTGTTATAGGCTGCAAAGCTACTATTGTTGCTAGAAATGGAACAATTTCGTCACCAGCTTTCAATTTAAATAATTATCCAAATAATCAAGAATGTTTATTTAAAATTAGAAACCCTACCGGTGGTCCATTATCTTTAAATTTTAATAGTTTTGATGTTGATAAATCTGATTTTGTACAGGTAAAACGAAAATCAATTTATTATTTGTTTTGAGGTATTTTTTAATTTTATTTCTTGTCAATAGATATATGATGGCTCCACAACAAGTGGTTTACGATTACATGCAGGAAATGGTTTCACACAAAATACAATGCCCAAAATTACCCTAACAGCTTCAAGTGGAGAAATGCTTGTACGTTTTGTGTCTGATGCATTGCACAGTAATAAAGGATGGAGTGCTACTTTCTCTGCTGGTAAGCGACAGTCATTAATATTTTTTACACAAAATAATTATAAATAAAATTGCCGTTTAACCAATTTTATTATTTCAATAGATTGTCCTCCATTACAACCTGGTACTGGAGCTTTAGCATCAAGTAGAGACACAGCATTTGGAACAATTATAACATTCAATTGTCCCACTGGCCAAGAATTTGCTACGGGACGATCTCGATTAACAACACAATGTTTACCAGGTGGTAATTGGTCCATTACTTACGTTCCTAATTGTCAAGAAGTCTATTGTGGACCTGTACCACAAATTGATAATGGTTTTTCGATTGGATCGACAAATGTAACATACCGAGGAGAAGCTATGTATCAGTGTTATGCCGGTTTTGCATTTCCAACTGGTCAACCTATTGAAAAAATTTCTTGTTTAGCTGATGGACGTTGGGAAAAAAAACCCGCTTGTTTAGGTTAGTTAGCAGTCGTTATGATTCGCATGAATTTGTTTTAATTACAAACAATTATAGCATCTCAATGTGCTACATTATCTGATGTACCTCATGCAAATGTTACCGTTCTCAATGGACTGGGTCGAAGTTATGGCACAATAGTTCGATATGAATGTGAACCTGGATATGTTCGTACGGGTCATCCTGTCATACTGTGTATGAGCAACGGTACTTGGTCTGGAGACGTACCAACTTGTTCACGTAAGTATACGCAAATAAATAACAATTTTCTTATGTTAGAGAACTATATAATTTATAAATATTACTTTTAGGTGCCCAATGTCCAGTATTTCCAGATGTTAAAAATGGGTATATTACTGATACATCTAGAAGTTACTATTTCAATGATGAAGCCCGAGTTCAATGCTTCAAAGGATACAAATTAATTGGAAACAACATAGTTCGTTGTGATGGGCAGCAGTTATTCAGCAATCCTCCTAAATGTGAAGGTAGTTATTCATTTATTATTATAGCTGATATGTATCCGATTTGCGCAGCAACAATATTCAATTATTGTAATAATAATGATTTAATCAATTAACTCTTTTACAATGGTACGGAACACTTTTTCACACTCCGTAAACCAAAAGTCTATTTATTTTAAAAGTGTAAACAAGAACAAAATAATAATAATAATGTTTCTACCCACTGAAAAACAAATTAAAAGTACAGCATTTTTTTTTAATATTACAATAGTTTGTATTTATTATTGTGATTTGTATTTATCGTTAAGTTTTATTTTAATTCACCATAGATATGAACGAGTGTATTAACAGTCAATGTGACGCTGCATCTACAGAATGTTTAAATACTCCTGGGTCATTTTCGTGTAAATGTAAGAAAGGTTTTACACCAACTGCTGAATGTAGACCAGTGGGTGATTTAGGATTAATAAATGGAGGCATACCTGATGAATCAATTACGGTATCTAGTATGGAACATGGATATAGCAAAGGAGTAAGTAATCACTTTTAAATCGTATTATTAAAATTAATACATAATATTATAAACAGATGATTCGATTAAATAGTGGCGGTGGTTGGTGTGGAAATTCAGTTGAACCTGGTTCCAATTGGGTGTTAATAGATCTGAGAGCTTCCATGATAATTCGTGGATTTAGAACGATGAGCGTACCTCGCTCAGATGGCAGTTTGGCTTTCACGTCTGCTGTTAGAATTCAATATACTGACGATCTCAGTGATATATTTAAAGACTACAGAAATCCTGATGGTACAGCAGTGGAATTTAGAATTTTAGAACCCACTTTATCTGTTTTAAATTTGCCTATGCCAATTGAAGCCCAATACATTAAATTTAAAGTACAAGATTACGTTGGTGCTCCATGTTTAAAATTAGAAATAATGGGTTGCAGTAGATTAGAATGTGCTGACGTAAACGAATGCTCTGAACAGAATGGTGGATGTGATCAAAAATGTACAAACACACCAGGAGATTTTCATTGTAGCTGTAATATAGGATTTGAACTTTATGCACAAAACGGTACGTCTGGATATAATATTGAACTTTCTGAAAACGGAATTAGAGATGGGGATGTATATCAAGTAAACAAGTCTTGTGTACCTGTTATGTGTCCTGTGTTATCTGCTCCTGAAAACGGATTGATGTTGTCAACAAAAGTATGTACTATTTGATGTAAAATATTTGTGTATTCTTATATTATTGTGATATGTAGGAAAAATATCACTTTGGAGACTTAGTAAGATTTCAATGTAACTTTGGATACATCATGTCTGGATCATCCTCATTACTTTGCACTTCTACAGGAGCATGGAATGGATCAATGCCTGAATGTCATTGTATGTTTAATTATTGCATTTAAAATTAATGTGGTTATTACATAATTAATTTTTAGATGCCCAGTGTGTTTCTCTTCCTGATATTAAATCAGAAGGTTTGTCAGTAATACGTTCAGATGAAACCAGCGTTCTATTACCTTTCAGAGAAAATGTAACATTAAACTGTGGCTCTAGCGGACGTTATCTACGAAAAACATCTACTTCTAGTTTTCGGCAATGCGTTTATGATCCTCAGCCCGTAAGTAACGTTTGTCTTTGAAATGTATTAATAATAGCTTATTACTATTTTAGGGTTTACCTGATTATTGGCTAAGCGGTTCCCAACCATCATGTCCAAAAGTTAATTGTGGTGTACCGCAATCAACTCCCGGAGCCGAATATGGACAATATCCAGATACAAGGTATCAATCGTCGTTCTTTTTTGGCTGCCAAAATACTTTCAAACTAGCAGGACAAAGCAGTAAACATGATAATATAGTGCGATGTCAAGCGAATGGAGCTTGGGATTTTGGCGACTTACGTTGTGAAGGTCCTGTTTGTGAAGACCCTGGGAGACCAAGTGATGGTCATCAAATGTCACGTAGTTATGAGCAAAATTCTGAAGTTTATTTTGGATGTAATAGACCTGGTTATATTCTTATAAATCCACGTCCCATTACATGTATACGAGAACCAGAATGCAAAGTTGTAAGACCTTTGGGACTGGCTTCTGGTAAAATACCTGATTCAGCAATCAATGCTACCAGTGAAAGGTTAGTTTTTAATTACTTAGAAACATTTAAGTAATCAAATTAATTATATTACAGACCAAATTATGAAGCTAAAAACGTAAGGTTAAATTCAGTTACTGGATGGTGTGGAAAACAAGAAGCTTTTACTTATGTCAGTGTCGACTTAGGAAAAATTTATAGAGTAAAGGCAATTTTAGTTAAAGGTGTTGTTACTAACGATATTGTAGGCAGACCAACAGAAATTAGATTTTTCTACAAACAAGCCGAAAATGAAAATTACGTGGTTTACTTCCCAAATTTCAATTTAACTATGAGGGATCCTGGTAATTATGGAGAATTAGCTATGATTTCGCTTCCTAAATATGTTCAAGCCCGTTTTGTTATATTGGGTAGGTTTTTATTAACAAAAGTATACAAGTTTTTTAATTTATTTATTCATTATGTACTTTAGGTATTGTAAGTTATATGGATAATGCATGCTTGAAATTCGAACTCATGGGTTGTGATGAACCAACAGCTGAACCTTTATTAGGCTATGACTATGGATATTCACCTTGTGTTGGTAAATAAGATTTAATATAAGTTATTATAATAAATAGCTAACAATTATCTTATTTTTTTAATAGATAACGAGACACCAGTATTCCAAAATTGTCCACTCCAACCAATCATAGTACAGAAAGATGTAAACGGCGGACTTTTACCTGTTAACTTTACTGAACCAACAGCTGTGGACAATTCAGGCAGTATAGCTCGGTTAGAAGTCAAACCACAAAATTTTCATACTCCTGCACACATTTTTGAAGATCTTGTTGTAAAATATATTGCATTTGATTATGATGGAAATGTAGCCATTTGCGAAATTAACATCACAGTTCCAGGTAATTATATAAATATTAAAGTTAAATAATTTTTTTGTTAATTAATCTAATTCTAACTTTATTTATTTTGTAGACAACACTCCACCTCAGTTAAGTTGTCCACAAAGTTATGTTATTGAACTGGTCGATGTACAAGAAAGTTATACAGTTAACTTTAACGAAACACGTCGTAGAATTAATACAACAGATGCATCTGGTGAAGTTCATCTTTTATTCAAACCTGACAAAGCTATTATTCCTGTGGGTTCCTTTGAGAATGTTACCGTTATTGCTTCAGATAAATACGGAAATCGTGCCTCGTGTCATTTTCAAGTACTAATACATAAAAAGGGTTAACATTTTTATACTTTAACATTTATTTTAGGTATTAATACAACCAACTCCATGTGTGGATTGGGAATTAACTGCACCAGTGAATGGCGCTATTAACTGCTTACCCGGTGATAAAGGTTTGCAATGTATTGCTACTTGCAATCCAGGTTATAGATTTACAGATGGTGAACCGGTAAAGACATTTTCGTGTACTTCTAAAACTCCATGGAAGCCAACGTCCGTTGTTCCAGACTGTGTCTCAGAAAGTAAATGATCGCTTGTTAAAAAACCGATTTGTAAATATAATTTATATATTTGTTTTAGATACTCAACAAGCAGATTACCATGTAACTGCAACAGTAAATTACCGTGCAAATGGAGCTGTAGCAAGAGCTTGTCTAAATCAATATACAGATTTGGTTGCTCAGCATTATACCAATCTTAATCATATTCTTTCTCAACGCTGCTCTGCTGTCAATGTTAATATGAATGTCTCTTTTATTAAAGCAGTTCCTTCGCTAATAGATGATAATGTACTGAAAATTGATTACGTCGTGGCAATCCTTCCTGCCATTAGACAACCACAATTGTATGACCTGTGTGGATCGACGTTGAATTTAATTTTTGATTTATCCGTCCCTTATGCCAGTGCTGTAATCGAACCGTTGTTGAACGTTTCCGCTATTGGTAATCAATGCCCTCCTCTAAGAGCTCTTAAATCTGTAATTACAAGAGGTTTTACGTGCAATATTGGCGAAGTACTGAATATGGATACTAATGAAGTTCCGCGATGCCGTAAGTAATGTAATTTTTTCAAATTATTTTGTTAATGATCAAATTTATAGTACATTGTCCTGCTGGTACATTTGCTGGAGAAAATCAAAAGGAATGCACCTACTGTCCTCGAGGATTTTATCAAAATGTTGATCGCCAAGGATCTTGTATGCAATGTCCTCATGGCAGATACACAAGGGAAGAAGGATCTAAGAGCGTACAAGATTGTGTTCCTGTTTGTGGCTATGGTACATACTCTCCCACTGGATTGGTGCCATGTTTGGAATGTCCCCGCAACAGTTTTAGTGGTGAACCACCTGTAGGTGGTTTTAAAGACTGCGAAGCTTGTCCTTTAAATACTTTTACATATCAACCTTCAGCACCAAGGAAGGATTTTTGTAGACCAAGATGTAATCCTGGTTATTATTCGCCTACCGGTTTAGCTCCTTGTTCGATGTGTCCTAAAAATTTCTATCAATCTCAAAATGGACAAACGACTTGCTCAGAATGTCCTACAAATATGCAAACCGAGGGAGCAGGAGCTACTGGACGAGAAGAATGTGTGTCTGTACAATGTACAGAAAGCTCTTGCCAGCACGGCGGTTTATGTGTTCCTCTTGGTAAAATATTTAAAAATTTGATATATTTCAGTAATAATGATATTGTTTTAAATAGGGCACGAAATTCAATGTTTCTGTCCGGCTGGATTTTCGGGACGTAGATGTGAAATTGATATAGATGAATGCTCTTCTCAACCTTGTTACAATGGAGGAACCTGTATTGATCTTCCTCAAGGCTACAGATGCCAATGTGCTCCAGGCTATTCTGGAATTAATTGTCAAGAAGAAAGATCTGATTGCAGAAATGACACATGTCCTGAACGTGCAATGTGTAAAGACGAACCTGGTTATAACAATTACACTTGTTTATGTCGCTCTGGATATACAGGAATTGATTGTGATATTACTGTGAGTATTTTATTTTCTTTTATAGGATCAATTTTTTATACCTGTAAAAAACCAAACGTGACCATTGAATCAAAAACATCCGCAATGTGTTTGTTTTAAATCAATTCAATGTAAAGCAAATAAAGCGGTTGGATTTTGCATACAACTTCCTTATTTTAACTTCAAAATCTAAATAAAACATCTTTATGTTTATAATATACTTACATGAAAACTGTAATTATTTAATAAATATAATTTCAGATTGATCCATGTACCGCAAACGGCAATCCCTGCAGCAATGGAGCTACCTGTGTAGCGCTTCAGCAGGGACGATATATGTGCGATTGTCTTCCTGGATGGGAAGGACAACTTTGTGAAGTTAATACTGACGATTGTGCAGAGAAACCTTGTCTCTTATCGTCAAATTGTACAGATTTAGTAGCAGATTTTAGTTGCAGTTGTCCTTCTGGTTTTACAGGAAAACGATGCGAGCAAAAAATTGATCTCTGTACTCGTACTCCATGTAAAAACGGTATATGTGCCGATAAGTTATTCTACCATGAATGTATTTGTCATCCAGGATGGACAGGTAAATGTTTTTTTTTAAATATACCCACATATTCCAAAGAAATAAATTTCAAATGATTGTTTAGGTGAAAATTGCGAAATAAATATTAACGACTGCTCAAATAATCCATGTGAAAATGAAGGTCAATGTATCGATTTAGTCAATGACTTTTCATGTAAATGCGAACCTGGGTTTACTGGTAAAAAATGTCAGCATACAATTGATTACTGTTCCTCTGAACCATGCCAGAACGGTGCTACTTGTGTTGATCAAATAGACGGTTTTGCTTGTAAATGCAGACCCGGCTTCGTAGGACTTCAATGTGAAGCAGAAATCGATGAATGCCTTAGTGATCCATGCAATCCTATTGGAACTGAAAAATGTATTGATTTAGACAACAAATTCTTATGTATGTGCAGAGAAGGGTATTCCGGTACATTCTGTGAGGTATGTTTATTAAAATTATATTTAAAATTATTATTTGAAGTTAGATATTCGCTGAATAAGTCCTGCAACTTAACCCATTTATAAATGCCGCTAAATTGCACAAAAACGTAGCCTCATGTCAAGTGACCTTATGTGGAATATTTTTGAGTTATGGTATCATAAACTTCCATTCAAAAATTTGTAAGGAATACCTTATTATTTAGAATATTTCGAAGATGCTGTTCAAGTCTATTATAACGATGCCATTAAAGCCATGTACCGAAATATTATTTGTAAATCAAAAGAACGCTAGAAATTACTTTGCATTCACATATGGGAAATAGGCGTGGCAACAATGCCTCAAAATTGAAATCTAAATAAAATTGCTTATTTTAATCGCGGTTAAAACGTTTATAATAACAAAGTTCCGCATTTTCTTGACTAGTTTAATACAATAAAATATGATTTGATTCGTAAAAAAAATTTGGGTAACATAATATATCTTTAGTAGTTTAACGAACTTTTTATTAAATATATACGTAGTTAATAATTTTGCTTATTTTTTTTTTTATTGCATTATCGGTAGTTTTTTATTTTTTACGTATTATTTTTTAGGGCTGTTGAATTGTTTATATATTTCTCTTTTTCAATTGTAAGCTTTTAATAGTTTCTATCCGATTTTAATTGTATTTAACAGTGGGATTTTTAAACTAGCACTTTTGATCAACAGAATTATTAAATAATTCGGAGTTATCTTTGGCTACAAAAGCAGTGAGATGGATTATAGAATTAGATATCCCTTTAAAGAACCTACCTATCTAAACAATAGCTAACCTACATTTATTCTGAAACATGATATCTAAACAATAAAATAAATGTACAATAATAAATTTTAGGCGCCGTTTATTGTGTAACATAATATCCAAAGAATAGATAAATTAGCAACGAAGCCCGTACTAAGTGATTACACTCTTTTAAGAGCATATGGATATGGTCATATATTGTCATTTATGAAAAATTAAAATACATTTTTCTTGAAATTCCATGGTTTAGGACATATTGCATATAAACTTTTAGTTTTTAGATTGGTGTCAAGTATCACCTCATTAAATTTTATTACTTATTTATAGTACATGCACTGTAAATGTTGTTAACATAAACTAAGTTTCTAATCAACTCAGTTGATCGATAATTTAACAATTGAACTGATTTTAGGATAACACTGATGATTGTGAATCTCAACCATGTTTAAATGGTGGATCTTGTCGGGACGAAGTAGGAACTTATCGTTGTGTTTGTCCTGCTGGATGGACAGGAACAAATTGTGAAAATGATATTGGAACATGTCAAAATAGACCTTGTCAAAACGATGCTAAATGTATTAATCTCTTCTTAGACTATTTCTGTGTGTGTCCTTCAGGCACAGATGGTAAACAATGTGAGACTGCACCAGAACGTTGTATTGGAAATCCTTGTATGCACGGAGGGAAATGTCAAGATTTTGGATCTGGTTTAAATTGTTCGTGCCCTTCGAGTTATACAGGAGTTGGATGTCAATATGAATATGACGCTTGTTCTTTAGGAGCTTGTAAGAATGGAGCTTCATGCACTGACCATGGAGCAGGATTTAAATGCGTCTGTGCTCCTGGATTTATGGGACAGTATTGTGAGGAGGATATAGTGGATTGCAAAGAAAATTCTTGTCCACCAAGTGCTACTTGCATTGATTTAATTGACAAATTTTACTGCCAGTGTCCATTTAATTTAACTGGAGAAGATTGCAGAAAAAGTAAAGTTGAAAATACGTTTATATGTGAACACTAATGTTAATTTCTTAAATTTTTAGCTATATCTGTGGACTACGATTTATATTTTAGTGATGCTACACGTAGTTCTGCGGCACAAATTATTCCTTTCTATAGTGGAAGTAAATCTAGTCTTACCATAGCCATGTGGATACAATTTACGCAAAAAGATGAAAATGGAATATTCTTCACCATGTATGGAGTAGCGTATGTGTACCGAATTCTGTATAAAAACATTATAATCTAATTAATAATTTACAGATCCAAACATATTGCAAATAATAGGCGAGTAATGGTACAAGCGCATTCTAATGGTGTTCAAATATCCCTTTTCCCGGAAATTCAAGATGTTTATCTCAGTTATCGTGAATATACAACAATAAATGATGCACAATGGCATCACATTGCAATTGTGTGGGATGGTGATAATGGTGGTGAATTAAAATTAATAACTGAAGGACTTATTGCCAGTAAAGTAGATGGATATGGAGGCGGTAGAAAATTACCCGAATAGTAAGTGTTAAATTATTATTTTAGTTGTATTTGTAATGTTTCCAAATTTTATTTTAGCGCTTGGGTAACGTTAGGTAAGCCACGCTCAGAGAATTCAAAAACATATACAGAAGCTGGGTTCCAAGGCCATTTAACAAAAGTTCAAATATGGAATAGAGCATTAGATGTTACAAATGAAGTTCAAAAACAAGTACGCGATTGTAGGACAGAACCTGTGCTCTATCGTGATTTAATACTTACATGGGCTGGTTATGACGATACCGTGGGAGGTGTAGAAAGAATTGTACCATCTCATTGTGGACAACGTAATTGTCCTCCCGGATATAGTGGAACAAAGTGTCAGGATTTAACAGTAGACAAAGTAATATTTTTAAAATACAAAACGCATATATTGAATATAATTAAAAACACCAATTTATGAATATTTAGATTCCACCAAAAGTAGAGTACTGTCCAGGAGATCTCTGGGTTATTGCTAAAAATGGATCGGCTATTGTTTCCTGGGACGAACCACACTTTAGTGATAATATTGCTATTGTTAAAGTTCAAGAGAAAAGTGGGCATCGTCCAGGCCAAACTTTGTTGTGGGGTGTTTATCAAATTGCGTATGTGGCATTTGATGCCGCAGGGAATGCCGCTACCTGTACATTTAAAGTATCACTTTTATGTAAGAAATACTTTATTAGCGAATTTATTATTTAAATCATTTAAAAATTTTATTTGAAACAGCGGAGTTCTGTCCTGAACTTGTTGATCCCGTTGGTGGTCTACAAACCTGCAAAGATTGGGGCGCAGGAGGTCAATTTAAAGTATGTGAGATTGCCTGTAAATCTGGTCTTAAATTTTCTCAAGAAGTTCCTAAATTTTATACCTGTGGGGCCGAAGGATTTTGGAGACCTACTAGTAATCCTCAACTACCAATGGTTTATCCTGCATGTTCAGGTATTAATTACATTTCAGTATTAAAAACCAATAAATGTTTATGCTATTTCATTTTTTTGTAGCGTCCAAACCAGCTCAAAGGGTGTTTAAAATAGCCATGCTCTTCCCTACGTCTGTGTTATGTAACGAAGCTGGTCAAGGTGTATTAAAACAGAAAGTACGAAATGCAGTTAATTCGTTAAATAGAGACTGGAACTTTTGTTCATTCTCTGTAGAAGGTACAAGAGAATGCAAAGAATTGAATATTGATGTAAAATGTGATCACAGAATGGCTAGACAAATAAGACAAACATCAAATTCTGAAGATAATGGAGGAACATATGTTGTGAATGCTCAAGTTCCAGTTGAAAGGTAATTGTTGTCAAAAAAGTTAACAAAGAAAAATTTAAACCTAATATAATTCCATAAGAATTCAAATATTCAAAACCCAATGTCATTTGTTTAAATCAAATTAAAAGGTTTTACTATTTGCTCTTAACGTTTTGAGAAAGTACCCATAATTTACATTCTTTTACATTTGTGACATTATTCATCGTTTATTAGCACTAGGAAAATTTTTAAACCATTGGTTTTAGTTCTACAGATGAATGTTACACGTAAAGTAATTTGGTGTAGTTTTTTTGGAACCGTTTCTTCAATTCTTCAAAATGTTTGAATGGTATCAGGTTTTATTGATAATTCTAAATTGCTTTAAAATAATATAGTTATAAAATTATATTTGATGTTGAACCTTTCTCTTTAACTTAGTCGATCGTCTTACTTTCTTAAGTTACCTTTTTTAGTAGAAAAAAATAGTTAGCAGAGATCAATTTAAAAATAGCAAATTAAAATTTTTGCATGTAGTAGAATAGTAAATGTGTAGTTAGCATGTTCCTATGTATTGTAGAACTGCACGACAAGGACGCCAGCAAACCAGTGATACGTACAACGTAGAAATATCATTCCCAGCCATCAAGTAAGCACGTAATTCCTAGCCTGTAGTGCATCATTTCTTTATTAAATTTTTCAATATACCTAACACTTTCTTTTTTACTAACAATTTTTTTTATTAGATTGATTTTAAGTTTTTTAATTTTTATAGTGATCCAGTGGTTAATTCTAATACCAACGACCGTTCCAATGTTAAACGACTTTTAGAAAAGTTGATTTTGGAGGATGATCAATTCGATGTTCATGAAATTCTACCAAATACGGTACCAGATCCAGCAACATTAAGTCTAGAATCAGATTATGCTTGTCCACTTGGTCAAGTTGTTATAGCACCAGATTGCGGTAAAAACACTAACAATAAGCAAACATTTAGGCGTTTTAACTATAAAGTTATCTAATTTTCAGTTCCCTGTGCTATTGGTACATATTTCGATAAAGCAACAAAATCTTGCATTCCTTGTCCACTAGGTACCTATCAAAGCGAAACTGGCCAATCTCAATGTTTGCCTTGTCCGATTATTGCTGGACGTCCAGGCGTTACCATGGGATCTGGAGCTCGAAGTGCAGCAGATTGCAAAGGTATTACTATTACAAACGTTTATTTATAATACTAATAAATCTAAATTTGTTTATCAGAACGATGCCCAGTTGGCAAATATTATGATCACGATGCAGGCTTGTGTCGCAGCTGTGGTCATGGATTTTATCAGTCTGATGAAGGTTCATTCTCTTGTAAAATATGTGGTCTTGGTAAAACTACACGAACAAGTGAAGCAATTTCTATAAAAGAATGTCGAGATGAATGTGGAAGTGGTATGCAACTTGGTATTGATGGTAAATGCGAGCCTTGCCCACGCGGTACTTACAGGATGCAAGGAGTACAGCCAGTTTGTCAAAGTTGTCCTATAAACAGAACTACACCAAAGGTTGGTTCATCAACTATAGAAGAATGTTCACTTCCTGTTTGTGGCCCAGGTGATATTTATAAAAATATTTAACAGGTTTATTAAATACATATGATAACTATTATAGGTTCATATCTAAATGGTACATTAAACAATTGTATTCCTTGTAAAAAAAGATGGTATCAACCTGATTCACAACAAACTACTTGCTTACTCTGCCCTCCAAATACAAGTACAAAAGGAACTGCAGCCGTAAGTTTTACGCGTTGTTATATAAATTAACTTATATTTATGTTAATATTTGTCGTAGACTAGTAAAGATGAATGTACGAATCCGTGTGAAATGCAAGGTTCAGAAATGCATTGCGACCCAAATGCTTACTGCTTACTCATTCATGAAACTAGTGATTTCAAGTGCGAATGCAAACCTGGTTTTAATGGTACCGGGAAAGTATGTACGGATGTCTGCGATGGTTTTTGCGAAAACGAAGGTGCATGTGTCAAAGATGTCCGAGGACAACCGACTTGTAGATGTGTTGGAAGTTTCACTGGTAAACATTGTGCAGAAAATCAGAATTTGCTTACATTGCTGGTGGCATTGCTGCAACTGTGATATTAATTATATTCATTGTTCTGTTAATATGGATGATATGCGCAAGGTAAGAAGTATTTTAAACTATTGATGCATTTATTTTATTTTCTGAAATATTTTAGAGCTAATCACAGGAAAGAGCCTAAAAAATTGTTAACACCTGCAACAGATCAAAATGGCTCTCAAGTTAATTTCTATTATGGGGCACCTACGCCTTATGCGGAAAGCATTGCTCCTAGTCATCATTCCACATATGCGCATTATTATGATGATGAAGAAGATGGATGGGAAATGCCAAACTTCTACAATGAAACTTATATGAAAGAAAGTCTCCATAATGGAATAAATGGGAAAATGAATAGTTTAGCTAGATCTAATGCAAGTATATATGGTACCAAAGATGACTTGTATGATAGATTGAAGAGGCATGCTTACAATGGAAAGAAAGGTAACATTAATTTCTAAAATTAACTTTGATTAAATTTTGTAGTAAATTAAGCATAATTGAAGTTCTGTTCTAACGAGTATAAAGGATCCTTATAATACTTTTTAAATTTATTGTATGAAATTAAATTGTGACATGTTTTTTAAGTTTGTGGATTATAATATACCCTAAACAATTTATAAATCAATATGACACTACAAGTTTCACTTTTATTTTTGTAATTCTAAAGAATAGTTGACTGTAATTTGAGAGAAAAGTGGTCAATTTCCGATTTCCGAAATTTACGACGTATTTTTCATGCCCATCAATTGCTTCTCTCAATTAGAAATGGTTCACTTTTTAGTTAATGGAACATATCTCCGTTGCTTTCATGTTCTTGAAGCAATGTTTTACAAAATTGTTTTTAAGAAAAACTGGCTCAGCACAAACCTTTGCAAGGTCCTTTTAAAACTTTGGATCCTAGGCTATAGCTTATTCAGTTTTTATAAATAAATCTAGCATTGATTAAAATAACGTTTTGTTTTAGATAAAAGCGATAGCGACAGCGAAGGCCAATAAACAGACTGTATTTAATCTGGTCAAAATAATAGTTAATGCTCAAGTAGTGCAACGTGTATAATAAATAGAACTTGGACAATTATTTGAGTGAATTAAAGAAATGTACATTTTATTGTAATCTAATGTAGCGAGTTACGTGATGATAGCAACGTTTGCTGCCAATTCAAATGCGTAATAGAATTACACAAATTTTTATATATATTTAGGGTAACAAAAGTAGTAATAAGTTTTATGAAGAAGAGTTATCATACCAATTAGGTAATTTTTAATGATAAATTACTACCTGTATTGCTCACTATGAAATGTATCAATATTTGTGTATTTATTAATTTATTATTTCTGTAAAAATATCACTGTAAATTGCATATACATATATAGTTAGCATTCCCATAAATGATAAAATTGTACAAGTTACATTTGTCTAATAATTTTGTAACGTTTACGTATTTGTTTGGTTATAACTAAATATATATTAATTGTACTTTACATTGTTCAAATGGCCGTTCATAGATTTTAAGACATATTTTCTTACAATACTTTTGAATTTGTGCGTTTAAAAGAAAACATAGTCACTCCAGTAATTAATTGCACTCATGTAGATATGTGTATTTAATATTATCCATGTTCTTCCCGTAAAGAATATTTCATTTATAAAAATAAATTAACTGTAATATTACGATACAATTATATTTAATTTTTATTTTAAATCGTTTACTGTAATTTGCAAACTAAGTTGACTGTTTTCAATATAACTTGTTTAAGTATATATTGATAAATTTTTTTTATATTAAAATATAAAACTTAAATAGATGATTATGTTTTTAAATCCATCACAAATTACCCAAATCCAGTCTTAAAATTTATTAAATACAATTAAAATACATCTTTATTTAAACATGTCATACATTAAAAACACTCCCTATAACTTATCACAGAAATCAAAAACATGAAAGTCTTAAATTACAATTACTATCTAAAAATATTTGCACTTGTCTAATGTACACCTTATTCCATGAACTTAGATTTATAATATAAAATTATGTTGTAAATACCCTTATATGTAAATACGACATAAATCCTTAATTTAAAATAAAGTACAAAATAATTAAAATTACTTATTGCTTTTCATACACATGCAACGAATATTACATACAAAAGAAAATTATAATCTAGTCCTTAAAATTAACATCATACATATAATGGATGATCTAATAATAATAATTCATTCACGTAAAAGTAGTTGATAATAAAGGTTTTTTAGTTGTACATACTATATTAAATTTCAGGAAGACACAAAGTATTTGAGCAAGAATTGTACTTTGTTTATATTATCATTAGGTTTTGTTTTGTTGTGAGTTCACTCTGCATTCCTTGTAGAATACCATAAGATGTTTATTTTTACTGCATAGCAGAAATAGGATTATAATAAACATAGGTTTAATACAATTGTATTATTGCCATTTTCCTTTTTCAACTGTACGAAAATGTACATGTATACAGACGTTTTGGGTTTCTAGCTGTCCCTTTCTTCTCGAAATTCATACTTTATGTATTATTACGCTTTATAAAGATAGTATTATAAACTGTTCATGCTAAATAAATATTTAAACTGTTTGAACATCATCAGTCTCAGACTTTGTTGCTTTGGATAATTCAGGAGATCCCAATCTGTTAGTCATTCGTTGATAATGTGGTTTCCATGTTGTAATTGGTCTGGTGTAATCTAAATGATCATATTCTAATTCTAAAAATAAATCCATTAAAATTCTATACGGAACTTTATTTATATTAATAGACATACCTATATCTTTAACATCTTTTTGTTTAATTTCGTCGTAGACGTGTTCTAACTTTTCAATGCTGTGATATATGTTAGGATTAGTAGCATCCGCGTTACGATTTTTTAAGCTATGTAATTCTCCATTAATTCCATAAGCGCCTTTAATAACATTTTATTAATACAAATTTAAAATTCACAATATTCGTAAGTATTACCTCTTAAATCATCATCTGTTGAAGAACCAGGAGTACCAAACCTTTGCTTTTCTAAATTTGTATTATTCTGTTTTACTAAATTGTTATGAATTTGATTGGTATTGTTTAGTAGACCAACGTCATCATCGCGCCGCATTCCACCTTGATAAGTATAAACTGGATTATCAAAATGAGGTAAAGCTTGAGTATCTGCTATATACTGTACATGTCCAATTTGAGTTTTAAGATTAGCTACCCTTCTTCTATAATAAAATAATAACGCTACGATAATTCCTACTAATACTAAAGCAACCATGATTCCAGCTACCACACTTCCATAGTGGCTTTCTTTTTCTTGAGTATTTCGAGCATATAATGTTGTATCACAGTTTTCGCCTGTATAGCCATGTCGACAAATACATCCTTCTGATGGGTGACATACAAAATTGTCATTTTTACATTCACATGGAGTCATACAATGATCTCCAAAGTATCCTTCAGGACAAACTGGAAAATAAGACAAATAACATTATTTTGCTTTCTAATGCAAATATTCTCACATACTTTCGTTACACTGAGTTCCTGTCCAGCCAGGCTTACAATGACAAACACCATCATTTCCTCTACATATACCATTGTTCAAACATTTACAATGTTGGGTACAATTCACTCCAAAACGGCCTTGAGGACAAGGGGTAGAACATGATTTTCCCATCCATCCGGGTAAGCATTGGCATTGTCCTACACAAAAATGAAAGAATCATTTAAATACAAAACATAATTTAGTTAAATAGTTATAATAAACTAGCTAGAATAATATATGTTCAATGGAATATAGCCATCCATCATTGTTAACTTTTTGCAGTTACATACTTAATTTGAATTTTATTTTGATTCAAATTCAATTAATGAATTAACAACTTAGATATTTCAATAAAATAATCTACATCAATTGTAAAGAATACTAAAATTACCTTGTGATACCTGTTAAATATCCAATATAAACCGTTTATTTACACATTATTCAAAGACAACACGCTAAAAAAGGGTTCTTCTTCAGCATTAATTTATAAAATTTAACTCACCTGTGACATGATGACAATTTGCACCGTTTTTACAATTACATGTTTCTTTACAATTTTTCCCATATGTAAGCGCCGGGCAAGGATGTTCACAAGTCAACCCAATATAGCCAGATTGACAAATGTATTCTCCAGTTATGTGATCACACGTTACATTGTCTAATAAAACAATAAAGTACTATTAAAATCAAAATAATAAACAGATATTTAATTAAAAAATAACAATAATATAAACAAAAGTTTCTGCAAAATAGTACTTCATAATTTTATCTAAATTACTTACCAGAGGCAACTGGGCAGATTTCTCCGCATTGAATACCATAAAATCCTTTATCACAAGGTTGATTACAATCTTCACCCTGCCATCCTCGAGAACACACACACTGACCAGATTCTGGATCACATGAACTATTGTTTTTACAGTTACATTCTAATTCACAATTTGATCCATATTGGCCTTGTGGACACTTAGTTTCGCATTTAATTCCTGCAATTAAACAAAAATATTTATACAAATAAACAATAAAGTACATTATTGATACAATAAAACTATTTAAAACATTAATTATAAAACATCTAATCACAACAAATTTACTGTTAATTTTTCTTAAATTTATTGGCGCAAACGTGTGTTAAAAAAACTACAATACCTTTCCATGGTGATTTACATAAACAACGACCAGTGATGGGATTACAACCATTTGAGTTGTCTTCACTACATTGACAAACCTGTTGGCAATTGTGACCAAAGAAATCAAAGTCACAATGACGATCACAGGAGTCTCCGGTAAAGCCAGCACCACATGTGCATGTACCTATAAAGTTCATGCAAACACTACATAACAATACAAAATCAACGTGCAAAAAGTTAAATAAATTCATGTACAAAATTAAAAAAAAAACTCCAAATAACATGAAAAATTAATTAAAACTTTTAATACTATACCATTTTCCGGATTACAAGCAGCTCCGTTTTTACAGTTGCATTTTTGGCCACAATTTAGTCCATAAGATTCGGCATTACATGGACGATCACAATATTGTCCTTCCCAACCAGGCGCACAAAAACATTGACCAGTCTCTGATGAACAAGTTGCACCATTTTTACCTAATATAAATATTATTAATAAAAAATATAAATTAATACTATTTACGTTTACGTACAATTGCACTTTTGCACACAATCTTCACCATAACTTCCAACGGGGCAAGTTTCCCCGCAGTCGCCACCTTTAAATCCGGGCGGGCAAATGCAGCTTCCATTAATTGGAGAACATTGTGCACTATTTTTGCAAGAACATATGCCTTTACAATCTTTGCCGTAAGTTAAAATACGACACTGGCGTGAACAATCTTTACTATTCCAGCCAGGTTTACAGACACAATCTCCTGTCCAGGGATGGCATCTACAAAAATTAAATTAAAAAAATATTTTTTTATGATCATAAAAATAAAAAAATATTTACATTTCCGTGTTATCGTTATTACATTCACAGGTATTTTGGCATTGATCACCCCAAAGTTCATCTGGGCAAGTTCTCTCTGTACATTTATCACCTTTAAAACCGTTTGTACATAAACATTTACCATCAATACTTGAACATTTTCCTTCGTTTTGACATTTACAAGTCTGAGTACAATTTATACCAAACGTACCCTTTGGACAAATGTCTAAACACTAGAAATAAGTTAATAGTGATTTTACATAAGGTTACTGTTTAAATATTGAATTTGCATATTCATAAATAATATCATAAAACTTACTCTATCACCAGTAAATCCAGGTTGACATTCACATTCACCAGTTATGTGATGGCATGACGCCCCATTATAGCAATCACACGTTTGATTGCAACTTCTTCCCCAAAATCCAAATGGACATCTGTTTGCGCAGACAGGCCCAATCCATCCTGGTTTACAAAAACACTCTCCTGACTCAGGATCACATATTCCTCCATTTTGACACCTACATTCGGATTTACATTCGGTACCATGTTTTCCACTTGGACAAGGATCTTCGCATCTTTAAAAAAATACATATTGTAATTATTATTCATTTTTAATAAAAAAATCTTTAACTTACAAAGGCCCCATCCATCCTGGTTGGCAATGGCATTCTCCAGAGACATGATCACATTCACCATTTTCACATCTGCATTTTTCAACACAATCTTGTCCGTACGTACCTAAAGTGCATTTGTTTTCACAATAATTTCCAACCCAACCACGCGTACAGTGGCAATTTCCACTAAAAGGATCACATGTTGAATTATTTTGACATAAACAACTATGTTGACAATCACGACCCCACCATCCCGTAGGACACGCTACACAAACAATGTTAAAATGTTTTTAATATATAATAATAATATAAATAACTTACATATATCACAAGACGGCCCACCATATCCAGTCTCACATTTGCAGGTATCGGGAGCTACACAAGTTCCATGTAAACAGTCTTCCGAACAAACCGGGATACAACGATCTTCTGAACTACTTTTTGCATAGCCTTTACAACAATCTTCAACCGGCCTTGTTTTTGTCAACGTTTGAGTTTTATATACAGTCTTAAATTTAATTTTGTACTTGGAACATCTCGGTGGAAAATTTAGACACCATACGTATTCACGCACTTGATATGGTTGTTGTTCAGATATACGAACAGTTGTTGTATAGCTAATAACAAAACATACATATGAAATACTAAAAATAAGTATCGAATAATTTTTGTACAGGTATCCCACGATTGGCGCGATTAATAGGTTGCCTGAAAATACCGCGCTGGCAACGTCGAACTAATCCAATTTGTAATGAATATAAACTATGTACATTAGGGTGGTCGTTAAAATTGTTTTTTTCCGACGGCCCAAAAAAAACCTTCCTTTTGATGAAAAAATATAAGGGAATTAAAAAAAAAATTTTTTTTAACAAAAATAACACCTGCTTCAACACAATCTAAGTTCATTTTTTGATAAAATCGTAGTTTTTTGTGAGTATCTCTTAAAGTATACGAATTTGAAAAAAGTTATAGGAGCAATTTTGTAGGAAATTCAATTCTCTACAAAAATGGTCTTTTCTATTTTCTTCATGAAATTCATATTTATAGAGATAATCTCAATAATAAATTCATTAACTTCATATAGTCAACATATTAAGACTCTCAAACGTTATTCTTTCTGAAATATATATAATTTCGCAAAACTATAATATTCTAGTTGTTACAATTTTTTTTATATTTCAGAAAAAATGTCGTTTGTAGGTCTTAAAATATTAACTATATGGAGTTAATGAATTTATTATTGAGAATATCTCCATAAATATGAATTTCATGTAAAAAATGGAAAAGAAATTGCTAAGTTGGTTACCAATTATAAACCGCCCGAAATCTAATTTCGCGTAAAACGAACTCGCGCTAAACGAGGTATGCACAAAGATTAAAATAGCTCTGTTAAGTTAACTAGACCAAGTAGTAAAAAAATATTCCGCTCCAGCTCTTATTTGTCCGCTTTTTAACCGCTTTTCAATGCCGCGAAAAAAAAGTTTTCCGCTCTTCCCATTTCCTCGGAAAATAGGGTCGCGCTAACTTAAGCGGTTACATGGGTTTCACGGCTTCAAAAAATCAATTTTTTTTATTGCCTTATTAAATTCTACAACATCTCTAGAATATTGTCCTAAATTTTCAAGTCGATCGGAGTAATAGTTTCGGAGATAGAGCCTTTGGAAGTTGCGCGCTCAAAGTCAATTGGGCTCAGCGCGCAGCAGATAAGTAGAGTAATTTCGCCAGTAGTCGGCCTTTTTTGATAAACTGCCACTACAACTATAATTGCAACGAGCTTAGTCAAGTAAAATTTAAAATTCTTATGTAAATGTGTTATATACACTATATTGGAACAAAACTTAAAACGCGTTTTTCTCGAAACTGTATTTTCAAACTCGGTTGTCAAGATTTCTCGAAAACTACTCAACCGATATTGATGAAATTTTACATACGTCTTCGAGATATTATTGACGAGAACTTGAATAAAGGATTTTGTTTTATTTTTAATGCAACTATTTCAAAAAAAATATGGAGCAAATTTTACCGAAATTTTTAATTTTTTGTAAAAGGCTCTGCCAAAAATTCAATTTTCTTTTTTAATTTTCTTTCGTCAAATTCTAGTTTAAGGTATTAACTAAAACACATTTTTTTTTTGACATCAGTTGATCCTGTCATGAGTTCTGCTGTCAACGCGCAAGCACCCTTTTTCCGAGGGGTCGCCGAAAACGACGTCGCAATGGCAGTTTTAAATATTTTTTTACAAAAATTTCAGATATTCTTTGTCAAACGTGTATATTTAAGACAATAAAAAGTTTAAATAAAATATTTCATTTTTTATATAAAAAAAAATTGTTAAAAATAAGCCGTTTTTTACCCGTGGAAACCCATGTAACCCCTTAAAGAATTGTGCTCTTTCTATCTTTTCCTATTTTTCCCATACCCGAACGGAAAATGCCGGAAATTCTTCTATGACGTCGTTCGATTACGAATAAATAAGAAATCATTTTTTTTTTTCTAATAATTTTTTTTGGTGGGTCCGCACTACCACATTTTCCGAGAAAATGTAAAGAGCGGGAAAATTTTTCTTCACGGTATTGAAAAGCGGTTAAAAAGCGGATAATTCGGGTAAAATTATTTTTTGATTTTTTTCTTGAAGTCCCGCTAACTTTATGTTAAGTTAGCGGGACCCCATTTTCCGAGGAAATGGGAAAAGCGAAAAATGTTTTTTTCGCGGCATTGAAAAGCGGTTAAAAAGCGGACAAATAAGAGCTGGAGCGGGATATTTTTTTACTACTTGGTCCAGCCAACTTAACAGAGCTATTAAAAATATTGTTTTACGTAAATTAGTCTTACAGTGGATATAATAGCTATTAATATAGATTCATTGGTATTATAACTCCGAAAAAGCACTTTTCAGTTAACAGGCAATTTATAGAAATATTCAAACCAAATATTATAAGTATTGCGTAAATGATTTGTTTGAAATATTATTGCAAAACTAGATATAGGTTTTTGCACAAATATTGTGTTCGATCGACACAAATGCAACTCCACGTTATAAAATTCAATGTAACTCCTTTGTCTTTAAAATCATACTACATATTTAAACCATTTGCAATTCAAAATACTTAAGAATACAATTACATTTCTGTCGCACACATTATGTTTGAGTGAAAATGTAATTAAAACGATAGTAGAGCTGATAAAAAAGCTAAAAACCTTAAGTTGACAAACCTTTATCTATATAGGTACTGTTTTCGTTTGTTTACTTTTCAAAACAATTAAAAACACCGTTTTTTTATTATTTATTAATCATTACAGAGTCCTATCCTTGGCTTTGGGAGCAACGAAGTTTATCCCAGGGAGCGACGACTTCTAGCCCTTGGCATAAGCAGTTTTGTTAGTGACTATAAATGACAACTTGACAAACTGAATTTCTCCAAAATCCATGGCGTTATTATTGATAAATTAAATGTTATAATGAAATAATTTATAACTTCAAGTTTTTTAAAAAATCCGTTTTTTTATTTTGTTAAAGTTTCAATTGCCAGAATGCGCTGCTATTTTCTGCTTCGGAAACGTAAAATAACTACAAAATCTAGAAACTACAGGACTATACTTTTAAGTTGGTATAGAAAAGTCAGACCGAGTGAACTAAATTTGCTCCTATATAAAAGCGATGAGTGCGCACCCCCTAATTTATTCCACGTTAAACTCGAGCACTAAACATACTTTATTTGAGGCAATGGCCGCTAATTTAAAATTAATTTTTTGATATAAAGCTATAACGGGATATTTTGTTTCGTTGAAGTGTACAACATATAAAATAGATAAATATGATGACATTGATTGTAATTATACGAATTTATAAAAAACCAGATTCCAGATCTTAAAAAAATACATTTTCTTTCAATTTACCGTCGCCTACCTACAATTAATACTACATACGTAATTCAGCTATAACTCGAAGGAAGTTTTTAAATCTTCACTGGAATTGCACTACCTCACATATAAATCCTTTGTACCCCAAATACTTAGGTTCTTACTTGCTGTTTTCGACCACGTGTGTCAGAAATAACGATTTGCTAACTAATTTAACCAAAAACATAAAACTAAAAGAATATAGCATATTTTCAAAATTACTGAAATTGAAAATTAAATTATACAATTTCCGCATATTTTTTTAAGCTAATTTATTGATTTACAATCTTTCTCTTACTATGAAGTCAGAACATAGATGGAAATGTTTTCTTCGCGGGATATAATATTAAGATATTACTGATATACAAGAACCGCGAAGTATTCTAAATTTATTTTGGTGGCCCGTGTTAATTTACATATTATGTAAAATATGGATATACTAACAATAACTTAATTTAAAAAAAATGTTTTTAACCATTAAACGTTAATATCAACCCTAAAATAGAAATTGTATTTACTGGTAAATTCGTCAAGCGTTAGTAAAAAAAATTGTCAATTTTATTCTTAAACCACAAACACCATATTGTAGTACATATGTATGCTTATGTAAATGCAAATATAATTTGGCAATATCTAATTTTAACTCAACCATAATTCCTTGTGCCTACACAAACACATGTGTACATAACTTTAATAACATTTATAACAGTGCAATTCTTAAGACTTTTACGTTCATTAAATTTAGAAAGTAAATACTTATGTAGAATACTGTAAGACAATAATTTTAAATTATTACTTCATAACATCTACGTTCACTCCTGAAAATTATTATTATTTTTTTAATAAAATGGCGATTACTTAATTGATGATACAAACTTTAATAAAAAAAAATTAAACTTACTACGTTTTATTTAATTTAATTTAAAACATACACATATGTAATTAGAAGTAAATAATTTAATTAACCAAACTCACCAAAATTGTTTTACATGTATCACAAAATAAACACTACATGCAGCATTTCGACGTCTACTTACGTTTCTTGTCTGGTGCATACATTGGGTCCTTGTAATAAAGTATATCCCGTGGGAAGTGCCGTTAAAACAATTAAAGTTAATAAAGCTTCCATTGCTTCTATTGTGATCTTAACTAAAATTGTAAATATTATTTATTTAAGCTAGTTCCATAACCGATGATTCATTATATTATCTTCTTTCATTTCCTTTTCCAGAGGTCGTAGATAAACTAATAATCGAACGTTGGTAGTTCATCTGAAAGAACATAATAAGTATTAAATTAATTTAAAACTTGGTTGACAAATTCTTTTACATGACGAGGAATTGAGTAATACAATTAATCATTCACGTTGTGCTTAGCATTACAAAAATTCAGAATTCGTATTGTGTATTTGATATAAAAAAAATTGAAATTTAGAAATATTTTAGCATTATGTGATAAACAGTTTAAAAAAAAACTAAAAATAATAAAATGCAATTAAAAATGCATTAAGATTAAGTATATGTATAGAGCGATTACTTTAAGAAACGTCTTAATATTTTAAATAAAAAATAAATATATTAAATTTTTGTTCTTCGTCTTAAAATATTTCATGTGTTAATATTTATATTGTTCTAATGTATGAATGAGTAAAATATTCTTATTATTAAATTAATTCCTGTTAACAAACTTAAGACCCAAAACAGCTAATACACAAAGTTCAATTCATCATTAAATAATAAAATATGACTAATAGATAATTTTATATAAATTATATTGACGTCAACAAAATAAGTAAACAAAAAACGAATATTATAAAAAATATAATAACTAAAAAAACATTTCAGAAAACCTCAAAATATTAAAATGTTTACTAGTTTATATTTATTAATATTTACTAACTACATGTATAAAAATAGACATTTGTATTTATAAGTACATATCCCCAGTTTTTTAAGGTAAGTGAATTATTGAACTCTATTTTCTGGCTATTGTCGAGTCACACATTTTCAATAGGTATCATACACCATAATTTATAATTTTTATTTGTTATAAAATAATTAAGTTTAGATACTATTATTTGTATGTATATAAAGACGATATGTAATATCATCGCCTTCTCAGGATTGCTCATTAAATCTTAAAATTAAAGATTTGATAAGTAAAGAAAAACGCTAACATAAAAAAAAATGTAAATAATTCTTTCACATTTTTTCGACCTGAAAACTGTGATTTTTGTCTTATACTGTTTGCTCGCGGTGGTCTTACATTATCAATCTATTAATGAAATTTTTTTATCAATACGATCCTCATGAACATATTTCATCACTTTTCTTGCATGAGTGTCCAAAGAAATATCATTTTCGAATACAAATCAAAAAAGTCGAATAGGTATCAAAAAATTTTTATGTATATTTTTACATAATATTGTATATTATTTTGTGGCCCATTAAATAAATTATAATATCACTTGAGTATTTATGAAATTAGATTGTTAGACAAATTAAGAGGGCGCAACAATTTTTTTTTAAAGGGGGGCACAAGTACTAAAAGGTTGAAAACCACTGACTTAGAAAAATAATCTTTATTTCACTTTAGTTTTAATTTTATTAACAAGCAATAAGTAAATAAAAAATATATATATATTGGGAATAAAAAAATAACTCCTAATATGGTGTTTAATTTAAAAAAGCAATATTATAAGAAAAAAAAAGTCAAAGTACGTTATAAATTCAACAATTTCCAATATAAATTAAAATCAATTAATAGTTAAGGAATGTATGCCCATATACTTAAATATGTAAACATAGGTACATATTTTCTTCAATCCACAACACTGTAATTTGATTTAAATTTTCCTGTTTCTCTATCAACATATTATTCATTAATGGATATATATAATTATATATTCTTTGTTCTTTTAATACACATATGTATGTACATTTATTCCATTGTAAGAAATAAAAAATGCATTCTAGGTATCATTAATTTTGTATATCAAGTATGCGTAATTGAATAGAAATAAAAATGTTTGAAAAATACTAGTCAATTTATGGACAAAATATTTTACATTAACTATATACAGATACTAAATTACTTTATATGTAAATTTTCAAAAGCTTTATGGAATTCTTGTTTTAAGCTTATATCTATAACATTAACTCTTCATATACAAAACATTGTTATCGTGTTATTCAACTACATATAACTCATATATACAACTTTAGTAAATACTACATAAACAACCATGTATGTAAAATATCTTTCAAAATACAAAACTTACTGTTAAAAGTATTTTAAGAATTACTT
This sequence comes from Sinopyrophorus schimmeli, assembly GCA_036325965.1. Lineage (NCBI taxonomy): Eukaryota > Metazoa > Arthropoda > Insecta > Coleoptera > Elateridae > Sinopyrophorus > Sinopyrophorus schimmeli. The sequence continues at coordinate 7,396,653 of JARFIZ010000001.1, forward strand.
AAAACCTACTATAGAAATTAATTCCATTGAAACGTATCATACAAAAACAGAGAATTAAACAATGACATGAACAATTTAAAATCCATTAGATTCTTTTCTTTAAAATCACAAAATAAATTTTCTCTCGTCATAAGCTACAAAATCCTATAACATGAGCTTAAGACAGTTTATTTCAAAGTACATATTCCTCAAACTTGAACTAGAGCCAAACGAAAATAAACCAATACTTACAAATTCAAGAATATGTAAGTTGAACTTGTATCGCTTTAATTCTTGAAAAACAATACATACTTTAGAAATTAAAAATTGATATATGCGAATTTTTCGTAATAAATCATTCAATGTCTGTCTTATGAATGGAAATGACGAATTAAATTTTTACCACAACATTGTTTATTTAAATTCAACAGTACAATAATAAATCAATATTTATGACTAACGTAATTATATAAATTTTGCGATATTAAAATTTTTAAAGTAGTCATTTCTTTCTAATACTGTTTTAAATTGAAGTAGTTTATTGTGAATAAATCAAGTTATGTATTTAAAATTATTTTAACAAAATCAAAGTAGATATAAATAACAATCAAAAAAGTATTTAATCAAAATTTAAAAATATATTATTTCATTATTTTTCCTGTTTTGTTTTTATTATATTGATTAAAAGTACTTGTAACGGAAATCTAGATCATAATACGATTTTAATTTACTCTACCTTATCGATAAATATAATACACTAAGGGAAAAAATTAAAGGGTCAAAAAAATTTCCGATATTTTATGGTGTTTTTTGACAGGCTGTATTTCAGTAAAAAATGATCGTATTTAAAATTTAAAAAAATCATTTTGAAGCTCCAAGATTCTAGTTTTCAGATCTTTTATTCAAAAATTTTTAGGGGCCACTGTTATCGTGCAATCTTAAGCAATGACGCGCAAGAAAAATTTTGCAATTTTTTTTCTTTTTCGATGAGACCTCACGGACTTACAAATTTTTTTTCAGCTAAACCATTATATGTAACAGATAGCCTGTTTATTCAGCTTCAAGTTTCTTTTTTTAAAACCTAGATACGATTTTTTTTTACCGAGATACAGGACGTTAAATAGAAAATCATCTTTTGTATTCCATCATTGATATCTCAGTAACCAAAAGTCGTACGGGAAATTGTAAAAAATTTTTGGAAACTGGAATAAACGCCCTTTAAGAAACTGCTATGACCTTTATGAAAAAATTTTTTCAATCTTTAACATCAATTTGAAAACACATGAAAAAAAGAGTATTTTTGGATTTTTAGAAAATTGACGGCTAAGTTACAAATATTTATGAAATGACAAATGTTGAGCGTGACTTTTATAGCTGAATATACCCTAAAAAACTCTGTGAAGTTACAATTCGATCTACCAAGCCTTTCCTATTGTTTTACACAATACAACTTTTGATAAGAATTAAAGGGTCACGTTTCTTGTCGCTAAAAAATTTATAATCATAATTAAAATGGAAAATAAACATTTCTATTGCAAAAAACATATTTAAATTAATCCAAAAAAAAAAAATTTAAATTAAAAATTTTTTTTTTTAATATTTTTTAATTTTTTTTTGAAAAAGCTTTCTTATTTATAAAAAAACAATTTCCAATCGTTTCTAGTTCGATTACGATTTCTTTACCGCCGGCATTAGTGTTACCCAAAGCGTACTACGTGGATGTTGCGCGGTCGGATTTTTCTTCATACCCTGACGGCGGTAAATAAATCGTAATCGAACTAGAAATGATTGGACATTGTTTTTTATAAATAAGAAAGCTTTTTCAAAAAAAAAAAAATTTAATTTAAAAAAATATTTTTTGCGTTAATTTAAATGTTTTTTGCAATAGAAATGTTTATTTTCCATTTTAATTATGATTATAAATTTTTTAGCGACAAGAAACGTGACCCTTTAATTCTTATCAAAAGTTGGATTGTGTAAAACAATAAGAAAGGCTTGGTAGATCGAATTGTAACTTCACAGAGTTTTTTAGGGTATATTCAGCTATAAAAAGTCACGCTCAACATTTGTCATTTCATAAATATTTGTAACTTAGCCGTCAATTTTCTAAAATCCAAAATACTTTTTTCATGTGTTTTCAAATTGATGTTAAAGATTGAAAAATTGAAAAAGGTCATAGCGGTTTCTTAAAGGCGTTTATTCCAGTTTCAAAATTTTACAATTTCCGTACGACTTTTTGGGTTTCTGAGATATCAATGATGGAATACAAAAGGTGATTTTCTATTTAACGTCGTGTATCTCGGTAAAAAAAAATCGTATCAAGGTTTTAAAAAAAGAAACTTGAAGCTGAATAAACAGGCTATCTGTTACATATAATGGTTTAGCTGAAAAAAAATTTGTAAGTCCGTGATCTCAAAAATCAAAATTTTTCTTGCGTGTCATTGCTTAAGATTGCACGATAACAGTGGCCCCTAAAAATTTTTGAATAAAAGATCTGAAAACTAGAATCTTGGAGCTTCAAAATGATTTTTTTAAATTTTAAATACGAACATTTTTTACTGAAATACAGCCTGTCAAAAAACACCATAAAATATCGGAAATTTTTTTGACCCTTTAATTTTTTCCCTTAGTGTATAATAAAGTCTAGTAAAAATAATTTATAAATCATTAATTGCAATCCAAAAATAAACCCAAGGATCAGTTGAGTGTAATTGTCGATAATAAAACAAAATTTATAAACTAAAATTAATTAATTATAAATAAATATTGTAAGATAAGGTCGATGAGTGTTCTCACAAAGCAGGATTTTTCAAACGAAGATTCGTGAACATCTAAGAGTTTGTAGAGCCTCAACAAAGACAAATCACACAAATTCAACATAAAAAGAGAAAATATTAACAAAAATTTAAAAATAAATGATTGGGTTAAAAAATTAAAGAAGTTCTTTCATTGAAACTCAGCTGTAATTTGTTTAACCCTCCGTTAGTCACCTGGTCTACAATCGTAGACCACCTCCATTGACTTAACATGGTACGATATTTCAGGTGACTATGACAAGTCAGATTAATTTGTCTTAATTAATTTATCTTAATATGATTTTATTTACCTTCGTCTGGTGTAACTAAAATTTTTCCATTTATTCGAAGACCAAAATCATGCTATAGCTATCATAGCTATAGCATGATCAAAAAGTCTTTGTATCAGACTTGCCATGGAATTAATAAGCTATTTATAAAGATTATTGTGATTATACATATATCAAACAAAGACAAAATCTTTATTATTAAATCATACTACAGAAATGACAATAGAACTAAATAATTGTACATTTTTATATTATATGGCTATAAGAATTCAAAGCTTTTCTTATCATACCATACTTAACTATTAAGTCAGAGCGTTTACATGAAATAAAAGAGGGAAAATATTTGAAAATACTATATTATTACTACTATGTATTCTCATAAACTTAAACCAGCCGATCTTCCCTAATAACTGATTAGCGATATTAATAGACTACTTTTATATTTTGGTTTGAAATATTTTAGTATTTCGATTTTCATATTTCGGTAAAGTATTTATGGTGTCTGTTTTTAAAACACAAATAAACCAATTCAACCAACAAATACAGTGAATCTACAATATACGCAGATTTAGCATTCCCAACTTATGAACTTTCTTCTGTAAATATGTAGTCTACAATTTTTTTAAATTATTTTACTTGAAATTGATGCGTATACAGCTAGTTTTGATCAGAATTGGATAAACGAGTTCTTTGTCAAAACCGAATTCAGAATATTTTTAGTGTTTCAGCACCTATTGATTTCAAATCAGATCCAACAGCCTCATAAAATATTTTTAATTGAACTCTAATTACACTGCTGAAAGACAAAAAAATTTTAACCTAATCCTCACTAAATTGTAAGATGATAGACTAAAATTTCGCAAATGAAAGATGAAGATCAAAATTAGTGGGATAATCTTACAAATGCTGAAGGTTTACTATATACATGCTTGTACCTACAATGAAGTTCCGGTATAGTAAAGTTAAAAATACTTCAAAATTCGTTCAACATATCCCAGGTTTGCTATATTATTATGTTTTTTATTGTTAGATTTAAATAATGAATAATAGCTTAGTTTATTTTAAAATGTAGGTTGCATAGATTTTTTTTTGTTACTTCAAGTTCGCTATAAACGAGTTTTCTATTTCCGAATTCCACTGTATATTAAATAAAGTTTATTTAAGTAGTACCCTATGTACATACAATAATTCAAAATTTTTTGAAATAGACACATGCTATTTTTAATAAAGTTTTATAAGTTTCTAAAAATGTTTAACAAATTTTATTTAAATCTTATGCAAGTAGGCTATGTGCATATATGAATCAGTTGAAATCTACAATTCTCTAATAAGAATAAAAAATAAAAAATCATAACGTTTTTAAAAAATAAAATGTGTAAATGTCACAAAGAAGATTTCACTCACTTAATTAACAACTATAAAAGTTCGTTTCCGTAGTTTCCTATTAAGCATGTCATGCAATTGTGACTAAATTTCAATTTGCGCAGTGAAATTTTCCCAGAAGACTTATGTATACTACAATTAATCAAAACCTCTGTTATTTCTTAGTTAGCCCATGCATAATATCTAAAATAACAATTTCCTCGTACGCCTTCATAAATTTATGTGTCGGCAATTTGCGGAAAATTGTTAGAAATAGCACATCCTTCCTCTATGTGCAACTTGACGCATTATTTGGTAAATTAAACAATTGTTTTAAACTGTGGTAGCCACAAAGATTATATTTTGTATATATAAAAATGATTATAAATATTTCCCTTTTTTCTAAACAAAGATTCCAGATTAGAAAGGATAGTAACAGTTAAAACAAAGAGAAGATTAATTTAGAGGTGACCTAGAACATGTTTGTATATAGACTTTTCAGATTTAAAATCAACTACAGGAATTCACAGCTACTTTGATAAAAACTCAACAATCTTTTAGGTATTATCCTGATATAGATAAAACGATACATAAATACTTTGTATGATGTTCTTTGTAATCAGAATATCCAATAGGGGAACACCAATAACCAGCATTTGTTCATTAGAGCCCCTATTCACTCAATTAACAATATAAGTCACCCTTTGGTAAACACATATCCCCTAAAAAACATTGGCGAAAGAACAATACTTTTAATCAATATTATCATATTTCAAAAATAGATTTTTGAATAATAAACTACTAAAAATTAAGATTCTAACATATTTTAAAAATAAAATAGAAGTAATAAAATACAATGTACCTATATGTACAAGCGTAACTACACAGTTTTAAAACTTGTTCTATGATTAGATGTGAATAATTTTGCTTTACACAGATGTAATGTTTTTTAGATTAACTAGGTATATCAGACTTTTTATTTAGAATGTGCATAAACTGTAAATAACCAAACAACAGCTGATAAAAATTGCAATAAATGGAAAATCAAATTAAAACACACCTTACAATATTATGTAAACCTCTTGCATGTTTAACTGTGAGTAATAATCAAAGAAAGCACTGACACACATATCTTACTACCTGGTTGTAGGTATTTCAAATTAAGTAATTTAAAAATTCTATTAATTTTACATTTCACATAAACCAACGATTGTTTTGACTATAGTACATACTATACTTTATGATTCTTGCTTCCTCAAAAGAATATTTTCAAGCAAAGTCCTATTAATAAATACAATACAATGTCTAAAAAGATTTTATAAAAAATATTAATTTACTCTCTCTCTCGGATAAACAATTTATCCAAAAGAATGTTATATCTAAATTTCGCATTATAATGCCTTATCTACAGATTTCAATATTAAACAAAGAAGTAAAACACATAATTTGCTAAAAAAAATTTTCATATTACAAAAACGGTTGTTGTATATAAAGTAAAGCTATATAAACGCAGTTTTACTTTTAAAAGTTAACAAAAACATAACAGAAAAACTGAGTCTAATAAAATCAAACACTCTTGTCATATAATATTTTCATATATGTTACCTACCTATAAAACATATTTTTTATTTTTACAAAACCATTGTAAAATTTTTAGAGCACGTTAGCGTAGTTTAAAATATACTTTGATAAAATATCCTTGCCCTGATGAAATCTTTCGCCTATAAACATATTTCAAAAATGTGTTACATAGGTACATCTTTATTGTCAAGTGACGGTTTGTAGTTATCTTGCCTTATTTTATAATTTTTATTATTTAACCTTAAACTTTGCCTCGTTTATTGTCAGGGTTTCAATTGTGTCATAAAAATAATTGCAACTAGGAATAGCCAACATAGTAAAAAATGCATGTATATGTAAATAAAGGTTTTAACCAATATTTCAAAAACCATGTGTGAAATCCATATTTTAATTTTTGCAATAAGACCCTGAATTTATACTTCATGATTGATGATATGTTAAAATAAAGATAAGGTAAACCTTATTTGTGTAGTCTGCCGTACAAATACATATATAAAATATAAGTATTCACTTGACTTACAATAAAATAGCAATAGGTATAGTTTAACAAATAACTTAATAAAAATTTTAGTAATTGGTTAAAATATAAATTGCACTTCACTGCATCCAAAAATTTCACGTATACATGATATCAAAAAATTAAGTCAAGCTCCTGCTTTTAATTTTTAAAATGCAGGATGTGTTGTAGTAGTCAAATCGTGACTCATTAATTTAACAATAAAGCTTGTCATTTAATATATGCACGTACTTATGCCAATGGGATACAATATAATTTTACTTATGCGACCCTAAAACTTGCAATTCAGCAAAACTCCGTTTAACACTACCCTATTTAATAGTATTTCAGTATAAAGGAATTGTTTTACGGATTATATATTTTAAATTACTTTACATAGAGGTACGTAGGTTCATAAAAACATTCTACAAGGTGATAAAAGAAGTCATTTGCAACATTTTGAGCCAGGGCCAGATTAAGACCTAGACAAAAAAGACAAATGTCTAGGGCCGGCATACAAAGGGCGCGACGACAGTCTGTCAAAATTAAATAATTACAAATAGAAAATACAGCGCAGTTTGTTATCCTCAGCCCCGTGGGATTCCGTGAATAACTCTTAATATTTTCAATTTTACTATCGTCATCAAAATTATTGTTATATGATTTTTAATTCATCCATTATTTCTACTCATAAAAATATTGTGTTTGTGATAACATACAATAGTATGAATTTTTATTTCTCGCATTTGTACCTATGTACCTATATTTAACTTAAAACGTACTTTTTGCATCGAAACCATTCATATGAAATCCTATTAGGTACCTATGTATTTATTTCTGTATCGGTTAATCACAATTAAAACCATTACGCTAGTGCTTCAATTTATTTTGAAATTATCGAAACAAACAAATACATAAATTGCCCTATAAGATAAATACGCCTTTTAGTTTAATAAACACGTACTACCATCAATCAACACAGCTCTGTTTAAAAAAAAATCTCGACTAATACCTAGGTATGGCATATGTATATGTATAATTTAAGGGAGCATTCTAGTCTAGGGGCATAAATCTTTACTATCCATTTCATACAAAATTTTTATTGATGTTTGAAGAACACGTAACAAAAATCAAATAAAAAAATTTTAAATTCAATAAGTTACAGGATGATAAAGTAGGGATCTCAAAAAAATGGCACACCCTGATTGACATGATTCCTACCCTCCTAGTAATCTAAAATCAAAAAAAAAATTGATGCTTAATCAAAACAAAAGCCTCTATCGTCCAAAATTCGAAAAAGTAAAAAAAAAATTTTTCACAAAATAGCGACTGTTTTTTACTATTCCGAGTTTTTTAAATTTAAAATTTTGTTATAATTCTAGTTAGTGCTATATAAGGATGTATAGAGAAGGTTCACACCAAATTTCAAGTAAATCGGTGTAGTAGAACTTGAGATATCATCTCAACCGTCTCGAAAAAAATAGTGTCGAGAAAAAAGCGTTTACAGTTTTAGACAGCCGCAGCTCCGGCGTATCGAGCTCAGTTGCTGCTTCAGTAAAATAGCTCTAACACCGTAAATTATTGAAATTTTAAAATTTCCTCTCAAGGATATATTCTAAAAGATCTAAACTATAAGAATATGCAAAAAAGAAAATTGATTTTTTAAAAATTCTAGACCAGAATACCCCGTTAGACAAAAGTTGAACCATGACTTATAACAAACTCCTGGTTAATTTGCAACTATTTAAAATTGTTTTAAATATGATACTATAGAAATCATTGACGCTAAGAAATAAATGAAATATTTGACCATAAACAATTTTCAAATTAATTTAATAGCTATTTATAAGTAATATCTTGAAATAAATTCAAGATAAGGAGGTCCATGAAATCCTTATTTTCTCGAAACCTCCCACCTTATTGTTTTTTATCTAGATGTCGCATTTAATGCATTCATCATTTTAGTGCAGGTGTTGTGATGTTATACAGGGTGTTTCCAAAGATCTATCAGAGCCGAAAAGGGGTGGTTGTGGACAATTAATAGAAGGCGTTTTCAAAAAAGACACATTAAAATAATCTAGTATAGAGAAATTGAAACAATTCAATTTTTTTCCCAAAAACTGTTTGAGAACCGCTAGCTTTTTTCTATTTATAATACAACAGTAATTGATACTTATAAACGTACAAAGATCGCCCACGTTTATTTAATCTTGCAGGGATTATTTATTGTTCGATAAGCTTTTATTATAAAACAAACTAGCTCGACTCGGAAATTTATCCTTGAACTTTATTATGACCTAGAATTTTGATTACAAATAAAAGACACACTGACCTACCCTATTGTTTTCCACTGCGGTTACATTTAAATAGTTATAATTCATCTGCAACAAAGGGCTAAAGAGAGTGGCGTCGCGCAAAGGTTTTATATGTGCAATGATGGGTTCGAACTCAAGCTAAAATCATCGTACAACTTTTACGCCTCTCCCGCTTATAAGGTAGTGGGTAACCAGCAAGGGTAAAACTGCATCAGGAAAATTTCCCCAATAACATCTCTTGTGTCTTTGAATACTCTAAGCCATATACGACAAAAGGCACAAGCGGCGAAATAGCCTACGCACGGCACTTTAAGGGAAGAAAGGGTTAAAATTCGTATGTCAAAATATTAATTTAGTTTACGGAGTAAATATGAATGTTGTTCAGAAAAGATCGTAAGATTTGCTGACTAAGAAATCGTGTGCAACCTATATCGTATTATGAATAACAGAAAATAATGCATACATACATACATGGACGATAAATGCAAGTTTGCGAAATATTCTCCTAAGACGCCTTTTACTAATTTTGTCCTTGTCATGTAAATATAAAAACAGCGAACTCGAAGCCAATCTTTGTCGTTTCTAAAATTGCAATTTATTACACCGGAAATCGCCTATGTGTTTATGAATGTAAGTAATACAATACTTTTAATTATGTTGTTTTATCTCGGCGGAGTTTACTGTACCGTTTCGTTTATACTTTACAAGATTGTTTTTTATTCTTGAACTTGAAATTAAATTTATTTCTTATAATCATTTAATATTGACATAGGTCAAAAATTAACATTATATTTAGAATTTTAACACGTTAATATTTTTTAGTAAAGGATTCTTCGCAGAAACAAGAAGTACGTTTAAACCCTTTGTCATCAAAGCTTTCTTCTTCTTAAAGTGCCATGCCCGAATCCGGGCGTAGGCTATTTCCCCGCTTGTGCCTTTTGTTGTGTATGTCATAGTATGTCAAAGACACAAGGGGTGTTATTGGGGAAATTTTCCGGGGGCAGTTTTACCCTTGCTGGTTGCCCAATGCCTTGCAAGGGCTTTTGTATTTAAAATTCTATTTTTTTGACGCTTTGGTTTTTATCCAAGTTTTAATTAACATAAAATGCTTTTAATCCACAGTAATTAGGTAATTTATTTAATAATATTTAAAAACACTTTGGATATGATTTCTCTGCAGACTTACGCAAATTACCATCATAACTATTTTTTCGAATACGTTTAGATTTGTCAGATGTCCACTCGTACCAGACTGGGACGTCAAATAGCAATCAGAGCTTGTTCGTCGGTAGGCAAATAATTGACCTTCAAGGGTGAAAGCGAGCTACTTGTAATGAATGCCACCGCGATATAAACTTAAAAATTCAACATCAGCGCTTAATAATCGCACGTTTCTTAGATCATCAGCCATTTATGTATTTATCGTTTTTTTTTGTTACGGTATTTATGTTAGGCAATATTTGTCCCCTATTATTCTTGAACTTGAAATTAATTGTTTTTACACCGGCTTAATAGTGACCTAGCTCAACAATAAATATGTTATTTTAAATTTAACACGTAAAAGAAACGGACACTTTATACTTACGAGAAAAATAAGTAGTACGTTTAGTTCCATTATTTATTCGTTGTTGTTGTTGGCGCTTTTTTATACCTGTATCAGGTTTATTCGTACAGTATAAATTCTTTTATGTGAAAAACATCTTTTTTGATGCGTTGTTTTTTATTCAAGTTTTCATTAAGAATTTTTTTTTTAAATGAATACACAAAATAAGGTAATTATGATTACAAAATTTAATACAGTTTGGAAAGTTGTCTTGTGACGAAAACCACCCCCAAATTGTCGGATTTTTATAACAATTACTTTCATAAGTCGTGTTTTACAATGATTAACAAAAACATCGAAAGTCTCTTTTTAAAAAGGAAAGAAGTGTTAAAGCTGATAAAGAGTGAAACGCGATATTTTAACTCAAGCACGTTTGTTTTAAAAATAAAAATAATTTATGAGCAATTCATTTTATGTGTAGTATAATAACATGAATTGTTTTATCGTTTGAGGCCCTCGGATATGTTTCTTAATTAGCCAATTTAACGTTGTCATGGGTCAAAAACCTGCGGTTCTCAAAATATGGTCTCAATTTTGATTTTGCTATAACTTTGTCAAATCAATGAATTTAGAAATATTACCAAGTAGAAAATCTTCCAAAAAATCCCCTCCACCACCCATTTCCGGCTCTGACAACTACTCGTAAACACCCTGTATACTATCATATATCGTCTTGTGGTTGGTTCAAGTACAAAATAAGATATTATTTTAGGTATATCCAATCGAGAAAACTTGAATACAAATATGTATATAAATTTTTAAATGGCTTTTACAATTTTAAATAAGTAGGGGGAAAGTGGCATGAAACAGGCAAGTTTTGAAAAAGCCATTATCAATTACGCGGTAGTTTTCATACGAACCGTTCATGTATTATTATTTTAAGATAGCAACACTAGCCAGATATCCCCCACAAAAATTTGACCGTTCACCGTCAATAAACGGCGCCGATACGACGTATTGAAGATTAAGTCGTCAAAAAGTAAGGTTTTGAGTTCAGTTTATTTGTTTTCTAACGCCTATACGTACAAAACTAATAATAATATGATTACACTATAATTTTATAGATATATTAGGCCTTCTAATAACGTATATATTTTGTAGACTAATCTTTGATTTCATAGTAATTTTCGATATTTTGTTTCTTGAGAGAATATGTTTTGAAATAGCCGGACTGCAGTGTAATGAAAAAGCCACCTTTTAATTGCATAAAATGCAATAATAATTGTAGTAACAGCAATCAAAAGTGGTACCGATGCAAAATTGTAATGGTTGGGCATATAAATCCTGTGGCGTAAAAGGGGAAAATTTCATTATTTTGCTAAAAACTTTTTAAGTTTTTGCAATGATTGATCTCAAACGTCAAATTTTTTGACAGTTTCTTAGATTTATGTAAGTAAATATTTTATCGAGAGTTTGCGTTATTTAAAACGTTTTATAATTATATAAAATCTAAAATTATAGCTTAAGATTATTATTAAATAATATCTTCGTTAATATGCAGTTTTAATCTTGTAATAAGAACATGGCTTTTTCAAAAATTGGGTTGGCTGTTTCAATACCTATAGGTTATGAAAAAGCCAAATTTTATTTTTTTTATAAATGATTAGAAGTCGAAAAATATCGTTAATTTTGAAAAATGTTTTATGACATTACGTACATAAATGCATGAACAATTACAGATTTAAAAAAAAAATTGATTTATTTATGTCCTTCTATATTATTTATCTCTTTTTTTAAAACTGGCTGTTTCATGTCACTTTCCCCCTACTACATAATATACCTGTGCACATATGTATCTAACACAACATTTAAAGCAGCACTTGACTTACTTAATTCAGAGTAAGATAATTTTGGAAATTAGCAAAAAGTAAGTGATATATTAGAGTAATTTGACGCTTAAATCAAAATGTATAATTCATCTTCTTATCCATACAATGACTTAATTAAACAAGACTACATACTTACAATTCGTAGTATTTCGTCTACGTATACATAATGCAATCGGTAAATGAATCACGAAAGTACTAGATTTAAATTACCATCAAACCGCGCACTTCCTTAACGTCAGTAAGTAGATACCTACAAAAAGATTTATCATTTTCAATCCCTCTAAGCGGGGTTTCTCAAACTTATAGCCCTACGTGTCCCTATTACATATCCAGACAACTACAAACCCCTTTAAAAAAATCTATTTTCCAAGAAAGTAAGATATTGTATTTAAATAATATATAATACAGTGACAAAAGTAATATTTTTTTAATTAATGTAATAGATGAGCTTATATCTTGTTGCAAATTGAGTCTATTTTAGGAACAATCTTGGTTAATTTTAATCTTAATTCTGATTCAGGATTTCTGTATTTCGTTTTCATCATCACCAGGTTCGAATAAGGACAAAAAAAAGTTCACCGCTTTGCGTGAGATCGCCCTAACATAAATCTTTACGCAAACCCCCTACGATCAACTGGCGAATCCCTGAGTTCGCAAACCCTACTTTGAAAAACCCTGCTCTACATAATCGCACACCACATACGCTCCCCAAATTATTGTCCACGTATGTAATACGATATAATAGAAATGTATCCAATGCAATTAATAATATATTTAAGTCCAGACAGTGCTTTAAAATAAATTCAGATTTAATAACAGCCAATTAAAAAACATTTTTCTTTCTTAAATAAATGAAAATTTAATCAATCAACATTATGTGAGACATTTTTGGAATGATATATATGTATCTATTAGTATTGCTACCTATAATAATGAATTAATGAAATACGACTATACAATACGTTATATTATCATAAGTACATTTATCATTAAAAAGAAAAACAATTTCATTAAACAACTACAAGTAGTGTCATTATTAGGTCAACACGCCCACGTTTACCAGATGTAATTGCCATCAAGAAGAAGTATACATACTGTAAGATTCATCTTTTATTTTAATCAGTAATACTCAAAGGTCTTTCGTAAAAGTAACACTATTTATCTGCAGTATCCATACATTAAAAAAAGTTCATTGTATTCAAGTCGTTGACTTAAATTTCGTAATAACGTTGTTAATTGTTTAATTAAATTCAAAGCGTAAATAGAGCACTTTTCTATTAACTAATAAAGTTTTGGCGAAATCCAAAAATATATACTTTTTCATAGTAGTGAAAGATGGAACAAGAACGGGATAAAGAGGTGAATGAGACAGAGTCGTTATCAAATGCGAAACGTAGAAAGCAAGAGTAATAATATCGTATACATACAGAGTGTTTCCAAAGATATGTCCGATCCATAAAAGGGTAATTGGGGACTATTAATAAAGATATTTCAAAAGACACATCAAAACAATAATAATGAATAAGTTACAAAAATTCAATTTTATACCCAAAAACCGTTTTGGAACCGCTAACTTTCTATTTATAAAACCACAGTAACGGACTCTTTTAAACATATAAATATCATCCAAGTTTATTTATTTCGTAAGCTTTATCTATTGTCTGATACGGCTTTATTATAAAAATAATAAACTAGTTCGAGACCGTAATTTATTCTTGAAATTCATTATGACCTAGTATTTTAATTACAAATCAAAGTCGCACTGACCTATCACTTTTGTGACTACTTTTAAATAAATTATAATTAATTTACAACAAAGGGCTAAAATTCGTATGCCAAAATATTAATTGAGTTTACAGAATTAAATCCGTTGTTACTCATAAAAAGCCATAAGATTTGCTTACTAAGTAATTGTGTATATTTATAAAAGATAATAAAAAATACATACATCCGCGATCAAATACAAGTCTAGGAAATGTTCCCGTAAAAACATTTCATTTTCTTGTGACAAGAAGCGCCCTCAAATTGTCTAATTTTTACGTTATGTACCAGGTGTGCAACCTTAAAACGGCTGTTTTCTTATTTAGCAAAACACAATAATTAACGCAGAAAAGTGAAAAATATTTTATTCGAAGTAATTGCCCTCGCTGGCTATACATTTTTCCCATCTTCGAGGAAGATTGTGCATTCCACCCCAAAAGAATTCATCCCCTTTGGATAAGAACCACCCATCGAGCCATTTTTTAACATCTTCATAAGAATTGAAGTGCTGCTCAGCAAGTGCGTGTCCCATCGACGCAAACAAATGGTAATTTGAAGAGGCCAGATCAGGAGAGTAAGGCGGGTGGGGTAGCAACTCCCAGCCAAGTGCACCCAATGTATCCCGGACCAATCTTGCTGTGTGTGATGGTGCGTTGTCGTGCTGGAAAATTATACCCTCATGCCGATCCGCGTGTTCGGGTCTTTTTTTGCACAATTCACGATCCAATTCGATGATTTGTTGTTGGTAGCGTTGAGTATTGATCGTTTCACCAGGTTTCAACAGTTCGTAGTAAACCACCCCCTTCTGGTCCCACCAAACACACAGCATTGTCTTTTTCCCGAATCGATTTGGCCTAGCAGACGATGTTGAGGGTTCTCCGGGTTCCACCCACGATTTTTTGCGCTTAGGGTTTTCAAAAAAGATCCATTTTTCATCGCCAGTGACGATTCGATGCAAAAATGATTTTCTGTTGTGCCGATCAAGCAAGATTTCGCACGCGGTCTGGCGTCGTTCCATCTGTCGCTCGTTCAATTGATGTGGCACCCACGTCCCAATCTTTTGGATCTTTCCCATAGCAAAAAGGCGTTTCGAAATTGCTTGGTGGCTAACATTCAACTTCGCGGCAAGTTGTTTCTGCGATTGGGTATCGTGTTCGTCCAATAAATCTTGCAATTCGGTGTCCTCAAATACTTTTGGTCGATTTTCGCGCTTCTTGTCGGTGACGTTAAAAATTCCGTCTCTGAATTGCCGAAACCACGCTCTGCACCGAGTTTCACTAAGAGCACTGTCGCCATAGACCTCCACAAGAATTCTATGCGCTTCGGCGGCGGATTTCTTCCAATTGAAGAGGAATAGCAGTGATCCCCGCAAATGCTCTTTATCTGGCACAAATTCGACATGTTTATCGTGATCAAAGGACACGTTATTGTCCGAAATTGCTGACTTTGTCTTTTGTTTACTAATGGCAAAGATCAAAGCAATGAGAAAAAATGGCAGGCAAGGTTGGCTAATGCCTAATGCGCGCGTACTGCCATCTATTAGAAAACGGCCGTTTTAAGGTTGCACACCTGGTACTTCAGTAAGTCATATTTTATAAATGAATAATAAAAGCATCGGAAGTCTCTTTTAAAAAAAAAGTGTTTGGACAAATTTGTTATACCCCTCCACATTTTATATAATGAGAGGGGCAACCTCCGCACACGAGCAGAGAGCATTCACCATCCAACCATCGCAACAGAATCACCAATTAACCAACCTATTGTAACATCATCTTTACTTCTCTTCATCAGTTAATAAACAGTGTAACACCATAGTACATTCTTTCATCAGTAAATCAACGTTCCATCAATTAACCCATCACACTCTAAGACGATCTCAAACAGAGAACAAACAGTGTTCAAGCTGATAAATAGTGGAACTCGATTATTTAACTCAGAAATTCCTGTTTTATAAATCTTATACTTTAAACGAGCTAAACTATATACACATATATTTCTCGGAAACGGCTCTAACAATTGAAATAAAATTTTGTATTTAGATAATTTTTTGCATCCTAAACTTATCTAGATAGATGTCATCGCTCATAAATATGTTTTCACTAAATAAAAAATAATTTTTTTCTAGCGTCATCCCATAGAATATTGAAGTACCAGTAGACTGAAATATTCTTGCATTGATACGTAGGGGAGAGTGTTGTACTCGTGGACATTCGCCGGATTTTGAATTAAATCAAGGTTTTATGTCAAATTTTTTATTTATTAGCCTAAAAGTTTTTTAAAATATTGCTTTAGCAGTAGTTAGCGCTTAACAATTCACAGTATTTATTTTTGTAGGTATTATAATTTTTTAAATAAATCACTTTTTTCAAAAACACTAAATATGTCCACAGGTACGACTTGCGATTGTACCTTTGGACAGCAGGAAATGTACCTGTGGACGGCAATGTACCTATGGACAGATCACCTTTTCCTTACATATAATTCTAGAAAATCAACCAAAACTATATAAAATGTCTTTATAAAGGAACATTAACATTAAACAATTAATTATAGTTTATTTATTCTTAACTGTATAAATACGCAAAATAAAAGTAAGATTAAAATATGTGTCCTTTTGCATCATCAGAGGGCCTCGCAAAATTTACTTGACCACATCAAATTTAGGTCTTGCTAAGTCTTTGTATTTCGGAGTAAGTCTATCTTTTTTGACAAGTCCTTATTCTTCTTTTTTTGTTCAATTATTAATTTATTTTCCGCTTTTCTGGAAGCTTCGTTTTTTATTTAATTTTTTTCGGGTGAATTAGTTAAAATTCTACTTTTTCCAAGTTTTCTTTCTCATTGAGTAAGTTTTCGAGAGACTGCTTTTAAAAATGGACGTACCAATTCTGGTGTTATTTTTCCATACTTACTAAGAGGCACTGAGAAAAAGGAAATCAATTAATTGGTAACCAGTAATATGTTAACAAGTTAGAAATTTGAAAAAGTTTGTACCTGTGAACAGTCCATAGGTACAAATACATTGGTGTCCACAGGTACAAATCTGACAGAATAACCTAAAAAATATATTACCGGGATAATACTGGTATACACTGTTCTATATCACTAAAAATCGAAGTTGAACAATATACACAACGGTCTTACAAAAGATAGTCATCTATAGTCTGCATATATTCATAAAAAAATAGAACGAAAATTAGATAAATACTTACTATTTTTGCCGAAAACTTTTAACAGTGTGTAGCAATTCACTCACTAAGAAAAACACACTGGCAACAAGTCAGTGTTGATAAGCATCAAAAATACTTTACGGATGCGTATAATTCGTTGCGTTCTGGTTTTTCTTTCTTAAGATATCAATGGTGTCCACAGGTAAAACCGTCCATAGGTACGACACTTTCCCCTAAGTACGAGAACTGCCTGTACCTATACATTTTTTTAATTGAACCGGAATGACAAAGATAACGTTTCAAAGCCCTAGAAAAAATTGTCACTCATGGATTGTAGGGTGCTTCGTTTTTAAACGACTTTATAATTTACGCTTCATAGACCAAATACAGTCGAACCTTCATATGTCGAACCTCGATAAGCCGAATTTTTGATAAATCGAACTTGTTTCCCTAGGACTTGCCTATTTCAACGTTAATATTTTTATATCCATAACTAAAATATTTGATACCTCGAATTATTTTTAGTTTCCTTCAACTTCGACTTATCGAGGTTCGGCTGTATTGTTCTAAACATGGAACAAAAAATTCTCACCGTTCATCCCTTAATTTTACTTCTAAGTGGTTGCTAGTTAATTTTACAATTTTCCCATTCATTTAACATGTAAATCTACAGTATTTTTTCAAGTATTTATACCTCTACTGCACTTTATGCAATCGTCTTGTTCTTTACGGCAAACTTAAAACAATAAAATCTTAAATTTTGTTAACTATTCTCAGAAATGTTTGAGACTTTTTTCTATTGTTCTTTGTACACGAGCATTTTTATTTATATATAAACTTTCAAAGTATGTACTTAAAAATCGTGCCCGTCTAAAGGTACCCTTTCACTTACGGTTCGCCTGTAGTCCAGAACTGTAGATTTGTGTATTTTAGGATCAAATTAGTCCATATATAGGCCGTCCATAGATCCGAACCTCCAGTTTAAGTGAATCTTAGAATACTCATGTGTCGATAGCCTGCATTGTGTTTTGACCTAGACTGATCTGCAGTTTTAGACTGTAGGCAAACTGTAACGCCTAGAATTTCAGTGAATGATTAACCATTCGTTTGCGCTAACGCCTGTTTAAGGCTGCGCCGTATGTAAAATACATGGCGGTACGCCATAACTACAAGTATTTTATAAATAAATATAAATTATAAAATACCTTAACAACACAAAATTGTCTAAATAATTTTTTTTGTATTTTTGTTCAATTCTCATTAAATCATTTTCTTTAAATATGGTTGTAAAAATAAATATTCATTCATAATGATTAAAATAGAAATTTTTATTTTATTTATTGACCATTTCTTTCTCAATAGATTGCATAACGTTAAAGTTAAGGTATGCATTTATTAAGTAATAAAAATTTAAACACCTTAAAAAAGTTTAAAGTCTTATAGAAATAAAAATTCCCACCTCTACTACCGTTTCAAGGTAGACCACCTGTAACCGGAACATTGCAGGTCATTTGACAAAGAATGCAGTTAGAAAGAAAGATCCATACGCCTATAGGAACCATCATACTTCATTACTTACAAAAGAAGCCTAACCGTCGTCCTAATACTCGGTTTTTGGAATTCATAAAATATATGACGTGTTGTACATATTTACAACGTACAATTGTATGACAATAAAATATTTTAAAATTATGTAGGATTTACTGTAACCGTGTCGTAAATGACTCAGTATTTTCATGGCGAATTACTGATTCATTAATTTTCACTTATGCGAGAAATTGCAATTAAAAAAATTTATGGTTAAATTATCCAAAAATTACTTTCGTGAATTGAAAATGCATTAACAACTTTCGAGAACTGTTTCTTTATTGTAAAACATTAAAACCTAATCATTTCCTATCAAAATAATACTTAAGTAATTATTAACCACTTAATATTGCAATAATTTAAATATGTATTACTCTTATGCATATTTTGCGAAACCTATTTAACAGGACGATTTTCTCAACTATGTGCTACAAATGCATTCCACTAACTTATACATGGATATATCTACCGTAACATTTTCTAGGTCACCTGAAATGTATAAGTAAGGAAGACTGTAAATAGTTTATAATAAACAATAACGATTATCATTACGTAAATTAAATCAAAAGTATAAGGACAAGTGGGGTACAATAAAACGAAAAAATTATTTCGATTTTTAGAAAAATCTGCGTTTTATATTTTTATAATTTTTGCTTAAAACAATCAAGAACAGAACTAAAACTATTAATTGAGAACAAAAAAGAGATTAAAAATTAATCTTAAACTTAAAATATTTATGTTTGTAAAATACTTTTTTTGTATCAATGTGCTCCATGTCTGGGGTACAATGAAACGTGGTCAATAAATCGCGTAAGATCTTAGAGTAAATTAAAATAAATCATTAACCAATAAAATACTTCCTTAACATTCTTGCTTGCCAAGCATGAACAAGGCAACACAAGTTTTATATCTAGAATTGACACTATTACCATGTCAGGTTTTAGAGGAAAGGAAAAGCTTCTCCACTATGCAGACCCCGCTATCCTTTTTTCTCATAGGCTTTCTAACCAATATGCGTTTATAATATGCAACAAAAAACCAATAAAGTAAATGGTGTTCTATGGAGCAGTGTTTCATTGTGCCCCGTTTCAAGGTGCCCCATAGGATTTCAAAAGTATCAAACACAAACTAATAAAACTTAGTAACGATTTCCATTTTATATTCAACTGTATTAAATAGTCAATATGTTTAAAATTTATATATAAAATATCACATACACTTAGGTGCGTTTGAAAATGCACGACCAACTTAATCGACAAAACATATTATTTATGAGTATTAAAAAAAATAATTATAAACAAATGACGAATGTATAAGATAGTTTGCACTTGTACACACACGTTATAAAATTTTTGACCAAAAATAATGATTTTATAGTGTTCAAATACTAATAATTCTAAGTAAAAATGCGAAATCGGTAGTGGGTTTGAAAATGCCCGTTTTAATGTTTTCCATTTAGAACCGTTTAAGAATGTAAATAAGCAAACCATTAAAAGTTTATTGTAAGTGAAATTTTAAATGGTAGCACCAATAAATAGCGTAATTTGTATTTATTACATAAAACAACAATTTTTAAACAAATGATGACAGTAGAACGCCAATACAAATTAAAATTTGAAAATTAACATAACTAAGATTATTCTTCAAATACTATAAATCACATTTATTATTTTGGGCATTTTGAAACATATAATTTAAGCATCATAACAGTAGAATTCATTTTATACACATCTTATTCACAAATTTATCGGAACTAAAAGTCCGAAATAAAATAACCTAAGTTGAATATTTTTATGCTTTCTTTGCCTTTTGGTACCTACTAAACTCGCACGAATTTATTACACTGGTCGACACGAAATTTGTCTTAGATAAGAGAGTATGAAATTCCGATAAATTTAACGATAGTTAGACCAAAAAATAATATATGGCCTGTAAAAGTTTGCTTTTGTATGCAGAAGAACGGTTGATCAATATTTTAGAAAATTCATAGTTTCTATTTTTATTTATTGATAAATCGAAACAAATATATTTATATATAAATTTTTATCAACTTTTACTATCATATCAAATTACAAAATAATGAAAAAAAATATAAAAGTGAACCTCATTACTTTTTTTTCATGTTTATAAGTACTTTCTCTCAGTAAACCCTAAATGTAGTCCCCCATTTTACTTTCCAAAAGACTGTTTAAATATTTCAAACTTTTACATAAATTACTATTAAAGTTTCTATATACGTTATTTTTGCTATAAATGGTTTTCAACTGTCAAAAATACAAAAATTCCTATTGAATATGACAATTTAGTCAATGGCAAAATAATGTTAAACAAAGGCCTGCGATCTCTGTTTTATTTCCATGTTATTTGATTATGCGTTTATTATAATCCTGATAAATATTTTTGATTACAGTACTATCTCCGCATATTACGACCTCAGAATTTTACGAATTTTAACAGTTTTATGATTTACGCCAAACCCCAATTTTTTTTTGGATACCTAAGCCTTTTATTGCTCTCCAAATTTAGTGTGCGTAACTGTGTATCCGTGTGACAAATATCTATTTGAAATGCATTTCATATAATTCAAATTAACATTAAATGATAATGAATTAAACCTAATAATTACTTAAATATTGGCACACAAGACGCGTGTCGTAGCTGCTAATATTGCTTGGCTTGTAATAGAGTAAAAACAGATAAAATTCACGGTGACCGTTGAAAAATTATTAAATACTTTTTATCAAACATTAATATTCTACTATATAACAAATGTAACTTTAGGAATGGTTTATTATTATTACATTTCTTTATGTAGCACTCTTCACATTATTATTTTATAAAAACCAAAAATACCTAAAGTGATTGGGTACTGGGCCCTGATCAGGTACTGGGGCTCATACCTTAACTATAATAAAAAAAACATGTATAATGAAGTAAAAACCATAACCTTTGGGTGTTTTTCCATAAAAATTATATATTTATTTATTTGTATGGTTCAATCCATTAATAAGGTTTAAAAAAAAAGGATAAACAATACTTATATATTAGATTAACTAAGTGCGATTACCAGTTTATTTATTGACTTTGTTAATTGATGCCATACAATACACATCTCTCAATTCAATAATGATGTTCAAATGATAGATATAGACGAGTTATTAAACTTTATATCTAATAAAAAAATTAATTTCCGTATGACTTTTTTCATAATGAATAGACTTTTAAGACATCGAATATGCATCGCATTAAATTGAATATGTAGTACACAGTTTGGGTAAATTTTTACCCACAATAATATATTACTAAATCTTTAAAATATTTGAATAAAAAAACCTGTTACTCAAAACTATTCAAAAGCACCTGGGGAAATAGGAGTCAGTAAAACTTGGCAATATAAAATATTATCTTTATTTCTTGAAAAATCATATTCTGCTTAATTTGTGTTTCCTCAAAAACAGTGTGTTCTGCAAAACAATATATTTCTTAAAATGTTAGTAAGCAATAATTATATGTACAGAACAAAAAAGGTTATGTAGACATCATTGAGATTAAAAGATTTTTATTTGTCATATATTATTTCGTTTAATATTAAGTTTAGTTCACTGTTACACTGCATCCCCATGACTGTTAAACTGTATCCCACTCCAGAGGCACACTATAACAAAATTGACATTTCCGAAAACTGTCAAATTAAGTGGTTTCTAAATAGTATGTATTTTAATGTTTTTTATATGAAGGTTAAAGTTGGCTAATTCTTTAGACAATAATAAGAAAAAAATTAAGGATGTACGAGCACGAAAGTGATTCTTCCCAAAATGCTTGATTTTTTTTATATGTAGTTTAAATACAGTAGGTGCCGCTTAAGTGGTTCACGTCGGTCCATTCGATTTTAACCCATATAAGCGGCGACCCACTTAAACGGAAAAACTGTTTTAAGAAGTTTAGTTTTTCACTAACAGAATAATAATTTTTTGAGTTCATTTTGACGGCACTACAACAAGAATCAAACTGAAAAAAATTTTACATTTAACATTTTTACCACTTTGTAAAGAGCGGAAGAACTTTATAAATAAACTAAAGATATCTTTAAAACTTTACCTGACACATAACAATATTTAGGTAAGGAAAAGGACAAATACAATAGGCAGATTAACATCCACAACATAGTTTTACCTTTTGTTCATTGACTTGAGAGGATTATAATATTTCTATTCTATTATACAGGTAAAAAAAAACGCTTTTGTGAGTCACTTATCCGAAAACTTGAACCATTTATGCGGCTGTTTTTAAATATTGTTTATACTGTTTGATTTGGTTCCACAAAATTTGACCCATATAAGCGGCTGACCCATTTAAGCAGTGAACCACTTATGCGGCGACTACTGTATGTCTAAACAAATTCTCAAAATTGGAAGAGGGTTGACCGACTATTTAAAGAAATAATTGATTTCAAAAGTCAGCATATTTAACATTAGTCTTATGGCAAAGTGACGGATAGACGACATGTTTTCATAATTTTTGCCCAAATTCGTCCAAGAATATAAAAAAAAAACTATCTAATTAAAAGTTAAGACATTCATAAAGATATTAAAAAAAAAAACCATTTTAAACCGTGTAATTAAGAGATATTTACGAAAATTACCTTGCTTTTGTTAGCTCTTAAACGAAATGGCAACACTACAGACCATTAAAGCAAAGTAAGTGTCAAAAATACTAACCAAATTTTAGGAATTCTGGTAAATTTTGATCCCGATAGATAGTTTTCTATTTCATTTCACCTTCTATAATTTTATATTCGCACGTTTATTTTGAATTTACTGATAACATTGCCTTAATAATCATAATAATCACAGTGTTGCCATTTTCAATACTGCGGCCATGTGATCTTCATAACATCTTTACCCCGCGCCCAGATCGGTCTATCACCACCCAGTACCCTACTCGTACATCCTTAAATAAAAGGTTTTTTTCTAAAAATAAAATTGACTTTTTTGTTACACTGTACCCCAACTACCCTATCGATTGTTGATCTATTATCCATGCTTTTATAAAATTCTAGTCATTTAGTGTACGCTTCTTTTTGTTTGGATCTATTAGAATAGAGGTTGCTTTTCATTTTTCACAAAGTTGTCTATATAAATCAATAAAATCAGTCGAACTAAAATACAGAAACTTCAAAAAAGTCCACATGCTGACATAAATGAAATCCTTTTGCTATAGTTTAAGGTTTAAGGTACTGTCAACATTACTTCTCAAACTTCAAGACTGGGCTCGAAATATACCAATTGATCAAGACTTAATTCCGAGATATGAAAACAAAGATTTTACTCTTACAACTCATGGTATAACAGGCAGTGAAATCGTTGCTGTAATGAACCCTGAGATATCCCGAAGAGAAGATGGTATTGACAACGCCAGTGCAGATCTTTCGAACTAATGTTCTTGATCGGGTTTGTAGCAATCAATTACTACGTTTCCACGGTTATTCAATACGGATTGAATACGAATTTGCGATCCAATAGGTACGTGTTTCCATAAATAGTTTTGAATACAAATTGAATACATTTACGATACCGCAATCAGCTGTTTTCGAAAAACTTATTTTCTAGGTTAATACGTAGGGCAGGTTCGAAATAAAATTGTGTTGTTTATTTTATTGTGTGCTATAATTCTATTAAATTTCATGACAATTTAATATAAAAGTGTATATATTTTAAATTATCATTAGAAAGCGCCAGTGATCTCCAATTGCGCATGCACGATCGCCAGTTACGGGTTTCCATGGAACTCAATACGTTGAAATTCAGATACGATCCTAAAATTTACCGTATCGTATCTGAATCAAAATCGTGTTCAATACGTATTGAATCAGGGTTTCCATGACCACTTTTCACCCGACAACAGTATTGAATCCGTATTCAACCCGTATTGAATGACTGTGGAAACGTAGTAAATATTGCTAAGAAAGTGGTTTGCAATGAATATTCCGTGAAGGTGTAGTCCAAAAATAAACCATACTGTATTTTCTGCATAATTAGGAAAGATATTTAATATAGCAGAATGTTGAATTTAAAATAAAAATGGTTTTGTCTATTATTACCTCTACCGCTGAAAAACGTTCACATAATTTGACAAAACTTGGCGCCAACCTTTTAACTGTTTATGGATTACCGACAAACCGCTGATAGTAATAAACCACAATAATGCTTCTTTCATCGTAGCCTGATAGTTAAGGTTGTGATTCAGATCGAAATTGGATCACTTGTTCATGTTGCATTTATAATACAATAAAACCTCACTAACACGAAACTATTTATTATTAATTTATACGACATTCAATTATACAATCGTTCAGTTATACGAAGAAAAGTGCGGTCCCCTAAAGTAAATTTAATTCAGTTACTACTCTAAAGACATAAGTAAAAATAAGTTTTTGGAATGCAAACGAATCGTATATCACGTAGCTTGTAAATCAACGAAACCAACCATTATTACTGGCTTTCTTAAGACATAATCAATATTTTTACGCAGATCAATCGCGTAATCTTTTAAATTGTATTAAAATGCTTTGATTTTCTTGAATTTTGTTGTACAATTTTAGTATGTGTTATGCTTTAAATGGACAAACGTTTGTTTAATAACATGTATACAGTCGAACCCCCATAAGTACTTAAGACGGTGGTTTCCAACCTGTGGGGCGCGCCCCCCTAAGGGGCGCAAGACTGTTGCAAGGGGGGCATACAGCTGTTTTCAAAATATCATTTTCGAATACAAACCAAAAAAGTCGAATAGGTATCAAAAAAATTTTATGTATATTTTTACATAATATTGTATATTATTTTGTAGCCCATTAAATAAATTATAATATCAGTTGAGTATTTATGAAATTAGATTGTTAGAAAAATTAAGGGGGCGCAACAATTTTATTTTTTTAAAAGGGGGCGCCGGTACAAAAAGGTTGGAAACCACTCCCTTAAGACTTCCCTATTTCAACGTTAATATTTTTATATCGATAACTCGAATTTTTGATAACACGAATTATTTTTAATTTCCCTTCAACTTCGAGTTATCAAGGTTCGACTGTATATTGTTTTGAATAGTAAAGTTTTACTTGTTGTAGTGTTCATACAAATGTTTTAATCAGATGGTCTCATGTTTTATATAGTACATACTGCAACTTGCTAGTACATAGAACACTTTTTTAGAAAATCGTGAAAACCCATATATGTTCACTATCGTACTGTTATCCCAAGCAGACAAATATGTGACTATTCATTTACACGATGTATCCACTTATACAAAGAATTTGACGTTCCTCTTCATATTTGTATAAGTGAGGTTTCACTGTATTCAGATTTGATTTACAATCCAATTTTGTAGCCGTTCTGATTAGGTTGGACGTACGATTTTCAGTCCATTTGCTCCGTTTTACCAGATAGCGTTTATGTAATTCGACCAAACCATCCTATCAACGCTGTGTGTACACAGCCCTTACCGTGACGAGACTATTCTTTAGAAATACGTACATTTAAAATTTTAGTTTTTTTTTACTTATATACATATAATAAGCAATTATTTCAAACTACACTATACGAACTGAATAATTGCTATTTATGTATTAATTTACTATATGTATTTAGTAATATAACGTTTCTAAATTTGGTAAAAAAGACTGAATTTTTTATGGGTTGCTATAGCACGGAAATGTATTTCGTTACTACTTTGATTGGATTTGATCAGGATATACCTATTAATGTTTTGTAATTTGATATTTAAAAAGATAAATATTGACGTGTGTACCTACTTGATATACAGGGTGTCACACGAATAGCTAATGAAACTTCACCGGGTGATACCTATCACCATTCTGAACAATAAAAGTTGGTATACAATATGTTCTAAATCTAAAAACTTGAGAAAAATTTATTTCAATTTTCCGTAAAATGGCAACACAGCGTCGTCTTAATATGCTTTTGAAAGAGAGTAAGGACATTTAGTACGTGCTTCATTTCTAATTGGCATATTCGATATGCGATTTCTATGGTTTTTCTAGTATGTTTTTATTGCTACATATGGCTTTAATGGCATCGTTATAACAGACTTGGAACACAATTTTTTTGAAATATTCTAAATAATGAGATATTTATTACACATTTTTTAATTGAAGTTTGCGATACCATAACTCAAAAATATGACATAGAAGGTCACTTTGAGTATGTTTTTGTTCAGTTTAGGATCATTTATAAGTAGATTAAGTCTCACTACTTATTAATGAGACACCCGGTATATTAACAAAGTTGCTAATAAAATAATAAATAATAAATAATAAAATAAATACAAAAAAATTCTATATACAGTCGAACTTCTATAAGTCGAACGTCGATAAGCCGAATTTTGCATAACGCGAACCTGTTTCACTAGGACTTGCCTATTTCAACGTTAATATTTTTATATCTATAGCTCGAATTTTTGATAACTCGAATTATTTTTAGCTTCCCTTCAGCCTCAACTTATCGAAGTTCGACTGTACTTTAATCAATATTTTTTAAAAACTCCTACAAAGCATTTAGAACAATGGTATCTTTATGCATGTTAGTTGAAATGTCTACAAATCAGTACCTACATTTTTTTACTCTGTACCTGCCTTGTTTAAAAAATCTAAGGTTACTAACCTATTCATTTTACAAAAAGTATCACTTAAAATTTACTTTAATAATTTAATTATAAACGACTAAGTATTTTAAGAACTTAAAAACACATTTATTCGCTTTATTACAATGTTTCCTTGAAAACCTTGGTTAAATTGTTAGTCATTTCCAACTTTTCCTTTTATATTAAATTTTAAAATGAATTTATCCAAACATAACTACAAGATTTAAACATATTTACAAAGAATTCAATACCCAACTAAAAAAACATTGAGAAACTATTTTATTCACCCAGAAACATACACAAAGATTTTTTAAGAGTTTTATGCAAATGTGTTATCCAATTTGTTTTCATAATTTAACTTCTAGCATTTAATTGTGTATGTATTTAAGTAATATTAATAATTACGTATACCTACTATTTTTTTAAACTATTTACAAAAATTAATTGTAAGAATGAAAAATTTGAAGTAGCGCGTACTAAAAAAACATGGTCTGCTTTCTTAAAATATTTAATTAAAAGCTTTGCCAACAAACAACTTACCACATGTATTAAAATATATATAAAATAACGTTGAGAAATAGCAGTCTAAAATCCAAAAATATTTCCATAAACAATGTAAAAATTATAAAACACAGTAACTTAGCACAAACAAACCGTACTACAAACTATGCAGCTTACAAACTAAACTAGTTTACGACTGTTTACGACTTTTCTCTCACTACCTACGACGTCAGAAAGATGACTATTAAACTCCCATTCTAGAACCAGTGGCGGTCCATAAACTAATAAAATATTTTTTTATAAACTAACATTTAAAGTTTTACAATAAACTAGATTAATTTAATAAATAATTTGGTAAATTATAATAAATCATATTCAATGTTAATTTAGTTCATGTCACAAACAATTCAAAACACTACAAATAAACAGTTACGCATATGCAAAATCATCATAATTTGGGGACATTGCATGTTTTACTTATGCACAGACTGTAAAGATGACTGAATGTCTGACATAAATAATCTTTGAAAAGTGGTTAAATAATTAAAGGTTTTCGTATAGTTTTATTAAGAAGTCAACGGATTATCCACTTCTAATATAATAAGAATAATTTAAAACTTTGAAATATTGTGGTATCCTTCATTGGCATTGAATTAAAAT
Source organism: Sinopyrophorus schimmeli (assembly GCA_036325965.1). Classification (NCBI taxonomy): domain Eukaryota; kingdom Metazoa; phylum Arthropoda; class Insecta; order Coleoptera; family Elateridae; genus Sinopyrophorus; species Sinopyrophorus schimmeli. The sequence goes on from JARFIZ010000001.1 coordinate 7,425,231, forward strand.
GGCAGTGTCAGATGTGATCTCTAATGAAACAGAAAAATCCAAAGAAGCTCCAAAATCGAAAGAAAGAAAAGAAAAGCCTTTAACAAAAGTAGTTGTTAGACGTTTACCACCTAGCTCTGACTTGGAGTCATTTCTTATGCAAGTATCTCCAGTACCCGACTATGATTACATATACATTGTCAAAGGAGATATGTCCTTAGGAGAAAATGCATTTGCAAGAGTATACATAAATTTCGTTAATTCGTCGGATGTGTTTTTATTTAAAGAAAAGTTTGATAATTATGTTTTTGTTGACCATAAAGGTCATGAATATCCTGCTGTTGTTGAATTTTCTGCTTTTCAGAAAATACCTAAAAAACGAAAACCTCGAGCAGATCCTAAAAGTGGAACTATAGAGTCTGATCCTTGTTATATTGAATTCTTAGAATCGTTAAAGGAACAGCCTAATCAAGATGTAAAACCTGAGTTTTCTTATCAATTTTCAACTGATAGTAAAGATGATATTGCAAGTACACCTTTATTAGATTATATTAAACAAAAGAGAATTGATAAACAACGAATTCGAGAGGAAAGGAGAGAAGAACGTAGAAAAAAAGAATTGGAACGTAAAAAGATAAGAGACGATGATCGAAAGAGACATGAATTTAAACCTCCTTCCAAATCGTCTGTTAAATTGGGAAATAATTTGCGCACCACAAAATCTGGTCTTGATAGTGTAAAAGAAGAGGCATCTGATAAGCCAGATGCAAAATCTAAATCAGATGATGAAAAGGAAGATTCCCTTTCAGAAAAAAATTTATCTCCTAAACATAGAGAACATAAGTATGACGATCGAAAATCATATATGAAATCAAAACCAAGATACTCTTCTCGTACAGAAAAGTCAGAATATTTTGATAAAAAAGTGGAATATAAAAGTAGAAGAGAAGATTATAGAGAAAAAGAATATCGTGGTAGGAGATTTGAGGATTATAAACGAGACACTGACAATAAACAGTTACCACGTAGAACTAAAAAATATAGTGAAAAAAGAGAAGAAAGAAAAATTGAAGCTAAAAAAGCTGAACAAAAAAAAATTGAAGAGGAAAATGACAATTTAGATCATGCTTTGAGTAGCACTGATAACAACTTAAATAACAGTGAAGAAACTAAATCTATTGATGATTCCCATATTGCAATATATCCTGTAGTTGAAGATCAATCAATGTTGGATGATAAAACTGAACTAGAGAACATGTTTGAAGCTAAGCAATTAATTGATGAGGAATCATGCAGTTCAAGAGATGATAAGGAATTTAAAAATAAACTTAGAGATAATGATCCTCGTTTACAGAGAAGAATTAGAAATAAAGATCGACCAACAATGGCAATTTATCAACCAGGAATGTTATCAAAGCGAAGAACTTCAGAAGTATCTGATGGTGATGGTCAAAGTTAAATAATATAATTAATTAATATTTTACTATATTGTTTTAATATTATTTGTTACACAAATAAACATATAATCATGTCCAGTTAAGTTGTAAAATAAGGATTGTTAATCATAAATTTCCTTTGTATTCAAAATTATCTTAAAAATAAAATTTTGATATTACTCAAAAGTGTAAATGTAATAAAGAAACAAAATGCTAATAACTTATTGGTCACAATGTTTCATGATTGGATTTATAACGCCGAACTTGTTCCTGTCTACTGACCACAGAACACATATAAAGAGAAGTGCAATCTCCATATAAATCGTTGGAAACACGGCGCTCTGGCCGCCAAATGGAAGAACTAAAATAAATATATCGGCGAATTTAAAAAAAAACCGTTAGGTATGGGCATTCCTTTTGCCGCTTCACGGAAAGTTTTATTCAATAATCATGAATATGAAATAAATTAAACGCAATTAGTTTTTTTTCTCATTTATTACTATATCATATCAAGTACAAATAGAAAACAGCTTAAAAAACCTTAAAATCAATTACAAATATCAATTCAGAAGTATAACCCAAATTAAACATTTTTAAATTAATAAAAAAATAAATTGTACATACAATGCAAAAAATTTACAAATAGGACTCATTACTAATTATAATACATTACAATTAATAAATTCGGCTTATTATTCATATCATTTTAGCACAAAACTTAATTTTTACTACAATACTAAGTTTAATAGTTTAACTATTCTACGATTTTTACAAATTTCAAGTTCTGAAAAATAATTAATTCATAAAATTGCCATTATAAAACTCTTATTTAGAAAATAATCGTGTGAATGTAATCCCTAAATTCCTTAACACAAAAATTCCACGATGATGTACTAATAAGTTTTTTAATCATAAATAATGTGAAAAATAAGATTTTTAAGTTGTGCGATATAAATATATAACAAGTAAGTACAATAATGAAATATAAAATCATATGTGACAACAAAAAAATCAAATATTCAAATAGACAACAAATATACCTAACAAGTTCCATAATTAAACTAAAAATCATATTTTACAATAAAAAATAATGAAACATTCAAATGTGAAACAAATATACGTAACAAGTACAAAAATTAAATCCAAAATATTTTACAATAAAAACAAATCATACATTCACATTGGCAACAAATATGTTTACATATAATAGGTACAAAAATTACATCAAATAGCACATTTTCAAGTTCAAGAACCTATGGTGTCTTAAGTTTATTTCACTGATCATGGAATATATCCTTGTATGATTATGTGGCATCTTCATTTCGATCATATGGTGCAATAATAAATAACCCGTGGCCTCTTACAGATAGATTTATTGCAGTTAATCTTTCTTTTGTGGTTTTCTATCCAAATTTTTACTCATTCAAATGGATATATGGATGCTCCTTAATAACAGTTTAGCCGTACCCTGGCAGGGGCCCTAACAGAGTACTATCATCCGGGCCAGATGAGCCCTGGTTTTTTTATCGAGGTGTTACTCCTCGATCCCTCCTCCTTTCTCATTATTACTAGATATTATTACTAGATCCAATGGTATAGGACTCATTTGCTGTCCTAATAGCTAAAAAAAAAATATTTATCGAGTGTATTTTATCTGTTTTCTTACCTTATACTTAACTGATGTTTTTTTCAGAAATCCCTTGTTGAAAACACTATTACACAAACACTCATAGAAAACACTGGTCTTACACACGATGTCAAAAGAAAACAAAGCTAACGAATTTAATTTCTAGGTTAACAAAATGCTATGTTCAGAGTATTGTAAGATGCAATATTCAGAGCATTGTAAGATTCAAATTTCCCCTTACCCCCTCAGTCAAAGCTTCTAAAATGGGAAACAATTTGTGTGTTGCTCAGTTCTGAATGCTAGTTGCCCTCCCCTGCTACTGACAAGTTTTTTGTTATTCAGCAACCAGCACAGATTCGATCACATGATTTAAAACTTGTCTAGTATTGGTCGCTTGTGTATATACAAATCTAACCTAATGAAAAACATGTATACTTTAGTAAATGGTATTAATGTTAAAATTATACATAAAATAAGTTTTCATAATTTCACTCAATATAGAAATATTGCTTTAAAACCGCCTTGGAAGGTATTATTTTTTGGAACAGATAATTTTTCCCTTCCAAGTCTAAAATTCTTAAATAAAAAATAGTAAGTACAACACATAAATAACCCAAACCTCAACCAAATTATTGATAAATAGATTTCAGTAAAAATGGATCATTGGTAAAAAAGTTGGAAGTTATCACATCTTTAAAACCTAATAAGAATGTAATTGAACAATATGCATTAAAGGAAAATTTGATAGTGCACAACTGGCCAGTTGACCCTATATATTGTAAAACGTTCAACATTGGACTGGTAGTTTCTTTTGGTTATTTAATTTCAGAAAATATTATTAATAGTTTCCAAATGTAAGTTGTGTAATGTAAATGGATACTTACATAAAATTATCAAGACTGAGGTCTAAAGATAGAACTTTCTCTAAAAAAAGTTATAACTATAGGAGACAAAAATATCAAAATTTTGACTTACATACCCTATACCTGACATCTGATTTTTATTTAGAACCACAATGTGTAATTTTTCAAATTAATACTTAGAAAGAAGAGAAAAATGATGTTTTATTAGTATGACGAAACCAATAAAGTTATTCGATAGGCATAATTCAGCGGTGTAAACGAATCTTTTAATGAGAACTACCTCCAAAAAGAAAAAGGTTATTGGGATATGTAGAAGCTGTATCAAAATCGTTATTTACAGTTATGTATGTATATGAAGGGGATGATTCTCTAATTTTCAATTGAGAAAAACAAATATTTATATTTAAAAAAGTTTTTAATACATTTTACTAAATAATACGTGAATACAAAAACTTTCCTAATCACCTGAAGAAGGTTTCGTCATCGTCTTTATTGACACCCTTTGAGTAGTTGATAGTCTTTTTCCAGGGGGGCCGATTAAGGCTGCAAAGATCAAAATTGCATTTAAAAAATATGGTGTTTGTGTCAATAAATAATTTACATAACATTTACATCCCGAATTTAATAAGACTTAATTGGGCACAGTGATAGAATATTCTTTTGGTTTTAAACTGTATAAGTTATGCTCTATCAAATGGCCATATTGGTTTTGTCATACTGATAAAATACCATTTTCGACGGGTTTGTTAGCAATTTTATTTTATCGATTTCTTAAGTATATTTCTGAAATTCATTAATATACCATAGAAGATAAGTATTTAAAGCTTTCATGTTCTTTGTGTAATTGCTACATTAATTTATTCCGAATAATCGGTTTCACATTTAGTTTATATGTAAATGTTTATTTTATAGGGGCATGTTGAATGTTCATGCTAGTCTACTTCCACGATGGCGCGGAGCAGCTCCTATTATTTATGCGATAGCTAATGGTGACAAAGAAACGGGAGTTACAATAATGAAAATTAGACCTTCCAAATTTGATATAGGAGAAATTATTGCTCAACAATCTGTGGCAATATTGCCAGATATGAAAATGCCTGCTTTATATAATACACTTGCTCATCTTGGAGCTGAAATGCTGCTTGAAACATTGTCAGGAATCCCCACAAACTTGGAAAAAGCTATTCTACAACCAAGTCATGGAATTACATATGGTGAGTTTTTTGGATTTTTACAAATAGGTCATTTTCATTAAAAGTTATATTATGATGTAATCATAGATATTTTTTTTTAATTACATTTGTTGAGAAGGACTCCTCAAGATACCGTATTGACTCGCGTAATTTGCGCTCCACTTTCGCCAGTTTGATTGCTAAAAAATTCAGATGCGTAAAATTTCCGAATTTTTTATACGGGTTTTAAAAAAATTTATACATAGGTTTTGAATGGTGCTTTGCGGTTCCAATAGGTAGGGGAATGTTCCCGGGTATGAGACGTGCTCCAGGTATGAGACAGTCAATTATTTTCATCATGGATTGTCAATATGGCCGATCTGAATACTGTCAAATATTTCTTTGGTCATCAGTCAGTTTTTGTGCTAACACTGAAATGAATCGACGCATTGCTTATATCACCTGCAAACATCGCATGTGAAATTGCATGGGGAAAACGTTTTTGATTTTTTCAAAGTGTTGTTTTTTTTTCATGTAAATCAATTGAAAAAGGACTGTAATGTATAGCATTTAGTGTTTTTCTTATATTTTACGATCCAATATTGGATTAGGTCAATATGTGGTTGGAAAACAATTTTTTTTTCTAATTCTCAAAATGTCGTCATTGCCCGGGTATAAGAAACGGCATATTACTACCACCCAAGGGTTCCAAAGCAAAAACATCATTAGTATAAAGTTGTTGCCGAACAAATTGAGCGCTGTTAACATCAAATGCAATATTTGCAAGCGGCAAGTTCTTTTGAAGTGCGCAAACATGTGTGCAAGCATCTACATGTGGAAACATTGCGACGTTTATATAAAGGAAATTGATAAATAAAAATTATGGAAAACATAAAAAATTAAAAATTTGAAATAGATATGAGGTTTTCACTTTATATTTTACAATTTTTAATTTATTTTTGTAGGTGTCTCATACCTAGATACAAATTTTTTTCTTGTCAAAAAAACGATGGTTAGAAAACTGGTCATAAAATTTTGCATGTTAATGGAATCACAAAACTTTCTGCGGATAAAAGTTGTGTATTTTCATTACCTTTTCAACAGTGAATAGAACACCCGACTTTATTTAACCAGTAAAATATTTTGGCTCATAAACAAAACCTGTCTCATACCGGGTACACTCCCTTACTAGTATTGCACACTACAAGATTATTTTATTAATAGGTGTAATATGATACATAATATTTTAATCAAATCACAATAAAATTTTTATAAAACATTACTTATTCTCAATCAAACTAGAATACCTACTTAAAACAAAGTCGTACCTTCTGAAAAATTTCTACGTGAAATATGCGGAATGAAAAATAAAATTCAATATCATTTTTAAAAATTAAGGTGCGTAAAATATGCGCGGGCGTATATTACGACACCAAATACGGTACGGCTCGATCAAGATAGCTGTGCGGATAAAATAGTTACGCCTAGAATGCGCATGAATAGGGAAATTCCTGCAGCGTTGAGGTACAGTCGAGAGCGAAGTGAAAATACTAACCTGGTGATATGGAATCTCAAAGCAAAACATAAAGGCAAAGCACTGATAAGTCAAACTCGCGAAGTGATAGTTCAATGTAATTCTGTTCATGAAGCGGGAATTGTTTATTTACAGTATTTATTAATTTCAAATAAATAAAATATCCGAATAAATTCTACATTTCCTGTATTTTTTCACAAGAATGTGCAAAAGCCGAGCGTACAGTACGTCGTTTTCTATCCGAATGCATTCTCTCTTCATCGTGTGCGCCGCTTGTAAGATTCTCATCCGCACAGCTATATTGGTCGAGCCTTAGTTATTTGTGATAGTTGTCTTATTGTATTATGGTTACAGCTCCAAGAATTACTCCTAGTATAGCTCAGATAAACTGGAATAGTATGTCTTCGAATTGCGTCTATAATTTGTACAGAGCGTTAGTAGGAGTTTATGCGTTGTCAACGTCATTTAATGATTCATCGATTAAATTATATGATTTAAGTAAATGTATTGATGAAATGAACTGTGAAAATATTACACCTGGCTCTATAAGATATGGCAAGGAATCTAAGTTACTGACAGTACAATGTGCAGATGGAAAATGGATAAATATAGGAAAAGTTGGTTTAACTGGTCGAAAAATAATGACAGCGTGTGATTTCTATAATGGCTTTCTTAGTAAAAAAAATGTCAAATTTAAAATATTTCAATGATTTTAAAATAATAAACTCTTAAATAAAGTTCATTTTATTGAATTTTATTATGTACAAATTGAAATGTGCAGTCAAAGCTAAGCTTATTAAAAAAATAATTACGTTTAATTTTCGTGACTATTAGTTTGCGAGGTGAGTATAGATAAATCGTATCTTTTATTCTTCACCAGTTGCTTCTGGAGTTTTTACCCTGTAACAAAAATATTTATTCTATGTACTACAAAAAAATCTTTAAAACATTCTATGTCTACAATTATAAAATACTGAAATTTATATTTACAGCTTTTAAAAAAATTAATTAACATGATAACTGCCAACTGTGAGATCAGTCATAGTTTGTCTTCTAAGGTAGAGCGCTCACTTTGATACATCTCCTAGCCTGTTGACTAACTATTTTCTGTGGATAAAATTAAATTTGTAATATATACGTAAGTGTAACTAAAGTTTCCGCACTTTTGGGAAGAATACCTATATAAAAGAATCAAAATTAGCTACATAAATAAACATTTTCTTTATACAGGATAACTATATAAATACTATAATGCGACTTTTGAAATATGCATATAATTGACCAAATTAGTTTATGACATTGAAATTCTTAAAACTTCCGTTACAGTCAAAGTATTAAACATAGTTAAAACATTTTTTAAATAAGTAGTTGATTTGCAATATAAATAAATATTTCCAAATTTTACTCGCCAATTTAATATGTATTTTAATTTATACAGCAGAACTTCGATAATTTGGACACATCGTTCCGCGTAATGTCCGGACTATGGAGGCATCCGAATTAGTAAAGGTTCTCTTATATTTATTAGAGAGGGGGGATTATGAACATGAAAACCATTCCGAATATATGATAAATATAAATTATTTTACGTACTATTTGGTGACAAAGTCCTCGCAGAGCCCGCTGCTGCACAAAAACAAAAAAAGTACTTATAGTATGTATATAAATGAAAAATAATAAACAAACCATTTTAGGCGTCTGAAAAATCTGTCAATTTTTGTTTGTATCTTTTGGGATGCAGGCCAACGTATAATTTAAGTTTTATAAAGAAAATCGAGTTTTTTTTGAAAAAGCGTAAGTGTTCTGTGCGATTTCTTGCACGAAGCCATTTCGTCTATCACTCTTGAAAACCTAAATTAAAATGATCGATACCCCTCGCAACGTAAGCGAATAGTTGCTTGCTTGTTCACATAGGAAAATTCGTATTTTATTCTATTGAAGTTATAAAATATATTTCATGTCCGAACTATCGAAGTTGTACTGTACTTACATAATTTTGCTAGAAGATGACCACAGTATGACTTGCTTCTCAACAATAAACAGCATGCGAAGTATGATCTCACTGGATCAGTAATTTTCATTTCATTTGAAATGAACAGAAGAAATTAAGCAAGATTTTTCAATTAATAAAAATATTAAACTCTCTATATCCCAAAATGCTTATCACATTTGATTTCTATTATTTAAATTATTATAAAAATTAATCTAATTCGGTATTTCCCGTGCTATAATAAACTGCCATTAAAAACTGGTACATCTACAAAATAGCATAATTTATCCAAGTTTTATTTTTTAAATTAGGCTAACTGCAATTTTGTATATAAAGGAATATTTTTTAATACACCCTTCATTGTTGTATTATGTCATTATTGTTGTTTAAAATTGGCGAACCATCACGTGTAATCGTAAAAAATAATAATTGGGCAATTATATCCGAAATTTTCCACCTGAATGAAATAGAATTAAGACGCAAAAATTTCTTGCTATGTGATATAAATAGAAAGTCATTTAAATGGACAAAAATCGTTTAGTTGCGGTGTCCATATTAATTTTATTCTAGGAAATTTTTTTAAAATATGACAACAATTTTGGGACAGAGAAAATATTTCAGTAGCGTACCTTGGAGAAGGCGGTGCGCCAAGAGTGACACATATTTTATAATGGCATTTTTTTATATTCCTGTTTAATTATAAAATAATAAATAATATTAATTACCACTCTTGAGCAAAAGCTGCAGGTACGCCACTGGACTACTCATTTCACTTCTAACCAGGGAAGTCCTAGAACTATGCGTTGGGATTTCAAATTTTAGTGTCATTGAAAAGAGCAGACATTAGATAATATTACGTTTTTATAATTTAAGACTATTTACAAAGATAAAACAATATAAAAATTGTTTAAATCGAATATAAACACACATTTTTCTATCATAAAATGCTGTTACTATAGTAACAGTATTTTATATATAGTTATAGCATACGCGCGCATCAGTTCAAAAAATGAGTTAAAGGAATACAAAGTTCCGAAAAATCTTTAGTTTTTTCAGTAATAAATTATTTCTGTAATTCAAGTAATTCATTTAAAATTAAAATAGAAATTCTTCCTCTGATAATTACCCAATTTGATTATTTTCTTAGACTCTTGACGATTTCGTGAATTTATTAAACTTTTGATTTCCCCCATAAAAATAATTTTTACAATATTTTATGTGATATTTTTATGACAAAAGTGGCATTTCAGATAAGCATACTTATTGGGTCAAGTACATGTTAATTCTAGCAGTGTATGATATAATATAAATAAAAAAGATAAAAAAATACTTAATCATTAATCGTTAATATAAGATTCACAATTTTATTAGTTTTAACTAACGTAAGTACAATATGCATTTTTCACATAATCGAATTAGTATGATACATACACTTGGAAGCATAACAAAATACCAAATTTTCAATAAACTATGTTATAATAATTATTGCTTAGTAAACTTAAAGACTAGGAATGCATGCAATGCAAAATTATTAACTAGAGCAATGCAAGTTAAATGGTTTTTTCAAAATACATGTTAAAACGAAGTTAAAGTTTGGATTGGACTGGTTGAGGTAACAAATTGGAGCTCCTAAAACAAAGCAAATATTTAGCTTATATATTGGGCACGACTTACACATATATTACACAAATAAAACAGTAGAAAAAATTATACATTTATATACTACCATCTACATTAAAAGTAGCCTTATCATGTTCATTTATTAAAAGAATTCTTTTTTAGCATATAATCAAATCAATTTTTAAAAAAGTAACAAAATATAGTTAAAGAAGTAATAAATTGTCTAATAAAATATGGTGTTTTTAAACTATAATCTTTTGGTACTAGAATATATTATAAAAAAATTTAGAAAGAATTATTTTTATATTCCATATAGTGATCTACAACAATGGGTCTCCAAACTTTTTAAGCAGTGGCCCACTAATAGTTTAGAAATAGCTAAGCGTGCCTGATTAAAATTATTAAAGTACGTTGTAAGTTCACATGTATTTGAATGTATGTTATACCTAACTAATATTTATAAAAACATTAATGGGCCGGATTAAACGCACTCACGGGTCGTACTTTGAAGACCTACTGATCTACACAATTTAATTTTTGTAATTGTTTGTTTTAAAATTTAATATCATATACTGTTTAAAAGATTCTACTGTGCTCAACACATACATACGTATTAAAAATTTAAGATTTTTATTATAAAAGTATAGAATTATATATCACTTAATTATAGAAGGTAGTTAATTGCATAAATTGAAAGTAAAATACTAATTAATAACGAATAAACAATAATAAATATATTTTAATCAAATTTACATATACGATTTATAAAATTACATGTATATTTGGCAACAATGATATGCAAGAAATTAATGGGATAATATAATAGTTAAATAAAAAACATAGGTGTACTATGTACAAGACATGACTACAGGAATTAAAATAAATTAAAAATCATTTTTAACAGTTCCAAAATACGATCTTGTTAGCATTAGTTTCATTCAATGAATGAAGGATAGGAAATTAGTTGGTACATACTCAGTTATTGGAAGGAAATGGATCTAGGTATATATCTGTAACATGAAAACATTTGTAATAAAATGTAACATTACATTCAATACTCCTCTACTAAATACTATATCATTAATAACATTAATTATTTTAAATATTACTCAACAATTCAATATTCATTATTGTATTTTTAATTCATTATCTTGCTTAAATGCTATAAAACTATCCCATACAACATTTAACAAGACCGACAAAATGATAAATGATAAAAAATATTTCTGTGGATAATATTAACTTCCTTTTAAATCTCTATTCGCGCTTTTTTCTTGAAAGATATAATTTCATATGAAATAACTGAAAATATTATATCCACAGTAATAATTTTTATATTACTTATCAATTACAGCAAGCAACAGATTTTATGTGAGAACCATATCAGACATAATTGCATTCCTGGTTTTGTTTTACAAAAAAAAATATCTGTTATACTATATAAGTACATTCTAATAAGCAATCTACTTCTTAAACAGCTTTACAAAATATTACATACTATGAAATGTATTTTCTGCATTTTATAGTTTTCAAAACATATTGAAGTTTCAAATGTATATTAAAGCAAATGATCATATTCCTTGCCGCTATAGCAGTGTGTTTGAAAGCAATTGAAATGAATGGGGCAAAATTGATTTAGTTTTTATATTTTTATTTACAATTACTCTGAATTCCTTCAATAAACCGATGCATATTATACCAATAGAAACACCAACAATTTCAATTTGTAATTTTATAAATTATATTTAATTTCATAAGCTCTATTTTCAAAATAATACATATGAAATATTTTTTTTTAATTTCACATGTTTTAATTAAATAAGGCACTAGTAATTACTGGAGTTATTATGTAGGTAGTAAAATGGTACGAGTAAAGGTAAATAAAAGTTTGAAGAATGGCACGTAAGTGTAAAAAAAATGAATAACCAAATAAAATATATAATACCAACAAATGTAGAATTAACCAAAATATAAATAAAAATATAATCTGTATAGAATATCTAAAAAGGATGCATTTAAAAATAAGCAACCATTAATGAATATTGCACAAATCATCTTTAACAAAATTACATGCAGCAATTAAATAAATCAAAATTAAAGATTATGGCACTAATGAAAATTATGCACCAATACAAAAATGCTAAACAATAAACATATAAACATAACAAAACCGCAAACAAATAGATTTAAAAATAGCCTCATTACCAAAAATAATTATAAAATTAATAACATTAATATAATTAAAATATTCAAATCTGCAAAGCATTCCTTATTTAGTAAGCCTGGATATCTTCATACATAGCATAGAGGGAATGAAAAAAAAATGATCTATACAACGTCAGTGTTAGTAAGTGGTGAGCTGTAAATCAAAATGTATTTAAAATAAGCTTCAGTCAAAATATAAAACAAATAATGAAACAACAAACAATCAAAAATTTTACTCTTACAGCATTCCTTCAACTTCAATAATGTCGCGAACTCTAAAAATATATTGATATGTGACTTTTCTGTATACTAGTATAGTCTTCTAGGTTTTATTATATACCTACTCAACAAATGTGTAATTTCAAACCGTTATAAATTAATTGGAGATTAACCGATACAATCTTTACATATTGCTCATTGGTAAGAAAAGTGACAACTCAAAAACCCCGAGTTATCAGGAGCGCAAAATAAAATAAAACGAGTACTAATAGAAAATGATAGGGGTCTCTTGTAAAGTTCTCGTTAACTGACTCAACGTCCAACTTAATGCTACATCACATTTTTCGTCTTAGAACAATCATTTAAAGATTATTATTCAACTCAACACAAAACAGTCAATTTTTGAGTTGTGTTACTCTTCTTGCCTATGGCTTGTATGTGATTAATAAATCATAAAAAATACCAAAGCTATACTAAATAATGTAATCTGAACGAATATTATTTGTTTTTACCCATATGAAAGATTTACTACATACAAAGATGTAGTGTTGATAAAATATAATTAATTAAGAGTGAATAATCAGGATCCACGCAAATTGATTAGTTATTCAAACAATCAAGATTATCTAACTATATATAATGAAATATTGCAAACATTTCATTAAATAATTAATTTAGTCGAATATCGACTTATCTATGAATATCAGTAATATTTTTACTGAATAACATTTGGCAATTAATCTTGATTACACGAATAATTATGATTTGCATAAAGCATTCATGAAGTTTTTTCAGATTAGTACTGCATGTTTGGTAATATCTCCAATGAAAAATTTATAAGAATGCAAAATTTACGGAAGTTATATTGCCATTAATTTAATCAAATCAAATATGGATTAAAAAAAGTTGACTTACATATGTTCTGGGTGATGTTTGATGCAATTGATGAATTCCGTTGGACTTAACAGACCCGAACAGATTCGGTGTATTGCAGTAAATAATGGAAATCTAATGATAATTTAATTTTACTGATGATTACAATACTTTTATAAATAAATTTATATTTACCTATCTTCCATGCCTTTATTTTTAAGCATAAAGTTTACTTCTTCTGCTGTGAACGGGCCTTGCAATTTTTGTCCATTAAGTAGTTCATCTTCCAATTCTTTTATACTTTTTCCAGTTTTTACAAAGGCTTCACTAACTCTTCGATTACGTCCACCATAACATGTCGTGATAAGATCAGCTACACCACAACTTTCGAAAAATGTCGATAGCTTGCTACCTGGATAAAAGATGTCTACAAATTTAATCATTTCCATTAGACCTAAACGAATTACAGCTGCTTTGGTATTATCTCCTAAACCTAAACCATCAACAAATCCTGCTCCACAAGCGACAATATTCTGTAAAGAGACAATATTAACATTAATCTATAAAGAGTATTAATTTTAACTGCCTTTAATGCACCACAAACTTCAACAGCATCTTCATCATCTACAACAACTACTCTGAAGTAGTCAGCTTGAATAATATCTCTTAACAAGGGTGCTAATCTAGAATCTCGACAACCAATTGTAGTTTCACAGAATTTTTCATCTGCTACTTCTCCAGCTAAGTTTGCTCCCATAAGTACTGCACACTGTATTTTTAAATTACGAGTAATGATGTGGGATATAAGATCAATACCGCCTCCTTCAGCTTGATCAAAGCCCTAATTTAGTTAATAATTAAAAATTCATCCTGAATTATAATATTCAGTAAATACCTTGATCAATGATAAACCGATTGCAGTTGGCTTAATTTTCCCCAGCAAAGTAGAGCATAATGTTCGAATAAATTGGTGAGGTACTACAAAAATTAAAATATCTGCGTCCTTTGCTGCTTCTACAACGTCCGAGAGAGCTACCTAGAAAAATGTTTTAAATAAATTAATTAAAAAACAGAGAGATAGGAAATCTACTTTTAAATAACATTTGAATATGTTTATTACAGATATTTTTTTGGTCATTCGTTTACACAACATTTATGATTTTTCATAACATTCGGTATAAAGCTAAAATATTGGAATTATTTCAATGCCTTTAAAAATTGTCGATTTGAATATTTGACTTAAATTATAGCATAGCTTAGAGACATTTGCTGTTTATATAATTAAAGTAATATTGTAATGTAGGTACCTACATCAAATCTGTATTCAGTTTGTTGCTGATCAAGACCAGAATTCGACATACGTGGAATCATAGTGACAAGAAAGATGGTAAAAGAACTGACTGGACATACTTTTTGGCTAAATACATACTCACATTATGGATTTAAAAAAAAATAGCGGGCTGTACTTATGCATTATATATTATGGTGAAAGAGAATTTCATACACATAAGTACGTTTAAAGTTTTACTTCTGATTTAATTGACAAAATATGTTATTTAACAGTGTTTAAAGAAAAAGGCGAAATGGCAAATGTATACCGTAGTGCAACCTTGTAGGCAAATGTTATAAAATTTTTGAACTAAGAATTTAAACGATTATTCCTTTACCGATTTCGTAACTTCGTAACAACGTTATACTGAAATTTTGTCTTATTAAATATACAATATTTTGTCTTTTTTCAAATATTATATTTATAGAGTTCTTTTGGAATTCAGGTTCTTTATGCAGTTTCAATTTAATGGGAAATGTCCTATTTCATATAATTAATTGCTTATATTAAATTATATCAAAATATTTTAATAAGTGCATTTATTCTTTATTTCTGTAATAGCAAGAAATTGTTTATAGAAGTGATGGTGTAATGCTACACAATGCTCATCTATCTCTAATGAAAATTAGGCAATAAAATGAACTTTGCTCTAATCAACTTATGTAGATACTAACAACAGCATAAGTGTTTCTGTTTGGAGATTACATAATTTTCTTAAATTTGAGCGTAGGTAAACTATTTCCTGCAGTTTTAAAAAAAAAGTACATTTTCTAGATCTACTTATGTGAAATAAAAGATTATGACGTAAGTAAATACTACAAACAAGGAGAACATTTTATCAGTACGTTGACTAAAATTAGAATTTAAAGTGTGTAAGGATAGTGTAAATAAAAATACTGTAATATTCCTGTATAAAAAAATTAATACGTATACATAGCGCTTATATTTAAAAAAAATATATTAATGTTTTATGTTTATACTTAAATATGTGTTCATCGAAGATAAAGTTTTAGAATTGTTTCAAAAATTCAATTAAAAAATAAACTTATGAATACTTAATCAGTGATTTATCATGTTATCATACTTTTAGTTTATAGTTTAGCATGAATAACGAAAATAAAAAAATGGTGTGATAAATCCTTAAAATCACCTGTCAGAGATATTTCCTAAGACTTTGGTATAAAGCTTCTCTAATAAAAATTAAATTACCTACTCGAAGAAAGTGAAAACAAAAATAGCTTTAAGATTCAGAAAAAATTGTCATGATAACATATTTAACAGATTATGAAAATAATTACAATCAAATGTTTATATCAAATAAAATCTTCTAAAATGGTTAAGAGAAGATAATGCGATTATTCTTTTTTTAAGTTAATACTTGTCATGAAACCAAATTCAAAGCACGGTTTTTTTAACTCCTGCCTAAGTACGGCAATTTTTACATATCTAAACCTCGTGTTTCATTTATACGAATTTTTAATGAATTTTTTAATCACCTGTATGTAATTAATGGAAATCAATTCTTCATATAAAAAGCTATACTTATTTATCATTTAATTTATAAATCAAAGAGAAAACTTAAATGTAAGGCTGGTCTTAATAAGTCTTGTATATCTATAGAACATTTTTCTGTAAATTTAAAAATATATGAAAAACTACATTAGAAAATGTTAGTTTCAAAGTAGTAATCCTTGAAAAAGAATTAATATTTACAACATATTATATATCCTTTAGTGTTAATAAATGTGAATAACTAAAATAATTTAAAATTGTATGAATTAATAAACTTTATAAACTTCATTATTACATGTAATTATACTGTCAAACAATTTTTATACTTTATAATGTGTAATTTAATAGTTGTTATAATACTAAAATCAAGTTTGACTGTAAAGTTTTAATAACTTAAATGTCCATCTGAATCTTTACACTTGGCATAATACAAAAAGATGCAATAGATGCAATTGCCAACTACTCATAATGTCAGGTGTACTACTTGAAGCAGTCAATGAAAGGACAAATGTATTAATAGAATGTAAAGGACAAACATAGTGTTTCTGCTTGCTAATGTTTTTAAAAAGCAAACGTAACTTTTAAATTTTATAATTTGGCCTTAATTGTATAACTTTTATAGACATCTTTATATGAGTTTTTAGTTTAGTAAAATACAGCAATACTTACAACATTTTCAGGGAGTTTGTGACCAGGAAGATATTTAACATTTTCATGTGTTTCATTGATTATTTCTGTTAATTTCTTTCCATTTATCATTTCTTCATATACATACATTGTAACTCTGTCTTCAAACTGTGGCAATCGAGCAGCATTATGTCCTACTATTTTAGCAATTGCAGAACCCCTAACAAAAATGATTACAATTTTAATACGAATAATTTCGTTTAAGAAGATTATGACTAAGTATTTGTCACTACTTAATATTTCTAAAATTATGAACTCAAGTAAAAAAGATAGGTTAACATTAAAATTTCTCATTCTATTCAATTAAAAATTAACTTACCAATTACCGCTACCGACAATACAAGCTCGTTTAGGTTTTCCTGGCATTTTACTAGAATTTTGACTGTATACCTCACTAAACTGTCTGCTTCAATAAGTTCAAACTTATAATGGCAAAAGCCAACTACTGATTAGATAATAAAGACTACGTCAAGCTCAAGGTTTTGGCGCTTTCTACTAGCAGTTAATTATCGATAATATACCAATCAAATTCTATTTTGTAAATAGTTTATCCAATAATAGACAAGTAACATTCTAAATATGTTACAACTATATTGTATAAACGGCATTTTCCAAAACTAACTTTTCAGGGTTAAAAAATAATTTTCAAACATATTTTAATATGAGGGGTTTCTTTCATTTTAAACCGGTGAAAAATAACCTATTTATGTAATTATAACATTATTCAAATTTTGACAGCAATTATATAATGCATAGTATATAATTATATAATGTTTAAAGTTACAGTTGTAGGGTAATATACATAAATATCCCTAATACCTTTATTTAAAAATAAATTGTAAATAAATATATCTGTATTTTTATAAATAATTTAAAATAAAACTTATTTTTTGATTATTTAAAAATAAATAAAACCATTATAATAAATAGTAGCTTTCCATATGCATTTGAAGATATTCCTATAATGCATTAGCGTTTTCCCCCTTTATAAGTTGTAATTTTTCGACGCTTTTCAAAAAGAATATATTTGTTTGTTGCTCTAGCAGATATTAAGATTAATGAATTTATTTCTTATGTTTATTTAATTATAGCTGGCCCGCCGAACTTTGTACTGCCTCAGAATTGAATAATGTGTCAAAATTCAATAACTAAAAATTAGCAGAAAACCAAAAAATTAAATACGCATACACTATTTCCACAAAAAATACATGTACATGCCAATTTTCATGGTTATGGGTTGAACGGTGTTAGAGTGAAACGGTAACATACAAATATATACCTATTACTACGTTTCCACGGTTATTCAATACGGGTTGAATACGGATTTGCGATCCAACAAGTACGTGTTTCCATAAATAGTTTTGAATACGAATTGAATACATTTACGATACAGCAATCAGCTGTTTTCGGAAAACTTATTTTCTAGGTTAATACGTAGAGCAGGTTCGAAATAAAATTGTGTTGTTTATTTTATTGTGTGCTATAATTCTATTAAATTTCATGACAATTTAACATAAAGGTGTATATATTTTAAATTATCATTAGAAAGCGCCAGTGATCTCCAATTGCGCATGCACGATCGCGAGTTACGGGTTTCCATGGAACTCAATACGTTGAAATTCAGATACGATCCTAAAATTTACCGTATCGTATCTGAATCAAAATCGTGTTCAATACGTATTGAATCAGGGTTTCCATGACCACTTTTCACCCGACAACAGTATTGAATTCGTATTCAATCCGTATTGAATGACTGTAGAAACGTAGTACAGTCAACTCGCGTTATAACGAAGTTCGATATAACGAAAATCTCGATATAAAGAAAGAAACCGCCGGTCCCTTGAAAATCTCGCTTTATAACGCAAATTTTAATGGGTTTTGGTCCCCTCGATATAACGAAGTTTTCTTGACCAAAGTCTAATAATTTTTGTTAAAAAAGTAAGTACTGTAGGTATGTTATATAATTTACATAATGTGGATCCTCACAATTTTTGATTTTTTTATCTTAAAGAAATGCAAACTTAACACTATCAATTATCAATTACTTGCAAAGCCATGACCTTGACGACAGTGTATTCTCAAGTATCTTAAATCTGGAGAACGCAATTGATCGGACACGTACAGTCACCTGCATACAAACTAAAATTACGGATTTTTTTAGATTATACGTGTTTCTATTTGTATTATTTCTATTGTTTTTTTTTATTGTTGTTTTCTATTGTTTTATTATTTTTTTTACATTTCTGCGTTATATTGGTTATTTTAATAAACGACAACGAATTTGTGGTGTTTTGGATTGATTAATTCTATATCTCTAAACAGAGTAAAAATTTGTTAATTTATGCTTTTATAATAAGGAATTTCGATATAACGAACTTTCGATATAACGAACTTTTTCGTGGGTCCCTTGAAATTCGTTATAACGCGAGTTGACTGTATATATTTATATACAAATACAGTAGACGCCGCTTAATGTGATCACGGTTAATGTTATCAACCGCTTAGTGTGTTCAAACTGTCTTTGAATCGGTCCACCCAATACAAAAGCATTACAATTTGTTCCTTTATTATTATCATCAATATTTCGTTTATTGTGATCAATGTTGAGTCCATTAGGCATTAGGACAGCGGTTTCATATAATTAATTGCTTATATTAAATTATATCAAAATATTTTAATAAGTGCATTTATTCTTTATTTCTGTAATAGCAAGAAATTGTTTATAGAAGTGATGGTGTAATGCTACACAATGCTCATCTATCTCTAATGAAAATTAGGCAATAAAATGAACTTTGCTCTAATCAACTTATGTAGATACTAACAACAGCATAAGTGTTTCTGTTTGGAGATTACATAATTTTCTTAAATTTGAGCGTAGGTAAACTATTTCCTGCAGTTTTAAAAAAAAAGTACATTTTCTAGATCTACTTATGTGAAATAAAAGATTATGACGTAAGTAAATACTACAAACAAGGAGAACATTTTATCAGTACGTTGACTAAAATTAGAATTTAAAGTGTGTAAGGATAGTGTAAATAAAAATACTGTAATATTCCTGTATAAAAAAATTAATACGTATACATAGCGCTTATATTTAAAAAAAATATATTAATGTTTTATGTTTATACTTAAATATGTGTTCATCGAAGATAAAGTTTTAGAATTGTTTCAAAAATTCAATTAAAAAATAAACTTATGAATACTTAATCAGTGATTTATCATGTTATCATACTTTTAGTTTATAGTTTAGCATGAATAACGAAAATAAAAAAATGGTGTGATAAATCCTTAAAATCACCTGTCAGAGATATTTCCTAAGACTTTGGTATAAAGCTTCTCTAATAAAAATTAAATTACCTACTCGAAGAAAGTGAAAACAAAAATAGCTTTAAGATTCAGAAAAAATTGTCATGATAACATATTTAACAGATTATGAAAATAATTACAATCAAATGTTTATATCAAATAAAATCTTCTAAAATGGTTAAGAGAAGATAATGCGATTATTCTTTTTTTAAGTTAATACTTGTCATGAAACCAAATTCAAAGCACGGTTTTTTTAACTCCTGCCTAAGTACGGCAATTTTTACATATCTAAACCTCGTGTTTCATTTATACGAATTTTTAATGAATTTTTTAATCACCTGTATGTAATTAATGGAAATCAATTCTTCATATAAAAAGCTATACTTATTTATCATTTAATTTATAAATCAAAGAGAAAACTTAAATGTAAGGCTGGTCTTAATAAGTCTTGTATATCTATAGAACATTTTTCTGTAAATTTAAAAATATATGAAAAACTACATTAGAAAATGTTAGTTTCAAAGTAGTAATCCTTGAAAAAGAATTAATATTTACAACATATTATATATCCTTTAGTGTTAATAAATGTGAATAACTAAAATAATTTAAAATTGTATGAATTAATAAACTTTATAAACTTCATTATTACATGTAATTATACTGTCAAACAATTTTTATACTTTATAATGTGTAATTTAATAGTTGTTATAATACTAAAATCAAGTTTGACTGTAAAGTTTTAATAACTTAAATGTCCATCTGAATCTTTACACTTGGCATAATACAAAAAAAGATGCAATAGATGCAATTGCCAACTACTCATAATGTCAGGTGTACTACTTGAAGCAGTCAATGAAAGGACAAATGTATTAATAGAATGTAAAGGACAAACATAGTGTTTCTGCTTGCTAATGTTTTTAAAAAGCAAACGTAACTTTTAAATTTTATAATTTGGCCTTAATTGTATAACTTTTATAGACATCTTTATATGAGTTTTTAGTTTAGTAAAATACAGCAATACTTACAACATTTTCAGGGAGTTTGTGACCAGGAAGATATTTAACATTTTCATGTGTTTCATTGATTATTTCTGTTAATTTCTTTCCATTTATCATTTCTTCATATACATACATTGTAACTCTGTCTTCAAACTGTGGCAATCGAGCAGCATTATGTCCTACTATTTTAGCAATTGCAGAACCCCTAACAAAAATGATTACAATTTTTAATACGAATAATTTCGTTTAAGAAGATTATGACTAAGTATTTGTCACTACTTAATATTTCTAAAATTATGAACTCAAGTAAAAAAGATAGGTTAACATTAAAATTTCTCATTCTATTCAATTAAAAATTAACTTACCAATTACCGCTACCGACAATACAAGCTCGTTTAGGTTTTCCTGGCATTTTACTAGAATTTTGACTGTATACCTCACTAAACTGTCTGCTTCAATAAGTTCAAACTTATAATGGCAAAAGCCAACTACTGATTAGATAATAAAGACTACGTCAAGCTCAAGGTTTTGGCGCTTTCTACTAGCAGTTAATTATCGATAATATACCAATCAAATTCTATTTTGTAAATAGTTTATCCAATAATAGACAAGTAACATTCTAAATATGTTACAACTATATTGTATAAACGGCATTTTCCAAAACTAACTTTTCAGGGTTAAAAAATAATTTTCAAACATATTTTAATATGAGGGGTTTCTTTCATTTTAAACCGGTGAAAAATAACCTATTTATGTAATTATAACATTATTCAAATTTTGACAGCAATTATATAATGCATAGTATATAATTATATAATGTTATCAACCGCTTAGTGTGTTCAAACTGTCTTTGAATCGGTCCACCCAATACAAAAGCATTACAATTTGTTCCTTTATTATTATCATCAATATTTCGTTTATTGTGATCAATGTTGAGTCCATTAGGCATTAGGACAGCGGTTTCCAAACTATATGTAAGCTCGCCTCCCTTCTAAAATATTGAATCATATGACGCACTTCTCAGTTTGACAACGTTGGAATAACCCCTTTGTTAAATATGAGAAAAAAAATTATATAATGGATTTGCTTTAAATTGTTACGGGACGTTTATAGACCCCAAACCGACATAGCCGGAGCCATTCTTCCCTGCTTCTCCTTCAACACCTTAAATTTTTACGAATTTCTCGAGAAATTAAAAGTTGAAGTTTTAGGTATATTTTTGTAGCACAAAAGTTTACGTTTAAAAAATTGTAACGCCGTTCGTATTAACGAAGAATCTACTTCCTTGGCCCTAAATTGCTCTAATTTTGAAACAAAATCAGTGGTTGTTAATCTGTGATTTTGCCCATATTTCTCTGAGTGAGAATTTTTCATTACTGGTTGTTAATATGTTAGGGCCCCCATAACGTGGTTTTTCTTCAATATTACCTTCTTTAAATTATGGCAACATGTAGCATGTACTGTACTTAATTTTAATTGAAACATATTCGCTATTGAATAAAGGATTTTTCCTTTTTTCTCTATAAAAAATGACAACAGATCTAATATTAATGTTGGTATTAACTATTTTTTTTTTACAGTTTGAAAAAATATTTCTCATCGCTCTAATTGCAAAAACAAATTACCTTACCCTAACAGCCCCTAGTGTATTTTTGAAATAATAATATTGCATTTTTATTGTACCTTGCAGATGTTTAACTAAACGGTTATTGTGATTTCCAAGAACTTTTTCACAGCGTCTTTCAATGTGTTTTGTGTTTCAGATTTTATTTGCGTAAACATTTTAAATTATATTTTAATTAAAATAAATAAATTGAGTAGAAGAATATTTCATCTAACATATAATAAACAAATTTTAATACTATAAACACACTTTATGCATTATTATGCTCATTTTATTGTTCTAGGTAGCATTTCTAAAAATGTGTTACATTACTGTATATAGTAACTTTAAAATACAAAATTGTATGAGCTCTTCATTAATAAATATAAAAATCTAACACGATTCGAAAGTATCAAATAATAATATGCAATACAAAAACATACTAATTTAAAATACTCCAAATCTTCTATGTAAGCAGTTCAGTTGTGACAACATCCGGCTTTATTTTATTTTCTTAGGATCTTAATTGGTAATAAAACGTGACTGATAAAAAAACACTCTTACAATACGATCAGTTTGTATGAAAAAATATAATTATTGTTTTTACTATTTTTCTTAAAATTTCTTCATATTTTCGCACCTATAGTTTCCTTGGACTTCTACAAATATTTCAAAACCAAAATTGGCCAAATCGGCCCAGCCGTTCTCGAGTTTTAGTCAGACAAACACTCGCCAATTCATTTTTATATATAAGAAGAAGATTTATTCAGGAGACTAATAATTCATAAAAACTGGAGTTAATATTTCTAGGCATATGGTGCATCTTCATGTTAGAGTTCTTTCCAGATGTAGTTTAATTTCCCATAATGTTTATATATTGTTTGTTGATCTTGATAAATGTAATGATTTAATAAAGTTCTGTTCAAGATAGAAAAATATATCATTTATTTATCAATAAGCACTCTAAGATAGTAGTAAGATTGATCATTATTTAAACATATTTATATGAATTATACAAATATGTAGCTTTCTGCATGGATTGATATAAGTGTTTCTTCTAATAAAATATTCCTATTCAAAATATTCCAAATTATTCAGTGTAAATGTAGAAAATTTTAAGTATTTTCACAAATAAATACATCATTGAACTGTAATTAACATTTTATTAACATGTATATATTGAGGCTACAATAGATAATTAGTTATTTCTGTTTGTATTAACCCCTTAGCTGTGGAGTTTTTAATAAGGAGAGAGCGCCTTACAAAATACGTTTGGAGTATATGTGAAGCAGCAATTGTGAAGGCCAAAAAAAAATATAATTTAAAAAAACATTGTAAATCAAGGTGTACGAAAATATTTTAAATTAATTTTATGATATATGTAATAAACTGTAATGATTTCCACAGTTAAGCGATTTCTGTTTACATTTTCAATACATATTTTAAAAGATTAAATAATATACATGTGTTACCACAACTATTTGAGCGAATAAGATCATTCGATAGGCAAGAACATTCCAATACAATATTTATAGTTAATCAGGGAACGTACTAAAATCACATTTTAGTCATAAATAGTTTCATAATATATTTGTAGTATAAATATCAAATTAAAAATTAAGTTTTAGATATATTTAGTCAAAATGTTTATATAGTACGCATATTACTCATTACTCTAATATTCAATTTTGATAAATGACCTAACTCAACAAGTACGTCAAACTTGTTAATAATAGTGAAAACAAAATATATATACATTTAACATACATGCAATTTGAATATACATACAATTAAGTACCTAGTTATAGTAATAATCTTCACTAATGTCATTTATATTTAGCTACTTATTTACTCCTCTGGTGTCTGAGAAGCTAAATCAAGAATTGCTTCAAATGAAAATGGTTGAAAAGCATGACCAGTTCCTGAATAAAATTTGCTTTGAAATTCCACCCTAAAATTAATAACATATTAATTGAAATCAATACAAGTGATATTAGTTTTTACCAATGTAAACGTAGAGTATGTAAAAATGCAGAAAGACCTTCCATTAGTACTAAAATTGCTAACGTAAGACAAGCCCAAACGCTAAATATTATATAAACAGCAATTCCTCCTTGGAAACCTTCTACTGTAAGTGCTTTACTAAGAACCATCTTCCATAAAACTTCGGATAATTCTAAAATATATAATATATTTAACAAAATTCTTATATGCAGTAAAAATAGAAATTGTACTAACAAAGTTTATTTATAACATTATACTTTTAAATTGTCTATGGCTAGCATGATCAACACTCATATAAAGCGATTCATTTATACCGCGTTGTGTGGAGTCCTTATTAAGGTATTTGTATCCGAGAATTTTTCCTAAGACTATTCCTAACATAACCGATTTTAAACTTTCGATTAGACAGCATCAAAATGTGGAAATTACAAGGTGCATATTCGACAGTCTTTTTTATATTCATTATATACTAAAAAATATAAATTTTACTAAAGACCGGTCCCAGTTAGGAATAGTGTTAAAACATATCTAGAAAATAGGGTATTTAATTGTGAGCCCAACAGGCGTACTTAATGAAATTAATTTGTATTGCGTTATATGAAACCCAGAGCGTTATAAGAGGATTTTTATTTTCTAGAATTGAATAATAAAATGGTTTATCAAGGATTTTCTATTTTTTATTCGTTAATTTAAAATCTTTTAAAAAAATAAATGTGATTAAGAACAAAAAGTAGTTCGTTTAGTACGTAATATAAAAAATAAAAAAATGGTAGAAAGACAAGAAGAAAAGGGACACCTAAATGAAACTTGTAAGTGAACAACGCATATATCTGTACTGATTCGTTTATCCAATAACTAATAACCTGTCAATGATATCACATTTTTCTTAATATAAATGCTTTGTATTTGCTACCCTTTTCAAATACCATATTACATTATTTCGGTATCCATACGCTTAATATAATGCAATAAAATTGTAGTTGAAATTTAGATATAATTATTTTTTATGTTGTAGCGTTGCAGCTTACAAAACCAATTAAGTAGAAATATTTCTTGGAATAAAGTAAATCAGATCGTCTAATTTCTTAAATAAACCGTTTCCAGAATGATTGGAATATTTCAGAACTTTCTTACGTCCTGAATATATTGCCCTACTTTAAAACTTACGTGCATGAGCCAAAGAAAGAGCCCACAATCTCAAATAGGAAGCAGTATGAGACACGGAACCAAGTACATATTCAATTGTATGAATACCCTGATGAATAAACATTTCAGTTAAATCTTCAGCTGCATGATCTCCATGTCCACCACCACCAACACCATCACTATGCATAGTGTTGTTATGTATTGGTTGCTCTGCATCACCATTTTCCGTTGCCGCTTGCATTTGTTCATGTGATACCTGATGATTACTTTTCCAGTAAGTACAAATAAATTCAAAACCAGTATTACAATACTTACAGAGTAATTTAACTTTTTCTGATTA
Source organism: Sinopyrophorus schimmeli (assembly GCA_036325965.1). NCBI lineage: Eukaryota > Metazoa > Arthropoda > Insecta > Coleoptera > Elateridae > Sinopyrophorus > Sinopyrophorus schimmeli. The sequence goes on from JARFIZ010000001.1 coordinate 7,451,675, forward strand.
CGCAGTATGATAAACGGCTTTGCTAGTAACATCCAAGGTATACAAAGAAGCGCAACAATAACCAATAAATTTTGAATTCCTATTTGTCCTGCATACATTACATCATCACAATACTTTACAGGCGGTGTCTTATTAAATAGTACCATATTAATAAATGTAATCAAAATAGATGGTGCACAATAAGGACTGTATTTTATTTTCCCAGCTGTAACAAAATATTAAAATTCATATCTTATTGTTAGAAGGTGTAAAAATAGCATATCTATATACTGGGCCTACGAAGAAATAAACGGTTGCTTTATCATCTCCAAAGATGGTACCGAAAATGATATGTGATAACACGAGAATGCCAGTGATATTGAGCTAGATAACAAAAGTGAATTAGAAAAAAAGGATTACCAGCCGTAAAAGTGCCCATGAAGATAATATTACCGATGAGAATAACATTTCTCAGTAAAACTTGCTATGATTCTGTTTATTTTTTACTGTAATTTTATTTCAATTGCGTTATTTTATAAATTAATGTTTTCTCAAAAACTTGGAAGTCGTTTTTATAGTCTTATAATTGGGGAAATCTTATATTCGAGCTGATACGGTCGAGGCATATTGCAAAATCAAGCATTTTGTAAAATGCCGGCAAAACAATAGCTGAAGAATACGCCTCAAGTTCAGCTTGCTAATATTTAGTCATTCTATAATTAATCTAATGTAATACAATGGAAACACGATTGCGTCAAATAACGCTGCGCTTTGGATTTTTAGGAACCGAGCACAAATAGTAACTAACAAGTTAATAAACCAACAAAATCTTTAATACGTATGTAACAATTTTTAATAAAATATCAAAATAAAGATGAACAGTACTTTTAAAATTTGCATGCAATTTTAAAAGCCACTTATTGTTTTAACGTTTTATTAACCGTCAAATCGCCTATAGTTCGAGACAATAATCTTAATTAGAGGATCAAACTTCTAAATAAAATACCCCTTCATAATCATCAAGTAGAATAGTTTACATAGGTACTCTGTTTTATTCGGAAATATTTTGTATAACAATTGTTTTACTATTACTGGCAAGTTTTTTATTTAAAATTTTAAACAAATAACGAAAATCAATTTAAAATCCACAGTAGCATAAGAAAGACTATCAAACCTAATGTTGCTTTCTATAGAAAATAAATTATAACAACATTTAAAAAAAATAGGGTATTGGATTTTACTGATATTAAAGAATTTGTATTAATTTTGTATTTCTTTTGTATATATTAATATTAGGTAATGTAATATAACTTCAATAAAATTATTACTTGTTAAAGATTTAGTTGGTTTATTAACTTTTTATTTAATATTTGTGACCGGTGTCTCAAAATTCAAAGCGTGGCGTTATTTGGCGCAATCGTGTTTTCATTCTATTGCATTAGGTTAATTATAGAATGACTTAAAATCAACAGGATGAACCTGATGCGTATTCTTCAGCTTACGTTTTACCGGCTTTTCATAAAATTACTAGAAGCATTTAGGCATACCGTGAGTCTGCACTAACATATTTCAATATGCCGGCTTTTCACAAAATGCCTAGAAATTTTACAAAATGTTTGATTTAGAAATATGCCTACAACATATACATAAAGTCATGGCCAAATATATTTGGAACCCATAGTAAATTTCTAATTTATGAAAAGCATCTTTCTCTCTTTCAAATTTAACCGACCATAACATAAGCTAGGAAACATCTAAATAATCTTATATTAGATTTTAGCATAACTTACTATCATCTGTAGCGTAGTACACCAACCATTTTATAAACATAAGAAGAACCATGTATAAAAAGAGGAAACATAAAAATATAATTTGTGGAATAAATTCGCATATAATGCTCAACTTATTTTTAAAATATCTGAAATAAAATTATAGCATGAATTACTTTAGATTATATTTTAAATGTAACTTACAAATGATTGAAGAGACTTAATATAACACCAAACAACATATGACAAACTCCTAGAATAATAGAGACCTTCATTTTATAAGCATTTTGGAAAATGATTTTATTTTCGGCTAATTGCCAAACTGGATCCAAACCAAACGGATAGGGCGATCCTGCATAATCCGTTGTAGAAGGTACAAGAGTAAATTCAGTATTATTATAAATTTGTCGTTCGGTTATATTAACAACGCTCCAAGATGATCCAAATATATTTAATGATTTTGAGAATATATCATTGTATATTATTCCCGTGTACATTGAAAATACACCCATTAAAAAGATTATATATCGACCACCAAAAAATATGTTCCAAATCTGTTCAATTGTAAAAAATAATGAAATTACATGTATCATTCATTTTTACATTTTTTAATGAACTTACTTCACTGTCAACCTTCTTGGCTGCTAATGGTTTTTCTTTTAAGATCATCCAACCACCAAAGAGAGCCATTAATAAACCATGTCCTGTGTCACCAAACATAACAGCAAATAAGAAAGGAAAAGTTATAATAGTGTATGGAGCAGGATTCATCTCGCGATAAGAAGCAACACCATAAGAGTCGATTAACGCTTGAAAAGCACTCGTAAATTTGTTTGTGTGATTATAAGTCGGAGGATTTTCAACAGTTCCCATTCGATTCAATATTGGAGGCACCGAACTTCCACTGCGTTCCTTTAAATTGAAAATAGTAAATGTAATTAATTTTAATGCATAATATTAATAATCTTACAGTTCCTCGTCTTAAAGCAAGTTGAATATTTTCAATATCAAGAACTGGTACCCAGCATTCAGCAATGAGACATTTTTGAGTAACATCCAGGTTAAACAAATTTAAAGTATGGTAAATGGCTTTAATTTTTCTTACTTTGACAAACCAATTTTTTATATTTTTAGCAGCAGCAACGAGAACCCTATGACGATGGTCTTGAGTTTGTCCTAATACCTACGTAAAAATCTGTAAGTACCATATTTTACACAAAAGGAAAATAAAAGTTACTGTATTTAAATCTTCAATTCGAGTCATAACACCCATTGCCATTTCTCGTCTGTCTGCTGGTGCTTCTGGACATGGATATAAAGTTGCTCTAAAACCTTCACAAATTTTTTTGACACGAGTTTTCAATTGATCGCCTTGGAAAAATATTATAAACACCGACTTAAAAACTTGATCTCCCTTAAAATAAGAATCAAAATGAATAAGTAATATTCAGGTATTATTAAAATTAATTCTTACAGTAGACGGATCTTCTAAAGGCGTTTCAATTTCTGCTTGCCGAAGAAATACGTTTCCGCGGCAGGCTCTCCATAGCATACGTTCAAATGCAGGGATCCGTTCACGAAGTATAACACCAGCTACGAAGCTATATTTTAAATTATTTGTTAGTCATTATTATTAAAAACTAATAACGGGTACATAGTACCTATAGAACATCTGTAGCTTTAACTATTTACTTTTTATAAAGTTATTTACGTACACTCTGCAAACCATTCGGGCCCCCTACTTTGGAAAACACGGCTGAATTGTGTTTCAACACAAAAAACATTTAAAATTAAACTAAAATATTAATAAAATAAAAAACATGTTATTCGAACAATTAAACAGATAGAACTAAAAAGATTGTGTATACTACCAAAATATTTTTGAAAAGTAGTTTTTCAATAGCGAAAGTTACAGATATGCTACGTATAAAATTAGATAAATAGTAAAGATTGTAGTCATAACATTGGTTTAATTTATATTATTATTGCCAATTCAATGAATACTTGTTAATTTCTTACCAGCACTTTTACCAGGTTTCAAGGCAGTGCAAGCGTTTCTTTTTTATTTATAAACTTATAAAAGTAATATTTTGTTATAAGAAAAAAAGCAAATAAAATTTAAAATCATCTAACATGGTGCTAAGTAAACAAGCTGATCATACTACAAATTTATAAAAATTAAAACTAATTAATTGAATTACTAGTGCACAACTACATTAAAAGCAACGTTGCTTATGCCAAAAGAAGCAAAATTAAATATTTAATAAAACAACTACAAATAAGCTAAGTACAATATGCAAACATAAAGATATTTATCAATAAAGCCAAAATTTTTCCAGTTCAGTGATTGCAATTAAACCGCTTATATTTCAATATTTCGAAAAAGTTGATAAACTTTGACTTCATTGTAAGCAACTTATACTAAATAATAGCACTTGGTAAATATTACTGACCATGGAAAGAATTCTTCAGTTTCATAGGATTTTTCCGGCAAACTGTTTAAGTAAAAGTTTTGTTGTTTAGAAACACTTTTTGTTATAAAATGAAACAGTTGACTTTATGATCAAAATTAATGATATAATGAAATTTAGTCAAATAATTTGGTTACTCTTAGGAACAACATACAGTTATACATAGTAAAAAAAACCCGTATACAATTACATAACAAGATGGCAATCTTAAATTATTCATATACAAATATGTATAGAGTAATTTAAATAGATAAATTTACTAATATTACTAAAAAACTGCTGTTATTCCTTATATTTATGTACACGTAGTAATTATTTTTCTTATGCTAGTAACTTGTTAGAATATTCGTGATAGGATACAAAGATATTAACACTGTTAACATTCGACTATTCTTCAAATAGTTGAAAATCTAGATTTTAACCAATACCCACTAATTTTGGTCATATAAAAACTTATGGTTAAAGATTATTTTTATATTAGTCGATATTATAAATGTAGCAATTTTGCATTCAACACACTTTTTAACATTCAACTACAATTAGAAAAACACTCAAATCGAAACTTATGTATATTTCACTAATTCTACCATACAAAATATAATTTCAGTCAATTTCGATTGCAGAACTACTGTTAATAAAAACATTATTAAAAACTAAACATTGCATTGTATCCTTTTTAGAATAATCTCACAATTACTAAAAGATAATACACTTAGTATATCATAGACCAAATTAAAATGTAAAAATACAGAAAAACCTAAAACTTTAATCGATATTCGATTAAAAAATATACATAAAATTTAGCAGATATTTACTTAATATTTAAAAATTGATTTAATAGATTTTGTTATATTTACTAAGTGTACTATTGGTGCAATTACTTGAATAAATACACACAATCATCTCAAAATTTTAATAATTAATGATGTTAAAATTATTTTATTAGTGTTAATGTAAAAATGTAATGATAGTGGCAGAAAGTGATACGTACCCCAGCTGTACAGAGCCGAGGGTGCCTTGTCGAGCTATAGAGTCGTCACTAATGAGGGCCCGGGTCATAGATTCAGTAGGGTTTACACCCCCCTCGTGCTGCTCAACAACACAACACATTAGCAAACCCAATGCACCATTGCCACAAACTCTTTTGAAACAGACTGTATTTAGATTTTCTTAAAAATTCTTTTGATGGACTATGCGCTAAGGAACAAGCATTTTGTAAAATACAATGCATTATATACTTTTAAAATACAAATTATATATATTCTTAAAACATTGTTAAATAAACGTCTTGCTTCACTTGAAAAAACACTGCAGTTAATATTCATACATTTATAAGCTGTTAAATTACATTTTAGATTAATCTAACTTTCATGGAGTGTAAAATTATAAAGGTTTTTCTAAAATGTATTCGTACTTGCTTCCTTTCTTACCACCAAAAGAAGATTAGAAATACAGTTGATTTCAAGATTAAGATCGCATTAGTGCATTCTAATTGCACTTTCTGCAACTGTCAGTATTATTCATATTACTAACAATAAGAAAACATAGATTATTTAGCAGATGCATAACAGTTTATAATTAACAATCTAAAACATCACACCTAGCATGAACTTTCAAAAATACTATACCTTAGAAATTCCTATATCAACAAGTTTATGTAAAGATCTCATGTTATATATAAAAAAGTGCGTATAATAAAATAGGTGCACATATATATACATATATATATACAGCAATATTATAATTACAATCACTACATGCAATCTTTTATTAAACACTTGCATTCTCATTCAAATATCAATTTCAACACTATTTATTGAATTATGTGAAATTGTTTTTCTTAAAAATCAAGAAAGATGCATATAGTTCCATATATGTATATGCACTTTATATTTAAATTCTGAATGCAAGTGCTAAACTTTATGCAATATGTAAAATATAAGCAATGTTTTTTTTATTGATTTGTGATCAAGCCAATATGAAAATATTAGATGTCGTTTGCATATACCTGTTTGTGTTAGATGTGTAAGATTATGATATATTATTAATGAAAGTTAAATGAAATTACATGTTATATTAGAAACAGATACATATTTACTTCAAAGATTTCAAAAAATTACTTGTCTGTTAGGAGTAAAAGTGCTGGAAGAGATTGATAGCTTATACTGATACTCTGAACATATACCTATTTATTTATGTAATATACATTTATTATAGTTTTTTAGAAATTTAGAACTTGGTAAAAATTTATTAATTTGAAATAATAAATGTATAAAGCATATTAACAATGAATGAAAGAGCATCATTACCCGAGCTTGAGGGCCTGTCCTCCAGCCCGCAGGCCCTCCTCACCCAGCAGAGTCACTTGTTCCTCTTCCCGGGCTGAATCGGCCATCTGGGCAGATCCGCCTCGTTCAGCCTGGTGACACATCGCCAGTCATCTAACCTATCCCTAACCCCCTAACGGCTCCTTTTTATAATTTTTGTTTCAATTTTGATAATAATTGTATTAAAAGCCAATCAAAATTAGAGCCATGCATCTGCCATACAGGATTCTCTTTGGGAAAGGCAATGATATAGGATGAAAATCACAAAACAAGAAGCCATTTCGCGACACATCACTAAAATATTATTTCCTTTTAGTTTAGTTGCAATATATGCATTAGTAAATTGGTTATTTACCTTACTAGTTACAATTAGTCAAATATATTTTAGTATAAATTAAATAAAAATTAAACGTTTTTTGAGATCGTTCTCATTTTAAAACAACGTAAAAATAATAAGCAATTAATAAATGCACAAATAGTTAATAATATGAATAATGCCACGGGATCAATAGACTAACTATAAGTTAAAAACCAATAAAAAAGTTATGATTAGTTTAATAGATAGGTAGAAAATACTCTTACATATAACTATAAATATTGCAAAACGATAAGATTTTGAATGCTAAAATTAAATTTAAAAAAAATTAAATCAAACAAAATCCCTTGGTATCGATTATATAAATAACCCCACGAAAGATTTAAATGCTAAACAATACAATCAGAGAATAAAAAAGCACCATGCAAAAGCTTAGAAATATTTTTGGAACCGTGGAGGTAGCGATATAGTCAATGATAATAAATTATTACATAAAAAAAATATTTAACCTGCAAAAAAATAATCTAAAAAACTAATCGTTATTTTATAAACTAATAAAAACCTATAGTTGCAATATATCGTAATTTTCAAATTTTATTTTTTTAATCTAAATAATTCGAAATTTAATTTCCGCTTAATTTTATAAAGTTATTATATAATTTATTATTTGTTTTATTAAATTTAATATACATAAAAAGGGTAAATATTGAATAAATTAAGCAAATGTTTATAGAATTTAATTTTAGCGAGATTTAGTTATTACGTTAATTATTATTAAATAAGCAAATAAAATAATATTTAATATGATGTTCGTAATACGAAATTTATAGATTAATACTGAATTAACTCATAAGACACCATCACCATGTATGCTTCGTGATAACTGAAAACTATATATATGGAAAAATGGGTAGAGGACTTGAGGAATTTATAACCCTGTATGAATAATATAACTATACTGGCTATATGTGCAACCAGGCTGACAAAACACAACTAAACAATTAAGTAACCCCATACTACTTCCATCTGAAATACCTTAATCTTGAACCTGTAGTTAGTAACTCTCCGATTATCTCAAAAGAATTATACAAACTGTCGACATTAAGAGGCTTATATATAAAAACAATTCTATTAGATCAGCATGCATAACAAGTGACGACAAACAATAAAAATAAAATAAAAGTACTAATGCTATTAATGTTAAGAAATAGTACCCACATTAATAGTATTATCAAGTTTTAAACTTTTTAATAGTGTTTGAAAATGTATATGTACAGATATATATGCATACAAGCAAGAAAACACTATGTATTTTGCATGCGTTTAAGATGCTGTATTTATACTTTTTGCTTATGTTTAATATTAGTTTTGACTTCCAATATAACTTACAACAAAGTCAGACGATCAAGACCAATATTCGAATCTAGAGGACAGTGTTGATACATTGGGGTGTTTGCAGGATCCTGATGCACCATGTACAGTTATTTTATTATATTAAAAAAATCTCTATGAACGCAACATGCTAGTATTAGTACAACCTCCTTTATCCAATATTATGTTGGATTTGTAAAAGGCATAGAAGAAATTTGTTATATTAAAAAAAAGTTCATTTTTATATTCTTGAACGAATATCATTTGGAATATAATTTGACGAATTTTGATTGAAATGTTGTTACATTACAACATTCATGCAATGATTGTTAGAACACATTTTGTATATTATAAAAGCCCAAAAGTATGTAAACAATCGTTGAAGAAAGCAGCTTTATAGCATTTAAATTTTAAACATTTGTTATGTAAGAGTAAAATCAACGCTAACCAGGTCCTTTTTAAATTTTCACCTGTAGGAAAAATTTTAATTTTTAGTTTTCTTCTTTAGTAAAATTGTAATTTAGGTAAGACTATAAAATTTATCAGTTTATAGCTTAATTGCAGTATCGAGTTATGCGATAGGTGAAATCGAGAAAAACGGCGTAAGTCGTAGTACAACATTGCATTTAAATATGGACGTGCTTTGTTTAATCGGGACCAAAGGCTAACAAAATACGATAGTTTAAGTTTTTTCTAATTATTAATATAACATAATTTAAAAAAACAACGTGAATTATAAAAGCGAAGTCATTGCAATTTCCATGTCTTTATATAATGTAACCAGCTTGTCTGACGGCACGACGTAACAAAAATAATGATTTCCTTTTTAAATTGTATACAGAATATTTCAATTTTTGATTGAACGACATAGTAATTTTTAAACAAATAATAATAAAACTAAAGCAATATAACTTTAATTTTCGTCCACTGTGGAACTGCAGAACTATTCGCGAAGACAATGTATGACAAGGCTAAAAGCAACTTCGCATAAGTCGGGGTATGACACTATTTTGTTTATTTTATACTATAATTATTGTTACCATCAAACAAGTTACGTTATCAATATAATCCTTTTTAATCGTTATTTTAGCGAAATATAGATATTTTTTAATTTTAGAAGTTTGTAAGTACCAAGATATTAAAAAAAGTTCCCCGCATTTTAAGCGACTTTGTATTACCTAATTTCTGTCCGAATTACATATTCTTTTATAATAATATCAATAAATTTTAGATTATTCCGTTTTAGTTTTCAATAGGTATTTAAGGTCAAATTATTAACAAAAATATATAAATCCATTAAAATAGAAATATTTTGATCACAATCATGTCTGAAAAAATGATGTTCTACCATTATAAGGTAATCAAAAGAAACAAATAATCAGTTTTTTATTAAGTGCAGATTGTTGTAAAACATGGATTAGTCAAGTATTTATATTAAATGTTGGCATTATTTTATATTTAATTAACTTGATATTAACTATTTATCAAACACGTGATTTAAAACGGCATCGAATTATGTGTAAAATTCATGTGACATGATTACTGCTGATAATTTTAAACAAAGTATTAGCAGAGTTCCTAACATTCTGACATATTTAAGTAGGAAATCAAACTAATAAAATTTTAATCCTAGAACTACGTAACTACATTAAGTTTTATAAACCAAATTTTTTAAAAACAATGTTTTTTGCACTATTAATTTAAAAATAATTGATTTTTCAATTCTAATGTAATGTAAAAGAAAATCCATACTAATCTAGAGAACTATATCATTTAGACTGTTTAATTTAAAGCAGTCTTTACACATGGTTAATAACGTTGGTAACAAAGCAAATACAGCATCTTGAATAGCACACAAAATAATAAGTAAGAGTAATAAAGCTTTTGAAGCTGCACAACCATTGCAAGGTTTGTCGAATATATTCTTGCTTTCGGTTTATATTACAACATTGCATAAAAAAATCAAAAAACTACTTATCAAATATTTGTAGCAAGGCACAGTTTTCCAAATAATTACTTTCATTTTCGTTACTTTTACTAATCGTTTTTATAATTTTTTGGTATTTTAAAAATTGATCGAATATATGCCGAAAATATTCTTGCTACAATTTTGATTGTATGCTCTGATTTATCAGACCTTAAAAAGGATCAAGTTTGTACCATTGCAAAATTTTATTTACAGTAAGTATGAATTTTAAATCCATTCAAATTGTTTTTAATAAAAGAACCAGTTTGTAATATTTTGATAAATTAAATAACATTACACAACTTTAATTTTAAAAAAATGAACAATTATGTCATAAAAATAGTAGATATAAAGAAACATTCTCTCAAATTTCAATATTTTATATTAATTTTGCGGTTTGTTTTCATAATTGTTAAAGTTAAATTAAGATATACGTTTTCTCCGTTTTATACAAATCAAGGTGCCTTTATAATCATAATGCAATTTCTAAATGTAAGTAATTTTTCAATGACAAAACAATAGGTTAAAAGTAGTAACACTAAAAATAATTCATTTAAAATTATTGATAATTTTCATTCGTTTTTGTATGATAAAGGGAATAAATATTATATATCAAAATTAATATTTTGGTAGTACTTGGTTCCAATTTATTGTAAATAAAATTGATTCATACTTTTTCAGTAATAAGTTTTAATTTAGTAACTGGTTCTCTATATCTCCTATAATTTTATGATCACATGATACTTTTTAAATACAAGCAAAGTCTATATGATATACCGATTTCTCATAAAAATACCATTATTTCAAATATTACTATTTTTAATTTTTTATGTTATATATTCAACTAATCACACTATGAATAAGAGATGATTATTACCTACTTAGACTTTAACATTTGAATATTTTTGTTGAAAATTATTGCCGTAGATGTTATCATTAGTAATTAAATACTAACATAAATCTAATCATATTAAATGTCCTATAGTTTATATAAATAAATGTTGCAACATGGACTTTCTTCATTATTAAATATAATAAAAATTTATTTTTAGTACATACCCATGAGTACGTTTTTTTGTGGAATGATATAGGCAATATTGACCAACTGATGAAAACTCTTTTAAAAATCACTCGAGCAATTAGCCAAATGATATATTTTTAACTATATTGAAATAACTATTGATTATAATAGAATAATAAGTAAATTAGATACAAGTACGTAATTCACTAATAGTAAAAATTACAATTTAATTAAAAAAATTATAGATAGAAAAATGTAGTAGGTACTTAGTACGTTTCTCTTTAAATTAGTTAAAATTAAATATTAAAAAAAAATGATTTGAGATCGAGATTACATTTAGAAAATGCATCCCCTGCAATGATTTTTTGAAAATAGTTATATATGTATAATTAATACAAATAGCACTGATTTCTTATACTCTTAAAAATAAAACCAATTTTAATTTAAAATGATGGCATTGTTTTGTAGAAATCTTAAATATCCGAAAGTTATAAAATTAGTGTCCTTTGTTGTGTAGCCATGTGTATTTTCAAAGGGTTAAATAGTATATTTTTGCAATAATAAAACAGAGCAATATACAAATTTTAAAATCATGCTAGGTGAAATACAAATATTAAAAAAAATTGTTTAAAAATTAAAAAAATACATACCTCATCAAAGAAAACTTGAGTTTTACGCAGAATTTGTTTTAATTCGGTTAATTCCAAAAAGTTACGCTTCAAAGCTTCTGCATTTTGATTTACTTCCCGCAGTTCATTTTCTAATTTCTCAAAAGTAGCCTAAAATTTATATTTTTTTTAAATTAAATAAACAAGCTTGTTTTTATATATATGTATATAAGGCAAACTTTGTAATAGCATATGTAATGTTTACAAACCTCAAGATCAATCATTTCTCTTGGTTGAGGAGCTTCAGGATTTTCTCCTGTATCTAACATAGGAATACCATCTTTTTTTATCTCTTTCTCTAAGTATCGTAATTTTCTTTCCATCTCATCGCAACGTCTAACTTCATTTACAAATTTTCTTTGAAATGCATTCACATCAGGATTGAGCTGATACAATATATTAAAATAAATATGTTATTTCTTAGTCATCAATTGTGCAATCTACTGCATAAAATACTAACATCTCTGAATTGAACAAGCCCTAGCTCCCCTAGTTCTGAAACGCATGCATAAGCTGCTTCGCTTTGTAAAAATAGTTGACATAAAGTCATTTCCTCGCTGCGAAAAAGAGACCCCATTTTCAGAAACTAGAAAAAATCACTTAAATCACAATAAACAGTACGACACGTCACTGATCGGCAGAACTACATAACAGTAATAAGAACTGATTTACTGAAGAACTTTTCTATTGTATTGTACTAGGAAAAACCCAAATTTCTTGCGAACAAATGAAGAATTTGTTTAGAATTAAAATCGATATAGAAATTCTTCCAGGCGCATGTACATGACGATTCGGATTATTGACGTAAAGCAACAAATAAATAACTAAGCTTGACATCTAGCGGTACAATTGATTAGTTAATAATCTGTATTTCCTATTTGGTAATACAGTAAAATCTCACTTATACGAAGATGAAGAGTAACGTAAAATTTTCGTATTAGTGAACACTTCGTTTAAATAAACAGTTGCCTATTTGTATGCTTAGGATAACAGCACTATGGTAAACATATATAAGTATTCATGATTTATTAAATAAATAAACTACAGTAAAACCTTGATAACTCGAACTCAAACCTGTTTCCCTAGGACTTGCCTATTTCAACGTTAATATATTTATATCGATAACTCGAATTTTTTGATAAGTCGAAGCGTTTTACAATTTTCTAAATTCGAGTTTTTATTAGTAAATATTTCAATAACTCGAAGTTAAATTTTACAACTTTTCATAAAAGTACAATACCTGGTAGGATTAAATAACGGGTTTGTCCGGTGTTATTGCTGGTCAAAATGGCTATTGTAAAATAATATGAAAAGGTTTTATACTACAAGAGTTTGATGTTTTGACAACGGCACTTCAATTGGATTTAAATACTAATTTATGTTTAAATGCTTTCTCAACAGTTATGAAATTTAAGATAGTTTTACCGTTTCTTTTATAAGAAAAGGGTCATTTTTTGCTTTTTTGTTTTCATTCTGGTCGTTATTCGTTGAGCTCAAAATATTTCACTTTGATATTTCATGTTTACGTTCTGTTTGTGGGAGATTGAACTCGAGACCTTTGCGTTGGGAATTGCCACCTTTTCCACAAAAAGTACAAAGGCTTCTTAGGTAGCAAGTTTTAAAATGTTGTTTTTTAATTTTTCTAAATAACCGGTAGTTAAATATTTCTAATTAATGTAAAATATTTTATTTTTGCTTTGCTTTGCTATGGTTTCGTTTACTTTGTAATGATTAAGTAGGATGTTACTCTAAAACGAGTATGGTCAATTATTTTGCCAATAATTTGTTTAAAGAAAATATTTAGTATTAATGTTTGTAATGACTTACATTAACTGACGTTAATGTTTATGCTATAAAGATTATGACCACTTTTTGTATATACATAACTGAAAAATGAAAATTTTAAACTTCAAATTACAAATTTGGAAAACAAATTTTAAAAAAATATAATAGTTTAAGAAATACTATTTTTTAATATTGCAGGAATATTATTTGAATATGTCTTTCCCATATTTCATTGAAAAATATTCAAAAAATATCCCAACAATATTGCCAATATCAAATCACATTGAAATATTCTAGCAATATTATGTGCTCTTGGGGTAGTTTCGTGATGTCCGTCAGTCAGCACATCATGCTGAAGTTCTGCTTGTCATAAATGCATTCACATAGTTAACTTTTTCAAACGGCACTAGGGTAACACTCACTGAGCTACACAAGCATCGTATGCTTTCATTCGGCTATCAAATGCAGACGCACATGTGTTTGGTTTGGCCTGCATATACTGCTCTTACATTAGAAGAGCAGGCCTACCAGCCTGTTGCCATCAGATGGTTGTATGGGTGTCCACATGCACTCAGAGTACAGTTCTTAACCCCATTTAGCATCTTTGGATTTATTTTGAATGAAAAATTCGGAAATATAATTATCCAACAGGCATTGTAAACCTTAAAAACAAATTATTAAATTTTATTCAAACCAAATTAGGCATTTTTTACTGTTTTCGCGTTCGGCAATTTTTCATAGCCACAATTTTGATTTGTGTGGTTTTCTCAGAAACGGATTTCCAATGACGTTCAAGCGATAGGTGTATTTCAAACTTTTATTTAAAAAATGAAAGCATATACTCAACAAATATACATACATATCTATAAAACTTAAAATACAAAAAAACAAAAACAATCTTGATTTAATAATCTATTTCTATTTTGATTCACTTCTTAAATTTTATAATACAAATTCACATATCAAATGTAGTCAATATTGCAATAATTATATAGAAGTCACACACTAAGGGGTGGTCCATAAATTACGTGAGATGTTTAGGGGGGGGGGTTGAATAAAATCTCACGAAATCTCACCATGGGGGGGAGGGGGGTCTCGGCAAATATCACGCAATTTTTTTTCTGATTGAAACAAAAAAAAATTATACTATTTTGGTCCATTTAATCCAGATTGTACATGCTTAAGATTTAATCTTAAGCGTAATCGTAATACGATTAAGATCATTCTCAGCAATATTGATTACTAGTCTTAACTAGTCGTAAATAAAAGCACGAAGCAAATTTTTTTTTTCTTTTTACAAGAACAATCCAACGCGTTTACGTAAGAAACCCACACTTTGAAAAATCTCACGTGTGATTGGGGGGGGGAGATTGAATAAAATCTCACGAAATCTCACCATGGGAAAAGGGGGGGTCACAAAATTTAAAAAAACACCTCACGTAATTTATGGACGCCCCCTAACCAAGCGTTGGAAAAACAGTATCATATTTCATACAAATTTCTCAAAAATACAAATAAAAATATCAATAAAATGGATTTAGATTTAATATTTTGTGACTCACAGAGATGTTTGTTTAATAATTTCATTTCAGAATTAGTATTTTAATTTCATTGGCGTACTTTTTAAATCTGAAAATAATTTGGATTTTTTAATTATTTCTTCATTTGAAATTTTAGAGGTACTATTTCTTTTTCGACTATTTTCTGTATTGAAGCTGGTATTTATAGAAAGCTGTTTATTTTTCTTCAGTTTAGTATCAAAATCATTCTCAACACTTGTTTTGCGTTTTACTTGATAAGTTAATTCAGGCAGGTAGGACTCCAAATCGATACAATTAGATATATCATTTTCATCTTTATCATCATTGTATTCTGTCACTGGTTCACATAATACACATCGATTAGAATTTGAAGTAGTTTCAATTGCCCCATTTATAAAAACATTAGCATTTAGTTGGTGATATTTTTTTAACATGTGTAAATGATGTTCAAATAATATACATGTTCTTTGATCAGAATTTAGTTTAGCTAATTTTTTATTGTAATAAAACGGTGGGTCGTATTGAGATTTATGTTTAATAAGTGGTAGTGGTTTGTGTTTAGTAGGTACACTATTAAATACATCTATATTGTCATAACTATTGGACGACCAACACAGCTGATGCACTTGACTATTTAAGATATCTTTATTGTGATTTTGACTAGATGGTGTTATGTTTTCTTTAAAACTACCATCAGCATCTAAAGAATTTAAGCTATTGTCTGAGCTGTTATGAGATACAGGAACACTGTTACTTCGTAATTCATCTATTATTACGTCAGACACATGTTCTTCGTTCTCTTTGATTTCACACAAAGAATCTTCCAATACCTCATATAATTGTAACATTTCGTCGATTGCCATACCACCATCATAAGCTTTTGCAGCTAGCCATTGAAAATAAAAGATACTTTGTAAATACATCAAATAATAAAAACATGTACATTTTATATTTTACCTTTTAAATAATCTTTAATCTGAGAAATTGATTTATCTTCATCGTCCTCCATTATAGGATTTAACACCTTACCTAGATACTAATTGACCAACTTTAAAATGTTTTTCTATTTATCAAAACAAAGGATTGACCGCCAAGAAACATTAAAGGTTATGTATATAAAACAGGTAGCGCACAATTGCGGGCTACCAAACAGGTTTCCAACTGCATTACAAAGAACTAAATTATTTGAATCGTATTCATACTAACGATGGATATTGAGATCATAATCAATAATTTATGTTTGTAAAACAAACAAATATAGCTTTTTATATTTTTATATGCTAGTGTTATCTAGTAGTGCAATTTTTAAATTTTGGTAACCATTGTGGAAATCTAATAACACCCATAAAACCATTTGGCATAGATTAAAGATACCGCCTTTTTCCGAAAATAAGCCCTATCGTGAATTTCGGAACTTTTTGTAAAATAAGACATCCTCCGAAAATAAGACCTAGATAAAAAATGCAAAAAAAGAATTCGTTAAAAAATGCTGTTGATTTATTAAGTATAAATAATAATATGTTTAGCTTCCCCAATACCTACTCGTATTTCAGAGAAATGATTATGTGTAAAATAAATATTAAATAAAAAAATATAAATATACTTTTATTTTGGCCCTCTACCGAAATTAAGCCCTAGCCCGTATTTTGGACCAAAAAAAATAGTAAGACAGTGTCTTATTTTTGGAAAAAGACGGTAGTATATATGGAAAACTCCATTGTTCTCAGGCATTTCTATAGAAGCAATCATGCACGAGACTTTGGACATGCACTATTTTAGGATTTAGAGAAGACGTGCAGTTTTGTTCTACTACTAGTTTTCAACAGAGATTTATCTGTTTATTTCAAACTAAGATTCTAAATAGCATGTGGTGTTTTAGTTGATAAATTTCAGTTTTTAATGACAATGAAATACATTAGGTCGGTCTTAGCGAAAACCCATTTACACGACACTGGTGGTTTTTCAAGATATTTCGAATGCGCAGAGGCTCATTCTGGTATGCGCAGAGTTTAATCCCTCTAATCGAGAACAAAGGAGTTTTCTATCTGCTCTATACCTAATCTGTGCATTTGATGGCAGCAGGCTGACAGTAGGCCGGCAAGCCTGTTCTTCTAAGAGCCATAGAATAAAGATAGTATAGAAGGAACACTCCATTGTTCTCGATTAGAGGGATTAAACTCTGCGCACACCAGAATGAGCCTGTGCGCATTCGAAATATGTACCTTGAAAAAACGGCAGTGTCGTGTAAATGGGTTTTCGATAAGACCGACCTAATGTATTTAATGGTCCTTAAAAACTGAAAATAAACAACTAGAACATCACATGATATTTATAATCTTACAAGATAGTTTATAATGATAGGAGTTTGAAATAAACAGATAAATCTCTGTTGAACAAACTAGTAGTAGAACAAAACTGAACGCCTTCTCTGAATCTTAAAATAGTGCGCCTATGGCCAAATTATCATGCATGACTGCTTCTATAGAAACGCCTGAGAACAATAGAGTGTTCCTTCTATACTATCTTTATTCTATGTAGGAGCAGTATCTGCAAGCCAAACCAAATACATCTGTGACCGCATTTGCGAGCCGAATGACGGCATGAGATGCTGTGTAGCATGTGCTACGATCACGCCCTCTGTGAGTGTTACCTTACAAGGGAATCTTTTAATCTTAAGTTGGCTTCTCGTAACAAGACCTACACTATTCGATAGCCCTTCAAAAACTATCCTAGAAACCGTTTTCAATTTTCCCAAAATTTAACATGTAAAATTCGGAAAACTGGACAACCGCATTGTAAGCAATGGATTGCGGCAATGAAAATGTACTCGTATAGCCGAGTGCATCTGCTCACAATTTTTTTGATTTTTTTGCTTTCTCTGGTTCGACTCCCCCGAGGAACAACACGATTTTTGAAATTATTTGTGTGAAATTATTGTTTTTTGTCGTTTATATCACGTTGGAAACTCATTTGCGCGTCTAAAAAAGCTATAGGGTAAGTTCGCCGGTTGTCGGCCAGATAAAAAACAGTTTCCGTTTTCGGCCGTGAAGGTCTAGATTTATAACAGAAAGTCACAACAGGAAGTTGAAGTATTATAATTAATACTAACATAAATATGACTGTAACTAGGCAAATAGTGCCCCACAAGTTTGTTTGACAAGTCGTGTTTTATTACTGACTGGACGAGAACGGGCATATTTACCCTATATACCCTGATTAAACATTTTCATTGCCGCAATCCATTGTTTATAGTGCGGTTGTCCAGTTTTCCGAATTTTACATGTTAAATGAAATCGCGTGCTACACCGTGACAGGTGTCATTTTGGGAAAATTGAAAACGGTTTCTTGGATAGTTTTTGAAGGGCTATCGAATAGTGTAGGTCTTGTTACGGGAAGCCAACTTAAGCTTAAAAGGTTCCCTTGTTAGTGCAGTTTGAAACATTTAGCTATATGCAAGCATTTGTGGCAAGCAGAACTTCAGCATAACATCCTTACTAATGGAAACTCGAAACTACCTACTCACGGTTGTTTTGAATTTATTAATTTGTTTACTATATTTTTACATCAAAATAGCTCACAATGCAACAAATCGCTCATTTATAGAGTGTTTTACCTTATCTAATTTTTCTTATATTTATATACAGTCAACTCGCGATATAACGAAGCTCGATATAACGAAAATGTCGATATAAAGAAAGAAACCGCCGGTCACTTGAAAATCTGGCTTTATAACGAAAATTTTAATGGGTTTTGGTCCCCTCGATATAACGAAGTTTTCTTGACCAAAGTTTAATAATTGTTGTTAAAAAAGTAAGTACTGTAGGTATTTATATAGTTTACATAATGTGTTTCTACACAATTTTTGATTTTTTTATCTTAAAGCAATGCAAAATCAACACTATCAATTATCAATTACTTGCAGAGCCATGACCTTGACGACAGTGTATTCTCAAGTATCTTAATTCCAGAGAACGCAATTGAACGGACACGCACAATCACCTGCATATAAACTAAAATTACGCATTTTTTTTAGATTATACTTGTATTTATTTTTATTGCTTTTTTTATTGTTGTTTTTTATTGATTTTTTTTTTTAGATATCTGTCTTATATTGGTTATTTTATTAAACGACAACGAATTTGTGGTGTATTGGATTGAATTATTCTATATCTTCTACACAATTTTATAAGTTTGTTATTTGACGCTTTTATAATAACAAATTTCGATATAACGAACTTTTTCTTGGGTCCCTTAAAATTCGTTATAACGCGAGTTAACTGTATATTCTTTTAGCTATATTTAGAATATATGTAATAAACGATAAATTTTCAAAGTAACTCATAAACCTAATTTGACATTGAAAACTTACTAAGAAAAATGGTGTCTTATATATTTTACATATTTTGTTTATTTAGGTAGTTAAAATTAAAAGCGGATTTTTATTTAAAAATGTAATGATATAAAACAAAAAAATATTAATAACAAAGAACATTAAATCATAATAAATACAGAATTGTTATGAGTAAATAATATTTAATTATAAAATTGTTTTTCTCCTTTCTTCGGTGGTTAGGTAACATTTCCCATCCAATATCCTGGTTATTTGGTTTTTTGTCAGTTTTAATCTTTTGAAAATATATTACTTTTTTAACTGAATTACCAAACGCTATTTAGGATTTAAGCTCCTAGTCATATGTAACTAGGTATAATCGTTTGAATTGATAGCAATGTTATAAAAGTTTCATTAGATTATTTATCTAACAAAAATTTTTAACAATGTTTGAATAACTGTCACTTATTCTGCGTGCTTTTGATTATTTTTTATATTACAATATAAATGATTAAAATATCTACCCTAATATAAAATTAAATATTTAACATAAATTATTCATTATCATTAAAAAATTAATTTACTTAATTTAGCAATACATGGCAATACATACAAAATAAAGTATGGTTCTGGATCCTTAAAAGCATCCAGTCTAAAATGCTTTTATTGCTTTTTCAGTAAAAAAATAAAAAAACTTTTATATAATTATAATAAACATAAATAAATAAAACTAAGAAAAATAATAATTATTATTATGTTTTTTACATCATCCAACATTTCATTACGATTGTTAAAGTATAACTGTTACAATAAATTAATGTGGATCCCGATTGTTATGTATTTCTATTGTATTAGACCAGAATGGCATTCTGAAATTGATACATAAATATAATGTGGACTTTACTTTAAACAGCGATAACTACCAAAGGCTTGTGAATCGAAATTTTTGCAAACTTCAAACCACGGTTGTATCAATTCAAACTTACGAATAATTAAAAACGTTTCATTTTTCCATAGTACAATATTAAAAATTATGCAAATCGATAAATTGTTAAGCATACAGCAATTGTCTGATTTAAATACACTTAATAAAAATTTTGAATTTTTTAAAACAGAGTATTGAACGAGGCTTCCAACTAGATCATCTATTATAATAAGTGGGCCTTTTTTATGCGTTCGTAACAATTGAGTAAGATTTTTGGTTTTATTTTTTGTAAACGTTCTATTTGTATGTTCTATATTGCGATTCACAATTTGTTGTAAAGGCCGATCAGGTTTACGACAAAATTGTCGTAGAATACGTATATTATTTTCATATACAAATGCTGAAAAATTGTCGAAATAGCCAAAACGTCTTACATCTTCAACAAGATGTAAAAGCTGGTGAATGTTGTACGACTGAAATCGAAGATCATATAAAGATTCGCACTGTTCATCATAAAGTTTTAAAGCCACATCTGCGAAGTGTAATTCTTTTTCAGTCGGATTTGAAGTAACAAGATATCGCAAAGCTCCATGTAATAAAAAAAATGATTATAAACTTCATCTTTCACTATTCCATACACTACAATACCAGTATAAAGAACAAATTGCCGAAATCAAGTAGCTTTATATCTTGAATAGTCTGAAAGCAGTTCCGGTAAACGAGAAAAATTACGTGGACAATGAGTTTTGAGTAAAGTTAATCTTTGATTTACACTTGCAATATCGCCAAGAGTCAATCGAATGTGCTTTAAAATTATTGAAGGTCCAACTAAAGCTTTTGAACAAATTTTCAAAACACCTAAAAGAACCAAATGCATATAATCAAAAGGTACCCTTGTTACCATTCCTAGTCCGATTTTTGCTAGCGGACTTTCACCATGATGATGTTCCTTGTCCGTTTGATTTATGTACACCTCCGGACATAAGAGTATTTACATGGGAATTTTAACATGGGCAGTTAAAGCTGTGAAAGGTATCGGACTTGTTGTACATGTATTTTTTTTTGATTATACTTTTGTGATAAAATTAAAATAAAACAGTATTCGATTAAATAGTTAGTATAACGACAATATAAGGGAAGACATTATAACTTTAAAATTATAATACACTATTTTATTGGGATAAATTGATCGTCAATATTATAGACCAATTAGTTCTTAAAAAAAAAATATCGTAACCTACTTAGAAGTTTTAAGACAAGCTCTATAAAGTAATAGTTAATAAAGATTTAAAAAATTGGGAAAAGAATTTGATTGCATCAGGTGTAAAATCGGTTAAATTGCTAAGGCGAAATAATCCTTGGGTAAAAATAATATCCTATAGCAAGGATCGAAAAGTATACTCAACAATTTTTAATTGTTATATTAAATTTAATAATTTTAAAGTTATAATGTCATCTCTTTATTGTCGTTATACTAACTGTTTTTCAAGAGCCCATTGTATATTTAATCAAATACTGTTGTATTTTAATTTTATCACAAAATTATAATCAAAAAAAAATTAAAATAAGTTGGCTTTATCTTAAAGTCAAACAAGCGGGTTTTCATCGGTAAACAACTCCAAATGCAGCTCTTGTAGAACAACTTTTATAACTTTCACAGCTTTAACTTAAAATTTCCATGTAAATACTCTTATGTCCGGAGGTGTACGTACTCTTCATCAGTTCGAGAAATATAACATGTTCCATCCCATCGATATTTAGAGCATGAATGTGAACTTTTATGTCTTATATGATTAAGGATGAAAGCTCTAGCTGGTGCATCTGCTATGAAACATCTTATAGAAATATAACTGGTCTTATTGTTTATTAAAATCCCAGTCCTGTTGAGTGTATTAATTTCGGTTATGAAATGTTTAAAAAACTGATTAGCAGAATCCGGTTTTGATTTTCCATGATAAATGCTCACAATTAAAGGTTTTATATTTGGCATATTAACAATCCTAATTTGTATTGGCCGCAGATTGATTACAGCCATGCGATAAACAGTTGCTCCGTCAGTACTAATATCTATAAGCAAATTATTTGGTACACCGGAAGGTTTTTCATTTTTTAATGCCTCAACAATTGAAGACTCCATACCTATATGAACATAATTACCAAGTTTTACTTAAATTATTTTTATAGGTTTACGTGGTGTACCAACTAATGTTCTGTGATCAGCAGATAAATTCAAAAAACATTTATGTGCACGTAAAAGTTTTAATATAGCAGTTCCTTGACATTGTTTCACATTCATATTAATAAAACAATCTTGCAATTTTTCACTGAAAGTTGGAATAAACTCACTGGAATGTATTTCATCTAGTTCATCTTCACTAAACTGATCGCTACAATTATCAGTTGAAAAATAATCAATGTCAGTATCCCACGAATCTGATGTTTCACAGTAATCATTAGTAAAATCCATTAAAATTTTCTCTTCATTTGTTTGACTTATATTGGCATCGATCGGATGTTGGTGTTGGTCGGAATTTTCGGATTCGCGCCGAAAATCATTTTTATTACAAATTTTAGTTGTTTCAGTACACACACTTATATATACTAATAATATTAATAATATAGTAATTTGTATTTGGCGCATTTTGTTTAAGTAATTACAATAAAAGGTCAGTACAAAATCAAATTGGAAAACTAAAATAACTAAACGCACTCTTGAAACTTTGTAAACATTTCATAAATTGGGCATTTAGAAAAAATATCATTTAACATTATAATAGTGTAATTTACACATTTTATTTATAAAGATTTCAAAAGTAAAAGCCTGAAGGGAAATGAACGACGTTTACTATTTAGTAGGACAAGTTATACGGTGCAGCTCTGTCAGGCGTATGTTGAACTGTATTTAGATTTATCAATATTTGAACACTTTAAAATCATAATTTTTGGAAAAAATTTTACAGCTCTTGTGTAAAAAGACGTACTGTCGTATACATTCGCGATTTAATCATTTTTAATACTCATGTCTATTAGTTCGGCGGTGCAGTCATAAAGGCTTCCGTCTGGTTATGCGCAGTTTAAATATATATATTTTTGAATCACCTTGTAGATATAAATTTTTTTAAAAATAAGCTTGAGTTGTTATGGTTTTAAATTTTTGTAAATATGAAATTAACGTCAAATTTTTGATCAATATTAAATTTTTTTTAATTCATTAATAATGTTAAATAATAAATTAACATTTATTAAAAATAATCAAATGAAAAAAATTCAAGAAGATAAGTTGGTAAATTATGCTCTTTTAACAACAAATGGTTTTCAAGAAAATGTTTCTCAGAATTTCATATATTTCACTTCTAGGAACAACAATACAAATTGCAAAAAGGTTGACAGTTTGCATCAACTTTTGCTAAAAATTAAGCAAATTCAAAAATATATTATTCCTGTTATCGAGGAAATATTTGATAACGTTTTTGAAGATATAAATAAAGATGAAGTTATAACCAATATCTGTGGTTTTATGACCAAAAAGCAGTATAATTGTGTTGTAAAATCATTAATTTTAAGTCAAAGAGTACAAAATACTATTTTATGTAATCAGAATTTACATAAATATAAATTGCTTAAAAAGTTTGCTGAATTCCCACTCAACTCCTTAATAGAAAGAATGCAAACACAATTAAAAGTGAACACAAATCGTTCAAAAGATTATATAAAAAAGAAATTTATAAATAACTACATAAAACTTTTTGAATTGTTGGAAGACATAATAAAACCACTCTCCATTGATGAGAATTACATGGATGTAAATAATTGTTTGAATACTACCCAAACAAAATATAGCCTTATAGAAACAGAAACAAAAAGAACTTCGAATGTAATAAATACTCTGTAATTCACAAATATTATTTACTGTTGAAGTAATTTTTAGCAAATCAAAAATATAAAAAAGTTACTCAAGTTAGAAAAAGAATACGAAAAATTAAGCGAGGGCGTCAAGATATTAAAAAATCTTGTTGAAAAAGTTCCAACGCACGATGAATACTTTCCATGTATAAATAACACTTTTACAGTTGAAAAAGAAACAAATCATAACAGTAATAAATCAAAAAAAATTACTGATCTAATAGGAGCTAAACAATGCATAGCAGAATGCTTATTAGAATTGAAAGAAGTAGAAAACTGTTTAATGAACAAAAATGATGTTGAAGACTGGTTACGAATAGAAGACCATGTGTCAGATAGTCCCAGAAACCATTGCTGCAATAGATTAGATGTTCCACATGTCCATGCTACTTTAAACGAAATTCCAATTGTTTTAAAATTGAATAAGGTAAAACACGGTAATTACTCTACGTTATTTTGACGAAATATGTATATAAGCATCTCATTAACCATCATTGAGTATTTAATTTAATAAAAACAAATAAGTAACCTTCTAGAAGTGAAAGAACGTTATTAACTCTTGCTAATAACTTTAGATCATTTATTTTAAATTATAAAGAAGTATTAAAATTTCCAGTAATTCAATTCGGTTTTTTTTCATTTTTTTTAGGGATCTACTTCTTATAAATATTGA
Source organism: Sinopyrophorus schimmeli (assembly GCA_036325965.1). Lineage (NCBI taxonomy): Eukaryota > Metazoa > Arthropoda > Insecta > Coleoptera > Elateridae > Sinopyrophorus > Sinopyrophorus schimmeli. The sequence goes on from JARFIZ010000001.1 coordinate 7,476,720, forward strand.
AAAAAAAATTGAGTACATTAACATTTTTATAAAGGCTGCTTTGGACTCCTGTGTTATCAGTAGTGATCTTATACATTCCAATGGTTGTGTAGTACTTCAATTTTACCTTTCTTTATATTGTTTTGCAAAAATAAAGTGCTACATAAATCTAAACAAAGAGCTATCAAATTCACAATTAATATACCGGGGGTCCCGTGAATTGATGGCCATTAGTTAAGAGCGTATTCTTTGAACAATTTTAAGTCGAAAGCGTCTTATACACTTATGTCCAAAACTCAAATAGTTAATGAGTTACGGGCACTATTAAATTTAACGAATAAAGTAAAGATATTGTTAAATAAATTAATGTAATGTTTTATTAATTAAGAATTTTTTTATTACTAATAGAAATTTAATTTAAATTTTGATTCAAAATGTGTCCTTGCTGTCTCACAACACGTTTTGCTCTTCTAATAATTAAAGACTTAGCTCTCTGAAGAGTATCTGGGACGTCTCGTTTGGATGCAGTTGTAGCCATAATACTTTGAATTAGCTCATATCTGGTTTGTAGTTTATTTGAATACACTAGACTTTTCATGTATCCCCAAAGAAAAAGAATAAACAATGTCATCATAACAATATGACAAAACAATTACATGGCCTACCAGATTGATTTACTGTTGAATTTAATAGTGCCTATAGCTCCCTAACTATTGAATTTTGGACAAAAGTGTATCAAAATGGCCATCAAGTACACGGAACAACCGGTATTTATTTATTGTTTTGGAATTGAACAAAACGTTAATTAAAATTATAAAAGATATAGAACAAACAATAATAAAGCAAAGGTCCGAAACCACAATAGAAATGAGGCAATTTATAAAAAGCTATAGTGAACAAAAAAAGTATTTGAACACCTATATTTTATTGTTTATTACAAACTATTTTTACATAATAGCTGCAAAAGTGATATGTATCAATTGCTTACATACTGTACAATATATATGTACTGTGTGGTAAATATAAATTAAAAGAACTTTTAAAAGTGGAAACAAATATTAGAAAACAAAGCCAAAAAGTATTTGAACACTTGCTCAGTCGTACTAAATCTACTACAAAAAAAGAAAAATTAATACTTTGTGTAAACCATAAGCGTCTATAACGACTTACAGTCACCTGGGCGTCGAGTGCATTATATTTCTAGTACATTCTGGGCTGTTTGCCTATTCTTTTTTCAAAATTTGTTTTAAATTGTTTTTTTCAGAAATTCTTTGTTTTCTTACTTTTTGGTCCAGAATACTTCATAGATTTTTGCATAGGGTTGGTGTCTGGACTTTGTGGGAGTGTAATGAGTCTTCTTCACACATTATAGGGCATATATTCTTGCGTAACCAGTGCTGTATTTTTCGGTTCGTTGTCTTGTTGAAACAAATAAGTGTCTTTCAAATTCAATATATTAGCATTCGCTTGCAAGTTATCACGTAAAATACGGATATACAATTTATCATCCATATTACCTTCAATAAAACTCAAATTTCCTATGCCTTCCCATGCCATGCACTCCCAAACCCTAACGTGTCCACCGCCGCGTTTGATGATAGGTTTCAAATGTTGTTTTTGAAGTGCTGTATTTGTTTTTCTTCACACTGTTTTATGACCATCGCAACCAAAAATATTCAACTTACTTTCATCACTGAATATAACTTGTTTCCAAAATTCTTTTGGTTTATTAACATATTCTTTTATAAAATTAAATCTTTTTAGTCTATTTTTTCGTTTATGTATGCATTTTTTCTTAGTGTTCTGCTTTGGAAACGCCTTAATATATATAATTTCTAATCGTTTGAGATGTAATACTTTTGCCCGAAGTTGTTGCAATCTCTTTAGCTAATGTTTGTGCACTATTAAAAGAACCTATCTTAACTTACGCAAGTTTAAATTGCACATTTTTGGCGTTTTGTGATTTGAGGCGGCCAGATCGCTATTTGTTTGCCGTTGAACCAGTCTCATTTTTTTTCTTTACAATGTACAGCAGAGTAGAAATATTTCAATTAAAGGTTCCTAAGGCTTTTGTTGTTTTTTAACAAAACAATATTTGCGCGCATACCTTCAGATAATTCTGTTTTTGTAGGAAAAATTTTGATTTGCTAAACTAAATGCAACTGATTACTAAATAAAACATTCATATTAATTCACACATTTGTTGAAACAAGCGCGGTTGCATGTATGTGTTATTATGGACATGCGTTTATCTTATAACTTATAGCGTTCAAATACTTTTTTTGCATCGGTTTTAAGTTTTTAATAAAAAAAATACCTAAAAACTTTTAAAATTTTAAATATTTGTGGTAATTTGTACTGTACTAACGTCAGTTAGTCTATTGCTATAAAATGAAAATTTATTCAAACAAGAAACTATTAAAATTTAAAAAAAAGCAGAGTGTTTAAATACTTTTTTTGTTCACTGTATGTTTTTGGAACCTCCAACCATACCGAGTTTAAGTGTTTGAATTTACGAAAGCAACTGAATATATCACTGGAGATCATGTTGATGACGATATTCGAAGATAATCTCAACACTGCGATTATCCAAATATGTCTATAATAAATAAGGAAGTGATTGGGAGAAACTTTGAACTAATATAGCTACGCGTCGTAATCTCATCCATTATAATTGCAATCTTGGACTCCCTTTGTTACAAGTGACATTTCACTTCCAATAATAAGTACATCATCTCAAAATTAATATGGAAAATGAAAAGTAAGAAGAACTTATAGTGCTACGAAAAATAAACTAGAAAATTTTTATTTTAGTAAAAACCGGCCCTTTACTTTTACAGTCCAGTAAAAGTTGTTTACTTGAAGCTCCAATTAAGAGCGTAGAATTCTAAACTGCAATCTATAAAAATAGAGACATATACCATAATTTAAATTTTTAAACAAAACTTAAAGGAGCAAATATTAATTAAAAAGTCAAGATTATATCTAAAATGTAATGAAAATTTTATTATTTTCTATCTATAAAATTTTGTATTAAAATATTAATTAATTTTAATTATTGTAGTATCCATCCTACAGATTTCAAACTACACAGAAAATATCTTAGTAAGTATATAATTTATTTTATATATTAAAACATAAAAACCCAATAATTTATGGCTAAAGTTAATTGATAACATTGACGAGTCGCGGAAAGGAAGCTGATCGCCTAGTATTACCTATACATATATTATTTGAAAAGAAACGATCTTGCTGTAAGTTAGTATGCACTATACCTACATGTATGTACGTTGTATTTTAAAAATTGGTTTTATTTATGTACGAAGTTACATAATATCATCATTGTAAAAGAAAATTAATTATAACTTACATCTTATGTAAATATGACTAAATTAATAAAGTCAATAAGTTTAATAATTTTAAAATACAAATTTCCAGTCCTTTGGTTTATTTTGATACAGTATGTCATTTCTTTTATATGGGTACAATAACTTTGCAAGTAAATATTTTTATTATAATAAATATTCGCTCGAATTTGTAATATAACAAAACAGTTCGAATTATTTAGGATATTCATACTTTCGATATATACATTAATAATAGGTTTTGATTAAACACTAAAGGTCTTTATTCAATTTATAAACTTACTATACCTAATAAAAATATCGTATATAGACATCAAAATCACATAAATAATATCTAAATGTAACAACGATAATGTTCCTAACATATAAATGCATAATTAGTTTTATGTATGTTATAAGGACTTTACGAACATGAATAAGCTGCAAGAGTTGATTCAGTATTACCCATTATAAGTGTTAACACAGCAGTACACACCTAACTATAAATTTATACAACATTATTCATAATAAACAAATCTTGTTAGAATGACTTAATTATAAATATAAAAAGACATTTATTTACAATAAGTAAGTTTAAGAAAATCATCAGTACTTAATACAAAGCTATTTTAAAGATCCATAATAGGGTGTCTTTAAAATGCTAAAGAATTATAACACAAAAAATGTAGTTTTAAGTTTTTGGAAAAACTTACGTCTTATTTATATGTATCAACTTATGGCATCTATGGAATGTTTGTATTTCTTATATAAAGCATTCATTGAAAAAAACAATTATATTGCCTACTACACTTTATACCTACATATTCATGTAGATATACCTAAAATTACAAATGAGCTATAAACTTCCATAGATTTTTTACAAATGTTTTTGAAATGTAAATTAAAGCCAATAAATTCAAGTTCAAAGCAAAAATTTTATAAAATAAAATTATATGTAGTTAAGCGTAGAGGCTGGCTAAATTTAGGCAGAAATTTAATAATCTGAAGGATGATCAGCGCTACCCTCTACGTCTTGGTCTACATCATCTTCATCCTCTTCATCGTCACTATGATCGTTTGCATTGTTATTTACGGGTTTTAATATTTCGTTGGCTTTATTCAGTAAGACTTCTGAAACAAATGTATTGATATATATACAGTCGAACCTCGATAGGTCGAAGTTGAAGGGAAACTAAAAATAATTCGAGATATCAAAAATTCGAGTTATCGATATAAAAATATTAACGTTGAAATAGGCAAGTCATACGGAAACAGGTTCGAGTTATCAAAAATTCACCTTATCGAGGTTCGATTTATGGAGGTTCGACTGTATATATATATATATATATATATAGTATATACGGAAGTATTTAACTGAACTTTTTTGATAACTCGAATTATTTTTGGTGTCCCTTTGATTTCGACTAATCGAGGTTCGACTGTAAGTTATAATCATGTAAATTTTGAACGAAATTCCCTTAAAATTGAAGGCGTTTGGATATGATCTTAAACAGCTTATCTCTTGTAATCGCAAGGTCTATTAAAAACTCGAAGTAACATAAGGTTGTCGGAAGAAGGCCTAAAACACCAATATTTTACTGACCAACTTTCTAAAATTATATATTACCTAAAATTGGGAGATCTATTTACGTCTTTAAAGTAATGCAATTTATATTCTTAAGTAAATATTTTTAAATTCTTTTTCAATTTTGGAGGTTTTATGATATAAAATGTTCAACCACAATAAAAAATTAAAAAATGTCATTTAACCCCTTTATCCACTTGTCCCTTCAATTAAGATTTAAAAAACTAATGATTAAATATTTAAACCTTTCGTCTTGTTCTTCACCAACGGTTCCTAGATTTTCTGGTACGTATTCAATGTCCAAATTCTAGAAATGAAGTTTAATACTCATATTACAATCCATTAGACCCAAATTTGTTATTATTTTGACTACTATTTCTTTATAGTAGGAGTTTTTATGGGTCCCTACACCAGGGGAAGATATTTTTCTCCCCTTTTGACCATTTGACGAAACACTCAATGATGTTGAAGTTACAAGAGTGGAAATATTTTAAGGAAGTGGTGAAAAACTTTTTGGGGAACAATAAACATTCCGACTATAAAGAAATAGTAGGCAAAATAATATCAAATTTGGGGCCAATGGGCTGTAATATAAGCATTAAGCTTCATTTTCTGAATTCGCACATTAAATACTTTCCAGAAAATCTAGGAGCCGTTAGCGAAGAACAAGACGAAAGGTTTCACTAAGAATTAATAGAACTTGAAGGTAGGTATCGAGTGAGATGGAATTCGACCATGATGGCGGACTATTGTTGGTTACTGAAGCGCGACAATCCAAACAAGAAATTTAAAAGAAAATCACACAACAGAAGCTTTGGAGAAAAAAGGACCAGATTCCACAAAAAAAATTAATACGCATTGTAGCTTAACAATATCTTCTAATTATAATTTAATAGTTTTCAAAGTTAGAAAGCAAGTACTTTTTTAAATATATATTTTGTTCTGTGAGAAAACGGTTTTTTTTCAATTTTCTATCTGTAGCTTTTCCGAATAATTTGTGGGTGATGGCGAACAACTGAGTTCATATTTGTAATCAGCGAATCAAAATACCCCAGAATCAGTTATCAGATACTAAAGAGGACGTCATGACCTTAATTTGCAGGCCTGTGTAATCTAAGAATATAAATTGCATTATTTATATATATATATTTTATATATAGATCTGTCAATCATATCCAAACGCCTTCAATTTTAAGAGAATTTCGTTCAAAATTCACATACTTTAATTGATTATAACTTATTAATAAATATAGTTATTAAAATTTTAAAAACGTCCACACAATTTCACAAGTTTTCTGCTTCATTTGGTATAAAGTTGAAAATTATAATTTTATTTTTGAAGAAATAGGATGTAAAGGCGTTTTACACTGTTTTTGCAGTTATTAATTTTTTTTCTGCCAAATTTGCATATTAAAAAAAAACCAAAACAATCACAGATTGATCCAGATGGTCTCCCATATATGGAAAAATTTTCAAGTTTCTATCTTCAAAAATACGACCGTGAGAGCCATATTAAGTTTACATTTAAAGTATATAGCAAGAAATTTGGTAGACTGGACCCTTAAATATATTAACTATCCTAATCTTCAGTCGGCAATAAGACTAGTTCCACATAATTCAAATATACCTGTACCTGTTCCACCCAAAATATTGCAGAGTAGCGATTCTGAATTTTCAACAGATACAGAAACTGATATTTTATGAAATTCGTGTGAGGTAATTTATGGATGACCCCTTATTGGAAAGAGCAGACAAAATCATAAATTCATAAAACCATCAAATTCAAATATTAAGTTTTATCTTATCAAACAGTTATCAGTCTTACATTATAAAAACGGTTTTTTATATCATTTTGTCGTCTCTTTATAATAACAAAAAGAATTCAAATCAGAAAATGACTATTCGAATACTTCCCTGTTAAGGTTAGAGTTAGAAAAAGTTAATAAAAAATAAGTAACATACTTTATACATATCTACTATATGAAAACATATTTAGCATAATACAATGATAATACTTACCACAGTTTGGTTTTGCATGTGTGCGAGTATTGGCAAATTCTACACCATGTTTATCAACGCACCAACACATACCAATAGCTGTATGGCACTGAGTAGACCGGTAGTATCCCTGGCTATCGCAATCAGGTATATACACACCTGTTAAAACATATTCTTACATGACTCTTAATCCATTCATATATTAGTAGGTATATTTAGTTGACTAACCATATTTAAAAAGAAACATAAAATTTACCTTGTAGTTCAGGAGTTATTTTGCGTTTTACAGCTGCACATGGTCGTTCGGTCCTTTGGTAACAACGACACCATTCATTAGGCGTTACATTCACATCATGGTCTGAATCACACTGTTGTAAGAAAGGTTGTAAACATACTTCGCTTTGGTCATGTTCTAGATCATATAATTCTTGTAATGAAAGATATCCATCGCTGTTGATATCTAAATGTTGGAACATCCATCGAACTTCTACTTTACACGAAGATGGAAAATGTGCTACAAAAATGATTTAATAACATAATATTTGCCTAAGTATGTCAATCAAATACGTACTAATTGTTTTACTCTTAGATTTAGGATGACTTCGCCTTCTCTTTGAACTATCCACCATAACAACGGAAAACCAATCAAGTAAACGATTACCCATTGCTTGAAGTGCAGCAGGAGAACATTGTTTGGCAGGAGGAGTGGCAGGTATAAGAGTTCCAATAGAATTACTATATAATTTGTTATCGAGAACATCGTTGTAACCTCTTTGACGTTCCTTGTCTTCGGCGTATAGAATATTATTGTTATCCTATCATAACAACAATATGTTTAATAAACGTAATTAACCATTTATATTGTCACATGTACCTTATTATATTTTGTATACTTTATATATTTGTAATGTTTATTATCATATTTGAAATCTTGCGGTGTAAATGTATATTTATCTGATCGCATAGGTTGTATGGATTTATCTCCACTTAAAGAACTACTTACAGTCCCTTTTTTATCTAATGTGGCTTTGTATTTATTCATAAAAGAATTCAAACGTTCTGATTGACGTTGTTTTTTTCGAAGATGAGCTTCATTTTCTGAAACATACGAAAATTATTATAAATTTATATTCAATTAAGAAAAGTTAGTGATTTTTAAGTTCTTTAAGTAATGTATGTATATCATCATTCTAATGTATTTAATGCATTCAAATCTCTCTAACAATAAAATCAATGCAGGATCCTAAGCTCACTCCGTTTTAGACGACGACCAGTTTCTCTAGTAACAACCGTCTATGTATAGCATATATAAATATATAATATTTTTATCGATAGGAGTAAACAGTACAGTTGTTGGCCAGTCGACAATGATTGGCCATATTTAAAAAATTATTTAATAATAAATCTATATTTCCTAATACATATTTTCTAATAAATGGTTCGTTTTTTTTGCTAATTTACTATATCTTATTTTAATTAGAAAATATTGGCCGATCACTGTAAATTTACTAGTCAATTACTATATTTATATGGCCAATAACTATGTTGTTTAATAAAAAGGCCAATCACTGTACTGTTTACCCCTATATAGAGTAATGTGGGGTAACCATACGCAGAGTGTAAGTGTCCGCAATCAACTTCCTAAAAGTATGGTTGTCACTGAACAACCGAATCGAGTAAAGGAAATGCGTCAATGCGTTTGAAATGTGGTGTTGTCGAGAATTATCTGATAATATTGTTTTGAGCCATTTTCTTATAATTTTTGTACAAATAGGACAGCGTGGTACAGAAATACAATAGGGCTCACTACGATTGGACAGTATTTACAGATAGAAGAAACTAATAAATATTTCATGTGAACTGATGAATTTCGTCTCAGGTAAATTACAATCGCGTACTATCTTTTTCTATTGTCTCTAACGCAACGGGTAAGCGTACGCAGGTAAAGTGTCCGCAGTGCTCAAACGTGTACAGTAAATTCTTAATTAACGTAGAATATTGTGTTGATTTCTAGATCTATAATGTCCAATAAGTATACTTATTATACCTATATAAGGAAGTGTCCCGGTCAGAAAGTTTGCACTCAAAAACAAATTGATGCAGCTAAGTAGCTGATAGAAGAAGGTAAATAGTATGACAAAAACCAAAGATAAGCCAAATTTGAAAAAGAATAAAAAAGATAAAACTAAAGTAAAAAGCAAATCATTTCGAACACAAAACAATCTTCTAATCGAAATTAAAAGACGTGCGGACACTTTCCTATTGATGCGGGGCAAGTGTCCGCATTTCCCTAAATTATAACTTATAATTATGAAGAGAATTCAAATTTTATGTTCATTTATTATTTAGAAATATCTAATGAAAGAGAATAAAAGGTGATTAGTTTCAAATTCTAAAACAGTTTTATTCTGAAAGTAATTTTCTCAAAACTGCGTACAGTTACCCCACTTTACTCTATATAGTTATATTACAATAATAATAATATATTTTATTACATATAAATGAGTTAATTATGAAAGTATATAAAGTTACATTTTTCGTAGTTGCTTGTCTTCACAATTTCGATAATATTAAATGTGTCTTACAACTAAAGCTGTACTGTGTATAATTTTTATTTACATCATATAAAAAAAAATATCAATTAAATAATATGCGATGAGTATAATCAAAAACCTAAAAAAATCGAAAGATAAAAAATTTAAATTGCGAATGGGTTTTCATTATTTTCAAAATTGTATTTGTTGCGTACAATATGACCTCATTTCAACATATTCGATAGACAGCGGATTTAAATTCTTTCTCTTTCAAATTAAAAAATACATATGAATTTCAATAAAGTTTAAATATTATTTTTTGTGTTTTTAACGTAGCATTTAAACTAATAATTGTTATTAAGCATCACCGTTAAGATGCAAAGTAAACATTGTTTTTCTAATTGATAGTCGGTAATTTACAAGCAAATAATTGAAAATTAGATAATCTTCTATAAAAATAGAGTAGTCTAATTTTGATGTTTTTATTCCTAAAAAACGGTTACAAATTATTCAAAAAATAAAGGTACAAATAGTTCACATTAGAGCTTTTTACTAGTCTCTGACCACCTAAAAATGAATGACCGTTACGAGAAATAATGTTTATAACAATTAAAAAACTTAATTTATATTAATGATATATTTATTTACGCAATCACGTATGTCTCCTTTTTCATTGAAGTGCAAGAGACAAAAGTAATAAAGAATTGTATAACTAAAATAATTATATCTATATTGCAGTTTGCAAGATTTGAATACAATTAAAAAAGAAAGACGTAACCTCCCAAGCGCCAACAAAGTCTGTGATTTATAAAATACCAAACGGCACATTAATAAAATAAATATAAACAAAAGTATATCTAAGCATAGTGTTTAAAATATTTTTTACCGAATTTTATGAATTACTCGTTTTTAATAGGCAAATTAATTAATCATTTATTCACCGGGCTATACCCCGGTCATTACTTAGACAAAAAGGTCATCTATTAGACTCCTGATTTTATACCCTTTATAATTCATTTTACAAAGTTTCTGACCAAATTGCGATAATGTTATCATTAATTCATAAATAAAAATAGTACAGTAGAACTCCGATTATCCGAATTAATTGGAACCGGGGTCGATTCGGATAATCGAAAATTCGGATAATCGGACATAGACTGGTAATAAAGAAAAACGAACTGTCACACATAGAATAAAATTTATTAAGTTTAACAATATAATAATTTTATATTCGAGATACAGGGTATTACGCTTAGGACCGATTCGGATAATTGGCAATTCGGTTGATTGGCGTTCGGATAATCGGAGTTCTACTGTATCTCATTTCACCTGTAACGCCTGTTTTGGGTTTATTAATTTGTTTACTATTTTTTGCATCAAAATAGTTCTTGATGCAACAAATCGATCATTCACTGGACATTGTACCCTACTAGTTTGACAAAGCTTCGAAATTTTAAAACTCTTATTAAAATTATTTTTAAAAAATACATATGCTTGGGAAACTGTATGCAAAATGCTGTTCAATAAGAGCATTGTGTTTCAAATGAAAACATAAAGTTCTCAAAAACAGTTTGAAAAAAAATGTAAATTTTTTACATCATTCCATTATTTATATTTTAATCGCATTCACTATGCAATTGGCTAAGGATAGTAAAACTAATTTTTATTATAACATCGGAATGAGTAATTACGTAATTAAACATTTATATCATATTCCAACTTAGAATTACGATCAAAATTACTTATAGAAAAATATGTTTTACCTTTGCAAGGGCAAAATCCTTTACAAGCAACTCTGATAGATGTATGGTGAATACAATTGTGATAATCCAATCGGCACAGAGAACTATATGTTCTATTATCCGCTCCACATAAAAATATAGGTTTAACCACAGGGCACGGTTTGCACCTTTAAAGTAATATAATTCCAATTATTTTTAAGCTTTAGACAATCTTGGTAAAGATGTATTGTAAATTCAGTTAAATATACACTTACGCCACTGAATCATTTAAATCTTCATCGTTATCGTCCTCTGGATCATCTTCAGTATCGTAAAATACATCATCATCTGCATCTTCATCTCTCGAATCTTGTCGTTCTCGTCGTTTATTAACGTCTTCGGTACTTAACATAGATTTTGGAATAACTACGTCTCTGAAATGAAAATACAGTAAAATATTCAGTTAACGTGCAATAAATACAGAAATCTCAATTTAAATGTTACTTGAGAAGGGCATTAGTTAAATGTAATTAGTTTAAATTCTTATTTCAATGTCAGTGCTATAAATTCAACTTTTGACGTAAGAACAAATAACATTTGGTATAATTTTGTATATGTTTTAAATAATGCAGTTTCAACTAAGGAAATTTTCTATTTTTAGAAAAACGTAACTAGTTTTTTTATTGAACCGATATGTGTTAAATCAAGAATAATTTATTTATTTATTTAAAACTATGATGTTCTAAAAGACTTAGATTGTAAGGAAAAGTTATTCTAATAATTATTAATATGTACATATGAATGTTGTTTATGAAATTGTTCAAAATGTAGCTAGAAAGCAGATCAAAGGTATTATTTCAACGCACATCACCAATTCTGAAATTTCAGTTAGTGAGAGATTAATTAATTTTACTGAGTAACTTCGTAAACAAGATAATTTTCATCTTTGAACGCTAATTTAAATGTTAGACAACGTAAGGTAATATGTGATAAAAACTAATGTAATATTCTTGTTTGCATTACCCATTCTTTTGGAGCTCTTTCTTTGATACACATACTGCAGTAAATGCATCTTCTAGTAAACACATTTCCTTCTTTTTACAATTGAGCGGTCGACATAGATCACCTGTAAAAATTATTAAATAGTTATCACATAATAAAATTTTGGATATTATTTTTAGTACTTTATTAAATTTCAGTTTAAACTTTTAAAGCAGTTACCTTGGGTCAGTACATATACAAGCTCGAAACGAACGTAGTAGACCTCAGGCATTTCATATGCTCTCCATAATTTTGCATTATTTAAGAAAATTTTAAAATTTAATTACAAATGTTGGTCAACGATTTCAATCACGGCTTATTTGGTGGTTTCTGATATTCATTAAAAAAGCAACTTTAATTATTAAAAATTCTGTATATAAAAATATAAACATAAAAAGCATCTAATTGTAAGTGCCAAAATTGTACTGTTGAAAAAAATCAATAGATAATAAAATTCAATATGATAGCAACGATTGACGGTGTGTCATTTATTATTGGTTGTATTAAACTCACAAGATTACCTAAGATGGATGTGTACCCTAGGACTTTTAAACTACAAGTTCAAAGTTTATCAAATTTGGATTATATGTTAGTATTGATGAATGGTTTATTTTGACAAAATTAAAAAAAAATCGTAGCTTAAGTATTCAAAATATTTAAAAAAAACTGATATTTTCAAATCAAAAGTGACAAAACGGCAAGTTCAAAATTATTCAAATTTGGACAACGTAAAATTTGAAGATTTAAAAAAATCGTAGCTATGGTTTAAGAAATATTAAAAAATATAATTTTTGAACGTTTCTCCTGGTTTAAAAATAATTAATTTACATAATACCTATAGCCGAACGATTTGTGTAGTTTTGTAAATTGTTTGAATAAATTACAATTAAATACAAACCATTCAACACTTAGAAATAGATGTATAAAGTACTTAAAATGCGTTAATAATATTTGTATTGAATATGCTGCCTCTGGTGAAAATAAACAGCATTAAATTATCTGTGGCAAACCTTTCTAATGATTATTTACATGTTGCTAACCTATACATGACTTCGCCATTACTTGCACGTGTGATGTCTATAAATATCTGATTATCGAATATTGTCTACGAAAATTGAAGTTAGAAAAGTGTTAGAAAATAGAAATAAGAACTCTTGCTTTTAATCTGTAATTTGAAAATAAGTAGCGCTAGCTACTGTCCGCGAAATAAATAGAACACTTTTATGTTAACTATCCTTATATCTAGGTGTTGAATGGTTTATATTTAGTCGTAATTTAATCAAAATATTCAGTAAACTATATTAATTATTCGGCTATAAGTATTATGTGAATTAATTTTAACACCACCGCTACGATTTTTTTTTAAATCTTCAAATTTTGCGTTCTATTACAATTTATAATGTTTATAACATTGTTTTGTTCAAATTTCACTAATTTTGAACTTGCCGTTTTGTGACGATTTTTTTTTAAATTTTGCCTAAATAAATAATTTATCAATAATAACCAATGATTCTTTGGTTAATTATTAACTTTTAGTTTAATAGTCGTGGGGTACACATCTATGTTAAAAAAGAACTTTGACGGATTTTATATAACATCGGCGACGGTACATATCTTTAAATTCAGTTAAATTCGATTTTTGGTACCAATGGCACTTATATGTTTTTGAATTTCCACTCTTTATTATGTTTCATATTTGTGTTTCATTATTTATATTTCTTCAATTTAAAAAATAATGAATCAGTTATATCTTTAAGTATTTTATTGCGTACTGTAAAGAGAAAAATAACAATGTATTTTTTAATTCATACTGTTTGCCATTTTTTATGTACATATGTAATTATAGACATAAATAGCTCAAGTATGTACTAATTTCTGAAGCACTGATATCCGCGTAATCTTAATAAAATTACTAATACTTATCCACATAAAATAAATAAATACGTTTATTACATCATTGATTTATAAATAAACTATAAATATTCTCTTCAAAATTGTAAATAAAAATGTTCCTTTGTATAAATATAATTTTTCTTCGCCCACTTTTATTTGATAATCAGGAATTTTATAAATGCGGAGATTTCTTAGAGCAGTAAAATAAATGTGAAGACAATTTATCTTTGAAAACCTTTTTGCATTAGGAATTGTTGATGATGTCGTTTAATTTAATTTCAGTCGTAAATATTCCTCCAAAAATTCATTTCGCGTTTAAAAAATTTCTTCTGTATTATGCGTATAAATTAATATTTTATAACTACAATTAATAAAACCACATTTAATAAAGTTTGTCACGCAAATAACGCATTTATTAATTAACAAAAATAGCACAATTTTGCAAGGTCCATCTACACTATTAAGACTAAAAAAATAGTACATTAAACTAAACATAGGTAAATATATTCGACGTATGCGACTAAGTATTACATATACAAATATTGAATATTTCTACTGTTAAAATAGAATAAGACCCACCTATTTGATTTTAGCAGTATACCTATATACTTTGACTTTTAATGTATTTATTTTTTAATAATTAAAGCTATCTTATACGTCAATATAAAATATTTTTCTTCTTAAAATGCCGTGCCCAAATCCGGGCGTAGCCTTTTTCCCCCTTGTGCCATTTCTTGTGTATGTATAGTGTATTATAGACACAAGGGGTGTTATTGGGGCAATTTTCCTGAGGCAGTTTTATCTTGCTTGTTGCCCTCTGCCTTGCAAGGAGAGAGAGGCGTATATTTATACGATGGTTTTAGCGTAAAAGATATAATTTAAATATCTTATAGATAGTATCTATAATCTGTATGTGTATATGTACCTATCTACCTACAGTAGAGCCAGCAGGTATTCGAATTAAGATAATCATCACCGAGAATGTTAATTATGCATCTATTAACTTTAATGACATAAAATTCAATTATTAAGCTATGTAACGTAATGTTTCATTGCATTACGGTAACTTAATGATTTATGTTATTTTTTATAAATTATGAGTTTATTAATAATCAGTGCCATGTTAACATGCAGCGAAAACCAAACATTTTCGTCATATTTTGCTTTTTTATTTCTGTAAAGTCCAAAAAACTTCTGAGGCTTACATAAATTTATGTGAAGTTTATGGTGACCAATGCGTAAGAAAACGCATGTGTCAGAATTAATTTAAAAAAATTTGTTTTGTATATTTTTCACTTAAAGATGACTAACGTTCTGGTCAACCAACTGAATAATGATCAAATCAAAGCCATGATTAAAGTAAATTTTCATATAACTGCGAGAGAGATTTCAAACAAATTAAATGTATCACACACCAATTCAGATGTTTACTGTTAAAAACTGATGAAATTAGAGGAAGTAGTGAAAGATAAACGCCAAGCATTGGCTAATCGTAAAGGCATTACGTTCCACCATGACAATGCATCACCTCATACTTTTTTAGCAATTCGTCAAAAATTATTTGAGCTTGATTGAGAATGGATATCACATCTACCATATAGCCTCGACCTTGCAGCATCAGATTACCATTTATTTAGATCTTTACAGAACTCTTAGTTTACAAAACTCTTATGTTAAACAAATAATGATGGAGAGACCTAAAAGAAGTTTGGGAGGTTCGTGAGTTATGGAAATTAAAATGACAAATCCATAGAGGAAAGAGCCGTCTTTAAATAGTACAATTATAGTTGATGAAATACCATTCTTTGTAAAAAAAAAATTAGTTTTATTTTAAACTAAAATCCTAAATTACTTTCTTGCCAGCCTCATATATGGAAAATACATGGGTACACATACTTATCGATTGTATTTGATCGAAAATTGTGACAAATACATGTTATAGTTGTTAAAAACGTAAAACTAAAAAAAAATAATATAAAAAAAATATTGGACTATAAATTGAATTTCAATTAATTTTAAATCCAGTAAAACTTATTTAAATTTTCAGAACTAGTTATACAACTAAGAACAGCTTTTTTCCAAGGCATTAAAATATATTAAAATTGTTCATGTAAGTTGGATTAATTATAATAAAAGTAACAAGATTTGTAAAACATGACTCAGCTTAAATAAGAAATGCAATTATTAGCAAAGAAAAAAAAATATATACTCTAAAGGTATATTTACTTACGTAAAACGAAAAGAAAGAAGAATTAACTACTCTAATTTCTGCATTTGACATCTTGACAATAAATTTAAAACCAAGACATAATTAATTATGTACTGTGAAAAATGGTTTCTTAACTGCTATTCAGCAATTTTGTATATCCGAATAATATTTAATATAAAACAATTTTTTATAGACATTTTTTTATTGTTTTCCACAGATTAGGAGAGTTTTATTGTTTTACTATAGAATGTTATAAGTATAATTTATGAATTTGTCCATAACTTAGTATAATTATAAATAATTTTGAAGCAAAAAACATTAAGAATAATTATATTAAAAATATATAATTATATACAATTGTAGCTCATAATACAAAATTATATATAATTATATACCGGGTGTTTTATTTAAAGTGTCATGAGCTTAAACTTTTAAAGTAAAAAAATGAAAAAGTACAAGCATATAAGTTTTTTAATTTATACAATCTATGTATTGGCATAAATATAAATTTTATATTATTTCCGGTTTAACCGAAAATCATGTCAACTTTTTTATCTTAAATAGAAAGGTATTAATTTTTTTAAATAATTGGATAAAGCTCATCGAAAGCTTTCCAAAAATGCATAATAATTTACCATTTAATAAATAAATAACTTAAAAAAAAAATTCGGATTACCAATGTGTTTCAGTAAAGTGCCACGAGATAAATCTTAAAAGAGGTGTTCAAATAGACGTCCTACGTGAGCAATGCACAATTCACATCTGCGATGTATAGATCTAATAGTATTTCTAATAAATACTGAAGCAACTGAAATATAATACGTTATGAATCTTTACTATATTTCTGGAATTTTTTTTTAATATAAGGCCATAGGTAAACAATACATTTTTGGAAACATCTTGATGGAATCTATCAAAGTGTCAAAAAAATATCTTGCTATTTAAGAAGTTTAAAAGTTGACACAATTTCCGGTTAAACCGGGAGTAGTTGTATTCACATCAGTGCATAGATCGAATAAATTAAAGAAACTTTTATACTTGTACTTTTTTTGAAATTCGTATTAGTGTATAATTAGTAATCTAAAATAAAAATGTTTTTAAATTATTTAATAATCAAATGGTGTTTAAAATTTTAAACACTAAATGTAAGTATTTTTAATCGATTTATTTTGCCAATAGTATAATAAATATAATACTTTGCCCCATATATATTTTTTCTCGCATATTTGTTAGTTATAGGAGTTTTATTTGGTATTATACCATTTTGTGTGGGCTAAATGAAAAAGAATTTCAAATTCTACAAATGTTTTTTTTGTGATCGGTTATAACAATAATTTTGTTTTAAGTTTTCGTTGCAGATGCTTACAAAACGTGTTAGAAAGACGTCCAGATGCAAATCTGATATTTCCTCTTATAAAAGTGCATATAATGAAACGAAAACAGTTCCTTTATTAAAAACAACATCCAAAAAATGGCAACTAGAGCTAAAAGAATAAAGAAGTCTGCTATTTATACTGACACGCCTGAAATGAAAGCAAGCAGACAAAAATATTATGCTAAAGAGAAGCGAATAAATGCCAAGCAAGTCACAAAGAAAGTGCTTGAAAAACCAAAAAAAAAAGAGGAAAGGGCACAGAAAAGTATGAAAAATAATCGTATCATCTGAATTATCTCATGAAGAAGATGTTTAATGCGTGGTGTGCTTAGAATTATAAGATAACAGTAGACCATAAAAAAATGAGTCCATTGCCAAGGTAAATGTAGACTTTGGGCTCATTTAAATTGTACAGATAGGGGTCGTCATTACATATGTCATAATTGTGTTTTGACTTTAATGATATTGTTTGGCCCAGTTTAGTAGAAGTGTTTTGTTTGTTCTTCTTTTTCTCTATCAGTCAATAACTTGTTTTACTACAGCACATCTTTACACTTCTTTGTTGGTCTATCCAGCGGTCTTCTACACCTGGGTCTCGTGCTTTTTTTACTATTCTGGTATTATCCATCCTTGATGTTCCATTCTGATCTCTTTTAGTTGCCCCCTTTATTTTTCGCTGTGTCTTCATCTCGGTTGTCTCCAGTATTTGTTTGGTCTCTACTGTGTCTGACTTGTCTCGACTGCATAAGTCAAGATAGGTCTTATGTCGGACTTATATCTGACACCTAAGGAAAGAATCTAAAGTTGTTTATTGTGCCATACTGTGTAGTTCAGCCAGGCTGATAATTGTTTTGATTTTTGGCCTAATGTTCTACCTGTCCTGTCAAGTCTGTTACTTGTGATCTTGATCCCTAAATACTATATAAGGGACATAAGTCCATTCGGCATGTTATTTTGTTCAGCGTATCTAATAATTGTTTAAGTTGTAGGTGATCGAATGTCTTCTTTATATTGACAAAGCAAACGAAAGCAGACTTATTGAATTCTATTGCTTTTTCTGTCAATTGTCTAACTACAAATATTGCATCTATGCATGATCTATTGTTTCAAAATCACTGCTGTTCGTCGCGCAGTTCTATAATTTATTCTAATTTTTTATCAGTTTAGTTGTGATTTTTAACCTCGGTAGTTAGGGGCCGTTCAAGTATTTTACGTAACGCAATTTTGAAGATGACCCCCATGTAACGCGCCGTAACATTTTTCTGAACCCCCCCTCTCCCCCAACCCTAAACGTTACGTAACACTCAAGTGATCATTTTTACCTAAAAGTCACAATTATGTTGCGCAAACTACCGGAAAGTTGCTAAAATATTTTTATAATTTTATTTAAATAAAAAAAACAATGTTACGTAACGCGATGGTCAAACCCCCCTCCCTCCCATGTAACGCATTGTAACGTTTTGCAAGACCCCCTAAAATGCGTTACGTAATACTTTAACGGCCCCTTACCTGGTGTTTGTTTTTCACCATTTTTGGACAATTGGGATTGTGATGCTTAACATCTACTCGTCTGGTATGATTGATGTCTTAAATATGTTTTGTAATAAAGTGATTAATTCTTGTGTTTGTGCTTCTTCTCCATATTTCGCCAGTTCATTTGTAGTTTCGTCGGTGCTCCGTGATTTCCTCTATTTGTTACTTTTTAAAATTTAGAATATCAATAAAAGTCGTTGTTGACAATAAATACGAAATAAAACTTAAAGTAGCTTATTGTGTTACAACTAACTTCAAAGGACGTTACAACCGTTCCTGATATTGGGACGGTTATAACGGCAGCGCAGATTTTGGAAAAATGCATATCAATCAAAAATTATTACAATTGAGCGTCTTGTTCCAATGATAACTTAGATGCAGTTGTCTGTTCTTTATTTTTGTCTCATTAGTTTGTCATTATTGATAAAACCAAAAGTAGTATAAGCAATCACAGCAAAATTGTTACAACTGTATCCAGTCCACCCTACCCTTAAACGCGACAATATCAAGTAACTTTTTTTATATTATTATATAGTAATGCCACTACTATAAACTAAAAAAGATTATTTTCCAATTACTGAACTATTGCCTGTTCACATTGTATAACTTTATTAATAAAATAAAATAGATGGTTCATTTGTTTATAAATTTTGAAAAAATCGCCAATGGTTTATTTAATACGGATCATACATAGTATTTAATAAATACTATACATATGCTTAAAATGCATACAATCATCTATCTATCTAAGGTGCCGTCTCTAGTTGAGGTTGGCGATCATCATAGCGTACTTCTTTCTATCTGCTGCATTGTGGATCAACGTTGTCGAGCTCTGCGATGTCCATTCTCTTAGGTTTCTCAGCCAGAATTTCCTTCTTCTACCAACTCCTCTTTTTTCCTTCTATCTTCCCTTCTATTATGGTCTGTAATGCTTTGTATTCTCCATGTCTCATCATATGTCCAAAGTACTTTGCTCTTCTACTCATAATTGTTTTCATAAGTTAAGGTTCTGAACCTATTTTATCGATAACTGATTTGTTAGTCATTCTCTGAGTCCATGAAATTCTTATTGTCCTTCTATAGGTCCACATTTTGAATGCTTGTATTTTCTTAATTGCGTCTTGTTTTAAAGTTCACGTCTCGCATCCGTAAAGAAGTGTAGACCAAATATAACATTTCAGGAGTCTTAATCGCAGTGGTAATGAGATTTTTAAATTACATATAACGTTCCTCATTTTATTAAAAGCTCCTCTGGCTATTTCAATTCTTTGCCTAACTGCTTTATTATGATCCATTCTGTTGTTAATATTTCTTCCTAAATATTTGTAATCAAATCATATTTAAAAAAAACGAGTTTTAAACTAGTAGTCGAGTTTACTATTTTAAGTAGCTATCAGTAGCACAAAGAAATAAATATCGGTCTTCCATATGCAAAAACCAATATAAATGACTATGTTATTACTCCTATTGAAATTACAATTTCAAATATACAAAGATGTAATAAATGGTGTAGGTACATAAGTAATATAATATTGCAACAAAATTTTAATAATCAAACCTCGGTTTACGATTGTCTTGAATTGCGAACTACTTTTTGGAACAAAAATCGAGTCGCTTTATAAACTGCTTCGAATCACGACGTCAATGAAAGCACAATAAGTGTTAAACAGGGTCGAGTGATCCAAAAAAGTTAAAATCGCTTTCTAAACAATAACATTTTATTGGCTCAGTTGGTACCTTCCACTACCTGCTCATCTGTCCTCCATATATTAAAATTATGGTAAATATGGCAAAATGAAATGAAGTTTTTCTCTATATTTGATTTATTTAGTAGATACTGCGTGTTTTTATTTTCTATTAGATTTATTAATATTATTGACTTGATAATTGAGAATATGTAAAAATTTGAAAAAGTTGCAATCCATGGTTCTGGAACGGAGTAATCTAATTTACATTATTAGTCCTTATAGAATAATTAATTTTAATTTACAAACATTTTGGTTTACAAACGACCTACAGAAATATATTCGATATGTTAACCGAGGTTTAACTTTAGATTGTAATTTTAAATGTGAGCCGTATAAATAATTCTAGCAGCTTTGATTTGGTCTGCTCGTTGTTCTATAGATATCCTAAATTTCGATTAATTCATAAAAATGTAAATCTGAATAGTGTCTCTTCTAATCTGTTCTATTCTTGGTTTAAAAAAAATTATTAGGTGTAGATAGTGCACTGTGATACTGTATGCGTATATATATATGAGAGTTACCTTTAGACCACTGTTAATAGAACTGTTAATGTTTATGTGTTCTTCAAAATCTAGACATTTATCTTCCCGAATTAAACATGTCTAGATGCCGGGACAAAAATAATAAAACGGCGAGTGTCCAGACCAAACCTGAGGTATGAAACCCGTAACTTTAAATCTATACGGTTTTCAATTAAATGCTCACAAATTTTACTTCTAGTATAAAGATCAAATTTAAAAATCCCTTTTCAGCTGATGCCTGTGTTGTAGAGAAAATATAATATCCGAGTTTCAAATTTATAATACCAAAAATTTGAATTCAGCGTCGAATACGTCATTCAGGACATTTGTTTTAACATGTAAGGATTAAAAAGTTGGATAGCTGTTATAAGGCTTGGAATTCTAGACTAGAGCGTTTTATCCTGTAGAATCTTGGTAGATATTAACTACAAGAAACATAAAGTTATTAATTAACATATATGGGGTGGATTTTGATGTGGTGCAAGTACACTTTTAGCTAGTCACTCTAAAACCACATGACCCCGCATATTGAATTTCAACTCAATGGTAGTCTGACTATTTCCAAACACATTGTCAACAAAATTTTGACCAAAATGTCTTTGGCAAACGAGAGGTACTCGATCTCGAAAAGAGTGGAAATAATTGAATTGTGGGTTTTGAACGGAAAAAACCCGAATAAGACGGTCAGGGCCTGGAAAAGGGCCAAAGGGCCGAAGTTCACATTGGACATCATATCAAGAGCTTTTGTGCCAAATATCATGGCATTTGGGGGCAAAGTTAAAAGGGGGTTCAATTTCTTGGCCACCCGATTTAAACCCCTGTGACAACTCATTATAGGGCTTAACCAAGGATATGGTTTACCACCCAAGTCGAGACAAAATGGTGGATATCAATGACCTGAAGAATCGCATCACAGAGACAATTATGGCGATTAATGTCCAAAAAAGACACAATATTATCGACAATTTTTTAAAGCGTTTGGAAGCGGTCGAAAGGTCAAAGGGGACACATTTTGAAAATATTATAAACTAGTTCTTTTATTCCTCTTTGATATCCAATTTACAGAATGTGAATAAATATCACCGTTTTTTCATAATCAATGTTTCCGCATCCGCAGTCCATCAAAATCCACCCTATAGATAAAACAGTGAAGGTAATTCAAAGCCCCAAAACATAAAATTTAATGTAAAAAAATTAAATAAATATAACATATCAATATTTATCTAAAAATTAAATATGAAACGTACTTTTAATCTTATCTGCTTCGAGGCATAAAATTTCACCAAAAAAAAAGTTACGTCTTAATTCAACGTTCATTAATTAGCAAATATTACAAAATGTTTCAATATTAAATTTTTAATTAGTGCTCGCCAGATCTCTGGTTGCAATATTTCAAAATATTTTGACTAGAATTAACGTTTAGCGCCGCTGATTAAAAACCATTCCATTTTTGTTGAACTGCGATACCGGAACTTCTTAAAATATCTTTGGGCAATTAAAACAAATCTTTAATTAAACTTCCCCTCTTAGGGACAATTTCTTTGTAGAACCGAATTATATCATTTCACATTATTGAAAACGAAGGATATTCGAAATGAAACCAACTTATTACTTATTCAGAACTTTAATTCAAATATGCTTCGAAATATTTCTAATTTTTCCTGAGTGATTAAATTAATCAAACACATAAATATAGATTGCTTTCCCTTTCAATTTTTCGAAATCGTATTAAAAAAACATTTTAAGATTATTTTATTTTGACATCAAGCAATAATAAAAAATACATATAAACAATTTTCCCATTTATTTAATGTATAATAAACATTTGAAAATTTTGCAGTAGTATAGTAATTTCCGTTTTTATGTCCTTGAACACGATAGAGAAATTTTCTAAACGCCAACAGAGCTTTACTATCGTTAATAACGTAGGAGTTAACTAACTTATCAAGTTAAGTTTTTGATCATTAATATTGTTCCGCTTTTATACTTTTTTGGGGTTCGCCTGCAGTCTATTATCGTGTCGTACTGATATCTCACTAAACTAATTTCCTGAACAGTCTTGGAACATTCACGTTTTGGAAAATATCTTATAAATTGAATGTATAAATTTTAGATGCAATTTGGAGGTTTCCTATAAGTTAATATTAATTTAGCAGGCTACTAAAGTTTTATCACGTTCAAGAGGTGCTCGTAAATATCGTACTGCACCATCAAAAACCATAACTATTCTTTCTTGTGATGTATGTTTGTTACCAAATAAATTCCATTAAGAAAATACATTTCTGAATACCATTCATACTAATACTTAATATCCTACAACTATAAATCCTAGATCATGTTATTATAAAACATATCATATTTTTTTATTGCAATTGGCTACACAAATAATAAAGCATTAAAGTAATGGAGTGTATCCGGTTATGAGACGGGTTTTGTTTATGAGCCAAAATTTTTTACTGGTTAAATAAAGTCGGGTGTTCTATTCATTGTTGGAAAGGTAATGAACATACACAACTTTTATCCGCAGAAAGTTTTGTGATTCCATTAACATGCAAAATTTTATGACCTATTTTCTAAGTGACAGTTTTTGACAAGAAAAAAATTTGTATCTAGGTATGAGACACCTACAAAAATACATTAAAAATTGTAAAATATAAAGTAAAAACCTCGTATCTATTTCAAAATTATAATTTTTTATGCTTTCCATAATTTTTATTTATCACTTTCCTCTTCATAATCGTCGCAATGTTTGCATGTGTAGATGCTTGCACACATGTTTGCGCACTTCAAAAGAACTGGCCGCTTGCGAATATTGCATTTGATGTTGTGAATAGCGTTCAATTTGTTCGGCAACAACTTTATACTAATGATGTTTTTGCTTTGGAACCCTTGGGTGGTGGTAATATGCTGTGTCTCATACCCAGACAATGACGACATTTTGAGAATTAAAAAAAAAATTGTTTTCCAACCACATATTGGTCTAATCCAATATTGGATCGTAAAATATAAGAAAAACACTAAATGCTATATATTACACTTTCCTTTTTCAATTGATTTAAATGAAAAAAATAACATTTTGAAAAAAATCAAAAACGTTTTTAACCTGAAATTTTACATACGATGTTTGCAGTTGATATAAGCAACGCGTCGATTCATTTCAGTGTTAGTACAAAAACTGACTGATAACCAAAGAAGTACTTGACAGTAATTAGATCGGCCATATTGACATTGTATAATGAAAATAATTGACTGTCTCATATCTGAAGCCTGTCTCATACCCGGGAACACTCCCCTACATAATTCTTATACAGGCAGTCCTCGACTTACGTCGTTTCGATTTACGTCGTTTCAAGTTACGTCGAACAATGTTTTGACACTATTCCTCAAACATACGTCAATTGTTTCGATTTACGGCATAGGAGCAGCGTTGCAAACATTCAAAAAACTTTCCGTAGCCCTTGCAAATTTGGAGAATGCCATGAAAATTTTTGAAGAAAATGATCCTAATTTTGAGAGAAGTTTTAATGTTAATAACAAAATTTGTGCAGCCTATCAGTGTTACCAAGACCTGTATGATAGCAAGAAGAAAGAAGCGAAGCAATCTAGAATTGATAGTTTCTTTAAGACAAAAGTTTAATTTATTATTTCTCATTACATATTTTGATTATTAAAGTTTTATCATTATTATTAAAATTAATAACACACAAATACCAAAAATAACTAGCAATTTCATAAGTACATATATAATTATTTTAAGAACTTACTTTTGATAATAAAGTATGTATATCCTTTGTTATAAATGCAGTTTATTTTTAATTTTGAGTCCGTGTGGATCCTAACCCTTGAGTTTTACATGTAAACATATGAAAAAATATGTCTCGACTTACGTCGTTTCGATTTACGTCGCGTATTTCGAGAACCTAACATGCCGTAAGTACGAGGACTGCCTGTATTTAAAAAAATTAACCTTTAAAGAATATTAAAATCTAGAATGAAATTTCAATTAATTACAGAAAATTACAGTCAGAAAGTTAAATAATAATTATTTAAACTTCTAAACATTAAAATGAAATTGTAAATACTTACTCGAGGGATCATGAATCCATCTCTTCTTTTCACCAACTTTTGACGTTTTCGTATCATCCTAAAACAAAATAAATACTTTTAAGTAATTAATTACGCCAAAAATATTTTAAAATTAAATTTCCTTGTAGATTAATCTCTGGATTAATTATTTAATTTGAAAGTTTAATGATTAACACTGATAAAACATTTTAAAATGTATATTTGTTTGACTATCTCTGCATGATAAATTAACATTTCATAGTATTACGACGAATATGTGGAAGTAAATTAGGTTCAACTTGTATGTATTAGGAAATTCACTATTCAAGCTTATGTTAAAAGTTATTTAAATTATGTGTCAAGCACACATCCTTCTTTTACCTTATGTAGTCTGAACACAAAAGAAGGTAACGTCAGCTTTATAATTTGCTTCTTCTATTTTGTACAGCAAGAAAATAAAGATTCAAAAGAAAGTTGGAGTTTTAAAAGCTTTATGCAACACCCAAGTCCCGATTTGAACTATGAAAGACAGTTCTTTTATCCCTAGAAAGTTGTGCAGTTCTAAAGAATATACTTAGAGCATTGTCCTCTTTTCACGGGTCAATCGCCACCTTTACTGATTTTTGAAGATCAATACCGTGGACTCGCCTTTCCGTATTATTGGCTTTTCTTCAAGATTAGCGATTTGTTTTATTGCTTTATTTTGCTAACAAATCATCAAAACTTTGCAATTAAAATTTAAAATGCTCAGTTAACTGCTTCAATTCCAGATTGCCAATAAAGATCAATGTTCGACTTAAATTAGATTTTCTTAGAAGCAGTTCAATTAACATGAAGGAACGATTAATCTTTATTAAAACGCAATACTTAATTATTTGGAAATTTTGAAGTGAGTTTACACAAATAAAAGAAACAAAAAGTTATTATAACCGACATTACAAAAAGGAAGTTCGTCCAAACGCGTGTTTCTTTTTTACTTCAAAATCAACTGCACACAAATCTAATGGAAGATAAAAGCAAAAGAATAGTAATTTGCTACTAAAGCAAATAGCGGAGAATGACGAAAGGCTTCTATAAAACCCATATTCTGAAAGTTCACCAAAAATTTAGTAGAAAGAATACGCTATGAAATAAATTGAAATAAAGGGCTTTATCTATAATCTACAAATATGAAAGAAAAGGAATATCATAAATCGCCTTTATACGAACGATAAACTTTACTGAACATTTATAGGTGATACTAAACGCCAGCTAACAAACTATTTTTTTCTTGATTCATAATTTTTAAATTATATGAATGTTTTTTAAAAAATCTTTTGATTTCTGAAAACGTTGTTTTTTTAATAACGTTGCCTATTAAAAAATTCACAGCAAAACATTTTAGAATGCAAATACATTACTACCAGTGGTAGAGGCATTACTGCAATTACTACATTCCTTTGAAATTCTGGTGCCTGCAGAAACTGATTTATAGACTAACATTAAATTAAATGTTGGTATTATTAAATAAATTTGGTTTTAGGCGAAATATTCCAACTATTAAGTAAACAAAAGTTTTGCATAATTGAAGTTTGTATTAAGAAGTGTCTACCTACAACACATATAGAAGATCCTTATTATTCTACAATCAAAATTAATATGTTTATTTAAGAAAAATATCAAATTTGTAAAAAACATATTACTAGGTAGTTTTTATTATAATTTTAACAAAACAAGAAGTTTAAGCTTAATGAGCTACAACTTGCCGTCGAAAGCTTTACAAAATTTCGCAATTTCTAAATGTAAACTTAAAAATACTAAAATTTCAGCATAAAAATGTTTGTTCATAATATCTACGCTCCAAGCTCATTTTAGGATACTCGTTAAATTTAATTTGGCTCTGTATTAAACAAATAATTTGCGTTCCTAATCCCTATTTTAAAAAATACTAATTATATTATCATTGATCATTTCTTCAACGATTAAATTAAAAATGGAGATTAGGTATTAAAATTACTGTGCATCGGTATGATAGAATACCATTTCATTAAAGAGTTCAAACTATACAATCAGTTTAACCTTGGGTAAAATTGTAATAAGTACGTAAATTCGAAGTAATAACTGATCTAAAATAACTCCGCCTACGCGGTGGGAGATTTTTCCTTATCTGCAGCTTTAGTTTAATCCATAACTACTTTCTTACCACATCAAACAAATTTTAGTTATTAGGAAAGTGCAATCAATAAAAACGTATTGCTTGACTACGATGAATTAGCTAGTGCCACGCAAAATAAAAAAGAATAGCAATAAAATATAATTAAAATAATAATTACAAAAACGTATTAAAAAGTTTAATTCTAATCTTTTATTATATTCTCACATTGTACCTATACTACTTCAAAGTTTTTGGCAACGGAAAAAATATGTAAACTGAACACAACGTTCATATATTACTTTTGTTCCATTTACTAGATAGACAAATTGATAAAATTTATTTCAATCCTGCAGTCGAAATACGCAGTTTAAAACTTATTGATAAAAGTACCACACTATTCATTTAATTAATTATGGTATTAGTTGAAACTATTCAATCAGAAGTGAAAGTCAAACCGATAATCTATAGAACTCTTTCAATTTACAATTTATACTCAAAAGGGATCTTCCTAGTACCTCATAGGAATGCAAAGTACTTTGTGCTTCAATTGTATTTTAAATATCCACTCAGCATCTAAAAATGAACACATTTAAAGTCAATTTATTCTAGCTCATTTACAGATAGCGATTTCAACAATTTTATTTAAAATTAAGTAAAAGTTTAGATCGATCTTTAAAAAAAACACACAAGAAATAGAAAAAAAAAGATGTGCACTCATGTTACCTGACCGACTTCACAATAGTAATATGGAAGAAGTAATTAGCTCATACCACTTCATTGTAAATAAAAAGAATGTTATAATATAATAAATTGACAGTATAGATTATATAAAACGCATAATTTTTGGCAACATTTTTGTAACACTAAGAAGTACACAACACCTTAGTTAAGTAGATTTAATCATACGTTTACAAATGTTTTTTGCATAATTTTGATAAGTACCTTAGGTACCTACTATGGAAACATCTTGTGTAATAATGTTAAAATTTTTAAAAAATAATATCTAAACAATTATAAATGTTTTATTAAATGAATAAAAATTATTAATAATTTAAAAAAATATATTTTTTTATGAATGAAATAACACTTGTATAAAATATTATATATACCCAAAAAATGGAAAATGGAAAGTGGAAAAATGTTATATCTTAGCAGTTACTTCTGTCAATGAAGGTGATCGCTCTGCCGACGTTTTGGCCACCGCTGTTGTCAAAGAATGTAAGGTTTGAGATGAATAAAACTACATATATGTATTTGTATTAGTGATAGAACATTTTCAATAAATATGCTAAAAAGTAAGTATACAATTCACGGACACGTTATGGCAAGTAAGACAGTTACGGAGAGATCTCAGGTCGTTTCCGAAAGCATTCGTATGAGTATAGAATAAGTGCAAGTTTAGCAAAGAGAAACACTCGAGAAGCTCCATGTAAACTCGAACATAATTGGAAGAGTTGTTTAGATAAATCAGTGTTAATTATGTAAATAAATTAGTGAGCAAGAGAAAGATAAATTAGACTGAAGCAGTATAAAATTAATGTTGAACATACGTCAAAATTTTAGTATCACACCCTAAACTCGTTATGATATATCGATTTTCTTCTTCTTTTTGAATTCTAAGTTTGGCATCTGTTTATTCTTCATTTGCCCGTGCTCCGTATTAAGGTTGTCCATCTCCATCTCTTTCGAGGACGCCCTACATTTCATTGTCCTGTTGGCGACTAACAACAAGCAATTGATACTAATCGCCTAGCATCTATCCTGCTTATGTGATTGTTTTATTTTCTATTCAGTACCCATTTGTTAATATTTTCTACGTTGCACAGGTTTCTTGTATGTTAACTTCGTTCTCTATGCAAGAGTGTCTTGTCGACTATTATGCATAGCACCTGCATTTCTGTTGTTTCTATTATTCATTAATTTTTGTTGTTACTGCCCTAGTTTCATCTGTGTAAGTTGTGACGGTATTATTTTTGTCATGTCAATTTGGAATTAGACTTCAGTGCTTATGTGTTTATTGCGCCATAAAGGTAGTATTGCGACGGGCACGCGCTATAATATTTCAGTGTTCACTACAAACAAGCGCTGGCATACCGCGACCCTGAACGCATCCCTGCTTGAAGGTTAAATCGCAGACGAAATTTTCGTGAAACTCCGCAGCGTCCAGAAAGCCTCTTCTGCGGCACACATATAAAACAAGTACATTGCAGTGATAAGAGACGAAAGGAAGTTCGACAGTCTTGGAAGGAGGTAACCTGATGCTTTGGTATTAAGTTATTTTCTTTATTAATGGATTTAAACCTTGTCAGCAATATTTTATCGAACAATTTTGATTTTGTTGGTGATAGTAATATGAAGCTGTGTAACGTAACTTTATGAGAAAAATGTTTCTGGTTTGGGAATTTGAATGATTTCGGTGAATTTACACATTTTAAGAATACATTAATTAAGAATTAATTAATTAATTAAGAATACATTAATCTGAATAATGCATTAAGATGGAATAGTTAACTTATTGCTTTCTGTAGGAGTAATTTGATAGATGTCTGGAGCTTTGTTTAACTCAATATTTGTTTTTATTACATTTACTTTTTCTATTGATGGTGACCTACTGAGATTGAGTTAACTCTATGAGAAGAATAAGAGTTCAGTATTTTTTCTCTTTGATTTGGTGGACAGGCGTTTTTAAGATGTTCTCAGAATATGTTAACTTTCGGCATCTAGTTTCTACCCCAGTTGCCATTTGGTTTTTTGATAAGATGATACTACACTATTGGCGTCTCTAAACTGTTAGTGGCCTTGTATATAAAATAGTGAGTGTTTTAAGCATTTTTGTCACCTCACAGGTAATTAGTAATAGATTAATTTTTGTCTTCTCCTTTTTAACCGCTGACTAGAGTTATCAGTTATTTAATAAATACAGTAGTCGCCGCATAAGTGGTTCACTGCTTAAATGGGTCAGCCGCTTATATGGGTCAAATTTTGTGGAACCAAATCAAACAGTATAAACAATATTTAAAAACCGCCGCATAAATGGTTCAAGTTTTCGGATAAGTGACTCACAAAAGCGTTTTTTTTTTTACCTGCATAATAGAATAGAAATATTATAATCCTCTCAAGTCAATGAACAAAAGGTAAAACTATGTTGTGGATGTTAATCTGCCTATTGTATTTGTCCTTTTCCTTACCTAAATATTGTTATGTGTCAGGTAAAGTTTTAAAGATATCTTTAGTTTATTTATAAAGTTCTTTCGCTCTTTACAAAGTGGTAAAAATGTTAAATGTAAATTTTTTTTCAGTTTGATTCTTGTTGTAGTGCCGTCAAAATGAACTCAAAAAATTATTATTCTGTTAGTGAAAACTAAACTTCTTAAAACAGTTTTTTCCCTTTAAGTGGGTCGCCGCTTATATGGGTCAAAATCGAATGGACCGACGTGAACCACTTAAGCGGCGCCTACTGTACTTCATCTTTTTTAGTTTCTTATGTTCTTAATTTGATAAGTACCTTAGGTACCTACTATGGAAACATCTTGTGTAATAATGTTAAAATTTTTAAAAAATAATATCTAAACAATTATAAATGTTTTATTAAATGAATAAAAATTATTAATAATTTAAAAAAATATATTTTTTTATGAATGAAATAACACTTGTATAAAATATTATATATACCCAAAAAATGGAAAATGGAAAGTGGAAAAATGTTATATCTTAGCAGTTACTTCTGTCAATGAAGGTGATCGCTCTGCCGACGTTTTGGCCACCGCTGTTGTCAAAGAATGTAAGGTTTGAGATGAATAAAACTACATATATGTATTTGTATTAGTGATAGAACATTTTCAATAAATATGCTAAAAAAGTAAGTATACAATTCACGGACACGTTATGGCAAGTAAGACAGTTACGGAGAGATCTCAGGTCGTTTCCGAAAGCATTCGTATGAGTATAGAATAAGTGCAAGTTTAGCAAAGAGAAACACTCGAGAAGCTCCATGTAAACTCGAACATAATTGGAAGAGTTGTTTAGATAAATCAGTGTTAATTATGTAAATAAATTAGTGAGCAAGAGAAAGATAAATTAGACTGAAGCAGTATAAAATTAATGTTGAACATACGTCAAAATTTTAGTATCACACCCTAAACTCGTTATGATATATCGATTTTCTTCGTCTTTTTGAATTCTAAGTTTGGCATCTGTTTATTCTTCATTTGCCCGTGCTCCGTATTAAGGTTGTCCATCTCCATCTCTTTCGAGGACGCCCTACATTTCATTGTCCTGTTGGCGACTAACAACAAGCAATTCATACTAATCGCCTAGCATCTATCCTGCTTATGTGATTGTTTTATTTTCTATTCAGTACCCATTTGTTAATATTTTCTACGTTGCACAGGTTTCTTGTATGTTAACTTCGTTCTCTATGCAAGAGTGTCTTGTCGACTATTATGCATAGCACCTGCATTTCTGTTGTTTCTATTATTCATTAATTTTTGTTGTTACTGCCCTAGTTTCATCTGTGTAAGTTGTAACGGTATTATTTTTGTCATGTCAATTTGGAATTAGACTTCAGTGCTTATGTGTTTATTGCGCCATAAAGGTAGTATTGCGACGGGCACGCGCTATAATATTTCAGTGTTCACTACAAACAAGCGCCGGCATACCGCGACCCTGAACGCATCCCTGCTTGAAGGTTAAATCGCAGACGAAATTTTCGTGAAACTCCGCAGCGTCCAGAAAGCCTCTTCTGCGGCACACATATAAAACAAGTACATTGCAGTGATAAGAGACGAAAGGAAGTTCGACAGTCTTGGAAGGAGGTAACCTGATGCTTTGGTATTAAGTTATTTTCTTTATTAATGGATTTAAACCTTGTCAGCAATATTTTATCGAACAATTTTGATTTTGTTGGTGATAGTAATATGAAGCTGTGTAACGTAACTTTATGAGAAAAATGTTTCTGGTTTGAGAATTTGAATGATTTCGGTGAATTTACACATTTTAAGAATACATTAATTAAGAATTAATTAATTAATTAAGAATACATTAATCTGAATAATGCATTAAGATGGAATAGTTAACTTATTGCTTTCTGTAGGAGTAATTTGATAGATGTCTGGAGCTTTGTTTAACTCAATATTTGTTTTTATTACATTTACTTTTTCTATTGATGGTGACCTACTGAGATTGAGTTAACTCTATGAGAAGAATAAGAGTTCAGTATTTTTTCTCTTTGATTTGGTGGACAGGCGTTTTTAAGATGTTCTCAGAATATGTTAACTTTCGGCATCTAGTTTCTACCCCAGTTGCCATTTGGTTTTTTGATAAGATGATACTACACTATTGGCGTCTCTAAACTGTTAGTGGCCTTGTATATAAAATAGTGAGTGTTTTAAGCATTTTTGTCACCTCACAGGTAATTAGTAATAGATTAATTTTTGTCTTCTCCTTTTTAGCCGCTGACTAGAGTTATCAGTTATTTAATAAATACAGTAGTCGCCGCATAAGTGGTTCACTGCTTAAATGGGTCAGCCGCTTATATGGGTCAAATTTTGTGGAACCAAATCAAACAGTATAAACAATATTTAAAAACCGCCGCATAAATGGTTCAAGTTTTCGGATAAGTGACTCACAAAAGCGTTTTTTTTTACCTGCATAATAGAATAGAAATATTATAATCCTCTCAAGTCAATGAACAAAAGGTAAAACTATGTTGTGGATGTTAATCTGCCTATTGTATTTGTCCTTTTCCTTACCTAAATATTGTTATGTGTCAGGTAAAGTTTTAAAGATATCTTTAGTTTATTTATAAAGTTCTTCCGCTCTTTACAAAGTGGTAAAAATGTTAAATGTAAATTTTTTTTCAGTTTGATTCTTGTTGTAGTGCCGTCAAAATGAACTCAAAAAATTATTATTCTGTTAGTGAAAAACTAAACTTCTTAAAACAGTTTTTCCGTTTAAGTGGGTCGCCGCTTATATGGGTCAAAATCGAATGGACCGACGTGAACCACTTAAGCGGCGCCTACTGTACTTCATCTTTTTTTTTAGTTTCTTATGTTCTTAATGAAGTTGATAGATTATTAGTTTTTATAAAATTTAATAAAAAACTTTAGTGTATTTACGAATCTTGGTAATTTTTATTTAAATATTGGTATCCCTAAGATTGAGAAACTTGTATATAATTTGCTGAAATATTTTGCAATACCAAAAGCCTTAAAACATCCGATACAAGGTAGGGGAGACCGGGGTTGGAAGTCACATTTTTTTTCTTTTGTATTTTTAGAGCCCATGGTCTTAATTTATAAATGACATTTATATATCAATAGATAGTGTTTTTACTCTAGTTTAAAAAAAGACTTTTTCTCTACCATTATCTAATGAGCAGATATTATAATTTTTCTAAAAAAAGTGCGACTTTCAACCCTGTGTATAAGGGATGGTTGTCATAGTGTCTGGGGTAGGTAATTACCCGCTAAATAAAAGGTAAAATACAAAACGACAAAACAAATGCATAAGCTATTCCTAACCTATTCTATCTAACGAACTTAGGTTATGGTAACAAAAATGACAAATGTATAATTACAGCCAATCGTTTATGTAGTAAAACCCCTAGAAACCAATAAAAAAGGCCGCACAAATTCATGGTTGCTTTGCACAGGTGACAACTAGCCCCGTTAACTTGAGCCAACTTTCCCCAAAACAGTTTTGGACAATAAACTCCCAAAATAAATTTAAATCAATGGTCATTTAAGAAACCATATGAATAATGTCATGAAGCATATCTTAAACATCATAAATACACGAAAAAGTATATCACTATGCAAAATTTAAATATACTTACGAGACTCAAAACAGATTCACAAAAAATTACTTTCGCTGTACAAAAAATACAAACGTATATATTTCCTATACGGTATTTCAGAGCGAACTGAAGTGAAGTACGCAAGGAGGTATTGTGCTCGGGCTTCTTTGGCACGGGTAAACAAATTTATTAATTCATTAGGTTTGCTGTTATGGGTTATGGTGACAACCTACCCGTGACACAACCATACCCTGTCTCCCCTACTTTATTAATTGTTTATGTGAGTATTTGTGGCCTAATTTCAAAGCTTACAATTAGATAGTCATAATATAAACAAAATTGTAAAATTAAAAAAATGACACGGCAGCCTATAATTTGAATTGTCCTCAATTTTCTGTTTTACTACGACTATATATTATATATTATGTATTATATAGTATATAATCACTTTAGAAGCAACGTGGAACATACTTCTTCAAATTTACGTTTGTTTGACGACTTAAAAATTAATACGAAATTGCTTGCGATTAATGCGCTTTTATTTTTTAATTATTAAACCAATGCGTGTAAAAATAAACGTCCTAAATTTATATTACTAGAGTGATATGATTTTATATGTTACTTGTAAGGAATATCCATACGTTCAATTAAATCTGGGTAAATGCAATACCGGAAATAAATCGCATATGCAACTCAAAAGCAATTTCACATCTAAATGTAAATTTTCAGTAAAGCAAACAAAATAAGTTTTCTCCGAATATGTTTAAACTTTAAATAAGCAATCTATTTCAATCAGCCAAATATTTGTGTTTAAAGAAGTTACAAATCAAACTGTCATTTTATAAATGAGGAAAGTAGAATATTACCTGCATACTAATTGTCAGCATTACTTTTTCAACAATTTTATCTTTGAAAGATATTTTCTGAATTTTAACGAAGTCTAAAAGTCTTTTAATACCAAACTTTTCAAATAATTTTTGTTGCGTACAAAAGTTGAACGAATATTTAGATTTCTCAAAGTTGACTTTATACTATTTTCATGTTATTTTTCCTACTCAAAATTTGCAACTCTTTAAATGTTAAATTGTTTTGATCAAAAATAAAATATTTATTTAATATTCACTTTTAAAATGTTTCTGCAACATCTATAAGCACTAAAAACGATCGGCAAATAAAAAAATGATGAATTTAAATAATTTCAATTTATTTTTGATTACTTTAAAACAATTATTAAATAAATGCGAATCGAAATTTTTAAAATCAAAAAATTAATAATGTTATTTGGTTATTTTAGTAATCTATAGTATTATTGATAAAAATCACTTAAATGTGGTTATACGATATTAATTTAAAAATATGTAGGCATTTCTCCTAAAATATCTGTTTAAGTTAATTATGAAGTTCGATAATACGATAAAAAAGAATCAAGAAATGGCATATTTCATATATTGCAAAGAAACATAAAGGCAATTTGTAGTAAGAACTTCAGTTCTAGGTGTGAAACAAAATACATTCAGGGTTTGAAACAAAGTCCTCAAAAGCTATTCCCTGTAGCTACTCACGGGATTGTGTAAGCTGACGAAAAATAAAGGAAACGTTCGCAAAAGAACTTTGATAAACGATAAAAAGGATTTTGGTGGACTACAGCGGAAAATTGCAAAGATACTTTGGCGGAGGAAAAGAAAACTGAGACTAAAGTACTTTGCTGGCAGAAAGCCATTCAATTTCGCGTGATAAAATGCAGATTTTGCAATTGAGCGATTTTAACAAATTAAAATATTTCAACCGTGTAACTAGAGCTCGCTTAATTATAAAATACAAAGTAGGTACCTGCGAAACGTTCAATTTGTACTACAATAATTTATATGTAGATCTTGCGTTTACTAATTCGCTGTTAGAGTTTTGGTGGTAAACATAAAATTGTATTTTTAATAAAAAAGAATGCAAAGGAAAAGAAAGGTTTAAGATAAACTGTCAGTATGCTTAACGCATTTTAAATGTAAACAACTTTTAAAAGTACCACTTAAAATATTTATGAATACGTGTAGTGGAGTACTTATTCAACAAGATTCAAGGGATATTTGAATAAAAAAAGCAGTAAAAGGTTTTGTAAATATCTTAACAAAATATGAATTGTAGAACAAATATTAACATTTACCCAAACAACAAAAACAAAAAATTAAGAAAAAAATACTAAAACCCAATATTTAGATTCGGTCGAATTACATACAATTACGCAGGTGTAAGTAAGTACATATAACAATATACATATATTTTTAAAATTTGAAATAGTCAGACATGGGGCGTTAAATTAAACATTGGACGTTGTGCACGTACTCTTTGATCCCTATAAAATTAATTTGGTAGCATGAGGTTTCGCCTTTGTAAACACAATATAGGATAGTCACTCATCAAGATGAGCGCTTTCGACGAAGCTGTTTGAAAACGAACAACTTTACGAAAGCTTTTCTATAGCAAATAAGATGTTCAGCGTTTGTATTAAAAACTTAAAACGTTTAAAAAAAATTATTTTACATAGAGAAATGTTAACATTTTGTTTGAAAGATTTAAGCTTGAAACTTTTTATCTTAAGGAAAGTTAAAATTAAAATATTAAATACAACAGGTAATGGAAAATGTAACATAAAATACAAATAAGTTTTATTTTTAAATATATCAAAGTATCTGTATAATATACATATAACTATATATGTCCTGATGATATAAAATAAAATAATTGAACGAAGAACTTAAAAATAAAAGCAAATTTAAATTTGTCTTTCAATTTGTCAGAATTAAAACAAAATTATTCTATAGGATTTGTTTTTAAGAACAAAATCTTAACCTTCGCCCTTATGTAATCATACCGCGTTTTTCATTTCAAGAAGCCATTACTTTTTTAAATTGAGAAAAACCCGTGATCTTAGTCTATAACAAAAAATATTCATTTTTAGCTTAATATCCTACTTTATAATATTTTGAGTTCAGATATCCAAACAGCATAATGCATAAAATTCTATTAAAACGGAAGGGGCATGATATTAAACTGGGTTTTATGAATGTTCCTGGTGACCCAGGTTTGAGGCAAACAAGCGAGACTTCGCATACAAATTTATCCTTAACTATGCAGTCAAGCTGCGTGCTGAATGTGAGGACCCGAATGCTTTTGTTGAGGCTTTACGTTTATAAATATAGGACTCGCATGATTATGGATTTGAAATTTAAAAGTTTTTAGATTTTTATTCAACAGAGACATTTATCCTTTAAGCTTCAACTACAAATTTTTCAAATAATATATTTCTTACGATTATGCTACTTTCAATATTAAAAAAATCGTGAATTCTACAATTCTCTAGTACAAGACTTATTATATCTTAACTTTATCAAATATACATATGTACATTGTTAAAAATATATGTAAAAATACAAAATTTTACAAAAGAAACTTTTGTTTCCAAACTCTGGATGTGGAACAGGGGTAGACAATGTTTTTTTTAGAAAAGAACTGGTTTGGGATTTATTTTAGTTTAATGGAATTTTTAAAGAATCGCAACGCATATATAAATTGAATGTAAACTTAATAATTTAAGTTTTTACACTTATATTACTGTAACGAGTTCACTAAAGTTCAAACTAGGGTTGGGAATATTTAACGTCGATCACTTATTTTAACAATAATTACGATTTATTTAAGAAAAGAATAAACAATTTTAACTACACCAATAAAGCTAGGGGATTTACTTAATAAGTATTTAACTTACTTGCTAATTTTCTTACAGTTTTAATGCACGAAACTAATTGATTTACACATGTATTTATTTAAAATGCTTTTTTATTGGCAATTTTATTTTCACCGCACGTGGTAGAGATTACCTTGAGTTTTACCAGGGACCAGCTGAGTAGAGAGCACTGAACTAAAGGACACTAAAGTTAGATTTAGACTGATTATTATGGAAGTCGGCTGCGCTTATATGTGTCTCGGTGTCGGTATCAGTGCTTCCAAAAAGAACAATAAAATTCTCATCTTTAACGATAACAGAATTCAAAATCTTATAAGATAGATGTTAGGTTAATCTATGGCGTCCGCTACATTAATTTAAAGTACCCATACGATAAATGAGTTGCTTATATATGTAATTTCCATTTGTTTTGAATTTTAAAATGATTTTTTACGTATTGTAAAAGCTAATTTAAATATTAAAAATTAAATATCTGCTGTAGCTAATAGATTAATGCCACGCATGTTTTTATTGTTAAAATTTATGAAAGTCAATTTTGTAATTTTTTTTAAATGAAACTGAAATTGAATTCAAATGAAATTAATATTTTTGATAATATGACGTTTAGTGAAAAGTGTTCCATATTACTAAATATTTAGTCAAATTAGTAGGTATTTTGTTTTGTTATCGCAGTTCAAGAAATGCTTCAGCAAGAAAGTCGAACATTTTTAAATTAAAATTTTTTTTAATCGTATTTATAGACTACTAAAATTTACTTATTAGATGCGAATTGAACAAACGTGATGTATGTCGTTTAAAGAAAAATATCTCAAACATTGCGTAGTTAAAAATAACATAAGTAAGAAATTAATTATATATATACAGGGTGTCCCAAATTGAGTAGGCTAACATGGGTATCTTTCTTATTAGTGAAGATAGAAGTTTGGTTAAATGGGCAATGTTTTGCAGTTTTATGTGCCCATTCAGATTCTGTTAAGAAAATTTTAAAATTCCGAATAGTTCCAAAGTTATCGTAAAAAAACTGAAAATCGTCATTTTCTTTAATGTCAAATAACTTTGTAATTATAAAATTTACGAAAAAAGTTTAATATAAAAGTTTCTAGGTTTCATAAAATACAAATAGAAATTAAGTCAAAATTAAATTCAAAATGGCGGTTTTCAAGATATTGATACCAACTTTCTTATTTTAAATAGACGCCATATTGGATTTTACATAGTTAAATAGCATTTTTTTTTCTCTTTTCAACCATGTATAACAACCCATATTTAAATAAAAAATTATTAATATTATTAATTTTTTTTGTTTTAAATCAAGTAGCCATGAATTATGAAAGAACAATTAAACAGCATAATACAAGCCAACGTCATTATATTTATTTTTGACAAATATTGTAAGTTTTTGAATAATAATTGTTATTGCCTTATAATTAATTTAAAATGGAAAAGTTTTTAACTGAGCAGTATCATAGGTTTAGTACCTACATTAAATGTTACAAAAGCTCCTGCGTTGCTGCACAAACATACTTTAACAGTTTTCCAAAAAAAAAAAGCAACCAAACGTTAAAATTATTAAAAGATTGGATGTGAATATGCAGAAGTATGGATGTTTACAGTAACCAAATTGAAAGAATGTTAAAGATGATCTTTATCATTTTTTTTTCTTGGAAAACTGTTAAAGTATGTTTGTGCAGCAACGCAGGAGCTTGTGTAACATTTAATGTAGGTACAAAACATATCATACTGCTCAGTAAAAAACTTTGCAATTTTGAATTATTTATAAAGCAATAATAATAATTATTAAAAAACTTACAATATTAGTCAAAAAATAAATATAATGACGTTGGCTTGTATTGTGGTGTTTAATTGTTCTTTGATAATTCATGGCTACCTGATTTAAAACAGAAAAATTTAATATTGTTAATAATTTTTTATTTAAATATGGGTTGTTATACATGGTTGAAAAGAGAAAAAAAAATGCTATTCAACTATGTAAAAATCCAATATGGCGTCCATTTAAAATAAGAAAGTTGGTATCAATATCTTGGGAAACCGCCATTTTGAATTTAATTTTGAGTTAATTTTTATTTGTATTTTATAAAACCTAGTAACTTTTATATTAAACTTTTTTTTGTAATTTTTATAATTACCCAGTTATTTGACATTAAAGAAAATGACGATTTTCAGTTTTTTGACGATAACTTTGGAACTATTCGGAATTTTAAAATTTTCTTAACAGAATCTGATTGGGCACCTAAAACTGCAAAACATTGCCCATTTAACCAAACTTCTATCTCCACTAATAAGAAAGATACCCATGTTAGCCTACTCAATTTGGGATATTTGTATATAATCAAAAGCCCTTTACCAGTTTGGTGTTATAATGTCAAAATAATAACTGCTAATATTTTTAAGTAGTTGATGATATAAAATAAGTTCTACTCTCATCTTTAAAATTACCTATTGCTTTTTAAATTTTAATTTGCTATAATCAATTTTCATAATGTGGCAACAGTGGAATATCAATAAAAAATTTAAATTCTTTAATTAAATAATTACAGTACTACCTGGGCATGTAACGTGGATTTGGGAACTTCGTAAAATCCTCAGGGCACTATAAATATTAGTTTTGGTCTTACCTTGGGTCAAGGTATTGGTGTGAAGGTTTGTTAGTGTGTCTGTAAAAGTAGGTAAAACGTATTATTAAGATGAAAATTTTCATTATGAGGTAAACCTCATGAATTAAATCATTGTCATTTAATGTTAACTTAAATTATTTGAATTGCATTTCGAATAGATACTTGTCACACAGTTACGCACACTACAAACTTGGGCAATAATGAAAAGCTTTAGGTATCTAGAAATTATTTTATTGGGGTTGAGCGAAAATCATATTAAGTCAAAATTCGTAAGATTCTGAAGTTGTCACTTGCAGACATAGTATTGTATTTTTACTAATTGTTTTAATATTGAAGTATTATATTATTGCTAGATACAATATATTAAAAGTACAAAATTATATGGATAATATAAAGCATATACATTTGAGACACTTTGTATAGTTTTTGTATATTTAAATTAAAGCTATTCAAATAATAACGAAGTAAAAGCGATTCTTGAAAAGTGATAACAAAAAAGAAAAACTAACAGTCAACAGCTGTCAGTCGTGGTAATTGAAATATAAAGCTGTTGAGCGAATTTTTATTTTCCTTAGATACGGTTCCCTTGTACTGATTTTATTGAAATTCAATATTGCGACCTTATGGTTTAACAGCACAAATCTATGTTTAACTTGTACGTACACTAATATTAATTAAGGTGAAAACAAATATTGAATGAACAATAAATTAAATCGATATTTTATCATTATATCTAACACTCTTAATAAGTGTGAGATATTAATTTTTAGATTCAAACTTCATAACAGCTAAACTACACTTATTCATAATTGCATTGAATTGATTTATTCACAAATTTTAAATTTGTATTTATCAAATTTGTAATATAAATAGTGTTTCTAGCCATTACGTATTCATTAAACCAATTTGATATTAAATTTAAATTTTCTTTATTTATTAAATATATTCATATTTCATGTGTATATTGAAATTATTATAAGAAGACAAATAATTTTGCAAACAATTAGATAATAATTACATGTTACAGAGATCAGATTAATGATGCAACAAAACATAACAAAAGCGAACAAAACTAACAAAACGTGTAAAGTGAATAGGTATTGTGTGCTTTCGATACGCTTAGAAAATAAAGGGGATATATTTCCGAAATCAATTTATGTTATACAGGTACAACATTTCAAATTTTACTACTAATACCATTTTCTCTTATCTAGAATTCTAAAACATTGCTCTAAATGGATGATGAATTGCATGCTGAAATAAAGTTTATACTTTTAAAATAATTCAACCACAATCTACATTTATAAAATAATGTTTGTGTGTGTATTTCCTATGGACTTTTAAAACCGTTCTACCCATTTTTGATCAAATTTGGGGATAAACTTAAGACTAGCAAAACGGGTGTATCTGTGAAGTTTGGTTGCAATCGGTTTAAAATTTTTAAAGTTCTACTTCTTTTGAAAGTGACGTTTCGCAAAGGTTGAGTGTGTGGACTGATGCGCTAAGCGACCTGGGTTCAATCCCATGCTAAAACCATCTTATAATTATACGCGTCGCTACTCTTGCAAGGCAATGGGCAACCAGCAAGGATAAACTGCCTCAGGAAAATTTCCCCAATAACACCCCTTTTGTCTTTGTAATACACTATGGCATACACAAGAAAAGACACAAGTGGGGCAATAGCCTACGCCCGGGTTCAGGTACAGCACTTTGAAGATATTTCTATTGACGCGTAGAGAGCAAAATTGTA
The DNA here is from genome assembly GCA_036325965.1 of Sinopyrophorus schimmeli. Taxonomy (NCBI): domain Eukaryota; kingdom Metazoa; phylum Arthropoda; class Insecta; order Coleoptera; family Elateridae; genus Sinopyrophorus; species Sinopyrophorus schimmeli. The sequence goes on from JARFIZ010000001.1 coordinate 7,519,321, forward strand.
GAAGGTAACAAAAGTTGCGCGCGCGCAGCTAACGAAAATTCGACAGTAAGAAGTTAGTCGTCTAAGAAAGTAGATTAATTATTGTCAATCTTGCTTAAAACCGAGTGTGCGCACATTCGAGCTTAAAATGGCACATTCTGATCTTGAGAAAATAAATCGCGCCGCTCCGCGTTGCGTTTCATTTGCTTCCCTCGCACACACGGCAAAATCACACATTTAGCTGGACAAAAATATTGAAGTACAAAAATGGACTTGATTACTTTTCGGACCTTAGATAAATAATAAACCAATGGTCTTGGCGATCTGTAACTTGTCCAATTGTTTTTTTTTTATAACTTTTTTTTTCTAATTTCTGAATCGTGGTCTGGCAGAATTTTGGTCAAGTATTAATGTGCCAGACTAATTCTATTTAAAAGAGAAATAAAAAACATAAATTTTGACGTTTAATTTTTTCTTATACGTTATATCATTGCAATAAATATTTTGAGGGTGGTCTGGCAAACAGTTGTGTCAAGACTAGGGGTGCCAGACTTAAATTTTTATATTCTACTGATCGAAACTTTTCGAATAGTAAAACATTGTACCTATGTCTTGTCTTATACATCAATTTAAAAAAAAATAGGAAAAGAAATTATTAAAAAAAAATACAATTGGACAAGTTACAGATCGCCAGACCGTTGGTTTATTATTTGTCTAATATCCAAAAAGTAATAAAGTGGCATTTTCATAAGATACTCAGAATGTCTCCCCGTGCACTTCGAATTACATAAACTAAAAAATTTGGCATCTTTTAATTGAATAAAAAGTTCATTTTTTGAAGTAACTGGAACACTACTAGAACGGCTACCTATAAACAATAGGCTATATTTTAGAAAGTGATTCATAGTGATAGCTAGTTTTTTGCTGAAACATTACTGAACAATAAGGCATGTATATTAACAAAAAAAGACAGTGGTACTAGATGGTACTTTTTTTATAAGACTCAATAAAAAATTTTAAAAATAAGGTTATGGTAAATCTTAAAAGCCTCTTCTATTTTTTAAGGAAATGTTCTTAAAACTACTTTACAATAAACGTATTTACCTGATGCTATATTATCCATGTAAAATTTTTTTTAAAAGTCTTAAACAAAATACAAGAAACACATTAATAATTATTACACGTTTTCTAACTTCTGACGTATCGTGTAGTATTACATATAATCAGAAGACTTTAATGCCGTTCGCAATTGTTTTGTTGTGTGTAACTGATACTTAACTTATCTATAGACATTCTTAAAATGCAGTTACAGTTAATTGTCAAAATTCCAAATTTTAATTTTGTCCAGCTAAATGTGTGATTTTTCCGTGTGTGCCTCGCTCGGAAATGTGTCAAATTCACTCGAATGTGCAAATATCTCGCAATCATTAGATTTGTCTACTTTATCGTTTAAAATATTCAATATAAATTTAATTTTGTTAATGTCGATATTCTGTTCGAAAAACGTATTTAACATACCAATAATAGTATAAGAAAGCGAAAAATACGACGATCTCGTCAATTCAAGTGAGATGGAACGATTAAAATTATTCAAATAATATTTCGCCTAATATATTGCCTTAAATTATTGTGCATTGTGCAATGACACATTCGAGCTCAAAGTGGCATATTCCGATATCGGGAAAATAAAGCACGCGGCTCCGCGTCGCGCATCATTTGCTTCCCTCGCTCGGAAATGTGCCACTTTTCGCTCGAATGCGCACATCCTCATGTTTGCAAATCATACCACGTATATGCTCAGTCGAGCAAAAAGTGCACATTTTTCTGAGACCAAATTGCATACTTGGCTTTTAACCAAAAAGTAAAATAAACACGATTTACAAAAAGAAAAATCCAAAAAATTGTCAAGAATGAAAACTATTTAAATTATACGTTGTTGAATGAATTAGATATAGGTACCTATTTTTATACCGTAGATACATAGTATTTATTTGATGGAAGGATGCATTAAAAAAAGTTACAACTGTTTTATATAGAAAAATTAATTCATTTCTAGAAGTAAATGACCAATTTATGCACATTTTGCTTTATTTTCGATTTACACGGTTTACTATACATAAAATTGTGATATTGATATTGATATTTAGCGCGTAAATCAGGAAATAGGCGCCAAAATCAGAATTTTTTAAGGGAGGCGCAGTAACATATAGTTCGGAACCCACAAGTCTAGCTACAAACGCAAGGTATGCCACATAACACGTGATTATATTTAATTTATTTACACCAAAGAAGAATAACTTCTAACGCGCTTACAAAGTACACACGCCAGTTTTTTTCAGCTTTTTGAAAATTTAGACTCAACTTATTTTCTTGAGCTCTATAACCAGGTATTGTCAAAGGGTGTGACATCCCTCATAAACCAACTACGTGTTAAATAATTTAAGTGTTCCCGGTGTTTTATAAATTAACAATAGACGCAAACGAAGTCGCGGATAACAAATAATAATAAATAAGTAATAAATTTGTTATACACTTTTAGATAAAATACATAAAACTATTTATACCAAAAAAACTTGTATTTAATAAAACAGAAAACTCAATATTAATTTGACAAAAATTCAGAAGAACTTCGATTCATTTATTATAGGAAAACGATTAACAAATATTAATGGAATTAAGTATTACAGTATTTAATATACAATTGAGAATAAATACACAATAATGAAGGCTCATGAATAAACCCAAGTAGTGTACTAATTAGAAACGTGTAATTATGCTAATAAGTGTCTCTGTGGTTGGAAGCACTAAACAATACCATACATTACATGTAAGAGAGTCGGAATTTAGAATTTACGATAATTTCTGTGCTTTAGATATTATGTATCAAAATCTAGACTTGAAATAGAAGGTGCAGTCGATACCAGAAAGGCTTTTATAGTTAAACACGAAGTCACGATATCCTTCCTCGTCCCAAACGTTGCCTAAAGGATTTTGATTTTATACGATACGATGTAAATTTTCGCGATTCCATGCCCGTTGAACTGAGTATTAAGACGGGATTGTAAAGAAGATCAATACGAATGGAGGCTTAGTAGTTACAATAACAGAATAAGAAACTTAATTCGCACCAACTTTAACTTGTAATTGATTTCCGTAAAACTCCACTAAGAAAGGAAATTGTAATTTATTTATTTAAGTGTAAAGAAAACTTGCAGCTGTTTTTGATTTGACTAAAACCTAACGGAAGCAGTTCAATTTTCAGTGCGGAATATTTTGAATCAAGTTGACAAAGTTTATATAATCTTAATGGACTTCCTTTAAGCTTTTGAATATTTTCTTAAAACGCATTTATCAAGCTTTTTTTTTAAATTTTATACGTATTCATTCTTAACAGCTCAACATAATACAATATATTTACGTTTGGTCAAAATGGAACTCATACAATGCACAAAATATACAAATTTTTGTTAAACAAATAGAAAAATGCCTAATTTTCAAGTTTTTTTTAATTTATCAAAGTATTTACCAAAGCATGTAATATGATTATTAGGTGCAAAAACTAAAAGAAACATCGATACATTCAAATGAATGAATAGTGATGCAAAACGGGTAAAAAAAAATTATAAATTCGTACATACTTCTTAAAATCGTTACATTAAGATTTTAATTATACGTTAATATGTACAAATATAAATATTGTTGAACCTTTTATACATTTTCAAGTCTGTATAGGTGAGATCTAACCAATAATTTACTATCAATCCCAACCTATTTTGTGATAATCATTTTTAACTTCGTTCTACTATAATATTTTGCTTTCCAATAGCTACAAAATTTGAATAACCTAAATCTAGCAAGTGTGTTGATATTTGCATAACATTAGAACACTGATACAAAGGCCAGTAACATGAAATCAATTACATACTTATATTTTGGATATTGTCTTAATAATATTTCAATTTTGTATTTATTCCTAATTTTTATACACTGTCTTTCCAAATTAACTTTACGTACCGGTAAAATACAATATACAATAGGGAAGGTCAAACATTTTTTTTCTTTTCTTTAGCTTTAGGGTACAAATTGTAGCAGATAAAGAAATTTTTTGAAAAATAAAATTATTGTTTTAAATATCTTGAGATGTCTCACTAATTTTGTTTTTAAATATTTGATGTATTTTAAGAGGACAAGTCACAGTTCCTAGAACAATTTTTATATTTATATTCATTATCAATGCTATAAATAAGTAGGACACCTCAAAATATTAAAAAAAATTCTTTTTTTCAAAAAAGTTCAGTTTTTATAAGCAACAATTTGTACCGTCAAGCTAAAAAAAACTTTGTTCGACCCACCATAAGATATAAACTCCGGTAGCAGACATACAACCGCAAACCATAACCGAATTACATCTATGATTAACAGTCGACAATAAACTTTTTGTACACGTATTGTCATTCATATACATTAAATATTTAGTTTCTGTATAAGATTTATGGCTTTTTTATTATTCTATTTTGTAAACATACGAGTTTTCACTTAACTCATTGTAGATGTTTTTATTATTAGTTCAAGTATTGGCATTACGAAAACAGATAATATTAAAGTAAATAAAGAGTTAAACATATTATTTTTGCAAAAACAGTAATTTTAAAAGTAAGTGTTCCTTTAAAATGTAATTTTAATTAGTCTTAAGTAAGCATGTAACCATTTATGACAATACAAGACTTTTGGCGTTAATTAACATCACAAAGTGAATAAAAATTTCATTTAAATTTAAATGATCGCATAGAGTCACCAATATTTCATTTTTGATTTCTTCAACAAGAGTTGGATTGTTTAAGAATATACATAACAAAAATAAAATATTTTTGCCTCTTTTAATAATACATGTAACGAAATATAAAGAGGTAAAATTCTAAATAATTTAGACAATATGGATAGTAATAATTATTTAAATTCAAATAGGTTTTTTAATAAGTTATTGTAAGAACATCTGTAATATGAATATACAGTCTCTCTGTTATTAAAAAGCCACTTAAATATATTTTTGTTATAGACTGTTGGAAAGCAAAATATAATTTGTCGATATTATAAGAAATTACCTCCATGTTAAATCAAATTTCAGTTCCATAAGCAACTATGTGAGTTATACTGAAAAAAGTGACAAACACTGCATCGCATGTATTTTTTTTTATTAAACGAGCTATACAAAATGTTTCTACATAACAATTAATGTCAAATCTGTTGAATCATTTAAACATATTTTTAAAATTTGTTCCTCATTTTGTTTTCACCATCCTGATAATTCCAAAGAATTATCTCGTGTTATATATATATAAAGGTGTCATTAAATTGATTGTTTTTTGCTTTGACTTTGAAATATTACAAGTCCTGCAATTTCGTGTATAGAAGATTGCATAACAGAATATTTATCCACTTCAATTTTAATTGAAGCGCCCTGTATAGCTTTAAATAATAGTTACAGTTGCAAAATCACAAAACATTAGTTTAACTAAAATAAAACATTAACTATAACAGTTTACCATAGGTATTCAAATTGTCCACCGTGTTTGTTTACAAAGTATCAAAAGGGTGCAAACACACAAAAACTAATTATATAAATTTGTTTAAATGACTCAATAGATCTTAATTTTGCCATCAAATTTTATGTAGAAACCTTTCGTAAAGCTCTTAAAATAAAAATAGAAGTAATGGAATGTTTGCGATTTTATCTGTTTTTTTCAGTATAATTCATAAAGTTGGTTATAGATCTGAAATTTCATTTAGCAGTTAGCCAATTCCTTACAAATGCAACAAATTATATTCGAGAAACTTTATACCACATAGCTCAATGACAAAAAAGTATTAAAGCGACTCTGTTATTGTAGACAGACTGTATATACCACACATATTTAGATACATATTTATACCTGCACTTCAAGGGTCAACTATATTAAGTAGCAAAAGGTAAACTTTACAAGATACTTATTTCAAGCTGTTTTTAAAAATCAGAAAAAGCCCGTGCATTTAAACAATTAATATTGTTTTCAGATTTCACCTTTTCTAAATAAAGGGCGCAATATTTAAATTAAAAAAAATAAATTTTCAAAAAATATTTATATTATTTAGAAAATTTGTGTGTGTAACTTTATCCTTTACAGGTACTTCGACAACGTAAAACTGTTTGCGATTAGATTAGTGAACAGCTATTTTGTGGGCCTCTCAAAAAAATCGTATCTTAGCGCCTGCCTACTTTATTTCATAACATAATATACTACAATTTAAATGGTAATAAATGTATTAATACAAAAAATTACATCTTTGTTAAATTTTTTGCGTCACCCTATTCACCAGTTGGGAACTCATCATGGAAGGCGCGCCTCCCAGTTTGGAAATCGCTGCTCTCGATAAAATTAATTAATTTAGGTAGCTTGGTACGAAGAAATTAAAGGAAAAAAAGTTGACTTCTGAGGTGTGTATATACACACCTAGGTATATATAAATGTAAAGCATATTATGTATATAAATAAGTAATGTCTACGCATGTCTCTCCACAATAAATCTTAAATGCCGACTTTTATAAGAAAATAAGGAAAAGACGCGTACAAAATTGAGAAGTATTTTTATTTACGTCCCGTAAAAACATATGATGTGAAATAAAATAAATTGTCTTGGAAAAGAAATAGTATTTTATATAGGTGAAAACGCTTTTATGCAAAAAATAAAATTACGTATTTTGAAAAGCAAGATAGAAACATAAACAGTTTTATCTAAAATCTAATATTGTCAATGTTTTAACAATCCCAAAGACATATTTTAAATTAATTTTTTGCGCTGTTCATTTAATTTTCCTTTACTGTGCATTGAAAACATCATAAAGATAAAAATATTGAAATTTGATTTACTTCTTTACGAAGTTAAATATTTAGGCAATTATTTTTTAGATGTTAAACATACAGTGCTGTAAATCAATAAATATGTGATAAGTTTGCAAAAAACGTGATCATAAAACAGACTAGAATGACATTAAAGTCGTTCTAACTTTGAGAAATACAAAGCACCAATAAATTTCCCCCAAAAAATTGTAACGGGTCTTCGGATGGCCACAAGAAAAATTTTATAAGAAGAGATTTCCTTATAGAGCAATTTACCATAAAAAATAAGTGGCTTTTCGTAGTTGAATAAGGAAGAAACGCCTTATCATACGAAACCGTTTGAAAATCGTTTAACACCGAATTAGGGTAGTAAAATTTATCAAGACACTTTTTCTAAATCAATGTTTGAAAAGCTCAAAGCTGCCATTACTGCAAAAGTTGTTCTGAGTCCTGAAACCCACACATTATTGGCTAGGAGTTTATAAACCCCTGATAGCGATTCAAAGTGGGTCAAACGGAGCTTTTAACGAATTTCGTCCTTCTCAATAAGAAATATACGAACTAATACACTGACATGAACTTTGATCAATTCCAAATGGTAAATGTAAATAAGATCTGAAGAAAATATTTTCCTTTATTTTTACGTTGGAAACTTCGCTTTGCAAGGATAGGAAACAAACACGATGTACCAGAATAATCAAAAAGGAAGCATAGCAAGCCATGCGTGAAACAGCGGCTTTTATAAAATACCAAGAGAATTCCTTGTTGATTAGAGTTTCAAAAATGATTTTCCAAGGATTAACGGAAAAATTGTTTTCCCGCTTTTAGGTTTAATCTCCAGCTTTATATCTTTCTAATAGAACTATGATAAAATTCTATCATTTATTAACTGGATAAATATACCAATAAAATGAAAATGTTTAGGAATGTTTTATTGAAGAAAACAATTAAAACATTTGGTACCTATCTTTATTAAAAGAGTACAATTGCAGTTTTTCAAGTTTTTAGGCAACTACGTTTCGTTACAGGTGAGCTACATATTTATTTCTATAAATATGACCTAAACGATTTTACTCTATCTGGTCATAGGTTTGGCTCAGGAGAAAAAAATTGCGACAAATTTGCGGTCAGAGTGTACATAACAGGATTACAGTTAAAAAATAGGTATTTTGTTACTTTCTTATTAATAGATTACAAATTAAATAATATTAACAGTAAAGACCATTCATTTATAAAAGTATAACACTATTTATTTCGTAATTTTACAATTGAAATCGGCCATAACATTTTTAATGTTTTCAAAATACAACTCTTTACAAGTACTCTCATAATTATAATAGATATTTACATACAGGGTGTCGAGGCGCTTACTCCCAACTTGATTTTTTAATATCTAGACAACTATTAAAAAGAATTTAATCAAATAAATAGTATATTGTGTAGCAAGGGGTGAAACAAGACGATTTCTGACAAGGGCGAGAGTTGACTGCCCGAGCGAAGCGAGGGCTGTCATCGCCCTGGTGTGAAATCGTCTTCGTTTCATCCCGTGCCAAACATACTATTTTTCATATCACATGTTTACATTCTTGTTGCAAATTTTCTAACGAGAATATGATTTTTAACACGTACGGTGTAAAAATCGCACTAAGTGTAGTATAAAATTCTGAACGGTGTGAATCCTTAATTTTATACCATACTGCGTGTAAATGCAGTTCATGATAATTTTTTATCAATAAATAAAATTTGATTGTGTAGTTTCGGGCTCATACGATATTAGATTATATTATTTTAAGAAGTAATTGTAATTTGAATCACAAAATTCATGAAAATATTAAAAAAAGTAAAATAATTTTATTTATATTTTTTATAATTTATTCATTTATTTATAAATATATTATAAGTCTATAACTAGACGTTTGAATATCGCGCCAAATAATATATTTTCATAGATTAGAAACCACTAATAGTAATTTAATTGGTTACATTAGAAATAATAACACGGAACGGTGTAAAACAGTAAATCTCACCGTGTGAAATTTATTCAAGTGAAAATTTAACACGCAGGCAATTTCACACCAAAATTTCACACTCACACGGCCGTGTAAAAGTCGCCGGGTCCAACTTTACACCGATATTTTTTACTGTGTAGTGATCAGTCATAGACAATACTTTGAATCTTAAATGTATAACCAGCTTTTTTACAATACGGCCTTGAATTTCGGGCAAAAAAAATGCAGAAGCAAACTTGTACACCTTTTAAGTAATTTAAAAAATTAGAAATTTATTTTTTGTCAATAATTGGCATTTTAGGTAATATGGTTTAAAAAGAAGAAAATATAATAAAGATACCCCAAATATCACAAAAGTGCGTTGCGCTCCGCTACAATTGTTCAAAATCACATTAAATTTCACTGTACAAATGTAAAAAGTAGTGCTGTCTGCTATTTGAAACCTAAAAACCGTTTTGTATAAAATGTTACATTTGGCAAAATTTGTGAAACAATTCACGATTTATATACATATGTACTTATAAATTGTTGAACCCTGATTTGCGTAAATCTCAGTCGCTTGTTACACATAAGCTCTCTGTATTTATATTTTCTTTTCATTTTTAATTAAAAATTTTAATATTTCTACATATAAACACAATCTTATATTGATTAAATTTTTATCTAATAAATAGCAAAAAGAAATAAGTGGATAAAAAATAAAGCAGTTAAATCGGTAATAAAGTGTATAACATTGTACAAAATCATAAACTCTAAAATAGTGAAAATTAAGATAGACATAAAGCAGTTAAAACTACTCAATCCTAAATCTTTCAATGTATCATATGTCTTTAGAAGAGTTATGTAATATTGAAACGCAAACTCTGTCAAATAGAATTCTGAAAAGGAAAATTTTATATTCAGCAATCTGCTATTATTTTCATCGTTGCATCATTTTTGCATACTCTGCATATGTGGTCAAATATCAGTTAAAAAATACATATAATGACGTTGGCTTGCATTATGCTGTTTTATTGTTCTTCAATAATTCATGGCTACTTGATTTAAAACAGAAAAATTTAATATTGTTAATAATTTTTAATTTAAATATGGGTTGTTATACATGGTTGAAAAGAGAAAAAAAAATGCTATTTAGCTATGTCAAAATCCAATATGGCGTCTATTTAAAATAAGAAAGTTTGTATCAATATCTTGGAAACCGCCATTTTGAATTTAATTTTGACTTAAATTCTATCTGTATTTTATGAAGCCTACACGGAGAAAAAAATTTCCTTAATATAACTATCTAACGTATACCCAATTGATGTATTGTTCTGACAAAGATTCGAATGTCTAATTTAACGATATTTATAAGTCAATTTGACAATTCATAGTATGATCAAAACAGCTTTACATAGTATACTTATAATAAGGATTCATTTATTTGATTCAAGCGTTCAAACGAAAAGCTCTCGTGAACGTGTGCAGTATCCGTCGTGTAGGTAACTGTATAGTTAATTTGAGAATTTGAATAGCTAAAATAGAGATACGTATAGTTATTATAACGATATTTTGTTCTCCGTGCATATCCGTTAAATCACTATGACAAGAATCTTTTGAATGTCTAAAACAGAAATACGGATCGTTACTATAACGATCCGCAATAAGGATACTCTGGATAGCTAAATTAGCTATACGGCGTATCCCTGTAAAAGATAACTATCCAACGGATAGCTATAATAAGGATACGTATGGTTATTATAACGATATTTTTTTCTCCGTGTAGTAACTTTTATATTAAACTTTTTTTGTAAATTTTATAATTACAAAGTTATTAAAGAAAATAACGATTTTCAGTTTTTTTACGATTACTTCTGAACCATTCGGAATTTTAAAATTTTCTTAACGGAATCTGAATCGGCACCTAAAACTGCAAAACATTGCCCATTTAACCAAACTTCTATCTCCACTAATAAAAAAGATACCCAAACTAGCCTACTCAATTTGGGACACCCTGTATATATATATATATAAGGAACAAAAAATAACATAATTAGATACTATTATACACTTTCATTTAATTATTTTATCCCGTTAAATTATAAAGTAGTTCATATTATTAATATTTAATAATCAAAATTAAAATTTTTGAATTTTAATTGCTGTTTTTGATTTTATTAAATCAAAACTTAAGCAATGTTAAACGTTTTGAGTTTTAAATTTAATAAATAACAGGAAGAAGCCGTGAAATTCGTTGTTACGAAAAGTAATTAGAAAATAGATCGGGAAAGAAAAATTAGGTCATAAATATTATTCTAACAGTCCAAAATAAATTTATGTACCTTTCAAAATAAGGGAGCATTAATCTTAGTAAGTTTAAAAAGTGTTTACACCCATTTAAAACAAAACGCCCTTTTTGAATTAAAGGTAATTTATAGATCCCGCAATTTGGTTAATTAAAAAAGTGTGATAAAGTGGAGCAGAAGTACTGCTACTTCAAACCGAGTTTGTATCAAGAAAAATAATCGCGATTTTCTAGCTCCGAGATACGTGTTAAGTTTCAAACTTTTGCAATTGCCCTTATCTTACAGCTTTGCAAACTGCCTATGTTTAGAGTGTAGTTGAATAACTACGCAAGATAAGGTCATTTCAACACTACCGTTGGAGAAGAGCTTAATAAGTTGGGTTGCGTTTGTTGCTGTCTGTGTTAAACTTGTCGTATCCTCCAAAATTGCTTCAGAATTTTCAAGAGAACGTACGCCGTAAAAGTAAGTAAATTTAGAATAACACAATATAGGTACTGATTCTATGTATTACGTTAAACAAGAAATGAAATGACTCTTTGACAAGTAACAAATCTAATAGATATAATGCAGGTTAGTCAAGAATTCTTCGGTAATCCTCTAACCGAAATTAAAGGTCATTAAAATACTTAGCTGACTAAGGTAATCCAGAATACGAAATGAAAATGTCTTATCCGCCTTAACATTGCCTGATATAAGGGATTTGAGAAACTAGATAACGTTAGGTTAGAGGATTATCCTAGAAAGTTAGTTTAGCAACGCCTATTCTCGTTTAAAGGAAAACCAAAGTGTAGTTGAATCAAAATTTTCGTTACCTATTTGATCTTGGAATACAAAAATATAATAAACACAGATACATACATTTTAATAACTTAATTTCAATAAGTTTGTAGAAAACCATCAATAAATGGTTAAAGACAAAATATATACTTCAGTAAATTAAATTAATTATATACAGAGTATATTAATTTTAAAAAGAATATATCACAGTATCCAACAGAAGTATATTTGTATGTAAAAGTTAAAATGCATATGCTTTCGTTTATTTGTTTAATAAGTTTAATTTAAAATTGAAAAGTAATAAATAGTGATTACCAAAAGCCATCCCTCAATTAATATAGAAAAGTGCCCTTGAAGATATTTAGCCCATTTTCTTTCTATGATGTACGTCATTAGTAACAATTGTGGGCGATTTTGGGTCCTTATGGTTTATAAATAAAAGAATACTTTGTTTTACGACTCGACGGATCTATTTGTGCTTTGGATATGGTATAGACACATTCATATTAGGTAATAGAAAAATAATTAATAATTATTTAAAAAATGTATTTTTTTATAAAATTTAGTTTTGATATTTCTTAATTTCTGAATTTCGAACGAGTAATTACGTATTTCCTAATCCATAACATCTATTTTTTCAGGGTGTTTTGTTTGGTACAACTTACAATGGAGTGTCACAAAGTGGAAAACGAGTTTTAAAATAAAACCATAATAATTGTATAAAATGATGCTTTTATAAACTGTAGTCGATGAAAATTTTTTCCCATGGAGGTTTATAAAAAGTTAAAAAAAGGTTTAAAGTTGTAATAGTTTGTTGTCAATATGTGAAGTAGATACTAATTAATTTGTCATAGTAGCTCAGATGGTTAGAAAGAGGTACATAGAGTAGATGTACCGTTTGTGGCCACTTTAAGCAATTAGGTATTTGAAAAAAAAAATTATTGATTTTTTTTATGTATTTTAAAACTTTATTATTAATAATATGGATATTTAATGCAAAATACTTAAAAAAAAATTTTTTTCAATTAATTATAAGCAATTAAAAATTGATAAAATTAAAAAAAAAATCACGTGACTATAAACGCGCCAAAATTGGCCACCATCTTTGTGACGTCATAATGTTATAGCTGTTTAATAACAGGACAGCGTTTACGGCTATTACACGTGAGTTAACAATAATATTGAAAATTTACTGCTAAAAAACGATTTGTTAGTTAATTCCGATTAGCTATGTGTGATAAAGGATTTATAAAGGCAAAGCCTGATAATATTCCTGATGTTGATATATTTTTTACTGAATTCTACTTATTTGATTTGTATACTTGGATAAATAATAATTACTAACAATAGTGTTATAAAATACTTATATCGAAATGATCTTCACAACAAAAAAAATTCGATTTTGTTTTGGGATTATAACGATGCACTGCTTGAAACCATTTATTTCGACGTTTTTCATATTGGGGAACATTTAAAAACATTTTGTCAGGAATTGTTTTTGTAGTATTTGTACATAATGGTACAAAACAAGAACGATAACTTTTGTGGTTCGACATTTTTAATATAAACTTGAGTATTTAACCATGACAAAAGAATTAAGTAGATCAAAACACTGCATTTATTATTTCTGTATAAGCTGCAATGAATGAAAACTAACATTATGACGTCACACACGCTCGTGTTTGTTCGGGAGCTGTCGGCGTGTTTTCGGTACTGGATTCAAAATTAATTTTTATTTTGATATAACTTTTGAAATATTGCGAAAAAAAAAATAAAAATAGTTTTGTTATAAAACTTATATATGATCTTTCCATTTATCAAAAAAAAAAAAAAAATTCAAAGACCTAATTTCGTATCTTTTATCAAGAATTAAATTAACTTAAATATAGTATATCATAACGAAATATGGATTAATAACCTCATTGGTGTATTAACAATCGAATTATTGAGAGCGAAAACCTTTAAAACTTGCTATATTATTAAAAATTAATAATATTCAAACGTACCTCCTTTTACACTAGTTGTGGCCATAGACGCACTATTTTTGGCCATTGGTTGCGCCACTTTTGGCCAGAGTAAATAAATTTTTTTGTTGGAGAGATTATTATTAATATTTACTCAATTAATAATCAATATATCAATTTATTTTTATTATAGTAGAACAAAATACAATAAAATAGGTATACAATAGGAATTTAAAATTATTTTTTAGAATTTTTTCGCGGTTCTACCAGTTTTTTCGCTGCTAAGTGTTTTTTAACTTTTTCTTCTAATTGCTCTTGTTTTACTTTTTTCTGTTTGGCAATTCATTCTTCTCTTTCAATTTTTTTAAGTATTTTTTCTTCTTCTTTATCATTTTTCTCTTTTTCTTTAGCTTCCATGATTTCTATCCATTTATCAGCTGTTATTACTGAAGGTAAATGTTTAACAGCACGTTTCCGCTTTGAAGGCTGTTTTTTAGGCCATACAATAATTTTATCCATGACTTCATCTAAAGATTTTTGTTGTATTGTTAGAGTATTATAATTAATTACATTTTCTGTACTAGAAACTGTATCAGGTTCTAAAACAACCAACGGAGAGAAAACTGAAAAATGCTTATTATTAAGAAATTGCGTTTCAATTTTTGTTTTACTTAATTACTTAAAATTAGTTTTTACTTTAATGATTAAAATTCTTTGTCAATTAATTTATTATTAATAAGTGAATAATATACGCGTAAATAACCTAACATATTAAGTCAATATGTAATATGGCCAAAACTGGATAACGTATGTACCACTAGTGGTCATGGCATGGCCAAAAGTAGCATTTGTATATATTTGCTGTACCAGTTGTGGCCATGGGTTATTTTATTCATATTTTAGGTAATTATCGGCAAATTTTTTTTTTTTTATTTACTTTTAAGTTAATTAAGTAGAATAAAAAAGAAAATTTTTAAGAATATTGTGATTTCCAATAAATATCAATAATTTACTTAACAAGGTGTTGTGCAGATTCTTATTAGAACTACGCAAAATGGCCCACATACATTGCACGTCCAGATATGTTTTCAATTATATCTTATGCTATACCTACTTTTAACGAGTAGAGGAAACAGATCACAGCATTGACAACATATCAAAAAACCCTATAAATACACTACATAATACTATAGTAAGAACTAAATCTTAAATATTTTCTTATAAATGTCAAAGTGGCCACAAACAGTACAGTGGCCACAAACGGTACATTTACCCTATATCGTTCATAACAGCTTGTGTTAAAACCCTCTTTTTTAATATTTTTTTTTGTGTTAACATTGGTTAAATAACTAGAAAAAATGCAGTTTTTTAACGTCCAAAATGTTATTAACCATTTAAAATATTAAATTGTCAAATTATCAAAAATTATTTGCAAAACAATAGAATGATAAATATTAACAGGCTGAACTTGATGCCTTTCCTTCAGCTCACGTTTTGCCGACTTTTTATAAAATCACTAGAAACATTTGGGTAAAACGCAAGTCTGCACTAACACATCTGGTTATGTCCGCTTTTCATAAAATATCTAGGTATTTTACAAAACGTCTGATATTGCAATATGCTTACTGTATACAGTCAAACCTCGCTAAGTCGAAGTTGAAGGAAAACTAAAAATAATTCGAGTTATCAAAAATTCGGCTTATGGAGGTTCCACTTATGGAGCTTCGACTGTTTATACTTATAATATACAGGGTGCGTCGCTTAAATCCGGACAAGTAAATTTGTTATTTAAAAACAAATTTATTGACACATAACATAAATGCAATTAAAAATTCATCTACAGAAATATAGTTGAACCTGTCGAGAGTAAAATTACTCTATATAACTTCTTTCAGCCGTAATGACCGCCTTCATCCTTGTCCTAAAACGGTCGCATGCTCTCTTTAAAGCAGCGCTGTCCATATTGGCGAATGCTGCTTTATTGCGGTGCGTAGAGATGCGACATTAGGGTGCCTGGACTTGTTAGTAACCCTTTCGACTAATAGTCCAGGGGGTTCAAATCCGGGCCATTCGGGGGCCAGACCTCTTTGGTCCAGAGTATGTCCACGTTATCCGATAGTCAGTTTTAAACTAAATAGCTTGTGTGAGCCGGTGTACCGTCCTCAGAAGCATTGTACTTGGATACAATATCGTATACAGTTGATCTCGGGTACCCGAAGAATCGAATTATTTCTATCGGCGAACGCCCAGCCGAAGACTTTCGACAATCGCAGTTCTTCGGTTATACTCCGCAAGTACGCCAATAGCGATTTCTGACGGAATTACTATGTGGCGGGAAATTTAAATTGAAATTTAACTGGATTTAAGCGCCGCACCCTGTACATAATTTGAATTTATAATCTATTTAAATATATATTTTTGAATAAATTTCAGTTTTGACCAAAACCATTTAAAAAATATTTAATTGTGTTTTATATTAATATTTTTTTAACTATGTTTTAACTGTTGTCCTTTTATTACAAAAATATCGTGGACTTTTTTAATAGTATTCTTTTAGTACGTGCCCCCTTTTTAAGGTCGCTCTTTAATAATCACCTGTATCAAAGGATACCTATTTTAAAATATATACGAATGTGTTTAAACGTCATGTGAATGTTTAAACAATATTCGAGTGCATAGTAGGTTCTATGTATAATTATTTTAACCTTATTGCTATTAAAATAAAGAAACAATAAATTATTTATAAAAAGTAGTTCATCGTAGAACAGGTTACCCTAATTTAATCTAATTTTTACTAACAAGCGAGATTCTAAAATTAAATTTAAATCTCTTTTCTTTCAATTATATTTTAAAGTTAATTTGTGCACAGGCCGAAGTGTGTGTGAAAAGTGTTTATTAACAATAGAACTTACTTATATCAATGACCTTCTGCTATATTTCAATAAACATGCCTTTTATCGAGAAAAAACTCAGCCATTTGACATCATTAATAAAGTTTTCTCCGGATCAAATTTTTAGTCGGTGCAGTTCTTTTTAAAATTCCGTCACTATTTAGTAGCTTGCAATTTGTTTTTCTTTCGCAGTAATAAAAAAACAAAATATATATAAACTGCATGTTTTCTTTCAAAGTATCTGTCTCTGATTTAAAAACATGATAAAAAACGACGCTTAATTTTCAATTATCTTGCTTATGAGCCTAAAATTGAAAAACTTCTTTCGAGTATAGAAATTTGTTGTTTGCAATTTTTATTACATTTCATAATATGATAGATTGGTTATAATCGACGTTGTCGAGCAAGGACTCAAGTCTATTATTAATGCATGTCACCTAAAGTTTCTTATCACTACCACTTTGAACAAGGATTATTGATGATCACCATAAAATATACGACACTATTCCTTTACTTGAAATTTCTTATAAAATATTGTGAAAGTTATTAGATTAAAATTAATTTAGGCTTCCAGAGTATAAAATATCATTTCGATAAAAATATGGTAATATAAATCGGCTCATTTGAAATCGATGCCCAGGAATATTAAGGATATCTATAATCATTCATGTAAAACTGACATATATAAATACTAGCTGTTGGATGTGCTTTCAAAACGTACTGCCTAAAATAGTACATCATATGATAACACTGTAAGCAAAAAACCCTTAAAAATTAAATTATAAAATACAATCTTTAATAACAAAACATACATTTTAGCTGTTGGTAATGTATAATGATAATAGATGATTTATTTATCGAATTTTTGCTATATCACTTTCTTCCAACTTAGACAGTAGGTAATTTATTTACGTGTTTTCACTTTTATACCATTTCTTTAAATCAAAACTCTTAAAAATTTTCAGAACTAAAAACTCTTAAAAATAAACTATTGCAGGACTTTATCTACTTTTATTTTATGTTGTAACAATTTTAATTAAACAACTAGTTAAATTATGCTTATTTTGCTTTGTACCCGATATACAGGGTTTTCTGGACAAAAAAAATCAGGTGTGTGACTTCTCACGAAACGATTTCCCCTGTAAATCGAAGTATAGATGTGGGTTGATATTATTACTCATAAAAATTATTTTATTAAATTAAATCACTTACTGATAATGCATAATTTGTTAAAAAATCGCAATGGAATTACACATAAATTATTTTTATTTATCAAAATAAAATTTCAATTTTCCTATTATATAAAGATAAATATAAAGAGAAAATAAAAATTGTATTGACTACACAGAAAGCGTAATTGTGTTGAGTACCAAATGCTTTAGGTTCGCTTATTTTACATCACTCCCCAAGGGCCTACAGATATGCGAAATAAAATCTATGACGCAGGCTATGGCGTAAATGCAAAAGGGCTAGGCCCTCATAATTCATTCTTGAATAAATCATAATATCTCAGAAAGAGGATCTCACTGTAGCGAATTATTTTAGAAAAGCTCCTTAGGGAATCCTAAACAATGAATTTGTAGTAACATTTTTTAGACGTAAATCCTATTGATACGATTTTCAACAAATTAAAAAACGTGAATAATTACAATGTTATCCGTTATGAATTATTTATTTATTGCGAAATATTTCGTAACTAATGTTGTTTGAAAGCAAGCAGAAAATCGGTAATAAATCGCTAGTAAAAATTAATTGTTTCTACTTTTATATTTACAATTAATAGGTAGGTATCTGTTATTAGCAGAAGGACCAGTCTAAGGCATAAATAAATCGGGTTGGAAATAACTAAAAGCGATTAGTCAAATTATAACTTTTTACAATTTGGGTAAAACGTTCTATAAATGACCACTAGCAGTGAATGACCGTTACGAGAAAGAATGTTTATAAGAATTAAATAAATTAATTTCTATTTGTGATATATTTATTTATGTAATCTTCTATGTCTTCTTTTTTATTTAAGCGAAAGAAATAAAAGTAATATTAAAGTGGATACCTAAAATAATTAAATTTATATTGCAGTTTACAACATTTCAATATAATGTTAAAGCTTTCAAGGACGCAATTTAAAAAAAATGGGCGTAACCTTTAAGCACCAATAAAACTTGTGACTTCTAGAATACCAAAAGGAACTTTAATAAAAAGTGTTTAAAATAAATTTTCAAAAATGTTATGATTTATTCGTTTTTAATAGGCATATTAATTAATCAGTCATTCACTGACCTGTACCCCGGTCAATATTTCCACGAAAAGGTCATTTACCAAATTTCTCATCTTTATAGTTAATTTTACAAAGTTTATGACCAAATTGTGATAATCTTATCTTTAATTCATAAAAAAAATAGTATCTCATTACAACTGTAACGGCTGTTTTGGGTTTATTAATTTGTTTACTATTTTGTTAGAACAAAATAACTCTCGATGCAAACAATTCGGTCATTCACTAGGTTTTTACTCTATGGGTTGCTTAACTGAGTAACATATCATTTTAAAAATAATAAAAGATAAATAGATATGCATATATGAAACTTGTAAGTTTTTAAATAAATTTCAAAGAATTAGATAAGTAATCAATAAAAAATTAAAAAGTTAATATGTAGTAATAGAATTAATGGGTATTATGATTAAACAAAAAAATTTTAAACGAGGTACATATGTATGTACCTATGTGATAACTTCAATTTGAGCTATGAACTACATATTATAGATCAGTGTTTCCCAAACTTTTTTGGTCCGCGGACCAGTAAAATTTGTAAAAAAAAATCGCGGACCAGTGATATTTTTTTAACAACTAAAATTAGTTTAAGATATTTGTGTTTCGTAATTTTATAAATTAAAATTTAGTTATTATTATTTTTTTTGTTAAGTAAATTTTTTTCGCGGATAGAAAAAATTGTCCGCGTACTAGGAAAATTTCTCCGTGGACCACTGGTGGTCCGCTAGACCAGCGGTTGAGAATAGCTGTTATAGATTATTGCGCTATGTATTAGGTTATGATAAAGTTATGGATAAGATGATTTAACACGCAGTTATTTCTTAGTCGAGTAGTTTAATGATCATTAAAATTTACAATTTTCAGATTATGATATTATATATGAAGTTTCAGTTTGAAGGAACATATACAATGTATATTATACACAGAGATGGATTTAGGCCTAGGCCCGTGAGGTTCGGGCCTAGGGCGGCATAATTTGAAGGGCGGCAAAATTTGAGAAATGCCAAAATTTTAGAGGCGAATACAAATATGGGATCAAAATTAATGAAATTCATCTTTTAAAAGGGCGGCACATCGAACGGGGCCTAGGGCGGCAGCAAGCCTAAATCCTTCACTGATAATACATACATATGTATGTATGTTTGTTGAACATTAGTTGTAAAACCTACACGGAGAAAAAAATATCGTTATAATAACCATACGTATCCCTATTATAGCTATCCGTTGGATAGTTATCTTTCACAGGGATACGCCGTATAGCTAATTTAGCTATCCAAAGTTTCCTTATTGCGGATCGTTATAGTAACGATCCGTATTACTGTTTTAGACATTCAAAAGATTCTTGTCATAGTGATTTAACGGATATGCACGGAGAACAAAATATCGTTATAATAACCATACGTATCCCTATTATAGCTATTCAAATCCTCAAATTAACTATACAGTTACCTACACGACGGATACTGCACACGTTCACGAGAGCTTTTCGTTTGAACGCTTGAATCAAATAAATGAATTCTTATTATAAGTATACTATGTAGAGCTGTTTTGATCATACTATGAATTGTCAAATTGACTTATAAATATCGTTAAATTAGACATTCGAATCCTTGTCAGAACAATACGTCAATTGGGTATACGTTAGATAGTTATATAAAGGATATTTTTTTCTCCGTGTAATAAATAGTTAGAAAATTACTGAACATTTTAGTGTTAGTAACACAAAAACACAAATCAATTAATAATTATAATAAATACATTTATAGTTTTAATTATTCCAACATTAATCTTTAACATTACCTATTATTATATTATACCTACTTTTCTTATACAATATTGTTACGTCATGTAACGCATTCCGTGTTCTAATTGCAAAATTGGTACTGAATTTGCAAATATTTAAACCAAATATTTGACTTACAAATTCAGCACTTTTAATGTATAAATGCGTCCGACACCGTTCAACAGACATAGGTATAAGAACATAGTTGTAAGAGTAGTATTAAGAATAATTGTAGGCAACAATACCAAAAATGTAAGTAGAATTAAGAAAACATAACTATATTAATTTAACAATTATTACACGTCAATTGAAAGAATTAAGTTAAAATTAAAAAACGAAAAAACAAGCAATCTTGTTTCACATAAATATGTTATATTTATGTGAAACAAAAATATAACAATAAAATGTAGTTAAGTTTGGTAAAATTATTTTAAAAAATATGTATTTTATCAAAATGAAAACTATATTCTACATAAGTAAATAAATTTAGGTGTCCAATAAAAGCTTGTAAAAACTTAAGATTAATTAACACAAATAACACTTAAGTTCATGTATAATGTAACTTTAAAATAATAGACGCTTGTCAATGATAAGAACTTGGTTACAATAAATAAAGTTGACGATTTGTACCTTATTGATTATTATCTATGAAAAATTTCTATTTATTATTATGTAGGTATACTGCAATAATTTCAAAGTATTTTTTTTATCTAATGGTATATTAATTAAATTCATTTTACAGCTAAGTGTATTACTAGAATAATAAAACTTAAAGTCAGCACATTAACAAAATTTACTTTCACTTGTCAAAATAGGGCATGGTGTTTATATGGTTATATTAATAATAATCGCAGTAAATAAAAATAATAACAATAGACTGATAGCATCTTGCTAGTAAGATATTATTGAAATACACGGTAAATGGTGGATTGAAGATACCATAAAAAGCTCTAAAGCCGACAGATATTTATTTATAGAGTCAACCGGTTTGATGTTTAATCATGACTACATACACCAAAGGGCCTCGAAACAAGAATATTCTTTGAACGATGGGTGGCCTTGTCTGTTTAAATTCTTAAAAAGTACCACTAAATATGTGTCTAATAATACATAAACAGTGGAAATGTATTTACTTAAAAAAAAAACATTGTAACGCATATAGAATTTTCTGATGTGGAATACCTCATTTTAAGCACTACATATTTAGATGAAAACATAAATAGGAAGACTATTATATAAATATGTTTTAAATTTTAAGAAACGACTAAAAATTGTATGATATATTATTTTTATTATCTTTTCTTCATTTGGTTCATATATGTCAAAATTACAGTAACCCGTATATTTCAAAAAAATCTTTAGCACATTCCACAAAAAAACCACATACTTTTATCTATTTCTCGACACAATCATCGTTAACTTTGAGAAATCCATAGCAGGGTCACAGTAACTTGAACGCTTTTCACGGTACTGCTGTTGGTCACGTTGCTTGAAGAAGCCCACGACGTTGTCTTGCAATTCCTTGTAATTTATATGCGTTTCACCGACAAAAATTTCCAAAGGCCCAAATAAATAAAATCCGTGTAGGTTGAGTATAAATCATTGAAAAAATACACAGCCTCACAAAAAAAACCTATTTGTCGGTCTGGAGGTTTGACCTACTGTATGTTTTTGGGGTCGCTGAATCCGAATCTGAGGTCGGTTTAACCTGCACGTCAAAGTTTGGGCATAGCCTCAAATAGACTCCAAAATTCACTAAAACCCTTAAACCCAAAAATCCCAAATGATTTCAATCCTAAGACCCGGTAACCCATTAACTTTTCAAGTAAATTCATAACCCCATAATCCTATAACCTCGTAATCAAAATACTGACACAGCATCGCTCAATCTCTCACCACGGAACCATTCGTGGCATAGATTACACAAAAATAAAACAAAATATCTTTATAGTTCCCAAGGTGTTGAACTCTGTATAACATTTGTAGGACCGTCAGCATTAGCATTACCCAATGTAGACCGCGGGAAGGTTGCGTGAACGGATTTTGTACATCATATAGCCCTTATAAGAGCTGCTGATTCAAAGATGCTCTTGCAAATAATACAGAGGGCATTAAAATCAATGAGGCAACTGTACAGCAACCGTAACTTAAACCTGCAACTCAGACTCCCACTTATCAAATGAGTTGGAAGCCTGAACTATGAGTAAGACCACTATGAGAAAACTGGAATCTTTTGAGATGTGGATTTATGGACGGGTAATGAAGATATCCTGGACACAAAGACTCACTAATGATGAAGTTTTGAAACGGGTTAACAAGAGAAGGGAATTACTAACTACAAATAAAACTAGAAAACTGAAATACCTTGGCCATTGGTGCGCGGAGAGAGAAATAACATGTTACAGCTTATAGTGGAGGGAAAACTTGAAGAAAAACGACCACCAAGAAAACGACCCACCTCCTGGCTAAGGAACTTAAAAGAGTACTTTGGATGTACCTCTTTGGAACTATTCAGAGCTGCAGTGTCGAAAACTAAAATAGCCATAATGATAGCCAACCTCCGAGGGGAGACGGCACCTTGAGAAGAAGAAGGGCTGCTTTAAAACATGTGAATACATAAATGAATTAAGTCAGTCTCTTTTTTTTTGAGCTGTATCGTGTTCTCTTGTATTCAATTGATCTGTGCAACAAAATACGCTTTCGTGTCTGACTTTCTTTCGATTCTCTCTTTAGCATCCAACAAAAATCAGCCATTATGTTAATATCCCATCGTCCGGACAGCAAAAAAAATTTGCCATTTCTGTAAAAATAAAACTGTAATACTTAAAATATAATAAACATGTATCTTAATTTATATTTGATGGTTTTAGACATTATTTTTGTATTTGATAGCTTATTGTGCAATAATAAACAATGCGTAATTTGCCCTGGCCTTTCAAAATTAGTTTAATTTTTTATTCAACTTCTAGGCAATATTTGCGAAATTTAAAACGTAAAAAAACCTTAAAACGATTTTAACTAACAAGTAATGCCATGGAGTAGTTCTGCTCCGATCACGTTGAAGTTTGGTATAGGTACAGTTAGATATCAGTCAGTAATGATTACATTTAATGACTTTTTGCTGCGTGACTGGAAACATAAAAGATATAATGTATCAAAATATAACCCTTAACAGTAACGCATATAATAGATATCGTTGCCGTTAACTGCAAAAAAATGTTCTAAACAGAGAAAAATTTGACAACAAGCACATCTTATAAAAAACAACGCATTGCATTGCTCGAAAGTTCTTATCAAATAAACAGTCGCAGGAGTTAAAAATCGGGTAGGTAATAATAATAATTACTTACCAATTGTATTCAATTTCTAGATTAATGTCAGTTTTCAAAATTTTGAAAAGTTCTGCCGAAAGACCT
The DNA here is from genome assembly GCA_036325965.1 of Sinopyrophorus schimmeli. Lineage (NCBI taxonomy): Eukaryota > Metazoa > Arthropoda > Insecta > Coleoptera > Elateridae > Sinopyrophorus > Sinopyrophorus schimmeli. The sequence continues at coordinate 7,543,572 of JARFIZ010000001.1, forward strand.
TCTTCAAAAAAGATTAGAGATTCAGGGTGATCATAGGGTCGATAATTTTTGTGGAGGAAACGCAAAAACATTTATAGTGTTGACCATTTTGAGAAAAGTAAAATAACACTTGTTGACACAAGAAGCAACAAAATAGTAAGATTAAGAATGTATACACAACACTATGTATGGGTTATTGCGACTTTGACACTGCATATCTCACAATGAGTTCATCTTTCGTATATTTGTTTAGAATAGCATTTTCAAGTTAACAGCAACAATATCTTTTATATGCAGTATTGTTAAGTGTTACACTTTGATACTTTAGATCTCATATGTTTTCAGTCACAGCAAAAATCCGTTAAATATTATAAAATCATCACTCATTGATATCTAACTGTATACCAAACTTTAACGTCATTAGAGCATAATAACTCCATGACGTTCCTTGTTAGTTATAAATACAAAAGGTTTTTATAATTGAAGCACTTGGTACAAAAAGACTATAACTACAATATTTGATAATTTGAGTAATACAAATGCAAAATCAATTACTCTTTGTATTAGAGTTAATATAATTTAAAGTTGTTGAAAAATAACAAACATTTTCTTTTATGAGACAACAATATTAAATAACAATTCTTTTTTATTTAAGCATAATCTATAAACTTGACTTCTATAGTGACAGTTCCAGATCATGCCACAACAATTTTGAAAATTTACTAAAATAAAACACATGAAGCTCCTTTATAACAAAGGACAGTTAGAAACCCGAAATAAGACCCATATTTGAAAATTGAATCAAACTACTAAAGAGCGTAGTCATATTAAATAGCACAGTTGGTTAAGTGGATATGGAACATCGGCAGAAAAATTTACCCTACAAACTTGATGACTATTACTTCAGAATATTCTTTTTTGTGGATATTATATAATTCAAAAAATGTTATAATTTAGTTTCTAAATTCTAATAAGCTAGCCGATTGCGTTTTAACCTAAATTTATACTATACCTATAATGATATCAAAGGTTAATGCTTTACTATGCATACAGTGTCAGTTGTTAGATATAATTTGACAAGGAACATTTAAGCATAAAATAGTTGATACTTATACCAATAGTCTAAAAACATATTTGACAGTGATATACCAAATAATCAAGTCTTTTATTTGTTTAAAATCAATAAAAAAATATTGAAACATGAATAATACCGTAAAACTATGACTTTAATTAATCTGGTGTGTTATCAATTACCCAATAAACGAGTTGACAATAAATTTGACATTTGATAAGCAATATAAAATACATATCTTAATACCCTCAAGACCCTGAAAACACTAACCAATTTTTTAAAATGTTTGTTTATGAAAAAATTATATACACTAGTATAAAAATAAAGCCTATAGGATTTATTGAAATTTACAAATCGGTATAGTTTGTTAATATGTCAGTATACTAGGCTTTAAATTCAACTTGGGGTTCATACTACTTCTAGTTAATGTAATCTAGTAGAGTAAAAATGATAAGCCATTTAAAAGCAACATGTGTTTTTGTGAATAATTTGAATTTATTAAGTTGAAACATTTGAATGAAAATCACACTATTCAAGTTAACAGTCAGATCAAGTAAAGTTGAAAGTTCACATTAGTCAAGTAGTTTCAAGTTTCTTGATAAAACCACAGCCACTTAAACTTAACAAACCGTGCTTTTAAATGTGGCAACGTTGCGTAGTGATCCTATTCTTTGGTGATCGACCAAGTTATTTTAAACATAAGTCTTATTTACTTAAAGATTTTAAATCTGGAGATGATCAGATTAATATTTCCCTTCAAAGTGCAGTCATAGTTAGACTATCAACAGATCATCTAAGAGGCATTTAAAAAAAAAGAAATATGTATTTTGTAGGTTATGTATACACAAATTAAAAAACCGTTTATAAAGACATACTAATAGTAGAACACGCTAAGAAACTTTTTATATGACGAAGTTGATATCGTTTTAAATCTTTCGACGCTTTAAATGTCCAAAATATGGTAAAAAGTAGAATAAAAAATCACGTTAATCTTTAAAGATCAAAGCGCATTACCCGTTGTCAATTTTCTGACATTACATACTTGAATAATGTCTAAAAATGTCGTAAACATGTAGCTTAATATATTTTTGATAGGTAGTTCACATAGTATCATATTTTCCTTTAAACAAAAATTATTTTCCAGTTTGAAACTACCTATCATTTGAAATCCGAACTACTTGCTAGTTTGCCAGATTTCCTTGTACACGGCTTGTTATGTAAGTATAGGTGTTTGTGATTCCACCTACTTGAATACAAGCAACCTGACTAGTGTGAATGTGGCTTTAGAATTTTATGCCAAATAAAAACAAATGTATAACAATGCGCTATTTTCAATATCTGTCGTCGTTAGCTAAAATATATAAGAATCATAACAATAGTTAAATATAAAATACAAAGTTCTATATTATATCAGTACGTTAGGTATTGAAAAGTAGTTGTGACATTTCTGTCCCCAAAATTTTGTATCGCTACTTCGAGTTTAATTATTTGCAAACTAAAGTCTATAACTAATGTAGCTTAAAAAATGAGCAGACATTTACTACAAAAGCAATTTTTGATTATCATGTGTCGCGTTTTGTAAGGCTTAATATTGAATTAATTTAGTTAAAAATTGTAATTTAACTATTTTGGTACTTACTCAGTAAGCTTTGTAATTTATTAATTGCTGTATGAATCTAACATTAAGGGTGTACTTGTGCCAGAAAGGAAGTTTTCAACTTAAAAGGAAAATGCAACATGTGATTAGGGAATAAAGAACTTCGAAGAGCACTTCCTTAACTAGAAAAGGGACAGAATTCTACGCGACTCTCATTTTAACAGATTTAATTATATGATCAGACTCCCTTGATACCACTCCCTCTCATAATTTAGTGCTTTTTTCTTTCGTTCTTTTACTAGCTGTACTTTCAAGCGTGTTACATAACTCTCACGTAAGCGGTACATAAGATGTGCTAAAGGGCGGTCTAAAATAGCTTTCAGATTTCCAATGGGTGGATTCTGTAGCACGAGAAACATTCGTATTCATCCTAAGAAGCGACACATTTTGCTTAACTGTTTCTTTATTGTATACATTTTGAAATATATTTGAGTAATATTTAACTTTTATGTAAAAACCCTCTAAATATTTTATTCCGGGTTTGCTTATAAGTAGGTATCTCGCTGTAATAGAATTTTAAACAGAACTAAAACAAGCCTATGTAGTGCTATATAGAATTTGTGATGATAAAAGTCTTATAATACAAGCAGTGGCTACCCAATGTTGCAGCCGCTGCCAGCAATAATTTTATTGTAATGAGAAAACGATATCTTGTGGATGGTACCAAATGCTATTAATGTCGAATTTCCTTTACGATTTATAATATTTTCAATGGCATTTTAAAACGAAAGAAAATTTTCCATGCCCAATAAACAAAAGCTTAAGGTATAGTACTTTAAACAATAATAGTCAAATTTTCAAAAAATAAGTCTGTTTTTAAAATTATAATGTTCACTTCATAATGGTGTAGAAAAAAAATCAAGCGATTTAACACTATGTCAAGTTTCTTAATTGCAAAAGTCCATAAATTAAATAATATATTAGTCAGAAAACTGCTTTCAAGGTAAATTTTAACATGAATGTTGCTATATAAGACACAAAAATAGTGTATAATTTAAATAGCTTGCTTCAATCTACTGTTGCGTGACTGAATTTCTCAAAGGCAATATTTTTTGAACACGTACAATACAAGTATTAAAAATAATTCATAGTTTCTATTTGTTAGCATAATAATTATAGGTTTTATTTTCAGTACATTATCTAAAACTGCTCAACACTCTTTTGTACATGGAAAATTCATAAAAATCCACTTGTAGTCAAATAAATTTAAGTTCTGTTGTTAAATACTTTTGATGTGCATTTTTTACTATATACATATCATTAAAATAAGGCAATAAACATGTAATTTCATTAAATTGTTTTTTTATATTAAACAACAATATGTAATAAAATGTTACAATCTTTCAAAGAGTGGGAAAAAAAGATATTTCATAAAAGCCGAGCTTTTAAGTTGTTCCGTCAAACATTTCAATTTTCTTTTACAAAAACCTAAAACAAGTTTCAGTTTGAAACTCAATTAAAATACACCACATTCTTGGTTTAACACTACGTAGAATAAAATCGTAGATTACGTACGTTAGTACAATGCCTAATATGTCAAGCTTTATTTTATATATGAAAATCAACCATGCGATTATGGTCACTAAAATAGAATGAGTAGGTTTAAGTGTATAAATAATTTACGACCACTTACAGTTTCGATTGCGTATATTTATTTTTATTTTTACCGCGGAGGTTCAATTACATCTTTGGAATTAAAAGTAATGCACATTTAAATAAATAAGTAGGTACGTACACACAGTTGTGTTTCTTCTTTTCTTATGACACAGATCATTGCCTTTTTCAGAAACGAAAATATAAAAATACTTTAATGAAAATATTTTGAGCATTCCTCCTTTTTGTGAATATAAGCAGGCGATTAACGTATAAATAAATTAAATTCACAGAAAAAAATATTCTAAACCAAGTTCGATTACATAGTAAACACCTTATATTTTACTATACAGTGTGTCCCAAATAGAGTAGGCTAACACGGGTATCTTTCTTATTAGTGAAGATAGAAGTTTGGTTAAATAAGCAATGTTTTGCAGTTTTAGGTGCCCATTCAGATTCTGTTAAGAAAATTTTAAAATTCCGAGTAGTTCCGAAGTTATCGTAAAAAAACTGAAAATCGTCATTTTCTTTAATGTCAAATAACTTTGTAATTATAAAAATTACAAGAAAAAGTTTAATATAAAAATTACTAGGTTTCATAAAATACAAGTAGAAATTAAATCAAAATTAAATTCAAAATGGCGGTTTCCAAGATATTAATACCAACTTTCTTATTTTAAATAGACGCCATATTGGATTTTTACATAGTTAAATAGGATTTTTTTTCTCTTTTCAACCATGTATAACAACTCATATTTAAATAAAAATTAATAACAATATTAAATTTTTCTGTTTTAAATCAAGTAGCTATGAATTATTTTGGAAAACTGTTAAAGTTTGTTTGTGCAGCAACGCAGGAACTTTTGTAACATTTAATGTAGGTACAAAACATACCATACTGCTAAGTTCAAAACTTTGCCATTTTGAATTATTTATAAAACAATAATAATTATTATTCAAAAAACTTAGAATATTAGTCAGAAAATAAATATAATGACGTTGGATTGTATTATGCTGTTTTATTGTTCTTTGATAATTCATGCCTACTTGATTTAAAACAAAAAAATTTAATATTGTTTATATTGTTAATATTGCCCATTTAACCAAATTTCTATCTACACTAATAAGAAAGATACCCATGTTAGCCTACTCTATTTGGGACACACTGTATAGGAGAAGGCAGCCTAAAACGGGTAGGTTAAGGTTCATCGATCAATATAAACCACTTCGGCTAAAAAAAGTGTTCTTTCTTACAATTACGCAATACAATTATTAAACTTTCATTTTATAAAAAAAAATAAATACAATTCTGCTTTAATTGTTGAAAAAAACTCAAAAATATAAAATTTCAGAAATTACCCGCTTTCCCTGACAAGGGGGCCTAAAGCGGGTAGGCTCCCATATACTATTCAGATTAATCAAACATTTGAAAATAATTATCTACACTTAACATGTTCTTCACAGTAACATTGGTATTAGGTTATTAAGCATTTTGATATAAATTGCTAATTCAGACATGTAATTTGATCCAATCTTAATATCACTTCGGTTTACCATTGTTTTTAGATCTTAATTGCCTTCAACACTTTAAATCACTTATTTTAATACTAATTTATTCCTATCAACTAGTTCCTATCAATTATAATAAATTTACTACTTCTGGTACAAGCAAAGAGGGTACCTACTAGGGAATGCAATATCCGTATACCGGTATACCGAAAACCGGAATACCGCGTAAATTTTCAGTATTGGAACATTGGCGCTAGTTGATACATGGTAAGCTTAATTCGGGGAATCCCGTATGTACTTTTTAGAAACAAATGGGATCCCCTTGACTGTAGCAAAGGGTAATCAACATATAAACACAAAAAAAAGATCAAGGTTAGACAACGGATTATTGGATCACATAAGTTTTTTGAAATCATATTTCAATTTGAATATAAAATAATAATCAATACTAATTAATGTAATTTATTGAAGAAATTTAATTTAATTTTGTTAAATATTGCATTATTAAGAATAAATGATTTATTGTGTTTGACATATATTGGAACTATCCCTATATAATAATATAGCCTATGGTAAGTAAATTTCAGTTTTGTTTGCTTTTTTAATTTTAGTAATATCCGTATTTTACTGGTATTACCGGTTCTAAAAGCGAAAATACCGAAATACCGGTATTGCATTCCCTAGTACCTACCCGCTTTGCCTAAACACACATTTCGTGGTTTTGATACATTAACGTAAAAAATAATGGATGGATATTAAAATACTGTTAGTCAAATAATTTTCTTCTTCTTCTTCTTCTTTATATTAGGCATTTTTGCCTGTTTTTCTTTAATGTAATGTCGTTATAAGTCGTCGTTCCAGCGTTTTCGTGGACGTCCTATACTTCTACGCCCTCCTGGTGATTTGTCTCAGGCTATTTTTACTATCCGTTGTTCCGTCATTCTGTTTATGTGCTGGTTCCATTCTTGTTTTCTGTTCTTTACCCAATTGTTAACGTTTTCAACTTCACATATGCGTCTTATGTTTTCATTCGTTTCTCTATCCCACAGTGTCTTTCCTGCAATTTTTCTCAAGGTTTTCATTTCACTTGTTTCTAGGCGTCTTTGAGTTTTGCGTGTTTCTGGTCTTGTCTCGGCGGTGTAGGTCAGAACCGGTCTAACAACAGATTTGTATATTCTAGATTTTGTTTCTGTCCTCATATACTTGTTTTTCCATATCGTATCGTTTAGACAACCTGCTATTCTGTTGGCTTTTAGTGTTAGTTCTTTTACTTCTTCTTCTATGTTGTTGTTGTATGTTAATTTAATTCCTAAATATTTAATTGCCATCACCTGTTCTATTATCTGATTATCGATTTCCAATTTGCATCTTATTGGTTCTTTAGATATTACTACTGATTTTGTTTTTTCTGCTGATATTTTCATGTTGAATTTCTTTGCGGTTATGTTAAACTGGTGCATTAGTCTCTGCAGGTCATCTTCATTCTCAGCTATTAGTATAGTATCATCGGCGTAGCATAGTATTTGTATTTCTTTGTTACCCATTCTATAACCCCTTCTTGTTTTCACTTGTTTAATTATTTCGTCCAATATGATGTTAAATAACAAGGGACTCAATGAGTCTCCTTGCCTAATTCCAGTTGTTGCCTCTATTGGTTCTGTTAACTCTGAGTTTACTTTTGCTAGTCAAATAATAAACGAGTTTATTGTAAAAAAAAGCTCAGTATAAAAAATGGTCTAATGTTAAGGGTTTTGTAGCAATTAAAGTTAAATTAATTTCAAACATTTTACAAAATTATTAAATTTTTTGTTTTTTAATTTTGTGACGTTATTAAGCAACTTACATTAGGTGTCAAAAGTAGTATGACATCAATTAGGTAGAGTATTGGCAGTGTAAATAAATATATAAATTTCAGCTAATATATAACATATCCACATACGGGCCGTTACCCGCTTTGGTATACCTACCCGCTTTAGGTCACCTTCCCCTAAAGTTAAGAATATTATAAAACTTATAAAATATTATAAAACTTTAGATATTATATTTTAGCAAAAGTGTGGTACAGTATGCGCTATATAACAATTTTGATTTTAATACATTATGTATACTCAGTGTAATAGAAAATGCAATACAAAGAAGAACCAGGAATATTTTGATCAAATTTGGCAAAAAACGTTTAACTACTCAAGGGTAATACTAGTTTAACCATAATAATAAATATGTAATTTATTTCGTTATAAAAATAATTTTTTTTAATTAAAAAAAATTTAAATCAATGATTTTAAAAGCACATTTTACTAATGGTTTCGTCTTAAACAATATTTAAGTTTAAGTTAGTCGTTTTTATTTTTAAATAAAAAAAGTAAAATCTATTTAGCTATAAGTAGACATCAGTAGTGCTTACATAATATTTTCAAAAGTGCCGCACATATACTCAGTGACATGGACATTGCAGTACCAAGAAGGCCTAGGAAATTTTTTATCTTTGACAGAAACATTCAACTACTCAAGAATATTAATTGATTAAAATTTGGATGAAATTGATTAAGCGGTAATAACATATATCTTAAAGTTATTGTTGTTTTTACGTATGTTTTTATCAGATCCATTTTTTGTATGTTTTAATTAATTACTTATTGCTTTGCCTATTTTTCTTCCGTTCAATTTGTTTCGAGCATGTGACTATGCCTATAATGCAGCAGTACTGCAATTACCTCAAGTTGAGCGAATTTGAAACAGACCGAATTGTTGACTTCCGCTAAGTTCGTTTTTCGTTTAGAAAAATGGCCAAGCGTCTCAATCGGAACCAATCCACGATCGTGCAATATTACCGAGCATAGACTAGAACAGTGTTTTTCAACGTGGGGCAATTTGATTGTTAAGGGGGGTAATTCGAAAATGTATCGTTCAAAATTTAAGTTAACCGTATAACGACTCTCAGTCGCTATTAGAGCTGGGTAAATCTCCAGTATAAGAAACTTCTGTCCGCCATATTAGTAGTCGTGATTTAATTGTTAGGCGTTAGACTTGAACTACTGGTTATACTCAAATCAAATATCCAAATGTAACCAAATGAGCAAGAGAACTTCTGTTACCGTTGTCATCTTCATATTTAGCTGAATGTAGATTTAGTGCTATAAATGATTTGCTGCTTAAAAACGGAGAGACTTGAGACTGAAATTAACTAAATTGGAACCTGACATACAATCTTTCCGCAGCAAGCATCAAGCGCAAGGATCTCACTAAATTTAAGTAATAAATAATCACTAATGATTAGTTATAGAAAAATCTTTCATTAAAATTATTTTGTACTTGAATTTCAGTACTTTTACTGTTCAGTGCTTTTAAAATTTACTTACTGTGATTGCTCAATAATTTCCTAGTGATTTCTTCCTAAAACCTATCATTTAAGTTCTTTAGTAAATATTTCAATTTTTAACATATTAAAAATTATGGGACACAGAAATCTAACATTAATAGATGTTGAAGACCGGAAGTTATGGCGAATGCACACCAGCAACCGATGAAACATTGGAAGGCTGATATATATATATATAAAATTATGTATATGCTGGGAGGAGGGGGCATAAGAATTTTAGAAACGCTTGGGTGGGTCATAGCACAAAAAAGGTTGGAAACACTGGACTAGAAAGAAAAAAAGGTCATAAAAGAGTCGCATTGTTTAACTAATTTCAATTCATGATTAATAAAAATTAGGTTTTTCTTTAATTGTTTTTTTTAACATTAAATCAATTATTACACTTGTGTAGCTAAATGTTTCTACCAAAGACCAAAAAACGTCTACTCCTTCTTAGTGTTGCAAATTCTGGTACTCAGAATATTTTCAGGTAACATACTTTGTCACACATTTTGTACCAAATCTGAAAACACTATTTTAACAGTTAGTTTAATTAGAATTTCATAACCTTTTAAAATCAGACAAAGTGCCTCTAACAAAATTTGATGAAGTGGGAACTCGAGAAATTGCGACAAGGCTTCGATTCCTTTTTCCGAAATCTTACTGTATTTTATATGCATAAAAATATTTCTACTAACACAAAAAAATATTTGAAAGATCAAAGCATTTTTTCTAAACGAATCAACTTTAGGACGCATTTCCAAATGAAAAGGTTTGGTAAATTTTTTAAAATAAATATTTTTCTTATTTATTTTAAATTACTTATAGTTTAATACGATTTTTAACTCAATATGTTTTACGTTAAACGCAATATGCTCAGAACGTTTTCTACTTAATCAAAAATACTAGTTCTGTAAATTACATATAAGTGTATTTTGTTTATAAATTACTCAAAAATTTATTTCCTACGTTAGTCAATAATCAAAAACTACTGCTCACTTTAAAAATTGGCATACATACATAATGTGAACTGTGTAAATAATTTTCAAGAGGGCTCTATCCTGCCGCTACTACAATTGGTGATGTAGGTGTAATGGATGTAGTTCTTAATTTCCACCAACTGAAAAAACGGAGATGAAATGTGACTATTTTTCCCCAATGTAACTGGTAAGTAATCATTATCAAAAAAAAATTTAAAACAGATTTTTTAATTTATAACATGTCAACGGCGTTTTACTAATAAATAACGTTGTCAAATTTGTTTTATGTAATTATAACTGGTAATTAAACTTTCATTAATACAGTGTCTGCTATAAAATTACTAAGGATGGTAATAGTGGCAGTATAATCATATCTTGCAATTAATTAATGACTCAAAACTAATTAATTTTAACATTTGTTTTCACATTTTCAGTTTAATTTTTATTTGCACGTCTAATTACATTTGCCCAGAAATCAATAAAGGGTGATATTATGATTTTTGATTAATCCACTGGTAAGATTCATTTTAAATAATTTCCACTTTTTTAATTAAATTAATCCATTAATGTAATTAAAGTCAACATCACTACCGTTTTGGTATATTTGTACAACTCTTATATGATATTTTATACTTATACGATATGAAGTTGATGAAGTGGATTAGACATTTTTAAATAAGACTTTCTTTGGGTGCTATTTTCAGGGCGAAATCCATGGGTATGGCATATTGACATGCTCCACAAAAGCCATCGCAATAGATAAAATTCCATTTTTGCGTTGTAATGTTCAACATCTGTGTTATTATATTTAATTAATCATAATGTTCACGTCCAATATCTTATAATATGTTAATATGTTAATATGTTAATATTAACATATTATAAGATATTGGACGTGAACATTATGATTAATTTAAAACCTGGAGGTAATTTCACTGAACTGAAAATTAATTATGGTGATTGTACATGCAAAAAAATGAAAGATTGGTTTAATGACAAAAAGACATTAGCAGCTATAAGAAATAGACGGACATTAACATATTATATTTAATATTTTGCTAGAAAAATGGTTAAGTCTGCTTTAGATGTAAACAATCAAAAATTCTCACTGCGCAATAGAAGTCCGTTCCTACAATTTATTCTAAATAAGAATATATTGAACGACTATTTACACGAAGCTACAATTCATGAGATACTTTATATTAGTTTTCGTCGGGTTCGTCAACATATAATAATTCAGATTTCTATTTGCTTTATCCTAAACGTTTTCTTGGTTACCTAACTTTACATTAATGCATATTTTTAATGATAAGAATATGATAATACAATAAGGCGTTGAGGACAAATAAATTGTGTTTTTCAAGTTTTTCTCTGTAACACAATTTAAAATCGAAGGTGAAACCAAAAAATATCTAAGTGACATTTCTATATTTTTAACACATTACTATCTAAAAGTTTGTAGTGATATCTTAGAAACAAATTTTCGAAAATTTGTTTTTAAGGTATCACAATGATTTATACTGTAGTAATAACTACTTCTAAACTGCGGAAACCTCACTTACACATTTCTTATTCTCTCTCCATAATTTGTAAAATGCAATTCCCACTACGTACTCATTGAATAAAATCACTTTATCATATACCGATGAACTTTTTTAATTTTCTATTGTATACCATTCGTTCCAGCTATTGCATTATTGAGAAAAACCCCATTTTTCGACATTCCTTGAATATTTGTCTTTTCTGCAACAAAAGTTTTAATTTTTTTGTTTTGTTTTTTTTTACTCTCTAACGCCCAGAATTTCAGTGAATGATTAACCATTCGTTTGCGCTAAGGCCTGTTTAAGGCTGCGCCGTATGTAAAATACATGGCGGTGCGCAGCCTTAAACAGGCGTTAGCGCAAACGAATGGTTAATCACTCACTGAAATTCTGGGCGTAAGTGATCAAATTAAACCGCTAAACTTCACAACTTAATACATCCGCGTTGGGGCAGTTAGCAATGAACACGATGAAAGGCTTAACCAAGATTTATCCATTGAGAGACAGTACCAAGGCCATTGCAATTCAAATACACCTGTAGACTATTGCTGGACGTGTGTAAAAGACAAGTACACGGAGAAAAAAATATCGTTATAATAACCATACGTATCCTTATTATAGCTATCCGTTGGATAGTTATCTTTCACAGGAATACGCCGTATAGCTAATTTAGCTATCCAGAGTATCCTTATTGCGTATCGTTATAGTAACGATCCGTATTACTGTTTTAGACATTCAAAAGATTCTTGTCATAGTGATTTAACGGATATGCACAGAGAACAAAATATCGTTATAATAACCATACGTATCCTTATTATAGCTATTCAAATCCTCAAATTAACTATCCAGTTACCTACACGACGGATACTGCACACGTTCACGAGAGCTTTTCGTTTGAACGCTTGAATCAAATAAATGAATCCTTATTATAAGTATACTATGGAGAGCTGTTTTGATCATACTATGGATTGTCAAATTGACTTATAAATATCGTTAAATTAGACATTCGAATCCTTGTCAGAACAATACGTCAATTGGGTATACGTTAGATAGTTATATTAAGGATATTTTTTTCTCCGTGTAGGTGTATTTTTTAAAAAAGATATTTAATATATAATTGTTAAACAATTAGAACTAATTATATTGTTAAATAAAAGAAACACAAAATTACTATTATCGAAAAACTATGTGTTAAATGCTTTATACCTTCCAATTCACAATAACTACCTTTAAATTGACAATGAAAGAATGCTTTTAAAACAAGACAAAAGAAGTTTTCTGCCTGTTGTAATCAGAAACACCTTGCGCGGATTTAGAAAAATCGTTTTGTTACACAATTTAAAAAGGATTTAATTTTCGATGAGCAATCAGTTCATGAAAGCGACCTATAAGCGTTTCAATGGCCCTGAAACTACAAATTGGTTAAGGGATCGAGCCCATCTAGCATCACCGTTTATTATATTTGTATTCATGTGCTGCATTTTGTCCACCAAGATCAAAACAAAACTTTTGCTGGACGTGTGCTGAGTGAAAATCAATCAATTTCTGATCGTTTCAATTGATATTGTCCGTGACAGGATACTATAAAAAAAGCCAACCCTTACCATCTTACACATTACTGGTCACTAACTGACACTCAGAACATCAACAAATCACCACCAAATTTCCAAAGAAGAAAGTAACGTAGTTCCTTTTGGATATATACCAGTAAGATTGCGAATACAGTGAAAACTCGGTTATCCGCACTAATTAATGTTGCAGCTCATCCGGATAATCAAAAATCCGGATAATTAAAAAAACAATTTTACCTTGTTTGGTATTTATTTACAAAAAAAAAACGAAACAAATAAGTATTAATTATAAAATCAACAGTAAAAAATACCAAATAGAATCATACAATGTTTAGGTTAAATGTTTAAAATACTTATTGATTGACATTTGACGTAAAAAAATCTTTTTCTTCAGGTTTTGACATTATGAAACTGTAACATATTTCGTTTTCAAATAGAGACTTATCGTGTAGATTGTGAGAATTATCTGAAATAGAGCGACGTGGGCGAAACACATCTTCGCGACAAATCACTCATGCGTAGACTAGAAATTTTCGCCCTAGAAATTTTCGTCTCAGCGCGGTTGACAATCCGGATAATCGCGAATCCGTATAACTGACGTCCGGATAATCGAGTTTTTACTGTACAGGTAAACGTCGTTTTACGCCGGGGTTCCGTTCCGAGAGACACCGACGCAAAAAAAATCGGCGTAAAATGAACAAAACGAAAACTAACTCTAAAACAATTTCACACACACAACAGGCTGCTCGCATACGCAGTAATAGAAGAAAACAAACCTGTAAAAGTGTTTTTGCTGTTAAAATTCGGCGCCTACTGTCTTTTGGTGTCGGCCGAACCGGGGAATCCCACTGCCGAACCGGACAATTGCATGACGGCACCAACCGGCATAATTGTGAATCGGCGTAAATCGAACCGGCGCAAAACGACGTTTAAGTGTACTACGAATTCGCTATGTGATGGGGTCACTTATCAAATATTACTTCTGGGACTAGCGCCAGATCAATATATTTGAATTTAACAGCTCTTACTGGCATGATAATCGGTAGAAACCACGTTACCTTTTTTTTTTATGATACTTGGATATCAATAAGCGACCAACAATTTGTAGGTGTGTTAAAGTTGACATTTTTATCATCGTCGTACGAATAATGTCGGTTGACATAATCAGAACCTAGTTGACTTTCATCCGGGATACGTCCAGAAATGTTTCTTATTTGATTTTATTGCAGGAAATGGAGAAGTTAAATTCAAAATCTTGATTAAAAGCTTGTCTGAGAGGTAATATTCGACAAGCGACCCGATCATCTAACAAATCCGTAGTTTTCTCTTTCATTCAAATAGTTACAGATCACTTGCATCGCCGAATGGTCATCGACAATTAGATCCTTTTTCATTTGGTCAATGGTGAAATTTCTAAGCCACCATCCGTTAGAGATATTCTACTGATTGTTAAGTATAGTTTTCATAAATTTTTAATAAGATTTGTCTTAATTATTTAAAAAAGAGACTCCTTATATCTAGTTTGTTTAGAACTGTATATAGACATTCTTAAAAAAAATTAATTTGTCTAAAAAATTAGTTAAAATTAATTTGTTTTATATCACATAATAAACAGCAACTGAAACTTGGTCTTTACAACAAAATTCATAGACTTACTACTAATGGTACTTTTAGAAATAAAAAAAAACGACCGTCCGTATAGTTTTTTTTAGCAGTGTACCTATATACATTTACACATAATATATTTTCCTAGCTTATCAGACATTTTAATTTAAGAACATTCTTGTAAATATTATATTTATTATCGACGTCAAATAAAAGTATTAATCAAGTGGCACTTATAAATACGACTTTCATTTAAGTAATTTGGCAATTAGTATTTGTTTAAATAAAATAATATGTTACATTTATATACATCTTCTGTTCTCAACGACTTACAATAATTACAAAACGAAACCTATTACGCACATTGAAATTGAAAAGGAAGCAACTCGAAAGTTCTACTAATGACACTTAGAAGACAAAGTTTAGAAAGATTTGTTAAAAGATGTACCTAGCGAAGAGTAAAAAAAGTTAGAAAGTACTTTGTTAATTGACAAACTACACAAATATTTAACTTCTTAGTTGCTTAACATTTTTTCTAGCATTTCCAACAAAAATATAATATAATGTAGACTTGAAAAAAATTAATTACGAAAGGGTTGCTCAAGTAATATAGCTTACATTTTAAGTACTTAGTCTTTAAAAGTTTGTGGTAACATATTTATGTACAAATTTTGTACGTTATTTATAAAAAATGATGATTAAATTTCTACTTTTGAAAAAATAAATAAAAAATTCCTCTCGTTACAAAAAAAGTAAATTATGCGATTTTGTTTCATCAAATGCATGCATTGTTTAATACCCAAGTTAGTATTTCAGAAAAATACGCATCCTTCCATTCCAGGATAAAATGCAAACGTAGAATTTCATTACTATCGACCATTACTTTATGTAGGTCAAGAACTCCCTTAGGAATGTGTATGGAGAATTTTATTATTTTATTTACCCCGAGTTCATAAACAACTTAAATATTGATAAGATAGCGAAAAATTCACTCAAGAAATTTCACACATTCTCTTTAAGAGGCCTCTTCGCTGTTTCGTAATTTTGTACTTGTTTTACTCCGTTATAAATCAATATTTTTTGATCGGGTTTTCACCAATTGATTAGTAGGGCCGTTGTCGATCCGGGTAAGTCATAGAAATTAATATATAATAAAAATTTGAATTTTCTTTTTGTTATTAAAATAATTTTTTGAAACATAATACCTTACCCGTAAGTATCTTATATTTTTAGTCGCATTGGCGCAAAATTTAATATTTTTTAACATTTAACAATTAATTAAATTCATTATGAAAATATTAGAAAATAATTGCCAGCAAGTGCTGCCCGGTGGTGGATAAAGCTGTAAGCTTGCGTGAAATAGCATTTGACAACATCGTCAAGAGTTTAGGCTTGGACGTAAGATAGATTCTGAATAAGCACATATCTGACCAGCTTCGCGAAATAGCGTTTAATTTACTCTGCTATAATCCAGTAGTGTTTCATAGGGTTTTCACCAATAAATTAATTAGCCTTTTGTTCATATGTGAAATTAATAGAAAGTAATTTATAACACAACTTTTAGTTTTCTTTGTTATTAAAGTACTACCTGAAACTCTTATTATTTGAATAATACCACAATCAATCAATATTTTCTTATGGAGTTTAATAATAACTTATTATGTGAAATTCATGAAAAGAAACTTATGAATAAAAATACTCCTTTTTATTATTAAACTTTGTGTTGTTACACTTTTACAAAATAATAAATATGTATCTATAAATGGCCTTTTACGTTACATGTTTAATATAGTATATTATTACTTCCGCTTTTATACCTATATACAAATCTTCTATTACACATGAATATGAGTGCAAAGATAATCATCTTTCCTGTAAAAAATGTAAATATGTTTTATTAGGGTACTTCGTTTTAAAAAAATTTGCTGTTCACAAACAAAATAATAATAATAATAAACATCGAAAAATAAATTTCAGTCCTGAATTTTAATTCTAAGTAATCGCTAGTCGATTTTAAAATTTTCCATTTATTTAACATGTAAATTTTCAGTTTTTTTCAATTATCTATATCTCTGTTGTATTTTATGCAATGGTCTTGTTCTTTATGGAAAATTGTAGAGAAAATATCAATCTTTAAATGTGCCCAAAGTGGAATCTATGAAAATTGAACGGTTTTATTTCTAAATAATCTTAACATTATTTTTTATCAATTTTAGCGGGGATTAGGGCAAAAACGAAAATAACAATTTTAGAGGAAATTCAATTTGCTACAAAAAAAGGTCATCAGAGTCTAAGCTGTAAAACTCTTAGTTAATGAGATAAATAGATGCGAAGGTATAAAAATCTAAAATATTACTGTATTATGGAGTTTATCGTTTTAAAATTACATATTTAATTTTCATTTAATTTAATTTTTACTTTTGAAAAATAAATAAAAATTCCTCTCGTTACAAAAAAAGTAAATTATGCGATTTTGTTTCATCAAATGCATGCATTGTTTAATACCCAAGTTAGTATTTCAGAAAAATACGCATCCTTCCATTCCAGGATAAAATGCAAACGTAGAATTTCATTACTATCGACCATTACTTTATGTAGGTCAAGAACTCCCTTAGGAATGTGTATGGAGAATTTTATTATTTTATTTACCCCGAGTTCATAAACAACTTAAATATTGATAAGATAGCGAAAAATTCACTCAAGAAATTTCACACATTCTCTTTAAGCTTGATGTTGTTACTGATTATTCTCACGCATTCACTATCACAGAAAGTTTTACTTTTATATTTGAAAATATTTAAGAGACCACGTCAAACTTTAATTCTTAAATATCCTGCACAATTCACGACTGAAAACATCAACTCTCAGGTATTAAAACTTTTCTTTTGATATGGATACAGTGGCCCAAAAGGAAATGTATACGTTTGCACAAAAATCTTAATCTCTTAATTTTTTTAATTTACTACTGTAACAGAGAAAACATTCACTACAACTTGTGCTAAAATTAAATTAAGTAAGATTTTAAATAAACAAAAATAAATACAAAATATTCATAAGAAAACAAAAGCAAAATGAAATTCAAACAGTATGCACTTGTAAAATAGTATAGTATGAGTTTTTAATTATAGCTCAATAATGTAAGTCAGTAATAATACTTTGTAGCATAACTAAAAACTTTTTATTATTACCACGTTTATTTAGAAAAGTAAATCTAACCCGTTTATTTTGTCAATTTTATCTCATTTTTTTAAATCATTTTTAAGTTAGTTTTCATTTGAGTTTTGTTTCCTATCATAATTTTCACATAATTCTAAAATTTTACTATTACATTAAAACCAGAGCACTTTAAAGGAGTTAAAAATATGTTTTTGATCTGATTATTTTTAAAACATTTGACGTGTCTTATAATCAGTAAAAAATGAGTAATAATTTCATGTTAATCTGTAAGATACTCTTATTATAATATATATACAAAGTACGGCAAAAAACGCGGTTAAAATTTATTGCGTCCTAGAAAGGAAGTTTTGTAATGTAGACAAACAATTTTTGTTGTATCAAGTTCTCCTTATTTTTTTTGTACTATACACTGTCCGGCCAACAGAAATAGTTAAGTCACTCCCACAAATGTGCGCTAAATTTAAATTGAATTTTTTCTATTGGCTTAATTTTTAAAGCACGTAACACAAGCAACCATATTAGCATTTATGTCCTGCAAGAACGGGGACAAACTTGATTATTAATTTGTACCGTGTGAAACTGGGAACTGCATACATTGGTTCAATTTAGTGGGGCATGGCTTAACTATTTCTGTTGGCCGGACAAAGTATAGAACCACTTTAGGTAAAATAATATTGCACTTTTTTTTCCATTTTTCACTGTCAAACAAATAAGCAGCTATTTTGGAGCTTTTTCTTTAAGAGAAACATCAATGTGATATTGTTCGTTTGCTCAATGTGCCTCAACAAACCGTGGCCGACGCAAGTCGATATTTCAGTGAGCTTGGCCATGATGGTCGCCGTTCAGGAAGTGAAAGAAAGCGGACTATCAACACTCCCAAGAATCGTCAGCTCATTAAAAACCGAGTACAACGATATTCGAGGGTCTTCATGCGGAAGGTTACTCGTGAAAATGGTATCAGCGACCGTTTAGTGCGGCGAATTGCGAAAGAGGTGCTCAGATTCAAGCCGTATAAGCTCCAAAAAGTTCAGTTCCTCACTGAATAGAACAAGTCCGGGTGCCTTCAAAGATGCCGCCAACTCAATAGTCGGGCCGCATCTCAGTGACGGGAGCGGTTCCTCTTCACAGACGAGAAACTCATCACCGTGTAGCAAGCTCACAACCACCAAAACGAACGGATATGGTTCGTAGAAGCTCCCGGTACATCTGCCATCGTCAAACACCGCAAAAATCCGGACTCCGTCTTGGTCTGAGACGGAAATTGCACAAGCGACAAGACCTTCGTGTTTTCATGAATCAAGGGTAAAAACAATTAAAAAGTGTGTTCTCTAGGGCAAAGTACTTCCTGAGCCCAGCAGCACTTCGGCGACAAGGCTCGACGTTCCAACAAGGTTCTGCTCCGACCCACAAGGTGAAAACGACCTAGGAATGCAGCAAGGCACATTTTCCGGGCTTCATCATATCTGCGGAATAACTGCCTTACTCGCCGGATCTCAATTTGATGGACTACAGCACGTGATCTATTTTAAAGGTCAGGGCTGTACTAAAACTCGGGAAAGTTTAAAGTCGCTGAAGAAATCGCTACGTCGTGAGTGGAACTGATTGTCTCTAGAAGAACTGTTTTAAAAATAACAATTTTTATTTTTTATCCTTTTTATTATTTTAATTTTTTAAAAAATATAAAAATAAATTAATTTTTTTTAAAAATGTTAAAAATCCCCTTCTCAGCACTTTATAAAAAGATTAACATTTTTGTACAAATTGCTGTAAAGAACAAGATAATTCTAAAGTATAGCAGAGATATAAATGAATGAAATAAACTATAAATTTGCATGTTAAGTAAATGGGGAAAAAATTTTTAAATCAATTATGAAACACTTAGAATTAAAATTATGAACTGAAAATTCGTGAAATAATACTTTTCGATGTTTAGAACAATTTTTGTCTATAGCCGCCTAAAAATGTTTAAAAACGAAGCGCCTTAATGTTTTATACAGGTAGAGAGTGTTTGAGATTCATCACAATATTAATTTTTAAAAATATGTACCTATTCAGAAAAGTGTTTAAAGATCTCTCAATAGTTGTTTTTTATTAATATAAAGAAATAAAGAAATGAACTATTATTTTCCGTAATTCGGACTTTTCCCCGTAAATAAAAGTTATTTTAAAAATCAATTACTGAAAGGACCAGATAAGTAATTTAATATTGTAATTTGGTACAATTATTCAAATTTTACCGTTTTAAAATGTATTAATTTCTCTTGAAATAATAAATTCTTGTAAAAAGAGTATAGCGTTTGATACAATTGCCACATGTTATCCATTGCTTTTTAAAAAATAGTCTCCTTCCATGGATAAATCACTAATTTCATATTCACCATATTATGATAGGTCAGAATCGCCTTTGGTTTGTGTAGGGATGGTATATTTTCCCAGTCAAACAAGTATTTTGTTTAGTCGGAAAAATTTACTCAAGAAATTTAGCTTTTCTTAAGCTTGATGTTGTTACTGATTATTCTCACGCATTCACTATCACAGAAAGTTTTACTTTTATATTTGAAAATATTTAAGAGACCACGTCAAACTTTAATTCTTAAATATCCTGCACAATTCACGACTGAAAACATCAACTCTCAGGTATTAAAACTTTTCTTTTGATATGGATACAGTGGCCCAAAAGGAAATGTATACGTTTGCACAAAAATCTTAATCTCTTAATTTTTTTAATTTACTACTGTAACAGAGAAAACATTCACTACAACTTGTGCTAAAATTAAATTAAGTAAGATTTTTAAATAAACAAAAATAAATACAAAATATTCATAAGAAAACAAAAGCAAAATGAAATTCAAACAGTATGCACTTGTAAAATAGTATAGTATGAGTTTTTTAATTATAGCTCAATAATGTAAGTCAGTAATAATACTTTGTAGCATAACTAAAAACTTTTTTATTATTACCACGTTTATTTAGAAAAGTAAATCTAACCCGTTTATTTTGTCAATTTTATCTCATTTTTTTAAATCATTTTTAAGTTAGTTTTCATTTGAGTTTTGTTTCCTATCATAATTTTCACATAATTCTAAAATTTTACTATTACATTAAAACCAGAGCACTTTAAAGGAGTTAAAAATATGTTTTTGATCTGATTATTTTTAAAACATTTGACGTGTCTTATAATCAGTAAAAAATGAGTAATAATTTCATGTTAATCTGTAAGATACTCTTATTATAATATATATACAAAGTACGGCAAAAAAACGCGGTTAAAATTTATTGCGTCCTAGAAAGGAAGTTTTGTAATGTAGACAAACAATTTTTGTTGTATCAAGTTCTCCTTATTTTTTTGTACTATACACTGTCCGGCCAACAGAAATAGTTAAGTCACTCCCACAAATGTGCGCTAAATTTAAATTGAATTTTTCTATTGGCTTAATTTTTAAAGCACGTAACACAAGCAACCATATTAGCATTTATGTCCTGCAAGAACGGGACAAACTTGATTATTAATTTGTACCGTGTGAAACTGGGAACTGCATACATTGGTTCAATTTAGTGGGGCTGGCTTAACTATTTCTGTTGGCCGGACAAAGTATAGAACCACTTTAGGTAAAATAATATTGCACTTTTTTCCATTTTCACTGTCAAACAAATAAGCAGCTATTTTGGAGCTTTTTCTTTAAGAGAAACATCAATGTGATATTGTTCGTTTGCTCAATGTGCCTCAACAAACCGTGGCCGACGCAAGTCGATATTTCAGTGAGCTTGGCCATGATGGTCGCCGTTCAGGAAGTGAAAGAAAGCGGACTATCAACACTCCCAAGAATCGTCAGCTCATTAAAACCGAGTACAACGATATTCGAGGGTCTTCATGCGGAAGGTTTCTCGTGAAAAGGTATCAGCGACCGTTTAGTGCGGCGAATTGCGAAAGAGGTGCTCAGATTCAAGCCGTATAAGCTCCAAAAGTTCAGTTTCCCCACTGAATAGAACAAGTCCGGTGCCTTCAAAGATGCCGCCAACTCAATAGTCGGGCCGCATCTCAGTGACGGGAGCGGTTCCTCTTCACAGACGAGAAACTCATCACCGTGTAGCAAGCTCACAACCACCAAAACGAACGGATATGGTTCGTAGAAGCTCCCGGTACATCTGCCATCGTCAAACACCGCAAAAATCCGGACTCCGTCTTGGTCTGAGACGGAAATTGCACAAGCGACAAGACCTTCGTGTTTTCATGAATCAAGGGGTAAAAAACAATTAAAAAGTGTGTTCTCTAGGGCAAAGTACTTCCCTGAGCCCAGCAGCACTTCGGCGACAAGGCTCGACGTTCCAACAAGGTTCTGCTCCGACCCACAAGGTGAAAACGACCTAGGAATGCAGCAAGGCACATTTTCCGGGCTTCATCATATCTGCGGAATAACTGCCTTACTCGCCGGATCTCAATTTGATGGACTACAGCACGTGATCTATTTTAAAGGTCAGGGGCTGTACTAAAACTCGGGAAAGTTTAAAGTCGCTGAAGAAATCGCTACGTCGTGAGTGGAACTGATTGTCTCTAGAAGAACTGTGGCCAATTACCAAAAATTTTAAGACGCGTTTGAGGCTCTGTATCTCCCAAAAGAAAGCCACTTTAAAACCGCCTGAATATATTAATTCTAAAAGTCCATATTATAGTTATGAATTATTATAGTCCATTCAAAGTTACATTTTACCTTGGGTTTTCAGAGGGCGCAATTTTATTGTTGGGATGTGTAGGGGGGTCACTAAAACTTAATCCAATTTGTGGGGGTTTCAACCCCTTTTCCCGCGGCCCCATATTAGAAAAGGTGCAAATCCTTTTTGCTATATCTCAGAAACTATCAATCTCCCAGGAAATTTGTAAAGACATAATTTGTGGCAAATCGAATTGTCTACAATTTTGTTTATATAACTTTTATCATTAAAAGAAAATTAAAAAGTTATTAATATAAAGAAATAAAGAAAGAACTATTATTTTCCGTAATTCGGACTTTTCCCCGTAAATAAAAGTTATTTTAATCAATTACTGAAAAACCGATAAGAAAATATTGATGAATGGTCGAATTATTCAAATACCGTTTACATGTATTAATTTCTGCTCTAGTAGAATTTTATTTTGTAAATGAAGGCAGCGTGATACGCGTGAATACAACGTTGCCACATAGTGTTATTGCTTTTTTTAATAAAATATGTACGTCGCTTGACCAGTGGATATCTCTACATTCGTCAATGTCACCCATATTATAGAATAGTGTCTGAGCTAGATCGGCGCGTTTGCGTTTGTGTAGGGATGGGTATAGCTCCCAGCGAAGACGTAAGGTGACTGTTTGTTTACGTCGGAAAAAGTCACGTGCAAGAGAGGCCTCTTAAGCTTGATGTTGTTACTGATTATTCTCACGCATTCACTATCACAGAAAGTTTTACTTTTATATTTGAAAATATTTAAGAGACCACGTCAAACTTTAATTCTTAAATATCCTGCACAATTCACGACTGAAAACATCAACTCTCAGGTATTAAAACTTTTCTTTTGATATGGATACAGTGGCCCAAAAGGAAATGTATACGTTTGCACAAAAAGTAATACAAACAAAATCTCTTAATTTTTTTAATTTACTACTGTAACAGAGAAAACATTCACTACAACTTGTGCTAAAATTAAATTAAGTAAGATTTTTAAATAAACAAAAATAAATACAAAATATTCATAAGAAAACAAAAGCAAAATGAAATTCAAACAGTATGCACTTGTAAAATAGTATAGTATGAGTTTTTTAATTATAGCTCAATAATGTAAGTCAGTAATAATACTTTGTAGCATAACTAAAAACTTTTTTATTATTACCACGTTTATTTAGAAAAAGTAAATCTAACCCGTTTATTTTGTCAATTTTATCTCATTTTTTTTTAAATCATTTTTAAGTTAGTTTTCATTTGAGTTTTGTTTCCTATCATAATTTTCACATAATTCTAAAATTTTACTATTACATTAAAACCAGAGCACTTTAAAGGAGTTAAAAATATGTTTTTGATCTGATTATTTTTTTAAAACATTTGACGTGTCTTATAATCAGTAAAAAAATGAGTAATAATTTCATGTTAATCTGTAAGATACTCTTATTATAATATATATACAAAGTACGGCAAAAAAAACGCGGTTAAAATTTATTGCGTCCTAGAAAGGAAGTTTTGTAATGTAGACAAACAATTTTTGTTGTATCAAGTTCTCCTTATTTTTTTTGTACTATACACTGTCCGGCCAACAGAAATAGTTAAGTCACTCCCACAAATGTGCGCTAAATTTAAATTGAATTTTTTCTATTGGCTTAATTTTTAAAGCACGTAACACAAGCAACCTTATTAGCATTTATGTCCTGCAAGAACGGGGACAAACTTGATTATTAATTTGTACCGTGTGAAACTGGGAACTGCATACATTGGTTCAATTTAGTGGGGCGTGGCTTAACTATTTCTGTTGGCCGGACAAAGTATAGAACCACTTTAGGTAAAATAATATTGCACTTTTTTTTCCATTTTTCACTGTCAAACAAATAAGCAGCTATTTTGGAGCTTTTTCTTTAAGAGAAACATCAATGTGATATTGTTCGTTTGCTCAATGTGCCTCAACAAACCGTGGCCGACGCAAGTCGATATTTCAGTGAGCTTGGCCATGATGGTCGCCGTTCAGGAAGTGGAAGAAAGCGGACTATCAACACTCCCAAGAATCGTCAGCTCATTAAAAACCGAGTACAACGATATTCGAGGGTCTTCATGCGGAAGGTCACTCGTGAAAACGGTATCAGCGACCGTTTAGTGCGGCGAATTGCGAAAGAGGTGCTCAGATTCAAGCCGTATAAGCTCCAAAAAGTTCAGCTCCTCACTGAATAGAACAAGTCCGGGTGCCTTCAAAGATGCCGCCAACTCAATAGTCGGGCCGCATCTCAGTGACGGGAGCGGTTCCTCTTCACAGACGAGAAACTCATCACCGTGTAGCAAGCTCACAACCACCAAAACGAACGGATATGGTTCGTAGAAGCTCCCGGTACATCTGCCATCGTCAAACACCGCAAAAATCCGGACTCCGTCTTGGTCTGAGACGGAAATTGCACAAGCGACAAGACCTTCGTGTTTTCATGAATCAAGGGGTAAAAAACAATTCAAAAGTGTGTTCTCTAGGGCAAAGTACTTCCCTAAGCCCAGCAGCACTTCGGCGACAAGGCTCGACGTTCCAACAAGGTTCTGCTCCGACCCACAAGGTGAAAACGACCTAGGAATGCAGCAAGGCACATTTTCCGGGCTTCATCATATCTGCGGAATAACTGCCTTACTCGCCGGATCTCAATTTGATGGACTACAGCACGTGATCTATTTTAAAGGTCAGGGGCTGTACTAAAACTCGGGAAAGTTTAAAGTCGCTGAAGAAATCGCTACGTCGTGAGTGGAACTGATTGTCTCTAGAAGAACTGTGGCCAATTACCAAAAATTTTAAGACGCGTTTGAGGCTCTGTATCTCCCCAAAAGAAAGCCACTTTAAAACCGCCTGAATATATTAATTCTAAAAGTCCATATTATAGTTATGAATTATTAAGAATTTCTTTTGTTTAATGAAATTATATTGCAAACAGTTTAACCGATTTTTTTTGCCGTACCCTGTATATGTATAATTATAAGTACATTATATTTTTATTTGACTTAAACTATATTTTTCGTATAGGTTTCCTTAAGTTCATAAAATACCTTAAGGCAAAATTAATTATTTTTTATTGCATAGACACACAAGTAAATTAATAAACTCCAAATTTTAAGCTTTTATTGAGCTCGAGAAATGGAGCTTCTTTATTATGCAGGTTCAACTCACTTAGGTGTATCGATGACTCCATCAACGTTACCTTTTCTATTTTCAAATAGTTTTAATAATCGGTGGTAGTTTACTACGTAACAATGGATAATTATAATATATTATGTACCGTGCTATTTTTTTTTAAACTAACAATTTCTGTTTTCTTATTAAGATTTCTTCATAATTCTACTTTTTGTAATTACTTAAGCACGTAAGACTTGTTATTTCTTTATAGTGTGAAAATAACAATTCCCACAAGAAGTAATTCTACTTTAAGTGCTCTTTTATTAAGTTGGAATGTTCTTTCTAGCTTGAAGGTGGATGGTGAAGCGTTCATACGAAATAATCTGTTTATTAGAAATCTGCTGCTACCTACAGAATTTTAATGATAATTAAAAGTTCAGAAAGTTCCTTAAACTACCGGTTAAAGGATTACGGAAAATGAAACCCATTACTAAACACATTATAGGAATTTCAATGTATATAAACTTTTATTTCATGGTAGATTTAATATCATTAAATTTCACTCAAGTATTTTTAAAAATTGTCATAAAAATAAAAGTAAATCAAAATCAAAAGCAAATGCTGAAATTAAAGATCAGTCTTGACAGTTGACAAATGTAAAATTGAAAAAGGTTTTCGTTTTTATGTGATACAATCGTGTTTTTATAGTTCGTTTTCTTTTTTCGTACTTTAGAATACGTTTCGTATTTTATAATATTATTTAAATTTAATCGAATCAGCAAAGTTTGATGACATGTTGTTTATTAAACAAGTTTCTTTAAAAATTGATCAACTTTAAACAATTATTAGTAACAGTAATAGTAATGTAAAGTTAATTTTATAATTTCAAAGCAAACAACTAATTCTGAAGCTAAATAATCACAATTATTGGAAGCATTATTAACACGATTTGCATTTTGTGATAAATATCTTATGCAAGTACTTACCATTGTAAATAGCAAATTAAGAATTTGCATTACAAGAAAAATATTTATGTATTTATTTGTATGCGACTAAGAAATTTAAAACTACAAGAATGAATTTTAAAAGAACCATTTCAACTTATCTGTAAGTCACATTTATTCTGAAACTTCAGCTATCAATGTGAAAATATCTAATAAATATTCGTATTTATACAAGAATTGTAATAAATAAATCATCAGCCACAGAATTCAAAAATATCGGAGTTGCATAAATCCGAAAGCTGCCTAATTTTGTCCAAAAGTCAACAATATAAAGATTATACTAAAAATTTCAAAGAGACTAAAGTCATGAATAATAATTAATTAATTTTGAACAATAGTAGATGTTGGTTAATTACAGAGATTAATTTAGTAGGTACATATAAATATTTAACATATTAGCAAAGTCTCCGGTACAAATTTTGTAGGTAATTAGAGAAATCCTAAAAATAAATTAGGATATAATATTTAATGCGATTAAGAAGGTAACCATTTGGGAAACATTAACGTTGACTTTAATATTATTTCAACCGCGGCTACTTTCAATAGTAATCCGCTTATCGTCGAAGTACATACTTATTCATACTACTACTTAGTTATGATACGTTATCATAAAAACATATTGAAATGAATAAAATACATATTATATTAAACTTTTTCTCAAGCTGCGTTTCGCTCAATTTAATTGATGATTTAAACATATTTGTACTTACTATTCTAAATAATTGCATAGGTCTCTTAGAAAAAATAAAATACTGCTGCGTAAGCTTCAAATAAAAAAAGGTAATAATAGTACATAATTCTCTGCACAATACTCCTTTGTTACGCATAAAATATAAAGGAAAGTTTATTAAAGAAAAGTATACCACACACCGTTTTGTTCCAAAAATTACTGTTTCTGAAAAAGTTTGTAATCGTATTGATAAAGTTTTACTTTAAACTGTTTATGAAGTTAATAGTGTATTTCAGTAGGTTTTGCATCTTCACAGCATAAAAATTTAATGATCACACATTGTGCAACGACACGTGATGGGTACATCATTTGATGGTATCGTTAAGATAACTGAGAAAAATGACCCTAGCAAGTTGAATTTTTTTGTAGTCCTATAAAAAATTCTGCAGTGGCAATTTAGCTACGTTTAGGAAAGAAAAACAGAATGAAAAAAATTCTATTTTAAGTGTTCCAAGTAAATTTTACTATACTTATTTCACTTATTTGTGGAATAAGTGAATTTTGATTCAAGTAAGTTGATTACAAATCAAAATTATATTTGATTTATTGAATATTAATACATATTATTATTTTACAATTATTTACATACATATACAAATATCACAATAAATATTAATTAATAATGTGTTTGAGCAAAATCAATAACAAGAAATTTTATAGAGTAGCTAATAGGTTATATTTTTTATCAAATTAGAACATCATTTAATTAACAGATGAAAAACGTTTTAGACTTATAAAAAAGTACGAATTGTAAGTATAAATGAATAAATAAGCAAGTTCATTTTTAAGTTGTGTTCTATCTATTCGCATAAAGTAACAACAAAATCACGTCTCAATTTATGTTTCTAACAGGCTCTTTCAATTACCAACATCCCATTATAGTTTCTGAAAGTTTACTACTAAAATATATAATACTAGTTGGCCCGCCCGGTCGCTCGGGTATTGCGTTAAAGAAACATTATTTTTCTTAAAATAATATATCCTATATTACTGAGCGATTCTTTTGCGTAGGAAAAATGAAATTTTGAAAAGGCCAAGCACCGAGAGTTTTTCAAAACATTCTTTTCGAAAATTTTGGCCTCCGAAACTAAAAGAGTTAAACGGTTAGATTTGCACACAAAAAAATCGTTTTTTTACGATTCTGTAATAATTTTAAAAGCCAACTTTTGTACGATACGATCCATTGTTCTCAAGTATTATGTTAGAATTACGTACATTTACAGTAATCAAAAATAAGTCACTAAACAAACAAATAACACTGTAGCAAGCTACAACAAACTGCAATGTTCACAAAATAATTCATCGAAAAAATAAATTGTACTAAAAGCACCAACATAAATTATAACATCTTGTAATGTCGAAATTAGGGGTTTTGGGTGAAGCCAATATTTACGACGTAGGATTCGTACAAATTTTAAAAGTGTTATGAGATTTACAACCAACATCTGGTCATGGGAACCACCTTAAAAGGGAAAGCATTAGCCGCAATAAACAATAATTACAATATAATGAATTTAAAATCCAAAACATTTCATTTTAATTTTAATAGTAAATATTTCCGAAATAAAAATCATGCAATTCGTTGAAATGTCCTCTACCTGTCAATTTAAGTCCCGTCAAAATCGGTTCAGCCGTTTCCTAGATATACGGACGGACAAACAGACAGACAGACAGACAAAAATTTTAAAAACACGTGTTTGGGCTTTATTAACATTCAAATAACCATATGAGCTTAAGAAAAAGTTTTTATTTTGAAATCACAGACAGACACTTCAATTTTATTTATATGTATAGATGTATAGATACCAGGTTGTTCAATAAGTTTTGTCGTTCGATAAGAAAAACATAATTTTATGGTTCAAAATACACTTTATTATTCAGTATAATCTCCCTGAAGATTAATACACTTGCTCCAACGATCCTCCAATCTGTGGATCCCATCCCTGAATTAAGAATCCGGAAGGTCTGCAAAATACGCTTCAACAAACGTTATGACCTCTTCATTTAATGAAAAACGCTTGCCACGCATAAATTTCTTGAGTTCTGGAAACAAATGGAAGTCGCTGGGGGCCAAATCTGGTGAATACGGTGGATGCTCCAACAATTCGAACTTTAATTCATGGATTTTAGCCATTGTTAAAATGCTCTTGTGACACGGTGCATTGTCCCGATGAAAAAGGATTTTTTTCTTCTGCAAACCGGGTCTTTTTTCACGAATTTTTCCCTTCAACTGGTCCAAAAGGTTGCAATAATATTCAGAATTAATTGTTTTACCAGTTTGCACGTAATCCACAAACAAAATTCCTTTCGCATCCCAAAAAACTGATCCAATAACCTTCTTGGCCGATTTCCGGACACTAACTCGTTTCGAAGCCGAACAACCAGGTTCACACCACTCTTTAGCCTCTTGTTTTGATTCAGGATCATGGTGATAGACCCAAGTCTCATCCATAGTGATGAATCGACGCACAAAATCCACTTTATCCTTTTTAAAACGCTCCAAATGTTGCTGAGAAAGTCGCATTCGAATCTGTTTTTGTTCCATTGTTGGCGAATGCGGCACCCATTGTGCACACAGCTTTCTAAAACTCAAAATTTCACTTAAAATATGGCTCACACTGCCTAATGAGATGTGTAGAGCCTCTACTAAATTTCTCTCAGTCAATCGATGATCTTCCAAAACCATATCCTGTATTTTGGCTATGATTTCTGGTGTTGATGCGCTTTTTGGACGTCCTTCACGTGGATCGTCTTCAAGGCTTGTACGACCACGTTTAAATTCAGCAACCCATCTTTCTACTGTTCTAATTGTAAGTGAACAATCATTATACACTTTTAACATTCGTTCGTGAATTTCTTTTGGTGCTACACCTACCAAAAATAAGAATTTTATCACTGCACGATATTCAATTTTTTCCATTGTAAAAAAATACTGTGACACGGCGACACTAAATGGCTTGTAAACAAAGAATGAATTGCCAGATTGAAATGAAACTTCACTTACGTTCATATGAAGAGTGTAGCAACAAAACAAAAAAAAATTTGGGCTATTAGCAACGCCCTCTCTTATCGAACGACAAAACTTATTGAACAACCTAGTATATAGTTGGTTATTTCAATTTTACTTTTACCTTTTAAATTTAATTATCTTAAGGTAATCATCTTAAACAGCTTCATGATTATTTAATTATTACATAAAATTTAATAAGTTAAGTAAAATTATTAGGTATCCAAAATATTTAAATCAATACATCTAAATTTAACTATTAAGATTCAAAGTCCTATACAGATTTAAAATAGATCCGAATTCGGCACAATATTATTCATTGCACTATTTTAAACATAAAAAGTATTTAATAACTCTAATTCATAGTCTTTATTCTAATTAGAAAATATACTTGTTTAATTAAGTTAATGTAAGTTACTTAAACATTATTTTTTGCAACTCAATAAAGTATGAAAGATGCTTACTCGGGAATTTTTGAGTAAAACACACCATTACAATTATTGATCAGAATAATTTGGGTTATTATATAGGTAAATGGAAATTTACCTGAAAATAAGTAATTGTGGAAATACATAAGGTATTGATACTAAGGGTATGTAAATTTCAATAATACTACAATCATGAAATATAGGTTAATGTACTCGATTATGTGAGAAAATTATACATATTATATATATTAGGTATGTGCAATATTTTGTATCTATAAAACAGGTAATTTTGTTATAAACCAAAAAGCAAACAAACAAAAACGTCTTCACTAAATTCTGAAAATAAATTTTCATTATTATTTTATTTTGGTTCTCTCATAAAATATTTTTGCCTTAAACTTATAGATTTATATTCCCACAAGTATTATTTAATTTTTTTTACAATCATAATTTATGATACAGTTATTTAACACATTTATATTTTTACCACTGTTTCCAATACTACTTTCTCATTTTGTATCGATCTTTATTCGGAAACTAATATTGTCATCTTTTCTGTATGAAATTATGCGGTTTGAAAATTTTGGAGTAAGTAATAACTAATATTGCTAAACTTAATATAAGCAATAGTGAATATACCTGGTAAAATATCAGATTATGATAATCCCAATTAATCATTTTGTTATGCGTATATTACGTAATTAATCAAATTATGAAAAAATTGTAAGCATTTGTAAGCAATTAAAATAATTTGTGTATGACTCTTTTTTAAATTTCCATTAAATCCTATAGTAATAATATAAATAATTAAGTTAGTATACTAAATTATTCTATTGATGACGTGAGCTATATTTATTAGAAATGATCTGTACAAATGTTTTTCAAATAATCATACAACATAGCATAGTGCTTTTGATTTACTCATTTATGCATTGAACTATCCTTATCATAAAAGTTTTACTTCGCAATCTTATTCTGCTCCATAGATTGGTAAATTAAAATGTAAAAATTAAAATATCAAATAAAATTTTGCTTTTATTTTATAATATTGATGATATAGTACCTACTTGAAATATCCCAAGCTTTGTATATTTACTTTTAGATATATTAGTTGTCATTAATTCTACCATAAAACAACTTAATATGTTATTAGAATTTAAATTACCAAGTAATCTATATTTTGACATTTTTCTTGCTCACTAATAATACATCGTTTGACTTTGAACTAAAATTAGAATAGAATGCGAAGATTACGTGCTTCCATATTTGGTCACGATAAAACTAACATTAAGTAGGACTTTCGGAAAAGTTATGGGAATTTTAAGATAACAACACAAATTAAGGAACTGGAACGTATACAATGTTTTTTGCATATCAATTTTTTTTCTAAATTAAAACGAACGAGATACTATGAAAATTAAATAAGTAATAAATAAGAAAATAATATATAGTGTATACTGCCACATGAAATCAAAATTTAAGCAATTTTTCTTTATTTTAAAATTATTTAAAATTAAAAATACTATTGAAGATTTTATATAAATTTAATTATTCTTTTTTCTTAATTAATTCAATAATAGATAAATATCCTTAAAAGCTTAACAATAAACAATAAAAAAAAATTTGTTTGCTAAAATTAAAATAAAATTATGTAGTAATACGTCAAAAATGCGCATTTACAAAAATGGTATTACAAATAATGCAGATATTTTCAGTAGGTGTTAGCTGTATGTCAAGGCTAGCAGGTACACAATACAATTTATTTGTAACAAAAATGGAAATAGGTATACGTATAAAAATATTAATTTTGGAAAAAACTATATATAATCATTATAATTGTGTACCTACTTAATGGTATACTATTCATATGAATGTGTTTAAAAAGCTTACTGCAGTATAAAAACTATGTAAGTATAGCATGGGAGTTGTAGTGTAAACTTCGCAATTTTGTTGCGCTCAAGCCCAATGCCTTATGTTTACTGTACAGCAGAGGTCCCCAACCTTTTTACGCCTAAGAGCACGTCCTAGAATGCCGGCCGCGCGGCGATCACCATTTATTTTTGTAAGAAAAATTTATAGTGCTACGTGGGTCTTTTCTGTCAAAATAAGCGTTTAGTCAAAACTTAAATATTTTTTTATCGTAGTCGCACAGCGGCGGGACACGTAAATCGATCTGCGGGCGTCATGGTGTCCGCGGGCTTGGGGTTGAGGACCCCTGCTGTACAGGGTGCACACGTTATTTGAAGATAATTATATATGTGGCTGTTGTTTCACAATGTCATTCTTGTTTTTAGATTTACTTGTCGGATCATAAATGGTAAACAATAAGTTAACTCAAGAAATGAAAAGACACGCTACTATCGTTGCTATATAAAAATCTAGAATATATTAAAATACGCTTGATCGTTCGTACATAAAATTCGTCGAGTTTTAAAAGTATTTGATGGCGATTTGGAAACTTGTGCAAAGTGCAAAAGCATAAAAGACTTTCAGGCAGTATCAGAGCATCACGGTTTGTACAGCAAGTTCAAGACATTATTGATCAAAACCTTTCAAAGTCCAAGAGGTCTTCATGTTTCTAAGGGCCTAACCCAGTGGTTTCCAACCTGTGGGGCGCGCCCCCCTAGAGGGGCGCGAGACTGTTACAAGGGGGCCATGCAGCTGTTTCCAAAATATCATTTTAGAATACAAACCAAAAAAGTCGAATAGGTATCAAAAAATTTTTATGTATATTTTTATATAATATTGTATATTATTTTGTAGCCCATTAAATAAATTATAATATCAGTTGAGTATTTATGAAATTATATTGTTAGAAAAATTAAGGGGGCGCAACAATTATTTTTTTTAAAGGGGGGGCGCAGGTACAAAAAGGTTGGAAAACACTGGCCTAACCCATCAAATTATCACAAAGATCTCCGGTACAAGTCTTTTGTTACAGTGACAGACCATACGTATTCCAATAGGACTCTGCTCCTTCACATAAAGTCGAGACCAAACAAGATTGGATGTTCTAGATTCTCTATGATCACACCACTGTAGATATGTAGTCACCTAGGTCGCCACACTTTAATCCTTTGGATTACTAGGTTTGATACGTTGTTGAAAGGGAGACTAATAAATATCATCATAACACTTATAATTGTCTTCGAACTGTCATAACCAGAGTAATGTCCCATATAAACAAGGAGTATTTGATGCGAACCTATACACGTTTTCGATCCAGAATTGAAACCGTTATTGCCTCCAAAGAAGATTTTCTTGAATAATTGTTTAGTTTAAGGGTCAATTATCTTGCTGAAAATATGCCATTAAATTATAATAAGTTTTATAAACAATGTGAAAAATTGAATTTTAATGTCATTATGTTCTCAAATACAGTGCGCACCCTGTACATTCAATAACTAGTATTGCATTAACAAGTGAATAGTTTCAAGAAACCACATATATTATTAAAAAACAAAACATTTTAATACAGCTAAAAAAATAAAATTAATTGAGAGTGAAAATTCAAAACCTCTAAATGTAAGTGATATTTAAATTTTGCTGTATTTAAAATCTATATGCCGTCACCAATGTTAAACGAAACAATCATAATACATTTTTAATGTTGTGAATTTAAAACAACCAATAATAAATGCGATACCGTCAATTGTTTATTTGTATTGATTTTCTCAACATCACAATTTTGACATTTAAAATTAGATGATTTTCAATTTTCATTCTTCAATTATGTATAGAGCTGTTTGTAAAGAATAATAATAAAAAATACTAAGCTAATTTTTTTCTACAAAATTAATTATTTTAAGTAATTCTCGTACACCAGATGTGGTTTTAGAACTTTATCTAATATCAGTCGATGCTATTTAATATTTTCGGCAATTCGTTAATTATTTTATTTGTAATATATACTTATCCGGTTGGCAAGAAAGTAATTTGGGTTATTTAGTTTGAAATAAAACTCAATTTTTTATACAAATAATGGATTTTAATCAACTAAGTATAAATGTACCATTTAGTTCAACGACGTTTTGCCAT
Source organism: Sinopyrophorus schimmeli (assembly GCA_036325965.1). Classification (NCBI taxonomy): domain Eukaryota; kingdom Metazoa; phylum Arthropoda; class Insecta; order Coleoptera; family Elateridae; genus Sinopyrophorus; species Sinopyrophorus schimmeli. The sequence goes on from JARFIZ010000001.1 coordinate 7,578,640, forward strand.
TATTTTGGTAACTTCATGATTTCACGTTTGTAGTACTTCTGGTTCTTATCAGCAAAAAAATGAACCAAGTGAAATTTTAAGTCATCGTCATTAGTGAAAATGTTATCAGTTTCGTAAAGATCGAAAAAAATGATAATCTGATGGTGCAGGGCTAGGGCTATATGATGAATGTGAGGTCAGTTTTCAACTAAGCCCCAATAATTTTTGACGAGTTACTAAATATGTGTGAGGTCGACTGATGTCATGGTGGAATGTAATACCTTTACGATTAAACAATTCTGTCCGTTTATCCATAAGTGGGTCCTACAAATTTATCAGTTGTACACAGTAAACATCTGAATTGATCGTTTAGTTTCTGGGAACCTTTACAATCACACCAAACTCAAATCACGATATTTTTTCGTGCAATTCAGGTTTTAATGTAGCTTGTTCTGGTTCATCACGCTTGGACGATAATCGTTTTTAATTAATGTTATTGTAAACTACCCATTTTTTATCACCAGTAAAAATTCGTTTTAAAAAACGATCAATTTTGTTATGTTTGAGATGCATATCACAAACAATCATTCGTTATGTTAAATAAATTATTTTTAATTCATGTAGAATCCAAATATCGAGCATCTTAACAAATCCAGGACATTTTAGATTATTTTCTATTGTTATGTGTAATATGTTTAACCTCTCTGCCATATATCTCATACTTATATGACAATCTGATTCAATGATGGCTTTGATTTGATCATTATTAACTTCAGGTGGTCTTGACCAGTACGTTGGACATCTTCAAATAAAAAATTTCTAACACGATTTATTTAAAATTAATTTAGACACGTGCGTTCCGTTAAGCATTCACCACCGTAAAATCTACATAAGTCTTTGTAACCCTCAAAAGCTTTCTTGCTTTGACGAAAATAAAAGGGCAAATTATAACGAAAATGTTTGTTTTTCGCTGCTTGTTAAATTTGACACTTAACTGATAAATCTAAACCAAATATCAAGCAATTTGTTTCTATAGTCAGTTAAAAGTCGCCATAATCTACGGATAAGTGGAAATGAACATAACATTGACCAAAATAAGTTAAAAAAATTGTGGTCATCAATTTGTGGAAACCGAAATTATTTTCTTGAGAACCCAGTATGTATATTTTAAAAATATATAGAAACGATCACCGATAATTCCATACTTCCTTTCTAATAAGTATATATACACATAGATGTATCTAGCTTGAAATACACCATTATTTTTGGAAAATAACAAAACAAGCTACAATTTAAAATCCATTTTATCACGCAATGTAATATACAGATAATCAATAACTGGTTTTAATACTTTGATATATAGCGGTAGACCTAACAGTATTCATATTTTATAGTCACATTGTAAATCTGAATCTGGGTAGAACTTGGAGTATGAATATGGCTTATAACACAGATATTTCATCAACACAACCACCTTATCCTTAAATGGAATTTGTTATGAACTTCTAACCATTAATATTTATTGTTGCATGATGTTAGCCTACAACGATGTAATAAAGGAAATCGTATAAACTCCTTTAGCCTTTTTGTTAGAAGTGCCTACGTACTTCTAACGAAAATAAAAAATTATTTGTAAAAACCTATAGCTTCCAGAAAAATTAAACATTCAATTAACATTTAAAATTTTCTTGATTAATAAACTAATGGCATAGAAAGCTACACCTAATTTTGATCGCCAATACAATTATGTTAAAGGTCTACAGCATTTTCAAAAAACAATATGTAATGCTAAAATAATTAAAGTTAACTGAAACTAGCAATAAAATAAAACCATTAACTGTTCAGTATACCTATAATGACATCTTATCTACAAATAAAAAAATAATAATATAGAAAATTAAATATTTTATATATTATTATAAAATCATTGATCTAGAAAAATCCATATGTACAATATTTGATGTTTCGCATACGATTGACATTCGATAATATTTTATAATTTTATTTATATAATACTTGTATTTATTGTTATTGTTTTACAAAATGTTAAATTTAATATTGTTAATTTTCAGTTGCTTGGAAAAGTTTCCATAAAGAGACAAAACGTTGCTTTTTAGCAGCAGTGAATGGTTTTATTTGATTGTCCTATTTCAGTTAACTTTAATTAATATTGAAAATATTGACATTAACATTATGCTTATGTATTGTTAACTTAGTGAAATGCAACCATTAATGAAAACGTATTTGATTTTTATATCTTGTTTGAAATTTAAAAATTTTGGATTAAAGATCCGAGCGAAAACATGGACGAAATATTTATAGGAATACAAATATTTACTTTAAAAATATCGATCTTGTAGTGAAACAATTCGTTTTAGATGACAGTCGACTGACTACTGGTATATTACATTCTGAGGAACGTTTTTGTGATATACGTGTTTTAAATTGAAATGTGCTTTTGTTTCGTTTTATAAACACGGGAACGCTTTCACTGTAACTTTAAAATTTTAAAATCTAAATCAATTTTAAATATATGTTATATTTTTCACATTAAACTTTAGGTAATAAGAACACTATTAGGTATTCTTAAACATTTCAGTATGTATCAATTAAAATTATAACAGTAAATTTTCCACAACAATTATTTATGAATAAAATACAAATTTTGGTAAAATTTTTATAAATAAGTACATTTTTAAAATGTACTTACTAGGTATTTAAAAAAAACCTAAACTTTAATTTAGTAATTAAAAAAATAAGTTATGTAGGGGGAAAGTGGCATGAAACAGCCAGTTTTAAAAAAAGCGATAAATAATATAGAAGGACATAAATAAATCAAATTTTTTTTTAAATCTGTAATTGTTCATGCATTTATGTATGTAATGTCATAAAACATTTTTCAAAATTAACGATATTTTTCGACTTCTAATCATTTATAAAAAAAATAAAATTTGGCTTTTTCATAACCTATAGGTATTGAAACAGCCAACCCAATTTTTGAAAAAGCCATGTTCTATTACAAGATTAAAACTGCACATTAACGAAGATATTATTTAATAATAAACTTAAGCTATAATTTTAGATCTTATATAATTATAAAACGTTTTAAATAACGCAAACTCTCAATAAAATATTTACTTACATAAATCTAAGAAACTGTCAAAAAATTTGACGTTTGAGATCAATCATTGCAACAACTTAAAAACGTTTTTAGCAAAAATAATGCAATTTCCCTTTTATGCCACAGGATTTATATGCCCAACCATTACAATTTTGCATCGGTACCACTCTTGATTGTTGTTACTACAATTATTATTGCATTTTATGGAATTAAAAGGTGGCTGTTTCATTACACTGCAGTCCGGCTATTTCAAAACATATTCTCTCAAGAAACAAAATCTCGAAAATTACTATGAAATCAAAGATTAGTCTACAAAATATATACGTTATTAGAAGGCCTAATATATCTATAAAATTATAGTGTAATCATATTATTATTAGTTTTGTACGTATAGGCGTTAGAAAACAAATAAACTGAACTCAAAACCTTACTTTTTGACGACAAAATCTTCAATACGTCGTATCGGCGCCGTTTATTGACGGTGAACGGTCAAATTTTTGTGGGGATATCTGGCTAGTGTTGCTATCTTAAAATAATAATACATAAACGATTCGTATGAAAACTACCGCGTAATTGATAATGGCTGTTTCAAAACTTGGCTGTTTCATGCCACTTTCCCCCTACCTATGACCTATGAAATATTAAAAAGCATCCCTTGAAAACAAAAATTGAAGTGTTTCTTAGAAACAAAAAACACAAGAACATGCGTTTTATGTATTGGAACACGCTGTATACCTATCTATATACCGTTTTTATTAAAACGATTTACATAATTTGATATATAATAAATGTATCATTCTACCTACCATTGTAATATTATATTTTTTTTCAGTTAATAATGAATTTAATATCGTTTTATATACAAATTGTAAGGATTCAGTTATTTTAAACGATGCACGAAATGTAACAAAAAATTGTTTAGAAAATTTGCTTAAAAAAATAAAAATTACAAATAACGCCAGTTTTAATTAAAAACATTTATTTTAATTTAAAACAAACACGTCGCTTGTTACTGTTTTACAGATTTGATGCAAAGTTTAACTATTACATATTTTCCGCAATATGTAGTTTCCTTTATGGATATAAACCAATTCTACAAAACCAAACTTATTTCTTAAATAATTTTGATTTTAATTTTTTTTGATAGTATAACATATTTTTTAACATAATAGGTACATCAAGTAAATATTGAATTACTTTAAAACGTATCAATAACCTTTTTTGGGGTTCTTAAAAACGATTACTTATTGCTATCAAAAAATATTTTATTAGACGTTGATTTTTGAGATTCATATTTTTCATAAATAGTTAATTTCGAAATTTCTACGGGCTTTATCGAATTAATTAATAAATAATTGCTATTTCACTGTTACGGCCATTATTTAAATTATTTGTAACGATATTTGAGCAATTAGTAAATAAGCGAAAACGGTTTATTAGGCACATATTTTTTAGCTGATTTGATTACCTATAAGCTTTGTATTCAGTTTATACCAACCTCATACGTACGATATCAATGATTTAACGTTTTTTTAACGCAAGTAATCATCGATCCAAAGGGTAAATTTATTGCATGGCATCATGTCTGATAAAACCTCATATTGGTTATATATCAAGTATGTAATAAAATGGTGTTAAAAAGGCAATGTAACAAAAAAAACCCGTATCATTAGTGTAACAATTTAAGTATGCATAAAAGTTGAAATATTAATCATAAAAGTGCAGTTTTTTCATTATTTTTCTAATTAAGTAATAAACTAAAATAGATAAGATAGGTGTTTATTTAATAAAAAGTATTTATTGATATTAAATTATTATTAAAATTAATTTGAAATAAAATGTTTTATATTGAATTAAATAACAATCTACTAAAGTGCAGTCTCTTTAAAAATTTTATTTATTCATTATGCTTCAATTTTGGTGTTATACCAAAATCGAATCACTTCTACATAACAATTAGTGGGCTGTCTTTAATGTAGTAAAATGACCAATTAAACCAAACTACTGGAGAAGTACACTTGAACTCATAAACTAACTCAGAAACTACTATTTAGAGCAACACGCTAAAAGTTCCCCAGAATCTGTAGAATGGAGATTATGGTCTCATTTGCCATTTAAATAGAAATGTAATACAATTTAAAACATTTATGTAAGTTAAAATCGGCTTTCTACTTCAGGGGATAATACAAATATCCATTTTAGTATGTACACTTAATGTTCGTTAAAAAGCTTAATACCAAATGAGAGTTCTTTGTTATATAAGAAAAAGGCTCTCCCTTAAGTGCCTACGAGAGTGACTTTTGAAAAAGCTATTTTAAATGGCAAATAAATGGATACGGTTTTAAGAGTAAAAATATCCATTTCTATTGTACCTATGTATAACACCCTTAAAACACTGTCATAAATACATATATTCAGGTTCAACTGGTTTTGCAACAAACTATGAAGGGTGATATAAGTGTAAGCTGTGCGCTAGTTGGGCACAGGGTGAAAAATAACAAAACCTTTTTAAAATAAATTACGACACAATATAACTTATTTTTGTGAATATTATAATACTGACTAAATATTCAATATTACTGACTTGCACAAGTATGGTTACGTACAAAACAGTGTAAGCATTGGTTGTGGACGACGACATTGACTCCATTTTTGTTACTATACGTATCCTGGAACATATAAATACTACAAGTGGTTGTTTGGTTATAATTTTGTAGGTGATGAAAATAAGAACGTAAGCTGGTTATTTACTTTTAACCCTTTGCACTCGTAAATATATGTTTTAAAACGCATCTTGCCGCTTCTACGGCGACAAACAAGTGCAAAGGGTTAATTATCTCTCACCACGTATAGCCATAATCAGTATTTATATAGTAGTCCTTTGATGTAAGAAAACTTACTGTAAACTATTTTTTTTTGGACTGTTCTTATTTTTAATGTAATGTTCTGTGAGGAATTGTGCGCAATATGCGCACACTGTCCCAACCTAAAATGCAAGAAAATAGCAAGTTAAAGTTGTCAAAAAAAAAGAGAGATCCGCTACCGGAATCAAATAATAAATATGACTTAAGCAAAGGTCTTTTTGATGCAACGATGAAGATGACTTCGTTCATTTTTAAGGTTTTACTAAAGCCAGCAGATTTGTGAAATTTGCAATGAGTTTAGTCACAAAGATTTTGGTTAAATGTAATTGGTTTCAAATCTGAAATATGTCAGAAACTAGTTTCTCCCATAAACCTCTATGTTAAAGTACAAACGGACTTGACACAAATTAACCAAATTCTTATAATTTAAACCACCACTGTACTAATAAAATATGTTAGGAGTATTATTTTATAGAAATTGGTTTTTATATACTGTAATGTATCTATTTAAAACTATTAACTTATTGTTTATACAAATATTCACATTTTTAGTTCTTATTTTGTTATTAATAATATACCTACTATCTACTCGTTTCTGTAATAACACGTAAAAAGATATATACCTATTTGCTTTTTAATAACCACATTTTAATGAGAAATCTGAAACCTTTTGAAAAAAATACGTGATTATATGTTTAAGTGTGAATATTTATTTTTTGCGCAATTGATCTCATTAATAAGTAGATCTGCTTTATAAGAACTTTTTATTTCATAAACCCTCATTAAATCATTTTTTACATTATTAAAATAACGATATTCTTATACTTATATCATGGGATAGCTCACTAACGTAAAGTGAACAAGTCATTAAAAAAGTACTAAATATATAAAAGTTAAAAGTTGCCTAGCATAAAATAAAATATTGTTTTTGTAAAATTGAGAACGTATGTAGCAAGTTAATAAATGAAATATTCTAGAAAATAAAGTGAAATACCGAGTAGACTTTCTTAAGGAAGGTAGATAACTCTATTATCGTTTAAAATCAGTCGAGTCTTACTCCAAGATTTTATTTTCCTTGTGGGAACGAAACCCCCTATAACCAAAACCGGATTAAAGCTTTCATTTCCCAACCAAAATTGCAAAACAGCCCAAAGTCAATTTATTTTATTTTCGATGTAATTTTCTAGATTTCTTCAATATTGTGCTTGTTCATGTTTAGTATTTAATATTAAATTATTAAAAGAAAGAACATTGAACATAAATCACATTGTGATTTAATTTATAAATGTTTACTTGGAAAATATGTAATTATAATTTACATTTAAAATGTTAGATGTGAGTTGAAATGTATAAATAGAGTTCACTGTTAGCATCTGCAGTAACAGAAAATTCTACTTCGTTTAAACGTCTATTCATGGTATAGAATAAGTTTGTTATATGTATAGAATGTTCGTTTAACCCTAAATTAAATTTTATTTTGTATTATATTTTAAGAGCACAAGATTGGTCAGATTGGAAGAACCTTGGGGAGACTTACGTCCAAAGAAAGATACATGAAAGTTTATAAAGAGAAAGATTATATTTTAAAATTACTTCTTCTCTGTACATACACGGAGAAAAAAATATCCTTAAGGCTCTACAGCACCTATTTCATAGTCAATGTAAAATATTTGATTTTTTTTTTCGAAATAATAGACGCCTTGTTATAGTCTACAGAATTCTCAAAGGATCAGTGTGTAGGACATATTGAGCTCTAGGGGACATCCTCAATAATTTTTCAAAATTTTGATTTGAAATCGTTATAATTGATAAAAAGTCATATTCTTTGGTAAGAGATATCACGCTTGTGCATTACTTTACCGACATAAGTTTTTAACCCGTAGATAGGTAATAAAATTTTCTAGGGGAAATCCTATCTATTTTTTTTTCATCTAGTCTCATCAAGCTATAAAAACCAAAAATGTAATTGCAATGTTATTTTAAAACGGGTCGCTAAATTTACTTCTTTACCTGAGTCTCGTTTGGGGGTAGGTGTCAATATCTAATCTTTTTAAGGTATTACAAGTGCATTACAATAGAAGAATAGTTTAACCCTAACGGCAGTGAGTTTTATGGTTGGAATGTCGTTTAGACAAACTATTCTTATATTGGTAGAATCATATAATTATTCTATTATAATAATAATAAATATCAGAGTCGAATCATTTCAAATGAACCCTCCATTTTTTATCTGATTATGGATTTCAGTTCATATATTTTAATTAGAAGTACACCATTACCTCACTGTGCGTCGGGGTTACGTTCCAAAAAAACACGACGCAAATTGAAAGGACGCAATGAGAATTAAGAAAAAATTAGAAAAAAAAGTGGAGCCATCTGTTAAAAAACAAGAAAAAAATTAAAGACTCGAACCCAAAACAACGCAACCTCGAAAACCTAACGACGCACAGTGAAAATTAGTACTAATTAAGTAGCGACGCAACTTCGAAAAACGCAAAAAGAAACGACGCAAAGCGAGGTACGGGTGTAATCATTAACTACAGTCAAACTCAATAACAGTTTTTCAAATTTTCATTTTAGCAATTTTTTTTGGAATTTTAAATTTAAAAATTAATTGTGAAAATTTTAAATTTTAAATTTAAAAAAATATATATTTATATGAAATATGTGTTGTACAGCCCCGGATCTACAATTTTTTCGAGCCGGAACAAAAACTTGACATTAACACCTTCCCCCTCCAACATTTGAGATAATAATCGTTTTAGTGAAACAAGTTTTTTTCAAACATATAAATTTACCGCCTCCTGAAATTGCCGCACGAGTCATGACCCCCCTCAAAACAAATTGAGAGTTGTATTTGTATAATTCAAAAAACCCACTGTTCCCTATAACGTTATAACTTTTTCACAATAAAATAACCTGAAGCTACGATAACAAATTTTTTTTATTAAATTAAAAAAAAATTGAGCAGATCGGAATCGAATGACCAGACTCAGTTCAAAATTTTTGTGACAATATATACTTTTTTAAATTTTTTTTAGAAAAAAAATGTATAATACATTTTCAAAATCTAATTTTCATTGTTAAAAATGATAAACAAATTAAAATAAAAAAATATAAAATTTTTAAATATTTTTTATGGAAAGTTCATTTAAAGATGAACAAAATATATGCCTGTATATAATTATCTGGATGGGAAAGCCTATGTCTAGAAATGAGCTGAAACAGGCTAGATGATGGTGGTGATATTTTTTAGTAGTAAAGGCATTTAAAAAAGTTTAGCCCAAAATTTTCAAAAATTTATCCTTTTTTGCGAAGTCTGTATAAAAATTCGAAAAGGGTCATACATGTATTTTTTAACAAAGACTATGTAAAAAATTGGCTAAAGAAAAAATGATAGGATCCACGACCTCTGTGATTTGACGAAGAATGTGCCATATACTTTATAATACACATACAAAAGCACTATTTGTAAAAAATATTGTTAATTATGTATAAATTTTAAAAAAATGCATGCAAAAAACGTAATTTCTACGTTGAATACCAAACACCACAATACTATAATTACAGTATAAAAAAATAATTCTTGTAAGGAACAAATGTATTAAAGTAAGAAGATTTATGCAAAATACAGTAAAAAATGTAAAAACTTTTGCAATGAGCGACTCAAAAACGAATACTAGAAATATTGAATGTTTGAAACTTAGTTTTTCTTAAGATTTTTTAAATGTAGTTTTAAATGTTATTGTCAACAAACTCTAAAATATGGCTTATTTGTCGGTCAGTATTGAAGGTAACAAAAAGAAACCAATTGTGAGGATTAGCTATTGTTGCTTATGCTTGACTAAACAAGGGTTTGCTTCGAAACTTCCAGCGACCAGTTTGGAATTTAGAGAAACGAAATATTATTAAGGTGCTGTAGAGCCTTAATATAACTATCAAACGTATACCCAATTGACGTATTGTTCTGACAAGGATTCGAATGTCTAATTTAACGATATTTATAAGTCAATTTGACAATTCATAGTATGATCAAAACAGATCTACATAGTATACTTATAATAAGGATTCATTTATTTGATTCAAGCGTTCAAACGAAAAGCTCTCGTGAACGTGTGCAGTATCCGTCGTGTAGGTAACTGTATAGTTAATTTGAGAATTTGAATAGCTAAAATAGAGATACGTATGGTTATTATGACGATATTTTGTTCTCCGTGCATATCCGTTAAATCACTATGACAATAATCTTTTGAATGTCTAAAACAGTAATACGGATCGTTACTATAACGATCCGCAATAAGGAAACTCTGGATAGCTAAATTAGCTATACGGCGTATCCCTGTGAAAGATAACTATCCAACGGATAGCTATAATAAGGATACGTATGGTTATTATAACGATATATTTTTCTCCGTGTACCTACGAAATAGCATCTACTTCAGCTTAGTTTCATAAATTAAATTTTCATCGTTTTTAGGTTTCAATATCTTTATACAGAAACTCAAAAACGTTTTAGAAAGGTTTTCGTCATAAAACAGAAATCGTCATAAAATCATAGAAGTTCCAAAAATTACACTTTAATCAAGTTAGAGTTTTAATATGTATGTACGAACCCTTATAAAGTTATTTCTTGGTGTTTTCCCGTTCTGAATAATTTCTACGCCAAAATTGAAGGTAAATTAATGCAAAAAGGTATTAACTATGGGTAACAAAATCCCTTTCTATTAAAATATTAAACACTATTATGAAATAGGAATAACTCAACCTATTCATATTTCAAAACAACCCATTACACTAAAAAAACCTATGTTTATCGTTTTTTTTCAGTTACAATAGAGTTAAATATTGAGACGATAAAAGCATTTGGAGTTTTCCAAAAATTTTCTATAAATTTTCCGGAATAATATACCAACAATTGTACTCATGACTCGTGACATTAAATTAGGGGATATTTGTTAAAGTATAACGTTTTTGGATCAAGCGCTTACGCTTTGTGCTAGTGACATTTATATTGCGTTATCTTTTTGGTGGAACTGATGTTAATCTCTTTTATGCTGTGAGCATCAAAATTGTATTATCTTTGCGGAGTTGTAGGCAAGTTATTGTAGTTTAATGTATTGTAAGTGTGAAAGTTAAATTTAAAGCAGAACATTTTATTAATTATTGCAAATTAGAAAATGAATTTTTATATTTTAGAAACAAAATATATATTTTAATTCTTACAGTAATTTTCACTGGTTTGTTGAACGCTGTAAGTATTAACAAAATTGAAAATTCAATACTATAAAGCATTTAAAACTTTAATATCGGACCGTAATGTAATTGAAATTGTAATTGATTTATAAATTGCATCCTGTGCGCATACAATATTGTTGTCGATAATTTATGTGATTCAATTTTGCACCTACTTTACCCGCTTAAAAACTTTTTGCTGGATTATATTTTCACCCAATTTATCTTTACTGAATTTACTGCTTAATAGTTCCTAGCCATTATGCGCTGATATATAAAAATTGCTTATTTACCTATATTCTTTCGTTTTTTAAGAATCATATATTAAAAAATCGAATAATGACGAAGATTTTAAATTAATTGATAATCTGATAAAAAAAATTTTAATAACGGTTTTTATTCCAATACAAAAGTTTATTTTGTTGTTCGTACTGCAATTTTTCTTCATAACACTGCGACGCATAAATATACCACACTCTATTTCAAAGACCAGTGTTTTGTAATTAAAAAAAAATTCATTATTATCACACAATTTAATGCTTCAAATATTTTTAATTTGCAAATTTTGTTACATTTACTGTTTAAATCAAAACATTCGAATTGAAGGACCCAGTGCAATATCCCGCCAAGTCGATTTTAGGTAAATTTACAGGAGGAGGAAAAAACGATTAAAAACGAAATAACAAGAATACAGTTGAAACAAGTATGCATGTCGTTAAAGTTAAATCTAAGTAATTTTGTGCAAAATTCACTAAAGAGTTTGATGAATCTAAAGTAATTAAAATTTAAAATAAAGTTGGACATGACTTTTATTGCACAGATTGATTGTGCTGCGAATTATCAAAACACCTGTAAGGATGACTTATATTTAATTTTAGAATCCGGTTTTTGTACAGGATGATAGAGAGAGTCATGAAGTACTAAATTCCATTTATAACTCAATTTGCCTAAAAATTGGACTTGACCGGTTATTGCACTGGGCCCTTCAATTATAAGTAAAAGACAATAAGGATAGTAAGTCTGCCCCAAAATGGTATCTGGATCTTTTAAGAGTATGTTGGTACTAATGATCGAAACTTGGTCCGAAATTGGACATCTAATTCTGTAGGACAAGGCCGAAAACCTGGCAACTGCCAAAGGATATTTTCCAAAGAAATTACATGAAGGCATTGAGATAGGTAAGAATCCTAACAATCTCAATAAAGACCAAGGTATCCAAATTAATCCTATTTGGCGGACTACCCTCCCCAAAAATTTGTTGTTTGATAATTTTGAGGTTATGGTTGAATAACTTTATGTGCATTGATTTATAACATGACCATGGGTATATAAGGACCCCTGATTTAAGGGTGCTTAGTATCAGAGCATCCAGCCCTGAAGATCCAGAGTGAAACGTTGGCATATTGCTACAAAAAAACGCGGCATCCATTCGGAAGTCTTAACTAGTGTCAGAAATCGTAGTAGTGACAGTGCCAGCTTCAGAGGGTCCATCATCGATTCGGGTAAGTGTTTTAATTTTTGTTATTAATAATCCCTCGAATTAAGAAACAACCTTTTATTTTAATATAAAGTAATAATTATAGTTCCAAAATCCAAATAAAAAAAAATTGATGCACCCTGTATATATAAACCACCTCATTATAATCTGATCCACCCTTATAATTCTATAAACACTTCACTTATTGTAGCTCACAAGGTAAGAAATTGTAAATCAACACGTTATAATAAAAAAAAATTGATCAGTAATTGCAAATTTCCTTTCTGTTTTTCAATTTTTTACTATAATTTACATCTACGAATCAGAAAATTTTACCACCGTTTGGCTTCAGGTTCTTCATTTTAAATTCATACAGCTGCAACTATAACTTTTCTATGATCATATTGCGTTTTCTCTGCACAAAGTAAAGCAAAAAGTAGATTCTTACCACCTATTACAAAGTTGAGGAAAATTGATAAAAGCTTTCGTTGTCATTGACTACCATTGACTATTTTCCAGTTTTTGCACCACAGCTAATGAAATATTGACCTGCGTTTAATTTTTGCTCTTATACTAAAAATAACCTAGTTACAAAAACACATTAGGTACAATTAGAAAAACGTACAATACAATAAAATAGCAATTCTAATTTTCAAACAATTATGCTTTACGTTAATTCTATTTTTTTCCTGACTATCATAAATAAGATATTCTTAATTGTCTACTGTTTTTTATTTTGAAAGTTGCATTTAATGTAATAACACTAAGATTAATATCACAGTTGAGTGATTGGAATAGTAATCACAATGCAGTATTTTACATTTAACTCCACGTATTTTCGCAATTCGTTTAATATATGCATTTCCAGCTTTAAAAACTAATATCATCAAAATTCAATTCAAAAAATTGTAAAATTCTTGGTATTTATACAATTTAATATCTCGGTTGAAATTTAATATGCAAATTTCAAAACGTTTAAAGTAGGTAATTATTTCAAATTTATTTAAAATACTTAATCAATTTATGTGAATATTTATTTTAACAACTTTCGTTCTTAATGTGATTACTTTTTAGTTGCTAATTAACGTTAAAAACAAATGTTTATTTTATTGATGATTGTAACTGACTTGAAAATTGTTTTCGTGCTTTTTCCCTTAAACCTCTCGTAAAGTTGTTTCATCTTATCTCTACAATGACATAAATTACGTTTTTATCTGATTGGTAACTGACAATGAACTTAAAATAGATATCCTTGTCGCTCTTTTTAAAACAGGAAGTGAGTAAACAAATGCTCATTTTATTCATAAAAAAGAATTAGCAATTGAAGTTTTCTGAATGCGATTGAATTTTATTGCCAGTTTTGATACGCATCATGATTCTATGAAAACTTTTTTGTTCAATTTTATTTTTAGAATCTGAGTACATGTTATTAAATGTTGAAATTATACAACAGATTTATTTGTATAATATCACTTGTTTTCTAACAAAAAAAATTAATAATAAATTTGTTTTATTAGATTCTTTTATGTGGATTCGTATAATATAGGTACGTAAAAAATTCTTCATAAATATAAAAAAACCTAGAAAAATAAACTTCCACGTTTTTATGAAGAAAGGAGCCATCTACTGTGTTCATAAAGTCAGCAGTGTATTAATAATTTTAAGCTAAGTTGCTCATTTCATATCCTCGACTTGTCCTTATATAACTATTTCTTATTTTCTAGAACCATCTCGGGAGAAAGCGTTTAGTGACCACTTAAGAACTTTTTGCTGTTATTTTCGCACGTATATTTTCTCGAACGTGTATAAATAAATTACGTCTCGGATAGAATAATTGTTTTATTTAAATGTTTAGAGACTAATATTAATGTTTAAGACCTTTTAAAATATTTGATAATAAATGTTTATATAAAATTATAAATGATTCAAATTTGAACAAAAACTTGCACCTTTAACATAAAAGTTAGTCAAGTAGATGGCTACACGAGTAGCACAAACTTGAAAATTTATAAAATAAACTTACTTTTACACATTGTAGTACAAATTTTTCGTGTTCTATTCAAACCTCAGAACGAGGGTGACCTAAATATTTTATTTCTTGTGTGTATCCTTCTAGAAGTGGAATGTAAAAAAAGTAACAGAAAAACACACTCCTAAATGGAATATTAAAAAAAAACTATAAAAGTTAAAATTGCGTGTGTTCATTCAAATGACGTTCAATAAGTGTTATAAATGTTACAAATATTATAAATTATTATAAAGGTGATTTTAAAAAATAATAAATAAAATTTTAATAATTAAAAAGATTGTTATTGTTTATCTATAGATATCATTTAGGCAATAACAGTTATAGTTTGAATAAAAATGAATAAAATATTAAAACTTGTTATTCTTAATAAAAATTATTAAAAAAGTACAAGTATAAAAGTTTTTATAACTTATACAATCTATCATTAGTGTAAATATAACTTTAGGTCTGTTTAATCGAAAATAATTTTAATTTTCTTATTATAATAGAAGAGTATTGATTTTTTCCAAATTTGGGTAAAGCTTATAAAAACCTTTCTAAAAATGTATAATACGTTACCATTTGGGTTGATAGACGAATTTTCTTAAAAAAAAATTATTGTGAATTGTAGAGTGTTTCATTAAAACACCACAAGACTCGTGGTACTTTTTGTGAAACACCGACGAATTCCAAAAAAAAATATTATTTTTCATAAAATCTATTTATCAACAAATTATACATTTTTGATAATTTTTTTGAACTTCTCATTAGTTTTAGTTAGAATCTCGTGACACTTTAGATGCGACAGCCGGTATATTTGACACTAGAGTTATTGAAGATAAAAATATATGTATAAGTATGCATTATAAAAACACGTATTGTATGTATTTAAGTATATTTTATATTAAAAAATCAATTCCGCCCTAGAAAAGGAAGCGTTGGCTGTGTAATTCATCTCTCAGGATAAGAATTATCACTGATTCCTAATTTTGTAAAACTTAATTTATAGCTGAAACTTTTATTCAAAATTAACTTTTTCTTTTAAGTTAAAATCCATGTTTTTGGTGGATTTTTATAATAGTGCATATAAGCGTTGTGTTAACCATCTAAATATCTATAGGTACTAGCTATATGACAGGTCCATTGAATTTCCTTGATCGAGGTCGACTTATACTGACCGCTTTTTATTAATCGATTTCATCTTTTATCGTAAAGATATTATTTCTTAACGTGATTTAATTATGCTGGTAAAAGAAAACTGGAAGTGAGGAGATAGGTACTTACATAAACAATCATATGCAAAGTACCGTTAAAGATACAAAGAAAGAGAAAAAGATTTATCTATTCGTGGTCTAGCAGTATGATATAAAATTTTAAGTTAAACACTCCTTAAAAAATATATGGATAATCTTATTAAGAGAAACTAACGTGATTTAATTACATATTTAATAAAGTAATTACTCTACTTCAAATAATATTTTAAGTTCTTTAATTGTGTTCTTTAAATGTTATTTTTAATACGTCTGGTTTGCAAAACAAAAATTGTTTACATGGGGAATGTATTTTATGTTTGATTATATTCTTTTTCTACAACTGTCTTTCTTTTGATATATTTTAGTCATAACAAGGTTGCTTAAAATAAAACTCTTGGTTTTTATGTCAATTTTTATATTTTCCTGATCAATTTCACCCTAAAACGACTTTAACTTTTTTACGCCTGTTTTCCTTCTTTAGGTTTTAATATCTAAATGTTTATTTCAATTTTTTTTATAAATTAATTCAGTTTTTTACATTGTATTTTGCAAAATTTATAAAAATGGTAGCAATCTCGGATGTGAAAGTTAAAACAATACTTTTAAAGAAAAAATTTCAAGTTCAAGCCACTAACTAATTTCTGTTATGAATTATAATTCATAAGAAAAATTAGTGTCATTTTGTCCTGACATGAGGGGAAAATGAGACCTTTCTTCACAAAATTGCTCTGATTCGGGTAAACCAGAGATAAATGAGGCTTGTCCCACAATGTTTTTAGAATACACCTACTTGAAGGAAAAATAAGATTAAATTTTAAAATTATCATTGAGGCGAAAAACCGTAAAATTTTTCGGCTTGGATAAAAAAAAGTACGAGTTTTCACAGGTAATAATGTGCCTATTTTTGCCCAAATTGGAGTTTCGGTACTATTAGGTTTTAAATAAGTTAGTAGCGTTTTTTTTAAATAAAGTTTGCCATTCTGTTATTATACACTCACCGGCACAATTAACCGCCCACTTCTATATAGTATCAGCATGTTTGTTTACGTGACATAACAATGATCAGAATAAATTTTTATTGTAAGGTACCTACTTTTACAACACCCCAAAACCATAAACCCCCATTTTTTTCTAAATGTTGGGTTTAGAATGCTGTTTAGTGAATTAGTTAAAATTTTACTCTCTTTGTGATTGAACCAAAGTGTCTCTAATTTTTGTTATTGAAGTTTATTAATCTTCCAAATAGTTTTTTTTAGTTTATTAAGGGTGCTTTTTGATAATCAAGGTAATCAAGGTGGGCGGTTAATTGTGCCGGTGAGTGTATTTTTGTTAGTAGGTTATATACTAATTGTTAAATTTTTTTTCTTTACAAAATAGTTTTTGTGATTTCTTAATTGTAATTATAAAATTAAGACAAACAGAGTTGTAATATGAACTGTTAGGTTGAAAAGAGTGAACACTTCCGCCATTTGTTGCTTTTCGCTTTTAATCAAAGGTAAACGCTGCAAACAATCGGGCAATCCATAGACAAGAGTCAATAGGTGATTCAAGAGCTCGAAAGTCGTTTTCACGCTTTAAAAAACAATTTTGATTTTAATGATACCCCTTGTCACGGTAGACCTATAGACTTCAATTAAGAACGGTTAAACAGGTTAATTCATAAATATGTCCGCCAAACAACACGTGAATTAGCAGAGAAAATACACACAAGTCACATGACAATTAGGCGTCACTAGAAAATAAAATATAAATTTCAAAAAAACGATACAAACTTTTGTTATAACCCAATATTTATGCTTTACACTAGTCTAGAAATTGATAGTTTTAATAAAAAAAAAAACAAATTTGGTTTATTATTTATTTGAAAATTGATATCATTTCATTTGGAAGTAACATTATCCTATTTCCTACTTTCCTATTTCCTATTATCCTATTTCCTACTTTAACAAGCTTTCTCGTTCGATTAGTAAAAAATAAATAAATTACCTTTATTTTTGAAAACACAGCAATGGTTAAGTTTAGTCTGTTTTATGCTTTATTAATTTTTTTGCGTAAAACACGTTGATAAATCAAAAATCGAAAATCGTTACGTTTTAAAGATATATGGTCTCTATCTATACAAATATTTTCATTTTTTTATCTCCAAAAATACGGCAATAGGACGGCAACGCATTTCCCATTTAAAATACATTGGACGAAATTTGGTAGTCTACAGCCTTAAAAAAGCGAATGAAAAAGAGCACCAGAAGAAGAAGTAGTTGCAAAGGTACCTAGTTAAAATTTTTAATTCCTACAATATTCGGTAAAACCAATTTAAACTTTGTATGTGTGAATGAAGAAATAAATATTTGAGTTACATCAACATTTGCTTCACTGTGTACTACACACCGTGTCAGTATGTACAGCATGTAGTACATAGTGAGCCAGATGTAAAGAATTTATTACTTATTTTGTACTTTAATATTAATACGTTTTCCTTTGTTTAAAATATTATTTTATAGCAATAAATGTCTGCAGTTTCACATATTATTAAAAATATATTTTTGTATTGAAAAGTAAAGGTTTGACATCGAAAAAACTTTTTTTCGTCTTACTGTAGTACGACTCTCCCCTACTGGACTAAATGCAGTTTATTGATGGAGTAAATTTGCATAAAATGTTATAAATCAATCGATCAGAACGTCTGGTCTTGCAAACGGGACCAGTAATAATATTTACTTGTTTAATTGTTAAAATACAAATAGCAGATTAATGCTAAAGCTTCCAATTCTATTGAACTTATTTCAGTATATTATTTATTCTATTCTTATTACTATAATATTTAGTATAATTTATAACTATTTCTAAGCCAGAAAATATTTATTACCTGCTTTATATAGAAATAAGAAGATACCAATAATGTCGCTGTTTACTGTACAATTTAAAAAAACCGCTAGGTTGTTTTTATATGTTGGAAACAAGACACGATGTGCATTAGGCAAATTAGCCGTTTTCCCGGGATTGTGCTCGGGAGACTGGAAACAGTAGTTGCTACATAATTTTAAAATTAAAACGCATTCAATCTTTTCAATGTTATAGGCTCACTGTTTAATAATATAAAGTTTCATGTTTTTTGATTATATTTTATCATATAGCAATATTTTTCATAACCATTTAATGACTGTAGTTGAGGTGCGTAGAAATGTAAGTAGGTATGTATGTACTTATATTAAAATACACTTAATTATGAAAATATAATAACTAAACTTTTCGTATCCAAAAAGTATTTAGTTATTTATGTGCTTGGAATATAAGTACTTTTGCCAATTAAGTTTCATGTTCTGAAAAGTTTGCTTCATTAAAACTAGATAGCTACTTTTAGTTATGTCGTACGACAGTTTATAACTCTCACCCTTATCTGAATATATTATTATCTTATTTAAGGGGTTGATATGGTTACAATTTAATTTTCATTTATGATATAGCAGTAACACATAAAAGCCTAGTGTTAATTTTAAGATTAATCAAAATTTAAATATACTTATATTTCTAGATAGTATACATAATATTATAACATCAGTTTTATTCTCAACTTTTCAGACGTGTCTCAATTTTTAATAACATTATTTGCGTTGATCTCCTTAAAACTCAAACAAATACAAAAATCAGAAATAAATAAATAAATAAACTCGATTATCGGCAACAGCGTATTTCTGCACTAAATTTCGTGTACCTTTACCAAATTGAAATACTTATCTTTACGGGATTATTTTCTTCAATATTCAGCAATAAGAGAAGCATTACTCTGCAAGATAAATCAAAAAACACGATTAATTTTATAAGTAATTATGTACATAAGGTAGTTTTTGTTTTGCATTTTCATCACTTATATTTCTTGTACTCTCTAGATGTTGACAATTATCAATTTCCATAATAGTGTATAAAAATACTTAAATCTCCCATTTCAGAAAAAATAATATAGATATATAAAACACCTTTTTTGTACCCGAGTCCAAGTTTTAGATGATTTCCCCGCTTGTACTTCTATTGTGAATGTAGTAGTATTTCAAAGATACAAGAGAGACCTACAATTTTACGTGGGTTCCGAACCACGGCAATTTCTAGGGAAAATTTTCGAGTAGTTTTTACTCTTACTAGGTGTTCAACCTTAGCGAAGAGAAGAGGTGCGTGAAAATTTGGATGGCTAGCGCGGGGATTCAAACCACTTCGAACCCACGTCGCATGCGCAGCAGTCCAAACACTAAACCACTTGCGCCATGCTTCCTCATAAAAAAAATTTTAATTAAAAAAATGAAAAAAAAATAATAGTACAATAGTCAAATAGAAAAATAATCAAGTCAATGTTTAAAAATTAATGCACTTTTTTGTGAATCACTAACAACTTGAAATAACTTTCAATATTTATGCATCGTAGTTGATAAGATATTTATTTTTTCTCTAAAGTAGAAATTTACTGTTTAGAGATACAGTGGCGCATAAATAATGTTAGCACGTAATAAAAAGAAATGAGAAACTTAGCAAAGCTCGTAAAACGCTGAAATAAAGTATAATTTCCTCTTTTCAATGAGTTTAAAAAGATTAATATAAATACAACATTCTTTTTCAAATCATTGCTTTCGAACGTGACTACTAAGTTCTCAAAAAACCCTCTTTGAGGAACGACCATTATATATGCAAAATTTAATAAAGTTATTTAGGATAATAATACATGTAGGTAGGTTTTTGAATTTTTACACAAAATGGTATCAAGTATTTTATCAAAAAAAAGGAACCATTACTGCTATCCCTACTGTTCAATTAAAGAAAATTGGGTCTACCTGATAAAATTATTTTCAAGTTTCACACAATGTAGCATATCATATTTTGAAGGTAAAAAAGAGAACGTTTTGAAAATCGTTGTCTGCGAAGAACGTAGATGGTGTCTACGTAAAAGCGACAAAGGTAGAGCGATGAACGCATGTTTGTTATCGCATAACTTCATCGCAGCACAATGAGCAACGCTAACATTTTTAAGTTGATTCAATCTTAGACTTACGTTCACCACTTACTTCAGACTCCTATCGATTATAGAAGAGTTAACGAAACAAGCAATGCACGTCGTCAAAAAATGGTGACGTCATTTGTAAATAAACAAATAATTTGTTTTTTTGTAGTTTCAAAACGATAAGATCCTTTGATTGTTTATACAAAGCTTTTAGCATAATTTTTTAAGTCACGTAAGACTTTTAGTTATTCTTAAAATCAGAAAAGATAAACTTTTTTAAGTACAAATAGATCAAATTTTATTCTAGAAAGATGTCTAGTATTTGGTTGTGCGGTAGACTTTCCTTGTCACGCCTACAACTCATTTCTTAGCTGCTACTATTATTGTAAACATTTATTTTATTTATGAAACTCATGCAAAGTGTTACTTATGCGTAAACATAGAAGCGAAAAAATGGATTTCTATCTTTATCGACCATATAGATTTCGCATTTTGTGGTACAATCGCGAAATAGAATCTATCATTTATGCAATCCCACTCTAAACTTACTAATAGAAAGTATAAACATGTTAAATACCATAACAAATATATTTTTTTAATCGATTTTAATTAATATCTCTATACACGCATATACCCGGTGTTTCATTTAAAATGCCACGAGCTTATAACTACTAAACTAATAAAAAAAAAATAAAATAAAAGTATAAAAGTGTTTTCAATTTAGGAAGCGTTCAAGTATTACGTAACGCAATTTTTAAAGAGTTTTGACCCCCCCCCCCTCCCACAGTAACGCGCCGTAACGTTTTTCAGACTCTTGCCAGCCCTAAACGTTACGTAACAACCAAGTAACCATTTTCCCGTAATACATAAACGAAAGGGGTTGCCAAATTGGGAAATTTTAATTCCCTAGCTTGTTATTTAAGTTTAAAAAAAATGATGCATAACGCGATGGTCGCCCCCCCCATATTGCGTTACGTAATACTTGAACGCTCTCTTATTGGATAAATGAAAAAATTGGCATAAATGTAAATTTTGTAGTAAATCCGGTTTAACCGGAAATGATGTCAACTTTCTTATGTTAAATAGAAGGGTATTAATTTTATATATAATTGGATAGAACTCGTAGAGGGCTTTCCAAAAATGTAAAACAAGTTACCATTTGATTGATAAGTAATTTTTAAAACAATTTTTTTTCTCGGTTTGCAAGGATTGTTACAGCTAACAATAAGTGCCACAAGCTTATAACTTCTAAGCTAATAATATATTAAAAAAAAGTGCGAGTATAAAAGTTTCTTTAATTTATACGATCTATGTATTGGTATTAATAGAAATTCTTTAACTTAAGGGGTTATGCCTACTTAGGTTAGGTTGAAATATCTATTTTTTTTATTGCATTTTTTTTAATCTTAAGAATATTTTTCCAACATTATATAAAAATTGGGGCACAAGTACAAAAGTTATAAGTTAAAAAAAAATAGTTTTAAATAAAAAAACTACGACTTCAAGCTTTAAACGCGATTATTTCAATACTGTTTTTTTTTGCGGTGACCTAAATTTTTTAAAAACTATTATGCCAATCAAACTAAAATTTTATGTGCTTATTTGTTATTACAATAGGCAGAGCCTGAATGAAGGATTTTTTGTTTGGGTTAAAATTATGTTGTTTATTGCAAAAAAATAAAAATCAGTTCGCTTCGAAACTTTGACTTTTTCGTAAAATTGATGTCATTTTTGTAAAAATAAAAATTTTACTAAACCCTTCGTTCAGGCCCTTCGTAATGCAATATACTATCGCAATATTTTTTTTATTTTGATTTCACATAAGCCGTTCTGAAGATATCTTGGTCACCGCAACTGATGAAAAAAAACGGACGTTCTAAGAAAAGAGTCGTATTTCATTCATTTTTAAATATTTTTTCATAAAAAATTTGTACATGTGTCTTGAAATGGGTATTTTTTGATAGTATCTTGCGAATTTCAATAAATACTTATTAAAACAGGGAAAAAATTCTTCAAAATCACGTAATTTTCTCGATTTCAAGTAGGCATAACCCCTTAAATAATAAGGTATGAATTTTTTTAATCAAAAATTAAAAAAAAATTAAATTTATTTAATAATTACATGGTAACTTGTTATACATTTTTGGAAAGCTCTCGGGGAGCTCTATCCAACTATTTAAACAAATTGATACCCTTCTATTTAAGATAAGAAAGTTGACACCATTTTTTGTTAAACCTAAAGTAGAAAAAAAAACAATTGACACCATTTGCGGTTACCTCAAAAGAACTACAAAAATTATATTTATTCTAGTAGGGGAAAAGTGGCATGAAACAGCCAGTTTTAAAAAAAGGGATAAATAATATAGAAGGATATAAATAAATAATTTTTTTTTCAATCAGTAATTGTTCATGCATTTATGTACGTAATGTCATAAAACATTTTTCAAAATTCACGATATTTTTCGACTTCTAATCATTTATAAAAAAAATAAAATTTGGCTTTTTCATAACCTATAGGTATTGAAAGAGCCAACCCAAGTTTTGAAAAAGCCATGTTCTTATTACAAGAATAAAACTGCACATTAACGAAGATATTATTTAATAATAATCTTAAGCTATAATTTTAGATCTTATATAATTATAAAACGTTTTAAATAACGCAAATTCTGGATAAAAGATTGACTTACATAAATCTAAGAAACTGTCAAAAAATTTGACGTTTGAGATCAATCATTGCAAAAACTTAAAAACGTTTTTAGCAAAAATAATGCAATTTCCCTTTTACGCCACAGGTTTTATATGCCCAACCATTACAATTTTGCATCGGTACCACTCTTGATTGCTGTTACTACAATTATTATTGCATTTTATGTAATTAAAAGGTGGTTTTTTCATTACACTGCAGTCCGGCTATTTCAAAACATATTCTCTCAAGAAACAAAATCTCGAAAATTACTATGAAATCAAAGATTAGTCTTCAAAATATATACGTTGTTAGAAGGCCTAATATATCTATAAAATTATAGTGTAATCATATTATTATTAGTTTTGTACGAATAGGCGTTAGAAAACAAATAAACTGAACTCAAAACCTTACTTTTTGACGACAAAATCTTCAATACGTCGTATCGGCGCCGTTTATTGACGGTAAACGGTCAAATTTTTGTGGGGGATATCTGGCTAGTGTTGCTATCTTAAAATAATAATATATAAACGATTCTTATAAAAACTACCGCGTTATTGATAATGGCTCTTTCAAAACTTGGCTGTTTCATGCCACTTTCCCCCTACATAGATCAAATAAAGTAAAGAAACTTTTTTGGGAATTTTTATTATTTTATTAATTATAAACTCGTGGACTTTAAATGAAACACCTGGTATATGAACATAAAAAATAAGGATACATGCAGATTAGGGTGCTTTGTTTTTGAACGCTTTTATTTTGTTTTACGCTCCATTGACAAAATATTGTTCTAAACATAAAAAACAACCTAACCAAACAGGTCTTAAATTGAATTCTAACATAAGTAGTAGCTAGTTGATTTTAAAATTTTCCCATTGTAGAGAAAATATCAGTCTATAAAAATGCCCATAGTTAAATCTATGTAACTTAAACAGTCTCACCTCTAAAAAATCATAAGGTGAATTTTTATCGATTTTTGCATTTTTCTCATAAACGGTTAGACTTACAGCAAGACGTATATGACAATTTTAGACGAAATTAAATTCGCTACAAAAAAAGTCTTCAGACGGTGGACTGTAAAGCTATCAGTTTATGAGATAAATAGATTAAAATGTAAAACTGTTGAAGTTACGTACATCAAACTACAGTATACCCGCGGTAATCCGCTCCCTGAATTATCCGAAGCGCTTTGTAATCCTACATGCAAATTATGTAAATAATGTAAATCCAGCGCTGCTTGTAAAAAAGAACTCATTTTTTAAGTGTATAGCAGTAGAAACTTCATATTAACTCACGCTTTAGCAGTGATAGAGTCAATTTTTTTATATAGAGGGGTTGTGTTTTCTTTTCTTTAGAATTTGTAAAATTTTAATTTTTCCTAGGAACATTAAATGTATATTCTTTATACTGCTTAGTTAACTCATAAGAGGCCTGGTAGAAATATAACCAACAGGCATGCGCGTATCCTCTTGGTATACAAAAAAGCAAGGTACGCAACATAACACATGGTTATATTTAAATCAGTTACGCCAAAGGAGTATATTTTCTAACGAGCGTACATAAGTAGACAATTCGGTGTTTTTTTTTAATTCAACGAATTGACCTCGCAATTGATATGTAGTTATTGTTAGCCATGGTAGGCTTTAGTGTGAAGAGGTTGCAGACCGGTAGCCCTCCATCCAGGTGCACCGCCTAGCTTTTGACATTAAATGTTCTATAGGGACAAATCTGATAACGCAAAAAATCACGAGGGCCTGATTTCTGCTCTAGGATAAAACAGGACGAAATAACGTACTTTTTTAAGATATGTTGTATGAATCTTTTTTGTTCCCTAAAAATGAAAGGATAATAATATGTAGCATCTACTTTTTTGGTATAAGTGTATTTACGAAACTGAAATTAAACGTGCCTAATAAAAAACTATACAAATGTTTTGTGGCCATCTTCTAAATTACGTGTGTAATTAAAAAAAAATTCGATCAAATTAATCAAACTGCAAGCTCGTATCTCAAACATGAAAGGTAGTTTGTTCTATTAACTTTTTACATAGCTTTTTCTGATTTATAAATAAAAAAAAAGGTTTCGTAGTTTCAATTGTAGCTAAAATCATTTGGGGTCTTATCAAAAAGGAATGAATTTTTGATCATACATAAATAACAATTATCCAATATGTGTTTATGACTACAGGTAAACGACATATCTACATATGTAAATATTTATGATAAATACTTACTTACTACATCTAAAACGCTTAGCAAGTTAATCAAAATATGTAAATATTTAAATATACTTTGTTAGTATAAATAGGTACCAGGATACATATACGAGTGTGTCCATGACTTTTAAATAACGCCCCCAAAACACTTTTCGTATAAAAACCAAAATATACTCCTCTTCAATCATTAAATAAATGTGTGTATTTATATGGAAAATTTACTTTAGTTGAAAAAAAAATGTAATAGTGAGTTGGTGTATTTATTTAAGAAGGTATTATAAAATACAGAATTCTGTTTATTATACAAAATTGGAATATTAAAAACTAATTTTTAATTACATTTGTTATGTGCAAAAAATAGAGTGTTATCAGTAAGATTTTTTTATGGATGTGTTAAACCAAAGTAATAGAAAAAGTAATGGACTATATATTCGTTATTATAATTTGTTCTTTTTATCGAGAAAACTTCAAATGTTGAAACCTATGTCAAAGTAACAGGAATTGAATGTCAGTTTTTTTGAAATAAAATATAACATGTTTGATGCGATTAGGGGTCGAGAGGTTTAACTCTAGTTTTAACTTTGTTGGAAAAAAATGGTTGAAATAAAATTGGAAGGATGTTATTAAATTGTTATTCCACTACATTTAATGATACATATGTATATCAATACATTGCAAATATATTATTCTTATTTAATAAGGGATTTTTATGGTTTATACTATTAATTACTTAGTATTTTTGTTATTTTAGTGCTTTATCACATGTGTACAATTAAAAATATAAGATAGGTAGCTGTACAAGTAATCGCCGACAGCTCCAAAAGAAAATATTTATAACAAACCCAATAAAATAAGAATTACTTCCTTCCATATTATAACACAAAGTTGGAAATGTTAGATAGTTTTTATACTGCTTGTAAGATTGCAAAGTAACTTGTAATTAAAAACAACACGAATAACAAAAGTTTTCAGTTTTAAAATTGTTATCGCAGCATTCATTAAAAGATGTTTAAGGACTTCATATGTACTATAATTTAAAGTCCTATTGCCTAAAGAAAATACATAATATGTAAGTACATACACTATAAAAAAGGAAAGTTAAATCAAAGCCCTTGATTTGCACTAACAATAAATCTATTTCAAAATACACTCTTAAGCGAAACCTTGCATATTCTAAATCACATAATGATAGATAGCCACTAATTTTTTATAAGCAGTATGTATCTCCAGCTGAATAAATAAAACATTAATTTAAGATATTGAATAATTATATAAAGTATACCAACGATAAAATTATAAATCGTACTTTTCCAGTAAGTACTGCAACAATAATTGATAATAGAAATAATAATGTTTTACTATAAATATTTTAGTTGTTCGACTAGAAACTAATAGGAGTTATCAATAAAAATATCACTATGAATATTTTATACAAATAAGGTGAATCATCATTGTCATCGTTGACAGATATAAAGAGGTCGAATAACATTATTTTATTTACTTTCACTATTAATATAGGTAACTTTAATACTAGGTTACAATAACACTTGGCAACCTTCAAAATTTAAATTTTTGTGTGGGTTTTATTGGGTACTGACAACCAGCTGGTGAAATCAGGACGTGTATCTTCCAAGCTGTTAATTTAAACAAATTTAATAAAGAATTCTCTAAACGTTATTTCCACTCGGAGAGATTTATTAGAATACTATTTTGGTAGTTGGAATATTATTTTTATCAGAATCACATGATGTTACTATCTGAATTGTATTAAAATATCGATAGTTCCTTACCAAATATTTAAATAAGCATATCATAATGCGAAAGTCACTCAAATACCTTTTATAATAAAGAATAATTAGTGTGGGTTGAGAGTAGGCACTCAGCACTCGATTGGTGTCCAGTAGCTTATAAATGTTCCTATTAAAATCTATTACAAAGCTTAATTTTGTAATAATTTCGGATAAATTCAACGATTTTTGAAAATATAGTGATGAAAATAAGAAGTAGGTATATAACACAAAAATTTGTATTATTGATTTTCAAAATTAATTTTTCCTTGTAATAAGAAAAATATAAGATCTATATGAAAGTTCAACACAAAAAAAAATTCAGAAGTAAAAGCCCTTCTCGTTATCAATTATTTGATGCTGTAATGTCGAAAGTTAAAAAGCTCGATAACTGAAAAGGATACAAATCAATTAAATTAATTAATTGACATTAGATAAAAAACAGATCTTATATTAAAACTCTAACATTAATTTTATATTAAAAATTTAGAATTTTCAATAGTTATAGATATTTATTGCTAAATGCACCATAAGTAAAATAACTAAAACATAATAACTATAATTCTTCATTTCTTTTTTAAATTGCCATAACTACACTGCGACGTTAAGTACAGAAGTGGTAACTTGTATTTTGGCCAAGTTGAGATATTGAGAGTTTTTAATTTTGAACTTTCAGTCACCAAAAGTTATATTCCTAATTAAAATATTTTCAAATTTGATTTGATTCAGAAAGATAAAAGCTTCTTTTATTCGGTAATGTTATAAAAATATTAATTATTGAATAATTAAATTATTAAATAGTGAAATAAAAATTTGTTATAGTTGCCTCTTTAACAATTATTCTTTTTAACTTCTAATACTAAAGGGATTTGGCATATCTTATAAATCCATGTTATAGAAAAGGATAAAATCAATTTATTTTACTCTTTGACTGATAAAAACATAGAAAATATAATATACATAAAATAAATATACTTAGTAACACATATTAAATATCTAACTATAATAAAATTATTAATTTAAGGTAAATGTTTATTTACCTTAAATTAATATGCGTTTGAAAACATAAGCAATAATTGAACTAATAAAAAGAATAAACGTTTGAAAGAATAAAAGAGTAGTTTTCTGTATCTGCATCATCATTATCGGTTTCAGATATTGGTAAATCTAAATTTAAGTTTATAATTTGGAATAATACCATTGCTACTCAATATTAAATTTTTAATTAAAGTCTGTTGTTTTCCTATGGAATGCCACTAGGTTTTTTCCTTTTTTGGTTCAGGTATCCCTTCTTTAATGATTATTTTATGCAAAAAATTAACTATTTTATATATTCGGTATCTTCAAAAGTAGTTTTATACATTATTGTCTAGTTTTCTTGCCCCACTTTTACTTCACAAAAATCTTTAACCTATGGATGTTCAAAATTACATTTAGTGTTTTTCAATGAGTATGTTAAATTCATATCTTGCCACTTAAAAAAATATTCATCTTTCCTTTCCAAAATATGTTGTCCACCAGGTGCCGGGGCCGCCGGGGATGGCGTCCACCAGGTTTTAAATTAAACGGCGGGTGAAACCACGGGGCACGGTTAGTAATTTGATAAAAATAGGCTTCCGCTATTATTATATGATCTTAGAATCACAACCCATTCTTGAAAAATATTTAAGTTATCGGTTCTGTGCTTAGCACGGCAGTATATTTCTTAGTGCATTTGAACAATTCGACGTGTGTCCTAAAACAGACCCGAGTAAACTATTCGGATGAAGAAATTCAAAAATAACGGTAGATAACAATTAAAATACTATTTTTAGACATGATTTACTTATGAATTATTATCAAAAATAAATTTCAACATAAAAAATATATGAATGCAGTTTTTTTAAAGCACCAAACGCAATTTTTTGTTAAATACGATAACCTCTGGTCGTGAAGAAAAGCGCAGAGGGTAAAAAGTTTGCCCAGGTCTAACTATAAAAGGCACGTAAACTCAGATTGGACATCACTGCGATATCATATTTATCTTAACTTGCACATGAATAGATAAAAACTCAAATAAACTTGCAATTTCTTAACATTTACAGCATTATGTAGGTATGTATTTATTAACTCAAAATGCAATTTTTGTTCTATAGGTATGCGCTTGGTTTAGAAAATTATAATAAATTATATTTAAGTAATTGAAATACATAAATTCAAGTTTAAGTTATTTTATACTTTTATGTTTACTAATAAATACTTATATAAAATTTATGAGCAAATAAAAGTTATAACATATTTTTAAAATACTATAAAAACATTATATTGTTTTATAATTGATCAATTTATAATTAAAACTTATTTTGTTAATATAAAATATACCCAGTAACGATATTCTACCAATTTTTTACATTTTGTCAGAAATATTAAATTAGGCCTTTAGTAAATTAATCACTTGTATTATGATTACGGAAAATACAAAATTTAATAAATTTAGTTTAATAAATTTTATACATAGATATAAGAACTATAATCACAATTCTTCCAAGTTTCTACTAGGTGTTCTCACCTATATACAGTGTGTCCCAAATTGAGTAGGCTAACATGGGTATCTTTCTTATTAGTGAAGATAGAAGTTTGGTTAAATGGGCAATGTTTTGCAGTTTTAGGTGCCCATTCAGATTCTGTTAAGAAAATTTTAAAATTCCAAATAGTTCCGAAGTTATGGTCAAAAAACTGAAAATTGTCATTTTCTTTAATGTCAAATAACTTTGTAATTATGAAAATTACAAAAAAAAGTTTAATACAAAAGTTACTAGGTTTCATAAAGTACAGATGGAAATTAAGTCAAAATTAAATTCAAAATGGCGGTTTCCAAGATATTGATACCAACTTTCTTATTTTAAATAGGCGCCATATTGGATTTTTACACAGTTAAATAGCATTTTTTTTTCTCTTTTCAACCATGTATAACAACTTAATTTAAATAAAAAATTATTAACAATATTAAATTTTTCTGTTTAAAATCAAGTAGCCATGAATTATCAAAGAACAATAAAACAGCATAATACAAGCCAAGGTCATTATATTTATTTTTTGACTGATATTGTAAGTTTTTTAAATAATAATAATTATTACCTTATAAATAATTCAAAATGGCAAAGTTTTTAACTACGCAGTATGATATGTTGTGTACCTACATTAAATGTTACAAAAGCTCCTGCGTTGCTGCACAAACATACTTTAACAGTTTAAATTTAATCAAATTTGTTATATGCAACTTTCAATATCTTTATATAAATATACCTTATAAAAATACATAGAGTAAAAAAAAATTATTCAAGTTCTTTATATTGTTAAATATTTATAAATTAGGAATTATAAATCAATACCTATTTAAATCATAAGGCATCTAGAAATCGTTTTTGGAGTTATTAATAAATATTGCATATTAATTTTTTTTACGTTTAATACTATTTAATACTGAAGAACTGCTCTTTTTGTATAACTTTTAGGCATTATATTTTTTACATAATATTGTCAATTTATTTCTAAAGAACATTGATATTTTTTTGAAAATACAAAAACCATAGAATAATGAAGTGCCACAAACACGAATTCCAAACGTTTCCTGAGGGATCTGCGAACCAGTGATTATATGTCTTAAACTGCCTATTGATTTTTGTTGAAATACTAGAGATAAACGTAGGTAAATGTAGATAATATGATAAAATTTTATGTCCTATCAATTTATATAGGCAATTTAAACAACCCCAGTTCTTTTACATAATACAAGCTGGTTAGAATTATTTATTTATTTATTTTAGCTAATACAGATCAATCGTATTATTGAAGAGTTATTAATGTAATAAAGAAGGCAGTAACATGAACATTAAAATTATTATATTGTGTACACTATAGCCCAAATACTAAGAGTAACGTGAATATTTTAACTATAAGGAAAACAATTTTACTAAATTTATAAACTTCATTAGTGTGGATAATAAGAAAAATAATTTATTTTAAAATTTCTTTAAATATACCTACTACAATAATAAGGTTTTATGTGTTGACTAATAAGTCAACACATAAAACCTTATTATTTTAAATACAATTCCTTATTTTAAATTACCAAAAAGTTTGAAATAGGTTTTTCAACCATTTCTAAAAATATACAAAACGAAGAGTTAACGTTGAATGGAATTAAATACATGCTTTTTTATATATTCATCAAAGGTCTATTGGGTTTGAAATCGTCAACGCAAGTGAAGATTTTTTTAAACTTAGTTATTTTATTACATATTCAAAATTGTATAGTTATTATTAATCTAACTGGATTTTCATCCACTTAGATTACTATGATTTTAATCAAAGAAATGTATACAAATATTAATAATCAATTCGGATTGGCGAGACAATAATGTATTTAAAAAAACTATGAAATTAGTATTCGAACTTGAAATTTCTATTCTGGCAAAAGAAAGAACCGAATGTTTATTTATTTGATTTAATAATTTTCAAACTAACTGGTTAAATAATATTTATCTTTAGTGCTTCTATATTTGAGTATATATTATTTAAATAATGTTATTCCATTGTATAAATATTTTAAAATTTAAGGTAAATAAATAGTACCACAAGTATTTAAAGATCAGACAAGTCGCCATGCAGACTGCGAAGTTCAGACTTTATCCTAGATTCAAAATGAGTAAACATGATAACATCTTCACAGAATTAATATTTACATTTAAATCAGTGACCCTTACTTCTTGAACAGTACTAAAAGAATAAATAAACCCCACATACATGTATTGATTTATGTGCGTAATTAAAAATTGTGAAATAACGAGGTTGAGAGAAACGTGTTTATCACAATAAAATAATTTTTGTGATTTATGTGAAAAGTACAACAAGGTTTGTTTTATTTGAAGCGCTACTGACTTTCCATATTATTAAATATGTTGAGATTTACATGTAGGGTCAGGTAATTTAATGCTCAGAAAACCCTTGAAAAAAATGTTATTGTAAATTTCTGATATTCTTTGTTTGATAGGTTTTAGCCCAGTCAGTTCTCATATTATTCCTGTGGCGTTTTCGAGTAAATATATTTTAAAACATAATAATTGTAATTATGCCACACCTTTAAATAGATGATCATCAGGCAAATCAATCAATTATGGTTCAGTAATAGCTAATAAATAGTCGACTTTCACCGCGGCAATTTTGCAAAAGCATCAGACGCCTTAAAATACTTGTATTTATAGCGAACACATTGTTTTTAATGAAGACCAGACAAAAGCAGTTTTTAAAATGTAAACAACGTGACTGTAAGGGAATTTCGGCCAAAAAGACAGTTGCCCCAAGAACCTGCTCGACAGGTAAAAGAAGGGAGTCCAAGAACGCAGGTCGTATATCCCAGGCACCTGTCCTGCCCTCGGGCACTGTACAGTATTGTGTATATACAAAGAGACGTATTAAATAAACCAGCGGCATTCATTATTATTTTATGAGAAAATTTTTGGGGACTCACCTCTTCGGCGAACTCAAAATCACCTTCGAATTTTCGCTTTCGTTTAGCGTCGGACGAATAGGCCAAAATGCCTACCACCACAAAGAAAAATATCAATTTCATTTTGGCAGATTTTCCCGCCAAAATGGTTTTTAATAAATATTAGTAGGAAGTTTTAAATAATCACAGTAAACACAAGTTGGACAGTAAACGCCGCACTATAAACGCGACTAATCGCGAGCTAACACGAGTACTTTTTGATTATTCGATTCCAAGAGAGTAGTACCCTTCTCTCCAACTATTGGAGATTGCGCGGCGCCACGCAAGAAAAAGCATTCTTGCGGAGGATGAAGCGGATAGCGGGGAGAATACGGATAAACAATCGATTCCATAGGCGGCGGTCAGCCTAAACTAAATGTTCTCAAATATATAAGTTCTTACTGTTTTGGGAAAGTAGCCGGAACTAATGATCATATTTGTTTTTTATTTTTAATGTTTTGTCTAAATAGGGTGTCATAATATACATACTGTCAAGGGTGTGGTCGTCGAAAAATGTTCATAGCTTTCTTGTATTTAAAATAATACTGTAAAGCCATCATTAGTAACAAACTATTTGTGTATGCCAATAGATTATACATATTCTGTTGTATATTAATAAGTACCTACTAATTATGCCAAAATAATACTTTGTACCATCATCACCCTTATTCATGATATCCACAAATCAACTACCCACATACCTTAATCACGATTAATATTATTTGAAATTTAGTACTCCAAGCTACAGATATTTATTCTTTAATTTTTTATAACTAGGCATATTAATATAAATTTTTTGAAACCAACTCAACTGTAAAATGTAATATTTTATTTTATTAAATGTATTTCTGTATAAATCAAAATCTAAAAAAACCCCATTTTAATGATGGTTTTTTTTAAATCGTTTTAATCTCCTAGTATTAAATTTGGCAGAACATTTTATAATATTTTTTATACAGAGTGTTTCTGATAAAACGATAGAGCTGACAGCGGGTGATAGAAAAGATTTGCTAAGAAAATTTCGATAGTGTAAAATATTACACTATCGAAATACTATAGAAATATCTACATATCTTCCTTTGAAAAGATATTGCAAAATATGTTTTAATAGAATATGATGCCGGTATAAAATAAACACACGGAGTTAATTTTTCATATTAACTTAACTATACTTATAGCTAAAATTAGTTTTATTAAATTTTATTCGATGGTTTTAAAACACATTCTAAAATTTTATTTTAAAAAACTGCTATTTGTTGAAAATTTAGTTGTCTTAGAAGGTAATTTACATAAAACATCAGGAATCTGAACAAACTTGAAGGAACCTTACTAGCAGAAGCCTTTAAACATTTTAATTATGTAGGTACGTATGTATAAATTTTGTTATATGGGTCAATAATTGATAATCGGCCGAAACACATTTCCAGCATTTTTCTATAATTTTAATATAATATTTAAACGTAATAGTATTTTTATATTGTAGTACAATATTTTATTTATATGTGTACACACTTTGGTAAGTGTATGTTTCGTTTATAATTATCAAAAAAATTACAGAAGTACTAAACGTCATATATCCTGTCAGGAGAATTTTCAATTTCGTGCAAATTTGTGATTATGAATTAAAGATTTAATAATAAATTACAAAGACTTGACTATTTTTACATTATATAGATATAGACCTAAAACTATTTTACATTTTATTTAGAATCGTATGATTTTGAATACGTGAATTTTTATTTTAAATCTTGGAGAATCGTTAACGTGTCATTAGCCTGCCGAAGTTTAAATTTGAATTTTCCACGTTTTAAATTAATGCGGCAAAAGACTGACAATGAGATGCGCATATATGGTAGCTAGACGCGGTATCCATGATTATGATTGGTGAAGAGGAAAGCGCTATGTCGGCAGTTGGTCCGGTGTTGTAGACAAATGTGACGTATTTGGCTTGTGTTTCAGACACTTCGTCATTAGCCTGTCAATCTATTAAGAGTGAAAATGTAAAGAAATAATTCTGTTTTTTTTGTACTAAATTATCATGTCTAGCGGTATAGTCCATATTACCTTATGATTTTATTTCTATTTTTGATATTATAGTGTATATAAATTATAATGTGCGTTTTCGTCATTTTCCTGTCGTCATTAGCCTGTCATTTTCGTAACAGAATAATGACGCTGTAGGCAGGAAAATGACTAAGGCTTTATATATATATCCATATATATGTTATTTATATATATTATATATATCTGTGTGTGGGTTTCTTTTTGAGTTTTTTTTGAGTTTCTTTTGAGTTTTTTTTTTTGTTTTATGCGTGTGGTTAATTTAAGTCTATTAAATAAATATTAAAACTTTATAAAACTAGACAAAAAATGTAATAAAATTTTTGTACCCCTTTTCGGCCGATTATCAAATATTGACCCATATACCTTTTTACATATTATAGGTATAATAAAAGTTTGTTCTTTTAATGTTTTTAGTCAAACGCCCCAGAGGCGTTTTCAGGCACATATAACCAAGAAATCAACTTACTAAGTGCTCCAACCACCCCTGGGGCGTTTTAAATTTTGATGCAGAGGAAAAAAACAATGTGACATAAAATTACCTTTTAAATAGTCACAACGTACACTAAAATAAAATAATTACCAAAAAATATGTCGCACGGGGGTCAACTGTTGTTCTATTACAGTAAAATCTGCCTAAAACAAAACACGTTCGTTTTGCTATTTTCTTTCTATTTACACAGGTTTTCGCCTTTTGAAGAATTGTGTTTTAATAAAACAAAGCACAAAGAGCATGATCGCTTAGGGTTATAATGAAAGAATAACTTAATATAATAGTCCGTACATACAAATATGACTTTATATCAGGATGGTAAAACTAAATATAATATTATATCAATTTCGCTTCGTAAAATAAATAAATAAATCTGTTACCTAAAAAATGCGTATTGTACTGAACTTAAATAATATAATATATTACAGAATAATTATCAAAAACAGAAAAGTTTAAAAAAAACAAGTTGTCAAATGGTTAAGCTTTCTGTGATTAACAGGAGCTAGCTCTTCGTTACCTTTTGTTGGAAATGAACAATATATTATGTATTAAGATGAAGTTATAGATTGCATTTTTTTTCAATCTTATGTACATCTGCCTTAAGGCATCTCTATGCGATACAATATGTGCTTGCATGTATGTGTGTGTATGTGTATGTGTATATATGTACGTATTGTATTTCCATAGAAAATAAAATTTGTATAATTTGTATATATTCTATTACAGTATTGCAACTTATGTACTATAATTACAATTTATGTTCCTACATCTTTTTCAAAATGCATTGTTGTGATTTTTTTACAAGAAAATGTTCTATTATCTCATTTGCATCATGTATCAACTCCAGAAGTTCTAGAATATTCTTGGAAGCTGAATATTCCTGCACATCATTTACAACAGATAATATTTCCCCAAAATTGGATAAGAACTAAATTGGGCATGAATATGTTACGGCTAAAACGTAAACTCGGCTAATTTATAAACTAACCAGCTAGTGTACAAAATAACCTATCGGATACTTGTTTTGTAAAAAATTATTTTTCTGATAAAATAGCGAGGGTACTTTGGCTAGTTTATAAACCCATTAATTACGCCCAGAATTTCAGTGCATGATTAACCATTCGTTTGCGCTAACGCCTGTTTAAGGCTGCGCAGAGCCATGTATTTTACATACTGCGCAGCCTTAAACAGGCGTTAGCGCAAACGAATGGTTAATCATGCACTGAAATTCTGGGCGTTAGTCTATAAACTAACCAAGATACGT
This sequence comes from Sinopyrophorus schimmeli, assembly GCA_036325965.1. Lineage (NCBI taxonomy): Eukaryota > Metazoa > Arthropoda > Insecta > Coleoptera > Elateridae > Sinopyrophorus > Sinopyrophorus schimmeli. The sequence goes on from JARFIZ010000001.1 coordinate 7,615,588, forward strand.
AAGGTAGTATAATATCAACAATCTTTATAGTGGGTTTCTAGACTTACATATAAAATAACCATAATGGTGGCTAAGTTATAATTTTTTTTTACAAATGTACTTTTCTGTTACTTAGGGATGAAAAAGGAGAAAATTAAGGTATTATGGAGCTCATTTTACGATAAATACTTTATTTCTGTTAAAAATTTCCTTTCGCAACCGAGAACCCTATAAAAATAACATTTAAAGTACAGGAATAGTAAATAATTGACATAACTCATAAATGTATATAAAATATTGAAAAACTAAGCATTATACCTTCAAATGAAAAAATAAAGTTTTGTACCAAATTTTACCGCTTCATTTACTATTATTTATTGGAACTTTGAGAACTATGGCATTTGCTTTTGCATGGGTTCGGCCCTCCTTGAAAAGAATTTTCGGTAGCATCAACCTCTATTGAACCATTGGATATTTTTTTTTGTTTATTAGAACGATCTATTTACTTAAAACTTATTGTTTCACTCCATGCAAAACACAATACCAATCAATAGAACGTAGGATAACCTCACAAAAGAATAGTTGTAAGAACATTTTGCAAACTAGCGAACATAATGATTATTTTGTATTTCTAAAAATTTTAGAATACATTTTAGCCACATTTATTATGACTAGTATATCGATACCAACTTTCTAATATGTCGTATCTCACAAATTTTGACATTTTCACATTTTTTTTAAAATGAAATCATAACAATGTTGTGGAGCTTATGTAAAAAGTTTAGACGTCAAATTGTTTATTTACTATTTTTAAATAAATATTCTAATATGTCGTATCCCACATGCGAACTTTGGCGCGTTCTAATATGTCGTATCCCACAATTTTAGGTTAAGTTGGCGCTTAAAATGTGATAGTATTTTTTAATTTTTGAATTCGTATTAAGTGTTTTGAACCAAATATCTCATAAAATGAGTAAGACGGTAATTATAAATAATTATTTTCTTAGTTTGTAGCAAATAATCAATTATTTTAAATTACTACGAATGTCAATATTTTATAAGAAATATAAAAATAAATTTGTAGGTTATGTCAGTATAAACAGAATAAATTATTTTGTTTCATATATTGGTTTATAATTATAGTAGTAATATTATGAAACTGTTAAAAATAATTTTATTTATCAAGTAATAAAATTTACCATTTCTTTAAAATTTCGTACTAATTTCTTTTCTTATATTACTGTTTTAATCCTATTCGCAATATGTCGTATCCCACATATGTAGTGTCAATCAATCTGTCGTAACCTACATAATAACTAAAAAATTCATGAAATTTTTTTTCTCACTTTAATCTATATTACTTATACATTAAAACAAACGTAAAAAAGAAAAAATACCTAATTTATTTTATTTGTGAGAGTAAAACGTTTTTATCGTCTCCTGAAAATTTTCAAAATGTGGGATACGACATATTAGAAAGTTGGTATCGATATATACTATTTTAAGATTGTCGCTATTATATAAACTACCTAACATATCTTGTTTAGTTTATAAATTAATTAGTGTATTTATAAACTAGTTATTTTATCAGAAAATTAATTTTTTTACAAAATAACTACCTGATAGGTTATTTTGTACACTATACTCTGTCCGGCCAACAGAAATAGTTAAGCCACGCCCCACTAAATTGAACCAATGTATGCAGTGCCCAGTTTCACATGGTACAAATTAATAATCAAGTTTGTCCCCATTCTTGCAGGACATAAATGCTTATATGGTTGCTTGTGTTACGTGCTTTAAAAATTAAGCCAATAGAAAAAATTCTATTTAAATTTAGCGCACATTTGTGGGAGTGGCTTAACTATTTCTGTTAGCCGGACAGAGTATAGCTGCTTAGCGTATAAACTACCCGTGTTTGTTTTAGCCGTAACATATACAACATAAATCCCTTTCGGTAGTGGTAGGTAAAAATTTCAAAATTAATGGGCCGTTTACACCCAATGAGGTGATGGATAGTCGGTCCAATTTCATACATATTATCCCGTAAAACGGAACGTGTGGACTGGTAATCGTACGTTCAAACCAATCAGATCATATTCGAAGATTGGAGTAAAAAATGCATCCAAAACAATTTAACCTAGAAAAGTTGAATGACAAGCCGTAGCGTTAGCCACAAATCGATCCAACTTCTGTTTAATTTGCAGTCATTTTATTTTCTGTTGCACTTCATTTATAATGTTATTATTTTAAAAACATTAAAAAATTTCTGGTGTGCTAATAAAATTGTTTTACTCTAGTGTCTATCAGTAAATAATTATTTTTCCCACAATTTCTTGAGCACTTTGACGTGCAAGTACGGGCTTCTTTTTAAAATCCGTTTTCTTCATGATCATGTGCTTTTTTATAAATGCATTTTTTGAAGCCGTAGTAGGGTAGTAACGCTAATAAACTACAAGAGTGCTTCTTCCATCCTTACTCGATATTGAAAGACGGTAAATTGGAATTGAGATTTAAATCGACTGCAAAAATGGATAAAATGTCGGAACGTGTAACAGGCCGATAAAACATAGGTATAGGTGGAAATCCGTTTTGTCGTATAATTCTTGGGTCGACGAAGCTTTATAGTGCAATGGTACCTATTAACAAATTATTGGTAACAAAACCTACCATAAATATTTAAAAATATGTGATATGCCCCCGCCGAAAGTGTACGCTATCATTGAGCGGAATCATTTATGATACATCGTATATTCTTTAAAACGCGTTTACATGTAATAATTTGATCCTTAAAAGAGATTCGATTTATAATCCAGTCTTCCAATTCATTACAATTGCATTGGACCTACGAGTTCCTGTCTGCATATTACGTTTTACTTGGTACTATTTGTGACATTCGACCAACCATCCGACAAATCGTTGCGTATAAACGGACAATTAACACTTAGCCTATGTTGTAATTCTACCATTTATTTTTTTTAAAGTTAATTTTTCTTAATTAGGTATTATCGAAATATTTACTAATAGAAAATTGACTGTAGCAAATTTTAGAAAGCTTCAATTTATCAAAAAATTCAAGCTATCGAGAGTGAGTTGTCAATAATTATTTTAAAAATTGACAGAAATTTAGTAGTTATCAAAATTAAACAAAGTTACTAACTGGTTACAAAACAATTTTATATCATAAAGCTATATTTGTTATATAATTTTTATTTAATATGTATGTTAACCATATTTGTTGGTAAAAACATAAAAAATTAGTTGCAAAAGTCACAGATAAACTCAATATCGTTACCGTCTTCTCCTGTACATTATTTGTGAGTCCACTGCCTACTTACTAAACATTTAATCCATCCTTTTCCCTGGCTGATGTTTCTGTATGAGCCATGACAAGAAATACATAAAGAATCGCCTTTGTCATCATCTCCATTGCTGCTTCAATTGTTTTCGTCAATCTTTTTTGGCATCACAATGTTATTATTTTTTTTAACTTTCTTAAATTTTGTTTTTTCTGTAGTAGTCGCCAATTTTTTATCTTTTTTGGAAAGGAATAGTTTTCTTCCACATTTTTCTTAGCGTAGATTAAGATACAGGATAATCAGGACCGTGGTCCTACCTGCCCCAAATTTAATGCTTCTCATTAGCCCAAATGTTACAAAGATAGAAAGTTCACCGTTTTATGCAAATGTATTAGACTTCCAGGTTAGATTTCTTAAAAATCAATCAGTCGTCTAGCATTAGACAAAATAGTTTTAAAAAATATGTAAACTTATCATAAACATTTGATTTTCTTATAGCAACACGTCTAGTCTGTGACCACCTACCAGTGAATGACCGTTACGACAAAAACTGTTTATAACAATTAAAAAAAAATAATTTATATAAATGAAATATTGATTTAAGCAATCTTGTATGTCTCATTTTTTATTTAAGTGCAAAAAATAAAAATAATTATGAACCGTTTAGCTACAATAATTATATTTATATTGCATTTTGCAAGATTTAAATACAATGTTGAAGCTTTGAAGGACCCAATTAAAAAGGTTAGACGTAACCTCTTAATCGCCAACAAAGTCTGTGATTTATAGAATACCATAATGACTTTAATTAAAAAACTACACGGAGGTACATCTAATTATAATGTTAACGTTTAAAATAAATTTTACAAAATTTTATGAATTATTCGTTTTTAATAGGTGAATCAATTAATCGGTCATTCACTAGACTATAACCGGTTATTATTTAGACGAAAGCGGTCATTTATCGGAGTCTCATATTATACTCTTTATTAGGAATGGCGAACAACTATCGATATATCGTTATTTTTTTATATATCTTTTTTTTCAAGCGATGTATTAGATTTCGATATATCTATATAATATATCAAGTATCAAAAACGATATTTGTTCACTCCTGCTGCAAATCTTACAGTTCCTAACAACAGAAGTCGACTTACCGCAGAACACATAAAATATAAAGTTTTTCTCTTAGCTCTGTTCGAAAAATATTGGTTGACTAAATTACTTAATTGATTAAAAAAAAATTTTTTTTTCTAACGATATTATTTATATACAACCTTAGATCACTATCATGAACGGATGTTTATGCAATGTTTGGTGTTTATTGGTATTGAACTAGTTGGAGATAACACATTTTATTTTCAACGAGTTAGATTTCTCTAGTATTGTTACAAAATTTTACCAATATATCGATATTTTTCGGCACTTTCGACATCACTACTCTTTGTAGTTAATTTTACAAAGGCGATGACGAATTTGCGATAACGTTTTCATTAATTCATAAACAAAAATAAAATCTCATTTCAACCGTAATGGTTGTTTTGGATTTATTAATTAGTTTAATATTTTTTTACTTTAAAATAACTCTTAATGCAACAAAACGGTCATCCACTGGACGTTTTATTTACCCTCTTTGACAACAACAACTAAGAATATTTGGCGTTGGCATAGTATCGACTTGTTGTAGTTGCAACCTTCAGATGTAAAATATTACGCAAAATTTTTAATATTCATAAATTACATGAGCAATCCTAATTATCTCTGTGGTCCTCGCAGCCCCGGTATCCCTCTACTTTTATTTAAATGCAGCTGTAAACCAAAACGATAGATAGAAATATCGTTACAATCTAATCTAAAGAATATTTAAAATCTTCCTTATGTACTACGCTTTTATAGAAAATATTTTATATGTATTGTTAAATATATCTCTTCAAAGGGAGTTTGCATATCGCTACAATTGATATTACGTTCAGGATTGTCAATTACAATTGAATATACAAATTTTTACACTTTGATGAATGTCTTCAAGAATATGCCTAAAGAAGCTTTATATTTAAAAATCATATGTATTACTACGTGAAAAAATATTAAACTTATAAAAAAAATTAAATATATAAATATTGCATTTTCTTCCATACTATAGAAAATGTTTTACAGTATGATATTCCGTCCTGCGTTTTTATCGCCCTCGGCTTCGGCTCGGGAGACAATATCACGCGAGTCGGAATGTCGTACTTTTCTCCCTAGGTGAGTAATATGATATTGTTGATTTTGTTCCGCGTCCATAGTAAATTGTATGTTGGGTTGTTGCAAGTTAAAAAAAATCAAAAATTCGGAAAGAGTATCCCCAGATCACAAATCTATCATCAACATATCTAAACCAGGTTTTCGTTTAAAAGGGTGCGTGTTTTAGAATTTATTTTAAAATTTAAACAAAACACAATATTAAAAAGACACTTTTACTCTTGAAATTAAAACTGCACCAAATCATATAAACTGTTTACTAAATGCACGTATAAAAAGTCGTTTATCGAGGTATTGGTGTACAGGAAAGAAGATAGTTATATGCAACCCGTATTCAATATGAACTAATGTTGTCATTTACCTGTAAGTGTAGGTTTTTTAACGGGTTTGCGAAGGTTTTACATTTGTTTAAAAATTATGGTTTCAAAGTTGTCCATTTGCTAATAGAGTTAAGAAAAGACATTGTTTTTCACTATTGCAGACTTAAAAATTTATTTCAAATACAGTTTTGTAATGTTAGGTAAATATGAAAATATGTCATTAGGTACATTAAGAAACCCTACAATTAAGGGTAATGTAGAACCATGTTCTTTAATAAATGTACATTCTTTCAAACACATTGTGCACAATATACAGCCTTGGCCAAAAGTATTAGGCACCTCACAATTTCCTTAAAATAAAGAAAAAAATACAAATTTTACTTTCTAAATTGGCTTATTAGCTTAAGATACACTAAGAAATATTAGAAAATTTTAGAATTTAGTTGGTCCTCCTTTGGTTTTTATAATTGCCCGAATTCTGGTGGGCATACTACGTACAAGCTTAGTACATTCCGCCCTCGTAATGGTGTTCCATTCTTGACCTAACGCCTTTTTTAATGCCGTTTTTGATGTGATGCGACGTTCTTTAATTTTTTTTTTCAAAATACCCCAAAGATGCTCGATTTTATTCATATCTGGTGACTGTGCAGGCCAATTCAACAAGGAAATGCTATTGTCAGTAAACAAGCTCATCGTAGACGCTGACTTATGACAAGGAGCATTGTCTTGTTGAAATATGACCCATATAAGTTGGTATCACCAAAATACGTGTATGCGAAGGCGTAATTGCAGTTTCAAGTACTTTTATATACTTTTCACTGTTCATACGACCTTCGCAAACAAACATTTGGCCAACACCATCAGCAGCCATGCAGCCCCAGATCATCATGGTGCCTCCCCCATGCTTAACAGTAGGTACTACGCAATCTGGATGATATTCTTCGCCCTTAAGTCGCCTCACGAAGGTCACACCTGGTGTTCCAAATACATGTAGAAAAGGAAAAAAAGCTTTTAAAATTTTATGTATAATTTTAATGATTGAAATAAAGCAAACAAGTAATATTTTTTATTAATAGTAAAAGGAGTAAAATAAACTTACCTCAAAGTTGGATTCGTCAGACCAGAACATATTGGACCAATCTTACTCTGTAAAATGTTGGTGCTGTAGAGCTCATTCTAGCCGCTTTTTTGTTGACTTGTGAAAGTCATGGCTTCTTCCTAGCTTTACATCCTTTTAGTCGCTTCTCCAAGTCTTCTTTTGCTGTTCGAGCACTTATTGGCTTTCCAGTCTCTTTGGATAAGACAGCAGCAAGTTCAGATGAGGTTTTCTTCCTATTTCTCAACGATTCACGTATTAATTTTCTATCTTCGCGCTTTGTAGTCACACGTTTTCTGCCTGTTCTTCGTCTTTTGGCGTGAGTACCAGTTGCAAAAAACCGTTTTAGGGTAGATTGTACAGCACAACGTGAACATTTTATCAACTTGGCAATTTCTTTTGGGTTTTTCATTCTTCATGCAAAAGTTGGATTTTCACACGATTTTCCAAACTAATTTCACTTTTTATCCCATTTTAAAATCGAATAATTGTTAAATTTATCGCAAAACCGGAAATAAAAATTTGACTACGCTTTAGAATCGAATACACATGACCAAACTTAGAATGATTCGATCACAGGAAAAAGAATTTTGTTTTTCACACGTGTTCTATGACCATAAAATATGCCGCTTTGTGTTCCAGGTAATATTTTATGACCCAGAAAAGTATTTAAAATAAGCATCTATTACTTGCTAAAGTGGTATACCTGCATTGTATTTTTTCTCTAATATTTGCCAATTATATATACAGTCGAACCTCGATAAGTCGAAGTCGAAGGGACAGCAAAAATAATTCGAATTATCAAAAATTCGAGTTACCAAAAGAAGTTCAGTTAAATACTTCCCTATATACCTATATATCATTCATTTTTTATAGAAAATAACCAAAATTGATCTACCATCATTAACATTATTTATTTTTATTAAGACCCTAAAAAATATAGTTATTTACATATTATTTACTGTTAAATTGAAAGTAATCTAAAATTGTCTTTTGCTTCATTGCTCCAAAATGTTGCGTTTCTACAAATTTTTCTAATAATCTTACCGATAATAAATTAATAATATATCTGTAGGAACATCTTCTTGAGCACATAGGAATAGAGAAATAGTATCTATTGCATTGTAAACTTGAGTTGTTGAGTTTGTTGTAACATCTGTATCACTTTCATATTCACTTTTATTTTCATTTTCGCTTTCACAGTTTTTCTTATTTTCTTCTAGCACTTTACTTATAATGCTTTCATCGCTAGGAATTTCAGCAACTTCCAAATCTTTATCAACGTTGACATTTGTCATTTGTATCTTCAGCAGCTACAATTAGGTCTCTGTTTTTTAAAATGGTTGATAAAGTGTTTGCGGTAATACCGAAATCCTTAGCTATATCCTTTTTTCTTTTGAGCCCACGTTCCATTTCTTGTATAAGATTAATTTTCTCCCTTATGCTTAAACTTTTTAATTTTCGTTTACACTCCATGTTAATACGTAAATAATTTTAGAAAAAGTATATACTTTTTTTAGATTTTCTGTTATACTCTGTTACAAGCTATAAAGAACGTAAAACATATTTGTTAGTCGTCCTAGTCAACGAATAACTACTAAACTAAACACTAAAATGTAAAAATAGTTCCTTTTGTTATAAAAGAAACGGTAATACCATCTTAAAACTGTTCATAAAGCATTTAAATCTTGTATTGTAGTATAAAACCTTTTCATCCTAGTTAATAATAGAGCTTTTAAAGCATCAATAACACCAAACCAACCCGTCTTTACAGGTAGAAATTTTATAAAAAGTTGTAAAATTTAACTTCGAGTCATCGACCTATTTATTAATGGAAACTTGAATTTAATGAATTGTAAAACGCTTCGATTTATTAAAATTCGAGTTATTGACATAAAAATATTAACGTTGAGATAGGCAAATCTTAGGGAAACTGGTTCGAGTTCGAGCTATCAAAAATTCGGCTTATCGGCGTTCGACTGTACTTCCAAACTCAAACATTACGCAATCCAAGATTTGTCATTACCTACAATACAATGTATACAATGTAGTGAGTGGCGTGGCGCAAAGGTTGAGTGTGTGGACCGATGCGCTAAGCGACCTGGGTTCAATCCCACGCTAAAACCATCTTAAAATTATAGGCCTCTCTCGCCTTGCAAGGCATTGGGCAACCAGCAAGGGTAAAACTGCCCCAGGAAAATTTCCCCCATGACACCCCTTGTGTCTTTGACATACTATGACATACACAACAAAAGGCACAAGCGGGGAAATAGCCTACGCCCGGATTTTGGCATGGCACTTTAAGAGAAGTAAGACAATACTTTTATAATAAAATTTATTATCCAGCATGAAAACATCTTAAAATACTTGAAACCCTCAACAATATTTCGGGAATCCCTTTAAGAGTCGCGATCCACTTGTGTAGACTATGTGCACATATTTGTAATTATTATAAATAAGTAATGGGGTTCATATTGTAACGGATTTCCCAATCCAAATCCAATATCCAACGAGAGCAAAAGCGGTTCGTACTCGGGTTGTGAATAATAACACAGAGTTGGCCACTTAATTTACAATTGCAATTTATTAACACAAAATAATAAACAAATTCTCCTTCACCAATAACTTAAACACTAGCACTTAACAATTATTTATTTACTAACTAACTAACTTACGGTTCTAATACACTAACTAATTTATTTACACTCGTATATTTATTTAAACGATTGTCACTGGTATATTTATTTACATTTATTTATACTGATAGCGATAGCGCTTACCTCGTAGATTCACCGGGCGTATAGAATTAGAGCGTTGACACTTCACAATAACAGACTCGGTCGTAATGTATTACGTAAAATTTACGTAATTAAAAATTCGTAAATTCAATATATTTACAATATGGTAAAATATAAAAATCAAGAGGATGACCCCGCATTGGGAATATTGATCCGGTGGAAGAAAAACGGGCAGAGACCTAGCTGGGAAGAGGTCGCCAAGTATTCCCCGGATGTGAAATCGTTATGGGCACAATGGAATTCCCTCATCCTGGATGGAAACGTGTTGAAACGTGTCTTTAAAAGCTCAGATGGTCAGGAGGAAAGACGGCAGGTCTTGATTCCGAATGGAAGGATTTTTGAAATCCTGGAAGAAGTTCATGGTGGAACTTCGGGAGGGCATCTGGGAGCAGCAAAGACGCTGGAGAAAATAAGGGATCGTTTTTATTGGATGCGATGTAAAAAGGATGTGAAGGAATGGTGCCAAAAATGTGCTGCGTGTGCAGCGGCGAATGGTCCTGGCAGAAAACCCAGAGCTCCAATGCGTCAGTACAACGTCGGTAGTCCATTTGAAAGAATCGCCATAGATGTAGCTGGTCCTTTTCCCCAAACCGACTTGGGAAATAAGTACATCATTGTAGTAATGGACTACTTCAGCAAATGGGTAGAAGCTTACGCTGTACCGAACCAAGAGGCCGTTACTGTGGCTGACGTGCTGGTAAAAGAATGGATTTGTCGATTTGGCGTACCCATGGAACTACACTCCGACCAGGGAAGAAATTTTGAGTCCGGAGTATTCCAAAATTTATGTAAATTGCTGTCTATCAGAATTTCAAGTTTTTTTGTCCAGTTTTTTAATTCTATTAAGATTGGCCGGGTTTTTATTCCCGCTTGTGGCTTACCAACTCTTCTTATATCTGTTAGTTCTTCCTCAATTACTATTGGTATATCGATATCTCTCAAAACCAGTTTCATTCTTTCTTTTAGCTGTAATTCGCTTTCTTCTTTTATTTCTTCTACTCCATGTATTATTATATTCTTCTTTCTCATTTCTTTTTCCATCTCCTCCATTCTCATCTCCTGTTGCTCTATTTTTACCATTAGTTTTTGATTATTTCTTTTTAATTGCTCATTTTCTTTTTTAATTTTATTCAATTCTACATTTATAATGTCTATTTTCCTTTCCATTCGTTCTTCTCTTTCATCTATTTTATCCAACTTCTTATTTATTTCTTCCAATACAGCTTCCATCTTATTAGTTTTCTTCTTTTAATTCTGTTAATCAGGTAATTTATTTATTTAACTTTACTATTATTTCGTTTGCCCGCTTAGTGTCACCAGTACAGTTTCTTGTTCTCAACTTACTTGATTCGGTTAAGAACCCGGGAAAGCGCTAACCTCGCTGAGCCTCCGAAAAATAGATGTCGTTAATATTGTATTTTACCAAATTGTAACGGATTTCCCCCAATCCAAATCCAATTTCCAACGAGAGCAAAAGCGGTTCGTACTCGGGTTGTGAATAATAACACACAGTTGGCCACTTAATTTACAATTACAATTTATTAACACAAATAATCAACAAATTCTTCTTTACCAATAACTTAAACACTAGCACTTAATAATTATTTATTTACTAACTAACTAACTTACGGTTCTAATACACTAACTAATTTATTTACACTCGTATATTTATTTAAACGATTGACACTCGTATGTTGTTTACATTTATACCGATAGCGATAGCGCTCACCTTGTAAATTCACCGAGCGGAGTTAAGAACATTGACATTCACGTACAACTGTTGACTTAGACTATCCAAACGGTTATTCGAGGCATTAGTAAATGAAGGAAAAAATCCGGAGGAGTACAGATTTGACTGTACTGATAGTACGATGATGGAAAGAATGGAAAAAATGGAAGAACGAATGTTGGAAAAGATTCAGGAAAGTTCAAAAGGAATGAAAGAAGAATTAATGGACCATTCTAAAAAAATGAAGGAAGATTTAATGGAGCACTCCAGAAGTTTAGAGAGCAGGATAATGGAAAATTCTAAGGAAATAAAAAAAGTGACACAACAGTGTGATGAGAAATTGGAGAAATTTCAAGACGAAATAGCAGCCCTTAAAGCTCAGCTCGAAACCATTGAAACCAATGGCGAAATTTCCACATTAATCGCCGAAAGAAAAGTGGTAGACCCACCTAGAACCATTCAGCAACCTCCGCAGTTTGACGGGAAAACACCGTGGGACAACTACCAGCGTCAATTTGAGGCGGCTGCTAAGGCCAATGGGTGGACCCTTGAGGAAAAAGCCACAGCATTAACTTTGGCTCTTTGTGGAGACGCTGCCGACATTCTACAAACGCTTCCTGACCAAGACTTAGGGAATTACGGTCAACTTACCAAAAGCTTGGAAACGCGGTATGGGTCAGCGCATTTAAGACAGGCGTACCATTATCAGCTTAAAAACCGTTACCAGAAACCGGCTGAAACTTTACAAGAGTTTCAGCTCGCCATAATTCGGTTGGTCCGTTACGCCTATTCAGATACATCAAAGGAGGTACAAGAGCGATTAGCGGTCCAGGCCTTCGCAGATGGACTGCGAGACACGGAGGTTAAACAAAGTGTCCTGTTGTCGCGATCCAAAACTATCTCCGAAGCGTTGGCGTGTGCCTTGGAATTTGAGTCGGCGAAACTCAATTCCAAAAGTACGGGGAGACTTCGTGAAGTTAGTGGGACCGAGGGAGAAAAATCAAGCGAACTCAATGAAATAAGAAAGATGATGGAAGTGCTTATAAAGGAAAAGAGAGAACCGATGCGATGTTGGGGATGCGACCAAGTGGGACATAGGCAACGTCAATGTAGAAAGTGGAGGGGTAGTACAGCCCCATCGAGGTCTACCACCAAGGCGTCGGAAAGGGTCAACGAGAAAGGGCAACCGTCGAACTGCCAGCAACAAGCCCCACATAAAATAGTGCAAGTTACCTCCAAACAACATCCGTCCGGCAGCATCTTTATAGATGGGTTAATTAATAATAAAGTGCGTGCTTTGTTGCTGGATACAGGTGCAACAAAAACCATTATCAGACCAGACGTTGTATCCTCCAAAATCAAGATACGACCCACTAAATGGCGCCTGCGCACTGCAACAGGTGACTCGGCTACAACACATGGTGAAGCCAGCATCCGTCTCACAATAGGAAACACATCCTTTACACATTTGGCGATTGTGGCCGAGATTGAAGATGAAGTCATTATCGGTATGGACATCATGAACACCAAAGGATTCGAATTGAATCTCAGGGATGGTGTTGTAAAATAAATGGCGAAGAAAGTGTGATACATAGGAGAGATGAAACTACAATTCGAGCGTTCCTAATCGAAGATACCGAGATACCAGAACGCGCTGAAGTAATCGTCGAGGCGGTCTTGGAAAATAATGGAAATGATGGGAGCATTATGATGCTTGAGCCAAGAAACGACGATGAAAAGGTGGCAGTCGGAATTGTAGTGGGAAAAAGTTTGACGCGTGTCGCAAGCACTGTCCCAGTACGAGTGGCAAACATGAACTATCACACGGTCACCTTACGGAAAGGGACGAATTTAGCTGATTGCTGCTCTGTTTCCTCTATTATTCGAGAAGTGAAAGTCTGCGATAAACCATTGTTGGAGGAATCAGAACCTCTTAAGGATTTGATCAGTGCTTCTTCTAAGGGTTTGAGCCGTTACGAACGAAATGGGCTCGAAAATTTAATCAATAAGTATTGGACTATATTCGAGAGCAGGCATCAATCCAAAGGGAGGACCAACATGGTTCATCACAAGGTCAACACCAATGGTGCTCAACCCATCCGCCAAACAGCTAGAAGATTACCCTTAGCCAAACGAGAAGAGGTCGACAGAATAATCCAGGAAATGGAAAAGGAAGGCGTAATCGAACCATCTACCGGCCCTTGGGTGTCACCTGTCGTGCTGGTAAAGAAAAGGATGGCTCCACCCGGTTTTGTGTAGACTACCGGCAATTAAACAACGTGACGAAGAAGGACAGCTACCCTTTACCAAGAATCGACGATACCCTGGACACACTTGCGGGGCAAAAATCTTCTCGACGCTAGATTTAAAAGCGGATACTGGCAAGTAGAGATGGCACCAGAAGATAAAGAGAAAACAGCATTCACCGTAGGCACGGGATTATGGCAGTTTAAGGTCATGCCTTTTGGATTGTGTAATGCACCAGCAACTTTTGAAAGACTGATGGAGACCGTTCTAAGAGGTTTATCGTGGAAAACCTGTTTAGTCTACCTCGATGACATCATCGTAATGGGTACTTCGTTCGAGGATCACCTAATAAATTTAGAACAGGTGTTTCAAAGATTACAAAGTTCCGGATTGAAACTAAATCCTAAGAAGTGCAATCTTTTTCAAAAGGAAGTTAAGTATCTGGGTCACATTGTTTCAAGCAAAGGCGTCGCCGTGGACGACAACAAAATAGAGGCAGTTCGTGATTGGCCAGTACCCAGGGACAAGCATGAAGTTAGAAGTTTTCTGGGTCTCTGTACCTACTATAGGCGTTATGTATCGAGTTTCGCCAATATAGCCAAGCCCTTGACACGCCTTACTGAAGAACTACGCAAGTTTCAATGGGACAGCAGTTGTCAAGAAGCTTTCCTTGAACTGAAAAATGCTTTAACAAACGCCCCTGTGTTGAGTTACCCTCTACCACACGGAAGGTTCACTCTAGACACAGATGCCAGCAACGTGGGGATAGGAGCAGTCCTTTCTCAGGAGCAAGACGGACAGGAGAAAGTGATTGGCTATTTTAGTAAAACCCTGTCCAAACCAGAAAGGAACTACTGCGTTACTCGACGCGAACTTTTAGCTGTAATCAAGGCCGCAGAACACTTCTACAAATATTTGTATGGGCGAAGATTCTTGTTACGAACTGATCACGCAGCATTACAGTGGTTATTGCATTTTAAAAATCCAGAAGGGCAAGTCGCCAGATGGATCGAAAGGCTACAAGAATTTAATTTCGAAACCCGCCATCGAGCTGGTACAGCTCATCGAAATGCAGATGCCCTATCTAGAAGACCTTGCCTGGACGACTGCAAACATTGTAATCGCGCTGAAGAGAAGGATGCTGTCATCAACAGGACAACCGTGGTGGATGAACACTGGAACGGAGATCAGCTAGCTAAAGATCAAGAGGATGACCCCACACCTGACACCAATTGTAACGGATTTCCCAATCCAAATCCAATATCCAACGAGAGCAAAAGCGGTTCGTACTCGGGTTGTGAATAATAACACAGAGTTGGCCACTTAATTTACAATTGCAATTTATTAACACAAAATAATAAACAAATTCTCCTTCACCAATAACTTAAACACTAGCACTTAACAATTATTTATTTACTAACTAACTAACTTACGGTTCTAATACACTAACTAATTTATTTACACTCGTATATTTATTTAAACGATTGTCACTGGTATATTTATTTACATTTATTTATACTGATAGCGATAGCGCTTACCTCGTAGATTCACCGGGCGTATAGAATTAGAGCGTTGGCACTTCACAATAACAGACTCGGTCGTAACTAAAGTGAGGAAGTGTTTCGGAGTTTATATATGTGTTGCTTAATCTATTCGGAAGCTTCGAGAAGTATCTGGGCCTTGGCGATACAGCTATTTCAAGGTAATGTAGATAGAAAACTCTAGTTAGCTGTGTGTTGAAAGATTATTGGGATATCTACGCTTACTAAATATCTCACGGTCGCGCGCGTGAGATAGAAGTATCTCGCGGGTGATTAAGCAAATCTATCGAGGCCGCTTCATTCATTTATCGCGTTTGCTACAATATTATCAACACCGTTTGTAATTTATACTTTTTATTTTTTACATTAAATGTGTATATTAAAAATCCGCTGAAGTTATCATGTTGTCTTTTTAAAATCTCGTGAGATATTAGTTTGTGATTGACTATGTACAAATAGTTGCCAATATTTTGTTAAATTGTACTTTTTAAATAAAAAATATTTATAGGGGATCCCTATTACTACCTTTTTCTTTATTAAATACTTTTAAACATTCTTATACTTTGGTTGAATGAAGTGCTGTGTCTAACATCGGCAGAGCATAAATAAGTTGTTGGGGGTCACGGGTTGCTCATCCATTACGCTATATAATTTGAAGTTATCAGAAATATACCGTTAGATAATAAACATTACGCATTATCTTTCAACGTACTAGAAACGCTTAATTCAAAAAAAATATTGAATAAAGGCTCTGTTACAAATTGTCATTAGTTTATAAATCATTCTTATGAAACACTCCTACATATTGCTAAACATAGGAAGTATCATCCAATCTTATTTCCACATTAATTACATATTTATTATAAATAATTGCACTAATGAAAATAATTATAGAATTAGGCAAAACAAAAATAATATTGAATATCTGCTACTAAATATTTACAATTTATTTCAAATTACATAGGAAGTCCGTAAATCATAGATTATAAATTCGTGCATAATGTATTAAAAACAATCAATCAGAAAAATAATAGGTATTATTATAAAATTATTGTTAATGTTTATTTTAATTACCTACTTAATTTATTATGTTAATTTAACACAATAGGACAATGTTCAAAATGACTCGATATTTACTCTTCTTATAGACGAAAATTATGGTTAAAAATTGATTATTTACGATTCCTTTGAATCATAAAAAAATATTAATATTGTCGTAAATAGCAAGTACCATTTCTTTTTCTTAAGCACATTGAATGTTCTTGAGGTTATAGAGATAGTTTTATAAATATTATATCAATGACAACAAATTTCAATCAAGTTGGGAATCTTTTGCTTTTCAAAAATTAATTAGTCGAAATTGTACAAGCAAAAAATTAAGATATGTTGTAAGTACATATTTTTAAAATAAAACTATTTAATATAAAAAATATTCAATGATAGCTTTTATATATAGTATAGTCTAATTTTACTATATTAATAATGCATCATTTTTCAGATTTATATGTATTTTGTTTCCTAATTCCTGTGAATCAAAGGCCGATATTATTTTGTAAGTTGTAATTCTGACAAACAAATTACTATATAATTCTGCAATAGAAAAAGATAGCAAAACTTGATCTATTTAATTAATTCTAATGTTTTAAGTCATAGGTACAAAAAAATATGTAACAAAACATAAGTTTTTGCAATTCAGTCAATAATACAATGGTTATAAAAACATATTCATTTTAATTACACTCACAGAATAGTGTATACAAAATGATAAATATTAGCATTACATATCCGTCACACAATTAAAAATATCAGCAAAGGTAAAATTCTATTCATAAGTTATTAAAATAATTCCTGTTGCTACCAGTTTGCTATTTAAAATTATTTTAGATGAACGTAATGCCATTTGTGCACTGAAATAGAAAATATAATTAAAATATAATTTTTTTTTATGAATTATAAAATTAAGCTTGTTTTCTTTAATAAGAGTTACAGCTTAGCGTTATAAAAATTGGCCAACTTGGTATAATAAATTTTGTCAACTGAAAATTATTTGTTTTCAATGTGAATAGTAGGTATTAAGCACGTCTTACCAATAGGTTCAATAGGCTGTGGTGGTGTCATTCCTGGCGTTTTGTTAATAACATCATTTGCTTCGCTAGTAGATATTTTATATGCATTCCCCTCTAAAGTTGTATTCACACTGCAATAAAACATAAAAATGAAGTATTACAAGTTAAAAAGTTTAAGATTTTTTAAATTACCACGAAATTCCTTTTGCATCAACTTCCTTTGCTACCAATTGTTTCCAAAATTTATGAACCTACAAATAATTATTAATTTTAACCAAAAACACACCACAACAGCTTTACCTCTTCAACTACATTTAATGCAAAAGCAGCAGGTTTAGCTTCGCCGTTAAAAGCAAATTGATTTTCTGACTTTCCATCAGGAATTTTGTAAATTTTAAACCATTCTACTGTAGCTTTAAGTAAACCAGGAAAATGTTTTTCAACATCAGCTATATCATTCATTTGATCAGCTAATGGATCGTTAATATCAATACCAATTAATTTCCAGTCAGTTTCACCTAAAATTAAATCAACCATAAATGTTAGTTTTTAGAAACTGATCAATTTGTATATTGTGATATTGTATAACAATTCCTTTCGGGTGTGAATAATTTAAAATGTTTAATCACAACTTATTTAAATAACACTGGCAATAAAAAAAATTAAATCAGATTTAACCCAGATATTCTTGGATAGTTCTGGTAAAAATTGTTTCTACGCCCAACCTTTATACAAATACTTGTGCACCAGTGTTCTACAAATTTCAACAAAATTGTTGTATTTTTATTTTCATAACAATACCCTAAATTAAATTTTGAATATAAGGAACTACAATAACATAATAAAAAAAAAGTTTAGTACACTATGACTTAGTCTATCTTGTCTATAAAAATCTATTTTAATGATATAATAGAAGTGTTTTATAAAAAATATATAATTATACATAAACTTCAATGTGGTTTTTTGGTCATGTAAGTTATATAAATATATAGCAACTAATTGTATTGTGTTAAGTTTTAAATTGCATTTTTTGTACAGTTATTTATTTAATTTTGTTTATATAATCATGAATGTAAAGAACAGCTGTGGAAAAAGGAAAAAGGTGATATTGATTTGAGATAGAAATATTTTGATATAAGCTGACGTGAAACGAATTAAACTTGTATCTCAATGTATCGCTGTATATGTTAAAATGGTTGCTGCAAAGATAATAGTTTTATAAATAATAATAACTATATAAATAGGTAACGTTTGTGAGTTACCATATTTAGAACTAACGCGATCTACCTGGCGCGATAAGATAAGATATTAAGCAACTTTATGCATTACAATTCAAACAAGCGATATCAATTAAACGTAATAGAAAGGTCAAATACTATCCGGAAATAAAAACCAATCAATATGTACACAATTGCTTATGTTTACTTAATCAATCAATAATTCAAGGAAATATATGATCCTTGAGTGTTTTTCTGAAGTTCAGGACATGAAATAGAGCATATAAAATGAAACATTCCCAATTATTGAAACTGACCTTCATCTATTAGAGCTACTGTTCCTAGTAACTTTACTTGAATTATTTCACCTCTAGATGCTACTCTATAACCAATTTCGATAACATCAATAGGATCATTGTCACCTTTCGCACCCGTTCCATCATCTAAATGTTCTGGATTCTCCCATGTTTGAGGAAGAGCACCATAATTCCAAATATATCCATGGTGGGGAAAACAATTAGATACAAATCGTGGTTTACCTTTTTTTACATCTTGTTTTATTGGGTTTAATATCTCCTTCATAGTAATCTATTTATAGGAATGCTAGTTTTAAACTTATCAACTTAAAACGTCAATTACTATACCTCCATTTTTGCATTTGTCCATCGTGGTATTTCAACCACCATATTGAGTATTTTTTTATCAATATCAGCATATAAAGGAATGTCATGTAAGGGTGAAATTGGTCCATTTTCATCATCTACGAAATGTATAATTTAAAAATTTAGATTTACAAAACTTCATTAAAATTAAATAATTACATAAATAGGAAATAGATTACAAATGCATGTACAAAGTTCAGTATGTTATAATAAGGTTAGAGGTCAATTTGTAACTTACGAATGTAAACTCTATAATCGGCAGAGTATGCGGAACCACGTTCTACAATGCTATAAGCCATTTTAGCACTAATTGTATTAAACAGCCGACTATGTTGTCTTACACTAACAAGTGAATGTTGTTTTAGCCGGCACAGGTTTTTTACGCTAAACGACAACACGTGCAGCTTCCTTATGGCGTTCATGGCTCCATCTAGTAGTATATATCTAAATATTTATTCAAATGTACCTTAGTCACTAATTATTAATTACTTTTACTTGTTAATATTATTACGAGTAGAATTAAACAATCATATCTATTTCTATAGTTATAGATAAAAATTTATTTTAATTGTCAATATTTGCTCTTTTTAAAGTAAGATAAGTAAATATTTAAAAAGTTTTAGGATACGTCAAGTAATAAATGTTGGAAAACTAAATGATAAAATACTCTTATGCATTACTTAATAACTGTTATGATTTTAAATAATGATAAGATAAGCATACGGTAAAGATAATTCTACAATATTCATTCCTATTAGAAATTGTGTTACAGTTGTTGGAAGATAGATGACACTGCCATGGCTGTGTCATCTATCTAACTGCAGTTATTACGCTATTTTAATTTTCTAGCTTTTCAGGTACTACATACAGTGCTGTGAATAAGTAAATGGAAATTATAAATCCAGTTAGAAAAACGCTAATAATATAATAATTTAAAGATATTCTTATTATACCGGGTGTTTCATTTAAAGTGCCACGAGCTTATAACTCCTAAACTAATCAAAATTTCAAAAAAAGTACAAGTCTAAAAGAGTCTTTAATTTATTTGATCTATACAATGGCATAAATATAAATTTTGTTTTTTTTCCGGTTTAACCGGAAACGGTGTCAACTTCCTTATCTTAAATAGAAGGGTATTTATTTTTTTTATAATTGAATAGAGCTCGTCGAGAGCTTTCCAAATATGTGTAACAAGTGACCATTTTCTTAAAAAAAAATTTTTTTTTAAATAAATTTTTATTTCAAAATGTGGTGTTACAATAAGGTGCCACAAGCTTATAACTCCTAAACTAATCAAAATTTCAAAAAAAGTACAAGTATAAAAGTGTCTTTAATTTATTTGATATATACAATAGCATAAACATAAATTTTTTTCTACTTCCGGTTTAACCGGAAACGGCGTCAACTTCCTTATCTTAAATAGAAGGGTATATATTTTTTTATAATTGGATAGAGCTCGTCGAGAGCTTTCCAAAAATGTATAACAAGTTACCATTTGATTAATAAATAATTTTATAAAAAAATAATTTTTTATTTCAAATTGTAGGGTTTCAGTAAAGTGTCACAAGCTTATAAGTTCTAAGCTAATAATAATTTCAAAAAACCTGCTAGTAAAAAAATTTGTTTAATTTATACGTTCTATGTACAAATGTATAAGAAACAATCTATGATATAATTTTACGTTAACGCTATACGTTAAAAATTTATTAAAAAAAAAAGTTTTTTTAAGAAAATGGTCACTTGTTATACATATTTGGAAACCTCTCGACGAGCTCTATCCAATTATAAAAAAAATAAATACCCTTCTATTTAAGATAAGGAAGTTGACACTGTTTCCGGTTAAACCGGAAGTAAAACAAAATTTATATTAATGCCGTTGTATAGATCTAATAAATTAAAGACACTTTTATACTTGTACTTTTTTTAAAATTTTGATTAGTTTAGGAGTTATAAGCTTGTGCACTTTAAATAAAACACCCGGTATATTGAAAAGTTAACAATGTTAAACATATTACAATAATAATTTAAAAACATTACTTAACTATTATTGCAAAAATTAAATATAAAGTTTAATTGCTGCTTTAAAAGGCGTGAAAAAGTTTTTGGAAATCTACATTGTTTTCTTCTAAAATTGTATAAAAATTAATATTTAAAACTTTATAACAACCTCATTCCAACTTCCCAAGTTTTATACTTGAGATCATTATATCTTCGTAAAATTAAAATCATCATGAATACCTAGTTGTAGTAGGGGAGACCGGGGTTGGAAGTCACAATTTTTTTCTTTTGTATTTATAGAGCCCATGGTCTTAATTTATCAAGACATTTATATATCAATAGATAGTGTATTTATTCTAATTTAAAAATAAATAAAGACTTTTTGTCTACCATTATCTAAAGAGAACATATTATAATTTTTCTGAAGAAAGAAAAGTGCGACTTTTAACCCCGTGTCAGGGATGGTTGTCATAGTGTCTGGGGTAGGTAATCACCCGCTAAATAAAAGGTAAAACAAAAGACAAAACAAATGCATATGCTATTCCTAACATATTCTATCTAACGAACTTAGGTTATGGTAACAAAAATGACAAATGTATAATTATAGTCAATCGTTTATGTAGTAAAACCCTTAGAAACTAATAAAAAAGGCTGCACATATTTATGGTTGCTTTGCACAGGTGACAACTAGCCCCCGTTAACTTGAGCCAACTTTCCCCAAAACAGTTTTGGACAATTAATTCCTAAAATAAATTTAAATCAATGGTCATTTAAGAAACCATATGAATAATACCATGAAGCATATCTTAAACATCATAAATACACGAAAACTATATCACTATGCAAAATTTGAATATACTTACAAGACTCAACACAGATTCACAAAAAATTACTTTCACGGTACAAAAAATACAAACGTATATATTTCTTATACGGTATTACAGAGAGAACTGAAGTGAAGTACGCAAGGAGGTATTGTGCTGGAGCTTCTTTGACACGGGTAAACAAATTTATTAATTCATTAGGTTTGCTGTTATGGCTTTTGTGACAACCTACCCGTTACACAACCATACCCGGTCTCCCCTACCAATAATTTACATTTTTTATTTCAAAATAGCCAGATAACCATATGTATTAAGTATTTCGATAATAAAAATTAAATTACCAACTCCATTGTAACTCAAAGAGTCCCAGACCATAACGTTCTTAGTACCAGGCTTAACGGTTGCGCTCATATTTTTTTAAATTTAGGGCAGTATTTGATTTTCTTCTTACCTTTTCGCGTCGTTTATCATTTTATATACATAAAATTTGATTGCAAGCGGTTCGGACTGACCCTAAATACCAAAAACACCAAATATATGATAATTACAAAAAATCACATTGTTATACCGAATTAATGATTGACAACAACAGGATCGAACGTGTGCGAAAGTATACTTACCTTGGGACAACAATCGATGAAAACTGGAACCACTCAGTGAAATAAAGTGTAGAATTGAAAAGGCGAGGGCAGCGTTCGAAAAAATGGCCAAATTATTCAAGTGCCCTGAATTATCTCTACCCATTAAATTAAGACTACTAAGATGTTATGTCTTCGCCGTATTGCTGTATGGAGCAGAGACGTGGACACTGACAGAGGCATCAAGACGAAAAATAGAGGCATTCAAGATGTGGTTGTACCGCAGAATCCTTTGTATATCTTGGACAGAGCATGTAACCAACCACACCGTGTTGAAGAAAATGGGGAAACAAGAAGCAGAACTCCTCACAACAATAAAAGTTCGTAAGCTGGAGTATTTAGGGCACATCATGCGCAACAATCAGAGATATGGACTCCTACAATTGGTCCTCCAGAGTAAGATCGAGGGAAAAAGAAGCGTCGGCAAAAGGCGCATATCGTGGCTAAAAAACCTGCGAGTATGGTTCAATGCGACAACAACTGGACTGTTTCTTGTCGCTGTTGATAAAGCCCGTATTGCCATCATGGTTTTCAACATCCGAAACGGATTGGAACTTTAAGAAGAAGAAGACGAATATTTTATCTAACACATAATAAACAAATTTTAATACTATAATCACACTTTATGTATTTTGCTGATTTTGTTGTCCTAGGAAGCATTTCTAGAAACTATATGTATTATTTACAAATACTGATTTTTGTTTTATAGTTTATACATATAAATAAAATAAAGTGTCTGTCTGTGATTTCCAAAACCCAATATTTTTGGTCTGTTTGTCGGTTATTTATCTGGGGTATTCCCTAAAACGGCTGAATGAATTTTGACAAAACTTTTATTGGCAGGCAGGGAACTTTTCAGAGAGTAATTTAGGCTATTTTTTATTCCAGAAATATTTAATTTTTGCATAAAAATATAAATCTAAGCGTTGCCTGCTCCTAGAGCGGGCCCTGCAGGTATGCCACGCAAACTAACTGAGGGGTAATAGATAGTTTGAAATAAATGTAAACGAAAATGTTTAAAATGAGTTAACTTAGATATTTACATCTACTGTTTTCTCTTAAAGACCACATTTAATTGAAGGCAGAGCCAATTTAACATTTGTATATATTATACTAGGTACATATGATAGTACATACTTTTAGTTGCTCACAATGCAAGCATTCGTTGAGACGTCGCATTTGAAGGCATACACCAGCTCCAAGAACTACTCAGTAGATAAGGGAGTTACAATTCTAAGAATGGGATAATATTCATTTTTACAATCTGTAATATCATTATTTGTCTAAAATTACAAATCATAAATAAAATAGAATAATTGAAAATACTTATTGTATAAATGTATTATAAACTTCAATAAACGATGTCTGTACTATCAGCTCAAAACATCATATATGTAGAAACTGAGTATTCCAAAAAGAAACATGAAAATTGTGCTGCCACTTGTGAAAACGCAAAGTACAATATTGTTGCAACTTTAATAAAATAATTTTAATATCGTAATAATTTTTTTTTCATTCTCATAAACTTTTTTTTATCAAATTGGCCTTTGTATAAATCTTTTAATAAATAATTTATTAAAACACAAACTAATATAGCATTAATGTTGTTATTGAACAACATTACAACTTAATTTTTATATCTATGTTTTATAATAAAAATAATAAAATTTTACAATTATTTTACGTATGTACATAGTTATAAATAGCTATTCTAAAGCAAAAATGGATCGAGTTAAAAAACAACATTTTTTGTGAAACTTTCAATGCAAGGGTTTCATTTGTCAAAAAATCAGAAAAGGAAACCTTAATTCCACAACCTCTTATATAAACGTTACCGAAGCTATTGGAGTCAAGTCTACAAATTTAATACAACTGTTGAGATCAATATCTCGAATTAACCGGAAACATAAATCAATGAATTTTAACACAATTGTAAACAACAAAGAAAGTGATTAAAAGTAGACATATTTCATTATCGTATATATTTTAAATGGTTAAAACATTTACTTTTTTTATAGATACTTATTTCATAGTGTGAAAAAACATTATATGCATGTAGTGTCCGACCGAAACTACTTTTTACGGCCGAAACACAAACCGAAACCGAATTTCGGCTTTGATCACAGTTTCGGCCGAAACCGAAACCGAAACTTCCATATAATGTCATGTTTTTGTGGAAAGAAAAATAAATAGTAAATCATAATCAGTCAGTCTTTATTTAGTCTCTGATACTTGAACTAATCATTAATATAACATATTATCACACCTAATTTCAAATAAATTATTTGTACTTTTTAATATAAGGAGTTGATTTGAACCTACTACCTACTATTTCTTTTGAATATTATTTACGAATAACATAAAATAAACGGTACAAATCAAAATGACTTTTTACATAATTTGTTTAGGTACAGAAAAAAAAAATATCTTACATCTTAAGAACAAAATAACTTTTTCTAAACTTTGGTAATTTTATATGGCACTCTTGTTAATCAACTACAATGAAATCAAAATTAAAAACTACCTACCTACTAAGTACAATAAATAAATATTTTTAATGCAAAAATAATACCTATTTGATATGTTAAAATAAAAAGTTTCCTCTAAAACTAAAAAAAACTGTGAAGAGCTTCATAGAGCTACAACTACGATATTAATAATTTTAATGGACTGATAATTATCAGTATTCATAATTAAACAATCTAATATTATAAGTGAGAAACATTAATTTATCAACATTTTCGCCTTGTAAATTGCTTCTAGTACGAAATAGCTGTTCACTGGAAACACTTTTCGGTGGAGCTGACAAGAATTTTAGTGCAGCCTTTCTCAAAGGCAGAAACCGACTAAAATTCCAGTAACAATAAATATCTGCGTTTCTTTCTAACCTTTAATCTGATAAGTAGCAAAATGCCACTTCGTCGCTCGCAGCTCAGTGCACCGAGCATTTCCGATCGCAGCGCGAAATCTCTCGAATTCAGTTTCGGTTTCAGCCGTAGTTTAGGCTGGATGGCAGCCGAAACCGAAACTAAACCGAAACCCGTTTTTTTGCCGAAACTAGGCCGAAACCGAAACCGAAACCAAAATTTCGGTCGGACACTATATGCATGTTATCAGGCAGTATATCTAAATAAGTAAGTATTAAAGATTTTCATGACGTAACTCTAAAGCGTGGTCTACACTTGCAGCTTTGATTATATATAACATAGATTGTCAATCCCATGTTAATTTTGTGCAGCGCTTTTAGGAGACGATCTGGAGGCCGCAAGCGCTTAGTACTGGAGGCGGCGGCTATTCCAATTGTGCGCTGCTGTTGTTTTCGATAAATTTAATAACCCCATTGATAGATGGCAAAGATAATTATTCGAAATTTGAAAAAGGTTTAGTTCTTCGCTATTTGTAAATGTGGAGGTGGAATTTATGAATCTAAATATAGAATTTATGAGTTTATATATTTCTCAAGCAGAGATTTTAAAGCGCTTAAATACAGAATTATTGACTACGAGCAATAAATTAATCGGCAGCAATTTCAGAATGAATTTGTATTAAATTCTTATTCTTTGACTGCTATTACTATCTTTTACAATTTTACTACATACTAGGCTCTAATCTCGAAATATTTCACCATATAGAAACTACCCATTTTTTTATCTTTTCGATCTTTCAATCTTTTCAAAATACTAAATTGATTTTAAGTACTGACTACGCTATATTATTTGAATTATTTTGCCAAAACATTTAATATTTTTTAAAAATTTGTTAAATTTGTGTACACTAAGGTAGAAGTACCGGTTTTGGACACTGTACCAGTTGTGGACATTTTCCACTTTATTTTGACAAATCTCAAATATAAGAATTATCGCTACTTGCTATAAGTGTAATTAATGTATGTTTAACTACGATAGAAACATCAATTATGTTTTTTCGTATTTTTAAAGTATTTTATCAAAATTACTCAAGTGTCTAAAACTGGGCCTAACGTGTCCAAAACCGGTACTTTTACCTTATGTGGATGTTCATGCGAAACCGACTGTTTCTTGTCGCTGTTGATAAAGCCCGTATTGCCATCATGGTTTTCAACATCCGAAACGGATTGGAACTTTAAGAAGAAGAAGACGAATATTTTATCTAACACATAATAAACAAATTTTAATACTATAATCACACTTTATGTATTTTGCTGATTTTGTTGTCCTAGGAAGCATTTCTAGAAACTATATGTATTATTTACAAATACTGATTTTTGTTTTATAGTTTATACATATAAATAAAATAAAGTGTCTGTCTGTGATTTCCAAAACCCAATATTTTTGGTCTGTTTGTCGGTTATTTATCTGGGGTAATCCCTGAAACGGCTGAATGAATTTTGACGAAACTTTTATTGGCAGGCAGAGAACTTTTCAGAGAGTAATTTAGGCTATTTTTTATTCCAGAAATATTTAACTTTTGCATAAAAATATAAATCTAAGCGTTCCCTGCTCCTAGAGCGGGCCCTGCAGGTATGCCACGCAAACTAAGTGAGGGGTAATAGATAGTTTGAAATAAATGTAAACGAAAATGTTTAAAATGAGTTAACTTAGATATTTACATCTACTGTTTTCTCTTAAAGACCACATTTAATTGAAGGCAGAGCCAATTTAACATTTGTATATATTATACTAGGTACATATGATAGTACATACTTTTAGTTGCTCACAATGCAAGCATTCGTTGAGACGTCGCATTTGAAGGCATACACCAGCTCCAAGAACTACTCAGTAGATAAGGGAGTTACAATTCTAAGAATGGGATAATATTCATTTTTACAATCTGTAATATCATTATTTGTCTAAAATTACAAATCATAAATAAAATAGAATAATTGAAAATACTTATTGTATAAATGTATTATAAACTTCAATAAACGATGTCTGTACTATCAGCTCAAAACATCATATATGTAGAAACTGAGTATTCCAAAAAGAAACATGAAAATTGTGCTGCCACTTGTGAAAACGCAAAGTACAATATTGTTGCAACTTTAATAAAATAATTTTAATATCGTAATAATTTTTTTCATTCTCATAAACTTTTTTATCAAATTGGCCTTTGTATAAATCTTTTAATAAATAATTTATTAAAACACAAACTAATATAGCATTAATGTTGTTATTGAACAACATTACAACTTAATTTTTATATCTATGTTTTATAATAAAAATAATAAAATTTTACAATTATTTTACGTATGTACATAGTTATAAATAGCTATTCTAAAGCAAAAATGGATCGAGTTAAAAAACAACATTTTTTGTGAAACTTTCAATGCAAGGGTTTCATTTGTCAAAAAATCAGAAAAGGAAACCTTAATTCCACAACCTCTTATATAAACGTTACCGAAGCTATTGGAGTCAAGTCTACAAATTTAATACAACTGTTGAGATCAATATCTCGAATTAACCGGAAACATAAATCAATGAATTTTAACACAATTGTAAACAACAAAGAAAGTGATTAAAAGTAGACATATTTCATTATCGTATATATTTTAAATGGTTAAAACATTTACTTTTTTATAGATACTTATTTCATAGTGTGAAAAAACATTATATGCATGTAGTGTCCGACCGAAACTACTTTTTACGGCCGAAACACAAACCGAAACCGAATTTCGGCTTTGATCACAGTTTCGGCCGAAACCGAAACCGAAACTTCCATATAATGTCATGTTTTTGTGGAAAGAAAAATAAATAGTAAATCATAATCAGTCAGTCTTTATTTAGTCTCTGATACTTGAACTAATCATTAATATAACATATTATCACACCTAATTTCAAATAAATTATTTGTACTTTTTAATATAAGGAGTTGATTTGAACCTACTACCTACTATTTCTTTTGAATATTATTTACGAATAACATAAAATAAACGGTACAAATCAAAATGACTTTTTACATAATTTGTTTAGGTACAGAAAACAAAAAAAAATATCTTACATCTTAAGAACAAAATAACTTTTTCTAAACTTTGGTAATTTTATATGGCACTCTTGTTAATCAACTACAATGAAGTTAAAATTAAAAACTACCTACCTACTAAGTACAATAAATAAATATTTTTAATGCAAAAATAATACCTATTTGATATGTTAAAATAAAAAGTTTCCTCTAAAACTAAAAAAAACTGTGAAGAGCTTCATAGAGCTACAACTACGATATTAATAATTTTAATGGACTGATAATTATCAGTATTCATAATTAAACAATCTAATATTATAAGTGAGAAACATTAATTTATCAACATTTTCGCCTCGTAAATTGCTTCTAGTACGAAATAGCTGTTCACTGGAAACACTTTTCGGTGGAGCTGACAAGAATTTTAGTGCAGCCTTTCTCAAAGGCAGAAACCGACTAAAATTCCAGTAACAATAAATATCTGCGTTTCTTTCTAACCTTTAATCTGATAAGTAGCAAAATGCCACTTCGTCGCTCGCAGCTCAGTGCACCGAGCATTTCCGATCGCAGCGCGAAATCTCTCGAATTCAGTTTCGGTTTCAGCCGTAGTTTAGGCTGGATGGCAGCCGAAACCGAAACTAAACCGAAACCCGTTTTTTTGCCGAAACTAGGCCGAAACCGAAACCGAAACCAAAATTTCGGTCGGACACTATATGCATGTTATCAGGCAGTATATCTAAATAAGTAAGTATTAAAGATTTTCATGACGTAACTCTAAAGCGTGGTCTACACTTGCAGGAATTTATGTTGTGTGGTGAATTCGGCATTTTGTTCGTGCATTTACTAGTTTATCCCGAATTCAACGTAGGGTAGAGCGGGACTAAAGACTAAAGAAATAATTGAAGGAAATAAGTAAAACTCAACTATGTAGAATCATGGCCTTTTTATATTTATTTAAGAAAATTAAAAAACTATTTTTTGCTAAGCTTATCTTTTTAGCACAGTATTTCACTTTTAATGACAATACCTTAGTTGCAATTGTTATTGATTTAAAACCAACAATGTTTTCATAAAGTTAACTTAAGTTTACCACCTTAATCAACATAGAAGTTTAAATAACAAAAAAAAATACTACCCCTGTTCTAAAATAAGTGCCCGATTTGAAATTATTTATGGGATTATTGTGGAAATAAAAAGAAATCTAGGGATATGTATTTGTTTCAACAGAACACATATAAATTTATAATAGAAAGCGACGTAAACTTAAAAAATTGAATATCAACAGCAATGTCAATTGTTAAAGTTTGATAAAAAACATTTATTTCTTGTTTTTCCCGCTAGCAATACAAATTAAAACGAATTATGTCAAAAACAATAAGAAATAATAAAATGTTTATGAAAAGACCTAATTTAAGTAACGAGCAGTGACGAGATGTGTTACAATACCTGCTTAAGAATATAAGTAATGAAAAGCTGAAACATGGTGCAATTAAGCAGTGCAGTATCAAGTTTAAAGTTTACACGAGAACTATAAACCTAATTTGGAATAAATAAAAAAAAAATTATAATGCCGGATTGTCTGTAGCTAATAATAATTTTAACAAAAAGGGAAATTATGGAAGAGATTGCAAAAGCAGAGAAAAAATTAAAAACAAGATCTCTGAAGTTCAACTATTCGAAGTCTTTCTAACAATATTAATGAGTCGGTAAGAACTATGCTGTTTTCATAACATGGGACCTACATACAAATTAGACAATTGTAACAGATTATAAGTAAATACGTTAAAAATTAACAAAAAAGAAAAAGATTCGGAACAGAATTATATTAAATTGATAATAGAACAAATAACAATACAAGAAACAATAGATAAATGGAATAATAAAATAAAATAAAACGTTCTTACAAAAAGATGCATAAAACTATTCTAGGATACACTTACCCTTGCTTTATCCTTACAAAGTTGCATTCTTTTATACCATGAGAGTCAAATATGTAAATATTTACGACGTATTGATTTACAGATCGCTGTTGATGTTTCATACAATTAATGAATAACAGTTTTATGAATTTATATGACAGTATCATACATAACCTAATATTATGATAATTATTTTAGTAGGCCTGTGTTATTTAAAGGTAAAAAAATAATTTAACCAATACCAAAGTGACTAAAGTCACTTTGGTATTGGTTAAATTACATATGTTTTGTTTAACTTAAATATATATGTATGAGTTAAAATTAGATACTAGTATCAGAAGCACATCTCTGCAGTAAATTATCATTTTTCTATTAATATCTGTTTTCAATAAATGGATAAAAATATTTAAAACTCATACTGCATTAACATAGATAAAAATTATAAACAAGGAAAGATTATTGAATAAACAGAAATAGTTCATTATTTTATTAATATTTCATTGTTAGTATGTAAACGTTACAAATAAATGTTATTAAAATTGTTTTATATCTACAACATTGCATTAATAAATAGTCGTCAAGTATATTCACATATTTCTAACAATTTATTATAAATGGTTTAATAATATACAAAAATATATATAATTATAAACAATCCTGTAATATTTAAAATCATCAAAAATTGCCTTTTTACAAAGTTTCTTAACAAAAAAAAAACAAATACTACACAGCGATTTAAAACAAAGTATCAAAAATTAAACGTAAGAAATCGTACGAAATAAAAGAAAACAAATCATATTGAAGTACCTTGTTTATTTCTTTAACTAATATCATTTAATTTTTGGTTATTTATTATGATTATGTATCATTAGTAGGTACAGTTTATGATTTTACTAATTCATATTAATACTGTTATTGATCAACAGAGTTGGTCCCATTACCATACTCGAAAATCAAATGTCTCATTATAGCACTCATTTCCATTAAGTCGCCTTACTTTTGAAGACCCATACTATTACAAACAATATTAAGTATCAAAAATTGCAAAAAATACCTTTAGTGCAAATAAGTACAAATAAGCAGTTAATGCCACAAGACCAGAAAGAAAAATCATATTTGATATACATATGTCATATTTATCATTATAATACAATTTTCTGCTACCCCATTAATTTTTAAAATGTTCTACATAAAACTTTCTTATTTCTTGATTAAATAGTTGTTTTTACAAAGTTTGCAGTTTTTTGTAGAAAACTTAACTTATAGAAATAGGCTGTTACTAAAATTCTTAAAATTCTTCGGTTATGTTGTAGGATTTTTCAATTCGCTTTTATAATAAAATACATGTATAAAAATTATAATATTTCATAAATCGTAATCCTATGTTTTACAGTGTGAGAGGTTTCAAAAGGATCTATACATGTTTATTTCATATCAGGGTACGATCAATACACATTTTACCTGAATGTAAAAAACGTTTATAGTGTTTCTCGAGTTAAAATTGTTCTAATAATTATTTATTATCTCCCATACAAAATATATATCTTATCAACATTATTGTTAATAGAAACTCACTAACAATTATTTTATAAAACACAAGTATTGTCTAAAGTTTTTGGAAACATTTTTTCGAACTGACTATCTGTAGAAGTAATCACTTTATAGTGGTAATGCGCACAAACATTTATTTCTTTATTTAGTTTAATTTTAGACGCATAATTTAAATAATTTTTAAATATTTTTACAATTTCAAAGTAATGGTTTGGCAAAAAAGTAATTTCGGTTTTTACAAAACCATAATTTTACTATTTTTTTGAATTTTTTGGGCATATGTTATAATTTTTTCCGTTTAACAGTTGACTTACTTTAAAAACAAATTACCTGATATTTGCTTTATATTTTTCGTTCAGTGTGAAATTTAACATGGAGTGCAAAAACTAACATTTTTGTCATATTTTGCTTTTTTAATTACGTAAAGGTGAGAAAACTTCTAAGGCTCACAAAGACTTATGTGAAGTTTATGGTAACGAATGCTTAACGGTATGCACGTGTCTGAATTGGTTTAAAATATTTATTTTTAGAGGTATTTCACTTAAAGATGATCAATATTCTGGTCGACCATCTGAAGTTAATAATGATCAAATCAAAATCATAATGGAGGCATATCGTCATATAACTCTAATAGTAAGAGAGATTGCAGACAGGTTGAATGTAACACACACAATAATTAAAAATTATTAAAAATGTCTTGGAAGCTCGATATTTGGATTCCATAAAAATTGAAAGAGATTCATTTATCACAACGAATAAGTATTTGTGATATGCATCTCAAACATAACATCAATTTTTTTTATAAAACTGACGTTAAAAAGTTTATTGTTTACAAAAAGCTTAATCAAAAACGATCATGGTCCAAGCGTGATAAACAAGCACAAGTCACATCAAAAACTGAATTGCATCTAAAGATCATACTTTCAGTGTGGTGAGATTATAAAGGCGTTGTGTAATGGATGGAGTCAGAAGTTCCCGCCGTTTATGTTGTGTTTAAGGTATGCGCGTTGTACATAAAAATCCTTGGCATAATGTTTTGTCTTAGTCGAAAGAAAAATTTTTGCTCTACAAGATAGTGTATTTGGCTTTATAGTTCGGATTAATTTTTGACAATTTTTAGATCATTTAAATGGAGTGACAGGTCGACAAAAACAAGCATTTTCGCCACCATCTTCTTTTTGTGTTTAATGGAGGCGCCAAAACCTTTCGAGAAATTTGTGATGTGTACGGAGAGAGTTTTATTGCTGAAAGAACTGCTCGGGATTGGTTCACCAAATTTTTGTCGACCTGGCACTCTATTTAAATGATCTAAAAATTGACAAAAATTAGTCCAAGTTAAAAACCAAATACACTATCTTGTAGAGCAAAAATTTTTCTTTCGAATAACACAAAACATTATGCCAAAGAATTTTATTTTCAACACGCAATTTTAAACACAACATAAACGGCGGGAACTTATGACTCAACCCAACATTTTGAGTTGCTTTTAAGAAACCAAACGATCAACTTAGCTATTTACTGTCAACAACTGATAAAATTGAAGATAGCAATCAAAAATAAATGGTCAAAAGTTGCTAATAGTAAACGCATGTTCCACCATGACAACGCTCGACCTTACATATCTTTAATAACTCGTCAAAAATTATTGGAGCTTGCTTGGGAACTGGTGCCACCTCCACCATATAGCTCTGACCTTTCACCATCAGATTACCATTTATTTTGATTTTTATAAAGCTATTTAAATGGGAAACATTTAACAAAATAGTACATTTATAGTTGATTAAAATCCATTCTTTGTATAAAATTTGAGTCTCACTTCAAACTAAATTATCGAAATTAGTTTCTTGCCAACCCGACAGTTACGCTTTATACCTGTAATGATGACAAATAAAATTGTATTCAATGATGGCCTAAGAATCTCAACTCTTTGTCTACTTAGATGATTAACGAATATTTTTTAAAAAGTTTTAATTACAGTGCAACCAGAATAATTCAAACTTGGTAAGCTTCAGTAAGACAAAAAAAAGTCATTCTCTTGAGTTCATACCTAAATATGCGGTATCTCAAACTGTTTTGACTTTGTAGCACAAACAAAATATTATTTCTTTATAAAGTAAAGTAATGATGTCACACTTTAAATTTCCCTAACCGGAAGCAATAAAATCTTAAAATTTGTTAGGTATTTTCAGAAATACATTGGTGCCTTATTTCTATTGTTTTTTACACGTGAATTTTAATAGGTTAAACTTTCTAAGTAACTCGAAAAATACACTTACAATTGGAAATTATACCCTTGTAAATCAAAATTGTAGTTGTAAAATCCTTTGTATCTTGAAATATTCAGTAAGTTAAAAATTCATACAATTTTTTCCATTTCTTTTGAAATACGATTTATACAAGTTTCACTGTATTTTGAATTTTTTAATCAACGATGACGTTTTAATATGCAATTATTTTAAAAAATTGTTTAAACACGAGCTCGTGTATTTAAAAGAAAAAGTATAACGATACGTAAATTCTTAAAACATAGATATTTGATCTGAATCAAACTCGTTCAAATTTTTTGACTAAAGAGCTATGTATAATAGAAATTCAATAAAAATCAACGGACTGCAAATAGAATATTACATTTAAATATGCATTCTGTATTGATATTTGACATAAAAATATATTAAAATTTATTTTTCTAAAATAGTCTACCAAAAAAGCGACATCTGGAGGAATTTATAATATTATTCATTCAATATATTTGACAATTGATTATTGTCTTTGAATTTGTGGTTATTAACACAACTTTGAAATAAAAGTTTTAAAACGAGTTTTCCGATTCTCTCGTCAAATACTGCTTCTCTTGTTTAAAAAAATTGATTAATTTTAACACATAATAGGATCTTTCAACATTTTTTAAGTTTCTAAACGAATTTGTAAAGAATATGTATTAAATGCATATAATCATACTCGTAATTAATAAATGATAAAAAAATTATCGATTGAATACTAATTATTTTTACAATATGCATATTGTATTACAAAATAGTTATATAGGTACTTTATATCCAATTTTAATTCTCATTAAACTAAAACATCAAAAGTTGACCTGCACCATACACTATTAATCTTCAAATTAAATTTCCATTAGGTACACACAAAAAACTACTATACATAATAAATCTTCTTTTTTTAAACAACTTTTAAATATATTATTGTTAATTAACTAGTTAGTATTTTGCACTTTGTATAAACTTATATACATATCAATACTTAATTTAAACGACACATATATTAAAGTATAAAAAATGTTTGTAAAAAGTAAATATTTTAGTAATAATTATTTCTTACACCCACTAAACTTGTTTTAAACACTTTCTATGTATAACTCTTAGCTTATCATTTGAACATACTAAAGTTTCTAATATTGAAACTTTACATATTTATATTCACTAATTCATTTTCTATTAGGTACTTACGTTTCTTCCAGCTGTTATTTCTTAAATTAGATGTTCTGAGCGTCCATAATGAACTGTTGATAGGGAACCTCTAAAAAATTATTTGATTAGTAAGCAACTCGATTGGAAAATACAAGTATATTTTATAAAATTAACCGTAGGTATTTCTGTATAAGACAATTCACAATAAAGCAATAGAATACTTTTTACAGAAAGTAATGCTAAATGAACGAATATGAGTTTTTTGATTACAGCTTTATTGCCAAATCATGAGCTTTGGAAAAAACATATATCTTTGCTGTATCTCACAGTCAGTAGACAACATGTTGTTTTCCATTTTTATACGTATGCATATGTTTAAGAAGATGGTTATATACGTAGAATTGTAGTTCCTAGAATCTCAACTTTCATTTTAATTTAACTTTCATTATTAATGCTAAATATTATAATAAAAAAAAAGAAATTATTAAAAATTTATAATGTAATCATTTGAAGTTTTTTAAAAATCAAATTGAGAGTTTTATAAAAATAACAGCAATTTTTTTAAAATTTATTGTAATAACGTAATTTAATTTATGATTTAATATATAATTATTATAGATTCTAACAAAGTGTTATCTACCTACTTAAAAAAATATTTTTATGTAGTAAACATATTTCATATCAATTAATTTATAAATATTTTGATTTAAGGTGTAAATAGGCTACTACTATAAGGAATATTTTGCTTCCAGACGAGAACACAGAGTGGTGTTTGAAAAGTTTTTATCAAAGTAACTGCTATTATTTCTTACCTAATCAATCTAATCGATAGCTACTTGATAACCCTATATTTTATGCAAATTTGGTAATGTAAGTAGAGATTTATATCTCTTTAGGGATGTTATGTAATTTTCAGTCGAATCAAAATAAATCGGTTTGGTAAAATTTTAGTTCCTGTGGAAACTTAACGTTAATATAAATTTTTATAACTAAAATATTAAATGGCTTCCTTTATATTAAGATTTTCTCGGGCAAAACATTATAAGTTAATAATATTAAACTGCATTATATAAAAATCAAACCGATTATTTGAAAAAGTTTGAATAAATATTATTTAACTATGATTATTTATTAAATCATTTATTTAAATAATTTACTAGATTAGAAAATAAGTCGTAAAAGATATAAATGTCAAGATTGTAATACCTAGACAATTATACTATATAGTAGGTGTATATTTTTCTGGAAATGTAGAGCCACACTGCTTAAATAACGTCTTATGAATTTTTTTTTATAAATTTGTTTTTGTTAAAATCCATTTGCTAAATTGAAGAAAACTTCATTTTTCACAAAAGAATAAATTCTCAATGATCTAAAGTTAGTCAAATGTTTCTTTTACATATTTTATTTATTTATATCAGAACAGAAGGATTTACGAAAACTAAATGATTTTTCTGAAATTCTTTAATACTAGGCCAAATAATATATTCAATGATATTATTTAAAAGGCTTTTTAATAAATGTACATTTTTATTCATTTAAAACCGCTCATGGAAATTAAAATTAGTTTGACAAAGAAATTTAAAACGAAAAATGTAAAAAGTTTTATATTACTATTACATTATAATGAATGAGTTGGAACTTAACTAAATTAGAACAGTCTACATAATTTAGTTTTAGGGAATGTAAATAATGAGATTCAGTGGCTAGACTTAAAATTAATTTTTTTAGAGTAAGCACCTAATAAATATTGATTAAAGCAACCTAATATTTTTCTCTTACCGCATTCGTTTCGAATGTAATCAAGAAACTAAATCCTGATGAAAACTGTTTGAATCCGAATGTCCATCTTCAAATCTCAAAACTAAAGGGTCTCCTTGATGAGAACTATTTCGGGGTCTTCTAGCAGGGGTACCACCGGCGGCGGTAATTACCGCTTCGCAGGACTGACGTAATTTACGGTTACTAAATCGGAAGTAACCCCGAAGCCTTTCTTTAGCCGGCCTGCAAAATAAAAGATGTCAATCGCAGAGTGTACAATCAACAAGAAATTATTAATAGGGGTGCTCGTATAAAGGAAAATATCATAAAATGGGTACTGAAATAGAAACATGTGTAATTTCATTATCCAACTTGTATATGTATTTAGAGA
Organism: Sinopyrophorus schimmeli; assembly: GCA_036325965.1. Classification (NCBI taxonomy): domain Eukaryota; kingdom Metazoa; phylum Arthropoda; class Insecta; order Coleoptera; family Elateridae; genus Sinopyrophorus; species Sinopyrophorus schimmeli. The sequence goes on from JARFIZ010000001.1 coordinate 7,653,227, forward strand.
AAAAATTGAAAGTACTAATTTAATTCAAGAAAATGTACAATGTGGACAATTGTTTTTATTATTAATCACTTTGCAATTGATTAATTAAAAACTTTAATAATTTTAATTCTCACTAAATTTATCAATCTAGAAGGAACTGTATCGGAATTAATACAATCAATTACTTACTTAAAATTTAGTAATTCCGATAATTAACTTCGTATCTTCAAAGACTATTTAAACCAATGAACGTCTTTCGAGTATAATTAGATCGAAATTTATAATTTATTATTAGTAAGGGATAAAGTATCTCACGCTATTATTCAGTAAAGTTGAAATTTATAGAAACTACAAACATATTTACAGTAACACGAATAAAATATATAATATTATATTTAACTTTTAAGTTTTATAATTTAAAATAAAATTATTTTTTTAATCAATAGTTTTTAATATTACCTATGTTCAACAGAAATATTATCAATTCCAACAGTAACAAAATATTAACGCTCCACTAATACTTCGCAATTTATAATGTTATATTTATTGGGTAAGTGCTATACAGGTTGTCCCACATTGAAAAAACAAATATTAGTTGAATAAGATAGATACGTTACTAAAGCTAAATTTTTCATGTCTAACAAGGGGAGTGCAAATAGTGACCGTGGAGTTGGAAAGCGAAAACTTGGTGAGAATATCTTCAAAGGACGTGGAACCCGATGCAAAAGACTAGAACTGCGGAATAGTAACCGTTTTCGAGTTATTCAAGTTTATTGTCATCGAATTTTTAATAATAAATGACCACTTCCCATAGATCTGTGTCCTTCCACTATGAGTTTCCGCGGCAGCTCTTAACCAACAGTCCTTGTAGTGTATTGGTAAAGTGCGGGATGCTAACCGGCAATGATGCTGGTTCGAATCCTCCTTTTTACAATTTTTTTTTGCTGTTGTTACAACTTGTAGGCGTTAACAAAAATTGTTAATTGATCAACGATATGTATAAATAAGACGCGTAAACATCATCAGCACCAGTGGAAGGAGATGAAGAAGCAGGAGAACCAAAATAGCTGCGCGCATTCGGGGCAGCGGATCATGCACTTCTTGTCGTGGCACGCGGAGCACTCCTTTTTGTGCATGTCTTCAAAAGCAAAACTGCGGGGGTTTTCAAAGGCTCCAGGGTGGTTGGACACGTAGCGGCCCCATGCCGATGCGAATGTCCAACGATCGTGATCCGGAAGTAAGCGAGAGGATTTTCAGTAAATTATCTCTCTTCGATACGGAGAGGTCGATCCGTGCATGACTGCTGGCTTGTGAACACGTTCGGACTCGCTTTAACATGTTCGGACTCGCTTTATTATGTTCCAAGACTTGTCAAGACATGACGCCGGAAGGAGGTATAAAAGCGGTGGAGAAGCAAGCTTCTTGCGGTTTGTTGAGTTTTATACATCCTTCCGGCGTCATTTCCTGACAAGTCATGGAACATAATAAAGCGAGTCCGAACATATTCACAAGCCAGCAGTCATGCACGGGATCGACATCTCCGTATCGAAGAGAGATAACTTACTGAAAATCCTCTCGCTTACTTACCGGATAATGTCTCACGATCGCTTTACGACATTCCGCCGCTATGCGTGGCATGCGGCCGGCTACGTGCCCAACCACCCTGGAGCCTTTGAAAACCCCCGCAGTTTTGCCTTTGAAGACATGCACAAAAAGGAGTGCTCCGCGTGCTACGACAAGAAGTGCATGATCCGCTGCCCCGAATGCGCGTAGCTATTTTGGTTCTCCTGCTTCTTCATCTCCTTCCACTGGTGCTGATGATGTTACGCGTCTTATTTATACATATCGTTGATCAATTAACAATTTTTGTTAACGCCTACAAGTTGTAAATAACAGCAAAAAATTTTTGCAAAAAGCAGGATTCGAACCAGCATCATTGCCGGTTAGCATCCCGCACTTTACCAATACACTACAAGGACTGTTGGTCAAGAGCTGCCGCGGAAACTCATAGTGGAAGGACACAGATCTATGGGAAGTGGACATTTCCTATTGAATATTCGATGACAATAAACTTGAATAACTCGAAAACGGTTACTATTCCGCAGTTCTAGTCTTTTGCATCGGGTTCCACGTCCTTTGAAGATATTCTCACCAAGTTTTCTCTTTCCAACTCCAAGGTCACTATTTGCACTCCCCTTGTAAGCTTTGACACTGTTTTACTTTAGTAAGCTAGACAAATAGCTAAAAAATAATAATTAAATAAAAATTATATTTTTAGGTCATTCCAGGCAAGACATTGCGTATCATACACGTCACAATCATTCAAACAATAATTCAACATGTAAAATATTGAGTATTCAACTTTTTAGCTAAGTTTTAAAGCAATTTTCAAATTTGGTTTTATAATGAAAGTAATGACAAACTATGATTAAGATAAATAGCTTAAATCGTCACTAAACTGATGTGTAAGCAATAAAATAGAGCAAAAATATTGAAAGTAATTCAACAGGTAATGATAAGATTTACAATATGGGATACAAAGAGAAATGATCGTAAGGGTTAGAACGGCGGTCATGGGTATGGTAACAAAAGTGACGAATTTAAAATAGGAATAAGCAGGGCATAGAGCAGACGTGGCCAACATGCGGCTAACTAGCCGTATGCGGTTCTTTGAAGGATTATTTGTGGCTCTCGAAATTTTAAAGAATTATCAAGAGAAGTAAAATAAATGTGTTTATTTTTTAATATTTAAATTTAATACAGATATTTTGTACTTTATTTATGTTTTCAATAAATATCATTTCTGTAAAAAAAAATTTAATACTTTTTTTGCATACTTTTTAAATACGTAATTTTGAAAATGGCTCGGACTTTCAAGCGGCTTGGCCACCACTGGCACATAGCATAAACAAAAGATGGTAGGGGATCCGTAAAATTCCTATAATGGAGACCATGAACAGGAAAGAGACACCGTGGCAGGTCATTAATGGGATGCCATGATAATATATAAAAGTGGGCGGACTACCATGGATAAGAGTCCCATAAAATCGTGTCTGTAGAAGAACATCACTATTCAAGCCATAAAACAGTCGATTGTGTTCTTTTTTCAGTAATGGTTTGGAAATACAGTAAAAACTCGATTATCCGGACCTCAGTTATACGGATTTGCGATTATCCGGATTGTCAACCGCGTTGGGACTTTTTGCTAAAATTTCTAGTCTACGCATGAGTGATTTGTCGCGAAGGTGTGTTTCGCTCACGCCGCTCTATTGCAGCTAATTCTCACAATATGCACGATAAGTCTCTATTTGAAAACGAAATACGTTATAGTTTCATAAAGTCAAAACTTGAAGAAAAAGAATTGTTTACGTCAAATGTCAATCAATAAATATTTTAAACATAGCCCCAGAATAGCCAACTATCTTAAAGCTATCGTTCTCTCCTTCCTGGACGATAGAACGTTTGCTCAGGGAACAGGGAGGTCAAGAATGGACACTCCTATGTAGTTTCTATGTAAGAAAACGACCACATTTTAATGGAGTAGTTTGCTCCTTGACTCACGGTGTCGCTAGTGTTGTTTGCTTTTTAAAATAGTGTTTGCTGGTCTACTTTCTTTAAGTTGGTAGCCCTATGCAAAACAAAGAGGCGGCAACAACCACATTTTAAATAATTGGTTTTAAATGAGTATTGAATTCAAATAAATCATAAAATTCGGCAAGAATCAGAAGGCCTCTGCATTAAATTTTGATCAATATATACATTTTACTTAATTATGTATTTTATAAGTAAAAAAATCTAATTTATGTAAGTTGGTTTGAAACGATTTTATTAGAAGAAAAATCATACAAAATATACTACAAAAGAAAAATTACAAAAAATACACCAAACGAAAACATCAAACAACAATTAAGAAAACAAGCATTATTTACTATTCGTTACAAATATTTTTTAGTTTTTGATTGTTTGTCAAAACTTTTGTTTGTTTTAAATTGTTGTAAAAACGTACCGCCCACTGAATTCTAATTCTAATAAATAGAAATATCAGCAAATGATTACTCTCATTACTACACAAATTTTAATCAACATTATTATCCACAAATATTGAATAATAGGTTTTACATATATTGTTAGTTGTCATAATAGATTATCAATTTTTGGAAAGTTGAAAAAACTTAATTCGTTATCTCTTCTAGTAGATACACAGTTTTTCACACAACACTTTTTCCAACCCATATTAAAAAAAACACGTGCAATTAAAAATAAAGTAATGGAGACTATGTTGACAGACTACCATCAAATGTCTAAAAACATAAAAGTCCAATCAGAAGCGGCATATGTTGGTCGACAGCATTGCCATCTGATAATAATATTTCATAATTATAAAGGGGTTCTGTATTTTCAAAAATACTTAAATATAGTATGCTCTTTGAAACACCAGATGGCAGAAAATAAAGTGGTCGCAAATTGTCCATTCTTTATATCTTTGTTTTCTGCGTTTGCTGTTAGAATCAACTCATCACTCTTGGAAAACAAGACTATCAAAGCAGGAGTTCCTCAAGGGAGCGTGCTGGGACCTCTATTATTCATCATTTATACCTCCGACGTCCCTCCCATTGAAGCGACTTTGGCAACATTCGCGGATGATGCAGCAGTCCTCTCGCAACATACTGACCTCAATCAAGCAATAATAAACCTGCAGAATTCAATACATAAATTAATCTCCTGGTACAACAAATAGAACCTGCATATCAATCCGGCTAAATGTCAGGCAAAAATTTTCACGTTAAGGTGTATTCGAAATCCACCCAATTTGACAATTAATCAGAACGCTATCTCGTGGAATCCCTCTGATTCGGCAGTCAAGTATCTAGGCGTACTTTTCGATATTTGACTTACTTTGAAACTCCACATCAATCACAAACTTAACCAAGGCTACTCAAGACTAGTTCAATTGTACCCTCTAATAAACAAAAAGTCAACGCTTAAACCCAAATGTGCTATACTTATGTACAAATCTTTAATAAGACCATTATTACTATATGCATCACCAATATGGAGCAACACTGCCTCGTCCAATATACTAAAGCTCCAACGTCTCCAAAATAAAATATTACGAATCGCAGTAAACTCCCCTTGGTACATACGGAATAATCAACTTCATTACGAATTATATGTACCCACAATCCAAACAATCATCAGCACAGGTTCAAGCAAATTTTTCCAAAACATCGGAAAATTGCGACGGCGCTATTAACTATGATATAGTAAAGGAAAATATTCATCATAGATTCAAAAGAAAACTACCGCAAGACTTGTACTTATTCAACTCTGACAGTGATTAGCTTTTAGACTATAACTACATACTTATAGAAAAATTTTATGTATTTCTAAACCTATACTATGGTATGTTATTAATATCTTACTGCTAATGTTTATATTTTACTATTATCATCGAAGCTATAAATAACATTATAATTGTTGAACTGGCAGATTGTAAATTGTAAAAAAAAAAAAATTATCCAGTGAAAATTTTTGGCTCATAAACAAAACTCGTCTCATACCCGGGTACACTCCCTTACTAATTATTTGCTCAAAAGTAATATAAGAAACATCATATAATTAATAGACATTGCTCTTTTGTGTATATAGGTAAATAAAAATGTCACACAAGATGTTAAATACAGATGCAAAATAAGATATATTAGGTTCAACACTATTGGATTTATTAGCTACAATATTTTTTAATTCAAAATTTATTTTATTGCATTACAATTTATGTATTAGACAACCAATTTATAACAATAAAATATTTTATTAGAATTTGAAAGTTACAATAATTTTTTTTATATTATTGTTACACTAAATTTTTTATAAGAGCCGATTGTAGGTATATTTAATAAAATAATATTATAGATATGTAGGGGGAAAGTGGCATGAAACAGCCAGTTTTAAAAAAAGGGATAAATAATATAGAAGGACATAAATAAATCAATTTTTTTTTTAAATCTGTAATTGTTCATGCATTTATGTACGTAATGTCATAAAACATTTTTCAAAATTAACGATATTTTTCGACTTCTAATCATTTATAAAAAAAATAAAATTTGGCTTTTTCATAACCTATAGGTATTGAAACAGCCAACACAAGTTTTAAAAAAGCCATTTTCTTATTACAAGATTAAAACTGCACATTAACGAAGATATTATTTAATAATAATCTTAAGCTATAATTTTAGATCTTATATAATTATAAAACGTTTTAAATAACGCAAACTTTCGATAAAATATTGACTTACATAAATCTAAGAAACTGTCAAAAAATTTGACGTTTTAGATCAATTATTGCAAAAACTTAAAAACGTTTTTAGTAAAAATAATGCAATTTCCCTTTTACGCCACAGGATTTATATGCCCAACCATTACAATTTTGCACTCTTGATTGCTGTTACTCCAATTATTATTGCATTTTATGCAATTAAAAGGTGGCTTTTTCATTACACTGCAGTCCGGCTATTTCAAAACATATTCTCTCAAGAAACAAAATCTCGAAAATTACTATGAAATCAAAGATTAGTCTACAAAATATATACGTTATTAGAAGGCCTAATATATCTATAAAAATATAGTGTAGTCATATTATTATTAGTTTTGTACGTATAGGCGTTAGAAAACAAATAAACTGAACTCAAAACCTTACTTTTTGACGACAAAATCTTCAATACGTCGTATCGGCGCCGTTTATTGACGGTGAACGGTCAAATTTTTGTGGGGGATATCTGGCTAGTGTTGCTATCTTAAAATAATAATACATAAACGATTCGTATGAAAACTACCGCGTAATTGATAATGGCTTTTTCAAAACTTGGCTGTTTCATGCCACTTTCCCCCTACTCTAATTTGTTGCAAAATTTATAATCAAATAAAGTTTAGAATCAAAAAAGGAGACTTTGTTTGGATTTGAACCGCTGTAAATTATGACAAGGTTTCCCGGCTTAATGCATCAAGCCACCCTGGCAATCTAGAAATTATGCCTAGTTTAAAATATAGCTAAACACTTTGTTGTAAGATTAGTCCTATAACTTTTACCGCTTTAACTTCTCATGTTAAATTCCCATGTACATACGTTTTGTTTTGATGAGCGGTTTACATACGTTCACGCACCTATTGATCAACATAACTTGTGAATGTAACGAAAATCAATAGTTATCTATCTGTAAAACATTTATTTTTGATTTAAGCATTACAACAAATTTTATTTTAAAAATAAAATCTGGAAGTTGCTCAAATGCCCTCTAAATTATTTTTTTACAAAAAAATATCCATTCATTCCACAAATATAAATTTTCTTAACAAGTTTACTGTCACTTACAAAATAACTCACCAATAGTGTATTTTAGTGAATTACGAGAAAACACGAAAAGTGCATTGAGATTTTATATGAAAATCCATTATTAAAATCATAAAACAGAAAGTATACAGTGACTTCTGTGGAAAGAATTAAACGAGTTAAAGTGCATATGAAAAGAATGTCGTAATATTATTTAAGTAGAAAAAATGTCTCCATTTCAGTATAACGAGTAGGAAAAAAATATTGGAAGTAATTTTTCTACTTCTACCATATAATTAAAACGGTTTGATAAAATTAGTGTTTGGTCTTATATTAAAAACACTGTTTCTCTTAACTAATTCTGTTTCATATTTGCGACCACTTTTTGTTCTACCCTTTTGAATCATTATTGCAAGCTGTTGACGTATATACTTAGCTTAGATTCAGAATGAATTATAAATCTGTGTTATGTCAACCAACGATTTTTTTAATTTGTATTTTATACAGCTATCAAGATTGATATTCACATGTTTAATATAGGTCACCTGTGATGAAAAAATTAACTAAAAATAACCATGCATTAAACAACTCGATAAAAGTATACATATATAAATATCATAGAAGTTTTTAGAATTACTGCTGTTTAGAACAAAATAGTTAGTTGGGCAAAAAAAGAAAATAAATTTACTCAAACGTGATTAATTGAAAAACGCATTTCAACGTTGGTCGTCAAGGAAATTCAAAACCTGATGAGTATTCATAAAAGCTAGGAAACGTATACATTAATTTTAGGAATAATGCCAAGACCCTTGTGATTAAGTTGACATTCAGACAAAGAGAAACGTGTAGTTAATATACGGAACTTCAGTTCATCTGACTTTGTGTGCTAATAGCACTTATGGACTTTAACAGGTCGTCAAAAAGAACTTAAACATATTAAGGATTTAAAATTAGAGTATGCATTATAAGAAGTTTTCTTTTTTAACACAATATCGACAGTAGGGTTTTAGAAATTGTCTAGTATTTTTTAAGAATTTTATTGCCTCACAATAAATCATGTTTTGTAGTATTGTGAATATATATCGAATCAAATGAGACCAAACACAACCATCAATCTCTGCTTCAATAAAAATGTACCTACTGATATTTTCACCACATTTTACGTACACTTTGACTATAATAGTATGTGTTACATATTACACAATATCAATTCCTACTATTATGTAACCAAAATTAACCGCCTATGTTAGAAAATAATTGTATGAAATATAAATAGCAGTAAGATTGCTGTTTTTTTGTAATTCTTAAGTGTGTTTTTAATGTTAAAATGTTACGTTGTAGAAAATATTTACAATGGTTCATATTGACCTTAAGAATTTAACATTTTTAAATTGTAAAACAATATAAACAACTGAAGTATATATTCTTTTTAACAAAATCGAATATCTAACAGTTATCGACTTGTTGGTTTACAATAATATTAAAATGTTTCTCGTAATGCAAATGTTACAATGCGACTTAAAATATTGATCGAGTTTAATGATATACAGTCGAACTTCTATAAGTCGAACGCCGATAAGCCGAATTTTTGATAGCTCGAACTCGAACCAGTTTCCCTAGAAATTGCCTATCTCAACGTTAATATTTTTATATTGATAACACGAATATCGATAAATCGAATTTTTCGTTAAATCGAAGCGTTTTACAATTCCCTAAATTCAAGTTTCCATTAGTAAATAGTTCGATGACCCGAAGTTAAATTTTACTGCTATTTATAAGAATTCTACCTGAAGGTTTAGGGACAAGTTGTTTTGGTGTTATTGTGCTTTAAAAGCTCCATTGTTAACTACAAATAAAAGCATGTTTTGACGGCGGCACTTCAATTGGATTTCAATACTAATTTATGTTTAAAAGCATTTTGAACAGTTAGGTTTTTAATATGGTTTTACCGTTTCTTTTACGACAAAAGCAACTATTTTTACATTTTATTTTTCAGTTTAATTTCAGTTATTGGTTGAATACGACCACGAACAAATGTGTTTTACGTTCTTCATAACTTGTAACAGAGTATAACAGAAAATCTAAAAAAAATTAACACTTTTTATAATATTATTTACGTACTAACATGGAGTGTAAACGAAAATTAAAAAGTTTAACCATAAGGGAGAAAATTAATCTTATAAAAGAAGTGGAACGTGGGCTCAAAAGAAAAAAAGATATAACTAAAGATTTTGGTATTCCCGCAAACACTTTATCACTCATTTTAAAAAACAGAGACCTAATTGTAGCTGCTGAAGATACAAATGACAGATGTCAACGTTGATAAAAATTTGGAAGTTGCTGAAATTCCTAGCGATAAAAGCATTATAAGTAAAGTGCTAGAAGAAAATAAGGAAAACTGTGAAAGTGAAAGTGAATATGAAAGTTGTACAGATGTTACAGTAAACATCTATTCAACAACTCAAGTTTCCAATGCAATAGAAACTATTTCTCTATTCCTATGTGCTCAAGAAGATGTTCCTACAGATATATTGTTATCGGTAAGATCATTGAAAAAATTTGTAGAAACGTAAAATTTTGGAGCAATGAAGCAAAATACAATTTTAGATTACTTTCAATTTAACAGTAAATAATATGTAAATAACTATATTTTTTAGGGTCTTAATAAAAATAAATAATGTTAATGATTGTAGATCAATTTTGGTTATTTTCTATAAAAAATGAATGATATATATATACGGAAGTATTTAATTAACTTCTTTTGGTAACTAGAGTTTTTGATATGACGAATTATTTTTGCTGTCCCTTCGACTTCGACTTATCGAGGTTTGACTGTATGTAGTAATACAGCTGACAAAGCTGTCCCATTTTGACTAACTTTTGTTAGCAATTGTTAATTAAACAAATAATTGAAAAAAAAAAATTTATGTTTTATACAGCTGTTGCAGTTTGAACAAATTTTATAAATTTATTTTTCGGAAAAGCTTCGAATAAAAATTAAGTGACACTATTTTCTACAATAAATGAATTAGGTTAAGTTGAGAAGACTTATTAAAAACAATGATTGTATTTGAATTATCAGAACTGCAGGTAATCAATAGATAGTAAAAAAACCATTGTTAATCTCAATTGACATGCCGCTTCTGAAAATTTAACGGTCATTGAGCGAAAGACTGTTACAAACTGGGTCGGCCTTAAGTATATTGAACGTATTGGTTCCGTTGGAATATTGAGTAAATGAAAAATCATAAATAGTGCGAACCGGTAGTCCACGAAACATTTAAACATTTATTCATTTTATTGGGAAATAAAACGTTTGCCAATTTACAGATAGCGGTCAACTATTTTTTTTTATATTTCTGTTTCAACTATCAAATTAAAAACTTACCAATTTAAAAGAATAGAATACTTTTATAAAAACAAAATATTTAAATATTTAAAATAATTTGCAGAATAAAATTAATTAAAAAGCTGTTACACTTAGCTTTGTATAATTTATAAGATAAGTTATTTTCAATAATAGAACGTACAGGACGGTTATCTAAATAGAAACCTAAAATAATTAAACATATTTATATGTGACTTGTTCAAGTTGTGAAACCTTAAAAATCTATTGTGAGTAAAAATTGATTCGAAGACATAATTTATAATATACGTAACAGTGAAAATGAAAAATGGAAAACTCTGATTTCAGTTTTTACATGGTTATTTGAAAACTCAATATTTTTAAATCAGTTTGTTTGATAACTTGAATAGAAAACTGAAGTTTAATAATTTTTTAAATTATGTTTGCAAATTACATATATTTTAATTTAAATGTACGTAATAAGTTCTTTTTGTAATGTTAATCCGTAATATTACTTGTTTATTAAAGCGAAATAGAAGTAACATTTTCCAACTTTATTGCTACGTTTCAAATTAAAAGTTGTTTTGACAAAAATTTAATTAAAACAGAACACATCTTGCGTAAAAATGAATATACAATATTTCGTCCCACCTGCATATGTTAAATAATACATATCAAAATAAACATAGTGGTTCAAGCAGTAGACAAAAAATAAATAACATTTTTGTATTCTAATAAAACTAAGGAAGACCTATTGCACTTTTATTTAAAAAGTAATGTAAATATTTGATGGAAGTGTTTAAAGCTGTTGGAAAAAAGTAATTAGTATGCATCTAGAAGTATTACAAATCATACTTTATTCAATTTCTTCAAGAAAAAATACATCCGGTAAAATTCCTACATATCGTCACCTATTTAATCAGTATAAACAAATTTTATATTTTAAAAGCAAACGTTTTTGTTCCCGGATATTGAGAAAAATTACAGCTAATTTTCTTGTTTAATTGCTTTCTTCAGACAATCCTGATATCCATAGAAAAAGAACGAAAGGCTGCGATCCATAAGCCGTCTTTTTTTGCTAAACAGTGCACTTGTGATCATGTTTTCGCGCGAAAAAAATTACCTGATTTTGATTATGAATGGACCATTCAGAATTAAAATCACGTTATTAAGATTTATGTTTATTTGTTTCAAAATTGTCTTTCATACTGTAATTTATTAATAAAATATTTATATACTTTTTTAGTTCATATTCAAGTGAATATTTTATGATTGAATAAAAAACTATTCATTTTATAAGTTTTAATTAGTTAATTTTTTTATAGAAAAGTTATATAACTAAAGTTTCATTTACAAAAAAGATGTACACTTCTATTTTAAATAATCTTTATTATATTTTAAAATGAAAATAAAGTTGGTGTTATATAGTTAATAATAAGTTATATTAATGGCTTAATATTTAAAAGTCCTGTGTTTTGTATCATACATGAGATCTATTTTTGATAGCTATTTGATCGATACTTAATAACACAATAATTACATCATTATCTCATACTACCATGTGGGTATATATCTCGACCGCATATTAAATAAAATTACTGCAATTGAAATTAAAATGTATATTGCAACTACGGATAAACATCACAAGGAGACAATCAAAAATGTATAGCAATATAATTAGCAGAGTCAATAAAAAGAGATTAATTAGTAGATTGTTTCGTTGTATTTTATTTTGCCTGCCAGCGCCCAATTAAAAAGTTATCTAATTTTAAAATTTAAGAAATTCTTATTAAATCCCTCACAATTTTTTGTAATTGTGTAATTCTGGTAGAATTATAGGAAAAAAACCGTGATTTAAGGTTTAGAAAGACTTTGTGAACGTTTTTTTTTTCTTATAGGTACTATACCGAATGTTTATCGTATTAAAACTGTAAATATTTGTTAAAAATACGGTTACAAGACCGCAAAATACCTTTAAAAAACCATAAAAAATAGTTTACAAACTTATTATTGATATACTGTACAAAAACTAAAAGCAATTATTTTATTGCTGAATAATGATAAATGAATTAATATTTTTCATTTTCTAATAAATTAAATATTACATATTAAAACTGCCAAAATTTATTATAATATTATTAATTTATCTGTCTATTGTCACAAATATATAATTTCTTTTTACGCAATACACTTGATAACCCAAACTTTTGATATGTATGAAACATGCCGAAAGTAGCTGTTCATATTCCGCATGCGCACTTCACAGCCTACGAAACAAAAATATTCACGGCTTTCTTGCTGTACTGGAATGTTTTCAAATGGTTTTGATTGAGATCTTTGTACGTTACAGTATACTGAGATTTTGCTAAGAAAATAGTGACGGTGACGAAAGTTATGGTTAACGCAAAAAATACAATTCGTTTTTTTATCACAAGTATCGTTTCTTTAAGTTTGCTCGAAATTTATTCCCATTTCCTACAATTGTTGAGTTTGGTACTGTAAAATATAACATTGGCGAGTTTACGTTTTCAGAAACTGGTATTTCTTATACCAATAGTTTTGCTTTTTATAAAGCAAAGTTGGATATCGTCGGCGATACTGCAATACCGCGTAACTAGCTTTTTCCATAAAGACTAACATTGAATAAAATAACATTGGAAATTCAACCTTATGAAAAAAGCTAGTTACGCGGTATTGCAGTATCGCCGACGATATATGTATTCTTCTGGACCTGTTTGAGATTTATCAAACATAATTACACTCAATTTCATAATCTATATTAAAAAAAAATCTAAAATTTTAATAAAAATTAAAGAATTGGACTAATTTGTTTTTACTATACCATTACGAAAAATTTGAGTTCTGACGCTGTTTACGGGAGTAAAATGGCGTTTTTTTACTTTTTAAGTATAGATAATGACTTTTTTGGGAAATATAGTAGCGATAGAGTTCAAACTTATCAGAGATTCTGACGTGTCTTTGTCAAACTTCATCTACGTTTACACACCTAGTTACAATTTTCCGCCATTACAGTTCGAACCTATTTAGACTTGTCAGACACATAGCGAAGTCCGTCAAATTGTGAAAAACCGAATCACTCCATGACCTGCCAGCGATTTGTGTACCTAACTTATTTAAATTATAGAATATGCTTAGGTAATTAATTAAACAACTATACGTCTGTACGGCACTTGATCTGTATACAATCTGATGAACTTATTGCTTGGACGCTTCGTAAAATGCCGAGATACATTGATTATAGGATAGAGAAGCATTATTTTATTCAATAATCACATACTTTACGTTTTTTTTTAAATCATTTATTTATTTGCGCAAACTCCACTTTTATGACATCGAGAATTACCATTGACATCGATTCGTTGTTGTTTAGAAGGTTGTGAACCTTTGTCCTTTAAAAAGTGATTCTAATGAAACTGCTTCTCGTAATAATAGTAAAATATTTTATTCACGTCATCAAATTTAAAAAAAATAAAATTTAGTGACTGTTTTGAGATCTGGTTTATTGAACCAGGACTTCATTATTTCTTCCGGTGTTTTGACTTAACACACGTCATTTTTTATATCAGTGACTATGGCAAATAGGGTTTCGAGGCCCACCCGGACCGCGTACGACTTTTTCTATACTGACCAAAACGCAATCACTGACATTTATGCTTGGCAAAATTGTTCATAAAACAGATAGCTGCTGATCGGCTTGAACATTTGGCTCTTTTGTACTTGGCTTGATAGTTTTTAATATTACTTTCAGTAACACAAATATTACAAAATTTTTCTCTTGTAGAATAATGAGACATTGAACATTTACTGCATTTGTTATCTTCAAATAATATATTTCTTTGACAGTTAAATGTTCAGTTCATTAGCCCAGGATGCAATTTCATTATCGGTCGACCGAACAGTTATCACAAGGTCGTCAACTACGCCATAGTTATTATTGCATTCATTTCACCAGCACTTTCGTGGATCTTAATTTTGTCCAACTCTTCTTCACTTGGTACGGATGATAATATGTGTTAATGCTAAACCAAGTTTTGGGTAACTTCTAAATACCGCGTTAAACGGACTACGACCTATAACTGGATGTAGCAAATTTTTTTGCCACTGAACAAAATAACAGCCCGTCGACCAAGTGAGTGACTTATTGTCAAGTATCTATGCAAAAAGTATTTGTTCTATGTCCTGATTTGCCAAATCAATGCTTCTTTGGCTTTCTGGGTGCCGAGGTCTACCATTCACAATAAATTGATTTGGTCACAAGATTTTTAACTCTTCTATAATTTGATTCACAAATTCTCGTCCTACTTTGTAGAAACATGGGTACCAAACTGCAGAAATATTTTTAAAAGTTTAGTGGCTACATCAGTTTCTGTTTTAGCGCGTAGCGATCTAAGAACCAAATCCTTTGTTGCATGATATTAATAGTTTAAGAACTATTTACATTCACCATCAGGAATACATTGATAATGAATGAGACCATCTTGACCTCTTGCTATAAAATGTTTACGACTATTTGAGCAACAGTTTTATTTTTTTTTCATCTAAATTTACAACAGTTTAAAAACATTTTAATGCAAGGAGTAAGAAAAAAACAATTTTGTCGAAGAATGTTAATCATTGTATCTCGTGAGCCATGTCTACAAGTGATATGAACATCCAGTAATCTATCATATATTTCTTTTTAGGCGATTAAATAAATTAATAAATTTTTGCTTAATTTTGTTATTTTTTCTCACAGATTTAGTGTCATTTACAATTGTAATATCATAATTATTTAGCAAATAATATTCTATTCAAGTCTTCGTTTTTTTTTGTATATTTAACGCTGCAGATATTTCATTAACAATCTGAAATAAATCAACAACTTATAACGTTTTTAAAATCAATTTATATTAAACCTTTTCTTACTGAATACAATTATAAGGTCTTTTTGTCGGCTTATTGATATAATACTTATTATATTCGTCATAAAACAAAGTTTTAGCTTAATCCATGATAGGATAAATAATTATTGTTTAATTAAATTTTACATAAAATCCCATCTAATTATTACACCTCAGGCAAAAGCCCGTTTTGTAAAAACAAAACGTCGAAACAATGTGTGCGTCAAATTGTGTACATTGCAGATATAAACCGCCGTATAGAATCGGTCGTGTTGTGAACTACCTAGGTAGGGTAAGTTTGCCGGTTGCCGGCCAGATAAAAAACAGTACCCGTGTTCGGCCGTGGCGGTCTTGCATTAACTAGAAATCTATACAAAAAGTCACAACAGAAAGTTGAGCTATTATAATTAATACTAAATACGACTGTAACTAAATAGCGCATGACAAGTTTGTTTAACAAGTCGTGTTTTATTGTTTTTACAAATTTTATTGCTGACTGGCCGAGAACCAGTGAAGGCCGGCTAACCGGCGTATTTACCCTATACTGTAATTTAAACAAGTTACACAAACAAGGTTATGAAGTGACTCGGTTATCACGACCTGACAAACTTCGCTATATGACCAGGACAAATACACAAACAAATGCGCGACATACTCACGAGTTCAAGTTGCCTCTTATAGTGATACAATAGAACGTTCTTGAAACGCCCTGCTGTATCTTCCAAATAAGTCGCCGTCTCCATAAACCCTAACAGTTTCTATGCGTAGCAGTGTACAAGTCCCGCAACTTAACTTGATACCTGAAAACGAAATGCGCAGTGAACTTGCAGTGAAAAAGTGGGGAGAGACTATTTTGGATAGACCTGCCGTAGTGTTTGTTTCGGTACAGTCCGAGACAAAGTATATTTTCGTTGTTTCCTCGTGGTTTTTTATTTGTAGTTCGTTTTAGTATTTGTTTTGTTTTGTTTGTTGTTATATTGTTTTTGTGTTGTGCTATTTTGTTTTATTGTTTTTTCTTTGTTTAAATTTGGTTTTTATTCAAAGATTGTTTGTATTAAAAACAAATTAAACAGTGGTGTTTTAATAATAACTGTGATATACAGGTAAGTATTTATAAAGTTAATTGTTTAAAAATTATAAATAAAAAAGAATAATTAGATGTTTAAAATTTGTGCCTCTGATTGTACTTTCTCGGAATGTAGGGCGCCTTGTTTTAGTCGCACATCGGAAGTCGCAAGTTATCGTTTGCGCATTTCAGGTATAAAGTAAAGTTCTGAGACTTCTAGTTACACCTCGTTTTTGTTGTCAATGTTTCCTAAAATCAAAATTAAATTAACCAGCAACTTACCTTTTATTTTTCTTAATTGCTATTCACAAATAATTTTAAAAAAATTTGCTAATTAAAACACGACAGGAAAAAATAGAATTAGACACGCTACTAATTAACTTATTTTAAAATTATTTACAATTCAATTAATTATAGCACTATGTAAGTATCTGTACGAGGGTGTTTCGTGTAAATTGATTAGCTGTAAACGCGTTATATTGTTACAAAAATATCACTTAAGTATTTTTAAAAGGAAATTGATTTAAAATTATCATATTCGCTCTTTAATCTTATATGATTTTAAAGTTTGATATAGAATTTGCAATTTAAATATATTTTCTGCGTACAATTTGTTTACAATTATGGTTATGATTTTTATGTTTTACAATCTGAATAATTGTAGTAAAACTCATGTTGGTTAAATTCATTTGTTTGTAATTCAAACTATTATTCAGGGTAGAACTAGACTTGGCAAGAGTTTATACACTCAAGTAATTTGCAGCAATTGACTTGCGTTGTAAAGTATAAACAAATTGTTACACGTTAGCAAAAATGTAAACCTTGTGCACGCCAAAAACTTTTACTTGACTAATATTTGTATTGTGGAATATTTTGCATGAATATGCATGAACCATGTTTAATGCTGTATAAGTATATGATTCAGTTTTGTTGCACAAATTACTTGAGCGTGTAAATACACCTTAAAACGACAAACGATATAAAAAATTTGGCAAAAAACGAACTTCAAAAGCTATCGGTCATAACATAAGTGTCGCTGTAAAGTTTTATAAACCGTCGCATTATACTCAAAATAACTAATTAAAACAAAATTAAATTAGATCCTTTTTTTGTTCAGTAACGGAATAAGTTAAAAATATTACATTTGTATAAAATTCTGTACCAATTGCGAAAAACTAGACAATTTAAAAAGCCCAACTTTTTAGTAGAACGTCTACTAAATCGTTTGTTATAAACCGTGTAGATCGAGATGTTGTTATAAATGGTTCTGTTAATCGTCTTATAATGACAAACAATTTGAATTAGTTGGAGGAAATACGTTTATTAATTTTTTAAATTATATTAAATTTTTTTGTAGTTAATTAATTATCTAACAAGGGAATCTTTTAATCTTAAGTTGGCTTCTCGTAACAAGACCTACACTATTCGATAGCCCTTCAAAAACTATCCTAGAAACCGTTTTCAATTTTCCCAAAATGACACCTGTCACGGTGTAGCACGCGATTTCATTTAACATGTAAAATTCGGAAAACTGGACAACCGCATTGTAAGCAATGGATTGCGGCAATGAAAATGTACTCGTATGGCCGAGTGCATCTGCTCACAATTTTTTTGATTTTTTTTGCTTTCTCTGGTTCGACTACCCCGAGGAACAACACGATTTTTGAAATTATTTGTGTGAAATTATTGTTTTTTGTCGTTTATATCACGTTGGAAAGTCATTTGCGCGTCTAAAAAAGCTATAGGGTAAGTTCGCCGGTTGTCGGCCAGATAAAAAACAGTTCCCGTTTTCGGCCGTGGGGGTCTAGATTTATAACAGAAAGTCACAACAGGAAGTTGAAGTATTATAATTAATACTAACATAAATATGACTGTAACTAGGCAAATAGTGCCTCACAAGTTTGTTTGACAAGTCGTGTTTTATTACTGACTGGACGAGAACGGGCATATTTACCCTATATACCCTGATTAAACATTTTCATTGCCGCAATCCATTGCTTATAGTGCGGTTGTCCAGTTTTCCGAATTTTACATGTTAAATAAAATCGCGTGCTACACCGTGACAGGTGTCATTTTGGGAAAATTGAAAACGGTTTCTAGGATAGTTTTTGAAGGGCTATCGAATAGTGTAGGTCTTGTTACGGGAAGCCAACTTAAGCTTAAAAGGTTCCCTTGTAAGTCGGAACCACCACTTATCTAGTTATTGTCATTATTATTCTTATTGGTTATTAATTTTTATTTTTTAACTACAAATTTCTTAAATTCTGCATTTGTAAAATAAAATCATTAACAGCTTACAATTAAACACAAGAAAATATTTTATTTTATTAAATAATACATAAACTTTATAGACCACATTTTCTTTTTGATCTTTAGTGGATTTTGGATAAACCATTTGTACCTACTATTTAGTTTTTCTTAAAAAACTCAATAAACCGTCACTGAAAAAATGGATAACTAGAAGTATTTTTATAGTTTATTTTTAATTAGTGTAAAAATAGATAGGTAAGTGATATTGTCACAATCTGCACATAGTGTTATAAAATGACTTAAAACGCACATAGTTTTTAAAATACAAATTATTCACATTTGGACTATGTACATATATTAGTTATACACGATGTGTAATATGCCGACATAAATTTCCAGGGGTATTTATCTCATTATAAGTATAAATCGACTTAGCGAGTTTTTCCCAATTGGTACACAATTTTCATCCTACAAAACGCTATATTTTTATACAGGGTGTCCCAGTACTTATAGACGCCATTGATACATCTCACAGAAAATAAAATTCTGAGACGAAAAGTCCTTTGTCATTTTTTGATCAGATCCATAGATAATTAGTTATTAATAAAAATGGGTGGCCAATCAGGTGCGCGTTATAGCAACAAGAAGAAAAAGGGGGAAAGTGAGAGGTGACTGCAAGAGTGAGATGAAGGCGGGACAGCAGCTTTAACAACGGGACGAAAAGTCCAAGCATTAACTTTTATGTGCTCGACTCTCCAGAAATTTCAGAAATTAATTTAATAATTAATTTTAGTAAAGAGGCACCTGAGTGTTGAATCTCCAAAATAGTGACTGTGTTCACTCCCGTAGACTGCCGTGCGTGCGAGCCTGCTGCAGTCACCTCTCACTTTTCCCCTCTTTCTTCTTACTGCTATAACGCGCACCTGATTAGCCACCCATTTTTATTAATAACTAATTATCTATGGGTCTGATCAAAAATGACAAAGCACTTTTCGTCTCAGAATTTTATTTTCTGTGAGATGTATCAATGGCGTCTATTAGTTCTAGGACACGGTGTATAAACATTAATGAAAATTAAAGTTTTATTTGTTTCGACTTTATTATTTATTTTTCTGTTTATTATAAAATTATTACATTGTTAAACACTATATTTGCACCTGACTGCAGTTTTTGGAACTATCTTTGTTATTTACTATTTTTCTGCCCATTTCTCCATTACCCCTCATTCCAAATTTGGTGTCATTCGAGTTGGTAGATTGAGTTACAGTTGGCCTTAAATAATATTAGATTAATTATAATAATAATAATGTAATGTAATTACAGTCGATCCGCAGTAATTCGATAAATGTTATGCAAGACGGTGTCGGATTATAAAATTGTAGTATTATAGAGTGCTGCCACGGACTCCTTGTGGTCGAAACATTTTTAAGAAGAGTACCTTGTACATACAAGGGCAGTTTGATAAATCAGTGACTTTTTGAATAAATTTTTTTTTGGCAAATAAGAATTTTATTTTTAATATAGTCTCCTTTAAGCGCAATACATTTAGTCCAGTGTTTTTCCAATTTTGGTATTTCTTGCAAATAATAGGTTTTCTAAAGGTCCTCCAAATAGAGGTTTGTTTCTGTGATGACCTCTTCATTCAACTCAAATTTTTTACCGTCCAGCCATTTCTTCAGGTTTGGAAACAGAAAATAGTCGCAGAGGGCTAAATCTGGAGAATATGCTGGATGGGGTAGCAGTTCGTAACCTAATTTATGGATCTTTGCCTTGGTAACTACACACGTATGCACCCGTGCATGGTTTTGATAGAACAGCATTTTTTTCTTCGCCAAATGCAGAAATTTCTGTTTCAAATAATATTCGTCGGTGATCATTTTACCCTTTTCAAGGTAATCGATGTGAATGTCACCGCATGCATTCCAAAAACTGTGGCTAAGACCTTGTTGGCTGATAGACCTAGCTTGGCCTTTTTTGGTGCACGTTCACCCGAAGAAACCTACCATCTTGATTGTTTCTTGGCCTCTGGTGTGTTGTGATGGATCCATGTTTCGTCCACGGTAACAAAACGGCGCAATAACTCGTTCGGATTGCGACTGAACATCGTCAAACACTACTTTGAAGTTATCACACGGTTGGACTTATGATCGAGTGTGAGCAATCGCGGCACCCATCACGCGGATGGCTTTTTCATGTCTAAATATTCATGTAAAATGTGACGTACCCGCTCAGTTGAGATTCC
The DNA here is from genome assembly GCA_036325965.1 of Sinopyrophorus schimmeli. Classification (NCBI taxonomy): domain Eukaryota; kingdom Metazoa; phylum Arthropoda; class Insecta; order Coleoptera; family Elateridae; genus Sinopyrophorus; species Sinopyrophorus schimmeli. Next base: position 7,674,338 of record JARFIZ010000001.1, read on the forward strand.
TATAGCCTCAGCCATATCATTAAATTTCACGCGGTTGTAGTTTACAATGGCTCTTAAACACAAATTAAATAACGCAGGTTGCTCAAACTTTGACAGTGGTATATTCATAGATGGCGGTTGACCGGAGCAGTGTTGCATTTAAATTTATTTCGCGGAAAATTTAAAGTCACTGACTTATCAAACTGCCTTCGTATTATAAAAACGGTCAGATAAAATCGATACTATACGATATCTAACTTCGTGAATTAACACTAGAACCGCGGAATCGGTCATTTTGATCGTTTCGCAACTTTATAGTCTTGTTACTTTTTATTAGTAAAATATATTTCTGACATATTAGGTATATGACTTTTTCGCATTTTAGTAGACAATTACTGTCTTATAATTGTTTTTCTTTTTAAATTGTTTTTCTTTTAATATGATACATTATACCTAAAGCCGCATACTTTTTTCTTCCCGGTTGTTGCTTCGATGGGTTCTATTAATAATTATTATTGATAGCAGCAATGGAAAAATGTTTTATTACATAAATAAAGAAACCGGAAATAGTGCTCTATTATAACCAAAACTATATAAAAACAGTTTTTTTTAATAAAAAGGCAAAATAATATTATGTAAAGGCGGCTTCTTTAGGATGGTTGTTTTTAACATTTTGATTATAACAGGTATCGCTATATTTGCTCGAATATAAAATGACTCCGATTATACGACAAATCCAATTTTTTACTAAAACTATCAAAAAATTAGTAATAAAAAACTTAACTCAGAAGCATCATTTAAACAGGAACAATGAAAGGACCCATGTCGTTCGCAAAAGTATATGAGCTTGTCAAGCAAAAAATAATAACGTGCCAGAGAAGAAACTACAAAAGTAAAATTAAAGAGGCATGTATAAACTGCAAAAACCATTGTCTAGAATAACCGCTGGAAAATTTTTAAAAAGGTGTACATTATATGTTATTGCAGATAATTGTTTTATAAACTAAACACGTAATTCATGTGTTGCAATAAATATTGAATAGCTAAAAAACTAATTTTTTGCAAAGGTCTAATTGACCGGTAACCGCGGTTGTAGTAAGTCCAAAAGTGCAGCGGTTCTGGTGTTAAACAACATAATAGATAACATAAAGTTTGTAATAGTATTAACCTTATTAACGCAATTGCCATAGCAGTTATAAAAAAATAAAAACAAACATGCATATTGATGTTAATCAAGAGAGCGTCGCATAAAACAGAGTTCCGATAATTGGGAGTTTACTGTGAATTGAAATTTACAATAAATTAAAAGCAGAAAAATAACAGAAATTTACGAAAAGTATAAAGTGTATTTTAATTAAAATAATCAAATTGATATAAATTAAAACCTACAAAAGCTCAGTAGTTTTTATGATGGAATATTATAGTATTGTAAGATTATAAGTCAAAATACAATTCCTTTAATATCCGTGTTGAAAGTTACGCTTGATATTGGAAAGGTACTGTATTTTATTTCTTCTACATCTAAACTAACAAAGTTTTTAAGCTTTTATGTAAGGTTTTCGAAGTAAACTTTTTAGATTACAGTAGCTTGACTTAGGCATCCGTTAGATATTATTATACAATAGTCGTCAAAAACATATGGACACCTAGTTTTTAACGTCCAACTGTTTTGAATAACGAAATTCGACGTATGGTATGCGTTTTCTCACCTTGCTTCATATTTGACAACTTTGAATATTTAATTCGAATTGTACTATTCGCCGCGTTACACGGTAGTTGTTCAAAAATTAAGAAAAAACGTTAGTAGTGTACACAGCCGGATGGAGAACAGTAATACCTCATTGGAAAGGTGGTAGGAAATAGTGGTGCTAGAATCAGTTGGCAATAGGTCTAATAAACAAAGCCTAATGGGCCTCGTAAATATACGTTTTAATTTTTTTTGGTGTATGATTTGTTAGTGACCACTATAACTTATATAAAAAATGTTTATAAAAAAAGATTTGAAGAAGTGGAACCTTTCTGTTTTAAGAGTTCGGATTGTGTATATGTGAAATCACAATCGCTATAAATTTTTGGTAAACGTCCGAGATAGGTATTATTGTATTGTATTTTAAAATGCTTAAATTATATAAATTAAGTCCCATTTAGATTAAAGTCGCTAGGAGCAACAAAATAAAAGAACATTGGAAATAGCAATTCAATATGAAAAAAAAATTATTTATATTAACATTAAAAGAATATATATAAAGTAGACGCCTAGTATAAGCAGAAGATCAAACAACAAAATAACGAAAACTAGAATACATCAATTTTAGAAATAAACAGTTCAGATCACAATTTAGAACTCGCAGTGTAGAAAAACCAGATGACTGTTAATATCATCAAATATTTGGCAAAAATGCAACTTATTGCAAAGAGGCCTACAATTTAAAAACAGTTGAAACATTTAAATTAAAACTGCCGTCGTCGGTTAGTGTGGTCAACGATGGTATTAAAAAGCAAAGCCGGCTTTTTACCACTCGATAAAGACACAAGATTACAGTTCCTTATAGACACAGGTGCTGAAGTGTCTGTGATACCTAAAAACGGTGAGACGCAACCAATTAAGTTTAAACGTTTTCCCTCTCGCCCCATTCTACCGACCAGGTGCAATGCACACCGTTGTTGCTTACCCCCGTGCGACGCATCTACACTATCATATCTGGTCACCTTATGTAGGTATAGTGATTATGCATTTTTTAAATAAAAGCTTGTAAACGATACGGTGTGTATTGGAGCCGTATACGACTGCTGTAGCAACTGGCTTGGGGGACTACCACTGCACGGCTCCGGAATCGGGTACAACTGGAGAAATACATATCCAGAAGAGCACCACGATAACTTATCAAAAGGAAGAAAATATCTAACCTTTTTCAAACAAGACGGGACCAACTAAAATCATCGTAACTCAAATTTTTATTTTTACATTCCATTATTCAACATCTTTGTTATTATATTTCAAATTTTCGTACAAAAATAGTTAAGTCTGGATCAGATGTAAATAACTGAAAACTCTCATTACTTAAAATGTTTAAAAAAGTCAGTTATTAAAATTAGTTCCATAAAAGAGAAACATATAATAGTTATTTATGCGAAACAACAATTGATGAGATAGGTAGTAGATATAATTTTTGTTGTGCCTTACAATATGCAAGTTTCTACAGTTATCGAACGTTGCAACGACAAAATAAAGATTTATTTTAATTACAGTTGAACCTCTAAAAAACGAAGTTGAAGGGAAACTAAAAATTATTCGAGTTATTGATATCAAAATATTAACGTTGAAATAGGCAAGTCCTAGTTGAACAGGTCCGAGTTAACAAAAATTCGGTTTATCGAGGTTCGACTTATGGAGGTTCGCCTGTAGTATAGGTACTATTTTTTTAATAATCAGGTCCTAGCATCGTGTAATGAAAACTGTGCTGTGTGAATCAAAGCAAACTTTTTTTACGTCTCGGCTGCAGCCAAAATCGTAATACAGTCAAACCTGGATAAGCGAGAGTTCAAGGAACCGCGATCTCGTTTTCGCTTATAGAGGTTTTTCGCTTATACAGGTGTAGGAGTGGCTTTTCTCCCTTATAGGTTAAAATGATGGAACCTGACAATTACTCTCACTTATAGAGGTTTTTCACTTGTCCAATTCTCACTTACCCAGGTTTGACTGTATATAGGTATAAGCAGCATGATGCCGGGAGATAATGATCCAAGTATTTACATTAAAATTGCGCTTTTTTCTGCGATAAAAGAAAGATAAAGATGTTAAAAATTGCGTTCCGTTAACACTAAAAACATTTTTTTTGTTCTTCCCCAAAAACTTGGAAACGGTTGGCTTGCGGTAGCTACCTAGTATTTTGGGAAAACTTAATTGGTTTGATGAAATCTATCTATACATATAGAAATAAATGTAAGGGCCCTTCCTGCCAAAATGCTACTGTACCTTTCGGCTATGTGTACGGAAATAGCTCTCTGTTCCAAAACAAAATACCATTAAAAAAAGTAATATTTTTTTCAGTTAATTGTTGTAATCGATATTTAGTTTATTTCTAAATGTTCAGAATTTAAAAGACGATTAGAATTCCAAATAGCAAATAACATGTCAATTTAATATAATATTTTAGTATTTTTAGTATAATAAACCAAAATGTTTTTTCTTGTTTACCTTTCATTTCAATCTTAAAAACAAATATTGAAATCTAAAAATAATAATCTCAATAAGAGGCAAAAACATTTCACTCAAACAAAGAATAAAATAACATCAAATCTTTAAAGAATAATTGAATTCAATTAAATATTTTTATGTAACCTCTACTACCTAATTTAAAATGTAGGTAAGTAGTGAAAATTTATATTTCTTAATTAACGATATTTATGTTCGAAAAGTATACTTACTTTAATAGCAAATAAAGCTTTACAATAAAAAATTATAACTAAAGCATAAATTATATACTTATTAAAAGTTCCAACTTACAAGAGTAGTTAAACGATAAGAAGTTTCTGAAAGTATCGTTTTTTGGAGAGACTCACAAACTACTTATTTTAACCCAAGTGGTCAGTGTAAGAGTTTTTGTTTGATGTAGAACAAATGCCTAGAAAATTAAAGTTAGAAAACAACCATAACTTATCCTGTTTCTATATTTTATTTAATGGAAAGTCATAGTTAGGATGTCAACAATTTTCATCATGAGAGATCGTTCTTGAAAATCTTATTTATTATTTAGATTCAATATATACACACTTTATTTTTAATTGTAATTTTCAAAAAGTTTTTATAGTTTTTTAAACATCTATTGCAGACCTTTTATTGTAAGTATAGTACAAACGCTAAATGTATTTATACAAAGCCAATAATGAAATACATTTCTAATTATATCGATATTTGAAGAGTTCCAATAAATTTTCCTGTGCGAATTACGAGTAAAGCAACTTGAAAGGCACGATAAAGTATCACGCACTGTAAGTTACGCAGCTAAAGTCAAAAATATTATTTTTTGTCACTTATGCCTGGAAAGTAGTATATTCACGCACGCGACTTTGTGCGCAATGTGGCGTTTTACCCATTCAACTATTTGGCAATAAAGTTGACAATAAAAATCCCAAAATTTAAATATAATATGCCAATCAATTTCAGAGGAAGCGTGGCGCAAGTGGTTTACTGTTTGGGCTGCTGCGCTAGCGAGGTGGGTTCGAATCCCTGCGCCGATCATCGAAAATTTCACGCTCCTCTTCTCTACGCAAGGCTGAGCACCTGGCAAGAGTAAAAACTGCTCGAAAATTTCCCTAGAAATTGCCGTGGTTCGGAACCCATGTAAAACTGTAGGTCCCTTGAATCGTTGAAACACTACATTTACAACAAAGTTTTAAGCGGGGAAATTGCCTAAACCTGATACAGGTATAAAGAAGCGCAAGAAGAAGAAGAATTTCAGAGCTATCTTTAAAGTGACATTTAAGTGGAAGATGATAAATATTTCTTGCAATATGAATACTAAAATAATTATTATTATTACTGCACGATTGACAAAAAAAAGTATGTGCAATTCGTCCGATTGTCTAATGCCCACTCGACCTGGTGAGCGCACTTACTTTGTTCATGCGTTCAACTACGCTCTTTTGCGCAATCGACAACTTCCAGCACTTGTACAAAATACTATTTTAAAGAATTATATAAAAGCCATTTTTCCAATAACTAACCAGTACAATAATTCGTTAACCTGTAAAATTATGCACAAATAATTAAAAATTAACACAACTAATAGTACTTAATTTAAACTTTTAAATATTTAAAACAATACATTTTTTCATTTTGAAACACATTAACTAGGTGACAAGTTATTCAAAAAGTCTATGTAAACTTATTACATTTTACCCTGTATTTATAGTATAAATATATTATTTCATTATACAATCATAATAAAACAATAGATAAATTATTACAAATATTAATTTAAACTTGTTTGTTATTATAACTAATAAAAAGACTAAAGTTTACAAAAGGCGACTTCAAAAGCTTTATTTAAAAGCACTTCATTAGTTTTAGTTTAGATTTTATGTAAGTTTGTTAAGTTTTCATTAAATAAATAAGCAAATTACACCAATAAGCAATTATATGGCATTGTAAATCAACTATTATATGCGTTTCCAAGTCGATTACTGCTCTTTTGCAGCTTCCATAACCCTTAACGGTCGATTAATTAAACATTCGATAGTTTGGATAATTGGTATTATTTTATAATACGTAATAATAATAATGTAATAATATAATATTTTAAACTACGTTATGTAGAAATAAAATTACGAGTTGTATAGATAACGTTTTTATTTAATTCAAAATATGAAGAAGAAACGGACTCTTTCAGTTTTACGTCATATTTTAAAATATTTAAATTTAAATTACAAAATAAATGCTGACTCACCTGCTCATTTGCCAAGAAGCAAATAGTAATGGAGTAGAACACGTTGGCAAAAATGCAAACCAAACAAAGGTAGTGTAAGTGATATCGAAATGTCCACTATTGTCATAAGTTTCTAGTAGTGCCAATCTTGCTAACCGAAGAACCATTAACGGACACAAAAAGATGGCGTACATTGTTACCATGGACACTATATATTTCTGAGTTCGCTTTTCTTTCACCACATCCAATTCACTTTCATAGATTTCGTAACGAGCACGACTTCCCTCTCTATCTCGGAAACTACTACGGCTGTACTGACTGATACCATCGCTTTCAGCTCTGCTGCCCCTGAATAACAAATTGCTCCAAGTAAGTATAAAGGTTTCAAATATATGACTACAAACAAGTTCAACAAAGCTAAGGGAATGTAGTTAATCTTTTCGCAATAAAGCTGTGAAAAACAATTACCACTTACAAGAACAACCATTACTACAAAATACTAAACAAATTTTACGAAATTATTAAATAACAGATTTATTTTTGTAAAACAATTTAAAAATACAATAATTGAATGTTGTGGATCTTTCAATATTCGACATTAAAGTGGTAACAGTAAGTTGTAATGAAATTGTTTGTAGGTTACTTCAATTCACTTAACAAAACCGAATTCAGATTAAATTGTATTTTTCCTATATACCAAAAGCTTTTATAATCGATAACCTGTAATCTTATTCATCGATTAACATTGAAGGTTATAGATTAAATCAGATTGATTGCTTAAAGTCTATCAGTCCATTTAATTAGTTTGGGTGGTTGGCTAACATAAAAATCTTTTTTTAATTCAATATTTTCGACTTTCCTCTTTATATAATAATGTAGCTTTTCATGAACATTTATTTTCCTTAAAAAAGTTGGAATAATATTAAATTTAATTGTATGTACTTAAATAAGAGACTTCGTATTTCATATAACAAATAAAATTAATAAATATACTTATTTTCAAGGTAGTCGGTAAATATGTGCAGCCATAAACAAATACAATTTGGCTGTTTATTAAAAATTAGAAACTAGGGTATTGAATATGTAGTTTATAGCAACATATTCAATATTTGATTTAAAAATATTTATAATTAGTGTTAATTTACTTATCGGCAGTTTTAATTTAACACATAGTGAAAAAGCATTTATAAAAAAATTCACTGTTGAAAAGTAAAATATATGATAAGAAGACTAAAAAGATTGCGTAAAAAATTATAGAGTAAACCGTCCAGTCGGTAAACCCCTTACCAGCGAATGGCTCTTACAACAAATAATTTTTAAAACTATTAAAAAAAAATTATATTCATGATATATTTATTTATCTAATCTTGTATTATTCTTCATTTAAGTAAAAGAAATTAAAGTAATTAAGTGGATAGCTAAAATAATTAAATCTAAATTGCATTTTGCTAGATTTAAATATAGTATTTAAGCTTTTAAAGACGCTATTAAAAACATTTGACGTAACTTCATAATGGACCAACAAAGCCTGTGATTTGTAGAATAGGGGAGACCGGGGTTGGAAGTCACATTTTTTTTCTTTTGTATTTTTAGAGCCCATGGTCTTAATTTATAAATGATATTTATATATCAATAGATAGTGTTTTTATTCTAGTTTAAAAAAAAAGAAAGACTTTTTCTCTACCATTATCTAATGAGCAGATATTATAATTTTTCTGAAAAAAAAAGTGCAAGTTTTAACCCCGTGTATAAGGGATGGTTGTCATAGTGTCTGGGGTAGGTAATCACCCGCTAGATAAAAGGTAAAATACAAAACGACAAAACAAATGCATATACTATTCCTAACCTATTATATCTAACGAACTTATGTTATGATAACAAAAATGACAAATGTATAAATACAGCCAATCGTTTATGTAGTAAAACCCTTAGAAACCAATAAAAAAGGCCACACATATTCATGGTTACTTTACACAGGTGACAACTAGCCCCCGTTAACTAGAGCCAACTTTCCCCAAAACAGTTTTGGACAATAAACTCCCAAAATAAATTTAAATCAATGGTCATTTAAGAAACCATATGAATAATGTCATGAAGCATATTTTAAACATCATAAATACACGAAAAAGTATATCACTATGCAAAAATTCACAAAAAATTACTTTTACTGTACAAAAAATACAAACGTATATATTTCTTATACGGTATTCCAGAGCAAACTGAAGTGAAGTACGCAAGGAGGTATTGTGCTCGGGCTTCTTTGACACGGGTAAACAAATTTATTAATTCATTAGGTTTGCTGTTATGGCTTATGGTGACAACCTACCCGTGACACAACCATACCCGGTCTCCTCTACTAATAAAAAACTACAAAAAAGTACGAATGAGTCGTGTTTAAAATAAATTTTACAAATTTTTTTGGATTAATATTATTAGTTTTTAATAAATGAATCAATAAATCAGTCATTATCTAGGTCATACACGGTCATTCTTTAGACAAAGTGGTTATTTACTTTACAATTAATTTTACAAAGTTTATGAACAAATTGCGATAATATTTTCATTAATTTATAAACAAAAGTAGTATCTCATTTCAACTGTAATGTTTGCTTTGGGTTTATTAATTTGTTTACTATTTTTTTGACTACAAAATAGCTCTCGATGCTACAAATGGGTTATTCATTAGACGTTTTACCCTATAATCTTAAAACTTATGGATTCCCTACTAGTAACCTTTACTTAGTGAAGATAAGTACCTCCTTTTTTATTCGATACTTTTGGCAATAAGTGGGTTTTTTAATGACTTGAGATGGTCCTAATTGAATTTCATCTTTAAGTGGTTTACCTTAAACAAATTTATTTTTTATTGCAAATCAAAATTAATGAATATAAATAATCATATTTTATAACTTTTTAATTAATTAGTTTTTAATGATTGTTACCTATCCAAATATAATATATGTTATTTGTAATAAGTCTCCACCTAGACAAGAGATTGACATGGAAGAAACACATTTTCAGCAAACGCAAACAACTCGGCATTATATTTAGGACAATGTATTGGATGCTAGGAAGACAATCAAGGATGACGCTAGAAAGTAAATTGCTGCTTTATAAAACTATGCTGAAACCGATCTGGGCGTACGGGATTGAGCTATGGGGCACAGCCAGCATCTCTAACCTAGAAATCCTTCAAATATTTCAAAGTAAAGTGCTTCGTACTCTAGTTAATGCGCTATGGTATTTGCCTAATGCGATAATACACAGTGACCTAAAAGTTCCGTTAGTTCGTGATGAAATTAAAAAACAGTGAGTCTCACAGAATTAAACTACAAGTGCACCCCAATGATCTAGCAGCCACACTGTTGGGGGACGTAGGTGAAATGAGACGATTAAAGAGGTTTAAACCTTCAGACCTTCCCGCTAGGTTTGATTAAAATTAACTTAACTTTGTAATTATCCTTATAGAGTTTCTTCACTGGAAGATGCTCTGCATGTCACAAGGCTGTTTTTCATGTATATAGCTACTAGTTCACATCAAGTACTTATTATCCCTATTAAGGATAGATTGTATGTATATTAAGAGTTAATAAAAAAAAAAAAAATTGTAATAAATGTCAGTTCGACTTCTAGTATTTATCAATTTTTTCTAACTTTTATCATGGCTACCGTAATAAAATTCCATATATTTTCAACTTTATTTCGTTAAAATAGGATTGTATCTTTGTACTGTAGTACACCCTAGGTTATTTCTGCAAAACACGGGGATGTTATGGATACTGCAAACCTTAGATAATAAAAAATAATTATAAAAATACAGTCAAACTCCTACACACATATGTATATTTAAAACTGCGTTGCGGGTATCCCCTAAAAAAAACTATTAGATAATTTAGTTATATTGAAATAACTTTTCTTATAAATATCTATCATATGAATACTTTTTTACATATCGATTTTAATATTATTTATACCTATTTGAGAATAATATGTAATTAATCTTTTAAGTCTGTAATATTTTGTTGCACAGTATTATTAAGGCAACTGACCAAGAGAAGTTGGTTGCGTAATATCGATATTAATTTAAACGTTTAATAGTTCCATTCCCATTTCGATATTTTGATTGTATTACAAAAAATTGGAATAACCTAATGGAAGATAGAACTCTACATAGTGACATATTTTGCTTTGCCTAAAACTGATAATATATACCTATTCTACAAAAAATTGCAAAGTACTTGAAATCTAACTTACATTAAGGAGCAAAAAAGTGATCTTTTAAAACTATAATTTCACAATAACTAAAAATGTTTATTCAATTTAAAATATGTCACCCTGTAGGGTCATCTTTTATGTTTCAATTTTTGTAATACTGTTATTGATAAGTATTTTATAACAATTTGCACATATGTAGAACTGGTGAGCCAGTATCCAAGTTACTGTTCTTTAGGGTGCAGTTACCTGAAAATGAATGTTGTAAATATCATGTTAAAACAGATTGTAAGATATGCGCATATATAAATTAAATTGCATCATAAAAATATAGTTAATTGAATTAGAATTAGAGGAAACGTGCACTACTCTTTTGACAAAGACGAGAAAGCAATAATATAATCAATAAAATGATGAACAGATTTCTAAAATAAAAATGTTTTTGACTTTGATCAGAAATATTCACCTTTTAATGCGGTATTACAAGTTATTTGGATTCATCCAAAGGAACGAAATCCGTAAAATTTTAAACAACTTTTACTTTTCCTGGAATTAAACTGTAATTTGTGAGAAACTGTTAAATAAGTCAATTATAAACATTTCTTCTACATTTTTGAACTTTAATCACGCATCAAACTTTCGGAAAGCTTTTAGTGGGTTGCCCATGCACACCCCGTCAAGGGTGGTTTTTATCTTTTCTTTGCACATTAATTCATAAAGATGTAAAAATGAATAGAATTTTCTTACAAAATGAAGTATAGGTAAAAAGTTATTTAAAAAAGACACAAACACTGTTATAATATCTAGACTTGCTACTAGAACATGTTTCACTATAATGTTACAAATTACTTTCTCTATCGCCATCTAGAAAGTGTGCATCGACGTGCTTAACACCCTGTATATATATAAAATATTTTTAGATTTAAAACTTAGGCAATATTTAAAATTTAAGTAGTACTTAAAAATATAAAATAAAATCTTAATAAATAACTGTTTTATAAAAAAAAAGTAAAAGATAGATTGACGAAATTCAAAAAAATTAATAAAAATGCTACACGGAGAAAAAAATATTGTCAAAATAACCATACGTATCGCTATTTTAGCTATCCGTTGTATAGTCATCTTTCACAGAGATACGCCGTATAGCAAATTTAGCTATCCAGAGTTTCCTTATTGTGGATCGTCAAAGTAACGATACGTATTATTGTTTTAGACATTCAAACGATTCTTGTCATGGTGATTTAACGGTTATGCACAGAGAACAAAATATCGTCAAAATGACCATACGTATCGCTATTTTAGCTATAAAAACCCTCAAGTTACTGTACAGTTACCTACACGACGGGAACTGCACACGTTTAAGAGAGTTTTTTGTTTGAACGCTTGAATCGAATAAATGAATCCTTATTATAAGTACAGGGTTAGCGAAATTAAACTTCCGCTACTCGAAGGGCTCTGGAAGCTGTACTACTAGTCCCTAAAGAAAATTCTTTGGACAGCAGATACTTTGGAAAATGCGCTTGAGATTTCCGTAATAAAAATTTTTAGTTTAAAAAATCGCCACTAGATGGCGCAACGAGTTATCCTATGAAGAAAAGACAACCTGAGATCCCGAAACACTGAAGGACTAGTGGTTTTACATAAAAAGAACGAAATAAGGACAATACACAATTATAATATTGCACTTGCAATTTGTTACAAAAAAAAACAACTTTAAGAGGAAGCGTGGCGCAAGTAGTTTAGTGTTTGCGCTGCTGCGCTAGCGAGGTGGGTTCGAAGTGGTTCGAATCTCCGCGCCGACCATCGTAAATTTCACGCTCTTTTCTCTTCGCAAGGCTGAGCACCTGGCAAGAGTAAAACTGCTTGAAAATTTCCCTAGAAATTGCCGTGGTTCGGAACCCACGTAAAACTGTCGGTCCCTTGAATCTTTGAAACACTACAACATTCACAACAATGTTTCATGCGGGGAAATCGCCTAAACCTGATACAGGTATAAAAAGGCGCAAAAGGAAGAAAACAACTTTGTAAATGACATTACTATGCATATAAATCAATGCTTTAAAACATGTTCAATATGCGAACCGTTCTGCTCGACAACGCACTCCATTCTGATTATCGCGCCTTCCACCACTGAATGGAGAGAGTCAACATGAATGTTCTGAATATGCCGGCGAATACTGTTCTTCAAATCGGACACAGTTGTCAAACGTTCCCGATAAACATTGTTTTTCATTTGCATATATTGCTGAAATGTGCGCCATCTAGTGGCGATTTATTAAATTAAAAAATTTTATTTCGGAAATCTTGAGCGCATCCTCCTAAGTATCTGTTGTCCAAATATTTTTATGTTCAGATTAGTACAACTGCCTCCAGTGCCCTTTGAGTAGCGGAAGTTTAATTTCGCTAACCCTGTATAATATGTAGCGCTATTTTGATCATACTATGAACTGTCAAATTAACTTATAAATGTCATTAAATTAACAAATCGAATCGTCGTTCTAACAAAACGTCAATTGAGTATACGTTAGATAGTTATTTTGACGATATTTTTTTCTCCGTGTAGTTACCAAAACTAAATTTTTGGGCACTTACAGCAAAATCTTGATATAACAAATTAAAGCAAACGTAATAATGTCAGGTATATAATACCTCTAAATTCTACATTTATAAATATGCAAACTTGAATTATTTTTTTTTCTCATATTATATTTCATAATAGGTATGGAACAAATGACAAATATGTATTAAGTATTTGGGAATACGCACACTTACCAACTACTAAATTTTAGGTATAAATAGTTTAAAGAAAAAAATCTAAAGATTTTTCATTAATTTATAAATAAAACGAATTTTGTCGCATTTAATACTCTTCATACTAAAATCGTACATCCTATGATAAATTTAATTGGAACTACACGTACTTTAGAGTCGGCGTTTAAAATTTAATTATATTTTCTAGAACGCATTTTCGAAAGCTTAAACCTTAACGTGAACTTAATGTTACGTAAGATAAAGAAGTTCCAAAGCACAAACTTTATAGAAAATTTTAAACTTTATCTTTTTTACCAAAACAATTTTAGTACTACTAAAAGTCGATATAAGTTTAAAAATTAAATTTTACGACTTTCTAATAACTGTATAAGTGCATAACTTTTCAAACGCCATCTTCATACTTTGTTTTATTACTTACTTATACATATAGATTGACCTTTTTTATGTTAAAGTTTGTCCACATTCAGTGAACTTTGTAACTAATACATTGCATAAGAAAGATAACATTAAAGCGAGGTGCTTATTTTGTAATTCAAACATGTCCAAAATAAATGTTTCTAAACTTTGTTTTAATACAATACTTAACAAAGTTTGTAAAATTATTTTTTGAGATTTTTTTACACTTTAGATTTTATTTATTATTAAAAAGCCTTTATATACAATTTCATTAATTGTAACAAGAAGGTAAGTATGTTTTATAAAGCCATCTTTTAGGTATTGCCAAAATTTAATGTAAATTGAGATATATGTAGCTTCTTATTGTTCTTCCATTGTGTTTCACTTTTAACATATTACAAAAAGCTTTTTCGTGTACAAGAGACTGTGGTCAGATTTTTACTGCTAAACTCGCATTTTAAAAATCAATGAAAATACTCTAAAAATAAAGAAATTTAATTACAGCAGAAGCCGCTTATTATGATCACTATGGGACTTTTAACTTTTGATAACAATAACCGACTGATAAAACATTATGCATAGGAATAAAAAAAAACAATCTTGTACACAAAATAATACAACCTACGTACTATATTTATCCAAACGTCGAATATTTTATTAACTACTTTTTTAAAACCTAAAAATTCCAAAAAATTGAGCTGTCTGTCGTTTGTTTGAATTTATTAACTTTTGAATATAATCCTCACATTAATAGTATTTTTCAAAGTTAGTTGATTTATATTGACCACTAAGAAAAAGAGTTCGTAGGGCATCTTCTATCTAGACAATATTTCAAAGAGCTTTTTTTTTGTATGTTTGTTATACTATTCCATTTTGTTAATTTAGAGTCATGATGAGTAACTTCTTGACATATTTCTAAGATAGTAATTGTAGCTACCACTTTAATAACATCACTCATATCTACTTAATTTTTCAATTTATCTTTAAACATATCACCTAAAATGTTCACCTAAAAGATCAAAAAAATCGACCATTTTTTTTTTCAAAACCCGCAGTGAAATATCTTCCTAGTCATGAAAAAAAAAGCTTGTGAAAACGGGAGCTCTTTTTATTAATATTGAAAGGTCGCTCATCGTGAATTTCTATTTTACATTTAAATAACATGGAAAAAAAATTGTTTTAACTTGGGAATTTTATAACTCTTTTTTGAATGAGTATATCGTGATGAACGATACATATTTTTAAAGGAAATTGAACGCTCTAAATAAAATGTCTCTTATGTTTTTTTCGTAAGTTCACTCCTCTAATAGTTATTCAAGTTTAAAATTCAACATGTAATCAATTTAACGTTTTTTTCTTAATTTTTCTT
This sequence comes from Sinopyrophorus schimmeli, assembly GCA_036325965.1. Taxonomy (NCBI): domain Eukaryota; kingdom Metazoa; phylum Arthropoda; class Insecta; order Coleoptera; family Elateridae; genus Sinopyrophorus; species Sinopyrophorus schimmeli. The sequence continues at coordinate 7,689,494 of JARFIZ010000001.1, forward strand.
AAATATTTTATAATTTTTATTAAAAAATAAAAAAATTTACTTAAAATATCGAATTATCAAGTTCTACGTTAACAGTAGTTAATGATGTAGCGGAACGGGGTATTGCATTAATAGAAGATTACAATAATTGCTTAACGAAAAATGAGGAGCAACTCCAATATCTTCTACAAGTTGTACAAGAACATCGTCGATGTTTTCCAAATTTTAATAAAAAAACATTAAAATAGTCATCAATTTATTTTATAATGACTTTTTTACTGTAATTTATAAAAAAAAAGTTGTTTCAATAAAAATATGTAAGAAAATGATACCTTAAAATTTGATATTTTTATTTCAATAAATAAAAATGGACTGTTCCTAAAGTGTCGTCTTTTTATTAAGATGTCATTGTTGGGTTATTGGTATTTAATTGTTGTTATTAGCATTTCATTGTTTGTGGTTTTGATAGTTAAAGTGAAAATCGTAACTTTTATAAACTTAATATAATCGTGTTAAACTTGAAACTTTTAACTATACAATTTAGAAATTGTAAAATAATTTTTTTCGAAGATAAGTTTTATTATTATATCACAATTTAAGAAAAAACGTTAAATTGATTACATGTTGAATTTTAAATTTGAATAACTATTAGAGGAGTGAACTTACGAAAAAAACATAAGAGACATTTTATTTAGAGCGTTCAATTTCCTTTAAAAATATGTATCGCTCATCTCGATATGCTCATTCAAAAATGAGTTATAAAATTCCAAAGTTAAAACAATTTTTTTTCCATGTTATTTAAATGTAAAATAGAAATTCACGATGAGCGACCTTTCAATATTAATAATAAGAGATCCCGTTTTTACAGGCTTCTTTTTTCATGACTAGGAAGATATTTCACTGCGGCCCGAGTAGAAATTTCAGTGAGGCAGTAATTTGGCCCAAATAAGGCATGCCGAATTTTAAACTTGCGGGAAGTGAGGCATCCAAACTTGACTGAAATTTAGGATGTAACGCAGTGCCGAGGTTCAGCCTTATTTGGCTTTCTAATTAGGTTGCGCTTTAGAAACCACACGGGAAAAATTTTTCATCAGTCTACTAATTTTAAGAACCTTTGAATTCGACATCTGCTTATTACGTTGAAATCGGTAGGCAAGGTAAGGTGTGACGTAGTTGGCAATGGTAGAGCGAGCGGTGTGCTATTGATTATGTAATCCATTGATCTGAAACAGAAATATATAGCATTCTTGAAGATTTGAACCTCGGATCCCTGGATCGAGAGACTGCTTGCTTCCCCACTGATCTACGAAGCCTTCTCAAATATTTACTAAAATATGTCATATAAAAATGACTCACTAAAATGACAATCTTTCATGTTTGACACGTGTACAAAATGACACACAAGGTATTCTAGTTAAACTAAAAACACTATTACTTGAGAAGTCGCAAACAAAATTACACATAATTATATATAATGTTATATAATTATATAAATTTTTTTTCCCGGGCAGTCAGGCATTTGAATGATATGTCGAACTTCGGCAATGCCGTAGATTTTCCAAATGAAGCCCAACTTTGGCGAACCGAACTTGGCATACCATTGGAATGCCTGACTGGTATGAAGTAACGGTAGCCGAAAGAATACCGAAGTCCGGCATACTATTGAAATGCCTGACTGGCATAAAATGACGGTAACCGAAGGTTTACCAAAGTTTGGTTTGCCGATTTTGGCCTAAGTTTGCCAAAGTTTGGCATACTATGAAATGCCTGACTGGCATGAAGTAACGGTAACCGAAGGTTTGTCAAAGTTCGATTTGCCTACAGTGGCATGAATAAGGCGCGAATCAGGTGTGCCTAAGTTAGGCAAGCCAAACTTGCCCCAAATTGACTCTACGGCAAAGCCTCACTAAATTTCTACCCGGGGGGTTTTGAAAAAAAAAATGGTCGATTTTTTTGAACATTGTTCACGTTTATTTGATAACTCGAACTCGAACCTGTTTCCCTAGGACTTGCCTATTTCAACGTTAATAATTTTATATCTATAACTCGAATTTTTCGATAAGTCGAAGCGTTTTACAATTCCCTAAATTCAGGTTTCCATTAGTAAACATTTTTATAACTCAAAGTTAAATTTTACAACTTTTCATAAAAGTACAATACCTGGTAGGATTAAAGAACGGGTTTGTTTAGTGTTATTGCTGATCAAAATGACTATTGTAAAATAGGATGAACAGGTTGAAACCTACTACAAGAATTTGATGTCTTGACGTCAGCACTTCAATTGGATTTAAATACTAATTTATGTTTACATGCTTTCTTATCAGTTATGAATTTTAAGATGGTTTTACCGTTTCTTTTACGAGAAAAGAGTCTATTTTTGCTTTTTGTTTTGTTCTGGTTGTTATTCGTCGAGCAGGAATACGATCAAATGTATTTTTTGTTGTTTATAGTTTATACCAATGTGTAACAGAAAATCTAAAAGAATTAAATACTGTTTATAAAATTATTTACCGATCAACAAGGAGTGTAAACAAAAATTAAAAAAAGGCTAAAAGAGTGTCCTTTTTCTAACTTAGAGAAAGCTATGATTGAATGGTTTTGGTATACACGTAGTAAAAATATTTTAGTTTCGGGAGATTATTAGAAAAATTTGTAGAAACCCAACATTTTGGATCAATGAAGCAAAAGACAATTTTAGATTACTTTCAAACCAACAATAAATAAGATGTAAATAATTATATTTCCTAAATACTTAATAACAATAAATAATGTTAATAATTGTTTACAAATTTTGGTTATTTTGTATAAAGAATGTAAATATTAAATATGATATATACACAAAAAATTATTTAACTCAAATTTTTTTGATAATTCGAATTGTTTTTAGTTTTCTTTCGACTTCGACTTACCGAGGTTTGACTGTAAAAACAAAATTACATAATACATGCCTTATTATTTCATTTAATTGTATTAATTATGACAAATTAAGTATATACGGAGTCTGGCAGATGCTTACTAGTAGTGGCACTCATGAACCAAGACATTGTAATGTCGAATGAATAATTTTTTTGTATGATCATAATAAGTATAGAAGCAAAAAAAAATTATATGATCACAAGTATGTATATTTGTAGAACAGAAAATTTATTTTACAATTTTATACTTAAATTTAATTTAATTAGTTATTAAAAGAATTGTCCATCTATTGGTCGGGTTATCCTAGTACTATGTAGTGGAGTTAATTTACTGTATTTACACATTTTGATTATATGTTTTTCTCTATTGATTAAAAACAATATTATTTTTAAGTTATATAATAAATATAAGCAGACAATTGTGTAAGTTGTTTATGTGTATTACTCTACCTACAGATTGTTGTAAAGATACATTTAAATCGTTATCATTTAATACCCGAGTCCATTTCTGAAATTTTCTTCCTTTAGTACTCCTATTTGTTATAAGAAACGACGGTAGAATTTCGAACCACATTCTTTATGATATCATTTTTTTTCAACAAAATACCTAACAATGTAATATTCTTCTCTGGTGAATGTGAACACTTAATTCTTTCTAACGACGGAAACTAAAGATACGCCACATGCCTTTGAATTTCCACGTTCAGTAAATTCCCGTTAATTGCTCTTGTACGTATACTATTTTAAGGATTAAAGTATGTAATCAAAATTTTTATTTATTTTGTGTATTTTATTAAATATTTCTTTGTTCTATTTTAAAACAAGTATTGCAAAGAATCGGGCAGTGATAAAAAACAATTAGTATACAGGGTGCTACATAAAACACTGTACATGCTTTAGTTGTAGCTAGATGATCATTGAGATTATAACATATCGTCGGCGATACTGCAATGCCGCGTAACTAGCTTTTTTCATAAGGTCGAATTTTAATGTTATTTCATTCAATGTTAGTCTATATGGAAAAAGCTAGTTACGTGGTATTGCAGTATTGCCGACGATATCCTTTCGTTTTCTGTTCTGCGCATTTTATTTAATTAAATACACGGTGTTTTGTAAATTGCTTTGAAGACTTCCAATGCTAATTATTTTCAAGTTATTGTACTTATTCAAATACGCTTTGCTAATATTATAAACTACCATTAGAATAATCTATAAGACATAAAAAAAATGAATTCCGTATTGGAGAATGTCCCTTAAAAAATAATTTTCAAAGTTTTTATTGGTAATATTAGTAAATACAGTATCTTTTTTTCAATATGCTTCTTAGACTTGACTCAGGCATACCAAGTAATTTTGCTACCTTTCATTTGCGTTTTCCATCTACAATCTATCGAACTTTTTTTATTGTACCTACTTGGATCCACATTTTTTCTATGTGTTATTTTTTGTCTTCTTGACATTCAGAAAAGACAAATTTTTATAAATAAGAATGCGCGCGCGCTCTTTAACTATTTTAACTAAACAATTTTGAAACGTGACTAGGGGTAAATAGTACAGTTGTTGGCCAGTCGAGAATGATTGGTCATATTTAAAAAATTATATAATAATAAATCTATATTTCCTAATATATATTTTCTAATAAATGGTTCGTTTTTTTTTGCTAATTTACTATATCTTATTTTAATTAGAAAATATTAGCCAATCACTGTAAATTCACTGGTCAATTACTATATTTATATGGCCAATAACTATGTTTTTTAATAAAAGGGCCAATCACTGTACTGTTTACACCTATTGCCATTTATCGATAGGAATGTTCAAATGATTGGTACAATAAGTATTTCCATAGTAACCTAACCCAAATAAATAGAAAAAAGTAGTTTGCATTTCTAAACTTTATTCCATTGTTTAAAAAAGTCCTAAATGTTATATTACAGAGGTCAAAATGACTTTTTGTTATCTAATTCTTTGTAAATTAATACCAAAACACGCAAACTTTTTTGACATTGCAATTGATATTATAGTCGTATTGATAACTGAAGCTAGGCGCAAAACACTGGTCTGTAATTAGTTAATGGGTCTACTTTTGAACACCGCGGACTCCTATACCACTCTGCACTACCCTATGTTTAATTTAAGTAACGAAGGTATATTGTGATATATTTTACCTTAAAGGAAATTTATATACAGTAGCGCCCAAAAGTGAGTGCCTAAATGATTTTTCGAGAAGAACTTTTTAAAATATGGGCCATTTTACTTCATTTTTGAGTATGTTATACAGTTTTGTATGAGAAAAAGAATTATTATGTTTAAAACGTGATAAACAAAAATTTACGGAAGTTAAACGAGCTCAGACTTATTTGTGTAAAAAACGCATTTTTCAGAACAGAACACTAAGAACGATTTAATGAAAAATAACTGTATAACAATACACTAAAACAATTTTATAATCATAAAATGCCTAATACTTAGTTGGGAAACCACGAGATTTTATAACTGCCTGACAGCGAGATGGCATTGAATCAATAAGATTTTCAAAGACTGAATCAGGCATTGCATTCCATTCCTTGTCCAATTCGGCAAATTTTTCATCTTTATTCTTAATGTTTTGTTTCGACAACGTCTTGCCAGCTCTTTCCACAAGTGTTCTATCGGGTTGAGGTCGGGAGATTGACTGGGCCACTGAAGAATCCTGATTTGTTGCTGCTGCAATGAAGTCTTGACAATCGAGGAGGTGTGCTTAGGATCGTTATCCTGTTGTAGAATCCATTTAGGAGGCATATTTGTATGGGCCCATGGTAAGACGACATTAGTCAGCATATCTTTGTAACTTTGGCCAGTCATTATTCCGTTAATTTTAATGATGGGGCCCATGCCATTACGAGAGAAGGCTCCATAAACCATAACTGATCCACCTCCATGTTTTACTGTCGGTTTTATGTATTTTGAATTGTATCTTTCTCCAGCAGCACGTCTTATGTATTGTATTCCGTCGCTTCCAAATAGATTGAACTTAGATTCATCTGTGAAAAGTACTTGACTCCACTCGGCTGCTGTCCAATGCAAGTGCCGCTTTGCAAAATCCACGCAATCCTTTCGATTCTTGAGTTTGATGAAAGGTTTTTTAGCTGGACGTCTGCCATTCAAACCAGCATCACTCAATCTTCGGAAACTGTCATTCGACTAATATTTAGACCTTCACTTTGATTGAATTCTGCTGCCAGATCCACAGCTGAGAGAATCGGATCCGCTTTGGAGCGACAAACAATGCGTGTATCCAGCCGGGAAGAAGTAACACGTGGTCTACCAGTTCTTTTATCATTCTCAACAGAATTTCTCTGATCAAACCTTTGAATAATTTTTGAGACAGTACGAGCTGGCATCTTTAGAATCCGTGAAATGGCAGCTGCCTTCATGCCAGAGTTTTTCATATCTATAATTGCTTTCCGAATGGCTGGAGAAGTTTCAACCCTTGGCATTGTTACAACTTGGTCAATTGTTACTGAACACAAAAAAAATAACCCAAATATTCAAGAAAAAACCAATAATGTGACGGCGCGGAATATGTAAAAAATGACTATTGCAGTAGAAATGGAACATAACCTAAAATACCGTATCTGCGCAACAGTTAACTATTAATAATATTTTCCAACATCAAACTGTACAATATACTAAAATTTGAAGTAAATTGGCCGAGATTGCAAAAAGTTATGCGTGAAAAACGGTTTCGGCACTCACTTTTGGGCGCTACTGTATATCATGAATTGACTGTAAAAATATTTATTAATACATTTGGGATTTGTACCACATACTAAATAAAAGTAAAAAGTGACGTAGGTCTTAAATAGTAATCTAATACAGCTGTATCATTTATATTATAACATAAAGTCAATTTTATTATAGTTAAACGATGCATAGTATGTACTATAGCAAACGCAATAGATTAATCTAATGAAACGCTCGAGAAAGATCTATCATATAGTGAGTCCAAGACGTTGAACGGCGCATATTGTTCAAAGCGGAGAATTCTCTCAACAACTCCAGAAGCTATGACAACCGATATCGAAATACACATATAAGAGATCCTAATTGCGCTAATAATTAGTTTACTTCATTGCTCTACTCGGCTGGCTCTCAGTAAAATTCAAGGTGATCTTTAACGCGGGGTAAATATAAAGAAACAACAGTGTGTAAATAAACTAGTGTAGTGCGTTAAACTGTAAGTAAATTAGTTAGTAAGTTATATAATTATTAATTAAATGTAGGTACTAGTAATTTAGTTATTGTTGTGGGTAAAATTGTTAATTTTATTGTTAAATAAATTTTAATTATTGTTAACATACGTGACCGATTGTTAATAGTTGGAACCCTAGCGAAATCGCTACAGTACGTAATCTACCATTTCTCAGCTAAGAAAATGTCAAATTGAATGGCATATCGTCGGCGGTACTGCAATACCGCGTAACTAGCCTTTTCCATAGAGACTAACATTCAATAAAATAACATTGGAAATTCGACCTTATGAAAAAAGATAGTTACGCGGTATTGCAATATCGCCGACGATATACAATTGAACAATTTTCGTAGTGCACTAAAATATAAAAATCTTCAGAAATTTACATATTGGGTACACATCGAATTTATGTAGAAAACGAATTTCGTTTTATATCTTACAGTAACAGTTTCTTTTTATTTCGTATGCCAAAAAAAATCCGGTATTTGTTTCTATTTGAGGCACTTGTGCTATATACATACTTCTATGCGATATAAAATAAACGTTGTTTTTATACAGATTGTATACATACTTGTTCAATTAACTTATTTTACCTAAATTATTGAATTGTATCAAAGTACGTAATGTCTTTCTAAACGAGAAATATAAATCCACAAATGTTCTGAAAGTTTTAATGCAAATAATTAATCTGTATATTGTTATCTTGATAGTTAAAAATTTAGACCAATATAACTAAAAGTATTAATGATATTAATTGAATAATAGCTCAAAAATAGATCATTTATAAACATATGTGTCAAAGCTTAATATAGTTAATAATTAAAATTTTAAAAATGTAATTTTTTCGTTGTATTCTTACGGCTGTAAAATAAACCTTTAAGCCTATTTTCTCAAACCTTCCTCGTATAGATTTTAATTTATAACATGATTGATGTACTACACTTGGTATTAAAGCTATTTCGAAACTCAACACCTGACATGAATAGTAAATTGGGATAAGTATTTAATAAACTGAAAAAGTCATCTTAATTAATTTTCTTATAAGCAAAGTTATTATTAGTAAATATAACAATCGTCATTTGGGCATAGTTTTAATTACACATTAAATAATATAAGAATAAAGTCTTTTTGTTTTTTGTACTAAAACTAAAAAATTATACAGATCCAGTATATTATAAACTTAATGAAACATATTTATCTAATTAAATCACAGGCAGCTAATATAAATAGTTTTAATTATTTAAGATTTAAGAAAGAATTGTTTTCTTTTAGATAAATAACAGTAGCTGCCAAATGCATAAAAAAACTTAAAAAAAATTTTTTTAACTCGTTAAAATTAATATGGAAATTGCTTAATATCAGAAACGTGGTTTTAAATTTAAACGTACCTGAAATCAGTGGTTGTGGAGTGTGAGTCAGTTCTGGATCGACTTTCTCGGCTTCGAGCTTCAAACATGACTACGGCTAACGAATTTTCTTGCGTCTGAAGTTCCCTCGAGGTTTTTATATGCAAATAACAAATTGTAGCCAATGGTCCTGCATACCTATAAATAAAAGGGTATGTCAGTTTGGTGAATATTATAATGGCATTTGCTTTAATTTACTGCATTCATAATTTTTATACCTTCCAGAGAACGTCAGATTTTCCCATGACAACAGTTTGATAAATGGGTCTATTATTCAGTCACTTTCAACTTAGTCAATACTCCACTCGGCTGCTGTCCAATGCAAGTGCCGCTTTGCAAAATCCACGCAATCCTTTCGATTCTTGAGTTTGATGAAAGGTTTTTTAGCTGGACGTCTGCCATTCAAACCAGCATCACTCAATCTTCGGGAAACTGTCATTCGACTATTATTTAGACCTTCACTTTGATTGAATTCTGCTGCCAGATCCACAGCTGAGAGAATCGGATCCGCTTTGGAGCGACAAACAATGCGTGTATCCAGCCGGGAAGAAGTAACACGTGGTCTACCAGTTCTTTTATCATTCTCAACAGAATTTCTCTGATCAAACCTTTGAATAATTTTTGAGACAGTACGAGCTGGCATCTTTAGAATCCGTGAAATGGCAGCTGCCTTCATGCCAGAGTTTTTCATATCTATAATTGCTTTCCGAATGGCTGGAGAAGTTTCAACCCTTGGCATTGTTACAACTTGGTCAATTGTTACTGAACACAAAAAAAATAACCCAAATATTCAAGAAAAAACCAATAATGTGACGGCGCGGAATATGTAAAAAATGACTATTGCAGTAGAAATGGAACATAACCTAAAATACCGTATCTGCGCAACAGTTAACTATTAATAATATTTTCCAACATCAAACTGTACAATATACTAAAATTTGAAGTAAATTGGCCGAGATTGCAAAAGTTATGCGTGAAAAACGGTTTCGGCACTCACTTTTGGGCGCTACTGTATATCATGAATTGACTGTAAAAATATTTATTAATACATTTGGGATTTGTACCACATACTAAATAAAAGTAAAAAGTGACGTAGGTCTTAAATAGTAATCTAATACAGCTGTATCATTTATATTATAACATAAAGTCAATTTTATTATAGTTAAACGATGCATAGTATGTACTATAGCAAACGCAATAGATTAATCTAATGAAACGCTCGAGAAAGATCTATCATATAGTGAGTCCAAGACGTTGAACGGCGCATATTGTTCAAAGCGGAGAATTCTCTCAACAACTCCAGAAGCTATGACAACCGATATCGAAATACACATATAAGAGATCCTAATTGCGCTAATAATTAGTTTACTTCATTGCTCTACTCGGCTGGCTCTCGGTAAAATTCAAGGTGATCTTTAACGCGGAGTAAATATAAAGAAACAACAGTGTGTAAATAAACTAGTGTAGTGCGTTAAACTGTAAGTAAATTAGTTAGTAAGTTATATAATTATTAATTAAATGTAGGTACTAGTAATTTAGTTATTGTTGTGGGTAAAATTGTTAATTTTATTGTTAAATAAATTTTAATTATTGTTAACATACGTGACCGATTGTTAATAGTTGGAACCCTAGCGAAATCGCTACAGTACGTAATCTACCATTTCTCAGCTAAGAAAATGTCAAATTGAATGGCATATCGTCGGCGGTACTGCAATACCGCGTAACTAGCCTTTTCCATAGAGACTAACATTCAATAAAATAACATTGGAAATTCGACCTTATGAAAAAAGATAGTTACGCGGTATTGCAATATCGCCGACGATATACAATTGAACAATTTTCGTAGTGCACTAAAATATAAAAATCTTCGGAAATTTACATATTGGGTACACATCGAATTTATGTAGAAAACGAATTTCGTTTTATATCTTACAGTAACAGGTTCTTTTTATTTCGTATGCCAAAAAAAATCCGGTATTTGTTTCTATTTGAGGCACTTGTGCTATATACATACTTCTATGCGATATAAAATAAACGTTGTTTTTATACAGATTGTATACATACTTGTTCAATTAACTTATTTTACCTAAATTATTGAATTGTATCAAAGTACGTAATGTCTTTCTAAACGAGAAATATAAATCCACAAATGTTCTGAAAGTTTTAATGCAAATAATTAATCTGTATATTGTTATCTTGATAGTTAAAAATTTAGACCAATATAACTAAAAGTATTAATGATATTAATTGAATAATAGCTCAAAAATAGATCATTTATAAACATATGTGTCAAAGCTTAATATAGTTAATAATTAAAATTTTAAAAATGTAATTTTTTCGTTGTATTCTTACGGCTGTAAAATAAACCTTTAAGCCTATTTTCTCAAACCTTCCTCGTATAGATTTTAATTTATAACATGATTGATGTACTACACTTGGTATTAAAGCTATTTCGAAACTCAACACCTGACATGAATAGTAAATTGGGATAAGTATTTAATAAACTGAAAAAGTCATCTTAATTAATTTTCTTATAAGCAAAGTTATTATTAGTAAATATAACAATCGTCATTTGGGCATAGTTTTAATTACACATTAAATAATATAAGAATAAAGTCTTTTTGTTTTTTGTACTAAAACTAAAAAATTATACAGATCCAGTATATTATAAACTTAATGAAACATATTTATCTAATTAAATCACAGGCAGCTAATATAAATAGTTTTAATTATTTAAGATTTAAGAAAGAATTGTTTTCTTTTAGATAAATAACAGTAGCTGCCAAATGCATAAAAACTTAAAAAATTTTTTAACTCGTTAAAATTAATATGGAAATTGCTTAATATCAGAAACGTGGTTTTAAATTTAAACGTACCTGAAATCAGTGGTTGTGGAGTGTGAGTCAGTTCTGGATCGACTTTCTCGGCTTCGAGCTTCAAACATGACTACGGCTAACGAATTTTCTTGCGTCTGAAGTTCCCTCGAGGTTTTTATATGCAAATAACAAATTGTAGCCAATGGTCCTGCATACCTATAAATAAAAGGGTATGTCAGTTTGGTGAATATTATAATGGCATTTGCTTTAATTTACTGCATTCATAATTTTTATACCTTCCAGAGAACGTCAGATTTTCCCATGACAACAGTTTGATAAATGGGTCTATTATTCAGTCACTTTCAACTTAGTCAATAATAAATTTAAAATAAACTATTCTAACAAATTTTCGGGTAAATTTATAATTTGTAATACATTTAAAGATAAGCATAAAAATTTATATTGAAGATCAACTGTATAATATTGTAGTAAAGTATCAAATTTTGTAGCACAAGGAAAGATCTATAAAAAATAACGTTCGTGATAACTTTAGTTATTTAATTTAAAAATAAAAACACTGCTTTTTGGTTATACACGGTGTTAGACAAGTAGATGCAAACATTTTAGGTGGTCATAGACGAAGAAATTTGCAACATTTTTAGTCAAAAATGCTTTAGTAGCAAGTGACCTAGTTTTTGCGATATAATATTTTTTTTATTTTCTGGAATAAACGGTAAGAGAAACACTTAGAAAGTCTGTTATGTAATAAAAAATTATAAAAAAATTAAAGTCGCCAAAAATTGAATACCTCATTGTTTATTGAATCTTGATAAGAATAAATAAAAGTATTACATGAAATATTACATTTCAACTTTAACCTAAACTTTTTATTTGTAAAATAAATTGTATTCCAAAAACAAATCAGTTGAACAATATGCCGTACTTAAAAATAGGCATAAACTCAGAACTGTTTTATTAATCTGCTCAACAAAACACAGTACGTTTGCAGCAAAATGCAATTTGAAACTAATCAGTTTTGTCCAATTTTTTTTTAATTTTCAAACAATTTTTATACATAAATAATACTGTTGAAAATATAACTTAATCTCTGCTAAATTGGTCAAACCACTAGCTGTGCTCTGTGCTGTGCACTGAAGCTCCATCTTGCTAGAAAAACCAACTTTTATCTTATCGCTGTAGATATATTATCTCATTCTTCGAACAAGACATTTTATAGAAATAGCAAATAATTTTCGGATTTTAAATTTTTTCTGAAGAAATTGGTCAAATAATTTTATAATTAAAACCACCACACCAAACGTGGATTTTAAAATAATATTGATTTCTGGGTTGAATTTCAAAATGAGATATTTTGTCAGTCCACTAGGGGCCGTTCAAGTATTACGTAAGCACTATAGGGGGCGGTGGGGGGTGGGGGGGGGTCTTTGCTTTGCTTATTTTTAATGACATGGGGAGTGGGGGGAGGGGGGCTAGATGGTGATTACGTCAGCAGTAAATACACCCGTACCTCGCTTTGCGTCGTTCCTTTTTGCGTTTTTTTCGAAGTTACGTCTCTGCTTAATTAGTACTAATTTTCACCGTGCGTCGTTAGGTTTTCGAGGTTGCATTGTTTTGGGTTCGAGTCTTTAGTTTTTTTCTTGTTTTTTAACAGACGGCTCCACTTTTTTTTCTAATTTTTTCTTAATTCACATTGCGTCTTTTCAATTTGCGTCGTGTTTTTTTGGAACGTAACTCCGACGCAAAGTGAGGTATGGGTGTATTTAGTTTTTTACACATACGGCAACCCACACATTGTCCATGCTTGAAAACGAAACGCATATTCGGGGATGCCCACAAATAATAAATTGCTTTGTGCGTAATATTACTTAACCCTTCGTTAGTCACCTGAAATATCGTCTCATGTTAAGTCAATGGAGGTGGTCTACGATCGTAGACCAGGTGACTAACGAAGGGTTAAGATTATAATATTTGTACCTTACTCTATATTGAATACCGAGTCAATAAAGTTTGTTTAAATAAATATTATGTGCGTTAAAGTCCTCTATCCTAAGCCTGTTTTTTTCTGTCTAAAATTATAACTGGTGCTCATGAATCAATAAAAAATAAACAAAATACATTAAAAGAAACATGCATACTAATGTTTACGTAAGAATGGGGGAGAGTTTTGCTTACTTTTCCTGACAAGGGTAGGAGGAGGTTAATAATTGTAATAAATCTGCTTACGTAATACTTGAACGGCCCCCTATCGCCAATTCTGAAAGTCGTCCGTTTCATTTGCTGTAGTTCATAACCATCGTCTATTCAAGAATATCAATCATGTAGAAAATCCCATAAGAGCGTGTGTGCTGAAATAACACCTATAATGCAACAAAATGTTGCAAGAGCTCTTCGCGATAAAACTATATTTTGTACTGAGCTAAGAGGCACTACACTGAACTTTAATTTTTTAATATTGTTTGTATATATATTATATATATTGATTACTTCGTAAGACTTTTTCTAATAACTTGTACCTGTATCTCTTAATATAAAGTCTGTAAACCCAAACTTATCTCTACCCCCCACTCAAAATTGATTCTGTTTATCACGACTTGCACTAAAGAAAACACTTTTTTATCGTAGGTATGCCAGTCTTCCAGAAAAGAGATCAATGAGGAAACAAGCTTGTGCTTCTGATAGCAATGCGTAGAGATAAGAGACAAGTGCAAAACAAAAGTTATTTTATCAGTCAAAACGGTTGTGTACTTTGAAAATTATATACACATTAAAACAAGCTAAGCGGCATTCAAAACTTTGGTGATATTAACAATTTAAATTTATTTATAAATTATATTTTTAACTGTCGTGTATACCTTCATACAATTGTCAAAAATAAAACTTATATACAATATATGTGTTTATACATAGGCACTCCATCAAATTATAAAAAATATAAACAAAAGTTTTATATATCGATGTATTTATAACAAAGTTAGTAGTAAGTGAAAAGACTGAATCATATAAAAAAATCGTATAAATATAAATAAATACAAAGGATGTAAGTATAAGAAAACAACTTAAAATGAATATGAAACAGTATTTACCTACTTATTAAAAATACTACGTTACAAAAAATTAAGAAAAATTTGAATGGCCTTTTTTCAATTTCTTCTTTACCAAAAACAACTAAGAGAATTTTTTTAACAATCTTTTTAAATTAAAATTGATCCAGTCGTTTTTAAGAAAATAGATTTTTTTATTTCTGAATTATTTTTTGTGATAACTACACAAACACCTAGAATTTGTTTTTTTTGCTGAAATATAGTGCTACTAATAAAAAAAATCTCATATGGCCCGACTTATGTATACTTATGTATACAACCAAGTACCACGTTGGTTTTACCTTACAGCCGTATTTTGTGGTATAAATTATGATAAATTGTTTGAAAAGCTAGTGCTCTAAGTTTTAATTCCTTTAAAATGTGTATTTTCGTGTAATTATAATATTTCTAAGTAGAATAAACAAATTTGCAACTTAAAAAAATTTATATAATAAACTTGATTTTTTAAGGTACCTAAATATACATTATTAAAAGAACAATTTTTTGTTAGCAGAAAAATATATTACCCTTTCATATTTTGTTATTAGTTTGAATGAGTAATAAGTGAGAGGTTTTTCAAACATAAAATATCAAATATTTTTAAACATATTTGAAAAAAGATATAATCCCGTAAAGAACTTATGAAAGTATTTAACGATGTAAGAAGCTTAATTTTATTTTGTCTAAGAAAATGGAAAATTGGAGTATATATTTAATCAAATTTGTAACTTGAACGTTTTTGTATTCAATTTTCCAATTAATTTAATAACAATTATTGGACGTTATTATTAAATGTGATTAATATTAATATTCTCATAAAGGAATATTCAGCAACATACTATTATGTTAAGCGCTATTTTTTTTAAACAATATGCAATTCTAGGTTGTCAAATATTCTTAAATATGTATAATATTTAAACTAATATAATATGACATTCATTCATAGATAGTCTAATAAAATTTATGTGATGTGAATTCCAATTCTTGATATTTTAATTAAAACTTTGACAATATAGTTAATCAAGAACCGTAATTTATTAAGTAATTAAGTTATTTGAAACAACTAGGTGTAACCTTAAACGGACTACCTAATCCATTAAACCTTCAATTCCTAACAGACATAAATTTGATGTTGATTTACTTCAACCTTTTCAAAATTTAATAAAGAAAGAACGCTTTTTTATAGGTACTGTAAATTAAAAACGTTGTTTCGTGTGATGTAGTAAGAACCATAAAAGCATTATAGTACGATATTTTAGGAAATATTGGTTACTATAAATTATCCATGTTACCCTTTTAAAGACTTTAGTGTATTCAAATCTCTAATATATCAGATTTTCTTGATCTATATTATGTTACTTTAAGAATAACAATTTTTTATTATTGGATTATTTATAGGATCTGTAATAATTTGTTTTATATGATTTACAATTATTTTCTTGACAAAATGACTTGTTTGCAATAATTTGTTGTTATAATCTGAAAGTCTAAATATAGACAGAACAAATTTATTTCTTTAAATCTATTCAGCCAAACTATTAAAATTTCTTGATTGATTTTATTTTACTTAATGAGGGTGAAAATTAGCAATTTAATCGGAGAGCAAATAATAAAAACTCAATGTGGTAAAACTTCTTCAATTAAGAATCCTTTATTGACTACAAGAATACAACTAAATTAATAAAATTCCCTCTGCCTTTGATTATATTCTTTAGGGAACAAGGAATTAGCAATTAATTTTAGTGATCGATCTTTTCTTAGCATAAAATATTTTTAATTAAACCGATTGATTAGTATTTGAATCATGTATTTGACTGATAAAAATTTGTAACACGTTTATAATTTTGATTTACAATAGACCATATTAAATGATCAAAAGCTATTAAAAATTACTGTAGTAGAAATCCTGGTTTAATGATACTTTTTCATCCCAAGTTTAAGTTAGAATGTTCAAATGGATAAGGATATTGAACTTTATACAAATAAATACTTACATACAAAGGAATATTCCCCTCATGTACTCTTGCATATCGTCTGCCAAGTTCACAATACAAATTCCGACTCCGTAAAATGACGCCAAGTGTTTCTGTAACAAAACGTACCATAAGGAAGCTGTATTAAAACAAAAGATGAATTAAACTTTCGAATTACTTTCTGTTAGTAGAACATACTGTAGTTCGTTGTTTAACTTTTGGTGAATAAATACAACGAAAGTACTTTATTGTATCTCATGTATTCATATTTCAATAACAAAAACTTTCAGGCATTTGTATATCTCTATTTAGATATATTTTTATTATTTTTTCTATATATCTTTTAAGCATAATGTTCAAAAGCAATAGCAATATATATGTTAATAATTCTGAAATGCGCATAATAATCAAATATATGTATTTAATATTATAGTTATGTGTAGTAGTAAAAACTTGTCATAATTCACGTAGGTGATTAAAAGATAGTAACCACGCCATTACATAGATCAATTTAAATAATTTTTAATAAGTAAACCTTACATTTTGAAAGACTAAGCTTTTAAAACTAATTATTTTTCAAAAAACCTAGTTTAAATAAAATTAAACAACAATATTATATCAACAAATAAAAATAAGAAATAATAGGACAAAGAAATACACAAAGCACAAAATATACAAAGAGAATAAGGGCAAGCTTATAAAAGTTCAAACTTTTAGCAGAAGAGTAAGTTTTATAAATTTATGTATTTATAAAAAGTTAGTAAAGTGAAAAGATGAATTTAAAAATTTAAAATAAATAAATTTCAAAGGAAAGATAAGAAAACAATTAAAATTTTAAAAAACCAGTTTACCTATTAAATTTAAAAAAAAATATTTAACAAAAATTAAAAAAAATTTAATGGTTTCAATTTTTTACAAAAACACAAAATTTTTTAAAACAATCTTTTAATAAAATTTCCAAAAATTTTAAGAAAATAAAATTTTTATTTCTGAATTATTTTTGTGATAACTACACAAACACCTAGAATTTGTTTTTTGCTGAAATATAGTGCTACTAATAAAAAAAATCTCATATGGCCCGACTTATGTATACTTATGTATACAACCAAGTACCACGTTGGTTTTACCTTACAGCCGTATTTTGTGGTATAAATTATGATAAATTGTTTGAAAAGCTAGTGCTCTAAGTTTTAATTCCTTTAAAATGTGTATTTTCGTGTAATTATAATATTTCTAGGTAGAATAAACAAATTTGCAACTTAAAAAAATTTATATAATAAACTTGATTTTTTAAGGTACCTAAATATACATTATTAAAAGAACAATTTTTTGTTAGCAGAAAAATATATTACCCTTTCATATTTTGTTATTAGTTTGAATGAGTAATAAGTGAGAGGTTTTTCAAACATAAAATATCAAATATTTTTAAACATATTTGAAAAAAGATATAATCCCGTAAAGAACTTATGAAAGTATTTAACGATGTAAGAAGCTTAATTTTATTTTGTCTAAGAAAATGGAAAATTGGAGTATATATTTAATCAAATTTGTAACTTGAACGTTTTTGTATTCAATTTTCCAATTAATTTAATAACAATTATTGGACGTTATTATTAAATGTGATTAATATTAATATTCTCATAAAGGAATATTCAGCAACATACTATTATGTTAAGCGCTATTTTTTTTAAACAATATGCAATTCTAGGTTGTCAAATATTCTTAAATATGTATAATATTTAAACTAATATAATATGACATTCATTCATAGATAGTCTAATAAAATTTATGTGATGTGAATTCCAATTCTTGATATTTTAATTAAAACTTTGACAATATAGTTAATCAAGAACCGTAATTTATTAAGTAATTAAGTTATTTGAAACAACTAGGTGTAACCTTAAACGGACTACCTAATCCATTAAACCTTCAATTCCTAACAGACATAAATTTGATGTTGATTTACTTCAACCTTTTCAAAATTTAATAAAGAAAGAACGCTTTTTTATAGGTACTGTAAATTAAAAACGTTGTTTCGTGTGATGTAGTAAGAACCATAAAAGCATTATAGTACGATATTTTAGGAAATATTGGTTACTATAAATTATCCATGTTACCCTTTTAAAGACTTTAGTGTATTCAAATCTCTAATATATCAGATTTTCTTGATCTATATTATGTTACTTTAAGAATAACAATTTTTTTTATTATTGGATTATTTATAGGATCTGTAATAATTTGTTTTATATGATTTACAATTATTTTCTTGACAAAATGACTTGTTTGCAATAATTTGTTGTTATAATCTGAAAGTCTAAATATAGACAGAACAAATTTATTTCTTTAAATCTATTCAGCCAAACTATTAAAATTTCTTGATTGATTTTATTTTACTTAATGAGGGTGAAAATTAGCAATTTAATCGGAGAGCAAATAATAAAAACTCAATGTGGTAAAACTTCTTCAATTAAGAATCCTTTATTGACTACAAGAATACAACTAAATTAATAAAATTCCCTCTGCCTTTGATTATATTCTTTAGGGAACAAGGAATTAGCAATTAATTTTAGTGATCGATCTTTTCTTAGCATAAAATATTTTTAATTAAACCGATTGATTAGTATTTGAATCATGTATTTGACTGATAAAAATTTGTAACACGTTTATAATTTTGATTTACAATAGACCATATTAAATGATCAAAAGCTATTAAAAATTACTGTAGTAGAAATCCTGGTTTAATGATACTTTTTCATCCCAAGTTTAAGTTAGAATGTTCAAATGGATAAGGATATTGAACTTTATACAAATAAATACTTACATACAAAGGAATATTCCCCTCATGTACTCTTGCATATCGTCTGCCAAGTTCACAATACAAATTCCGACTCCGTAAAATGACGCCAAGTGTTTCTGTAACAAAACGTACCATAAGGAAGCTGTATTAAAACAAAAGATGAATTAAACTTTCGAATTACTTTCTGTTAGTAGAACATACTGTAGTTCGTTGTTTAACTTTTGGTGAATAAATACAACGAAAGTACTTTATTGTATCTCATGTATTCATATTTCAATAACAAAAACTTTCAGGCATTTGTATATCTCTATTTAGATATATTTTTATTATTTTTTCTATATATCTTTTAAGCATAATGTTCAAAAGCAATAGCAATATATATGTTAATAATTCTGAAATGCGCATAATAATCAAATATATGTATTTAATATTATAGTTATGTGTAGTAGTAAAAACTTGTCATAATTCACGTAGGTGATTAAAAGATAGTAACCACGCCATTACATAGATCAATTTAAATAATTTTTAATAAGTAAACCTTACATTTTGAAAGACTAAGCTTTTAAAACTAATTATTTTTCAAAAAACCTAGTTTAAATAAAATTAAACAACAATATTATATCAACAAATAAAAATAAGAAATAATAGGACAAAGAAATACACAAAGCACAAAATATACAAAGAGAATAAGGGCAAGCTTATAAAAAGTTCAAACTTTTAGCAGAAGAGTAAGAAAAAGATATTTGTTCATTGAGCTGTGGTCATGATCATAACCCATTGTGGCATTTATATATTACCAGAAATATGTGAAATCAAGCAATTTTACATAATTCCTAGGAAATTTATATAATGCCGGTTCGATCTAATAAATGTGTATAATATTGTATAAATGATACCTACATAATTAAATACTTTTCGTAGGAAATATGTAAAATTCTTACAAATTTTATATAATGTCTAATTTTTGATGGGATATATATAAAAAAAAACAAATATACTTAAGATAATCAATCTTTTTATTTTTTAACTTTATCTTACAATTTTATAGTTATAAATAATAATCAATATAAAAAGTAAAATAAAAACAATTTTTTTTCTACTTTTACTTTTTAATATTAAGTATATTTATCTTTTTTAAATTCATAATTATTCATGTTGATTATTCTTAATTTAATATGTTTTTCAAAGTTTAAATATTTTCTTTAAGTTTCATGTTATATAATTCTTCAATTTAATCTATAAACTTTTTTAAACTATTTATTTACACGTACTATAATGTAATCAATATTGTAATGAAAACATTGTTTAAAATATTCAACATAAAGAAGTTTTATGACTCAAGTATACAATTCTTATTACTAATTAACACGAAAAACCATATTATAAAGTTATCTAAACGTAACTTTATAAAGTGAAAACAAGTCGACAAAGAATTATAGAACGCAGATAATGAAAAATTTAAAGAAACTTTTCTAACGAGTACTATAAATAAGTATAAACATCTTAATCATTTATTTAACATTTAATCTGTTTTGTGTAGAGCTTTTTAATCTTGTCCTCAGCAATTTAGAAGTTCGTTCAATGATCTGTCTAGGCGAATAATAACATTTCCTAATCGATTTTATTTAATGCGAAAGCACTTAACAGTCTGTAACACGTAACCTGATAAATTTAAATAAAAACTTAAAGAGCTGAAGGCTAAAAGACATGTACGAATAATTTAATTTTAATCTTTATACGTAGTTTTTTATAAAATATATAGTTATTTAAAATCAAATTAGTTTATCATTTAAATTTTGAAAAGTATTTATTATTTCATTTTAAAAAATAAACTCTCTTGTTACTTACATCTAAAGACATTGAAAATATTGTAAACCCATAACTCATTTATTTATAGTACATATATTTATAAAAATTATTCTCTAATTGGACGAACCCTGATACAGACATAAAAGTAATATTATTTGCGGAACATTATTTTTTTAAATTAGGTCGTGTATTGTATTTTTAAATACGAATCTTTACGTAATAAATTCTATAACTCTGTTTTACTTTTGATAAAAGCCGTAAATTTTAGAAGTTTAAAGCTACTTCTCATAGTAAACGCAAACAAATACTTTATCACGAACTTTTCACCGGACTAACTAAATTAGAATGAAAAAGTGATAGATTTTCGTATGCCTAAAAGCCTAATCACCAAGTTTTGAAATTATAAATTTTTAATATTAACACGAAAATTTAACAAAATTGTTTTTAACATTTAATTAGATAAACGTAAACATACATGTTTAATAACATTTTTAAAAGTAAAGAGAAAAAAAAACAACTATCCACGTTATATTATTAATTTATTATTAATACTTCTAACCACGATGTACTTTAACTTATAATACCACAAAAGAAAACTGTACGTCAAATTTTGACTAAATACTAAAAGACTTTTAGGGTTATTTGAATACCTATTTTGGACACTGTACATTGGCCTTATCTTATTTTCAGCACAAAAATGACAGAAAATCTACGGCGCACATGGTAAGGAAATGGTTAATGTACAATATATTTAAATTGATAATAACCTTTTTATAGTCATCTAAATAGTTCATAAAATGAGTTATAGTAGAAGGTAACAAAACAACTGTTTTGAAGTCTATACTTATTATATCAAAACATCTCCGAAACTAATTTATTTATTAACATTTGTTAAATTAGTCACAACGAATTTATTTTTGGTCCCAAAATTTTTTTCAACTTCTTAATTTTGTTATAGCAATTATAATATTGGCCAATACTATGTAAAACTTAATTCAATACTTAAATATGAGCTTTATTAACAGTTATGATAAGCTTTATTGGATGCCATTACAAACCAAATTATTATTTTTCAAAATTCTGAAGAACATTTACGACAAATACATGCGCGGTATTCGACACAAAATGTGCATTAACACAACTGGCTATAATTGCTCGCCATACGTCAGTTTTTCATAAATTTTTTATGAAATATACTGAGAGCCAGCTGAGTAGAGCACTGAACTAAACTTAAACTGATTATTACCAGAATCGGGCGCGCTTATATGTGTATTTGGTTATATTTGAAACCTATTTGGTCACGACATTGGCTTATTTATTTTCACACATCGAAAATTATTACATTAGGATGTTAATGTAATTATTTAAATGAAATAACTTTATAATAATTCATAAAATGAGTTATAGTAGAAGGTAACAAAACAACTGTTTTGAAGTCTATACTTATTATATCAAAACATCTCCGAAACTAATTTATTTATTAACATTTGTTAAATTAGTCACAACGAATTTATTTTTGGTCCCAAAATTTTTTTCAACTTCTTAATTTTGTTATAGCAATTATAATATTGGCCAATACTATGTAAAACTTAATTCAATACTTAAATATGAGCTTTATTAACAGTTATGATAAGCTTTATTGGATGCCATTACAAACCAAATTATTATTTTTCAAAATTCTGAAGAACATTTACGACAAATACATGCGCGGTATTCGACACAAAATGTGCATTAACACAACTGGCTATAATTGCTCGCCATACGTCAGTTTTTCATAAATTTTTTATGAAATATACTGAGAGCCAGCTGAGTAGAGCACTGAACTAAACTTAAACTGATTATTACCAGAATCGGGCGCGCTTATATGTGTATTTGGTTATCACTATCACAGCTTCTCGAAATAACGAGAAAATTCCCCGCATTCACGATACGCGTCGTTCAAGGTCTTGGACTCGCTATAAGATAGATCTTTCTTGAGCATTTGATTAGATTGATTTATCGTGTTCGCTACAATATCTTTAATAGAAATTCGCAGTTAACGCTGCAAAGTGGGACTATTTACATGAGATTACAGTCACGAAATATTAGTTCAATCATAAATTAATTTTTCTATATATAGGTTTTTGTCTTGATTTATGTATAATGTTTGCGTAAATTACATAGGCATTTATAGATTCAATTTTGAACATCCCAGAAAATAGTTATATAATATTATTTTGGAATAAAATTGTTACGTTAAGACTAACCAATCGTAAAAATGACGACCAAATAGCTGTTTTAAAAAAATTAGGGCTTTCAATTACTGCACCATACCACCAACTATCAACTAGTTATAAATAAAAAACCTACTGTTAATTTGAGGGTTGTAGACCACCCACTCAAAAAATAACCCGAAGTTTTATAAAACAATTCGTAAAATTTACGAATGGTTGGCTTTCTAGGGTTAAACAGTACCTACATTTTGATAAATAAAAATATTACTTGGCACAAGTACTTATTACAAAGTTATGAAGTATAATTGTAAGCGCTGGAGTTTGTTTTATGAATTAAAACAAATTACCGTAAGAACGAGATAGCTAGTTTAGCTTTCTCTCGCACAGTTTGTGATTACACATGAAGGCTTATTCTGTTGTCCAGTCTCTGTTTTTAATAGTTTTTAAAAGTGTTTATTTTGCCATAACACCGGAACACATTATGGTTATGGCAGATCGTGAATATGTACTTCTGAATAACTTTATTTCTTTTTGTTTCATGATGAAGAAGAGCCTTTTTTAATACGACTGCATAGCAGTTTGCAAAAGGTCGCATTTTATAGATTTTATCGTTTATTAAATGTTATCTTTTGTAAAACTGGCACGAAGTCGAGATCCTCGACGTTTCTTACAGTGCGCAATTAATATTTTTATAACATTACTCAGTCCATTTTTAATTATTTGTCTAAAATATTGAAATAATATTTTTTTAAACAATTGCACCAAGTCATAGACCAAATTCATAGACCATACACAACATACGTACAACTACCAGGTGTGCAACCTTAAAACGGCTGTTTTTTTATTTAGCAAAACACAATAATTAACGCAGAAAAGTGAAAAATATTTTATTCGAAGTAATTGCCCTCGCTGGCTATACATTTTTCCCATCTTCGAGGAAGATTGTGGATTCCACCCCAAAAGAATTCATCCCCTTTGGATAAGAACCACCCATCGAGCCATTTTTTAACATCTTCATAAGAATTGAAGTGCTGCTCAGCAAGTGCGTGTCCCATCGACGCAAACAAATGGTAATCTGAAGGGGCCAGATCAGGAGAGTAGGGTGGGGCAAAAACCTCATATCTATTTTAAAATTTTAATTTTTTATGCTTTCCATAATTTTTATTTGTCAATTTCCTCTTCATAATCGTCGCAATGTTTGCATGTGTAGATGCATGCACACATGTTTGCGCACTTCAAAAGAACTGGCCGCTTGCAAATATTGCATTTGATGTTGTTAACAGCGTTCAATTTGCTCGGAAACAACTTTATACTAATGATGCTTTTGCTTTGGAACCCTTGGGTGGTGGTAATATGCTGTGTCTCATACCCGGACAATGACGACATTTTGATAATTTAAAAAAGGAATTGTTTTTCAACCACATATTGGCCTATTCCAATATTGTATCGTAAAAAAAGCTTGCACACATGTTTGCGCACTTCGAATTAACTGGCCGCTTGCAAATATTGCATTAGATGTTGTTAACAGCGCTCTATTTGTTCAGCAACAACTCTAATACAAATGATGTTTTTGTTTTGGAACTCTTGGGTGGTGGTGATATGCTGTGTCTCATACCCGGACAATGACGACATTTTGAGAATTACAAAAAAAAAGGTTTTCCAACCACATATTGGCCTAATCCAATATTGGATCGTAAAATATAAGTAAAACACTAAATGCTATACATTACACTTTCCTTTTTCAATTGATTTACATGAAAAAAATAACATTTTGAAAAAAATCAAAAACGTTTTTAGCATGGAATTTCACATACGATGTTTGCAGTTGATATAAGCAATGCGTCGATTCATTTCAGTGTTAGTACAAAAACTGACTGATGACCAAAGAAATACTTGACAGTAATTAGATCGGCCATATTGACATTGCATAATGAAAATAATTTACTGTGTCAGACCGGGAGCCTGTCTCATACCCGGGAGCACTCCCTTACTATATAGTCCGGTCAAATTAGGCCAAAAAATAAGAGTAAAGCTACATAAATTCCCACCAAGCTGAAAATCAGTAAGATTGTTTAAAATATGATTAAAAATAAAATTTGAAAGTTCCCCATCTTTCCCCTGTATGGAAAAAATTTTATTCAAGGTTAAAAGTAAAAAAATGAGTTTTTTGCGATTTTCAGCAAAACGGTAACTTTTATCATAAAAATACTTTAGACAAAAATTGTAGACCATAAAATTATCTACAAGAAATATATTAATACTTTTTGTTCTACGAGTCACCGTTTTTGATATATAACGATTCAAAGAGTTGTAAAAGTTGTAATCGTCATAATATGCATGAGTACGCCACGCATATACATCTCTATAGTTGTAGTTGTAGTATATGTTAAAATATTTTTCTATCGGTCATTGTAACTTACACTTATAATATAATATACCTAAGCTCTCGACGACCATATTGGTTTTATATATTTTAGTTTCGTATAAGTAGGTAGGTACATATTTCGCGATGTCGCAAGTCAAATGTTATTACCTAGTTGGTCGCGCTACCGAGGAATCGCCAGAATCTCACATTCTTTCCATATTTATTATTCAATATCTAATTAATACAAAATACTATGGCTTTTAATTTTTTTTAATAAATCGTAAAAAATCCGTGAAAAAATAAGGAATAAATTGTCGAAAGTATAAATACATCATTTTTGGTTATATTACTGAATTTAAAAAAAAAAACGGGAAACCGCTGATAGTGCAAACATCGAAGGTCTAATTAACACACAACATAGATCAATAGTTCTTGTAATGTATATCGTACAAAATTGGTCGATTTTGTACCTACATAACTCTTATTTTTTTTTTCAGATATATTCTTAATAGTTACTGAATGAAAAAACCAGACATTTAATCAGTGTGCGTGCAACACCATACATTTATATGGACTACAAATACCAACTATTTTTAACTGGGCAACGAAATGTGCCCGGCTGCACCTTTACAATTCGTTTTCGGGAAATAACCGCTAGTGTGTTCCCTTGTTTATAAAGATATGCATTACAATTGCTTATAACAAAAATTCATATGTAACAAATTCAGAGACCAACACATTTTTAATAAACATACAACTTTTTTAATAAAAATATCGTTTTCCACAGCAATATGTTTTTATAGTTACGTTTCCAATTTAATCAAAATAATCACTTATTTTCAATATTATAAATACACTTTCTAACTGATCATTAATATTATTTCCACAAAATAAATAAACTGTTTTAATAAATATAATTTATTTATTTCATTATGTTGTATTAATAATTTTCATGTTTCAGAAAAAAGATATATTATTCATAGTCGAAAAACTGTAAAAGAATGTAAGTGTTAAAAGGAATAATTTCTTCATTAATTGGTTAAATTGCAAATGGTTTTAACAAAGTAATCCGTTATGTTTTGCTAACCCTTTATAAATGTATCTTTTGTTGTTTTCTGCAACGATGAAACTTTCGTTTTCATTAAAAGAAACTAAAAGAAGTTGAAATTGCTTTAGAAAATCTTACAGAATTAAAGAAGGTGGATTATTTCGACGCTCATCTCTTTATTTATCTGACGTTTCCTTTAAAGGCGACTAACATAATCACAGCCGTAAAGAGAAAAATCTTATAACCAATGAAATCTTGGCTTTAGAGGAAAGTCTAAGAAATATGGTCCTTTGTCATCTCTGCTACCGTTTAGCTTTTATTTCTTTCCGTTAAGCGCATTCCTTGAATCTAAAACCAGACATTTTACATTATTGAATCAGTTTTTTGCAGTGCTTTTGTAATATGATTTATGCTTTGTCTTTAATAAAATAAAAAGAACAATGTTCTCGAATTTTTAACGTAAAAATGCTTAAGTGGAACAATAAAGACGTGGGTTTTTCTCATTTATTTTTTATTGCGTTTTTCTATTTTTTCATTAATGTTTATACCAATTTAAAAAAAAAAATGCAAGTTAAAATATACATATATCTTGGAATAAATAACACTTTTTGCATTTCTATTAATAATGAAAGGTACTAAAAATACATTAGTTATTTCTAGTAGTTAGGTATTTTGAATGTTTGTATGTACCATTTGTTGATAACAAATTAGCGAATAGCTAATAAAAGTACATAAATTCACAAGGAAATATATTGTATATTTATTTAGCGTCTGTCATTAACAAGTTTGCGCATACCTACATGTTTTTTTTTGATAAATAATTGAATTTGAAAATGTTGATTTTTATTTGATTATTTTTATCATAATTCTAATAGTTTAAATAAATTAATAAATTTCTATAAATTATCAAACTCCCAGATTATTTTCATATTTATTTGTAAAAGTGGCACTTTTAAAAAATCATATTTCTTAAAGAAGTGAAAATCAAAAACGTTTTTAGCATGGAATTTCACATACGATGTTTGCAGTTGATATAAGCAATGCGTCGATTCATTTCAGTGTTAGTACAAAAACTGACTGATGACCAAAGAAATACTTGACAGTAATTAGATCGGCCATATTGACATTGCATAATGAAAATAATTGACTGTGTCAGACCCGGAGCCTGTCTCATACCCGGGAGCACTCCCTTACTATATAGTCCGGTCAAATTAGGCCAAAAAATAAGAGTAAAGCTACATAAATTCCCACCAAGCTGAAAATCAGTAAGATTGTTTAAAATATGATTAAAAATAAAATTTGAAAGTTCCCCATCTTTCCCCTGTATGGAAAAATTTTATTCAAGGTTAAAAGTAAAAAAATGAGTTTTTTGCGATTTTCAGCAAAACGGTAACTTTTATCATAAAAATACTTTAGACAAAAATTGTAGACCATAAAATTATCTACAAGAAATATATTAATACTTTTTGTTCTACGAGTCACCGTTTTTGATATATAACGATTCAAAGAGTTGTAAAAGTTGTAATCGTCATAATATGCATGAGTACGCCACGCATATACATCTCTATAGTTGTAGTTGTAGTATATGTTAAAATATTTTTCTATCGGTCATTGTAACTTACACTTATAATATAATATACCTAAGCTCTCGACGACCATATTGGTTTTATATATTTTAGTTTCGTATAAGTAGGTAGGTACATATTTCGCGATGTCGCAAGTCAAATGTTATTACCTAGTTGGTCGCGCTACCGAGGAATCGCCAGAATCTCACATTCTTTCCATATTTATTATTCAATATCTAATTAATACAAAATACTATGGCTTTTAATTTTTTTTAATAAATCGTAAAAAATCCGTGAAAAAATAAGGAATAAATTGTCGAAAGTATAAATACATCATTTTTGGTTATATTACTGAATTAAAAAAAAAAAACGGGAAACCGCTGATAGTGCAAACATCGAAGGTCTAATTAACACAAACATAGATCAATAGTTCTTGTAATGTATATCGTACAAAATTGGTCGATTTTGTACCTACATAACTCTTATTTTTTTTTTCAGATATATTCTTAATAGTTACTGAATGAAAAAAACAGACATTTAATCAGTGTGCGTGCAACACCATACATTTATATGGACTACAAATACCAACTATTTTTAACTGGGCAACGAAATGTGCCCGGCTGCACCTTTACAATTAGTTTTCGGGAAATAACCGCTAGTGTGTTCCCTTGTTTATAAAGATATGCATTACAATTGCTTATAACAAAAATTCATATGTAACAAATTCAGAGACCAACACATTTTTAATAAACATACAACTTTTTTAATAAAAATATCGTTTTCCACAGCAATATGTTTTTATAGTTACGTTTCCAATTTAATCAAAATAATCACTTATTTTTCAATATTATAAATACACTTTCTAACTGATCATTAATATTATTTCCACAAAATAAATAAACTGTTTTAATAAATATAATTTATTTATTTCATTATGTTGTATTAATAATTTTCATGTTTCAGAAAAAAGATATATTATTCATAGTCGAAAAACTGTAAAAGAATGTAAGTGTTAAAAGGAATAATTTCTTCATTAATTGGTTAAATTGCAAATGGTTTTAACAAAGTAATCCGTTATGTTTTGCTAACCCTTTATAAATGTATCTTTTGTTGTTTTCTGCAACGATGAAACTTTCGTTTTCATTAAAAGAAACTAAAAGAAGTTGAAATTGCTTTAGAAAATCTTACAGAATTAAAGAAGGTGGATTATTTCGACGCTCATCTCTTTATTTATCTGACGTTTCCTTTAAAGGCGACTAACATAATCACAGCCGTAAAGAGAAAAATCTTATAACCAATGAAATCTTGGCTTTAGAGGAAAGTCTAAGAAATATGGTCCTTTGTCATCTCTGCTACCGTTTAGCTTTTATTTCTTTCCGTTAAGCGCATTCCTTGAATCTAAAACCAGACATTTTACATTATTGAATCAGTTTTTTGCAGTGCTTTTGTAATATGATTTATGCTTTGTCTTTAATAAAATAAAAAGAACAATGTTCTCGAATTTTTAACGTAAAAATGCTTAAGTGGAACAATAAAGACGTGGGTTTTTCTCATTTATTTTTTATTGCGTTTTTCTATTTTTTCATTAATGTTTATACCAATTTAAAAAAAAAATAATGCAAGTTAAAATATACATATATCTTGGAATAAATAACACTTTTTGCATTTCTATTAATAATGAAAGGTACTAAAAATACATTAGTTATTTCTAGTAGTTAGGTATTTTGAATGTTTGTATGTACCATTTGTTGATAACAAATTAGCGAATAGCTAATAAAAGTACATAAATTCACAAGGAAATATATTGTATATTTATTTAGCGTCTGTCATTAACAAGTTTGCGCATACCTACATGTTTTTTTTTGATAAATAATTGAATTTGAAAATGTTGATTTTTATTTGATTATTTTTATCATAATTCTAATAGTTTAAATAAATTAATAAATTTCTATAAATTATCAAACTCCCAGATTATTTTCATATTTATTTGTAAAAGTGGCACTTTTAAAAAAATCATATTTCTTAAAGAAGTGAAAATAACAGAACAGCACTAATTGGACATAATTAACGAAGGTATAGACTATATTTCCTGAAAATTTCAGATTATTATTTTTGCCTCAACATGGGTTTTTTTGGGGTCAAAGTTAAGCTTTTTTCAAAATTATCAATGTTTACCATTTTTTTTTGTAGAAGATTTTATTCTAGGACAATTATAATTATGTCACGACATCACAAGGGTTAGTACTTTATTGTAAAAAAAATCAACCCTTAATATGCAACAGGGTTAACACAGCGTCCAATCAAATATCGTAAAAATGAGAAAAAATTGTGGAAATGTCGGATGGTCACTATCTTGTTCCCAATTGTTTTAGCTCAATTTTATTGTATTATATAAAATACACATTTTTGACCCTTTCAAATAAAAAAAGAACCATTTCAATACCTGTTCTAAATAAAAAGCTACAGCCCATTATGTACAAGTATGAAATTGACCCAATTTTTGACTTCGGATGGGCAGTTTAGAAGTTATACAATAAAAAAAAATAAATGGTGGTGGTTTAGCGTTTCTGGCACCACAAAGATCATCTACAATTTTTTTATCAAAAATAAAAATTATGCGGCACACTTTTTAATTCAAATTTATTGATTTCATATGGAATGACCTATATTTAATTGAATACTGTTATACAGTCAACTCGCGTTATAACGAAGTTCGATATAACGAAAATCTCGATATAAAGAAAGAAACCGCCGGTCCCTTGAAAATCTCGCTTTATAACGAAAATTTCAATGGGTTTTGGCCCCCTCGATATAACGAAGTTTTCTTGACTAAAGTCTAATAATTTTTGTTAAAAAAGTAAGTACTGTAGGTATGTTATATAATTTACATAATGTGTTTCTACACAATTTTTGATTTTTTTATCTTAAAGCAATGCAGACTCAACACTATCAATTATCAATTACTTGTAAAGCCATGACCTTGATGACAGTGTATTCTCAAGTATCTTAAATCTGGAGAACGCAATTGAACGGACACGCACAGTCATCTGCATACAAACTAAAATTACGAATTTTTTTTAGATTATACGTGTTTCTATTTCTATTATTTCTATTGGTTTTTTTTATTGTTGTTTTCTATTGTTTTATTAATTTTTTTTACATTTATGCGTTATATTGGTTATTTTATTAAGCGACAACGAATTTGTGGTGTAATGGATTGATTTATTCTATATCTCTAAACAAATTTGTAAAAGTTTGTAAATTTATGAATTTCGATATAACGAACTTTCGATATAACGAACTTTTTCGTGGGTCCCTTAAAATTCGTTATAACGCGAGTTAACTGTATTTTAATTTTGTCACAAAATTATAATCAAAAAAAAATTTTAAAAAGTGGAATTTAATGGGATTCGAACCGCTGTCCATCATCTCAAAGTCAAACAATGAGTGCATTGAGCTACAGCGACGACTTGAAAACAAACCTCTGTTTAAGCTTATACTGTGAACCAGACAAGCGGGTTTTCATCGATAAGCAACTCTAACGTCCAGTATTTCAGTGAATGATTAACCATTCGTTTGCGCAAACGTCTGTTTAATAGAATGTTGTGTGTAGTTCAGTTGCCGGTTTAGATTAAACAATTCATTAAACAGCCGATTTACTAATTGGTCGATTGAGTACGATTAAACCTTCGTTAGCATAGATTAAACAGAGTAAGATGCTCCGATCAACGGTAAAAAAGGGACACAGAATTGTGACTGCCACGCCGCAATTAGCAGTTCAAAGGAACTACATATAATCAGCGGCAGATTCCAATTTATTATTTGATTAAATTCTCATTGAAAAACAATTTACATAAAAATGGCTTACAAAATAGTCCTATTAATTCTATATTATATCAAAAATTTAATATGGATTACACCTAGAACTTACAATCTAATTCACAACAATCAAATAAATATGTTAAAAATTAAAAACTATGAATTTTTTAGACATAAAAAATAAATTCAATTATAACAATGACAACTTTAATTACTCTAGAAGGTCGACGCTTATTAGAAATTACTTTGAACAATTAATCGATTAATAACATTTTTATTTTTTAAATTTTATTTGAGTTTTGTATTTTCTGTCGTAAAGCATGTATTCTAATATAACTAAGCAAAAGAAGTTCAATCATTTTATTATAAATACTATAAATTATACAATAATCGAATTTCTTATCAAACGGCACGTGTAATGGGCTTAAACTTCTTAGTACCGATTAAAAATTCGAACATTTCTTACCGCGCTGACGTTTGTTTTCGTGTATAAAATAGCACCAACATAAGAAAATAACCATAAACGGATGATTTCTAAATCATTGTTAAATCAATCACTGAAATACAAACGTTATTTTAACAATTCGTTAACATATAACGAACGGTTTGTTAATCAATTGGTTAACGAACCACTGAAATACTGGCCGTAAATGTAGAACAAGTCCTATGACTTTCACAGCTTTAACTTCCCATGTTAAAATTCCCATTTAAATACTCTTATGTCCGGAGGTGTTCAAAAATTACGTGACAAGCTAAGGGAATTTGTAGAAGAGGGTTAAAAATTATTAGCATGAAGCCACAAGAACTAAATGTAGAACTACCACTTAAACCAGATAAGACAAAAAGTATTGAAATTTTATTGAATAATCATAATGGGGAGAATTACAGAGTAATAAAAAAAATGGTTGTGTTGCCATCAATGGGAATTTAGAATCAGAAGATGCAGTAGAAGCATATTGAAAATAATAAATATGTATTGAACTAAAAATAATTAATATTCTTTCTTAGTTCTTATTTTTAGATTCAAATGCCGTCTAATCCACTATTTAAATGCAAAACTGTACATTATATCTATTATTTTTAATTTGGGTTTGTTTCAACAAACCATTTTAAAAGCCATAGTGCTACCAAAAGAATAACTATAGCCAATTTAGTTAAAAAAAGAAAACCTCGTTATAACTATAAAAATACTTGTAACATTTTTTTGCGTTTAAAAGAACATGTCGCATTTTGCGTATATGCACAGAGGAAATCTTTGAGTTGGTCGATATCAGTTCAAATGATCACAATATTAAGTGTATTTTAGACGTTTCCAATTTAAAACAGAATATTAATAATTAAAACCTGGTTTTAGAGATTAAGTGGAACAAAACCGTGATGACCCTAACCTAAGTAAAGATCCTAACATAACATTGCTGATATAAATTAAACATTGTTATCAATACCTGATCTTATTAAAAATTATTTAATTTTACGATATATGTAGATAGTAAATAAAATAAAAATAATTTCGGAAAAGTCAAATTAAGAATCTGTTTATTTTTCATAATTACAAAAAATAGGTATAACGCGATTGATAAATGAACAAAAAAATGAAATCAAAAAATGTATTACCTAAATCAGAATTATTTATCCCGTTTTTAATTTTTGTAATGCATATATAATTACATTTTATTGTTATTAAAGACATAAACTTAAATTTAGTATTCAATTGCAAATTTTTAGGTATTGAGATGATTTTAATTTGTATTACCTATACGTAATTAGTTATTTGACTTTTGTTTATGATAGAAACATTTTAATTAATTTTATATAATATTTATCAAAATGTATAGGTTTATTTTAAGTATTATGAATTATTTGGTCTCCATGTTTGGTCCAGATATTGGTCGATATATGTGATTCATACGTTTGGTCCAAGATCCGTACATTTACCGGAAAAAGTGCGGCACAGTGCAAAACAAAGGAGAAGGTTTGGCACAATGCAAGACAAAGTATTGGCAGATGCGGAGTAGAGCCACCGCGTAATTGTGCGTGTGTAGACAGTGAGCAGTTTTAGCCGCAAAAACCCAAAAAACAGATCTGACAAAACGAACGTATAAAACGACAATTCGAGAAATTTACCAGTCCCGAGGTGTAATCTTAAGTAATATTAAGTAGTCTTCACGAGATATTTTCGAAAAGTTATAAATGATTGCGAACGTAATATAGCTTATAATTATCAGTTTGACCACCCGAAACATGAATATTAATTTACGTATCTTCAATATATCTTCAATGATTAAAATAAAGACAATAGCTTTAATTTAAACATCTTATCATAAATAAACCTTTAAACATACGTATGTGTATAATAAGTAAACTATGTTGTTTCATTATTCAGTGAAGAAGAACAACGTGCGGTATACAGACAAATGGTCAGCCCGAAATGTTTATCGAGGGATAACAATTCCATTTTATTAATCCTATTTTAATCACACATTTAGCTTTAGAAGACCGTATACGGGTAGTATAATTAAAGATAATTGCTCCAAATGGAGCTCTAATTTACTTATATGTAAAAGTGGAGCTTTTTAGACAATGTTGAAATGAATATATTCAAATTACTTTTTATAAAATAACCGTACCTAAATTACTGTTTACAATCAATTATTATTAGTTTTTTCTAATAAATTATTGTGAGTATTATAATCATATTTAGTACGTTACATTTTTGGTAATAAATGTGTGACTCCTTTTAATATACATACGGGGTGGTCCATACACAACCCGAAATTTAAAAACCGTTCTCCGGCATACCTACATCGTTTCTTTATAATTATTTGTGTTTATCTGTAGGAATATTATGTGCCATTTAGTTGCATATTTATATTTAACATTTTTACAATCCTGAAAAAAATTGTCAAGATTATTAAAAATGTCAAGATATACTCTACAAAACATCGATTTTTTATCATTGAAGAGTTTATTACAAATAGCGCCTGTCTTTTGGTCGTTGCAAGACAGACAAGACGTGTTTTGGACCGCATACAGGGGTAAACGTTCAATCAATATGAAATGTTGATAAGATATGGTAGTTAAGTAAGATAATTTTGGATGGTTCACAGACACTGGCTGATTTTAATTTGAAGACAAGTATCATAGAATTGTGGCGCAGTTCTGTTTAACAGTATGCAAAGTTTTTCATACAGACTGACATTTGATTGCATATGATGATGCACTTTTTAAAAAAAATATTTTGCAAACTACGCGGTTTGGATATCATAATAATCGTATTTGTAAAACTTATATATACTTTTGTAATAATAAATGTTAAATTTTTCATGTTGTAATTGGGGCACTCTATAAATATTGAAAGCGTTTTTAAAACAATTTTGTTTTTAATTAGATTATGTTATTAACATTATATAATTATTTAAAAAATATAAAACAATAGGTTTGAAAAATTTTTAACTGTATTTAATAGCTCTTCATAAATATCTGTTATTTAAAATTCGGTAAATAAATTATTCAATTACAATGTCAGTACCAGATCTCAATTTACATTGTAAAAGAAGCACAATTATCATAAAACTGTTTCTATTTTTTTTGTTCTAATTGCTTATAAACTCATTACCATAAAATTTTTATTAAGAGCTACCATTTTCATGCTAATGCTTGCCATACATTATCAGGTACCTACTTTTCAAGACACAACGACTGTTAATGTCATTCTGTTAATTTTATGAGAGAGTGTACTGTTTTTAATAAATAATTACAAAGAGTATTTATTGATTCTAGAACGTAATGTAATAGCAGTTTAATTCAAAATTAGCATAAGTACCATAAACCTTGGCTTTTATTATGTAGGGGAGTGTACTCGGATATGAGACGGGTTTTGTTTATGAACCAAAATTTTCACTGGTTAAATCAAATCGGTTTTTCTATTCACTGTTGGAAAGATAATAAATATACATAACTTTTATTCGCAGAAAGTTTTGTGATTCCATTAACATATAATATTTTATGACCATTTTTCTAAGCATCGATTTTTTGGCAACAAAAAATTTGTATCTAGGTATGCGACACCTACAAAAATACATTAAAAATTGTAAAATATAAAATGAAAACCTCATATCTATTTCAAATTTTTAATTTTTTATGTATTCCATAATTTTTATTTATAAATTTCCTCTTCATAATCGTCGCCATGTTTGCATGTGTAGATGCTTGCACACATGTTTGCGCACTTCAAAAGAACTGGCCGTTTGCAAGTATTGCATTTGATGTTGTTAACAGCGTTCAATTTGTTCGGAAACAACTTTATACTAATGATGCTTTTGCTTTGGAACCCTTGGGTGGTGGTAATATGCTGTGTCTCATACCCGGACAATGACGACATTTTGATAATTTAAAAAAGAAATTGTTTTTCAACCACATATTGGCCTATTCCAATATTGTATCGTAAAAAAAGCTTGCACACATGTTTGCGCACTTCGAATCAACTGGCCGCTTGCAAATATTGCATTAGATATTGTTAACAGCGCTCTATTTGTTCAGCAACAACTCTAATACAAATGATGTTTTGTTTTGGAACCCTTGGGTGGTGGTGATATGCTGTGTCTCATACCCGGACAATGACGACATTTTGAGAATTACAAAAAAAAATTGTTTTCCAACCACATATTGGCCTAATCCAATATTGGATCGTAAAATATAAGTAAAACACTAAATGCTATACATTACACTTTCCTTTTTCAATTGATTTACATGAAAAAAATAACAATTTGAAAAAAATCAAAAACGTTTTTAGTATGGAATTTCATATACGATGTTTGCAGTTGATATAAGCAATACGTCGATTCATTTCAGTGTTAGTACAAAAACTGACTGATGACCAAAGAAATACTTGACAGCAATTAGATCGGCCATATAGACATTGCATAATGAAAATAATTGACTGTCTCAGACCCGGAGCCTGTCTCATACCCGGGAGCACTCCTTACTATACGTCGATATCTACAAGTTACACTACAATTGTAAACATACTTATAGATCTTCTTCCAAAAACGTACAACTAGCGTTTTTAAATTAAAAAAAAAAGTTTTATCCTTACATAAGCATTTTATTATTAATTGTTTAGTGATAAGCCAGTATCAAAAATGCAACAATTTTATCTAAACAGCGCATCATGACTATAACTTCAAATCGATATATCTAATGTTACCATAGAAAAGTTAACATATGTCACTATGAAATTATATTTCAAAATATTCAAGAACACTATAGACATCTAGTAAACCATCATGCTTTTTAAAATATTTTTTTCACACGTTAGAAAATAAAAATAAGTTGTTTATGCAATTTGATTGTGTAACAATAGTAATCTATTATCAAATATGCATACCATATATCAAAATGTAGCAAATATATCAAGATATTGTGATACAATGAATTTGAGGTATTTTTTCAAATAATTATATTAATATGATAGTAAGTTTATTGTTAATAAACTAACCCCGTAAGGTTTGATTGAAGATCATATAAGAAGCATAAACATTTCAGTAATTTGAGAAAATTGATCTTTTTAATATAATAATAATGAGGTTTTAGATAAATACACTCATGAGTAAAATGAAAAATAATATATCAATTTTCTGAAAAACAATTTTTCTGGTCTCAATCGAGTGATTATTAAAACCATAAACTACTTACTCTGAAAAAACCTAAAGGTATTGTTCCTATACTAGATAATGAATGCTCTTCAATAAAACTTTTTGTAGTAAGCAAGATTTACAGTGTTTCAGTTTCTTACTCTTGTAATATTTCTGAAGTAAATTGTAATAAGCAATCTCTTAATTGCAGTGCTTCTAATTAAATTATGTCGAAAAGATTTCAAATTAAAAACACTTTTTTAAAGAATTTATGTTAAAGCGTTTGGTAATTATTAATTTCTTCTTCATCTGCAGTTACATTTTCATTTTACTGATTAAAAGTTGGATATTTATAATTTATAAATTAGTTCTATTTTATTATCATATTCAAGCTTTATAAATTTATGTTCTTTCCGTTTGTGAAAATATGTTTTTAAACTTTTATATATAGTATTTATTTAAAGACATATAATTTTCCAATTTATTGGGGTAAATGTACAAAAATACAAAAATAACTATCTAACGTATACTCAAATGACGTATTGTTCTGACAACGATTCGAATGTCTAATTTAACGATATTTATTAGTCAATTTGACAATTCATAGTATGATCAAAACAGCGCTACATAGTATACTTATAATAAGGATTCATTTATTTGATTCAAGCGTTCAAACAAAAAGCTCTCGTGAACGTGTGCAGTATTCGTTGTGTAGGTAACTGTATAGTCAATATGAAGATTTGAATAGCTAAAATAGGAATACCTATGGTTATTTTAACGATATTTTGTTCTCCGTGCATAACCGTTAAATCACCATGACAAGAATCGTTTGAATGTCTAAAACAATAATACGGATCGTTACTTTGACGATCCGCAATAAGGATACTCTGGATAACTAAATTAGTTATACGGCGTATCCCTGTGAAAGATGACTATCCAACGGATAGCTATAATAGGGATACGTATGGTTATTTTAACAAAATTTTTTTGTCCGTGTAGTATTTTTAGTTGGTATACCTGAAAAACTTTTTAAAAAAGTGAGTAAAGTCACTCGGAGTAACTGTGTGCCATGCGTAAGTGGGCGCATTTTCGTTCTCTTCAAAGGGTGAGAGGGTAACGACTTGCGTGAGCAAGTGAGAGGGATTTTAGTGGAGGATTAGTTTGCGTAAAATAAAGTAGCGCGGTGTGCACTGTTTGCATTTTTTATTTAAAAAACGAAATCAGTTGTTCTTAAAATAACTTTTGCCGTCACGGCTAATATTTTAACATCTTACACCGGATAGCAAGTAAGATAAGTTAATTTTTTTCATGTAAGCAATTTATTTAAGCTTAATGCGTGACATAAACTTTGATTTTATTTTTGGTGTTGGTGAAGTTTTGGGTATTCATATCAAATTAGTCTCTCTGGGGTAAGTGTGCGCATAATCACACTTACCCGTGATTATCTTACGTGAAGAAACGGTGAATTTATTTCATAATAACTTAATCTAAAATAATATTTTTGCTCTCTATGTAAGGAAAAATAAAACTAGTGTATAAGATGCATGGAGTGTTGATACAAACTATGCACTTATTATGAGGGAGCTATTTTTATGTGTGCTTACTGCCAGAACCTTTCTCGATAAAATGCTTATTAGCTAATTTTATTTCATGTTAATATTTATGCGACGGATTCTAGGTGATTTTATTAGTAAGTCGATTTTTAGTTACAGTCTTACATACATAGCTTTATGTGTAATTATTGCAATTTTTTCCAAATAACAATTACCTAAGAAGATTTATGACTGTCATTGCGGTAATTCGTTTGTGTTACTGAAATTTTAAATGTCAGGATATTTATAATCATATTTTAAAAAAATATGCATACTTTGCACAAATGCGGTCACTTACCCCGCAATGGTGCGCACACTTACCCACAATACGCGTCAAATTTGGGCATTTTTAATTTTCATAATCAATCCATTTTTTTCTTTTAATTGTGAAGATTTTCTATAATGTTTGTTAGTTTAATCATTAGCAACCTTATCACGTATATGGTTTAATTTTGTCCATGCCTTTAACTGTTTATGTGCGCACACTTAACCTTAATGACTCTATTTAGTTCCAACTGTTCCCGCAATACTGTATTGTCTTACTTACCATGTCAAAAATTTATTAATAAACTAAAAATCCGATAAAAATATTTACGATTCGGTAATTTTTGATTTAACATCTAAAAAATAATTTATATTTTTAATTATATTTAAATGAATATTTATTTTTATTTTATAGTAAAACGTGCTTTTTATTTAAATGTTTTATTTATCAAGTTTTTGCTTTGCTACAATTAATTATTTAGTGTTACTAGTGACCTCTACCGTAGTGATAATAGTAACAAAACACTTACTTTTATAAAAAAACTTGCGTAAAAAACTAGTGTAACATTATTATCTATTTAGAGTATTTAAAAAATTATACCTAGAAGTTATGGATCTACAAAATGTTTTGGTTGTCTCTTGTTTCCTTTACGTTGTAAAGAAACAGCGTATTATTTAAAGATGCTAAAATATATCAAGACGCATTACCATGCACCTTGGCAGATTTCCAATAAGAATTACCCAGTAACACTAAGAATATAATCTTGAATAGTATCAATTGATACCTTTTAAAAAACTGAAATAAACAAAAAAAATTAAGAGCTTATAGGGCCTGAGTTACACCACTTTGAATATTAGTGAAGGATTAGTAAGAGAAACGGTTTTTGGCAAAATTAATACAAAAACCCGTTTTTATGTGATTGAAGGGTTATTTAAACCAACAAAAATTACACTAGCTCACAAAAAAGTGGTCTGTACTCTTAACCAGACTCATCTATTTAAATTTGAAATCCGTTTGACCCGTATACATCAAAATTTTGAGTAAATTGTGAAAAACTGAAATTTTTCGAAATTTTTAACGTGGCCAAATGTACAGTCCACTTTTTTTCAGTACTGGTGATATTATTTTTTTCTATTTTCTACTACTTTATTATTGTTTTTTACAATTTTTAATAACTATGTATATGAATGATCAAGATTAACAGATTCTGAATTTGAATTCATCGCATCAAAATATGTAAGAAAAATACCTTATCTAGTTCAATAAAATTTTCTTCATTTTCATAACTGCAATGCTTTGCCATTTTTAGCAGTTTTTTGCAATTTACTCAAAATTTTGAGGGTGTACGGATCCAACGGATTTTCGATTTGAATTGAGAGCATGAAAAAACATTTAGATAGATGGGTCTGATCAAATGTACAGTCCAATTTTTTTTTGTGTGCTGGTGATATTATTATTTACTATTTACGACTACTTTATTACTATTTTAGAGTTAAATAAACAAAAAAGTGGTTATTTTTATTTATTTTATTAATAACCACTTTGCCTACTACCCTTTACACTAATATTCAAAGTGGCGTAACTCAGGCACTACACGTTTTTTGATTATTTTCTCCTTCTTCTTCGTTTTAGCGCATCGAGAACTATCGATTGATACCACTTATGATCATATCCCAGAGTCTATAAGATGGCAGACTACTTGTCAGTAAAAAATACTTCATTTTCGAAATACAAGAAATAATTCTCATATTTATCAACGACAACTGGGAAATTCATATTAACCGTTATAGTGTAATAAAAGTTTGAAATTATATTGATAAGATATTTTTTCGTATACCTATATCTAATGTTCAACGCATCAATCTTAAGATTTACTGCTTTTCGGGCCCTTCAGGCTTTACAGTAACATATCGTCGGCGATACTGCAATACCGCGTAACTAGCCTTTTCCATAGAGACTAACATTGAAAATTCGACCTTATGAAAAAATCTAGTTACGCGGTATTGCAGTATCGCCGACGATATGTATGTGTGAATATACAAATTGAATGTGTATTTGTCTCATACGCAATTAAATTAATGACTTTGTATTATTAATAGACTCTTGAACTTAATTATCAAACCTATCTATTGAATTATATCAATTTAATACGATTAATATAGAAATAAAATTGAGATATTAATAAAAGGTTTTGCTAGGGTCGTTACAATCTCGACTAAAACGTAATACTGCTGACTTATCTTAAAAGTTTATGATCAAGTTTAAAGTTCCTCATTCAAACACGGCTTAAAAAGAAAATATTCACATTTTTAATTAAAATTCCACACCAAACAGTTTTGAGAAAATTTATTTCCACAATAATGTTTTAGGCAATTTAAATATTGCGGATTTGAATTGTCAATCATTTGGATTTTTTTAAAGATGATTACCAACTCATAATCGGTTATAGTATAAATAAAAAAGGTCAAGTACTAACATTAGAATGTTTATGATAATTTTGTGCAAATTTCTGTAGAACTTGAATATGTTTGCTTATTTTATGTAAATATAATAGCAGTTTCTTGAAATTAATTAAGATTTGTTTGCAATTTAAATTTTGTGTTAACCACCCCACAATTAAAAGAGTTAATAAAACTTTTAGTTTATATTTCACGTAGGTAACAATAATATTGGTTTTACTCTACATTGTAAAGGCTTAATTAAAAGTAAGATACTTACCTAACAAAACATTAGATAAATATAACAATAAGGCCGATTGCCTTTTCATTACTTGTAATATGATTAAAGGGTACCTACTAATTAAAAATTAATGTATTATTTCGCTTTAAAATGATTTTAAACGTTATACTAAACAAATTACAGTCGAACTTCGATAAGCCGAATTTTTGGTAAATCAAATTATTTTGAGTTTTCCTATAATTTCGACTTATCGAGGTCCGGCTGTACTTACATTTTGTATATCGTTTATAAACGGAGGTCAAGATATATTTTATGATTCAAGCCGTCTAGAACGATTTTTATATTTGTCATTCACTTATTGCTATTGATCAATAAATTCGAATCAGTAAAGCATGAACTTTGAAAAGTAAGTATCCAATCTTATGAAATGCCTAGGTAGAACATAAAATAAAAACATAAAATTTGCTGAACTGCTCAAATCTGTATTATAGCGTTTCGTTAATTAATTTACAAAAAAATTATCTAACAATAGATATAAACTTTTAATTATGTATTTAAAATGAAATAATTTCAATTTTAAATAACATTAGAAAATTTTCGTAATAATCTGACAATATTTAATTAGATCCTATTTATTACAAAAGTTAGTATGTAAGTAAATCCTGAGGCAAATCCTGTTAACTTTTATACTCCCGCTGCGACGTCACCGCCAAATACCGTCGAAATTAATGAAAACTAAAAAAAATGTGTCCGACCAAATTTTTAATTCGAAATATGTATACGTTAAAATTTTAATATAGCGTTAGAAGCGAATTTGTTTATATCATATTAAACTGTAATTGCTACATTTCCAAAAATGCTTTAAAACCTTAAACAAAATCAGTCAACATAGTCACAATACAATAGCCGTTAATTGTCTTCTTAATTGTCTAGTCAAATAGATACTTACTCCTAAATCCACATAAGTTATATAAATGGGATATGGTAACACCAAGCATATTGCTGTAAGCCAAGTTCCTATTGTACAAACGCAGGCTGGTAATCTCGGTTTTGAAGGATTTCGAACGTAGCGATATCGGTCCCAAGCGATTAGAAGGTAGTTTAACGTTGTTGTATGAAGCGGAATATCCTAAAACAAAAAAAAACAGTTTTATTACAGGTATCTGTGTATCGATAAGATTTACAAACAAGTTTATACAAAGTAGAAATTAGATCTAAAATATTTCCATTATTATGCAAACTGATCGTTTTTAGAAATATATTCGGTACTTGTGCCTTGGAATGAAACAATTTTGAATTTATGCGCGTCAACGAAAGTTTTATCGATTTTATGGCTCGGATATTGTAAGTCAGTAAAATACAGCTGTATTTTGAGTTTAACCTAAAAAGTTGATTTTGAAAGTATAAAGTATGTATTATTTTGTTTTATTAAAGAATTACTTTATCTTCACACGTATTAATATTGAAGAGTCAATTTTAAATAAAATTTACTAATATTATGTTACGTTAATTTTAGATAAACAGCGATACTTCCAAGTTATAAAATCCTACAATAATTCTGGCAATTTTTATGTATATTTCATCTGAATCAGATCGTGGAAGAATACT
Source organism: Sinopyrophorus schimmeli (assembly GCA_036325965.1). Taxonomy (NCBI): domain Eukaryota; kingdom Metazoa; phylum Arthropoda; class Insecta; order Coleoptera; family Elateridae; genus Sinopyrophorus; species Sinopyrophorus schimmeli. Next base: position 7,733,311 of record JARFIZ010000001.1, read on the forward strand.
ACTAATTACACAAGTTGTAGTAGAAAAAACTGCATCCTATTAATTAAAGAAGACTACAGGTAAAACGTTACACTAATTATGATAAAGTTTAATTATATATATTTTAAAAACCACAATAATATATGACAGGTATATAGCAGGAATATCTTTTTGGATTAAAAAGGATGGACCAAGAAGGTATTTACAAATCAAAGACTAGATTCACATGGCCAAAAAATAATAATAGCAAAAGTATGAAGGCAGAAAGGCAGGCCACAAAGAATATAGATGAGGAGTCTATGACGACTAAGAACATTTATATAGTTATTTCAACAAAATATAATTATTAATTTAGAGTTGTTAAAAGTGCATAATTCAAATCAATGAAAATTGAATTGCGCGCTTATAATAAAAGAGTTGGCATTAAGAAAATAGAATATATGTAACTACTTCTATTGAGGCGTATTTTGGGTAGCATATACTCACCAAATTTTACACTACAGCACCATCTAACGCGTATTATTTGTAAACAAATGGAATCGTTGACTACTTTATTGGTCAACTGTTAGTAGGAGTTGCCGAAACGAGAAATTGAGAAGAGCGCGAATGCGCGTTTCATGAATCATTGCAAGGCACAAGTACCAAATATTCTGGTAGCGCAATTTACTTTTCTAATAAGTATAAGCAATACTTTGGCAAAATTAATTGTTCTGTAAATTGTCCGTCGGCGGCGCTAAAGGAATCTTTTAAAATAATAAGTATATACCATGTTTTTAACAGTTCTTAAGCATCAATAATTAAAATCTAACAATAAGTTGTTTTATGTTCCAAGTTAGTACACTGGTAATTAAAAAATTGAAGTCAACTTGTAATTATGAAACCTTTTGGAATTTTTTGTTGTAAGTTGTTCAAAGTATCATTATTGAGAATTGATCACATATTTTTTTATTAGACATAAACGATACTATAGCTTAGAAAACACCCTGGATTTGTGAGGTATATAGATCAAAAACTTAACTTCATAGGGAAAGCCAATGGAAAACAATTAATTTCAGATTTTATGAAAAATTTGGTCAAACTAGAATTTTTTTAAATTTTAAAAATGTTTAGTTTAACTTATAAAATCACACTGCTTTCCGTAATTAAGCATTTCTTTACAACTTGTGGGACTACTAACAGGACACTGCAAGCTGAAAAAACATCTTAACACACTGGGATTTGTGGATAATCCCATGTGTTGATGGTGCGACTTGGAGGAAGAAACTCCAGTCCACATCATCTGCCACTGCGAAGCACTGGTAGAGACAAGGACCAGGGTACTTGGCGTCGCACACGTAGAGACCCAAGAACTCCAGTCAATACTCCCGAAAGACATCCTGGACTTTTTTAAGGACACAGGACTCTTGGATGAGGAGGATTAAAACACAGGGGGCACAATAGGTCATTTCTGGCCGCAGTGCTTTGGGCTATGCACCAAATCCCGTGAAATAATAATAATAAGCATTTCTTTATCTTAAACCTTTAAATTAAAGCATTATAATCCTTGTGTACAAAAATTATGGTTACTCATAAAAGTCTTGTTAAATTTTATATTTTTAAGATTCTTATTATTGTATTGAACAAAAAGTATTAAAAGATTGGTATTAATCTTTTTTTAAAAAAACTTTTTCTCTATTACGTGTAAGTAGTTTGTATTTTATAACCGTCACTATTATATATTGAAAAAGCTTATTAAAAATACAAGTAGTATCTGAATTTTATAGACCGTATAGGTATAGACGTAAAATAGAAAAAAACGTACTGGGTAGCGCTAAAATTGCAAAGATTCAGCAGCTGTTCATAAAATATGTAGAATGTAGTAAAAAAGCTCTGCAAGCAGTCTATTTATTAAACTTTTAGGTTTTCACATACGTAAAATAAAAATAATGTCGTAGTTTTATTGATGAATACATTACAGTCTCGATTATCCGAAACCATCTCTTCGAGTTTGCATGGTATTCTAGTTTCGTTTATTTGAGTTTCTGAGTGTCCGAGCTATGTGTTTAAAAATTTGAACAAATTAGTGATTACAGAAGAATCCCGATTATTCGGACACCGGTTATCCGGTTACGCAATTTCCGGATTCATATATCGCAGCTTTAATTGCTGATATGTAAACGTTTTAATCTCGCAATGATACGTTGCGACAAATTTATTCCCGTCTCGTAATTTTATATAACATATTTTATTGTTCAAATAAAAGTCTCATTAAATGTTAAATTTTCTATGATTTGACTACCTACGAAATCGATTATCTGTACTATCCCTGGCTTATATGATCTGGATAATCAGCATTTTACTGTGTACTTAATTCTGTTATACGTAATATGTAAGTATGTATGTAAGTATAAGCCCCGTTTTTTTTAAACTCCTAAGTATGGATAATTTTAGAAAAATTATGCTTTTACTTTTATTTAAAAGGTATTTAATGTCGAATATGTTTACAATATACTGAAATAAAGTATTATACTATAATTTTTTTGGCATTGTATCATTCAACTTTCTAATGTAATGTAATGTAATATTTTGTTCCAACCTATTATGCAAGTTATTTCTAAAAAAAACGCAATATTATCTTCTTCGCAGTAACTAGCAGATAATTATCGTCGGAAATGCTAGAATCACGAATTAACTAGATTGGTATAAATTTCAGAAATCCATGGAGTGATTACAATATTTTAAGTTAAATTAAATTAACTTTATTTAGATGAATGATCTATGAACCATTGAAATTTATTTGTAGTGTGTTCTCCCGCAATTGCGAACAAAGGTGTTTAATGTCATGAAACTAATATTTATTTCTCAGCTAAAGAAAGGGAATTGAAAAGTACTTTTTGTTGCAGATGATTTTAATTTTCGTAGATATCTGATTACATTTTCGTTTAATTCAAATATCATTTAATGTTTTTAGCAAACGAATATATTTGAAGAGAAAGAAAGGAGAATAAACAAAAGGCCATAGATAGATAAACATAAGAGAACTACCCTCGTGCTTATTTGGTAAATCTTTTCCAGTTTGATTAGTTTTATGGTAAAACAATATATTCTATACATATTAGAACACTTAAAACAATTCGAATTAAAATTACGTAAACCAAAAGTGGGTGCAATTTTTTTTATTCAATTTTTCGTAGACCATATTCAATAAACATATTTATAGATATCACACGTGCAAGTATTGGTAACGTCATGTATAAGTTAACAACAAGTAAATAAACATTAGAAGGGTTTGCAACAAAGAATTTAATACTGTTTATCCTCACTAGAGGCAGCATATTCGATACAAATATTACTAAAGCATTTTTAATACTTTATACATGCATTTTTAAGTATTGAATGGTTTGTATTTAACTGTAATTTATTCAAACAATTCACAAAACTATACAAGTTATTCGGCTATAGTATTATGTAAATTACATAATTTTTAAACCATGAGAAACGTTCAAAAATTATACTTTTGAATATTTCTTAAACCACATCTACGATTTTTTTTAAATCTTGAAATTTTTCATTTTATTACAATATCAGCAAGCTGTCCAAATTTCACTAATTTTGAATTTTCTGTTTTGTGACTACATTTGAAACTATCAGTTTTTTCTAAATATTTTGAATATTTAAGAAACATTTTTTTTTTAATTTGGCAGAATAAACCATTCACCAATAGTAACCTATGATCTAAATTTGGTTGACTTTGAACTTGTAGTTTAAAACTCGTGGGATATACCTACTTCCACCTCAAGACAAAATGATGGCAACCTACATATATAAAATATTTAAAATACCGCCTGTTTCGATCTTTTGCTGATGTCAAAGATTTCTTCTGTATGATGACAATGTTTTTGTCTATTCTTAACTCCATAAAAAAAAGGAAAATTGTTGCATTATTTGCTAATTTTTTGTTTGTAACGTATTTAGAAGTTAATTGTTTTATTACAATTTTAATTATAAGTGATGTCCAGTGCACAACAAATATTTAGCTTAATATTATGATAAAAACTCAGTACTATATATTTTATCATATAATTTTTAGTTATATGTAAGGCAATCAGAATAATTAGCTACTCACATAGGTATGAAATATTCATAATAAATACCTTTAAAAAAGCACAACAAAACCTTTTAAAAATGCAAAATTTGTTCAGTATTTTATTAAATTAAAGCATTAATGCAAAAAAGTGGGATGAAAAACTCTGCAGCTCTTAAGAATACATTATTAAAATTGCAGAATAATATTTGAGGTTTTTATGTAAAATACCAGTATTTATTTCTATTTACAGAGGAAGAAAATACTTCAAAGTACAAAGAAATATTTCTGAAAGGCTATAATAAAATTCATTATTTCAAACAATACGCGTGAAAATTTTACCAAATATTCTAAGTAAAATATATTTGGTTTTTTTAAATAATGTAATGAATGAATATTTTTTCTATGCAGGTATATAATTTATAAATATATTTTCTTATAAAAAATATAAAAAAATTGATAGTGTATTTGTACCTGATCAAATTAGTTGCTTTGTAGAATAGAAACTTTTGCATATTTTTAAAGCATTCAAAAGATTGTATAAATTATAATAACATCTCAAAAAAATAAACTAAATCAAAATAAAATTACACAACACTCAAATATGTTTGGATATGAAAATATTCTTAATGTCTTAAAACTTTAGGGAAAGCGCCACACTTACAGCATTCCATAAATCGCATGCTACTATATACATACATACATATAGGAGAATTGTGCTTAAGATGACATACTCAGGTAAGATGACATAGTGCCTATACCCGTTGAAATATACGCGCCACAAATGCCTAAACTACGATCACAAATCGACTAACAGACTCCGTCATCAGTCAAAATTTTTGTGACCACTCGCTTGTGATATCTGGATGTGGTGTGGATTGTTTTTATTCGTCGCTCGAAAATATTTTTTTGCTAATGTGGTGTCAATAAATATATATCAGGTAAGATTTTGGTTGTGTTTGACTACTTTGATGTGAACTGTGGTTAATATGGATTATAAATATTGAAGAATAATTAAAGTAACCTTAAAATTGTTAAGTCGGAAAGAGTGGCAAATATTTTTTACTTTGTAGGGTAAGATGGCAAGAACCATCGGCTTAAAATGACATAGTATGTCATCTTACCCTGAAGTTCTTAGGTGTAAGAATATTTTAAAATCTTGTTTAAGTTTGTCTTTATGATGCCCGGTAACTATCAGAGAAACCAGAATTTATCCGTTAAACTCACATATTTTTCCGGATCATTTGTTTCTGCCTAGCGAAGTAATTGAAAACGTTATTGCGATGGAGATGGAACATCGGAGGACGCCTGGAGGAACATGACGAAGAACTTCCTGGATCAGCAACTGGTTTCACAATTTTTTTTTAAGATGACTAAGTAACAGTTGGTCCATTGCAGTCTAATCGTGGAGTTGTTTTTAAACCTTTTTCGTCGAAAACAGCCCAGCATACCACAGACACTACATCAATTGGTACAGTTCAGTGTAATTGCCAGGTCATTGATGGATCGTCTACCACCTGGGAGATGCTAAATGAGATATCTCTATTTCCGAAATCAGTGTATATGGGAAAAGCAAGAAACGCAAAAAGGAAAATCCGTGACTCTCAGATTCTGATAAGTACTCCTTTTATGGACGAAGTTAAAATCCAAGTACAAATTAAAAAAGAAAAGGAAAATCGCAAGATCGGTAGAGCTCGAAAGAAAGTGAAGCGTACTACCTTTCAGAATGACTCAGATGCCGGATCTGTGGAAGATTTTACTCAGGACGCTGACGACTCTGAAGCTGAATGTCTTTACTGTAACAAGTTATATAGCAAATCGAAGCCAAGAGAGTGTTGAATATGGTGCCAATTATGTGAGCGATGGTGTCACACTCTATGTGTTGGCGTTGCACCAAGAATTAAAGTGTTTACATGTGAATAAAATGCAAAAAAATTAAGTATGTCAACTTACACTGACGTGTATCATCTTAGCCACATAGATATGATTGACGATAATAATTCATTAATAAATAATATGATTCACTATTTTTACTTTTGTAAAAAAGCGTGGAATGTTTTCTTAGAAATTGTCAAGGTTCGGAACCCACGTAAAACTATAGGTCGCTTATATGTTTGAAAACTCTTTAACAACAAAGATGCTACCGAGGAATTTATAAAATTAGTTTTTATTTAATTGATGATAACTAATAATATTTTTAAGATGTTTAATTTTGTTCACCGCATGAATAGCTATGGTGACGTTTCCAATTTTTGTTAAAAGTGTAGTACGGTCGTAGAGTAAACTAACGTAGCAAGAACAAATAAGTTAATCTTGAAAGTCTTAAATTACTTTAAGAACAAACTAGTTTAGATTAGGATAAAGTGAATTATCCTGCTACTCATCGAAAGAAATGGTTTGAGGTAGGCAAAATTAGTTTATTCTAAAATCGAGCTCGGCTGGTAAAGATATAAACCATCTAGGTATGACTAAAAACTCGAACCAATTTATTTTACTTTCACACATATAAAATCACAATATATGTTTTAAGAAAATTTAAAATCTGCAAAAGCATTCGTGAATTTAAACACTTTAAGAATTGTTTTTTAAATAATTCACTCGTTTTAGCACTCTAGACATGAAAAGGAATTCAGATATAATTTTCATGTTAATTCGAGCAAATGGAAAAGCATTTTCAACGCGTGTATCAAATGCGAACAGCTAAAACTATTAGTATGAATAATCTAGGTTAATTTGCTTATTTGCATTAAGGTAATTTCTAAATTAAATTAAATTTAGCGGTCAATGGTTTCTTTGACAAATATGCTCCATAATTAACGTTAAACCTGTTGAACCAAATACATCGTAGCTAAATATAAACTCTATTAGAAGGGTAAAAAATCAACATCTGATAACAGTATTTGTATAAAAATATAATGTACAAGGAAATGTAGAATAAAATTGATTTTATAAAATATTAATTAATAAGTTGAATTATTTGTAGCTTAAAATAATAAATATAAAAATTTTGGAAATAAATATAAATATTCATTGGTAAATAACTTAATTCATTCCTAGATGTTATTATTATACATATGATTCTTCATAGCTACCTTTGACCTTATACTTTTTCTACTATGTAGACAAATATTCTACAAAATAATCTGCATACAATATGTTTTCTCTGTATTTGATACTATTTTTTTACTTTGATACAATTATTTCAATCTTAATGTATTTTATTTTATTTTCCTGAAATTCCATATTTAAGTCTGAAAAAGTCTCTACCCTGGCTTGTCCCCCATGACGTTTTTAGTTAAACATACAGACAGTACATACGTTCTTTAACGCAGTTGCGACATTAAAGTATATTTAGCACAAACTTAAACAAGTATACTTAAGTATTATAAAGAGAAAATACAACAATATTTGTTTTATTTCAATAATTTTCGAACTTCATTTTTGTCCCGTTTTTTTGCGCATCTACCCTGAAAAATTTTGATCCGTTAATACAGACAGAAATATCACACAGTTTTATACAAAATTACATAAATATGTTGTAAGCGACTGACATTTCGTAGTTGATTTATAACTTTAAAACTTGATGTATTACTATGTCACATTTCAGCCGAAAATGCTTCTAGGGTTATGACCAGGGCTCATGGGGTTATCGACTGATACCAATAACAGCAGGATTGATTCACTGTAATGTTTTGTGGTTCCCCTGTTAGTGAAGTTTACAAGTTAATTTCTTAAAAATACAGTTTTTATTTATTGGTTTTTAAAATGTAAGGGAGTGTACCCGGGTATGAGACGGGTTTTGTTTATGACCCATATTTTTTTACTGGTTAAATAAAGTCGGGTATTCTATTCACTGTTGGAAAGGTAATGAAAATACACAACTTTTATCCGCAGAAGGTTTTGTGATTTCATTAACATGCAAAATTTTATGACCAATTTTCTAACCATCATTTTTTTGACAAGAAAAAAATTTGTATCTAGGTATGAGACACCTACAAAAATACATTAAAAATTGTAAAATATAAAATTTTTAATTTTTTATGTATTCCATAATTTTTATTTATAAATTTCCTCTTCATAATCGTCGCCATGTTTGCATGTGTAGATGCTTGCACACATGTTTGCGCACTTCAAAAGAACTGGCCGCTTGCAAATATTGCATTTGATGTTGTTAACAGCGTTCAATTTGTTCGGAAACATCTTTATACTAATGATGTTTTTGCTTTGGAACCCTTGGGTGGTGGTAATATGCTGTGTCTCATACCCGGACAATGACGACATTTTGATAATTTAAAAAAAATGGTTTTTCAATCACATATTGGCCTAATCCAATATTGTATCGTAAAATATAAGAAAAACACTAAATGCTATACATTACACTTTCCTTTTTCAACTGATTTACATGAAAAAAACAACACTTTGAAAAAAATCAAAAACGTTTTCCTCGTTCAATTTCACATACGATGTTTGCAGATGATATAAGCAATGCGTCGATTTATTTCAGTGTTAGCACAAAAACTGACTTATGACCAAAGAAATATTTGACAGTAATCAGATCGGCTATATTGACATTGCATAACGAAAATAATCGACTGTCTCATACCTGGAGCCCGTCTCATACCCGGGAACACTCTCCTACTTATGGGTCATTAGTAAGTATATGTATCTTATTCTATTTAGACAAAAAAACAAATTAATTTATTATTGAGCTAATGTCAACGTAATTTTTTAATAAAATATTGTGGTTATACGATGGATATAAAGTACAGTAGATGCCGCTTAATGTGATCATGGTTATTGTTATCAATCGCTTAATGTTATCGAAATCAGTCGGTACCCACCGTCTATATTCAATTTTATACTAAAATCAATCACTTTATGTGATCACTTTTTTGTTTAATATTATCACTTTTGGGGACCACTACGCAAAAAAATCAGCATGGATGGCAAGAAGCATATTTACAGAGTGGCTTCTAAAGTGGGATAATGAATTGAAACACGACATTCTTCTCTTGCTCAATAAATGCACTTCTCATAAATTGAAAGTGCCTTTAAAACACATCAATGTTTTGTTTTTGTCACTCAATACCACCTCTGTGATACAGCCTTCTGACCAAGGAATAATTCGTGCTTTTAGGTCTATTATCGACATGAAATGCGTGCAAGAACTATTGAAATCGTCTCCAAGGACATGACTAAAGAAGGTTATGAAAATTTGAGGATGATCAACAACGACAGTCCTATAGCTGGGAAGCTCGCACAAACTGAAATTTGTCAAAACGTTTGCGAAAATATACAGACTAACGTTGGAAGATCAGGAAGATGACGAGAGCGATTTTATTGAAAAACCACCTACATGTGAGGAAATAATGAACGCGTTAAATATTTTGAAACAAAGTGTACAACATCCCTTCGATAATTTTGTAATTGTAAGCAAACAAAAATTACAGAATTTTTTCGATAAATGTTTACTACTGGTTTTTAAAGTTATTATTTCATCAAGAGTAAGTTCTTATTTTCTATACTAAATGTTATCATTAAGTACTCTCCTAAATCGCTTATTGTTATCAATCGGATATTGTTACCATAAACTCGTGGTCGCGACGTGATCACATTAAGCGGCACGTACTGTATTTTTAAAACAATATTATTTTTATACATTAAAAGAAACAAAAGGTTGTATGTAATTCAAGTTTAATAAAATAACATTTTTAAATGTGACATCTACCACTTCATACTTTATGAAATATTTTTGATAATGTTAAAAAAAAAGACAAATTACAAGCTGGATTTTTGTAGGCAAATAGCAAGTAGTTGAAAGTCGAAAATCGACGAAAACGCTATAAAAAGTATAGACTATAAAATCGATTTGAGTGGTTCATAAAGTATTTATTAAATCTATGTTATTTTCCAATAATGTTTCTTGTGGTACTGTGCATTTTATACTACAGTTATGTTCATTGGATATTACAATTTCTTAAAAGCATAATATATTTAGTTAGTGTTAAAGTAAAACACATTGGATAATATAACATTAACGAAATTAATGTTTTTACCATTAGGTTGTAAGTACATATAATACAATATTTACTACTAGGACAAAACGAGTTCTAATATAAATCAATAAGAAGTATAATAAAGTAGAATGACACAACTAAATGTGTAAATAATTCACTCCCATGTGCTTATGAAAAGTTAATAAAGTTTGGTGTAGAAAAAATAAACTACGAAGTAGATATACCTACAATTTTAATAAAAAAAGTATCATGCTAAACTGTAATAGTTAATACAGAAATAAGCTTGAGTTGTTTTGTTTATACAGTCGAACCTGGATAAGCGAGAGTTCAAGGGACCGCAATTTCGTTTTCGCTTATAGAGGTTTTTCGCTTATACAGGTACAGGAGTGGCTTTTTTCTCTTATAGAGCTTTAAAAAATATGTTAAATATGTATCTAAGTACATATGTAGTGATAAATATGTTTGTAATTATATAAGTTTTGATCATTAGAATTTGATATACATAGATGCTTACCAAAAAAACTAATGTATGTAGTTATTTACTTAAAGAAATCTGTTAAGTTCTTCTGTCTTTCTGTCTTTCTGTCTTTCTTTTCTATATTTTGCATATTTTTTTCTATTTCATAAATGTAATAAATATTGTTTTATCGAAAACCTCCGAGTATTGAAAAGCTGGTAGAACGTCTCCAATGCATTTAAAGCTTCTTGCTTCTTTCAAATGTTCTTCGGTTTTGTACCCAAAATCTGTGATAGGTCGGCTTCGTCTTCACTGTCTTTTCCGTCAATGCACCTACTCACACAATTTCAAAATGGGTCATAAATAGCAGATGTTAAATATACACTCGACTGTCTCTTATAGAGGTACAGGCAACCAGCAGTCTCAGTTATAGAGTCCCATGAGGGAAAAACGACTCTCTATTATAGAGGTTTCTGTTTCTCACTTATAAAAGTTTGAGAGGGTTAAAATGACGGGACCTGACAATTACTCTCACTTATAAAGGTTTCTCACTTATCCGGTTCTCACTCAACCAGGTTTGACTGTAGTACCTAATTTCAAAAAGACTATATATTACCAATTATGGTTCCCCACTGCGTTCTTCCGTCTGTCTGTCTGCTTAGGCTAATCTCAGAAACTACTATAGGAATTTTGACGCCGTTTTTACCCGAGCTCGGGACGCCAAAATGTCCCGTTATCAAAAAATTGTCAATTACGATACCGAATATTAAGAAATCCTAACAAGAATTTCATTCTTGCCTCCTTATTTAAATACAAAATTAATTTCACGGCAATTTCTTAATGAAAAAAGTAAAAAATTGCGAAAAATAAGCGAAGCCCAAAGGAGACATTTTGAAAGCGCAACTACGGTTTTAGAATTACTTGAATTTTTTAAGGTAAGTTGATCATTGTGAATCGTGTTGAAAAGCGGAGTGTGCACATTGGAGCTCAAAGGGGCACATTCCAATCTAGGAAAATGAAGCGCGTCGCTCCGCGTCGCGCATTATTTGCTTCCCTCGCTCGGAAATGTGCCACTTTTCGCTCGAATGCGCACATCTTCGTGTTAATAGGATTCGACTATTTTAATAACAAATTCTTTAAATCCAGATGTTCTATTCGGAAAAAGTTTTCGCTTGAAAGTGCACATACTCCTTAATAATTGAATTAGCCTATCTTATTCTTTTCTCTCACAAACAATATTAATTAAATCAAACTGAACTAAATGTACCACTTTTTGCTTTTCTTTTAATTAAAAATTACAGTAGGGTATTTTTGCCAAAAAACACATTTCTAATTTAGTACTTTTAAACTAGACTAGATGGGAGACTTCATCGTACATGAAAAAAAAATACTTTAACTTTTTCCGAATTTTGACTATTATTTCCCACACCTTTTATTTAACATACCCCACCCAAGTCATTCTAAAATTTTGATGCACTCCTTATGTAACATATACATATTTTTTTATATTTAAAAATTGAATTAATCCATAAATGAAGTCTAAGTACAACAGTGCATACAAAATGTGACTTAAAATTTATTTGTTTATAATTTTTACAAAAATGATAATTATCCAAAAATATTTGGAGACATTAATTTTGACATAACTAAATTAATGAATAACTGCTTACAGCAACAAAAAATTCCTTCAGAATGGAAAACATCCCACCTTATTTTATATACAAAAAAGGAAGTAGGAAAGACCCCACCCAACAGCTACAGAGGATTAAGTATACACAGCACAATGAGCAGATTGTTTGGTAAAATACTGCAAAAGAGATTGCGGAAAAATATTGCACATAACATCGGAGAAGATCATCAATGATTCTTCTTATAAGAACCATACAAGAATACTACTATAACAATATAGCTTATATAAAGGTGGACGAAGACTATCAAAACCTATACATCCCACCAAAGTTTTAAGACAAGGATGTAGTTTATCTCTCCTCCTTTTTAACACGTATATGTAAGTAGCGCTTAGAAACTGGAAACGAAGCTGCGAAGGAATGGGTATACCCATTAATGACAAACATCTGCTTACGCTAAGTTTTGCAGATGATCAAGAAGTGTTGCGCAAGACGCATACGATCTTGAATTCATGTTAAGACGGCTGTATAATGAATATGAAAATTGGGGTATGCACATAAGCCTAACTAAAACGGAATATCTGGTAGTGAATTCGAACGCCCAATTTGCCATAATCCTAAATAACAATCATCAAGTGAAACAGGTAAATGATTTCAAGTACCTTGGTGTTACTGTCGATAATAATGGCATAGGGAAAAGAGAAATAAAGGAAAGAATACAGAAAGCTAGAAAAGTAGTGGGTGCTCTAAATTCCATATGGTGGGATAATAATATAAACAAAAAGAACAAAAAAAGAATAGGGCAGGTTATGGTAGAGACAGTTCTGTGCTATGGTAGTGAAATTTGGACTATGAGAGAAGAAGATAAGAGGAAAGTAGAACCTGCGAAGAAGCAGAAGAGAAGAAGAGACAGAATTACGAATGAAGACATTAGAAACCGAATGGCAGCGACAGAGACTGTAACACAAAAAATCGAAAAGAGAAGCTTAAAGTGGTTCGGTCATCTACTTAGAATGGAGGACTCAAGATGGCCTAAGCGCATGTTTCAATGGACACCTCCTGGAAGAAATAAAAGAGGAAGACCTCGAAGGTCATGGAACGAATGTGTTAGAGCAGCAATGAGAGAACGAAATATGGACGAACAACAAGCATATGATCGAGAGGCATGGAGGTTAGGGATGAAAAACGGCAATAAGCTGTATAATTATGTATATATTGTGCTTTATGATGTATTTGTAATGTATGTATGTATATGATTATCCCAAATATATACTATATATATAATTTTGACATATAAACCTTCAACAATCTGCAAAAGATGATATAAGAATCAACTAGTTGATTTTTAGTGGCCCACTTTAGAAAATTTCCCCCATATACAATTCTAATTAATCAAAAATGCGAATTAGTAAACACTACAAAGTACACCTAAAAATATTTTTATCAAGTTCGCTACAATTAGGCGTGCGGAAGAGCACAATGATAACTTATCAAAAGGAATAAAATATCTAACCTTTTTCAAACAAGAAATAGATCTAATTTATTCGACTTTTAATTTTTTGAATTGAGAAATAAAATAATAATATAGGCAAATCCAATAAATACGAGAATGTGCGCATTCGAGCGAAAAGTGGCACATTTCCGAGCGAGGGAGGCAAATGAAGCGCGACGCGGAGCGGCGCGCTTCATTTTCCCGAGATCGGAATGCGCCACTTTGAGCTCGAATGCGCACACTCGGTTTTAAGCGCGATTACAAAGTGTCCCGTTTTAACAAAAAAAAACTTGGTCAAATTGTTAGGTATATGTTTACAAAAAACGCAGCAAATATTAATCCCTAAATAAAACAGTCGCACATTATCTTAAAATCAACAAAGCAAAAAAACACTGTTTAGTGCAAAATACAAAATAAAATATTTAGTAAGAAATACCGAGGTTTAATTTTCGCAACCAGTCGGAACGCGGTTGACAATCCGGATAATTGCGAATCCGTATAACTGAGGTCTGGATAATTGAGGTTTTACTGTTCTTGTAGAAAAAACAAAGGTAGTGAATAAATCTTGCTTTGTTAAAATACTTATATTTTTGCTTTAAAGCATGAAATATCAATATTTCAAAGTTATTTACGAAATATGATTGAATTTTAAATAGTCAAATTTGTAAAATAACACAATTTAAACGAATTAATACTCAAAACGAGTGGATAGCAAGCTCCGTGTCTCATATTTTAATTTTAAAACTTTATTTACCCAGAATAAATACTATAGTATTACTGCATAATTACAAGAAAATGGGAAAACGGTATTTTTTAGTATGTATAAAAAAAATTTATTTGAATTTTTTACACTTTTTTTGTGCTATTTTTTAGACTAAAACGTTGACATTATCAACAATTTGTTTTAGTTTTTCATCATTTGTTATGCTTGAATATTTAAATTTAGCAACGAAATTTATCTTCATGAGTTTATGATAAACGCCTATTTTGTCGTTTTTATTTAGACAACATTTTTTTAAAATTCTATTTTTAATTTACATTTTTGTTTGGCTTCGTTTAATATGAATACCTATAAATTGTAGGGGGAAAGTGGCATGAAACAGCCAGTTTTAAAAAAAGGGATAAATAATATAGAAGGACATAAATAAATCAATTTTTTTTTTAAATCTGTAATTGTTCATGCATTTATGTACGTAATGTCATAAAACATTTTCAAAATTAACGATATTTTCGACTTCTAATCATTTATAAAAAATAAAATTTGGCTTTTTCATAACCTATAGGTATTGAAACAGCCAACCCAATTTTGAAAAAGCCATGTTCTTATTACAAGATTAAAACTGCACATTAACGAAGATATTATTTAATAATAAACTTAAGCTATAATTTTAGATCTTATATAATTATAAAACGTTTTAAATAACGCAAACTCTCAATAAAATATTTACTTACATAAATCTAAGAAACTGTCAAAAATTTGACGTTTGAGATCAATCATTGCAAAAACTTAAAAACGTTTTAGCAAAAATAATGCAATTTCCTTTTATGCCACAGGATTTATATGCCCAACCATTACAATTTTGCATCGGTACCACTCTTGATTGCTGTTACTACAATTATTATTGCATTTTATGGAATTAAAAGGTGGCTGTTTCATTACACTGCAGTCCGGCTGTTTCAAAACATATTCTCTCAAGAAACAAAATCTCGAAAATTACTATGAAATCAAAGATTAGTCTACAAAATATATACGTTATTAGAAGGCCTAATATATCTATAAAATTATAGTGTAATCATATTATTATTAGTTTTGTACGTATAGGCGTTAGAAAACAAATAAACTGAACTCAAAACCTTACTTTTTGACGACAAAATCTTCAATACGTCGTATCGGCGCCGTTTATTGACGGTGAACGGTCAAATTTTTGTGGGGGATATCTGGCTAGTGTTGCTATCTTACAATAATAATACATAAACGATTCGTATGAAAACTACCGCGTAATTGATAATGGCTGTTTCAAAACTTGGCTGTTTCATGCCACTTTCCCCCTAATTATGCTACAATTTAATTAAAGTATATTTGACAAATATGAAGTACAGGAAATCCAAAAATTCCAAAATTTAATATTTGTGTATTTACCTTGTGCATTCTCATTTTTTTATAAATGATATACAGGGTTTTATAGTATTTTATATAAATTTTACCTAGCTATTGCAGTTCATTCGAAATTGACTAGAAAGGTTGTTTCGCAAAACATGGTGTAGGTACATCATTTTTAACTTTTAAAGCATACTAGCATAGTAAATAAGTAAACATATGTGCCTACGTATGTATGTATTTTCAAAAATATAACAGTTTCGTATAATGAACAAAACTGTTCAAGTTTGTCACATAATTATTTAAAACAGCAATAATAAAACAAGCAGGTAAATATTTATTTATTAATAATATTTAAGTATTAATAAATATTGTTTACAATTACTTTATTTAGTAATGCATTTAACGCAGTTTAGTTTTCTTGATTGAAAAGAATCTACATCCAAATTCAATCAGAAAATAGACTCAACCTTTGCGAATTCAACATAGACTGACTAAAATTAAAATACTATTCTTGTGTTAGTTGAGGGTTTGCTGTAGGTATAAAGATAGACTTTTATATACACCGTATTTGCCTGTATAATTTGTGATTCCGCATATTTTGCGCATCCTAAATTTTTTAAGTGATATTGAATTTTATTACAGTAAAACCTCGATATAACGGACTTCGGATATAAATACAAAAAATCCAGTCAAATGTAAAAGAATTAAAAACGTCTTATTAATATTATACATGCTTAAATTCAAGTGTGGCCGCATGCAAACAATTTTTAGCGGCCATGATACTGACGTCACACGTCTAGCACTAGAATTTGAGGTATAATGCCGTCCTGCTCGTAGACTGCACCTTGCCGGAGCGATAGTATATTAGTATTTAGCGTAGGTTATATTTATATCTAAATACAGTGTTTTTTTTTAAAAAAAAGATTTTTAATTTATTTTAAACTTTTTTTATATAACGGACTTTCGGTTTTAACGGACACCCCCTCTCCCCAATTAGTCCGTTATATTGCGAGGTCTTACTGTACTTTATATGTGCATATCATCTACAAATGTTTTACTTGGTAAGTATGTAGTTCTGTTCCTCACCAACGAGTTTTATACCAAAATATAATAAGCATTTAAACGGAGAATATTTTACATGTACCTATTAAGTCTTGAAAAATAATACTATGTACCTACGTATAAAATTTTAAGCGCATATGAATACAATGCTGTGTTGCCATTTACTCGAAAACGAAAATATATTTTTCTCGAAATTCTGTGGATTTAGAACTTATTGCATATAAACTTTTATTGCTTAGATTGGTGGCAGGTCTCATTCGGTTAAATTTTAGTACTTATTTATAGTACATGCGTACTTTATAAAATTAGTGATTTACCTAAATGTAATGGTTCAGGTGGTGCTACTGCACCAGGGTCCCAGTGGGAAAGGAGGAAACATGAAAGAACAATTTTAAATTGCTATTTATAAGTAAAATAAAAATTAGATCATTCAAAAATTGCATTTTTAACAAAATTGTCTGATAATATAAAACCTAAGGTCGAGTAGCTTAGCGCGAAAGAGGGCAACCTGCCCCGGGGAGCACTTTTTGGGGGCAGCAAAATTTCACAATAAATTCTGTATTTCTATAAATTTTGGAGCTTTTTAGATTTAAACATCTACTTATATAAGGGGGTGGGAAATAAAGGTTACGCAACGGCGGCTGGAACCTACGTTACGCCACTGCATGGGACCCATTTTATATCCAGAACCAAAACCCTTATACCTGTAATTAGGTGAGCCACTGTACAACATATAAAATAAATACCCACGTAGTCAGAAAAAGTGGAGGTAATTTACTAAAATAAATTGATATTCGGTTAAATAAGTACTGTAAAAAAAGTGCCACAATTATTTAATATTTTTGACCACGAAATGCTAAAAAATATATGTAAGTTAAATTAAACTTAACAAAATATGTAAATGTATTCAGATTTGCACATTTTGCTATTCTTATATTTGACCCTAAGCTTATCAGTGTTGACATATATTTTAACAGAACTTTTGTGTAGCATTTTTAACGTAATAATGATTTTATGTGTGGGAGTGCTAGTGTGTATTATGTCTGATAACAAAAAAAAATATTCATTGGGACACCTTACAAACAGTAGTTCCAGCAAATTATGTTTACTCAATTAAGTTGCTAAATTTAATATTAGATTCAAATACTTCAGATGTTATTTTACGATTGTATATTATTTTAAAATGCAATATTTTTGAACTATGTTAAAATTCATTAATTTTTATATAAGTACATAAACTTTAAGCTACCTACTTACTTTTACAAAGGAAATAAAATTAACAAAATCAGTTTTTTATCAAATCGTCTATGTAACAGTCAGCAAATATTCGACGAATTTTTACATCTTAACATAAAAAGTAAAATGATAACAACAGTAAAACGGTATCCAACAATCAATTTATTTTTATTTTCTGCCACATTTCGGCTCACTTGTCACTCCGATTTCAAAGCACGATAACATACGTATAACATTTTCTGAATACTAAAATGAAAAAGAAGGCATATTCAGGAAAATCTTATTTGTTACACCTATTTTTCATTTTAAGTTAAAGTGTAAATTCGTATTGTGATATGATTGATGTATAATTTGAGTTTCTATCTTGAATGATAAGTATAATACGTATGGACCGTAAAAGCTTCTTATAAGGTAATTTTTGTGAGCGCAAGTTAGTCGATTTTAAGAAAACTAATTAATCATTTAATCTGGACAAATGCGTTGACTTTATCTCTTTTAGCCATATTATCGTGACATTAACTTCGCGACACAGTTTCTCAAGGTATGGCTTATTTCGAATTAATAAGATGAGGGATTAGACTCGGTAATGTATCCAGCCAAATTACAAAAGCAGCGAAGCACTCTGCTTACGAATACAAGGCAACAAAATCCAATGTTTTAGTTAATTAAATTTATACATAGGCCTTAATTAATTGCTGCATTTAGTCCTTTACTTGTAAATCCCTCTAAATCTACTTATTTAAAGCAAGTAGTATATACAGTCAACTCGCGTTATAACGAAGTTCGATATAACGAAAATCTCCATATAAAGAAAGAAACCGCCGGTCCCTTGAAAATCTCGCTTTATAACGAAAATTTTAATGGGTTTTGGTCCCCTCGATATAACGAAGTTTTCTTGACCAAAGTCTAATAATTTTTGTTAAAAAAGTGAGTACTGTAGGTATGTTATATAATTTACATAATGTGTTTCTACACAATTTTTGATTTTTTTATCTTAAAGAAATGCAAACTTAACACTATCAATTATCAATTACTTGCAAAGCCATGACCTTGACGACAGTGTATTCTCAAGTATCTTAAATCTGGAGAACGCAATTGAACGGACACGTACAGTCACCTGCATACAAACTAAAATTACGGAGTTTTTTTAGATTATACGTGTTTCTATTTGTATTATTTCTATTGTTTTTTTTATTATTGTTGTTTTCTATTGTTTTATTATTTATTTTTACATTTCTGCGTTATATTGGTTATTTTAATAAACGACAACGAATTTGTGGTGTTTTGGATTGATTAATTCTATATCTCTAAACAAAGTAAAAATTTGTTAATTTATGCTTTTATAATAAGGGATTTCGATATAACGAACTTTCGATATAACGAACTTTTCGTGGGTCCCTTGAAATTCGTTATAACGCGAGTTGACTGTAGTTGTTTTGTATTTAACTAATGCGGTGCAAGCAATTGTAAGAGTAGAAATGTCAAAATCAAATAGTTTATAGATATGTATGTACCTAACGTTTAGAATGTTACAATCAAAATAAAAAAACCTGCATATGTAAGGGAGTGTACCCGGGTATGAGACGGGTTTTCTTTATTAGTCAAATTTTTTTCACTGGTTAAATCAAGTCGGGTGATCTATTCACTGTTGGAAAGGTAATGAAAATATACAACTTTTATCTGCAGAAAGTTTTGTGATTCCGTTAACATGCAAAATTTTATGACCAATTTTCTAAGCTTCGGTTTTATGACAAAAAAAATATTTGTATCTAGGTATGAGACACCTACAAAAATACATTAAAAATTGTAAAACATAAAGTAAAAACCTCATATCTATTTTAAAATTTTAATTTTATATAGTTTCCATAATTATTATTTATCAATTTTCTCTTCATATTCGTCGCAATGTTTGCATGTGTAGATGCTTGCACACATGTTTGCGGACTTCAAAAGAACTGGCCGCTTGCAAATATTGCATTTGATGTTGTTAGCAGCGCTCAATTTGTTCGGTAACAACTTTACACTAATGATGTTTTTGCTTTGGAACCCTTGGGTGGTGGTGATATGAGGTGCCTCATACTCGCACAATGACGACATTTTGAGAATTAGAAAAAACATTGTTTTCCAACCACATATTGGCCTAATCCAATATTGGATCGCAAAATATAAGTAAAACACTAAATACTATACATTACACTTTCCTTGTTCAATTGATTTACATGAAAAAAACAACACTTTAAAAAAAATCAAACACGTTTTCACCATGCAAATTCACATACAATGTTTGCAGGTGATATAGCAATGCGTTGATTCATTTCAGTGTTAGCACAAAACCTGACTGATGACCAAAGAAATATTTGACAATAATCAGATCGGCCATATTCACATTGCATAATGAAAATAATTGACTGTCTCATATCTGGAGCTCTGGGAACACTCCCCTACATTTAGGTTTTGTTCAAATCAGGTATACATGATAGCATAAGGCCATTTCTCAAAAAAAGACGATATTTGCTGTTTTCTTATGCGAGTTATAATTTAAAGCATCTTTTTTCCTAATTCTGTCATTATAGGAGATGGCTTATCTCACTTTTATATATCAGTCAGAATTTTATAAAAATATTACCTAATATAAAAATCTTATTTGCAATGAAATTGGCAAGACTGACATTATCGTGTTTGTCGCACACAACGAAATGTGACTTACATAAGAACTTCACAGCTAAAATTAATGTTTTTATAATTTGGGTTTAAAATAATATGTATGAAAAATGTATCATCTATTATTGGGTTTCAGAATTATATCGATCCTTTTCCATACCACTTATTATGGTTTAAAACTTTTCAAAAAATTATCCTTAGCTATTCTCATATGTTCATAAATAAATATAACTATGAAATGTAATTTTATAAGTAAACATTCTTTATACTTATTATCAGTCTTAAGAAAGCACTTTTCGCATGTTATCGCGGGTAGGTATAACCATTTGTTTTTTATTATAATAATTATAACTGTTAGTGGATTTTGATTATTAATTACAAGCGTGCGTTTAATAGTTGATATTCACGTTGTAGGTTAGTTCTAGTCACTTTACTAATTGATGAACAACGCGATTATATCAAAATTTTAGTAAAGTTTGTTTTCAATTTCCTGTTTGAACTAGCCCTGGATACGTATGAATAACAGATTAGATAAATTGTGTGTTTAGGCATGTCTAATATACCAAGCAGTTCACGTTTTTCTACAAATATTATCTTTAAAACCAAATTTATTGAAACAAAATATTGGCAGATATAAATTATATGTTTCTTTTGCAAATTCAAAGCTGGTAATATAATTTAAAAATGACACTTTTGATTATGCCAAACAATACCCTTTCGTTTAAAACTTTATTTGTTAGGTATTTATGGATATTGGGTAGATACTTATTCATTTATTTTAATTAAAAGCGAAATGAGAAAGGTACACTATTGAATAAAATTTATTGATTATGTCCCTCATCGGCAAGAAAAGTGACACAATTGAAAAATTCACTGTTTTAGGCTAGGGTTGGACTTTTAATCATTTGATCATGCTCCTCAGGCTGCAAGAGTTTCATAACGTTCAAGCCTCGGTTACATGGCGGAAGCATTTTTACGAAAATATGTAATTGGTAGTCGTCTCAATAGTACTATTACAATACTGCAATGTAAGACTTTTGTGTTGTTATTAATATTTGTAAATTAAAACGCAGACACTTATTTTTCTTTGCATTAACTATTTTGGAGTTATTAGTCATTATTAAGTTTAACATAGCATAGTAGTATTGTAGTCTCGGCATCACGATTACAGATATCTACACAGCGATAGTTACTATCGTGACCAACTATTACTCTTACGATTACCAAATAAATGAAGCTTTAGATGAAAATTGGGCCAGTTAACTAGAACGTTACGAGTGTTCGAAAGTCAATATCAAAAAAGTGAAATCCATCAGTATGGTTAAAAATTTAATCTCTAATCATTTGATTTAGTGCGTGATTAGTCTTCTAGTCAACGGTTTGGTTCGCGAGACAAATGGAGGGAACATATCTGGAAAGGTATAAAATTAAACTACCGCAAAGATAGTTTTTCAAAACTGAAGCTTAAAATTTGTAAATTATTTATTTGTACGAATAATAAAAATCGGTCCGAATGAATCGTTAGTATTTTTTGAAATATTACACTTAGCTATGTAAAATCACATTTATTTATTTTGTTTATTCGTTCAAGCTTCGATGATTTTAAATATTTGAATGACGTATCATAAACCAAATATTTTTTATTTTGATTTTCTTACATACGTGGTCGGCGGTTATTAAAGCCTACTAAATTTAACCTAGGCCTTATTATACTCCTACTTTTTGTATCAAAGTTTAATTGTTTTCTAATACATTTTACATTGCTTTTAAGGTCTTACGGATATAAATATGTAAAGAAACATGTTGTACCGCGACTCTTTTTTTATTTGCAATTTTTTTTAAAATGTACCATATATGTAACAATTTGTTAATAAAATAATTTGTATTGGAGCACTAATAAGGTGCACTTCATAAAAAAATTTAAAAGCATTAGCAACTGCTTATTCACATTGCTTTAAGATTTAAAAATTCGTGGAACTATGGCTTACATTAGGTATAACAGGGGTGATGTACCCGTCTCATAAAAAGTATTATATATTTATTATTTATTTTTAGATTATACGAACTATTAATGTTCTTCTTTGATATAACACTAACATTGTTTTAAAAATTAACAAAACATTTTTCGTATACTTAAATTTAACTATTCAAAAACTTAAAAAAATTTAACTTTTGATTTGACTTGCTAGGCATATTATCTGAAGCAAAATAAAATAAAATAAAGAATATATAACAAATATACGCCTACATTTTTATTTATTACACGTTGACCCTATAGTCAAGATACAACTGATCGATAATGACCGAGGTACATCACACCGGCCCTTGATGTTTAATCATCACAAGAACAAAATTAAAGATTATGTTGTGTTAAAATCAGACTACTACTATGCAAACGTTAATAAATAATCTTTCTGCTTACGATAAGTCATTATTAGGTAATAAAAATTGTCAGTGGATTATACTAATGACTTTGAGTGCGCTAGTGACTGTTAGGAGAGACAATTTGTAATTTTTTTAAAAATTTTTATTCCAATTGCTGTATTTATCTATATAATAAACTTAGTTATCAAATATATTATGTCCAGATTGATTATTTAAATTTTTTAAAGCTGTAGGTTTTATTACCCTTCAGTAGTATAATAAGGCCTACTGGCAAAGTTTTTAAAAATGTTAATTTTTGGTTTTGTTTATGGTGAAAGTTGCCATTTTTTCTTTATATTTTATAGTAACTGAATCTTAAAAATGATTTCTGTTTAAACCTGTTGATTAAATTCGATGTTTTTGCATTTAATTTCCAATTTCCCTTAGCTAGGCCTTATTACCCGCAGTTACCTTAGTTAACATAAAATGCGCATTTAGTTGTATTTATTTTTTGCAAATTTAATATAATGCTAAGTTAATAATATTTTATTAACCATAGCAAATTGTGATATTGTCAAGTAATTTATAATCTGACAGGTTAATATAATATAACTATAAATCCGATACCTTAAGTTTTCTCTTGTTTAATATAAATGGTAAATAAATTGGATTTACTTTTATTCAACATAGATAGGTAGGTGCATTATATGAGTAATTTAATTCGGTACAAGAATTAAAGCTTTGTAAAATTAATAATCGGGATTCGATAAAAGCTTTCTAATGGTATAATGTGATTTTCATTCAATATTTTCCATTTATAATAAATTACTTTTCTAGAGTGCAAAATGTCCTTTGAGATACGATAATTTGAAATTGATGAATAAATCAAACACAAAATATACAACACATTGTGATAAAATTAAGATTTGATATTTAAAATTTAAATGTTAAAATACAAGAAATAAGATTATGTTTTATAATAAGAATTATTTCTACTATTCGATGCGTTGCCAACATAATTAATAAAAGATTATCCGAATGGATTTATGTCCATTGAAAATAATTTTATTTAATGTAGGGCAATTTTACATATGACTGACTATATTTGACAAAATTTACATTTTGCTTTATATGTTGTATTACGAATACTAATATGTTTATAGCTTTGTTTTATTATTATTTTATAGTTGATTCCTTATGCTTTCAAAAGACTAAAAACAGTAAATAGAGTGTTTGTTTTAGTATGTTGATTAATTTTCGTAGTTTGTTATGCGAGACGAAGTTGATAGAAAATGAGCGGTCAGCGTAAATGATTACAACTGACGAATTTCATCTAATTTTGTTCAAAAAGATGACAGAAAATGTTACGCCATGATAGAACAAACATATTAACGATAAAACACCAATATAATCAAAAGTTCACATATAAATTGATTTCAGTGTCCAAAACTAGACGTTATTTTTTTACACCATGCGCAGAGCAGTACAAACATCGGTGCGTGTTTATTATCAATTTTAAGAATTGTAGTCTCGAAAACCATGACAGATACAAAAAAGGGAAGAGTGATTAACGTTTATTGTCCTTACTCACCTTTACGCATCTTTAAAATTTTGCAAAATTTTAATTTCTTTTATAAGTTTACTTACTGAAAATATTAGATAGAAGCTTAAAATTAAAAAAAAATTATGTTTTACCCGTTGCACATTTAATATCATTTCTTATTTTATTAGTTACATATAAGATAATAGAAATATTTATAACAATTCAGAAGCTATTCATATTTTTTTGTAAATATAAATAGTTATCTGATTAAAGTTACCTTGTAAGAGCGAAATACATTTGTTACATTTTTTATGAATCTTTATAAACACTAAACATTTTAAAAACGAAACATTCTACTATATTTTTGTATAAATTATTAATTTTACAATGTAAATACAACTGTAGAAATATCGACTAATCTCTGTATTCGACAAAACAACACAAGTTGGCAAAAGTAAACTTTAAAAAAGTTGTTTAATTTTGATACTTCATTTTGTATTATTTTAGTACGGTGATTGCAAAATTGACCAGTATGTTTATATATCACAAAAGGTTTTTTCACAAATCGTAAAATAAAGATAATTAGATTTTTAACTCTTTAAAAAAAAACATCAGTATCAAAAAGTCATAGAACATACATAAAACTATTATTTTATGGAATGAGACCGATGTTATTTTATGTGAAAATCTTTTTTAGTTAAATCTCTGCTATGATGTTTATAAGAAAAATATTTTCCGAACATCCAGCAATATGAACACACTTCATCGTCTATGATAACATTGATGCATTTTTTAAATCTTATTGAAATGTTTTACTTGTTTTTCACTACCCGCATCAAGATTTTGGAAAAGTAATTTAACTGAGAAAACAAAATATATATTTTAAGTATCATATTACATTCCAAATTATAAGAACTATCGAATATAGATTTTATTATAACTACTGTCGCAGTTATCATTTTTATTATTTCTTAAGAACTCCATAATTACTTCTTTAGAAATCATCCGAGCATTTTTTTCTACAATATTTATAATATCTTCAAAGATTAAATGACGACACCACGAATATGTATGTAGGTACTGTTTTAATTTGACCGAGGTATGGGTATTTAAAAAAATTATTCTTATTTAATGGAATTTTTGAGAAATTAGCCGAAGATCTAACCTTTGGTTTAGGTAATTTCTCAAAACCTCCATGCAAGTATTGCACACAGTTCGAGGTGTTCATGATTTATTTCGGTTGCTCAATTGAAATCTGCAATATGCATATTATTTTTAGTCTTCTACAACATTATAATTTCTACATATGCATATGGGCATTTTTCAGAAAAAAAATTTTTTTTTATGTTTCCTTATTAAGGTTAAAATTTGAACCAGATTTTTAACTAATTATACCATAATAGAAGATAGCCTATCTTTTTTGTATGTTTCAGTAATAATTCAACAAGAAAAAATAAAACAATGTTATTTGCAAAAACATTTGGAAAAACGGATATTATTCTGTTACTAACACAGGAAAAGTGTACTTTTACAAAAATGCCACAGTTAATGAATGTGTTTGTATACTTACTAATTCGGTTTTAAAATACATTGTCTAAAGAGGTGTCAGAGTTACATTATAATGTTTTAAGTTATTTGTTTAGAACAACTTTAGGAATACCGTATGTTTTGTGAATTTATTTATTTTATCCGTTGCCTGTTACTATCTAATTTGTGTATTAAAGCGCTGCTATAGTATAACCGTGCATCTATAATTTACATTATCTCATAATCAGTGACATTACCATGGAAAACAAATATTGTTACCGTGTCTTTTATTCAGTTTTTCCTTAAAAATATTAAAGAAAGAGGATAGCACATGTCACCTCTGTTTATATCTTGTAATGTTATAAAAATAAAAACGTAAACAATATTCCAACATATTTAGATTTATATTAGTCACGACTTTATAGCAATAAAAGTTCACATTTTCAGAGAAATATTTGATACTTATAACTCTCACTGATTCATCAAACGCGCATTCGCGCGCTTCCAAATTTTTCGTTTCGGCAACTCCTACTAACAGTTGACCAATAAAGTAGTCAAAGATTGTATTTTCTTAATGCCACCTCTTTTATTATAAGCGCGCAATTCAATTTTCATTGAATTGAGTTATGTACTTGTAACAACTCTAAATTAATAATTATATTTTGTTGAAATAACTATATTAATGTTCTTAGTCATAGAGAAAATTATTTTATTAATATGCGTACTTATAATACATTTTGAAGTAGAAATAAAGGCACGGTTTACCCGGAAAATGTTGGTATTTCTGATAAAATTGCCGGAATTATTGTTGGATTTTATATCTTGGAAGTATCGCTGTTTATCTAAAATTACAGTAATATAATATTAGTAATTTTTTTTAAATTGATCTCTTCAATATTAATACGTGTGAAGATAAAGTAATTCTTTAATAAAACAAAATAATACATACCTTATACTTTCAAAATCAATTTTCTAGATTAAACTCAAAATACAGCTGTATTTCACTGACTTACAATAACCGAGCCATAAAATCGATAAAACTTTCGTTAACGCGCATAAATTCAAAATTGTTTCATCGAAGGTTAAAAGTACCTAATATTCATATAAAGAAAATTATAAAGATCGTTACACGACACTTCTTGTCTATGGTATTCATAAATCACAAAAACTAGTAAAAATGACACATACTTAATACTTGATAACACAGTTAAAAGACTTTATAAGCAATTTTGTAAGTTGGCTTAACTACACAGCCACACAAAAAAAGTCATGGTTGGGTCAGAAGGTCAGACCATAAATTCTATATGTATTTGGGGTCGCTGAATCCGAATCCGGGGTCAAAAATACCTCTGCACGTCTGAGTTCCGACATAACCTCAAAAAACCTATTTTATAGGCAATTTAACATTTTAACGTTGTGATTCAAGATGCAAAGTAACCAACCGGTTATTATTACATAAACCCTTTACCTTATTACTCCATAACCTCATATTCCCATAACCCCACAACTGAACAACCTTAAAACACTCGTAATCTCACGTATTAAACACCAACTAAAAATTTTAACTCTAGTTCTAAACGAAAAAACCAAGCAACGAAACACTGTTTTCCCGTAACCTTGTAACCTTATAATTTTGTAACCCCATAACTCAATAACCACAATAACTTCAGCAATTAAACACTGATTTTTTTAATTTAAGTTGTAAACTAAAAAACCAATTAGTCAAACCCTATAATCCCTTCACCCCGTATCCCTATAACCCTATAACAAATAACCAAATGGAAATTGAATGGCCAGAGTAAACAAACTTGAAACTAAATGATTAGAATGGACGATCGGTAAAATGAGATTCTTAAATCAAGTGTCAGGTTCTTTTTTCGTACTATACCGGGTTTTTGCTCATTAAAGGATCTATGCAACGATTTACGCTTTGTATCTTTTAGTGTATCTCGATTTAGCCTCCAACAGAAATCTGCCATCATATTTTTTAGTTTACAGCTTAAATAAAAAAATTTCAGTGTTTAATTGCTGAAATTATTGTCGTTATTGAGTTATGGGGTTACGAAATTATGGGGTCGTGGGGTTATAGGGTTACAAGGTTACGGGAAAACAGTGGTTCACTGCTTGGTTTTTTTGTTTAGAACTTGAGTTAAAATTTTTTAGTTGGTGTTTAATACGTGAGATTACGGTTGTTTTAAGGTTGTTCAGTTGTGAGGTTATGGGAATATGAGGTTATGGAGTAATAAGGTAAAGGGTTTATGTAAAATAACCGGTTGGTTATTTTGCAGCTTGAATCACAACGTTAAAATATTAAATTGCCTCAAAATAGGTTTTTTGAGGTTATGTCGGAATTCAGATGTGCAGGGGTACTTTTGACGTCGGATTCGGATTCAGCGACCCCAAACACATATAGAATTTATGGTCTGACCTTCTGACCCAATCATGACTTTTTTTTGTGTGGCTGTGATATTATTGCGGCGAAAATACATATATTTAATAAAAGTTCTCAACAGTTAACCAAAGATAAAAATTAAAAGTATTATATTATACGGTATTTTTATAGCTAACCTCAAAACATTCTTATGTTTTATTAGTAAGTATATTTTTTTAGCTAATCATTTTAGAAATTTTAATAATTGTTATTAGATATTTTTTGTTATAAAACATTGTTAACAATTCATTACTTATATTACGATAATTTGGAAATAATATTATAGAACCACTATTTCACATTGATATAATTCGTAAGACAAAGAGAAAAGACAAATTTAATACAAGAACAAGTTAACCATTTAATTAACAAAGAATTTTGGATTACTAATGAAATGAGTTTTATATGTAGCAAAATGAAAATTTGATGTTCAGAAATAAAGTAATAAACTGTATTTGAAGTGATATTACTTTTATTTTAAGGTTAATAGTTTTTTAATAAACAAAAAAATAAATTTTATGCTGAAAATAGCCTTGAATATATAATTTGAAATAAGTCTAAAGCTAATGAAACTATTAAGCCCAAACAATATTAACATTAACAGAGTTTGGCGAAGCCCTTTGTAGATATGACACAAAACTTTAGACTTAAACGTGACCACTAAATCAAGTAGACTATTATGAAATAGCCAACTTCGACTTATTAATTACTAATATGACTTTTTCTAAATTCTTTCGTTTCAGTATAGGTGACATATCGTAGACGTACTGACAGAAACGTCAGTGTCGCTGTGGGCTAGTAGCACTTTAATATACAGTGAAACTTCTCGTGAGCGGGCACTCACGGTTCCACTGAAAATTACCCGTTATGAGGGATGCCCGCTTACAAGAGGTTTTTGGTTGAAGGAGGGGACGAAAAAGAAAAAATTGAATAATAAATGTATGCATATAACGATATATAAACATGTAGGGTGGGTGTACCAGTCCCAAACCAGGTACCAGTGGTCAACCACTCCATGTTTGATTGAATAAATTAAGAAATGGCGGGCATTTTTGAAGAATTCAACTGTTTTGTTACGTGGCCCCTAGACTGTTAACAACCTTCCAAACATATTTTAAAAATTTTGTGATTATTTAAGAGCTATGAGCGCAGTGGTCAACCTTAGGCTTAACTGGTTTGGGACTGGTACACCCACCCTACATGGTAGATTTATAATCGAAATACTTACATATAATATTAGAATATCATTAAAATTTGCAAACTATTTAAAACAGTCAGTGATTAACTTTTGTTTCACCCGACGTTCTAAAATTTTGACCGGGTGATGAAATGCTTCAAAAATAGTGTATATTTTGCCAAAAATTTTAAACCCATTCTGATCCTGCTATTCTCATCCGTTGAAGATTATATTTAATTTAAAAAAAAAATGTCAAGTTTTTTTTATAAAAAGAGAGTGTGTCTTAATAATACACTGTTATCCCAGATCATGATAGCAATTTGATTGTCAAATATTACTTAAAATCGAAATAATTTCAAGTTTTCCATAAATTGCTTTCTTCCAGAGTTATTCGAGTCCAAAGTTTGATTTTCATCGAATTTTCGCGTTGGAAGAAAGCAATTTATGGAAAAATGATAAAAGACCTTTTTTGTAGAGCGTTAAATTTACTATAAAAATATAAGATGATCATTGACATAAGTTGATTCGATACAGAGGTATAAAATTCCAAAGTTAAAAAAGGTTTTTTCCTATGCTATTTAAATGGGAAATAGAAAATTGTGATCCGCGACCTCTAAATCTTCAAATTAAGAGCTCAAATTTTGACCAGGTCTTTATTTTGACATCCTCTGAAAGAATTTGCCGACTATTTGAAGAAAAAAAAAAGTCGATTTTTTTTAAACACCCTAATATTCATACTTTATAATATTGAAGTAATGTAATTGTTTAATTTTTTTTTGTTAACTGTTTTGTTATTTTTACACTCAAGGTACATTTATAAAGATAATTTTAAAAGTTTCGTTGTCAAATTGAAAAAGTGAAGCCATACGATATTCAAATGTTGTTCTTGAACTTTATAGTGTTGCATAAATAGCAATTTTCCAGATCTAGACATATCTTAAATTTGGGGAAATAAGTAGGAAGTATATATAAAAATAAACTCAGGTATTTGTAGAATAGAAATAATAATTTTTTTTTTCAATTTATATGTACATATATCTATTATAGTGGTATGTATTTAGAGTGCGCGAAGAAAGGTTGAATATATCTTCTAAAAAAGCATCATAAAATTTGAAATAAGTGAAGTACAAAATTCAAACTTTTACTTAATTTATAAGCTAATAACCGTTTTACATATTAAAATGTCTAACATCAAAAAAAGCATTTGATATTAAATTAATTATTTCACTACACATAAAGTTTTACCAAAGTCTACATACATCTCGACTTTGTTAGATTAGATTGGAAAATCCCTTTAGCTAGCATCCGTATGTTGCTGTCTGACACACAGCCAATATGCTGCTCTGGGTGCTATAAGATCACGGATACCTTACATAATTTTAACCCTATTTTGTAAATCTTCAATCTAATTCAAAAGACTTCGTTGATTCTTCTTTTAAGAAATTTTTATAATTAAAATATCCGAGTATGTGTCCTTTTTTGTGCGACCGTGCGTTTCCAAATAACTCAATTCTAATACTTAAAGGACAAAGTCAACAAAAGAAAAAGTTATCACATAAATCAATTAAAATGGATAACATAATACAGTCAAACCTCAATAAGTTGAAGTCGAACGAAACTAAAAATTGTTTTCCAACCACATATTGGCCTAATCCAATATTGTATCGTAAAATATAAAAAAAACACTAAATGCTATACATTACACTTTCCTTTTTCAATTCATTTACATGAAAAAAACAACACTTTGAAAAAATCAAAAACGTTTTCCCCATTCAATTTCACATACGATGTTTGCAAGTGATATAAGCAATGCGTCGATTTATTTCAGTGTTAGCACAAAAACTGACTGATGCCAAAGATATATTTGACAGTATTCAGATCGGCCATATTGACATTCCATAATAAAAATAATTGACTGTCTCATACCTGGAGCCCATCTCATAACCGGGAACACTCCTCTACTAGTATGTATTTAAGTTATTAATGAAGGTAAATTGGTTAATTCTTTTGTTAAATAAATTTTAATTATTATTAAAATAAGTGACCGACTGTTATTATTCGCAACCCTAGTTCGAACCCTAGTGAACTCGTTACGATATACGTATATATACGGTAATACCCCTCATAGATAGTCATCACATTGTTGTCTGAGTAAAAGAGGTGTCCGTACAAAAGAAAGAGGACTAAAATGCGTTTAACATAAAAGTTATAGGACTAATCTTATATTAAATTGAACGCCCAATTGATAACAATAAAATATTGTATTAGAATTTTAAAGTAATATTTCATTTTTATATTGTTTTTTAAGAGCTGATTGTATCTTTAATCGAATAATATTATACTCTTACTTCTTCACAAGATTTATAATCAATAAAGTAGACTCTATTGGGATTCGAACATAGGTAAACCATCCCATGATTGCCGGACTAGCCGGCTGAAAATCGAGCAACGACCAAATCGTTTCAACTTTCAATATATAACTAAAAGAAAATGTCCTTCTAGGAAAGGTGCCGTAAAAGAAGGTCTTACAGCGAGCGCCAGATAAGAAGATCTATATGGGTTTTTTTAATTCGTAGCAGTATGAAGATTTTGGTATTGTATAAATACGTGGGAGCATCTCAAACTAATATTACATGGTGAAAGTAAGATCAATGTCCAAAAGTATGGGAAGTAGGTGCTAGGAATAAATTTTGGGCATTTCACACTTTATTTTAAATGATAAAAAAAAGTTTTACATGCAGGTCTAATTATTAATTTCGTAGATGAAATGTTTCCTAAAAATGTATTCGAAGATATTTTAAAAACTCTTGCCAATAGAGGCCTCATGATATGACACCGTGCAATTTATTTTGGTGGGGGTTTCTTAAAAAGTAAAGTTTATAAGTATTGTCCATTCAAGGAATTGATAAACACCATAAGAGCGTGTGCTGCTGCAATCATACCTATGATACTGCAAAATGTTGCAAGAGCTCTTCGCGATAGAACCATATTGTGTATTGAGAGAAGAGGGTATCACGCAAAGTTTTAATTTCCATGAATGTTGTTTGTTAATTCTTTGACTACCATGAAAGACTTTATCTTTTAACTTTTTCCTGTATCTTTTAAAATAATGTCTATAATGCCTAAACTTTATTTCTAGCACCTACTCCTCATACCTTTGAACGTTGTTCTCAGTTTCACAATGTAATATTATTTTGAGATGCTGCCACGTATTTATACAATACCAAAATCTTCATACTGCTACTAACAAAAAAAATATGACTGGAGTTATCTGGCGCTCGCTGTATCTATATACAATATATATTTCCATTACACATTTCACTGATAATATAATTTGCGGGTCTCCTATTGAGGTACTTTTGGTTTCTTTGATGACTACTAATTTAAATTTTGCGCTATGCCAAACAATTACCTATATGTTCAATCCAATTTCTTTTCAGTTTCTAGTACAATAAAACGATCTACACTTATTTGTATATTAAATGGTGGGCAGTTAACATTTATTAATAAGTCTTCCATTTATTGAGATTATATTTTTTTTCTTTGATGCATAATCTAAGTAAGTTAAATAATAATGCAAAAAAGTCAAACTTCTAATTTATCAATTGTTATTTTATATCATACTGTCATTGGAGCACACTTCAAATGTTTCAGATAGCCATTTAGGACAATCTCTACCATTTTATGATAAACACATACAATTGATTGAAGATATAAAAAATCTTTTTACGCACCATCATAGAAATTGTTGTTTAAGGAATAAATAGTTATTAAAATTACTTATTAAAAATTTAGATTTTTTCCCGCAAGTTTTTTTTGTGCTACATACAGTCATTTTTAGTTTCCCTTCAACTTCGACTTATCGAGATTCGACTGTATATGAAAGCAGATTTTTAACATTAGGATTGGGAACAACCGTACTTCAACCACGATTGCCAACCAGCCTTTATTTCAAACGACATTCCTTTATTTAAGCTGTAACATCTTTGTCCTTTTATCGACCCATAAAACGTTGTTCACACTGGGCAAGTTACTTAAATTCAAGTAGCTTGAAACAAGTAACTTGCAACCACTTGACAAATGCGAAGTAGAAACTTTACCTGACTTGAGCTATACATTCAAAAACTTTAAAGTTTAATTTTGACTAAATATACAAAACTAATGTAAGTTTCTGGCAATGTGTACAAAATTACAATTTAATGTTGTTGCAAGTTTTTGGCAAATGAAAATTGGACTTCGGTACACGGAAAATCAAAACTTTACTGAGTAAAATCTGTATTTTAAAAAATTAAAATAATTTTGTATTATTTAGTTTTTAATTTAACAAAAACACTATTATCAAATTTTTTAAATGTGTTTAGAAATAAAAAAATGATGAAATGAATATACACGCACTTTACCAAATGAATGTATGTGATTCTTTGTACAAAAAACAATTTCCTCTACCTGGCAAGTCTATATTACCTCTATTAAGACAAAATAATATGAAATTAAACTCTTAAATAGTATTATTCTAATCATAATTCATTTTAACTTTTCCGATAATGCTAAATTTGGATTAATTACTCTAGCCGTGTCTAAAGAACAGAGTTCAAAATCTATCATTGCAATTTAATTAAACTTAATCATTTTTAGAAATTGGTATTTCTTGATCAACGGCGCAAATGACTCACTTTCACAGGTAAAATTTTATTTCTCTTTTTCAACTCGGATAATACTTATGTTTGAAAAGATCATCTTATAACGACCAACATCGCACGGAAATTGCCTGTTTGAATGCCTATTATCAGGTCGCCAAATATAAATCTGTGCCAGATATAAAATTTCTAAAGCTTTGCGTTTTCTGTAGGAACCTCTGCATAAAAAATATAAACACTGTACCTATCGTCTGTATCTCACCTGCAGCATCGGTAGAAAGGAACACAACAATTCTCCTAATGTCCAATTTTGTATTAAAAGAACATAGAGCGATATTGGTAGAACGAACACACATTTAATTATGTCACTAACAATACCATTAATTATTAGACAGTAGGTTGCATCCTCGTACAATTTATGCTTTACTATGTGAACTGCAACTGCTAGATTTGATAGTATGCCCGTTAGAATGAGTACGGTATAAATAAAAACGAAGAATGGATATATGTTAGCAACAGATGGTCGCAAATGGGCTTTATGTAGATCTAGCCCTTTGTCATTGACTCCCAACAAAAATTCGTGGATAATTGCCCAGACGTGCGGTGGTACATCGCTTACTTCATCCTTTGTATTATTCACATTCATCTTGTGTTTTATCGTATTTTTTATGCAAGATATAATTTTAATTAAATTATAAAAGCAAATCTATATAAAATTATTATTGTCCTCTTACAGCAAACAGAATTTCAAATTCAGAATATCGTTTCTCCTAAGATTTATTAAAATTTTAGATT
The DNA here is from genome assembly GCA_036325965.1 of Sinopyrophorus schimmeli. Lineage (NCBI taxonomy): Eukaryota > Metazoa > Arthropoda > Insecta > Coleoptera > Elateridae > Sinopyrophorus > Sinopyrophorus schimmeli. The sequence goes on from JARFIZ010000001.1 coordinate 7,768,481, forward strand.
GGCATTTTGTAATCATTTAATAATATGCTTTCTTTACAAATAAGTTAATTTATTATATTTTAACAAATAATTATAATTTAATAATCTTGCAGAACGAACGACTGCTTTGTGAATTACAATTTTTAAGAATGCGAATTTTCATTTAATGTTGCTGGTTTATTTCGAAATATATTTACATTGACGCATTTTATTTTTTATCTCAAATTTAATTCTTTCAATTATTAAATTCGTGCGTTTATATTAAAAATTTTATTCCAAACAAACAACGCATTTTGGCGACTTAATTTTTTTATGCAGATTCGAAAAAGTTTAGATATTAAAAAATCGATTTGATTAGTTGGTAATTTTTAATTAAATACTGGTCACAAAATATTTACATCGGGTCGTTGAATTATTAAAATTAATTAAAGTCACTTATATGAAAATTGAAACTGGACTGTCGAAGTTCATATAAGCCGTAAAATTTTAGAACGTAAATAACTCAGCGTTGCTAGTCAAGCCAGGACTAACTCGTGTGGCTGTTGTATCCTTTAAACAGGACGCGCAGTAAGATTTGGTTTTTGTTGCGCACTTTCCTTGCGCTATGGATTTACAAAATTAAAAATTTAAAAATGACCAACTTCTTTGATGCTTTAAAAGATCGTTTTGGAGAATAGTTCTAAATTACAAATCGTTAATTTAACAAAAAAGTTTAAAGCTTTTTCCTACATTGAAGTAATACAGTAAAAAAGAATGCCGCATAAAATAAAAAACAACCGCATATTAAAAGTTAATTATTTTTGAACAAGCACATACATGAACGTAATGGAATGCTAAATACTACAAAAAACATCGATTATAAATACATTTTTTAAGCTTTTTATATCAAGTTTGTCTTGTATGCTATATTTTGCATTAAAAGCAAATATTATACAAGTAAATAAAAAGTTTGATTAATTAAACTTTAATATTTTTATGAACATTAATTTTTTATTTGTTTAAGTACCTACATGTATAAAAATGGTAATATTTTTAAAAATTTTAGATAGGTCCGACGTACAGTATAAAAAAAAACGCCATGTAACAGCTTATTTAGTGATGTCGCTTTTAGGAAACACAATTTCTAGCAAATATTATGCAAGAAAAATTTTAATCGAACTTCTTAAGCGTTTGTTGATAAAAAATAAAATAAAAAAGAACGTATAAGAAATTGTAAAGGTTTTTACAGCTCATACTATCTGCTTCAGATTCAACTTTCACAAGATGTTATGTTTTTCTTTCTTTAAAAATTACCTATTTTTAAAAATAATACTGGAAAAGAAAATTTGGCTTCTAAAAAACGATTTGTTTTACTACTGTTTTTCTAAACTTAAAAAATATACCTGCTGGAAACTTGTGGATAAATTATAATTTCACTATAAAACTGGTGTACATATGTAACTAGAACTCTTCAATGTGCTACGTTAAAAATTTATAATTTATGTGTATTATCAAATAAAGAAATAAAAAGTTTAATAAAATATATTAAATTGAAAATAATAAGAATAGTCATCATAATGTCAGTTCAGTATGCTATAATATCATGTAATTCAACATTTAAATAAATTATGTTTTTCATCATATTTTGTGAATATGTTTCAGCCAAAGTGAACAGTGGCTGGCCAAATTGAGAACTGTCCAATTTTGCTGTATATTAACTGGTCAAATTCTGATCTTTTTTTCATTTTGGAATTTGGACAATTGTTTGCAAAATAGTATGAAACAATCGGCCAAGGTCAAAAAGGTAAACATTTAGGAGTGAACAGAGAAACATAGTATCATGCTATATATGGTAGGTAGTTGAGAAACTATGTCAAAGACTAATATGTTATTTAACTATTTTGTCCTTAAACAAAAAAACAAATTTACAGGTTACGATTAAAGGGCACTCAATTAATATGAAGCTGACACAAGTCAAAAACTAACATTTTAGAAATAATTAGTCAAAATCAATCTTAAAGTAAAAAAATTACAGTTGTTCATTTCCTCATTTTCCGGAGACTGAACAATCCAATTGAACTTTTATATAATGTAATGAGTTTTTATTTTGATTTCGCTTAATTATTTCGTTAATGATTATATTTTACTTGTGTAATTTTTTAATCAACAGGGCGACGATGGTAAAATCATGAAGTGCAATAGGCCAAAAGTGACAAAAATGGTTTTACTTTTCTCTATTAATTGAAGGGAAAAGCAAATCAAAGAGCTCTGTGTCAAAAATGTACTTTGGAGAACAGACCTTCAACATTTTTATACGCAATGTTTCGTAAATGTTATGTTATTTAACACTTTTATCAATTCGGTTACTTGTAAAATATAACATATCCTCTAGATTTGAAGAGTTTATGAATTTCTCTTAAATATAAAACCTTCAACTACGACAAATTCAAAAATATGTCTTAACTTCTTCATCCCCTTGCCCCTTCAATTAATTTATAGAAAGAGTAAACGAATACCATTCCTATTTCAGTTTTATGTGCTTAGTCAAATAGTGGAGTCTACTATGATTTTTATTTTCTAAGAATGAGATATTGGTATGGTTGAATTGGTGTTTTAAATAGCTTTCTGATTATATACAGTATGATACTAGTTTTGTCCGTCTAATTCAAAACGTTTCATATTAGTAGTGCAATTGCACTGAGTGTAACATTCCTACTTAATATAAATAACTTTCTCGTTTCTACACAATTGTAGATGCCAAATTACATTTTTCAATAGAATTTTGATTAGGTGCCACTTGGCGAAATGGCCTGCTAAAATACTATCTTCTGGGACGATTTAAGGTACACCGAAACTTGACCACACTTCTCAGCTTAAGTATGTAATAAGCGGTCAATTCAGGAAATTATCAAACTTATGACTTTGGTTGTAACGTATACCATAAAAAAATGATGGGGGTGAGGATGTCATATGATTAAATATTTTTAAAGGAGGCGCGGTTACATATAGTTTGGAAACCGTTATCCTATTGCTTAACGGACTCAACATTGATCATAATAAACAAAATATTAATAATAATAAACAAAAAAATTTTCATGCTTTTGTATAAGGTGGGCCGGTCCCAAGCAGTTTGATCAAGCGGCGTCTACTGTATAATGTCCAACAGGCATGCGCTGAATTTTCCACTTCTAACACATGAGATTTATATGCACAATTTTTTCTTAATTTAGTATCTGTTTTTTGGTCATGATTTCTGATTGAAAATGTTCGATTTATCATTACAAAAGTCATGGTCATCGCCATTCCAAATACCGGATATTCTTTAAATTAGCTTTCATACAAATACTGTAACCATTAAAACCCATATAAATTTACAAATATTTTTTATCAAAAGCCACAGTAATGTTGTATTGGCTTTGTAAGTATACTATACTATGTAAGTATACTACAACATTTCAATAAGATCAACATAGTGGTTTAAAATTACTTATAAAGAAAAATAATTGATTATTGGCTCTTTTCACCCCGGTTGGCAGTACTGCTATTAGAATATTGCAATTTTCTATTAATTTTCTATTAATGAAATAAAAGATTAAAGTGTGAGAGAGCGAGTAAGAAATGGAAATAGGTGTGAACGCACCGACATGTGTCAAGCTTTACATAATAAATGGTGTAAATAAAGCTCTTTTGTCACTGATATAAATTTGTTGTCCTTATTACAATCGAAATTAAGTACGTACAATCTTCAAAGACCAAGAACAAAGTCGATATTAAGACAGTTAGTTAAACATAAAACAGTAATTTAAATATCTAGATCAATGTTCTCTCATGCATTTTACATAAGTTCAAATTGTGTTTACCAGTAAAGAGAATTTGATATTATTTTCTATAAATATTGCGTTCAATTCCAAAAAGTTTTATACGAAACACAGTAAATGATTTTCTCGCAACCTTTGGAGTTGTAGGGTAACTTTAATTGAAGTGTGCTCTAGTAAATCAACAAAAGATAAATTACCACTAAAATATTAAAATTAAGATGCATAGGATTTCATTAGAAAAGTTTGTTTTTTTTACTTTACTTAAAGTATTAATTTTTTGTACTTGTTAAGATCGCTATAAGTATTTAACAACTTAAGAAAGCAGAATAAAATGATTACTGTAGGTAAGTAAATATTATTGGAAATACTTTAGGCTTTCATGTTCATTGTCAAACACGAAAATTTGAATAATTAAGATTTCAATGTTGATTTTAAATTATGAAATATTGTGTAAACTTGATTACATCGTAATTAAAGCTTTAGAACAATTCCGCTTTATGGAAAAAAAATTACGTTGTAATGTAATAATGAACCAAAATTGGCAAGCGTTCATTCCAGTTTTCAATCAAAGCGCCCATACATCGCAGAACATTTATAATATGATGAATATGGCATAGATAATTAAAAATCAGATATGAATACATATTTCTAAAAATCATTTAACATTTCTACATAATTATTGCGCTTATTTGGGTGTAAATTTCAACTTTTTCTGATCGACAAACATTTGAATTTTGTGTAATACAGTCAAACTCTCATAAATAGACCTCAATAGCTCGTATGTTTTATGATAACTTTAACTCAAATTTGTTTTCTAACGATGAATCTATTTCAATGTTTGTATATTTAAATCAATAACTCAAATTTTTATAATTCGATTTTTTGATAAGTCGAAACTTTTAACAATTCCTTACATTCACTTTTCAATTAGTAAATATTCCGATAACTCACCTTTAAATTTTATTTATATTTGTACAAACCCTTGTAATCTTAGAAAAAGCATCTTTCAATGCTGTTGTTATTTTCTTGTTTTTTTTTCCTGTCGATTGTCTTCATTTTTTATAGTTGCCAATAATATTTTGTTTAATTCTTCGTCATATTTCTTCTCGTATTCCTTTTTTGTGGCGTCAGACGTCTTGGTGTATGTATTTCATTCCTACTGCCAGATGGTCTAGATTATGAAATTGCTAAAATAGGTTATGGTTAGGATTAAGGTTGGAACACGTTGCCCTTCTGGTGCTAGGAGGTAGAAGTAAAACGTAGCTCGCGTGAACAGGGTTGCTTACCTAAAGTATTATAACATACTATAGTAACAATTAAAAGGAATAAAATCATATGGTTTTTGCAAAAACGGCATAAAAGCACTTGTACCGTTATGAACTTTCACTAAACTTAATGCAGTAATAAAGGATCCACCGAACAATTCTATTGGAAAAGTCATGAATCTGATACCAATGATACTGTATATGACATACGTTCTGATTATGAACGAATAAATGATTTTTGTAATAAATTGCGGTTCTCGTTGAATCATTGTGTATATTTTCATTTTTTAAAATAAAATATTTTATACATAAAGGGTATAAGTACATCAAATTACAAAAATGAGCATGTTATTCAAAATTATTGTTTTACAGAATAAAAAGTTTGTTGTTTTTGTGCAATGGATATAATGTATTAGTCAAATTATGCAATTATGCTCTTTTTGCACCAAGGGCTTCAATTAACATGTTTTATTTTAATGGTTTTTATTTATCAGTATTAAAGTTGGGATAAATACATTAAATATATTTTTATTAACTTTTCAATAATGTATTTTAAAAGCAATCAAGAATATTGATGTTAATTTTAAACGAAAGCAAACAAGAATATTTTTAATGCGTAACGAGTTACGTATAACACTGGGACCTGACTCCAATTTCATCAAGAAGCCGTTATGAAAACGATATAATAAAAATGATTCACTTTTGATAAAGCACCTTACAAGGTATAGGAATCTACGTACTTACATAGAGAAAACCTAACCAAAAGTAGTGTAAATATCTTACACTCCCTTAATATGTAGACAGATATAAAAATGCTACTTCTATGATAGCATAATAATCATTAATTCTATAATGTATAATACAATAATTATAAATAATAGATAAAGACGCATTGATTTAAAATATATATAATCATAACGATGTGAAACTATTTAATTGTAATACTAATAATTACTGTTCAATCCGCCGTCTTATCTTAATCAATTGTCAATCAATGAAATGATAAAAATATAAGAAGACATTCAAGTGCCATAATAAATCACCAGATATGAAGTGAAGTAACCTGTGGCAACGGATTATGAGATCGATACCACACTGCAAAAAAAACAGCACATTAAAAATTCATGTCATATAAGTAGTACTTGGTATTATAAAATTGTATATAAAAAAATGCTATAAAATATAAAATGTGTATAAACTAACAAGAATTTAAAATTCACTTAATCAAATTTAAACTTTTAAAACAAAATTTCAAGAATTCTAAAGTTACACATAATAAATTTTGGTTATTTACTCCTATAGAGTAATCAAGCTTAAAACCCATGTTAACTAAATATGTATGAACTTGTAAATTTCTAACCGTTTTCCTTCTTTTTTCTTTTATTTCAAAGAATTACATTTGTTGGTTTATTTCCTTTTCAAATACCGTTGGTTAAGGAAAAGCTTATATGCTCCAGTTTTTTAAGGGGTACACTTGCGAGCTTTATTTCTAAGGTAACTAAATGTTAGTATTCCAGAGAGCTTTTATTTATTTTACTAAGTCGTTTTAGTGTTAACTTTTCTTGAATCTCATAAACTACAATCTCTTTGATTAACTTAATACTTTTGCGTGATTTTATTAAGTTATTTAATGTAATATTGTGCTTCTAATAAGAGTAATACTTTGGCTTTAATTTAGAACCTTATTATACAACACGACTTAAAAGGGCGTGTGCTGAAAATAAATTAGAGAAAGAACGAGTTATATTTCTAAGTGAAAAATAAAAATAAATTATGCAATTTCTATTAGGAGGGCCCATTTTAATTCTATATTTGCATTTTAAAACAAACCATTGCAATAGTTTTTTAAGGTGCTTTCTGCTATGCATAAGTCAAGCAATAGTAAAAAAATCGTATTATTTTAATAATATGAAATATTGTTGAACTAATCCTAGCTAGAAAGAATCCATGATAAAGTATAAAATTATTTTTTCTAAATAAATCAATTACCTATTGAGTCATATAATATTTTATACAATTACCGAATGCAACTTAAACTATGCATACAGGGATCAGACACTCACTAACGACACAAAATTTGTAATTTTTTTTTGTATTATTTTTTGTGAGAGTAAATGTTCGGAAAAGAGAATTTGTCTTTATTTAGTTAAAATACCATCAAGTAAAACCAAATAAAGTTTTTGAAAAATATTTCTTATAATAAATTTACATTTTACTATTTTAGAGAACTAGAAAAAAAACACTAAAAATAATTGCTAGTTCACTAACTAACTTACCTACTTCTCATAAAAAAAATAATTTATAACCTTTAAGCGTTTATAAGTTGAAAACAAACACAAATATTGATTTTGACATTTAATTAAAGATGTTCTCTCATGTTACTGATCACAATCAGAAATAAATATCTATTTAATGTGAAACATAACCAACTCTTGTATAATCACTTTCACTTAATTTGACTATGTATGTTCATCATTAATTTAATATTCAATGTTATAAAATAATACTGACTTAATTTATATTTTGTATTTCTTGATTAAGTAGGTACCTATTAAATTCAACAATTTTACTTTATATCGGAAACCCATTTACAGTATGACTTTTCTATTACAAATTATGTGCTTCTTAATAAATATATCAAATTATTTTTAGATTTAACATACTGTATGTCACTTAACCTAATAAAAATTTTAAAATAAAATACAAATTCTTCACCAATAAATTTGTATTTAATGTGAAATTCTTTATATTAATTTACTAGAGGGTTTTTAACAATCTTAGTAGAAGAAATTGTAAATCACGTGCGATTTCAGGTCGTCAACAAGAGTAAAATTTTTACCTTTCAAAAGTTTTGCAAAGATCAAAATAAATGGTAATCTGTTAGGGCAAAGTCAGGGCTATATGGTGGATGTGATATCACATCCCTAACAAAATCTAATAATTTTTTACGAGTTACTAAAGATGTGTGAGGACGAGCGTTGTTCTGATATAACATAATTCTTGTCGTTTATCTATAATTCCTTCCTTCAATTTCATTATTTATTGATAGTAAACATCTGAATTAATCATTTGGTTCCTTGGACGCAGTTCAAAATGTACAACACCTTTATAATTACAAAAAACTGAAAGCATAATCTTTTTTTAATGTAATGCAGCGTTTGGCAAGGCTTGTACTGATTTATTACGCTTGAACTATGACCGTTTTAGATTAATGTTATTTTGTAGATAACCCATTTTTTATCACCAGTGATGATGATTCCTTTTAAAATAAGACCGATTTAGTTGTGTTTGATATGAATATTACATATACTCTTTCGTTGAATTAAATGAATCTCTTTCGATTGATGTGAAATTTAAATATCGAGCTTCTTAACAAGTCCAACATATTTTAAATTATTATGGATTGGTGTATGTGATATATTTAATCTTTAACTGTGGACAAGAGCTCTTACAGACCATATCGGTTTTCTGATTTCCAAGAGTCAAAACATCTTCTCTTTCGCGTCCGAGCGTCTATGGGGATTCAAATTTAGTCACCAAACGGCAGGCAAAGAAAAAAATTGCATCGTTCAATAGGTTTTAAATAAGCTATAGATATTTAAAGTTCCGGAGAAGTCTGTGAGACCTCATGTCCACATTTTACGACAAAATCGACACAAAACGTTCAATGTTCTCAAACAGGTGACGGACTAGAAAATGATCTATGTTTACATTCTATCAAGTTCTAGATTTAATTGCTGTAAACGCTTACATAATGTATAAGCAATACCAAATAAAACAAGTCAAATAAGAATTTTTTTTAAGATAGTTAGCACGTTCTTTAATTGTTCCTCATATGCAAAGACGCAACATCTCAAAAGCATTGGCAAGAGGTATGAGACTAACTTTTTTTTCAGACAGTCGCCATATAGCAAATTTTTTTGCATTTTCACTTAGGTAGGGACTATAACAACAGTCTTTATAATTAAGAATCTTTTTTAAATTTTTTTTCAGATGACCAGAAGGGTTGCAATCGTGTCAACCTGCATACCCCCTTTTTTTTTAGTTTCAACTTTACCAGCTTATAATTTATTTCATCTTTATATTATGTTTAAAAAAGTTTTTTGCATATTTTCAAAATATCAATATCAATATGTGGGGTAAGTTAGCCGGTTGTGGGCACCCCCGAATTACTTTTGATCGTGAGCAGATACAGGTGTTTTCACAATCGTCATTTGTTCGCAATGTCAGCAATATGTTTTATTGTTAATATAAAGCGAACAGACGCATATGCTTAGTAGCTACGCGTTATTCCATGTTTTCATCTCTAAAAATGTATCGCGATGTAATCGTTTATTGTGTTTAAAGTGCGATAAATAACAGTAACTTATTGCAAAAGGTCGGTCTAATGTAAATATATGCAGGAAATTAAATATATTTTATAATTTTAATTTCGATTCAATCAAAATCTTTGCGAAATAAATTTGCCAGTCATTTCCCGAGTCGAAATTTAAATTCTTCTTACAATCTAATAACACCCCTTATTCGTATATTTCACAAAAGGAATAGATCCCTTTCTATACCTAACAAGTGTTGCTTATTTCCATTTTCGACTGTTAAAAGGTGGTATTAGGATTACTTTGAAAACCCAAATAAGACCTTTTTGATTCGTATTGTATATAAAAAAAATATGGCGGCAAAAATGCATTTTCAAATATTAATATTATTTCTCAAATTATTAAAAACTATATAAAAAGAAAGTTATTTGTTTTGAGCGATAAATTTTATTATTACAATTGTACATAACGTGACTAAACAGGAAACTATTTTAATAAAATTTAAACACATGAATTATAGTTAACTTGATATCATTAATTATGATGGTTTATCTTTCAATTTTTGTTTATAATTCCCCTTATTACACATGCATTTATTTAAATATTTAATATATTCCTTGGTTGTAATTGCTTCTCCAGGAACACGATTACACCATTCTAAAAGTAAAACATTTTTATTAAAATTCATTAATATCTTTAACAATACATACCATACAATCCGTAAAATAGCCGATATTTTGCTTCGCTTTCCTGTTGCCGAATAATTTTTATAAGTTTTATATCACTGTCTATTGGTTGAGTATAATTAAATTTTTGATCTGTAGAAAATAGTGGTTTCTTTGATACTGTTTTATTTTGGACTCGTCTTTTGTTTCATTTTGTAATACTTTTTTGTAATTTGATTTGATTATCGAAGCTCTTTTTTTCTTGTAAAACAGAAGCTGAAAAAACGGTATTCGATGGCTCTCTAATCTCACCTTTATTTGTTACAGTTATTGCAACTAATTTTTTTTTATCATCTGGAAAGTTATAATATAGGTTTTGTCGTCAATTAAATAAATAAATTATTTCACGAACAAATTACACTTATTTTATAAAATATTTAATACTGAAATATTTAAAACTTTACTTTTGCTTCTTAAATAACAGAAGAAAAAAAATTTATCACTAAGAACCGCCTAAATATATTTATTCTTGTTATTTAAAAACCAAAAATTAAATTTAAATATTAATTTAATTTACATCACTTTTTTGACATTTTTCTTTGTCTATTCTTTAAGTAAGTAAAACACATAAACTATACATACTGTCTATTGCGAGGATTTTTGCTTCCCTCTTCGACTTTTTTGCGGTTTAAGGATTACATCCTGCCAACATAGTTTCACAACACTATTTACATGTCTTTTCTCTTTAGGAAAAACAGACAACTCCACCACATCTGAATGATCCGTATTGACCCACCATATAATATCGTATAATTTGTTTTTTTTTCTATAAACCATATTTAAGTGTACTGCAACAGCGCTGTAATTAATTTTATTTAAGTTTTAAATATTTATTGTAAAATATTTTAACACATACCCTTGAAAATGTTTCTATTTTTTTATAATAATTTTCTTAAGCTGACTACCAAAGCTTATTTTAAGAAAATATATCAACGATCACTACACCACCACAATAGTTCTGCGAAAGCCAAAAAATATTTCAAGCTTTACACGAAGTGGCCGAATACTGCGACGCAGAAGCTTTACCTACGTCTACCTGCAATATCTTAATTCTTATTTCTATGCACCCCATGCCGTTTTCTAAATATTACAATCCTCGTTTTGGGACGTTTCTATTTATGTAACCGTTATTTTCTAAAATTATAATTCGGCGAAAGCCTTTTCTCAGGTATTAGCACCGTTTGACTACAAATTCCTGTTTTATTTCATTGTGATAACAATTGCTAATGACCATTTTTCCAAACATACAACTATAAATACCTTGGTTTTTTATCTACTTCCTTTATTTTTAATTTCATTTATTATAAATATAATTTGAAATGTTTAAATGTTTGTTTTTATAAATAAAGCAGGCGCTGTGTCAATTGTTAGAAATATTTCTCCTTTTAACACACACTTTTACCTAAAACAAACAAGGGGTGATTAGAGAGTGAATATTGTATTTTTTCATTTCAATAAGAAATCATTCTTTATTAAATGTTTTACAGTTTTGCACAAGAAATCAGCGACGAGTAGGTACATAAATGGCAATGAAACTACAGAAGAGGTGCAAATAACTGATAGTGAAAGTGATTCTGATATTTTACGAGAAGTAATAGACGATGAATGTGACGATATAAATATAGAAAACAATACAACTAATGTAGAAAAGAATGAATTATTGTACAAAGGAGCTACGTTAAATGTTGCTGATGGTATGCTGTTAATATTGGCAATTTTTCTGCACAACAATGTCATTTTAACATGTCTTGCAAATATTATTGGCGTAATTAACTTACATTGTCTTATAACAAATTTAAAAAAAAATAGAGTGTATAAATTTCAGCAATATTTTCCTATCAGTTCCAAGCACTGGTTTTTGCTGGTATTGTGCTACATGTACGCGAGCATTAGATAATGTACAAGATATTAGCCATCATGTCCAAAAAAAAAATGTTCATATTATGTCCAATTTCCATTTCTAGATCAATTGAAAGAAATATATATAAAAACAACTGCACCTATTAGATTTTAAAAGAATATATGGATCTAATAGTTTTTAATGGGATCCATCCGATTCTCAAAATGGTTGATAGGGTTATAATTCCAACTCGGCTTAAAAATGGCAGTATCTACACGGTTTTAAAAGGGTTCTTAGAATTTAAAAGTTGCTAATGGGGTTCTTTCCTGCTCTAGAAGGCATTGTGCGGGACTATTTTTTCGACTCGGGTTGTCGACAGCTATGAATTTTCCAGTTGTGGGCACCTACATTTTACTAGTTGTGGGCACTTAAGTTTTTACCATTTAAACCTTGTATTTCGCTGACCATTTGTCGAATATTGATGTTAATGTTAACATAACCCCCCTGCAGAGTCTAGGGGTGTAGCCGCGGCTTGATTTTAAGGGGGGCGGGCAAAGACCACGCTCGATTATCATTTAAGACAAAAATGTAAAGATATCAAAACTTTTTCACAATAATTAAAAAAAAATTAAACATTTTTGGTTTTGGATTTCAAACAGACTTCTTTTCACAACTCGACTATTGAAAATCAGATTTTCAATTGTCGAGCATCTTTGACAGACCAATTCATATGACTTGAAAATTGTAAATAATATATTTACGAAATTTTTGCGGATTATTTAGTGCATTTTTAGCCATGTCGATTTCAAAAATCAATTTTGATGCGTACATTGGAGCCATTTGACGATGATCCCGTGAAGTCTACTGCGAAAGCCTATTTTAAATTTTATTTTCATCTATTTTTATAACTGAAGGCTTTGAATATGAATAAATTGTGTTTTTTCTCTATATAGTGGCGTTTTACTCCATATTTTCCTATTTTGAGGGGATTTTCCTGATGTGCCCACAACCGGTTAAAAAAAATTGCATGAAGAAAAATGACTACTTTATGAAAAGTTAAAAATGTTTTTTTTTAAATTGATATAAAATTAATTCCTTTGCCAGTAGTTAGCTAAGGTCTCTAGCTTCCCGATAATATGCTCATTTTGCAAAAAATATTGAGTTGGTCAAAAGTTATGGCCTAAATAGCTAACTGTGCCCACAACCGGTTAACTTCCCCTAGTAAAAAAATGAATGGTTAAACTTTTTATGCTTTTTTTTATCGAGCTCGACAAAACGCCTAATATTTATGTTTTAAATTCAGAATACCCATTCAAATGATAATTTTTAAAACAAAATTTTTTAAACCAATTTTATCACATGCGTTCTGTTAAGCATTCATCCCCATCAATTTCCCATATCTAAGTGTTTGTAAGTCTCAAAAGCTTTCTTACCTTTATATGTATCAAAGCGTTTTTTACAGCCTTCTTGGCCATCTTCCGCAGCCCAGTACCCAAGATTTTCTATCCATATATTCCCCTTCTTCTAATTTTTGCTTTTGCATTGCTGCCTTTATTCCAAGATTCTTACCTTTATAAAAATAGAAAAACATATGATGAAAATATTTGTTTGTATGCACCATGTTCAAGTTGACACTGAACTAACAAACGTAAACCAAATGTGAAATAATTTGTTTCTAAAGTAAATTAAAAGTAATTACTGACAACTGTCAAACGGAGAAATTATAATATTGACCAAAGTCATTAAAAAAAAATCGTAACATCGATTTGTAAATACCTAAATTACTTTCTTGACAACGCACTACTATATCTCATCTTTTTTGATGCTAACCAGATCTAATATTTTAAGTTACGTTTAAAAACATATTTTTTAATTTATTTTTTATTCTTCTATTATCCAATTAAATTTTTATATACTGCAGACCTTACCTAAGCTATTTTTATGCTTTTCATACATATCACATTTTGCTATTACATTGGAACATTTTAAAAGTTCGCAACAAATATAACTTACTGTACTTACCGGTAAAGTATCTACAGAACTTTATAACAATTTTCTTTTGTAATCTTGAGGAACAACGCACCAGTACCTACTTTTATTTGAGTCACACTTCATATTCAAACTATTGTAGGTATAATACATTGTCATCTACATGTACCTTTTGTTTTTGTAGCTAATTAATTAATAATTTAAAATTTTCTGAAATTAACAACTACACAGAAGATAATAATATACGCCTAAGTATATGTTTTATTTAAAAAAAAACGCAATTTTCAAAAAAGGGATTAGGTCACCCTGTATTACATTTTGTCTAGAAATGTTAATTTCCTTTCTAAATCGCTGAATATTGTGCGGTCACGCAATATCTTTGCCATTATTGGGTAATGATGATTATATAAAAACTTTCTTGGACTGCGTGTTGGGTTTGAATTAATTTAACACTATCAAACCTTATATTCGTATTCAGCAAAAACGGCATCAAATTTGCCAGGAGATTCTTGATGTTGACTAAATTTACATAATGAATGATCGTTTTTATTAAATTAGGTACCTACCTAAATGTAATAAATTATAGCAGATAGGTAGGCATATATTTTTTCTTACTTAGAAAAACCGAGTTTTAACAAAATTATTTTCAAAACATTTTTAAACCCATTGCTCCAACAAAACAATGCAGATCGTAAAACGAAACAAAAACCATTAAAATTAAATTTACCAAAAACAAATGTAAATGAGGAAGATTAAGCAACAACAAAAAAGGGATGAAGGGAGTTGAGAAATATTACTGGTTTTGATATGTCCGGCTTAGTTACGTTACATTCATTTTATTTATTAATAATAAATGAAATTTTACTTACAATTAGAATAAGCATTATAACATACAAATATTGTAGTTGTATTTAAAATATGTTTTTTATAACTTTTAAATAATTGCATTTATAGTTATTCCTATGCTTAATATAAAACTATTTGCAAACATTATATTAATTTGTAAAGTTTTTGAAAACGAAATGCTTTTAAGTTATTAATGCATACCTACATATATACTTATATACGTATTTCAATTATAATTAATCAATAATTACCTATTGGAAAAGTGATTAATTATGATGTACTTTTAATTTAATAAACCTCTAAAGCTTATATTATCTGGACTATGCATATACTTTACTAATTTATGTTCTTTATTCGTGGTCTCCAAATTGTGACAAATCGCGTGAGTTAGTAAACAAATTATATGTAATTTGCATGCGTTCAGGGTTAAAACGTAATTTACTCAGCTTCAGCATAAATTAAAATTATTATAATAAGTCATCTCTAAAAAATATTTTGAAAATTAACATTTTATGATAAAAAGTTGTTATCAACAGATTAAAAAATTATTCAAACAATTGTCGTTAGGAAAATGCAATATAAAAATAATATTAAAATTCTCTATATCAGATCAGTACCAATTTTAAAATTAAACATACGTAATTCTTTACATTTTATCTACAATGAATAGAAACACAATACATATACTAAAAGATCAAAATGTGGAAAATTGTTTCAAATGGATTTTATTATAATTTATAGAATTATCTATTTTAAGTTGGTGTCCTAAAAATAACTAGTAAACATATTCCCTTTGACACCCCAGTAATCATGTCTAACCAACTGTTGCCAATCACCATTTTTTTACGTTTAGTAACAATTTTTTACTTAATGATCAGCCAGTATTGCAAGTAAAAAAATAAAAATCGTGTTGTTCTGATTTAAGGTAAGACTAACTTTGAGGCTAATTAACTTTGATCGTATTTTGTTTTATGCAATGACTGTTATTTTTGCCACTTTCTAAAATGTTCAATTTTGATTGAAACTTGACGCGGTAACCGTATAAAATTTTAAAATTAATTTATAGAGTTTTAAATCTTAATATTAGTTTCGGGGTAAAATGATCTGTTTACTTATAAGGTCACAGTACCATTTGTGCCCAGTGCTTCAAAATCTAAAGCGGGGCGTAATTTGGTGCAATCGTGTTTTTTGTATTACATTAGGTTCATTATAGAAGGATTAAAGATTAGCAGGCTGAACTTGAGACGTATTTTTCAGCTCACGTTTTACCGGTTTTTTACAAAATGCCTACGAAATTTACTAAACACGTGATTTTGCAATATGCCTACGACATATAGATGAAAGCCAATCCTTTCAACGGGAACGGCATATTTTCACATCACTGTGTCACAGATATGTTTTCATGGAAAGAAATAGATAAACAAAAAGAATAAACAAACAGCTTAATAAAAATAAAGTGTAAGTTATACCTCCAAATACCTTTCCAAAAAGATTTTTATTGTAAAAGAATTTCTATGTACAGGTGTAAAGCAGCTTTATAGAATGTAATACTAAAAATTAAATAAATAAAAATACATAAAAATTACCTAAAAACTGCTTTGCAGCAGCCATCATAAGACAATCTAATATCATGAAAGAGACTTGTTTACACTAGTTTGTATAGATATATACTGCCAATACATTAAAAATATAAATTCATTAGTTGCACATCCGCTATGAAAGCTCTACCTTAAAAACCATTATATGGCCAAGTCAATTGAGAAGACTGTGTATGTATTTACATAAATAAATAAATTCCGATATTACACTGACATTTATCAGCTTAGTATAAGTATTGATATTTCTACATATTGCCAATTTTCGTAGGATGTAGATGGTAGTAAAAACACGTCTTGATGGTTGAATATATTAGTCGTTCATCCAGTGTTTATTTTCATTATTTAAAGTAAAATAACTACCTACGTTTTGTACATTTATCAAACAATCAATCTATTAATTAGTTTAGTTTGGTCAACTCTATAACAATATTAGAGTTGGTTCGGCACCAGTATGTATGAGTTATCAATCAATTTTCTCAAGAACAGCAGAACTATGCATTCTGCAATTTCTAACTAAATATTAAATACCTATTATTATCCGTAGAACTGTAGAATTTATAATTTAAAATTATTTAAGTTATTACACAATCTTTTTTGTCGTCCTATTAATTTTCTTTTGGTAATTTATTAAATTTTATAAAATTTATTCACATTAGTTTGTCATAAATTGTTATTGTATGTCGAATACACTTCAATATTTCAAGTTTTTGTGGCAACTTTTATCGTGGTATTTCTTTAGAGAAAATTTTCTTCCTAAATAGTCAACAATATATTACAAAATACTTGACATCTTGATAAATTATGCTTCTCTTTTTTTATAAAATATACTTAAACATTTACAGTTTCACAAAAAACATAATTACTTAATCTGTATATTTCAATTTCATATAATTTTAAAATTATGTATAAAGTGGTTAAAAGTGAATGTGTTTAGTTCTAATATTACAGTGGAACCTCGATAAGTTAAACCTCAAGAAAGACACGAAAAAAATTAAGTTATAGAGGTTTCAACTTGCTTCGGTAGAGCTCAAACAAAAGCCACGACAATAAGAATAAATATCCTAAATGAAACAAAGGCACAATTGGTAAATACGTCTTGATGCTAGTCGTAAAAATCAGTAATCCTTTCTTAGAAAAAAAAATTGAGTTGTAGATGTAATGGAATCAAATATTGATTTTTTCGAGATACAAAGATCAAATATATTTTTTTGAGTTATAGAGGAAAAATATGTATACAAAAACTATATAAGAAAATACTGATAATTTGACTTATCGAGGGTTCAGATTTCGAGATATCGAGGTATTGAGGCTTAAAGGGAAGGGAACAAGGACTTCTTTTGAGTTGTAGAGGTTTTCGACTTATCAAGGTTCTACTGTATATGTGAAGTAAGTGGTAAAATATGTTTAAAACATGCCGGTCATTGGCAAAAATTTGGCACGACACAAAAACGCCTGTTTTTTAAAAGAACCAAAAAACGAAAGCAGTAGTAACTGAAATGATACGAGAGTCACTTGTTTTCTAGCTAATTGGCTTAATCTTCTGCTAAGCTTAATAACATCTTTTCACTCTGAGGAGAATAGATTAAAGATTAATATTCAAGACCTAACTCACAGCAGTCAATTTTTAAGTTGTGTTACTTTCCTTATCGCTGAACGATATAGTATAACAAAATATTAATATCTTCTAAAGTAGTGGTGGCGAACCTATAGCACGTATGAATATTTTACAGCTACCGAAATTATTTTGTTATGCTTTAATTATTAAATCCTTTTGATTGTAGGTACTGGTAGAATAAGTGCCCAATATGCAAGTTTCTGGTTAAATATTATTTAAAAATTTTAGCACGTGTACGTAAAATAATTTGTCAGTACTGTTTTAAAGCATATATTCAACCTTCTAAAAGAATGGGACCACCTCCACTTTAACTATTATTTGACTATTAGTTAGTAATAGAAATATATTAATGTATACTTACATAACAATAATTTTTGAAAATTTTATTCATACAAACATTTAAAAGCAAAAGATAAACTCCAATAATAAATTAAACATATTCTTGTAACATAGAAACTAAATCTTTTTATAGTCACTGTTTTTATTTTTCATTCACCTCGGACTGGCCATCGATACCTTCTATATTTTGCCGAGAAAATTGTTTTAATACAATGCATTATATTATATTTGTCTTATTCTAAAAAACCGTTAAGGTTTTTAGATTCCAGATTTTTAATGATAAAAGTGAATATATACTGTTTTTAAACAACTATCATACTTTTAGTTACCATAAAGGTATCCTAGGTGGTAACCCTTGATTTTAATAGGACTGATATCATTCCATATTGAATTCTAAAAATGCGGTATTTTTAATTTTTTACAAAAAAAACATGTCTAAGGAGTGAGATTCACCCCCGAAGTTTACCACACCAGGGGATAGTTTTAAGGTTTCACATAGGAACTTACAGTAAATATTTTATCAAACAATTATATATAGATTATTACACTCTTGGTTAATAAGAGGATCCATTTTTTTGATTTTTTTTTATTAAAACTGAAAAAATTAATTTTCTACTGCTACTGATCAAGGTAAGGAGAAAGTTAGTATGTAGATATGAAGATTGGTAATGCGCTTGTTTACAGCGTACTATCCGTTGATATACCAGGTGTGCAACCTTAAAACGGCCGTTTTCTAATAGATGGCAGTACGCGCGCATTAGGCATCACCCAACCTTGCCTGCCATTTTTTCTCATTGCTTGAATCTTTGCCACTAGTAAACAAAAGACAAAGTCACCAATTTCGAACAATAACGTGTCCTTTGATTACGATAAACATGTCGAATTTTGTGCCAGATAAAGAGCATTTGCGGGGAGCACTGCTATTCCTCTTCAATTGGAAGAAATCTGCCGCCGAAGCGCATAGAATTCTTGTGGAGGTCTATAGCGACAGTGCTCTTAGTGAAACTCGGTGCAGAGCGTGGTTTAGGCAATTCAGAGACGGAATTTTTAACGTCACCGACAAGAAGCGCGAAAATCGACCAAACGTTCTTGAGGACACCGAATTGCAAGGTTTATTGGACGAAGACGATACCCAATCGCAGAAACAACTTGCCGCAAAGTTGAATGTTAGCCACCAAGCAATTTCGAAACGCCTTTTTGCTATGGGAAAGATCCAAAAGATCGGGAAGTGGGTGCCACATCAATTGAACGATCGACAGATGGAACGACGCCAGACTGCGTGCGAAATCTTGCTTGATCGGCATAACAGAAAATCATTTTTGCATCGAATCGTCACTGGCGATGAAAAATGGATCTTTTTTGAAAACCCTAAGCGCAAAAAATCGTGGATGGACCCCGGAGAACCCTCAACATCGTCTGCTAGGCCAAATCGATTCGGAAAAAAGAAAATGCTGTGTGTTTGGTGGGACCAGAAGGGGGTGGTTTACTACGAACTGTTGAAACCTAGTGAAACGATCAATACTCAATGCTACCAACAACAAATCATCGAATTGGATCGTGAATTGTGCAAAAAAAGACCCGAACACGCGAATCGGCATGAGGGTATCATTTTCCAGCACGACAACGCATCATCACACACAGCAAGATTGGTCCGGGATACATTGGATGCACTTGACTGGGAGTTGCTACCCCACCCGTCCTACTCTCCTGATCTGGCCCCTTCAGATTACCATTTGTTTGCGTCGATGGGACACGCACTTGCTGAGCAGCACTTCAATTCTTATGAAGATGTTAAAAAATGGCTCGATGGGTGGTTCTTATCCAAAGGGGATGAATTCTTTTGGGGTGGAATCCACAATCTTCTTCGAAGATGGGAAAAATGTATAGCCAGCGAGGGCAATTACTTCGAATAAAATATTTTTCACTTTTCTGCGTTAATTATTGTGTTTTGCTAAATAAAAAAATAGCCGTTTTAAGGTTGCACACCTGGTACATTTGGTAGCACAGTTTGAGAATAGTTATTATGGCCGTACGTATTATTGCTTATTATTCCGCATAAGTATTTTCAACAATGCACAGAAACTAGTACAGACAACACATCATTGTGCAATTAGATAGCATACTGTTTTATAAACATGTTCCTTTAGTATACAAATGCTTATAATTTGCTAGTAGACAGCATTTGGTCAAAAATCGTGTGCTTTCGTTCTACTATGTAGCATGTGTATTACAAGCCTAATGCTATTAAAACTTAAAATCATTATTTATTTTGTAGCACTAAAATTACCAATTTTATTTGAACTACAATCATTTTGTAATCTAAAATTGAATTGATAAATATAACATTTTTGCCCAACTACTTTGGTAGTACGCTTTTTACATTTTTCTTCAAAGGAAACAATTTTATAACATCAAAGACTATGGTGTTGCCTTTGATAAAATTTTACTTTCACTCTTTTACTTATTGTGAAAAATACTAAAGACTAATCCTTGACTGAATATTAAAATTTTCGGTGGTTAAATATTTGTATTATCTTAATATAATACATCTAGTGTAAACATGATAAAGTTGCCACTGTTGGGGCGAGTCGACATATATAAGAAATTTATAAATTTAAAAAAAGCGATTCCTTGAAAAATTTTATTACAAAATTCTTATACTTTTAATTAAATTTAAATTTTATTAGATAAAACATTAACATTTTTAGATTAAATAAAACCTAAAGTATACCTACATAGGTAGTACATATTACTTGCAAATAAGCGTAGTAGATTTAACTAAGCGTAAAACAAAAAGAATATTAATGTTATTGTTTTTTACCAGAGACAAAATAGTGTATGCCTTTATTATTACAGAAAAGGTAGGTATATAAATATTTTGTAATTGACAAAAGAAGAATTAGATGATTCAAAAGATCTTATTATTTTAAAGTTATAGATCGTCTAAAAATATAAAAAAAATTCCCATCACCATATGGTATAAAAATTTAACATAAACGACAGTATGCCCCAAAAAAATTATTAATTACTGAAAAGACTAACGATAAATATACGTCTTAAACAATTCTGTTATCAGTTAGTTTTACATATTAATTTAAGTTATTCTGTAAATAATAAATTTTTAGTTACACGGAGAAAAAAATATCGACAAAATAACTATCTAACGTATCCTCAAATGACTTTTTGTCAGAACAACAATTCGATTGGCTAATTTAATAATATTTATAAGTTAATTTGACAGTTCATAGTATTATCAAAACAACCCTACATATTATACTTATAATAAGGATCCATTTATTTGATTCAAGCGTTCAACGAAGAACTGTCGTGAACGTGTGCAGTTTTCCTCGTGTAGATAACTGTACAGTCAACTTGAGGATTTGTATAGCTAAAATAGTGATACCTATGGTCATTTTGAGGATATTTTTGTCTCCGTACATAACCGTTAAATCATCTTGACAAGAATCGTTTGAATGTCTAAAACAATAATACGTATCGTTACTTTGACGATCCGCAATAAGGAAACTCCGTATAGCTAAATTAGCTATACGGCGTATCCCTGCGAAAGATGGCTATACTACGTATAGCTAAAATGGCAATACGTATGGTCATTTTGACGATATTTTTTTCTCCGTGTAACTTTATAAATTAGAAAACTTACATGATTTTAATTTTTTGTTTATAAACCTAGTGTAGGTTCTCTGTATGTCTACTGTAACCAATGAAAGTCTAAAACAATATTTTCTAGAGATGAAACGGATAGTTACTTGGCCGGATACCGGATACCAAATATCCGGCAAAATTAAAAACCGGATAGCCGGATATCCGACGGCCGAATATCCGGGGAGCTAAAAGATGGGGTAGATGCAGGTGTTTTCATAAATATTTGTTGAGAATTTGTTAAATGAGGATAATTCTCAGTGTTATGGCCCACAAAAAAATAGTATTGCAAGTGAGATTGCCTATTATTTGAAAACAGTTGAAATCGATCGTAGTCGGAACCCGAACACTTGGTGGTCAACTAATTTGAAAAACCACCCAAATTTGCCAAATTGTATCTTTCAACTCCTTGGAATAACGTTTATAGCACAAGAGTTTTTTCCGAAGTTGGCCTTATTTATGAAGATAAACGAAATCGCTGATTGCTAAAAAATGGGGAAAATTTATTCTTTATTCACCATAATTTATTACTTGTTAATTTTGAGAACTAATTTTTATTTTTTAGTTTAAAATAAACGGTGTCTATAATATAAGCTATTGTGATATTTTTCCTTGCAAATATTTATGTATTGCAGTTAATTTTATAGATTGTAGTAGTTTTTTGAATATCTGGTTTCCGGCCGAATATTGACTTACTATCCGGTATCGGGTCGGAGAGTAAATTTGGGCCAGTTAGGCCGGATACCGGATAGATACCGGATATCCGTTTCATCTCTAGTATTTTCTCATAAAGCTAATAACCCGAAGGAAAAAAATACATTTACTTTTTCTTCATCTAAATGTATCCTTGATATGAAAATAAGTACCTAAATTTAAATCAAGTACATTTATTAATTTTTTTTTTAGAAATATGTCATATTGAGCTTAACTCTTAATCGACCCGATGAGTTTTGACAGTTATCAGTTGGCTTGTTGTCTCACCAGCACTTTTAGTACAGTTGTCATACTTGTACCACGTTAAAAAAATTATGATAAATAAAATCCTGTCTTAAAACTTTGTTGTAAATGTTGTAGTGTTTAAAATATTCAAGGGACCTACAGTTTTTACGTGGGTTTCGAACCATGGCAATATCTGGAGAAATTTTTGAGCAGGTTTACTCTTGCCAGGTGCTCAGCCTTGCGAAGAGAAGAGGAGCGTGAAATTTTTCGTTGGTCGGCGCGACGGATTCGTACCACTTCGAACCCACATTGCTAGCCCAGCAGCGCAAACACTAAACCACTTAAGCCACGCTTCCTCCTGATAAATAAAATATGAAGACAATATACTAAAAAATATATTTATTCACACAATTATATTACATATGTATGAATGATTATTAGACAGGTTCAATTTTATTAGAAAATACGTAATATTAAAAAATTTATCTTTTGGAATCATATGAATAGCATTACGCTCGATGTTTACTTCTAGGCATTGCTTTCGATATAATTCATATACGGGTTTAAATGATTTCGACAAGAAATAAGCTTTGATTATAAAGTAGCATCACTCTGTCAAAACATTATCGTGATGCAAAGAAAATAGTAATAAGACTGCTTAGCTTTTTTTTAGCACGTATAAGAGATCAAAGTAAGTAGAGGCTTTTAATTTGTCATGGTCTATGAGTCATGCCTGTGTAAACAACAGAAAATGTTCCCCACATAAAATTTAAAATTTAATAGTTTAATTTTTCGAACAAGTACCTATTGGATGCGGCAAAGGCGCCATGTGAACAGTTAACGGAGTTTTTAATTTAACGCGATAGATATTATTGTAAACATTTAGCGCATTTTACAACGGCATTCTAAATTATAATGTTTTATTAAAAGAATAAATACTTACCCAAAAGAAAAATAAAAATATATATGAAAAATAAGAAGTTAAAATCATTAGTTGAATTTGGGAAACGCTTTTCCAGCGCTCAATAATCAGTTAGGGGTTAAAAAAGAATCTATTACAAATATTTATAAATCACACATATTGTAAAAATTTAGTATGAAAAGTTTACACACATTCATAAAAATATTTACATATCGCGTTTTGGTTGTATAGACTAGCTCAGGGATAACGAACCTATGACATGCGTAATAAATAGTAATGGCGTACATACGTGTCACATGAGGGACCATATAAACTATTCATAGGTATATGATATAATTTTACATGCAATTTTTTAACTCAAAAGTCTTATAAAACTACATAAATATTACACTGCGAGGAAACATCTTTTTTTAAACTGTACATATAAGTAGAACAGATGAATTATTAAGTTTTAAAAATTAGAGACGATCGTATTGAATGAACTTGGAATAATCAATTTATGCCGGTCAGCTTATATACATTGGGAATTACATTCTTACTACCTATCTATAAATAGAAATAGAACAACACTAATTGTTTTACAAATGAAAAAATACAATAAATATGTAATTTAATGGAAATGAGTTTCTATATGTATGTACATAATACAAATATATTTATATTATAACTTGTAGCTAAATGATTTAATTCGTTTACGTAAAATAGTTTGCCATCACTGCACTGCTATATAGAAGTACTTTTTAAGTTACTGGCTGTACAAATAGTTGATCTACAACATGTTCAGAATATTGTATTAAATTAAACTGTACACAAACAGTTTCCAACTAGCTACAGCATAATTTCTGCGGTTGTTACCCTTAACAAACATTACATAGATTTATATTTAGACTAAATTATATTCAGAAATAAATATGATACTACTAATTTACTATCAAATCTGTATAATCACAAATTTTCAAAAACTATTTAGTCCGGTAATTATGTAAATTATTATAGTAACTATTGATTTTAAGTCAAAAATTAAAAAGGCTAAACAAATTTATAAATAAATTTTCCTTTGCTACATGTATGTAGGTTTTCTATTAAAGAATACTAATGAGGCTTGAAAATACAACACAACCACAAAAGACATCATAATCTTCTTATTCCTGTCGTCTTCAATCTCTTTTTCTGTTATTTTTCTTACAACGTCAGACATTAATTAATTCGCTTTTCTTTCTCCCCTCCAGTGTACCTGCACGCTACTTTTTCTATTCCCACATGTATGCTAACTTGTTTTTTCTAATCATTTTATAAAGTAACATTGCTCTGTCAAAACATTATCGTGATGCAAAGAAAATAGTAATAAGACTGCTTAGCTTTTTTTTTGGTACGTACCTATGAGATCAAAGTAAGTAGAGGCTTTTAATTTGTCATGGTCTATGAGTCATGTCTGTGTAAACAACAGAAAATATTCCCCACATAAAAAGATATACTTTGATAATTTATCAGATATCAGGACTGTACGGCGGATGATAGCATATCCAGATATGTCTTTTATTAAAATACTGCTTAACCATTGATGCTTATTTTATTCTAATCTGGTGCCATATACAGAGAGAGTCTAGTTTCGTCTACTGTTAAAGTCCGTTCTATAATCGTAAAATCCTTTGAATACATTTCTAAATTGGTTTTACAAGCAAAAACTCTTTGTTCATACTGTTCTTAATCATTTGTAAATCTTAAGTAACATACCTCTGTACACTTAACTTTGGAATCGACAACCGATTGGAAATAGACCCCAAAAACCAATGTCAACAATGAATTGTTTTTAACTAGTCTTCCTTCTTTTAGAGCTTTTTGGGCCCTCTCTCTTCCACTATCTCCTTTTGTACCAATTTCCCTATTTCTAAACTAGTAGTGCCCCATTTCTTTACTGCACTTTCACTATATGCCGAATTATCCATTGCACCATCAAGGCTTTGTTTGATTACGATAGCTGACCCGTTTAGGAGGAGCCCAAATTTGATGAAAATTCTTTGATCTTCATGACCAATTGATTCTTTTAATTCAGTTTTCCAGGAAACCATTTTTTTCTAACAAGTTAATACCTATTAAATTTTATGTTTATATAAAGTAAAAAAAAATGCTGTAATAGTCACTCGTAAAGTTTTAGCTATCTGATCCAACCCTCAAGCAAACGTTATAAGATTATTTTAATGTGAAAAAAATAAGTGAAGAATTAGAGCAGTGGTGGTCAAACTTTTCGACGTTGAAGAATACTTATAAGGGAGGCAAAATTGATGTTTTATCATTATTACAAAACTAATACAGCCATTTCAGCATAATTTATAATTGTCTAAAATCAAAAAATATTTTTCTAGTAGGGTCAATTAAAGTCTCAATTAAGAAAATTCAAAAATACCCGTCTTATTACATCGCTGATGTAAATGGTATGTATAGCATTTATTGTTATAGTGATAATAATACCTTATTAATTTTTAACCAGTCATTACACAAATTTTATAATTACAATTTTACTTTTTGGGACCCCACTGGAAATTGTGCAAAAATGTATTTCTGTGAATTATAGTAGAATTATGAAACTGTCGCTAAGTCAGGTAATAATTGTTGATTAATAAATCTATTCATATACCTTGTAATAAAAATTGTTTATTTTTTCGTACAAAGAACAAAATGGTTTTTCATCCTAAGTCACTTTTTTCTAGTATTTAAGCCCTAATTTAAAACACAAAAAGGATTATCTAAGCGTTGTTGATAAATCTCGTTAAATTGACAATTTCTGGTGTGCAAAAGTGTTTTAAATTAAGACTGTATAAGTAAGACATTTTTATTTGGACACCCTGTAAATTTAATAAATACATTTTGAAGTATACCTCTATAAAGTCATTTATTTGTTCTTACGTTATTAATGATATTCGCGAGAAAAAATTTCCTGGGTTTAATCGTTAATTACGTCTTATTATTCTTATCTTACGATTTATTGTAATTTGATTTTAAAACACGAAAAAATACCAAATTTGATATTTGAAAACGTAGGCAAAAAATGTGATTTTCCAGTTTTACATTGAAACGTTGTATCAACACCATCAAAAAGGCGACATTTCAATAATATATCTCGTATAAAACGTTATCTGAAAATGATATAAATCTCTTTAAAGCTGAAAACGTATATCACTTATATTAAACGACAATTTAAAATTTTGGTGTAAAATCAATATCACGCAACTTCTAAAATTTATTACTTATTAAGCGTAAAGATTGTTTAGAACTCGCTGTAAAAATTAAATTATAATTACTTTACTTTTTAATCTTTGTTAACTTTTAAGATTAAATTAAATGTACCT
Organism: Sinopyrophorus schimmeli; assembly: GCA_036325965.1. Classification (NCBI taxonomy): domain Eukaryota; kingdom Metazoa; phylum Arthropoda; class Insecta; order Coleoptera; family Elateridae; genus Sinopyrophorus; species Sinopyrophorus schimmeli. Next base: position 7,795,658 of record JARFIZ010000001.1, read on the forward strand.
TTTTATGGGTAAATGAAGTAGGCCACACATTAGAAGCAGGTGTGCTAAAACCCATACCTGCTTGTGTGGCTATCATCCTGCCTCCACCTGCTTCAATTTTCAAGTCAGCCACACTTACGGTTTTCGAGATATTTCAAAAAGAAATTCTGTGGCCAACTTCTGACTTGGCCACACTTTGGAAGCAGGGTTCATAAAACCTATACCTGCTTGTGTGGCTATGTTTCCACATTATCCTGCTTCAAACCTCAAGTCAGCCACACTTCCCGTTTTAGAAATATTCGACAATAAATTTTGTGGCCAACTTCTGACTTGGCCACACATTGGAAGCAGGTTTCATAAAACTTATACCTGCTTGTGTGGCTATGCTTCCACATCATCCTGCTTTGCATTTTAATACAGCAACACTTATTATTTTTTAAATAATATTAAAAACGTAATTTTAATATTTTTAAATATTTTAAAAAACATAAGTACGTGCGTCATTTTTCCAAAATTAGTATCTATAATTGAAATTAATTAAATTTACAAATTGCTTTATTGTTTTATTAAATATAATACATATGCTTAAAAGAAGCGGGCGAAACGATGATAAAAAGGTAAGCTTTTTTAAAGCGCCAACTTCATTTTATATGACACTTGATAGTGTTATAATAAACTTATTGTCGGCATTCACAGATTTGTTGGTAAGGGTTCATCTTTGTTTAAAAAATTAAATACATACCTATCTAAATGTAGTTTTAATCTTTCCATCGACTGGCATTTTTCATTGAGCAAAAAATGTACAAAATCAGGTAACATTTTATATTTATTATAGGCAACAACAAAATATATATGTATACCTACATACATATACATATGTATAATTATTTTAAAATTATAACATCAATCATTTAAATTTTGTTAAAATAATAGATAAATACTGATAATATTATGCAAATTTTAGTGAAAGTAAAAGTATAAAAAATAAGTTGTCTAAAAAAACTATTCTAACGAGGTATAATTTTTAATTCTCGTTATTAACAGAATAATTTAAAATCTACGTTGTAAGCCAATGGTTTTTAATAAACTTAACACTACAAAATTAGCAAAAATGATTGATACTAAATAGTACTGTAATAAGTATCAAAATTTAGATGATAGTATTAAAAAATTTAAAAATAAGTATTATATTGCAATTTAACAGTATTCTTTTAACTGATAAGTTTAAAATTGTGCACCTACAAATTTCATTTTTATATCTTTAATAACCATTTATTAAACGTATACTAGTTCTTATTTTGTGTAACATACACTTTCTACTATTGCCGAATTTTATCGCATTCAAGCTGTAATTTAAAAAGCACGATACAGCTTGACTTCTTGTTTATTAGGCCCAAATTTGAGAAATTTTTATTGATCTTATGCCAATTGATTCTTTTAATTATTTTTGGAAATTTTTTTTTAAAAGTTAAAACTATTAAATTTATGTTTATATAAAGTAAAAAAATTTTTAGATAGCTGACCCGTTTAGGAGGAGCCCAAATTTGATGAAAATTCTTTGATCTTCATGACCAATTGATTCTTTTAATTCAGTTTTCCAGGAAACCATTTTTTCTAACAAGTTAATACCTATTAAATTTTATGTTTATATAAAGTAAAAAAATGCTGTAATAGTCACTCGTAAAGTTTTAGCTATCTGATCCAACCCTCAAGCAAACGTTATAAGATTATTTTAATGTGAAAAAAATAAGTGAAGAATTAGAGCAGTGGTGGTCAAACTTTTCGACGTTGAAGAATACTTATAAGGGAGGCAAAATTGATGTTTTATCATTATTACAAAACTAATACAGCCATTTCAGCATAATTTATAATTGTCTAAAATCAAAAAATATTTTTCTAGTAGGGTCAATTAAAATCTCAATTAAGAAAATTCAAAAATACCCGTCAATAAAGTTATTTATTTGTTCTTACGTTATTAATGATATTCGCGAGAAAAAATTTCCTGGGTTTAATCGTTAATTACGTCTTATTATTCTTATCTTACGATTTATTGTAATTTGATTTTAAAACACGAAAAAATACCAAATTTGATATTTGAAAACGTAGGCAAAAATGTGATTTTCCAGTTTTACATTGAAACGTTGTATCAACACCATCAAAAAGGCGACATTTCAATAATATATCTCGTATAAAACGTTATCTGAAAATGATATAAATCTCTTTAAAGCTGAAAACGTATATCACTTATATTAAACGACAATTTAAAATTTTGGTGTAAAATCAATATCACGCAACTTCTAAAATTTATTACTTATTAAGCGTAAAGATTGTTTAGAACTCGCTGTAAAAATTAAATTATAATTACTTTACTTTTTAATCTTTGTTAACTTTTAAGATTAAATTAAATGTACCTTTTATGTGGAGAAAAAAATAGATTACGTTCAGCATATATTAACCTTTACATTAATCCGTATATGAGTAATGAGTATACATTAAATTATTTACAGAAAATATATTTGAATCTTTATTGCCTAAAAAATGTTCTTTTTTAACTGTGATATATACTATAAGCTAACTTCATTATTAGTAATGAATTGCAACAGCGATAAAATTGATAGTACCCTATTGAATATTTAAATTGCTACCATTTTTCTTTTCTTCCTTATATTAACCTTCTAACCTACCACATCATCAGTTTAAACCACTTCTAAACATACTACATTCTTGATTTATAATCTACGAACAAGAATGTCTGTAAAAAAACGACACTTTATTTTTTGTGTAAAATCTAATGCATTTTTTACCTAACTATTGAATGTGAGTTGAATGCATGTTGTACAAAATTTAAAGTAGAGTCATCAATACTCAATTTAACGTAAGTTTTCTTTCATTTAATAAATAACATGAAAATTATGTGTGTTAAATATTACTCAAATGGAAAGATGTTTAATATATAACAATTACGATCAACAAATAATTTTTATTTTCAGATTCCATTTTCCGGATTTGTCCTGACGACCCTATATAATTTTAATTGTTTATTCTACCATCCCTTTGCAATGCAATTAATTTTAATAAAATCAGTATGTTTTTGGACTTGTTAGTGGAGTAATGTTCATTAAAGATGCACTTACATCTAACGAATAAAAATTTTAAACAACCACTTACAAGTTTTGATATTTCGCCTACTTATTAAAAGATTTACATCCTTCATAATGATTAATATTTAGTTTTACAAAATTCTGAAACTTAAACATCTTTAATCTGTTAAACTTGTTTTAAAACTACAGTCAAACCTCGATAAGTCGAAGTCGAAGGGAAACTAAAAATAATTCGAGTTATCAAAAAAAAGTAGAGTTCAATACTTTTCTGTGTATACCTATATCATATCTATATTTACCATCCTTTATACAAAATAACCTAAATTTGTAAACAATTATTGACATTATTTATTGTTATTAAGTATTTAGGTAATATGGTTATTTACATCTTATTTATTGTTAGATTGAAAGTAATCTAAAATTGTCTTTTGCTTCATTGGTCCAAAATGTTGGGTTTTTACAAATTTTTCCAATGATTCCAATGAATCTGCCGAAACCAAAATATTTTTACTACGTGTATACCAAAACCATTCAATCATAACTTTCTATAAGTTAAAAAAAGGACACTCTTTTAGCCTTTTTTTAATTTTCGTGTACACTCATTGTTGATTGGTAAATAATTTTAGAAAACGTATTTATTTTCTTTAGATTATAAGTTTCACACTGTTATAAGCTGTAAACGACAAAAAATACATTTGATCGTACTCCTGCTCGACGAATAACAACCAGAACGAAAACAAAAAGGCAAAAATAGACCCTTTTCTTGTAAAAGAAATGGTAAAACCATCTTAAATTTCATGTGTTGAGAAAGCATTTAAACATAAATTAGTATTTAAATCCAATTGAAGTGCCGCCGTCAAAACATCAAAGTCTTGTAGTAGGTTTCAACCTTTTCATCCTATTTTACAATAGCTATTTTGACCAGTAATAATACCGAACAAACCCGTTCTTTAATCCTAACAGGTATTGTACTTTTATGAAAAGATGTAAAATTTAATTTCGAGTTATCGAAATATTTACTAATGGAAACTTGAATTTAGAGAATTGTAAAACGCTTCGACTAATCGAAAATTTCGAGTTATCGAAATTCAAGTTATCGATATATAAATATTAATGGTGAAATAGGCAAGTCCTAGGGAAACAGGTTCGAGTTCGAGTCATCAAAAATTCGACTTATGGAAGATAGACTGTAAGTGCATTATATGAAGAAAAAAAAAGTCTTCCTTTTATTTTTTTTATAAAAAGTAGCAGCCCATATGATAAAAATTATACAATCGATTTTTAAACCGTATATCGCGGATGATAGAAAATAGAAATAGGAACTATTGCTTTCAATCTGTAATTTGAAAATAAGTAGCGCCAGCTACTGTCCGCAAAACGTAATAACTAGGAGTACACTTCTACGTTCAAGACAGAGTTAACGTCGTCATCGAATAGCCATCTATCAACGAAACGAAGCTTTAAAATTCATTGCTATATTACGTGTCAGTTGTAGGACGATGTATTTATCGAACCAAACTTTTTGAATGTATTAGCATTATTTGTATATTTACATAATATAATATTATTACGTTTTTAATCCTTATAAATGTTACAAATAACAATTACAAATACATATTTAGCAAGTTTTTAAACCTTTTTTGTGAATCCTGTTACTTGACTAAAATGTTCTTTGAATAAACTTTCCACAGAACTATGCGTGTATATTCGTTCAGTTTGAAATTTGACAAACACAAATCGCTGTTTCGTGTAGATATTTTGCTTCCATTTCTATTATTATTATTTTTTATTTGTGACCGTATTTTGAACTTATTAAAAAACTGATTTTAATAACCAAGGCTCAGAATAAACCGCGCCTGTTGCACGATATGTTCAGTTTGTAAGGTTACAAACCAGTGTTTCAGCTTCTAACTGTAAGAACTAAAAGTTGTATATGCATTGAATGCTAGTAATATAAATATTTACTACACTTTTTTTTATTTATAAAAATTTTTATAGAATTATGCAAACAAATTGTTCTCGAAAACTACTGTTGCTTATTTGCAATTTGTTTATTTATATATGGTTTGACGTTTAACGGACTTCCTATTCAGAGCAGTAAATCTTTATTTTATAGCAGATTAATATGCAGTTCGTATGCATTAATACATATTTTACAGTGTAGTAAACCCTTTTCTACTACAAAAATTATAAACCTTGGATCTATATAATTCATAAACGTAATATTAAAAAAAGTTGGGTTATAGCTTAGGTTATAGTTATAGTATACAATTCCAGAAACAGAATACATAATTTAATTAAATACTGGATGACGGCTAATACTAATTAGACAGATTTTACATCAATGTATTTTATATTAGCTTTAGATTGAAATCAAAACGGCAATATCGCTTTATTTTAAAGTTGTAAATTAAAAAAAAAATATTCCTGTTTTTTTATGTTACCTTGAGTAGTGTAAGAAGTTTGGTTGTGATTGAATAAAGTATAAAATTTAAGGGACAACTAATATTGAAATTTCCTTGGATTTAAAATTCGAATTAATTACTACGAACTGTTAGAAATTTGCTGTGTAATAATCAGAATATTGTTATTTAATAATTTTAAAATTATAATAACCAACTCTGCCAGATATCTACTTGCGATTGTTAAAGTCTGGTTGTTTTAAAATTACAACACATGCAATAGCACCCGTTGTAATTTTAAAACAAACAATCGACCAATTAACTTTTGTAAATGTAATTGAAATATTGTAAAAATCCAAACTAAAAAGAATGATTTGTAATTGCAATTATTGGTTAATGTAGCGGGCGTAGGGTCGGATCCGAAGTCGAGTGAACGGCTGCTTGATCCGTATGTTCGTTGTCCCTGGTCCTGAAGAGGACCGTTGTTTTGTTGTAAAAAGCTCAGGTCAAATCTTCGAAGGTGCATATGACTCATAGAACGTTAACTTTACGAATGGTTGTTTGGCTCCGCGAAATAGATTTATTAAAATAGCTGGCATTTATTCAGCCTTGTTTACATGGTAATACTAATCTCATAAAAGATCTCCCATGATTTTCAGCTTGATAGTTATATACTGTTATGAAAATGGAATGTTTACACGTTTGACAAAACTGATCTCATAATGTGATCGTAGTATGATCGACACCAATCTAATTCCACTGCTGTTATTGGTGAAATTTGTAAAATTTAATACAGAGAAAGTCAAACAAAATAAGGCTTCCGTAAGAAAATGGATTAAAAAAAGAAACCAATTAGGTAGGTGCTTTTGAAGAATTAGTAATGGAACATGAAACAATGGTTTATTGTTGTTAGTTCAGTACAAAATCATTAATAGTTTGTGAATTTTGGCAAACTTGTAATTACGTTTCTGTGAGTTCACTGCGTTACCGTTAAAATTAGATAAATAGATATAAATTTCTGTAATTATAAGGATCGTTTATTCAGTTCAAATTCATGTTATCGATAAAGAAATTTTTGTTTTTATTTATTATGTTTTTCAGACATTAAACATTAAAACATAAGAAAATTACTATGGCGTTACCACCTATGGCAGTAGTGGCGGACTCAACACGCATGCCAGAGGTGGCACGTACGAAAATATTACAGGCTTGCGAATTATTTACAAATCATAATTTTCTACGCTTTTTAATTGTTATAACATTCGAACAACATTTAGAAATATTTAGCACTTACACGAATAAAGATTCGTCATTGCCGACATACAGTATCGCAAATTTCAGGAAAACAAAACATAAACCTTAAAATAGATATTTAAAAAAGTTTCCCGATTGTTGTAATATCTCACAAAACACATATAATGAATTACTATTTTATAAAAAATATATAATGTCACAAAGTTTAGGTAATTAAAAAAACCACTCATTTGCTGAGCAAAACATATATCAAAATTCAGCCTGGGGAAGCAAATAACATATGAAACATAACAATATATCATAAAACTGCTATCCCTTTTCTAACATTACAGAGTAGGGTATCTTCAGTTTATAACATTGTTGACATACTATTGCTTCAAAATCCATAGAATTGGGGATATCGGTTTGCTAGATAGGACCCTAGAGATATAAATCAATTCTTTTAAAGATTACTCGGAAACATATCTATACTAATACTAATACAGTCAACTCGCGTTATAACGAAGTTCGATATAACGAAAATCTCGATATAAAGAAAGAAACCGCCGGTCCCTTGAAAATCTCGCTTTATAACGAAAATTTTAATGGGTTTTGGTCCCCTCGATATAACGAAGTTTTCTTGACCAAAGTCTAATAATTTTTGTTAAAAAAGTAAGTACTGTAGGTATGTTATATAATTTACATAATGTGTTTCTACACAATTTTTGATTTTTTTATCTTAAAGAAATGCAAACTTAACACTATCAATTATCAATTACTTGCAAAGCCATGACCTTGTCGACAGTGTATTCTCAAGCATCTTAAATCTGGAGAACGCAATTGAACGGACACGTACAGTCACCTGCATACAAACTAAAATTACGGAGTTTTTTTAGATTATACGTGTTTCTATTTGTATTATTTCTATTGTTTTTTTTTTATTGTTGTTTTCTATTGTTTTATTATTTTTTTTTACATTTCTGCGTTATATTGGTTATTTTAATAAACGGCAACGAATTTGTGGTGTTTTGGATTGATTAATTCTATATCTCTAAACAAAGTAAAAATTTGTTAATTTATGCTTTTATAATAAGGAATTTCGATATAACGAACTTTCGATATAACGAACTTTTTCGTGGGTCCCTTGAAATTCGTTATAACGCGAGTTGGCTGTAATAATAAATATTAATATAAAGATGTAAAGTTTGTGAGTTTGGACTTTTGGGGTAATCTCCGGTACTACTGATCCGATTTCAAAAATTCTTTCACCAATATTTAGAGTAGGCCTTCCGGGTGGACATAGGCTGTATATTATTATCCAGTTAATATTAAAGGGTTTTTTGTGGAGACCAAGAAACTTTCATTACCCGTGCGAAGCCGGGCGGGCCAGCTAGTTTTAAATATATTTAAATATTAGTGTAATAAAGATACGTGTATAATCTCCTAATAACGTTATTATATATTATTGCTTTAATAATAATATATTTATGGCCCTAATGAAACCGTTTACAAAGTTTAAGCAGTATTTTCTAAAACTGATAGTTCCCTGTCTTTTCAATGTTTGTAACGCATTTCAATAGTTACTTTTATCTTGCGATTATATCACTGTTTGTTTTTAGTATTATTTTACGGTTAGTTTAATTTAAGTTAATTTGAATTAATTAAATATTAATGTTTACTTTTCTTTACATTGATTTTTATTTATACTGTGTGAAGAATGGAATATTTAGATGGCATCACAATTGTAACATTCAACGAGAAGTTTCCAAACGATTCCGTTTGTGTTGATTTTTTACAAGAAATTGGACTTTTACCAAAGAAAGAAGCTTTTGAAAATACGCCGTGTCCTACACCAAATTGCAAAAGAGTATTAACCTGTACTGACTGTAAACCACAGGATGGATATAAAATAAAATGGCGAATTAGGTACTAGTGTATATAATTTACATTAGGGATGCACAGCCTGGACGTCGCTATAGGCCGAATATCAGTGAGATACGGTCCAGCAGTTACAGACTGTGCACCTCTGATTTATAGTTAACAGTATAGATCAAAACAAAATAATGATATTATAGATGCACTGGACGAAAAAATCGAGTTAACAGACGAATAGTAAGAAGTGGTTGTGGAAAGACCTGGAACCCCATCAAAAATAGCTGGTTTGAAAGATCACATCTCTCTTTCAGAGACATTTTGTTGATTACATATGGGTAAATATATTTTAATTTAAAAAAATAATATATAGATTTTGATTAATTTATTCATTTTTACTAATCAGGTTTGTATGCAAACTGCCTTTAACTTTCATGAAATTTCATTTTTGCATTGGAGACTCGAGCCTTATTGAATGGTGTAGTCTTTGCCGAAAAGTTTGCAAGGATATAATGGAAAAAAGAAAAATTGGTGGCCCAGGTCTACAAGTAGAATTAAGTAGAACCTTTGTTTATATAAGAAAATATCAGGAACGTATCCACAAATATAAAATGTGGTGTTTAGGCGGCATTTGCCGAGAAAGTAACACAATGTTTGTCATTCCTATACGAACAGGGAATCGTGAGGCTATACATACTTTAATTCGCCAATTTGTAGAACCATTGTCTTTTATATATACAGACTCCTGGAGTGCTTATACTGGGATTGAAATGAATTATGATCCCATTACTAGTTTAGGGTGTGGAATGGCCGCTCATTTTATTATTAATTCTTCTCATAAATTTGAGAAAACAGTAATTGTAACACATCCAATAACCAATGAAGAAGTGAGTGTGATATGTAATACAACTAAAATTGAAAGACAGTGGATTCAGTTGAAAAGATCTATAAAATCTTGTTCATTTCTTGCTACTGACAAAAGAAACCACGCAGAACTTTATATCGCGGAGTTTATTTACAGACGGGAATGCTTAAAACACCTTCGAGGACATTGTGATGAAATGCTAAAGCAATTTCTAAGTGATATTAAAACCATTTATCCTGCACTTGACCTACGAAGTATTTATTTATCATCCAACCCAACAAATAATCACATCGAAATAGAAGAAAGTGATATTATATATATAGTTCATGCTGATTAATTTATGTATTACATAGACAAATTGTTTGGTCAACTGAGTTGACTATCATCATGGTATGTACTCGGGTTTTAAATTTAAACCTGACAAATAAAAAGTACTCTACTTATTTTCATATTAATTCAGAATCTATGAATGTTAAATAAATGAAATACACGAATTTTAATAGTGAATTTTGAGATTTTATGTTAGTGTATTATTTGTATTTTTAACAACGCTATCCTAGCCACAGTAAATTTTAAAAAATAAAATCTTGTACACAAATTATTAAGATTACTATTACACAATTTACTATAGCTTTTTTACATTAAATTCGGATGTTCAAAACTAGTAATGACTGAATGGATATTTTTTTCTCTGGCTTCAGAAAATTTCTAACTGCACTTATTAAGCCTGATATTGCAATGTCTGAAGTAACTAATTAACTTATTAATCTAAATATTTTTTAAACATTTTTAATTTTAATTACGTTAAATATTAGAAACTTGTTATATGAATGTTTTAAATTTATATTTAGTTATCTTATCAGATGGCAAAGTTCATTTGTAACCATTATAAATATCTAGATGGCTTCTATACCTCGATTTCTTTCAACAACTCTTAAATCTAAGTCTCTGAGCATAGAAAATGTTAACCCAAATCTTAAAATTATGGAATATGCAGTTCGAGGACCCCTGGTTATTAAAGCTGGAGAGATTGAAAAAGAATTGTTAAATGTAAGTCCTCTGCTTGATTTTTTTTAATCTAATGTCTGATTTATCATAGGGGGTTCAAAAGCCTTTCAAGGAAGTTATCTATGCCAATATAGGTGATTGTCATGCAATGGGCCAAAGACCTATTACCTTTTTTCGACAAATATTGGCCCTTATAAATTATCCACCTCTTTTGGAGGAACACAGATTTCCATCTGACGTCAAAGAACGAGCTGTAAAAATTTTAAAATCTTGTCGCGGAGGTTCTGTTGGTTCATACAGTGAAGCTTCTGGAATTGAAGAGATCAGGAAAGATGTTGCTCGATTTATTGAAAAAAGAGATGGCCATCCAGTTAATTGGATGAACATTTTTCTTTGTGCAGGTAAGTTTAAGAGTTTGTTCTTTTAAAAAGTTGTATTAAAGAATATCAGGTGCAAGTGATGGCATTAGGAAGTTATTAAAATTATTTGTTACTGATGTTAACGAGAAGAAAGCTGGAGTTTTAATTCCAATACCTCAGTATCCTTTATATTCAGCTAGTTTGGCGGAATTAGGACTTGCAGAAATTAACTATTTTTTGGACGAGGAACGCAATTGGCAGTTGAATATTGAGGATTTGAAGGTAAAAAACTGAAATTATAATTTAAATGGATTCGTTATATTTTTTTTTACAGCAAGCTGTGGATAAGGCTCGACACAACTGTAATCCTAAAGCTGTTGTCGTTATAAATCCGGGAAATCCGACTGGTCAAGTTTTACCTAGGAAAAATATTGAAGAAATCATAAAGTTTGCCTATGATGAAGCCTTAGTTATTTTAGCCGATGAAGTATATCAAGACAATATTTATGATGAAGGATGTCAATTTCATTCTGTTAAAAAGGTGTGTGGCTTTGTCTCTTAGTACATTATTATTAGTTTATAATTAAAAAATGTTAGATTTTGTGCGAAATGGGAGAACCTTATAAAAGTGGTGTGGAGCTTGCTAGTTTTATGTCATGCTCAAAAGGTTACATGGGTGAATGTGGTATTCGTGGTGGATATACAGAAATTATAAATTTATGTCCTGAAGTACTAAAATTATATAAGAAGGCTAATACTGCAATGCTGTGTCCCACAATTTTAGGACAGGCTTGTATTGGAGCAGTTGTTAATCCACCTCAAAGAAATGAGCCAAGTTATGAATCATTTATGGAGGAAAAGCAGGCCGTATTGAACTCTTTAAAAGTAATTTCTGAAATAAGTAACAGTATAATTTTAAGTTTTTTTATTTTAGATCAAAGCTGACATGGTGGTGGAAGCTTTTAATTCATTTACAGGCTTTAAGTGTAATGATATCCAAGGGGCTATGTATGCTTTCCCAAGAATTGAATTGCCTGAAAAAGCTATAAAGGCAGCAGATACTTGTCATAGACCACCAGATGTTTTTTATGCCTTTGAATTGTTAGAAAATTGTGGAATCTGTGTAGTTCCTGGTACTGGTTTTGGTCAAAAACCTGGCACATATCATTTTAGGACTACTATTTTAGCACCCATTGATAAAGTTAAGACTATGTTAGAAAAGATGAATGAGTTCCACAAGGAGTTTATTAGAAGATATAATTAACTGTGAGGAAAGAAAGAAGTGTAAATGTCAAGTGGTTAGCCATAATAACTGTGTTGATTTAAAATGAATAAAACATCAAAACAAAAATAATTACTAGGTAAACATTTATTTATTGAAAAAAATTAACTATTTTTAAGTAATAGAGTAAATAACGATGGAAAATAATGTGCAAATGTTAACAGGAAACAGTGGCGGTTTCAGGGGGGTGTAATTGGGTAATTACCCCCCCTTCTCTCCCCCTCCAATAATTATTCGTTCGCTGATTTATTTTTATTCTTAAAATTGATCAATATTTCAAACAAACAAGTTAAGGTATGGATTAAAAAAAATATGAAGTTTTTCATTTTTTAGAATTACCCCTCCTAAGACCGTTGGCTGGAAATATTTGGTTTTGTATCTGATACCTAGCTATTCAATTGTTACATTCGAATATGAAATGCTTATATTTCTTATTGAAAAAGTAGTTTTCTCAATAAAGTAAAATGTTACACTTGCCCCTATTGGCTTGGAGCAGAAAGTAACAAGGTAAACACTGAAGCTTCATAAAGCGATTCAACCTTTATTATTATAAAGAAAGTAAACAAAAAAAACGGTATTTATAACCCTCGCTGAAACAATTTTGAATTTATGCGCGTTAACGAAAATTTTATCGATTTTATGGCTCGGATATTGTAAGCCAGTAAAATACAGCTGTATTTTGATTTTAACTTAGAAAGTTGATTGTGAAAGTACAGTCAACTCGCGTTATAACGAAGCTCGATATAACGAAAATCTCGATATAAAGAAAGAAACCGCCGGTCCCTTGAAAATCTCGCTTTATAACGAAAATTTTAATGAGTTTTGGTCTCCTCGATATAACGAAGTTTTCTTGACCAAAGTCTAATAATTTTTGGTAAAAAAGTAAGTACTGTATGTATGTTATATAATTTACATAATGTGTTTCTACACAATTTTTGATTTTTTTATCTTAAAGCAACCGGGAAAAAATATTTATATAATTATATATAAATCATCATATATAATTATATACGAATAAGTTTGCATTAATGCAAACTTAACACTATCAATTATCAATTACTTGCAAAGCCATGACCTTGACGACAGTGTATTCTCAAGTATCTTAAATCTGGAGAACGCAATTGAACGGACACGTACAGTCACCTGCATACAAACTAAAATTACGGATTTTTTTTAGATTATACTTGTTTCTATTTCTATTGTTTTTTTTATTGTTGTTTTCTATTGTTTTATTTAAAAAAAATACATTTATGCGTTATATTGGTTATTTTATTAAGCGACAACGAATTTGTGGTGTATTGGATTGATTTACTCTATATCACTAAACAAATTTGTAAAAATTTGTTAATTTATGCTTTTATAATAAAGAATTTCGATATAACGATCTTTTTCGTGGGTCCTTTGAAATTCGTTATAACGCGAGTTGACTGTATAAGATATGTACTATTTTGTCTTATTAAAGAATTACTTTATCTTCACACGTATTAATATTGAAGAGATCAATTTTAAATAAAATTTACTAATATTATGTTACTGTAATTTTAGATAAACAGCGATACTTCCAAGTTATAAAAACAGAATCGTTGACTACTTTATTGGTCAACTGTTAGTAGTAGTTGCCGAAAGAGAAATTGAGAAGCACGCGAATGCGCGTTTGATGAATCAGTGAGGGTTATAAGTTCCGTTATATTTTTTAATATTTTATGAGCACCATTTTTTAAGTATAGGAAAATTTAGCAAAAAAAATGTTTGTTTAAAATCAAAAAGAGGTTTATAATTTTGGTGATTGTCATATTAATGTTTGAAATTGTTTGGGCTATGATTAACATAGGTCAAAATTACAGTATTAAATAAATAGTAGTAGAACTTTAAATTCCAAGTAACTTTATTTTATAGTATCAAAAAATCTTTCGAGCCTGTAACATAAAAAAGTGGATTCTGTTCTCGGTCACTTTTTCAAGCTCGCGTATTGGGATTGAACGTCTCGGGATTATTGTAATATAGAACCTTTCATTCATTCATATTATAGCGTACAGTCAAACCAAGAAGTAATCAACACCCTAGAAACAGACCTACACTAAATTTTGTAATTTTTTGTAATTTTAGTACCTTTACTTCTAGGTACTAAAATTACAAAGATCAATCTTAATTGTTTTTTAACCATGCAGCGCCAGATTTTGTCTCTTGGAATAGCACGTTTACTGTAGGTCTTTTTCTAGGGTGTTGATTACTTTTTGGTTTGACTGTACATATCTACTTCATTATGTTTTATTCAGTATACATGTTTTACCCCAAAGAAGAAGATAAATTTTGTACGTATTTAATTTAAATATCTTAGATATTCACAATAAGTAAAAATAAACAAATTTAGAACTGAATGTTCAGATATAGATACAAACGTGTTTTTCTTTATTATGATTTTGTATAAAATTGAAATACAGTTAACTTTCTTATAACACGGTAGATAAGTTTCTAGAAAATGCCGTATTGTGTGAAACCCTGTTATATGAGACCACAGAAAAGCGACTAAATTATTATTTATTTATACTTATATTTTTATGTAAAGGTGTTATAGTTCATTTTTCCTTCCCTTCGTTATTTTAAAAGTAATTTAATTTTTAAATATGTTTAACAAAAATATGTGGCATTAGTACACTGTTTTACAAAGGTTTTTACATTTGCTAATAGTGTACTTGTTTTGATTCTGTCGATGTCAATTTTATACCTCGTTAGTAATAACGGAGAATAGGCGTAAAGTATCATAGTGACAAAATTTTAATCACTATCGCTCGCCCGTCTCTATACCAGTGGTCAGCAAACTTATTAGCCAAAGAGCCAAATATGAACATTACAACAATTTAAAAAAAAAATTGGGAGCCAAATCTACTTGTTTAGTAAACTTTTATTACACTAAATAAGTAAAATAAGTAAGAAAATATTATTGCGCCTTCCGTGGATATTTGTGCCAGGAGCCAAAGAGCTACATGCGGCCCTGGAGCCGCACTTTGCCGACCACTGGTCTATACTAATATTAAAAAGAGCTAAAATTTGTTTTATATATAGGCGATAGTCTCTGGAACTGCTGAATCGATTCTAAAGATCCTTTCACTAATGAAAAACTATGCTCGAGTAGTATTGCCTATATTTTATTTGGCTAAAAAAAAGTTTTTAGGTCGAAATGTCAACACCCGTGCGAAGTCGGGATGTTGTTTATATATTGGGAATGTAGGAAACTTATTATTGCAATAATATTTTTGAACTTTATAGAGATCAAAATTCAAGATTCAAGAAAGACACATATATATTGCACATTTAAAATGTTCTAGAAATTCATTTTCTAATGACTAGTGAAACGGATCGAAGTTGTTCCTATTTCTTCATAGTAGGTACCTTCATACTTTTGTTCATATGTTTATCAGTACTTCAATTAGTAAATTCTTCAAATATTATATTAGCATTAGTTAAACAATTAATAAAATTATACTGTTGTAGATAGCGATATTTTATTAGATAAATAAATTACTATATATGTAGTTGATCAATAAAAATACAAATTGCACATATAATTTAAACAGTTACTGCTCTTATGCTATGAACATTTGTTTAACTTTTTTGATGGTTTTTTTTAAAAAGAAGAAAAGAAAGGAACATGATAAGGATGATGTTTGAAAACTCTATTGGCTTCTTGATGACCAAGAATGGAATGTTGATCGATTCCATTATGAGTACCGAAGGTTTCTCCTTTTTCAGAATATTTTTTCTCGCCGTATTGCCCATGATCTGCATTACTATTATCGACAATATGTTTGGAATCATAGTTCCCTTCTTTCTTATTCTGAATTGCTTTAAAGTGGCCGTCGTCATGTCCACCCTTATAGGCAGTTCCAGTTTTCTCTCCATAACTACCAGATTTTTCACCAAAATTCTTAGAACCGCCTTCATCATGAGCTTCGTCATAAAATTCTTCGGTTTTACCGTTTTCATCTTTATGATGGGATGTTTTAAAACCTTTTATGACATGTCCTTTTTTATGTGTAGCTTTTTGATTATTTGCTTCACCGTTCTTTCCTGAAATTATATTTTTTAATTAATAAAACAGTGATTTTTTAATAATATAATTACCTTCTTGACTATGATGTTGGTCTCCATGATAGGATTTTCCATCTTCTACGTTTTTCTTTCCCGCTTCTTCTTCACTGTAATAACCGGAATCTCCTTTACTGTCTTTTAGAGCCACTTTGCCTTGAGCGTAACCTTCTTTTCCATGGCTGATTTCTTCTCCCTTTTTACCACCCGCTTTTAGGAAACTATCGTCATTTAATTTTTTCCCCTCTTCATTATATATTTGTTTATCGACGTATTCTCCACCTTGGTTATAATGATGTGCTGGGTAGATACCTTGACCTATGTATGGACCAAATCCTCCTATCGGAGCATGATATCGTCCACCAAATTCACCTATATCACCTGGTCGCGAAATATAATGCCCCGAATCTACGAAATCTTTATCTAGTCCTCGAAATCTCCCTACATCAAAGTCTCCAGAATAACCGCCAAACTGGTTCTCCGGATAGTATCCTCCTTGTATCAAATGGTAACCGCGCACAGGTATACTACTTGCATCCGTTTTCATCATATCTTTTGTTTCATATCGATATTGATATATTGGTTTTTCTACGGCTTCTACCGTTAAAAAATACAACACCACAAAACTTATTTGAAAATAAGTCATTTTGTCTCTATATTGATGGAGAACTAACTGATAACTGACTAAAATGAACATTCGTTTAGTATTTATACTAGAATGGGATTTGGTTGATTAATTTTGTGTTAAACAATTTTAAAATTTGCTTCAAAGATGGGGTAACAACAGGTGTCCGCTCGACCTTTAAGGTTGTAATTGTTTTAATACCCTTTCAATTACAATCGCCCTTGAATACGGTCTACTGGTTAGTTCCGGAAACACAGTTAAATTATATTAAATGAATTATTTGCTTATTATAGTTAGATACAGATACGGACATTTCCTCTTTTTTAAGTTTAAGTGTGCCATACCCCGATCCTTATTTCGTAAACCTTTATGGGCGGAAATGTGACTAAGAAATTATTTTCATGCAGTATGCACATTGTTTCTTTTATAGATAGGTAAAATTGTTTTAATACATGTTGAATACATCATCGTTTTAAGAAATTAAAAGTAATTGTATTAAAACATAAAAACATAAATATTTTTTTGTTTATAATAAAATAAAATTCATTGACTTCGTAAAAAATATGAATAGATATCCAAAACTTTTCAGAATCATTTAAAATATGATATACCTTACTGAACTTTACTATCGGAGTTCAATTTTTTAAATAAGAACAAAAGCATTGTTATATAATTAATATTTATTAAAAAATTGTTAATAAAAATTGAATTGAATCATTTAGGACTACCTACAGAGGTAGGCACCCAAGAACTTAATGATTATTTGATAAATCAAAAATCTTGAATTATATGTAACTTTTCAACAAATATCGTTAGTGTTGATATTTTTTTATAATATATTTGCAAATTCATTGTGCTTCTTTTTAAGTTGCGTCCGACATTAAGTGTTTTTACTCCAGCTTTAATACCTTTTAATTTTGTACATAGATACCTTCTAATTTCATACAAAATAAATTATATTAAATCATAGCGTTTATTCAAAATAAACATATTTTTTTTTAAATTATAGTTCTAGATGTACTTATAGGCTCTTTTTTATTAGATTTTATGTGTGCATGCACAAAGATTAAATAAGAGGCAGAAAAATGTTATTGTTTGCAGCAATTGACTTATGAATGCTAATGTTTATCTAATTTTATTGATATAATAGATCATTTTAATAGTAAAAACTGTTCAAAATATTTAAACTTTCTAGTTTTTATTATGGTAACTGGTTGCCACTGTATGTACAATTTGGTTTCTAAAATGACAAAGTCCTTTCATCTGAACAAACAACATTTAGGTTTAAAATGAAATCACTTTGCATTTTCTTTTCATTGAACCATAGTTAAACCATAGTTTAATAAATACGCTATAAAATAGCTAATCATTTTATAAAACTTAGTTTTTTAAAAAACTAACGTACTATAAGTATAACTGATTTGAATAAAGGCTCTTCAAATTTTTAGTTTCTAGTTAGTTTAATTATAAATCATTCATTTGATATAAAAGAAGCTCTCAGTTATGTTTTTAAGAAAATTTTTGCATTGTAATGTTAAGACCCAATACCAAAATATCTATAGATTATAATTTATCAATATTTGTTTGTGGAATAGTTCCACATCAAATCATTCAATGGAGGTCGTTTGACCATTTCAGAAAAAAATCATATGTTGATAAGTAGTTTTGTAATAATTATAATAATTTTTATTATTCTCTGTGCCTTTGGTTTATCTGTAGCGCCAATTTTTAAAACATGTCCTACCAACTTTTTTAAATAAAACTGAAATTCATAGAAACTTCAGTATCTGTTGAACTAAAGAACATGCAGAACTGCGAATAAACTAAAGTTTACTATAGTTTTTAAATTTTAAAATAATATATATATTAGTAACTTAACTATGTAAATCGTAATTTAGCACTTTGATTGCCTAAACCTGACTACGGGTACAAAAAGACAAAGAAGAAGTAGAAGCACTTTGATTGGAAAAATGCAGTTTTTAAGATAAAGGAGACAAGTCTAAATATCGAATTTTTATTATAAGTTATCTTATATCAAAAATGTTTACAGTATAAAATATCAACTGTTATATAACTACTAACATCTCATGGGGAATGTAGTTTTAAATATTGATAATTTAAGCAACTCTATCAAGTTGAGGGGTTGTATCTTTATTAGAGATATTTAAACAAATCCAGAATTTTTTTAACATGGAATTTGTATCTATAGATTTGTCCCCTTCATTAAGTAAATTCATTTTGAAAACTGAATTTTTTTAAAACTTTTAAATTGTAACTTATACAGCTGAGTTCCGAATAAAGATAGAAAGAAATTTTTTTCACATGAGATAAAAAGTAGCTCGTTTTGTTAAAAAAAAAGTATTCAGACCATGACTTAAAAATGGGTACCTCGGATGAATAAAGAGCATAAAAAATTTGAAAAAAATATTTTATTTTCTAAACACAGTAAAACAAGTTATCCATTTTTTTTCTTTCTCAGGTAGTCGATTAGACGATTCGGTATGAAATAACAAAAAGAGGCAAATACTTATGTCCTATAGACATTTTAGTGTTTAGGGATAAAAACACAATTCAAAAAGTTTTTTTTATATTAATTCATTCACGGGAGCTAGGTTCCGAGGTACAAATTTTACGGCACTCCACTATTCGATGTTTAACATGCTCAATGTGGTACATTTCAAAATTTAATAAATAGAAGATTAAATTAGATTTTCAATTAATATAATTAGTAAATGTAGTTTCTGAACATTCGTGAACCACAAATTATATTACATTTTTGCTACTAAAATGTTTTCGTAGTTTTCATAACGGTGATAATGAACGCGTACAAATGTTTCCTTGTGTAACAGGAAAACATGAATTAAAGGAAAGAGGCACAGTACTGCCGTTGTCACGGGGCAGATGGCAGCGCCCTTAGTTGGGTAGTCGATATAGATATTATACTCACTGTCGCACCCTTAGTCATTGTATGTCTTCAATATCTGCAAAAATTTCTATTTAAATGTTTTGCCTATTATTTAAAAAGAAAGGATTCTTACAATAAAGAATGTCATTATTAATTCAGTGAAAGAATAAGTTTATTGAAAGTCCAGTCAAAAAAACTCAAGAAATATGTCTATATCGGACGAAGAAAGGGATGAGTAAGTAATCGTTATTTATTCATTATCGTACGTTATTTTGGTAATTGTTATGTTATCAATTGCATTTTTTGTTTTACTGGGAACATACAGTATTACTACTATAGATATTTTTTCTATTGCGATTTGCATATTTTAATTTGACACAACAAATGAATTCTTTAACATATATGATATTAAACTTTTCTTATTCGATTATCATTTCAATAACTGTGCCCTTTTCAAATGTGTTAGTTTTAAATCAAATATAATATTTATAATTTTATTTTAAAGTTAGTGTTTTTTTTAATATAATGGCTATGGTTTGTAATTTTTGTAATAATACCATTGCAGGTCACGGTCACTTATTTTATAACGCAGAATTGAAAATTAAAGCTGTAGTCAAATAGAAGTATTAAAACTTAGAACCTTGATAATTTTTTGTACTCCTTTCAAGTTTACGGCGATACTTATTCTTATATAAATACTGAGAATGCATTATCATATCAAATGCACTGTTTATTTTTGTTTATAGATAAAAGTACTTTATAATGGGGCAAACGTTCGATTATTAACTTGGACAGACAACACTATTATTTTAAAAACAAAGTACCTACCTACATATAATTTTTAGGTATTTATAAACTTCGAATTAAATTGAATATTAATTATAATATAAATATGTATGTTAATTTACGTTCTTATACGAACGTATTTTTCCTTTTCAGTTTGCGTTTTGACATATTACTTGTAGAGAAAAAAATTGCCTTGTTCTAAGTTTTCCTTTAAAATTTACAAATAGAAAATAGTCCTGTCTATAATGCATCGACTACAATGTATGTAAATTACATACAAGTTTTACAAAAAATGACTTACTATTTAAAACATAATAACTACGATTATAAACATTACACTGTTATTTGACTAAAATTATAAAAACTAATTTCCTTTGTTCATTAGAGTTTATTATTATTAGAAATATGTAGTATCAGATAATTAATCTTTTTTAAAGAAAATTTATGTAAAGAAGCACAATTATATTTAAAATTTAATATTTTCGAAGTTTATTTTAAAACATGTTACACAATACATAGTTATAGCATAACTAATCGATTTAAATGTGCTTGGATTTTTAAGTTATTTATAACATTTAATAATTATGTATAAAAATATTTGTTTCATTATAAGTTTTGAGAATATTTTCTTTGCTAACAAAAGACGTTAAGAAAATCCAACAAACTGATTAATTAATAAAATAATAAGTTATCTCTTAAAAATTCTGTTGATCTAAGTATATACTTTATTATGCAGATGACTAGTTTAATAATTTAATGAATGCTTTTCTTATTTAATAATTGAGTTTAATATTAATAAATATGTAAAGAATAACTTATTAAATTGAGTTTATTGGAATTTTTAAAAATATTTTAAATTTAATACAAGAACCGGTAATTAGTACTAAAGCTGGATTATAAAACTATAAGTTTACTAAAATTCAACGAAATTACAATTAAAAAAATCATATTACATGACATTAGCTATTGAATTTTGGGCTTATCTTAATTAATAACTAACATGTAATGTTTTTAAATTGAATCCAACAATGTTTTATACCTAAACCTAAAAACAAGTCGTAAGAAACGAAAAGCATATAAAATTTGAAGTCAATAATGTTTCCTGTGTTAGATAATAATTAATACTCAATTTAAGTCGTACAATCTTATCAATTCAGGAACGGATATATAATTTTACTTATTTTTCAGAACAAATTTAAATCGAAACTTGCCACAGATATACCTGACTCTTGCTTATTGCTTACCAAATATTTAAGACCTCTGTTTAACTAATCCTTGCGAACAATAATGTTAAATACTCTTCACAGAACATTGACTTTCGTAGAAAAATTCTTTCTATTGGTATTGTATTATTCGATTTGTGTTTTTCTGTGGTCATTTTTAGTGACAACAGACTCTTAAGACTTTATTAAAAAAAAATAAAGAGCTTAAAAAAACCAAAGAACACATGCTATATTAAAACAATGAAAATATATATATATATATATGTATCTATTTAACTGGTTAAAAGTTTATTTCTTGTCATTCTCCTACTAAAGTTCTGTATTTAAAGGTGTAGATCACCAAATTTCGTCCAATGAATTTTAAATGTAAACGCCGTTCCCGTTCTATTATCGTATTTATGAAGATAAAAAGTTGTAAGTTTTTGTAAATAGATCATTTATGTTTAAAAAAGTACGATTTTCGATATATCAACGTGTTTTACACAAAACAAATTAACCAAGCATAAATTAGACTAAACTTAAAAAAAAAGTTAAGATTTCACCTTTTTACCAATCGAACAAGAAAATTTGTCAAATTATTTTTCAGATTAATAAATATTTAATTACCTGTTAATTCAACAAGCTCTATTTAAAAATATTTTTTGTTATTAAATTCTTAAAAATAATAACATAAGAATTCTTTTGAATTTTTACTTTTCTGCATATCTAACGCACAATTTGAAGTTGGTCAGTATAGTATTCCTACTTTTAACATATTTGTAGTCTTACGTTTTTAAGACCTTGAAGGGATTTGCCATAAAAAATGTTTAAGCACCTTATACTTGTCAGTTATATGAAAAAAAACACAAATTTTTACCAAAATTGGGGTACTTTAATTGCTTATAAATATTTAATATAGGTAAGTGATTATCAAAATAATAAAATCATTACGATAATTTCACGAGTTTACTCGTCCTATCGATAAAAACTTAATATCAACATCTTTATTTTTGGAAGCTCACGAACTCTTAGAAGTTTAGTCTGTTTTAGGCTTTATTATATATTTGCGTAAAATTTGAAATCAAAAATTATTTGTCGTTATAGCACATTTATTTTTGCATGTTTTGAATATTTTTAGTTGAATTGAATAGTATAACTGATGTAGCATGAAATGATAATGCAATTTTTTAAAAGTACTTACTGAGAAGGTTAATGTACGAATATTTTATATTTACGGTTGTCTGCTTTTAAATACGTTAAAAAACTACCAATTAATATAAACAAATAGTTTAGTGTTATTTCAAAGTTTGTATACATATAGTGAACTTATAGAATGCATCGAAATTAGTTTGCTATATCATAGTTTCACTGTAAATGAAAATAAAGTTTTTGTTTATTATACGTTATTATTGTTACATTTAAATGGAGTAAAATACTTTAGTTTATTATAAGAGATCGATTGCATAAAAATTTTGTTCAGTATTTGAAGTAGCGTTCACTACATCCGGAAATTCACTATAAGCAGGCTTGCCATATTCGGACTTCAATGAATTTTATTTCAATTTAATAATTTTTTTCAAGATTTTTTTGGATAATCATTGCACTTGATTCTATTTATAAAGACTGCGTTATATAAATTCCAAACCCATTTGATAACCTTGTTTGTTGGCAATAACTCTTAAATTTTCCTTATATTGCGCACTCTCCTACGGGTCGTGAGATAATATCACATAGGTCGGAATGATATACTTTCCTCCCTAGGTGAATAATATAATACTTTCTCTTACTCACATTTTTTTTAACACCTTCTTTTACTGGAAACCATCGACCAATGTTAGAGTGGACAGACTATAGAGTCATAAAAAAAACTAATTCAAATAGTAATACCACACATTTCTAGAAAATTGTATAAAGATTCTATGTATAAAAAATAATTGCATTATTCCTTATAATTTGAGCGAAAAAAATAGCCCAATTAACATTGTTTTTCTTATACAGGAATTAACTCCTTACAGTTTTTAACAACCTAAGTGTGTAACACTCTCAAGTGCGCGTGTGTATACAATTTTTTTTTATATTATTTTGACATATATTACAATCAATACATTCAATAATATACAAATTGATTAATACTATATATAGATAATTATAAAAATGCTGTAAACAATATTGCAAAATTAATTTACAAAAATATTATGTAAAAATATGACAAAATATAGTTAATTTTATTATCGGAAAAATTATAATCATTATTTGTATAATGTATAATGAACAGTACAAAAGGTAATTTAAATCAGGTTATTTTATAAAGTTTGTTGCATATCTAATTGGGAATATTATTTCAGTTAGAAGACGGTTATTGCCTTGCACAATTTAAAATATGTTGAATATTATTAGATATATGAAACTCTAATAAATTAAAACTAAAAAAAATGTATATCAAATAAATTTTGTTAGATTTTTCTTGCAGATAATCTATTCACCCCGGATATTTATAAACACTATACTATCGTGTCAGCGTAATCTGTAGTACATCCTTTACTTTTAAAAATTAGCGCTATCATAGCAGTAATACTTTGATGAAGCCAGTTAGTGTATATCATTCGTTCGTTGCGTACACGTTTAATGTTGAACTTATTTATTAATAAACGAAAATTAAATAGTAAAAATGTTCGGAAATTTAGTTTTACATAGCAACAATAATAAAAGCAGTAATGGCCACGACTATGAAGACGAACACGATAATTTCCATCATTATAGTGATTTAGATGTATCGGATAATGAAAATTGTAATTCAGATAAAACTTCTTGTCCTAAACATAAATGTATTGTACATAAAATTAGGTAATAAGGAACCCTATTTTTTTTTATTGGTGTGGTTTATTTATCTATTTACAGTTTATATATTAAAATTTAGAAATAATTATTATAACAACTTTTCAGGTATCCTGATGGGTCTGTCAAACTTAGAAATCCTCACATTGAATTAATGGACCAAGATATTCTCTATCACCTTGCGCTTGGAAGTGGGTCTCATGACCTTATAGAAATGTTTGGGGATATTAAGGTGAGACTTTTTATAATTACTGTAACACAACAAAAGAAACAACTTGGTGTATTTTGATAACGTGTGTTACAAAAATGTTTAAGCGTGATTAAATAAATAAATTTTGAACGGTGTTATAACACAATTAGCTTGAAGTTACTACAGCTTTTTTTTCTATTAGAACATAAAAAGGAAAAAACATAAATTAATACGATAAAAATGTTTTTTAAAATAAATTTTTTTGTTAAAAATAAATAATAAAATAATAATTTTATACACCTAAACAATATAACATATTTTAATATTCTTAATAATATTTTTAAAATAAAGATTTTCGTTTATGTCATAGAAAAGTATTGACCCATGTAGAATTTGAACGGCTGGAAGTGAGTTATTAATAGTTTATAAATTATTTTTAATTTACTATAATATTATTAAATAAATAATATAAAAATTGCAAATAATATAATAAAACTATTTTTAAATTATAACCACCGTAACAATTATTTATTAATAGAATTATGTCTGTAAAAATTATGTAATATTTATATTTGAAGATGAATGATATAATACAATTCTGACAGTATAATCACCTTTTGGAAAAAACTATAACAGTAATATGACGAAGCAGTTATGGTATACAGTTACACATATATAGCAAATCTACATACCAAATATAAAAGGTGTAATTAAAGAGACTAACCATTTATAACAAACTTACAACCTTGCATTAATTTTAAGGAACTTATTCAGAAGTTTTATTAACTATTTGGATAACACTTTAAAATTACATTAACGATATGATTCAATTTTGTATAAGTACTAATATACAGTGTGTCCCAAATAGAGTAGGCTAACATGGGTATCTTTCTTATTAGTGAAGATAGAAGTTTGGTTAAATGGGCAATGTTTTGCAGTTTTAGGTGCCCATTCAGATCCTGTTAAGAAAATTTTAAAATTCCGAATAGTTCCAAAGTTATCGTAAAAAAACTGAAAATTATCATTTTCTTTAATGTCAAATAACTTTGTAATTATAAAATTTACAAAAAAAAGTTTGATATAAAAGTTTCTAGGTTTCATAAAATACAGATAGAAATTAAGTCAAAATTAAATTCAAAATGGCGGTTTGCAAGATATTGATACCAACTTTCTTATTTTAAATAGACGCATTATTGGATTTTTACATAGTTAAATAGAATTTTTTTTTCTCTTTTCAACCATGTATAACAACCCCTATTTAAATAAAAAATTATTAACAATATTAAATTTTTCTGTTTTAAATCAAGTAGCCATGAATTATCAAAGAACAATTAAACAGCATAATAAAGGGTTTTCCAATAAGAGGTTTCATTTTGAATAGCCCGCTATTTGGGCAGCTGTCACTTTTGAAGCTGTCATCTTTTGACATTTGACAAGTAAAAACTACGCCATTACTAAAAATGGAACGATACACGCTTCAACAACGCCTTGAAATTGTTAAAATCCATTATAAAAATGGTGAAAATTTTTCAATCACGGTTCGTAAAACTAAGGCACTTTTGGGTCGTCGCGAAGCACCTTCTCGGCCGGCAATAGTGAAACTGGTAAAAAAATTTGAGCTGTTGGTACAAATTAGTGATGTGAAGAATGGAAACCGTGTGCGTCGCTCAAGAACAACTGAGAATATTGCTGCTGTAGCCCATAGTGTTGAAGAAAACCCAGGTTTGCCGATTCCTCGTCGATCTTTGGAATTAGGTATTCCACAAACGACATTACACTGTATTTTGCATAAAGACTTAGCTCTTAAGGCTTTTAAAGTTCAGTTAACACAAGAACTCAAGCCGGTCGATCACCAGCAACGTCGTATCTTCGCTGATTGGATTCTTGAAATGCATCGAAATGATCCGGATTTTCATCGAAAAATTATCTTCAGTGATGAGGCCCATTTTCACCTCGGAGGCTATGTTAATAAGCAAAATTGTCGAATTTGGGGCTCCGAAAATCCAAGAATGATTGTTGAAAAGCCTCTCTATCCTCAACGTGTCACTGTTTGGTGTGGTTTTTGGGCTGGCGGTGTGATTGGACCTTACTTATTCGAAAATGAGGCTGGTGCAACTGTTACGGTGAATGGATTGCGCTACCGAGCTATGATTAATGTTTTTTTATGGCCGAAATTGGGAGATATTGATGTCGACGACGTTTATTTTCAACAAGACGGTGCTACGTGCCACTCAAGCAACGAAACCATGGTAATTTTGCAAGAAAAGTTTCCTGGCCGTGTTATTTCTCGAAGAGGTGATCACAATTGGCCACCGAGATCTTGCGATTTAACACCTTTAGATTTTTTCTTTGGGGTCACGTGAAAGATAAGATCTATGCCAATGCTCCACAATTGATTCAAGACCTTAAAGATGGAATTCGTGAAGTTATTGCAAACATACAGCCGCAAATGTGCGAATTGGTAATAGAAAATTTTATGAAAAGGATATGCTGCTGCAAGCGCAGCCGTGGCTGCCATTTGGCAGATATCGTTTTCCATTGTTAATGGCATACCTTCCTCTTTAAAATGATATAAACATCCATTGATTTCTGTTAAAAAAATACCCGTTTTTTTTAATATCAAAATGAAACCTCTTATTGGAAAACCCTTTACAAGCCAACGTCATTATATTTATTTTTTGACCAATATTGTAAGTTCTTTGAATAATAATTATTATTGCCTTATAAATAATTCCAAATGGCAAAGTTTTTAACTGAGCAGTATGATATGTTTTGTATCTACATTAAATGTTACAAAAGCTCCTCCGTTGCTGCACAAACATAATTTAACAGTTTACCAAAAAAAAAAAACCGAACATTAAAATTTTTAAAAGTTTGGATGTGAATATACAGAAGTATGAAAGTTTACAGTAACCAAATTGAAAGAATGTGCAAGATGATTTTCATCATTTTTTATTTGGAAAACTGTTAAGTTATGTTTGTGCAGCAACCCAGGAGCTTTTGTAACATTTAATGTAGGTACAAAACATATCATACTGCTCAGTTAAAAACCTTGCTATTTTGAATTATTTATAACGTAATAATTATTATTATTCAAAAACTTACAATATTAGTCAAAAAATAAATATTATGACCTTGGCTTGTATTATGCTGTTTTATTGTTCTTTGATAATTCATGCCTACTTGATTTAAAACAGAAAAATTTAATATTGTTAATAATTTTTTATTTAAATATGGGTTGTTATACATGGTTGAAAAGAGGAAAAAAAATGCTATTTAACTATGTAAAAATCCAATATGGCGTCCATTTAAAATAAGAAAGTTGGTATCAATATCTTGAAAACCGCCATTTTGAATTTAATTTTGACTTAATTTCTATCTGTATTTTATGAAACCTAGTAATTTTTATATTAAACTTTTTTTTGTAAATTTTATAATTACAAAGTTATTTGACATTAAAGAAAATGACGATTTTCAGTTTTTTTACGATAACTTCGGAACTATTCGGAATTTTAAAATTTTCTTAACAGGATCTGAATGGGCACCTAAAACTGCAAAACATTGCCCATTTAACCAAACTTCTATCTTCACTAATAAGAAAGATACCCATGTTAGCCTACTCTATTTGGGACACACTGTATATATGAAATTTAAAAAACTCTAACATAAGATATAAAAAATCCGATAAAGTTTATTTTTTTTAATAACGACTTAAACATTATTATTAATTGCATCATAGTCAACTAAATTTTTTAATTAGTAAAAGATAACTTACGTTAGGGGCATCATAATTTGAAATGCAACTAAATTGTTAAAAATTTAGCAGTCATAGTACCTATATGATTAAAAAATTATATAAAAAAAAAGATCAAAATATTTATATGTATGTTGAAAAATGTGTAAAAAAAATGTCTTTAATTATTGATATTTTGAAAAATTCTCTGTAGCATTATAAAAATAGAGATATCCACCGTATTGTAATTTAAGGTGGATCTAAAGACAAAACCTGTAATAAGGTATTTAAAATCTGCAGTAGAAATTCGCTTGTTGTGCAGTACTTATTTATTTAATTTCCTATTTTATAACTGCATTCTTCTTAATTAACTTTTATGTATTTCAAAGTCCATTTATGCAACGATTTATTGACTAAAACCGGATTAGGATGTATGTAGTAAGAAAAAATACTAGAGACAGCTGATATTGGTAATACAGTTAAGTATCAATTATTCGTATAATTACTTTTCTAAATAAAAAATTTCAAATAAATATAAATACACAAATTCATTTTGGAAAATTTTTATCATAACAAATTGCGTTATTTATGAAATAAGTCGTCAGAAATTAATTTTCTACATGTTTTACATTAAAAAACCCTTTTTGATTTAGTTTAGAATAATATTGTCTTCTTCTTCATAATTTTATAAGGGGTTTTTGTTGTCCAATTTTGATTTATTTCTATTACTTCGGATATTTTTATTTTTACCAAATATATATTATATTTATAATAAAAATATTTATAAACATATATATCCACTATTCTCATCTAATAGCAATTTTCGACTATATAATATATTATACAATCACACCATAACGACTTATTTGTTGTTAGTAGGTATCAGTTAGTGATAATTCTTCACCGATATCGATATTTTAATTGGCTGGACTTTTGTAGAAACTTATTAATTTCCAAATAGTCATTTATAAAAAAAATTGAACTGATAATGAGTCAGATTATTTATTATTTGGAAACAATGGCTGTATTAATGCTGCTGGGCCCATTTATGTACATAGAACCCGTTAAGGATATTATGACCATCGAGTAACTTTCTTCAAAATATCATTTTCTGTAATCAGATAATTTCAATTTTTTTTCTAAATTTAGAAGATTTTCTTATATGACATTTACAAACTTCTATATAAGTTTTAAAAACTGCTACTCACATTAAAACTACAAATTACTATATAAGGCTTTGAATTAATAATTACAGTCTCTTTGATTAGTTGTATCTTTATTAATTATAATTAGTATCACAATTAATATTATTAAATTTAATGAATTAATATCCATTGCATCAGTTAGTGATAATTCTTTTCCAAAACTTTTGTAAGTTACTACAAGTAGTAACTTTTAGAAATAATTTAAAAATATAACATTTGCTACTTGTTTAGATCGTAAAAATTCAATTACTTTGTCCCCTTATGTCTTTGTAACTCTTCCTATGCTTATTACAATTTTTTTTTATTAATGCCTCGTCATATGACATGATTTAGACCACAAATTATTTCAAAATTTTTACACCTCCAAAACTTATGTTATTTTTTTTTAAATTACTTTAAATAACGTTTTGTTTTTTATATTAAATAAGTGAGAAACAACAATGTGTAGGTTAATATCGCAATGCTATATAGCACCTTTATGAAAATAAAAATACCTACTTTTAAAATTATATTTAAAATTTTTAAAATAAAGAACAATTCATCATCAACATTTATGGCGTAGCAATGTGTATTAATTATTTTAACCTATTGCAGAATCTTTTGTTTGTATTATTTAGACGTAATATATGTACGAAATAAAAATAAAGTAAATCAATGTTTTTATGTCTACGCGGAAAATCTTGTTTTTCTCACTTATTTGACTTGCAACTAGCCAAATTAATAAATTAATAAAAAAACTTTCTCCCTAATTAAATATCTGATTAGTTTTTTGCCGAAACATAAGCATTAATTTTTGGAGTGAGATTTGGTGTTATTTATATTTTTAGACACAGAACTCAACAACTTTAATACATTTTTCCCTTAGTTGCACTTATCTAAACGAGCAGCCTTTTATGTTTTAGGCTAGGTATTTTCAAACTTACTACCGAATTTCCAAGTAGTCATTTATCAAAATTTTGAACGCACAATGAGTTAGATTATTTAATATTCGAAAACAATGGTTGTTTTAATGCTACTGGGACTATTTATGTACGTAGAACTCGATATCTTGACCAACGAGTAACTTTCTTCAAAAAATATCAATATTTTTTTTAATTTAGAAATTTTTTTTACATGAAATTTACAAATTTTGATATACCTACGTTATAAAACTTGCATCAAACTTAAAATTACAAATTACTATATAATGCACTGAATAAATAATGGCATTTTCCATAATTAGCTGTTTCTTTATTAATTATGATTATTACTGCATTTAAATAATTAATACTTATTTACATGTTTTTTATTAGTTGTCGTTTATTAGATGTTCAAATCTTCACGTTTCGCGTTGAACTAAAAAGTTATTTGTCAGTTTTTAATATTAAGTAGGTACTTATCAATATTTTCACAAGCCCTTAAATTCTTGGCAGCTTAACCCAATTCAGGTCACATAGCAGATAATGTAATATTTGAAGAAAGTATGTGTAGGTGTGTAAAAATTTTGTTCAATATTGATTATTACATTTTTTTAAGCGTATCTAAGTTTGAAGATAGTACGTCATATTTACATAACGATTTATCAAATATTGTGTTATTTCATTCTGTTTTTTAAATAAATATTTGACATATGTGATTCAGAAAATTTGATTATGACCAAAACTTGTGTTTCGAATTTAACGGTGAGTTAGCAATAAAAAGTTAAAAAGGAAAACAATAATTTTCTGGTTGCAATTTAACTGTAAAGTTATTTGAGATTGTCGCTTAAAAAGTAACAAGAGAAAGCATTAGTTGATCATTTATAAATTGAGAAATAATCTAGCTATGAAGGGTTTCTGTCAATGTCATTAAACATGAAATGAAATTTAAGGTAGAAACAATTTTTAAGCAAAAAAACAGGAAATCAGTCACATACCAATGTCGTAGAAAAATATTTCAAATCGTATATTTCGTAAAAAATCAATTATTTATTTGTAAACTCTTTCGGATATTTTTATTAAGAAAATGATATGTACTTTTATGTAACTAAATTTAATAAATCTTGATTTTTTTATTGACAATCCAATTTCTGTTAAATTTAATTAATATTTAAAAGATATTGGACAATAACATTATAATTAATATTTTATCAAATATATTGTTTTAAATTATATTACCAGGTTCTAATAACTAAATAAATAAGTAACCTAGCATATTATTTGCATCTAAAAAGAATGTGGCCTACTATTATTAAAAGCAATTTTGTTTATTCCGTTCGCAATCTTTGATAATGTATAGTTATTAA
The DNA here is from genome assembly GCA_036325965.1 of Sinopyrophorus schimmeli. Taxonomy (NCBI): domain Eukaryota; kingdom Metazoa; phylum Arthropoda; class Insecta; order Coleoptera; family Elateridae; genus Sinopyrophorus; species Sinopyrophorus schimmeli. The sequence goes on from JARFIZ010000001.1 coordinate 7,827,589, forward strand.
ATGATATTTATATTTATATATGTATCTCTTACGTAAATACATTACTGATGTCTTAATTATTTTATAGTTGGCATTGATAAATTGTTTATTAACCCATTTTATTATAATAATGTGAATAAAGTATGTACATATATAGTCCTAGAAATTAATCCAATGTAAAACAAACCTAATAATATAAATAGTAATAAAATTCATCTATTGCGAATGATTCATGGGTAATAGTTGTTTAAATATTAAAACTTTATTACCAATTTCAATACAATATAAGTAGGTGAAACAATGGTGATACATTTTATACTACTAATGCATTAACTTTTTATGAAAATAGAAATATCCATATTAGTAGGGATAAGTGGGGTAACTACGAACATATGACCGGAATTGCGAATAAAACAAAACCAGTGTAAGAAACGAATCATAGTTATTGCCTATTACAGTCAACTCGCGTTATAACGAATTTCAAGGGACCCACGAAAAAGTTCGTTATATCGAAAGTTCGTTATATCGAAATTCTTTATTATAAAAGCATGAATTAACAAACTTTTACAAATTTGTTTAGAGATATAGAATAAATCAATCCAATACACCACAAATTCGTTGTCGCTTAACCTTCGGGCGGGCGCGCTGTTGTAAAAAGTACAACAGCCAAAGATTTTTGCAAATATTCGGCTTAATCGGCAGGTCACAGTTTTAAGACTTCAGGTATTCCTTCATTGTTTTATCTACTACGTGGCTAGTTAATTAGTTTTGTTTATAGCTTAGTTTTTCAACGTTTTTATTATTAGTTAAGATCAACGCGTGCACTTTTAACATCACACGCCTACTGCAGATATTGTAACTGGAACAAAATGATTGCTGTTTGGGATGGTGCAATCTGTTAATTAGTCATTTTTTGGCAGCAATAATACAAAATTAATAAAATAGAATAGAATTATGGACTTATGCTTATTTTCTAAAAAGCAAATAACCGGAAATTTAGACACACTTTGCTAAATTAATTGTAATTCACTTTTTCACAAGAACGAGCGTTGAAAACCAATTGTTATTCTATTATATCTTATGATACAGCTCATACAGAATAAAATAAATAATTTTTTTGTGACAAATATTTACAATTCTATACTAATATTATAAACAGCTAAATTATGTTTGTTTGTATCTCTGGAACTACTAAACCGATTCTAAAAATTCTTTAACTAATAAAAAGCTATATTATCCTTGAGTAATAGAAGCTATATTTTATTTTGATAAAAATAAGTTTTTAGTTTGAAATTTCGATATCCGTTGGAAGCCGAGGCGGGCCATCTAGTAGGATATAAATATGCACTTAAAAAGTTACAAAATACCCAAATGTTTTTGTTGGTGTACGTATTTGCTTCATTTATGCTAATTGAAACTTATAAACAAAGTCTTTAAAGCATCTGATAGAAAATCTCACCGTAACTATTAAAAATTGTCATGTAAAAAGTACAACGCGCACCCGCTGGTGTTATACCATAGTGCGCGCCCGTCCGAAGGTTAATAAAATAACCAATATAACGCATAAATGTATTTTTTTTTTAATAAAACAATAGAAAACAACAATAAAAAAAACAATAGAAATAGAAACAAATATAATCTAAAAACAATCCGTAATTTTAGTTTGTATGCAGGTGACTGTACGTGTCCGTTCAATTGCGTTCTCCAGATTTAAGATACTTGAGAATACACTGTCGTCAAGGTCATGGCTTTGCAAATAATTCATAATTGATAGTGTTAAGTTTGCATTGCTTTAAGATAAAAAAATCAAAAATTGTGTAGAAACACATTATGTAAATTATATAACATACCTACAGTACTTACTTTTTTACCAAAAATTATTAGACTTTGGTCAAGAAAACTTCGTTATATCGAGGGGACCAAAACCCATTAAAATTTTCGTTATAAAGCGAGATTTTCAAGGGACCGGCGGTTTTTTCTTTATATCGAGATTTTCGTTATATCGAACTTCGTTATAACGTGAGTTGACTGTATTTAGTTGAACGAATCAGTCAAAAATTCTTATTAACAATTTTGATAAAATCCTATTATAAAATCAACATTTAGGACAATGTCAAAATCATTGGTGTTTGGAATTACCCGACATGGGTGGGTTAATAACGAACGCCTTTGAATAATTACGAATATTATGTTACAGTAAATAATTAAGAACAAAAATCACAGATAAAGCCTTAATGAGTTTTTGCTGCTTGTGCTCTTTTCATGCGCCCAGGACATACATTGGCAACACATTATCCAATCATCCGTGGGAGAATCTTTATACTTTTTAGAGCTAATAAAACAATAAAAATCGTTTATTTATGTTTACTTATTTTAAGCAGTAGTCTTTTTCCCATCTCCTTCCTACAGTTTTTTCTTGCGTTCTTTGTTTTCTAAAAGATCTTTTATTGGTAAGAATAGATGAATGTTTCCTGCTCAAAGATTCTTTGGTTTTGTTTTTTGACAAGCTAGGCATTGATACAATATTTAATAATAATATTATCGACTGGTTTAATAAAGTCATAGTTCTCTGTACTTACGACGGTTCAGATTCTACAATCGCATCATTTTATTTGTCAAATTATTGTTGAGAAAAGCAAATTATTCTAATAAGTCAAAAATTCATGATCTAATGATATGTAGTTTTTTTTTACCACATAATATTCAAATAACACAAACCAAACACAAAAACAATTTTTTTTGAGGGGTTATGTTATTATTTGGGAAATACAGTTGGGTGTTAAACACTTCTTGGCTGTTGTAGATTGCAATATAAAATCTAGTGGTACCTATTATATACATATTAGTAACTACAATAATGGTACACAAGCAAAAAAAATACTTAAAATCCTGACAAAAATATAGAACCGACTTAACGTAATCAATGAGCGCAACCCCACCGGAACCTCAATGTTCCGGCATTGAGCACGGGGCTCTGTCCCATTTCCGAAAACAAGATAAACGTTTATCCTTTTCTATCATGCCGTAACGGCTTCGTTGGGAAAAACCCCGCGTTGGCAATTACCGTATTCTCTCTAAAACGATGCCAGTTTAATACCATTGTACAGTGAAACCTCAATATAATCAACTTATTTGGTCTAGCGAAAAGTATTGATTATAGAGAGAAGTAGACTAGAGATAGGGTTTATTATATGAAGATAAAAAGATTAATATGTTGATTATAATCAGAGATATCAACAGCAATAATCAATACAAATATATTTTATTTTTTATGATAATGAAAAATGAACGAAATATAAATTTTATTTAAAAAATGACTAATTTTTGTGTACCTACAATTAGACTCTACATTACAATTAAAAATAATCTTAAGTTATATACGGGGTGTGTAGAAATTGGTGCAACAGCTACACGCAGCGACTTTCTTCGTTTTGTTCTGAATTAATAATCTTGATATCAAAATGTTATACAGTGAAACTTCACTTATACGAAAGTGAAAGAGATCGTAACATCCTTCTATTAAGTGAATACTTTATTTAAATAGATAGTTGCCTATTAGCGTGCTTAGGATAACAGTACAATAGTGAACGTATATGGGTTTCCACAATTTTGTAAATAAATTAACTATGTACCTCCTAGCAAATTGCAGTATGTACTAAATAAAATATGAAACATTTAGATTAAAACACTTGTTCAAACACTACTTTATACGTGTTCACGAGGTTCTTGAAGTTCACACTTTTGTTCATAAATAAGTACCTACATATTACTATCAATAGCTGTTAGTCGAGATAGCTGCAATTAAGAACGATGAAGAGATTTTAATGTTATTGTTTTATTAACGATTTTTTATTAAATTCATGGTTTATTTTTAACATTTTATTATTGACATACTCCTACGAAAAACACTTTTGGCAATGTTGTCAAACAAATTTTATATTCAAATGTGATTTTAATCATGAGCCTTACTGTCAAATTTTAACATTTATGCATTTAATTCGACTTTTGTGTTTTATTTTTGTGTAACCTTTGTGTTTTTCGTGATTGTATACTTTGATTCGTTCATGTGATTCTGTTTTTCATTCTTTGTTATGGTTTTGAAATAAACAGTAAAATATTGCCAAAGATTGAAATTCAAAAAATATTACAGTACAGTGAACCCCCGATAATCCGGCCCTCGGCTAATCCGGCACCCCCTGTAATCCGACATGGTCTATTATTTATTATGTATTGAATATTTGTTTGACAATCTTCGGTACACAGAGAGAAAGAAATACTATTATTAAGAAAATTTTCTTCATATTATAGGTAAAGCTATTCTTTTGTTTACCTATAATGTAATAACAAATGCTTATAATAAAACAATAAATATTGATGTTCTTTTCTCAAGAAAATAATATCAATACCAATAAAATGAATACTTCAGAGTACATAATATGTATATAACATGTAGAATCTTATCATTGGATCTGTAATTTGTCGGATTACAAGGTACTCTTTCGTAAAAAATTCCGGACTATAAGGGGTCTTAGGCAGTACTCTATAATCCGACCAATTCGCTAATCCGACTCTGCCCTGCAAACTGTTTGTCGGATTACCGGGGGTCTACTGTATCTACATATTATTACAATAGTATGCTAGTCCAGTCTTGTCATATGTTTGTTTCTTACAAATGGTTTTTGAAAACATGCGAATTATGATACAACATATTCACATTAAGAGTTTTGATTCAGAACTGAATAAAAAATATTTCGTGTAGTTTTTGCGCTAATTTATATACAATGTGTATGAAATAATTGGTAAACAAATTTCATAGTGTAAATATCTAACCAACTACAACTAAACTATTTTTTCACAAGTTCAAAATTAGTTTATGCAGATATATCTACACTAAGTGTTATGAGAGAATGAACTGGCGTCATTTGAGGGAAAACCGTGAACCTTGATCTATATGATCGAATCTTACATTTAAGGGAAAAGGAGAAAAGTATACTCAAATTTAAATAATAGATTCATACTCATTCATTCTTTTGTCTAAGCAATTCTTATTCTACAGCGTGTCAAACAAATAGGTACTGAAACTTAACCGGATGATACCTAACACCAATCTAAACAATAAAAGTTTATACACAATATTGTCTAAATCTAAAGAATTTTAAGAACGATGCGTTTTAATTTTACAATAAATGGTAATACAGCATATGCTGTTAAAAGAGAGTGAGGTTATTTAGTACGTGCTTCATTGCTAATTGGCATATTTGATATGCAATTTTTATGATTATTTTGATTTTTTTAAAATAATTCTACATACTGCGTTATTGTCATCATTATAAGAAACTTGAATAAAAATTTTCGAAAAAGTCTAAATAATATAGTATTTATTGCCCATTTTTAAATTAAAGTTTACGATACCAGAACTCAAAAATGTTACACGTAAGGCCACATGACATGGGATATATGGGTTAAATCCCAGTATTTATTTGTCTGACACTCAGTATAATGTTAAAACGTCCTGTTAAGTTTTGTAAAAAATCAGTATTTATTTACATATTTACCAAAATTAGATATTGAATTAATTTGTTTATATCGAATTAAATAATTATGTGTGCACTACAGACATAGTACATAAATATGTTGTTTTCTGCAAGCAGTACAGGCGTTAGATGACGGCGTGTTACACGGCGCGTCAAGGCCAAATGATATGCGAGGTACTGAATCACTTACAATTAGTTAAGAATGAATAAAGGGCGCTGAAGATATATCACCCGGGGGGGCCCCCGGATAGCTAAGGCCGGCACTGCATTCAACAATTCAGTTTATTTTGTAATCAGATATATCTGTTTATAGTTCGTGTGCATGGGAGGAACTCCTAAAAGAATGGAATTATTTGCAAATTTTATTATGGAAGAAATTGGTCATAAATTACCCACTGGAACTACTCTTTTGGATATAAGTCAATATTCATATAGATATTGTATGTATAAAGTCGGACCCGTATTATCAGTTAGCGTAAGAAATATTATACCAATTGTTCAAAAACTTTTGAAAAATATTTTAAAATTTTAGCATGGTATGGGTGTTCCATCCATAAGTATTCTTCTACATGAAATTATTAAATTAATGTATCACGCTAAAGTAAAAGATCCTATATTCTTTAGAATTGGAACTTGTGGAGGCGTGGGAATTGAAGGTGGAACAGTTGTAATATCAGAAGAAGCAGTTGATGGAATGATGAACAGTCATTATGAAGTGGTAAGTTTTGTCCATTACTTTAATATTATTTTAATCAGCATAAAACTTTAGCTAGTTTTTATGTATTGGAGTTTGTGTTTGATACAACTCTGATTCTGTTTCTTAAATATTTTTTACATTTGTTAAGCAGTTACATTTTGTCTATTCAATATTTTCAACTACGTCAAGAAGGGACGTATTATACATACATATTAGAGTGTATCGTTTTGGACGAAAATTTTTTTTGGTTCCAACGATTAAATATTGTTAGATGTATCTCAAAGATGATTTCCTCAAAGTTGCAGTTCTTTATACCAATTTCGACATCAATCTAAAGAGTTTTGAAAATTTCCCATTTAAAAAGCATGTAAATCTAATGAATTTTTTCAATTATCTAACGCTCAATTGCATTTTATGATATTTTCTTACAATGAAGAGTGATTTGAGGATAATTAATTGTTTGTCGAAAATACTTATTACAATCTCACATCAGTTTAACTTTAGCTGTTTTATCTGTATGAACTTTAAATCATTTTTTAGTATAACTCACATAACTTTGTCGATATGTGGAAAATGGCCGAAGTTAGAAGAAATATGTTTAATATAATTTTATAGGAAATTTAAATGTCCTCAAAAAAGGTCCAATTATTCAACAGTCTAAAACTTATAGTTTACAAGATAGTATAACTTGAATATTTATAAATATAAAAATTTATAAAATATATAAATATTTATATCATTAATTGCATATTATTTCTATAAATGATATTTTTTGAACATATATTATTATTTCATATCAGCAGAAAGATTAACAACGGATAAAATTTATTAAAAAAGCTTTCACTACGGGGTAATATGAATAATTAAAAACAGTTAATTGTTTTATATTTCTTTACTGTCAAGTACCTTTATCTTCTAAGCTATAGGTTCTAGAGGATTAAACATTAGGTTTTTTCTTGAGAATTAAATTTAGAATAAGATTGTTTTGATTAAATTTTTCTGATATTTAGTTGTTTTTTAGATATGAACAAAAATATGTGGGTCATGGTAAATAAATGTTTTGTGAGATTTATACAGGTGAAACAGCTTGAGTTACATTTATTGTACAATCACAATGGGAACTTTTGAAGAACAATGAATTTTAAACAAAACAATCTGCATTACAATACAAAATCATAATATGCTATTGGTCATTAGATAATTGAAAAATATTATATAAATTTACATAACTATATACATTGATGTTATAATTGTAATTAAGAGTGCAAACTTTGATAAACTTATTTTCGACAAAGATACATACACCAATATTTTGTCGATAGAGCGAATAAATTTGTTCGACTGAAACGAAGCACCTTAATACATATTTTTTGTATACAACAACCATTTAAAGCTAATCGTATTGTTAATAATCATGCTGTTTACCAAGTAGTTTTCAACTGAGTTAAAGATTTATATTACATATGTATAAATGACGAGACAGATTTAAAAGTTAATTAAAAAAGTTAATTCAATTAATTGTATTATCATCCAAAAATTAAGTATGTTTTCCATTTATTTATTTATTTTTTATTTTTAGCCGATGTTGGGCAAACTTCTTAAAAGACCTGCCAAATTGGACCGAAAGTTAGTAAGAGAATTAAAAATGTTAACAGATCCAGAAGATCCATATGTTACTACTTCTGGAAAAACAATGTGTACATCGGATTTTTATGAAGGCAGGTTTATTTCTTGATATAAGACAACTTGGATATAAATGCTTTTTAACAAATTAATAATTTCTTATTAGTCTAGATTTTTAACTCTATTACATATATTTATGATTTTCTTGAGTCTTTTAAATACACCAGATTGTTTATTTTAAGGTTTTTTAAAGCACGTGCCACTAGAGTTGGAGGTATAAACTTCATTATTACCGAAGTATGTACATTTACATTTTACAATTTAACATACACTGAGTAGCCAAAATAATTAGAGACGCCTTTTATTTGAAAATAAACTAGTTCAACAGTGACATAATGGGATGGAACAACGTAGAATTGCTTATGTAAGGAACACTCGTTGACAGCTTCAGACGACATAGTTATCACAGAACGTAATGTCAAAATGGATAAGGCGAATGATGACTTTGAATGATGTATGTTCGCCAGTGCAAGAAGAGCTGGTACCAGCATCTCTGAAATGACGACTAGTTTAAGATTTTCTCGCGCAACAGTATCTCGGCTGTTTAGAGAGTGGCAGTTGAAAAAAAATTTAAGTAATAAGAACTATTCTGGTCCAAAAAGGCTGATGGACGAAAGATTTGAAAAGCGAGTAGCACGCATAGTCCGAAGCACAGAAGGGTAATAACACGATAAATTAGAGCTGAATTCAAAGTAGGTGCATTAGAAACCATACCCCACAAACAAGACGGACTTTACAAAAGATCGGTTTTAGCAGCGGAAGACTTTGTGCCTTTGTTATAACAGTAAAATAGGAAAAGGCGTCTATTGTGGACCCAGAAACTGTGAAACTTAGACTGGAAAAAAGTATCCGGAGCCGATGATTTTCATTTCCTGCTCCATTATGCAGATGGAAAGATTAGAATATACCACAAACTAACTTATGCTTGGATTATTTCTGCTAAATGACTGCGCTTAGGGCTAGTGGCGGTGGAATTATTGTATGGGGAATGTTTTCTCGGTGTACACCGAGTCTCTTGATAAGAGTGGACACAACTCTGAACGGAATATATTACTTCAACATCGTTGTTGATCTCGTGCACACGCGCAATGGCAGTTATGTTCGGTTATGAAGCTGGTCACTTTCAGCTGGACAATGCCCGTGGCCATCGCGACGATCGGTACGGCAAGCGAACCACAAAACATTACAGTGAACCAATACTGTTGTTATTGGTATCAGCACAGAATACTCATATAAAAAACCGAAGCTTGTCACTTTTTCATCGGCATTATTTCTACGCGCATGACCCGCTCCGTTAACATGGCGTTGTAAAGCTTGGATTAAGATTTAACAAATCGCATACATTCTGTTTCTTTCTAACTCATTGTCTGAATTTATTTGATGAACTTGAGTATGTTTTGAGAGCGACCTCTATCGCAGGGAGAAGACAAATTCATTGAAAAAAAGAAAATTGAAATACTATTGAAACTTAGTTATTAGTAGTTATTTACCTATTTTGGAAGCATAAACAAAGCTACTATACTTATACTTTTAAGTTATGTATGATAACTATGATTTTCATATTAATTTATGTTGTTTCTAACAGTGTTAAGCATAACGCATTTCAACTTTTAAACTTAAGGTATTTTAAAACTCGCGCTACCCGCTCCGTTAAGATGGCGGACGTCACGTGATATGGGCACCTGAAGATCAAAGGTGCCGAGGAGAAGCTTCGCTTCTTTATATGAGTATTCTGTAGTATCAGTCGCTAGCCCTATGAGCCGTGGTCATAACCCTAGATGCATTTCTTGCGGAAATAAGCCATAGTGGCACAAGAAGTTTTTAAAGTTTTAAATCAACTGCGAAATGTCATGCGTATATGGCGCTCACAACACATTTGTATAAGTTTGTAATTTTTAAAATCAAGAGTTTTAGTAAATAATATAAATACGATTTTCACGTTAATATATTTGTATTTTTAGATGATATTAATTACCAAATATAGTAAGTGAGCTCACAATCAGGCTTACATAAAGCTTTATATAAATGTGAGCGCCATCTACGAGTGACATTTTGCAGTTGATTTATAAATTTGAAGATTTCATGTGCCACTATGACTTATTTCCGCCGGAAATGCTTCTGGGGTTATGAGCAAGGTTCATGGACCTATCTACTGATACCAATAATAGCAGGATTGGTTCACTGTAATGTTTTGTGCCATTCTTGTCAGATTTGGTTTGAAGAACATCAATTAGAGTTTAAACTGCTTCCGTGCTAACTCAATCCCCCTGACCTCAATCTTCTTGAGCATTTATGGGAAGCGGGCAACAAATAATTTAAAGCTTGGAAACGCCACTATCCAAATCTGACCCAGCTAAGAGCTGCTATTATGCCAGCATGAGCCAACATTCCTCAGCAACGGTATCGGCAACTTGTTGAGTCCATGCTAAGAAGAATATCAGCAGTGATCTTTACTAAAGGTAGACCAACTTGTTATTAGAAGGCGTCTCTAATGTTTTGGCTACTCAGTGTTTATCCCACTTTGGTTAAAGCGGTCAAATATAGTCAAAAACTGCACTTTAACATGCATAATATGGGATTACTATGATAAAAATCATTTTGCTTATATTTTAGAACGTACCGAATATGTACAAACCGGGTGTTTCCAAATCAATGGACACCTTTTTTCAAACGAAAAATGTTGGCATTAACTTGTATTAATTTATTGATCATTGTTTTAGCCTTTCACTTAATTATTGTCAATGGTTTTTATACTTTTTGATCTGCTGTCTAGAGCAATTGTTTTTTTCGCTAAGTTTTAATGAAATTAATTGACTTGATGTATTTTTTTTTACCAATAGGGGTATTATAATAATAGTTATTATTGATAGGTCAAGGACGACTGGACGGCGCTTTTTGTGAATATACGGAAGCTGACAAAATGGATTATCTTAATCAAATTCGCAATCAAGGTGTAGTTAATATAGAAATGGAAGCAATTCCATTCGCAGCCCTCAGTCACCATGCGGGAATAAAATCAGCCATTGTTTGCGTAGCTCTTCTGGACAGACTCAAGGGAGATCAGGTAATTGTAAACTGCGTTTATTGTACTACATACTTATACAGAGAGATCCGCATAACGATGTGTATAGAAAAGAGGTGTTTTTTTTAACTTAATTAAATCGAAATGTTGGAATAACGTATGGCCTAAAGTTGATAATTCAAAAGTTTTTAATGCAATATATCTCATCAAAATCACTGTGATGGGGTGCCGTGATTCAGTAATGAACAAGTTAAAAACATTTGAATTGCGATTTCATTTGGTGTCTTTAATAAACAGCAGTATCTGCTTATAATTACAGCAATCTTAATTGACCTTTTTTTAGATTTTAATATTTAACATTAATTAATTGCGATGAATGATTAACTTATTGAACTAGTACTATACGAATTAAGGAGCACCAGAAAAAATTGAAAAGTACAATAGGTAACATTCTGAATAGAACAGAGAGGTGTTAAGCATGCCGCTGAAAATTTTTAATTATTTCTTTAATTTTTCAATTATTTTTAAATTTTTTTCCAACTTTACGTATTTATCTATAGGTTTTTTATTCTAAAATTGAAGTGATCGTATTTTGCAGGCTATTGAAAATTGAACTCTTATTCATATACCTTTTTTGCTAAAATTAAAACTAAAATTAAAAATTACGTACCATTCCTACTGATACACTCTGTATAACTAATTAAATCACATTTTATAATTGTACTACTACTATTATGATTTTTATAGGTGATGGCACCCAAAGAAGTGTCTAATGAATGGCAAATTAGGCCGCAGAAGCTAGTATCTCGATACATAAAACGATATTTACAAATGAAAGGTCGAATTTCTTTTGAAGGTCATGGATCAATGGCCGTTAAAAGTCCTCGGCGCTTTAAACTTGTTCAGCAAGAATCTGAAACGTTTGAATAATTTTATTGTTGTTTATTGCATAACTTAAAACAATTAATTAATTTAATTTAATATAAAAGCCTACTTACGGTTAATACTTAACTGGTTAGTTTGAAAGGGAAAAATACAATCACATAATTTACAATCAAAATTTTTAATATTTGTAGACAACAAAAGGTATTTAATTTTAAGATTTATTTAATTAAACAAACTTTACTACTTCTAAGACTAGTTTCTGTAATATCATAACTTTTAAGCATTTATATTGAAATTCAACTAAGTCACATAAATGTACTTATCAAACTATTTGCATGTAAAAGTTCATTTATATTTTTTTTTTTATATCCAACTGAAATCAAAGAGGATTTTAGTTTCTAATCGTCTTATTACATTTCAGTGATATGATTATATTTTATTTTCACACTTAATCACCAAAAAAAATTTACCTATGTAAGTACATACATTTATATGCTTATATAGGTATATAATTAATAGAACAATAATGAAATGATTTCAAACAAAGAATTTGAAAGAAAATGCTCAAAGTAAAACCTATCACTAAATACATTGGAGAATATATCACAGATTAGGTAAGATACAGATATGCCAGTTAACTATTAATCTTTTGTTCTCGTTTCTAAGGCATAATAAGCCTTTTGCAAAGAGCAAAATGAGCCTCAGCGCAAAAACATATAGTCGAAAAGTTACCAGAGGTGTATCTGGGTTTCCAATACAATAATACAATATTCTTATTTTTAACAAAAACTAAAAATCAAAATTATTAAGCAATAGGGGTTTTTTTTATATAAAAATTAATGCAAAATATAATTTAAGTAGTATCAAATAAGTAAAAAGAGAGAGTGGCGGGGCGTAAAGGTTGAGTGTGTAAACTGATACGCTAAGCCAGGTTTGGGCACCCTTTTTAATCAAAAAATTAATTCAATTTTAGAAATGCTTGGCGAGCCGCATAATCTTGTTTAACGGGCCACAAGTGGCCCGCGGGCCGCGCGTTACCCATCCCTGCGGTAAGCAATCTGGTTTCAATCCGACACTAAAACCATTGTATAATTATACGCCTCTCTTCCCGTGCAAGGCAGTGGGCAACCAGCAAAGGTAAAACTGCCTCAGGAAAAAAGATTTCACCAATAACACCTTTTTGTTTTTTTATAATACACTATGACATACACAACAAATAGCACAAGGGGGGAAATCGATACAAACCAGTCTAAAGACTGAAAACTAAGGAAAAAATACTGTAACATATATTAAATATTAAGGAAATCATTTTATTACAAATACAAAAGTAACTTTGTTAATTATTATTTTTATTAGTAAATTACTGAATAAAAACCTAACCATAAAACAAAATATATCTTTTTTCTCTAAAACTTTTTATCGTGCGCCTTTGTGTAAATTTTTGCGCATGTCTCTTTGTCACCTCTGGTTTTCAAATGTTGGACAACCAAGGAGTGACTTATCTGTATTTGGCCTAATCTGTGGGACATATAGAAATCAGTAACATTAGGTATGTACTGTTTGAATTAAAATTATTACCTTAATTTTTATTAATATTATTTTGTGATATAAGAATAATGCGTACCTACCTACTTCAAAAATATTTTGAATTGAGAATTTTCAACTAAGAAATTGGACTAAAAACGTATGCAAATAGTTTATATTCGAGTGTTGATTGACATGTTCAAGTTTTAAGTAATTAATTGAACTATTGATATAAATTGTTAAAGATTTTTTATTCCAAGTTATTTAGATTTTATTAAAAATTTAATAGTATCTATTTACTGTTTCTACATATTTATTTTACTAAATATGTACTTAGAAAATCTAGTTTTTATTAATTCGCTGTATACTTAGGTTTAGCAATTACAATTATTTTATAATTTGAAAATATCCATATCGATTAAACTTAAGTGTCTTATAGAAGCATTTTAAAATATTACAAATACAGCAATCCCTCGTTATCCAGGGGCTATTTATCCGAGATTCAAAATTTATCATAATAGCGCGTCAACGTGGGTTATTTATTTAATTAGAACTTGAAACACTTGATTACTCTAAAAAAAGTGTGCAAAAAGTGGATGGTGTATTTTTATGTGAAAATTACTTCCCGATTTCGTTTTTTCCAGTTTAGTTATCCGTTGAATATTGTTGGAACCTACCCTTCGCGCATGACGAAGGAGTGCAGTATTAAGAACTATTACTACGTTTCCACAGTCATTCAATACGGGTTGAATACGGATTCAATACTGTTGTCGGGTGAAAAGTGGTCATGGAAACCCTGATTCAATACGTATTGAACACGATTTAGATTCAGATACGATACGGTAAATTTTAGGATCGTATCTGAATTTCAACGTATTGAGTTCCATGGAAACCCGTAACTCGCGATCGTGCATGCGCAATTGGAGATCACTGGCGCTTTCTAATGATAATTTAAAATATATACACCTTTATATTAAATTGTCATGAAATTTAATAGAATTATAGCACACAATAAAATAAACAACACAATTTTATTTCGAACCTGCTCTACGTATTAACCTAGAAAATAAGTTTTCCGAAAACAGCTGATTGCTGTATCGTAAATGTATTCAATTCGTATTCAAAACTATTTATGGAAACACGTACCTGTTGAATCGCAAAATCGTATTCAATCCGTATTGAATAGCTGTGGAAACGTAGTATATGTTTAGTTATGATTGTATAACTTAATATGGTTTCAAAATACTGAAAGCTATAAAACACATAATATAAATTGATCACTATACAGTAACTGCTTTGTATAAGCAACTTATTTGAACCACCTAGACGAAAAAAATTCTTATAAAGAAAAGGTTGGTTTTATAGAAAAAAGGACTACCGTTAGAAATATGTACTGTTACTTATATAGAATTTTTAGAATGAAAATAAGTCCTTATAAAGAGGGGTTACTGGATTTACCTACAACATCGTATTTGGATACGAATATTAAGAAACATTCCATATACATAAATATTAAAAAATTTATTTGTGTATTTTTTATTAGTTTTAAACTGCATTAACCTTAATTGTTAACTTTAAACTGTAAAAGTATGAAATAATTGAAACGTAATATGAATATTAATATTTAAATGCTTATTGAAAGTTTTAGAATAATATTATTTCAAACTTTTATTACATATATACAGATATTTAATTGTTTTAAAAATGCACAAAAAATTTGTATATTAATTCGATATTTATATTTATGTCTTTATGTGATAGTTATGGCTAAAATGTTTACATAAAAACAAAATTCAACTAAACATATCATAATGAGACCGATATAATAAGTTAAATAACTTGTCTTAATTCTATCTTAAAAATTACTTATTCAAATAACTGGCGTGCTTGATAGTATAAACTTGTTATTCATATCTTCAGTAGAGCAGTAATATTTATAAATGTATTACAAAATTTAAGTGCTAATTTTGACAATATGATGGATATTTATTAGCATTTAGACAACGATAAGTATACAGTGATATATTAAAGATGACGCCTAATTTTATATGTATGTTATGCTGCAAAATAATTAAGTGTTAAAAATTATAAAAACTACATAACTATTTAATACTAGAGATGTTTGATTTTTCCATGGTCTGTGAGTCATGCCTGTGCAAAAGATAGAAAATGGTCTTACAATTAGCTTGTTGCTACACTCTGACCTAAAAACATCACCATTCTTGTTTTATTTCTTGAATGTAGCGGAGTTGTTTATACCTTGGTTTGTTATTGAGTTTGGTTGTTTCACGTGGATGTTGCCGTTTAATAATTTATTAAAACAGTCTTTTCCATGAGTATATTTATTTTGCGTTTTTATTCACTGTAAAGATGTTTTCAGTTTGCATTTATTATTTTCGTCCGTCTCTAGAGCTCCGTCTTCGCGCTGATCTTTCGAAGGTCATAGACCATGGAAAAATCAAACATCTCTACTACATTTCAAAAGCTTACTGTATTAGTTAATCTGTTGTTCCTAGTGCAAAATAAAACTGTTAATGCTATTTAATATTAAATATAAGAGTATAAATTAAGCACATTGAAAACTGCTCAAATGAATTTTTTTAGAAAATTTAATGTAAGTATTATTTAAATGAGAGTGGCATAGCGCTGTAGCGACCTGGGTTCAAATCCACGCTAAGACCATCATATTTATGCCTCTCTCGTCTTACATACTAATGGGCAGCCAGCATAGGTAAACTGCGTGAAGAAAATTTCCCCAGCAATATCTCTTGCGTCTTTGGAATAGCTTACTTACATACACAACAAAGGCACAAGCCTGGAAAACATTTCCGCCAGGATTCGGGCACGGCTCCTTAAGAAAAATAATTGAATATTTTGAAATTGTATTGAAACTGTGTAGCAAAAAAGTCAATTACTTTGGGCAAAGCCGCTTGAGTTTTGTTCTTAAAAGTCTATGTAATTACCTTGGTTTAAAATAAATAAGTTCGCGACATACTGAACCAAAGAACATTTGTTTCTTAACTAGAGACTTAATTAGTGTGATTTTTTTTCAAAAATTCTTGCATTACAATACATGAGTATATCAAATAATCTATGACACACCACTGCGTCGTGACATATCGCCTAAAAAACAAAGAAATTGTCATATTTTTTTTTATTTCGATTATTTTGTTAATGATCTTTGCAACTATAATAGAAAGTATCAGGTTATCAAATTCAGTTTTATGATAAAAAATCTGGTTTTATTACTTTCAGCAACTTATTGTAAACGTTTATTGATCTTAAATAAAATTACTTTTGTAGTAATTTTAATAATCTACAAAAACGTTTTGCGATATAGTCAATAGCTTACCTACAATCTTAAAAAAAACATTAGGTTTCACCTATCTTGAACTTTGAACTCAAATATCGTTTGAATAGCTATGTTTAAGAAAAAAGTTTAATTGATATTTTTTGTAGAGAGTTCAATTTACTATAAAAATGTACAATGGGATTATCCTTAAAATGTCCTACTACCGAGATATAAAATTTCATAGATTTAAAAAAAATTCCTGTTATATAAATACGTAATAAAAATTCGCGATGAGGCATCTCTTAATATTATTATTAAGGGCGGAAATATTATTAGGTTTATACCTTTCTGAAAGTGTAGTTTTGTAGCTACTGAAAAAGAAATGTCGCTGCAAAATAACATACCCTATTAGGGTATATATGTATATATACAAGGTGATGCGTTGATAATTGTACATACTTTATCTACATATGTAGGTTACTTGGGCGGTTTTATATCACCTATGCTTAGTGGGTCAATAATCCCTAATTCTCAAGATACAGGGTGTTTTATTGATTTTGTCTATTTGTTTCTGAGCCATAATTTTGGAACCACTAAGTACAAAAATACAACATTTGGTGTGTATGTTTTGTTGAATCAACTATGCCGATTTCTTAGTTTAGCGAAATTAAAATACAGGTCTAGATAAAAAAAGAAATTGAAATGTTAAATATCAAAAATGAGATGCATAATTTAAAAATAAACTTTATATGCTTTATTTTTTATCTTTTTTCCAAATTTTAAAACAGATTTTTTTAATTTTTTGATACAAGGTATTGTTTTTGACTTGAAACAATTCAATCTTTTTTGTCTGGCTCCGTATTTTAATTACGTTAAATTGATAAATCAGTATGATTGATTGAATAAAACCGAAATATTTAATTTTTCTTATTTATACTTACAATTAGTGGTTCTAAAATTATGGTACAAGAAACAAATAGACAAAATCAATAAAACACCTTTTATCTTTATAATTAAGTATTATTAGCCCACTAAGCATACGTGATATAAAACTATCTATACGCAGATAAAACATGTAAACCTACCAATGAATAATCTTGTATATACCGGGTATTTTATTTAAAGTGTCACGAGCTTATAACACCTAAACTAATAAAAATTTCAAAAAAAGTATAAGTAAAAAGTTTCTTTAATTTGTACAATCTATATATTTTCATTAATATAAATTTTGTACTACTTTTGGTTTAACCGGAAATGGTATCAACGTTCTTATCTTAAATATAATTAAATAGAGCTTCTATTTAATATAAAGGAGTAAACACCATTTCCGATTAAACCGGAAGTAGAACAAAAGTTTTATTTCTGTCAGTGCATAGATCAAATAAATCAAAAAAACATTCATACTGGTACTTTTTTCGAAATTCTTATTACACGGAGAAAAAAATATCCTTAAAATAAATAACTAACGTATACTCAATTGACGTATTGTCAAAACAACGATTCGAATGTCTAATTTATTAGTCAATTTGACAATTCATAGTATGATCAAAACAGCGCTACATATTATACTTATAATAAGGATTCATTTATTTGATTCAAGCGTTCAAACGAAAAACTCTCGTAAACGTGTGCAGTTTCCGTCATGTAGGTAACTGTACAGTCAACTTGAGGATTTGTATAGCTAAAATAGGGATACGTATGGTTATTTTGACGATATTTTGTTCTCCGTGCATATCCGTTAAATCACCATGACAAGAATCTTTTGAATGTCTAAAACAATAATACGTATCGTTACTTTGACGATCCGCAATAAGGAAACTTTGGATAGCTAAATTAGCTATACGGCGTATCCCTGTGAAAGATGACTATCCAACGGATAGCTACAATAGGGATACGTATGGTTATGTTAACGATATTTTTTTTCCGTGTAGTTTGGATATTATATGCCCGTGGCACTTTACTGAAACACCCTTGTAATCGACAATAAAAAAATATTTTTTTTTATTATTTATAAGTCAAATGATATAACCTGTTATACATTTTTGGAAAGTGCTCGATGAGCTCTATAAAACTATCTAAAAAAATTATATCTTTCTATTCAAGATAAAACAATTGACACAATTTTGCTACATAGTGTACATCTTTGCAAAACCTGTTCCTTGTGTTCTTACTTTTAACATATTTTATTGTTCAAATAATGGAAATGGTTACAGTAATATTAATACGTACATATTTAATTAAATACGCAATTTAATTAATTCCTACTATAAAGAAATTTGTTCATAATTTTTATTTAGAGTTATTTTATAAGCTTTGCAGCTTTTAAATGTGTAAATTATAAGTACTTACATAATAATAAAAATGTTGTATATAGCATTGTTAATATATTATTAATGCCTACTTGTTCACATATTTCTTGTATATATGTGTGTAATTGTTAATTTATAAGAATACTTATAAATCTTCGCTATTAACGTTGATTAATGTTAGATCAGTTGAATTTACACAAATATACTGATTGTATTAAAATCCATTTTTTACAAGTTCCAAAGATTTTATGACAAGCGACACAAAAATTAGGTTACGTTTAAATATGTAGAGAAAAGTTATTTACATTAAATTTAAAATATTTACGACGAACTGTAGAACGTTAGCTGCTGCATTTCAACAATTGTTTATATTGGGTTGACAAGAAAGTAACTTCAGCTTTCAGAAATCGATAGAAATACAATTTTTTTGAATCATTATAGTCAATGTTATAATTTTTCCGTTTGACAGTTGACTTTTAACGTACCTCAAAAACAAATTACTTAGTATTTGGTCTACATTTCTCATTTCAGTTGTAAATTTAACATGGAGCACAACAACGAATATTTTCGTCTTATTTTGCATTTTTATATCCGTAAAGGCCAAAAAGCTTCCGATGTTCACAAAGACTTATGTAAAGTTTATGGTGATGAATGTTTAAAAGAATACACGTGTCAAAATTGGTTTAAAAAAATTTGGAAATTTTTTACTTAGAGATGACTAATGTTCTGGTAGACTAACTGAAGTTCATAATGATCAAATGAAAGTCGTATAATTATGAGAGAAATTGCAGAGAGTTAAATTTATCAGACCAAACAATCAAAAATAGTTTTAAATATTTTACATTTTTGTGAAGAAGCTGAATGTTTGGTTCCACGTGAATTGAAAGAGATTCATTTCACAAAACAAATCATCACTGGTAATGAAAAATGGGTTTCCTACAATAATATTAATCAAAAACTATCATGGTTCAAGCGTGATGAACTGATGTTACATTCTCCATATAGACCTGACTTTGCACCATCAGTATCTTTGCTGATAAGAACCAGAAGTTTTACGAACATGGAATCATAAAGTTATCAGAAAGATGGTAGAAAGTCATTGAATAAAATGGTGCATTTAAAGTTGATAAAAATCTGTTCTTTGTATAAAAAAATTGAGTTTTATTTCAATTTAAAAAACCGAAATTACTTCCTTGCTAATCCGATAATATATACCTATTCCAATTTACCTAACCCAAACCAATTATATATATCATATTTAGATTATAAACAGATAAATACGACTAAACAAAAGGAAAGTTTATTGTTCATAGTACTTTATTTTACTACACACAAGCATCAGAACAGAGTCGGATCTGGCTTCTTCCTAGTTTGTGTACGAGTACAATTTTTAGGCTTCTTCCCTTTTATTTTATAATTATTGTTTACGTTATTCATAATAACACATTCAAAACAAATGTGTACAAAATTTAGACAAATAATTTCATAAACTTTGCTCTAGATTATAATTCATGACGCTGAATTTATCCAATATTCGGCGGTAGGTCGACAAAGGGGATGATCAAGCTTCTACAAAAATAATTTAGAAAAAATATTGTCTTTTGCCTTTATCCAATCTTCCCATTTTTCCCCACTATTAATAGAAGTTTTGCAATCCCTCTTAAAATTCCGGTTTTATATATTTTTTTAAATCATATAGGCAGAAGTACTTCTGCACTTCTATTATGGTTGTCTCACTTTTAAAAAATTCTATGACAAAATAACAATAAAATTAGAAGATGGAAATTTAAATCCGCATTTATGACCCCTCGTTTTCGGGTAAACTTAAGCAAGTAAATGGTCTCAGACATATTTCTCGACAGGAAACCATTAAAACACGGCGGGAATTTTCTTCTGTTCACATTATATTGTCCACTAATTTTTTGCAATTTCTGGTCCATTATTAGTTCTGTATCAGCGGGTATGTTACCAACGTCACAATTCTCTCTTTTTGACCAAACTAGCCATCACAAAAGTCAAACCACGCATAATCAAAATTGCGTAATTTTTCTAGAGCGAAGTTTGTGCACCGGCTAGTAAAAAAGACTGCAGGTAATTCACGGCTTGTTTCTTTTCCCACGGATCTTGTTTAGTTTAGTAGAAGTTAGCTGTAAAAATAATTTTAAGGAATGGATTGCAAGGGGTTCCCGAACGGTTTGGCCCGCAAATACAGTCGAACCTTTATAACTCGAACTTCAATAAGCCGAATTTTTGATAACTCGAACCTGTTTCCCTAGGACTTGCCTATTTCAACATTAAAATTTGTATATCGATAACTCGAATTTTTGATAATTCGAATTATTTTTATTTTTCTTTCAACTTTGACTTATTGAAGTCCGACTGTATATACGCACCTTAATTTTAGTAGCCCCGGCTCTAATTATGATAAGTGGAGAATACGAACTATACCAATAGAAGCGCGTCTTGTCGCTTGGACATTATACGTGCATAAAAACATAAATAACTTGATATTAAATGAGAATATCGTGATGATTTTTATTAGTGATAAAGACTAAGGGTATAAGCAATACAACTAAAAACATTTGATCGAAACTTATTCAGTAGTTTTTGAATGATGCGCACACATCGGACGCCCGATAGGGTCGTTTCGTAAGCGTTGATTTTTTTTCTTTGACCAAGTTTATCTACTGAGCAGAAGTATGTAGCAATTTCGTAAACGGTATTGTACAAAAAATCATGTATGTATGTAAAAAATTGTACTTATTTATTATAGTTTTCTTAAAAACTTAGTCTATTGTATAAATACAGCGTTGTAATAAAATATTCTTATTTACTTATTGTAAAACTATGTTATTATGCTGGACTGTTTTTTGAAACTTTTCTTCTTGTTAATTTTCCAAATAACAGTTTGGTTAATAAAATGTAGGGCGACTCAAAAAGTAATGAATACCAGAAGGCCATAAAGAACGTTAAAAGTGTTGTTCCAAATATTGTTAACGTCTGGAAATAAAAAACATAGTAAGAAAATAATATAACTGAAATACGTATAATTTAAATAATATCTACTTACAAAACTAGCCAGAGAAGCATTCTGACTGCTTTCGGCTCCTAAAAACATTATATTTATTAACAAAGGATTTAATAAATAACAACAATATGTTAATCTGCTAAAAGGAATCCATCCACGGAACGATAAAAATTTGTTAACTATTCCTAGAAATAAACATAACTCCTTATTTTATTGTTATTTGCTTGTATATCAGTATTTATTAATAATTTTTTATTTCAAACTATTAATTTACCTGCGTTATTTGTACAACAAGCAATAAACAACCATGCTAATCCAAAACCCCACAGTGTTCTCGAAATGCCCATATAGACCGCTGAAAATTCGACAGATATTTGACGTCCATATAAAGTAAATAATATCCATAAATTGATCATTGGAAAAACTATCCATAATATAACTAGATATGGCTACAATCATAATTCATTAATACAAACTTATTACAAACTTTAAAATATCTAACCTTTTTTATCTTTAATTTACCATCTAATTTTATGGTTAGTACATAACCAGTAATGACTCCTATTAAATACGGTCCTATACGATTCCAAGGTAGATCATATATAGCATCCAATTGAATAAGTTGTTCATCCATTCTAAAATAGCAGGAGTTATAAGCTACTAGGTTAAATAATAATAGTAATAATAATAGTAGCTTAAATAATTATATATGTGCATATATTGCATCATTCAAATGCTCTATAAGATTTTTAAATTTAAACACGTAAATGAGTAGATATTGCTAATAAAGTAGCTATCAATATAATTTAAAAACAATACAAAGAAATTTTGGTTTGACTTAAGTACGCGGGGCACCTATGTTTCGATACACCAATCCATAGACATCAATACATGACTAAGTGGCAGGAATAGTGACTCAACAACAAACATTCCAGTTTTTAGGGAAGTCAAAAACAAAATCAATGTTAATGGAAAATGATATAACCATCACTCGTAAAGTTCTAGTTGACTGGTCCAATTTTCATCAATTTATAAGTGTTGTAACTAGTGATGAGAAAAATAAGAACAAGACCAAGTCTTGCTAGCATAAAGACAAACTTTGCCTTGGTCTTGGTCTTGCAAAAATGCAAGACCAAGACCAAGACTGCAAGAACAACACGAATTTTGCTTATCACTAGTTGTAACTTTTTTTGAGGCTGAAAAAAGCATTCGAGAGATTAATATTCAAGTCCCAACTAAAACCAGCCAATTTCCGAGTTGGGGTATTTTTCCTGCGAACGACAATATATTACATTGATTAATTTTGGAAAGTTTGTAAAGAAATTATTTACAGATAAGCATATATGTCATCAATCAACGTGACTCAAATCAAAAATTGAAATTTATAAATAATAATGGTATTCTGTGTAAATAATGTTGATAGTAGAATAATTTATAATGTTATCGCGTTTTTTATAACTATACTTGCCGAATTTCAATTTTTTTAATTCTGTCATTTTTTGTTCTCGCAGTCAACTCCGTTAACATGTTGGGCATTTTGTGACATGTGGATATGAAGATCAATGTATCGACACTAAACTGTCGTTTCTTTCCGTGTATGTAAAATATATGAATATGAATTACCCATGAGTGCGTTCAATTATAAACATTTGTTTTTAATAGCTTGAAAACGGTTCATTTGTAGTATTCAATTCTTCAAACAAAGTTACCCGACTTAATGATATTTGTGGATTGGTGTCCCGCGTATCGAAGTTCTATTGAATTTTTTTTAGTGTGATGCAATATTGCAATGGACATCCTTAGATCTTAAATACATTTTTTTTTATTTATTATATAACATACGTTGGTATATATCCCACTGCATATGAACGATATCCTGTGATGACCACGCATCCAGCAATACAAAGAATTGAAACTGATGCAGCTATTTTAAAAAACCTATAAAACAAATTTTTTATTTTTCTTTTTGGATAAAATTTTGTAAATACTTACATAGTTGACAAAATAAGTAATGCTGAAGTGAGTACAAAGAATTGTGTATCTGCTGATAAGTACCAAGACCACGAAAGGCACATTTCAGAACGTGGATAAAAATTATTTACATATAATAAGTTTCTCCACCAATATTGGGGACAATTTATGTCGGGTTGTTCGCTCACATCTAAAGCTGAAGTTTGTCGGTAATAAGTAAATAACATATCCGAAAGTATTATCGTTATAAGATATACTGGAGTCAGTCTATAAATGAAGATATTGAATGCAATTAATATTTGGTGATTAAATGCATATTACCTTAAATATCGATGAATAAACATACTAAAAAATTCTGTTATTTTAATAATAATATTAGTAGGGGCTTTGGAGTCCAATAAATTCTTTTTAGACTTGTAGAAGGCGTAGGACACCAGAAAACCGCTAAAAACATATAAATATTATAATAATTCAGAAAATTCTATACTGCACAAATAATAAGGTACACAGAAATTAATAAGAAATTGGTAATATAAAATTTTACGGTAAGTGATGTTTCTAACTATTATATTTTAACAGAAACTTAAATCAATTAATAAAAGTTTAGTTAAAACTTTTTAAAAATTTTAAAGATATTTGTTGAATGATTGTTTTCCTAAATTCCGGGTGGCACACAGAAATAGTTTACCAATACAAGTTTGCTACAATTACTCTAAAGCATTTCAGAATGCTTTTGAACATAATAATAACACAGAATTAATCCGGCGCACTTATAGTAGTTTTATTGAACACAGATATAAAGTTTGCGTGAAACACAATGTTCATCTTTTAGAAAATTATTCCTAATATTACTTGTTCATATTTTTATAATAATATATGATTTTTAACAAAAGTACGGCTCGCCCAAGATAGCTGTGCGTGTGAGAATCTTACAAGCGGCGCACACGATGAAGAAAGAACGCATTCGGATAGAAAAAGACGTAGGGGAGAGTTGGCCATAATGGGATACTTAACAGAATATCACTAATAATTTTTTGAACAGCTTACTAATATTATCAAATATTTGTACATAGCCACATTACAGTCCAATTATTAATTAAAAGCAGAGTTATTTGCAAAAAAATTTAAAAGAAACAAAATAACCGCATTTTTTTAAAACCATACTTTGTATCCTAAAGCGGCAGAATCCATAAACAAAGCGGATCATTCAAAACTTTTGAGAATAATTATAATTCTACAACCTTCTAATGCAAGTACATCTAGTTACGCGGCCCTACTTTGACCATACTTGAGAAGTCGTGATATAAACATGATAGCAGGTTATTTATAATAAAAACATTGTTTCCCATATAACTGTTAATATTTTTCTTAAAATACCTTGTACATTACTTCATAAAGATTTTATATTAACCTTTATATCATTAGATATTTAGGAAATATTTATTCAAAATTAGTCAATTTCAAACGGTTTGGTAAGAAGGCTGTTGCTAACACCTTTTCTAATAAAATATATTTCGGTTTTTCGTTTAATACTGATTTTAAAATAAAAATTATCCTGTAGGGTAAGTATGCCGGTTAGCCGACCGTCAGCAGTTCTCGGCCAGTCAGCAATAAAATTTGTAAAAACAAACTTGTCATGCGCTATTTAGTTACAGTCATATTTAGAATTAATGATAATACCTTAATTTCGTGTTCTGACTTTCTTTATAAATCTATTCTATTTCTCGACCGCCACGGCCGAAAACGGAAACTGTTTTTTATCTGGTCGGCAACCGGCGAACTTACCCTATATAATTAATTTTATTCTCATGAAAATAATGTTTGTATTAAAACTAATTTCTTGGGTAAGTGCAGACCATGCGTTACATCTTGGTAAAAGTTGAATTATGTATATATTTTATTCAAAAAACTGCAAAGCTAAGAATAGGCAGCAAATTTAGTGTAATAATAAAATTACCTACATGTAAATATGCTCCAGTTTCAGATGATACCATTGCAATAATATAAAGTTAATCTCGTTTCTACCTAAATGAAATCAACCAATAATCTCTTCTGGATATAACGCGAGATCTGTGTATAATTGATTTATGAACATGTTAATAATGATATTTATAAACAGCAAAATTGTTACCTTAAAAATAGAAAGCTGTCCACGCAGTATGTTGAGTTACCAAGTACTTGGATCAGGAAATATTCAGACAATCTAAATCCAGTTGGTACGTTTTCTAAAAAATCCACCTGATAAAACACCGAATGAACACATATTACCCATATTAGTGAAAATAAACGAACTCCGTGAACTGATGCAATTGAATCTGTTGACATTTTGGTTCTAATAAGCGCTTTTGTATTTGAGTATATTGAAAAACACTTAAGTATTTTTTCAAAAATTCCAATTTCGTGTGTCTTACTATCCGTTTCTGTATTGTTATTATTATTGTTCACAACAATTTTATTATCATTTTCACTGCGTTTTATATCTATAAAGCAATTTATTAGTAACTTGAAAATTTTAAAAATAATCGTTTACTTTGTATAACCGAAATTGGACTTTGATGAATAACCAAATTTCTTTGCTTAGATCGCAAGCGTGGTTGTATCACGTAGACGTCATATAATGTACCAATCAAGACTAAGCAAAGCGTAATGCAACAAATTGAACTAAAAGAATGAATTTTAAAACACCTAATGACTGTTTGTATAATATCTATATACTTACAGTCCTACTATGGTTTTCGTCAACGATATCCAAGGATCTTTATTTAGAATTTTAAATTTTAATATTTCAATGTTTAATTCATAAAATTGTTGTATTTGCAAATAACGTTTATCCAAATACTTTCTTAAAAGCATTTGTAGTTCTTTCACATCGCATGATTCCGGTACGCACAATCCAAGTTCAATGTTCATCTAAATCACATTAATGGTATTAATTATATATTCGTGAAATTATTAACTAATTTTTTAATATTATGTATTTATTAAGTTTATGCAAACCTCAAGTGGCATTTGAGTATGTTGTTGAAGGGTACTATTGTGTTGTAGATACGCCACAGTAAACGCCAAAGGATATGGTGGATAATCAAACGGTGTGGGTTCTGGGTGCTTAACTTTTTCATAACTTATTTCTAATGGTTTTTGATTGGATAAATCGGTACATCGGAAATGTGAACCCAACCATAGATTATTTCCCCATAAAAATCCAGACTCCGGTTGACCACTTGCATCCAATACTAAAAATAATTTAAAGAAATTGTATTACATTGCAAAAATCAATTATAATCCAGAATGTTTTTTAATACAATAAAAGAATTGTAAGTGCTAAATAATACAATAGTTTTATATGAGCAAAATTATATAATTATATTCGCTGGACTTCTTGTAAGTTACGAACTTTGGTCAGGTGTTATATAAACGCAGTTTTGTTAAAAATTTTAAAAACGATAAAGGATGAAATAAACACATTTTCACCACATTTCCTGTTTCTTATGAATAATAATTTGAACTGCATTATTTCCTGATGTTCTATAGGTGTGGTGTACCAATGGGTCAAAGAAACTAAAATATTTATTTAATTTTTATTAAATGCATGTTTTTGACTAGATAGGTACCTATATGAAATTTTTGGCTATAACGTGCAGAATGTTACGTAGTTACAAGTTGTGTTACATTAAATTAATTTTAAAAATAATTTGATTTTTGTTTTGATTTTTTAAATTATTAAAATACATAAAAAAAGTATTTCTAAAATCTTTATCTGATTGAAATTAATTTTTTGTTTATAAATTTGTATTCGAAATATTTGTAGTTGTTCAATTCAACATAAACTTCCTCTAAGATTAAATTTAGGGACCTATATATTTTTTTCTTTAATTGTGTTTTTATAAATATCTTGATAAACAGGATTTGCTATATTTTAATTCAAAAGTGGTCGATTTGTCGTGGAACACCCCATATGTAAAAAGATATCTCTGTATATTTATAGACATATTACATACCAGAAATACCAGAAATAGTTAGTTTTTAGTACAGTATCTAGATAGAGGCAATAAGAGCACTTAAACTAAACATTTGATGAAAAAAGGGTCAATTATATGGTCCCAAAATACCTGCACCAAATAAGGCCAAGCGCCTAATAAAGCAATGTGTCTGTTACATAAAAACCATTTATGTTTAGGATTTCAAATTTTTACTATTTAACCCGTTTATGGTAAACAGCTTTTATACTATTAAACTTTAGATTTTTTGTGTTATTTTAAAAAATATGTAGTATTTGTTTAATATTTGTATAAAAAAAATTTGAGAAAAAAAAATAAATCCTTGTCTAAAGCACATATGATAGGCTAGTTCCAAAATTGTTACATTCTATCATCATTCGCTTTTTATATAAGTAAGCGAGTGTACCAGTCCCAAATCAATTAAGAACAAATTTTGACTTTGAAATGCTTTGAACTGGTATTATGTAGTTTTAACGTAAAAATATATATATAAAATTGTTTATTGTTTAATAACACTGCAATATTGATTAAAATTATTTGAATCCAAATATTTCAGTTTTTTATAGATTTTGTGAACAATACCAAAAACGGGAATGTACCTAAGGTTGGCCACTGCGCTCCAATAAATAACCACCCTTGCACCAATAGTTAACTACTGAAAAACTAATGAAGAAAAGGTAGCTAATTGAAAATAAAACACTATTTTGTTAGACACATTGACTTTCATGTATTGACTAAAAGTTTCTCTTGACTTACAACCAATTTTTAAATGTTGGCCTTATTTTAGCGTCTTTACTAATTTCGTCGAGGTACTTCAACAAAATTTCCTCTGTATAATTAAAAAATGTAATCATAAAACAACAATTGTTAAATTTGCAACGTTTCGTTTCTTTATTGAAACTTCATCAACCAACTTAACAACACAAAAAGTATTTTAACCATCAAAACTCAAAAATTCTACATGGGTCAAACATGTTTGTCCATTAAGAATTAAACATTATTAAAAAATATCTTTTTGGGGGGCTTGTTCAATATAGAACCACGAGAAACAAAGTTAAAACCCTAATCTGGTCAACCATAGAAACACTTTTTTACTACTGTGTACCAATAGTAAACCAGTTGGTCAACAATAGGAACTCAGTACAAAGTGTTTTCCAGTAATTAGGGGGAAAGTGGCATGAAACAGCCAAGTTTTGAAAGAGCCATTATCAATTACTCGGTAGTTTTCATACGAATCGTTTATGTATTATTATTTTAAGATAGCAACACTAGCCAGATATCCCCCACAAAAATTTGACCGTTCACCGTCAATAAACAGCGCCGATACGACGTATTGAAGATTTTGTCGTCAAAAAGTAAGGCTTTGAGTTCAGTTTATTTGTTTTCTAACGCCTATACGTACAAAATTAATAATAATATGATTACACTATAATTTTATAGATATATTAGGCCTTCTAATAACGTATATATTTTGTAGACTAATCTTTGATTTCATAGTAATTTTTGAGATTTTGTTTCTTGAGAGAATATGTTTTGAAAGAGCCGGACTGCAGTGTAATGAAAGAGCCACCTTTTAATTGCATAAAATGCAATAATAATTGTAGTAACCGCAATCAAGAGTGGTACCAATGCAAAGTTGTAATGGTTGGGCATATAAATCCTGTGGCGTAAAAGAGAAATTGCATTATTTTTGCTAAAAACGTTTTTAAGTTTTTGCAATGATAGATCTCAAACGTCAAATTTTTTGACAGTTTTTTAGATTTATGTAAGTCAATATTTTATCCAGAATTTGCGTTATTTAAAACGTTTTATAATTATATAAGATCTAAAATTATAG
Organism: Sinopyrophorus schimmeli; assembly: GCA_036325965.1. Lineage (NCBI taxonomy): Eukaryota > Metazoa > Arthropoda > Insecta > Coleoptera > Elateridae > Sinopyrophorus > Sinopyrophorus schimmeli. Next base: position 7,857,348 of record JARFIZ010000001.1, read on the forward strand.
CTTAAGATTATTATTAAATAATATCTTCGTTAATGTGCAGTTTTATTCTTGTAATAAGAACATGGCTTTTTCAAAACTTGGGTTGGCTCTTTCAATACCTATAGGTTATGAAAAAGCCAAATTTTATTTTTTTTATAAATGATTAGAAGTCGAAAAATATCGTTAATTTTGAAAAATGTTTTATGACATTACATACATAAATGCATGAACAATTACAGATTTAAAAAAAAATATTTATTTATGTCCTTCTATATTATTTATCCCTTTTTTTAAAACTGGCTGTTTCATGCCACTTTCCCCCTAACCACCTTTAAAAAATACTTGATAATGTCATTAATTATTAAAAATAGCAGCTTATAGCTCTTAAATAAACACTAAATTTTTTAAAATAATACAAGTTTACGACAATAATTAGGAATTAATAGGTGATTTTAAAAGATTTAACTTACCATATCAACGTGCACTTCTAACTGTATTGGCGGCTAGAGGGCACGTGAAAGAGACACTGGTCTGACAAAAAGTGCAAAGTAGCGATATTATTAGTTCACTCTCGTAAAAATTATGTTTGGAAGGTTGTTAGCAGACTAGGAAATGTAACAAAATAGTTGAATTCTTCAAAAATGCTTGCCATTTCTTAATTTATTCAATTGAACATGCGAGTGGGCAACTACTCGTACCTGGTTTGGGACTGGTACACCCCCACCCTAGTTAGTTTATTTCCAAATATTGTTTTTTTCTTTCAGCTATAATTTTTTATAAATTATCGTTAGTAAAAAGTACCATCATTAAAACTAGTGTTTTTCCAAATAAAAACTAATCTACTTTAATTATTATTAATATTATAATTTATAAAATTTCCAATAACACAATATAATTTAAACATTTTTGTATTTACTATTAATATCAATATTGTACACTAACAAATTTTTAAAAATATTATTATGTAAAATATTATATATTATATAAATATTAAAAATGATACAAGTTAACTAATTTTTAATACATATTTTTAATATAAACTCTTTCTAAAAGTTCCAACAATTTGTTTTTTTATAGAAATTTAAATATTTCCAATTTTATAATTCATTTTCAACTTCATAGAGAACAATTGAATTTAAAACCTCGAACAAATTGATTAAGTTTAATCTATAATTGTTATATTAGATTTATAATACATACTAAGTAATCCAAATAAGAAAAATATATTGATCTTCGAATTGTCAAATTGCAGTTTTTTTAATTAATAAAAAAATCTTATGAAACATTTGAGAAATGACACATTTGCTAATTAAAAGAAGGACCTCTATTTTAAATAAAAAATAAAAATAAAACTAATTTTAATATAAAAGGTGATTAGCATAATATTAAATTTAACTACCTAAAAAAATTTGTCGATATTAAAAATTTTCCATTTATAGTAAATTGTGTAATATGCACCTTTTAAAAGACGCTGTTTTACATGGATATACCTCCTATATAATAAAAGTAAATTGGCAATGTATTATCTAACCATTTCTGTTCAGGTTTTGCGCAAAGAATGCAAAATTATGTCACCATAGAAGTTATTATAATTAGTTCCGATAAATATCATTATATAAATTCTTGGTAAAATCTTAAATTTAAGTTATTGAACAACCTATACGAAAATTTCCTCTGTGTCGTAAGAAGTACAAAATATTTGGATTCCCAATTAAAGATAATAAAATTCACATAGACCTGTAGTGAGTAAAGCAAAGCAATTTAATTTCTTATTTTGAATAAACTACTTTTTTGAATACAGTTTTTGACTAATTTCATTTATGCAGAATTATATAATGTGGTTTTGTTTACATAAAGTTGTTCTAATATTTTATTTTGAATGTTTACGTTAAAACTTTTTATATTTCTATAATAATAATAAATAGTTTATAAATATTAACAAAACAAGAATGCTTTAACTCTAAGTCTAATTTATTTATGACAATATAGGGGAGACTAAAGCTAGTTGCTACAGGGGTAAAAATTTACATTCCAAAACGGTAAAGTATGTATGAAATTAAAACCTGTTGATAAGCCTAACAAGATAGCAGGTGTTGTAATAAGCATTAATTATTTTAGAGTTATTTTACTAATAAATAACTTCACACTTTTTAAAGACTGTAACATTTTACCCTTGTAACAACTATCCCCAGTCACCCCTATCTAGGTATATCACAACTAAATATTTAATATTTTCTAATTTTTTAATTATTTATAATTTTTGGTTATAAAATGTAAAGTAACGTAATTGATATAATAAAAATATATTACCTTTTAATGCCCAATAATGTTTAAGATCAACTTCTTCATATAACTTATAAAACTCCCTTAAACAAGTAGTATTTCGATCAATAGTTTCTGTCAATGAAGATAATCCATATAATACAGATTGTGCTCTCAGAAATGTATCTAAACTATTAACTTGAGTCACAAAAAGTAAAACAATAACTTTTAGAGTCTTTTGAAGCATGTTGACTGATGCTGAATTCCTTTACCCACTGTATAACACATTAAGTCACAGACTGCATTAGTAAACAAAAATATTTTTTAAATCTTTCGAAAGATAAAACAGTAATGAAATTTAAAGAAATATCTTCGGAACATTTTGACTTCCTTTTTAAATTGTCGTCAGAGTGGGAAATGTTTCTGATGGGTGGGATATATGTCTTGTTTGTCAATGAAAATACGTGCATCGATAAGTTATTCGTGCCTCATTAATAAATATTTGTAATAATCATACAATTATCTACATTTTTATATCATAAAACATTTTTTATGTTATAGCAAAATATTACGTGCCACAAATGATTTTAACATTTTTACAAATGCACAAGCTTGTTTTATCTATTACATAATATTAGTGCAAACGTGAAAGTTGCAATATATCTCGACCTTTAATTCATGGTCTTGTTGTTTATATAAACATACAGGAGTAATTCGTCCGTTACCAAATAATGAATGAAAATATTTTAGTAATTTGCATAAAGAAGCAGATAATTGAATTTATTAAATAATTACATAAGCTAGGTCTGCAGTCAATTTAAAAATGAGTGTGTACTATTTTAGTTAAAAGTTTTTTCAAATTTGTTTTATTGCATTAGTTACCATCTCCCCATATCAAATACCCACAATATTTTGCAAAAATAAAATTTTATACATAAAGGCATCTGCATGCATACGTATAATCTATGTCCGGATATGATTTGCTTTAAAAATATTGTTACACGTTGTTTTCCAAATCCATACAGTTACATAAATGTAGATATATGACCCTTTCGGAGCTACAACGACATGTTTTTGCAAGACTTTTCGTTCACAATTAAACAAAAATGGTGCTATAAGTAAAAAATCTAAAAATACAGCATATCTTTTGTTGTAGGTTTTATTAAGAAAATTTCTATATTAACCAGAACATTAATCAATTCGCGCACTAGCCAGATAATACTTAAAACCTTCTACTAGGGGCCAATGTGCACATTGGCCATTTTAGGGTTTAACTGTAAAAGTATATACTTATGCATAAACTCCATATAACTACATTTTTTTTTTATTTTTGTTTTAATTATGTATGCATTTTCTATTATTTAATTAAATACTTTGTTTTATGTTCAAAATATAAGTAGAACTTTAAATATCAACTTTGTGTGTTCAGCAAATCGGTACTTTAATCGTGGTTTGTATACTATTATAATAAATAACAATAAATTATTATTATTAAAATAAGTTCAGCAATTCTACGTTTATATAACAAATTAAAATTAACATACATATGGTAAATTGTATAGGTGCTAATCGTTAAATTAGAGTATTTATTTCAACTAGTTCAAAATTACATTTGGTTGTATTACAGAAGAAATTACTAATACAAACGGTTAAATCAAATTAATAGCAAACAATTTATTAATAATAAATTATTGTTATTAATGTGGAAGTTTTATATAAAATGTACAAAACAGAATTATGTTTTGGAAATGTTTTATGCGTTTACATATAATATAAAAAATATAATAACAATCAAATTTGTTGATTTTACATGTACCTGCAATAAATGCCTTAATATTCCACAACATTAAAATTGTAGTAGAAAGTTAAAATATCTCTATTACTTTTTAAAAATATATTTGTACATACTTTATTAGTAATATTCCATCAAAGGTTATTAATAGAATATTCAAAGAACGATAAATCATTAATCGATTATAGAATTTGTAAATTAAATGCGCATATAAATTTTACGTTAGGAAAGAAACAGCGCCAACTTTGTAATGAAATGGTTACCCTTCAGGTTTAACTAACTTTATATTAAACTACAGACAAATTATATAATAATAATTCCATAAATATGGAAACTTACTAAAAAAAATGTTTTTTACCTACATATGAGTATTTCTCCACTAAATAAAAATCGATGTATTGAATTAATTTAGTATAGTTTGTAATGGTATAATTTAATTATTATGTTAAAATGGGATATACATTGTGCTTTAAATGTAGCATATATAGGTATTAGAAAAAAACTACAGTCCTCTAGCATATGCTAAATCAAAATATTTTTCTCAATTTATATTTTGGCTAAAATTCAATTTCATGCTAATTAATTCAATACGCATTTTTTATTAAAAAACATATTTTATACTACATATTAAATATCGTTAACTATTGACTAAACTTTCTTGTGTTTTTGAAAACTAAACTTAAATAAGAATAAAACTTAATGATTCAAAAATAAACACACTTTTTGCATTGAAGAAAACGTAATTAATGTAAAGTTTGTACACATGTCAAAAAACGGGTATCCCCGTAAACTTGTTTAGAGAAAATTTGGTATTTACCCCGGAAGCATACGTTGAAGCTCTTTGTAAGTTAATTTTAGCTTTATCTTCTTAATCAAAACTATAAAATTGCAAAAAATAAATAAATAAAGGAATAAAAATCTGTAGCTATTATATAAATTACATATCTTCACATCTTTCTCCATCATTAAAAGAATAAATGTCATATTACACGTTCGACCTAAAAATTAAATATTTGAGTAAAGATGTACCCAAATACGAAACTGAAATAAATTATCAAAACAAGTAATTTCTATACCTAGAGTTAATTACTTGATACATTGTAAAATATCTTGTTTAAAAACAACAAATTTAAAATGTTGTAGTGTTTTTATGACTTATATACTAATTAAACCACACGGAGAAAAAAATATCGTCAAAATAACTATCTAACGTAAACTCAATTGACGTATTGTCAGAACAACGATTCGCTTGGCTAATTTAATGACATTTATAAGTTAATTTGACAGTTCATAATATGATCAAAACAGCGCTACATATTATACTTATAATAGGGATTCATTTATTCGATTCAAGCGTTCAAACAAAAAACTCTCGTGAATGTGTGCAGTTTCCGCTGTGTAGGTAACTGTACAGTCAACTTGAGGATTTGTATAGCTAAAATAGCGATACGTATGGTTATTTTGACGATATTTTTTTTCCCTGTAGGGATTAGAAGAATGATATTTAGAGAAAATGTAACGTTTAGTATAACAATAATAATATTGAGATAATACACATTTTATATATTAATATCATTATTAATCTGGTATTCTTAAATAACAAACCTCGCATTTCTTCCAAACCAAAAACAACGTTATCTGTATCACATCTAGAATAGTGCTTCTCAAATTATTACAATAAAATTTACTTCAAAAATTTTATATTTTGGGGCGCTTATAAAAGAACAAAGATAAATCAAAAAAATGTATGTTAAAATATTTCAAAAAGTTCATTATCTTAGAAATTCACTTAACTAAACTGCCTGACTAATTTAAAAAGCGCTGATCCCGAAGATTGGGAAATAACATCAATCAAATATTGGTTAAATTCCATTATCAATTATTTTAGGAAAACCATAATTCTTATTAGTCGAATATCTACATATCTTTACGTAAATGTAAAATTCTAAATAAAATAATAACATAAATGTGTATTTTAAATTTATTACACTTGTCACAATTGTATTATAAAATAATAAGAACTACAAGAAGTACACTATAAGTAGTACGTATCTCTGTTTAACTATAAATTTATTATTGTTAATTGTACTAAAAAAACGAAATAATATGTAAAAAATATTAAATAATCCAAAGGTATTTTATATGTAAGCAGAGTTCGGATAGAACTCAGAAAAGTATTGGCTTCAAAATCACCTAGTGCTTTTTTGTTTTAACTAGGTAAATAAATATTATTTGCTATAGCCTTCTATAACCTTAATATAATTGTATATTATTTAATATTACATGGAGTATGGAAAAATAAAACATTGTTGTTAAATACACAAGTTCCATACGCCGTTGACAATAGTTGTAGTATAAATACCATTGTATAGCCGTAATTTACTTTGCGTAAATACATAACTTGAAGTATTCTACTTTCTCTCAAGTTAGATTAATTGGACAACGATAGTTTCTTAGAATAAAGTCTCTTAATATGTATATTTTTAAGAATATTAAAATAGTTGGTACAGTAGACCGGTGATTATCCGAACGTTGATTATCTGGATAAAAATTTTTAAATAATGTATAATACATATATTATATAAATTGTTGGCTTTTCCAAAACACAAAGTTCTCAAATTCATTGACGACGTTATTCTGAAATTTCAGAAAACTATTTAGTGTATTAAGAAAACCAAAATATATTTTAAATTTTAGTAAATAAATTGATATGTAAATAACTATTACACTATCGCTCCTTGGAAAGAATAGTGACAACTCAAAAAACATGATTTTTTAGAAGAGTTAAAAAAAACTAGTACTAATGAAAATAATAAAAAAATCACTCGTAAAATTCTCGTTAACTGACCTAATCTTCAATTTTACGTTATAAGACTTATTAGATCTGATAAGAATAGTTTAAAGATTATTATTGAAGCTCTGATTCAAAACAAGCAATTTTAGATTTATGTCACCTTTCTTGCAAATGAGCGATATGTGAACAAATGTTCTAGACATAATGAATTTACCACGTTTGACTGTTTTACTCAAATCATTCCTATTAACAAATATTTATAATTACAAAGTTGTATAATGTAATGGGAAGTCCTAGTTAAATATTTAAAACAATGTGCGCTATGCCAAATTAAGATAGTGTTCTAAGAATATTCCACTGTAAACTCTTTAAAGTTGTTTATTGGAGTTCATAATGTTCACAAATATCTTTATGTAATTAATTTGTCATTTTCTAATTCAAAGTATTTAAAATGCACGTATTTGTATCAATTAGTTTATTAAAAGACACTTTAGTAAACAAAACAATTATCTTATATTTGTTTGATGTTTCCTTTTTTTTTGAGATAAGAGATGCCAGCAAAAGTGTTGAACATGGCTCCCCATTCAATTTTTTTAACCCTCATTTGGGCAGATGGAGACCAAAGCACTCTGGCATAAATTTTCAAAATGTATTTGACAGAGCTTTTATGATTTCTATGAATCTCTTTTACTTCTGTTTTACTTTCACCAAAATTCAAGAAACGGACTCATTGCCACCCAGGTCACGTTGCATCTTGATGAAATGGGCATTTCATGCTGATTCGACTTATGTTTGACACATGACCTTTTAGAACTTTTCTCGGTGAAGAAAAGATGGAGGAATGTTTGGGATTGGAGATCGATTAGCAGAAAAAGCATTTTCTCCAGACCGCAAGGGTCTAGTGCAGTGATTCTCAACTACTGTGCTGCGGCATTTTAGTGTGCAGCAAAATTCTTGAAGTGTACCGTCGAATTTTACAAATGTGTACAATAAAAATGATTTTGTATGTACTTACATATGTATAGTACAATTATATTTTTAATGTGACGCCAAATTTTGAAATTAATAAAAATGTACCGTGATCAAAAAAGGTTGAGATTCACTGGTCTAGTGTTATATACATCAATAGAATCGATCGAGACATAACATGATTTGGGTCATAATAAGACGTACTTTTAATTTTGGTGACCTCTAAAGGTCAAATAAAACTGAATCTATAGATACGGATTTCATATTCGGAATAAGCAAACAAAAATTAATAAAATAACATGATGTTCAAAACAATTGAATGAGATATTATTTTCAATGCTTTTGCTGCCACGTCCTTTTCAAAGCCATAATTCTCTTTTTGGAATTTTTAGTCTATAAAACAGTAAAAACATGCATTAAAATGAATAAAATGTAAGTAATTATAAATATTATTACAAACAAAATTAAATAGGAAAAAGCCATACAGCGACATTTACTTAAAAAATGTTTTTTACCTTTTACTAAATAAAACTAAAAATAAACTAAAATTATATATGTAGTATCTGCATTATACAGTGTGTCTCAAATAGAGTAGGCTAACATGGGTATCTTTCTTATTAGTGAAGATAGAAGTTTGGTTAAAGGGGCAATGTTTTGCAGTTTTAGGTGCCCATTAAGGTTCTGTTAAGAAAATTTTAAAATTCCAAATAGTTCCGAAGTTATCGTAAAAAAAATGAAAATTGTCATTTTCTTTAATGTCAAATAACTTTGTAATTATAAAATTTACAAAAAAAAGTTTAATATAAAAATTACTAGGTTTTATAAAATACAAATAGAAATAAAATCAAAATTAAATTCAAAATGGCGGTTTCCAAGATATTGATACCAACTTTCTTATTTAAAATAGACGCCATATTGGATTTTTACACCGCTAAATAGCATTTTTTTTTCTATTTTCAACCATGTATAACAACTTATATTAAAAAAAAAATTATTAACAATATTAAATTTTACTGTTTTAAATCAAGTAGCCATGACTTATTTTGGAAAACTGTTAAAGTATGTTTGTGCAGAAACGCAGAAGCTTTTGTAACATTTAATGTAGCTACAAAACATACCATACTGCTCAGTTCAAAATTTTGCCATTTTGAATTATTTATAAGGCAATCATAATTATTATTCAAAAAACTTAGAATATTAGTCAAAAAATAAATATAATGACGTTGGATTGTATTGTGCTGTTTTATTGTTCTTTGATAATTCATGGCTACTCGATTTAAAACAAAAAATTTAATATTGTTAATAATTTTTTATTTAAATATAAGTTCTTATACATGGTTGAAAAGAGAAGAAAAAATGCTATTTAACGATGTAAAAATACAATATGGCGTCCATTTACAATAAAAAAGTTGGTATCAATATCTTGGAAATCGCCATTTTGAATTTAATTTTGATTTTATTTCTATTTGTATTTGATGAAACCTAGTAATTTTAATATTAAACTTTTTTTTGTAATTTTTATAATTACAAAGTTATTTGACATTAAAGAAAATGACGATTTTTAATTTTTTTACGATAACTTCGGAACTATTTGGAATTTTAAAATTTTCTTAACAGAATCTGAATGGACACCTAAAACTGCAAAACATTGCCCATTTAACCAAACTTCTATCTTCACTAATAAGAAAGATACCCATGTTAGCCTACTCTATTTGGGACACACTGTATATGTACATTAAGGTGTGTCAAAAAAATCGACTATTTTTATTTCACGATTATTGACAAAATTTCAGTAGAGGATATCGAAATACCTATAAATCCAGTTAAAATTTGAACTCTTAATATTGATACTAAGAGGTCGCGCAATTTTTCATTTCACATTTAAAGATCATTGAAAAAAATTCTCGGGACGTTCTGAATTTTGTATTTCCTGGATGGCTTAATCAAATTGAGATTTTTTAATTGTTCCTTTAAGAAATTTTTCGCTCTACGAAAAAAGTTTGAAATAAAATTTACGTACATCGCGTAGTTTCAATGATATTGAACTCTGAATATTTACGTATTTAAAATTACCTTATTTTTTATATTTATCGTAATTTAGAATTATTATTGTTATCTAAAATCAATATTAAACTATTTTTGAATATTAAGTGCTCAATATCATTGAAACGGCGCGATATACGTAAATTTTTATCAGACCTTTTTTGTAGATAACTAAAAAAACTTCAATTTAGTAAGTCGCCTACATAATACAAAATTCAGAACGTCTAGAAAAATTTTTTCAATGCTTTTTAAATAAAAAATTACGATGCGCAATCTTTATATCAATATTAAGAGTTTAAATTTTAACTAGACTTATATTTCGGTATCCTCTACTGAAATTTTGAGACCTTTCGTGAAAAAAAATAATTGATTTTTTGACCTATTACGGAAAATCCCACAACGGAAAACGAATTGAAAAATTGCAATTTGATCTAATTCCGTTTTTGAGACTACGACATTGAAGAGTATTAAGACGGAATAAAAATCTGTCATCCTACCACATTCAGAACGGATAAAAACATATTGAAATATTTGCCGTATATGTAAGTAGGAATTGAAAATGCGAACATTAAATTTGAAATATTCCCAAAACCGAATTGAAATAGATAGGCTGTAACCAATTGTGAATTCAATTCAATATATTTTCGGTTGTTGGGAAGTAGAACGAAATGTTATTTACTTTTCAATTATCGGAACACTCAGGTAAGTACTTTTACAAGTAAGTGCATCTTATAAATAAAAGCGAAAGTGGTTTATGCAATTGTGGTATATTAACCTGAATAAACTATCCACATTTAATATCATGAAATTATTTATGGAATTTATTATCTTACCGTTTATTAAAATTACTAATTACTAAAATAACTCCTTAAACCTATATAGGTACCATTATTTCAGCATAAACTAGCATTATCAATAAAAATTTTATTAAAATTACCTCAATCAAAATCACCAAATATTAATTATATTTATACACATCTTCAGTTAAATGTATCAAGGTTTAAAAACTGCTAAGATAAATAACAAAATTAATAACAATTTACAATTTAAGAATAATATGACAATGGTATACCTATGTAATTAAGATATTTGAACTCGGAAAAGATATATTACACGTATAACTAAATAAATATTTATGTGAAAGCTTAAATACACTGAACTTGTAAGTTATCTAATAAATAATATCTGCAGTCAATCTACACGTACATTATACAAATTTGTATAATATTTCAATCTAATGAATTCTAACTATTCAAAACTTAGGAAATACCACAGATAGGTGTCCTCTAATTGAGTAAAATTAAGGAAAATTCTAACAATTTATCGCAATTTAAATATATTATAATAGTCTACATTCAAGTTTTCAGCTACATTTATTATTTGATAAAATATTATCTTTAAATAAATAAACAAACTGATCTGACCTACAAATTCTACAAACCTGAAGCCCTAGGCTAAATGCAAATACATAACAGTTTTCTATATTTTATTTACAAAACAATAAAATACAGGAAATTTCAACTACATATTAAAAGTTACGAGATAATTTTATTTTTTTTTTTATTTTTTTGGAAAGAAAACATTCAATTTTTATCTTCTACATTCAAACCTCGGTAAGTCGAAGTTGAAGGTAAACTAATAGTAATTAATTCGAATTATCAGAGATTCAAGTTACCAAAAAAACCCAAATTAAACACTTACCAGGTGTGCAACCTTAAAACGGCCGTTTTCTAATAGATGGCAGTACGCGCGCATTAGGCATCAGCCAATCTTGCCTGCCATTTTTTCTCATTGCTTGAATCTTTGCCATTAGTAAACAAAAGACAAAGTCAGCAATTTCGAACAATAACGTGTCCTTTGATCACGATAAACATGTCGAATTTTGTGCCAGATAAAGAGCATTTGCGGGGAGCACTGCTATTCCTCTTCAATTGGAAGAAATCTGCCGCCGAAGCGCATAGAATTCTTGTGGAGGTCTATGGCGACAGTGCTCTTAGTGAAACTCGGTGCAGAGCGTGGTTTCGGCAATTTAGAGACGGAATTTTTAACGTCACCGACAAGAAGCGCGAAAATCGACCAAAAGTTTTTGAGGACACCGAATTGCAAGGTTTATTGGACGAAGACGATACCCAATCGCAGAAACAACTTGCCGCAAAGTTGAATGTTAGCCACCAAGCAATTTCGAAACCCCTTTTTGCTATGGGAAAGATCCAAAAGATCGGGAAGTGGGTGCCACATCAATTGAACGATCGACAGATGGAACGACGCCAGACCGCGTGCGAAATCTTGCTTGATCGGCACAACAGAAAATCATTTTTGCATCGAATCGTCACTGGCGATGAAAAATGGATCTTTTTTGAAAACCCTAAGCGCAAAAAATCGTGGGTGGACCCCGGAAAACCCTCAACATCGTCTGCTAGGCGAAATCGATTCGGAAAAAAGACAATGCTGTGTTTGGTGGAACCAGAAGGGGGTGGTTTACTACGAACTGTTGAAACCTGGTGAAACGATCAATACTCAACGCTACCAACAACAAATCATCGAATTGGATCGTGAATTGTGCAAAAAAAGACCCGAACACGCGGATCGGCAAGAGGGTATCATTTTCCAGCACAACAACGCACCATCACACACAGCAAGATTGGTCCGGGATACATTGGATGCACTTGGCTGGGAGTTGCTACCCCACCCGCCCTACTCTCCTGATCTGGCCCCTTCAGATTACCATTTGTTTGCGTCGATGGGACACGCACTTGCTGAGCAGCACTTCAATTCTTATGAAGATGTTAAAAAATGGCTCGATGTGTGGTTCTTATCCAAAGGGGATGAATTCTTTTGGGGTGAAATCCACAATCTTCCTCGAAGATGGGAAAAATGTATAGCCAGCGAGGGCAATTACTTCGAATAAAATATTTTTCACTTTTCTGCGTTAATTATTGTGTTTTGCTAAATAAAAAAACAGCCGTTTTAAGGTTGCACACCTAGTACATATTTATATATCACACTTATTATGTAAAATCTTTATTATATTTTGTACAAAAAACATAATAATCAAAAAAACATTTTTGCGCACAAAATAACGTGGGCGAACATAGCACTTTCAAGCATGATAAAAAAGTACATATTTAAATAGACTGATAACGCTACAATTTTTCTACAATTTCTGTTACATACTGTTACAAACTAGACAAACGAAAAATATACGTCCTCGTGCTCGACGAATAACGACCAGAATGAAAACTAAAATGCAAAAATTGTCTCGTTTCAAGTAAAAGAAATGATAAAACCATCTTAAAATTCTTAGCTGTTCATAAGGTATTTAAATCCAATTGAAGTGCGGTCGCCAAAACTTCAAACTCTTGTTGTGTAAAATCTTTTCATCCTATCTTACAATAGGCATTACACTAGCAATAACACCGAACAAACCTGTTCTTTAATCCTAACAGCTATTGCAGTTTTTCGAAAAGTAAGAAAATTTTACTTCGAGTTATCGCAATATTTACTAATAGTAAATCGAATTTAGGAACTTATCAAAAAATTCGAGTTATTGATATAAAAATATTAACATTAAAATAGGTATGTCATAAGGAGATAGATTCTAGTTTCTTATCCATATATTGATCTCCTATTTGATTCAAATAAATTAATAATTTGAGAATACATTTTATATCTAAAATAGATACATAAATTTAACTGAGTTTTCAAATGTGTCAATTATAGAAATAACACTAGTGTATTAAATAATTTTGTATCCTATGTTGGAAAACCATAATTGATCAGTAAAGCATTTGATGTAAATGCAATATCTCTAATACATGAATCTACCTTCTAAGTCGTTAAAACGAACACCTGATGTGATACTGCGTATTCTTAACTACAATATGACTTGCCTATTTTAAATTATATACAACGACAATATCTAGTGCATTTCTTCAATTCTTCATTTTATCAATCATTCAACACTATAAAAAAATTAAGGTAAACCGAAGGTACCTACCACAGGCAGCAGGAACATTAAAAAAAATTCAGAAAAAATTTTTATAGTAATTTTGTCACTCAAATGGGTTTTGAACTTGTATCACCATTACAAAATATAAGGTATATTGGAACAAAATTCATAGTTCTTTCATTGTTCCTTCTCTATTAAAAAAGAAATTATGGTGGATTTATAAATATCTTAAAACAAAACAATCCACTTAGAATACAACCATTTGAATAAGTAATAATTTATAGGTTTAACTATACACGGCCGACAAAATGCAACTCCTAAAGTGAGATTTACGGCTCCAGCATCTACCTGTTGTGTGAATAATATGGTACAACAAAAAATTGGCAGCGCCTATCTCCGCACATCTTAATCTCATAAGTCTAAATGTCTTTCTAAAGAAAAATTTTAAATGCCCGTCAAAATGTCCCATGTATAATTGAAGAACCAATGAGGTATACATATGATAGGTGAATTTCAAGACTCAATAAAAATCACAACCATAATACGGAAAAAACCTTATCTTTTATAAAAAATGAAAAACATTTTTCCGAAAATAATCATAAAAGTACTGATTGAGCATAGTGACACTGGGACAAGTTTAACGACAAATGATTTACAGTGTACAAAAAATTGTTTTGTTGTAAAAAAAATTATACATATAAAATATGCATATTGAAAAAATTAAATTAAAAAAGGGATGGGAATATCCTAAAAAAATGATGGTACAAAAAAACCGGCATTGCAGTCTATATAATTACACTGGCACACAAAAAAAAAGTGGTCAGTACTTTTGACCAGACCCACCTAGGGTTATGTATTTCGATGCCTTGAATTCGAATTTGAGGTCGGTTTACCCAATATACCTCTAAAATTTTGAGTAAATTGCAAAAAACTGCCATTTTTAGGCAATTGATGCAATTTTTTGCAATTTACTCAAAATTTTGGGGGTGTACGGGCCAAACAGACTACTGATTTAGATTTAGCGCATCGAAATACATAACCCTAGGTGAGTCTGGTTAAAAGTACTGACCACTTTTTTTGTGTGCTTGTGATATTTTTCTACTACTTTTGACTATTTTTTATGATTTTGGATAAATATATGAATGATCGAGATTCAGAGATTCTGAATTTGGATTCCTCTCATCAAAATATACATATAAGGAAGATATGATCTAGTTTAATCAAATTTTCTTCATTTTTTAACTGCAATTTTTACTGGTTTTTTGCAATTTACTCAAAATTTTAGAGGTATATTGAGTAAACCGAACTCAAATTCGGATTCAGGGCATCGAAATACATAACCCTAGGTGGGTCGGGTCAAAAGTACTGACCACTTTTTTCTTTTTGTGTGCCAGTGTTATTATTCAAAATAATAGTAATGTTTTAAAACTAAACTCAATTAAAGTTTGTAAATTACAAAAAAAAAGAAAAGAACAAATGACAATTATTTTAAATTAATCTCCTTTATTAAAAATTGTCACAAGAATTGTCTTATATCTATATTTAAAATTATAAATTCTTTAATGATTCCATTTTTATAAAATACGATGCCGTACAAAGTTTAATTCTTGTTCAATTTGACAAAGAAAAAACTAACATAGATCCAATTTTGGCGCTGAATAAATAAATGCAAACTGTTAACAAATAAGGTACATCTGTTACACAGATAAATTGTGTACACATTTTGTTTGACCTTATGTTGCCTGAAATCTTTTACAAATAAAACAAATACTGTTTGTAATATTTTAGATAATATACAATATTTATCAAAATAATTTATGATCAGAGTATTTCTAATATATATAAATAAGAATAATGTTGAACAAATCTATTATTCACAATTAAAGCTATGGAAAATGATTTACTGTTAAATAATTTAAAACTTAAGCAATAAGCAATAAATTAAAAAGTTTAGTATAAATAAATATCACCAGCAATGCTCACATTAGAGCTTACTAAAATTAATATAAAAGTTTTAAATATCATATGTAGATGTACATCTTTACCTAAAATTTTGGAAGTCATGTTATATTTATACATCACAAAAATTTATCTATATTTATATAACACAATTTTCTTTTAATATAACGTACTATACAAAAATACTAGGGCTACCTTTTGTCTTCCATAACAACTTGTTTAAAAACTTGTACTCCCGTTGACATTTGAGATTTTACTTCATGATTACCTAATGCAGCTGTTCCATCTTTCGCTATAAATAATTGGAGTCCAGATGCTGCAACATATGTTATTTCATTTAAGGCATACATAAAACTAGAGCAAAAATTTTTTTAATGTGTAATATTTCAGACTGTTTTTTAGGGAAATTAAAATCCATTGAAAATAGTTATGTTTGTCAATCGTTTATCAAATGTTACACTCATAATAGACAAAGATACATCCATAGACCAAAATCAAAAATTTATTAATTTATCCAAAATCAAATTCAACTATTCTAATTTGAAACATGTATAATTACGCATATAGGTAGACTTACTTTCTGCCGATTCATCCGATTGATCTAGGTTTGTGTTTTTAAGAAGCTCTGCAATAAGATGATCAGGATTTACCCTCGTAACTTCAACACGACCGGATACAGTGTTTAAATCCGTTTCTTGTACTTGTGCTTTCTTACGACGTTCTAACGCTGCTTTTGCTCTATCTAGAGAACCCGTTTCCGAGAGTACTAAGCTACTAGGACTGGGATTTCTAAAAAAGAAAAAATATATCAAACAACCGTCATAAATAATTAAATATTATGCAAATTTAATAATAGATTGTTATATTTATTTATTATTTTTAATAATAATAGTAAGTGTAAACAATTGAGTTGAATAGTTACAAATAAGGTGCTGATTTTTAAAGTCACTGAAATACTTGATTCAGGATTTTTCTGATTTAAAAAGTATATTTAAAAAATGTAAGTTAAATTACACATTCTCATATCATTAAATTCTTCAACTTTGATATTTTTGTAAATGATATATAATATAATAGAAAAGTTGCTAGAGGTAATTTGTAAAAAAAATATTGCCCGACAAGATGTAAGGTGTTATCTATTACATAAATTTAGTTATAATTTTGAAAAGGAGTTAATATTATGTAGAAATGATGTAAAGCCAAACAATGTACTGCTTTACAATACATAAAAACTGCATACTAAATATTCCATTATTAGGCAACAAAACTACAATTCAAAATACTGGTAACCTTTTACTACAAAAAATAGTATACCTTTTACATATGTACTTAGAAGATTCTGTATAATTTGAAAAAAAAATATATCTATAAACATAGACAATCTCTCTCAATCACAATGAGATTTTTGGAAATAAACAAAAAATTATTTTTATATAGTTTGTATGTGATATCTTATCAATATGTAAAATTGAAAAAATATACCAAAAAAAAAAACTTTAGATTACACAATTTTAAGTGCCCCATTCACTAATCATCTCATCTGTAGACTTCAATCAGCAGTCCAATTAGTTGTACACAGAAATTGTCGTCGAGTCCATATTTGCACTTTTAAAAGACTAAAGATAAAAGTTTATTCTGGACAAAAGGTGCATTTATTTAAACCAGAACACAAGTTAAATTGGAAACAGAACAAAGAATGTCCGTTAGCGCATATTATCACTTTTTCTAATATTATTACATTTTGAAATTAAATCATGAAACATATCAAATTCAGTGGTATATTAAATTTGAATTTCAGTCATAAGTGTCATTCTTTAATATTGGTCAACATTAATTCGTAACTATAATAGTTTTCAATTCAACACACAATCTTTTTAACAATACTTTTTATTTAATTAGAAAACCTGAATTATTATTTACATGACCATTTCCATTTCCAATAATTCAAAAAAATTAAGTGGACTACAGTCAAGGCCTTCAAATAAACTAACTAGGCAATGAAGGCACTATCTGAAGCATAAAGTTTTGTTTTTTTTATAAATTTTTTGATATTCATTTATCTCTTTCAATCAACTTTGCATCCTTTATAAAATCTCAATAGTGCGCAAGTTAAATGGAACATCAAACATAATAAAAATAATAGCTAATCACAAAAATTAATAAAAACAAATTTCCTCATTCTCAGAGAGAGAAAAATTTAGTCTTCTAACAAGGGAACCTTTTAAGCTTAAGTTGGCTTCCCGTAACAAGACCTACACTATTCGATAGCCCTTCAAAAACTATCCTAGAAACCGTTTTCAATTTTCCCAAAATGACACCTGTCACGGTGTAGCACGCGATTTCATTTAACATGTAAAATTCGGAAAACTGGACAACCGCACTATAAGCAATGGATTGCGGCAATGAAAATGTTTAATCAGGGTATATAGGGTAAATATGCCCGTTCTCGTCCAGTCAGTAATAAAACACGACTTGTCAAACAAACTTGTGAGGCGCTATTTGCCTAGTTACAGTCATATTTATGTTAGTATTAATTATAATACTTCAACTTCCTGTTGTGACTTTCTGTTATAAATCTAGACCCCACGGCCGAAAACGGAACTGTTTTTTATCTGGCCGACAACCGGCGAACTTACCCTATAGCTTTTTTAGACGCGCAAATGACTTTCCAACGTGATATAAACGACAAAAAACAATAATTTCACACAAATAATTTCAAAAATCGTGTTGTTCCTCGGGGGAGTCGAACCAGAGAAAGCAAAAAAATCAAAAAAAATTGTG
The DNA here is from genome assembly GCA_036325965.1 of Sinopyrophorus schimmeli. Lineage (NCBI taxonomy): Eukaryota > Metazoa > Arthropoda > Insecta > Coleoptera > Elateridae > Sinopyrophorus > Sinopyrophorus schimmeli. Next base: position 7,875,876 of record JARFIZ010000001.1, read on the forward strand.
AGCAGATGCACTCGCCCATACGAGTACATTTTCATTGCCGCAATCCATTGCTTACAATGCGGTTGTCCAGTTTTCCGAATTTTACATGTTAAATGAAATCGCGTGCTACACCGTGACAAGTGTCATTTGGGGAAAATTGAAAATGGTTTCTAGGATAGTTTTTGAAGGGCTATCGAATAGTGTAGGTCTTGTTACGAGAAGCCAACTTAAGATTAAAAGATTCCCTTGTAAGTCATTTTAGAACACAAGTGTCAAATATACAGAAAAAAGGTTATTAATAAATTTTATACAACTTTCAACAAAATATGCAACAAATCACGCAATTTCCTTTCATTCAACAACACATCCTACATATTTCATTAAAGCCGTGCATAAACTATAATAAATGTACGAACGTCTTCAAAAATTTAATGTAGTAGTTGTTTTAAACAATATTTTATAATTTTGAGCATGCTGATATTAACGAGTCATAAGAGCATATATAATTAGCTAAACCCCTTGGTAATCAAGATATTTGCTATCTTGGTAAGATCTTTTAACTTTCGTTTAAAAAATAAACAACACCAACAACGTTAAATTAAGCATCGATACATGCTTAACAAACTAGTCAATTCGACAGTGTATAAAAACCTACAATAATATACATAACAACGTTATTCATTTAAAAAGAAAAGTAATTCTGTATGTAGCAGACTTTTTAAGATGTTTTAAAATGTACATATAATCATATAAAGATAATATTATTAATTGTAAAAATTAATCAATTTTAATGTTGTCAACACTAACAACTTTCTCAAAGAAAATATATAAAAAGAGAATATATTTGTCATATAGAACACTTTGTAATCACATTCAGTAGATTTGAATTTTATTTTGTCAGTGTACCCAAATAATAGGTACAGAACAATTTCAAAAACATAACTAAATCATCCTTGATTTTTAAATAATTAATATAAAATTTCAATTTTTTTTTACGTTACATATAACTAAATTAAAACAAAATCATAAATAGATATACAATTTTTTTAATTTATCGAAATGCAAGCCATTTTCATGGGTCACTAGATCCTAAGCTTGTTTTACAAATTTTTCGGAAACCTTACTAAATTATGTGCATTGACGAAGTTATATCCATTTACCTTAATACACAAGAGCATACCAATTTATAATTTTAAGTGCTATTAAATGCGGATAGGCTATTGTTATAAAATAAAATTTATCAAAAATGTGGTTAAGCAACACTAGTTAAAGCAAAAGCTACTAATTTCATGCAAAAGACAGTTAGAACACTAACGTAGTAACGCTGGGACGGCGAACTGAAGAATTTTGTGAGCAATCGGACATAACAGTGGTGGGTGTTTCATCAGGACTGATGGCCACTGGGGCCAGCTTACCTCCTGAACTGCCCTCTAATAATTTCCGATGAGGCAAGTTCCTGAAAATTAATATCCATTTCCCAGTTTGTTATATTTTTATCAAGACCGATAAGAAATGAAAAGTTAGTAATTAATTAATACCCATTAGTTAGTCCATTTCATTCAATTAAAAAATAAGGGTATATTAATTTAAACTAAAAATTCTTGCTTTGAATTAATGACTTTTTTTATATTATCACTTAATATATTTCAACAAAATTTTCTGCCAATTAGGATTATAATCAAACAATAATTATGAAATCAAAAATACTTAAACCTTATTTTACGGAAAATACAAATAATTTCAACGAATACATATTTGCTGTGGTACAGAATTAATACTAATGAGTTCTAAAATTATGGAAAAACTATTTACTATAAGTAATAGTTATTTTTAAATTCGGTTCTAAAATATTAATATTAAAATACTACCTACTAATTTAATTTTATAATTTGACTAACTATTATAAATTTATACGTACAATGCAGTGAAGTCCAATGCCAGTACTGAAAACTGCAAATATTTATTTCATGTAAACAATAGATGAAAAGGTCAAATTCAACAATAAATTTAAAAAAAATACGTTAGCCCGTTAATGAAGTTAAGATCACTTAAAGAAAAAAGTCAAGAACCAAAAACCACAAAAAAACAAAAACAATTTCGGAGCTATTTACCTTTGTATTTGTTGTTGGTCTAAAAGTTGATCCTCTTTGGCACCTAACGTTGACTTGAGCAAAATAGGAGAAGTAGTACGAGTTCCAGGTAAACTATGTTGGGAATATTTAAATATAGGAGAACTTAATATTTTAATATGGTTATTTTGGGAATTAAAGTGTGTAGGAGTAGATTGATTTTTTATTACAGCAAAATCCGAATTTTGGTGTTTTCTTTTAGCGCGCGGCGTAAGGAAAGAAAATAATGCATCCGATTTTTGACTAAAATTTTGAAAAAAGCTTTCGGGTTTTGATATTTCAACTTTTTTAGGAATTTCAAAATCACTTTTTGATCTAATTACACCCGCTATATGTTTTTCGTTAGATTTCAAATCGTTGAAACTGTTGCGCTCCATTTTCAAAACGTTTTTATTGAATGATTTGTTCGACATTTCAGTAATAATAGACATACTTGTAACGCGTTTTTCAATTACATTGCAAGAACACGGTTTTCTTATATCGCCAACATATCCCGAATTAAAATTAATAGAACACTGTTCGTTTTCGACAAAACTACAGTCAGGCGTTTTGTATTCTTCCGCACTTGAGGAACTTATATTACTCGTTTGACTTTCATAATAGATTTGTGCTTTATTATATCGACCATTATTTTTTTGTTGTATCATTAGAAGGCCTTGAGGTGTACTATATACTTCCCTTTTATGAACAACAGATGAATTTATAGAATTTTGCGAACAGGATGTGGTTAAAGAAGGATTAAGAACCCATATTGGCTTGTGAAGATCCCTATATAAACAAAAATTAAGTATTGCATGCAGACAACAAAATTATGCCCGAATAAGAGCAAATGAGTTAAATAGGTACACATAATTTTAATTAATTTCTCTAATTTTATGAACGTGTTAATATTATAGAACCAAAAAATATATTTTTCATATTCCAACATACCAACATAGTTATAATAACGATTTAGCTAACCTGATATGTCCAGAGTCTCCCGAACTAGATTGTCGACTATGAGAATGAATGCTGCTATAACCAGACGCCTTCGACATTTGACTGGTGTTTGATGAATTCCGAGAGTGACCAGGTTCACATACGCATTCTTCTATTTCAGAAACAGTAACTGAAGGATCGATGATGTCCGGTGCTACGGTAACTGACACATTATCGTTTTGGGACTGTCCCAGATTTAACTCTACACAAAATATTTCCATTTTGTTAAAAAAGCAGTTATTATACAAGAAGAAGCTAATGTTTTCTCTTACCAGTAGACGGAAGAGCGGGTCTTTTCTTTGGTAAGCTTCCAAATCCTGAACTAGCGCTAGCTATAGATCCAGCTAAAGAATTTGTTGAAAAATCATCTAAGGGTCTAGATTCAGTTGCGGGGTCCTCAGTAACTACTGGTTTATGTTTCAAGGATGGCGAAGGACTACAATATAAAATAACAGATTCATTTTTGTAATATGAAAAAAATTATAAAATTTATTTGTGTGTTTTAAGTAATGGGTGCCAACCAAATTTTTATTATATTTATAGCTTATTGTAGCACACCATAATAATTCCAATAAAATTTTTCAAAATACCTGTAGTTAATTTATTCTATATTGACAGTAAAACTAATCAACTAATCAATTCCACTATACTATTAATAATGAATTACATACACTTTAAATAATATGTCTCCAGAAAGCATGTTCATTTTAATAGAAAATCGCAGCATACTGTTATCTTGTCTACGTCGATTATCGTATCCTTCCAACAATGCTTTCCTTGAAGTTTCACCAGCTCCGGCAAATTCTGCCAAATTAAGATCAACAAAGCCTAATTTTGTGAAGGAACGTCCTCCTTTATACTCCTTCCGTACAGAAATGCGTAGTATGCAAGGCTCTAAAATACCTGTTGATGCATTTGCTAACATCTTACAGGAAAAAGAAAAACGAGAACCCCATTTAACCGTATGCTCTGCAACTTCAACTCTGTAATGAAATACAAATATTAATATTTATTTTATTTAAATTATCTATATCTGTGTTAATATTTTATATTGAGATATCAATATAACTTTTTAAGTTTACTTACAAGTAAACATAAAATTTTATCGTTCTTAGTAAATAAGAAAATAGAATATGCAATACGTATATATGTAATGTGATTATTAAAAAAAAGTTTAGTTATAAATAAAATTTAAAGTGTTTCTTAGAAACAAAGACCTTTTCTTTTACATACGTTTCTTTGTTATATATCTACCATATAGTAGCAATGGCAAGATGTAAAAATTTAAAAAAAATCAATTTAGAAACGTAAATTGTATAAAAATGTTTCAACATTGGAAGATATTATTAATATTCGTTTTCGATATTTTGAGTTACAAATTACAAAACTTCTCTAAAAATATCGTGTTCTAAGACGAATAACATAAATGAAGTTTCGAAGGTTTATTTTTAAAATGTATGAAGGTATCTAAATTATGATGTAATGTCTTATTTTGGCTGCACCATGTACGAAGTTTCATAAGTTACTATATTTTATCTTTTGAAGATATTCCAACCTATATACAGCTCACAGAGAACATGGATTTTTTGCATTTTCGCACTGAAACCAAATATTATTGTATTTTATAAATTATTGCAAATACATGTTTTCCTAAAAAAATGTTGTTGACATGGCAATAAAGAATTAAAAAAAAAACATTAAAACCTATTTTACCTCATTTCGTTTCATTTTATACAAAGATGCTACAATTTCTCGTATATGACATCGTAGATATTTTGGAAAAAATAATAGGTTCCAATAACAGTTTTTGTAAAAAACTGTTACAAGCGCGTCACCGGCGTAGTAATACAATGTTAATAGAAAAACATAAATTAAAAATCGGTTTACTATTTATTTAACAAAAGTAATAGTCAGCTTTAAAGAATACTAGGTTGTTCAATAAGTTTTGTCATTCGATAAGAGAGGGCGTTGCTAATAGCCCAAATTTTTTTTTGTTTTGTTGCTACACTCTTCATATGAACGTATGTGAAGTTTCATTTCAATCTGTCAATTCATTCTTTGTTTACAAGCCATTTAGTGTCGCCGTGTCACAGTATTTTTTTACAATGGAAAAAATTGAATATCGTGCAGTGATAAAATTCTTATTTTTGGAAGGTGTAGCACCAAAAGAAATTCACGAACGAATGTTAAAAGTGTATAATGATTGTTCACCTACAATTAGAACAGTAGAAAGATGGGTTGCTGAATTTAAACGTGGTCGTACAAGCCTTGAAGACGATCCACGTGAAGGACGTCCAAAAAGCGCATCAACACCAGAAATCATAGCCAAAATACAGGATATGGTTTTGGAAGATCGTCGATTGACTGAGAGAAATTTAGTAGAGGCTCTACACATCTCATTAGGCAGTGTGAGCCATATTTTAAGTGAAATTTTGGGTTTTAGAAAGCTGTGTGCACAATGGGTGCCGCATTCGCCAACAATGGAACAAAAACACATTCGAATGCGACTTTCTCAGCAACATTTGGAGCGTTTTAAAAAGGATAAAGTGGATTTTGTGCGTCGATTCATCACTATGGATGAGACTTGGGTCTATCACCATGATCCTGAATCAAAACAAGAGGCTAAAGAGTGGTGTGAACCTGGTTGTTCGGCTTCGAAACGAGTTCGTGTCCGGAAATCGGCCAAGAAGGTTATGGCATCAGTTTTTTGGGATGCGAAAGGAATTTTGTTTGTGGATTACTTGCAAACTGGTAAAACAATTAATTCTGAATATTATTGCAACCTTTTGGACCAGTTCAAGGAAAACATTCGTGAAAAAAGACCCGGTTTGCAGAAGAAAAAAATCCTTTTTCATCAGGACAATGCACCGTGTCACAAGAGCATTTTGACAATGGCTAAAATCCATGAATTAAAGTTCGAATTGTTGGAGCATCCACCGTATTCACCAGATTTGGCCCCCAGCGACTTCCATTTGTTTCCAGAACTCAAAAAATTTATGCGTGGCAAGCGTTTTTCATCAAATGAAGAGGTCATAACGTCTGTTGAAGCGTATTTTGCAGACCTTCCGGATTCTTAATTCAGGGATGGGATCCACAGATTGGAGGATTGTTGGAGCAAGTGTATTAATCTTCAGGGAGATTATACTGAATAATAAAGTGTATTTTGAACCATAAAATTATGTTTTTCTTATCGAACGACAAAACTTATTGAACAACCTGGTATTAGCGGATAAGAAATTTAAAGACCATATAAAAGTTCTACATTAAAATTAATTTACGTTATTTTCTTAATAATAAGCGGTAATAAATACACTATGTTTTATACTTTTCATAATTTCAATTGTAAGTGACTTTCTAATTAATTTAAGTACTTTATAAAATATGAGACAAAAACTCTTAAATACTAAACTAAACCGAGGTAATCTACAAAATATTTAATAATTTTTTTAGTAAACGACCCTTTTATTGGTATTAATATTCCCTAATGTGCCAATCAATCAACAAAAAACCTAATAATGCACCATAAGTAGGCCTATTTCCTCTTGAAGACTAGTGCAATAGATATTAAAGATTATAATGCAAAAAAGGGATGTTATAATCTTTCGTTGCAATAGACAGCCTTGCCAATAGCACCGCAGTGACCTAGATTTCGTATCTTTGCAATCTATAGAATAAAAGTTGAAATAGTATTGCTAGTTTTAGATATTTCAAAATCGTAAAAAATCCATTGAATATTAAGTATTCGCAAAACGATTTAAATCTACTTAATTGAAAATAACATAAAATCTAAATTAATATATTTAAATAGAAAGTTGTTTAAAAAATCGCAACAAAAGTGTTCTTTTATAAATCTCTTCAAGGAATTGTAAACCCGATAAAAACGTCAGTTAAAATACACCGTTTAAAAAAAAACGCATTAGTACAAGTCTAAAAATTTTGTGTGATTATTAAAAAGTATCCCGCATATTTGGTCTTTAATAATAATGGTTGTGGATTATTCAAAACTATTGGCAAGAAAGTAATTTCCGTTTTTTTTTAGTTTGAAAAATCTCAATTTTGTTATACAAAGAATAGATTTTAATTAATTATAAATAACCATTTTGTACAATGACCTTTTGTCATACTTCTAGTAAACAACATGATTCCACGTTCGTAGTAGTTCTGGTCATTATAAGCTAAAAACTGAACCATATGCCATTTCGGGTCATCATTCTTTGTGAATATTTTACCAATTAAAGAGTTTTGTTAAGATCGAAATAAATGGTAATCTGACGGTGCAAGGTTGGGGCTATATGGTGGATGTAACGTCAGTTCCCAACCGAGCTAAAGATGTGTGAGGTCAAGCTTTGTCATGGTGGAACATTAGTCAACTCTGACCATTTATCTTTGATTGTTTCGCCCAATTATATCAGTTGTTGACAGTAAACATCTGAATTGATCGTTTGGTTCCTTGAAAGCAGCTCAAAATATCAACACCTTTATAATCCGACCAAATTGAAAGAATGATGATAAACATTTTGATGTGGTCTAGTTCATCACGCTTGGATCATTATCGTTTTCGATTAATGTTATTGTAAACAACCCATTTTTGATCACCACTTATGATTCGTTTTAAAAAAGGATCGATTTCGTCCTGTTTAAAATGTATATAGAATACTCATTCATTGTGTTAAATAAATGTCTTTCAATTAATGTGGAACCCAGATATCGGGTTCTTTAACAAGTTCAAGACATTTTAAATAATTTTCGATCCTTGTGTGTGATATATTTAATCACTCTACAATTTCTCTCGTAGTTATATGACAATCTACTTGAATTATGACTTTGATTTAATCATTATTAACTTCAGTTGGTTGATCAGAAAGTTAAAAGTCACTACTGTCAACTGTTAAACAGCAAAAATTATAATATTGGCCAAAGTGATAAAAAATAAACTACAGTAAAACCTGTTTTTGTGCGGTCCTTTTTTATGCGATTTTATTTTTGTGCAATTTTTTTGTGCAATTTATTTTTATGCGGTATATGAATCTCAGCGGCGTTAGCTCTGACTCTATGGTACCAAAAAACAAATGAATTGAAATCCTATTTTCAAGCCACGAAAGCGATTTTGGACCAATTTATCACAAGATGCGCGTTTTGGATTACAACGAGTAGCAGCGAACTATTTATTGTACAATTTGAAAACTTCTCCATATACAATGTGTCTCAAATTGAGTAGGCTAACATGGGTATCTATCTTATTAGTAGAGATAGAAGTTTGGTTAAATGAGCAATGTTTTGCAGTTTTAAGCGCCGATTCAGATTCCGTTAAGAAAATTTTAAAATTCCGAATAGTTCCGAAGTAATCGTAAAAAGACTGAAAATCGTCATTTTCTTTAATGTCAAATAACTTTGTAATTATAAAATAATTATAAAATAAGTATTTCAAAAATATTTTTTTCCGTTTTAAGAACTCATCTTTCTCGAATTAATTCAATATTACCATTTATTCTATAACTGTAAACACTATATGTCATTCACGATATTATAATTATATGTTAATTGAAACATTGAAAGGTCGGACAAATGTTAAAGATTTTAATAGGAACAAAATAGGTGACATCAATTAAAACCTACGTATAAAGTAATACATATAGTAATCACATATTGAATTTTCAACACTTGAACTTGTAATAACAAAAATTTTAACCAATAGGTTAAAAACATTTGTCATGTCCAAATTGTTGTAATCATATAAAAAATAAAAGTATGTTTTTCAGCAAGAGAAAATAGATTTTACAAATATACAGCAAATTTCTACAAAAAATTAAATAATTAATACCCTTACTTAAAAGCGCAATAGATATAATATGTCACGAACATGCAAATGTATGTATAAATGTACTTGAAAGAATATTCGTATATCATATGCCGAATGTTATTGAAATTAATTTACTTTACCTTCTTAATTAGCCGATTTTCCGGAGTTCGTTAGCTTAGTAATACCATTATTGTTTTTGAAACAAAAAAAAAAAATTTTGCCGATGTGATCATTCATAAAATTTCCCAAAAAATCGAAGATCCGAATATAAAACTTCCTTCTATATTTTAATAATATTTTGTTTCAAAAAATATGGTACTTAAGTTCTAAGCTGTAGAATATTTCAGAAATAAAAATGTACTTAGAAATCTGCACAAGTAGGTACTACGCAATTTTTAGTGCCGTAGTAGTATTTTGTCCCCAAATTGAAATTAAATTATAAAATTGACAAACTTTATCATAATTAAGAAATCTTTTATTTTATTTTGTTATCAATATTAATAAATTTCTCTTCTTGATAATTTCGACTGTTTATATGTACCTACATAATATGAGCGTAGTTATCGATAAATATGTACACTCATGAAAACTCACATCCACAAAAAAAATTACTACTCAAAAACCCCATTTTTAAAGGTGGGTCGAATAAAAAAACTAGTACCTACTAATATTTAGAAAACCCTAGTACAGTCAGTCGTAAAGTTCGCGTTAACTGGCTCAATTCCCAGGTTAGCGTTATAATTAAAACTGGAAAATATGCAAAAAGCATATTTTTATTTTCGGGTATATTTGCTTCTTTTACCTATTGGGGATTTAACACGTGCCGCTTTTACTAATGAAAAGATGGAAAGACAATCTGGAATAAACAGGCGAAATCGCCTATAACGAAGAAGAAGGGTATATTTGCCCCAAATTTTATATGTAACCGTTTCACATACTAACATGGTGTTTTTTATAACTTTTTTTAGTGCATATAATGCATATTTGGACTTTATACCATAAATGCATATGCTGGTTCATATTTGCTTTTTTTTGCATATATTTTGGAATATTTAAATATTCTGAAAGCTTTTGCATTTCTCCTAATAGGTAAAAATTCCGACAACAAATTACCTAGGTGGGAATTAACGAAAAAGGGATTAAAGGATAATGCTAATGCTTAGGCTAGAAACAATTTCTATTGACTCTACGGACAATCGGTTCAAAATTTTAGCATTTTTCACAGAAATCCTAATACTTAGGTAGGTAAATGTAAGAACGAAAATGGAATATCTTCATTCTGTTGTTGTCCATACACCGTTCATCGTGCTGTATATCGTTTATTTCTAACGAATCTTTTTTAAACTATTTTTACGATCTGAAAATGCCAAAAGCACCAAAAGGAAAGTTGACAGCACTAAAAGGATGGATAGGTAATCTTAATGAATTAAAAATCATTGACGAAAAAAATGTTTTCTCTACTCTTTGTAATAAAACGGCAAGTCGATTTTTTTCAAGTCAATATTTAAACCTCTAAAAAAACAAGCTTCGTAAACCTGTCTTTTCCCGATAATTCGAAAACGCCGCTAAGGATTTTTTTCAAATTTTCTGAAAAGTTTCGGAAAACTGATCGACGCCTTTTGGCGGCGTCCCCTATGCCCACGGTATTCTCTAAATCGGCCTTTTTGGCAAAAAACGATTTTCGAAATCGCATTTTTGCGCCTTCTCTTTCGATTTTCTCGAAAACTAAAGCGACGACCTACTTTCAACAAGCGAGGAGGTACCCCTCAAATTAAACGGGCTATCGATTAAAAACAAAAAAGGGGTGGTCTTGTTGGAAAATTTTGAGCTACGGCCCTTTTCTCGAGTTGCATTTTCGAGCGTTCGCTTTGGAGGGCGTAGCGGCGCCGTTTCGCGAAATACGGCCTCGCACCCCGATAACAAAATTTGCGTGCTTTCATGGCCTTTCCGATACCGAAAACCGTGTTTCGATACTCCCATTCGTTCCGAAACTACGATTTTTACTCCGTCGGGGCGTTGTGCCCACAAAAATCGTCCTTTGGAGCCCTATAACGGGTCCTGGGAAACGTCCGGGAGCGACGAGACCCCAATGGACTTCAATCTGATGTCTGCCCAACAAGAGTCCTGCATGTCAAAACGACGTCGGAGCGTCCCCGGCGCCTCCACAGGAGCGCAAAATTCTGAGAAATTTTTTGGAAAATAAAATCGCCCCTAACTTTTGAACGCGTGCCCTTATAGACTTTTGCTTTGTCGTCCCGAAAAGCGCTTAAGATTTCGAATTCGATACCAAAATTCCCGTCATCGCGACGCTTTGAATTACGTCGGTAGCGCATTTTTTAGCAAAAACGACGCCAACTTTTACGTAAAAAATTCACATTCGAAAGCGCCTTAGAGCCGTACGATAAGAGATAGCGTTTTGGTCTAATGGTGATTTAGAAGCGTCCATTCAGGACGCGTCTAATGACGCAAAACCGACGTCGATATCTCTTACGGTTCTTTTAAAAAATTAACGAACGTCCAGTTTTGTATACATTCTCGAAAGATTCTTCCGAATACGCTGTACAAGATGGTTGCTCTCTTATGCCGTTTCCGTATAAGGGTATTTTAGCTCGCATTTTTTTATACGAATTAAATTTAACACTAAACAATCGTTAAAGGAAATGAGAAAAAGTGATCCAAAAGTACTTCGACTACAAGAGAACGTAGTTATATGTAAGTAAATTGATAAAATTGATTTTTCTGATGTGAAAATTATAAGCACGCTTATGACGAATTTGAATAACAAGTCGTTGTGCGTAGACCCTTTGTCACCCTTATTTACCGTTGCTAAAGCTTTAGGTATCTACTCTTTGTTAATTTTAAAAAATTTTTTTTAACGTTATTGGAAATGCATTCTATTTTCTAACTACGTACCCATTCAATTCGTACCTATCCACATTTTTCTAATTATTTGAAATAGGAAGAAGTTTATTTGTAGATGCCATCTTTTATATCATTATTTTCATTACTTTAGAATATTTTACAAAATTCCCAATAACATTCCAAAACGTTATAATTTTTTAAACGACATTCCATTTATTCCTTTTTAATTTTCTATTTTGGTTAGGTTGATTACATTCATTAAATAATAGTTTATAACATTGGCTTATTTTATTTAATTAAATAGAATAAGTTGCAAATTATTATTGGAATGTAGAATTTTAACACTATTTCAAAACGCTTCATATTTAATTTAGTACAATGCCTAGACCTAAAAATAAAGGAGTTTTTTATATGTATTTATTGTTAAACATTAAATGGAAATATAACGCAAAATTTTAGTACAGTTGCACTCTGGGGTCAACGACCTTATATTTTGTGGCCTTTCTTAAAGTATTCATACTTATTTATTATCAATTGACACCGTCTAGGAAATACAGTCAACTCGCGTTATAACGAAGCTCGATATAACGAAAATCTCGATATAAAGAAAGAAACCGCCGGTCCCTTGAAAACCTCGGTTTATAACGAAAATTTTAATGAGTTTTGGTCCCCTCGATATAACGAAGTTTTCTTGACCAAAGTCTAATAATTTTTATTAAAAAAGTAAGTACTATAGGTATGTTATAAAATTTACATAATGTGTTTCTACAAAATTTTGATTTTATTCTCAAGTATCTTTAATCTGGAGAACGCAATTGAACGGACACGCACAATCACCTGCTTACAAACTATAATTACGGATTTTTTTAGATTATACGTGTTTCTATTTCTATTATTTCTATTGGTTTTTTTATTGTTGTTTTCTATTGTTTTATTAAATTTTATTAAACGACTTCGAATTTGTGGTGTATTCGTTATATCGCGAGTTGACTGTACCTTATTAGTCGGAAACTTTGTGTGGAAATAAACATTTCAAATTTCATAATTGCAATCAACAGTCGATCATACAATTTAAGAAACATTAAATTTATAATTTTGTCCAATAGACGTAGATTTCTAATTTTTATTATAAATCACGTTGTGTATTTATTTTTAAAATATTACGTAGAAATATGATAGAATAACATTCTTGATGCATTTGGACTTTGAGTTTAGTGACCTTCTTAGCAAAGCTGGTCAGTTTCAATTAAATAGACAAAGGCTGGGGCCAGGTAGTTTTGGATTTACAACCCCTCATAAACATGGTAACAATAATTTATCGGAAAACTGGCCTGCAGAAAAGTATTTACATGCGAATGTAACATGAAAAGTTAAAGCAGTGAAACTGTAATAAGCGCCTTATTTAGGGATTGCTTACCGAAAAAACTCCTATTGGCTACGTTTCATGTTTTAATTTAAAGGGATTAATTAAATCGTCGTGTATTACACGGCGATACAAGGGGGTAAAAGTGTAATACCTGTACAATAATTATATATATTTGAAATAATCTGTGAACTTCATTTGTTGCATGTTACAACTTTTATTATATACAATATTTTCAATTTTTTAATAGGTTTGAAATTCAGTTTGTTCTCCATTTTCTTCCAAAAACTTTTTAACATTTTTAACCACTTTGTAAAAGCGGAGAAACTTCATAAATAAATTAAGGATATCTTTAAAATTTTACCTGACACATAACAATATGTAGGTAAGGAAAACTGATTCTGTGAATCACTTATCCGAAAACTTGATTCATTTATACGGCGGTTTTTAAATGTTGTTTATATAGTTTGATTTGGTTCTACAAATTTTGACCCATATAAGCGGCTGACTCATTTAAGCAGTGAACCACTTATGCGGGGACTACTGTATGTAACGTCACATTAGCGGGAGGGGGTCTCACAAATGCGACGACGTGTAATAGGTACGGGAGGAGGTGGCAAAAAAATATTGAAATTCGTGAAACGTAATTTCTGGATGGCCCCTAATTAACAAGTTGATCACCGCTAATTCTTAACTAAAGATTAACTAAATATATATATATATATATGTAAATATGATTAAAAAGTTTATGTTTCTCATTTTTGTATTTTGATAAATCTCTAAACATTTTCTAGAACTACAAAAGAATTACGCAGCTCTAATCATATTTATGAGTTAATATTAAAGTAATACTTAGGACAGGGTTTCATCGTAAAGTTTATTGTTTTATGATTTTATGAATGCGTCAACGGATCTTTGGAAACGTCTAAGGTGGATTCAACCCCACAAGGCCGAGTGACGCAAGTGTGCCAAAATTGTTATATTTTTAATTTAGTCTCAGCGAAAAGAGCCGGAGGACCGTCCCTTTGCAAATAACGGATATAGAATTATCCCGTGTTTCTTTTTGTGTTTTACTGTCGTTCTACGACGCCCTTTAGCCGAATTAGAAGCAAAAACAAAGTCGAGTTGCTGATTTGAACTTATCAATCGCAACCGTACAAGATGGTCGCTCTCATTATTATTTTAGATCGCATTTTTTTTAATACTAATTAAATTTAGTGCGAAACAATAGTTAAAGAAAATGATAAAAGAAATCAAAAGACAGTTCGAGTACAAGAGTAGGTACGTTTAACATATAATTAAAATTGAAAACCGCCGTTGAGTCCGAAGGGGGCATTCAAAATTTGATAAACGTCTTTCGTAAACAACTTACATATTTGAAAAAGATGTTGGTGAAGAAAACCACGTTTAAAACTATTAAAATTTTTTTTAAAAAGTATAATGGGGTTGACAAAGAGGATTGTCCATACGAGGCGTTAAATCCCCCCCCATTTTCGCAGAAATTTGATTACAGAATAAAATATAAGCATAATCAGTGAGTTTAACAGTGGTTTAAGAAAAGACTTAGGACATCGAGAACATGGTGAAAAAATGCATTGAAAATTTTTCTAAACGATAATTAAAAATAACTGAAATGATTAAAAATAATCTGACTTTAAAAAATAAATGAGCAAATAAAAACGAAATATTCATTTGCTTCTAACTGTATATTTTAGAAATTATTTAATTTGCAATCTAAATTTAAGAAAACCCGATAATTGTTATAAAATTATAGTTACACTAAAAGTTCTGGATGTATAGAGTCGGCAATAATAGTGGAAGGTTTTGACACGGCGAAGAATTGCACGCAGTAAAATTTGGGAAATTAACTGGGGACGGTGACAGTAGCGTATACGCGAAAATTTTAGAATCAAGATCCTACCATTATTTAACTGTAAAAAATTGAATGTCGCAATCACTTATTGTAAAAATTAACGGTATTGACTACTAATACCGATTACCCGGCAAAACAATGTAAAATTTGAAAACACAATATTTTAAGATTTAGAACGGCGGTAAAAAGCGAAAGTTATAGGAAAAATAATATACTTTCTTTAGAAGACAATATTAAAGAATTAGACAGAGATTGAATAAATACTCCTTACTACGATGTGTGTGGTAATCACACTAATCGTTACAGCTATTTTGAAAAAAAAGATACCCAATGAAGATGAAGTTGATTACGTTGAATCTTTTAAAAAGCGAATTGTGTTTTAAAAAATTTTTACATATTTAGTTGTTTTCAATAGCACTGTCGCAGAAACCCACATTTTAACAACGAAACTTAGATAATTGACACACCGTCGTGAATCTACCTGCAAAAGAGAATCCGTCAAAGAGAGAAAAGTATTAGCCTTAAACCGTTCGTTTAACAATTTTAAATCTTAATAAGACGGCAGGTAGTGTATTTGAGTTTAAAAAAAACAATAGATGCAGTTCAAATTTTATGACAAAGTTTTAGGGAGGCTTTGAGGGTTCCTTAACATAATTTTTTTTGTCTGTTCAGTTAGAAAACTTCCGTTTAGAAGAACGGTTTAAACAAATATGTGCGCTCCGGGTGTGTGTGTGTGTGTTTGCGTGTGTGCGTGCGTGTGCGCGTTCAATTGTCCACATAATCAGGATGTAATGGGAAGATTTGAATTATCGGATAAATACAGAGCAAGGTAAAGCTTAATATAAAATACAGTCAACTCGCGTTATAACGAATTTCAAGGGACCCACGAAAAAGTTTGTTATATCGAAAATTCGTTATATCGAAATTCTTTATTATAAAAGCATAAATTAACAAACTTTTACAAATTTATTTAGAGATATAGAATAAATCAATCCAATACACCACAAATTCGTTGTCGCTTAATAAAATAACCAATATAACGCATAAATGTATTTTTTTTTTAATAAAACAATAGAAAACAACAATAAAAAAAACAATAAAAATAGAAACAAGTATAATCTAAAACAAATCCGTAATTTTAGTTTGTATGCAGGTGACTGTACGTGTCCGTTCAATTGCGTTCTCCATATTTAAGATACTTGAGAATACAATGTTGTCCAGGTCATGGCTTTGCAAAAGTAATTGATAGTGTTAAGTTTGCATTGCTTTAAGATAAAAAATCAAAAATTATGTAGAAACACATTATGTAAATTATATTACATACCTACAGTACTTACTTTTTACCAAAATTATTAGACTTTGGTCAAGAAAACTTCGTTATATCGAGGGGACCAAAACCCATTAAAATTTTCGTTATAAAGCGAGATTTTCAAGGGACCGGCGGTTTCTTTCTTTATATCGAGATTTTCGTTATATCGAGCTTCGTTATAACGCGAGTTGACTGTATATAGTTTCTTGTGTACAGTAATCCCTCGACATTGTCGAGGGTTACGTTCCCGAAAAACTTCGCGAATGTTAAGTCTATCTTAATGTGAAAATAAGGGGTTACGTTCCACAATGGTTAATATACGTTATATACAGGGTGTTTCCAAACAATTGTCAGAGCCGGAAATTGCTGGTGGGGTGATCTATTCCAAGAATTTTTATTTGGTATTATTTTTAAATCCATTGATTTGAAAAAGTTATAGCAAAATTAAAGTTTAGCCCATATTTTGAAAAACTGCAAATTTTTGACCTATGACAACGTTAAATTGCCTAATTAAAAACATATCCGACGGCCTCAAACAATAAAACAATTCAAAAAATTCTTAATAAAAACTTGAATAAAACCAACGCATCAAAAATATGTTTTTACATAAAATAATTTATACTATACGAACAAATAATGCAACGTTATTTTCACAGATAGTTTGTTTGTTTTGGACACGTTCGTTTAAATTTTGTATTTTTATTCGATTGTTCTAATTTTTGACATTCGTGGCTGCGGAGCACCAGCGATATTATCGATGCTCCGGCTTTACAACGTTATTTTTACAGATAGTTTGTTTGTTTTGAACGCGTTCATTTAAATATTGTATTTTTCATTCGATTGTTCCAATTTTTGACATACGGGCTGCATAGCAGCCAGCAATATTTAGCGATACTTCCGCTTTATAAGATTTTTTTTACAACTCTTGTTTTTGTTACGTTTGTTTAAATTTTGTATTTTTTATTCGATTTTAATAGTTTTTTCATGTTTTTTGTTTGTACCAATACATTTTGAGAACTAATCATGACACACTCGATTCAAACGGTTTAAAATTAATGCTTAAGTGTCAACTTGATCGAACATTAAATTTTTGCAGTTTTTATTGTTTTGAGTGTACCTGCAGACTTTGTGACCAAATCATGGCACACTCAATTCAAAAGGTCTAAATGGATTTTTAAGTGTCAATTTGATCCGGCAAAAATTTTTTTTAGTTTTTTAATGTTTTTGATTGTACCTTTACATTTTGTGACCAAACCATGGCACACTCGATTCAAACGGTTCAAAATTAATTTGTACCTGTCATCTTGAGCGAATATTAGATTTTCTTAAGTTTATTAGATGTTTTGATTTTACCTGTAGTCTTTGTGACCATACGATGAAACAGTTAGAAGCAAAAAGGAAGTCGACTTGCTAATTTTAACGTATCAATCGTAATTGTACAAAATGGTTGCGCTCTCATGCACGTATAAGAGGTATTTTAGCTCGCATTTTTTTATACAAATTTAATTTAAAACTAAACAATCGTTAAAGGAGATGAGAAAAGTGATCCAAAAATACTTCGACTACAAGAGAACGTAGTTATATGTAAGTAAATTGATAAAATTGAATTTTCTGAGGAAAAATTATAAACACGCTCATGACGAGTTTGAATAACAAGTCGTTGTGCGTAGACCCTTTGTCGCCCTTATTAACCGTTGCTAATCCTTTAGGTATCTACTCTTTGTTAATTTTAAAGTTATTTTTAACGTTATTGGAAATGCATTCTATTTTCTAATTACGTACGCATTCAGATTCGTACCTATCCATATTTTTCTGATTATTTGAAATAGGAATAACTTTATTTATATGTAGATGCCATTATTTTTATTACTTTAGTTAGAATATTTTAGAAAAATTCCCAATAAAATTCCAAAACTTATAATTTTTTAAACGACATTCTATTTTATACTTTTTTCATTTTCTATTTTGGTTAGGTTAATTATATTAATTCAATGATGCTTTATAACATTAACTTATTTTATTTAATTAAGTAGAATAACTTGCAAATTATTATTGAAATGTAGACTTTTAACACAATTGTAAAATTTCAAAATTTTTAATTTACTACAATGGCTATACATAAAAATAAAGGGTTTTCTATATGTATTTATTGTTAAACATTAGATGGAAATATAACGCAAAATTTATAGGTAAAGTTGCACTTTGGGGTCAACGGCCTTATATTTTGTGGTCTTTTTAAAGTATTCATACTTATTTATTATCAATAGACACCTTCTAGGAAAATACCTTAATAGTCGGACACCCCATTATATCACGAAAAATTTTGTGTGAAATGAACATTTCAAATTTATCATTAGCAACAATGTTCAACTTAAGAGATTACCTTGTGGGAGATGGGGCTGTCTTTTATAAACCACCACAAACAATAGTTACGTGCACGTCTCCGTATAAGGGGGTATTTTAGATCGCATTTTTTTGATAGAAAAAAATTCTTGATGTATTTGGACTTTGAGTTTAGTGACCTTCTTAGCAAAGCTGGTCAGTTTCAGTCGAATAGACAAGGGTTGGTGGTCAGGTACTTTTTTGATTTACAACCGGTCATAAACATGATAACAAACACTGTTCAAATTTAATGTATTTCCGCTTTTGTAAATATTTGGATCTTATAATTTATAATTTTTATAGCAATAAAAAAGTTGTAATTTGTAGAATACCAAAAGAATATTTAAATAAAAAAACTACACAAACGTACCGTTGGAAGAGTTTAATAGGGAAATCAAAACACTAGCCAGTGGGAACGAATTTTATTATTTCCACGTTAACATAGATTTCAGTGGTTTCTCTTAAAGAACTAATCTTCGACTAAAATGTAAAAATTAATTCTTAGTTCATTCTTTCTCACACATGTGTGAGACCTACCCTTATGACCCCAGTTACCGTAAATCAGAACTGAATTTTACGGAACGTTGGAAACCTGGAATTTTTATTTATTCCAACGCGTACTTACGTCTAAGCCTACGGTTTCAAATAAATTTTATACAATTTTATTCGTTTTCAATAAGTGAATCCATTAATCAGTAATTCACTAGATTATACCCGGTCTTTTTTAAGAAACTGTAACAAACGCCTTATTTAGGGGTTGGTTATTAATAAATTTTTATTGGAAACGTTTCATGTTTTAATTCAATCGACGTTTTCTGACGACGCTATTTTTCACATCTTTTCACGAATATCAGATGGATAACGTGACGTGAAGAAATATTCACCTAGCCAGTGCACACCTTCGATCTCTGTACTATATACACTTAAATATTTGGGATCGATTTGCGGCTTACTTTTGGCTGTACGGGAGTTCTCAAACGTCCCCTTGAAATTTTTCAAAAAACGGTATTTCCATGTAGTTTTCAAACGGGGACTTTTAGCAACATCCGCTTTCTGGGTACGATGGGGGGTCGGTTTATACATTCTGTGACACATTTTTAACCGCGGGGGACGACGGGGGTGGCGTCGGGACGACTTTCAACAAACCTTATTTCTGCCGTTATTTAAACGTTTCAAAAACAAAAAAAGATATAAACGATTCGATATAATTTCTCTAAGACGTTTTAACAAGTTTTATGCAAATTTAACCCTTTTTTGCAAATTTTGACCTAAAAGGCGGTTTTGCACGCAAAAATTCGGAATATTTTTTGTTTTTCCATACTTACGAATGATACTAAGATTTATTCCCGCATTGAAAAAATTATACATTTAGAAATTTGATTTCATAAGTATCTGTTGTCCGCATAGATAGCGGGAATCTCTTCTCTTTGTTAACGAAGGGTCCAAAAGCAGGTGGCCCTGCTTGGGTTTCGGAAAGTGTTTATATTGGGATCTTTACTTAAACATTAGAAAATGTTTGAACGTTAAAAATTCCAAATAGGGGTCGCCATCTACATCATTTTATAGAAAATAACCATTTTACTAATATATTTAAAAATATCAGTTTTGAATTTTTATATGTATTTAGTAGGTACACCTGTTATTTTTTCCTGCCAATTTGTAATTTTTATGATGTAGCTTTAATTTATACTTCTCATATAATAGTTGTCTATTGCTAACCGTTATAAATTAATGTAAAAATTTATTACTACAATTATGATTAATAATAACAAATTCTGTTAAATATTTAGAAACAGATGCAACCAATTAGTCTTCTTCTTCTTCTTCCTCAGCCTTGATCCGTCCACTGCTGAACGTAGGCCTCCCCTAAATTTCTCCAAGCTACCTTGTCGTGTGCAATCTGATGCCATCTCCTTCCTGCAAATGCCTTTACGTCATCGGTCCATCTCTTTTGCGGTCTTCCAACGCTTCTTTTATATGCCCTAGGTCTCCATTGCATTATGCTATTTGACCATTGTTCGGGGTCCTTTCTTGCCACATGCCCTATCCAGCTCCATTTTTGTCTCGCCACTCGTTGCATAATGTCAGTTATCTTAGTTTGGTTTCGAATGTCTACATTTCTGATCTTATCTCTACGACTTATGCCAAGTATAGCTCTCTCCATGGCACGTTGCGCTATTCTCAATTTCTCTACACTTTTTCCTGTTAGGGTCATAGTCTCTAATCCATATGTCATAACTGGCAGTATACAAGAGTGGAATACTTTTCTCTTCATACAATTTGGCACTTCCTTATCCTTTAGGATGTCTTTAAGTTTAGAAAATGCAATCCAACCCAGCCTGATTCTTCTATTTATCTCTGCGGTCTGGTTTTGTTTTCCCAACTTTATAAGATGTCCGAGATATACGTATTCTTCCACTGTCTCTATATGTTCTGTTTTTATTGTGAATTCTTTTGTGCTTTTCGACATTACTTTGGTTTTATTTAGGTTCATCTGTAAACCAACGGTTTGTGCTGCTTCATTTAATTCTCTCATCATGTTTTCCAGTTCGTCGGGATCATTGCTAACGAGGACTATATCATCAGCAAAACGGAGGTGACTAAGATGTTTTCCCTCTATATTGATACCATAACTGTTCCAACTCAGATTTTTGAATACGTTCTCCAGTACCGCTGTAAACAACTTTGGGGACATTGGATCTCCCTGTCTCACGCCTCTATTGATAGGGATTTTTGGGGTGTATGTGTCTTCGTTTATTTTTATCACAGATGTGGCGTTTCCGTAGATATTTCTAATTAGTGTTGTATACCTTGAATCAACTCTTGCCTTGTTCAGGGCCTGAATTATAGCCCATAATTCCACTGTATCAAAGGCCTTTTGGAAGTCTACGAAACACATATGTAAGGTTATGTTATATTCTTCACATTTCTCTATTAATGTTCTCACAGCCTGTAAATGGTCTGTGGTACCGTAGCCTTTCCTAAATCCCGCCTGTTCCACTGGTTGATAGAAGTCGAGTTTGTTTGTTACTCGGGATATTATGATTCTGGTTAACAATTTATATAGCTGTGAAAGGAGGCTAATTGGGCGGTAATTCTCTATATTAGCCGCGTCTCCTTTTTTATATAATAAAACTACTTCTGCGTTTTGCCAATTCGCTGGAATTTTTCCTTCTTGTAAACATCGATTTAAGAGTTGTTTAATTACTTTTAGTAATGTCTCTCCTCCGAGTTTTAGCATCTCTGTCGTTATTCGGTCTTCGCCGGGTGAACGACCATTTTTCATTAATTTAAGCGCTTCTTCAATTTCAAATGTTGTTATTTCAGGAATATCTTCAGAGTTTACATTTATAATTTTTTGATTTATGTTGGGATCGTTGGGAGACAGGTTTTTTGTTGCGTATAGGTCGGTGTAAAAGTCGGCTATTACTGTTGACAGTTTAACCTTGTCGGTAAGTATTGTTCCATTTCTATCTCTGATTCTATTAAGACGTAGTTTACCATGTGTCAGTTGTGATTTTAGAACTCTCATATTCTTGTTGTTCTCTATTGTATCCGTTATCATTTTTGTATTGTATCTTCTAGTATCTTTTCGTATGCCTCGGTTTATACTTTTACTTATTTCCTTATATTCCTGGGTTCCTCGACTTAATTTTCTTCTCTCCTCTATTAATTTTGTTGTTTCTTCACTGATCTTTTTATTTTTTGATGTTTTATTTCGCATAGTGATTTTTCTCACTGCAATGTTTATACATTGCGTTACTTTTCTGCCATTTCGTCTAATGTGGTTTTCTGTTCCTTTGTTATGAAAGCGAGTTTTCTTTCTAATTCGGCTTGATATATGTTCTTATTTTCGTTTAAGTCAGTCCGGGTCGGATTTACATGTCTGCAAATCATTTTGTTTCGTTCTTGCTTGGTATTTATTTTTACTGCTGCTCTTACCAGTCTGTGGTCGCTTCCTGTGTGAAAGCAATTTAGTACCGATACGTCTGTGATGATATTTTTATGCGTAGATATTATAAAATCTATTTCATTTTTTGTAGTCTTATCTGGACTCCTCCAGGTCCACTTTCTCTTAGGTTTCTTCTTAAAAAACGTGTTCATACAATAAAGGTTTTCGCTCTGGAGGTATGTTAATAGTTCTTCTCCTCGCTCATTTCTATTCCCTATACCGAATTTTCCAATGTTTTCTATGTTGTCAGTTTGTGTTCCTATTTTGGCATTCAGGTCTCCTATTAGTAGACAGAAGTGGGTTTTTTCAGATCTTCTCGCATTGGTTATATCATCGTAGAAGCTGTTCATCGCGTCTTCATCCGCAGTACTTGTGGGGGCATATGCTTGAATTATTTGAATGCTGTATCTTTTTGAGATTTGTAGGACAATGTATATTACTCTGTTTGATATAGCGTTCATTTTTGTAATAAGGTGTTTTCGCTTTTTCGCCTGGTAGCGGATAGGCACCTGGTAGCGGATAGGCACTTTCCAAATTCCCATTGGAGATAGGTCTATTTCAGGGAAGCAACCCTGCCTACGCGAGCCTTGATGTTCCTTCATCTCCTAATACCGAAGGAAATCATGTCCTAACCATCAAATCCCGTCCAATCCAAACTAAATCCTACATATATCCTTACCACGCACCGGGACGTATGGCAAGCGCGGTGTGAAACTGCCAAATACCCTCAAAATGATATCAGTCTCAAAAATAAAATTACCCCAGGTGGGTAGAACGAGGAGTTCGGAATCCCACACTGATGAGAAATCACCAGTCAGCCCCAAGGATTCTGGGGGGGGAGCATGAAACTGAGAAACCCAAGCTACTTATATACAAAACTATATGTCGCAACCTATAATATACTAACGATGCGGAAAAATGAACACCTAGATGGCCTAGAGAAGGAGTTAAACACCATCAAATGGGATATCCTGGGAATATGCGAAACGCGATTACCAGGTGAAAAATGTACAACACTAAATTCAGGACACATTCTATACCAGAAAAACGCAGAAGAAAACGAAAACGATCATGTCGGAGGGGTAGCAATACTTATAAACAAAAAAAAACCAATTAGTAATATTTAAAAAAAACACAATGTCCTTGTCGTGCTAAAAATCTTATAAAGTTTTATCAATCAAAAATTATCAATTTCAAAAATGTATTTGATGTTTTAAACCAGTCTTACATTAGTTTAAAAAAATTAGTGAAACTAATTTTAATAGAATGTCATAGCAGTTTAAGTTGTTGTAACAAATAAGATTGTTAAATGTTAAATGTATACAAATTACATTGATTTATTTTATGTTTTAGGTTTTATTACAATTACTTAGGTGTACATTTATTATTAATACTGTTTTAGATTTTTTTTGAGTGTATTGTTTGTTTTCAGTTCAATAATATGATTAATTTTATGGTATTACTTAAGGCTTCTCCTATTGTTTTTTTTTATAATATACAAATTGTCATTTTGTTTCAATTAGAAGGGTCTAGAATTATGATTATTTCGACATTCGCTATCAGTGCATATTTGGCAAATATTTCGGACATACATAAAGCGACTTGGTGAATCTTGCCATTCATTGGAAGATGTCGACATTTACCAGACTTCGGTCTTACACGGTAACATATATACCACGTATATCAACCATCGCAGAACGTAACCCCTCCCCTCCCATTTTCACATTATTATAGACATAACATACGGGAATTCGATATTTGAGAGGTTTTTCTGGAACGTAACCCTTGCGAATGGTGAAGGGTTACTGTATATCTTTTCGTATTATTTGTTACGCAAAACAAGTGGTAAATTGCGATCCAAATACGAATTGAAAAATATGTATTTTTTGTGAAATGAACAATAAATGTGTATTGTTTACATAAAACCCATTTCAGAAAATGACAGGTAAAAATTAGAAAGTTATAAGCCAAAACTTCTGGAGAACCTCTGCGGAAGCGAGAATCGGATAGAGGCATTCCAAACGATCCTTGAACTTTATAACCAAATTGCGATAATCTTTTCATTAATTCATAAACAGAAATAATATCTCATTTTAACTGTAACGTCTGTGTTTACATCAAAATAGCTCTCGATACAACAAATCGGTCATTCGCTGGATGCTTTACCATATTCACGCTTTTATAGGGTACATTAATTTAAAATTCTCTGTAAATACGCGAGCGGTTGTTTCTTAGCCTATTATAAAAACATTTCAAAATTTATTATTGCAGTATCCTAATAAACATTTTTAACTAAGCAATGCAATGTAAGAAAATCATAAACATGTTTTATTGGTAGCTGTCAAAATTGAGATTTCAATAAGCAGGTAGGAACGCTTTGTTTAGTTTCCATCAGTGGCGATTTATGTGTTAAGAAAAGGACGGTAGATACTAGATTTGAGTTTAAAACCATAATAAATGCAGTTTAAATTTTATGACGTTTTAGAGAGGCAAAATTTAAGGGTTCCTCAACATCTATTTTTTGTCTGTTCAGTTAGAAAACTTATGTTCAGAAGATCGGTGCGCTGTGTTTTATATGTGTGTGTGTGTGTGTGTGTGTGTGTGTGTGTGTGTGTGTGTGTGTGTGTGTGTGTGTGAGTGCGGTGCGCTTGTGTGTGCATTTGTGATTTCCACCAAAGCAGGACGAAATGGCAGGACGTGAGGACATTAAAAAGCAAGGTAAAGCTTATAAAAAAATAAGTTTTCGCGTAATCTTTTTAAAATAACTTTAAAAGGGCATATGCTATACAAGACCGTGAAAATCTCAGATTTTTATATACAAGACCGTGAAAATCTCAGATTTTTAACTCAGCCTGTTTTCGAGAAAATAAAAAATACTAAACAATTGAATTTTTTTACTCAGGAACGGCTTAATCGATTTTGATAAAATTTGAGTGTGTTATAGTATCGCAGGACAAAATAACAGTTGTATAAAATTTCATTATCCAGTAAAACAAATTAAAAATATTTTTTATGTATGGTATTATTTGGGCCAAATTATGAAATAATTTTTAGAAGCCTTACATTCTTTTATATAATAGGAGTGTTCCCGGGTATAAGACGGGCTCCAGATATGAGACAGTCAATTATTTTCATTATGGAATGTTAATATGGCCGATCTGAATACTGTCAAATATTTCTTTGATCATCAGTCAGTTTTTTTGCTAAGAGTGAAATGAATCGACGCATTGCTTATATCACCTGCAAACATCGTATGTGAAATAGCATGGGGAAAAAGTTTTGATTTTTTAAAGTGTTGTTTTTTCATGTAAATCAATTTAAAAAAAGTGTAATGTATAGCATTTAGTGTTTTTTTATATTTTACGATACAATATTAGATTAGGCCAAAATGTGGTTAGAAAACAATTTTTTTAAATTATTATAATGTTGTCATTGTCCGAATATGAGACACAGCATATTACCACCACCCAATTCTTATGAAGTGTGCAAACATGTGTACAAGCATCTACAAATGCAAACATTGTGACGATTATGAAGAGGAAATTGATAAATAAAAATTATGGAAAACATAAAAAATTAAAAATTTGAAATAAATATGAGGTTTTCACTTTATATTTTACAATTTTTAATGTATTTTTGTAGGTGTCTCATACCTAGATACAAATTTTTTTCTTGTCAAAAAATGATGGTTAAAAATTGTTCATAAAATTTAGCATGTTAATGGAATCACAAAACTTTCTGCGGATAAAATTTGTGTATTTTCATTACCTTTCCAACAATGAATAGAACACCCGACTTTATTTAACCAGTAAAAAAATTTGGCTCATAAACAAAACCCGTCTCATACCCGGGTACACTCCCTTATATATTTTTCAATTGATTCTAAGTGGTGCGCCCCACAAAAAAATAAAATTATATTTTACTATAAAGGCCATAAACATAGTGACTCAGTCGCAGAGGAATATCGTAATCATCTTTCGACAATAGGTTGGTTGTAATAAGATACATTGATCGTGCAACTTTTAGATTTTTATTTTAGTTTAGTAATAAATAAAAACAAAAATTTAATACGATTTAACCGATTTTAGCGACATTGGACACATTATAGATGTATATAAGGCTATACACCGCAGAAGAACAGCTTATAATCTTCATTTTCGTTAATTCGAAGCATTTTATAATTCCCTAAATTATAGTTTCGATTAGTAAATATTTCCAAAATCGAAGTTAAATTTTACAACTTTCTATAAAATACCTGGAGGGTTAAGAACGTCTGGGTTCCCTCTTATTGCTGGCTAAAAGCTCTATTGTAAACTAAGGTGTTTTGACGGCGGCACTTCAATGGGATTTAAAAACTAATTTATGTTTAAATGCTTTATTGACAGTTATGAATTTTAAAGGGGTTTTACCGTTTATTTCACAAGAAAAGAAACTATTTTTGCATTTTATTTTCAGTTTGAAAAATATACGCGGACTAACAAATGTGTTTTACGTTCTTTATAGTTTGTAACAGAGTATAACAGAAAATCTAAAAAAATTTAATACTTTTTCTAAAATTATTTACGTATTAATATAGAGTGTAAACGAAAATTAAAAAGTTTAAGCATAAGGGAGAAAATTAATCTTATAAAAGAAGTGGAACGTGGGCTCAAAAGAAAAAAGGATATAGCTATGTATATATATGTGTGTGTGTGTGTGTGTGTGTGTGTGTGAGTGTGTGTGCGGGTGCGCGTGTGTGTGCATGTGTGATTTCCCACCAATGCAGGACGAAATGGCGGGACGTGAGGACATTAAAAAAAGCAAGGTAAAGCTTATTATAAAAATAAGTTTTTTCGTAATCTTTTAAAATAACTTTAAAAAGGGGATATGCTTATAAGCGTGTCAAAATTGCCGGGGCAATATTTAAACGCTACTTTGGGGTACGTAAGGTACTTATAAAGTACTAACATAAGACAGTGATAATCTCAGATTTTTTACTCAGCCTGTTTTCGAGAAAATAAAAAATACTAAAAAATTTAATTTTTTTTACTCAGGAACTGCTTAATCGATTTTGATAAAATTTGAGTGTGTTATAGTATCGCTGAACAAAATAACAGTCGTATAAGATTTCATTATCCAGTAAAAACAAATAAAAAAGATTTTTTTATGTATGGTATTATTTGGGCCAAATTATGAAATAATTTTTTAGAAGCCTTACATTCTTTTATATAATAGGAGAGTGTTCCCGGGTATTAGACGGGCTCCAGATATGAGACAGTCAATTATTTTCATTATGGAATGTTAATATGGCCGATCTGAATACAGTCAAATATTTCTTTGATCATCAGTCAGTTTTGTTCTAAGAGTGAAATAAATCGACGCATTGCTTATATCACCTGCAAACATCGTATGTGAAATAGCATGGGGAAAAAGTTTTTGATTTTTTTTAAAGTGTTGTTTTTTTCATGTAAATCAATTAAAAAAGGAAAATGTAATGTATAGCATTTAGTGTTTTTCTTATATTTTACGATACAATATTGAATTAGGCCAAAATGTGGTTGGAAAACAATTTTTTTTTTAAATTATTAAAATGTTGTCATTGTCCGAATATGAGACACAGCATATTACCACCACCCAATTCTTTTGAAGTGCGCAAACATGTGTACAAGCATCTACACATGCAAACATTGCGACGATTATGAAGAGGAAATTGATAAATAAAAATTATGGAAAACATAAAAAATTAAAAATTTGAAATAAATATGAGGTTTTCACTTTATATTTTACAATTTTTAATGTATTTTTGTAAGTGTCTCATACCTAGATACAAATCTTTTTCTTGTCAAAAAAATGATGGTTAGAAAATTGTTCATAAAATTTAGCATGTTAATGGAATCACAAAACTTTCTGCGGATAAAAGTTGTGTATTTTCATTACCTTTCCAACAGTGAATAGAACACCCGACTTTATTTAACCAGTAAAAAAATTTGGATCATAAACAAAACCCGTCTTATACCCGGGTACACTTCCTTATATATTTTTTCAATTGATTCTAAGTGGTACGCCCCACAAAAAAAATAAAAATTATATTTTACTATAAAGGCCTTAAGCATAGTGACTCAGTCGCAGAGGAATATCGTAATCATCTTTCGACAATAGGTATAGGTTGGTTGTAATAAGATACATTGATCGTGCAACTTTTAGATTTTTATTTTAGTTTAGTAATAAATAAAAAAAAAAATTTAATACGATTTAACCGATTTTAGCGAAATTGGACACATTATAGATGTATATAAGGCTATACTCCGCAGAAGAACAGCTTATAACCTTCATTTTTCGTTAATTCGAAGCATTTTATAATTCCTTAAATTATAGTTTTGATTAGTAAATATTTCCAAACTCGAAGTTAAATTTTACAACTTTCTATAAAATACCTGGAGGGTTAAGAACGTCTGGGTTCCCTCTTATTGCTGGCTAAAAGCTCTATTGTAAACTAAGGTGTTTTGACGGCGGCACTTCAATGGGATTTAAAAACTAATTTATGTTTAAATGCCTTATTGACAGTTATGAATTTTAAAGGGGTTTTACCGTTTATTTCACAAGAAAAGAAACTATTTTTGCATTTTAGTTTTCAGTTTGAAAGATATACGCGGACTAACAAATGTGTTTTACGTTCTTTATAGTTTGTAACAGAGTATAACAGAAAATCTAAAAATTTTAAAACTTTTTCTAAAATTATTTACGTATTAATATAGAGTGTAAACAAAAATTAAAAGTTTAAGCATAAGGGGGAAAATTAATCTTATAAAAGAAGTGGAACGTGGGCTCAAAAGAAAAAGAATATAGCCAAAGACTTTGGTATTTCCGCAAAGACTTTATCAACCATTTTAAAACCACTGACTTAATTGTAGCTGCTGAAGATAAAAATGACCACCCTTCTAGAAAAAGGCTAAAAGTGCCTCTTTTTCCAATCTGGAGAAAGCTATGATTGAATGGTTTAGGTATGCACGTAATAAAAATATTCCGATTTCGGGACCTGTACTGTTAGAAAAATTAGAAGAGTTCGCGCGCCTATTACATTATGATAATTTCAAAGCAAGTCAGGGTTGGCTGGAGAATTTCAAAAAGGAACCTCGTCATTCAAAATGTAATATGTGGTTAAAGTGCAAAAGTGTCTGAAAACGATTGTGAACTTTGGAGGCATAAAGTTTTAACACCATTACTGCAAGAGTATGAACATATCAATATTATTAACGCCGATTAAACTGCTTTGTTTTTTAAATGCTTACCGGATAAAACTTTGACTTTTTTAAATGAAAAGTGTTACGGTGGGAAACGCAGTAAGGAAAGAGTGACTTTAATGATAGGAGCTAAAATGAATGATATATATATATATATATATATATATAAAATATATACTTATACGTAAGTGTGTAAACTTCTCTGAACAAATTGGTCCAGCACGTACAATATTTTTAGAGGGTGAACCACTACCAATGACCCATGAGTTTAAATACTTGGGGTCTATTATAAATGATGAGGAACAGCTGACTCGGATGTAAAACATCGTATTAATGTTGGTTGGATGAAGTGGAGATCGGTCTCTGGTGTGTTGTGCGACAAAAATATGTCTATACGATTAAAAGGCAAGATTTATAAAACAGTCGTTAGGCCTGCTTTGGCATACAGTGCAAAAACATGGGCGAGACTGGCTAAACACAATCAACAGATGCACGTGGCAGAGATGAGAATGCTACGATGGTGTGTGGGTGTCACGAAGAAAGATCATGTACGTAATGAACATATTCGAGGTTCATTAAGTGTTCAATCAATTAAGGATTTTATGGATGAATCTCAATTGAAGTGGTATGGACATGTTCAACGTCAAAATCAGAACCACATAGTGCACCGAGTTTTGGCAATAGATGAACGTAAAAGAAGACCAGGCAGGCCAAAAGTACCTGGAATAGGTCTTCCCTGAAGCTTCAATGTGATTATGACATACCTCCGGAAATAGTTTATAATAGAAGAGAATACTCCTTAAGAACACGCCTACCCCGATAAGGGAGCAGTTGGAACAATTGCATTAAAGGCAAAGATAAAGAAGAAGAAGAAGATGTAAGTGTGTAACTGACTTTTTTTAATAACTCGAATTATTGATAATTCGAATTACTTTGGTGTCCCTTCGACTTCGACTTATCGAGGTTTGACTGAATGCCAAATCATGGCTAAAACAGTCTCATATTTATTTTGGTGCCATCTTCATTGGGCACTGCATTTTTTTTTTTTTAGGGCTTTTGATTACATCCGTACCATCTGTGAATAAATTATACGGTCGAAAATGCCATTTAGGAAAGCTCTGTTTATTTTTCTACCAATATTGATCATTTTTTTGTCTTTTCGCGTTTAATATCAACTATTAATTTTAACCACTCAAAATGTTTTTTGACTATATCGTTATTTATAAACCGATTTTGACTATTCTTAAACAAAACAAAAGAAAATCGAGTACTTTATTGAAACATAAGTCGTGCTAGACGCCGAAGGCACTAAACGCGCAGCGTTTCTAATACGCGTCCACTGCGGTTCAAAACAAAATCGCGTAGCGATTTTATTAATTAATTACTATTAATTAATTACTTTGGTGTCCCTTCGACTTATCGAGGTTCGACTGAATGCCAAATCATGGCTAAAACAGTCTCATATTTATTTTGTGCCATCTTCATTGGGCACTAAATTTTTTGTTTTTTTTAGGGCTTTTGATTACATCCGTACCATATGTGAATAAATTATACGGTCGAAAATGCCATTTAGGAATGCTCTGTTTATTTTTCTACCGATATTGATCATTTTATGTCATTTTGCGTTTCTTATCAACTATTAATTTTAACCACTCAAAATGTTTTTTGACTATATCGTCGTTATTTATAAACCGATTTTGACTATTCTTAAACAAAACAAAAGAAAATCGAGTACTTTATTGAAACATAAGTCGTGCTAGACGCCGAAGGCACTAAACGCGCAGCGTTTCTAATACGCGTCCACTGCGGTTCAAAACAAAATCGCGTAGCGATTTTGTCTGGCATAATTCGCGAAGCGAATTTTGCTAGTTATATACTTATAAAAAAATAAGCCACTTTTCCAGTTTACTATGATGGCGGCCTAGACCATTCAAATTTGGTACGAAGGTGGCAAATTACAAGAGATAGATTGAAAGGGGTTCGAGGGGCTTAGGGGGCACTATTTTTAGTTATTTTGATTTTTCTTGCGCGGATCGTCCTGGAGGGGAGGGGGAAGGGGTTAGAGGATTGAATTTTGGATATGTGGTAGCCCCATTAAAGGCACACGTTTTAATTTTTTGTGCGCCGCGATATCTTTATCGGGGCCGAGATATCTGCCTCAAAGAACCGTTTCTGCGCAAAAATTTTACCCCCTTTTTTCAAATGCGATTTTCGGCTATTTCCGTACTCGGATCAAAAAGTTTCCTCTATGGAAACCAATCAAGAGCTGCCCTATCGGACCTTTATTTTTGTTTTTAAGAATACGGCCCTGGAAGGCCCCAGCTTTGAGCAAAATTTCAAACTTAAATTACTCGAAAACGGTAGCCGCAAGCTGCGTAAAATATTTAAATTCGAATAGCACGCGTTATTTTACGTAGGAAAAGTTAAATTTTAAATGGGGCAGAGCCCCGGGGGCTCCGCAAAAAAATCTTAAAAAACGGGCTTTTTGGCGATTTTGATAGCTAATATCTCCGAAACTAAAAACGATAGAAAATTGGGGTTTGCGCAGGTAGAAAGAGCGGTCCCTTTTTGATGCTAATAGTCATCTTTCAGGACATTAGGGCTGCGTAGGGCTCCGCCTCAATTTTTTTACCAACACCTTTGAAAGCGATCGTTTTTACGCTACGGAAGACATCATTTTAATTCACCAAATACAACATTTCTAATTCTTCCCATCGTCATATCTAAGACTTGGAATTTTTAAAAGGGTTAAATTTATATTCGCTAGAAAGCCCAAAAAGAGCGCTTCTTACTGTTAATTAAAAAAAAATTCTTTAGGCGTTCGGCCCTTAGAAGCCTCTAAATAATTAGGCGGAATTCTGAAATAGGGGTATGTTCGACGCAGCATACCGGCTTAGGGGTTGAAGATAGACCCCAACATAAAGCGAACGAAAGTGTCATGAGATCTTCCAGATTCATTTAAAAAAAAGTTTTTGTAAATCGGTTCAGCGGTTCTCGAGATATTAGATTAATAAGAAAAATTGACGGCTCGCGCACGAGTTTTGAAAATTTGACGTTTCATCTGACAGAAGGAAATTTATTATAATTAATCATTTTGATGTACCTTTGATTGCTAATATCTCCGAAACTAATAACAATAGAAATGTGGGGTTTGCGCAGATAGAAAGAGCGGTCTTTCGAAATGACAATATTCATCTTTGAGGACACCGGGCTGCTTAGGGCTCCGGCGCCAGGAATCCTACACTTTTAAAAGCGACCGTTACGATATGAAACACAACCTTGAGAGGAATTCACGAAATACAACATATTTGAATAATTCTTCCCATCGTCATTTCTAAGACTTGGCATTTTCAAAAGGAGTTAAATTTATATTTGCTGGAAAGCCCGAAGAAGAGCGGTTCTTACTGTTCATTTTACAAAAATTTTCGTTTAGAGGTTCGACCCTCAGGACTCCTAAAAATTGGGCGGAATTCCTAACATAGAGGTATGTTTAATGCGGCATACAAGTTTGGGGTGTTAAAGATACACCCCAACATAAATTAGTAAATTAGTTTTAACAAATTTGATTACAAAATGCATAAAATGGATTAATTATTAATTTTTGCAGTTTCGTACATATTTATTTAAATTAGCGTCTTCGATCGCCTACTTGCAATTTTAAAACGTCGTTTTACATTTTTACTATCACTACAAACAATTATTTATTCTTTTAAATTATGTATTGAAAATACTCCAATAATGGAGTAACAAGAGGTTTTCTTCTTGGACAGACGTTTTTCTTAATGAAGGTATTGTTTCTTCCGTCTTTAACCGTTATGAAACAAAAAAAATGTTTAAATTCAATTCAAAGCATTATGGGTTGGAAATATGAAATTTTGAAAGGCGCAAAACACCGGGAGCTTTGCAAAAATCTTAAAAGGCGGCTTTTTGGTAATTTTGATTGCTAATATTTCCGAAATTAAGAGATTAACGGGCAGATTTGCGTAAACAGAGCGGCTTTTGAAACCTTAAAACTCGTATGCGAGGAAGCCAAGGCGACCAATTCTGTAACACTTTTAAAAACAAACTTTTTACGCTACGAAATAAAATATTTTATTTAGCGAAATACATTTTTAATGGTTCTCATGTCTTATCTCAGACATACTCAATTTTATTTTTTACAGTAGTACAAAATAACTGACTAAAGAAGCAAACAACACTTCCACATAACAAAATTAACAACGAATTTTAGAGAGGTATTTACATAAACTAACCCATCGAAAAAACAAACTGTACTAAAATCACAAACTAAATTTCTTTCTTTTTAAACGCTCAAATTAAGGGACGTTCGAGAAGCTGATATTTACAATGTAGGGTCGGCTAAAATCTCCAAATTCGTAACGCTCATCGACTGGTCATCGAAACCAGTTTAGAAAAAAGTATTTTAAAGCTAATAATAAACAAAATGTATATGCTGTATTTGCAGCTGATTACGGCTATCTACTATCCAAGTAAAAAGTATCGTCATCTCACTTTGAAGGCCCAGGTTTTGAAAAACTCTAAATGTATTTTAATCAAACTAAAATCGGATTATAGTCAAAATATTTCTGTACGCCCATGAATAATTTTATAATTTTTAACAAGGGGTAATTCGTTACCTTAATTTTATGTTTCAGAAAACTGTGTTTTTACTTATATTTTAAAAATGCTTACCTTTGTTCATTTTATTAATTATATTATATTGTATATGATAGATATATTCTTTTAATTAAAAATTATGTTATTGCGTTAACTGAAAAAGAGGTTTTAATCTATTTCAATTTCCTCATTTGATAAAATATTTTGCAAAAGTTGATTGGATATTGAGAGTAAAACTAAATAAATTGCTCTGTAGTATTAAAAAAAAATAATATTAATTAGAATTTTAAAATTTAAATTATGTTACGAGACGCGTAAGTGAAGCGAAAATGCAACAAAATCGCAATGCGATTTTGCCTAGAAGTTAACCGCAAAGCGGCAAACAAGTTCACATTAAATGACAATAAATCGGTACCAACAAAATGCTGCAAAATCGCGAAGCGATTTTGCCCAGAAAATAGCCGCGAAGCGGCAAACAAGTTCGCATTGAATAACAATAAATCGGCACTAACAAAATGCTGCAAAATCGCGAAGCGATTTTGCTAGAAGTTATCCGCGGAGCGGCAAACATGTCACATTGCATAACAATGAATGGATGCTAACAATAAAATGCAGCAAATTCGCAAAGCGATTTTGCCTAGAATACCGGACTTTTATAAAAATCAAAATGTCAACAAACACTGACAGATTTTGAATTTTACAAGAAGCCAAGGTCTTAAACGCGATATCGTTTATCAAAAGCGGTAAACAAAATCACATTGAATAACAACAAATTGATACTAACAAAAATGCTGCAAAATCGCTCAGAGGTTAGCCGCGAAGCGGCAAACAAGTCAAATTAGATATTAATGAATCGATGCTAACAATAAAAATGCAGCAAAATCGCAAAGCGATTTTTCCTAGAAGTACCGGACTTTAAGAAAAATCAAAATGTCAAAAATCTGACAAATTTTGAATTTTACTAGAAGCCAAAGGTCTTAAACGCGACAGCGTTTATCAAAAAATACCGACATATTTTGAATTTTTCTAGGAGCCGAAGGCCTTAAACGCGATAGCGTTTAGCAAAATCGCGAATGCGATTTTGCCTAGAAGTTAGCCGCGAAGCGGCAAACTTCTAGTTTATATTTAAATAAATAGTATTTAGCAACTAAAACGTTACAAAATGCCTATTATAATTCAAAGAGAATTACTATTTATAAAAGCACATTTTGAAATAATTGGAGAGGGAATTATACAGTTAGAAGATCCAAAATTATCATTAAACTATAGTATTAACATTGTCAACCGGATTGAAGAAAAAATAGAAGCCATTGTGGGATTAATTGGGAACAACATTAAAAATAAATTGACGGATATTTTAAATAAAAATAAAGGATTAATATTTTAAAACTGGCTAACAACGTTTTAAATGACAATGTTAATAAAACTATACCTATAAGATCTGCTATAGTCACCAGTTTTAAATATACAGCAATAATATCTTGCAATGTGGAAAAGATCATTTTCATCGTACAAATATATTTTAAGTAATTGTAGGTATAATTTAACAATGGCAAATGTGGAAAAATATACGATTATATATTTTGTTATAATAAATAATTTGTTAATATTTGTGAATGTTTTTTTATTTTCAAAAAAACTAAATTGGATATTTTTAATGCTTTTTGCATATTTTACTGCGTATTTAGGCAATTTTTAGTGCATATTGCATGCATATATTGGACATTTTTAAGTGCATATTTTCCAGTCTTTAGTTATAATACTCTTTCAACCTGAGTCCTAACTGAAAACAGCTAATTTTTAAGTTGTGTCACTTTTCTTGCCAATAAGTGATATTTACAGTGATAGCCCAACTTACCTAAAGTCGGAGTTACGCAATTTCCCATACGCAAAAATCTTTGATTCTCCAAAACGACTCTTCTTTAGTTTTATAATGCAAATATATAAATAACTTAACTTGTGTTGTATTTTCTTTATTTTCTTTGTTTCAAATATGGTCCACTTAAGAATTTACTTTGTAGGTATTTCATACCAAGAGTTTGATTTGTATGAGAATCTGTAGGTAACCTGACTTACATAATTTTCGACTCGCGTTATGCTTCCCAGTCGCACCTATTACGTAACTCCGGAGTACTAGACACATTCTTTGATTAATGTGCACTTTTTCTTATTTACTATTTATCGCAACATATCAAAAACTCACCTAGAACTGCAGTCCTGAAAACCTCCGTCTAACAATCTTAACTTTGCGAAAAGGACGGCTGATACAAAAGGCACTTCCAAAAGTTCTTCCAAGCACACTTCAACTTGAAATTTGTACTTCTTCTTCTTAATCATGAACGCCATGCCGGCGCTGCCCCCGTTGGTCATACAGAAGTTGATTAAGGCATAATTATTATATAACCTCAATAGTGAATGGTAATTATTTAATAATTGTTATTCGATTTCGAGTGTATTATTTAGCTTGGTGTATAATACTTCAAATAATATCCATTCTGCAAAAAAAATTAATAAATAGTTAATAAATAACTTAACTGCATACTTCGTTAGTTTAACCCTACCGATTTGCGATTTAAAATAATATACAAGTATACAAGTATAAAATTTTCTTTTATTAATTTGATCTATGCACTAGCATAAATATAAATTTTGTTTTACCTCCGGTTTAACCGGAAACGGTGTCAACTTCCTTATCTTAAATAGAGGGGTATTTTTTTATAATTAGATCAAGCTTGCCGAGAGCTTTCCAAAAATGTATAACAAGTGACCATTTTCTCAAAAAAAAATCTTAAAAATAGAAATCGTTATAAACGAAAACGTATAGCTTAAACGTAAAATTATATCAGAGATTGTTTTCTTACTTGTGGACCATATAGTAACTTGTTATACAGTTGTGGCAAGGTTTTAAAAACTCTATTTAATTGTTATAAAATTGTTTTTTTTTTGTTTACGATAAAAAAATTTCCAAAATATCCAGTTAAACAAAACTAGAACGAAATTGATATTTTATCCAGCGACAGAATAAATAAATTAAAAAAACATTTAACCATATACCTTTTTTGAAATTTGCGGCAATATGATAAAATTATAAATAATTTATCAACTCAATGATAACTTATCATACATTTTTCAAAAAAAATTAATACCTTACTATTTAAATTAAGAAAGTTGACACTTTTTTTGATTAACTCGGCAGTGAAACAAAATTTTCATTTTTTCCAGTACATAGAACGTATAAATTAAAAAAACTTTTCTACTAGCAGGTTTTTTTAAATTCTTATTTTGCTTAGAACTTATAAGCTTGGGGCACTTACTGAAACCCTACAATTTGAAATAATTTTTTTTTTCAAATAATTTATTTTTGAAATGATAACTTATTATTCATTTTTGAAAAGCTCTCAACGGGCTCTATCCAATTATAAAAAAAATAAATACCCTTCTATTTAAGATAAAAAAGTTAACACCGTTTCTGGTTAAACCGGAGGTAGAACAAAATTTTTACTTATGCATTCCATAGATCGAATAAATTAAAAACACTTTTATAGTTATACTTTTTTTCAATTTTTTTTTAGTTCGCGGCACTTTAAATGAAACACCCGGTATATAAATTTTTATTGTTTAGATTGGTGTCAGGTATGAATCGGTTAAGTTTCAGTACCTATTCGTGTGACACCTTGTATAGGCATAAAGAAAAACCAGTTGCAATTTTCCTGTTGCACTTGACCATACCCAACGCATTAGTGCTGTTCTTCAAAATGTATTTTTGAATAATATTGGGGGTCTTTTTAAGGTTTGGTCAACCACGAGCAAACCAATAAGAAATGCATAAATTTCAAATTTTTTGTCAAAAAATTTTGTATACGTAATTGTAAAATAAAAATATCCCGGAAACAACATAACTTATTAAATTACAGAGTATTTAAATAAAATTGATTTACAAAATACCTGCATTGTTCATCTTGATACTATTTTTTATCATTACATTGTGGACAATCCCATCTTCAAAATTGTTTATGAAAAATCCTCGAAATTGCTCTAAACATTTATGTGAATACACGTTTTACTAATTGTGAAAACAAATAACCCGTATTTTTTAGTATGCTGGCAGAAACTAGATTGCCAAATCTAATTAGTATCCTTGACATATAATATTTTACGATAAATAAGTATTCAAACCAAAATTTATATAACGCCACTATACAATAGATAATAACTACATTTTAATTTTAAAAAAATCGACACAAAGTTTATATAAAGTATTACGTTTCTATGTGTAATTATAAACATCATCTAATGTTTAAACATGATGAATTATCTCATCTTTACCTTCATAATTCGTCATGTTGAGGCCTTGGCCAGTCTGGGAAACTAAATATTTCTGATTTGTTTATTGTGTATGTTAAAACTTACATGTTTATAAAACTTCTTAATTCAAGTTCAATTTGCAATTCCAAGGTCGAATGAAGATCTATACACTCTGTCTACAAATGTAAAAATTCTATAGGAAAGTGCAAATATATCAGATTATCAAATAATTGTTATCTACAGATACGCAAAAGATAGAAGGATTAAAATATAACTTGCTAATGTCCACTTGTTACTAACATAATAATTTTATTTTTATACCTTTATAGGTAGATTTTCATTAAATATGGCAAACCGCCTACATATTAATTGAAGGGGTTAAAGTACAAGAATAAACACTTATACTCTGTTCATTCTAACTCCTTCCATAGCTAAAGGGACTCCTCGTAATATATTGTCTATTAGAAATATTTCGCCTGATCATCAATAAAAAAAGTTAAACTGTTAACGACTAAATAATTTGGCATCAATAGAAAAAAATAAATATAGGTACCTACACAAATGAAGTACGCCCTGTCTTCCACAAACGGAGAAACGCATTTAAAGAAATCATACATTTTCTGTTCAATTTTACTTTCAATTAACAAATATGTTATTAATTGCTTTAAAAATAAGTTTTTCCAATACTTTTTTAAAAACGAAAAACAAGTTATCAAGTACAATTAGTAGTATCGAAATATTATGAATCATTTTTAATGTTATTGAACTGTGATCAAATACTTAAAAAATCGATAGTCTTTATAAAGTAAATTGCAAAAGTGCGACTTCTAAAACAGGTTTGTTCTAAAAAATCTAATCGAGATACATTTCACATGTCTAATTTAAATTATTACAAATAAAACGCAACAAACTGTTTTCTGCAAAAGTGTTGAAGTAGTTCTAAACGTAAACTATGGTTTGAAAAGTGGCACCATGGTTATGTACCCTCAAGAAGTTTTTTTCGATCACAAACACCTGATTTATATACCTACATTTTAAAAATAAACATGTTACCTTTTAATATTTATAAATACCATCAGAGCATGTACTTTTTGAAAAAAAAATGGTTAATTATCACTTAAACAAAAAAAAATATACAAAACAATTTATTGTATAAATGCAAAAGCGAAATTTTTAAATCCCACAAAAACAAAATCACTTTTCTAAACCTATTGATGGAGCTGTTAACTTACTCCAAAAGAATAGCTGGGTGGTCACCTAATAGAAACATTATGAAAATTCGAGCCGAAAACCTGATGAATTAAGTGTCCATAAAAAAACCCTCTTGCTATCGTTTCGGTAGACGCTAGATTCCTTTTGGTACAACAGTCTTGAAAATTTACAATGGAATCGGCAGATTCATTTTGACGGAAACGTAAAATTTAAACTTATTTTTACTAATTGAAACGATCTCTTTTGATCACCTTATCCGCCGATGGGCATTTGAAAAAAGAAAAAACTAAAAAACAACAATTTTTTTGCTAAATGCGGACATAAATGAAATTCCAACAATTAGAGATGCATTATGTGTTATTACAACGCTCAAAAAGTACTGTTTATTTGGTGAAGACAAAAATAATTTAGATGTAGAAGGAATTATGAAAATGGAATACCCCTTACAGTGTGCACAAAAAACTAAACTTAAGCAGTGCACTATAACACATTTTTTCAGTAACACCCGTGTATAACATAAATAAATAATAAGTAAATAAATATAAATATATGTATGTACCTACATGACTTTTTATTATTTCGGATATACAGAGTGTCCCAGTACTAATAGACGCCATTAATACATCTCACAGAAAATAAAATTCTGAGACGAAAAGTCCTTTGTCATTTTTTGATCAGACCCATAGATAATTAGTTATTAATAAAAATGGGTGGCCAATCAGGTGCGCGTTATAGCAGCAAGAAGAAAGAGGGGAAAAGTGAGAGGTGACTGCAAGAGTGAGATGAAGGCGGGACAGCAGCTTTAACAACGGGACGAAAAATCCAAGCATTAACTCTTAAGTGCTCGACTCGCCAGAAATTCCAGAAATTAATTTAATAATTAATTTTAGTGAAAAGACACCTGAGTGTTGAATCTCCGAAATAGTGACTGTGTTTACTCCCGTAGACTGCCGTGCGAGCGAGCCTGCTGCTGTCCCGCCTTCATCTCACTCTTGCAGTCACCTCTCACTTTCCCCCTCTTTCTTCTTGCTGCTATAACGCGCACTTGATTAGCCATCCATTTTTATTAATAACTAATTATCTATGGGTCTGATCAAAAAATGAGAAAGGACTTTTCGTCTCAGAATTTTATTTTCTATGAGATGTATCAATGGCGTCTATTAGTTCTGAGACACGGTGTAGAGACCTCCGGATATAGCGACGACATTAAAGTGGTCCCTCCGCCGTCTTTATAACCGAAATCCACTGTATTTAACTTGTACTGAATCAGAATTTCTTAAGCGGGCCACTAAAAATCGACTATTCGATTTTAATATATCTATGAGCATATTTTAGTAGATTTATAGGTTGAAAATAATACCCTAAAATGATTTTTGAAAACTTTAAATTTTCAAAAATTTATGAGCGAGTAAAAATTTCGAGTACTTTTTTTTTAAATTATAATATATCAGTGAATAATTACTGGATTTTAATGAAACCCGGTTTGTATGCTAAGGAATAGCAGATGAATAGAAAAAAAAGTAATTTAGGTAAAAAAAAAATTGTTCATAATTAATTAGATTCATAATAAACAAATGGTAATTTAACTAACTTCTCGGTGTTGTAGAAAAAAATTTTTTTTATAAAAATATTCGTTGAACTATTAACTAAATGATGGCACAAGAAAATTTTAGTGCTCTTCTACCAGGAAAAAGATATGAACGATTGAATGTGCTAGACAGCGGCCGAGGCGGACGCGCTACGCCGAGCGCTGCGTCTACGCCGAGCTTCCGAACATACTTCTACCTTCTGCAGTTTTCCAGACTAAATAAGACTTAACAAATAAATGACATTATTGAATATTTATTAAAATTTAGAACTTATTTCTTTACTGATTTTGTAACTTTCATGACAGAACTTTTGCAATAATTTGAAATAATTTTACACTCAAGGGAATTATTTTTATACGGCTTGAACGAATAACATGTACGGGTTTCATTAATGGTTTTAGCTGTTGAAAACAGTTCCTTCAAATACTCTTCGTGTCTTTTATATTCATCTACCTAAAGAACAGAAATTAAATTCAATTTTTTTTAAAAATGATTTTGCCCAT
Organism: Sinopyrophorus schimmeli; assembly: GCA_036325965.1. Lineage (NCBI taxonomy): Eukaryota > Metazoa > Arthropoda > Insecta > Coleoptera > Elateridae > Sinopyrophorus > Sinopyrophorus schimmeli. Next base: position 7,917,949 of record JARFIZ010000001.1, read on the forward strand.
TCAAAATGTTCTTGTGTTGTTACAATAGTTTTGTCTTGCAAGCTGGCACGGTATGCGTTTCTTTTTACACAACCACCTATCCCATCGCAAGCAGCTTTGCCGTGCGCTGTAGCGAAGAAATGCCATTCTGCTGGTACACCAAAATCTGTTTTGTGAAATAATAAATTTAAAAAATTGAATCTGTTCTTATATTGAATCCCAGCTCCATCAGAAAAATATATAATGTTTTTAACGTTTCGATCGCCGAATTTGTCTCTCAAAAATTGAATTAATTTCGTATTGTATAAGTGCACTCCAGTTGCATTGTGATTTTCATACTCCGAAAATACAACAAAATTGAGATTACGCACGGTATCATTGCTTTTGTAGTAAATTACATATACATGCGCGTTCACCTCGGCCGCTGTCTAGCACATTCAATCGTTCATATCTTTTTCCTGTTAAGAGAGCACTGAAATTTTCTTGTGCCATCATTTAGTTAATAGTTCAACAAATATTTTTATAAAAATTTTTTTTTCTACAACACCGAGAAGTGTGTTAAATTACCATTTGTTTATTATGAATCTAATTAATTATGAACAATTTTTTTTTTATCTAAATTTTTTTTTCTACTCATCTGCTATTCTTTAGCATACAAACCAAGTTTGATTAAAATCCAGTAATTATTCAATGATATATTATAATTTAAAAAAAAAGTACTCAAAATTTTTACTCGCTCATAAATTTTTTAAAATTTAAAGTTTTCAAAAATCCTTTTAAGGTATTATTTTCAATCTATAAAGCTACCAAAATATGCTCAGATATATTAAAATCGAATAGTCGATTTTTAGTGGCCCGCTTAAGAAATTCTGACCCACTATAAATTGATTATATATTTTTTCTTCAAAAAACACAATAGTATTTAATATGTGGTCACTTTCAATTACCAATAAATTAAAGAAACAATATTTATTTGGTAACCACCTAAAACGTTGATCTCTTATCAGCAATATTTTTTTAAATATAAGAAAACCGTTACATTACTAAAACTAAACCACTTGCTATGAAAGCATATTTGGCTTAAAATGATGCAAGTGACTGCCTGTATCGCCTCTTAGAAAATTTGCGTCGACCTACCCAACACCCTGTATAATATACATAAATAAAACATTAAGTAACGTAATATAATTATAGGTACTATTAAAAAAAAATAGCTAATAACTGTTTACTACAATGTAGTTATAAATATTAAAGTCTGTTTTATAAATAACTGATTAGTCCGTATATTATATTCATCTGTAAAAGTTTCCCCTTCCCTTTAAAAACACATTGAATAAAATGATTATTTTCTAAACAAGTAATAAATATTATAAAAGTAATAATAATAATAATAACTTTCAAACTTCAAGTACATTCAATCAATATTCGATTGAATTAACAGTTAAATCGATTGTGAAAGTTTTAATTTGATTTACTTAATAAATTCAATATATTTTAATAATTTCTACTGAATATTTAAACACAAATATTATTTTAGAAACGTCTTCTTTGTAGTTTTTTATGGATTGTTGCATTTAAGTTTCACTAATACCCTAGTCTTATTAATTATAAAAAGCTTGTAAGACTCGAGTCCGAGCTCCTCTTTCGCCATTCACCGCACTGATCGGTCGCTCATGCCGGTTTTTTAATATTTTAAATTTAACACGTTTAACACGTAAAAAGAACAGTTACTTTATACTTAAGAGAAAAATAAGTAGTACGTTTAATTGCATTATTAATTAATTAATTAATTAATTATTAATTTAATACAGTTTGGAAAGTTGTCTTGTGACGAAAACCACCCCCAAATTGTTGGATTTTTACAACACTTACTTTCATAAGTCGTGTTTTACAATGATTAACAAAAGCATAGGAAGTTTCTTTTTAAAAAGGAAAGAAGTGTTAAAGCTGATAAAGATTGAAACTCGATATTTTAACTCAGGCACGTTTGTTTTAAAAATAAAAATAATTTATGAGCAATTCATTTTATGTGTGTATAATAACATGAATTGTTTTATCGTTTGAAGTCGTCGGATATGTTGTCATAGGTCAAAAAATCTGCGGTTCTCCAAAACATGGTCTCAATTTTGATTTTGCTATAACTTTGTCAAATCAATAAATTTAGAAATATTACCAAATAGAAAGTCTTCCAAAAAATCCCCTCCACCATCCATTTCGGTTCTGACAACTATTCGTAAACACCCTGTATTACACTAGTAAAAAAAGTTATAGAAATTTAAATATAAAAGTGGATGTACATTCAATAATAATTAAGTTGCTTTTTTAATGTAAGGTTACTACATACACTACCGCTCATGGAAGATCGATCACTTACATTATTGTATAAAAAAAAGACTTAAAACAGTTAAAATTCTTTAATTTATAAATAATTTATAAAATGAAATATGTTATATATAATCTAGTTAAAAAAAATTATCAAAAATACTTTAAAAACTTAAACTTTTCTTTCATCCAAGTAACCCCCTTTAGCAGCCAAATCTGCTTTAACAATACGAGGTATTCTTTACACTAAAGCCACTAGTGTATCATGTGGAATTTTACTCCATTCTGTTTGTAAAAGTTCCCACAGATGTTTAGATGACGTTGGAGCTTTAGTCCTAATGCGACGATCAAGCTCGTCCCATAAAAGCTCAATGGGATTCAAATATGGCCATACCATTATTTTTAATTTTTTATTGAGCTGTTGTGCTTCCAAATACTGTTTGCATACTTTGGCGGTATGCTATGGATCATTGTCCTGCATACACGTAAAGTTCTCCCCCAAAAGCCTTAAACCTGAAGAAACTGCATGATTCTCCAATATGTGGCAATACTGTTCTTTACGCAATATTCCTTCGATTTTCACTAGGTCACCTATTCCTTGTTGTAAAAAACATCCCCAAACTTGAATGGAACCACCCCTGTATTTTACCGTTGGTACAATGCACTCAGGTAGCATCTTTCCGTTAGTGGCCCGCCTTATAAAAACTCTTCTATGTTGTCCAAAAACTTCAAACTTACTTTCATCTGTCCAAAGTACTTTTGCCCAGTCTTCTGAGGTCCATTCGCGATGTGATTGTGCCCACTGAAGTCCTTTTACTCTATTACCACGCCGCAATAATGTTTTTTTAAGAGCACCACGTCCATGCAGATCTGCTTCTTGTAGCGACGTTTTACTGTACTTATCGATATTTTATTTTCGCGATCGCGATTGAATTCAGCAGTTATTTGAAGAGCTGTCAATTTGCGATTTTGTTTACTTATTAATGTAAGATGTCGATCATCTGCAGTTGAAGTTTTTCTAGATGGTCCTGGATGATGGGGATGTTCCAAACTTCCAGTTTCTGTTCGGCGTTTTAATGTATTTTCAATAGTGGTGTAAGCAATTTCTACTTTTCGGCTAATTTCACGAATCGAATAACCTTCTTCATGAAGAGTATTAATCTGCGCACGATTTTCAATACTCAGAGATATCCCTCGAGGCATTATTCAAGATAAAATTTTGGTAACATTAAGGATTCAAGTTTGAAAAACGACTAAAATACGACAAAGGGTTAACGGTACAATAAGGCCGATAGAAAAGCAAGTAATTTTCAGGTAAACCCCAGATATCTTTTACAACCACCCGACATAACATCTGTTTAAAATTTCTAACGTTTATCGTTATTTTTATAATAAATATGGTTTGTGTTACAAACAAGGGAGTAGTAAAATTATATATAAAGGCCCAATTATTTTATTAAAAATGTTTATTTATTTATATATTAAACATATATATCCCACAGTGCATTAACTAATAATAATAAAACTTTTTGAACAGAGTATAACTTTTTTAATACTTATTTTATTAAAAATGATTGAGTGATCGAACTTCCATGAGCGGTAGTGTAGGTACATATATTGACTTATATTCTTGAATATATACCTTAATTATTAAATCAATAAAAAAAATTAAAAATGACAAATTACTTCGAGAAAAATTGGGAGTAGCTTGTTCAATTTCTGAAAATACGATACGCAAACAAAAATACGAAATCATTCATATTCAGCTACAAAAGATTTAGTGTATTAATCCTCTGTTCTTTCTTACCCAAAATTAAAAATAAATAATGATAACTATATTTTCCTTTATCTGTACCATAATTCAAAACAATTTGTTAATCAACAATGCCGCAATACTTCAAATAAATAATTTTAGCATGGTTGAGAATGGCTGGTCGATAATTAAATATTATGTAATAAACAACACATAAGAGTATTAAATTTATTATATGAGCAATTACAAAGCACTTTTTGATTATTAGAATTTGTTTGAGCTTTTCTTTCTGAAATTTTTGTCATTTTAATATATATATCATCTACAAGATAAATTGAAAAGTCCATCAAAATGAAATGGTAAATTTCTTAGACAATTTTAAACAAAAAAAAATAGAATTAAAACACTTGGCAGAATCGATGTCGGGCCCGCTGGAGCTGGTACTGGCACTGTCCCTAACACTAGAATCTTCACTAATCTTAATAGCGTCACTAACACTAAACCGATTACCGACACGAGTTGAGGCTTTTGGATATTTGCCGCAACTTCTTGCAGCAAACATTTTAGTTTTGTATTTAATACTTGCTATTTATTGTAATCAGTGGAGTAGACCTAGTATGGGGTATGCTAATCTTAATTTCAGTTACCCCATAATTAGCCACCTAGAAGTATCGAATGGTTCTAATGCAAAAATTGAGCAATTCATTGAAAAACCCCAAGCAACGTCACCGCAAAGAACAAAAAGTGATGGCATCAGATATATTAGATTTATAGATATAGAAGAAATGGTAGAAAGGCGCAACTCCATCCCTTGCTCTGCAATTAAAAGAAATTTGTCGGCCACAAATTCTTCACGACAAAAGAAAACGAAGGTTAGTACTAAAAATTTTGTATGTTTGAGAGGTAGCACTCATAAATGTCAAATCAGGAGAAGAATAGGTGCAATAGAAAGCTTGTATCAAAATGAGCCCACACGAATTGTGCTCTAAACGACGAATGCATTGACATATGCAACTTTTGAACTTATTACTATTCAGTTTTAGACAAAAAAAATGCAAAAAAAGTTTTCAGTTTGTTATAATAAAGATATTCTTCTTAATGTCTTTTGTTTATTTCATAGATACTCCATATTTGTACCCCATATTTGACGTTGTATTTATGAAAATTTGTTTCTTTACTTAAATGTAAAAAATAAAAAACGTGTATTATATTTAATTAGATAATCGAATAGTACATGCAATACCCTATACGTATGCAAAATTACAAATTATTATTTACAAAATATGTGTAATTCATTGGTTCTTGAAAAAAGCAACCCGTATTAGGCGTTTTCATCTATATTGTGGAAAAAATGCAAATTATTTCATAATTAATACATTTTAGTACAAAAACGAATTTGAAGTATCAGTACCTATCTAAATACAGTTGAACCTCCATAAGTCGAACCTCGATAAGCCGAATTTTTGATAACTCGAACCTGTTTCCCTACGACTTGCCTATTTCAAAGTTAATATTTTTATATCGATAACTCGAATTTTTGATAACTCGAATTATTTTTAGTTTCCCTTCAACTTCGATTTATCGAGGTTAAACTGTAAATTACTAAATCCCTAACATAACCTACGCCATGTGGGGGAAAAGTGGCATGAAAGAGCCAGTTTGAAAAGCAGGGATAAATAATATAAAAAGTTATAAATAAATAAAATAAATTGTATAATCTGTAATTGTTCATTTATTTATGTACGTAATGTCATAAAACATTTTTAAAAATTAACGATATTTTTAGACTTCTAATCATTTATAAAAAGAATAAAATTCGGCTCTTTCATAACCTATAGGTATTGAAAGAGCCAAGCCAAGTTTTGAAAGAGCCATGTTCTTATTACAGAACTAAAACTATACATTAACGAAGATGTTATTCAATAATAATCATAAGATATAATTTTAGATCTTATATACAGTGGAACCTCGATAAGTCGACGTTGATGGGAAAATAAAAATAAGTCGAGTTATCGATATAAAAATATTAACGTTGAAATAGGCAAGTCCTAGCGAAACAGGTTCGAGTTATCAAAAATTCGGCTTATCAAAATTCGACTTATGGAGGTTCGACTGTAATTATAACGCAAACTCTGGATAAAATATTTACTTAAATCTAAGAAACTGTCAAAAATTTTAACGTTTGAGATCAATCATTGCAAATTGACTAGGTAAGTTCTTTTAAGAAGTAAAATAATGTTAATTAAAAACATTTTTAGCAAAAATAATGCAATTTCCCTTTTACGCCACAGGATTCATGTGCCCAACCGTTACAACTTTGCAACGGTACCACTCTTGATTGCTGTTACTACAATTAAAAGCTGTCTCTTTCATTACACTGCAGGCCGGCTCTTTCAAAACATATTCTCTCAAGAAACAAAATCTCGAAAATTACTATGAAATCAAAGAATAGCCTGCAAAATATATATGTTATTAGAAGGCCTAATATATCTATAAAATTATAGTATAATCATATTACTATTAGTTTTGTACGTATAGGCATTATAAAACAAATAAACTGAACTCAAAAACTTACTTTTTGACAACAAAATCTTCAATACGTCGTATGGGCGTCGTTTATTGACGGTGAACGGTCCAATTTTTGTGGGCGATATCTGGCTAGTGTTATTATCTTAAAATAATAATAGATGAACGATTCGTTAGAAAACTACCGCGTAAATCATAATGGCTCTTTCAAAACCTGGCTCTTTCATGCCACTTTCCCCCTACTTGTTTTGAATAAAGTTTAAAATTAGAAAAACGTACCGTTTATCTAAAAATTTTAATTTCCTATAGCTGAAGACAGGTTAAATAGTTGTTATAACCCTCATGAATGGTAAATGTCAGATTCTACTGTTATATCCATTCACAAGGTACGATAATTTACATTGGTCGTAGATTTACAAGAAACCGTGACATTAAAAATATAAATGCATATTGATAAAAATAATTTATAAAACAGTCCCGTAATTGTTAAGCTAAAACCTATTTTTTGAGATAGCATAACTAATCCCGTGTATTTCTAATGAACAAGCTATTAGCGTTTTATGTTATAACTACGTTGAATCATGTTATTTGTGTTTTATTTAATTGTACATACTGTCCAACAAAGAAGTTCTGGAAGTTAACCCAGTTATAAATGACCGTAAATTGAACAAAACTATGCTCGAAGTCAAATGGCTTTATGTGTAGTATTTTTGAATTATGGTATAGTAAACTTCAATTTAAAAATGTGTAATAAATATCTTATTACTTAAAATACTTCAAAAATTTTAATGTTCAAGTATTTTATAACTACGCCATTAACAACATATGAAAAACATTTTTTTTAATAAAAAAAACCAAATCGCCTATCAAATATGCATTGAAATAAAAGATAGGCTTGTCAATAATGGCTCAAAATTAAGACATGAAATTAAGTTTATAACACAAGGGGTTTTAGTTCCTTGCATTACAGTTAATATTTTACTGAACAGAACTAATTAAAGTAACTAAAGTCTTTAATAGCGAACACATGGATGTGGTCGTTCACCATCTTAGTTGTCGTATCGCTACTGCACTGCTTAACATGGACTGCGCGCGCCTTCTTGCGGTACAGTGCATTGCAAAATAATAGTTCGTCACAATCTCCCCCCGTGACGCGGGGCTCGTCCCGAGCTGGCGGCACGGGAGGCTTCTTCGGTCTTCCTCTTCGTCTAACTCCAACATACGGTGGTGCATCCGGTCCATGGTAAGAACGCAAAGCACTGAGATGGTAAACTCCCAATGGTGATCCCTTCGGTTGGTTAGCAATCTCATAACTAACTGGAGAAATCTTCTTTATAACATAGTAAGGACCGTCTCTATGAGGATCTAGCTTACTGGTAGTACCCTTGGATAAACTACTAAGTGTGTGGAGGTTTACTAATACTTTATCTCCTACTTTGAATTCTTTAAAATCTGCACGTTTGGAGTCAGCATAAACTTTATGACGATCTCTGTTTTGTTCATTAACGTCCCTAGCTTCTAGCCAGGTTAAATGCATCTTTTCTAGATACGGAGTAATTTGAGGTACGAAATTATCCAAATTACTAATTTGACTTAGATCATTCTGGACTTGATCGAGGGAACAGAGTTCTCGCCCGATTGTTAAATAAGCAGAAGTATTACCTAAGTTTTCGTTCTTGGCGGTATTCATCGCAAAGCGAATGGTAGATAGGTGATCTGGCCAAGTGGCATGCTCCCCCTTAACTAAAATAGCTAAGCGAGGCTTTAAATCACGATTCTTCCTTTCTACTAAGTTGCTTTCTTGTTGCTCCTTGTCCCAGACCCACGGAAGATTCTTCTTCTTAACTTTGCTAGGAGGTCGTGCGACACCGGAGAAATTGGGGATAAACCTGCGATACCAGGAGCATGTTTGTAAAAACGATTGCAATTGCTTTACGTTACGCGGCGGAGGTAATTTAATAATAGCGGCAGTCTTTTCCAAGTCCACTGAAATTCCTTCTGGCGTAAGCACATGTCCTAAATAACGAATTCTCGGTCGTATAAACATACATTTATCCCGATTGGCACGTAATGGTGCTTTTTGAGCTGGCGACATTCGATAGGGTGGTAATGCTATGGGTAGATGTGATTCTGTGTTTATTTTATGTTCCGAATAAGGAGTTGGTTCTCCATGGGAATCAAAAATCTCTGAATGCTCTGCGAGTAATGCTTGTAACCTGTTTCGCTGCTCAATCTCTAACATATGCCCTTCTTCTATTCTTAAAGTAGCTATACTGGATATTTGCAAATCATCAACTTTAGGAACAGTTTCAAACACAAGTGTATACTGGGTTTTAACATTTTTGAAGTGCCATTTGGACTCGCTGATGTTTAACACAATTCCCGTATCTTGAATAAAGTCCATTCCCAATAAAGTTTGGTTTTGAGCATGTGGAAACACTATAAAATTTACTGAAACTACGCGTTGCATTAACTCTACATCTACACAAAATATTAAGACATTTTCAATCTTTGTTGACCCATCGGCAAGTCTTACAGAAATCCTTTCTCTTCTAAAACGCTGTCCCGTATTTTGAAATATTTGGTATAATCGGTGACCGGCAATACTTTGCTTGGCGGCGGTGTCTACCAACCCCGTTCCTTGGAAACCTAATATACTAATTTCTAACATTGGACGCGATCGTGGATTTAGTTTAGGAACTAAATAATTACTTTTGCTAGAGTCAAAGTCCGCACTTGAAAATTCAGATAAAGAAACGCTTGATTGTTTACATCTAGGGCAATTTGATTTAATGTACCCCGGATTGCCGCAACCTTAACACTTTAAAATTGTAGCGCGATCCGAATCTTGAGAACTCGTTGATAAAACACTCGAAGGCTGCAACGAGTTCGTATTTGAACTTTGAGTATCTGAGTTAACACTTTTTGTTAATTTGGCATTGAGTTTACGACATTGATCTTTAGAGTGACCAAAATTTTTACAAAACACACAACGCTGTGTTTTGTTTGAATCTGATTCTACTTTGAATACCGGTTTTACGTCCAAATCTTCGAAAATTTCTTCAATACGACGAGTCTCCTTAAGAAGATCGTTAAAACTTTGTATTTTGTCGCGAGGAATTCTTTGGCGAATTTTAGAGCTTAACAAACCGTATACCATGTCAAGTTGAATCTCTTCGGTTAACGTATTCGACGGTAAGTGAGATAATATGGTTCTACACTTACAAATAAAGACATCTGTTTTCTGGTTATTTTGTTCTTGAGCGAATAATTCTTTGTAAACCTGATAACGAGGCTTTTGAGGTCCGAACGTCAGTCTCAGTAAATTTATCGCATCTTTCCACGTTTCTGTAGTTGCTTTAACGCCTTGCCACCAACTACCCGCAAAACCGTCAAGTAACATTGGTAAACCTTTCAAAGCATTTACATCGGACACCTGCACGCAGTCTTTATAGATTTCTATTGCTGCTATAAAAGCGTTAACATCAACTAATTTTCCATCAAACCTGGAGTTACAATTTGCGAGATTCCCAGTAGAAATAGGGGTTGCAGTTGCATTTCTAGGCTGCACACCTTGAATTAGTAATTGCAACTGTTCCATTGTCATCGTAACCGTTTGCTCCATTTTTGAGTTGCGTAACCAGTAATGACTCATGCAAATCCAAAATAATGTTTAACTAACAGAACTTTAAGAAGCTATCGATGCACATAAATTATAACCTTGAAGAAAACGCGCGAAAAACGTAGAAAAAAAACGCGGTAGGCACACCTACGCACTTTAGAACACATTAATTTATTTCTTTATTTTGCGAGCTTCGGCCGCGAGTTGGGCGCCAATATAACACAAGGGGTTTTAGTTCCTTGCATTACAGTTAATATTTTACTGAACAGAACTAATTAAAGTAACTAAAGTCTTTAATAGCGAACACATGGATGTAGTCGTTCACCATCTTAGTTGTCGTATCGCTACTGCACTGCTTAACATGGACTGCGCGCGCCTTCTTGCGGTACAGTGCATTACAAAATAATGGTTCGTCACAAGTTCCTTTTCTTAATTACTTCACGGGTAATATAAAATGATTATAATTGTAATAAAGTTGCGTACATTTATTATGAAACATAATATCTAAACGATAAAAAAGTGCAATAAATAATCTAAATCAACGTTTATTGTAAGACATAATATTCAAACAATACAATAAATTAGCAATCGAGCACGTAATAAACGCTCTCGCTCTCCTTTAAAAGCACTTGGAACGATGCTGTGCTGCAATTTACTAGAAAATTAAAATGCATTTTTCTCAAAATTCTTTAGATTTAAGACAAATTGCATACCAACTTTTATTGCTTAGATTAGTGTCAAGTATCTCACAAGGGAATCTTTTAATCTTAAGTTGGCTTCTCGTAACAAGACCTACACTATTCGATAGCCCTTCAAAAACTATCCTAGAAACCGTTTTCAATTTTCCCAAAATGACACTTGTCACGGTGTAGCACGCGATTTCATTTAACATGTAAAATTCGGAAAACTGGACAACCGCACTATAAGCAATGGATTGCGGCAATGAAAATGTTTAATCAGGGTATATAGGGTAAATATGCCCGTTCTCGTCCAGTCAGTAATAAAACACGACTTGTCAAACAAACTTGTGAGGCGCTATTTACCTAGTTACAGTCATATTTATGTTAGTATTAATTATAATACTTCAACTTCCTGTTGTGACTTTCTGTTATAAATCTAGACCCCCACGGCCGAAAATGGGAACTGTTTTTTATCTGGCCGACAACCGGCGAACTTACCCTATAGCTTTTTTAGACGCGCAAATGAGTTTCCAACGTGATATAAACGACAAAAAACAATAATTTCACACAAATAATTTCAAAAATCGTGTTGTTCCTCGGGGGAGTCAGACCAGAGAAAGCAAAAAAATCAAAAAAAATTGTGAGCAGATGCACTCGCCCATACGAGTACATTTTCATTGCCGCAATCCATTGCTTACAATGCGGTTGTCCAGTTTTCCGAATTTTACATGTTAAATGAAATCGCGTGCTACACCGTGACAGGTGTCATTTTGGGAAAATTGAAAACGGTTTCTAGGATAGTTTTTGAAGGGCTATCGAATAGTGTAGGTCTTGTTACGGGAAGCCAACTTAAGCTTAAAACGTTCCCTTGTCAGTACCTTTTCGTCTGACACCGTATATAACAAACATATCTCCAGAGTTTAGCCAAATTCTCAGAAGACATCTTGTATAATTATATATATTTTTCTTCCTTCCTTCCTTCTTGCCTTTTTATACCTGTATCAGGTTTAGGAGATTTTCCCGCTTGAAACTTTGTTGTGAATGTTGTAGTGTTTCAAAGATTCAAGAGACCTACAGTTTTACGTAGGTTCCGAACCACGGTAATTTCTAGGGAAATTGTCGAGCAGTTTTACTCTTGCCAGGTGTTTAGCCTTGCGAAGAGAAGAGCGTGAAAATTTTCGATAGCCGGCGAGGAGATTTGAACCACTTCGAATCCACCTCGCTAGCGCAGCAACCCAAACAATAAACCATTTGCGCTACGCTTCCTCTTATATAATTTTCTTAATATTGAACGTGACCATTATAAAAGAAAAGGGTTGTAATAGCAGAAGTCATAAACTGTATGAGTTTTAAGTCTAGATTTATAGATTTTAGAGATTCATGAGAAATGTTAAATTTATTGAACGTAAGTATATGTTTAATAAACATTGTTAATAAACATTGTTTATGCACTAAAAATAAACGCACAATCATCTCTATAAAATTAAACACAAGAATAGCCAAAAAATATAAAACTATTTGTAGATTTATTTTATTGGTAGGTAAACATTACACTCATATCTTCATGTTTCATGCGTAATAATACACAACCATTAATAATTGGCCATATTCCAAAGTTATTTTTATAGCAGGCAAGTAAATTGATAATTAGAACAGAAAAGATTTTTTTACAAAACTGGTTCTATTCAACGTTAAATTTACAAAAAATATATTAAAATGTGTACGCATATTTAATACTTTTAATAACAAAAAACAATATTCTAATCTAATATAGAAGTTTAACAACAAATTAACGCAAAATAACTATTTTACTTTTATAAAAAACTACCCAAAAATAACAAAATAATTTTCGAATTCGATGCAAAATTTGTAATACAGTCGAACCTCGATAAGTCGAAGTCGAAGGAACACCAAACATAATTCGGGTTATCAAAAAAGTTCAGTTAAATACTTCCGTATATACAGTAGCGCTCAAAAGTGAGTGCCTAAATGATTTTTCGAGAAGAACTTTTTAAAATATGGGCCATTTTACTTCATTTTTGAGTATGTTATACAGTTTTGTATGAGAAAAAAGAATTATTATGTTTAAAACGTGATAAACAAAAATTTACGGAAGTTAAACGAGCTCAGACTTATTTGTATAAAAAACGCATTTTTCAGAACAGAACACTAAGAACGATTTAATGAAAAATAACTGTATAACAATACACTAAAACAATTTTATAATCATAAAAATGCCTAATACTTAGTTGGGAAACCACGAGATTTTATAACTGCCTGACAGCGAGATGGCATTGAATCAATAAGATTTTCAAAGACTGAATCAGGCATTGCATTCCATTCCTTGTCCAATTCGGCAAATTTTTCATCTTTATTCTTAATGTTTTTGTTTCGACAACGTCTTGCCAGCTCTTTCCACAAGTGTTCTATCGGGTTGAGGTCAGGAGATTGACTGGGCCACTGAAGAATCCTGACTTGTTTCTGCTGCAATAAAGTCTTGACAATCGAGGAGGTGTGCTTAGGATCGTTATCCTGTTGTAGAATCCATCTAGGAGGCATATTTGTATGGGCCCATGGTAAGACGACATTAGTCAGCATATCTTTGTAACTTTGGCCAGTCATTATTCCGTTAATTTTAATGATGGGGCCCATGCCATTTCGAGAGAAGGCTCCATAAACCATAACTGATCCACCTCCATGTTTTACTGTCGGTTTTATGTATTTTGAATTGTATCTTTCTCCAGGAGGACGTCTTATGTATTGTATTCCGTCGCTTCCAAATAGATTGAACTTAGATTCAGCTGTGAAAAGTACTTGACTCCACTCGGCTGCTGTCCAATGCAAGTGCCGCTTTGCAAAATCCACGCGATCCTTTCGATTCTTGAGTTTGATGAAAGGTTTTTTAGCTGGACGTCTGCCATTCAAACCAGCATCACTCAATCTTCGAAACTGTCATTCGACTAATATTTAGACCTTCACTTTGATTGAATTCTGCTGCCAGATCCACACTGAGAGAATCGGATCCGCTTTGGAGCGACGAACAATGCGTGTATCCAGCCGGGAAGAAGTAACACGTGGTCTACCAGTTCTTTTATCATTCTCAACAGAATTTCTCTGATCAAACCTTTGAATAATTTTGAGACAGTACGAGCTGGCATCTTTAGAATCCCTGAAATGGCAGCTGCCTTCATGCCAGAGTTTTCATATCTATAATTGCTTTCGAATGGCTGGAGAAGTTTCAACCCTTGGCATTGTTAAAACTTGGTCAATTGTTACTGAACACAAAAAATAACCCAAATATTCAAGAAAAAACCAATAATGTGACGGCGCGGAATATGTAAAAAATGACTATTGCAGTAGAAATGGAACATAACCTAAAATACCGTATCTGCGCAACAGTTAACTATTAATCATATTTTCCAACATCAAACTGTACAATATACTGAAATTTAAAGTAAATTGGCCGAGATTGCAAAAAGTTATGCGTGAAAAACGGTTTCGGCACTCACTTTTGGGCGCTACTGTATATATCATTAATTTTTAGCTCCTACCATCAAAGTCACTCTTTCCTTGCTGCGTTTCTCACCGTAACACTTTTCATTTAAAAAAGTAAAAGTTTTATCTGGTAAGCATTTAAAAAACAAAGCAGTTTCATCGGCGTTAAAAATATTGCTATGTCCATACTCTTGCAGTAATGGTGTTAAGACTTTATGTATCCAAAGTTCGCAAACGTTTTCAGACATTTCTGCACTTTCACCACATATTACTTTTTGAATGATAAGGTTCCTTTTTTTCAAATTCTCCAGCCAAACCTGACTTGCTTTTAAATTATCATAATGTAATAGGCGCGTGAACTCTTCTGATTTTTGTAACAGTACAGGTCCCGAAATCGGAATATTTTTATTACGTGCATACCGAAACCATTCAATCATAGCTTTCACTAAATTGGGAAAAGAAGACTCCTTAGCGTTTTTCTAGAATGGTGAGCATTTATATCTTCAACAGCTACAATTAGGTCTCTGTTTTTTAAAGTGTTGATAAAGTGTATGCGGGAATACCAAAATCTTTAGCTCTATCCTTTTTTCTTTTGAGCCCACGTTCCACTTCTTTTATAAGATTAATTTTCTCCCTTATGCATAAACTTTTTAATTTTCGTTTACACTCCATGTTAATACATAAATAATTTTAGAAAAAGTATTAAAGTTTTTTAGATTTTCTGTTATACTCTGTTACAAACTATAAAGAACGTAAAACACATTTGATAGTCCTCGTACTTGACGAACAACTACCAAAATGAAAACTAAAATGCAAAAATAGTTCCTTTTCTTGTAAAATAAACGGTAAAATCATCTTAAAATTCATTCTTAAATTCATCTTAAAATTCATAAGGCATTTAAACATAAATTAGTATTTAAATCCAATTGAAGTGCCGCCGTCAAAACATCTTGTAGTATAAAACCTTTTCATTCTATTTTACAATAGCCATTTTAACCAGCAATAACACCGAACCGACTCGTTCTTTAATCCTACCAAGTAGTGTACTTTTATGAAAAGTTGTAAAATTTAACTTCGAGTTATCAAAATATTTACTAATGGAAACTCGAATTTAGGGAATTGTAAAACGCTTCGACTTATCGAAAAATTCGAGTTATCAAAATTCAAGTTATCGATATAAATATATTAACGTCGAGATAGACAAGTCCTAGGAAAACAGGTTCGAGTGCGAGTTATCAAAAATTCGACTTATCGGGGACCAACTGTGTTTGCGTTTCTCATTGTCTACTCTACATGTAATGGACTTATTTTTTATTTGAAACTCGTTTTAACATTGTAAAATTCATTTAATTGGCAAGTAATATCAAACGAACCGTCGTTTAATACAGTAATCCCTCAACATTCGCAAATTCGACTTTCGCGAGTTTCGATTATTCGCGATTATTAAAATGCGGCAAAATTCGACTTTCTTAGATTTTTGTACATAATGTATTTTTCAGTTGTGCACTTGTGTCAACTATTCCCATTAATTCTCAGTAATAATTACATATCTCGTGTTTGTTTTTGTTCTAACAAGGAGAAGGCACGAGGTGGAAAATTCATTTCGGCACGAAACACGGTATATAAGTAGTACAGCTTTAGAGTAATCACCCGTTAAAATAAGAAAGCGCAATGGCCAGTCAATTTTGAGAAAAAGGCCTTTAAAAATTCCATACTGCTTATATACTAATAAGTTTTTAAATTCTAAAAGAGCATCAGTTGCCTAGCGGAGAGCGTGCTCGCCTACGAACCAGAAGTTCAGGGTTCTAAACTCGGTCTCTTATTTTTTTTTCAAATTAATTATTTTAGTGTCCGACCAAAATTTCGGTTTCGGTTTCGACCTAGTTTCGGCAAAAAAACGGGTTTCGGTTTAGTTTCGGTTTCGGCTGCCATCCAACCGAAACTACGGTCGAAACCGAAACTGAATTAGAAAGATTTCGCGCTGCTATCGGACATGCTCGGTGCACTGAGGTGCGAGCGATGAAGTGGCATTTTGCTACTTATCAAAGCCAAGGTTAGAAAGAAACGCAGACATTTATTCTTACTGGAATTTTAGTCGATTTCTGCCTTTGAGAAAGGCTGCACTAAAATTCTTGTCAGCTCCACCAAAAAGTGTGAACAACTATTTAGTGCAATGTCAATATGGCCGATCTGATTACTGTCAAATATTTCTTTGGTCATCAGTCAGTTTTTGTGCTAACACTGAAATGAATCGACGCATTGCTTATATCACCTGCAAACATCGTATGTGAAATTGCATGGGAAAAACGTTTTTGATTTTTAAATTATCAAAATGTCGTCACTGTCCGGGTATGAGACACAGCATATTACCACCACCCTAGGGTTCCAAAGCAAAAACATCATTAGTATAAAGTTGTTTCCGAACAAATTGAACGCTGTTAACAACATCAAATGCAATATTTGCAAGCGGCCAGTTCTTTTGAAGTGCGCAAACATGTGTGCAAGCATCTACACAGGCAAACATTCCGACGATTATGAAGAGGAAATTAATAAATAAAAATTATGGAAAACATAAAAAATTAAAAATTTGAAATAGATATGAGGTTTTCACTTTATATTTTACAATTTTTAATGTATTTTTGTAGGTGTCTCATACCTAGATACAAATTTTTTTCTTGTCAAAAAAATGATGGTTACAAAATTGGTCTTAAAATTTTGCATGTTAATGGAATCACAAAACTTTCTTCGGATAAAAGTTGTGTGTTTTCATTACCTTTCCAACAGTGAATAGAACACCCGACTTTGTTTAACCAGTAAAAAATTTTGGCTCATAAACAAAACCCGTCTCATACCGGGGTACACTCCCTTACGTATAATAATAATTTCGACCATAATAGATTATTATAATTATTATTATAATTTCGACAAACATTGGAACACACTATTTTAGACATAAAGAATATATTGTAAATACGGTATGCACTGTAAATTTTTAGAGAACAAAAAAATTAATATGTGAATTTTTCTATTAATTGGGTATTTAACACATCATTATTTTTCTCACACTTACAGTCGAATCTTATTAGTACCAACAAAATATGATTCAGATATTCCTCTGGGGCCGATTTACTATGGTTATCATCCTATGGCCTATATAGTAAGAAATAGTTTTTGTTTTTATTTAGTATGGCGCACCACTTCGAATCAATTGAAATAAATATAGTATATTATATAAAAGGGTATGCAGATTCTAAAAAAATATTTCATAATGTTGCTCGAATCTTATCATAGTTACAAAAAAGATTTTGGAAAACAATTTTAATAATGGATAATGAAATCTTGAACGGCTGTTATTTTGTCCTGAGTTTATACGACCCCATAACATACTAAAATTTTATCAAGATCGTTTATGTGTTTCCTTTGTAATTTTTTTCTTCTTCTATTTTTCAATATTTTTTGATTTCCTCGAAAACCCGTTGAGTTAGAGATCTGAAACTTTCAAGATCTTAGTACTTCATCAGTAACCTACATATCATCAAAGTGACGGTTAAATATTTCCCAGAGGAAATTTCACCATGCCTATCCCCCTATGCCCTTTCAAAATCAAATATTGAAACATTGACAACTCCTATACATTTCGTAAAATCCTTTTCTTGTAAAATAAACGGGAAAATCATCTTAAAATTATTCTTAAATTCATCTTAAAATTCATAAGGCATTTAAACATAAATTAGTTTTTAAAACCAATTGAAGTGCGCCGTCAAAACATCTTGTAGTATAAAACCTTTTCATTCTATTTTACAATAGCCATTTTAACCAGCAATAACACCGAACCATCGTTCTTTAATCCTACCAAGTAGTGTACTTTTATGAAAAGTTGTAAAATTTAACTTCGAGTTATCAAAATATTTACTAATGGAAACTCGAATTTAGGGAATTGTAAAACGCTTCGACTTATCGAAAAATTCAGTTATCAAAATTCAAGTTATCGATATAAATATATTAACGTCGAGATAGACAAGTCCTAGGAAAACAGGTTCAGTGCGAGTTATCAAAATTCGACTTATCGGGGACCAACTGTGTTTGCGTTTCTCATTGTCTACCCACATGTAATGGACTTATTTTTTTTTGAAACTCGTTTTAACATTGTAAAATTCATTTAATTGGCAAGTAATATCAAACGAACCGTCGTTTAATACAGTAATCCTCAACATTCCCAAAATTTGACTTTCGCGAGTTTCGATTATTCGCGATTATTAAAATGCGGCAAAATTCGACTTTCTTAGATTTTTGTACATAATGTATTTTTTAGTTGTGCACTTGTGTCAACTATTCCCATTAATTCTCAGTAATAATTACATATCTCGTGTTTGTTTTTTTCTAACAAGGAGAAGGCACGAGGTGGAAAATTCATTTCGGCACGAAACACGGTATATAAGTAGTACAGCTTTAGAGTAATCACCCGTTAAAATAAGAAAGCGCAATGGCCAGTCAATTTTGAGAAAAAGGCCTTTAAAAATTCCATACTGCTTATATACTAATAAGTTTTTAAATTCTAAAAGAGCATCAGTTGCCTAGCGGAGAGCGTGCTCGCCTACGAACCAGAAGTTCAGGGTTCTAAACTCGGTCTCTTATTTTTTCAAATTAATTATTTTAGTGTCCGACCAAAATTTCGGTTTCGGTTTCGACCTAGTTTCGGCAAAAAAACGGGTTTCGGTTTAGTTTCGGTTTCGGCTGCCATCCAACCGAAACTACGGTCGAAACCGAAACTGAATTAGAAAGATTTCGCGCTGCTATCGGACATGCTCGGTGCACTGAGGTGCGAGCGATGAAGTGGCATTTTGCTACTTATCAAAGCCAAGGTTAGAAAGAAACGCAGACATTTATTCTTACTGGAATTTTAGTCGATTTCTGCCTTTGAGAAAGGCTGCACTAAAATTCTTGTCAGCTCCACCGAAAAGTGTGAACAACTATTTAGTGCAATGTCAATATGGCCGATCTGATTACTGTCAAATATTTCTTTGGTCATCAGTCAGTTTTTGTGCTAACACTGAAATGAATCGACGCATTGCTTATATCACCTGCAAACATCGTATGTGAAATTGCATGGGAAAAACGTTTTTGATTTTTAAATTATCAAAATGTCGTCACTGTCCGGGTATGAGACACAGCATATTACCACCACCCTAGGGTTCCAAAGCAAAACATCATTAGTATAAAGTTGTTTCCGAACAAATTGAACGCTGTTAACAACATCAAATGCAATATTTGCAAGCGGCCAGTTCTTTTGAAGTGCGCAAACATGTGTGCAAGCATCTACACAGGCAAACATTCCGACGATTATGAAGAGGAAATTAATAAATAAAAATTATGGAAAACATAAAAAATTAAAAATTTGAAATAGATATGAGGTTTTCACTTTATATTTTACAATTTTTAATGTATTTTTGTAGGTGTCTCATACCTAGATACAAATTTTTTTCTTGTCAAAAAAATGATGGTTACAAAATTGGTCTTAAAATTTTGCATGTTAATGGAATCACAAAACTTTCTTCGGATAAAAGTTGTGTGTTTTCATTACCTTTCCAACAGTGAATAGAACACCCGACTTTGTTTAACCAGTAAAAAATTTTGGCTCATAAACAAAACCCGTCTCATACCGGGGTACACTCCCTTACGTATAATAATAATTTCGACCATAATAGATTATTATAATTATTATTATAATTTCGACAAACATTGGAACACACTATTTTAGACATAAAGAATATATTGTAAATACGGTATGCACTGTAAATTTTTAGAGAACAAAAAAATTAATATGTGAATTTTTCTATTAATTGGGTATTTAACACATCATTATTTTTCTCACACTTACAGTCGAATCTTATTAGTACCAACAAAATATGATTCAGATATTCCTCTGGGGCCGATTTACTATGGTTATCATCCTATGGCCTATATAGTAAGAAATAGTTTTTGTTTTTATTTAGTATGGCGCACCACTTCGAATCAATTGAAATAAATATAGTATATTATATAAAAGGGTATGCAGATTCTAAAAAAATATTTCATAATGTTGCTCGAATCTTATCATAGTTACAAAAAAGATTTTGGAAAACAATTTTAATAATGGATAATGAAATCTTGAACGGCTGTTATTTTGTCCTGAGTTTATACGACCCCATAACATACTAAAATTTTATCAAGATCGTTTATGTGTTTCCTTTGTAATTTTTTTCTTCTTCTATTTTTCAATATTTTTTGATTTCCTCGAAAACCCGTTGAGTTAGAGATCTGAAACTTTCAAGATCTTAGTACTTCATCAGTAACCTACATATCATCAAAGTGACGGTTAAATATTTCCCAGAGGAAATTTCACCATGCCTATCCCCCTATGCCCTTTCAAAATCAAATATTGAAACATTGACAACTCCTATACATTTCGTTACCTGGGCAAATAGGATGTTTTAAAGGTGTAATGTTACGTAAAATAATACATTGTGTATCAGGAGCAAAAAGTAAACAATTTTGACGAGTGTATAGTTAACGGCCAGAGCGAGGCGATGGCTCATGTCACACGAGTTAAAATTTTCTTCCGCCCGTGGTGCACACTACTATTAGCGTGAACAAAAATTTCATCAACGCTACTATTTTCCTGACAAACTCTAGGCATACTGCTTCGCAAAAATATGATAGTTTTGTAGACTAACTGTCAACTGTCACTTTAACAACATTGTTCGCTCGGTTGCAAAGTACGCATGTGTGGCATTTACCGGGCTGCAAATAGTAACTTTCCGCCTGCTTAATCTGCACCGAAAATTCGACTTTTCAAGTGGATAGTGCATAGAATATTAATATCCCTATTTTCTAAAATATACTGAAATTTTAGTAGATTATATTAAACACTTAGCATTCTTGTACCAAACAGTTTACAAAGCGTATGTAAATAAATCATTTTCCGTGAACAATAGTGTGTCTTCAGATGAAGATATTAAAGCAGTGGTTTCCAACCTGTGAGGCGCGCCCCTAGGGGGCGCGAGACTGTTACAAAGGGGGCATGCAGCTGTTTCCAAAATATCATTTTCGAATACAAACCAAAAAAGTCGAATAGGTATCAAAAAATTTTTATGTATATTTTTACATAATATTGTATATTATATTGTAGCCCATTAAATAAATTATAATATCAGTTGAGTATTTATGAAATTATATTGTTAGAAAAATTAAGGGGACGCAACAATTTTTTTTTGTTTAAAGGGGGGCGCAGGTACAAAAAGGTTGGAAACCACTGTATTAAAGTGTTAATTGAAATATTTTAGTAAAATTTTCTAAATTGTTTTATAAAATTGTGTAACTTAAAATGAGCATTAAATTACATACATATGATAAAATAAAATTTGTTAGGTTTTTTTAATTTTGTATTAATTTTTGAAATTATTAAAAACCTAAACAATTAAGTAGATTTGAATTAAAGTTTTAACGAATACTATTCTAAAATGAAATACTACTTGTTGAAAATTTTTATTCTAAACTAAAAATGTATGAATAGTGATAAATACGTGTTCTCTATTAATTTGTAATTAACCTCTACCTTTAATTTTCCTAATACATATCTTTAAGCTATAATTTGAATTTGGAGTACCCA
Source organism: Sinopyrophorus schimmeli (assembly GCA_036325965.1). NCBI lineage: Eukaryota > Metazoa > Arthropoda > Insecta > Coleoptera > Elateridae > Sinopyrophorus > Sinopyrophorus schimmeli. Next base: position 7,939,974 of record JARFIZ010000001.1, read on the forward strand.
CTTATATATGTATGTGTTTACCACTTTCCTAATTATTCATTGAAAAACAACATTAGCGATATGTTTTTAATTAGAATTGTTTTTTGTATTTATGCTTGTCTAATTTAAAAAAAATAATTAACAGAATTACATCAAAAATGATAATGAATGTAAATATGATAACCAGAGCAACTAGAATTAATGTAGGAAGTTGATAAACAAAGGTAACTTTATATTAGTTTTAATTTGTCATATACCCATACTGTAATTGAGGTATGAAAAATGTAAATATCCATTTATTAGAAGCGACAAATCGGTGTTTTTATATACAGATCCACTCTATTTTAAAATAAATGATGTATATTCAAATACACGAATATAATATACTTGTAGATGAGATAATAAATAAATATTTTAATAAGTTTTATGTGAACTATAGAGTACATATAGTATAATAAGCTATAAAAATTATAACTTCCAAATTAAACTATGATACTTAATATTTTATAATTATTTTTAAGGTACTTATTGGTAGATGTATGTTTTAAACTACATTTTCCAAAATTTTATGTAAAACTTGCCTATGTAATAGTTGGATAAAACGTGCTGTAGTCTATTTATTTTATTTAAGTGTAATTTTGATTTAAATGAAGTCTCAATAGTTGAAACTTATATTCTATGAAATAGTAAACAATATTTAGGATATTAAATTATCATAATTAAAGTACTTACTTGAAATTTATGATCTGATTGTAAACAATAGTAACTTAAACGATAGTATTCAATTTTCCTAATATATATAACACTATTTCAATTTATTTTAAAATTTCGAATTATATATTAATATATCTATATCACTGTACACACACGAAACGGCCATTTGTCAAATTAACAGTTCTGACAATCATACATTCACAATGAAAGTTACTACTTTAGTGAAATGCTTATGCAATCCAACATGCAGTAAATAGATTCTGATATGAAATTGTAATTTATAAATAATAAAAAGTAACAGGGATCATGATAATCAATCATAATGTACGATTTTGAATTTTAATCAAAAGTTGAATCCAATTTTATTAATCACCAAATCCTACGTGTTTTGCATTCATTATAAATACTACGATATTTAAATACATATCAAAATTGAGTATTATATTTAAACAATCTAAAATTTTTAATAGTTTTTAACTATTTAGATCATTCAATTTTATAAATTATTCTATAATAATGATTAAAAAACTGCCTTCAAACGTGTATCATTATTCAAACACTTGTATCCTGATGTTATTAAAACAATTACTTATTAATATAAATTAATGTTAGAATTATTGTTAGGAGACTTTAGAAAAATTAAATCTATTTAGACATAGAAAACAAAGTACATAATTAAAATAGGTTTTACTAGTAATAAATTTATTGTAATAATTTTAATGTATCATCCCAACATTTGTTCTTCTTCATACAATGCATTATACTAGTATTCTTAAATTGTGTCAGTCTCAATTTTCCTGTAATAATATAAAAATAAAATTCTACTCTTATACTTTATAGTTACTTAACTCGTTTTATCACATAATTCTTTATAAAAATACTTAAAAAAGATAACTATTTTCTACTTTTATTATCATGGGAATTTTTTTCTGATCGATTACTACTATCCTGCGACTGTGCATTGTGAGTATCAAAAAATTCGTCCATACTCTCAGTGCCATTTGAAGTTCCAGCAGAATTAACAACCGACGGTTCTGACAAATTATCATTGTTAACCACTTCCTGCGTAACACCATTAACATGTGCTTCTATATTTCCGTCATTTGCATCATCAGGTAAACTACCTACGTCTACTTCAGAAACTGAGGGTTCAGCTTCTCCTTCATCAGTCGTTTCCCGGTTAGAGCTATCTGAACCATCGGAACTTGACGATTCATCCTCAAAATCTTCTTCAATAAAAGATGGATGAACACCTACAATAACATTATTTAGTTAAAAGTAAAATATATTGACATGGACTAGGGGTTTTTAAATGACTGGAAGTGGGCTTTCAAACCACTTTTTTGTAAACCGTTAGTTGACTCAGAGCGTCCTGAAGTGGCTTTATGGGTCAATCTAAGGCAATTAACGTTTTGTCAAAAAAAAAGTGGCCTGAAATAATATTATTTTCCTGAGACTTACAGTAACCTGCTTTACGTCTTCACATTATTAAAAGTATAGGTATGAATAATAAAAAATTCGAATTGGCTCGGTTGAGAAGTGTGCATGTTTGCAAGTTACTGGGTTACAAACAGCCACTTTCCGCGTGATTCATATGCATAAAAAATTCAACTTTACAAATGGATCGTACAAGAAGAAATATATACCAACCTATACCATCTCCTTGACAATAAAAATGAGGTTCGTCATGATTTTCAATATTTTCGACTACACCTGCACCTAATATGTGCAGTAACCAATTGGGAAATGGATCTACATTAATTGGTAAAACTGAAAAGCAAATATATTACATTATTATAAACTTTATAAAAGAATAATAAACATAATGAATGGTATAAAATAAATAAATGGCACTCTTTAAACTAGATAAAGATGTTTTTTTTTAAATGGTGTAAAAAATACCAATTAAAATTAAAATGTTTTGCGATATTATGCGACATACCAGGAGCTAGGTCGTTATTTTCTAATATTGGTCCAACTCCCAATACAACAACATTTTGATGTGGTAACTCGTTTGGATTTGAAATATTTTGTAAAATTATTGCATCAAAATCTTCCAACAAATCTATTTGAGAGTTAGGATCAAATAATACTTCACGACTAGCAAATTCCAATTGTAATTCATTTGCTTGAATTAGAATATCTTGAGCTATGTCATCATTTTGATCAATGCCGATTATGTCTTCAACAGTTGCATCAGTATTTACGTCATTATTGATAGCAATGTTTTCAATTGAATGAATATCCTGTAAAACTAACATTTCTATAATTTTATAGATAAACAACAAAAAAAAATGAAGTTGTAAATTTAAAACAACACCACATACAGTCAAACCTCTATAAGTCGAATTTTTGATAACTCCGACTCGAACCTGTTTACCTATTCATCGTTAATATTTTTATATAGATAACTCGAAGCGTTTTACATTTCCCTAAATTCAAGTTTCTATTAGTAAATATTTCGATAACTCGAAGTTAAATTTTACAACTTTTCATAAAAGTACAATACCTGGTAGGATTAAAGAACGGATTTGTTCTTTAAATTTGTGGCTCTCAAAATTTTAAAGAATTATCAAGAGAAGTAAAATAAATGTGTTTATTTTTTAATATTTAAATTCAATACAGATATTTTGTACTTTTATTTGTTTTCAATAAATATAATTTCTATAAATTTTTTTTTAATACATGTCTTTTTTGCATACTTTTTAAATACGTATTTAATTGCGGCTCGCAAAAAATTTCAAATTTTGAAAAATGGCTCGGACTATCAAGGGGCTTGTCCTCCACTGTTCTAAAACATAAAAATGATGAGAAGGTTACGTAAAGTAAGATACAGGCTGAACTTCTTGAAAGATATATCAGTAATGTAAAAGAAATGATGAAAAACCAAAAAAATATGGAAGAATTAGATCAAGAGAATGCATTGATAAGAAAGAATTTGACCCTTTGTTAAATAATATAACAAATAATAAAACAGAAATAATAAATTAAGTGCCAATAGAACTAATAAAACAGCCAGCGTGTTACGTAACGGAAGAAAATATGCAACGAAGTGAGATAATAGCTATCCGTACCAAAAAGACAGAATAAATGTTAGGGAAATTTTAAAGATTATTAGGCTCCTGTCTCACACATCAAAAACCTAACACGCATTATATACAACCGTGTGAAAGTCGACGAATTCCTTGACTACTTTTAATTCGGCTTTAGGAAAGAAGAACACAAGAATCTATTTTTGCGCTATGATTAACCCTGGAAGAACAACTGACGGCATATATAACTTTTGTACATCAAAAAAACATTTGCTAACGTAGACTTGAACAAGCTGTTTATAATAATGAAAAATATAGAAAAAAAAGACTTAAAGATAAAGAATAATAAAATATATAATTTATATAATTTCGATAAAATCCAGACGGCAGGAATCAAAGTAGAAAATGCAGTAGTAGATTCAAAAACTAAAAATTATGTCCGACAAAGGTGCAATTGATTACCCAACTATTGAATTTATATATAGAAATACCAATTAAGAAATTAATAATACACATTATATGAGTAATAATAAGTCGATACATTATTTTAGAGTTGAGATTTATATATGAAAGGGCTATTTTATGCGAAAGTAAAGATAAACCCCAAAAGTCAATACATAAAAACAAATAATGGCCTAATATATGAGAACAAAATGAACAAGAAAAAGATCAAATTAATAAAGTGTATGAAAAAAGAATCTAGAATACGTATAGTTAAATATTAAACTTGAATCAGAAAAAAATGGAAAGTGTGCAAGGGTAAGAAGTATCCACAACTAACCATAACAATAGCAAGAGAAACATAATAAACAAAATACCACAACCAAAGAAAGCATCCGCAGAAAAACCAACAGCAGAAAAAATGTCAAGAAACGTGTTATTCTCTCAATACTTCAAACTAATCTTGGATTGATAATCACAAATTGGGATTTGATTATTAATTTTTTTTTAAATTATTGTTTATTTCCGCATTTACCTCAATTCTAGTAATATTTCTCATCTGCATATTAAATACATACTTTTATATCAAACACTTCTTTAGGTCAAGTGCAGTTAGCCATACAAGACGTGTACAATTTATATGTTTCATAGTACAGCAATACCTGGCATAGTTCGGGTAGTCAGTTCCGTTAATACCCCGGACTGTTTGAAACCGTACTAATTTAAATTTGGCACAAATAAAAAATCATAATTGGTTTGAAATAAATTAATTTAACTTTATTTTTCAATAAATAAAACTCAATTAATTTTAAATGTCTTTATTGGAAAAAAATTAACAAAAGCATAGTTTATCTAATTCATTTATTATTCTCTAAAAATTGCAGTATCGGTAAAGACTACCTAAATTATATAAATTACATCAAAAATAATTTTTTTAACTTGTAATTTTTTAAAATTTTGCTCAATTAAAACTTAGTTTATTTTCGTATCTTCAAACCGGATTAATCAAAGCCGAGCTCTACAAGGTATTTCTGAATGAATAATATATAAATACTCATGGTATGAATTCTTTGTTGAAAAATGTGATAACTTCTACATACTTAATTAAAATTTGATGAATAGTATATTATTAACCAGTATAAAATACAAAATTCCAAAATTCCAAATCCATAAACGCGTATTGATATACAGTCAGACTATTAAGCCTTAAAAATACTATATACCTGTATGTTCATTATCACTTGGTAACTGATTGGTCATAGTTACGTTTGGATTATTATTTATTTCTAAATGTATGTTGCTATTTGCTACATCCTTACTTTTTGCTGTTTCAGTTTTTCTTTCACTATCGGCACCTTTCCATGCCGATGAATTAATTAAGTGATTATCTGGATTTTGACCAATGTTTGACATAACATCTGAAGTTCCTGGGATAAACCCAATACAATTAGCATCAGTTTTATTGCTGGGTAAAACTAATAGGTCTGAACGTGAAACAATTTCTGTATTTTTAGTAATTGGTAATTTTCCTAAAATAAAAAAAATATTACTGTTTCTGAATCCTATAATCTTGTATTTAAAAATACCTTTTTTTAAAAATAACAGTCGTTCTTCTAAATTGTTCGTTGATGATTCATTTGTGTTGTCCATAGTGGTGGATAACTGCATTCTTATAATTTGATTAGATACTTTGCCGTCGTTTACACAGATCTTGTTTAAATGCGCTCCACCAACTACATTTGAAGATTGTGAAGAAACTTTTACGTAGGTATTAGATTTATCACATCCTAAATCATCATTGGAACCACTTTCACCACATACTTCGTCATCTTTACTTAATGAGTTTTGTTTTATCACTTTGAGTTTTGAACTATTAAAGTTACAGTCTTCAATCACCAAAGGCAATTGTAAATTGTTGATAAGATTGTTTACTATTTGATTAGCACTATGACTAGCTTCCGTTTCTTCTGACTGTTGAAAATCCCAAAGATTTTTTTGTATATCGCTATCGACATCCCAATCTAAACTTCCAGCGCTTGTTAAAGTTTCAACCAACCCGGAATAATGCTCCTTATTTAAATCATTATCAGAGTCACTTAATGGAGTTGAACTGCGACTTTCCATATCAAACTCGACTATTAAACAATTTTCTAATACATTATGCACCATACATTCCTCCAATTTATATCCGAATTTATTAAGAATTTTTCTGAAATATTAAACCAGATAAGCGTTTAGTTACGTTTTTAATTGTACATGAAATTTTGAAAGTTTTCTAAATATAATGTATGGTGTTAATTAAATGTCAATTTTTGTTTTAGGTTCTTTCTGACACTTAATAAGCCATTTTCAAACTGACTACAATATTATAGGTGTTATATTAGTCACAGATATATTGATTCGAATTTATATTTGAATTACTTTTCTGCAGATCGTAAGTTCTAAATCGAAATTTGTATAAGGATATCTTTTTTTGTTGTAGAAGTTTATTATAAAATTAAGTTAATGATGTATATAAATAACTAAATAATTAATTAATTAATACTTACTCAGCTTCAGAATCTGTCGTTACATGGTAATCTTGATTTATTAGTAACTGAGGTATTGGTATTTCTGCTCTATTTCTATCATCATTGAAAAATCTACCATTGACGTTACTTAATAAAGATATTTTATATTTTAATTCGTCTAATATTTTTTCTTCTAGCGATCGTTCATCAATATAATATGGATAATCAACAGACAAAATTAACTCATAGTACTCATTAGAAGAATGACTGATGTCCGAATAAGATTTTTGATATTCATTTGTATAACATAAGTATGTGCAAACGCCAAAAGAGCTATAACAATTGTAATGTATGGCTTTGGGTGTATCCATTAAATTTTTGGTAGATTCCACAGAATTCAAGTTTCTTGTAAATATGGCCATTTGGGAGCAACACCCAAAATGTTCTTTTCCTTTTGGTCCATTCCCTATACCTTGAAACGAAACTGTATACTCTGGAAATCTAGTAGTGATGTTTGTAGCCCTAAAACATTATTGTATCTACTATCAAGCTTAATACTAACATAAGTTTGTAGTATACATACCATGACTGAAACTGTTCACGACTCCATTCAAATTTATGATCGTAGTGACGAAATTTTTTAAATTTAGGAAATAAAACATTAAAATCCGCATTTGGTGTAGTAAGTAATACTAATTTCGGTTTACTAATTCCAAAAACATTGAATGGTAATGCATCCAAAGTGTTAGGATATAGATGTTCAATACTAAAAAAAAAAAATGATATCAACAGTTACAAATAACTTAGTGAAGTAGATAAGTATTGTAATAAAAAACAAAATTTAAACTATATTTTATTTAAAAATAATTAGAATGGTTTATATCACAATTACTTCATATAATATTTTTATTGTTATCAAAGAACATGTAATGTTGCTCTCTCCTAAGATAGTACTACTTAAACATATTGAGTCTGTACAAATGTCTCTTATATTTAGTCAATTCAATCAAATCAAAAAAATATTATTCTTACAGAATTTTCAAATCGAAAAATTTTTACCCAAGAAAAAACAAAAAGCTGCCAATAATATGAGGAAAAACTATATTTAATAATTAATGGAATTTAGAAATTTGATAAAGAAGTTGGTTTGTTATTACCATATTATATTTTATTAACAAAATTTGTCATTTCTCTATAAATCACCTAAAAATTGTATGTCATTAATGTTTTACATGTTTATTAAAATCACAAGTACATTTGTTAGAAAATATACTGAAAAGTAAATACTTACATTTCTATTCCAATAACAGCATCAACTTCAATTAATCTATAATCTGGATCACTTATACTTCCACATAATAGTTCTACAGTTAAAGGTGCAGTCCGTTTACTAATGTAATCAAGGGTTACCGGTTGAATTCGAAACGAATTTTCTTGTAACACAATTTTGTCTATATCCACCATTAGAATATTATTTACCATGGGTAAACGTTTAACAAAGGGAAATAGTTTACATTCTGCAGCACCAAAATCTACTATTTTTTTAATTTGGTTCTTCCATGGATTATCAAAAAGTATGTCTTCTATTTTACCATATCTTTGTCTGTACACTGGTGGATCGAATTTAATATTTTCTTCTACATGAGTTAATACTACATTTTGAAAAATCTCTGAATGTATATTTCTTTTACGCGATTTAATCATATTGATAATTATAATACTTAAATAATGCACAATGATTATCATGTTACTTGTAACAGAATAATGTATTAATAAACGTTCTCTCCGAGATTCATTGTAAAAACCCAACCAAAACACTAAACTACTGTTTATTGTTTATACGATGCAGGGGAAAAACTACTGTAGGGAAATGCAATCTCCGTATAAATTGTTGGCAACACGGCCATCTAGTGACACTACAGATTAGATAGTATACAGATTTGTCACTGTTCCCGAATTCTATTGTTCTCGTTTGTAAGGCATAAACCCCTGCGCACAGCAAAATGAGCCTTTGCGCAAGAACATATGATCGAAAAGTCACCATAAATGTGTGTACGGGTTACTCATACACTATTACAAATATTCTTATTTTTAACAGAAACTAAAAAATAAAAATATTAAGCTATACAAACCTTACACAGCTTTACTTATATAAAAATTAGTGCAAAATATAATTTAAAAAGTTTGAAATAAGTAAAAAAAAAACTGTAGTATAAATAAAATATTAAGAAAAACCTTTTATAACAAATCGCCAAGTAACTTTGTTAATTATAATAGGTTTGTTCCAACAGACAATTCTAAGTAGTTCAGAACTGCTTAGAATTAATGCGCGAACGCATAGTTATAAAATTTTGTAACTAGTGTTTGAACGATTTCGAATCGTTTTGAATTTGGATTGTTTATAAAATTATGAAATCAAGACATTGTCCTTTCTATTATATTACAATATAAATATATTTATACTCAAAAAATATATAAAAGTTATGAGAAATTACTGAGAGAGAAATGAAACAAATTACAAATAAAAATAATTTTCATTTTGTCTTATTTAAACAATAACGTCATAGAAAAATTCTTCATCATCGTCACTTTTGCTTGAAAATTCTGACAAATTAGAAAGATCACTATTTTCTAAACGTACTATTCCAAGAGATAAAATTTGGCGTTGCATGATTAAAAAACAATTAAGGTTGATCTTTGTAATTTTACTACCTAGAACTAAAGGTATGTGTACTGTAGGTCTGTTTCTAGGGTGTTGATTACTTCTTAGTTTGACTGTACTTTCGATCCATTTATTAAACATAAGTTTTTATTTAATTAGTTTAAAAGATGTAAAAAATGTCCATCATTAAAATTTTAAGAAAATGTGGTTAGTTGTGCTGCATGTAGTCAGTCAAAAACAGCTAAAACTACAAGAGAAGGTATTATATACCATTAGTAAGTACAGTTAAATTTTATTCTATTCAACACCTCTAAACCACTTATAGTGATCAAGCTATTCCAAGAGACTTTATCAAGATTAATCTTGAATTTTCTTTCAACCATGCAGCACCAGATTTTGTCTCTCGGAATAGCTCGATCACTATAAGTAGTTTAGAGGGTGTTGAATAAGATAAAGTTTAACTGTACATATTTTTATAACATTTACAAATAGCTTTGTATTAATTTTTCTTTATTTTGAAGGTTGTTTTTAGTTTCCAATTGTTCAGTAGCGTCGCATACTTTGATATTTTTATCTTTGAAATATATGTACTTCCTTTTAAATTAATTGTTTATTTTATCTTTCAGTTTTCATAGTCATCCAGAGTTTAGAAAGCAGTGGATAAAAATTGTTAAGAAACAAAATTGAGCGCCATCTAAGAACAGTGTTTTATGTTCAAAAAACAGATAATATTTTGATCGAACATCGGCGTTAAAAACAAGATTTTAACAGGTAATGCGATACCTAGTTTAATAATTCATAGAATGAAACATGTCAGTATCTCAGTAAAAAATTGTTAAAATAAATACCCTAGGAAATAATTTGTGTCACATATCAATAATTTTAATTCAATTGTTAAATTATCAGAAGTAGTATGCTAAAGCTCATATAATGCTTATATACATCAGAGCCACCAACGTGTAGTTCTTTTATCAAACCTATGATACCTGCCTCACCACTCAAATGTGTTAGTAGATGACTTTTTGATGAAGATACTTCAAGAAAAACTGCTTTGGAAGGAAAAATATTTGATGAAACAATTTGTAACAAGCCAAGAAAATTAGAATTTTTATTCGATAAATTTATTTTGAAAATGCCGGGCAAATATGCGCTTGCCATACTTGCACGCTGAGGATGCGCTAGTTTAGAATTGGGACACAAACATCATATGTGCCGCCAAAAAGTACGACATCTGTAAAGTATAACATATTCTTATTCTGTCGTTATACCGTACATAACCAAACTTTATTATTACTTATGCTGTGTCGCAGATTTATAAAATTCTAAGATGTGTTAAAATTAGAAGAGGGACCTGAAACGGTACGAAGAGATGCATCTCTATCTGAACATGTATTTCTAAAACATTATTTTTTATTAGGAAAAATTGATAAAATAATTTTAAACAAATCCAAACAATTTTAGAATATTAGAGTAAACTTGACTATTTGACATTTAATAATGGATGTTTCAACAGAAAAGTTGAAAGATTTGTCTCTAGATGAAGTTAATAAACTGGAATTACAAAACAGTTATTTGGTAACTGAATATAAAGCAAAGACATTGGAACAAAATGCTGTAAATATTGGGATTTATTTTATAAGCGAAATGAGACTCGATTTTTTAAAGATCGTCATTGGACAATAACAGAATTTAAAGAATTACTTGAAGACTATGATACTAATACAGAAAAACCTATGTTATTGGAAGTAGGATGTGGAGTAGGCAATTTAATATTTCCCTTAATCAAGGAGAATTTAAACTTTTATATATATGCTTGTGATTTTTCATCTAAGGCAATAGAATTGATAAGAAACAATGAACTATATAATGAGAAATATATGCAAGCTTTTGTAGCCGATATAACATCTAATGATGTAAGTTCGATTATTAAGAACAACAGTATTGAAATTGTAACATTTATTTTTGTACTATCAGCAATCCATCCTGAAAAATTTGAAACTGTTCTTAAAAATATATTTTGTTTATTGAAGCCAGGTGGATTAGTGCTATTTCGGGATTATGGATTATATGATATGGCTCAAATAAGATTTAAGCCTGGGAATAAAATTGGAAAGAACTTTTATATGAGGCAAGATGGAACAAGGTATGATATCAAATAATTCTATATTTTCTACAAATTACTTGAAAATCACATTTTATATCTCAATATTACATTTACCAAAACTAATTTTTTGGGAAAATATGTCATTAAATAATTAATTGTTTCTTTACAGAAAAATGTTTTTGAGATATAAAGTATTTAATTCATTTTCATATAATTGTAACTGCAATATTTTATATTTTTTATATGATTTTAGAAGTTACTATTTTTCTCTCGAATATTTGAATGAGCTTTTTACTAAAACTGGTTATGCAGTTATAAATAGTTCTTATATTCATCGAAGAACTGTAAATAAGAAGGAGAATATAGATTTACCTAGAATATTTGTACAAGGAAAATTTAGGAAACCTGTAAATTCATGAAAATACTACTTTATAAAAAGATCATATGATATATTTAAGCTTAAGTACATAGAGTTATAGGATTAATTAATTATCTGAAATTTAAAATAAAACTTCTATAATTTTAAATATATATAATTTAAAGGAAGTTTATCATTACATACAATAGTTTTCAGTTTATAGGAACGTCAAAGAAATTGTTATCAAGAATAATAAGTAGAAGAATAGAAATTGTGTTTGTTGATTTTAAAGTTCTGTAGTGTCGCCAATGTTATAGAAAACAATTTAAGTATATATTTAATGTTAGTTTAATATGGTCGATAATAAACAGTATATCATCAATTGTTGCTATCATTAGTAATTTTATTTTTATTGATTTTCTAAAAATTACAATTTTTTCACTTATTGTTGAAGCTTTTGAATTTTCACACTTCAATAGTTCATTGGATAAGTCATATTTTATCATTACCGTGTAAAAGACCCTAAGGCAGTGGTTTCCAACCTGTGTGGCGCGCCCCCCTAGAGGGGCGCGAGACTGTTGCAAGGGGGCATGCAGCTGTTTTCAAAATATCATTTTCGAATACAAACCAAAAAAGTCGAATAGGTATCAAAAAATTTTTATGTATATTTTTACATAATATTGTATATTATTTTGTAGCCCATTAACAAAATTATAATATCAGTTGAGTATTTATGAAATTAGATTGTTAGAAAAATTAAGGGGGCGCAACAATTTTTTTTTTAAGGGGGGCGCCGGTACATAAAGGTTGGAAACCACTGCCCTAAGGTTTGACAATCGGAGATAGATGGAAGAGTTCAAGAACATTGTACATCAACACACTATCATTATATAAAATCTAGATCGTTTTTATAAACAATGAAAGTAAATCCTGAGATTTATTAATATTAGTAAGAGTTATACCTACAATTTTTGAAGTAAAATAAAAAGTGCGTTGACTAAACGCAGCCAGTGCTGAATATATTTTTCAGGTACTTACATAATTAGTAAAGTACTGGAACTGAATAAACTAAAATCCAATTATAATATTTTGAAGCTTTATAGAAAGCAAATAATTCCAATTTTCTTGGTATTTTTCCAAAAAATGTGGTGGTTTAATGTCAACTACAAAATTATCGATTTCGTTGGTGTGTTTCTTTATATTCCACGAACCTTTTTTTCCAGCCATAACTTCAAAAATTGTTTAACAACACCCAACAAAAGATTGAATAAAGCAGTAATTAAAGCACACGCCGAATCCACAGTTTCTTCCGTTGAACCAGAAATTGGTAATAAGAGGAAAATAACATCTAGAAATTTATTATCTTTATGAAAACAAACTAAAACCATAAAATCTTCATCAGTAAAAATCAGTGTAGGTTTCTTCCATTTAAAAATATGTTATTGACCCCAAAACTTGTTCGGTTTTACACAGGAGACGGCCTATATGAGGCAAAAAATCCTCGGATGTGCACCGAAATTTGACTGCAGATTATTGTAGTAAGTTGAAAGACGAGTGCAACAAGGGGTCGTAAAAAATTTTACGACGACGGGAACATGGTCAAAATGTTGTTAGAAGTGAAATGTGTACAAGTTGCAAAGTTCAAATTTAATGCATAAGAGTTGCCGAAAAACAGTGATATGCATGTAAGCGCTGTTGGCCGAGTGGTGACGAAGACAGCGAAACAGAAGAATTGTAGCGACTTTTCTTATACATATACAGTCGAACTTGAAGGAAAACTATAAATAATTCGAGTTATCAAAAAATCGGCTTATCGAGGTTCGACTGTACTTAAACTTTTCTTGAACAAATGTTTCTTTTTTCTGACATTTTGCATAATATTTTCTCAACATTGTTTCATTATGAGTATGAAACATTATTCCAATCGAAAAATGCAGATTTAAGATCGACATCGACAAAACTTCTAATGTGATTTTGACCATGTTCCCGTAACACTAGGAAATTGTTTCAAGCATGAGGAAACTCAGTGAACTGTGTACTATCATAATCTGCAATCAAATTTTGGTGCACATCCGGGGATTTTTGCCTCATATCGGCCGTCTCCTTAAAAAAAATTTAATTGATTAAATTACTAAAAATTACATCTTAGATTAACGATAACAAAAAAAAATAACAATTTGTTCTATTTATTATTTTATTCTAATTTTCTTTTAAAAGGCACTTAAACTAAAATAAAATTGTACATGCAGAAACAAACATTTACAGGTGTTAAAACCGCTCAAAAACACGTATTTTGGTCGTAGTTCAGCTACTTTTTCCAATGACTGTATTGCTAGAGAATAAAACACAGATTAGAGAGTAGACAGATATCTCAGTCTTTTGTTCTCTGAGATTTGAAAACCAGAGGTGATAAACAGACATGCGCGAAAATTTTCACATAGGCGCACTGCCCCTAATTCTAAAAAAAGAAATTACCTTTAGTTTTATGGTTACTTATACAGGTTTGTTTTTATTCAGTAATTTACTAATAAATATAATTAACAAAGATACTTCGCGATTTGTTATAAAAGGTTTTCCTTGATACTTTATTTATACTACAGTTTTTTTTTTGTTATTTCAAACTTTTTAAATTATATTTTGCACTAATTTATATACCAGGTGTGCAACCTTAAAACGGCTGTTTTTTTATTTAGCAAAACACAATAATTAACGCAGAAAAGTAAAAAATATTTTATTCGAAGTAATTGCTTTCGCTGGCTATACATTTTTCCCATCCTCGAGGAAGATTGTGGATTCCACCCCAAAAGAATTCATCCCCTTTGGATAAGAACCACCCATCGAGCCATTTTTTAACATCTTCATAAGAATTGAAGTGCTGCTCAGCAAGTGCGTGTCCCATCGACGCAAACAAATGGTAATCTGAAGGAGCCAGATCAGGAGAGTGCCGAAAGCAGTGATATGCATGTAAGCGCTGTTGGCCGAGTGGTGACGAAGACAGCGAAACAGAAGAATTGTAGCGACTTTTCTTATACATATACAGTCGAACTTGAAGGAAAACTATAAATAATTCGAGTTATCAAAAAATCGGCTTATCGAGGTTCGACTGTACTTAAACTTTTCTTGAACAAATGTTTCTTTTTTCTGACATTTTGCATAATATTTTCTCAACATTGTTTCATTATGAGTATGAAACATTATTCCAATCGAAAAATGCAGATTTAAGATCGACATCGACAAAACTTCTAATGTGATTTTGACCATGTTCCCGTAACACTAGGAAATTGTTTCAAGCATGAGGAAACTCAGTGAACTGTGTACTATCATAATCTGCAATCAAATTTTGGTGCACATCCGGGGATTTTTGCCTCATATCGGCTGTCTCCTTAAAAAAATTTAATTGATTAAATTACTAAAAATTACATCTTAGATTAACGATAACAAAAAAAAATAACAATTTGTTCTATTTATTATTTTATTCTAATTTTCTTTTAAAAGGCACTTAAACTAAAATAAAATTGTACATGCAGAAACAAACATTTACAGGTGTTAAAACCGCTCAAAAACACGTGATTTGGTCGTAGTTCAGCTACTTTTTCCAATGACTGTATTGCTAGAGAATAAAACACAGATTAGAGAGTAGACAGATATCTCAGTCTTTTGTTCTCTGAGATTTGAAAACCAGAGGTGATAAACAGACATGCGCGAAAATTTTCACATAGGCGCACTGCCCCTAATTCTAAAAAAAGAAATTACCTTTAGTTTTATGGTTACTTATACAGGTTTGTTTTTATTTAGTAATTTACTAATAAATATAATTAACAAAGTTACTTCGCGATTTGTTATAAAAGGTTTTCCTTGATACTTTATTTATACTACATTTTTTTTTTGTTATTTCAAACTTTTTAAATTATATTTTGCACTAATTTATATATAAGTAAAGCTCTGTAAAGTTTGTATTGCTCAATATTTTGGTTTTTTAGTTTCTGTTAAAAATAAGAATATTTGTGATAGTGTATGAGAAACCCGTACACACGCCTATGGTGCTTTTTGAACATATGCTCTTGCACAGAGGCTCATTTTGCTGTGCGCAGAGGTTTATGCCTTACAAACGAGAACAATAGAATACGTCATCAGTGGGATATCTGTCTACTCTCTAATCTGGGAATAAAACAAAAACTGTGCTACCACTTGTAAAAACTTGAAATACTATAGTGTTGTCACTATACTAAAGAATTTTTATTACCAGAAACAGTTATTTTTTTTCATTTATGGTAGACTTTTTCATGGAACCGCCCGGAAGGCTTTGCAAGATTTCTTTGAATAGTTTTTTCTCTCAGTGTAAATACATACTTACGTCAACCGCTATTATTTCTTAGCAAAAAATTGTTCGAATCGGTACGAATGCGTGGTATGCAATTCCTTTGTAACTAAAATTGTTACTCAAATGCTCTTATGAATCTTTTCTACACTTTGAAGCCTTTTGCTATTAAACTCATTATTTTTACTTTTATATAAAATAATTTATTTATAAAATTGTATTATCTTGGAATTTTCGGCATCAATAATTGTTTTTAGATCATGTTGCTTTGAAAGCAATGTTCTATTTTATAATGCTTCTGGCAGTTATTATGCAAATTATAATTAACGCATAAATAAATTTCAGCGTGGAATAATTTTAGATATAATTAATTATATTGTTGTAAATAAATCTAAAAACTTTTAATACGTATTTATGTAAAATAAGTAAGTATTAATACAAAAACATATTTTAGTATTTTGTATACCAATAATAAAAGATTATAACTGTGTTTTAGATGCAAAATTACAACATGCTAGTAATACCTACATTGGTCAAAAAATTATAAGCTGTATAAGAAACAACTGAATATCATATATGAGAATATCTTTTGTTAAATAAATTACGTTGTTGGATGAATTACGATTTGAATTTCAGTCTGATAGCAGAAGAATAAACTATAATGAAAAGTGGGCGAAAACGACATGTTAAGTTACATTTTCATCAGAGGATCATTGAGCAACTTTCTTGTTGATGTTCCTTGTTTACGAAAATGTTCCACAAACTTCCCAAACATTTCCTTATTGGTAACAAATATCCACTGTTCCACTTGCGCCACTTGCCATTTCAAGCGGCGAACTTCAGAAGAATAGGGAAAGAAATGCATTTTAAATGAATGTGAACATTTTAAAATCAACTACTGACTAGTCAGAATTAAAATAAAAGCTAAAATTTGACGAGAATTTTTTTTCCAATGTGGTGCGTAAAAAATAGTCTTCAAGCGAAGCACTCTAATACAGTCAACTCGCGTTATAACGAAGTTCGATATAACGAAAATCTCGATATAAAGAAAGAAACCGCCGGTCCCTTGAAAATCTCGCTTTATAACGAAAATTTTAATGGGTTTTGGTCCCCTCGATATAACGAAGTTTTCTTGACCAAAGTCTAATAATTTTTGTTAAAAAAGTAAGTACTGTAGGTATGTTATATAATTTACATAATGTGTTTCTCTACAATTTTTGATTTTTTTATCTTAAAGAAATGCAAACTTAACACTATCAATTATCAATTACTTGCAAAGCCATGACCTTGACGACAGTGTATTCTCAAGTATCTTAAATCTGGAGAACGCAATTGAACGCACACGTACAGTCACCTGCATACAAACTAAAATTACGGAGTTTTTTTAGATTATACGTGTTTCTATTTGTATTATTTCTATTGTTTTTTTTTATTGTTGTTTTCTATTGTTTTATTATTATTTTTTACATTTCTGCGTTATATTGGTTATTTTAATAAACGACAACGAATTTGTGGTGTTTCGGATTGATTAATTCTATATCTCTAAACAAAGTAAAAATTTGTTAATTTATGCTTTTATAATAAGGAATTTCGATATAACGAACTTTCGATATAACGAACTTTTTCGTGGGTCCCTTGAAATTCGTTATAACGCGAGTTGACTGTATATATTTCATTTTACTTACAAAATGATGGGCAATAATCTACACAACTAAACTTTATAAACTACATGTGTAGAATTCAATTAAATATTACCTTAATTTTAACCTTAATTATTTCGTGTTTATTTCTATTTGAATTTTTATGAGCAAGCAAGGTCATTAGGCACATGTATTTTAGAATTGTATCACTGCACAAGGCATAGCTGTAATGAATGAATCAGTTAATTATACATTAACCATGAAATAAGTATTGTCCCTTTCTTTGTATTCTTGTGTTTTATAGCTGGTAGTTACAAAAACGAAGCGCTTAATGTTTGATAGCAAACATCGTTTTTCTTAATATTTATGTGTACATAAATTCAGGTAAGAATACTATACATGTATTATTTTCTT
The DNA here is from genome assembly GCA_036325965.1 of Sinopyrophorus schimmeli. Lineage (NCBI taxonomy): Eukaryota > Metazoa > Arthropoda > Insecta > Coleoptera > Elateridae > Sinopyrophorus > Sinopyrophorus schimmeli. The sequence goes on from JARFIZ010000001.1 coordinate 7,958,146, forward strand.
TTTAATTTAAGTACACAAACAAAATTTTAATAAATGATGTTTTTGTAAACTTTAGAATTACCTATTCATTAGAAATAATGTCATTTAATACACATATGTAGGTATATACCGAATTTTTTTTAAATGAGATTTTAACAAATGTAGGGGTAAACAGTACAGTTGTTGGCCAGTCGACAATGATTGGCCATATTTAAAAAATTATATAATAATAAATCTATATTTCCTAATATATATTTTCTAATAAATGGTTCGTTTTTTTTTGCTAATTTACTATATCTTATTTTAATTAGAAAATATTGGCTGATCACTGTAAATTTACTAGTCAATTACAATATTTATATGGCCAATAACTATGTTGTTTAATAAAAGGGCCAATCACTGTACTGTTTACCCCTATAGTTCTTCCAATTATAAGGTATATAGTTTATGTAATAATTGTTGTAATCTATAGTAATATATAAATAAGCAAGATTTAAACAGAAAGTCATTTTGATAAACTATCAATATGCAGATCATTTTCCCATAAAACTGTGTGAATTGAATGTAAAATTGTTTTTTTATCACACCGGGATCGAAAGTGCGGTTTTGGACCCTATTTTACGGAAAGAAAGTCTCACATTCTCTCCCGGCTAAATAAGGAATACGCATTCTTCAATTATTTACTGCGTACGCCAAACTTTTTCACGTTACCTAACAACCACTTTTTTACAATAACTAAATTATTGTTAAACTAAAAAATAATAACACCTAAGTGACATTTCTATTGCAACAAATAATTATAAATGTCAAAAAATTAAAAATGACTACTTCAGGTGATTCATGTGATAATGATAATTTAGAAGAAATATCAAGGAATTTTGATGCCGGTGTGACAAAAAATTGTATACTCACCACGAGAAGATAGTATGCCATTTCGACCCGCGTTTTTATCGCCCTCGCCTGTTCGGGAGACAATAACACCCGGGTCGGAATGTCATACTTTCTTACCTAGGTGAGTAATATACTACACAGTAACACAAAAAAAGGTCATGGTCGGGTCAGAAAGTCAGACCATAAATTCTATATGTATTTGGGGTCGCTGAATCCGAATCCGAGGTCAAAAATACCCCTGCACGTCTGAGTTCCGACATAACCTCAAAAAACCTATTTTATAGGCAATTTAACATTTTAACGGTGTGATTCAAGTTGTAAAGTAACCAACCGGTTATTATCACATAAACCCTTAACCTTATTACTCCATAACCTCACAACTGAACAACCTTAAAACATTCGTAATCTTACGTATTAAACACCAACTAAAAAATCTTAACTCAAGTTCTAAACGAAAAAACGAATCAGTGAAACTTCGTTTTCTCGTAACCTTGTAACCCTATAACCCCACGACCCCTTTATTTTATAACCCCATAACTCAATAATCACAATAACTTCAGCAATTAAACACTGAAATTTTTTTATTTAAGCTGTAAATTAAAAAACCAATTAGACAAACTCTATAATCTTTTCCCCCCGTACCCCCCTATAACTCAATAACGAATAACCAAATGGAAGTTTAGTGACTAGAGTAAACAAACTTGAAACTAAACGATTAGAATGGACGATCGGTCAAATCAGATTCTTAAATCAAATGTCACGTTCTTTTTTGGTATTATACCGGGTTCTTTTCTCATTAAATGATCTATGCAACAATTTACGCTTTGTATCTTTCTTTCGGTGTATCTCGCTTTAGCGTCCAACAGAAATCTGCCATCATATTTAACGCCCTATTTCTAAATTAGCCAATCGAATCGTTGTTCTGACGATACCTCACTTTGAATATCCGCAATAAGGAAACTCTGGATAGCTAAATTAGATATACGCCATATCCCTGTGAAAGATATACTACGTATAGCTAAAATAGCGACACGGATAGTCATTTTAAGGATATTTTTTTCTCCGTGTGGTTATTGAGTTATGGGGTTATAAAAGTATGGCGTCGTGGGGTTATAGGGTTACAAGGTTACGGAAATACGGTTACCACGTTTCCACGGTTATTCAATACGGATTGAATACGAATTTGCGATCCAATAGGTACGTGTTTCCATAAATAGTTTTGAATACGAATTGAATACATTTACGATACAGCAATCAGCTGTTTTCGGAAAACTTATTTTCTAGGTTAATACGTAGGGCAGGTTCGAAATAAAATTGTGTTGTTTATTTTATTGTGTGCTATAATTCTATTAAATTTCATGACAATTTAACATAAAGGTGTATATATTTTAAATTATCATTAGAAAGCGCCAGTGATCTCCAATTGCGCATGCACGATCGCGAGTTACGGGTTTCCATGGAACTCAATACGTTGAAATTCAGATACGATCCTAAAATTTACCGTATCGTATCTGAATCTAAATCGTGTTCAATACGTATTGAATCAGGGTTTCCATGACCTCTTTTTACCCGACAACAGTATTGAATCCGTATTCAACCCGTATTGAATGACTGTGGAAACGTAGTAGGTGTTTCACTGATTCGGTTTTTCGTTTAAAACTTGAGTTAAGATTTTTTAGTACGTGTTTAATACGTAAGATTACGAATGTTTTAAGGTTGTTCAGTTGTGAGGTTATGGGAATATGAGGTTAAGGGTTTATATGATAATAACCGGTTGGTTACTTTACAGTTTGAATCACAACGTTAAAATGTAAAATTTTTTATAAAATAGGTTTTTTGAGGTTATGTCGGAACTCAGTCATGCATGGGTTTTTTTGACCTCGGATTCGGATTCAGCGACCCCAAATATGTATAGAATTTATGGTCTGACCTGCTGACCCGACCATGACTTTTTTTTTGTGTGGCTGTCCTATTAATGTAGGTGTGCAACCTTAAAACGGCCGTTTTCTAATAGATGGCAGTACGCGCGCATTAGGCATCAGCCAACCTTGCTTGCCATTTTTTCTCATTGCTTGAATCTTTGCCATTAGTAAACAAAAGACAGAGTCGGCAATTTCGAACAATAACGTGTCCTTTGATCACGATAAACATGTCGAATTTTGTGCCAGATAAAGAGCATTTGCGGGGAGCACTGCTATTCCTCTTCAATTGGAAGAAATCCGCCGCCGAAGCGCATAGAATTCTTGTGGAGGTCTATGGCGACAGTGCTCTTAGTGAAACTCGGTGCAGAGCGTGGTTTCGGCAATTCAGAGACGGAATTTTTAACGTCACCGACAAGAAGCGCGAAAATTAACCAAAAGTTTTTGAGAACACCGAATTGCAAGGTTTATTGGACGAAGACGATACCCAATTGCAGAAATAACTTGCCGCAAAGTTGAATGTTAGCCACCAAGCAATTTCGAAACCCCTTTTTGCTATGGGAAAGATCCAAAAGATCGGGAAGTGGGTGCCACATCAATTGAACGATTGACAGATGGAACGACGCCAGACCGCGTGCGAAATCTTGCTTGATCGGCACAACAGAAAATCATTTTTGCATCGAATCGTCACTGGCGATGAAAAATGGATCTTTTTTGAAAACCCTAAGCGCAAAAAATCGTGGGTGGCCCCCGGAAAACCCTCAACATCGTCTGCTAGGCCAAATCGATTCGCAAAAAAGACAATGCTGTGTGTTTGGTGGGACCAGAAGGGGGTGGTTTACTACGAACTGTTGAAACCTGGTGAAACAATCAATACTCAATGCTACCAACAACAAATCATCGAATTGGATCGTGAATTGTGCAAAAAAAGACCCGAACACGCGGATCGGCATGAGGGTATCATTTTCCAGCACGACAACGCACCATCACACACAGCAAGATTGGTCCGGGATACATTGGATGCACTTGGCTGGGAGTTGCTACCCCACCCACCCTACTCTCCTGATCTGGCCCCTTCAGATTACCATTTGTTTGCGTCGATGGGACACGCACTTGCTGAGCAGCACTTCAATTCTTATGAAGATGTTAAAAAATGGCTCGATGGGTGGTTCTTATCCAAAGGGGATGAATTCTTTTGGGGTGGAATCCACAATCCTCGAAGATGGGAAAAATGTATAGCCAGCGAGGGCAATTACTTCAAATAAAATATTTTTCACTTTTCTGCGTTAATTATTGTGTTTTGCTAAATAAAAAAACAGCCGTTTTAAGGTTGCACACCTGGTATATCCAATTTTTTTTCTGCTAGATTTAAAAAACTACAGAATTAAGTAAAACGGTGTTTTTTTATGAAACGAAAAAATTAATGTAGAAACATAATGAAGAAACCGGGGAATTTTTTTATTACAAGGCGTTTGATCGCAGCGTTAAGCATTCTAGTAATTTAACCAATTGATTGTTCAAGCAATTTTACAAAAACCGAATAAAATATTTTATTAAAAATTTACAATTTAACTAGCATTGTTGTTATTGTAATTTTTTCTAAATTACAATAAACTATTAGGCGATTTTACTAAAATGTTTACTAAATGTCTGTTCAGAATAAAACCGAACATTTAGATTTACGCTCCAAAGAATATATTTAGTGATATGCGGTTGGCAGTACTGCCTTGCTCATAAACACAGATTAGAAATTAGACAGATCTCTCACTGATGACGTATTTTATTGTTCTCGTTTGTAAGGCATAAACCTCTGCGCACAGCAAAATGAGCCTCTGGGCAAGAACATATGATCAAAAAGTCACCATAGGCGTGTGTACGGGTTTCTCATACACTATCACAAATATTCTTATTTTTAACAGAAACTAAAAAACAAAAATATTAAGCAATACAAACCTTACAGGGCTTTACTTATATATAAATTAGTGCAAAATATAATTTAAAAAGTTTGAAATAAGTAAAAAAAAACTGTAGTATAAATAAAGTATTAAGGAAAACCTTTTATAACAAATCGCGAAGTAACTTTGTTAATTATAATATTTATTAGTAAATTACTGAATAAAAACAAACCTGTATAAGTAACCATAAAACTAAAGGTATCTTCTTTTTTTAGAATTAGGGGCAGTGCGCCTATGTGAAAATTTTTGCGCATGTCTATTTGTCACCTCTGGTTTTCAAATCTCAGAGAACAAAAGACTGAGATATCTGTCTACTCTCTAATCTGTGTCATAAACTTCTTTGAAATCACATTTTTTTGGATAATCAATATTTGGTTTAATTTTTGTGATATTGTTATTTCAGTGCAACGTGTTTAAGTGTTAGTGGCGATTTTTGAAATATCCGTTTTCTGGACCAACAATGCAACGTAAAGTTTTGCGTGCCACTTTTACAGAAACGTTTCAACTTTTAAAACGTGTGTACTAACAAGGCGTTTTGCTACGGTTATATGACGAATGTGAAAAAATTGCCAAAAAAATTGAGAGTTGTAGCTAGACAATTCATGGTTTTTGCAACACGACAATGCGCCTGCACACTCAACATTGTCGGCTTATCAGTTTTGTGTAGGGTGACCAAACGTCCCAGTTTTCCGGGATTGTCCCGATTTTAGGTACTCTGTCCCGGTGTCTTGAAAAATGTCCTCGGGACGGTCTTTTGGCCCGGTTTTACATATTTTACAAATTTTGTATTCGAAAATAATAATGCTATTTGTGAGCAAGCAGTTCAATCGTTTATCTCCAAGTCAGAAATATTAAAGCAAGTCTGGTCAACCGAAAAATATAAATAAGTCACACATTATTTATAATTTATAATTGACGATTTATAATTTATTTTGTTTTGCATAAAGTATTAGAACATGATAATTCTAACCATTTATGTACTTATTACATATAAACACATGTGCATATATTTCTGTGATTTAGATCTAATTGTATTGATTCAAATTGTATTGTTTTGTGAAAATAAATGAGAATGGGATTGATGCGTTTTTAGTGTTCCGGTTTGGCGTTTTCAAATTATGGCCACCCTAATTTTGTGTCAAAAATCAGATAACTGTCTTTTCTCGGCTTTCTTAGTCACCAGATCTGGCGCCTTGTGATTTTGTATTATTCCCGAAATTAAAATTAAAAAGACGCTGTTTTTACAGTATTGGTGACATCAACACAAATTCATCAGTCCTTAAACGCCATATCAAATAAAACTATTCAGGACTATTTCGCGAAATGGAAATACCGCTGGGAAAATACGTTAATAGGGCAGGGGAGTACAATGAATGGGACAAGGACCAATAATCTGTAAAAGTAATAATAAAGTTTTAAAAAATTATATACGGTTGTTTTCTCAACAGGCCTCGTATTTAATCAATTGCAATAGTTACATAAATAAAGTAAATGTTTTATAAAAATAAAAATACTTAGCTTGTATTTTCAAAATATGAATAAAACAACATCATCTACTGCCGATTATTGCACCAATAGTGTCATTTATGGATTAAAACCATAATAGTTCGGTTTGCTTGAACTGCATACTTACATTAGTTTTTCTACACCATACACACTTTCTATTAATAAAACAATTTGCCCAATAGTAAAAAACTTACAAATGCATGTAGGCACATCTTCAAGACGCGTCCATGAGGGAAATAAAAAATTCATTATAGATTGATTATAGTTATTTAAGAAAAGAATTACGCTTTTGTATAAAAAAAACACTGTATCTCATTGTATTAAAAGTATTTTTTAAGAATTGCAAACAGTCGAGTCAAGGTTGTGAACTTGGTAGTGGTAATGACCACTTCCATACAACAAAATTTATTAGATATTGTTAAATTGACCTTGTGCGTAAGAAAAATTTTAGATTTGAAGGCTATATATTCAATAGTATATGATTTGCCTATTTACACACGCATAAATCTTGATTGAATATTAGTACTATTGTTTTTTCTCTAGAAGTTTTGGTATGATTATTTAAGTACAATGGAAACTCGGTTATCCGGACTAATTAATGTTGCAGCTTATCCGGATAATTGAAAAAAAAACAATTTTACCTTGTTAGGTATTTATTTACAAAAAAACGAAACAAATAAGTATTAATTATAAAATCAACAGTAAAAAATACCAAATAGAATCATAAAATGTTTAGGTAAAAAGGTTTAACTATGTTTAAAATACTTATTGATTGACATTTGACGTAAACAATTCTTGTTCTTCACGTTTTGACATTATGAAACTGTAACGTATTTCGTTTTCAAATAGAGACTTATCGTGCAGATTGTGAGAATTAGCTGCGATAGAGCGACGTGGGCGAAACACACCTTCGCGACAAATCACTCATGCGTAGACTAGAAATTTTCGCAGAAAGTCCCAGCGCGGTTGAAAATCCGGATAATCCGGATAACTGAGGTCGGATAATCGAGTTTTTACTGTAAATTTGAATAGGGACATACACTAGTGTGCATAAATTTTGAGAAATGCTTCCTATAATAATAAAATCAGCAAAATAGTAGGGACAGTTGGGGTACAATGGAACACGGGGTACAATGGAACGACGGCGATTAATATTCAAATTTCAAACGAATTCGCGCGCTTTCATTTGCACTAATTACAACGCCTAACTAGGCACACGGGAACGTAGTGAAACTTTGTCGCTTTGCAATAACTGAGCTGTTAGAAGAAAAAAATAGTTTTTGTTAACAAAAAGTTGGAATTTTGTACCACAGAACTTTTGTTTTTAGCAGAAAAGTAATAAAACTATGTATGTAATATTTTTTTACATAAATCTTAATCATTTTGTCTATTTAGTACAGTTAACATAAAATTAAAAAAATAACCTAAGTTTTTTAATTTCGTGTTTGAAACTTTCGAAACCTTACGGGTACAATGGAACAATGGTCAAATATTGACTGATATGGACGAAAACAATGAATTTGAAATTAAGTATTTGCACCAAAGTGCAAAAGCTGACAATGGCTTTTATTTTCTTCTAAACCCTAATAGGGAAATACTGTCAATTCTAAATATAAAACTGCTGTTGACAAGTTTATGTTTAGCAGGCAAGACAAAGTCACAAAGCAATTTATACTGTTTCTCCAAGAGCCTTAAGGAATTATACTATTAATTAATAATTATTTGAATATATTTTATGATGTTATGCAATTTCTTGATAATGTTCCAATGTACCCCAGATCTTGTTCCATTGTACCCCAGACCTGGGGTACATTGGAACAGAGGAAGTGTTTTGCAAACACGCTAATGTTTCAGGTTTAGAGTTAATTTTTAATTTCTTTTTTGTGTTCAATTATTAGTTTAAGGTCTGTTCTTGATAGTTTAAAAAAAATTACAAGAATATAAAACACTGATTTTTCTATAAATCAAAACAACTTTTTCGTTCCATTGTACCCCAACTGTCCCTACATAAAGTGTGTTTATAGTATTAAAATTTGTTTATTATATGTTAGAAGAAATATTCGTCTACACGATTTATTTATTTTGATTAAAATATACCTAAAAATGTTGACGCAAATAAAATCTGAAACATAAACACATGGAAAGAGGCTGTGAAAAAGTTTTTGGAAATCACAATAACTATTTAGATAAAAATTTGCAAGCTACATTAAAAATGTAATATTATTATTTTAAAAATACGTCATGGGCTGTTAGGGTAAGGCAGTTTGTTTATGAAATTAAAGCGACGAGAAATATTTTTTCAAACTGTGTTAAAAAAATTAAATGGTTAATACCGCCATTAACATTATATCTCTTGTCATTTTTTATAGAGAAAAAAGGAAACCCTTTCTTCAATAGCGGATGTGCTTCAATTAAATTTAAGTACGGTACATGCTATATGTTGTCATTATTTTAAAGAAGGTAATATTGAAGAGAAAACACGTTGTGGCGGTCCTAAGATATTAACACCTGGTGAAAAATTCTCACTTAGAGAAATAGGGCGAAATCACAGAATTACAACCACTGATTTTGTTTTAAAATTTAAAACAATTTAGTGACAAGAAAGTCTATTTTTCGTTAATAAGAAAAAAAATTTTTAATAATTATAATTCATGTGTTGCAAGAAGCAAGAAACTACTAATTGAAGTGAATAGAATCAATACGCTTTAATTTGCTAAAATATACGTAAATAAAGATATCAAATTTTTGAAAAAACGGTTTTTCGATAGACAATAGTAAGTTTTATGTATACAAAATAATATGAGACGCGAAAAGGTAATAAGAAAATGAAATACTGTTCTAAATTTAAAAAATATGAGCGCAACAGTTAAGCCTGGTACTAAGAACGCTATGGTGTGGGGCTCTTTGACTTACAACGGAGTTGGTGATTTAGTTTTTATAAACGAAATACTTAAGAACTATGGTTATCTGACTATTTTTTAAAAAAAAAGGTAAATCATTGGCCTAAAACTAGGTATTCAAGAGGTTTTTTAATTTTACCAAGTTAATGATCTCAATCATAAAGCTTGGAAAGTTGGAATGAGGTTGTTATATAATTGCCCACATGCACTCAGAGTACAGATCTTAACCCCATCGAGCATCTTTGATTTATTTTGAAAGAAAAATTTCTAAATATAATTATCCATCAGGCATTGTAAACCTTAAAACATTTAAAGAAAAAGAATGAAATAAAATAGCTGATTTTTTTTGTGAAAAAACTGGTAAAAATCTATGTTAAAGAGATGTAATTAAACATAAGGGATATCACGCTAAGCATTAGGTAAAATTCTGCCAAATTTTTAAAAATTATGTAGTAATTTTATACAATTTTAGAAGAGAACAGCCTAGATTTCCAAAAACTTTTTCACACCTGTTTAAACAGCACTTAAACTTTATATTTAATTTTTGCAATAATAGATAAGTAATGTGTTTATAGTACGATAAGTTGTCGATTGTCCATGAGAGCGAAGTGGAGCGCACGAACGAAGTGAGTGCGCTTATTCGCTCGGGTGGGCAATCGACAACATCGCACGAGTTGCACATACTATTTTTTATTACGAATTTTAATGTATTAATTATTATGAGTATAAATAGCTCCTTTCAACCGCAACAGCGAGCGCTAAGATACTGCTTATCCCGCATGAGTAATAAATACATAGCTACCCAGTTTATTTCAGTTATAATAATTAAATATAATGTTTTAAAAATTAAATTCTAATGTAAAGAAAAAGGCTTTTGTGATATGTGCAGAAATTTTAACTTTAACAACTTACAAGTGTCATCGAAACAAATTAAAGACTATTTTGCTTGCGAATAAAGCAAGGTAACATTCAAAGTTATATTAACTACTTATATTTATGAGAAAAGTGATAAAAATGATTTGCCAAACTTTTGTTAAAAGTTTGGAGCAATACTTTTTGAATATATATTTATAGAAATCAATACGTGAAATATCAGAATATTCAAATGTAACCCGGAGAAACTTGAAAAATTTTCTAAGCGTTTTATTTCTTACGGTTGAAAGAGTTTACTTTTATTACAAAGTTTTTGCTAGTCAATACCAGGTTATTCAATAAGTTTTGTCGTTCGATAAGAGAGAGCGTTGCTACTAACCCAAAATTTTTTTTGTTTTGTTGCTACACTCTTCATATAAACGTATGTGAAGTTTCATTTCAATCTGTCAATTCATTCTTTGTTTACAAGCCATTTAGTGTCGCCGTGTCACAGTATTTTTTTACAATGGAAAAAATTGAATATCGTGCAGTGATAAAATTCTTATTTTTGGAAGGTGTAGCACCAAAAGAAATTCACGAACGAATGTTAAAAGTGTATAATGATTGTTCACCTACAATTAGAACAGTAGAAAGATGGGTTGCTGAATTTAAACGTGGTCGTACAAGCCTTGAAGACGATCCACGTGAAGGACGTCCAAAAAGCGCATCAATACCAGAAATCATAGCCAAAATACAGGATATGGTTTTGGAAGATCGTCGATTGACTGAGAGAAATTTAGTAGAGGCTCTACACATCTCATTAGGCAGTGTGAGCCATATTTTAAGTGAAATTTTGGGTTTTAGAAAGCTGTGTGCACAATGGATGCCGCAGTCGCTAACAATGGAACAAAAACACATTCGAATGCGACTTTCTCAGCAACATTTGGAGCGTTTTAAAAAGGATAAAGTGGATTTTGTGCGTCGATTCATCACTATGGATGAGACTTGGGTCTATCACCATGATCCTGAATCAAAACAAGAGGCTAAAGAGTGGTGTGAACCTGGTTGTTCGGCTTCGAAACGAGTTCGTGTCCGGAAATCGGCCAAGAAGGTTATGGCATCTGTTTTTTGGGATGCGAAAGGAATTTTGTTTGTGGATTACTTGCAAACTGGTAAAACAATTAATTCTGAATATTATTGCAACCTTTTGGACCAGTTGAAGGAAAAATTCGTGTAAAAATCCTTTTCATCAGGACAATGCACCGTATCACAAGAGCATTTTGACAATGGCTAAAATCCATGAATTAAAGTTCGAATTGTTGGAGCATCCACCGTATTCACCAGATTTGGCCCCCAGCGACCTCCATTTGTTTCCAGAACTCAAAAAATTTATGCGTGGCAAGCGTTTTTCATCAAATGAAGAGGTCATAACGGCTGTTGAAGCGTATTTTGCAGACCTTCCGGATTCTCAATTCAGGGATGGGATCCACAGATTGGAGGATCGTTGGAGCAAGTGTATTAATCTTCAGGGAGATTATACTGAATAATAAAGTATATTTTGAACCATAAAATTGTGTTTTTCTTATCGAACGACAAAACTTATTGAACAGCCTGGTATATGTGTCTTTATTCTGAATTTATGAAGGACTTATTTTTTACTTATTTTCATGTAGTGCATTTATGGCATTCTAAGTTACTGTTAATTTGAATTTTAGACTACCGATACTTAGTAGCTACATATGTATGTGTATTAAAATATTTACAGTTATTTTGCCTACAGGTTAAGTTTTTGTAATAATTATTTAAAGGACGTGTTGAATTCTTAAGGTAACATTACCAGTACACGCCCAACTCAATAAGGGAGTAGTTGAGAACAACTACATCAAAGACGAAGATAAAGAAGAAGAAAGGTAATAATATTTAGTTCAAGTTTCAGAGTCTAAATAATTTAAGATATCGCGTAGTTAGGGCTTTAACCAAAGGGAATAACATTTTTCTTTGTCTTATTGAGGATTACAAATTTCGAGTTATCTATGTTCCACTGTATTATTGGAAGTCTTATTATGCTATTCTGTGTTGCCATTCGTCCTCTTTTATATTCCTACTTTTCATTACATTTTCAAGTTCAATTTTTCAAAATGGTTTGGGTAGTCCTCTCTTTCGCATAGTGTTGGTTTATACTTAATTATTTTCGTTAGCCAGCGTTCTTCACTCTTTCTCATCAAATGATCATACATATTTATTGTCTATCTTCAACTCTATTTACTATGGTTTCATTTACTTCTTTTTTTTGTCTTATTTGCTGATTTGTGATGTCTTCGAAGTGTTAGATTTTACAAGGTTTTCTAAAGTAATTTATCTCCTAAGCCCCTTGTGTATATTTTTTGATCATTTGCCAACATTCGTCTCCATATGTTGCCATTGGTTCTACAATTCCTCTATAAATGTTTCGCTAAAATGCACATATTAGTTTATTATTGCAAAGAATTTAATTTTTAAATTACTTTTTGTCCGTTTGTTATTCTGTTTTATTTGTCCAACTTTGATTTTTCGTCTTTTGACATTAAACAACCCAAGTTGTATTTATAATTTTTGCACTTGCTCATTATATCGTTTTCGAGATTGATGCCAGCAGATTTTTCACCGACCGTAAGATATTCGATTTTATTTTTAATGATTATTTAATCTCGCCTACATTGCAATTTGCTACGGTAGTTTAAGCAAGTATCATATTTTATATCTCTGTAAAATTAAATTTTCTCAGGTTATAAAATGCTTATTGTTGAATGTATTTCAATAGCAAACATTTATCAATCCTTCTACATTAAAACGGACATTGCAAAAATTATACGAAAAAAATATTGTTTCAACATTTGTAAATCAAAATAAAGAACATTAATTATTACTTGAATTAAAAATTAATTGGTGAGTAATTGATAAAATTATTAGAAATATTTTGAAATATTTTTTATTTGCACAAAAAATGCTACTCAAGGTTTTCATTTTCGTTCTTTATTTTAAAAACTGGATTCTTATTTGGCAGAGCATTCCTCAACTTTAATACAAGTATCTAATTAGTACTGTTTAGACAATTTAAACGTTTAACAATATTGTGTATTGTGAAATTCAAGAAAATTGTATTTGAAACAGGTTTGTTGAAAACTATTAAATATTTGTTTCTTTTATATTTACCTACGGTAGTATAAACTGTTGGTACACATAAATATTAAGTTCTTTATATACAGTAGACGCCGCATAATGTGATTACTTTGAGACCTAGATAAAATGATTACATTAACTGATTTATAACGCATGATAAGCGCAAGACACCACCAAAGAAGGTAAAACTTACGCTTTGAAAGCTTCGAACCCATTTTTTTCTTAGACTTAACATTGGACCCTTTGATTTTTTTGGCCCGTATTACGCTTCGTTAAACGGGCTTTCAAAATCTAAAAAGATTTTAAACATCCGTCCACAAATTTAAATACAAAAGCGAATATAAAGGATTTCTTCAAAAAATGTAATTCTTGTCTAAAGTGAAAACCAAATAATGCAAACTTTTTTTGGGCATCTAGCTTTTCTTAATAGTTCCGTTTTTTGAAGATAAAAAATAATCACTAGGGTGGTCATTAAAAATAATTTTATTCCGACGGCCCAAAAAACCTTCCTTTTGATGAAAAACTACGGGGGCAATTTTTTAAACAAAAATAACACGTGCCTCAAGACAATCAAAGTTCAATTTTTGATAAAATCGTAGTTTTTTGTAAGTATCTCTTAAAGTAAACAGATTTGAGAAAAAGTTATAGAAGTAATTTTGTAGGAAATTTAATTCTCTATAAAAAAGGTTGTTTTTATTTTCTTCAGAAAATTCATATTTATGGAGATATTCCCAATAATAAATTCATTAAATATAGTTTCCCTTCAACTTCGACTTATCGAGGTTCGACTGTATTCATATTTTAAATTAAAATTTTAGTTTTCCGTATTATTTTTCCATGTATAAGTATTTACGGTAACGAGAAAAAAATGCGTGTTTTTACTATTTTGAAAACTTAAAACTTGTGTCACTTTAAAAAAAAATTTAATCGTTCTCATCTATGGTGAGTTTTTTTAAAATATGTTAAACTAACTTATATAAAAGATGAAAGGAAAAAGAGTAGTGGGTTTTTTACGCCACCCTAAGGTAGGTAAATAACTGGTTGTTTTACAAAATATTAGATTGTATGAAAATCTTTAAAATTGAGGTTACTGTAGTTCAAACACTTCTTATACTTATACAGTCTTACAAAGTATGGTATAGTTAAATGCATGTTAAAATCGTAATATACTCTTTAATATATTTATAATTAAATTATTAAAATACATTATGATGAAGATATATGTATAAACTATTTTTTAAATAATTTTATACCCACCGATAATCGAAGAATAATTCCATTCACACATTTTTTAAAGTAATTATCTACATAATCGAATATGTCTATACTTTCTAAAAAATTACAAATTGAAATATTTATCATATTCCAAAGTTAATCATACATAACATAAAGTTTGTAATATTTACAAATACTTTGAATAAGTTTTGAATTTTGTATCTGACTTTAAATGAACGGAATAATTTTATTTTAAAACTATGTCATCTCCGGAAATTAAATAATCTATGTGGTGTGCGGTTTTTAAACTCAGAATTATTTTGTATAATTTTTTTTATTATAGTGAATATTTACTTACTAAACGAAGTGATACCTATATGTGCAGGCAAAACATTAATAAGTAAAACAACACATATTGCTCATAAATTAATTATATTAACAGCATTTTATCAAACAAGGTAGACTAATATTTAATTACTGTATTTATTTGTTTATGAACCAAATTGATATAATATAATTAAGAATGATTGACATTATATGTGATTTTTAACAAATTTCAAACAAATTAAAATTATTTCATTATTTATATATTTAATATTAATACAAACTCTTAAATATTACAATTACAAATAATATCATAATTATTGTAATAAGTTTCCTTTGTAAATATGGAAATGTAACATGAAATTACTAATTAATTATTAAAAAACTATTTTGTTTCAGAAAACAAATTAAGGAATGAAATGATACTTATAAAAACAGATTGGAACTGGAGATTACTCGTTTTTGCAGGATATTTACTAACATTCGTGATTGCGGATTATAAAGTAGGAATTGGTATTTCAGATGTAACTGGACCTGTGGTGGAGGTTACTTTCGTAAGTAGTTCGTTAGCTTTTATTATCAGAAATAAAACGAAAGTGATGTTACGTAAATGACTACGTAAAACATTTATTGGCATTTAATGTTGCCCTCACAAATTCAAGGTATTTACATAAAAGAGTATAAGTTAATTAGCTGTTTATATATGTGAAAGTTTTAATGTTTCTTGATTAATTTTGTTTGTTGAATTAAAAAGAGGGTCAATACTTTGTAATAATATTGAATAAATTGTACAATAATAATATTAATTAACACACAATTTATTACAACAAACGTTCGGATTCAAATAGATTTTTCTAAGCACAAATGTTGCTATGAAACAGAATTTTGCATCACAACTATGTATTCGCACCTAATAAGATAAAACTAATAAATCAAATCAGTAACTTATTTCTATTTGTGTCCACCTCTTCTAAATATTGTATTTACTGCTAATGCAAGTTGTCACATACAGTTGTTCTCATAATTGAGTACACATCTTAACGTAGAAGGGTACCCCTAGTTATTACGTTTCGCGGACTATAGCTGGCGCTGCTTATTTTCAAATTACAGATTGAAATCACTAGTTCTTAATATACCAATAGATAACACTCGTGTATGTTACGTCACACACATCGTCACTCTCACTGACCTTGTATAATGACGTCAAAAATACAAGTGCTTATTAACGTAGAAGTGTACCACTAGTTATTACGTTTCGCGGACAGTAGCTGGCGCTACTTATTTCCAAATTAAACGTTGAAAGTAAATAGTTCCTATTGCTATGTTCTATCACTTTTCTAACTTCAATTTTTTGTAGACAATATATATCACACGTACAAATAGTGGCAAAGTTATGTATACGCTAACAACAGGTAAATAAACATTAGAAGGGTTTGCAACAAAGCATTTAATGTTGTTTATTCTCACCAGAGGCAGTATATGCGATACAAATATTATTAACGCATTTTAAGTATTTTATACATGTATTTCTAAGTATTGAATGGTTTGTATTTAATTGTCATTTATTCAAACAATTCATAACATTTGAAAATAGCTGTTTTTTTAAATTTTGTCAAAATAAACCATTCCTTAATAGTAGCCTATGATTAGGGTTGCCACCTTTTATTTGAATAAATAAAGTATATTAGTTGTTAAAGGTAGAGAAAAAAAGTACATTGTATCAGATTAAAGTATTATTTGTTTTACTTTATTATTTTGTATAAAACATATTTTTTAATACTTTTAACAATATTTAACAGATAATTGTCACTGCTAAAAAACTTTACAGCATCTTTGCAGTTTAAAGTGAAAATAAATAAATAATTCTTTTTTGTTCAAACACAAACAAGAAGCTTTGAGATTTACAAAGAAAAATATTTCAATATTTTCTGATGGAGTTTATACTAATAACTTCTCCTCACGTAGAAAACATAAAAAAAACTTATAAAAAGTACTGGTGTTATTATTATTAAACTTTATATTATGCTTTGTACAAAATAATTAAAATCTATATGCAGTCTTTCACAATATTGCGTATTTTTACGTTAGTTTTTTTTACACGGATCTTCTATTACATATCAATATGAATGCAAGAATAATTAACATTCCTGTTAATAATCTGTAAATGTTTAACTCTTTTCTTTTTAAGTGTAATTGTTATAATAAAAAAAATGCTGATGATATTTATAAAAAACCTAAAAAGCAATCTAGCATATCCAGTCATAAAAATGAATTGTTAATTAATACTGCACATTTGTAAACAGTTTTATATTAATCCTAAATTAGATTAATTTTATCTTTAAATAAAGTCGATTTACTTCAGTATTAATTTAAAACTAATAATTAATATTAAAAGATACTTATAGGCATTTAAAAGTTTACAAAACCTAACGCTAAAAAAGTAATGAAAGGGTATTTTTACTTATGCCAAATAAAATAACAGATGAAACGGTAATTCCAACTCAAACATAGGATGTGTTGGCTCTGTAAACATGAATATTTGTGTACTAAAAGACCTCTGTTAGTCATACTCAAGAAATTTGCTTGCCCAGAAAGCCAACGTTGCTGCTAGGGTGGTGATTTACAAATAGCCCGATTGTACCTAAAACGTCTCTCAGGAAATTGAAGGTAATAATCTTAATATTGAAAACTGATTACTATGCATTTCAAATATTATAGTAGTATCCATTAGCAAACTATAGGTAACTAATAAGAACTGATTTAATTTGATTACCAACTTATTCCATACATTATTTCTAAATATTGATTTAATTTACTTATTATTATTTATCTTGATTTAATCGGTATGGCAAAATTTATTATTTTGACAATTTATTTGATGTTATATTTCTCTCATTATAATACTCACAGTACCAGATTAAATACTTTGTGTATAAGTTAGTTGCATAGAGAGATTTTGTGATTGAGAATTTGACCATAAGTTTATGTAATCTGGTTTATAATAAGCTTTTCATAAAATTTGAGTTGTAAGATTGTATAACTTTGGGGCATTAATCAAAAATGATAATAACTAAATTCAGTCTTAGGTAATAGAACTTTTATGGCAGTTTCATATCCTTATGCAATCAATGGAAAATGTCTTGCTTGACCATTCAGTAATCATTTTTACTACAAAAATCAACAAAATGGGCGCAAAGATTCTTTGGATTTTGGGTTACTAGTGGCTAACTTGGGGTTTTTTTAGCAGACAGGTTACAATGTAGGACCACTTTTAGTTCATTGTGAACTTTAGGTCAGACCTTAATGCTTGTCTGCTATCACACTTTGTGCCTATTTATTCCTTAACGTAATAATTTGATAACGTACACACCATTTGTAATGGAAGACATGGATGCAAGAAACATACAAAAAAAAGTTATTGATCACGACAATAATAACAATATCAAGTTGTTGTCAAAAAAATGTTGACCAGTCTGTATCAAAGAAAATGTCTGTACCTACACACAATCACGATTTTATGGCAATACAATAGATATCCCGTTTTGATTACGAAACAAACATGCGCAGTATCGTTAACTTTTTGCAGATACTTTATTCCAAAAAAAAAGACCGTGTAAATATACCATTAATACTATTCTTTTTTACTTACAATTAGTTCGTTAGTCCTTATTAAACATACATTTAGATCATTAAATATAAATCAAAATCAAGCACTCACAAAATTGATTTTTGGATAGATACCAAGTGAAACCTTTTTTAAGACTCTAAAAATTCCAATTTTACAAATTGTAGTCTCGACCTACACATTTATGAATCATTTAACAATTTTTGAATAAAATACTTTGATAGTTTTGTGCTAGCCAAATTTATTACCTATTGAAAATTTATGGGGTATAGTAAGACAAAAAATTGTTGACCTCAAAGAATCTGCGTTAAACTAACTCGATTTGTTTTATAAGCTTAATTTTATTAAGAATACAATCATTCTAAATGATACCTACCTACTATTTTAAAATATTTAATATTAGTAAAAAAAATTTTTTAGTGCTTTGGAATAAAACCGAGGTATCAACATGGGTTTGAATTATTGAAATGATTAAAATATTTAATGACATGGATATCTTAAAATTCTTTTCCAAAGCGGGCTTTAAACAAAAATTGAATCCAATAATTAATTATTTATTTTTAAATGAATGTTTAATTGTATTTTCACATTAAATGTTTAAGTAAGTCTATTATGAAAGCGTAAAATTATTTGCATAAATACTTACATTGTAATGATTCAGATTATATAATTATGTTTTTTACTAGTAATCTTCTATTTATGAGAGCAATATTTTTCAATATCGCTATTGTTACTATTTTAAATAGCCGCAAACTTTTTAGACAATTGGTTAGTTTAATTAGTTTATGTATTAAATAAATTAAATCGGTTCACAGCCTTGTTGGTACATTTTTAATTAGGATCATATTACTAGATATTTTTTTCTAAAGAACAGTATAACAAGGTTTATATCATTTGATAAGAAATTAAATTTCCTTTTGACTGATATCAGCATATTAATATCTAAAATGAGTCATGGTAATGGAAACTTAACATTGATTTGTGATTTATAACTTTTTTTAAATCAGTTGAAAAGAAATTACATTTCTCATCTGATGGTAAAAATAATTGCAAAAAATTCACTATAACTATTTTTATGTTGACATCGTTCTAAGTGGACTTAGGTTTACTCAGTGATTATATTTAAAAAGATTAGACTAAAAGGGATTTAAGAGACATTGCTATTATTCATAGATTTTTGAGTATAGGATTATATAATTTTTAAAGAGTTCTGAAAACATTTAGATAATATACTATTTATATTATTTTAGTTAAGGGTGTAGATCACTTCAATGTATTTTAAATGGAAAATTCACTCCGTCTCTTGTAATATTTTTTAAAGATTAAAAGTTAAAAATTTACAAAAAAAGTATGATTTTCGATTTGTGATAAATCAACATGTTTTACACAAAATTATTAATAAAACGTAAAAAGTAAACAGATAAAGTAATTAATTCTATGCCCACATTATAGCCGCTGAAATAAATAAATTTACACAAAATAATTCTTAAACATAATAATAACATAAGAATTTTTTTATATTTCCTTCTTTTATGCATACCTAAGGCACAATTGGAAGTTAATCAGTATTGCTACTTTTAACCTTTTTTTAGGTTTTTGTGTTTGCAAGATCTTGAAGGGATTTGCAGTAAGAATTCTTTAAGCAACTTATGTTTGTCAATTATAGGAAAAAAACAACCAATTTTGACTAAAATTAACGTACTTCAATTGCTTACAACTATTTAATAAAAATAATTATGAAAAAAATTAAATCATTACAATAATTATATACTATCATAAGTTGAAATGAGTATCATTATTTTTAAAAGCACACAAACGCTTACAAGTTTAGTCTGTTTTACTCTTTATTATTTTTTTGTGTAAAACACGTTGATTTATCAAAAATTGTACTTTTATAAAGATAAATGGGCTACATCTCTACAAATATTTTTAACTTTTTATCTTCAAAAATACGACAATAGGGCGGGAACGGACTTTCTATTTAAAATACATTGGGGAAATTTCGTGATCTACGCCCTTGACTACAAAGTGATAGTATTTTAATTCTACTAATGCGTTTGGAGAAAAGTTGATTTACTGTGCAAAAATAAGACGTTTAGATCCCTTCTGTTTCAATTTTCTTTCGCGAAAAGCATCAAACGGAGCAAAGTAAGAAAAGGAAACAATAATCAAATATTTTTTTGTTAGAATGAGAGTTCAATATAGGCGCAATGTCGTTCAATACTCAAACTTAGTATTCGTACCTCTATAACTAACGCAATTCAACGTGGGTAGTTTTTGATTAAATCGTAAGGATGAGTTTGTCCTTTACCATTTTTATCAGATTCTGTTATGCCAAGCTGTAATTATATTTATTCCGACTGTATCTGCAAATTCGTTTTTTGTTACTCGGCAGAAGATGTGACTAAATGTAGTGCATATGTATTAATTAATACACCGGGTGTTTTTTTTAAAGTGCCACGAGGTTATAACTCCTAAACTAATAAAAATTTCAAAAAAAGTACAAGTATAAAAGTGTTTTTAATTTATTTGATCTATGCAATGGCATAAATATAAATTTTGTTCTACTTTCGGTTTAACTGGAAACGGTGTCAACTTCCTTATCTTAAACAGAAGGGTATTTATTTTTTTTATAATTGGATAGAGCTAGTCAAGAGTTTTCCAAAAATGTATAATATTTAAATGAAACATCCGGTATATACAGTCGAACCTAGATAAACCAGAGTTCAAGGGACCGCAATCTCGTTTTCGCTTATAGAGGTTTTTCACTAAACCAGGTTTTTGCTTATACAAGTACAGAAGTAGCTTTTCTCTCTTATAGATGTTAAATATAGGCTCGACTGTCTCTTATAGAGGTTTCTGCCTCTCACTTTTAAAAGTTTTGGATGGTTAAAATGACGGGACCTGACAATTACTCTCACTTATCCAGTTCTCACACACCCAGTTTTGACTGTATATTAAAATAATATTATATGAGTTTATAATGTTACATAAAAATAATATTAAACTAAATATGAATCTCGCCTGTAGCTACATGTACTTACTTAAAAATTAAAAAGAAATGGACCCATGTTCTTTTTTAGTCTAATACCTTGAAATTGATTACTAATAAGACGTAGTAATAAATTTTTAAAAAAACAGGGTATGTACAGTCAAAACTGGGTGAGTGAGAAATGAATAAGTGAAAAAGTTTTATAAGTGAGAGTGAGAGTAATCGTCGGGTCTTGTCATTTTAACCTATAAGGGAGAAAAGCCACTCTTACAATTAGACCTGTATAAGCGAAAAACCTCTATAACCGAAAACGAGATCGCGGTCCCTTGAACTCTCGCTTATCCAGGTTCGACTGTATTTGTATTTTGTTTTCAGTAGGTAATACAAAATATTCGTCAATTTGCAATTAATTTTATAATAACATAAATTCAAACAATTTTTGTATAAATTATTTTTAATCGATAGCTGTGAAGTAAATACACTATGTTTAGAAACTTGATAATTTTTCTTATAGTTAATCGTAGTAAAAGTCTACTCTTTGGTATTTCCTTTTTATTTTACTTTCAGTTTACAATTTCTCAAATGATTTATTTGTTTGTGAATAAATATCTGTCATACGAATATATCTATGTCATATTTAAGATTGAATAAAAATGTTTTTAGTTTATTCATATTTTATTCGGGTTAACAATGGTGTAATTATTTATCAAAAAATATTTAACAAAAAACTGCGTGAATGTATAATAGATATAAATACAGTAACATTAGCAAAATGATCAAAAGGTAGCCTTAGTATATCATCGACTTTCATATATCGAGGGTGTCAAACATAAAACATTAAAGTCGCTTTTTTAGTAAAATTTAAATTATATCGACTGAATTTTATAAGACACACGTTATTTTAACATTTATAAAAGTTTGATACCTATAAAATAACGTTATGTCATATTGTAAATTTCTTAATTTGTAAATTGTAAATTTCTTAATAAAAATTAGAACATCCACAAAAGTATATGTATTATCATACTGGATTACCATACTGCTCTAGCCTCATCACAAAGTCATGGTTTTATTTCTATTGGGGTCCGGATATGAAATATGAAAGCGTTTTTTCCGTTCTTTTTTCATGATGTTAACTTCAACTCTGGTCAAACTTTATCGGCATATTCTACCAACCAAAACATAAAAAACGGTTTGTATTAAAGCTTATCCAGCAATGTTTCCTGTAAATATTACACGGTTTTGAAGTTATAACATTGTTTGCTCTGATTGATACTAAAATAAAAGCCATACAAATAGTATCTACATTTTTATGCTCACATTTATCATGCTGCAAACACAATAAGAACACACCAGTATTATTATAAGTAACTTTTAATTTAAAAGTTAGTAAATTTTAAATAGGTCCTCTTATAAAGCGTATTTAAGAAGTAAATAAACAAAACTTAATCATAATCTCAAACGACTTTTTTCAGAAGCTATAATGCAGTTAAAATAAATAAAATGTTATTAAATCTTAAATTTACGTATTTTGACAATAAATATTGGACCAAACTGAGAATTACTACAAATTTACAATTATAAGGGGATCTGAGTTGATTAACTATAGCAGCAGGTAAACTCAATTTTGAAAACTTAAAATCTATTTATCAAATATAACATTTTACACGCCTGATGTTAGGTTCACTGCAACACACCCCACTCTTATACATTTTATCAGCAGGAGGTCGTATATCATTTTGAAGTTACATCAAAATTCGTAAAGTTAGGTATAAAAGAAGTTTTCGACAAATATTTAATTGTTTTTACTTTTTATATTTATTTATAAACATAACTTTTTGTAGCTGTTGAAAAGTAAGTTATGTTGAATTAAAAGACGTGTTGTATTTTTAAAAGTTATAATTTGACCAATCAGCGCTTTGTTTTCAAAATAGCCATCGGGGACAACAAAGTTAGTCTACTTACAAATTTACTAATCTCGAATAAATCTTTTTATATTTTGTTCAATTACCTATACAAGGAAATCAATGAGGATTATCCATTGGGGCAATGAAACATGTGTCTGAGGGCCCGCACCAAATGGTTTTACAGTTTTAAATTTTTTTTAAATCATTTTTGATGGCTTTTAATATGTGTTATCTTGAAGTCACAACCAATCTTAATCAGTCAATTTATACACTTCAAAGAGAAAGTTTTTATATTTTTGTTAAACGTTATTTCTTCCATGTGGACAGAAACAAGTTTAACCGTTATTGAAAATGGGAATTTCTTCATTTTGATAGAATAAAAACATGAAACTTATAAAAAATTATAATTCTCCCACTGGTACAAATTATAGGTGCGCCACTGGTATTAATAAAACACTGGTCTGGTGAATTATTTGATTTATAAGTATGCTTTTATAATACATAATGAGCATTGTTTGTGATTCTTCTTACTTTGGTACATAAGAATAATTTCAACCTAAGCCCTCATTCCAAGCTTTTGCTTTGATCTTTTATTCACAATCAATAGATACGTGAAATTCCTTGGTTTATAAACATTAGACTTTATCTATCTAGAATGATTTTAATATGTTGCATATTTTTTCTTATAAAGCAGATAAAAAAGTTTATTGCAAAAAATAATAATATATATATATATATAAACATAATATGTTCACCTAAACATACATACTATAAGTAATAAATTAATATATATGATTAATATTTATGTGTATAACAAAAATAATTGTTTCAGATGGGTTATGCCAAAGCTAAACAAAAAGGAACAGGCTTACATTTAAGGCAATTTGCAAGAGCTTTTATAATAGATGATGATAAAAATGTAGTAGTATTTGTGAGTGTAGACGCTGCTATGATTGGTCATGGTATTCGAAAACAGGTAAAAGATTTTAAAATTAATAAACTTATTGTTTTTATAGCATATAGTCTTGCATAACAATTTTCTGCAAAAAGGGAGAAGATGTTCTACACTATTCATTACTTTATCAGCCTACTACTTTATCTTGTAGGAATTCCTTTTAAAAAAATTCATATATTTCATACCTATAGAAATTCTATTAAAATAAGATCCACATCAACGTACGATGTCCGTTTAGAAAAAAACTTTTTTTTAAAATTTTATTTATAAATTTACTGATTAGTGGTCCTTGTCTCCTTAAAAATACTTTACTCTCTTATTAACACACTTTTCCAAACGGTGGTTCCATTTCGCAAAGCAGTTCTGGTTAGCTTCAATTGAAATCACATTTGAGGTCTGTGACGAATTTGCTTTGATGTCATCAATAGTCTATAAACGCCGTCCTTTCAGCACTGATTTTAATATCAGAAATAAAAAAAACCGCAAGGAACCAGGTGTGGGAAGTAAGTAGGCCGAGGCAGGATAGTCATCTTATTTTTGGCACAAAACTTACAAATTTACTAAGCTTAGCGTGCAGGTGCATTGTCCTGGTGCAAGAACCATACGTTGTTTAGATAGAACTTTAAGTAGTCTCTTTTTGTGGATTTTTTACGTCACCGTTGGAAAACACTTTATAGTACACACATTCCAGAAGTTGAAACGTTTTTGTAAAATTTTTCTGCTGTTTCACCCAATTTTTTACGTTGTGATTTCAAAAACAGTCACTAACACTTAAACAATTTACACTCTAATAATAATATCTCAAAAACTAAACGAGATATTAATAATTCAAAAAAAATGTGGTTACAAAGGCGGTTATGCACAAGGTTGTACTACCAACCGCACAACACTAAATATCTCCGTTGTCGCGTAATTCAAAATGTTCGGTTATATTTTGAACAGACCTCGTATATAATTATTAAATAATATAAGTATCTAGATATATAATTTTTAAAAAAATATTTCTTAAAAAAATAAAAATACATGAGTACTACAGTCAGTGCAAGATTTAGCACTTAAGAGACTTCAAGCGCAATTAAATTTTCAGGCCCCCCTCTAAATATTTTCGATACCAAACAAGAAGCGTGGCGCAAGTGGTTTAGTGTTTGGACTGCTGCGCTAACGAGGTGGGTTCGAAATGGTTCGAATCCGCGCTCTGACCATCGAAAATTTCAGGCTCCTCTTCTTTTCGCAAGGTTGAGCACTTGGCAAGAGTAAAACTGCTCAAAAAAGTTTTTCTAGAAATTGCCGTGGTGCGGAACCCACATAAAACTGTATGTCCCTTGAATCTTTGAAACACTACACCATTCACAACAAAGATTCAAGCGGGGAAATCGCCTAAACCTGACTACAGGTACAAAAAAGGCAAGAAGAAGAAGAGGCTTCAAGCGCAATTATATTTTCAGGCCCCCCTGTAAATATTTTCGATACCATTTTCTTTTGAAACCTAAGGATTGAGGCCACAAGCGCGTGGCTCGTACGCCTGTGCGGATATTTAACTTATAGTCTTATTACTCAACCTGTTTATGTTTAAAAAGTTATACATAGTTATATACCTATTATATATTTTGATTATACAGGCCTGTGCGGCTTCCTGATACGGAAATACCACATGTTTTGGTTCTGTGCATTTTCTTCTTGTACTCCTTAGTTGGTCATCGCTAGTCTTTAGGTACTATAGTTCCATGATCTTCTCGCTCTGTTGTTTTTGTCTTCTAGGAGAACGTCATTGAATTTTCGATTCTATCTGTTATTGCATTAATGCCTTTATTCTGCTTGGAATTTCTAAGATAGTCCATGTCGATGACTTGTAGTTTTTTTTTGTATTCCGTATTGATTTTACATGTTTCGCAATCGTAATATAGTATTGTATCCATCATAAATTGACCAATGTTCTTTTTTACACTGTTTTATATATGTTATATGAGAATAAGTAAAACGAAACGATAATGAACATATTCTGATATTTAGGAGTTCATTTTTACTATAATGTGGAAAGAACGAAAGCCGGTTTGATCAGAAAACTACCCAATTAGCTGAATTTTAATGGAAAAATTAATGACGAAGTTTTTATGAAAGAGCATCAAAAATCAAGTGGAGTAGTAAACAAATTTTTCTTATCAGATAATGGAAACATTGTTAAAAACGCGTTTGAAAATCAGTCTAATATCTCTAGCTAAAAAATTGAAATTATATATAATTTGTCTTTAATTGCGAAAAAAGTAATTATTTTAATTGAAACTCCATTTTTTCAATTGTTTTCACTTTTTTGTCTCCGTTTTCGTAATTTATTTGCATAAAAAGCCACTTAAACCACTTTTCAAGCGTTTAGATGCAGCTCAATTTTCGAAGTTGAAAAACTCCATGTTCCCAATACTTGTTTTAACTTTTTTTTAACAGAAATGATCAGCATGGTCTTTTTAACAAAATGAATGGGGTCACAATTTTTTCCGAAAAATGGACAGTTTTTCTGATCAAACCGGCTTTCGTTCTTTCGGTGTTTATAATTTGACTCTTTTTTTTCCTAAAGTATTTACCTGATGGTACTCTACATCTATTATTTTTAATATGCTAAACTCATACATTTTAACTACCGCTAGCAGGGAGAGGAAAAAAGATATCGGAAGAATCAATATGATTTCGAAGGAGATGAGTAGGATTTTTAGAACGAGTTTTGTGGAAATCAAAAAATCAAACAATATTTTCGTAAATTGAATCTTACTTCAGTTTATTTAAAAATATTAAAACTATAATACGAATTAGGATATCCTTCTAATAAATTCGAAACATTGAATTTAAAACCTCTTTGATAAAATTTATTATATATACATATATCTGTAACAATTAAATAACATATATTTCAAATATTTTAGGTTTTAGCTGCGTTAAATAAGAAATACGGTACAAGATATAATGAACAAAACGTGATTATCAGTGGAACCCATACTCATTCGGCTCCTGGAGGATTCATGATGGACCTGTTGTTTGATATTACGTCTTTCGGTTTTGTACGAGAGACATTTTCTGCTTTAGTGTCTGGAATTAGTAAGGTAAGTAAACGTTACACTATCTTGTAATTTGGGTTAAAATCATTTAATTATAATACATATTTAATCTCCCTATACAAAAGTATAAGTTATTTTAACATAAGTACTTCAGTTTATGTTACAATTAGAAAAAATATTTTTTGTATATATCAGATCAATGTCTTTTGTTGAGAGGTAAAACCTACATATTGTCAGCTTAATCTGAATATTCCCTAATCCTATAAAGTAGAATTTTATAAGAAACGTAAACATGTTTCAAAAGGTCTGTCAACTCGAACTTACGTAAAAAATATATCCCAGACTAAAGATTTTATTAGCATTACGAGGAATTGAGTTTTTTTGGATTGGTAGACAAATATTTTCGTAGTAGATATAGTTTCGATTTGGATCAAAAATAAATTCGAAAGATTTACATAATAACAAAAATGTAATAATTTTAGATATTTTTCAGGCAATTCAAAAGGCTCATCGGTCTATACAATCCACAAAGATATTCTTAAATACAGGTATTGTATTAGATGCCAACATTAATAGGAGTCCAGCTTCCTATTTATTAAACCCCGAGGAAGAACGAAGTAGGTAAGCATTAAATAATTTATTATTTTCATAGTTATAATTTTTAGTAAATTAATTTTGATGTTCTGTTGACGATGAAAGAGTATTATATCATTAGTGAATGTTACACATTGTTTCTTAATTGCTTCTTATGAATATATATTAATATTGAACTGTGTTATGCCAAACAAAAAATTTTGAAAAAATATATGTTATAGATTAGAAAATAAGTAATCACCTGTGGGAAAATGGTCGGTGTCCCTCATTCAGAGGTACCAAAAATGTCTGAAAAATTAAAATATATAAAAAAAATACATTTCTTAAAAAAATTCAAAAATATTTTTTTTGTTACCTTATAGGCTGAATATATGTCTATAACATATCCAAAGCACAAATCGATCGGTCAAGTTGTTTCTGAGAAAAAAAATATTTTCTAAAAACAAAAAGTATTTTTTTATTTAAAAACCATAAGAGCCTGGGACTTAAAATTTAGTACAATTGTTAGTAATATTAAGATACATCACTGGAAAAAAAATAAGCTAAATATCTTCAAGGACACTTTTCCATGTAAATTCGGCAATGGCCATTAAAAGCAAAAAATTTAATAATTTTTTTAAATGTTTGAAATTAATTTAACTTCAATTGCTACAAAGTCCTTAACATTAGCCCATGTTTTATAGTGGGGTTTTCTTTTACAATAAACTAGTTTTATTATTTGACTATATATTTTAATATCCATCCATTATTTTTTACGTTAATGTATGAAAACCAAGAAATGTGTGTTTGGGCAAAGCGGGTAGGTACCTTTTGTTGCTTGTGGCCAGAAGTAGTAATTTTATTATAATTGATAGGAACTAGTTGATATTAAAAATAAGTTATTTAAAGCGTTGAAGCAATTAAGATTTAAAAACAATGGTAAACCGAAATCATATTAAGATTGGAACAAATTCCAAGTCTGAATTAGCAGTTTATACCATTAAAGTGCTTAATAACTTAATACCAATGTTACTGTCAAGAATATGTTAACTGTAGATAATTATTTTCAAATGTTTTGATTAATCCGATTGGTTTATGGGAGCTTACCCGCTTTAGGCACCCCTGTCAGGCAAAGCGGGTAATGTCTGAAATTTTATATTTTTGAGTTTTTTTCTACATTTAAGGATGTACGAGCAGGGTACTGGGTGGGGATAGACCGGTCCGGGCGCGCGGTACAGAGGTTATGACAGCAGCATTGCGTATGGCAACACTGTGATTATTATGATTATTAAGGCAATGTTATCAGTAAATTCAAAATAAACGTTGAGTGTAACACGTGCAAATATAAAATTATGGAAGGTGAAATGAAATAGAAAACTATCTATCGGGATGAAAATTTACCAGAATTCCTAAAATTAGGTTAGTATTTTTGACACTTACTTTGCTTTAATGGTCTGTAGTGTTGCCATTTAGTTTAAAAACTAACAAAAGGAAGCTAATTTTCGTCAATATCTCTTAATTTAGTCAGTTTCGTACGGTTTTTTATTTTTTTAATATCTTTATGAATGTCTTAACTTTTAATTACATAGTTTTATTTTCATATTTTAGGACGAATTTGGGTGAAAATTATGAAAACATGTCGTATATCCGTCACTTTGCCATAAGACTAATGTTAAATATGCTTACTTTTGAAATCAATTATTTCTTTAAATAGTCAATTAACCCTCTTCAAATTTTGAAAATTTGTTTAGACATATTTAAACTACATATAAAAAAAAATCAAGCATTTTGAGCCAAATGACTTTCGTGCTCGTACATCCTTAAAGCAGAAATGTAATTATTATTTTTTATAAAATGAAAGTTTAATAATTGTATTGCGTAAATATAAGAAAGAAACACTTTTTTTTAGAAGAAGTGGTTCATACTGCTCAATGAACTTTAACCTACCTGTTTTAGGTCACCTTCCCCTACCACAAACAAAAAATTAATAAAAATCAGTGGCGGGTCGTGAATATTTTAAATAAGAGTGCTGCGTAAATAAAACAAACTACACCGGTACTGCGGTCCTATTTATGTATTTGGTGTATAGGGGAGTGTACCCGGGTATGAGACGGGTTTTGTTTATAAGCCAAAATTTTTCACTGGTTAAATAAAGTCGCGTGTTCTATTCATTGTTGGAAAGGTAATGAAAATACACAACTTTTATCCGCAGAAAGTTTTGTGATTCCATTAACATGCAAAATTTTATGACCAATTTTCTAAGTGACAGTTTTTTTGACAAGAAAAAAATTTGTATCTAGGTATGAGACACCTACAAAAATACATTAAAAATTGTAAAATATGAAGTAAAAACCTAATATCTATTTTAACATTTTAATTTTTTATGCTTTCCATAATTTTTATTTATCAATTTCCTCTTCATAATCGTCGCAATGTTTATATGTGTAGATGCTTGCACACATGTTTGCGCACTTCAAAAGAACCGCTTGCAAATATTGCATTTGATGTTGTTAGCAGCGCTCAATTTGTTCGGCAACAACTTTATACAAATGATGTTTTTGCTTTGGTACCCTTGGGTGGTGGTGATATGCTGTGTCTCATACCCAGACAATGACGACATTTTGAAAATTAGAAAAAAAAATGTTTTACAACCACATATTGGCTTAATTCAATATTGGATTGTAAAATATAAGTAAAACAATAAATGGTATACATTACACTTTCTTTTTTCAATTGATTTACAAGAAAACAACAACACTTTGAAAAAAATCAAAAACGTTTTTACCATGCAATTTTACATACGATGTTTGCAGGTGATATAAGCAATGCGTCGATTCATTTCAGTGTTACCACAAAAACTGACTGATGACCAAAGAAATATTTGATAGTAGTCAGAACGGCCATATTGACATTGCATAATGAAAATAATTGACTATCTCATACCTTGCGCTGTCTCATACCCGGGAACACTCCCCTATAAATGTCAAATTTTAAAAGAGAATACGGATAACAACAAAACGTGCAGAAGTGACCGTCGCCGGCTTACTGTCGGTGCTGTAAAATTAACCGCGCTATTCGGAGTTATGGAATTTTTTTAACAAAAAGCTGTATCAGCACATAAAACTGCAAAACATTGTCCATTTAACCAAATCAATTCACTAACAGAAAGATACGTATGGTAGCGTATTGAGTCTGGGACACCCTGTATGTAGGCGTTTAACACATTTAAAGAAATATAAACCTTAAACTTAGAACAAAAGTATGTTTTATGCCTGGATAACTACTACTATTCGTATTTTCATCTTTTGACAAATTTTGTTCAATGCGCAGTAATGAATGCTTCTATTTTTTTACTTTAGATACCAATACAACGTAGATAAGGATATTACACAATTGAAATTTGTATCAAGTTTAGACAAGAAACTTAGAGGTGTAATAAATTGGTTTCCAGTTCACCCTACCTCAATGAATAATACAAATACATTAATATCATCAGATAATGTCGGCTACGCCTCTATATTATTAGAGCAATACATGAATAAAAACGAAATATTAGGAAAAGTAAGTAGTCTCTACTTGTATTCTATTAGGTTAAGATTCTAGTAGCCTATAACACTAATTCTACCTACAGTCATAAAAGAAATTTACATAAACAAATACTTCTTAACAATGGTACACCCACAATTTTCTGCGTGAGTTGGCTTTGATAATTTTTCATGATATTCCAAGATTTTCTGTCTTGTCTCATTAATAGATTGAATTAGAGAGTGCCTTGAAGTGGTTAAGCTATTGCTTCTTAAAAAGACTATGTGTATAAAATTTTACAATTCCTTGCTATATTTTATAAGCAAAAGATTACACGCTCCTTCCGATTTCATTCACACAGTCATAGTATGAATTTACTGTACCACAGGAAAATTGTGAAATATGTTGTTAAATTTTATTTCATACTTTCTGTATAAAATTATTCATTTTAAAATTAATAATTAATTAATGCATTTAGATAGAAATGAAATACAGGCAAAATAAATTTTTGCAAGTGGTTACCGGGATTGAGTGATATGATATTATTGTAGCGCTTAACTATTTTGACTTTATAATTTAAATTGATACAAAAATATGAAAAAGAAAAAACAATTTTTATATTTGTTGAACTTATAAGTCTAATAAGTATAGTTCTGCGTTATTTTCTATGTATAATATCTAACCATGTAGCATTTAATGTGGGAAAAGTTTTTTCACGTACGTATAAGTACACGATTTTGAATTTTAAATCTAATATTATGTAATTCAGATATTTTTGAAAATGATAATGCAATAATACGTTTAGAATTCAATTACTGGAAGGTAAACAAAATTGTATAATGTAGAACCTATTTTGCAATGTACAATAGCTTAGGTAACAAAACCAATTTTAATTTTGCGGATAGTGTGAATAATTTACAGATTTATTAAACTCCATATTTTGCGACTCTGACAATAAATTAACGAAAATGAACAAAAATGAATTTTTACTTTCTTTTTCTCAGATTGCAATTTTAAATCAAAGCTTTAAAAACCAACTTAATTTAGATTTTAATTGGCTTACCGCAGCACATCAATTTAAAATATTAAAATAAAGGAGTCGATTTTTTTTTATATGCCAGAGCAATTTCTTTCTTAAATATATTAATATTTTTATAGTATTCCATCAATGTTTAACAAATACTTTGGAAACATATACAGTGTGTCCCAAATTGAGTAGGCTAACATAGGTATCTATCTTATTAGTGGAGATAGTAGTTTGGTTAAATGGGCAATGTTTTGCAGTTTTAGGTGCCCATTCAGTTTCTGTTAAGAAAATTTTAAAATTCCGAATAGTTCCGAAGTTATCGTAAAAAAAACTGAAAATTGTCATTTTCTTTAATGTCAAATAACTTTGTAATTATAAAATTTACAAAAAAAAATTTAATATAAAAGCGTCTAGGTTTCATAAAATCCAAATAAAAATTAAGTCAAAATTAAATCCAAAATGGCGGTTTTCCAGATATTGATACCAACTTTCTTATTTTAAATAGACGCCATATTGGATTTTTACATAGTTAAATAGTATTTTTTTTTTCTCTTTTCAACCATGTATAACAACCCATATTTAAATAAAAAATTATTAATAATATTAAATGTTTTTGTTTTAAATCAAGTAGCCATGAATTATCAAAGAACAATTAAACAGCATAATACAAGCCAACGTCATTATATTTATTTTTTGACAAATATTGTAAGTTTTTTAAATAATAATTGTTATTGCCTTATAATTAATTCAAAATGGAAAAGTTTTTAACTGAGCAGTATCATAGGTTTAGTACCTACATTAAATGTTACAAAAGCTCCTGCGTTGCTGCACAAACATACTTTAACAGTTTTTCAAAAAAAGCAAGCAAACGTTAAAGTTATTAAAAGATTGGATGTCAATATGCAGAAGTATGGATGTTTACAGTAACCAAATTGAAAGAATGTGGAAGATGATCTTTATCATTTTTTTTTCTTGGAAAACTGTTAAAGTATGTTTGTGCAGCAACGCAGGAGCTTGTGTAACATTTAATGTAGGTACAAAACATATCATACTGCTCAGTAAAAAACTTTGCAATTTTGAATTATTTATAAGGCAATAATAATTATTATTCAAAAAACTTACAATATTAGTCAAAAAATAAATATAATGTCGTTGGCTTGTATTGTGCTGTTTAATTGTTCTTTGATAATTCATGGTTACTTGATTTAAAACAGAAAAATTAAATATTGTTAATAATTTTTTATTTAAATATGGGTTGTTATATATGGTTGAAAAGAGAAAAAAAAATTTATTTAACTATGTAAAAATCCAATATGGCGTCCATTTAAAATAAGAAAGTTGGTATCAATATCTTGAAAACCGCCATTTTGGATTTAATTTTGACTTAATTTCTATCTGTATTTTATGAAACCTAGTAACTTTTATATTAAACTTTTTTTTGTAAATTTTATAATTACAAAGTTATTTGACATTAAAGAAAATGATAATTTTCAGTTTTTTTACGATAACTTCGGAACTATTCGGAATTTTAAAATTTTCTTAACGGAATCTGAATGGGCACCTAAAACTGCAAAACATTGCCCTATTAACCAAACTTCTATCTTTACCAATAAAAAAGATACCCATGTTAGCCTACTCAATTTGGGACACCCTGTATATGATATAGATGATGAACAAATGAAGACTTACTCTTTTAATCTTATTTTTCATTATATTGTAATGTATGTCCTTAGTAATTTGGTCGATCGCATGTCGAATAATGCCTTTTCGTTGTTCAATGGTTCTAGGATTTATCAACGTTAATTATTTCATTCAAAAACCCAAAAGGATAAGATTTTATCAAATCTAGCAAATGAGCTGTCACATTTCACACTGTTCGCTCTATTATGCATTTTTTCAGCGAAAACCTAAAACATAAGTTATACGAAGTTCTAAAGTTAATAAACTACATTTGTTACGAAATGGAACATTCGCAAATGCAATATACATAAAGTTCAAAAAGTACTCGCATGCTCATTTTCATTTTTCTTAAATTATCTCTGAAAAAAGTTTTTGAAACTCTTGAAAGACCTTTAGTTATTTGCATTTAAAAAAAAATTATTTTGACAAATTATCATTTTAACTGTTTTTACAATGATGTAATAATAATTGATAAAAAAATGACTCGTGATATCTCTTCTACAGTGTCGGGGAGACGCGGCTTTACTAACTTACAAATTATTTAAAATTTTAATTAGTTGTACTATATGAAAAAGTTTAAAAATTTAGTTATTTAAAGTTTTTTTTTTTAAATTAAAAATAAGTTTTATTTTCAATTAAATAAAATGGGTGGCATCTTTCCGAGGTTTACCCTATTAAAGTATTCATTGAAGATTATATAATAATGTGCAAATAAATTATTTTTTCTAGGGTCCATTTGTAGCAGCTTTTGCATCAACAAATTTAGGTGATGTTTCACCCAATACTAACGGCCCACACTGTTTAAATACAGGTCGACCCTGCGATGAAGTAACCAGTTCTTGTAATGGGCAAGCGAAATTATGTGTTGCTTTCGGTCCTGGAAAAAACATGTATGATAGTACTAAAATAATAGCCGAAAGATTATTCACAAAAGCTCTTGTAAGTACATAAATAAAGTTTCACTCAAAGGTACTATGTATATCATTAAATATAATTTGTAGCAACTATTAAATGATGATGCGTCAGAGATTACTGGAGCGGTAAAAGCAGCTCATCAATTTATTGATATGCCTAATCAAGTAACTTCTTTTACATTTCCAAATAGTACCACAATAAAGGTATGCACTATTAAAAATATTTATTACTGTTCTAACATTAAAAATTATAATAAAAAGGCGGTATTTTGACAATAGTAAGTTTAAGTTTTTAACAAAATGGTACTTAGTATTCATACGTAGGTAGGATTGGCATTGGAAGAATCAGTATTTTTTTTAAATTAGATAAGAAATACTGAAGTTGATAGAATAAAAATTTATTTACTGTGGTTAAATATGAAAATAATTCGGACGCCTGCAAATTTAGATGTAATTGTGTGACTTAGTACTTAAAATATTTTTAAAAATTAATGTCCATATGAGATATGGGTTCTATTAATTAAATTATTAATTAGATAAATCTGTTTATTTAAAATACGCCGAAGAATATAACACGTTAAATGCATCTATTAAAAAGAACCGGACATTATCCATAATGTCACATTATGCATTTTTGCTGGTGCAAACAACACTTAAATTTTTAATTGAGCCATGGCACCTAGAAGCTATAATACATCATATGACCGATGACAATTGGTAATTTTTAAATTTAATAAATGAAAACTTTTAGAAATATTGAAAATTATTTATATTAAAAAATTTTACGATATTATAAAACGTTTTAAAAATGAAGACCAATTCCAATCATTGGCATGGAGCAGAAGGTCTTCTACTTCATGAAAATAAAATAAACAATGTATTGTATAATACCATACATACTTACAATTAAAAAATCTAAAACTTTATATTACTGAAAAAAAAGCAATTATCACACAGAATAGACAAACAAAATAATATCGTCACAGTAAAAAAAGTACTACATAAAAATAACAACAATTTTTAAATTAATAGAAGTAATCTGTTTATTAGGAAAATAACTACAAGAAACTTGTAAAATTGGACAAGATAGCGTTAAGTATGCCAAATTTTTTTAAGGAAGATATTATTTTTACTGATAAAATTAAAATTAATGGTTGTAAAAGTGATTTTAAGAAAAAATTGAGAAAACCAAACATTTTTTAAAAAGCTACCAAAGTTTAAGGGTGTTTTTTGGCAAAATGTATTTATTAAAATATATATAAGAATATCTACTAGAAAATAATTTCGTAAAAAATACAAAAAACAATTACCATAAAAAACATTTAAGTTACATCAAGATAATGATCGTTAACAAACGATATTTAATTATTGTTTATATCTTTTGTATAATTGCTCAAAAGCGTTCGATACAACCTTCCAATCTTCCCACGGTAACCCTGTCATTTTAAAAAACGATACAAAAACACCCAGTTGGAAATCAACAAGACTAAATAGCATATTAGATGAATAGTCAAAAATAAACAATAAAATATTAGAAAATTTGGTAGCTTCCATGCATCGAGAATTACAAATGGCTTTAAAAATAAAGGATTTACAACCCATTAATTTTAAAATGTTTTTGTTTTCAGTTATACGTAATTAGTTATGTTCGTTACTTTAACGTTTTTTGTTTTTTCTAGATTTTTGGTTTATCAGTGTACAAGATACTATTTTTTAGTAAAATTAATTTTTATGTAATGATTTTAATTTTTTGAATTTTTAAAAAATTCTATTATGCGTTTTTAAGCTAGACGTTTACATTTTGTAGCTGTCTGAATTATTTTGATATTGAATGTACGTACTTACACACCATAAAAATAAGAACATACTAAATATACAATTTTAATAATTCAGTGAAAGATAAAATGATAAAATCTGCGAATGTCGCAAAGAGCGAACTGACTTATTGTTATAACATCAAACAAAAAGTTTCTTTTTGTGGAAAGATGTAACGATTTTTATTAAAATACATTTTTATCCTAGCACAGCACACATATATGTTTATATTCATCTAGAATACTGTTTCTTAACCGGGGGCCATAAAAATATTTTAGTATAACTCACGAATTGCGAGTGCAAAAAGGGTAAATACCATTAATCTAGGATGTAACGTCAGTACTCTATTATTTTTTCTATACCAGGTGTTTTATTTAAAATGCCACGAGACTATAATTCCTAAAATAATAAAAATTCCAAAAAAAGTACAAATATAAAAGTTTCTTTACTTTATTTAATATATGCACTGACTTAAATATAAATTTTGTTCTATTTCTGGTTTAACCGAAAATCGTGTCAACTTTCTTATTTTAAATGGAAGGGTATTCATTTTTCAGATAATTCAATAGTACTCATCGAGGGCTTACGAAAAATGTATAACAAGTTACCATTTGATTGATTAATAATTAAAAAAACATTTTTTTATTTTTTGATTACCAGCTGTTTCGGTAAAGTGCCACGGGTTTATAATTTTAATTTTTTTATTAGTTTAAGAGTTATCAGCACGTGGCACTTTACTTAAAACGCTTGGTATGTTTAGCTCAGGGAATGAATACGCTCATTGGGCGAACAAAACGTTCACAATGCGTTGCAAATAACTTAAAAACATCACAAAGCACAATTTGCAACGTGACTTTTAGGATTTTTGACTACTCTGCGTTGTAGTAATTAAGAAAGGCTATAACGCGTTCTGAACGTTATTTATATAAAACGATGATCATAAATAAAGTACAATGGAAAAAACACCTCTATTAGTTACTACTCAAAACTTGTAGTAGCGGTTAACTATTAAAAATCTGTCGCACAGTGGTTTTCAATTTTAGCAGCTGATTTATATGTCATCATGTTGAGTACATCAATGACATTTTTGTTAGTATTAAATAGGAGGGGGGGCAAAAGAAACGGGAATTTTGTCATAACTTCTTTATTTCTTAATATTTTTACACCAAATTTTGACCACCTTCAAAGTATTCTCCTTTGACCACAACGCACCTCTGCAAACGATCCTTCCATTGTTAAAAACATTTTTTAAATTCACTTATCGCGATGTTTTTTAACCCTTCCAGCGATTTTTGTTTTACCTCCTCCACAGTGGCAAAACGCTTTCCTCTCACGTCCCTTTTAAGTCTGGGGAACAAAAAGAAACCACAGGGGGCGAGATCCGGTGAGTAGGGAGGATGGACAATTGGTGTCATGTCGTTTTTGGTCAAAAAGTGCTTTACGGAGAGAGCGGTGTGGGCCGGCGCGTTGTTATGATAGAAGAACCAGTCGCTTATGCGCCAAAGATCTACCCTTTTCTTCCGGATATGCTCCCTTAATATTTTCAAAACCTCTAAGTAGAACTTCCGGTTAACAGTTTGATTTTGTTGACGTTTTCGTCACATCTTGACGTTGAAGGCGTCCTGAACGGAGTTGGTCTTCAATTGACATTTTTCCATTTTTAAAACGTGAAAACCACTCGTAGACTCTGGTTTTACTTAGGGCAGCATCCCGATAAACAGTTTTAAACATTAAAATAGTTTCCACGGCCGATTTCCCCAACAGGAAAAAAAATTTCACAGCCGCGCGTTGCTCTCGACAATTAGGTATTTGAAAAAAAAAATTATTGATTTTTTTTATGTATTTTAAAACTTTATTATTAATAATATGGATATTTAATGCAAAAAACTTAAAAAAATTTTTTTTTTCAATTAATTATAAGCAATTAAAAATTGATAAAATTTAAAAAAAAATCACGTGACTATAAACGCGCTAAAATTGGCCACCATCTTTGTGACGTTATAATGTTATAGCGTTTACGGCTATTACACGTGAGTTGACAATAATATTGAAAATTTACTGCTAAAAAACGATTTGTTAGTTAATTCCGATTAGCTATGTGTGATAAAGGATTTATAAAGGCAAAGTCTGATAATATTCCTGATGTTGATATATTTTTTACTGAATTCTACTTATTTGATTTGTATACTTGGATAAATAATAATTACTAACAATAGTGTTATAAAATACTTACATCGAAATGATCTTCACAACAAAAAAAATTCGATTTTGTTTTTGGATTATAACGATGCACTGCTTGAAACCATTTATTTCGACGTTTTTCATCTTGGGGAACATTTAAAAACATTTTGTCAGGAGTTGTTTTTGTAGTATTTGTACATAATGGTACAAAACAAGAACGATAACTTTTGTGGTTCGACATTTTCAATATAAACTTGAGTATTTAACCATGACAAAAGAATTAAATAGATCAAAACATTGCATTTATTATTTCTGTATAAGCTGCAATGAATGAAAACTAACATTATGACGTCACACACGCTCGTGTTTGTTCGGGAGCTGTCGGCGTGTTTTCGGTACTGGATTCAAAATTAATTTTTATTTTGATATAACTTTTGAAATATTGCGAAAAAAAAAATACAAATAGTTTTGTTATAAAACTTATATATGATCTTTCCATTTATCAAAAAAAAAAAAAATTCAAAGACTTAATTGGCCATCACTTTTTCGCTGAAATGGAAAAAGTTGTTTCACTAAAAAAATTCCCACGGAGTATCCTATGTACTCACAGCGACAAAACTTCGCACACCAACTCAGGTGACGTGTCCCTAACGGTGACCTGGTCGAACAATGAGTTTTCCCACTCCCCCTCCCCGCCGCAATCCAATTCCCGTTACTTTTGGGTCCCCCCTCGTATACACTAACGTTGTTTATAGTTGTATATAAAACGGTTTTGAGGCTATGATACATATTTTAAAGTTACAAACTACTGTGTGTCGTATCGTGCTTTATCATGAGCTAGCGTTTAGAACGTGTTATGGCCGTTTTTAATTACCACAATGCGTAGTGGTCAAAAATCATAAACGCCACAACATTATTTTGCTTTGTGGTCTTTTTGAGTTAGTTACAATGTGTTCAGGCTGTTTTTCTATGTGCACTACACGAATATCGGGTTGTGTATAATAATTAGTAGTAGATTACAGTGACGGATTTAGGCCTAGGCCCGTGAGTCCCGGGCCTAGGGCGGCAAAATTTTTGAAATGCCAAAATTTTAGAGGCGAATAAAAATATTTGGATCAAAATTAATGAAATTCATTTTTAAAAGGGCGGCACATCGAACGGTGCCTAGGGCGGCTGCAAGCCTAAATCCGTCACTGGTAGATTATAAGAAATACGTCGTATGCAATTTATGCATACTTTAACACTAGTTACTATACAATTTGATTAGTTACTATTGTAATTATACTATATCACAATCTACGGGAGTAAAGTCTCATTAGATTCGTATTTTGCTCAGGTATATTTTTATCGATACATATTCAGGATCTGTTTGAGAAGCCAAAAAATTAGAAACTGCCATAGTAAAATTAGTATATATATTATCTACAATTTTTTGATAGGTAGATAATGCCGTTTTATTTTTTAAAAACAAGACTTGAAATATGCGTGCCATTATATTTTTGTAGTAGGTACTAGTTGAAAATTTTACATTACTTGCCATATCCAAACCCGAACAATGCGTAGAACTTCATTTGAAGGTTTTGGTTCAGTTCTGCTCATCTTTGTGGTCACTCGACGTACACCTTCTTTTTGAGCAAATCTGTAACAAAAGTCGCTTGCGGACCAATCAAGAGAACTAGCCGATAAAAAAA
The DNA here is from genome assembly GCA_036325965.1 of Sinopyrophorus schimmeli. Taxonomy (NCBI): domain Eukaryota; kingdom Metazoa; phylum Arthropoda; class Insecta; order Coleoptera; family Elateridae; genus Sinopyrophorus; species Sinopyrophorus schimmeli. The sequence goes on from JARFIZ010000001.1 coordinate 7,998,775, forward strand.
TGGCGCCATTTTTATAAATGATATGGATCCCAAGAAGTTGTCTTAAAGTAGTAACATACACACAAGCAGTATGCCTTATATGTAACACCGTCTTACTGAAATCACGTAATTTGTGTAAATTGAATCCAATTCTTGCCTCATAAATGTCGTTACCATTCTTTTGTAACTCGCCGTAGTAACGATTCCACAGATTCCTAAATTGTCTTGGAAAAAGAAAATAAGAACGATGCATTAATAGGTATCGAATTACTAACACTATAACGGTAATTTCAACACCTTTACTTAAACAACAAATCAATAATCAAGATTCCAAAATCTTCCACTTCATTAACAGACGCTGTATAATGATATACTAATTTTTAACTTCCCTATAAATATCTTTATATGCTATAGATTTCAGATATTTTGTTTCAACTCAATTCAACGTTTTAATAGTTGATAAATAAAACGTTTATACAATAAGTTCTGTGAATATTAAGTAGCATACAGAGATACATATATAGGTAACAATCGTATTATTTCTTAAATTAATTTAAGGTTCGTGGTTGTCTCCCTGCAATGGGATACAGCTTTGCAGCAGGTACGACTGACGGTCCTGGTGAATTTGATTTTAAACAGGGCACGACTAGTACTAATATGCTTTGGAATACTATTCGTAACTTTATAGCAGCACCAACAATTGACGACATCCGCTGTCAGCATCCAAAACCCATCCTTCTTGCAACTGGTAGGGTATGTATTGTTTGCAATTATTAATCTAACTTACTTAAATAAAGGTTTTAAGAAACGATAATCACAATAAGATTATATATGTTCTTACTAACCTTCTTTAGTTTATAAGTTTATTCTTTGATATTGCAATCGAAAACTCATTAAAACAGAAGAAAAGGATAAAATTAAAATCAAAAAAAAATTGTAGAATACTCATTTCCATTTCGCTACCAACAACTAGAAATATGTAATAAAACATCTCAATTTGTTGTTTTTATAATCAGTGTTGTAAAAATGCGGTTATTAAATTTTATGATTTAGCTGTTTAAAAATGTTATGAGTATTCTGTTATTATTATTTCAGGAGGTAACTTATTTTAGATTTAATAAAATATTTTACATCTATTTCTAATGAAATGGTGTTGGTCATTTTTAAAGTATTGGATCTCTAATACTACAGTATACTACAATCACAGAAGACTCATATAAAGAAGCGAAGCTCCTCGTCAGAATCTTTGATCTTCAGGTTCCTATATGACGTGACGTCCGCCATCTTAACGGAGCGGGTAGCGCGAGTTTTAAAACACCTTAAGTTTAAAAGTTGAAATGCGTTATTCCTAAAACTTTTAGAAACAACATAAATTAATAGGAAAATCATAGTTATGATACATAACTTTTAAGTATAACTGTAGTAGTTTTGTTTATGCTTCAAAAATGGGTAAATAACTACTATACTCCGTTTTTAAACTAGGAGGAGCTTTTTAAATTTTCAATGAATTTGGCTCCTCCCTGCGATAGAGGTCGCTACCAAAACATACTCAAGTTCATCAAATAAATTTAGACAATGATTTAGAAAAAAACAGAATGTGTGCGATTTGTTGATTCTAAATCCAAGCTTTAAGACGCCATGTTAACGGAGCGGGTCATGGACGTAGAAATAATGCTGATCAAAAACGGAGAAGCTTCGCTTCTTTAATGGGTATTCTGTGGTACAATTGAATACCTACATATGACTAAAATTTAAATTCTCAGGGATCTGTAACAACTATTATGTTTGTCAACTTATAATTTTAAAATACAGTAAACTTGTTTATAGCACTTTAACTTGTTCCTTGTTCTATCGAATCGTTAAGCAAAAGATAGAACCAACGCAAATAAAGGAATTACGATAAGTACGTAATATACATATATTTTCCATCAAATATCGCTATATAACTTGTGGGGAAAATGCTTCCAAGCACATCTAATATTAATTAATTTAATTTCTATTTATATTTGCAATCGGTTCTTATTATATTAATTACATTTAACACATGTTGATATAATAAGCAGATACATATTTTAAGTTACATATATTAAAATAAATGGAGCATAGTTATTTTGGTAGTCAAAATAAATGATAGGTACAAACTTTATATGGATGTATTATAAATGTTTTGTAGTAGAGCATTTGGCTGACATCGGTTAAAGCTAATGTACATTTTCAGAACAAAAGATTCTGAGGATTGAAACGTGCTTTTTGTTCAAATAAGCTCACTAGAGTGTTTTGTTGGTGTTCTGCTTTTGAGGTTACAAACATCATTTATATTTTTACTGGATTTTTATTTTCAAGTGTAATAAAAGAAGTTATTAATGATTAAGGTTGCAGAGCAAATGCTATTTAGCAAGAAGCATTTGTAATAAATTAATTTTTTAAATGACCAATTCGTTTTTGACTATTTTTAAATTTAACAGTTTTGGCATCAATCAGTAGTAGAAGTACAAAAATTTTGAATTTAAGTTTATTTGTTTAAATAACAATCAAGTGTCTGGAACGATTTTACAAAATTAAAATTGTTTTATATTTTTGGCACTTCTTAAGCAGTTTAAAATAGACATATTGATTTAACATTTAAAATGTAAAATCTGAAAGTTTTATTTAATATTACTTTTTTTAAAGCACATCGCTTGAAACGTGTCTCCTGTAAAATCAACTAATTTTTATTGTAAACGAAAATACCCATTGCACTTTTTCATCTAATGAATATATACACTGTGTCGCGGGATGGTGTTGATAAGAGGAAATAAATTTTTGTTATTGATTTTACGACAAAAACTTTATAAAAAGTTCTTCTTGTTCTTCTTGAACTAATATGCATATGGTTTGCCTAAAAACTATCGAATTTATTTAACTAAATAGATATTTTTTACGTAAATAACGACGATAATAATAATGTACTTCTAACTTTGTTTTTGTAGAGGCATTTTTGCCAAGGTCAAATAAAATTTTATCTACATATATATCTATCACTGTTTCCTATATTTTCTACTACAGTCAAACTTGGATAAGCGAGAGTTCAAGGGACCGCAATCTCATTTTCGCTTATAGAGGTTTTTCACTAAACCAGGTTTTTTGCTTATACAGGTACAGGAGTGGTTTTTTCTGTTATAGAGCTTTAAAAAATATGGAAAATATGTATGTACACATGGAGTTTTAAATATGTTTGTAATTATATAGGTTTTGTTCATTAGAATTTGATATAGATGCTTACAAAAAAACTAATGTATGTATTTATTTACTTAAAGAAATCTCTTAATTTCTTCTGTCTTTCTTTTTTTATATTTTGTATATTTTTTTCTATTTCATAAATTTGATAAGTATTGTTTTATCGACAACCGCCGAGTGTTAAAAAACTGGTAGAACGTTTCCAATACATTTAAAACTTATTGCTTCTTTCGAATGTTCTTCCGTTTTGTATCCAAAATCTGTGATTGGTCGGCTTCGTCTTCACTGTCTTTTCCGTCAATGCACTTACTCGCACAAATTTAAAAATGGGTCATAAATAGCAGATGTTAAATATACGCTCGACTGTCTCTTATAGAGGTACAGGCAAGCAGCAGTCTCAGTTATAGAGGTCCATGAGGGAAAAACGACTCTCTCTTATAGAGGTTTTGGAGGGTTAAAATGACGGGACCTGACAATTACTCTCACTTATAGAGGTTTCTCACTTATTCAGTTCTCACTCACCCAGGTTTGACTGTACTTCTATAAATGAATAAATTACACTAGATTTATAAGTGAGAAACTTAGCTAAATATAAAAACCTCTATAAGTGAGAAAAATTTCCCTGTCCCTTGTACTCTCTCTCAACCAGGTTCGCTGTATCAACATACGCGATACACTGCACACATTTTATCAATATTTTATTTACGTTGGAACTTACATACAGCACATTCTTTTGAAGTTTTCTATACTGTTAATGCTTTTTTACATGTCCAAAAGTAACTTAAAAAAAAATCGTTTTAATTTTCCCTTAAAAACTCTTGAAATATCGCATAATATAAAGTTTTGTTACAACCTCCCCGGTCTCCCCTATTATAACAAAATAAATGGATTTTAAAATAAATTACTATGGACCTCCATTTAAATGATTACTGAATGGTATTGAACGTGATCATAATATAAATTTGTAATTTACATTAAAAATTTTCATTTTTTCTTGCTATATTATGCTTTAGAAATATTAAATAAGATTTAGTCCCTGTATTGTGAATTTAAATGCTTTCAAAAATATTCTTAAGGTTTTTTTATATTTTAATTATACTATGAAGCGAGCACGGTAGGAACTTCATGACATTTCTGGGCCGTAGATAAAACCTTTATAACCGCCTAAATCTCATTTTGCATCAGATTCTTGCTCTGTTAACATAATATTAAATCTCTTAACTTATAAATGGTCAGATGCCAAATATCATTACATTTACATTGCTCTAGAGATATTTTCAGATGTTCTTTAATAATAAATATTCTATCTACCTAAACAAATGTTTAATTAGGAAAAGTTTTGATTAAAATTTGTAAATATTGTGTAAGTTTTATTAATGTTAGTTAAATGCGCTTTTTAGGTTTAATAGGTCCATAAAGAAACAGCGATTGAATATTTTGCCTAACTATTAAGAAAATTATTTTATATAGAGACGATTGGTAGTATATTTTAACAAACTACATCCTATGTTATAATATTAAAAAATTCTAACACTACAATATTTTTATTATAAATTGTTATATAGAGGCAAAGAAGATAATTTTAAACAGATACATATTTGAATATTAAAAAAATCTATAAAATAACAATTGGATTATGGTTAAATTGCATTTTCTTTCGTTACAACATCGAGAGCTTAATCTGTCAAAAACTATTTGTAATTGTGTCCCACGAAACCTGAACTACAAAAATTCTTTGATTTAAAAACGCTGTGCGAAAGTTTTAGTTTCTGACGCGTAAGTTAATTACAATTCATTTATTTAAATAAAATATCATATTTGTTTAAGATCTATGCGCTTCTGTGTGTCTTTAGGTCAGGGGTCGGCAACCTGTGGCTCCGTAGCCGCATGCGGCTCTTTTAAAAAATTTTGTGGCTCTTTGAATATTAAATATTTCTGTATAAAACCAACTCAAATTTTAGATACAATCTTTTTAGCGGCTTTTCCATGTTGTGCTTTTTTTATCCTTTATAGATTTGGCTCTTTGTCTCCGAAAGGTTGCCGACTCCTGCTTTAGATGAATAATACACATGATATAATATTTGTACACATTTTAATTTATTGGTACAAAATAACTGTCATATGAGATAGTTGTAAATAAAATATGTTGAAAACTGCCCCGCTACGAGGTGTGAAATGACTTCATTTGTATTGGAGACAAAATTACTCAAGTGGACCACAAATTTACCAAACTTAGAATTTATCAACTAAAATTTAAAATTCAACTGTTCTAAATGATCACATGATATCCCATATTTATTTTTTTAATAATAATTTCTCGCGTTTTTATAAACAATTAAAATTTTTTCAATTGCTTTACTTGAATGTCGATATTTATTGACTGAATTAAAGGTTTTTAACTTTCTCGATGCGAGAACACTTAGAAAGATTTATATTTTTATAAAATATTATTGGAATTGTAAAAAATATATATTTGGTTATAAAAATTACAAATCCAGATAAACAAATTAAGAATTCGATGACATCGCCATGTCAAGAATCAAAGGCGCCAAACAGTTAGTCTAGGTGGGAGAGTTGATAGTCTCGGAAGAAGGCTCGACGGTCAAAGTTTAATAAAATCTCTTTCTAACAATTGAGTTTTGATTTAAATAATATCTTTTTATTTTGAGATATTAGCAAGCTTTTCAAAACCGCCCACACTTAGGACACTTTAACTTATCAGTTATCATTACGAAAGTGTCCATCACGTTAACCATTAAATTGATAGTATTATTATAGCAGTTAATGGAAAAAAAAATTCTGCGTTAATTTTAAATTTTACCAATAGCAGGTTATACGTTCTGTCATATGTATGCGATATACTACATCGCAGTATAATTACAGTACTATTGAGACTACTATCAAACAACACTTTTCTGAGAAAACTATCGCCAAGTAAAGAGGATTTACCTTTCAAACGAAGCTTAATATTTAATATATTATTTCAGGTAACACGGTTAGATTTAACCATGTACATTGAAAACTTGTTTTCAACTGAAACAACTTATCCAACTGATGTATTTATGTGGTTAACTAGACCTATAAGTAAAACTCTCAAAACAACATCTAAATTACTAATACTGTTGTTTCTAAGTTGAGGAGTAATTTATCTGACGAGTTTAATTTTTGATTTAAAATTTATACATTAACTGTTTTTGTTATTACATATAACATTAGAGTGCTTCGTTTTTAAACGATTTTTTTTGTTACACTTTATTGACAAAATATTATTCTAATCATTAAAAAAAATCCCTTAATTCCAATTGTAAGTCATCGCTAATAGAGTTTAAAATTTTCCCAGTAATGAATGGGAAAATTTTAAAATTAAAAAGACGGAAACGCAGTTTCCATTTAATATACTATTACAAATAATGTAAAAGTTTTGTTAGAATTGGTAATATTGATATTAATTAATATGGATGAAATGGATTTTCAAAGTTCTATAGATACATTAATTTCTTATAAAAACCATTCGTTTTCAATAATTTTATTAACAATTTTTAAGTATTAAATTGAATTCAAGTATGGAAAAATTAAAGAACAATTTCTATATACCTTTACCCGCAGAAATGTTTAACATTTCAAAATTTTAGATAAAACATCCTTATCGTTGGCAACCACGCATAGTTTCCGTTCAAGTTGCAGTAATCGGAGATTTAGTTTTGGCGGCTGTTCCTGGAGAATTTACAACAATGGCAGGTCGACGTTTGAAAAATTCCTTAACACGTGTAATGGAGCAAAACAATCAAGTTACTGGTAATAATAGTAACAAAGTAATAATCGCAGGATTAAGCAATATTTATAGTGATTATATAGTAACCCCTGAAGAATACCAGGTAAATATGAAAATTGTGGTGGAATGTAAAATATAATTTTAAGTTTATAACTTTTAGTTACAACGTTATGAAGCTGCTTCTACTATATTCGGACCGCATACTTTAACGATCTATTTGGATTTGTACAGTAAATTATTAAATTCCGTTATAAGGGTAAGTTGTATAAACATAATTGTTGCGAAAATATATGAAATAACTTCACATCAGATGAATGAGTCTTAATTATATAGTATTTCAAGCCTAATATTAAAAAAATTATTCTAATATTAAATTTTACTACGTTATACACTGACTTGCGTTTAAAACTGCATGACCGACTTAATCGACAAAATATATTATTTAGGAGTATAAAAAAAAATTATGAACAAATGAGGAATATATATGATAGTTCGCACTTGACACATATGCTATAAAATTTTCGATCAAAAATAACGATTTTAAAGTGTTCAAATACTAATAATTCTAACTAAAATTGCGGAATCGGTAGTGCATTTAAAACTGCACGTTGTAATCTTTTCTAATTAAAACCGTTTTTTTTTTGCTGATTCTGGGTCTCATATAACACGGTGTCACACAACAGGGCATTTTTTAGGAACCTATCTACCATGTTATAGGAGGGTTTCCTATATAATAAAAATATTTGTTTGGCAATAAATGTAGGTAATATTAAAAACAAAGTATTTGTAAAAGTTGTACGACTCACTTTAGATTATACTTGTAGTCAAGGGATGAATTAAAAACTTATATCAAGTGCCCTTACAAAAAAATTACTGGGGCTCTGAAGTACATTGAAAGCAACAGATTAATTGCTTTCATATAAACACGTAATGTAATAATGTAATATATTGTTATAAAAACAACACAGGAAACAAAAAAAATTTAATATGCAAAAACATAGTCTGGGCTCCACGGCACCTGTTAATCCCTGCTTAGGTCATATTTAAAAACACCAATTTTTTAACTTTCTCTTTTCTAAATTTAAAAATGTATGAATTATAAAAATATGAATAGCTTTAAGTGTATTAATACCGATAATATTAATGTAAGTATACCAGGAGTGTTAGTTGAAGTTTGCCGGTTTTTTCAATAAAGAAAACACTTAATTCTCAAGGGAATCTCAAAATTTTTATTCAAAGTATTGACCATTGATTCTACACATTTGCCCATCTTTCAGGCAAATCATGGATACCATTCCAAAAACTTTTGTCTTTCGAGGCAAACCATTCGACGAGCCATTTTCGACTTCTTCAAAATTGAAGCGCTGCTCTGCGAGTGAGTGTCCCATCGATGCAAAAGGTGATAGTCGGACGGGCGAGGTCTGAGAGTACGGCGGGTGCGATAATATTTCCCAATTCAATGCTTTTGAGTGTTCTTCACCACTTTACGGTATGGGCGGTGCGTTGTCATGTTGTAGGATAACTTTCCCATGTCTTCGGGCCCATTCCGGCCGTTTTTCGATCAACGCATGATTCAAATTGATAATTTGTTGTCGGTAGCGATCCGTATTCACCGTCTCACCAGGTTTTAATAACTCGAAGTACACCACACCAGACTGGTCCCACCAAACACAGAGCATTGTCTTACGGCCAAAGCGATTTGGCTTTGAGTCGATGGGCGCATTCACCAGGTGAAACCATGATTTTTTCCGCTTCGGGTTCTCAAAATAAATCCATTTTTCGTCCCCCGTGACAATTCGATGCAGAAAAGATTTTCTTTCGAATCTTTGAAGCAGCATTTCACAAATGGTTTTTCGATTTTCCATTTGTCTATCGTTCAGTTCGTGTGGTATCCATTTTCCATACTTTTGGATCTTTCCCATGGCTTTTAAACGTTGGCAAATTGCTCCTCGGGTCACATGTAGTGTTTGTGCCAATTTTTAGACGATTGGTTGGATCTTCATCCAATAACGCCTACAATTCCTCGTCTTCGAACTTTTCGCTGCACCAGGATGTTCATTGTCTGTTAATTCGAAATCTCCACTTTTAAATTGACGAAACCATGTCTCACATGTTCTAATCACTGGAGCATGTTCACCATAAGTTTCTACCAGCAACCGATGAGCTTCAACTGCTTTTTTCTTTTGATGAAATAAGAAAAGCAACGAATGCCGCAAATGCGACTTACTTGGAACGAAACTCGACATATTCACTAACGTAAACAACTATGATGCTATTATTTTGGCAGACTGTAACTTGTATATTTTTTAAGGTTAATGTCAATAGAAAAATATGACATAGATGCCAAATCATAGCGATGTACACATATCTCTAGCGACATCTATGAGTAAAACCGGCAAATTTCAACTAACACCCCTGGTATAAACTACTTTGTGTTTTTTCCAATACAAAAATATGTGTTTAAATGATTTTTATCAAAATTTTTACTTATTGTTTGTTACTACAAATGTATTTGCTTTTATCAATGTAATTTAAAAGCAATTTAGTTATGTACATTACTTTTATATGTATGTATAACTGTTTTTCAGAATGAATCGATGAAAAAATATGATGAACCTCCAGATATATCTGCTAAACTTATATCTTTAATTCCACCAGTAATATTCGATTGGCCCGGTTGGGGAAAGAATTTTGGTGATTGTATTCAGCAACCATCTCTTATTTTAAGTCGTGGTGACACAGCTTTTGCAAAATTTGTAAGAGATTAAATGTAAATGAACGGTCCCAACGAAAACTATATGTACTTATTATAGTAATTCACTTTTTAATGTTTCGGGACAAACTATGTTTTATTTTATTCAATATTATGAAAAATTGTTAGATAACTCGTAATATACCTATTTAGTACAAAACAAATGCAATGGATTGTATTTAAATAGTAGATATATCAACTTACTCTATTATTCGTTCAAACACTCTTGGCATTTAAACAAAGTAATATTATTTTCAACCTTTCTAAATGGTGTTTAAATTTGAGTTAACTTTTCAATTTTTTAATAAAACATTTAATTTATACGAAATAACTATATATCATTATTGAATATTAAAATAGTCATGTTGCGGTAATAGGGTTAATACGGTAACCACCTTTTGCTGCTCTAAAAAACCTTTAATCTTTTAGCAAAATTTTCCAACGTGTTCACATAATAGCGGTTCATTTTGAGTGATTTGCTCAATTATGTGTTCTTTCAAATTTTGAATGGTTTGAAGATTGTCAGCGTATACTTTGCATTTCAAAACAACCTATAAAAAGAAAACAAATGGTGTTATATTGCATGATCTTGGTAGCCAACTAACATCTCCTCAAAAAATATTCTATTATCAAATTTCTGTTTCTGTTGCTGATGACATGCTGCATGGTCCTGTCAACACTATATATTCTGCTTTTTAATACGCTCCATTTCATACTATAAAAAGCTATTAATTATTCTTCGATATCGAGCAGTTTCAAAGTACAACGTTTCCAGCTTCATTTTCGAATTACTCCAGCAGACTACAAACCACACCAAACAGTTACTTTTTGTTGATGCATTGGTTGTTCCAATATTACACGTGAGTTCTCTTTACCTCTGACACAATAATTTTGTTTTTTTACATATCCACAAATTTTAAATTGAGGTTTATCACTAAAGAAGATTTTGTTGAAAAAAATTATCATTTTCCTCTTTCACTACAAGAACCATATTAAAAATTATATGACACAATTGATGATTTTTTCGCAATAGTTCTTATATATTGTAAGCCTTTAAGTGAAGATCATTATGCAAAATATTGAATAAAGTAATTTGTTTAATGCCTAATTGCTGTAAACGATGTCGAATTGATGTGCTTGGTTCTGCAGTGACTCTGCCATTGACAGGTGCAATATTTTATTGTGAACGACCACTACGACTGTAAATTTTACTTCTTTGATCTTGAATTGAACCAGTTTCTTCAAATTTATTCACAATATTTCATATGCTACTGTTAGTTCGACAATTTGTTTCTCCCCATTTTGTACGATATTTTTTTTCTAACTTTTGCATAACGTTCACCAAATTTAAATAATTTCTAACAATAAAAACGCGTTTATCAATTATATACTTTTTGCATATTTACTCACGATCATGTTTCTATTTAACTACTGTCAAGAAAGCAAAACCATTTTACTACAAGAAACACAAATGGTGGAAAATTTACAAAAAATAACTTGAATTTAAACACCCTTTATTAGTATAAAGAACGCCTAAAGAAATATGATCTCTTTCGTGGTTGAAACTAGCTTAACGTAATTTAAAGGCAGTTGAATTGCAAAATCTTCATTTTTTTAGTTACAATACTTTTCGTTGAGACCATCGAAATATATTTGTGTAAAGAAAATTAGTAGATATATATTTTTAAAAGGTGGCTGGAAATCCTCGTAACAACTTAATGCATGACAAGACATTTTTGGTAGTTGAAAAAATGGTTAACCAAGACGAATGGAATGTAATAGCTACCGATGCAAATTGGGAAACAAAGTAAGATTCAAAAAGTATTTTAAGTAACTACAATATATTTGTCGATGCAACCCTTTATAGGTTTAGATGGGCGAGAACCTTTATTTTAAGTGGAACCAGTGTCGTAACAATAGAATGGACTATTCCTGTTAATGCAGTAATTGGAACTTATCGTATTCGACATTTTGGTTACTATAAATATGTATTTGGTGGAATATTTTCTTATGAAGGAATAACGAATGTTTTTAATGTAATTTAAGGTAGTTTGTACAATACATATTTTTTAAGTAATACTTAAAGACTGTATTTATGGAAAATATATTTGGAATAAAAATCAATAAACAAATGCAATATAAAAACAGAACAATAGCTTTATAAATATATTCCTTTAATAGGACTAACTCATAAAACTCTATTATTAGCGTTTAACAAAACATGGATTTCTTGAAATTTATTCGAACATAACATAACAAGCTAATTAATAATCAAATATTTATTAATTTAAAAAAAACCTTTTCATAACATTTTTTAATAATATGAATTACCTCTAATTCTTTTATTTTATTGCTCGGCTTCAGAGCGTTCAAAATTTTTAAAAAGTACAGTTTTCGTAATAGACTATTGTAACCAATTAATTACATAAGTTTTAATAAAATCGGTGGTGACAAAGTTTATTGATCTTAAGCGGATAAACTTTCCGTTTTAAAGTTACTACTTTTCGAATGTTCAGTAGTAAGGATCTTATACATACTTTCCTCTATGCCCAAGTTCGAAAGTACCGAAAATTTATTTTGACTTTGCAAGTTGTTTTTCATATTAGAAAATATGTCAACTGTTATATGACTATATTATACATACTGACTTATTTTTATCAAATACTTTTTTTATGATTTTAAATAAATCAAAGTATACAGGGTGTCCTACAAATAGGTAGTGAACCTTAACCGGGTGATATTTGACATCAATCCAAACAATAAAAGTCTATATGGGTTATTCTACGATAAGGGGTTTTGAAGCCATAGAGAAGCAGCGCTATCACTAAAAAAAATTGTTGCTGTAGGCTCAAAAGACCAAAATTCACATCTTCCTTTTACTACTTACCAGTGGAGAGACACAATCACTTTGCAAAACCACTGCACCACACTGTCGCGTCGCGTCAAAATACAAATATCAGCGATTTAACAGCTCGTGTATTTAATGTTATTAACTTTACGTTGATATATGTTGGTCGCTAATTTTAATAAATCTGTTTGATATTTCTGTTTGTATTAACGGATCAAAATTTTCCAGGGTAGAGACAGGGACAAAAATAAAGTTCAAAAATTATTGAAAAGAAACAAATATTGTTATATTTTCTCTTTATAATACTTAAGTATACTTGTTTAAATTTGTGCTAAATATACTTTAATATGGCAACTGCGTCAAAGAAAGTATGTACTGTCTATAGGTTTAACTAAAAACGTCATGGGGACAAGCTAGGGTAGGCACTTTTTCAGACTTAAACATGGCATTTCAGGAAAATGTGCTTTAATTGGGCATTAAATCATAATGCTATTTACAAATTACATTAAGATCCTGTGATTTATTGCATAAAATGACAATTCGTAGAATAAAAAAGCTATTTTATAATGATTTTCCGTAAATATAACCTCTTATTGTAGAACCACCCTCATACAATATGTCCTAAATCTAAAAAATTTCGAGAAAAATGCATTTTAATTTTACGGTAAATGACCACATAGCCTCGTTTTCATATCATTATAAAAAGAGTGATGTCCTTTAGTACGTGGTTCATTGTTAATTGGCATATTTGATATGCGATAGCTATGGTTTATTTAATTTTTTGTAAAAAAAATTACATATTGCTTTAATAGCATCGTTATAACAAACTTAAACTAAAATTTTTACATGTAGGTATGTGTGGGTTTATCCGCTTAAGAACAGTGTTCTTTCGTGGAACACCCGGTATATTTATATTATGAATGAAAAATTTAAAATTATTAACTACATTAATTAAAACATTTTTATTCAGACTAATATAAACTTAAAATATTATTTAATCAAAAAATTATTTAAACTATTATGTGCATCAGAAACGCTTATTGAAATCTTTATTGTTGTTTGTAACTTTTTCATATTAACTGCAATATTTCATAAATTTCCGTTTGTTATGGTTTAATTAGTCTACACCTAATGTAACAATTTTTTCCGTTAGTTATTCTTTTATCATCAATTTTATTTAAACTGACAATTATTTCTTTGCCATTAATCTGTTTCGCAATGATATGTCATTATCAAAATGTAAATGGGAAATGAACCACCACTTTGCAGGTGTACCTGAAAGTTTAAATCAGGCATGTGAAATTAGAAACCCGCGGGCTGCTTACGGCCTTCCAAGATTGATAACCAATACGTTTATTTAAGTTTTAACAACACTTTTGTATGTACTGTTTTGTTTATTTTGTTTTGCGGTTTGCTATTTAATATACAATATTTAATATGGCCCTTGGTAGTTAACAAGTTTAAATATACCATCATCAATCGTTTCCATGCAATCATACGTCGGGGTACATAATTTACTCAATAATTCTTTATTGGAAAATCCTGTTTTGCGGAGATATTGTTATTCCATACTTTTTAAATATAATTAACAGTTTTAATTAAAGTTATTGGCTGCAGGTTCCTTTTTTCTATATAGCAACTCGGAATTCTGTAATAACTACTATTGTTTAATAATAATGTTTGAAGTTTTTAATAACACTCAAGGGCGTTTGTTGGAGAATACTTGTCCTATTCGGCGGATATAATATTAACTTTATTGAATTTAGTTCTTCAGATAGAATTTTAGGATGGCCTGAACAATTATCCAGACATGACAAATTTTTTATTTACTTCTGTATATTATAATCATCTAATATTTATAATCATTCAAAAAAAAATTTCTGTCACATTCACCATGTATTAAAAATAAATTTACATAATCAAGCAACTCAGTCACGTTTTTTTCATACAGGCTACCTCATTTAATGTTGTTTTCGAAATTTTAATCACAAAATTTGAAAATATTTCAGTTACAGATTTTATTAGAAAGAGTTCTTTATTTAATTGTATAATTATGTATTAGCGGTAAAAATGTTATACTTTGTAAATTGAAATAGACAGTATGTGTCGTTAATATTATTTGTATCGATTAGAAATTTCTGGGAACGCTGACTAGTTGATTTCAGAATTTGCTGTAAAAAAATGGGGTAATCGTGCCTACAACCTTTGACTTTTAAAGTAGTATATTTTAAAAGTGGGGAAATTTCTCAAAATAATTAATTAATTTTTATACTCTACAAAATTGCATTTATATGTGTTTATGGGTGATTCTACGATAAGAGGTAATGTGCACGGCAAGTAATGTAAAATAGCCTTTTTATTATACGTGTTGTATTATGTTATGCAATAAATCACAGCATCTTAATGTATTTTATAAATAGCATCATGATTTAATGCCCAATTAAAGTACATTTTCCTAAAATTTCATGTTTAAATCTAAAAAAGTCTCTACCCTGGCCTGTTCCCATAACGTTTTTCGTTAAACATACAGACAGTACATACTTTCTTTGACGCAGTTGCCACTTTAAAGTATATTTAGCACAAATTTAAACAAGTATACTTAAGTATTATAAAGAGAAAATATAACAATATTTGTTTCTTTTCAATAATTTTCAAACTTCATTTTTGTCCTTTTTTTCTGTATCTACCCTGGCAAATTTTAATCCGTTAATACAAACACAAATATCACACAGCTTTATACAAAAAGCGTCCAAGGGCGCATATCAACGTAAAGTTAATAACACTAAACACACGAGCCGTTAAGTCGCTGACATTTGTTTTTTGGCGCGACGCGACAATGTCGTGCAGTGGTTTTGCAAAGTGATTGTGTCTCTCCCCTGGTAAGTCGTAAAAGAAGGATGTGACAATTTGAAAGGTTTTGGTCTTTTGAGCGTACAGCATTTTTTTTCAGTGATAGCGCTGCATTCTCTATGGTTTCAAAACCCCTTATCGTAGAATCCCCTTATTCCAAATAGCAAGTTTCGCGAGTGTGCACCTACACCAATTTTTTTTCAGATTTTTGAAAATTTTGACTAAATTTTTTTTACTCCCCAATTGTGTGACATCCCTCAGAGACCAATCACGTGTTAAATAATTTCAGTGTTTGCAGTGTTTTTTCTTTCGTTAAAAATAGAGGCGAACAAAGCCGCGGGAAACGGCTAGTGTACAATATTAGTAACGTACGAGTTTTATTAAACTTTGACAGCAAGTATCTTTCTACTCTTTTAAATAAAGCTAAGCGATGGCTTAACTTATATTCAGGATCTCGTTTCTCAATCCGAAATTTCCTTACTCACTAAAAACCCCCTACTAGACCGGTCCTGGGTCTCGTTCAATTAGGAATTTGTGACGCAGGGCTCAATTTAAATGAATCTGAGTATAGCTGACCCGGCCACGCTTGGCTGTGGCTTGGTTAGTATACAATAAATTATAAAAAAATCTTTAATTTGCAATTAAAAATATAAGTTATTTATCGAGATAAAAAATATCCTATCTTTTAATTTGGACCAAACAATGAACTTTCACAAAATTTTATTGAAATCGGTTCAGTGGTTTTGGAGATTAGCTTAAACGATCATCGTGACAAGGGATTTTTATATAAAGGGTTTTCCAATAAGAGCGCACCAACTTTTTATTAAAAAAAAACATGAAATTTATTAGAAATCTAAGTTGATCGTTATTTCATCTGAAAATACAATTAATACCTTTAATTGTGGAACAGAACATCATTTAAATGTCCTCACGAAAACGTTGAAGAATGAATCCCTTGAATTCAATTTTGCATACCTTTTTGCACAAGGCCCGAATGTTAGAAATGGCTCGTCCAATATTGACTCTCAAGGCGTCTAAAGTACGAAAAAATTTAAAAAACGCAAGTTTGGGCTTTGGTAATGATCTAATAACTATATTAGCTTAAGAAAAGTCTATTTCGAAATCACAGACAGACACCTAAATTTTATTTGTATGTATAGATTTCCAATTACTCTAACTGATCCTGTAAACCGTTTTTTAGAACAAACTGAAGCAGCACAGTGCTTAAAAAACAAATGGAGAATTTGTTTAATAAAAATAAGTTTTATTATGTTGAATAAATATACAAAAACCTTTCTCTGTTTACTGAAATAATACTAATTTTAAAAGAAAACAAATATCTGGATTACGTTGAGTATTATGATTAACAAAAGAAGTGTTATTAAACAGATGAACAAATAAAGTATTTTTTTTTGTAAATGTAGAATTGTTCTTTCTAAAAAGATTTTACTGGTTTTAAATACTAAAATGGGATTAACTTAATAATTATGGGCTATATTTTTAAATCAGATTTCAGTATACTTGGTCTAAATGAAGACATTATTTAAAATTCTAAATGCTAAGTAAATCTTCAAATCTAAAAACAGAAACATAAATATTGTTCTTATTTTTCAAAGAGATGTTTATTTGAATATTCCACTTTTGTCTAAGATTTATTAAATAAAGTTATTTATTCTGGCATATAGGTATACCTACATTGCTAAATACAAATAGATTGCTATTGCACTTACCTACATAAAACAATACATTCAAACTCTTTAGATATTTTATCATATACATAACAGAAAAATAATAATAACATTCTATTGTGATCTTAATTACAAGTGTACATAAGTACATATAACAAAGCTTTTTGTCAACAACGATACCGCCAAACGACAATACTAATCAAATGAATAGATATCTCGACTAGAAAATACCTCAACTACGCCTGATACTACATTCGGTCCGGATTGGCACAGATAAAGCTAGTCCAAAATTGAATATGTTATAATTGTATAGGGCAGGAGTTCCTAAAATGTGAGTTGCGGCGCACTGTAGCGTTGCGTGACTATCCTCATATCCGTACAGGTCGCTTGTACTCGACACACTTATAATTAGATAAAAATAACAAATAATTTAATTAATCTTAATATGTGCAAAAGCAACAAACAAATATATTCTTTTAGAAAGGCGTCGCAAAAAAACCTTTAAATGGAGTCGCAGTAAAAAAAATATTGGGAACCCTGGTATAAGGCTTGCACAATACGTGCCGGAGTGGAAATGGATTGGAATAGACCTCAGCCAAAATTGTGGTGTTGGTTAGGGCTTTCCTGGCCAGGCATATATACGGTACATTTAGGAACGCCCAAATAATATACAGGGTTAGCGAAATTAAACTTCCGCTACTCGAAGGGCTCTGGAAGCCGTACTACTAATCCGTAAAGAAAATTCTTTGGACAACAGATACTTCGGAAAATGCGCTCGAGATTTCCAAAATAAAAATTTTAATTTAAAAAATTGCCACTAGATGGCGCTACGAGTTATCCTATGAAGAAAAAAAAACCTTTAGATCCCGAAACACTAAAGGACCAGTGGTTTTACAGAAAAAGAACGAAATAAGGACAATACACAATTATAATATTGCACTTGCAATTTGTTACAAAAAAAACAACTTTAAGAGGAAGCGTGGCGCAAGTGGTTTAGTGTTTGGGCTGATGCGCTAGCGAGGTGGGTTTGAAGTGGTTCGAATCCACGCGCCGACCATCGAAAATTTCACGCTCTTTTCTCTTCGCAAGGCTGAGCACCTGGCAAGAATAAAACTGCTCGAAAATTTCCCTAGAAATTGCCGTGGTTCGGAACCCACGTAAAACTGTCGGTCCCTTGAATCTTTGAAACACTACAACATTCACAACAATGTTTCAAGCGGGGAAATCGCCTAAACCTGATACAGGTATAAAAAGGCGTCAGAGGAAAAAAACAACTTTATAAATGACATTACTAAGCATATAAATCAATGCTTTAAAACATGTTCAATATGCGAACCTTCCTGCTCGACAACGCACTCCATTCTGATTATCATGTTTTCCACCACTGAATGGAGAGAGTCAACATGGATGTTCTGAATATTCCGGCGAATACTGTTGATCGAATAGGACACAGTTGTCAAACGTTCCCGATAAACATTGTCTTTCATTTGCATATATTGCTGAAATGTGCGCCATCTAGTGGCGATTTATTAAATTAAAAAATTTTATTTCGGAAATCTTGAGCGCATCCTCCTAAGTATCTGTTGTCCAAATATTATTCTGATCAGATTAGTACAACGCCCTCCAGTGCCCTTTGAGTAGCGGAAGTTTAATTTCGCTAACCCTGTATATTTTTTTGGTGTTATACATAGCGCAAACAATTAGGTATAATTATTAAAAAAAAACATTTTAGTTAAGCAACAGTAATTTGTACCACAAATCCTATAGTAACGTCGTAAAAGTTACAACTTCAATAAAAATACAATGTTTTATCTAATCTTTCAAGAAGGCTTCGTAGCTCAGTGCTTAAGGCTGTTAAGTCAAAGGTTACAAATTCGAATCCCCAAAAACATGTTTCTGTTTTATATTTATCAACATAAATTTCAAGTCAATCCTTTGGGCCGTTCTCCAGATCCCGATTTTTGAGGAAAGTTTTTCTAAAGGTTTTGTAACATATGAGACAACAAAATATATATATATATATATATGTAGGATTATACAGTATTTCACTGCCTTTCTTTTTTTAGCCAGATTCTCCATCTCTGTCGATCTTCCCACTCTCCATCCCTCAAATATCTTCCTTTCATCGCCTCATCAACTTCATTCCGCCCGACATCCTCGGTCTTCCTCTTTTTCTTCTACCCATCGGGCTCCAGTCCGTCACCATTCCAATCCATTTACTAGCGCTTGCCCTTCTTGCATGCCCGTACCACATCAATCTTTTTTCTTCTATGAATTTAATTACATCGGATTCGGCTTCCATTCTGTTTCGGATCTCCTCATTTCTTATCCTATCCAATCTTGTAACCCCGCAACATATTCTCCAGTACTCCATTTCCACTGCTCGTATCTTATCTTTAGATTTCTTGTTTATCACCCAGATTTCCGCACCGTATGTCATAATACTTTTGACTATTGTGTTGTATATTATATGTTTTGTTTTCTTATGAATACTCCTATTCCATATAACGGGGTGTAATTGTCTTATACCTCTTCTTGCTTGTGCCAGTCTAGTTTTTATTTCTTCTTCCGTATCCCCCCTTTCGTGTAATAGTGAATCCCAGGTATTTGAACTTTTCGGTTCCTTTTATTTCAATGATGTCGTCAATATTTAGGTTTTGCGTGAAATTGCTGTTTGTTTGTAGGTATTCTGTTTTGTCATAGTTTATTTCTAATCCAGCTTCCTCGTATCCTTTTTTCAATTTCCGCATCATATAGCTTAGATCTTCGTCATCCTGGCCAATAACAACTTGATTGTCGGCGAAACATAGGGTAAATATATGTTCGTCTCTAATGGGTATCCCCATCTCTTGGCACTTTCTTTTCCACATTCTTAAGGTGTCTTCTAAATATATTTTGAAGAGCGTTGTGGATGTACTGCACCCTTGGAGTAATCCTTTTGATGATAAATAAAACGACGAAATTAGTCTCAGGTCAAAACTTCTAGTCAGAATTTGTTACAACCAGATAAAAATGTCAGTATAATTCACATTAATATATACTATAGTATACTGTATACTGTATACAGTGAGTGTTTCAGTAATTGTGTTCTCAGCCCATAAAAAAAAAAAAAATTTTAAGAGCAGTACAAAATTTTAACATGTTTACATTTTATTTGAGTATTATCCACTGACGAGTACACTTTTACTCAATGGCAAATGTTCAACAAATATATTTTTTATATGTACAAATACGAAATCTCCAACCCTAGCCCCGCGGGCGCACACGCGCTTTTTAAGTAGTTTGAAAATAATAGAATAAATTAAATCTTAAAAGGAAATTAAGAAGTGCTATGGTTTTTAAATTCTCGCTATTCAAATAAATATTTAAATTTGTAATTTTGCTTGCGCCCCGCACTACTTTTTCATTATTAAATAAGTCCGCTCCATAATAAGCTTTGGGATTCCAAGTCTTAAACTAACTGCTTTAGAACTTCGTAAGGTAAAATTAATTCATATATCTACCTACCCCAAATATCTACCTTCTATCAACTGCAAATATAAATATTTTAGAATGTATGGAAGACTAAACAAACATTAAGTTGTAATCAACCGAAACTACAAATAACTTAAAGTACGATGGTTAGTGGACCATTTCAACACTAAACAGAAAATTAAATTGTTAATTTAATTTAATACATACAATTTTTGACATACAAGATTACTATGTATGTATGTGTTCGTAATTCGAAATTGTATTTAGAACGAACTGTTAATATTTAATTAAAATTTTTGTGATAAACGTTTTATTAAATTTAGGACAATAGCTAAAACAGAAAATTTCATTGTCTCTATTCTGTGTAAATAATAAAAATCGATGTGAAAAAATGTAAAAGTAATTGATAAAAAAATGGTTGTTCTAAAATGTGTACCATATACACAAAATAGGTATATGTGTGAATATTTCAATCGTTACTGGAAATGTATATCGTTCATCGCCAAGAAAACGACAAAACGAAAACGGGCTGTTTTGAATGAAGGCTTGAATATTAAGAATGTCTTTTTTTTCGGCATTTACCCATTACGAGTTTGCCGTCTTTTGTTTCCAACTTTATCTGATTTTCCAATCTCTTGTCTGCAAACCTCTATCATCTATTGCCAATTTTATGAGAGAAATACTTCCAACTAAGTGCAGGCCGACCACTTTTATTTCGACTTGGTGGAAACCATCGCGTCATTCTTTTAGGCCATCTATGCGCTGACATCCGTTGTAGCTGTCTATACCATCTGAGTGCCCGGTTCTACAAAGTTTTTATAATAGAGCTTGTGATATTCATTTTTTTTGCATATCACTTTATTCCTTACTCGATCCTGTCGTGTTAGCTTTTAACTTCTTCTCATGAAGTCGTGTTTCACAGAACGGATTTTGTTTTGTATTGTCGTTGTAAGCGGCCACATATCCGCCCTATACAGGGTGTTTACGAATAGTTGTCAGAGCCGGAAATGGGTGGTAATAAATATATATAATGTAGGATTTAATATTTCACTGCCTTTTTTTTTAGCCAGATTTCCATCTCTTGTTTCCCACTCTATCCCCCAAATATCTTCCTTTCTCGCCTCATCAACTTATTGCCAATCCTCGGTCTTCCTCTTTCTTCACCCACGGCTCCAGTCCGACCCTTCCAATCCATTTTTGCGCTTCCCCTTTTATGCCCTACCACATCCTTTTTCTTCTATAATTTAATTACACGGTTCCCTTTCCCTTCTTTTCGGATCTTCATTTTTTCCTATCCAACTTTAACCCCGAACCTTCTGTACTTTTCCCCTTCTTCTTATCTTTAGATTTTTGTTTATACCCGTTTCCGCCCGTATGTCATAAAACTTTTACTATTTGTTGTATATTATATGTTTGTTTTTAGAATTTTTCCAAAACGGGGGGTAATTGTCTTATTTTCTTCTTGTCCCGTCTAGTTTTATTTCTTCTTCCGTATCCCCTTTCGTGTAATAGTGAATCCCAGGTATTTGAACTTTTCGGTTCCTTTTATTTCAATGATGTCGTCAATATTTAGGTTTTGCGTGAAATTGCTGTTTGTTTGTAGGTATTCTGTTTTGTCATAGTTTATTTCTAATCCAGCTTCCTCAAGGAATGGAATGCAATGCCTGATTCAGTCTTTGAAAACTTATTGATTCATGCCATCTGCTGTCAGGCGTTAAAATCTGTGTTTCAATAAGTATTAGGCATTTTTATGATTATAAAATTGTTTTAGTGTATTGTTATACAGTTATTTTCATTAAATCGTTCTTAGTGTTCTGTTCTGAAAAATGCGTTTTTACACAAATAAGTCTGAGCTCGTTTAACTTCCGTAAATTTTTGTTTATCACGTTTTAAACATAATAATTTTTTCTCATACAAAACTGTATAACATACTCAAAATGAAGTAAAATGGCCCATATTTTAAAAAGTTCTTCTCGAAAAATCATTTAGGCACTCACTTTTGGGCGCTACTGTATATATATGTAGGATTATACAGTATTTCACTGCCTTCCTTTTTTTAGCCAGATTCTCCATCTCTGACGATCTTCCCACTCTCCATCCCTCAAATATCTTCCTTTCATCGCCTCATCAACTTCATTCCGCCCGACATCCTCGGTCTTCCTCTTTTTCTTCTACCCATCGGGCTCCAGTCCGTCACCATTCCAATCCATTTACTAGCGCTTGCCCTTCTTGCATGCCCGTACCACATCAATCTTTTTTCTTCTATGAATTTAATTACATCGGATTCGGCTTCCATTCTGTTTCGGATCTCCTCATTTCTTATCCTCTCCAATCTTGTAACCCCGCAACATCTTCTCCAGTACTCCATTTCCACTGCTCGTATCTTATCTTTAGATTTCTTGTTTATCACCCAGATTTCCGCACCGTATGTCATAATACTTTTGACTATTGTGTTGTATATTATATGTTTTGTTTTCTTATGAATACTCCTATTCCATATAACGGGGTGTAATTGTCTTATGCCTCTTCTTGCTTGTGCCAGTCTAGTTTTTATTTCTTCTTCCGTATCCCCCTTTCGTGTAATAGTGAATCCCAGGTATTTGAACTTTTCGGTTCCTTTTATTTCAATGATGTCGTCAATATTTAGGTTTTGCGTGAAATTGCTGTTTGTTTGTAGGTATTCTGTTTTGTCATAGTTTATTTCTAATCCAGCTTCCTCGTATCCTTTTTTCAATTTCCGCATCATATAGCTTAGATCTTCGTCATCCTGGCCAATAACAACTTGATTGTCGGCGAAACATAGGGTAAATATATGTTCGTCTCTAATGGGTATCCCCATCTCTTGGCACTTTCTTTTCCACATTCTTAAGGTGTCTTCTAAATATATTTTGAAGAGCGTTGTGGATGTACTGTACCCTTGGAGTAATCCTTTTGATGATAAATCAAACGACGAAATTAGTCTCAGGTCAAAACTTCTAGTCAGAATTTGTTACAACCAGATAAAATGTCAGTATAATTCACATTAATATATACTATAGTATACTGTATACTGTATACAGTGAGTGTTTCAGTAATTGTGTTCTCAGCCCATAAAAAAAAAAAATTTTAAAAGCAGTACAAAATTTTAACATGTTTACATTTTATTTGAGTATTATCCACTGACGAGTACACTTTTACTCAATGGCAAATGTTCAACAAATATATTTTTTATATGTACAAATACGAAATCTCCAACCCTAGCCCCGCGGGCGCACACGCGCTTTTTAAGTAGTTTGAAAATAATAGAATAAATTAAATCTTAAAAGGAAATTAAGAGGTGCTATGGTTTTTAAATTCTCGCTATTCAAATAAATATTTAAATTTGTAATTTTGCTTGCGCCCCGCACTACTTTTTCATTATTAAATAAGTCCGCTCCATAATAAGCTTTGGGATTCCAAGTCTTAAACTAACTGCTTTAGAACTTCGTAAGGTAAAATTAATTCATATATCTACCTACCCCAAATATCTACCTTCTATCAACTGCAAATATAAATATTTTAGAATGTATGGAAGACTAAACAAACATTAAGTTGTAATCAACCGAAACTACAAATAACTTAAAGTACGATGGTTAGTGGACCATTTCAACACTAAACAGAAAATTAAATTGTTAATTTAATTTAATACATACAATTTTTGACATACAAGATTACTATGTATGTATGTGTTCGTAATTCGAAATTGTATTTAGAACGAACTGTTAATATTTAATTAAAATTTTTGTGATAAACGTTTTATTAAATTTAGGACAATAGCTAAAACAGAAAATTTCATTGTCTCTATTCTGTGTAAATAATAAAAATCGATGTGAAAAATGTAAAAGTAATTGATAAAAAATGGTTGTTCTAAAATGTGTACCATATACACAAAATAGGTATATGTGTGAATATTTCAATCGTTACTGGAAATGTATATCGTTCATCGCCAAGAAAACGACAAAACGAAAACGGGCTGTTTTGAATGAAGGCTTGAATATTAAGAATGTCTTTTTTTTCGGCATTTACCCATTACGAGTTTGCCGTCTTTTGTTTCCAACTTTATCTGATTTTCCAATCTCTTGTCTGCAAACCTCTATCATCTATTGCCAATTTTATGAGAGAAATACTTCCAACTAAGTGCAGGCCGACCACTTTTATTTCGACTTGGTGGAAACCATCGCGTCATTCTTTTAGGCCATCTATGCGCTGACATCCGTTGTAGCTGTCCATACCATCTGAGTGCCCGGTTCTACAAAGTTTTTATAATAGAGCTTGTGATATTCATTTTTTTTGCATATCACTTTATTCCTTACTCGATCCTGTCGTGTTAGCTTTTAACTTCTTCTCATGAAGTCGTGTTTCACAGAACGAATTTTGTTTTGTATTGTCGTTGTAAGCGGCCACATATCCGCCCTATACATATAGAACAATATTTTGCACCACTATTTTCATAGTTTCATGCGTTATTGCATTATTCCATATCATCACATGGAAAGCCATTGTTGCTTTTTTTCCGATCGCTATACGGTTCTCAATGTCTCGTTCATATGTTCTTGTAGAGCTTATAATAAATCCTAAATATTTAAAATTCGTACAAGATTTGATTTTTTCTTCCTCTATTATTAAGAATGTAGATCACCAAATTATGGCCAATGTGTTTTAAATGGGAACTGCGTTCCTGTCCTATCGTCGTATTTTTAAAGATAAAAAAATTTTGTGGAAAAAGAAACTATATATCTTTAAAAAATACGATTTTCGATTAATCAATGTGTTTTACGCAAAAACAATAAAGCATAAATAGGGCTAAACTTTTAACCATTCATGTGCTTTCAAAAATAAAGATATTGAATTTCAATTTTTTATCAATCGAACGAGAAAGCTTTTTAAATCGTTGCAACAATTTTAGTTTTTTCATAAATATTTTTATTAAATAGTTATAAGCAATTGAAGTACGTCTATGCAAGCATAACCATAAGCTGCTTAAAGATTTTTTATCGCAAATCCCTTTACGGTCTCCGAAACATAAAAGACTAGAAAAAGATTTAAAGTAGCAATACTATACTGACCAACTTCAAATAGTGTGTTAAGTATGCAGAAAAGAGAAAATATAAAAGCATTCTTATGCTAATATTATTATTACGATTTATTTGATTTGGTTTTATAAGACTATTGCTATGATTTTAACAATAACAAAAAATATTTTTAAAAGAACCATTGGTTGCAGTCTCATTTTCACGTTAGAACTAGAAATGATTAGGTGAAGTGTTGAATTATTTTTTTCATTTTGTTGAATATTTTGTGCGGTTGTTCTGGTGCATCATAAGAGGTATCAAGGTAAGATATAGTAATTATTCAACTTATTATTTGTGACATCGCGTGTTACAGTTCTTAATTACTTGTATAAAAACTAATTTTATAAAATGAGTAATACATTTCAACTTTCTTTAAACAATAAAAAAAGAAAAATCGTAGCCGATTTTGGAAAAATTATTGGTTATCTAAATAATACGATTAAGCTTCGACATTTCACAATCAATCGAAAACTTCGGTCATTGAATCGCAAACAAATATTAATCAAGAACATAAACATTATTCGGAATCTTTTCTAGTTACTGGTCGACGACTTGTGGATACCGCACATTTACTTAATAAATTATTTTCACGTTGAATTAAAAAGTAATTCAATATCTATAAATCTGACAAAATATGAAAATGTAATGTTGCATTACTTTGTGTAAATATACTGCA
The DNA here is from genome assembly GCA_036325965.1 of Sinopyrophorus schimmeli. NCBI lineage: Eukaryota > Metazoa > Arthropoda > Insecta > Coleoptera > Elateridae > Sinopyrophorus > Sinopyrophorus schimmeli. The sequence continues at coordinate 8,025,120 of JARFIZ010000001.1, forward strand.
TTATTTAAATAAAGTAAAGTTGGACAGCAAAATGTTGACACTTTCAATATGATTCGAGTCTCGACATTCGGAGTATGTGGATGTGTGCATTGACCGTGCGATATCTTATCCTCCGCTCTCAATACTTCTTGATAACAAACCTTAGTGAGTTTAATATTCCCACACTTGTTTAATAATAAACAAATTAAGGAATAGGGAGCAATAAGCTCCCTATACAATCAGCCAACCTCAACGCCATCTACGGACATCTATATAATTTTCCAAGCAGCCAGCAACAGATTCACTATCAATCTCAGAAAATGTCTAATAACAATCAACAAATAGCACATCATACTCCAACATCCACACACAATAAACCCTATCCTTTACCACAACTCACGCTCTTGTCAGCTTCAATATTTAATCAAAACATAGCATTTCAGAGTATATCCTCGGTCATTGAATATCAAATTTCTGACAGCGAAACATTAGAGAACGAAACAAAAGACAACACTCACGAATGGCAAATGATTAAAAAAAGGAAAAAGACGGTGAAATCATTTTTACAATTAACTGAAAACTTTCAGTCAAGTACTGTACGAAACAAATACGTTCCATTAGCAAACGAAGATACTGAAGATGCAGACAATGCAAACTCAAGTAATAATTTTCAAACCTCCAAAATCCTTAAACCACCACCAATCTATGTATTGCTTGCCCAAGATAAGGTGGCGGGTGAAATAGTCCCGCCTACGGATGCGCAAGAATAGGGAAAGTCCTGCAAGGTTGATGTACAGTCGAGAGAGAAGTGAAAATACTAATCGGGTGTTCCGTTTCAACAGAACCCTTTAACTTTATTTTGAAAACGCGTTCTTCCCGTAAGAACGGGACTTAGGATCCATCCGTAAAGTGTGCCGCTAATAGCTTTTACATTTCCAATTACCTATCCTGATAAGCAGCGGGCACTAAGAAGTGAAAATTTACTACCCTTTTGTACCTATTTTCCAAGTTCCAAAAATTTTAACCAGCTTCCCACGGACTCTTTCATTCATGCAAAATAGCTTTGGTATATAAGACACCAAACATTTTGAATCTTCATCTAAGAAACCAAGTTTTTTTTTCATTTTAATGATAATATTTTATTATTTTTTTATAAATATATTTTTATATGTATGTATTTTATCCACTAATAATTATTAGTCCGGTAATTAAAATATTTGATTTTCTCCCGCTAGTAAGTACGTATTTATGTTCATGGAGTTTAGTTTATTTACACTTTTTATTTATTTCAAATAAATAAAATATCCGAAAAAATTTTATATTTCATGTATTTTTTCACCAGAATGTACAAAAACCGAGCGTACAGTACGTCTTTTTCTATCCGAATGCGTTCTCTCCTCATCGTGTGCGTCGCTTGTAAGATTCTCACCCGCCACCTTAAATTGGTCAAGTAGTACCTATATGGTGTAACAAACTACAATAGTATACAGTGGTACCTCGATATACGAGTGCCCTAACATACGAGTGTTTTGAGATACGAGCCGCCGAGCTAGCGATATTTTGCTTTGAGATGAGAGCAAGATTTGAGATACGAGGACAGTTTTTTTAATCGATCTGCAGGTAAAAATGAGCAAAGCGTGACAAAAAAAGCGAAAACCAGTAATGAAAATTAAGCGCTTCCGTAAGCACTACACTTTTTTTTTATTATGTTTTTATAGAATATGTATTTGTTATTTATAAACATTATAAATGTTTCTTTTTTTAATACATTTTTCTTATTCAAAAAAACTTAAGGTAAAAACAACTGAGGTGATGTTTTGTGAGCTGGAACGGATTAATGGCATTTCAATTAATTTCAATGGGGAAAATTGCTTTGAGATACGAGAAATTTGACATACGAATTAAACTCGTATGTCGAGGTACCACTGTAGTTGCAAACCTAGTCAGAGTAGCAGAAGTAGAGCAATATTATAGTAAAACTTTGATCAATAACACGGTAAAAATTAATCCATTAATATCAGATACATACATAAAGCTAATAAAACATCTTCAAGGAGAAAAAATAATTAATTATACATACCAGCCGATGGATAAACGGGCATTCAGGGTTGTACTAAGATCCCGACACCACACAGTTCCAATAGAAGACATAAAAAGTGAACTGGAGAAGGAAGGTCATAAAATCAGAAATATCATGAATATTCGACATCGTGTAACTTAAGAGCTTCTACTTCTTTTTTTTGTGGACTTAAAACCTAGCGTAAACAACAAAAAGATATACAAAATCCAAGTATTATATCATACAAAAATAAAAGTTGAGCCACCAAGTAAAAGAAAAGATATTTTACAATGCACAAGATGCCAATCATATACTTGACAAAAAATTTGACAATAAAATGCTTTCCAGATTCGACAGTTTTTATAGAATTTCATCATTTCTTTACAAGAAGTACAGCAAACGTCCTACATCTAATTTAAAGTACTATAAGCGCAGGATAAAAGTTACCTATTCTTGAGGATTTAACTCCTCCTTAAGACAAATCAAGTCAAGAGTTTATCGCATTAAAATATGGTAGGTTGGCCTTAAAATTATTAACAGCGTTTTATTATTAAAGTTTATTTTTCCGAAGTAATTGTAGAAATGTTTATTTATCAACCACTTAAATATTATGAAAACAAAATACAACCAGCCCGTATGTTTACAGTATTAGGAGATTGTGAAAATATAGAATTAAATCAGATTGCTCTTTCATTCTACAATGACTAGAAACTACTTAGGTATGTAGTATTTTTGCTCTTTCTAGTATTTACAATTTTAGTTTCTCGATAAGGTATTGTTTTTGCACGATGTTATAAAGAATGAACGCTTGTAATTTCAAATTATCCAAGACGTGTCTGCTAAATAAAATAAAAAATAAAATTCCGGCATCATGATAAGACCCCCTTGCTCTAAAGATTAAAGCAGTGGTCTAAAGAAAACGTATTTTGGGGTTCGAATCCCAATGACCGCGTCTTTTTTATACGCTGTTCTAAATAATTCGAGTTGAACATGATGTGTCTGCAGTTATCTAGATTAATACGAAATATATTGTTTTCTCTGTTTTAGATAAATATCATCTTAAATTATGCAACATCGAAAAATAAACTTATTCATATCTTAAATTATTGTTAAAAAAAAAGGTTATGATTTGTGTCATATTAAATATAATTTTTGGCAAATGCCATATTTACTTTTAAATGATATTTGGGACAGAAAGAACAAATGCTACGTAATTAAAAAAAAACAATTGTTTTTTTATTTAACATGTACCGAAAAAACAACCTATCAGCAAAATTCGAACCACAGATTTTAATACTTCGTATACAGATGTGTCGACCCTTACTCCTAACAAAATATGTGATTCACCTTATCTGAGTTTGTCCTTGTGAATAAAATGAATACAATGAAGTATTATTCTTAGTGTTTTTAGAAGATATCAATAAGTCATACATTTTTACCACCTAGTTTCAACAATTATAATTAATGTTTGGATATTTAATTAATTTAAATTTTATCAAAATCAAATTTTAATATGTCTAAATAGGTGTAAAGAATTATTTGAAAAGCTGTATACATCCATAGATAAATATGTGGTAACTTTAAAATACAAAATTGTATGACCTCTTCATTATTTAATATGATGCACGGAGTCGAGATTTTTCTTTGTCAACCTCTTAATTGAAAGTATTAAATTTGCATAAAGTTAATAAATATAAAGTCTAACACGATTCTAAAGTAGCAAATAATAATATATAATACACAAATATACTACTACGTTAAAATACTCCAAATCTTCTATGTCAGCAGTTCAGTTATGACATACGATCCGGCTTTATTTTATTTTCTTAAGATTTTAATTGGTAATAAAACGTGACTGATAAAGAAACACTAACAATAATTGTAAGACCAACCCACTATAAGTTATTTTGATAAACACTCAGACTTGATTTGTCTTAAGGAGGAGTTAAATCCTCAAGAATAGGTAACTTTTATCCTGCGCTTATAGTACATACCTATCTAAATGAAATTGTAGAAATTATGAAATCTCGAAATAATAACTGACAATACACTAGCCGATGAAGTAGATAAAAATGGTTGATAGCGAATAAAACTACCATTTGAGAAAATCTCAACTCGTGTTTTAATGGAATTTCCAGAAAAAAAAATTGAAACTTCTATTAACTGGTTGTTATCAATATAAACAAATAATATTATATTTAGCAGAAGTGATAGATGGATCTGATAATATAAATATTCAATAAAAAACCAGTATTTTGAACATAAAATTACGGTAAGTAATTAACACCATGTTAAAAAATTATGAAATGTTTCATTGATGTGTAACAATAAATTGTCTATAATCCGAATTTAGTTTGATTAAAATACAATGGGTATTTTACGAGATCTGAATGTTCAAATTGAGATGACAATAATTTTTGCATCGATAGTAGTTTTGTTTTGTTGCTAGTCTAAAAAATCGAGTTCTTTGAGGTGAACTACTTTTTTTACTTATGAGCAATATATATATTTAATTATATTTCTTAATACGTATTTAATATTATTCTACTATACATCGGTACACAAATCTATAAATTCATTTTCTTTACATATCTTCCAATTTGTGTTGTGACCAGTTTTAATGTATGTAACGGTCACATAAAGTCGACGCACACGTTTTATTATTAGTGGGTTGAATGCGTAAGACATAGTAACCTTATCCTTAAATAGATATATGTATTTAATTTAGGAACCGATAAATACTAAATATATTTTTTATTTCCAATTTTTACATCCCGCAGTTCATTAGTAGCGAAAAATTATTGATTCAATATAAAGTGGATACAAATGCAATCCATATATAGTATCATTGTTGTAATTTTATCACCGTACATAAACTGAAAGTCTCCAGTATAAAATTAGTAAATTTAAAAACCGAGATTATATAAAATTAATATTATTCTTTTTTGTTTAAAAACAAATATTTGCAAAATGTTGAAATTGAATAATTCCTTATATTACTTATACTTTATACAAAGATCAAAAACACTTACGAAAAGATAATTAATCTTGGTTCTAAAGAATGAAAAAGTTCTAATTGCAGATGTTAGAATTTTTTAAAGAATATTAAATTTTTTGTTCGCAATAATTAAAATTTTTTTAAAAAATTTTGGAAATTACCCTCGGGGTATGATTCCGACAACACCAAACCTTGTGATCCCAATGACAGTACCATATAACCTCTAGTCCTTCGTATATTTTCGTAATGATATTTTAAAAATCATTAAAATTTTGCCGACGACCGAGTTAGACGGCATAATACATTTTCCACTTTATTGAACCAGATCAACTGTGTTTCTAACTTTAATCAATATAATAAAAATTAAAGTACATAAAAAGACCAATTAAATAAGATATAGATCATTGCTGATAGTCGTATTTGGTTAGTGGTACCAAACTCAACATAAATATGAACATTATCCTTTTTGTTCATAATTCCATTTTAATGGTTATATACATTACTTATGTAATCTACCGCTAAAAGCATTGTTCTAATAATAATTACAAGACATTAATTTCTTTATAAACACAGGCTAATATTATCTATTTTAAACTTATTCCAGTAGATGTCAGAGATAAAGTTGTGATATAATATTTAAAATTAGTGAATAAGTAGAGGACCTACTTGCTAATTACCTACTACTTAATAGTTGCGTGACAATACATTACTGTTCGTTTTGTGCAAAAATTGAAAAAATGCGACTTGCTCTTTAATGCATTCCTTGGATTGGTATAAATACTTCTTTAATGTTTCGTTAAGTAGGTATAATTATTACAGTTTGTAGCTGTTACTTTACAGTATTTTAATAAGTACCCCTTCTATCTATTTTTATATCATCGTCAATGTGTTATATTATTTTTTTTCTTAATATACATTGACATAGGTATAAATATAAACAAAATGTCTAATATTTTTTTTTAAATAAAAAAATTTAATTTAAGTATTTCATTCAAGGAGGAAGTGTGGTTTATTGTTTAGGCTGGTGCGCCAGCGACATGGGTTCGAATTTGTTCTTTTCTTCTCTTCGCATAAGGTAAGCACCTTTGCCAAAGAATTAAAACTCCTCGAAAACGGTCCCTAGAAATTGCCCTGTTTTGGAACCCACGTAAAACTGTAGGTCCCTTGTATCTTTGAAACCTTACAATATTCACAACAAAGATGCAAGCAGGTTAATTACCTAAGCCCGACCCAGGGTAAAAAAAGCGCAAGAAAGAGAGAAGTATTTGATTCATAATAAATTCAAATGCAAAAATCAAATATTATTTTAATTATTTATTATTACGGCATTTATTTTTAGCAAATAAATATTACTGTTTATTTATCAACTGTAAAAAATAAAAACTGCTCTAGGAAAAATACCTACAAATCTATTTTTAAAATTTCATGCATATCAATAAAGTAATTAAAACTTTAGTGAATATATTTAAAAACATATGTAGTTATTTATAGTCATATTATTTAAGAATAATTTTAATTGGTAAGTATTTAACAAACTTAACCCTATTAATATGCTGAACCACATAATCAGGTAAACTTTAAGTAAGACGAGTTAAATTAACCTTGCAGAATTCCAAAGTATAAACCTGATGCTTTCTAATCAAATAGTGTCTACCACGTTTACCTTCAAGGATCACATTCAATCTATAGATTTTAGTTAATTAATAAACGTTAATTTTTAAAAATATTTGACAACATAAAGTACCTACCTTTTTTTCCCAGAGAAACCAAAAAGTGGTCATAAATTACTTGAGTAAATTACATAAAGTATGATCATTTTATTGCTTTTAGTAAAAATTTTTTTTTAATCTCTATTGTTATACAATCTGTCCTGTCTATAAAGGACAATAAGTATTTAGTATGATACATATAACAATAGGTGCAAGCAGCAGATAAAAACTGCCAATTGCCTTTAGACATGTAGAGTAGAGTTACAATAAACCCCTCTATTACAAATTTACTAGTTTATAGTGCTAGTAAGTTGTTTTAAAAAAGAAAAAAACCCTATGACAGAGAGAGAAAAAAAACTTAAGTTAATTCTTAGAATTAATATTAGGTGGAATTAAATTTGTTAATTGAAGCGCGTTAAAAGATCATTTGGTTTAGATCGTTTTAAGCGTTTTGGTTTATCAGATTCGTCCATTAATGTATTTACTAGTTCATTGGGATGCACCTTTGGGCAGATCTTCCTATTTCCTCTTTTATAGTAGGTACCTGCAAATCATTTGAAATCACTTTATTTGGCACATACCAAGGAGCACTAGTTAAAGCACGTAACACTTTGTTTTGGAACCTTTCAATAATAGCCAGGTTGGAGATGCTAGCAGTTCCCCACAGGGTAGACCATACGTCCAAATAGGTTTCAACGTAACTTTGTAGAGTAGAAGCTTGTTTTCTAAAGAAAGTGCTGACTTGCTTCCAATCATCCAGTAAAGTTTTCTAAATTGTATCCCTAGCTGTTTACGTTTGTTAAATATGTGGGTTTTCCAAGTTAACCGCCGATCCAGGTGTAACCCCAAATATTTAGCAGAGTCGCCATGTTTCAATTGTTCACCGTTAAGTGAAACGGGTGGGCAATTAAGTCGGTTCATGGTGAAAGTAACATGTTGAGATTTGCTTTCGTTCACTTTAATTCTCCATACTTTTAGCCATTCTTGTATTTTATTAAGCGAGTCTTGCAGGTTGTTTGAAGCGATATTAGGATTTGTATGCGAAGCCAGGACAGCCGTATTGTCGGCGAAGGTGGCGGTTGTGGTTAAATTCGTAGTAGGTAAATCGGCTATGAATAATAGATAAAGGATAGGTCCTAGCACACTCCCTTGTGGAACTCCAGATACAGCGGGTTGAAGATTCGTAGATTCGTCTTGGTAGTTCACAAAAAAATGCCGGTCTGATAAATAAGATTTTAGTACTTCATAGATGTGGTATGGCAACAGCTTTATTAGTTTAAAGTAAAGACCCAAGTGCCAAACCTTGTCGAAAGCCTGGGAAATGTCTAGGAACGCAGCGGAACAATATCTGCATTCGTCGAGGTCGTTACGGATTTGATCTACTAGTCGATGAATTTGTTCTACTGTTGCATGTTGGGGTCGAAAACCGAACTGGTGGTTGGGGATTAATTTTTGTTCAAATAGGATTGGCTGGAGTCGTTTTAATAGTAATTTTTCAAAAACTTTGGAAAGGGTTGGTAAAAGGCTAATAGGTCTATAGGATGTTGGATCGGTGGGTATCTTTCCAGGTTTCTGGATCATTGTTACCTGAGCTACTTTCCAGCAACCTGGGAAGTATCTAATAGTTAAAATTGCATTATATATTTGAGTAATCGCTCGAACTGCTTTTTCAGGTAGCTTCTTAAGAATTTCCCCAGTGATAAGGTCAAAACCTGGTGCTTTTTTGGGATTAGTATGTTTGCTAATTACTTGTTGAATTTCTGAGATCTTAAACGGGTTGATAGGTAAGCTCATTTGGAAGGGGGATTCTAAAAACTCTATTATTTTAGCGTCTTCCTCTGGACACTGACTGGGGAAGGGTTGGAACACATTTGTTAGATGATCAGCAAATGTTTCTGCTTTTCTTTACTGCTGCGAGCCCATTGGCCATTGGGTTTGATAATAGGTGGTTTGTGCATTATGGGTCTTTTAATTTTTTTTACCGCTTTCCAAAGCGAATAGTCGGTGGTTTGGGTAGCTGTTAAATTGACTAGGTAATGTTCGATGCCTTGGTTTTTATGTTGCAGTAGAAGTTTCTTTAGTTGTTTCGAGGTCCGATTTAATGCTAGCTTGTCTGCTTCTAAGCGGGTGTTTTGCCAGTGTTTTTTAGCCGTCTTTTTTCATTTATTTTTTCTTTTAATATTACGGGGCAGCTTTTTGTGATGGGATTTTTGTTGGTGGGTGTAGCTTCCCATGCCACTTGCTGTATTAAGTTAGTTAATTCCATTGTAGCTTTTTCTATGTCATATTTGGTTTTTAATGGTGTTTTTAGATTTATTTGATCAGTTAACTTGCTTTGGAAGTATTCCCAGTTCGTTTTTGTGCTGTGGAGTACTGGTCGTGTTTCAGTGAGTTTTAATTGGAGTGAAATGTTATTACATGTGATGAATGGTCAGCAGCTAGTTCTAGACACGATTTTATTGTGAACTGCCCTAAGTTTAAGCCTTTAATGATACAAAAATCGATAAGGTCAGGTGTTTTCCGGCGATCTGTAGGCCAATAAGTTGGTTCCCCAGACGATAAGTAATGTAGATTATTTGTTTGTATAGCAGCCAACAGTTCACGCCCATCAGTTCTTGTGACACGAGAACCCCAGTCTTGGTGTTTTGCATTAAGGTCACCAGCTACAATAAATCTATTTCCAAGGCTTTGAAAGAAGTGAGAATAGTCTTCCTTTTTTGTTGAGTGTTTTGGTGGTCTATAAACAGCGGGGATCTTAAGGGTTGTTGTTTTGTCTTCAACTTGGATAGTAGTAGCTTGTAAATGGTTTTTTTCGTACTTATCTAGCTCATGGTGTTTTATGTTGGATTTAATTATGACAGCTGTTCCACCATGAGCAGTTCCATCAGGGTGGTTTGTGTTGTAGATGGAGTACGTGGGGAATTTTATGTGGCTTTTGCTGGTAAAGTGAGTTTCAGATATAAGAAGTACATCAATTTGGTTGTTTTTGAGGAACAGTTGGACCTCTTGGGCATGTTGGCTAAGACTATTGGCGTTCCAAACAGCTATTTTTAAGAGTTAAGCCATTATGTTATTTTGCTAATTAGTGTGGTTAAAAGGTTCATAATAGTCCCCATTTGCGTAATTAAGCTTTTCATCATAGATTTTAGTTCATCCATGTCGTTTGGATGTTGATTGGGGGATATAGCTTGTGGTTGTAGGATTGTATTGGTGTTTTGTGTGAATTGCTTATTTTGTCTTACTTGTTCTGCATAGGAAATCTCAGGAACTCGATATGTTTGTGTTGGTGTACGCATATGCATTGTGATCTCGCGTCTTAATTGTGGAAAGAGTTTTTCCTGCATTTGCTTGTGAACTAGGCAACCTCGATAGTTAGCGGGGTGGCCCCCGCCACAGTTAACACATTTGACCTGGTCATCTTTATTTTTCCTTGGACATTTTTAGTCGAGTGGGATCCTGTACATTTAACACAGCGATCCATTTGTTGGCAGTAATTTTTAGTATGGCCAAATCTTTGGCATTTTGCACATTGCGGGATTGTTCTTTTTGCATGAGGGGGTTCTACAGTTATGCTAGTGGTTATAAATAGTTTGATTTTGTATATCTCTTTGTTGTTATCTTTTTGTTTAATGTCCACTATGAACATGGGGAGCGGCAGTTTAGTGGACTGTTTTTTTTATGTTCCATATATTAACTACCTCATGACCGAGTGTATTTAGGTTCTGTATCATTTCTGCTGTATCAGTAGAGTGATGAATGTTTTTCATTACAACTCTGAAAGTTCTCTCTTATTTGGGTTTGTATGTGTGGAATTTTGTGTTTTTATGCATGAGGTCTTTGATAATGGCTGTATAAATTTCGCTTGTATTACTTTGGATTTTAATTTCATCGTTGCCTAATGCTTTTAGTGTAAAATTGTCTTTTGCAATTTTGTTGAGCAACGTTATTAGGGGGTTAATGTTTTGAACATCAGATACGTAGATAGGTGGTGGTTTAGGGACCTTTAAAGTAGTTTCATGTTGTGGGGTGCTTACTTCCTCATCAATTTCGATATCTAGTGGGTCAAACCTATTGGTGGTTTGCACTGGGTTGTCTAGCCAATATTGGGTTTTTTTCTCGTGAGTGAGATTATTTGAATTACCTTCAGGGCTTCTGAATCTCTTTCTGGTGTGGTTGGCTAAGTGCCATTCGTTTCCTGACTCGTTGCTAGCTAGTAGGGCTGTTGGAAGTTGTTGTTGATTTATTGGGTACATATTTGTCGTTTGTGACGAATAAGGATTTATTGGGTACGGGGTCAATTGGTGCTGTGGGGAAAAAGGTTGCTGTTGTGATGGATTATAGGTCTGTTGTTGATATTGCTGGTGTAGGCCAGCTTGATTTAGATAAGAATAGAGATTAGGTTGTAAATGAGCCATAGTTTGTTAATTGATAAATTGTATTCGATTTAAGATTTACTAAGGTGTAAAATTAATAAGTACTAACTGATACCTTTTCTGCAGTATCAAAAGACCATGCGGTCAATGATATCGATTAGCACACGTTTACAGCCGATACGCAAGCACTGACCGTCTTTACGCTTTAAAAGTCAAGCGCGGACTTTTTAGTAAGATAGTATTAATAAATTTTACATACATACGTGTATGTAACCATTAAGCATTTAAGTATACATACATACAAAAATAAATATAAATACCTACTTAGTATAAACTTGATTCATTCATTATAAAGGCCATTTAGGTCACTGGAATACAAATTTCAGTTTGGAAAAAATGTCTTTCAGTACGAGGGATATACGGTGTACGTTAAGTAGAATGGATACTTAACTTTTATTATTTATGTTATTTACTGCAGGAAATCTCTTTGGTAAAGTGACATTCAGAAAGACTGTTATTGATTCTTAGATATTTATGTTGCTATTAGTAATATATGGGGCAAACCACGTCAATTGTACGAGCTGAAAAACATCATCTCTCCGCTTATGAAGACACTTTGTGATATTGTTTTTCTGTGGAACTACAATTATTGTTAGAAAAAGAACAAAACATATACAAGTTTCTCATACTTTTTGATAAAAATGACAGTAATTATGAAAACAAAATATCTATTCCGAAAAACTCCAATTGTAATATACTCTTTAATATTTCCCAAAGTCGGGATTTTCAATATATATTAATTAAACACAAAAAAAGCTTATTCTTTCTCCATAAAAATGATCATAACATGAGAATGGTATGACAACATTTTGCAATTAAATAAAGGCCTACAAGACGAGGCGAACTTTGTGCCGAATACCTTGTATTCCCTTAGCGAGGTGCGGCGATAAATGTGAGGACCAGCGGCTGGCGTTGATTTTTGAACCAGGCGATGCTGTCCAAAAAAACTAGTCTTTCATTTTGTAAAAATTCTATTTTATTTAATCATAATGATAATGTTCAATTCCAAGAGAATATAAAAAAAGAGGACTAGCCGATAAATATCAAGCCTAGAAGAAAAAGAAAAAGTGGCCATAAACCAATTGAAGGTACGGAAAAGATAATGACAATGAGGAACATTAAGGTAACGGCAGAACTACTCTACGTTCATTAGAACATTATGTAATATGCCAGCATCATTATAGTATTTATTAAAAAAGAGATAAATAAAACAGCATAACATAACGTGTGACAACAAGTTATACGTTTGCGTTACATATTGTTTATCGTTTCTGGATAATAATGGTCAATTTCAAGACATGCTTCATTACACAGATATCGATGAAAAATACTTTTATGGTTCCAAAATAAAACTTATAAAACTAAAAAATATATTCTTGGTATAAACATTTTGTTTTTAAAATTGTCGATATTTTGATGAAAGTGCACGGAACAATCCTATAAAAAACGTATGAAGTGTTCTTTTGCAACACCTAAATAGATGAACTTAAGATTTAAAAAAAATAAGTGTGCAAAAATTCAAAACTAAATGCCTTTGTATCTCGGCAACCCGCCTATATGCCCTCCCCCATTAAATGTAGTCACATATAACAACATAGCACATAGAACATAGAAACAACAATTTAACAAAGTGTTACCACAGTTGTAGAGATGAAGTTTTTCCTGCGGGTGTTTTGCTCCATATGTATCTTTCATGCTTTAGAAAGATTATTATTACTTTATTATTTTAATATATTAATATTTAATTTGTAAGTACTCTTGCTTTGCAAATTATTTCTAAAACACTATGTTTATATTTTTAAAACTTTTATCTTATAGTATACTTTTTTTATCCAATAAAATAGCTAGTTCTGTATATAGAAGTTATAGTGAGTTGTCACGTAGGTAATATAAAAAAACGTAAGTTAATATTCATGAAACGCAGAACCAATTAGATATTTACATAGAGCTACATATCATCTGTGAAATACTAATACCTCATATCCAACAAAAATGTGGAAATGCGAAATTGAGTTTATTGTGATTCTGTATCGTGTGAGTCACGTTCTACTCAAGGAATTATACATAACTCGTAGTCCATAGAAATCTATTAAGGTTGATAAAGCATTTAATTACTCTATAACTTTGTATGTTAATCAATAAGTAAAAGTTTTAAATGTTTATAACTTTTTCTGATATATTTAATTTGTAGGAATAGACGTTAGTGTCTCACAGGTGATATATTATTAGTTTGTTACACTTTAACTTGAAATATTCAAATTAAAATGACTACGTATCGATATTTTATTGTAAGTGATATTGTAACAAATATCATGGTAAACCATAAATTGTAATATTTTACTTAACCTTAGCAAGGCACGGTAATACCTACTAATATATATATAACTGAGGGCTACATTGGCTGTCAATAAGAAATGAGCCGTATTACCCTGTAACCTTAATTAACTTGAAATAGGTTTCATGAGGTTTGGCACAATTCACATAAAAATACCACTTTCCCCACTTTATAACATTCTTTATGAGCTTAAATTTTAGAAGAGATGCATTACATTCAATCTTCTCTTCCATTATTAACGGAATATAGACGTTTTTATGTTAGTGTAGTACATTGAATATTATTTCAATTTAATCTGTCTGGATTCTTATCAAAATTATAGACATAACAAGATGACGACTTATTAGTCGTTCTATGTGGAAGGCATGTACAGTAGGGTGGGGCAAAAAAACCGACTATTTTTTTTTTGAGTCTCGAATGAAAAAATGTTAGTTTTTGATGTTTTAAGAGGTACCAGCAAAGGACAGCTCAAAAAAAAAATTAAGAGGTTGCTCAGAATTTTTTAAAATTTCAAAATTCGTCAAAAATCGAATTCTTTTTTTTTTTTTATTTTTTTTCTCGTGACAGTATAATTTTATAGACAAACAAAAAATAAGTTTCTGAAAGTTTCAATTTAAAATTTGAATTTTAAAAGGTCCCTCAGAATTTTTTTTATTTATTAGTGCATCACTTTGGTTTTTTTCGAGCGATATTTTAATATTCAAATTAAAATTTCATTCATTTTTTTTCTATTATTTAGTAAAATAATCAACAAAAATTCACCACAAGGTGAACTAAAAAATCAAACAAATGACAAAAAAACATAATTTTATTAAAACTCAATAATTTTATTTAATCAACTACAACATTTTAACAATATTTAAATAAACTTTGTTCATCTCGGGGTGAATTTTTGTTGATTATTTTACTAAATAATAGAAAAAAAATGTATGAAATTTAATTTAAATATTAAAATCTCACTCGAAAAAATCCAAAGTGATGTACTAATAAATAAAAAAAATTCTGAGAGACCTTTTAAAACTCAAATTTTAAATTGAAACTTTCAGAAACTTATTTTTTGTTTGTTTATAAAATTAAACTGTAACGAGAAAAAAAATTTAATTAAAAAAATTCGATTTTTTACGGTTTTTGAAATTTTAAAAAATTTTGAGCGACCTCTTAAAAATTTTTTTTGAGCTGTTCTTTGCTGGTACCTCTAAAACATCAAAAACTAACATTTTTTCATTCAAGACTCAAAAAAAAAATAGTTGTTTTTTTGCCCCACCCTACTGTACATGCCTTCTACATAGAACGACTAATAAGTCGTCATCTTGTTATGTCTATAATTTTATAAGAATCCAGACAGATTAAATTGAAATAATATTCAATGTACTACACTAACATAAGAACGCCAAAAACGTCAAAAACTAACATTTTTTCACTCAAAACTTAAAAAAAAAAAAGTCGGTTATTTTGCGTCACCCTAATGTATAGGGTGGGGAAAAAATTCCCGGAATTTAAAAAAATATTTTAACAATATAATAGTAGTGTATACCAGGTGTGTAACCTTAAAACGGCGGTTTTCTAATAGATGGCAGTACGCGCGCATTAGGCATTAGCCAACCTTGCCTGCCATTTTTTCTCATTGCTTTGATCTTTGCCATTAGTAAACAAAAGACAAAGTCAGCAATTTCGGACAATAACGTGTCCTTTGATCACGATAAACATGTCGAATTTTGTGCCAGATAAAGAGCATTTGCGGGGAGCACTGCTATTCCTCTTCAATTGGAAGAAATCCACCGCCGAAGCGCATAGAATTCTTGTGGAGGTCTATGGCGACAGTGCTCTTAGTGAAACTCGGTGCAGAGCGTGGTTTCGGCAATTTAGAGATGGAATTTTTAACGTCACCGACAAGAAGCGCGAAAATCGACCAAAAGTTTTTGAGGACACCGAATTGCAAAATTTATTGGACGAAGACGATACCCAATCGCAGAAACAACTTGCCGCGAAGTTCAATGTTAGCCACCAAGCAATTTCGAAACGCCTTTTTGCTATGGGAAAGATCCAAAAGATCGGGAAGTGGGTGCCACATTAATTGAACGATCGACAGATGGAACGACCCCAGACCGCGTGCGAAATAAAAAATGGATCTTTTTTGAAAACCTAAGCGCAAAAAATCGTGGGTGGACCCCGGAGAACCCTCAACATCGTCTGCTAGGCCAAATCGATTCGGGAAAAAAACAATGCTGTGTGTTTGGTAGGACCAGAAGGGGGTGGTTTACTACAAACTGTTGAAACCTAGTGAAACGATCAATACTCAACGCTACCAACAACAAATCATCGAATTGGATCGTGAATTGTGCAAAAAAAGACCCGAACACGCGGATCGGCATGAGGGTATTATTTCCCAGCACGACAACGCACCATCACACACAGCAAGATTGGTCCGGGATACATTGGATGCACTTGGCTGGGAGTTGCTACCCCACCCGCCCTACTCTCCTGATCTGGCCCCTTCAGAATACCATTTGTTTGCGTCGATGGGACACGCACTTGCTGAGCAGCACTTCAATTCTTATGAAGATATTAAAAAATGGCTCGATGGGTGGTTCTTATCCAAAGGGGATAAATTCTTTTGGGGTGGAATCCGCAATCTTCCTCGAAGATGGGAAAAATGTATAGCCAGCGAGAGCAATTACTTCGAATAAAATATTTTTCACTTTTCTGCGTTAATTATTGTGTTTTGCTAAAGCCGTTTTAAGGTTGCACACCTGGTAAATATATGAATTTATGCAACTAAACGAATAAGTTTTATTAGTTTAATAACAATAAATTGATACAAAAATATTTACAAAAAAAGTTCAAAATTCCTTTTTTTGGCCTTAATGCATTTATGCAAGCGCTTTTGATAATTTCCGACAATGGTCGCACACTGTTCTATAGTAATTTCATCTCAGGCATACGTCAACGCCACTTTCAGCAGTTCTACTGTAGCTTACCGTCTTCCTGAGACTTTTTAGTCTAGGTTGGACCACACAGAAAAGTCCATGGGGTTGATATCTGGTGAGAATCGCGATCAAACGTCTGTACCCAGAAACCGTAAAACCACAGTTTACAGACGGCCATCGTTGATCTATCAAAACGGGCGAAGCCTAGCTTTTCTGTAAGCCAAATCCATCTGCTCAGGCGGTCTGCGAGGCCTACGACTCCAGAACATCTTGTAGGACCCGCTGCTGATACTCGCCCGCCTTGGTTTTGACGTTTCTTGGAAAGAAAACCAATGGCGTTTTCCTAGTCCCGCAAATTCCGCCCCATGCCATCACCGAAGCCGGAAAATGATGGGTCTTTAGGTGATGGTCTTCTGCAGACCTTTCTTAAGTCACTGGCGACGACTTTGGCGCTTCTGGAGCAGCTCGAATGTGAGAATCTTTTCCTCAGTAAAAAGCACCTTGCTCAAGCGACCACCCGCGACCAGACGCAGCTTTTGACAACATTTTACGTTCACTTTCAGGAGTCATAATGTCGCCAGAACGAAAAATAAACAACAAACAATTTTTTTTTCTAGTTTAAAATTTTACGAGGAATTCGATAAATTTATTTATATTAACATAAAATTACTATAGCAACAATAAAAACCGCAAAAACAAAATTCCGGGAACTTTGTCCCCACCCTGTATATGAAAAATACAAAACACTACCGTGATCTTCGCAAAATGTTTTCTGAATAAAGAGAGACCTTTTTTTTATTGTTGAAAAAGTAGTCCACAGAATATAAAAATAGATTAATACAAAAAAAAAACAGGAACATATATCATATCTCCATAAATTGTATTTATTATCTATACAACTCGTATTTTATTTGCTAGATATGATTTTTATACATAAAATAAAGTACAGTGAGAACTAAGAAATAAAGGCTGATAATTTGTCAGATAATTCATATCGATATAAACAGTAACGTAAACAGAGATCCTACATATAATTAAATAATATCTGGGGGCCGCGCTTTGCTTAGCATCTTACGATTTTGCTGTGAGAATATGATGGCTTTAGGTTGTCTAGGTACTGAAATATAAAGATATAAATGTAGTGTCATCTGTTGTGTATGAATGCATAAATATGTCAGCCTACTAGTATTCCAATATTGTATGATATGGCGCTAATTTTTTTTTGTGGTGTAATCTATTTTTTTAGCGATGGCACTTATTTAGACGTGGATAGGAAGAAAAACATTATCTAAACACAAAATTTTATCCTAATCAACTAGTTAAGTTTCAGTACTCAATTACGTGTCATATTGTATAATGTAGAACTGTGCATATAAAACATGGCTCCTTTCAGTATTGTAAAAGTTTTAATTTGTCAATTGAATAGTATTATTTATGAAAGTATGTGTTTAATATGTAACAATGTAGTTTCTAAAATCGTTATTTTTAAGTGTATGAATATTTTATGTTTTATGCATGAATCTACTGGAGTAAATATATCTGAATTTTTAAAATCCTTCCGTTATGCAAATTGTTTTAGTTTTATATGTAGTTTCATATGTACATAACTACCCAATACTGTTATATAGAACAAACGATTGATAAATAGTTTAAACCGTACTACAAACAGTTTTGTTCATATACAGAGTGTTATTACAAACTTACGAACAAGAAAAAATATATTTTCTGTTATTAAAATAACGCAACCAAATAGAAATGGAATTGTTTTTAAAATAATCCCAAGAAGTACAATAATTTTTTGCAATTTTAGCAAATCTGTAAATGCTATCTAGAAAAATTATTGTTAAAATTTCACCCTGTAGGTAATTCAATCGGTCTTCTATTAAAGTGTCATGAAGTTTAAAGCAACTGGCATTGTATTAAATAAAACGGGTGCCTATACTTATGTACTTGCGTGAAAAGTTTTACTTCTGTGTTAGTACAAAATTAAATATAACCACGTGTTATGTTGCGTACCTTGCGTTTGTGTATAAGTAGCTGTAACGAAGCTGTAACGAACAAATAACAAGCGTGCCACGGGTGTCGCATAAATATTTTTCTAGCCGCTTAACGATTTTTTGATTGTATCCTCATTTTATAACAAAAAAAAATTTTCGGTTTATTAATAGACTTGGAAGCAATTGAATATGATCAGTTACATTAGACACAATTAAAAAGAACACATAATAATAAATAAGAAGAACTTACTATTTCATTTCCAAAATCCATAACTGTTTAAAATAACAAGCAACTGCTGTATGTTTATTTTTTCTCCAACTTATGCTTGCGAGTCTTTAGTTTCGGAAATAAATTTTATAACAGGTAGTTATTGAAATAAGCTGACTGATGAATCCCGCGCATCAAGTGGATCGCTTAAAGTGACCAATATGAACACTATTTACAACTTTTGGTATCCAAAATACAACGGCAAAAATCTAATTAATAAAAGTTATAATTAGTATCGACTTTAATATTGCATAATGTATTTTATTATGGTGTTTTGTTTGAAACGTATTTTTTTTTAACACCCTATTATTAAATACTGTTTTTAACATCGAAAAAAAATTTCACCTTTCAACCACTAATTGTAATTCTATGTTAATTAGCCGCTAGTTGCCTTTAAAAATTTCCTATTCATTTAACATGAATATCTACAGCTTTTATTTAAATTATCTATATCTATGCTGGATTTTTTGCAATCGTCTTGCTCTTAACGGCAAATCGTAAGAAAAATTTAAATCTTTAAAAATGCCCCAAGTTGGATATCTGTAACTTAAACGGTCTCAGCCCTAAAAAATCCTCAAGTCAATTTTATCGATTTTTGAATTTTCCTCGTAAATGATTAGACTTGTCCCAAAAACGTAAATGGCAATTTTGCACAAAATTTAATTTCCTACGTAAAAAGTGTGAATAGACTGAACCTAAACCGTAAAGTTATTAGTTTATGACATATACCTACTTACGTAGGTTTAAATGTATAAACACCTAAAATATCTTTGTATTATCGAGCTTCTCGTATTAAAAATTCAATATTAAATTTTCAAATAACCGTTCATTATACATTATACTAGTTTGTAATGGTAAGGTGGTTAAAATATTATTAATATATTCGTGCTGTAAATAAGAATTTTAAATCAAAACTAATCTAAATATATAATCAAATCGTTGAAGAATTATTTTCTGTGGCCGTACACCAATATCCACATATGACTGAACCAATTTGTATGTGATTTTCGGTGATGTATTGAGATTAGTTTGAGCTAAAAATTACTGTTTATTTCATTTAAATCGGTTGAAAATAAAAAAATTAAAATACATAACTGGTGTTTTTAAGCCTAAGTAGCGCATTCTAAAAGAATCATAAACCATTATATTTTAAATAAAATTAAAATTTACTTGTCTCATCATTTAAAATAATCATTTACCTATTAGAAAATAATAGAATTTATTAATGTTGCTAAAATATCTTATAAATATTTTTTTTCTCTAAATAGTACAAAAGACCCAGTATCGGAACGCTTAAAAAGTCTAGTCCATATACCAAAATATAGTTAACCCAATACCGGAACAGTAAAATAAATGAATGATTTTTTTAATTAAATCGATCACTTTTTAATATAAAGATGTTGTTTACCTTAAAATTATCGAATCAACAGTTATACATAATAAAACAATAATAATAATAAATAAATTATAGTAGTAATAATAATTACACAGCCACACAAAAAAAAAGTCATGATCGGGTCATAAGGTCAGACCATAAATTCTATATGTATTTGTAGTCGTTGAATCCGAATCCGAGGTCAAAAATACCCCTGCAAGTCTGAGTTTCGACATAACCTTAAAAACCTATTTTGAGGCAATTTAATATTTTAACGTTGTTATTCAAGCAATGCAAGGCAAAATCAACGGACGTTGACCACCAGGCCGAAGACGCATATCCTGGCTCAGGAATCTTAGAGATTGGTTTGGGTTAACTTTAGCAGAACTTTTCAGAACAGCGGTTTCTCGGCTGATGATCGCGAACGCTCTTCTCCGAAGAGCACGCACGTGAAGAAGAAGATTCAAGCTGTAAAGTAACCAACCGGTTATTATCACATAAATTCTTTACCTCACTACTCTATAACCTCATATTCCCATAACCTCACAACTGAACAACCTTAAAACATTCGTAATCTTACGTATTAAACACCAACTAAAATATCATAACTCAAGTTCTAAACGAAAAAACGAAGCAGTGAAACACTGTTTTCCCGTAACCTTGTAACTCTTTAGCCCCACGAGCCTATAATTTTGTAAACCCATAACTTAATAACCACAGTAATTTCAGCAATTAAACACAGAATTTTTTTTATTTAAGCTGTAAACTAAAAAACCAATTAGACAAACCCTATAATCCCTTCACCCCGTAACCCTATAACCCAATAACGAATAACCAATGGAAATTGAATGACTAGAGTAAACAAACTTGAAACTAAACGATTAGAATGGACGATCGGTAAAATCAGATTCTTAAATCAAGTGTCAGGTTCTTTTTTCGTACTATACCGGGTTTTTTTCTCATTAAATGATCTATGCAACGATTTACGCTTTGTATCTTCTTTTGGTATATCTCGCTTTGGCCTCCAACAGAAATCTGCCATCATAGTATAAAAGTAGTACGAAAGTAAACATAAACTCTCCTTATTTTTGGACGTAGATTTCAGTAAAAGAAAAGAAAATGGTAGTTTTATTTAAAAAAATGAAGATATTTGACTCTTTTGAAGTTGAACTTTCTACACCTTTTTTTACCAACCCTGTATATAATAAAGCAATTTTGAACAGGTCCCCAATTAGCTTGATCTTCCTACTCATTAACCCGGCAAGAGTTATTTTATTTGGTATAGGGGATGTTCACATAGAATTTTTAATATAAACTGACAATTATTCATTAAAAAAATTAATATCTCTAAAAGTATACATTTTAGGTATAGGGTAATTTACATAAAGTAATATTAAAATTTAACGTAGAATCCGAACAAAAAATAATATATAAGGTATTTTATTTAAAATAACAAAGTTGCTGTACACTTCCGGTATAACCGGAAGTGGCATGTCTTTCAAAATATTTTCCCTGAATTCGCCATAACTTGTTATCCCTCTATACCAATTTTTATAAAAATCGTGTGAGTAGTTTTCAATATATAGATAGTGTAAGTGTGTCGTGAAACACCCTGTAAATGTTTGAACCAATGAAAGGAATTTGTTGCACAGAATAGACTATAATTGCTAGTACTAATTCATTTAGTTAATAAAAGCTAGCTAACGAATTGCAATTAAAGTAACAATTTTAAAAAATTTGAATGTTGTTGTACAGTAAAACCTGTTTTTGTGCGGTGGATAGGGACCGCATAAAAGAAATCGTACAAAAAAAAATTTAGAAATTTTATAAATACTTACATACAATAAACAACTTTGTACGATATACTACCTAAAATTCTTTTTATGCGGTGGATAGGGACCGCATAAAAAAAGTCGCATTTAAAAAATACATCAATTATTTACGAAATAGATGAAAAAATGCTTTCAATTAAATTAAATAATTAAGTTAGACCTGGAAAAATTGTAAAAATATTTAATTCTTCATTGTACATATACGTGTAGAAGTTTTCAAATTGTACATTAAATAGTTCGCTGCTACTCGTCGTAATCTGAAACGCGCATTTTCTTGGGATATATTGGTCCAAAGTCGCTTTCGTCGCTTGAAGATAGGATTTCAATTGTTTTTTTTTTGGTACCATAAAGTCAGTGCCAACGCCGCTGAGATTCATATACCGCATAAAAATAAATCGCAAAAAAAAATTGCACAAAAATAAAATCGCACAAAAATTAATTCGCATAAAAAAGGACCGCACAAAAACAGGTTTTACTGTATATCGTCGGCGATACTGTAATACCGCGTAACTAAAAATTGCAAATCCGCGTAATTAAAACTTGCAATACCGCGTAAGTACAAAAATAGCAAAAATAAGATTTTGTACGTACTTAAATTATGTATTTATTATTTCTACATGTTTTGGCACATTTATTATTGTAGGAAAAAAAATTTTTGATAATAAAAAGTATTTTATATCGCGATCTAGAACGCGTAACTAAAAATAACCTGTACGGTCTATCGTGACAGTTTAATCAATGATAATAGAATTTAAACTAAAATTGAAAGTAAAAGTAATTTCTAATATCAACTTAGTTCTCTATTCAAAAACTAATAAATTTTAATCCTGCTTAAATCTATTTTAACGTAAAACAAATAATGGTAGAAAAAGGACTAAAGGATGGAGACTGGGCAAATAAAGATATTTGGAAGCAAAAAACAGCAAACCCAAAGAGTAAAAGCTGAGACAAGAAGAAGAAATCTATTTTTATGACGATAATATTTATTTTATATAATATTTGGATAGCACGTATGGTAAGTATTATTAACATTTATTTGTAATATTTTATATTGTTAATTTAATTTCATTGATCGATCGATCTTTCTGTACGATAAATAATTATATTTTGTCCTTATATATTTAACTTGAAAGAGATTAGTTCAATAGTTCTTTTAATATAACGTTTTTTCTTGCTCCTTTAAAATTGTATTTTTAACAGGTACGCGGTAGTGCAGTATCGCCGACGATATGATATGCATGTCTGCTGTATTTTGAATATTATTTAATTAGAAGAAAATGCATTAAAAAACACAGGTAATTAGACAACGCAATATTAATGATCACAATCGTATTTCTTGATTGCCGTAAGGTTAGATAAAGATAGAAAGTGTTTATTTTTTCGTTTGAGATTGTTTACTTTTTTGGAGCAGTCGAGTCACTGATTATCCCTATCTCTCATTACACCAGTTTTTACTATATGTTTAGTCTTCATTTTACGGAAAAAAAGTACATTTCTTTTTGATCAATAATGTACCAAATATTTCATTTAAAACTACACTAATCTCTTCACAAACTACAAAATGTAATTGAATTATCTAAATGTTAAGTCCAGTTAAGTGTGTATATATAAATCGAAATTTCTTTCTGAAAGTGCCGTGTCCGAAAATCCGGGCGTTGGCGATTTCCTCGTTACGGCTTTGTTGTATATGTAAGTAGTCGATTTCAAAGACACAGGGGATATTGCTAGGGCAATTTTCCTGAGGCAGCTTTACCCTTGTTGGTGGCTGCATACTAGCTTGTAAGGGAGAGAGGCGTAAGTTTTTGGTGGTTGAGCGTAGGTTTGAACCAAGGTCGCTAGCGCATCAGTCTACACACTAAATCTTTGCGCCACGCCACTCTCAACTAATTAGAATAACTTGCTATACATAAATTATTTTTACCACAATTCCTAAAGGTAGCGCGTTTAAAACGGACCTCTGGTATTTCAGATACATCGAATTTGAATCGATTGAATGCACAGAAAACGTTATCAATAATAATATAGAACAGTAATATTATAATGCAACAATTTTTTCATTCACATTATAAAATGCTATGAACGGTTATTAATTAATCACTCACGGGTTTCGTTGTTAAAATAAATTAGAGCTAATTGTACCTATTAATGTCTAATAAAATTTATATTATTAAATAATTTATATTAATAAATAAAAATTTTACACAGCCTAAAAATTTAATAATGACTTTTCACTATATCTACTAACACTAAAGTAGAGTAGACGGGTAATAAAATATAGTTGAAACCACCTTAAAACCTTTAGGGACCGATCCAGCCCGATTATAATATTTTGTTTTTTTAATATAAATAACAGCTCTGGTAATAAGATTAGTGGAACTTTATATTGTAACTTTATGGTTTAAAACTCGAATCTTTATTACAACTAACGTAAAAACTGGTTGTAAGTATATGTGATAATGTATTTAGTATTTGTATTAATAAATAATGCATTTTCATTTTGAACCCTATTATATTTGTTAATTACATAATTTGTCTGAGGAATGGTGTTATTCTAACAAAGTGGAAACTTAATACCAGCTCACAATATTAATAAAAAATGTTTATTGAATCTCCCGACGATGCTCGTTATAGCAATATAAGTTTTTTGATCTTTTAACAAAACCTTTTATTAACACAACTAATATGAAATCAATGAACTTGATGGGTGTTATATTGATAAACGATCATTCATTGGTTTGATACATTCGTATGTTGAACTAATTTTAATGTATCATTGTTTAACTCATGGAATTATTTAATTATTTTATTTTTGTTTGTTGGAGAAAATTCAAATATAAACAAGGTTTCTATTTTTTTAATTAATTGTATAAAATCACCAGCTTGCCAAACATGTTTAGTTTTGGGTATTATAATTTAGCAATAATTTTTTTTATTTATTTATTCATACATGTATTGTAGATTTTTCTTCTTCTTGGGGTGCCTATCTGCTCCGGATTTTGGCGATCATAATGGAAATCCGTATTTTGTCTACTGCAGCTCTGACGAGGCCCACTGTTGTTGTATTAAACGACGTTCTTAGGTTCTTTAGCCACGATATTCTTTTTCCCTGACCCTTTTTTTCCGTCTAATTTACCTTGTAGAATAAGGTGTAGAAATTCATATCGTTGTCCATTTCTCATATGTCTAAGGTATTCTAGTTTACGCATTTTTATCGTTATAAAAAGTTCTTTTTCTTTGCCAACTCTTTATAACACTTTGAGTGGTCGTGTGGTCTGTCCAGGGCATTTTTAACATTATGGATCGTGGTGTTATAGGGTTACAAGGTTACGGAAAAACGGTATTTTACTGATTCGTTTTTTCGTTTAGAACTTGAGTTAAGATATTTTAGTTGGTGTTCAATACGTAAGATTACGAATGTTTTAAGGTTGTTCAGTCGTGGGGTTATGGGAATATGAAGTTTTGAAGTAATGAGGTTTAGGGTTTATGTGATAATAACCGGTTGGTTACTTTACAGCTTGAATCACAACGTTAAAATGTTAAATTGCCTATAAAATAGTTTTTTTGGGGTTTAGTCGGAACTCAGACATGCAGGGGTATTTTTGACTTTGGATTTGGATTCAGCGTCCCCAAATACATATACAATTTATGGTTTGACCTTCTGACCAGACCATGATTTTTTTTGTGTGGCTGTGTAATTTATTGATATTTTTACTATATAACCGTACCACTTGTACAATGCGTTTATTAACGATTGAAAGGTGTTTGAATTTAGCGCGCTAACGTACTAGAAATTTTTACCTTACAACGTTGATATTCCTGTTCCCTATGAATTTTTTAATCTATATTTCATCAATAGCGTCCTCTGTATTCGAAGTGGTGCGAATCCTCACGTTAACCATTTAATTTTTTACGCTCCTCTTATCTTCGCTAACGTGAGCACCTAGAAAGAGTAAAAACTGCTCGAAATGTTTCCCTAGAACCTGCCGTGGTTTGGAACCCGCGTAAAACTGTAGGTCCCTTGTACCTTTGAAATACTACTACATTACTCAAACACCGGATTTACTGCATTCTTTTTTTTTGTTTGAATTTTTAAAAAATAAAGTATATTCAGAATAACTTCATAGTATGGAAGAACTACAAACAGCAATTATAGGGACTGTCAACAGTATTATTCCACTAATGCTGCAAAATATTTTCTATAATATGAAAAGAAGAGTAAATTTGTGTTTAAACTTACATGGACAACATTTTAAACAAATCTTATAATTTTGTTAAACGTACATGGATAACAGTTGAAGAAATGTTATAATTTGTAATACATAATGTAGTGAACGGGATAGATTAATCTAATTAAGCGCTCGAAAAAGATCTATCGTATAAGGTCTTGTATGTGGGTACCTTTACAGATGATAATTACCTCGATCTTGCTAGAAGCTGTGATACCAATACCGAAACACAAATATAAGGGCGGCCGATTGCGACAATATCAGTTTAGTCTAGTTTAGTTCATTGCTCTACTCAGCTGGTTCGGTGAAATTCAAGGTTGCGGGTGAAAATAAATTAAGGGTGTAAATAAATTAATTTAGTGCTTTTTTTGTATAATTTTAGTCATTGTTGTAAATAATTGTGTTAATTCCTTTGTTAAATAAATTGTTATTGTTTTTAAAATAAGAGGGCGACTGTTAATATTTGAAACTCTAGTTCGAACCCTAGTGAAATCGTTACAATACGTTTAAATTGATTTATTTTTACATCTTCAATATCAATATAATTAATAATAGTAATATTATATTCAGTTTTAATAAATTGTTACTTAGTAACCTTTAATTTGCCCTTTGAAAAATTTCCCACGTGCCGTCCATAGTAAAGTTATACACTTTTAAGTACCAACTTTTAAAAATAATCCAGTGCGCGGAAAATTCAAACGCTTTTCAATCCTTAATGAACGCATAGTATAACTTTAGTATTCGAAGTTTTGATAACAATATAAAATTGTATTAAAATAACCAAATATCTGCACTTTTTTGATGATAATGTTTCGTACAATTAGATATTTAAATATTACTTTCCTATGGATTTTTAAAATATTTAATAATAAAAAATACTAAACAAATTAAATTTTATATGTTAATTTGTTAGCAAACTTGAATGTTTCACAATTATCCCATATTTGTCCCCTCCCTATTATTGTCCTGGTTTACGGAAGTAGCTTCTAAAAAAGGTTCTACTTACTTCTAATTTGGAATATTTGTAATACCATATAGAATATTAAACTTAATATTTTGCAGTTCATTATAATCAAAAATTTTACGTTGAGCTAAAACAATATATACTTATAGTAAAGTGAAAAAATGAAATTGGTAAAAGTTGTTTGATTTTTATATGTAGTAAAATCTAAGCATCAATATACTTAAATATCAATTACAAGGTTAGAAACAAAAACAAAAAATAAATGATTTAATATGTAGGTTTTTAAGGTTTTTGTTGATTTTATTACATAATGTTTGGGAAACAGAGCAAATTAGAAAAGATAACAACATTTCCTAAAGGCACTAACTTCTAAATAAGATTTTAACTCTGTTAGAAATGTAATAAATACATTTCATTTTCAGAATTAATAATTTTAATAAGAATCCCGAACAAAATTATTCTTGAATGAACTATCTTATACATATTTTAACTATTATATGTTTTAATTACAACTCAAAAAACGTAAGTAAATATAGAGCAGCTTTTAATAATTTTGTAGTTTTCTTTCAAATAGTAAATGTTACTATTAAATATTATGAATATAATTAGGGCTGAAAGTTTTAGGAAATTACATATTTTTATTAATTTATCGTAGGCGCTGTCAGTTTTCTATATTCCTAGATGTTTATTTTAAAGTTTTATTTTGCGTAGATACTTTAATAATAAGTGTGTCTCGTTGTCCCAATCACAGCAAATAGTAGTTTCGATTTTAATTGTCTACTAAAAATATGTATTTGCCGTTCAAATGTAGTTTTTTCCATTTATTTTTTGCATGTTTTTATGATTTTTTGCTGTATGCATATTTTGACATTTTATACTGCATATTTATAAATCCGAGTTCTAGATGCAGTAGAGCAACTAGAGCACCTGCCTTGGGTGCTATTCAGGGGGCGGGGGGAGAAAATTCGCAAATTAGTAAACTTAAAAATCAAAGTAAACCAACAATATAATTCATATTCAACCAAAGAAACAGATTTAAAAATGTTATTAATTCATTTGTGTCACAAAAGTCAAGGAAGATGAAATTTTAAATTTAAGGCTATTAAAAATGCATTTTTACAGACTAATTTTCGTTCTAAAACAGAAGATAATAATATTTTGTAAGATTCACTACTGTTTTACTTTGGATATCTAATATATTTATTTTATATTTAGATAATTTGCGAAAAAGCGCAACTTTGATGCTCGCCCTAGGCGCCATTTCAGATTGGTGCGCCACTGCCTAGATGTAATATTTGAAATCTCGGAATTGTTCTTATTATGTTTACAAGGTAAACTAATTTTAATAAAAACGTTACATTTTCAAATGAATATTATGTTTTATAAAAATTAAAATTGAAGTATCAATAGTAAGAAAGTGATCTGACAAGTAGATCGGCATGTGAGATAGAAAATATTAACTTCTACAATATGATTATTTCAGCTTACTAATTATAGAAGATTGAAAACGCAGCAAAAAGCAATTTATTAATATCTAATATAAAATTAAGAGTAATTTTTAAAACGCTGAATGTAATTAAGTTCTCTTTGTTGATCTTTACAAGTTAATAAAATTACATATACATGCTGGGTAGCTTTGTAGCCCCAAACCAACGTTGAATCAAAAACATCAAATTATTACTAATGGATGAATCAGAATAAATGTTTACGAGTGAATGAGATTCAGATTTAAAATGTTTTTTTTTGTATCATATTTAAAATTCAAATAAATATAAATAATAAAATACATTATCTAAAATTTATTCAAATTTCAAATAAAATAATTTTATTAAAACAAGACGAAATATTTTAAAAACGCATGTAATATTTATATGTAGGCAGGGTAACTGAGTTGACCGAGTGGTTCAAATTCTTGACCATGCAAGCAATGTCATGGGCTTCAATTTAAGAGGCGATGGCCAAATTATAAAACCTGTATTTATTTAATACTTTGCTATCAGAACGCGCGTGCGGAACAGTGTATAAGCGCGAATTCTGGCTGTATACTATCGCGTTCCTTTATACAGTTTTCCGTCAGTACTGAAGGCATTGCCGTCTAAGTCATGGGAATTAGTTGGACATACGAAAAGTCAGTGATAACACCATTATTCATTATAAAAACTATAATATTACGATAAATTAAACATAAACATTATTTCTCTAAATGTGGTGATTCGTGTAATTAAACATGCAATTAAAGTTTAGCAAGTTGTATCATTGTTTAAAATTGTTTAAAGATAACTAATAAATAATGGAAGAAGTTTTAGTGTTAAACGAATTTACACAAAATACTGTTCTCTATGAGGATTCTAATATTAGCGATGTCAATTTCTCGCTTTATAAAATATTTGGTCCGAAGCGCGACAGTCTGTATGTGGTTGTACCAATTACTGTAATTTATACAATCATCTTCTTCACGGGACTAGTCGGAAATATAAGCACGTGCGTTGTAATTTCAAGAAATAAGTCTATGCACACGGCAACTAATTATTATTTATTTAGTTTAGCGATATCTGATTTATTACTATTAGTGTCTGGACTTCCTCAAGAAATATACAGTATTTGGTCTAGATATCCTTATATATTTGGACAGGTGTTTTGTGTACTACGAGGCCTATTTTCAGAAACTTCTGCAAATGCAACTGTGTTAACTATAACAGCATTTACTATTGAAAGGTACATAGCAATATGTCATCCATTCTTATCACATACAATGTCAAAGTTATCCCGAGCTATAAAATTTATATTAGTGATTTGGATGGTGGCAATATTTTTTGCAATTCCTCAAGCACTACAATTTGGAGTAAACTTGTTTGATAATATTTCGGGTAGTGAAAAGTGTGATGTGGTACGCATAATAATTCCACATAGTTTTGAATTTTCTACTTTCGTTTTCTTTATTGCGCCTATGAGTTTAATTAGTGTACTTTATGCGCTTATTGGGATGCGTTTAAAAAGTTCAAACAGAATGAAGAAGACTTCAAGCGATTCTTCAAGAAGTACTTCATTAATTAACAACGGTAGTAATCGTGGTGGAAATGCAAAACAGCGCCAAGGCCAATCTTCTAGAAGGGTTCTTAAAATGCTTGGTAAGTAATTAAATGATTTATGAGTGCAACTTTGCTCAATGTTAAGTTTATAAACTTTTTTGTTGTGACTTTTTAAGACTTTAACTTCCACCAATATTTAATTGTAGGTTAATAAACTAATAATTTTCAAAAAAATAATAGTTATTCGTTGAAGTACTTTAATTACAAATTATAATTTTAGAATAAAATTAATTAGTTGGTTTAGTCTTTTTAGTTGAAATGTAAATCAAATAAATACGATGGTTTTTTCTAAAGATAATAAGTATATATATCTATGCAAGTTTATTATTTTAACGTATGTATTTGTAAATATCAGTTAGTCTTGAAAATGAATGGTTATATTAAAAGAATATTTTTTCTTATTATGTAGGTTTATGCAATGATAATGAATTTGAATAATTCAGTATGCATTACTTAATTTAACAATCTTGGCCACAATTTTAATCAATAGCGACCTGTTATCTAAGGCGCCGAATGAAATAACTCATGTATTTAATTAAATTTAGTTTATAGTTATTTTAAAATTTACCTTTTAAATATAAAGATTTTTTTAAATCAAGCTAAACGTATTGTATAAAAATATTAATGAATTGATAGCATATAGATTTTCAGTATGAAAATTAATTTATGCGTATAGACTTGTCACTTTGGTACATACTCGACTTACCAAATAACATATAAATATAAAACAGTGGGGTTACCCAAAGCACCTTCAAGACCCTGTAATGTTGAATGTGACATAAAACCGAAGAAAGTGATTAATTAAATTTCAATATTTTTTTTCGAATGCACAAATACAGTCAACTCGCGTTATAACGAATTTTAAGGGACCCACGAAAAAGTTCGTTATATCGAAAGCTCGTTATATCGAAATTCATAAATTTACAAACTTTTACAAATTTGTTTAGAGATATAGAATAAATCAATTCATTACACCACAAATTCGTTGTCGCTTAATAAAATAACCAATATAACGCATAAATGTAAAAAAAAATTAATAAAACAATAGAAAACAACAATAAAAAAAACCAATAGAAATAATAGAAATAGAAACACGTATAATCTAAACAAAATTCGTAATTTTAGTTTGTATGCAGATGACTGTGCGTGTCCGTTCAATTGCGTTCTCCAGATTTCAGATACTTGAAAATACACTGTCATCAAGGTCATGGCTTTACAAGTAATTGATAATTGATAGTGTTGAGTCTGCATTGCTTTAAGATAAAAAAATCAAAAATTGTGTAGAAACACATAATGTAAATTATATAACATACCTACAGTACTTTTATAACAAAAATTATTAGACTTTGGTCAAGAAAACTTCGTTATATCGAGGGGACCAAAACCCATTAAAATTTTCGTTATAAAGCGAGATTTTCAAGGGACCGGCGGTTTCTTTCTTTATATCGAGATTTTCGTTATATCGAACTTCGTTATAACGCGAGTTGACTGTAGTTTTTTTTTGCACTTGGTAAACTATTTCTTGCTTCTATTCTACAGACTTCAATTCAGTTTGATGATCCCTTTTTTATATATGACTTTCACAACACTGATGCAATAAAAAATTAAAATTTTTTTGAAACATTAGTAAAGAGTATGCATATTGCTATCTATATAAAGGGAGTAGTATTACAAACAATTATGTAGTCGTTAAGCTTTTTAAGTTGCTTTCTATAATCTATATAATCTATAATTATATTTTAACTGTAACCGACAATTAAAAAAAAGTTCTATTGAATTCAATATTGATTTTTAAATTTAACACATAATTAATTATCGTACGCACTTATTGGTACAAACATGACTAAATTAATTTTTATATACCGGGTGTCTCCTTTAAAACGCCACGCGCTTTAACTCCGGAGCTAATAAGAATTTCAAAAAAGTACAAGTATAAAAAATTATTTAATTTATGCGATCTATTCACTGCCATAAATATAAATTTTGTTTAACTAGAAATAGTGTCCATTTTCTTATCTTAATGAGCAAAGTGCTAATTTAAAAAAAAAATTGGATAGAGCTCGTTAAAAGTTTATAGCGATTTACCATTTAGTTAATAAATAATTTAATTAAAAATTATTTTTTAGTTGGGGTTCCCAAGGTGTTTCACCAAAGTGTCAAGAGCTTGTAACTCCTAAACCAAAAATAACTTTACAAACAGTACAATAATAAGTTTTTTTTTAATTCATAAGATTTATCCCCTAGTGTAAACATAAATTTTGTTTTACTTCCGGTTTAACCGAAAATTGTGCAGATTTCTTATCTTAAATAAAAGAGTATTAATTTTTTTAGAAAATCCGATAAAGCTTGTCAAGACTTTTAAAAATTGTATAACAAGTTTCATTTGGTTGATATGTAATTTTTAAACAAATATTTTTTTTTTAATTACTATGTGTTTTAACAAAATATCACGAGCCTATAACTCTTAATCTATTTAAAATTTCAAAAACATAATATAATAAAAGTTATTTAATTGATTTAATTTATTGATTAGACTAAATACAACTTTTGTTCTACTTTCTGTTTAACCAAAAATAGTGGCAACATTCCTATATTAAAAAGGAAGGTATTCATTTTTTTACAAAATGAATAGAACTTGTCAAAAGCTTTTTAAAAGTGTATAATAAGTTACTATTTGGAGATAATTAAAAACAAAAAGTTTGTGTTGAATTTACAGGGTGTTTTACCAAAGTGTCACTAGGCTACGTTTGTATTTTTTGAAATTTTTATTAGCCTATTAATCATAAAATCGTAGTACATTGATAAAACACCCTGAAAATCTAATAAATGTAATTTTTTTGTTAATTATTTATAAAACAAATGCTAACTTATTAGATATTATTGGAAAGTCCTTTACGAGTTCTATTTGAATTTCTAAAAAAATTCTAATTAGGATAAGATATTTAAATCTATTACTGGTTAAAGCGGAAATAGAAAAAAAAATATATTTATGTTAATGGATAGATGGGAAGAAGTAAAAACATTTTTATACTTGTACTTTTTTTATAATTCATATTAGTTTAGAAATTATAAGCTCGTGGCACTTTAAATCATACACCCCGTATAGAGTTCATAATATAATATTTTCGTATTCAAGTTTGGCAGAAATAAATAAGTAAATTATAAAATGCTTTTGTTATAGTTTTAAATATAGCTTTGTATATTAGGAATTAAAAACATACGAATTTTTCCAAGTTTTTTATATTGTATTTACAGTAATAAAACTTTTACAATATCTGAAGAAAAAATATCAAATCTCCAAAAAAGACTGTTTTTAATAAATACTTAAAAAGAGCTTTTAAAGACTTGCGAATGACTTCAAAAACTAATAAGTAAGAATAAGAAATAAACTTATAAAGAAGGTTCTCCTAAAGTAAATAGTTAAGATTTCAAATTACTTTTTCCCATATATAACATGCAAAAGTTGTTTTTTAACATATATTATTTATTAAAATTAGAAATTCTTGTAAAAACATGAAATGCATGATACTTATCTAACAATTGTTTATTCACAACAACCTTATTTATTATTAACCTGTACTTTAATTAAATACTATGATGATCAAATTATTCATAATTGTTTACTTCAGTGATGTGTAAACTATTTGTCGCGACTCTCTAAGGCGTCACTGAGGGATAAAAGTGATTGATAACTTGAAATTTTCCAATAAATTTGAAATTTGTAAACATCAGTGTTTAATAGAACCAGTTCTAAAACTTGCTTTTGACTTCACAGTATTCACACATTTTAATAATTTATATCGATTCTAAGTAGTCCATATTAATTTGTAATTTTTAACTCTAAAAACTCTTAATTGTTCTATATTTTAGTTCTGCATGAATATGCTGATCTGAAAACTTTCTAAATTTATATTGTTATTCATATTATTTACGAAAGTTATTCAGATAGAAATTACTCAATAATCTTTTAAAAATTTACTCTTTGTTTTAAATCGATGATAGAGCATGCTTTTTCCCAACTTGAAGAAGTCGATTTGAACTATAAAAGTTTTAACCGAGTTTGCTTTTTACCTAAGAGGTTGTAAAAATAGAGGCACAAAAGAAGAGCGACAAAAAATCATCAACAACTGAAGTACAAATTTGTGCAAACTTGTATTTCCTTTAAATTCTGTTATTTCAAGCCCGGCTTGCTGTAAACACACAAGTATAATTTGTTACATTGACTATTATAATGCTTTAGGATTTTCAATATCACTAATTGGAAGCAAATTTAAATAGTTTTATTTTTGGCATAATTACTTGTCAGAGTTGTAGTCTCACATTGACTACTAAATCTTATAAAATACAATAATGGATATTAAGGTAATAATGTCAATTGAGAAATTGAACGATAGGTTAATAGACAACAATTATAATAACAATAACAAACCTACCTACTACATTAGAAAAAAATTAATGAACTAAAATACAATTAGTGAAAAATGAAAATTGTTCTTATAAATATCATACGTAACATTTATTTATGTTTATTTTTGAACATTTCACATTAGTCTGTTATTAATGGCATATGACAAATAATGGGTAGTCACTTTATTTAGTCCATTAAGGTAATTCATCCAATATCTGAACACCCACCAGTCTCAGAACAAATTTTCTGATTTCAATAAAATTCTAAAGAGAATGAATAGAAACATAGTTAATGATTTTTTCTTTTTCAAAATAGAAATGTTATAGCAATCTTTAATCTTTCATTTTTTAATAAAACATACCAATACAGTAGGATTACAAGATACCTGAGGATATTATGGCCCATCTAAGGATCGACATTTTTTTTCCACCATTTTAACATATTTTTTTTATTATTCATGTAAAGAGTACGTCTATTCAAAAAGAAGAAAAAATAATAATTTGATGTTATACATTCATTTGAAATAGGATATTTTTAGAATTTTTATAAAAGACTACTTTGCGCCATATCAACATTGTATGTATATAAGATGGGGCCACCTTTTCGTATTTTTAATACTTAAAAATCCGACAATGACGAACCTAAATTTTAAGGTATTTACGCAATAATGTAAATAAATAGCAAATATTAAACCCTGTTTATTTAATGATAGAAAGTAATATAAATATAGAAATTACTCGATTCTATTTTTGTGCTCTTACAACTGCCTTCGCTTTTTCTAGAACTTCTTGGGTTCACAAACCTCTTTACTATTTCCCCATATTTGCGAACGGGAAGATGAAACAAAAAGTTTTAACATAGCACGACAACAACATGATATGGCCCGCCTAGGCCATATCAAAGTAAGAATGTTTTCATAAACATTTCCAAAATTTGACCTGTATATGCGCGCGCCGATTTTTGATATACGGCGGATGTGTACTGTAACACAAGGTGATCGGGTGTAGCGGCTGTGATAGATTTACTTAATAACGCGCGAAATATTTAAATATCTCGCGCGCGCGAATGTGAGATATTGAGTAAGCAAATATATCTCAGTAATCTTTTAAAGCACGACTAACTAAAGTTCTCTGTCTGCGTTACCTTGAATTGACGATAGCACTAACAACAAGACGTATCGGGAATAATCTGGGAACCAGATAACAGATAACACAACACATATATAAACACCGCAATACTTCCACACTTTAGTTTAAGACAACAGTTGTTTGTGAGTCTCTTAACTCCGCTCAGTGAAAGTCTAGATAAATGTTTAAATAAATATGCGAGTGTAATTCGAATAGTTTAGTGTATTAAAATCGTTAGTAAATTAAATAGTTATTCAGTAAGGTAGAAGTACCGGTTTTGGACACTGTACCAGTTGTGGACATTTTCCACTTTATTTTGACAAATGTGAAATATAAGAATTATCGCTACTTGCTATAAGTGTAATTAATGTATGTTTAACTACGATAGAAACATCAATGATGTTTTTTTCGTATTTTTTAAGGTGTTTTATCAAAATTACTCAAGTGTCTAAAACTGGGCCTAACGTGTCCAAAACCGGTACTTTTACCTTAAATGTGCTACTATTTAAGTAATTGGTGTAAGAAAAAGAATTTGTTGATTCTGGTGTTAAATAAATTGTAATTAAAATAAGTGGCCAACTGTTATTATTCACAACCCTTGTACGAACCCCCTGCTAGATAGAGCTAATGAAATTCGTTACATTACGTATATAATTTATACCGCTCTGCGCATAAAATAGTATATTATAAGAAAAATATTTTATGAAATAGTACCCGATATAAATAATCAAATAACAATAAAAATATCACACTGCGTTCTTATGTGTAACTCATATGCGTCAGCAGATGGGACTCTCAACTTTTACTACTAGAAGAACAACAAAAGGCCTTCAAAATAACAGTACTGTATATATTGAACCTTCTTATCAAGGCTTGACGAATTTTGAACGACGTTATCAAGGGCAATATAATGAAAGTGTTAATAGTACTTAGATTTGGGTGCTAATACGAGAAAATCCATCAAATCATATTTAGAAGAAAATTATATCTACTTCAAATCCGTAACTTCAATCTGAAAACTACAAAAGTAAACTTTTTTCGCAGGCCATATATTATTTAATTACACTGGCACACAAAAAAAGAAAAGTGGTCAGTACTTTTGACCAGACCCACCTAGGGTTATGTATTTCGATGCCCTGAATCCGAATTTGAGGTCGGTTTACCCAATATAACTCTAAAATTTTGAGTAAATTGCAAAAAACTACAATTTTTAGCCAATTGAAGCGGTTTTTTGCAATTTACTCAAAATTTTGGTAGTGTACGGGCCAAACAGACTTCGGATTTGGATTCAGCGCATCGAAATACATAACCTTAGTTGGGTCTGGTCAAAAGTACTGACCACTTTTTGTTGTGTGTTCGTGATGTTTTTGGCTATGGTCTACTACTTTTTACGATTTTGGATAAATATATGAATGATCGAGATTAAGAGATTCTGAATTTGGATTCATCTCATCAAAATATACATATAAGAAAGATTTGATCTGGTTTAATCAAATTTTCTTCATTTTCATAACTGCAATTTATAGTGGTTTTTTGCAATTTACTCAAAATTTTGGAGGTATATTGGGTAAACCGACCTCAAACTCGGATTCAGGGCATCAAAATACATAACCCTAGGTGGGTTTGGTCAAAAGTACTGACCACTTTTCTTTTTTTTGTGTGCCAGTGTTATTAATGTAACAAAAATCAAGTTCAGATGTGCAGAACGCAGATTCAAAATTTGTGTTAACCGGTGTTAAGTATTTATTATTACTAGTTATTATAGTTTTTTTAACATTTTTATGGTTGGTGAAAGATATATCTATGTATTTCTCTGCATAGTGGAATGAATTGTGAAAACACTTTAAGTGTTAATCTATTGACCTGTTCTAAAATGTACAATACAAATTAAAATCTAGTTTTAAAGTACAGAAGTTTATTCACAGTTCAACTGTTTCAATACAAGTGTATGTACACGTAGTAAATATTATCAATTATGTATGTTATTAATGCTTGTTTTATTGCAATTTACACAATTCAATTATTTATATAACAGCCACTCTCAAATATTGAACGGTATCTGGTTATTTTAAAGAAAACGAATCGTTGAATATTGATAAGTAAATAAAGGCAGTTGCGTTACAAAAATAATTCTGCGTTTTTAGTAAAAGGTACGTTTTTTATTACAAAATCGGTTCCAAATAAATGTTTTATTATTCTTTTGATCTTTAAATACAAGTATTCTAGAAATTTTAATCATAAGGACATACGGTATGTACCTACATATGTAAATATAATTCTTATAAAATTAATAATTAAGTTCATGTTTTAAGGTTATTATGAATTGAATTTCTTTATACTATTTTTAAAATATTGCATTTAATTAAAAGAATTTACATACACAGGTAATTAATTATTCATTAGTTTTATAAGTTACGGAGTGAATCGTATTTTTTTTGTGATTTGTGATAGTAAAAATTTTAATGTATTTACTGTAATATTTTACATATATTAAATTTATTATTATTCATGTATATTAGGACATTTAATATCTCTTTAAAAATTACCAAACTACTAATGTTAATATAAAATATATATGTAGTATACTAAACGAGTTATTAAATAATAACAATGAATAAAGTCAAAACTTATTAATTATCAAAAAATTACTAATAACGAGTATTATGATTTAAATTTTGATATTAGTAATAATGGATGTGGGTAAGCTATAATCAAATTTATTTTTTTTTAAATTAAGATTAGAAAAACTGCTGGTATAATAATAGATTAACATTTGTTAAAAATTAATTAAGCAATCACATTTGACGTTCATACATGTAATTATTTATTAAAATTAATTCCTGTTATTTACAAATTGGAGAACGATTTACTTACGTGTTAATTATGCTCACTTAACAGAATATTATT
Source organism: Sinopyrophorus schimmeli (assembly GCA_036325965.1). Taxonomy (NCBI): domain Eukaryota; kingdom Metazoa; phylum Arthropoda; class Insecta; order Coleoptera; family Elateridae; genus Sinopyrophorus; species Sinopyrophorus schimmeli. The sequence continues at coordinate 8,063,753 of JARFIZ010000001.1, forward strand.
TATTTATAACACAATGTTTGCACATTTGGTTCAGTTATTTAAAATAGAAGGATATATTGCAAATCATAGAATCTTTTGATGTATCTAGTCAAAGCATGAGCGTTAGTAGCATCGCTTTCATGTGCAACAGTAATTTATTTGATGTTCATGTAACAAAGTACATTGATATAAATATCAATTAGGCTTATTGATTTAATACAGTCGAACCTCGATAAGTCGAAGTTGAAGGGCCGTCCGCATAACATCAAACTCTTATACCATGAAGCCTTTTTATCCTATTTTACAATAGCCATTTTGACCAGCAATAACACCGAACAAATACGTTCTTTAATCCTAACAGGTATTGTACTTTTATGAAAAGTTGTAAAATTTAACTTTGAGTTATCGAAATATTAGCTAATAGAAACTCGAGTTTAGGGAATTGTAAAATGATTTAAATATCAACAAATTTAAGTTATCAAAATTTGAGTTGTCGATATAAAAATATTAACGTTGAGATAGGCAAGTCCTAGGGCAGTGGTTTCCAACCGTTTTGTACCTACGCCCCCCTTTAAAAAAAAATTGTTGCGCCCCCTTAATTTTTCTAACAATCTAATTTCATAAATACTCAACTGATATTATAATTTATTTAATGGGCTACAAAATAATTTACAATACTAGCTGGTCCGCACGGCTTCGCACGGGAATTCCGATTTCAAGTAAAAACTATTTTTTTTTCAAAATAAAATATAGCGTATGTTACTCAAGGATAGTGTCTTCTACCTGTTAATTCAAGTCCGATATACGGAGCACAATCCCCATTAACAAAATGATCCGCTATTTATTGAATTCATTTGTTACAAAAAATGTGATAAATAAAGAACCGCTCTACCGATTTTGTGCAAACTTCACATAAACCATCTACTAAATGGTCCGAACAAAGCCTAAACATTTGGTTTGGATAGGTGAGCCCGTTCTTGAGTTATAAAATTACAACGAAAAGTGGCATTGATTTTTATATATATAGAAGAAGAAGATTATGTAAAAATATACATAAAAATTTTTTGATACGTATTCGACTTTTTTGGTTTGTATTCGAAAATGATATTTTGGAAACAGCTGCATGCCCCCCTTGCAACATTTTAGCGCCCCCCTAAGGGGGCGCGCCCCACAGGTTAGAAACCACTGTCCTAGGGAAACAGGTTCGAGTTCGAGTTATCAAAAATTCGACTTATCGAGGTTCGACTTATTGAGGTTTGACTGTATTTAAAAGTAAATTCATAATTTACCTACAATAGTCAAACCCAATATAAAATTATATAGGGCTATAGTAATTAAAAGGCAATCGTTTGATTTGAAAATGAGATATGCTCAATATAATATTAAAAAATAAATAACAATAAAAGTATTCACATCGGTGCTAAAGTTGTACATACATTTTCATTCAGAGTGACCCAAAAGTGAGTTTACCGATTTGCCTTGACCACTTTCCGCATACGCCCGAGACATCTCGGGCACGCGAAACTGGCAAAAATGCACACGACCTAGAAAACTCGGGAAAAATCAGTTTTGACGCTACTATATTTTTTTTGCCCAAATATTTAGGGAATTTAAAACAAACAAATAAAACTGTGATGAATAAGAGTTCTTTTATGTACTATATACAGATGTATAATATTAAGAATTTTTGTTATATATTCTATTAAAAATATTTCCATATAAGTAGGTTAGGTAATAAAACATAATAATTTTATTTGGCCCTACTTTTGAAAAAAATTGTGCAGGAAGTGGTTAAAATAACAAATATCAAATACGTGTGTACAAAATTGTACATTATTTGAAAAATATAAACAACTATATGGATAATTCTCGAAATAATAACCCTTGTGTACGAAGCACACATTACATTTGTCATTACAACTACAAATGCGTCGGATTGTTAATATTAATACGTTTAAATGAATTCTCAAGTAAGTAACAAATTTTAGAGGTCAACATTAATAATTCTTTTTCAAAAACGTTGTTAGTTATAATATGCTACGTAGATCTAAAACACGGGATTATAATACATAAACTTGGTGGTCAATCTCACCGTTTCTCGACATCGAATCCATTTAACAAAAGTTGCATACAAGAACCCTTGTACATTATTAGCATAATGTGATGGTGCGCCATCCTGCTGCCTAATCATCTCATATGTAACTTGTCTAAAGGGATAAATTCAGTAAAAACAATGATGTAAGTAAAGGCCATTGCGGGATTTACATCGAAAAGTGCCCTTGAAGATATTTAGCTTATTTTTTTTCCAGTGATGTATCTTAGTATTAGTAACAATTGTACAAAATTTTAGGTCTCAGACTCATGGTTTTTAATTAAAAAATACTTTTTGTTTTTAGAAAATATTTTTTTTCTCAGAAACGACGCGACCGATCGATTTGTGCTTTGGATATGTTATAAACATATATTCAGCCTATAAGGTAACAAAAAATCACTTTTTAATTTTTTCAAGAAATGTATTTTTTATATAATTTAATTTTTCAAAGAGAAATTTTTGGTACCTCTGAATGAGGGACACTCACCATTTTTCCATAGGTGATTACCTATTTACTAATCTATAACATATATTTTTTTCAGAATTTTTTGTTTGGTATAACACAGTTCAATATTAAAAAAACCAGACTGAAGTGCATGTGCACAGGTATCTAGATATTGCTACTCGTTCATATTTAGACAATGTAATAAATACATAATAGCACTACATGTCATTTTTTATTCTTGTAATATGGCGTTGCCAAAGTGATAGATTAGTATAAATAATATTCTATTATTTTGGATACGGAATATAGTTAGCTAAACTTTAATCGAAGATATGTTAGTACATAAACTATTTTATTTTTGATTTAGTTATATGTATATGCGTAGTAACTTTAATTTTTGATCACAGGCAATATTAAATCATTATAAAAAGGAAGTACGCTTTAAGTTTAAGTTGAAGAATAACATAGCACCAATAAAGTATGTTTTGTAACATAAGCAAAACAATAAACTAAACCGCTAGTACTTGCAGAGAATTAACATCCAGCATGTTTACAAAAATCACATCATGGTTTAAACTAGTTAGTATTAGTGTAGCAATCATTTAATAAATAACCTTTTACATCTCCTCCTCCTGCGTTCTTTTCTTGTCAGAAGAATCGTGACCCTATGAATGTGCATCGTCTTCATTACGGATTCGTCGTACAACCTCGCGCCATCCTTCTCTGTGGTTAGTTGTTTTTGTAGCTTCTTGGAGAGATTTACCAGTTAGTGCTTTTATTTGGTCCAACCACCGTTTTGGAGATCTTCCTCTTGCTGTAGCTCCTTCCACTTTGCCTTGTATGATTAGTCACTCAAGGTTACTGCTGTCTCTTCTATTTATATGACCAACAAAGTATTTTAGTATACTTGCATTTACTGTACTAGAGAGGCGATTTGGGTTGTTGATTTCTTCTAAGACTGACACATTAGTTCTATATGCCGTCCATGGTATTCTGAGTAGGCGTCTCCAGACCCACATTTCAATCGTCTTCTGTCTGCCATTTTTACAGTCCATGTTTCACATCCATACGTCATTATTGGAAAAATCAGCGCTTCTGCTATTGCCTTTTTTGTGTTCATTGTGATTTTACATAGGTACTGTGTAATAAATTTAGCATTTTATGCAACAGCAAAGACAAACTTAGGCTTCAATTTTGCTTTTTTGATATTTACAAGAACTACATTAATAAAGGGCGGTTTTAAGATAACGAAACCTTTTTACGTAAACATTTCGTACTTTTGAATTTTATAGTCGATCTATGTATGTATTATGCTCTTTTTTGTAATAAAGCGATATGTGTTCTACACGATTAGATACTTACTCAACAAGTCTTACAGACTCTTATCAGTAACATTCATATTTAGTTCGATAAACTCCATTAATATTACGGCATTTGAATCACAACCATTTAGAAACCTGACTATTCCAAATTACCTGCAGTATTCCAAATATGCTGCAGTTCCTCTATCTACGTTTTTTCATTCAAGAGTGAATAATGGCCACCTCCTTATACTGCCCACCTTCCTATAACGGTCATATTCACAGACAACTTTTGTAGACGCTATTTAGAAGTTTTATTGTATAAATTTTCCTGCTTTCATATTTTTCTAAATACAAATATTAGTAGGTTTTATACTAAGTTCAAATTTGAAGAGGAATTTCGATCCTCCCCATGAGTGTTCAAGAACACTCATGGGGAGGATCGGAATTCCTAAGAACCATAATGCGAGTGGCATTTAGAAACAAGTGGATATAGTTGATAGATATAAGTTTTGTTTTATTAATAAAAAAAATGTGCGTGGAAATAATGGGCGTTAGAAATAAAACTTTTAATTATGGTACCACTGAACTATTGGCTTATGATGTAAAAAATATTACATAAATACTTTTGAATAAATTTCTTCAGTCTATCAATTACTAATCAATAATAACCGTCTATTAAATTAACAAAACTTTACGCAATAAACAATTGGTAACAACTACCCAGTTGATAAAACACGGTTTGATTACTACAAAATACACTGGAATGCGGAAGTATGTATTAATATGACTAGTAAGTCAGGCTCAACAGTAGTTCAAACCAAGAGATCGATCTTGAGTACTTGACTGCTTCTACAATAAAATAAAATTTACCGCCTCAGATAAGTTAAGGTAGTTCCAACACGTTGTATCGGAAGAACATTTACTGTTGTTAGAAAGACACTTTTTACGGTTCCGAAGCCCGAGTTTTATTTCTTTGGCGGAAAAAATTGGGGCAGGTCCTATACGAAGAGGAATGTCGAGACGGAGTTTATGGCATCCGCGAGCCCATGCTCGTGCCCAAATTTCATTATTGGGGTAAGAGGTCGTCTCTATCGAAAAAGTGTGGCGAATTCGTTAAGAGCAAATGTTCCAAAACACTCTTCAAGAAAAAGGCCGTAGCTCCAAAATGGCTTTCCTTTTTTTTCTAATCGATAGCCCGTTTAATTCGAGGTAGGATATCGCTTTGGCTGTCAAGTAAATCGAAAGAGAAAGTGGAAAAATGCGAAATCAAAAATTGTTTTCCTATATGTAATATGGAAAATTATATATTAAATTATTATAATATATTTTAAATAAAAAACTGCAAAATCCTTTTTTTTTACATTTATTAAAAAACATTTTATTTACTTTCCTAATTTTTTTATTGTATAATAAAACATGTTTTAAACGGGATATGAGCCTGAAAATTAATAACTTTGTTATTAAGGTCAAAAATTTTTAAACTTTGGGATTTATTAGTCACGTTATTTTTAGCTTATAAACAAATATTTTTAAAAATCTATGAAAAAGTGGTTTCCCGCTGAAACTACTTAAACTATACGACCGCCCGGGTACAAATTTAATTTTAATACCTTTACTTCCCTTCATAATTGTTACTCTACTAATGATCGTTTTCTCCTAAGTAACAGGTTAACACTACTTGCTTCAAGTTTTTGGTTGTTTGAAGCTTGTCGGTTTTCGTTGCAAGTCAAATAAAATTTCTCAGTTCCCTAAGAAGTTTTATTTTAAAAATTAACCTTTTCTAAAACTGCTATTACCTAGTTTATAATTTTACAATGCGCACGCCCCGACAGTGGATTGATTCGAAACTAATACTTTGATTTTGTTTGTTGTCGAGTTGTAATGAGCGGATAAAACTTTGAAGTTGTTATTTCTGAACAAAAACTTATAGGGTGGTTCGTAACCATTCGGGTAATCTAAAAAAGTAAGATAAAATCCCGACTAGCAGTTTTTAACGTAATACTTCATATATTATTATCGATTGAACACAATTTAAATTAAAGGGCTATGCCCTTTAATTTAAAATATGGATCCTAAAATTAATGAGATCTCTTTGATGAAATAAACTTATAATATTGAATATACCTACACTTTGTTTTTCTAGAATCCTAATTTGATTTAATCTTTTCATAAGCTAAATGAAGTGATATATTTGTCTTACACCGCATAACTTCAAATTAGAATTTTCAATATTTCAGTTTTAAAACAGATTACATGTCGAAATTAATCATGTATATACATATTCTCTTTAAAAATTTTAATATTTACCGTTATTTTAAAAAAAGTCGCACTACTCGTACATATGTACAGTCAGCCTAAGAAGTAATCAACACCCTAGAGCAGCACCTACAGTGATCGTGCTATTCCAAGAGATAAAATCGGGCGCTGCATGGTTAAAAACAATTAAGATTGATCTTTGTAATTTTAGTACCTAGAAGTAAATTTGGAATCTTAAATAGACACGTAAAGGTATTTGTGACAGCTGTCGTTTTTGTTAGAAAAAATTTAGTAAATTGATTATAAAGCTTTCTTTTTAACAATTAATAGAAATAATTGTTTGTTGTACTTATAAAAGCCGTCATAAATCTCTTTAAACACTATTTTTAACTAAAACCTGTCTCTTGGAATAGCTCGATTACGGTAAGTACTGTTTTTAGGGTGTTGATTATTTCTTAGGCTTACTGTACATGTAGAGTCAGTCATTTGGGCAAGAGCACGCCGTTTACCTTTCTCAATCATGCCATAACAAAAATTATTGCATATCAGGAAATGATAATAATAATTGGATAGCGCATTTAATGCACTATAAAATGCATAGGTGTCAGTACTAGCTTAATGTATAGTTTGCTTCAAATTAGACAATGTTAAGCCACGGTCAGAATGCGAAATCTTGATTAGAAATGCGTGTAACAGAACGCAGTCTTTGGGGATACAAGTTAACATATGGGGTAAAAAAACGCGCCTAATTAAATTGTCGGAAATGAGCGAAATGATATACTTAAATAATAACAAAATAACTTCTTAATAATCAACATTAACAGTTATTCTGACATCAATAAAACATTTGGTTCATTTTCTTAAAGTGGACAGCATTAAATCTCGGCCTAAAGCGACTTAACGTTTGTTAGTTTTTTATTCTGAGACATCCTTCGGTAACACCAACTTCTTCAGCAACACGCTTCTTATTCTTTCCTTTGTTTGAGTTTTTTAGCTTCTTTTATTTGGTTTTCCCTCACGAGTTTTCTGTCTGGTGACTTTCTAAAATAATTACATAGCTTTTTTTGTAAGCGAAAAACATCTAGGTAAGAATAGGGTAGGCCATCTATAATTTGCATTTTTGATCGACTATAAATAAAAAACTAATGAATAGTTTTTCAAAGTTACTAGTTTATTAGAAATATTGAACTTTTCCATTTATGAATGAAATACGTCAGTCAAATGACTGCCACAACTGGCCTTACAGTATCGCATCTGATCAACTTAATTTTTCAGTACATTTTCGATTGTTTGGGGCTGAATCTCATGAATGCCAACTTTGATTTCGTGTTTTAGGCATCAATCGTTTCTTGATGGTTAGCGTGTAACACTTATCTTTAACGGATCCTCACAAAAAATAGTCCAACGGAGTCAAATCACAGCTCCGAGGCGGCTAATTGACATCAGCATTTCAACTGATTATTCGATTTTCAAAAACGGTGCGCAAAAGATCGATGGTTACGTTGGCTGTGTGACAAGTGGCCTCGTCCTGTTGAAACCAAATGTCGTCCATGCCTTTGTCTTAAATTTTTGTTTCCAAAAATTTGTACTAAAAAATTAAGTTGATCGGATGGTGTTACTACACTAAACACTACCTACTGTGTTTATCCTACCTCCACAGACGTGATAAACTTTTCCTCGGCACAAGACACCACAAAATATACTGTAAATTTTAATCTTTTGTTGTATTTTGTTACATTAATGACGCGCAGCAAAGTGTCGCTTGTCTTCGCGCTAAAATGATTTTTTCAAAAATGCGACTCCGATACCTTTACTACCTTGCGTGCTTTGCATTGCATTTTCGTACCAGACGCGTTCACTTACCCCAAATGACTCTACATATAATGTCAAAGAATATAGCACCCAAACTGTGTCCAATTGAAGAGCTTTTATAATGTTAATAAATATCACGGCGTATGCCTAACGTTAAGATAAAACTAATTAACTTGTTGTTCACTACAAAAACACAAAATTTAAATAATGTAAAGTGGATAAATTTTTTTTCAATAACTGATATTTGAAAGAAGAGTAGGTTAAATCAACATTAATTACTTCAAAATGATTAGCTAAATATTCATAAAAATATACTAGAAAAATAAGAATTATTTTACTACATAACTGTTTCAATCATTTTATTTCAAATATAAAAAACAGTTACATAACAAATTTCTGTGAACTAGTTTGTTGAAAAAAATTCACAATTTTTTAGTAAAAAAAAAGAATTTGTATACATCTCTACTCAGATAAGAATCCTTTGCAAAACTAAAATGTACCAATTTAAATCTTACAGATGTCCATGTTAAAAATCAAATAATTTCAGTATGTAAATATTTGCACTCCTACAACTTAGCAGTAGATGATATGACTGTGTTGTAAGAACTATTGTATAAAACTTAAATTATAAAGATCAAAGGTTGCGACTGGGGTAGACGCCATTGTATAAATATACATATAAATATTTATTAAACGAAAAGATATTTTTCTTCCTAATATTGACATTTTCTTTAGAGCCGTATGACATAGTATTATTATATGTATAAAATTTGATATTAAATTTGCTACTAGAAAATATTGCCTCGGTGTACGTTTTAAAATATTTTGAAAATAATTTGCATAATTTTAAAATATTTAGATCATGTTCTAAATTTTTACGCAAATTGGGACGATGAACTAAGCACATTATTTTGTTTTTCGGAAACAATATAATAACAACTACCGTAACACAATATAGCAAAATCTGTTTCTCTCATTCTGAAAAAATGACTGCAAAGCACTGTTTCAATATTTTTTTACTTATTTTGATTTTTAACTTTTGAGTTATAATGTATCACATTTCTTTAAGTGCACAAAAAAAATCTTAAATCAATGTAGCAATACAGTAATGCGCATGTGCCGTGTTAAAAATCAACAGTTTTCAAGTAATTTTCAATACGTGTCATACGCTTAAATATTTATTGTTCAACTTTATTTCACAATTTTGGAATTAAGTTTATGGATAGAATAATATTAAATTTGATTTTTACTAAATAAGCATAAGAAAATATCACAAAATATATTAAAAATCTAAATTAAATAATCTGTACGCTGTAAGAACATCAGAACTTTCATAAAATGAGGTACCTAATTTTTTATTTGAATTACCACAAAATAAAATTATTAAACAAGAATACATAATAACTTTCAAAATGTAAATTATTTTTAATTTCTCATAGAAGGAAATGATGAAAGTACATTTTAGTCTAGCTATAAGTATGGGTAGTTTATATTATGTAATTCGACCAGCTACCAAATTTAATCTAGGAACCACAGTCCGCTTTTATAGTAATCGTAATAATAAAATTCTGTTATAACCTATAAATTGAGGGTACAGTTTTGTAGCAAACAATAAAAATATATATCTTTAGTGCACGTACTTACTTTTAACAAATATTCTTAGTTCTGGTGAAAGTATAAACTGACAGAAATCTTTTTGATTAATTGAATTCATTGATACTATTTTAAAATACTATGGAGAAGAGTCCATTATATTCTACCTATTGTAACTAATCTCAAAAATTTTGTACTATTATTTAAAATTCAACAGTTTCATTAAAAATAACAATTAAATTGATAAGTATTCTGTTTCACGATCTATCAAATGGTATGGCACTATATTTTAGGTTTTTAAAGTAAAGAGCAAAGAACGATTTATTTACTGGCACCATCTCCTACTTCAAATGAAATACTTTTATTAGTTACAAAAGAGTGCAAGCACATAGAACGGAATTTTAGAATTGTGTTTAAATAGCTTAAAAGATGGTCATTTTCTAACAAATATTATGTAGAAACTTTTTGTATACCTTTTAAATTACAAAAACTACAAGTGATGCAATGTTGTCACTATCATTTTTTTTCAATATAATTCACAAAGTTGATCGTGGATCTAAAATTTGATTTAACATGCAGGCAGTTCTTCAAAATTGCATTTTAAATTAGTATTTCTTTCGACTATTTTTCTTTTTAAATTTTTATCATAATAGAAAGTCATTCATTTCGTATTTAGTAAATATATAGATTTTTGAACGTATATAATTTTATTACAATAAATTGTAACTTGATATATTTACTTATGTTTATTTTTCGACATAAGCGCTACATCTGTGGCGCGGCTCTAGGGTTTTGACTTGGCTCTAGCGGCATTGCAATCCGTCACAATTGGTTTCTTTGTTTTTCCAATACTTAAGAGAGTAACGTTTCCACGTACCATGCACTCTCTTAGGAGATGAAAACGCTGTTACTGTAAATGCAGAATGGAGAGATGACGATGAAGTGGACGGTAGTTTTGAAGATGAAGAAGAAGATGCTGCAATACCGATTATAGATATTTCGGTGCATTTACAGAATCCTTGGACTTCTGATTAATAGAAAAAATCTTTATTTTTTCGTTATAAAAGATATTTATTGATTTATTTAAATTTTATTATAAAAACTAAATAAATATTTTTAATTCTCAAAATGTGTGTACTATCAATTGAAATTTATCATATTCGGGGCTTAGCTTTGTGACAAAATATTTCTAGGGAAGTCATAGAAAGTGTGCCAATGGGGGGGGGGGCAAAAAGTTGATTTTAGCGTGACGTATTTTATGAACGGCCCCTAAAACTCTGACTGACTAATTGTAGGACAACGCACAGTCTAAGCCGGTAGGTCTAGAACAGTGGTTTCCAACCTTTTTTTGACCAGGGAACACTTTGATTTCATTATTATTAGCAAGGAGCACAAGTATAAAAAGTAAACTGTATCATTCTAAAAATAAACTTTAACCGAAACGTTTAACCTAAGTAATCGTAAAATTCTAAAGTAACATTCAAAGTTTGAAATCTTTTGCGGACCATATCTTAGCTCTTGCGGACCACTGGTTGCGAACCACTGGTCTAAAAGAACGAAATTGTGGACAGGAGTTGCTTATATGTATAAAAAGGGATTTTTGAACATTTATCCTCTAAGGGGGTTAAATAGGGGAAGAAAGTTGGTATTAAAATTTATTATTTTTGCATTTAGAAATGTAAAAGTTGATATTTAGACATGGGTATAGCAGGTTACCTAAAAATGATAACGTTTGAAAAAAGTCAGATGGTTCCTGAGATATTGCCGATGAGAAATTTTATCGAACAGACGGCGCAATAACAAAGAGGAAGCGAGTCTGTTGCATTGTATTAAACAAACTTTTGAGTAATTCTACACAATACAAAACATTTTTGATATTTAATAAAAGATTCTTAAAGAAGTATATTTAATAACCTTACTTACTTAATTTTTTCTATCCGGATGCCATTACAATCTCTCGACTCAGTATTGAGCCAAGTCTAAAGGTTCTCGTGTGTTTATCTATAGTGGATAGGGCACATTAAAAGGTGGTCCATGTTTTAATCGCTCGACAATGGCCCCTGTCAGCAGTCGCTTGGTGTAGACTCCACAGTGGCACATTAGGTCCTTTGTACACGTAGCGCCTCGTCTTAAGGACCGTCTGCACACAAAAATTTTTGGATTTTTGGCTCATCTCAGATTGGATTAAAAATTGAATCCGAAAATCTTCAACCTGACAAAGTTGGATGGACAAGTATTAGTGTGTAAACACAAATCGTTCCAACTTCTGCTTGATTTTGTTCACCGCTCTTTTTGTTATAGTTTATTTTTAATTGAATGTGTTCTAATAACAGTAAAATGTTGTTATATACCGATAAAATAACTTTACGAGTAAGCAAATAATTATTTGCCCCTTGATTATTTCGGTACTTTAATGTCGCAGTAAAATTGGGTAATTTTGAATATGGGATAAATTCGAATGTCCTTTTACACACATGTGTTTTTGTTACCCCTCTCCACTGCTGAGATGGGAGACTCATTTAACAATGCCTTATGCACATGCTGTCCTATATTGTCCAATTGTAAGAATTTCGTGTGTAGCGTTTCATATAATAATGTAATTTTTGTTTCTAAGACAAAAAAAGTACCTGCAAACATATACTACGTTTCCACAGTCATTCAATACGGGTTGAATACGGATTCAATACTGTTGTCGGGTAAAAAGTGGTCATGGAAACCCTGATTCAATACGTGATGAACACGATTTTGATTCAGATACGATACGGTAAATTTTAAGATCGTATCTGAATTTCAACGTATTGAGTTCCATGGAAACCCGTTACTCGCGATCGTGCATGCGCAATTGGAGATCAGTGGCGTTTTCTAATAATAATTTAAAATATATACACTTTTATATTAAATTGTCATGAAATTTAATAGAATTATAGCACACAATAAAATAAACAACACAATTTTATTTCGAACCTGCCCTACGTATTAACCTAGAAAATAAGTTTTCCGAAAAGAGCTGATTGCTGTATCGTAAATGTATTCAATTCGTATTCAAAACTATTTATGGAAACACGTACCTATTGGATCGCAAATTCGTATTCAATCCGTATTGAATAACCGTGGAAACGTAGTAATATATAAACAAATTTTGTTTCTAACAGTATGGATTAAATGACCTTTAAATGTATTTTAATTTTAAATTTGAAAAGATAGCATATTATTCCTTTTATTCTTTAGCGTAAAGCATTATTTCAAGTAATCGTATACGATAATTAACGAATATTATCGAAAATTCTATTTCGCCTAATTTTTTTTCGAAGCCATAGTGCAAAAGTAATGGTATATTCTTATAATGTGATAAATATTAACAGAACGCTGCAAGAGTGGTGTCAGAAGATCCAATCGGTCTCTTGTGCTACCTCGTTACATGCTTTGTCTGTTGCATTTTTTTTAACATTAAGATAACATTCGTCTTTCTGTTATCCGTCCAAAACTTTTACAGGATACATTCGTACTGCATTTCTTGTACTAAATTATATACCCTTAAATGATTTGGCTGTATACAACAATATCACGATAGATTATATATTTATGTCAGTTCTAATGGAAGGTAATAGCTATCGTATATAAATTCCAACCTTGTATCAACATTGCAGGTACTTGCATACTATGAAATCATATACAATAAATGTTCAATGATAACATTGCGAGGTCAATTATTTTATAATTTTTTTTGTTTATTCCAAATTAGAGGTAATTGTACAATTTGCTTATAATAGTGATTAATTCTATATGTTAGTGTTTTGCGTCTTTGCTACTGTATCATCAATTTTAAATTACTAGAAAATTATTTATTCCTTATGATATTGGAAAACTCATTAATCATCAACTTTTGTTATTATCGTAGATAGTTAATTTACATAATTGGTGTTTTTCCATCTCTAATGGTATTTATATACCTCTATAGCCATATTGCTGGTGGAAAAATAAAAAACCAGTCAAACTAAAACATAATTAAATTAACTAATAACTCGAATTATAATTATAATGATTACGGCAAATCTAGAAAGTAAACTAGAAATTAAATACTAAACGCTTATAATATCAATAAAATGTAAATTAGAAAACAAGATTAATTTTATGTACTTAATCGTGAAATATATTAAAACTGTAACAACGGTCTTCCATTTAGCAACTTATGTTATTGACGAAATGTCTTTTGTAAAATATAGATAATTTATGAAATGAAATGTAACTTAAAGGACTTACCTAATGTAAACTTCATTAAAATACATTTTATTACATAAAATAATGGACAACATAAATTTTACCAAAAACTGGATTACCTAAATATAGAAGCATTTCTGGTGTTGTAAATTATGGAATTAATTATTTCGATAATTTCAATGATTAAAATGCTACGTATTACGCTAATTTATCATATATGATACTTTAAACACATCACTTCAAAATGAGGAAATATCAGGAGTTCATTAAAGTTAGAGCTAAAGATTCTACATCAGAAAAGTCTGAATTTTAAGTGAAGTCTATAATTTGTAAAAATTCCAAAGATAAGTTAAATAATGTCATTATCATTATTTTCAGGAACAGTTTTTTAAGCTTTCAACATTAATGCTATTTTAACCTTTAACAAATTAAGTAAAACGAAACGTTAAAGTAGAAATGGCACAGTTACAAATGTTTTTTAAAACAATAATAACAAGCTAATAAAATTAAATTTGTGAAGTTTTCAAAATCCACTATCTTCTATAAAAGACAATTTTATTTTGTAACGGATCAAAGAAATTGGTTTAGGATTCTACATTAGGAATCTAAACATAGAGGTGCCAACAAAAATACATTATTACTAAAAGCTTATTTTCACAAAAAAGTCAATTTACTGACAAATTTATAATTAAAAATAGAAAGGTAAAATCAAATAAAATACTACAACTTTGCAATTAAAACTTTAATCTTTAAAAGTTAGAATAAAAGGTGGGAATGGTGACTATTAGATATTGACAAATAAATTAAGAACGGTAAGGTTAAAACTGACAGTTACACAATTTACCGAGTTCAATCAAGGATTTTCATTAATACCTACAATAAAAATATTAAATTAATTCTAATTTTATTATTTTCTTTCTCAGTAATTAAAACACCTTCATTAATTTCATAAAATACAATTCACCTAACAAGCAGAACTGCCAGATAAGTTGTAACTTATAAGGAAGCAACGCATTTCATTAAACGCGTCTTTTAATATCAATTATTACAAAATAAAAATATTTTCTGGTTTTAGTGTCTATTTAGTTGGTTTATCACATATAAAATGCCTTAAAACTATAAGTATCTTAAATAGGTAATTCTATTTTGCAACTTGTTTCAAGCTTACATAGCAGGATAATTGTAACTGCCGATCCTTTATTTTTAATCTTTTTCCAAATTACAAGTTATTTATGTAGGTAGATACTTTTCATTGTCAATCAATTATTATTAGTTCTATTTTAAACGGAATTTGAAAGAACCGAAAACAATGTTGATATATGGTTTCCTTGTAATAAAATTTTATTGCGTACCACTTATTGGAGTTTAAAATAGATCTACTGTTTAATCAACTTGTAAATTTTGAATTTGAAGCCTTGTTTTTCTTTATACTGTATAAAAGAACTAAAAAATAATAATACATTGGCAGAACAAAATAGCCAATAAACACAAAAAATATAACACATACATACATGCTTAGTGACAGGTTTTATTTAAATAGTAAACATAATACCTGTTTAAGGTAAATTAAACGGCTAGTTTAAATACAATAGATTCTGTTTTTGGTAAAATAAGAATTGGTATGGATACATCGAAATATGCACCAAGCATCATGCATATGTATGTATGGATTATATATGCACACTTCATCATACTAGAATCTGATTATACATAAATCATTTTGAACCAATCAACACATTTTGGTTGAGTACAAGGTCTGTTCAGAAAATAACCCAAGTCCATTTTTTTTTAAATTTTATTATTATTAACCTGACAGGTTATTGACCTTTGGCCCTTTCAAAATACTTCTCTCCCCTATTGACACGCTTTTCCCAGCGGTGTTTTCATTTTGCAAAGCAGTCCTGGATAGCTTTTAATGTCTGTTACGAATTTGCTTTGATGTCATCAATACTCTGAAAAGGGCGTCCTTTGATTTCGGAAATGGGAAAAATCACAAGGAGACAGGTCTGACAAGTAAGGACGCTTAGGGAGGACAATCATATGATTTTGACACAAATTAACAAAGCTGAAACTGCGGGCACATTGTCGTAGTGCAAAAACTATGGGTTGTCTCGCCACAACTCTGGTTCCGATTTGCGTAATTTTTCACATAACCGATGCAAAAACGCCTTCAAAAACGTTTCAAAAGTTGAAACATTTCTCTGAAAGTTTTTCAGTTTCACACAAAATTTTACGTTGTATCGTTGCTCAAGAAAATCGCATATTACGAAAATCACCACCAACATTGAAACACTTTGCACTCAAATAACAATACCACAAAATAATTCATTAAATATAATATATCAACAATCTAAGAAGATGCAATTACAAAAGATTTTATGCGCAAGGCATTTCTGCCAACGGCATATCACTAAATACCTCTGTTGACACATAATTCAAAATGTTCAGTTATGTTCTGGCCATGCCTCGTATAGGTATACTCAAAAAGTTTAATTGTGAAAGATTTTATTACATAAAATTCTATTAAACATATTATATTGAAATAAAATATATATCTAATTTATGTATATTAATATTAATATATTGCTATTAAAATACGATGTACAATATTATGAATTTAAATATACCAAATTGTAGTTTCTAAAGAAATATTGTGACTATACGAAATTGAAGTGCGTTTGTTAAAACTTGTCAGAAGGATTTTACCGTGTTATGCAAATAAGCGAACGGAGGTTATTTTCGTTGTCGATATGGGTCATACGGAATTTCGAATATATTAAATATTTTTTATTTTATATACGTTTTAACAATTCTGAAATGCATAAGGCAAAAAGATATAGCCCTAAAACTTTAAAATATGCCAGTCAGCACTATCTTTTAAACCGGCAAAATACTACATCTGCAAGTTATGTAAACCGTCTTCATATATTTAGTCGATATTATTAGAAATCGCGAAAAAAACACTATGTATTTTTACATATGAGTACATAGCGCCCTTCAGCAAGAAAAGTGATAAAACAATATAGTTGGCTGTTTTAAGTTGAATTTTAGTTCACACATTCGTTGCCTTATAATAAATAGAATAGCAGTTGACCCTCGTGACACATACTATTTGGAAATTATTTTAATTTAGTGTATTTGGTGACTGTTTAGAAGGTAATTTTATGACACATTTTGGTTTTGTTTGGAAAACAATTTAAAATGCCCCAGGGGCGCTCAAGGCATTTGGTAAGTTGATTACTTGATTATATGGCTAAGATCATCTTTAGACCGCTTGATTAAACGTTAAAAAGATAAACTTTTATTATACGAAATATAAAAAATTCATGTAAAATAAACAAATATAATAATAAAGCTAATATTATACAGGGTGTCTTAAATTGAGTAGGCTAACATGGGTATCTTTCTTATTAGTGGAGATAGAAGTTTGGTTGAATAGGCAATGTTTTGCAGTTTTAGGTGCCGATTCAGATTCCGTTAAGAAAATTTTAAAATTCCGAATAGTTCAGAAGTTATCGTAAAGAAACTGAAAATTGTCATTTTCCTTAATGTCAAATAACATTGTAATTATAAAATTTACAAAAAAAAGTTTGATATAAAAGTTACTAAGTTTCATAAAATACAGATAGAAATTAAGTCAAAATTAAATTTAAAATAGCGGTTTCAAGATATTGATACCAACTTTCTTATTTTAAATGGACGCCATATTGGATTTTATATAGTTAAATAACATTTTTTTCTCTTTTCAACCAACTGGATTACCTAAATATAGAAGCATTTCTGGTGTTGTAAATTATGGAATTAATTATTTCGATAATTTCAATGATTAAAATGCTACGTATTACGCTAATTTATCATATATGATACTTTAAACACATCACTTCAAAATGAGGAAATATCAGGAGTTCATTAAAGTTAGAGCTAAAGATTCTACATCAGAAAAGTCTGAATTTTAAGTGAAGTCTATAATTTGTAAAAATTCCAAAGATAAGTTAAATAATGTCATTATCATTATTTTCAGGAACAGTTTTTTAAGCTTTCAACATTAATGCTATTTTAACCTTTAACAAATTAAGTAAAACGAAACGTTAAAGTAGAAATGGCACAGTTACAAATGTTTTTTAAAACAATAATAACAAGCTAATAAAATTAAATTTGTGAAGTTTTCAAAATCCACTATCTTCTATAAAAGACAATTTTATTTTGTAACGGATCAAAGAAATTGGTTTAGGATTCTACATTAGGAATCTAAACATAGAGGTGCCAACAAAAATACATTATTACTAAAAGCTTATTTTCACAAAAAAGTCAATTTACTGACAAATTTATAATTAAAAATAGAAAGGTAAAATCAAATAAAATACTACAACTTTGCAATTAAAACTTTAATCTTTAAAAGTTAGAATAAAAGGTGGGAATGGTGACTATTAGATATTGACAAATAAATTAAGAACGGTAAGGTTAAAACTGACAGTTACACAATTTACCGAGTTCAATCAAGGATTTTCATTAATACCTACAATAAAAATATTAAATTAATTCTAATTTTATTATTTTCTTTCTCAGTAATTAAAACACCTTCATTAATTTCATAAAATACAATTCACCTAACAAGCAGAACTGCCAGATAAGTTGTAACTTATAAGGAAGCAACGCATTTCATTAAACGCGTCTTTTAATATCAATTATTACAAAATAAAAATATTTTCTGGTTTTAGTGTCTATTTAGTTGGTTTATCACATATAAAATGCCTTAAAACTATAAGTATCTTAAATAGGTAATTCTATTTTGCAACTTGTTTCAAGCTTACATAGCAGGATAATTGTAACTGCCGATCCTTTATTTTTAATCTTTTTCCAAATTACAAGTTATTTATGTAGGTAGATACTTTTCATTGTCAATCAATTATTATTAGTTCTATTTTAAACGGAATTTGAAAGAACCGAAAACAATGTTGATATATGGTTTCCTTGTAATAAAATTTTATTGCGTACCACTTATTGGAGTTTAAAATAGATCTACTGTTTAATCAACTTGTAAATTTTGAATTTGAAGCCTTGTTTTTCTTTATACTGTATAAAAGAACTAAAAAATAATAATACATTGGCAGAACAAAATAGCCAATAAACACAAAAAATATAACACATACATACATGCTTAGTGACAGGTTTTATTTAAATAGTAAACATAATACCTGTTTAAGGTAAATTAAACGGCTAGTTTAAATACAATAGATTCTGTTTTTGGTAAAATAAGAATTGGTATGGATACATCGAAATATGCACCAAGCATCATGCATATGTATGTATGGATTATATATGCACACTTCATCATACTAGAATCTGATTATACATAAATCATTTTGAACCAATCAACACATTTTGGTTGAGTACAAGGTCTGTTCAGAAAATAACCCAAGTCCATTTTTTTTTAAATTTTATTATTATTAACCTGACAGGTTATTGACCTTTGGCCCTTTCAAAATACTTCTCTCCCCTATTGACACGCTTTTCCCAGCGGTGTTTTCATTTTGCAAAGCAGTCCTGGATAGCTTTTAATGTCTGTTACGAATTTGCTTTGATGTCATCAATACTCTGAAAAGGGCGTCCTTTGATTTCGGAAATGGGAAAAAATCACAAGGAGACAGGTCTGACAAGTAAGGACGCTTAGGGAGGACAATCATATGATTTTGACACAAATTAACAAAGCTGAAACTGCGGGCACATTGTCGTAGTGCAAAAACTATGGGTTGTCTCGCCACAACTCTGGTTCCGATTTGCGTAATTTTTCACATAACCGATGCAAAAACGCCTTCAAAAACGTTTCAAAAGTTGAAACATTTCTCTGAAAGTTTTTTTCAGTTTCACACAAAATTTTACGTTGTATCGTTGCTCAAGAAAATCGCATATTACGAAAATCACCACCAACATTGAAACACTTTGCACTCAAATAACAATACCACAAAATAATTCATTAAATATAATATATCAACAATCTAAGAAGATGCAATTACAAAAGATTTTATGCGCAAGGTATTTCTGCCAACGGCATATCACTAAATACCTCTGTTGACACATAATTCAAAATGTTCAGTTATGTTCTGGCCATGCCTCGTATAGGTATACTCAAAAAAAGTTTAATTGTGAAAGATTTTTATTACATAAAATTCTATTAAACATATTATATTGAAATAAAATATATATCTAATTTATGTATATTAATATTAATATATTACTATTAAAATACGATGTACAATATTATGAATTTAAATATACCAAATTGTAGTTTCTAAAGAAATATTGTGACTATACGAAATTGAAGTGCGTTTGTTAAAACTTGTCAGAAGGATTTTTACCGTGTTATGCAAATAAGCGAACGGAGGTTATTTTCGTTGTCGATATGGGTCATACGGAATTTCGAATATATTAAATATTTTTTATTTTATATACGTTTTAACAATTCTGAAATGCATAAGGCAAAAAGATAAAGTCCTAAAACTTTAAAATATGCCAGTCAGCACTATCTTTTAAACCGGCAAAATACTACATCTGCAAGTTATGTAAACCGTCTTCATATATTTAGTCGATATTATTAGAAATCGCGAAAAAAACACTATGTATTTTTACATATGAGTACATAGCGCCCTTCAGCAAGAAAAGTGATAAAACAATATAGTTGGCTGTTTTAAGTTGAATTTTAGTTCACACATTCGTTGCCTTATAATAAATAGAATAGCAGTTGACCCTCGTGACACATACTATTTGGAAATTATTTTAATTTAGTGTATTTGGTGACTGTTTAGAAGGTAATTTTATGACACATTTTGGTTTTGTTTGGAAAACAATTTAAAATGCCCCAGGGGCGCTCAAGGCATTTGGTAAGTTGATTACTTGATTATGTGGCTAAGATCATCTTTAGACCGCTTGATTAAACGTTAAAAAGATAAAATTTTATTATACGAAATATAAAAAATTCATGTAAAATAAACAAATATAATAAAAAAGCTAATATTATATAGGGTGTCTTAAATTGAGTAGGCTAACATGGGTATCTTTCTTATTAGTGGAGATAAAAGTTTGGTTGAATAGGCAATGTTTTGCAGTTTTAGGTGCCGATTCAGATTCCGTTAAGAAAATTTTAAAATTCCGAATAGTTCAGAAGTTATCGTAAAGAAACTGAAAATTGTCATTTTCCTTAATGTAAAAAAACATTGTAATTATAAAATTTACAAAAAAAAGTTTGATATAAAAGTTACTAGGTTTCATAAAATACAGATAGAAATTAAGTCAAAATTAAATTTAAAATAGCGGTTTCCAAGATATTGATACCAACTTTCTTATTTTAAATGGACGCCATATTGGATTTTTATATAGTTAAATAACATTTTTTTTCTCTTTTCAACCATGTATAACAGCCCATATTTAAATAAAAAATTATTAACAATATTAAACTTTTCTGTTTTAAATCAAGTAACCATGAATTAATGTTTCTTATCAAATGTTTCTCTCTTTCGAACGCTTTTGCAGTTAACACTTATAAAATATCATATGCATTATTTTTTAACGTTTATAATTAGATACATTATATCTCAAATGTTATTAGTCGCACAACAAAAAGCCATTACAGATAACAATCACTCGTTGATGTCTAATTGTATACTAAACATTGCGGTTGGGGCTGAACAACTCCATGACGTTTCTTGTAAGTAAGTAATAAATGCTTTTTTTGGCGAAATATTTAAAATATATAACATGCCCCCTTTGAATCCTAACTAAAAGATATTTTGTTCTTTCTGACCTACGCAGGCACGACGTAGGTTTAAATAAATTATCTAATTAATCATAATAATCATGATGGTTATAATCTTTTTTGTGTTGTTGAGTTGTTTGATATAGTTTCAATAAAGAAACGAACCGCTGCAAATTTAACAATTGTTGTTTTATTTAAAGTTATCCCAATTAACATTAAACAATATTATCTAAAATTTATTATAAAGTTTTAACAAAAGTCATTATAAACAGGCGGACCAATAAATTAAACCAATACCAACTAATTGAACACTGGGTCTGTAGAGAAGGATAGAGCACATTATATCATCTACACGCGTTTAAAATCCTTATAGAAGAAAACAAGGAGTATAACCTGTATATCTGGCCTTTGTATATTACAATGAGCCTTCGGCAGTTTAGAATTTTGGGTTATCAAAGAAGTAATAGTAAATGGTACGATTGACTCAAAGTACAGAATACTAATTGATAATATCTACCGAAACGCAACCATGAGAATACTATTGGACAAAGATATAAACACGAAAAAAGTTTAATATTTTTTACGTTTTTCTTTTTGGATTATTGAAAGTTTTTTTCTATTTCTATAGTAGGTACTATTAAACTTTATAAACTTATTACCTATGTTACTTCTTTGTTTTTTAATTGATTTTATTTCATTTCTCTTGATCTATTGCCTGCAGAATCATTTTTGCTAATCCTAATGATTTACAAAAAGAAATTATTTTCTCTAAGGTTATGCCTTCTTTAAGTAGTCTTCCTTGACAACTTTTTGATTTTACTCGCAATACAATTTGCGCAGTAAATAATTTTTCTTCTTTATATTCAAACTTGCATGTAATTAACAAAGTTCTTATATCTGTAGATGAGAATCTTTAGAATTCCTCTTGTGGTTCTTGTTTTCTTACAAAAAACTTATATACAGTAGACGCCGCTTAATGTGATCACGGTTAATGTTATCAACCGCTTAGTGTGATCAAACTGGTTTGGAACCAACCGACACAATACAAAGGCATTAAAATTTGTTCGGTTATTATTATCGATATTTCGTTTATTGTGATCAAAGTTCATTCCGTTAGACAATGAGAGACTATCTTTTATGGTTTTTGAGAACAAAGCACAACTGGAACTAGCGATGCTGTTTCAAGAAATATCCATACTTCTCAGAAAATAAATTTATCCCCTAATTGTAGTAACAAAAAACGCAGTCAAGCTTACAATTAGTATGTTTTCGTCTTTTCAATCGTTGTGTACTCGTTTTGTCAAATTTTATGTAAGTTGTATTGTTTTAAAAAATACTTAATGTATTAAAAATATCCCAAATTTAACCAACAATTGAACATTTTTTCAAAAAAATAAGACCTTTTTGCATTGTGCGTTATATGGATATTTTTACAGTGATGCCGATATCTCTAACACATTATGTATGTTTTTAATACTTTATTTTGTTTTGTTCTAAAATAAGTTGTTTTTAACGTAAATTTTATAAAAAATTGTATTATACGTTAAATAAAATTTGTATTTCCTAATGTGTACATCAACGAATCTAATTAATAGACACTATTTAGTTCATAAAGTTTTTTTTTAAGTTTTACTTGCTCCGCTGGTATCTTTCGCTTATTGTTATCAGTCGGTTAATGTGATCACTTTATCTCGGTCCCAAAGTGATCACATTAAGCGGCGTCTACTGTATTTGCATTATAGTATTTTTCTAGGACTACAGTTGTTTTCCAAAACTTCTATAATTCTATCAACAGTTTTTTTCTCTTCTATAATAATTGTTAATGTTCTGTTTAATTTTAGGGATTCACTTCCCAATAAATTTTTAAGTATAGCCACTTGTACATTTTTTGATAATTTGTTTCAGTAACTGTAAAATATATTTTTACGTCTCGCTTAAACTGTTCAAAGTATATTTTTTTAAATTGCCAGTAAATTGAAAAAAATTCGCGGTTTATTAAAATGTATTTTTCTTTTCAAACTAAAACAATTTTTTTCTTAGCCACATGCTTTTTATAAATCTTTGCTTCCTTAGTTTTATTTAATTTGTAAGATCTTAGTCTTTAATTGACTCTGCACTGTCATGTTTATCTTGTCTTTATTAATTATTTTATTACAAGATAATTTTTTAATTTTACAAGTTTATTTTAATTTTCTTTAGCATGAATAAAATAACTTAATACTAAATTCAACAACAGTTACTAAATAAAACAACTAATGCTTACTTTTTACTTTATTATTTGCGTTTATTTTCATAGTATTACAATAAAATTACAAATAGAAGTGACATATACTATTTTGTTTCTTTAATATCTCAAAAAAACCCGATTAAATAACATGGTGATGAGCATGGGGAGACGACTTCGGCTCCTTCTCAATCACAATTTCGTTAGAGACGGTCTGACTGAAATGACGATTTGACAAAATGAATTTCTCTAAACTTGATCACATTATTATTAATTCATTAAATATTATAAAAAAAATTATTTGTTTGTGAGAAATTTTTATTAATAAAATTTTCTTTGGGAAGAAAATTAATGAAACTTTAGGCTGGCCGTTTTTTCAACATTTTGTTAACTAACTTCTATTTTTTCTCTAAAATGATACAGTTTGTCCCTTCTTGTAATTTAAAAATTTTTAAAACTAAAATTAAAAATACTATTTTGAAAAATTAAAATTTATTTTTGGGTTTTTTTCAAATTTTTGTTTAAATTTTTATTTACGTTTTTTTTTTTACTTAATAAATTTTCATAGGGTAAAGCACCGGTTTTTTGGACAAAAAAAGTTTTTGGCATTTCCATTTTTTTGAAAATTGTGAAATATAAATTTGAAAACCTATAAGTCTAAAAAAAATGTATTTTTAAAATTTTTATAGAAACATCAAGAGCCTTTTTGTATTTTCAAGGTTTTTATTTAAAAAAATGCTAAAAGGTTAAGTGAAAACGGCTTTCCCTTTTAACATTTTAGTTACAATAATATATTTTTTGGGTTTTTTAAAAATAATTTATTTTAAAAATTTAAAAAGTTTATAATTTTAAAAGAAATTTAAATTTACATTAAATTTAAAAATTTATATTTGGGAATTCCAATTTAATGTTTTTGCATTTTCGATTTAAAATTTATTACTTGTTTGAATATTTCATAATTTAATACCTTTTGGCCCCTAGTTGTAAATTTTTTAAGGTTTTTATTTAAAACCTGAAAACAAAAATTATTTAAACTGCCTTAGAATTGAAACTAATTTTTTAAAAAATATAAAAACCCAAAAGTTTATTTAAATTTTTCTGGGAATTTTTAAAACAAATTTCATTTATCTAAAACTCGATTAATTTTTCTAAAACCAACTTTATAAATTTTAAATTTTTTGGTAATCAACAAGGTAAAGGTTACAAAAATTTTTTTTTAAAAAATTTTTTAATTTTTTACCCAAAAAATTTTATATTTTCAGGGTTAAAATTATTTTTTAAAAATACAAGAATTTTATTTTTAGGGGAAGATGGGGTAGCCCCGGACACTTGAAAGAAATAGAAATAAAAAATATAAATTAATAAATTAATTTATTTTTTATGATTAAAATGAAAGTAGGGACTTTTAAGTTTATACTAATTAAAAATTTGTAATGATATATTTGTTTTTTTGGGAAATATGGCCAATCCAATTTGACCTTATTTTTTGGCAATACAAAAAGTGGCGAGTAGCCCCGGATTAGTACTTATTGGTGGCCCAATCATTTTTTGGCCTTATAAACATCACAAAAATAATTAATATTTAAACAATTTTTATGTGCCCAGTCTTTGCACTCATAACATTGAATCCAGTCTCCATCAAAAGTTTCTTTGTATATGGTGCATTCGGTTTCTTTCTCCCGGTCTTTTTGGGAAAAACTTTGAATATTTTTGTCTTTTTTCAATATTTTTAGCAATTTTTTGTTTTTTTGCTTTAATTTATTGATTTTAGTTTTCTGCTTTTCCTCTAAATTTTGTTTAAATGGAGATGTTAAAATATCGCTGCTATGGGTTTTTTGAGCTCCGATGCTAAATGTTTTTTTGATGCATCAGGAAATCATAACAGTTGTTTTAATAAATGTGCTGTGCTGATTGACCGGGTCAGTATAGATGTTGACCACCGTTGCGATTCGTACTGGATGTGAAAAATACACAAAGTTGACTAAAGTACAGTAATTTAAGGTGGAAGTGTACCCCCCGACTTTTAAACTACAAGTTCAAAGTTAACCAAATTTGGAACATAGGTTATTATTAATTAAAGGATTGTTTTGGGAAAATTTAAAAAAAATCGTAGCTTAAGTTTCAGAAATATATAAAAAAAACCGATATTTTGTAAGAGTAAAGTCACAAAACTGGAAGTTCAAAATTAATAAAATTTGGACAGCTTGTTGATATTGTAATATAACGCAAAAATTTAAACTTTAAAAAAAATCGTAGCTAGGGTTTGGGAAATAATCAAAAATATAGTTGTTGGAGGTATCTCCTGCTTTAAAAAAATATTAAATTCAAATAATATTTATAGCCGTATAATTTGTGCAGTTTTATGAATTTTTTTGAATAAATTACAATTAAATATAAACAGTTTAATATTTAGAAATTAATGTTTGAAGTACTTAAAATGTGTATGAAAATATTTGTATAGAATGTGCTGCCTCTGGCCACAGTAAACAGTTTTAAAATCTTTGTTGCAAACCTTTCTAATGTGTGCATGTTGTTGACGTATGTATATACGACGTCACCAATAATTACACATGTGTTTGTCGAAGCTGTCTGCTTACCAAGGGATTTTACAAGTTTATTTTAATTTTCTTTAGCATGAATAAAATAACTTAATACTAAATTCAACAACAGTTACTAAATAAAACAACTAATGCTTACTTTTTACTTTATTATTTGCGTTTATTTTCATAGTATTACAATAAAATTACAAATAGAAGTGACATATACTATTTTGTTTCTTTAATATCTCAAAAAAACCCGATTAAATAACATGGCGATGAGCATGGGGAGACGACTTCGGCTCCTTCTCAATCACAATTTCGTTAGAGACGGTCTGACTGAAATGACGATTTGACAAAATGAATTTCTCTAAACTTGATCACATTATTATTAATTAATTAAATATTATAATGAAGTAACTTATAACTTCAAGTTTTTTAAAATTTCCGTTTTTTGATTTTATTGAAGTTTACTATTGCCAGAGTGCGGTACTATTTTCTGCTGCCTTAGTATCGCAGAAAACGTAAAATAACTAAAAATCTAAATACTGAGAGCGTATACTTTTTAAGTTGGTATCAAAAGTTGGACCGAACAAACTAAATTAGCTCCAATCTAAAAGCATTGAGTGCACACCTTCTGGTAATGAAATTTGTTGTTGATGTGCCTAAACTTAATAGCATGGCTATGAATAATGTGTATGTTTTAAATAACTCTAGAAAAATTATCCAACAAAAATAATACAATAAATAAACTGAAAAAGAACGGCATGAATCTGAATAGTTTTACAAGTTATTATGAAACCAGCCTTATCTAAAGGAAATTAATAAGAAAACAAAACGAAAGTGTTTTTAAAAGTTATAAATTAATTCAAAAAAATAATTCAAAAAACATAAACACTATGGTAATCATGGCGTAATGTAAATTACTACTCTTTAACACAACTATTTTCTCATCGGACTCCATTCTTCCTGTTACAGAAAGAATGTACCCTGATAAGAAAGTAAAATCAATAAATCCGCAAAATATGTGGTATTGCTACAGTTATTTTGATCAAATAACTTAAAACACTATAATGTAATTCTAGAACCTAGTGTTAAAATGTAGACTTTTAGACAATATCTTTAAAACTTAATTAGTATAAAAAACTATGGTTGTTTGTGAAATTTTTGTAATAATAACACTTTTGGCTTTGCGATTGCAAAGTTAATGTCAGTTTGAGTCAATAACATTGTTTTATTAATATTTATGTTAAATTATTACTGAATTTTCTATAAAATGATACAATTAGTCCAAATTCTAGATAATTAAAATTTTAAATGGCATAAGGAGACCTGAAATATTCTCTTCTCTAAGAAATACTCACATATCTTATTTTTGGCTTTTCTTTCAATATATTAGTACAAATGTGTTTATTTAGTGTTTTTTTTTCGGTTTATAATTTACATAACATAAATTAAAATTTGTTTGAGAAAAATAATTTGAATGGCAGAACGATTTTTTATTGAAAATTAGTTAACGCTAAATGTGAATACCTACAGAGGAAAAATAAAACAATTAAAATTTCATTGAATTTTATCGAACAAGAAAATTAATTTGTATAGTCAGAGATTTTTTATTCAATAAAATGCTGAAGAAAATTAACTGAAACTTTACGGCTGGCCGTTACAACATTTTCGGTTACACTAACTCTATTTTTTTGGCTCTCCTGAAAAATAGACTATCGTGAGTTCTGTCTCCTTCCTTGTAGATAAGCGATATATTTAAAACTAAATTAATATGGCTATTGAATTAAAAGTTTATGGTGGTAATTCGAGGTTAAAATTTTTGCATTTTTTGTTTAAATGATATTACGTATGTACACTTCAATATTTACATAGGGTAGAAGCACCGGTTTTGGACACTACCAGTTGTGGACATTTTCCACTTTATTTTGACAAATGTGAAATATAAAAATTATTGATACTGCTATAAGTCTAATTAATGTATTTTTAATTACGATAGAAACATCAATGATGCCTTTTTCGTATTTTTCAAGGTATTTTATCAAAATTACTCAAGTGTCTAAAACTCGGTCTAATGTGTCCAAAACCGGTACTTTACCCTATAATTTCAATTTGTAGTTGTGGCAATGCAGATAATATAATTTCCTCTTGTTATTTAAAAATATTTATTAAAAATTTATAAGTTTATAATTAACAAGAAATGTTCTATTTACAGGTATAAACGTTTTTTAGTAAGTATATTATATTTGTATTATTCCAATTTAATGTGTGTATTCGTCATATTTCGATAAATTTATTATTTTGGTTTGAATGAATTTCATAATTTAATACTTATTGCTCATAGATATGTATTTAAAAAGGGTTCATAATTAAAACCTAGAAAACAATAAATGTTATGAAAACTGGCCTTAGATATTGATCTAACCTTGCTTGAAATAATATAACCAATAGTTGTGATAAAAAGTTATTATGCTGTAACTTTGAACACATTTCATTTATCATATAATATCATACGATTAATTTTTGCTTATTATGAAACCAACGATTTATAAATAAATAAGGTAATCAACAAGGGTAAAGGTTCACAAATTTTTTATTTAAAATGTAAGTACATTTTTTACCCAGCCAAATCTTTGGATATAATTCTCTAGTTAGTTATTAAATAATACAAGAATTTTATATGTAGGGGAAGATGGGGTAGCCCCGGACACTTGAAAGAAATAGAAATAAAAAATATAAATTAATAAATTAATTTATTTTTTATGATTAAAATGAAAGTAGGGACTTTTAAGTTTATACTAATTAAAAATTTGTAATGATATATTTGTTTTTTTGGGAAATATGGCCAATCCAATTTGACCTTATTTTTTGGCAATACAAAAAGTGGCGAGTAGCCCCGGATTAGTACTTATTGGTGGCCCAATCATTTTTTGGCTTTATAAACATCACAAAAATAATTAATATTTAAACAATTTTTATGTGCCCAGTGTTTGCACTCATAACATTGAATCCAGTCTCCATCAAAAGTTTCTTTGTATATGGTGCATTCGGTTTCTTTCTCCCGGTCTTTTTGGGAAAAACTTTGAATATTTTTGTCTTTTTTCAATATTTTTAGCAATTTTTGTTTTTTGCTTTAATTTATTAATTTTAGTTTTCTGCTTTTCCTCTAAATTTTGTTTAAATGGAGATGTTAAAATATCGCTGCTATGGGTTTTTGAGCTCTGATGCTAAATGTTTTTGATGCATCAGGAAATCATAACAGTTGTTTTAATAAATGTGTTGTGCTGATTGGACCGGGTCAGTATAGATGTTGACCACCGTTGCGATTCGTACTGGATGTGAAAAATACACAAAGTTGACTAAAGTACAGTAATTTAAGGTGGAAGTGTACCCGACTTTTAAACTACAAGTTCAAAGTTAACCAAATTTGGAACATAGGTTATTATTAATTAAAGGATTGTTTTGGGAAAATTTAAAAAAATCGTAGCTTAAGTTTCAGAAATATATAAAAAACCGATATTTTGTAAGAGTAAAGTCACAAAACTGGAAGTTCAAAATTAATAAAATTTGGACAGCTTGTTGATATTGTAATATAACGCAAAAATTTAAACTTTAAAAAAATCGTAGCTAGGGTTTGGGAAATAATCAAAATATAGTTGTTGGAGGTTTCTCCTGCTTTAAAAAATATTAAATTCAAATAATATTTATAGCCGTATAATTTGTGCAGTTTTATGAATTTTTTGAATAAATTACAATTAAATATAAACAGTTTAATATTTAGAAATTAATGTTTGAAGTACTTAAAATGTGTATGAAAATATTTGTATAGAATGTGCTGCCTCTGGCCACAGTAAACAGTTTTAAAATCTTTGTTGCAAACCTTTCTAATGTGTGCATGTTGTTGACGTATGTATATACGACGTCACCAATAATTACACATGTGTTTGTCGAAGCTGTCTGCTTACCAAGACTGGAGGTAGATTGAGAGGTTGAAGTTGTAAAAGAGATAGAAATATGCATACAAGGTCGCATGCAGCTTTCCGTCAACTTGCAAGTTTTAGCAGCAGAGTATCACGAGCGAGGGATATCTTTATAGGAGACCTTAGCAAATTACGGTCGCTGCTTGATAATACGCGAAGCGCAGATCATAATTGTCTTGTATTTGAAAAAAAATTCTCCATTTTTAAAAAAATTCAATTAGTTATTTTTCTGTTATAATTGATTATTTATAATAATGAATAATATCTAAATTA
Source organism: Sinopyrophorus schimmeli (assembly GCA_036325965.1). Lineage (NCBI taxonomy): Eukaryota > Metazoa > Arthropoda > Insecta > Coleoptera > Elateridae > Sinopyrophorus > Sinopyrophorus schimmeli. Next base: position 8,094,219 of record JARFIZ010000001.1, read on the forward strand.
TTCAACCTTAAAAAGTTTTCCAAGCCCGTGGACTGAACATAAAATGCATAAAATTTGAAAAAAATTCTTTGCTCTATTTGGTATCTTCACGTAAAACCGTTGCTTTTAAAAATGTTTGAAAACAAAATCTGAAAACTAAAACCTTGGAGCTTCAAAATGCTTTTTAACGACCTCGTTACCACCATTTTTCACCTAAATACAGCCCGTCAAAAACCGAAAAATTTGGAATTGTTTCTTGCTCCTTAATTTTTGCGGGAGTATATATTTAGAAAGGCGCTTTGCAAGCTCTATTCAATTTTGATATACAATTAATACCTTTTTGTTTACTATAAGAATATTGACACAATTTTGGGTTACACCGGAAGTGGTAAAATTTTTATAGTCAGCTCAAAAAACAAAACACATAAATTATATGTACGTTTCTATACTAGTACTTTTTTTTTGAAATTATTATTGTATTTGAAATTATAGACTTTTGCACTTTGGATGGGTATTCTAAACATTAATAATGTTATTTCAATCTTTTTCATAGTCTGAATCCGCTTAGCCCTTTATCATCACAGTGTTTTCTTTTAACTAAACATAATCTGCGTGATAAAAAAAATCTTGTGATAACTAATCTGGTTTTAGGTTGTTAATTAATTAGTAATTTAACGTATGATTGAAATAAAATTTGCAAAAGACTGTAAAATTCATTATGATTTATAACATGTTAAATAACACATGGAAAGAATCTCGATTGCATTTTGTTTTACAATCCGAATACACCTATGAGTTACAATTAATTAATGTTCTATCATTATTTTTTTTTACCTTTTTTAAACTTTTATATGTAATAATAAAACTTATTTACCTATTATAGAATTTTAATTATTTTATTTTTGAGAGCGGGTAAATCGCCTCAACCTTACTACAGGTATAAAAAGGCAAGAAGAAGAAGAGCATTTATTTTTTTCGAAACGGTATTATTGTGAAATACTACGAGATCTATAAAGATAATAGTACTAACAATCTTTTAATTTTTGATAAACTTTTTATTAGACAATATTTGTTAATAATGGTCGTAAAATAGGTATGTGAAAAATAATTTATTCATAAGGGTAAATTATTTTAAACTCCACCTTCACTAATTGTTTCAGAGTATTACTAGTAAAAACAAATTCGATTGATGCAACTTACAATATATATGTATGTATTACATGTAATCAAAATTTTAGATAAATAGGTATAAAACTTTAAATAATTAGGTAGAAATTATATTGCAATTTCAACCTAGTATTCTTGTGAGAACGTGGTATAAAAGTTTTAATCTCCTGTGCCACCTACACAGTTTCTGTTTTGCAATAGCTGCCTTTTAATAAGCATTTGTATTTTTGACGTCATGAGCAGTGAGAGTGACGATGTGTGACGTAACATACACGAGTGCTATCTATTGGTTAGTAAGTATATTATATTTGTATTATTCCAATTTAATGTGTGTATTCGTCATATTTCGATAAATTTATTATTTTGGTTTGAATGAATTTCATAATTTAATACTTATTGCTTATAGATATGTATTTAAAAAGGGTTCATAATTAAAACCTAAAAAACAATAAATGTTATGAAAACTGGCCTTAGATATTGATCTAACCTTGCTTGAAATAATATAACCAATAGTTGTGATAAAAAGTTATTATGCTGTAACTTTGAACACATTTCATTTATCATATCATAATATCATACGATTAATTTTTGCTTATTATGAAACCAACGATTTATAAATAAATAAGGTAATCAACAAGGGTAAAGGTTCACAATTTTTTTATTTAAAATGTAAGTACATTTTTTACCCAGCCAAATCTTTGGATATAATTTTCTAGTTAGTTATTAAATAATACAAGAATTTTATATGTAGGGGAAGATGGGGTAGCCCCGGACACTTGAAAGAAATAGAAATAAAAAATATAAATTAATAAATTAATTTATTTTTTATGATTTAAAATGAAAGTAGGGACTTTTAAGTTTATACTAATTAAAAATTTGTAATGATATATGTATTTGTTTTTTTAGGAAATATGGCCAATCCAATTTGACCTTATTTTTTGGCAATACAAAAAGTGGCGAGTAGCCCCGGATTAGTACTTATTGGTGGCCCAATCATTTTTTGGCCTTATAAACATCACAAAAATAATTAATATTTAAACAATTTTTATGTGCCCAGTCTTTGCACTCATAACATTGAATCCAGTCTCCATCAAAAGTTTCTTTGTATATGGTGCATTCGGTTTCTTTCTCCCGGTCTTTTTGGGAAAAACTTTGAATATTTTTGTCTTTTTTCAATATTTTTAGCAATTTTTTGTTTTTTTGCTTTAATTTATTAATTTTAGTTTTCTGCTTTTCCTCTAAATTTTGTTTAAATGGAGATGTTAAAATATCGCTGCTATGGGTTTTTTGAGCTCTGATGCTAAATGTTTTTTTGATGCATCAGGAAATCATAACAGTTGTTTTAATAAATGTGTTGTGCTGATTGAAGGCACCGGGTCAGTATAGATGTTGACCACCGTTGCGATTCGTACTGGATGTGAAAAATACACAAAGTTGACTAAAGTACAGTAATTTAACCACTATTTATTATCACAATAAATAATAAAGCACCGACAAGTTATTTATCTTAACTGTAGTATAGAGTAACTTTTGAAAAAGATTATTAATTAAGCTAAAATAATGTCCGGCGATACCCGACCTTTTAGTGTCCGGGGGTACCCGATTCTCAGTATTCAACATTTCTATTCAGAACTCCTAAGATGTAGTAGAAATATTTCAAATACTATTACAAAGATTAAATATAATGCATTTTCTTCAACTTAAAAAAAAATAAGTATTCACACTTACGTTTTCTAGTTGATAATTTGAAATAAACTCTGACAAGCGCGATAAAAAATGTTTATATTTTACAAACTACTCCTTAAATTGTAACAGACTCAGTGTTTACGTGACAACTAAATTGCATATGTTTTTACTCTAGACGACGCCTGTTTTAAAGGAAATTTTACCAATGCAACGTGATTAGGTTCTTAGAAATTCTTATGTCCGCGATTATCCGCTGTCCGGGGCTACCCCACTTTCCCCTACTGTAAAACTTATTACGATACACTAGTGAATAAATATATATTAATATTTATTTCACTAGACTTTTAAGCATAAAATATATTCCGCTTATGTTTTCAATAACTCAATCGCCATCAAGGTGTACTAAATTGTTGTAAAACAAATACATATTACGAATACCAGTAATTGGGCGCAGTACCTATTATCGGTGTTTTGTAAATATTATTGGCAATGCTTAAGGTATTTACAATAGTATGTATGTATATTAGAAAAAAATTGAGACATATTTCTTATATTGTAGTAAAGTAGATCTAATACAAAAAATGTTACGAAGCTTAATTATCCAAAATATTTAGAAAAAATTGATATTTTCAAATGTAAAGGCACAAAACGGTAACTTCACAATTAGTAAAATTTGAACAGCTTATTGATATTATAAGAAAACGCAAAATTTTAAAATTAAAAAAAAAATTGATTAATGAATTAGTGAACATTTCACTAATTGAATTGGTGGACTTTTCACTAATTCAAAATGTAGATTTTTCTACTAATTAAAAAAGTAATATTCTCTAATTCATAGTGGTATAATTTTCACAATTGAAAATTTAATTAATTTTTTTTATACCTTAATTAAGTTTTAAAAGTAACTCGGTACGCGTATACATATGGTATGGTCGACGGGATCGGAATCCACCATAAATGTCTTTAAAATTGTGTGTAGATTTATAATTTTTGTGCGTATACCTAAGAGGGCAGACCATTCTTAAACCATATTCAAAGTTGTCGTAAGTGGTAATTGAAAAATTAACTAGCTATAAAAAATATAACAAAATATTCAGTTTTTCGAGTGTCTGGTAGTCCAGAAAAAATCTTTTCGTTCCAGACATGAATGAAAATTTAGCAATTTGGTTTTAGTAACACTGGCACACAAAAAAAAAGTGGACGGTACTTTTAATCAGAGCTACTTAGGGTTATGTATTTTGATGCCCTAAATCCAGATTTAAGGTCGGTTTTCCCAATATACCTCTAAAATTTTGAGCAAATTGCAAAAAACCACTAAAAATTGCAGTTATGAAAATGAAGAAAATTTGATTAAACTAGATCAAATCTTCCTTATATGTATATTTTGATGAGATGAATCCAAATTCAGAAACGCTTAATCTCGATCATTCATATATTTATCCAAAATCGCGATTTGGCGATTTGTTTTGCTTTTAAAAACGGGACACTTGGCAACCGGCAAAAATATGTATCTATTATCGATTTATATTGTTCTTGTTAGAAATAAAGGTTATTTTATGCAATTGAATATGTAAAAGACAAGATTATCGTTTAAATTTACATAGCATAATTGATTTTGTTGAATTTAATTCTTGCTTACTTACCACATTTTAATTATAAGTATGTGACTAAGGGAGAGCAGGTTATTATCGTACACCTAAATTTAAATGTAGATTAAAAGCAGATTTCTATCGTAAAGTATTAACCTACTTTGGTTAGCAAATAATACATACACTAGGAGTTCTTTGCGACTGCATGCCTCATCTAATTGACTTCTTCTTCTTTATCTTTAATGCAATTGTTCCAACTGCTCCCTTATCGGGGTAGGAGTGTTCTTAAGAAGTATTCTCTTCTATTATAAACCATTTCCAAAGGTATTTTATAATCACATTGAAGCTTCACGGAAGACCTATTCCTGGTACTTTTCGGTCTACCTAGTTTTTTTTTTAGGTTCATCGATTGCCAAAACTCGCTGCACTATGTGGTTCTGATTTCGACGTTGAACATATCCATACCACTTCAATTGAGATTCATCCATAAAGTCTTTAATTGAGTGACAAAATATGCTATTTATGAAAACTTAAAAAAATGACAATGTGGCAAAAATATTCTATAGTTTGTCGTTTTACACAGGAAGTCTTAAATCTTAAATGAAATGTTATGATTTTAAAATGTTGATATATGGAAAATTCTAAATAATGTAGCTCAATCCAAAAAGCGCTTAAAGAGGCATATTATCTATAACTTTTTATAGCAAAAACTGGTAAAACACAAATAGTGTAATTGGTATTTGGCCGATAAAACAACAATTTTGTTCAAATAATTGCAATAAAAGTGTGTATTTTGAAAACTAAAATAAGTAACGGTATTTTTGAAACTATGTAGATTATTCTCATACCTTGAACATTTAAGAAAATATTATTTAAGCGTTATAACAATATAATTTAATTTATCCACATGTTTTTCATAAATAGCCCAGAAATAAAAACTTGGAATAAGATGAACTATATTAAATATTTTTGTGCTTCGGTCGCTTTCTGAGAACAAATAAACTCTTACAAAGTTAATGTACTAGTTACATTACAATAATTGAACCGTAGCTTATATTAAGTAGGTAAGGTGTTATTATTTTACAGTTAATAAGTTTTCCACTAAAATTTGAGTGTTGTTTTCTCAAACCGATATTTAAACTTTGAAAATGCTTTATTTTTTTAACAAGCGGTATGAAAATCCTGAAAACCTTAGTATTTTTAGCAATTTGTCAGCTTTCAAAAGAAATCAGAATATCAGTTTTAACCTCATCTAAGTTAAGATCTTTTTTTAAGTGATGGTCACATATAAAGGAATAAAGATAAATAATCAATAAATTTGATAATATTAAAATAAGAAATGTAGAATGGATTGTTGGGTCGTAAATTTTATAACGCTCAAAACAAACAACGTCTTCTCTTGATATATAAGGTTGACCACAGAAGTCTTCTTACGTTGCTAGTCTGACCGAAACAAAAACTAAATGTAAATAAAGTAAACAACTATTTTTTTCTTTTTCACGAAAAATACTAACAATAAAAACGGTATTATACTCGTCTTTCTTTTCTGAAGAATAGTTGTCAATTGTAGCAAACTTTGAATAGTCATGAAACATGATTTTACAATTTTAACAGATATCTTCATACTTATTCTTAACGTGCTATCTACCTATCTATTTAAAGTATTTATTATTCGATGAGTGTCAATCAAATGTGTTGATTTAGCAATATGTCAATTTATTAATTTTATTGATCTTTTCAAGTTTAATTTATTGACTGTGGTTGGAATACATATTTTTTAAGGTGCTAGAATTTTTTATGTGTTTTTCGGTTGCTCAAAAATTCCTCAAACTTGTTTACTATTATTAGCATTCAATTTTCTAATGAATAACATTTATTCTCAATAAAAAAATTATTAAACTTCAATTTGAACTATAACGTTTTGTTAAACGGATGTTTATAATTTAAATTTGAAGTATGTCTGATATTAAAGTAGAACCTTTGCAAAGATTTAGTAAACTGATATTATATATTCCCTTTCTAGCAAGCTTTCGCATCTCTAAATAAGTATTTATTAGCATGATTTATGAATACGGGTTGAATAATTTGTTATTTAATGTTCTTGTACTTATAATTTTAAATACATTACATACATATTTATATAACACATTTGTTTTCTTTGGCGTTTTGAAAAATAAGCTTTTCTGCCTTATAAATAAAAGCAAAAAGTGAATGCTTTAAAGTCTGTAAAGTTTCTACTTGTATATATACATATATATTTGCTTCCCGTTGTATGCAAAAGTGACAAGTGGCTATGTACAATATAAAACCCGAGTTGTACAAACATTCACTTTCATTTACGCAGATATAGGAGCAAGTTATGTTTTAAATAAAATAAAAGGTGTTGAATGCATTGCGTTATGTATGAGACAAAACTTTATAAAAAGAACGACACTATCCAATAGCAAACATTTTATATAAGACTTTTTCTCTAACACTGGTTTTAAAATATTATAATTATTTGTGCTTGAACTGCTTGTAAAGCGATTATTAAACATTGTAAGAATTAGGAATTGTTAATTTTGAAAGATACGCTACAGATTCTGTAGCACGGTTTTTTCCTTTTTTTTTTCTATTAAAAGTTTGCGTTTTCTGTTATATAGAACATGAAAAATAAATATTGGGAAACAATCAATTACTTACGGCAAATTGCAATTTATTCGTATCATTACATGCTACTGATCATTTAACGAGTTATTTATGTAATTAAAATTAATAGGAAAGGAAGTTTTTTCATATAATTTAAGTATTTTTATAATGCAAGATCAATTATTATAATGTGGTTGTTAGCATAATCAAAAAACTAACATGTAATATAACATACATTTTTTTTAATTTACAATATAAGAACTAAACGATATACCTACGTAGGTTGTAGTGGAAGCCAATCCGCGCACATTTGTCATGATATGGCGTTGGATCTTAACGTGAGCAAAACGAAGGTTTCTAATGATTTAACTTGAATTGGAAAGACAAAAAAGTTCAACAAGCGAGTGCAGCATAAATTAAGCAAAATCAAAAAGTCGATGTTTTGAACGTTTGTCAAATCTTTTTCAGCGTAACATAAACGACACGGTGACCAAATTGACGAATTGCACCAAAAACTCTAAGGCATGTGGCCTGCATTAGTCAATAGGAACAGTCAAATGCTTTTTCATGATAACACTAGACCGCACGTGTTGATCATCACACAACCAAAGGGGTAAGATTTGGATTACAAAACGCTTAACCATCTACCATACTTGGCGGACATCTCTCCAACCGATTACCACCTTTTCAAGCATCTCGACTACTTCCTGGACGAGAAATGCTTCAAAAACCTAGACAATGGCGAAACCGCATTCAATGATTTTATTGCCGTCAGAACGCCGGAATTCTACGCTACCGGCTTAAATAAAATTATTTCTCTCATTAACCTATTTTTTTTGTAAATTTACACCTCACTAGTGGTTGAACCAGTTTCAAACGCATGATCAGCTTGTATTGGAGGCAGGGGCTTATATTAAAAAGAGGCTTTTAATAGTTAAGAAAGCAGAAAAAGGAGGCTTCAAGTAGAATAAATACGATATACATAGAAATCGCAGTTTGCCCTAAAAATAAAGTTGACACACCTGTTGTAAAATAAAAAACATTATAAGAAAAATACTTAAAATCAAAAATCTTACCTGTTTTCAATAAGATACTTTTTATTGTCATGTGGCGTTGACCCAAGGGCAGTTTCTGGAAGGTTACAACACAACTGAAGTTTGTTCAAACCGTGTATATTGATGGCAAATATGAATTCTGCGTACCCTTAGCGATCGCGCACACTTGGGGCACCTTAGCCTACTTAAAATTTAATAACAAATAGTATTGACGTGGTAATTTTTTTATTGGGAATAAATATTATTTATTAGAAAAAAAATATTTTGAAAGTTTTGCTCAAACCTGTTATATGGAAGACATTTAAGCCATATGTAGAAATTGCAATGCATTTTTCTCGAAATTCTTAAGATTTAGGACATATTGAATATAAACTTTTACTGTTTAGTTTAGTGTTAGCTATCACTCGGTTAAGTTTCAGTATCCATTCGTGCGACACTCTGTATAAAGCTACATAGATTTCACGATTAAAAATGTATGTAATTTCGATATTCAGTTTTATTACTATTTGAAATTATCATTTTTGTCATTGGTCTGGCGACTCCCTCTGTTAATTTATCTAACCATGTTAATACCAGGGGAAATTTGTAGTTTATGTATATTTATTTTTCAGTTTCTACTGTTTTAAACTTAAGTAAGTATTATGAGTATTAGAAAAATGAAACAGACTTGAAAAAAAAGATTATAAAAGGAGTCATAAGTAAAAAGAATAATAATTTTTGGCTTGCTTAAAGCTACAACATATAATGTATACTTTTGAAATAATTAGTCTAAAATACATCGGTCAGTTTTTTACCAAATAAACTAATTCAGTATATTCACTCATACGAAATTACATTTATAACTAAAAGAACTTGAGGTCAAAATATTTTGAAACTCTTTATCTTCTTTTAATATTCGTTAGTATAGTCAACACATTTGGTTGAATATCAAGCAAGTATATGTAAATTGAATGCGTATTTAACTATTTTCATCTTATTACATATTCAACATCCTTATCATACTAAATTCATTTCTCCAGATTACAGCTATAACTAACTTAAAATTGTTTTCTGAACAAGTTGTTATAATGTAATATAGACAACAACTATTAACCCTTATCGGACGTTAGCGCGTTGCATCTACTTATCTAGCGACCCCTTCCTTATCGTTTTAACTAATCATGTCAGAGATAATTTACATTCATTAAGGGTTAGTCTACAATAAATGAGGAATAACGTATAAAAATTTAATTATAACACTTCCGTATGGTAAATGTATTATAAAAGCTAGATGTTCCATTTCACTTGCTGAAACATATTTCAAGTTATACCATGTGTGTTTGGGTTAGACATAACGTAAATTCAAATAAAATAGAAGCATAATAACTAAAAATTAATGTCTATACAATGTTCTCAGTTATAAAATAATACTTAATCGTAAAAGATTAAAATTGCTGGATAATACATATTTTTATTTAAAAATTTTATTTTATTAGTGTTGGCATATAATTTTAGACAAAAGCGTTTCTTATTTAAAAAAAATTTTGTAAATATTTACTTTTCTATTAAATTTATTTATTTAGCAATCTAAACTATATATATCAGTTAATGTGTTAACAATCGCCATGTGTACTTTATATAACCTGTTGATATTGTATCCTAGCAATGCCTTTAAATATTCCGGCAATTAAATTCTGTTGTCTGTGATTCGGTACATCATTAACTATCCAATGTTATTTGCTTAATTAAACTTGGTGATGGTGTTTGAATTAAAATTTTTGTCGAAAAGTAATTATTTTTAATATATTTAAATCTAATAGTTTTATAGCTTTATAATAATCGCTTAACTTTTATTTGGATATGACGTTTACATTAACAAGTATTTAAAATAAAACTTGAGAATGTATCCTCAAATAATTAAAATACCGTTTTCTACAGCAATGATAGTGTTGTACTCGGTCACTATCGATCAGTTGTACTTTTCAGCTGTACATCCTGGATGTTATATCTTTGAAGGAGGATATATTTTATGTATTTCACATTTTATATAAGATTCAAAAAAATATATTTTATTTCAAAATCAGTTAGAAGTAAAGAGAGAAGAAAGAACGTCTTTAATTACAATATTGGGTCTTTTGTTATATTTGTAACGAAGGTTCGATAAGTGACATTACAGAAAAATTAAAATGCCTGCAGAGTTAACAAAACCAGAGAAATTATTATTTCCAAAGATACAGAAGTACTGGGGTTTTGCTAAATGCTTAAGACTGAATAATATACCTAGTATTGCTATGTTCTTATAAAAGTTAGTCCTAATGACTGATTCAAAAGTTAAGAAAGAAATACTATGAATGTTATGTTGATTTTGTTAAAATTTGTGATTAAATATTTCACTCGACCGAATAAAACAATTTTAGTAGAGAAAAGTTAATGTTTCTTTAATAATCTTGTTTTACCCTAAATTTTCAATGTGTCCTAGGTACATCGTCGTACTGGCCGAAGTACATAGGTGTGTTGTACCTTGGCCTAATTAACCATTTTTTTAAACGTCTTAAACACATGTAAGTATGAAATAGACATTGCTGATATTTTTGTGGTGGCTACTCAAATAATAGACCTTTTAATATATGCTAATACGGTTTGTGTACGGTACGTCAAATTACAATAAAAAATATATAACTAAAAAACTGGCCGAGGTTCAACAGGTTCCCCTACTAGTGATATAAATGACTTGATAGGGTTTGCATCCAGCAATGCAACCTGTGCAATTATAGACGTATGCTTATTGATACCATTACACTCCCACTATGTTTATTGACCATAATTTTTTTAGTCTTTTGGTGATGCTGTGGTGATCCAGAAACTGGTCTACTAAGGGCTTTGAGCGAGTTTTTTATATTGTATGGTGCTTAGTTAAGACACGTTAGGACATATAAATCCGCATATAACTTATTATTTGAGATATACGACGCGGCATTTACAATCCGGCGTAGTATTTTTGACTGAAGACAGAGGAAGCGTGGCGCAAGTGGTTTAGTGTTTGGGCTGCTGCGCTAGCGAGGTGGATTCGAAGTGGTTCGAATCCCCGCGCCGACCATCGAAATTTTTCACTGAAACCTTTTGACTTTTTGTTATATTCGATTTGGAAGTAGAGATCCATAACTCTACTCCGTACATCCAAATAGGTTTTATGACAGACATAAGTTAGAGATTTGTGCTCAAACGATAAGTTAGAACGTCCTCCAAGTAGCCAAAGTACTTCGTTTAACTTTATGACCATTTGTTTTTCTTGATGTGTTTTTTCGAATTCAGTTTTTTTACCCAAGTGTAAACCCAAGTGTGATTTTCTTGCCAGTTTGCTACAGCACGTATTTTTTGCAATCATTCACTTAATTTCTAGTAGTATATGTATGTTATATTTCTTTTGTAACATTATTGGTGTCTTTTGTTGTGCAGGTTGATGCAGTTTTGTTATTAGATCTTCTGTAGCTGTTTTAATTCCTTCGTACTCCATGAGGCTAGTACTTAAGTCTAAGTTTTTGCTCAATATATTATAATATACAGTAGCGCCCAAAAGTGAGTGCCTAAATGATTTTTCGAGAAGAACTTTTTAAAATATGGGCCATTTTACTTCATTTTTGAGTATGTTATACAGTTTTGTATGAGAAAAAGAATTATTATGTTTAAAACGTGATAAACAAAAATTTACGGAAGTTAAACGAGCTCAGACTTATTTGTGTAAAAAACGCATTTTTCAGAACAGAACACTAAGAACGATTTAATGAAAAATAACTGTATAACAATACACTAAAACAATTTTATAATCATAAAAATGCCTAATACTTAGTTGGGAAACCACGAGATTTTATAACTGCCTGACAGCGAGATGGCATCGAATCAATAAGATTTTCAAAGACTGAATCAGGCATTGCATTCCATTCCTTGTCCAATTCGGCAAATTTTTCATCTTTATTCTTAATGTTTTGTTTCGACAACGTCTTGCCAGCTCTTTCCACAAGTGTTCTATCGGGTTGAGGTCGGGAGATTGACTGGGCCACTGAAGAATCCTGATTTGTTGCTGCTGCAATGAAGTCTTGACAATCGAGGAGGTGTGCTTAGGATCGTTATCCTGTTGTAGAATCCATCTAGGAGGCATATTTGTATGGGCCCATGGTAAGACGACATTAGTCAGCATATCTTTGTAACTTTGGCCAGTCATAATTCCGTTAATTTTAATGATGGGGCCCATGCCATTACGAGAGAAGGCTCCATAAACCATAACTGATCCACCTCCATGTTTCACTGTCGGTTTTATGTATTTTGAATTGTATCTTTCTCCAGGAGGACGTCTTATATATTGTATTCCGTCGCTTCCAAATAGATTGAACTTAGATTCATCTGTGAAAAGTACTTGATTCCACTCGGCTGCTGTTCAATGCAAGTGCCGCTTTGCAAAATCCACGCGATCCTTTCGATTCTTGAGTTTGATGAAAGGTTTTTTAGCTGGACGTCTGCCATTCAAACCAGCATCACTCAATCTTCGGGAAACTGTCATTCGACTAATATTTAGACCTTCACTTTGATTGAATTCTGCTGCCAGATCCACAGCTGAGAGAATCGGATCCGCTTTGGAGCGACGAACAATGCGTGTATCCAGCCGGGAAGAAGTAACACGTGGTCTACCAGTTCTTTTATCATTCTCAACAGAATTTTTCTGATCAAACCTTTGAATAATTCTTGAGACAGTACGAGCTGGCATCTTTAGAATCCGTGAAATGGCAGCTGCCTTCATGCCAGAGTTTTTCATATCTATAATTGCTTTCCGAATGGCTGGAGAAGTTTCAACCCTTGGCATTGTTAAAACTTGGTCAATTGTTACTGAACCCAAAAAAAATAACCCAAATATTCAAGAAAAAACGAATAATGTGACGGCGCGGAATATGTAAAAAATGACTATTGCAGTAGAAATGGAACATAACCTAAAATACCGTATCTGCGCAACAGTTAACTATTAATAATATTTTCCAACATCAAACTGTACAATATACTAAAATTTGAAGTAAATTGGCCGAGATTGCAAAAAGTTATGCGTGAAAAACGGTTTCGGCACTCACTTTTGGGCGCTACTGTATATACCAGTTTGTTCTAGAATTATAATCCATGAGTGAGTTTTCTGAATATGACAGATGCCCCAACTGCTACTAAAATTAGAGAATTATCACACGGAAAAAAAATATAGTCAAAATAACCATACGTATTGCTATTTTAGCTATAAAAATCCTCAAGTTGACTGTATAGTTACCTACACGACAGAAACTGCACACGTTCGCGAGAGTTTTTCATTTGAACGTTTGAATCAAATAAATGAATCCTTATTATAAGTATAAATATGTAGCGCTGTTTTGATCTTAAACTGTCAAATTAACTCAAACATGTCATTAAATTAACAAATCGAATCGTTGTTTTGACAATACGTCAATTGAGTATACGTTAGGTAGTTATTTTGACGATATTTTTTTTTCCGTCCAGCAGTTAGGCCATAAGTAGGTGTTACGTTGGGACATGGCTGGTTGATTCCATTTACAAAAAAAAAATTCTAATTAGTCGAGTATCTTGTTTAGATCAGTGGGCCAATAGGTTGATGTTTGTGTCAAAATAAATAAATATTTTTTGTCCTTTATTGTCTGGAAAAGTTTCCTTCCTTTTGTTGTTCGGCGACATTCCAACCCAGTATTCATTTAATCTCCTCTAGCTAGGAATTTATGACTTAATGATTGAAAAAATTTGTCATAATCAGCTTTTTTTATATTATGTCATTGGGTAATAAGCTGCTGTAAGTGTCAATCTTAGGGGAATGTTTTTACTATTGTATACAATCTATAAAAATTTTGCAATTTCAAATTTTTCTTCTCTATATAAAAATTCACCTTTTGCGCCGTCAGAGTGGTTCGAAAAATTTACCTTGCTTACACAAATTTAGGTTTTGATCCGCCGATGGTTGTAATTAGCTTTTCTAAGAAATAGAATGTGTCAGTAAAATGATAATGACTTATTAAGCAAAAGTCCAAAAAATTATTAAAATATCATATACCAATCTACACCATATTGCTAGTGTATAAAATACGCTATGCGGAACCTTAACAAATAAGAGGAAAACACATTAAAATTTTAAATGATATTTTATACCATTAACATTAACTGTTGCAAGACGGGATTTTTAAATATTGTGATATTGTCGATTAATAAATAATAATATAAATATTTCAATCCCATCATAGGGAACTTAGTGTTCCATTGAATATCAACAGTGATTACAAAAAGTTTGTAACATAAAAATTGTATTTAGCAATAAGTAAGCAATTAACATTATACTTTAAGCGCTTAGATGCCACTATATGAAAGTTATTTTCCGAATCTTACGAACATTATATGCCTACGTAATATTGGCGATAACAGAATAGGAAATTTGAAGTGGTGTTCTCATTTCCCTTATATCTACTCCCAGTCGCTCCATCTAACCTTAATGCAAAACTATTTTGATAAACTTCCATGCAGATATGTTTTATATTTCATATTAGACTATATTTACTCCCATTTTATCTAAAAACTACTTTACATATCAGATCGGTTGGATTAAAAATGATGTACCTACGTAATTTTTTAAGCAGTGCTATCACGCATAGATAGTTTCTTGGTAATATGAAGTAATACCAACATACAGAGTATTTCCTGTAATAATAACTGGGCCAGGTATTATTTTTAAGATATAGATTTACTTTTTGACCATTAACATCAAACAAAATTAAGAACAATAGGTCTTTGATCTTGATATTGTATTATATGCTTAAAAAAGTGTTTACTTAAGTGTTTTTTTTAATCGATATATATTTTTTAATTAATTTAACGGTTAAGTATTATGTATAAAGAATTGAATCAAAGTGTAGATACTTATTTATAGTTATAAATGTTGTTTAAACCAACTTGCAGTTCATTGAATGCATAAGACACAATGTTTAATAACCTCACGTCTGGCATTAATTTTTTAAAAGCTTCATATTTGCTTTGGAGTCGTTCCAGTATTTTTCGCTTTGCAAAGCGCTGTACGATTTTCCTGGCATTCCGAATGCATGTAGGGTAAACCAGAGGCAAATTATAATCACTACCATTGAAAAAAAAAACATATTTTGTGTTACCTAAAGTGGACAATCACTGTCAGTGGGCAATCACTCTCTGGTTTACCTTATATTGATTGTATTTGAATTAAAGAGAAACTTACTATCCTATATTATACTTGTGATGAAAACTACTGTAAACTTTATAAATTTAATTTAACCCAATATTTCCAACAAACCTTATCTATGATGACACAAGTTCTAAATTGGGAACTGCTGACTCCGGCCGACTGATTTATCTCAAAAAAGCAAGTATAAAAGTTTATTTAATTTATTAGTTATATCACTTAGCATAAATATAAATTTTATTCTACTTACGGTATAACTTTTGTATCTTAGATAAAAGAAAACAATTTTTTTGCTAATTAAATAAAACTACGATTTCCAAAAATGTAGAACAAGTTACTATTTAGTACACAAATAGTACCTCTGTTAGATTCAAAAGAATAATATTTTCCAAATTGCGAAAAGATTAAATTGTCCATTGTTTAATAGTTACCTGTAATAATTTTTAAATCATATGTTTAATTGTAATTTTCATTTATTTCTTGTCAAGATTACAATAGATTATTATTACCACCAAGGTTTATAAAATATCTGGTATATAATTCTTTTTAATATAAAAGATTCTCTCATATAAAATAAATAAGTATTTGTATTTTACGTATAAATGTGCAAATCATGGCATGTCCTGAAGGAAAAGGTAAATTGGAAATTAACCTGTCTTCAAAGGATTAAAATTGGTTTAACTCACAAAGCGAATAGGTATACAATTCAGTGTCATTTTTATTGTAATTTGGGTAGGCTTAGTCTTGTTATATAATCGATTAAATTAGACTATACTGTTAATTGAAAATCAATAGAATCGCTGACAAAAATTTGAAATTAAGTAGTGAAGTAATTTTTTGATAAAAATCTTGCAATGCTCTTGATAATTTTTATTTAGGTATTATTAGTCAAAATTTTTAAAATTAAATCAGGAAATACAATAAAGTTACAATAGGAATTAAAATTTAAAAACAATCGAAATTCTTAATAATATTCTTATTATAAAGGCACAGTTAACTTAGCGAGTTTGTACCGTGTTTTATGGAAACCACATGTCGCGTTAGGGCAAATGCCGAAGAGTCGCCACGGCTGAATTTCACCATTTAATCTTTTTTTAATTTATGCCACGGTAGTATTTACCAAAAGCAACAGTCCCAAAAAGGTTCTGAAGTATACTTACTGAAACCCATTCAAAAAGTTTGAGATGGCGAAATCATACAACAGGAAAAAGGAAGCTTGGAGTGTGTTAATTACTGAACAAAATATTCAAAATAAGAAAACAACATGGATAAAGGTAATGTAAAGTAAACCCAAACAAAATTTGACCAAAGAACAGTGGCACTAAAAATAAAATATGAAAACCCACGCCTTAAAACAAAGAAAACAATACCACTCATGAGCGGACTGAAGGTGACGAAGAGCCTCATTACAAAAAAAAACGCAGGCATAAAGGCTTAAAAAAAATATTTTTGTGTAAAATAGTTGGTCACATGAGAAAACTACAAAAAAAAGAGAAGATAAATAATTTTGGAAATGCTAAAATAAGGTGGAACAACAATACTAAATATGTTAGAACAACTATACAATAAATGTATGACCGAAAACCAAATACAGTAGACGCCGCTTAATGTGATCACTTTGGGACCGAGAAAAAGTGATCACACTAACCGACTGATAACAATAAGCGAAAGATACCAGCGGAGCAAGTAAAACTTAAAAAAAAACTCTATGAACTAAATAGTGTCTATTAATTAGATTCGTTGATGTACACATTAGGAAATACAAATTTTATTTAACGTATAATACAATTTTTTATAAAATTTACGTTAAAAACAACTTATTTTAGAACAAAACAAAATGAAGTATTAAAAACATACATAATGTGTTAGAGGTATCGGCATCACTGTAAAAATATCCATATAACGCACAATGCAAAAAGGTCTTATTTTTTTGAAAAAAATGTTCAATTGTTGGTTAAATTTGGGATTTTTTAATACATTAAGTATTTTTTAAAACAATACAACTTACATAAAATTTGACAAAACGAGTACACAACGATTCAAAAGTCGAAAACATACTAATTGTAAGCTTGACTGCGTTTTTGTTACTACAATTAAGGGATTAATTTATTTTCTGAGAAAAATGGATATTCCTTGAAACAGCATTGCTAGTTCCACTCGTGCTTTGTTCTCAAAAACCATAAAACTGAACTTTGAACACAATAAACGAAATATCGATAATAATAACCGAACTAATTTTAATGCTTTTGTATTGTGTGGGTTGGTTCCAAACCAGTTTGATCACACTAAGCTGTTGATAACATTAACCGTGATCACATTAAGCGGCGTCTACTGTACCAGAAACCTGGAGTAATGCCATAATTGTATTTTTATTTAAAAAAAATTAAGAGAAATTAGACAACTATCGTCTAATCAGTCTTCTGTCATAAAGCCTCTACAAGAATTATAACCAAAAGAATGACGAACAAATTACATCAGTATTAACCACGGGAGCAGGATGGATTGCAAAAGGGATACAGTACACTTGACCACCTACATATCATAAGAATGTTCCTAGAAAAAACCAACGAATATAATATAACAATATGGATGACGTTTGTAGATTACGAAAAGGCTTTTGACTCTGTGGAGGTATGTGCCATTTTAAACGCATTGACAAGTTGTAGAATAGATAACAGATACAAAACAATTTTTTTTAACAATTTCTTTGATAAAAAGTTAAAATTTATATCTTTATTTTTGAAGAAGTAGGATGTGAAAGCGCTTTACACTGGTTTTCCAGTTATTAATTTATTATGTCAAATTTACATATTAACAAAATTAAAGACAATCACAGATTGAGCCAAATGGTCACTATATACAAACATAATGCAAACATTTTCAATTTTCTATCATAAAAAATATGGCCGTGAGAGTCATATTAAGTTTACATATAAAGTATACAGCAGAAATTTTAAAAAGGCCTCAGCGAGCTCTCTCAAATTTTCAAAAAAAAAATAATACTGTTTTATTTAAGATAAGAAAATTAACACTATTTTTGGTTAAACAGGAAGTAAGGCACAATTTATATTTACGGCAGTAAATAGATTTTATAAATTAAAGTAACATTTTTTTAAATATTTTTATTATTTGAAGAATTTTAACCTTGTGACACTTTAAATAAAACACCGGGTATATCAGCAACATTAAAATCGGAGGTGACCACTTGGGATACTTTTCTTGTTAATATTACACGATAATAACTTGTTTTTTGTGTGAACAAATGTATTAAAAACAATGAAAACAAAAAGTTTCAGAAAAATTCCATTTTATAATTTATTAAATTCTTCGTATACTTGTTTGAAAATAAGCACAATGCAACATTACGTATAATCCGACGAAATGTTTCATAATGGAAATGTATAGCGGCTTTTAATACAAATCAATTGAGAATATTTTTTGATGAGCTTATAAAAAAATGTATTAAAGCAAAAATGTTCTCATTTATTAATGAAATGAAATTTTTAATAGAATACCTGAAAATACGATAATATTGAAGGTTTAAAATTAAGTGGATAAAACTTAGGGAGTAATTAAAGAGAAAATTATGTAAAAGGAAAGTTTGATTGTTTTGAACTTTATCCTTCTTTCCTAATATGTATTATATTTCAAATTACTATGTCGCTTGATACAAAGTTAATTTTAAAAACATTTGCTTATGTTGGGCTTTCAGTACCTATTAGTAAACATATGTAAGTACCGTTTACCTATTTGTCATTAGTTTAAAGTTTCTAATATTATTAGCTTATTAATCTGTATCATTTAATAATAAACATTCTATTATAAAGTTATTCTATGTATGTATGTATATATAATTGTAAATGCGTACGAGTGAATCATTTATCAAAACTTCTGTAGAGTATGTCTTACTTTTCATTAATAATTCAAATAAGTAGAATTCGGTCGATAAATCAAATCCAATCAAAAGTAAATGAAAGTTTGTCTATATCGAAAAAAACCAAAACGAAACAGAGGGTCGATCCTCTTGCTCTGGTTACAATATTTAATGAGACGCTTGATTACAATATTTTTTATATGAATATAATTAAACGTCTCTGTCAATTTAAAGAATTTGCAAGACAAAAATATCATCAAGACCTTAATTTTGTTATAGCTATTGAACGACAATTTAGACTATAAATCACTGCTATGTGAGGATTAAAATATTGTTTTTATTTAGGCGTTCTACACAAAAGACTTTGTTGGAAAACCAAATGGAGCATATTTTCTAATGCATGTAAAACACATTTCCGAAAAGTTACGTGAATACCTACAAGTCTTGAATCAATTAAAATAATGTGCAGATTCATACTACGTTTTTTTTTGACGGTAGGAGCGTTTTAAATCGGACGCGATAAAAATCTGAGGTCTCATTGGCTAATAACTAAACTGTCTCACAACAGCGATTTTATGCATCAATTGCTAGCCAGCGCAAACATTACCGTTTATGTCAGCTGTTAGTTTTATTTTGTACAGATTGGCATTATTTTTATACAATATAAACTAGCAAAATTTGCTTTGCGGATTTCACTATCCAAAAGCGCTTCACGATTTTGTATTGGATCGCGCGTGACAGCAGTGGCCGCATAATTGAAACGCTATGTGTTTAGTGCATCTAGCACGGCCTATGGTTCCGCAAATCAATCGACGCTTTATTGTTTAGTTTAATAATACGTAAAATCGGTTCATAAATAATGAAGATATAGTTATGGAGTAGTTAAAATTTAATAGTAGCTAAAAAACGCGAAATGTCAATAAAATAATCAAAAGCAGCTGAAAAATAAATATTTGATCTAAATGGCCTTTCAGAGTGTATAATTCGGTCACAAACGGTATATATGTAATTATTAAAAACATCGTAAAAAACTAGAAAAATGACGTGTCTCCGATATATAAAATATATATAGCCCGCGCACGGTCCACCAAAATAGAGCCTAGAAAGTCCTACAACCGTTTCAAAAAAGTCGAAGCGAAGTACTGTCGAACCTCCATAAGTCGAACTTTGATAAACCGAATTTTTGATAACTCGAACCTGTTTCCCTACGACTTGCCTATTTCAACGTTAATATTTTTATAGCGATAACTCGAATTA
Source organism: Sinopyrophorus schimmeli (assembly GCA_036325965.1). Classification (NCBI taxonomy): domain Eukaryota; kingdom Metazoa; phylum Arthropoda; class Insecta; order Coleoptera; family Elateridae; genus Sinopyrophorus; species Sinopyrophorus schimmeli. The sequence continues at coordinate 8,114,673 of JARFIZ010000001.1, forward strand.
TTGTTAGTTTCCTTTCAACTTCGACTTATTAAAATTTGACTGTATTTAACCGCCTAAGTATGTATGTCAAAAGTATGTTAAGTCCTTTAGTATAGTAGTGCATTTTGAACATCGTTAGTAAAGATATGAAACATGAATAATGTACAGATGTTAATTGAAAAAAATACTAGAACATAATCATAATCACCTCGACATTACAAGAATAAAAAAGATTTACCTCCTGTTGAGTTTGACATTAGTTTTTTTTCTACTAAAATTGTACATCATTTCGATTTAAAATCTTCAAAGATTGTGGTCAAATTTTGCCAGAACTCCTCCTGCAAGCCCTCAACTTCTTCAACGAGTTGTATATGAATATCTACACTCATGGCCCAAGAACTTAGGCTCCGTGTTTTCAAACTTGTCCACAAAGAATTTCGAATTTGACATATATGTGTAAGTCAAAAACTTAACATTTAATGCTATAAGACAAGTTTGAGAATACAATAGTTGAAAAGAAAGGTATTGTATAAAAATGAAAATAAATACCACCACGAAAATATGAGTATAACAACAACAGAATAACTTGAGCGATGGAGGGAAGTTTTCGTTTATTACAATACATTTACTTCCTGAAGTTCCTCAACTATCATGCACAATATGAGATACACTTTTTTGTACTTATTGTTAATACTGTTCTAAATACAAATATGTACAGTCAAACTAAGAAGTAGAACTCTAGATACTAAAATTACAAAGACCGATCTTAATTGTTTTTTGACCATGCAGCGCCAGATTTTGTCTCTCGGAATAGTACGTTTACTGTAGGTCTGTTTCTAGGGTGTTGATTACTTCTTAGTTTGACTGTACAGTTCGTATTGCACATTACGACACTATATATAATGTAGAAGTACCGGTTTTGGACATTGTACCAGTTGTGGACATTTTCCACTTTATTTTGACAAATGTCAAATATAAGAATTATCGCTACTTGCTATAAGTGTAATTAATGTATGTTTAACTACGATAGAAACATCAATGATGTTTTTTTCGTATTTTTTAAAGTATTTTATCAAAATTACTCAAGTGTCTAAAACTGGACCTAATGTGTCCAAAACCGGTACTTTTACCTTAGTCGATATATATATTTATGTAAAAATATCTAAAATTAGAGTTTTAGTACGAAACATTTGTTTGAATTAATTGTTATATGAACCATGTAATACATATGTTATGAAACAAGTTTATTTTATTCTCAAAACAACTGATAAAATAGGTATATGTAAAATTTATGAAGTGGAATGACACGTATGTACAATTTAACTTTTGTAATATCAAGTGGGGTATTAGCGGACCTTATATGGGACTGTGTCTGTTTTTTTCACATGCTAGGGGAAAATGGGGCAGATTAATGTAGAAAAATTCAATCTATTATTTTATAAAACAAAACTAATCCAGTAAGACCTCACTTATACAAAATATTGAGTTAAACGAAGAATTTCTCATCCCCGGCAAAAGTCCTATAAGCCATGTACAACTTATTATTTATTTAAGGTAAAAGTCCCTATTATGAGACGATGTCCCGATTTATGATACATTACGTGAATACATTAATTTATTCAAAAAGTACACAATAATCTTTTTAAAAAATACAAAGAATACATAACTTCATCAATTTTGAAAGCAATTTACTAAGTTTGCAGTTATTCTTTTGTTATTGTAATAAGAAAAAATATAAAAGTACCTATAAGCGGTTTGACATTTGCACTTGAATACACGCTCTGAGCAAAGTTGGGCGACAACGACTATTCAATTTTTCAGTCGCGTTAAATTTAATTGCCACTTCTATTTATGTGGTATTAGTTATTTATTGATTGAATTAAGGTTTTAATCAAATGGTAATAATCTGAAAAGTGTCTCTACCGCGTCTTTTCGCCCCGACAGCCAGAACAACTCTGTCGGCTTACCTTTCGTCTGCAGCACTTAATGTTTTATTGCCCGTCTGGGATATTTTTGGCGACAGAACTCAAAACTGCCGTGCCCTTAACAATGGACCGTCCAACGTCTTCCTAAATCTAATCCTTAAATTTACGACTTAATTACTAACGGTCACATTCACTCACGCACTCACTCTGTTTCCGATACTACACTCGGCCATCCTTTATCGATATCTGGCCTCAGATATCATCTTCCGCATCGCTATCTCTAGTATCTTCATCTTCGATGTTGTAGTCATTGGACCAATATGATCCACATGATAAGTGTCCAGCGGCAGGTCTCTCTTACTAATAGGATGTAATAATCCTTCTTGTTTGCCTTGCTTGCGTTCGGCCAATATACAATCCAGACAGCTGGCGACTACCTGCTCAACCTTTTGTCTCTTCCTTTTAAACCAAAAATCTTTCCGTATAATTGCCACGGTTTTGTTAACACCAAAGTGCCCACATTCGTGTGCCTGCCGCACTACCTGCGACTGCATACTTCTAGGTATTACAATTAAAACATCATTATCATAATTTTTATACAATAAACCGTTTCTAACTGTGTATCCGTTAACTTCACCCTGCTCTACTGCATCTATAATCCCTTTTAACTTATCGTCTTGGCCTTGGTTACTTCTTAAACGCGCAATCAAATCATCGTCGTTTTCACAAATCAACATTGTACTCGGTAACGGGTTGCGGCTTAACGCATCCAAATGGTTCATATTCTTACCGGGCCTATGACACACTTCATAATTAAATTCTTCCAACGCTAACACCCATCTTGCTACACGCACACCTAATTTTTCTTTGTTCGTGGTGGCCGTTAAAGCCTGACAGTCTGTAATAATCTTAAAATGTATACCTAACAAATAAATCCTAAATTTCTCTACTGCCTTTACAATGGCTAATACCTCTAATTCGTAACTACAGTATTTGGCTTCGGCTTTACTCGTCTTACCACTGGCATAATATACTGGGTGAAACTTTCCGTCATTACAATCTTTTTGCATTAAGATCATACCATACCCTAAAGCTGATGCGTCAGTATGCAATTCTGTTTCTGCGCCTACGCGGTAAATTTTCAAAACCGGACCATTTACAAAAGCTGCTTTTAATTTTTCAAATGATTCGTTTTCACGCGAACCTACAATAAACTTAACGTCGTTATTTAGTAGTTCTGTTAACGGTCGAGCTATCAGTGTATATTTCGGTATAAACTTACGGAAATATCCAGTGAGCCCCAAAAAGCTTCGTAACTTTTTAACAGTATCTGGTTTAACAAATTTTCTCACGGCTTCCGTCTTACGTTCGGAGGATTTCACCGTACCCCTCGACACAATGTGACCCAAATATTCAACGGTCGTCTTAAAAAATTGGCATTTGGACCATTTTAATCTTAAACCGTATTCGGATGCGACTTTTAAAACTAATTTTAATCTATCTAAAGCTTCTTCTTCATCTTTCGCACGTATAATTAAATCATCCATATAAGCTATCATTACACCTAATTGTATTGAATCTTTAAAAACTTCACTAATGTATTTAACAAATACCGCCGGGAGAATATACAGTCCAAATGGCGTTACAGTAAACTCGTATTGCCCGTCTGGCGTTACAATCTCCGTATACTTTTGGCTACTCTTTTCAACCGGCACGTGGAAAAATCCATTTTCCAAATCAAGAACCGAATATATTTTAGCATATTCTAATGAATCTATTTGATCATCTACTAACGCAGAGGAAAAAGCGGTCTCAATATAACTTTATTTAATTTTCGATAATCAACGCAAATCCTTTTAAATCATCTCTTTTCCTAACTAAAACGATAGGGCTAGCATACTCATAATTTGAAGGCTTTATAATACCTTCTTCAGGCCATTTATTTATTATCTCTTTACTTCTTGTTTTTCTACATGAGATAATCTACGCGGTCTAGATACTATCGGGACATCTGTTTTAACAACAATCTTAGCTTGAATTCCCGTATCACGGATACTTTTTGGTTCGTAATTTCTAATTAAGGTTTTAATTTCTTCACGATAATAAGGTTTGTTAATATGTGATAAATTAATCTCATTGCACTCATTAGCTACATTAATCTTAAAAATATGTGGTTTTTCTGAATCTTCCACGTCAGTGCTATCACCGTCTTCAAGTTTTAAAAATTTTACTTTACCGCGTCTTAATCTGAGTTCAATTCTATTGAGAAAATCAGCACCTAGGATCATACTTTGTTTAAGAATCGCATCTGACACAACATGGAATGTTACGGAAAATTCCTCACCCCCTACAGATATATTAGCCGTAAACTCACCCAGCGTTTCATTGACAGCAGAACCCAAGCCTTCAAAATATACCTGGCGTTTTGTTAAAGTCGGTGACCCTATTCTTTCGTACTCATTTGTACGTATTAAAGTTAGATCACTACCTGTGTCTACTAAAGCTAATATCTTACAGTCTTTAATTTCTATCTCTTTCTGAAACTTTTGCTTTTCTGGACGTGAAATCAAGTAGACCTCCTTGGGTTTTCCAGTACACTCCGCTGCTTTGTGACCATACTGGTTACATTTAAAACACTTAGCACCCTTGTCTTTATTAGGACACTCCAAACTTATATGCTCTGTTGCACCGCAATTGTAACATCTTTTCACTTTCGCACTATATCTAAATTCGTTTTTTGCACTGTCTGTTTTATCATCTTTTAATTTCTTTCTATCATTATTATCGTTTCTTTTATGATCGTTCTGTTTGGTTTTATATCTTAAAGTTTCTCTCTTCATATTTTCATATTGCACAAAACATTCTTTTAATTGTTTCACTGTTTTAGCACTGTACAAAATTGCTTTATTAGTTGCTTCATCTGGAATTCCTTCTATGATATATTGAATCACCGCTCGTGTTTCAATATTCGCTCGTGATGCAATTTCAAGCATTTTATATGCATATTCTTGATATGACTCATCTTGTTTTTCTTTCGGCGTCCTAATTCTCTATGTATCTGCAAACTGTCGACTACTTCTTCGAATTCATCTTTTAACGCATTTTTCAACTTCTTCCAAGTATTCGCGCATCTTTCATACTTCACAAATAACTTAGCTGATCCTTCAAGTAACCTTTTGGCATAAGCGACCTTTTGGATATCATTCCAAGAGCATAATGCAGCCATCTCTTCAAAATCTTCCAACCATCGGATCACGTTCGCCCGACCATCACCATCAAATTTTTCTAGCGAACCCTCTACATCTTTAAACGTTAATAATACACGTTGTGATGTACGTCTTTTTCTTCGAATAACCAAAGTTTCTTCGTCTTCATCGTCTTCATCATCTTCGTCTACGTCGTCGTTGTCACTATTGGTAGCGTTTCGTCTTTTATTGCGACCATTTCCGTCATAATGGTTGCCGTCTTGATTACCACCATTAGCATCATCGTCGTCTTGATCGTCGTCTTTATCGTCATTTTCGTCTTTGTCGTCATTCCCTTGAGCACGATCGCGTTCTAGCAACATTGCTGCTCTTAATCGAGCAACCAACTCGTGTTTTCGACCGTATACTCGTAAATCTCTTCGTCTTAATTCTTCTTTGAGTTCAGCCATCTTCATATGACTGACTTGAGAGTCGTCTAGCATTATCGCGTTCACTCTTTCAGTGACTTGGTTCATTTCGTCTGCCATGATTTTTTTTATGCAATCTTCAATTCACTTAAAACAACTTAACACTTAATCACAGGTACACTTACGTCCTCAACACTTGCAAATTATTACGATTTAGGGCCGTTAACTCAATCGCGGACGAGCCCCCAGAAAGTGTGGTATTAGTTATTTATTGATTGAATTAAGGTTTTAATCAAATGGTAATAATCTGAAAAGTGTCTCTACCGCGTCTTTTCGCCCCGACAGCCAGAACAACTCTGTCGGCTTACCTTTCGTCTGCAGCACTTAATGTTTTATTGCCCGTCTGGGATATTTTTGGCGACAGAACTCAAAACTGCCGTGCCCTTAACAATGCACCGTCCAACGTCTTCCTAAATCTAATCCTTAAATTTACGACTTAATTACTAACGGTCACATTCACTCACGCACTCACTCTGTTTCCGATACTACATTTATATATGTGCATTATATGATATTTGAAAGCTAATGAGTATTAGATTTCAATTCTATAAGCATTTATGCTATTTTATGACTATTTTATGACTATTTTCGACCGTATCATTAACACCTACACTTATAAACTTGGACGTACCGGTTATTTGAGACATTTAAGAGTGTATCGCGCAATAGGGACATACTATTTTGCTTGTCCGGACTTCAAGAGACAGTTTACATTTATAAGTTTTAAATAAACAACCAACGATATTAACTATTTAAAAGTTTAGTTCTGTAATATGAAGTATTGTTGATTAGTACAGCTTAAAATAATTATTTACGAGTAAGTATTTTTAATGAAATAACGTTATATTATAAACCTAACCTACAATCATAAAATGAAACTTTGTTGTACTTGAGCAATTTTTTTTAATAATTAAATAAGTTTTTAATATTTTTACATATATTATATGTATATTGATTTATAAAATGTTTTGGATTAAATAACAACAGTGTGCGAAACAAAAATTTTAATTAAAAACTGAGAGAATGGAGAATAAACAAAAATCAAAGAAGACAAGAAAGCAATCTAAATTAACAAAAAAAACAAGTTGTGCTCAAATGTGAAGAGTAAAATAACAAAGAAAAGATTAAAAGGAATAACTATGATCCGTTAAGTATCGAAAAAGCTTTAAAGGCGATCTTTACGAAAGGCAGTAGTTGCCTTTGGAGTACCTGTAGCTACACTAGGTAGAAAGAAAAATATTGGTCCTGCTGAGAAGATAAAAATAAGACAGGACCGAGCACAGTGTTATCATCGAAAGAAGAGGATGATATTTTCAAGTGGGTGCTGGATAGAGCTGCGATGGGAGCGCCTTAGGGTGGCGCAAAAAACAGACTATTTTTTTGTAGTCTCGAGGAAAAAATGTTAGTTTTGATGTTTTAAGAGTACCTCAAAGGGCAGCTCAATAAAAAATTTTAAGAGGTCGCTCAAAATTTTTAAAATTTCAAAATCCGTCAAAATACAATTTTTTTAATTTTTTTCTCGTTACGGTATAATTTTATAGACAAACAAAAATAAGTTTCTGAAAGTTTCAATTTAAAATTTGAGTTTTAAAAGGTCGCTCAGAATTTTTTTTTATTTATTAGTGCATCACTTTGGATTTTTTTGAGCGACATTTTAATATTAAAATTAAAATTTCATACATTTTTTTTCCATTATTTATTAAAATAATCAACAAAAATTCACCACGAGATGAACTGAAAATGAAACACATGACAAAAAAAACAAAATTTTATTAAAAAGTGCGTATTAAATTTGCTTTATTAGCATTGGGATATAATCCAAAGTGATGTACTAATAAATAAAAAAAATTCTGAGCGACCTTTTAAAACTCAAATTTTAAATTGAAACTTTCAGAAACTTATTTTTGTTTGTCTATAAAATTATATTATAACGCAAAAAAATTTAAAAAATTGCAACAGAAAAAAGAAAATTAATAGAACAGGTTAAAAGCTGCAAAAAAATTAAAGAAGAAAAAGAAATTTGATCTTACGATAATTTTCGTTGATTAGTCGTTTAATTTACAAAAATTTAATGATTTGTTGTCTTAAATTGATTTTTTAACTGTCTCAATAATGGGAACCTGCATCATGAGACACTGGGGCCATACACCTTTAAAGTGTCTCATAAATAAGGACACAGCGGTTCCCATTACAAAAGCTTATTTTGAAGTATTTTTAAATTAATATTTAGTGCAAACTCAAAATATTAATATAAAAATGATAAAACATATGTATCATTTAATTTAAATTGTGTTTTACACTAAAACTGATTAAATAATAGCGCTAATGTTTGACTTACCTAGAAATGTGTCTCATAATAGAGACTTTTACCTTATATGACATTTAATTAAACAAATGATTTAGTTATACGTAAGAAAGTGCGGTCCTTTAACGTAAATTTTATTCAGTTATACGTACCAAAAAAAAATGTTTCGCGTTTTGACTGCTATAAAAACATAAGCGAAAAATATTAGGAAGTTTCTTTGGAATGCGAACGAATCGTAACGTAGCTTGTAAATCAACTAAACAAACCATAATTACTGACTTTCTCAAGATATGTTTAAATAGTAAAGTTTTATTTTGTTGTAGTGCTAGTACAAGTCTGTTAATCAGAATGTTTCATGTATTATTTAGTACATAACGCAACTTTATTTATTTATAAATCCTGAAAACCCATATACGTTCAATATTATATCCTAAGCAGACAAATTGGCCAAATTTATTTACACGAAATATTTACTTATACGAATAATTTTACATTCGCCTTCATTTTCGTATAAGTGGAGTTTTACTGTATAAGTAAAAATATAGATCAAGACTAGAAAGTAAAGAGCTTTGAATAAATCAATGCTTCGTGTGCTTTAAATCAGTTACAACGCAAATGCGGACCCTTGCAGCTTACAATTTCAATTTTAATTTAATAATGCATCGCTTTTATAAAAAAAAATAAATATCTGGCTCGTGCAAGCAAAGAGATTCGTTTGTAAGGAAAACCTAATTTATTTTGAAAAAAACAAATAATTTAATTATTTTCTGAAATAAATGAAATTATTACGAAAGGAGGTCATCCATAAATTACGTAAGACTGGGAGGGACTAGAACAACATCTTACTACCTCTTATTAGGGGGACATTTATGGGGGTGTATTAATTTTATGTAAGATATAAAGTTTTTAATTGTTCTTTTTGCGTTTACAAAGAAAGTGTCTTCCAGAGCACTCTTATAATTTTAAAGATAATACTTATACATAAGTATATGTATGTGCGTTGGGCACAGATAACATATTAATGCTAAAATGTATTTATTATTATTTCTTTAATTTTTATCTACCTCTATCTTACTTTGCTATATTAATTACTAGAAGGCACAGTAGGGTTGACCAAATCTTACTATTTCTTACTAAAAAATGCCAAAGTGTTTTTTGAAATTTAAGGATATCGCCGAAGACATAAATGTTCTGTAAAGTAATGTAATTCATTTAAGGCTAGGATTTTTACCTTTTACTTTCTCTTGATTGTATTTTATGTCTTTCTATTTCATAAATAAACCAACAGGTACAAAGGAACCTACTTGCAAACAATTTATGTTCAAAAGATTCTTAAACATTTATTTTTAGTTAAAAATAAGTGAAATAAGACATGTAATGCAGCAGCAAAGTATTATAAATATTACGACTGACAATGAAATGTATTCAAAAGGGCAAAGACGCATTGTAATAGAAATTGTGATGTTAAGATAACTATATTATTTGAAATCAAGAATAATGTTCGGTTGTTATGGAGCAATAACTACGTGCTTATTCGTTTCAAGTACTAATTGGTTGCATGCACGAAATTATAACTCGCAATCAGTAGTCTAATTACATAAATATATAGTATTGTAGAGATATGTATATATTTGGAAATATTCTTTGCAGTTTTTAGTCTAATAATGTGGAGTCGTGCGTCTAATATCACCTATCGTCTTATATTTAACTAATATTATTAATTCTATTTCCCATATACTTATTTATTTTAATACTTTTCTTTTATATTACTTATTGATTTTATACCTATTATTTGTTTTATTATCTACAGTTTTCTGCAATAAATTAATCAAAGTGATTAACTTATACATTAGGGTGGCGCAAAAAAACCGACTATTTTTTTTTGTCTTGAGTGAAAAAATGTTAGTTTTTGATGTTTTAAGAGCTACCTCCACAAGACAGCTCAAGAAAAATATTTTAAAAGGTCGCTAAAATTTTTTTAAAATTTCAATATCCGTAAAAATCGAATTTTTTTTTTAAATTTTTTTTCTCGTTACAGTATAATTTTATAGACAAACAAAAAATAAGTTTCTGAAAGTTTGAATTTAAAATTTGAGTTTTAAAAGGTCGCTCAGAATTTTTTTTTATTTATTAGTGCATCACTTTGGATTCTTTCGAGCGACATTTTAATATTCAAATTAAAATTTCATACATTTTTTTTTATTATTTAGTAAAATAATCAACAAAAATATACCACGAGATGAACTAAAAATGAAACAAATGACAAAAAACAATTTTATTAAACATTTTAACAATATTTAAATAAACTTTGTTGTTAATTCTAATAACAAATCTTAAATTTTGAAAGTTTTAACTTTATTTAGACTAATATCATTTATTGTTTTGTTAAAGTGCGTATTAAATTTTAATTTGAATATTAAAATGTCACTCGGAAAAGTCTAAAGTGATGTACCAATAAATAAAAAAAAATTCTGGGCCACCTTTTAAAACTCAAATTTTAAATTGAAACTTTCAGAAACTTATTTTTTGTTTGTCTATAAAATTATGCAGTAACGAGAAAAAAAATTCGACTTTTGACGGTTTTTGAAATATTAAAAAAATTTGAACGACCTCTTAAAAATTTTTTTTGAGCTGTCCTTTGAAGGTAGCTCTTAAAACATCAAAAACTAACGTTTTTTCACACGAGTCTCAAAAAAAAATAGTCGGTTTTTTTGCGCCACCCTATTATACATACTATAAAGTAAACTACCAGAAAATGTATAATACATAAAAATTGTATAATCAAGAAGATCAATGAATGGATTTTAATGGGGAGTTCACTATATTATAAAACATCATTCAAGGCAAGCATAGGTGTGTACCCATATGTTATTAACTTTGACCGATAGGAAGTTTCTCCGGCGTTGGGTTTGTTGTATATTTCCTTTTTTGATTTCGTCGGCGATAAAGATTGATGAACAGATAGAACACCTCAACATCAATTTATTTTTTAATCTTGGGGAACACTCAGGTAATTCATCAAATGTTGATGTCAATGGAAATACAATCCAGAACATCTTAAATAAACTGGCTGTACACAACAAGGTTACTTTGGAGAGCGTACCGGGACATCAATGTATAGCGGATAATGAGAAAGTAGACTTATTAGCTATACGAGAAGCTAGGCTCGTCATGATAGGTCCGGAGCTCTCCTGCGGTGTATTATGTGCCAGAGGTTATATTAAGGACCTACTCAGAGACGCACACTACTTACACTGAAAATCAGTGTCTGGACAGAGACAATCGAATTTATTCAGTGCAAAACCAGACAGGAAATGCACTACTCAAATCCTGCAATTAGGCAGGAAGAACTTACGACAACTTGTGGAACTACTAACAGGACACTGCAAGCTGAGAAAACCCCTCAACACATTGGAATTTGTGGACAATCCCATGTGTAAATGGTGCGACATGGAGGAAGAAACTCCAGTCCACATTATTTGCCACTACGAAGCACTGGTAGAGACAAGAATCAGGAGACTTGGCGTCTCCGACGTAGAGACACAAAAACTCCAGTCAATACTCCCGAAAGACATCCTAGACTTTTTTAAAGATACAGGACTCTTGAAAGAAGAGGACTAAACACAGGGGGCACAATAGGTCATTTTTGGCCGCAGTGCTGTGGGCTATGTACCAAACTCCGTACAGCAATAAATAAAAAGTTATGTCTAGTACTGACTTTTTCATAGATCGTTGGGCTTTAGTCAGTTTGCCAACATTTATACAAAGACAAGCCCATATTAGTGTACTGTCCGTTATCACAGGTAGTACAAAGCTGTTCAATATTCTACTTTTTAGAGATTACGAAATATTTCTGTTTTCAAAGCACTTATCCACTTCTAGTGTTTTTTTTTATCGTTTAATTAATTTTTCTAGATTATTGTATTAATTTGACAATTTTCACTTAAGATTTTCCATCATTATCTTTTCTCGGTTTTTATACATACAGTCAAATTTCCATAAGTCAAACGCCGATAAGACGAATTTTTGATAGCTCAAACTCGAACCAGTTTCCCTAGGGCTTGCCTATCTCAACGTTCATATTTTTAGGTCAATAAATCGAATTTCTATAAATCAAATTATTTCATAAGTCGAAGCGTTTTACAATTCTTTAAATTCAAGTTTCCATTAGTAAATAGGTCGATGACTCAAAGTTAAATTTTACAACTTTTCTAAAAATTACGCTACCTGAGAGAGGATTAAGGACGGGTGCGGTTCGGTGTTATTGCTGCTTAAAAGGTCTATTCTATGAAAAGGTTTTATACTATAAGCTGTTTTGACGGCGGCACTTCAATAGAATTTAAAAACTAATTTATGTTTAGGCGTGAAAAGGTAACAGACAGCCAGAGTTACTTTCGCTTTTATAATATTAGTTAGGATAATTAAATTTTTTTAGAAAATAATTTAAGTATTGTGAATCGTGCTTAATGTGAAGCGTGCACATTCGAGCTCAAAGTGGCACATTCCGATCTCGGAAAAATGAAGCGCGCCGCTCCCCGTCGCGCTTCATTTGCCTCCCTCGCTCGGAAATGTGCCACTTTTCGCTCGAATGTGCACATCCTGGTATTTATTTACATTTATGATTACATGTTATTTAGTTATGCCAAGAAGTATAACTTCTCACGGGCATGCATAAGTACACGCACCTTTCTTTAGCATTTAACAATTGTTGTAAGTAATATGAAACTTTTTAGCTTAACCGCTTTAGTAAATTTTATGTACAGTTAAACTTTAATAACTCCACAACTCGAATTCTTTGATAACTCAAGTTGGAAAGTGTTTCTCGACAAAATGCCTATTTCAAAAAGGTAGAATTGAAACTATTCTAATATAACTATGGTTACGAAGTGATTAACCTTTCTGATTGGTCAATTAGCTAACGGCCATAATGGTGTATCAAAAACGAGCCAATTACAGTGACTTATTTAAAGCGGGATTTTTAAAATATGCTTTAAACTACGTACAGTTCTAATTACGTTATATAGAATACCATTTCACATAAAAGATTTACACCGTGTCCCAGTACCATTAGACGCCATTGATACATCTTACAGAAAATAAAATTCTGAGACGAAAAGTCCTTTGTCATTTTTTGATCAGACCCATAGATAATTAGTTAATTATAAAAATGGGTGGCCAATCAGGTGCGCGTTGTAGCAGCAAGAAGAAAGAGGTGGAAAGTGAGAGGTAACTGCAAAAGTGAAATGAAGGCGGGACAGCAGCTTTAACTACGGGACGAAAAGTCCAAGCATTAACTCTTATGTGCTCGACTCTCCAGAAATTCCAGAAATTAATTTTAGTGAAGAAGCACCTGAGTATTGAATCTCAGAAATAGTGGCTGTGTTTTCTCCCTTAGACTGCCGTGCGAGCGAGCCTGCTGCTGTCCCGCCTTCATCTCACTCTTGCCGTCACCTCTCACTTTCCCCCTCTTTCTTCTTGCTGCTATAACGCGCACCTGATTATCCACCCATTTTTATTAATAACTAATTATCTATGGGTCTGATCAAAAAATGACAAAATACTTTTCGTCTCAGAATTTTATTTTCTGTGAGATGTATCAATGGCGTCTATTAGTACTGGGACACCCTGTATACATACACAAATTTTTATTTAATTTTTAAGCTTTTTTTAATAACTCAAATTATTGATAATTCGAATTAATTTAGTGTCCCTTCGACTTCGACTTATCGAGGTTCGACTGTATTTGTCATAATTTTTGTTTTTGCTAAATTTATTTTTAAATATATTTTTGCGATTCTTTATTTAAAATATTTATCATCTTTCTGAGATTTTTAAAGTTATAATGATGTCTTTTGTGTATTTTTAAATAATTTACTCTATCTCCAATTATATTAACCGTCGTGATTCCAATTTAGATTTCAGAAGAAACATTTTGTAAGATATTTATAAATATTTTAGGAGATAACGTGACGCTTGTCGATCTTCTTTGTTTATTAATGTTGGACTAGTATTTGTATATAACTGTAATCATTAATAAAAAATATAACGCATCATTAGATAGTGACAAAATGTGATTACTTTGTTCATTGCTTACTAATTAATAGTAATACGTCGTTTTTGCATAGACTAATTGTAGTTTTTCCGCCGAATTCAGTAAATATCCAACGTCCACTGTATAATGCATATTCGATAAACAAAAACGTGCAATATTTTTTGTCGCCAGTGGTTAGAATAATTCAGTTTAGAGTGTTTCTGAAACGACCGCAATCAACACTCATTGTCAGGTTATTTATAATGAAATTATTAATGACAAACCATCTGTAATTACATTCAAATTGAAACTAAATAAAAAATTACTAAAAATGGACAAGATTATTTGTTAGATAAATCACAGCAATGAACAAGAAACAGTAAAAATTGCCCGTTAAATACTACAAAAAGCGTTATAAAAGTCGGGCGAAAGTGTGCGTTAAGAAACACACTTCAATTCAAAGGCAACCTATATACTAAATGTTTCTATTTAGATTTTTTTTATAGTTCACACTACCTCAAAGCAATAGAAAATATTTGTTCCCTTTCAAATTTTATTTTTGTCTTTTCAAATATATTGTGAATTTTATTTTATAAGTTATTTGAAAAGTAAATCTTATAACTCAGTTTTAGGCTTATATTAACAAAAACTTGAAATACTTTAAGCTGTCCGCTATTTTCGGAGCTAATAATTTTATTAGTTGCACACCTAATATTGTAGCCTAAACATTTACTTAAATGAAGGACGACACGGTACTAAGCTATTAAACGAACTCATCATAAGGAATTTTGTGCGCATATCAATTTTATCCTTTTTATAGGTAATATTGTAGTTGGGCAGTCAAATAGTCAAAGATGCGGTTTATGGTTAAAAATTTTACTCATACTCATAAAGTATTACATCGAAAATATGGTTTATTTGTAGAATTGAAATCGAAAATATTAATTAATAAAATAATGTTTAACGTTAATTGAAATTGTACACTTTCTCATTTTCTTTATTGAAACTTTATCAAGCAACTGAAAATTAACAAAGTATAACAACAATAACTACAAAGTATTTTATATATGAGTAATTCCATGTGAAACCGGCCACCCTGTGCTCTCCACTTTTTAAACAACTGAAAAAATATATACGCGTGACCAAACGAAAGCTTAGAGACTCTACTTTTTAATGTTCATTGGCGCCTGAACAGAAAAATCAACTGCGCATGTGGAGACGTAGAAAAGAGCGCCGTAACCCACTCAAGATTTCATTCTTTCTTGATATTTCGTCACAAGAAACAAAAATTTTATTCTGAAAACATCAAGATTGTATATATTATGTCAAAACACATAAATTATGTCTCTTGTAATTTTTGCCAAAACGTCGTAGATTTTCCACAAATGAAGGTCAAAAAATTTTAATATTTTTAATATTTGCGACACCATTACTCGCAAATAACAACTGATAATCAAAATTTTACAAAGACAAAAATTGTTTATTTTTACATTAGAATACAAGTACTTTAATCCTACGCTTCTTAATGACGATTTTAGAAATTGGCCAGTTCCTCCCGTAGATAAAAATGCGCAATTTTTAGCACAATTACTCTAAATGTTTGCAAATTGGTTGAAAATAATCTCTTATCAATAAATCAGAAATGTTTTTTTTCTGCAATGATCTACAAAATTTAACAGAAAAATATAAGACAAGTCAGACTATACAGTTTGAAAAATTCAAAGAAAACAACATTTTCTATTAAATATCTCATTCATTATTTATCAAAGCGCGTATTTAGCTCTGTAAGGAGAAATTGTCAATTCCTAAAATCGTCATTAAGAAGCGTAGGATTAAAGTACAGTAAAATCTGTTTTTGTGCGGTCCTTTTTTATGCGAATTTTTTTTGTGCCCTCTGTTTTGTGCAATTTTATTTTTATGCAATTTTTTTTGTGCGATTTATTTTTATGCGGTATATGAATCTCAGCGGCGTTGGCATTAACTTTATGGTACCCAAAAAAAAATCAACTGAAATCCTATCTTCAAGCGACGAAAGCGATTTTGGACTAATTTATCGCAAGAAGATGCGTGTGTTAGATTACAGCGAACTATTTAATGTACAATTTGAAAACTTCTCCATGTATATGTACAATGAAGAATTAAATGTTTTTACAATTTTTCCAAGTCTAATTTAATTATTGAATTTAATTGAAAGCATTTTTTCATATATTTCGTAAATAATTGATGTATTTTTTAAGTGCGACTTGTTTTATGCGGTCCCTATCCACCGCATAAAAAATTATTTAGGTAGTATATCGTACAAAGTTGTTTATTATATGTAAGTATTTATAAAATTTCCGAATTTTTTTTGTACGATTTTTTTTATGCGGTCTTTATGCACCGCACAAAAACAGGTTTGTATTCTAATGTAAAAAATAAACAATTTTTTTCTTTGTAAAATTTTGATTATCAGTTGTTATATGCGAGTAATGGTGTCGCAAATATTGAAAATATAAAAAAATTTTGACCTTCATTTGTCGAAAATCTAAGACGTTTTGGCAAAAATTACAAGAGACATAATTTATGTGTTTTGACATAATATATACGATCTTGATGTTTTCAGAATAAAATTTTTGTTTCTTGTGACGAAATATCAAGAAAGAATTTTTTTTTTCTATTCCTTTATTAGCAATCAGAATATGCATTCTATAGGCTAATGTGATGTTTTGGACCTTAGTCTTCCACTGAGGAGTCCCCCGGTGACTTAATTCAAGTCAATGGGCCAGCTCCTTTTTAATCTTCGGTTAGGATGTTGTTTTAGAAGTGGTTGAATGAGTGGGTTGGTGTGTTGTTCAAGCTTGGCAAGGTGGTTAGTGCTGTATTGTCGAATAATATCTTTTACAAAAGGGATGTTGAGGTCGTTGTGTATCGTATAGTTTGAGACATACCAAGGTGCATCGGTCATTGCACGGAGAATTTTTGACTGGGATCTCTGTATAATTGCAAGGTTAGACTTACTTGCACAACCCCAGAGCTCGATGCCGTAGGTCCATATAGGTCGGATGACTGTTTTATAAATGAGAATCTTATTTTCGAGTGGTAGTGGAGATTTTCTGCCAATCAGCCAATTTAACTCCTTGAATCGCAGGTCAATTTGTTTTTTTTTCTTTAGTATGTGCTCTTTCCAATTGAGTTTTTGGTCTAGATGTAATCCTAAGTAATGTGCTGATGATGAGGTAGGGATAGTTACGTTGTTGATAGCGTTTGGTGGGCATTGCCTTGTATATATATATAGATCAGCACATTAGGCCTGTAGGCCCATGGCTTGTATTCTTCTTCTCCACTCTTTTCTGTCTCTGGCACAGTTTTCCCAATCAGTGATACCCTTTTCTAGTAAATCCTGTTTTACTTCCTGGTTCCAGCTACGTCTGGGCCGCCCTTTCCTTCTTCTTCCTTCTGGTTCTGTTCTAAAAATTGTTTTTAGTAATCACCCCTCATCTGCTCTCACTACATGGCCCAACCATCTTAGTCTGTTATGTTTGATCATTGCAACTATATCCGGGGCCTGGTAGGTCTCCATCAGTTCTCTGTTAGTGCGCCTCCTCCAGGTGTCATCTTCCTCCTTAATTCCTCCGTAAATTTTCTTCAGTATTTTCCTCTCCCATATCAACAGCTTACTGATACTTTCCTTTGTTAGTGTCCACGTCTCGCTCCCGAAAGTCACTACCGGTCTTACTACCGTTCTGTACACTTTCTCCTTCAAGGACCTTGAAATCTTTTTGTCACTTAATACGCCCCCGCACTTCTCGAACCAGCCGCTACCCGTCTTTCGATTTCACTACCCAAACTTCCGTCACTGGCGATTTCCGCGCCTAAGTACACTACACTTTCAGCTACATCAAACTCGTAGATTTTGTCTAGAGCCACATTTTTTATCTTCAGAGGTTCCTTTCCTTGTACCGATTTTCCTAGTATTGAATATACTGATTTTTTTTCGTTGATAATCAGACCAACTTTACTTCCTTGTGTCACCAATTTTTTTATTTGGTATTTCAATTCTTCTTTTGTCCTGGCAATCAGAACGATGTCGTCCGCGTATGCCAAACATTGGTAGGCGTTGTTCAGAATGTTAATATTTGTATTAATCCCACTTTTGCGGAGCACATTTTCCAAAACTATGTTGAACAGGATCGTCGATATTGCGTCCCCTTGTTTCAAACCTCGATTGCTTGTAAATTCCTTAGAGTCACGACCCGCTATCCTTACTTTGTTAACCGTACCACATAGAGTCATTTTCACCAGGTCAATTAATTCCTTTTATAGCCTAAGATCTGCATTGCTTCATATATTGCGTCCCTTTTGATGCTGTCAAAGGCTTGCCTAAAGTCTATAAACAGCGCATACAACTTAATGTTGTTATTATCACACTTTTCTTGTATCTGCCTTAGAACGAAAATATGGTCTATTACTGATCTGTTCTTTTTTAAACCCGCCTGATAGTTTCCAATAATATCTTCTGACTCTGTTTGTAACCTGTTGTTTACAATACACGATAAAATTTTGTATGCCGTACTTAAAAGTGAAATGGGTCTATAATTCTCTAGCAACTGTCGGTTTCCTTTTTTGTGGATGGGATGAATCACTGCCAGTAACCAATCCTTGGGTGTTTGTTTCCTATCCCAAATTTCCAGAATAAGTTTATGCATTTTCTCAATTAGCTGTTCTCCGGCTAGCTTAAATAGTTCACTTTCCAGCGCATCCGCACCTGGACTCTTATTGTTCTTCATTCTGCTGATTACTTCCTTTATTTCTTTTAAAGTAGGCTTATCTATCTCATCTCCCTGTTCATACTGCTGTTCTCTATTACTTGTATTCTCCGTTCTGCAAGTTTCCACAAAAATTTTTTTAAAGTGCATGGTCCATTCTTCTAATACTTCATCCTCTTCTATAATTAGTTCATCTTTTGCATTCCTGAAGCAGCATTGTCTAGGCTGGCAGCCTGTCCTTTCAGTTTTTAAGTTCCTGTAGAATTCTCTAACATTTCTTTTGTTGTAATATTCCTCCATTTCTTCAATTTTCTCTCTTTGGTGTCTTCTCTTCTTTTCCCTACATATAGCGTGAGCCTTATTTCTTATTCGTGTATAGTTATCCTGCGTTTTTTTGGTCTGTTCTTTTAGCATGCTTATTCTAGCTTTCCTTTTTTCTTGTATTATTTCTTTACATTCATTATCGAACCAGATTTTAGTTTTTGGTTGATCGATTAACTTCAGGTGCGCCTCTGCAGAGGAGGTTATTGCTCTTCTTAGATGTTCCCATTTCGCTTCGATCCTTCCGCTTCTCCATACCCATGTAGATATTTGTCTACATCCTGTACATATCTTCTTCTAATTTCTTCGTCTTTTAGGGCCTCAGTAGTCCATTTATGTCTCTTACTTATACTGGTCTTATTCAATTTTGGGATGCTTTGCCTTACTATTGCACGTACTAAAAGGTGGTCGGAGTCCAGATCTGCTCCTCTGTATGTTCGTATTTTTTCTACCGCGCTTGCATGAATCCCCTCGATTAAAAGATGGTCTATTTGATTGTAAGTTTTGCCATCTGGACTTCTCCATGTTATTTTGTGAATGTTTTTTCGTTCTAGCATAGTGGATTTGATAATAAGCTTCTTTTCCGCCGCGAAGTTTATCAGAATTTGGCCGTTTTATTGGTGTTTTCATGCAGACTGCTTTTCCCGCAACTTTCTTGTTTCTTTCTTCCCTCCCCACTTTTGCATTCGTGTCCCCTACAATAATTTTCATGTCGAAGCTAGGAATCTTCCTGTATATTTCATCCAGCAACGCATAAAACTCTTCCTTCTCCTCCATTTTGGTATCTTCTGTTGGGGCATGAATGTTCACAATACTTATTTTTCTGTATTTGGCTCTCACTCTCATGTAACTTATACGTTCGTTTACTTTCTTACACTCCATTATCGCCGCTCTTAAGTCTTCTCTCACTAAAAAACCTGTGCCTAATCTATTCCGTTGCCCTCCCTCGTTGAAAAACAGGTAATTACCTAGTTGCGATTGCTGGCTACCCCTTATGTTAGTTTCCTGCATTACTAATATATCCAGCTTGTATTCATTTGCAGCCTTTGCCAATTGTTTTACTTTACCCTCTTTGTTTAACCCCCTTACATTCCAAGTCCCTATCAGAAATGTTGTTTCAATCTTGTTCCAGTTCATCGCCTTAGTCGTCAACAGAGTATCTTTCTTTTCTTCGCTTCTCTTTATCGGTTTTTTGGATCTGGTTCCTCTTGTTTATTTCCTATTTTTTCTAGCATATTCACGGTGGGGTTCCATTTCCACCAGAGTTCATTTATACGTATTTTCTGGTATCCCACTCTAACTGTGTTGCCTTTCTCTCTTTCTGTTTTAGCTCTGTTTCTCAGTTCCCTTTGGATATGCTCTTCTGTTTTTGTTAGGTCGTTGTCAATGTAGCAGTTCGTTCCTCTCAGTTTACTTTTGTTCTTCATTATCTTTTCTTTGGCCTCCCAGCTGTCCACTTCAGCTATTGCCATTGCTAGTTTCCCTTCATTTCCTTTTATCTTCCGAATATCTCTTATTTTCACCTCAATGTCTAGCTTTTCGGTTATAAACTTTTCTACCTCGGCGCTTCCCTCATTGTCCTTGAACTCATGACCTTTTATGATAATGTTCCTTTTCTTTAACTGTTTCTCTAATCTTTCCATTTTATCTTCAAGGTGCCCGACTTCTTGCTTCAGAAGCTTGTTTTCCTTCCTTAATTCATTCATTTCCTTTTGGTAGCTTTTTTGATCAACCCTAATAGCTTTTATTTCCGTTAGCATCTCTTTCATCATCCCTTTTAGGTCTTCATCGCTCGCCTTTCTTGGGGATTTGAGGGCCACTCTAGTTTTCTTCACTAGGTCGCTGTCCTCATCCGCAGATTCTTCCCATCTTTTTCTCTTGCTCTCCTCCGTGGATGACCCTTCGCTGTCGTGTCCTTTTCTTGGCGTTCGGTGTAGTGGCATTTTCTAATCTTGTAATACCGCTGAAAGTGAATCTAAGCCCACTCGCCTCTAATTTTCCGGTCCCGCGCCAACCTTTAGCGCTGTTTCTATCGTTACGGGCTCAAGGTTCCCAATTTGCCTCGAGTTGTGATAAGCGCCTTCCTGTTTTGGATTTGTCTTTTTGCCTTCGATTTATATTCGATCCGGGTATTTTGATTGCTCACTATAAACTACGTGAAAAAGAACTCTATCTACTGTGCACCCTTTTATGTTTTAAATGTCACTTAAAGTACTTAAATAACGTCGCCAAACTTTCACCGCGAGACGAGGCCGTAGTAACGGAGTGTCGTCGTCGCACTTCTCAATTATTATCCTGGATGTTGTATCTTTTATTTTCCAAGGTTTTATTGATAACTTGGATAACTCGATGACATTGTTGAAGTGTGGAGTGTTGTTGTCTGAATCCAAATTGGTGGTCTGGGATTACTTCAAAAAGGGGATTAATTCGACGGAGTAGTAGTTTCTCTAGGACGTTGGAGATGGTGGATAAGAGGCTGATGGGTCTGTAGGAAGAAACGTGATTAAGATTTTTACCAGGTTTAGGTATCATTATGATTTCCGCGATTTTAAACTGCTGGGGCCAGTATTGCAGACGTAGGATTGCATTGTAGATGTAGGTTAGCATTACAAAAGCCTTCTTTGGAAGTTCTTTTAGCATTTTGGGTGTAATATGGTCGGCACCAGGCGATTTCTTAGTCTTTAATCGAGCGATTTCGTGCTTAATTTCTTTAGGAGTAATCGGTTGGATAGGTTCTATATGGTCTAGGATAGTAGTTAAGTAGTCATTAACCTCTTCATTTGTTTTGGAATTGTGAGAGCTAAAGACTTCAGCAAGGTGCTCAGCAAAGAGGTCAACCTTTTCTTGGTTGCTTCGTGCCCAAGGCCCTGGAGTAGGATCAGTTTTGCGAATTGGGGGATTAGTTTGTATCGGTTTTGCGGTTGATTTTATTGGATGCCATATTGAGTTGCCGTATCGATTGAGATTAAGTATGTAGTCGTTGAATAATCTATCTTGAGCTTCTTTTATTTTGGATTTAAGTTGATTAGTTAACCGATTGTATGCGGTTTTGTCTGCTGGGAAATGACTCCTGTGCCATCTTACCCTAGCGTGCCGTTTGTCAATAATTAGTTCCTTAATTTCGCGTGAAGTGGTTGAGATTCGTTTTTCATCTTTCAGCTTTGGGTGGCTTGTTTAGCTGCCTGTTGTAGGATTAAAATTAAGTTTTTAGTGGCTTCCTCTAGGTCTTCGGGAGTTTTAAGTTGTATTTTTAGATAAATGGCGTCTGTAATTATTCCTCTGTAGCCGTCCCAATTGGTTTTTGCATTATGAAGTTTTGGAGCTTTTATAACGTTAACTATAGTTGTACTCACTGTTGCTATTATAGGAGTATGATCTGATGATAGGTCATAATTAGGTTCTACGTCCATATATGATTGAGAGATGCCATTGGTTACAAAGAAATCCAGCAGATCCGGTGTTTTAGATAAGTCTGTCGGCCAATAGGTAGGCGTGCCCGTGGATAGGAACTAATATTTTTTATTTTCTAGCACTATAGCCATTTCTCTGCCTTTAGTGGTTGTAAGTCGTGATCCCCATAAGGTGTTTTTAGAATTGTAGTCGCCCCCTGAAATAAATTTTGGACCAAGGGTTGAGAAAAACGCTTCAAAATCTGTTTTTTTTAAGTTGTGACGAGGTGGACTGTATACTGCTGCAATAGATATTTCATATGGTAGTGCCTTGACTTTGATGGATGTGGCTTGTAAGCAGTTTTCGGCGTAATTCGGTAGTTCGTAATGGTCGATCGTGTCCTTTATTAGTATTGCACTGCCAGCATGGGCTGTACTATCCGGATGATTAGTATGGTAGATTTTGTATTGGGGTATTTTGAAGTAGGATCTTTCAGTAAAATGTGTTTCACTAATTAGGAAAATGTCGATTAGGTGTTGTTGTAAAAAGATTTTAATTTCGTCTCTATGGTTCAGTAGACCGTTGGCGTTCCATTGTGCAATTCTGAGGAATTTACCCATTTGATTTACTAATTAACATAGTCAGCATGTTTAAGACCATGCTGTTTTGCTGGATAAGCTGAGAAAACATAGATTTAAATTCATCTAGGAATTTAGTGAGAGTAAGGTTAAGTGACTGATCAGCTGGATTTTCTGGTTGGGGTTCTGCGTTTCTAACAATGTTAGCATAGCTCGTTAGCCGCCGGAAGTTTGGGGACTGGTGTTGTTTGATTGTGGGAGGGATTTGATAGGCTTGAGGGACTTGAGGGACGTGGTTAATATTTTTGTATTTGAGTAAGTTGTGGTAGTATTCGCATCCTCAATAGTTGGCAGGGTGTTTTCCTCCACACAAGGCGCAGGTAGCAGGCGTGTCCTTACTTTTTTTGCAACTTGATGTGCTGTGGTTGCCACCACATTTAACACACACAAATGGTCTGGAGCAATATGATTTTGTGTGTCCATACATCTGGCATCTCGTACATTGTACAATATTATTATTGGTTCTTGGTGGTTCTATTGAAATACGATTGTAATGTAGATGTTGAATTTTGTAGATGTCTTTATTGTTATCTGATTGTTTCAGGTCTACGAAAAATATATTTAGTGGCTCTTTAGTTGTTCTGTGTGTTGCATTGATTACATTTTTAACTTGATGTCCTTTTGCGGTAATTTCTGCTTTTATATCTTCTATTGGTATTGAATGGTGTAGGTTTTTGATAACGACCCTGAATGCGCGCTCGTCTTTCGGTTGATATGTATGATGGATTATTTGATTGTCTCTCATAAACCTTGCTAACCTCCTGTACGTGTCAGGCGTTTTTGTCGAAATTTTGACTGTGTTGTTCATCAAAGTTTTTGTGATGTATTGCTCTTCTTCAGCTACTGCAGCAAGTTTTTCCTTCATTTTCGGTAGGTTCATTACCCCATAGACGAATATTGGGGGAGGTTTGGGTATCTTGTCGGGTTCTTCTGTATCGTTTTTGGAGTTGTTATCTTGGGTATTTTTTTCGGATGTATTAGTTAATGCACTGTATCTATTGAAGGTTGATGTGTTATTGGTGTCTCCATCTTCTTGAGAGTTCTTTCTTATTTTTCTATGCTTAGTAGCCTTAACAACTTGCCAAGGGTTATCTTTTGAAGTTGTTGTGGTTTCCATTTCGTCATCGCTAGTTGAGGACATTCTAACTAGTTGATGAGGATTGTAAGCTAAATAGGCTCCTGTTGACTGGCGACGGGTAAGCTGTTGTTCTTGAATGGGAGGGAAATAATTACTGGGCCCTGGGGTTAATTGGGTCGTATGAGTGTTGTAAGATGATGGGTTTTGTGTGTTTGTGGAAGTCTGCTTTAGGTAAGAATAAGGAATTTGTGACATTTGACCACTTGGTTCCATTGGTGATTGGCTAAATACATAATTGCAGCCAGGTCCGTTGCTTGCTGGTAGCATTGTGGCAAATTAAAAACAAAGTTACTTGATAATATATTTCTTTCGCTAGGATTAGGTGAATTAAATGTCCGATTAGTAGAGATGATGGGAGATTTTAAAATTTTCCTCCCTCTGATAGAAATTTTTTTTCCCCCAAAAAACGCAAAAAATGAAAATTTTATTCATTTTAGTCTCACACCTTAATCTGTTCAGGGCAAAAAATTAAAAGTGGTTAAGCTTTCGTTTTCACGCTACATATTTTTAGGGTTTAAAGTGGAGATCACAGGGTGGGTTTAATGGATTACCCATTATTATGTGGCCCTTTTTTCGGTATTAATTTTTTTTCACGATAGTCCAAAAGGTTCTAAATTAAAAAATTCTCCCAAATTTTTCTTTAATTTTTTTATTAATGGCCTGATTTTTAGCAAAAATAACAGTAGCTTTTTATCTCAAATTTTTTTAAAAGTTTTTGGATATATTCTGTTTGTGATCTATGAATTAACCAAGTTTAAAATAAGGGACCTTTTTCTTTGCCGCTTTTTTTCTTAATGGCTTTTATTTTCCCAATGACTGAATCTTAACAAATAATTCAACGATAACAAATACATGCCTAATGGCCGTTAGTATTTTTTTAATAGTTCGTATTATCTGTCCAAAGCTAAACCCTAAATACAGAGTGTCCCAAATTGAGTAGGCTAACATGGTTATCTTTCTTATTAGTAGAGATAGAAGTTTGGTTAAATAGGCAATGTTTTGCAGTTTTAGGTGCCGATTCAGATTTCGTTAAGAAAATTTTAAAATTCCGCATAATTCCGAAGTAATTGTAAAAAAACTGAAAATCGTTATTTTCTTTAATGTCAAATAACTTTGTAATTATAAAATTTACAAAAAAAAGTTTAATATAAAAGTTACTAGGTTTTATAAAATACAGACAGAAATTAAATCAAAATTAAATTCAAAATGGCGGTTTCCAAGACATTGACACTAACTTTTTTATTTTAAATAGACGTCATATTGGATTTTTACATAGTTAAATAGAATTTTTTGTTCTCTTTTCAACTATGTATAACAACCCATATTTAAATAAAAAATTATTAACAATATTTAATTTTTCTGTTTTAAATTAAGTAGCCATGAATTATCAAAGAACAATAAAACAGCATAATACAAGCCAAGGTCATTATATTTATTTTTTGACTGATATTGTAAGTTTTTTAAATAATAATAATTATTACCTTATAAATAATTCAAAATGCAAAGTTTTTAACTGAGCAGTATGATATGTTTTGCACCTACATTAAATGTTACAAAATCTTTTGCGTTGCTGCACAAACATACTTTAACAGTTTTTTAAAAAAAAGCACCCGAACGATAAAATTTTTAACTGATTGGATGTGAATATGCAGAATTAAGGATGTTTACAATAACCAAATTGAAAGAATGTGGAAGATGATCTTCATCATTTTTTTTTCGGAAAAGTGTTAAAGTATGTTTGTGCAGCAACGCAGGAGCTTTGGTAACATTTAATGTAGGTACAAAACATATCATACTGCTCAATTAAAAACTTCGCATTTTGAATTACTTATAAGGTAATAATTACACTGGCACACAAAAAGAAAAAAGTGGTTAGTACTTTTGACCCGACCCACCTAGGGTTATGTATTTCGATGCCCTAAATCCGAATTTGAGGTCGGTTTACTCAATATACCTCTAAAATTTTGAGTAAATTGCAAAAAACCACTAAAAATTGCAGTTATGAAAATGAAGGAAATTGATTAAACTAGATCAAATCTTCTTTATATGTATATTTTGATGAGAGGAATCCAAATTCAGAATCTCTTAATCTCGATCATTCATATATTTATCCAAAATCGTAAAAAATACAAAAGCAGTAAAAAATATTCGAACAACAAAAAGTTACGTACTTTTACCAAACCTAGGGTTATGATTTTGATGCGTTGAACCGAATTTGAGGTGGTTTCCTAATATTTCTCAAAAGTTTGAGAAAATTGCAAAACTGCTTAAATTGGGTTAAAATTTTGCAGTTTTGCAATTTACTCAAAATTTTAAGGTATATTGTAATCCGACCTCAAATTCGGATTTACATTCAAAATACAGTAACTTTATGGTTGGAAAGTCTGACCATTTTTTTTCCTGTTTATTATTCAAAAAGTTACAATATTAGTCAAAAATTAATATAATGACCTTGGCTTGTATTATGCTGTTTTATTGATTTAAAACAGAAAAATTTAATATTGTTATTAATTTTTTATTTAAATATGGGTTGTTATACATGGTTGAAAAAAGAAAAAAAATTCTATTTAACTATGTAAAAATTCAATATGCCATCTATTTAAAATAAGAAAGTTGGTATCAATATCTTGGAAACCGCCATTTTGAATTTAATTTTGACTTAATTTCTATCTGTATTTTATGAAACCTAGTAACTTTTGTATTAAACTTTGTTTTGTAAATTTTATTATTACAAAGTTATTTGACATTAAGGAAAATAACGATTTTCAGTTTTTTGACAATTACTTTGGAACTATCCGGTATTTTAAAATTTTCTTAACGGAATCTGGATTGGCACCTAAAACTGCAAAACATTGCCCATTTAACCAAACTTCTATCTCCACTAATAAGAAAGATAACCATGTTAGCCTACTAAATTTGGGACACCCTGTATACAACTTGCGACCATTATCCTACTTTTTTCCTATACATAGTTTTCATCTTTACCAAGTACTACAAATGCACAATATTTGTATTATCATCATCACAGCCATCGTTCATGTATTCCATTTCTGGTAATACGGGCATTCGTGATTACCCGCGATTGTCTGCTTTACTCATCCAGTGATTCTCAGCTAATTTATGAATATCGTCCCTCCACCTGATTTTGGGTCTGCCACGGTCTTTCTTCCCTATTCTCAGCCTTCACTCGGTTATTTTTTTGGCTCATTTATGATCCGTTGTTCTCATGATCATTAGAACAATTTACAGTTGAACCTCGATAAGTCGAAGTTGAAGAGAAAGTAAAAATAATTCGGGTTTATCAAAAATTCGGCTTATAGAGGTTTGACTTATGGAGGTTCGACTGTATATTATACATCATGATAATTATCAGTTAAAAAATCAGTTAAAAAATTATCAAATAATACAAAAAAATGTTTTATCAAATAATAAATACAGTCGAACCCCTATAAAGCGAATTTTTGATAACTCAAACTTGTTTCCCTAGAACTTGCCTATTTCAACGTTAATATTTTTATATCGATAACTCGAATTATTTTTAGTTTTTTTTTAACTTCAACTTATCGAGGTTTGACTGTATCTTTTAATAAAACTTGATAAGCTGTACAAATATGCATACGCGATTAACACTACAGAATGGTCCATCCTGGCTATATTTATTAATACCTTCAAGTTAATGTTTGTAGCAGTTACCTCTGAGTTTAAAATAAGTGGTAAAATACGCGGTTCAATCAGCAAAATCGATACAAGGCTTATTAAGTTATATTTTCGTCGTATAACTTCAATGAATGACAGCATTTTATTTTTTCTAAATTAATGGAATTTGGTTAAATTATATATATATATATATATATATTTGGGATTAATTATATACACTCATATAGTACTAGTACATAATAAAGTACAATGTATACATAATCATATAGCTTATTGCCGTCTTCCCATCCTTAACCTCCATGCCTCTCGATTATAAGCTTGTTGTTCGTCCATATTTCGTTCTCTCATTGCTGCTCTAACACCTTCGTTCCATGACCTTCGGGGTCTTTCTCTTTTATTTCTTCCAGGAGGTTAAATTATATCTAGTACGATTTAAAACATATTTTCAATGAATAACAGAAGTACTATTCATTCACAGGCGAAAAATAAAACCTCCTCGTTCATACAACTTTTCGTCACTAAAAGCAGGCTTATTAAAATAATACTTGTAATAGTCATTAAACCCATTAGGACTATCGACAGAAGTTGTATGGTGGGAAGTGTTTTTTTTTGCATTTGATAAACTTGTCTCTACCTAATTCACGTTAACCTTTACCACATACCCAATGAATAGTACAAACTTCGTATATTACATAAATGTAACTTCTAGCGTGATTAAAATGATTTTGCCAAATTACACTGATTTATAAACAAGTAAATTCTACCGTTTATCGAATTAATGTGACTAAAACATGACTTCATCTGCATCGTATCAACTCGAAGCTGAAATCCGCTATGTATTTTTCCTATATTACAATTTCCATACTATTAAGGCATCTAATAAGGGAACCTTTTTAGTTGCACGTGGCTTTAAGCAACGAGACCCACACCATTCAATAGGGCATCAAAAACTAATCTAAAAACCGTTTTTAAATTTTCCAAAATTATTCGGGTTACGATAAAACAAGACCCAGAAGTGTGTGTTAATTTGTCAAAACGGGTGTCCGCTATTGTACACTGCGAATTGCACTTTATTAATTGTTATGCACTGGTGGTGTGGAGACGCACTCGCTCTCAATTATTTTTGCATTTTGTCGCCCTAGGTTAGAGTCTTCTAGGGAGCAAAGCAATTTTTGCAATTTTTTTGGCAGAGAATTGTTGATTGTAGTTTATACAACATTGGGACAAAAATTGGTATATACAGTGCAAAATCTCCAACTGATGTGGGTCTCGTTGCGTAAAGCCACGGGCAACTAAAAAAGTTCCCTTGTAAGGCACCTAGAAGGTTGATATTTTTGGACACCATTTTTAAGATAATTTTGGCCTAAGAAATTTTGAAAAAACGTTTTTTATGGATAAAAATTGTAACAAAAAAATGTAATTTGTCTAATCGAAAAAAGTCACGCCAAAGCCACGTAAAATCTTAAATAATTCAATATTCAAATTAAATTTTTGTTAATTTTTGAGAAAATATGGAATTTAATTTTATATAGATTTACTAGGTTTTTCTTGTAAATTCATGGCTTTTAGTGAAGTCATTGCTTGATAGATGGCGGTATACGTGCAAGTTTGATTACCGCTTTTTTTAAATCTAATGTATTTGGGTGATTCCATGTGAAATCGACAGATGGTTGTCATCAACCCCTTCCGATTTGGATGAATTTTAGTAAAGAGTTTTCTCTCATCATAAGACGAAGTGCTACCAAAAGAAAAAAATTAAAAATGTTTATTCCTAGTTATGCAAAATTCAAAAATTCACTATTTTTCCTGTTTTTCTAGTTTATTTTTTCAATATCTCGGAAACTATTAAAGCTATAAAAAATACTTGAGTTTGTTTTAAAATAGATACTTGGGGCTATGAAAAAAAATTCGAAAAAAATTTTGAAAAATGCCAAATTTATAAAACTAAAAATTTTTTCAAAATTGTCAAAATTGATTATCAACATTAAACTTTGGGCTCAAAGTTAATCAGACACGTGATTATGTAATTTTGAGCATTAAAAAATTTGTCTTATGGTATTAGAATATAAAAACAGGAACATAATTGAAATTGTATTATGATTTTTTTATTCGGTGTAATGTTTCAAGCTAATGGTCATATTACACTTTATTACGTAAGATGCTTTTTTTTCACTCCTTTTTCTCATATTGATGCCTCATTCATTTTTCTCAATCTGAAAAGAGAATGATATTAATTTTCAAATAAGAGATTAATGTTCACACAATATGAAAACTTTAAATACCAGTCTCTTTACCTGGTTTTCATGGCTGGTTCGTCGACGATCTCGTAAACAACAGTGTTTTTCAAACAAATTTCTTTTCCTTCTCGAGATGATGATAAAGTTTTTATTTTCATCACATCACTCGAAACAGTAATAGCGGCATGACAACCACATATTCCTTGAACTGGTAAAGCATCTTTAAATAGATTTAAACCAAAATGTACAGTTTTGGAAAGCCCTCGATGACTCCTATCAAATTATTAAAAAAATAAATACCCTTCTATTTAAGATAAGGAAGTTGAACCCGTTTCCGGTTAAACTGGAAGTAGAACTAAATTTATATTTATGGCAGTGCATAGATCCAATAAATTTAAAACACTTTTATACTTGTATTTCTTTTGACATTTTTATTAGTTTAGGAGTTATAAGCTCGTGGCGCTTTAAATGAAGGACCCGGTATATTTTGAAAATGTCTAACTATTACTAATGTATGTTTTTGTTGTAAGGAAAAATAACCAAATTTGTTGCATTAAAGTGCATATACCTACAGCTTTGAAACTATTTTTTTTAAACAGTGCATTTTTATTAGTAAAGAATAATGTTGCTCGATAGAGTCGTTAACATTCTCAAATACCCAAAATGGAAGGGGGTGGTGTCATTTTGTCACTCAATGCAGTTGTGTAGCTATTATATCTATTATAAGAATAATAACATATTTTCCAATGACTAATAATTTTAATAGATATTATAAACGGACATACATAAGTTCTTCCATTACTTGACAACTTTTATTATTTAATTACCTTTCTCATCCTTCAACTAATAGCTTATTTAAACATTAAATTAATAACTGATGATTTTGTTTCAGTTGCTGTCGTGGTGGCGTTTTTTGTGTGTTGGGCACCATTTCACACCCAACGTCTAGTTGCTATATACGGAACAATACCAGCTGACCACGAAGATAGACAAAATTTACTCAAATATACGATATAGTTACCTATGTCAGTGGAGTTTTATACTATTTTTCAACAACAGTTAATCCATTTTTATACAACATAATGTCAAACAAATTCAGAGATGCTTTTAAGGTAAGCACAAACACGTCAAATCAATATGTATATATTGGTAAGTATATATATGTTTCACTGTAATGTGATATGAATTTGTTATAACAATTAATTTTTCAAATTTTGTTAAATTAAATATTTATTTTTAACTATAATCTATTACTTCTAGACGGAGAGGCAACCGCAAAATATAAAATGTCCCAACTTAAACGACAATATATGCTTAAAAGACTGTATTATATGCGGGAAAAAGTATCTAACAAGGGTTGCCTCGCCCAGACCTGATCTGCCTTCGGGAAAACGTTAATTACCTTTTTTTTTTTTTTTTTATTGGGCATTTACCAGTTCAACAAATCGATTGTTATTCATGGTAGCGTTAACCAGATTTATATAACTAAAGTTAGACTAACAGAAAGGTTATTAACACCTTTAGAGTTACTAATTAGTATAGCTGAAAAGGTCACTTATTCACCATCAGTCACTTGCTAAGAGATAAAGATCTTGTGGTAACTTGCGCTTCAAGCGCGTGTGTATTTGTTTTTGACCTAGTTTATAATGCACTGCACCATCGCAGTTGACAATATTGTCATGGAAATTTTGAGTTAGCTTTTTAATATGATCGTAAATTGTTGACATGCCGAGTTCAGTGTGAATTTGGTAGTTGGTGATGAACCTTGGGGCGTTTAGAGAGGTCCTGAGGATTTTGTTTTGGAAGGCTTGTATTTTATTCAAGTTCGTTTTTGACGAATTCCCCCAGATGACGCAGCCATAGAGGACTAATGGCCGTATTAAAGATTTGTAAAGTAGAGTAGCACATTCAATTTTTAGTGAAGATTTTCTGTTTATTAATGGATATAGCTGCACTAGTCTCGTATGGCCCTCGTTAAGTTTTTTAGTGATGTGAAATCTCCAAGTCAGGCGGGTGTCCAAATGTAGACCTAAGTATTTCACTGCCTCAGATTTTAGATTCCACAGAATAGGGTTGTGGTTGATTGAAAGTGATGGAGGATCCACGAAGCGTTTAAGTGTGAAAATCTTTGCGACGCATTTATTATAATTAATTGTGAGGTTCCATTGTTTCATCCATCTAGCTAGAGTGTTTGTGGCGGTTTGTAGCTGGGTGATCGCAACTAAAAGATTTTCATTTCTGACTAGCAAAGCAGTATCGTCTGCATATAACGCTAAATCCGCAGTACCTTTGGGAATATCGCTAACAAGGATATTAAAAAGTATAGGTCCCAGAATACTTCCCTGAGGTGCTCCAGCTCGGATATGTCGGGTTGTCGATATAGTGGCGTGAATTTTAGTTGCAAAGGTTCTATTGTCAAGAAATGAAAACAAGATTGCTTTTAGATAATCAGGGAATTGTAGCTTGGTGATCTTGTATTTGAGTCCTTCCGTCCACATATGATCGAACGCCTGCGCCAGGTCCACGAAAAGAGTCACTGTGTACTGCTTGTTTTCAAACCCCGTTTCAATTATCTCAACGATTCTTTGAAGCTGATGACATGTAGAATGTCCCTTTTTGAATCCAAATTGGAATTTTGGCAGCAGCTCTAGTGTTTCTATCTCGGCATAGAGTCTGGTATAGATCACCTTTTCGAGTAGTTTTGAAAGCGTTGTTAAGAGGCTAATAGGTCGGTAGCTAGAGAGGTGTTTTTTGTTTTTACCAGGTTTGGGAAAGAGTAAAATTAGAGCATGTTTCCATTTATTAGGGAAATGGCCATTCCTTAAACAGGCATTAAAGATTGTAGCTAGGTATGCTAAGGCTTTGCGTGTCATGTTTTTCAGAATTATGTTGGTAATTCCGTCTTTACCTGGGGATTTGTTTAATGGAAGTTTTTTGATTAGGGCTGCTATTTCTTTAGGTGAGGTTGGCTTCATCTGGACACCGGCTATTGGTTGGTGGGTATCAATGTGCCTGACTGTTATATTTGAGAAACACGGATCTTGGTGGCTATAGGAAGTGAAGGTTTTCTCCAGATAGTCGGCGAAAGCCTCACCTTTTTCTTCGTCTGAGTTATAGATTATTCCATGTGATGTTATAGAGGGTATTTCCTGTGGTTGTCTTAAAATATTCCTAGTAGTTTTCCATAACCCCGGGTCCCCTGGCGCGAGGGTGTTAATAGAGTTTTGGTAATTAGAAATTCTGTATTGATCCAGTTCACGTCTTATTCGGTGGGTTAAATTGTTGATCAAATTTTTGGTTGTCGGATTTCTGGTGCGTTGCCAATTTCTTCTGAGGTGACTTTTTAAGTTTATTAGATTAATTATGTATAAAGGTGGTGTTTTAGTGTTCCTGGATGTTTTGGTAATTCGTGGCCGAGTTGATGTTTGGACGCTTTTTCTTATGCATGTTGTTAGTTCGGTGATGGTTTCTTCTATTTCTAATGCGTTTTGGAGGTTATTGGGATATCTAAGAGTACTGTCAAGGGTTTCGCGGAAATTAATCCAGTCGACTATTCCATTGATTAACTTAGGTTCATTTGGTCTTTGAGAAGGGATAGTAGTGAATGAAATTATGACCGGTAGATGGTCTGAGTCAAGCTCACTATAGACAATTTGAGAGATATTTACAGCAAAATTTTTTTGAATAACTATGTCCAGAATGTCTGGTAAGTGGTCTGTCCGGTAGGGAAAATAAGTTGGCTCTTGCGGTGCTATTATCTGTAGAGCGTGTGCTGTTGCGAAAGCATCGAGCTTGATTCCAGCTGGATTATTCGTTCTGCAGCCCCATAAGGTATTTTTAGCGTTAAGGTCGCCTATTAAAAATTTCGTATAGGTCGGTTTCCAATAATTGTTTGTTTGGTTGACGATAAACAGCAATAATTTTGACCTGGACGCCATCGTTCGTTTTAATTTTAACTGCAACCGTTTCGAGATTTGTTAGATTAATTTTTGGTACTTCATGTTGTATGATTTTTTGCTTTACGAGAATAGCTACTCCTCCAGAGGGAAATCTTGCTACTCTGTCGTCTCGGTAGCAGCGATAGCCTGATGCCTTAAAGATCGCAGAGGTTAAATGTGTTTCTGAAATGCATGCTATATCTATATTGTATCTTGTAAGAAAGGTAGTAAATAAGGTTTGTTGTGATTTGATGCCATTAGCGTTCCAGTTTAGGACATTTAAATGAGAAAGCGGTTTGTTGAAGTTATTATCCATTAAGGAGGAGAGGTAACAGATTATTTAATAGGAAATGTTTAATTTGAGCTAGGTAGGGTTTTATTAGGTTGAGAATTGAAGTTATGATTGTTTGGGCTATTGGTTCAGTATTTGCAGTGTCTGCTGTTGGCTTCCAGGTTTTGTTGGAGTTATCAGGGATACTGGTGTTTTGGGTAAGGTGGGGAAAATTGCTAAGGTTGAATATTGGTGAAGTTTGATTTGTTTGGGATAATGGGTTATTGCGCGTTTGCTTGTTGTTTTTAGAAAGTTTAAGTTCTTGAAAGTGTTTACAACCCCTGAAGTTGGCTGGATGGTTAGCTCCGCAGTTAACGCAGGTGGGACTAGCATTTTTATCCTTATCGCAGTCACTATACAAGTGATTGCCTAGGCACTTGACGCATCTAGGCTGCAGGCGGCAATAGTTTTTGGTGTGTCCATAGCGTTGACACCTATGGCACTGAGGCGTATCTCTTGTTGTTTTACGTGGTTCAACTTTGACTAAAGAGTGGCAGATATTGCCAATTTTAAAATTTCATTTGCCTTGTCGGAAGCTGTAAGGCGTACGGCACAAACGGGATAGGATTCTTTTCTTTGTTGAGCAATCTTGTTATGTTAATTATTGGGAGATTATATGTTGCTAGTTCTTCCTCAATTTCCTGCTCCGTTAAGGAGAGCGGTACATTTTTGATCACTACTGATAAGGGTTTTTCACTTGGATTTTGGAAGGTGTGGAATGCTATCTTATTCTCGAGGTAGAATTTGGCTAACGCTCGATAATCGTTCTGGCATGTCAAATTAATTTTTAAAGATGTTCCACTGAGGTTAGTGGAAAAATTTTCTTTGACAAGTTCTTTAATGTCAGTTATTACTTGTTTGTGGTTAACTGGACCATGTACAAAAATCGGGGTATTTTAACTCTGTTCGCATCACTTGTAATTTCAGATGTTGTTCCTATTTCGGTTGTAATTGAGTTGTCTGTAGACGGGTCGAGATGGGTTGGTAGATAAAATTTATTATGTTCAATTAACGATGTTGGTCTCCATATGTACTTTTTTTGTAAATCGCTGATAGGGGGTGATAGATGGTCAGCGTTTCTTTTGGTGGATGTCATTGTTCTACCCCCACAAGGGGGCAGGCGTTACGAACTTGAGCGGCTTGGTTATTTCAAAAGGGAAATAAAATAAATACCTGAGGTGATAATTGAGCAACAGAAGAAAATACAAATAACGGTTGGTGGATAAGATGCCCGGATCGTGATATTACTGAGGTCACTGTTCACACATACGACAGCTCAGCTTGAACGCTCACACCGAACTCGTTAATTACCTTACAAGTGACCTTCAAGACTCTGAAATCGTAATCTAGGTAAATCATATATTGGACTTTCTGAAACTACATAGAAACGAGAATTTTTTTGTGCTTATCCGCAACCAAGGAATCGCATTAAATCTATGGATTTTCAAAAATATAAAAATACATGAAGTTCGCGCTAATATTAACTCTTTACCCGTCTTATTCATAAAAATCGATGTATTGTAAATAATCATCTCTTTGTATTATTAACCATGACATTATTAGGGTCCTACTGTGGTGGTCTTTTCTTGCTTTACTAAATTCATTTTTTTCACTAAACTTTCCAGTTTCTTCGACGACCGACTTGATCTGATAAATAAGTTCAATATGGTTTTTCTTAGTATTACAAACCCAATATAGCCATTTGGTAGAACATAATTGATACAGTCTAAAATTAATAGATATTTTATTAGTGAAACCAATTAAGACCAGAAAGAGTAAAATTCTAATTAAAAAATACACAATGTGATTGGTTCTAAGTTAATAAGAAAACGGTGGCGTTTATTTCACATGACATTACCACGACAATTAATACTACACACAATATTTACATCCTCAATTTTATAGATTGCGTATCTTTGAATTTTGATAATTGGGACCTTAGTTGACCCCACAAAATAAATATACTTTTGGTTTTAAATTATATCAACTATGTTCTATCAAATGATTATATTGCTTTTCTAATGGCTGAAGAAACAATTTTTTTCTACATTTGAACAAGGCATAACTTAACTAGTTTTGTCCAAGTATAATACAGTCTTTCGATCATATATTGTTTCTTAATTTGATAAAATCTATGTATTATTATAATATATAACTAAATTATAATTATAACATAAAAGATTTTTAACAGTATGTAATTTGTCCAAAAATAATTGCTACATTTTAATTTATTTTTTCTCCAAAAGTAATACTTACATTTTATTTTATGTGGAAGTAAATGAAGAAATGAAAAGCGAAGGAACAAAACTTTATAATTTAAATTAGAAACATAAGAATTATTAACTGGTTCAACAATACGCTGTAATTTGAAAATTATTCTTCCAATTTAGTTGAATCAATTGGTAAAGTACTTTACTTTAGTGTTGTAATTTGAAGATGTTACTACATTGATGTTAAAATGTATTTTCTATAACCTTTTAATGACAAAAACAAGCTTACTAAGATTTCTGAATTTGCTGCTTCAAACTGTTCGTCATTAATTCTCTATAGTAACTGATGCTGTAATGTTTTACACATGTTAATTTAAATGCTACTTAAGTGTATCAAACAAATTAATTTATCAAAATCATTTTTAAATTAAATCCAATTGAAGCAACTATTCTACAACTAAGGTAAACATCAAAGAGTCATATTCGCATTGCACGAAACCTAACTTTATGTAATCCTAATAATACTTCGACTCTAATAGATGTACTTTATGTACTTTTTAATTCTAATCCTAAAAATTGGACGATAAAAATTTACCCATGGAAGTGACTTTTTTTATTATTATGAATGTTAAGTTAATTGAGGTAAATAAAGTTGATGGTAAAATTTATTTCCAAAAAGTGTCACATCCTTGTAGCATGTCATCACCATGGATTATATTAATGTAAGGAATGTCACATCCACGGATATAAGGTCACTACAATGGAGGACATTTTTTCAAACCCTTATAATTGTCTAAATTAGGGGACTGCAAGCTCGTTGAATATTTTCCCTTGAAGAAAAAGACCAAAACTATTAAGATCCATAGTCACTTTTATTAGAAAGACGTTTTCATTTTATTACATATTTTTCTAA
The DNA here is from genome assembly GCA_036325965.1 of Sinopyrophorus schimmeli. Lineage (NCBI taxonomy): Eukaryota > Metazoa > Arthropoda > Insecta > Coleoptera > Elateridae > Sinopyrophorus > Sinopyrophorus schimmeli. The sequence goes on from JARFIZ010000001.1 coordinate 8,152,104, forward strand.
TAAAAAATGAGAATTGCCCAAATACGTTGCACAACAGTATATACAATAATAGTAATCAAGTTCATATAATTTGGCAATGAAAGCATTGTAGCAAACTAAAACTATCATGCTAAATGAAACCAATAATAACATATAATTTTGTCCTCTAATATGATTGGCTACACACCTAATATAATTTTGTCCTACAATTTTAAATTCACATTTTGTTCTAAATTTTCATCAAATCTTCATTTCATAACCGTATTTGTTTATGAAAATTGATCATAATGCTGGTTTTTTCGTTGCATGCAAGAGATTTTTTGTCATTTTAGATTTGTTGTATTAACAACTAAATATTTTTTGACTGCCCATAACTCCTTAAGTATTGAGTTCTGTACATACGTGTATAAGGCACTTTCGATTTAAAATTGTCAAAAGGATAAGCTTTTGAGCTATGACCATTACGTCACGGGACATCCGGTATGTAAAAAGTCTTTTCAAAGTGAAATGCTGTAAAACAAATCGGAGAGCAGTGCGGCCACCCTAGATGTATTCTAGAAACTTACACAAAGAATATTCCAACTTCTTGGGAGTATAAATTGAACAATCTAGCCTGCAAATCAAAACTTTGCTATAATTACATAAAACCGTTATAACAAAAGCCGTATAAAGTGGTACTGGTGTACTGATTTTTTATTCTTTATAAAATATAGATAACTATATTTTTTAGTTTTATATCCGTATTAGTCTAGGTCAGTGATTCTCAACCTTTTTTTTGTTGCGGCACACTTTTAACGATTTCAAAATTTGGCGGCACACAAAAAAAAGATGTTTAAAAATTATTTACTTACCTATAACACACTGCGTAAAATAGTTATTTAATAATATTAACATAATTATATGTCTAAAATTTGACGGCACACTTTTAGAATTTCGCGGCACACAAAAGTGCCGCGGCTCAATGGGTGAGAATCACTGGTCTAGGTTCTTGAAATAAATGTGTTCAAAAGAAATTTTTAGACTCCCCGCACACTGGCAACCAATTTCAAGTAATTATTTAGTTACAAAAATACTACAGACTATTTTTTATAATAACCCGTACACTGGTGATTAAAGCTTCACTGATTAAAAAAATACAACTTGTTGTTTAGATGTTTAAATAGGTTCCAGTCTAAAATTAATTTGGATAATTGTATTTTTAATATAGATTGAATTTTTTACTTACTCATGCGAAGATAATTAATAAATTTGTTTTGGTATTTTTTGGTTATTTTATAAAACTTATAAAGAACGAAAGCCGGTTTGACCTGAAAACTGCCCAATTTTCGGAAAAATTTGTGACTCCACTCATTTTGTTAAGAATACCATTTTTATTTTGGAAAGCACAGCAACGGTTAGAAGTTTAGTCTGTTTTATGCTTTATTAATTTTTTTGCGCAAAACACGATGATTAATCAAAAATCGAAAATCGTTACGTTTTAAAGATATATGGTCTCTATCTATACACAAATTTTCAATTTTTTATCTCCAAAATACGGCAATAGGACGGCAACGCAGTTCCCATTTAAAATACATTGAACGAAATTTGGTAGTCTACAGCCTTAACGAAATTCTTCAATTCAAAGTTCAATATCTGCCCAGATTTTGTATTTTAATATAGTTTAATTTGTTAATAGTTTTAGGTGATATTTAATTAAATAAATAGTAATAAGCTTAAAGCTGGAAAAAGAGCGACTTCACCAGTTTGCGACAAATTTGCCTAATTGACGGCCAGTTGCTAATCAGTTTGCGACCACCACGTTTGTAGTTGAAGGATAGATCATAATGTGTGAAAAATAAAGCATAATTGATTTTTTAATAAAGGGAAAAGAAACAAGTTTTTAGATGTGTTAATATGATATAATTATATTTATAATAATAATAATATTATTAATATTTAGTAATATATATCTTAAATTTATTTGAGTTTCTGTCTTTCTCCTTGTGTCCATTTTATTTTTCGACTTTTAGTTTCTTTTCCCATTTTTTGTATTGCCTATCTTATCTTAGGGTTCTTTATCTTTTTTTTTTTAGTAAATCCTCCAAATGTTGGAATAGATCTGTTAGTAGATTTTTTCTTTGCCTCATTATGTGGTAAAGAGATTTTCTAATGATTTTTGAAAATAAGAAACACAGATCTGTCCCAGAATTCAGTCAAAAATGCGTTATCTTTCAAAATTAATTAGTAGGCACTAATCTGACTAATGTTTGCAATCTGGGTTAATAAAACTTTATTTGTATCCACTTAAAAATATAAAATAACATTTGCTATATTTTTCGCCGTATCAATAATATCGTGAATGGATTCTAAACACAAAATATGAATGTGACCATTTTATAGAAATAACGTGATTTAAATGTTTACTTGTAAAGGATTAATCCAAACAAGATAATCATTTATTATATAAAATACGCTAGACTGCGACCACGTGGTCTGATTTTGGGTTATATTTAAAATCGTACGGCAATCTGCGGAGCACCTAATTAGAAGTAAAATATCAAAATTATTTCATGATTTTTGCTTTAATAACTGTTAAACACACATATATGTTATATGTATTTTGAAATTTATTGCTTCGTAAACAACCAAAGAAAAGAGCTAAAACGTAACATTTAAAATACGAATACGCACTATTATTTAACTAAATTTAGTCACGTATTCGCACTGTCAATTTTTAAAACGCAACTAATTTTAAACTCGAAATAAAATTAGATTTTAGATGCCACAATATGTTAAAGGATATTTTTATAAATCGAATACAGCAAATATTTTAAAGTAAGATGTGCTATAATTTCTATTATTTGAATAATTATCGAAAATGGTCGCAAACTGTTGGTGCTCGGTGAACCGGCGTAATGACCCAATTTTTTATCTGAATAGAGTGTGGACAGATTACCAAGAGTTATCCATATCAACGATCGTTTTACAGTCTAGTTAGAAATGTACGCTTATGCACTAACTAGGCTTTGTGTAAAACGGACAAGACTAACAGCTGCGGTCACACTTTGTGCCTTACTGTCGTCTGTTTCATACTAGTATACAGTGTTGTTAATAAGTCACGTTATTTTATTTTGTATTTTGTTAATACATATGTATGTGCTTAATCCAATCATATACTCAAACTCATATTTAGACATTTAATTTAATACATACACGTATAGTAAGATTCAACAGCAAAGACACTAGCGCGAAACACAAATTCTAGTCATAAAGAAAGAAGTACCTGCCTAACGAGAGAGATGAATATATTTTTGTTATATACTAGCAGCGCTAAAACATTTACTGCAATTTTGTCATTTACCGATGGTCGTTCGTATCGTTCACATCATGTAATTTTGTTGACTCTTGTTATTTTCAAATCTACCTGAGAAATTTTTGCTATGTATATAATGTAAAAGAATATTTGCAATTTTTGTATTAAAAATAATTTGCGGTTTGCTTTTAAATAAATAGCAAAATGAACTGTACTTTTAACAAATATTTCAATAACTGAAATTTACAGAAATCTGGCTATAGCGAGAGAATAAACTACATTTTATGTAAAAATACACACAAATGTATTTAATAATAAATATGGTAATTCACGATGTTTACACAAATGCTGAACAAAAGATATAAAAATATAGGTAGAGCACTAAAAATATATCTGTAGCACAAATTAGATATTACCTATATATTTTGTTATGTCACGTTTAAGTCATGCATAAATGTCTTATCAAAAAAACAATAAAACGATAATATTAATATGAGTTTATAATTTATAATTTTTAATATGAATTCTACAAACTTCTAACAAACTTACTGTTTGTAAGATGCTCAAAGAGAAAAATTTATACTACTAGTATTTAATATTTCACTGAACACATTGCTTGTGGGTTTTCAGTAGTCAAACAGCGTTAGCTGAATCAGATTATTCTATTATTGCAGTTAATTCTTCCCAGTTGTTTCCTTAATGTTGTCTACCCATCATCTCGGTGGTCTTCCTACTTCTCGCTTGAGCATTCTTGGCCTCCATGATAAGATCCGTTTTGACCATATTACCTCTTCTTGTCTGGTCATGTGCCCCGCCCCCAACCCCACTTGTTCGTGCAATTCTTTCCATGACATCTTCCACTTTGTTTCCTGTTCTCATTTCCTCGTTTGTTATTTTATTTCTTAAGTTTACTCCCAGCATGGCACGTGCTATGGCCCTTTGTGTTGTCTTGTTGCTGTTTTGATAGTTAATGACATTGTCTCGATTCCATAAGATAATACCAGTACTAAACACATATTAAATACCTATCTTTTTAAGTTAATTGGTATTTTTAATTATAAATGCTGATTTTCTGGTTCCTGCCCAAACAATCGGATTTTTCTAGTTATTTCGACAATTTAGTTTTTTATGCCCAATTTTAAAACGTGTCCCAAGCATATATATTGTTCCACGTTATCCAATGTGTTAGTTCCGACTCTTATTTTAATGTTTTTGCAAGACATGACTTTTGTTTTTACTATATTCTTGGAGAGGTCTATTTCTTTCGACAGCGCTTTGAGTTTACTTAACATCTCTTGTAAGACCTCGGGCTTAGTGCTGATGAGTACGATGTCGTCTGCAAAGCGAAGGTGATTTAAACATTTGCCATCGATGTTAACACCTTTTCTTTCCAAATCCAGTTCTTAAATGCCTCTTCTAGGGCAAAAATTAACAATTTTGTAGATATTGTATCTCCTTGTTTCACCCCGCGTTTACTATGCCATTGGTCACAGTAAAATTCGGTGAGTAAAGGTCATATAAGTCGGACGGGATAGTGAGTGGCGGTCGGAGTGTCCCTACTGATTTTTTGTAATGCATCCATTATTGTGAAGTTTGTGTTATGAAAACCCGTGTTGTTATTTCGTCGATCGATAAATGCATTTTTTCCATCGTTATACAGACGGTTTTTTTGTTGTTAATTGATCAATATATCATATTAATATTGTATTGTGTCAAACCTTTGTTTTATTCCTGCTCCGAAATATGGAAAAAAAGAGGTTTGTGGACGAAAAATGCTCTGGAAAAAGCGATTGCATCTGTAAAACACAAAAATATAAATACGTCAGGCCAGTGAAAGGTTTTCTATACCGAGGCGTACTGTTCGTCAATATATAGTGCTGTAAATAGAAATTATGGGGTTAGTTAACCTTTACTGTAAAGCAAGGACAAGAACTCTGTTCTACAATTTTTGGCTTGAGTGAGGTTGGTTATCCTATTAGGTCAAAAGTTCTTTAGTTCAATGTCAATAAATTTTGTGTTGAAAAGAAATTTATAATAAATTTGCTAATGGGAAGGCTCGTGGTTGATGGATGAGAAGCTTTCCAAAAAGAAACGCTGAACTGGCAAATAGAAAAACCCAAAGACAGCCCAGGGCTCTCTGTCCGACTCAAGTACTTAACCATTAATTTTATTAAGAAGTAATTCAATGTTTAACATAATCTTGTAGAACCGGCTACAGATAACGAATATATTTCATCTCTTTAATGGCCAATCAAAAGTTGGTTAAAGGATTAACTTTAAGACGCGGTGATCACGCATTGTTACCCCGTCTGGTCAGCAGTCCGAGTATAGCAATGTCCTCAATATAAATTGACCAGTATGTATTTTATTCAGTATGACGTCAAATAATTGGTTTTTAATTGCATAAATTTGGGCCAAATATTATAATTTCATCACCTAGAGACAAATTATGTTTTTAGTTTAAATCTTTGTCATAGTCACTAGGGTTATTTTAAATTTATTATTAATATAAAAATATAAATCGTGAATTACTATTCGTAATATTTCGTAATCATAAATATATATCCCAAAGATTATTTAAATTGTATTAAGTTACATGAACATGTATATATTTATAATAAAAATATGATTTTACACTTAGATTAAAGCAAAACAGGTGTTATTTTTTAGGAGACCTTCTCACGGTGTTGTGGGCTATCGTGCATCCACACACAGCAACCACAGCGTGCATACTCGATTCTCGCACGCTCAAATAGGCGAGGAGCGGAATCACATACAGACTCATCTGGAAGAGACGATCCTAGTGTCCAAACCCATGTCACACTTACTCACAAGAATTCCCAGGAATCTATGAATTTGCACGGTTCTACTTATCGGTAAAGTTATTTATGCAATTATTATTTTACTAATACAAGATATAATAGATCATTCCAGACAAAGTGAGCACTCTTTGTCGACCTGTGTAGCCCAGACCCTATGCCGTAAGGGCATGAAATTTAACGCACTCTTCGGTAGACGAGCCTTTTTGTTGTTAAAAAGCGAAATTTCGATTGTGTCAAGAATGGAACTTAAATGGAAGCAATTACGAAGAAAAATCAACACCTTTACGTGATGTTTCTTAACCAATTAGGTGATAGTGGCAAGAATATCGAACTTTGTTAGGTGGCATTGCAATCCCTTATTCGACAATTTCACTTTGGATGACACAATTCAAGGAAGGTTGGACCAATGTCAAAAAGTAGAGTGTTGGATATGGCGGCAGAAGGCATCACCACTTGGTCTCACCCAATTGCCCAATTATCACCCGTGCGATTTCAATGGCCCTTTAAAGCGTCGGTACCGAAGTAAACAATACGCATGGGTGGACGAAGCTACTGTCGCATTGCATGATGCATTTAAGTTTTTGAAAGTCAAAGCTCTCCCTGAGCGCTGCCAGCGGGCCATTGACATCAATGGTTAATAGCTTCTTCATGACTAAAATTTGAAAAAAATTGGTACTGTAGTTTGATTTGATTAGCAAATAAACAGTGCTCACTTTGACTGGAATGAGCGAATATGTCATTAGGCTGTGCCAACAAAAACCGGCTATTTTTTTTTCGCGATTTGTTTCAAAATTTAATTAGAGGATAGCCAAATAAATCGGGTTAAATTTTGAGCTCTTAAAATTAGTATCAAGAAGTCGCGCATCCTAATTTTTTATTTTCTAGTTCAAAAGCATTGAAAAAAGTTCTGAATTTTTTAACTCGTTAGTATTAATCAAATTGAGGTTTTCCTAATGGTAAGTCACAGATACTGTTGATACTACCATTTAATAAAGAAAGATTCACAAAATATTAGTTTCTTGTGATTTAGTGAGAAAAAAATTTTTTTTTGTTTAAATGTTAACTGTAAGATGTAACAAGGTTCTTTTGATATTCCCCAAAATTAAATATATTTTTATTTGACTTTGTTATTCTCTTTTTAATTTTATTCTTTTTTGTATATTCCTATAATAGGAGATATTTTAACTAAAAGCAATCATGCTGATATTGATAGCATTTCCATCAAAGTTAATCTTTTTAAGTTCTAATTATACGTAATATTAGATTTATTATGTGTTTATTATACAGGGTGTTTTATTTAAAGTGCCACAAGCTTATAACTCCTAAATTAATAACAATTTCAAAAAAAAAATATAGGTATAAATGTGTCTTTTATTTATTTGATCTATGCAATGGCATAAATATAAATTTTGTTCTACTTCCGGTTTAACCAAAAACGGTGTCAACTTCCTTATCTTAAATAAAAGGGTATTTATTTTTTTCTATAATTGGATAGAGCTCGTCGAGAGCTTTCCTAAAATGTATAACAAGTGACCATTTTATCAAAAAAAGTTGACACCGTTTTCGGTTAAATTGTAAATAGAACAAAATTTATATTAATATCATTGTATAGATCGCATAAATTAAAGACACTTTTATACCCATACCGTTTTTAACATTTTTATTAGTTTAGGAGTTATAAGCTCGTGGCACTTTAAATAAAACACCCGGTATTTATTAAGTAAAAATAATTACAAGCTGGAACTTATTCAGTTTATTTAGTTTATTTTTGTACACAATTGTTTGTATAAAATAAATGGAATTGAAAAAAAATGCAAAACTTTTTAAACTAGATTGAATGCTTCATTAGTAGGGGGACCGGGTATGGTTGTCCCACGGATAGGTTGTCACAACAACAATAACAGAAAACCTAATGAATTAATATTTTTTTTACTCGTGTCAAAGAAGCCCGAACACAATATCTCCTTGCGTACTTCACTTCAGTTCGCTCTGAAATACCGTATAAGAAATATATGCGTTTGTTTTTTTTGTACAGTGAAAGTAATTTTTTGTGCATCTCTGTTGAGTATCATAAGTATAATAAAATTTTGCATAGTGATATACCTATTCGTGTATTTATGATGTTTAAGATATGTTTCATGATATCATTATATGGTTTTTTAAATAACCATTGATTTAAATTTATTTTGGAAGTTAATTGTCTAAAATTGTTTTGGGGAAGGTTGTCCCAAGTTAGCGGGGGCTAGTAGTCACAAGTGCAAAGCAACACCATGAATATGAGCCGCCTTTTTTATTGGTTTCTAGGCGTTTTACTACATAAACGATTGGCTGTAATTATATATTTGTCATTTTTGTCATAACCTTTATTATAACCTAAGTTCGTTAGATAGAAGGTACTATTTGCTCACAGTAAATATTTTTAATTTTTTTAAATTATGAATAAGATATTTTTCGTTCCTTTCTTAGGTAAAATTTGTTACGTACAACATTTTATCTTTAATAAAAATAGGTATTTGTTTTTTCGTTTTGTATTTTACCTTTTATTTAGCTTGTGATTACCTACCCCAGACACTGTGACAACCATCCCTGACACAAGGGTTAAAAGTCACACTTTTCTTTTTTTAGAAAAATTATAATATGTTCTCTTTAGATAAACGTAGCGAAAAAGTCTTTATTTTTTTTTAAACTAGAATAAATACACTTTCTATTGATATATAAATGTCATTGATAAATTAAGACCATGGACTCTATAAATACAAAAGAAAAAAATTGTGACTTCCAACCCCGATCTCCTCTACATATTGTTCTATATTTGTAAATAATTATAATTCGAATTCAACATCTTTCAAAAATATTTTTTATAAATTAAATCTGATTCAGTTCATTGAATATAGATTCGTTTTAAGTTACTAAAACATTTAAAAAAGCAATTACAGCAAATACACTGCAAGGACATGGTTTTGTAACATCCTGTTTTTCTGCATATTTTCAAAAAGTTTTGTGATTAGTGAAATGAAGTTTTGTGGAAATGTATATAAATCTTAAAACGATTTGTACATAAAAATATTTTTGGTTTTTTTATACCAAAAACTTGTTGTGACCCTGGACACGTTTTTGTTAACACTTTTAGGCAATGTTTATTCTAATAACAAAAAATAAAATTATAGTAATATTAACAATTGAATGACTGTCGTTTTTTCTATTTAACTCAAAAACATGGTTCTTCATAGATTTATAAATGCCTATGTAATTTATGTAAACAATATGCATAAATTAAAACAAAAGTCCATGAATAGAAAACTATTTATGATTGAACAGAATCGTCAACTAATATTTCCATGACTGAAATCTAATATAAATAGTCCCACTTTGCAGCGTTCTCTTCGTGTTGCTATTAAAGACATCATCAAGGAAAAACCTGGGAACAAAAGACCCATGCCAGGACTTTAAAAAAAATGCTTTCAAATCTGCTCATCAAAAAAACGACGTATGACGACCAATTATTTCAAGTTGTGTATATGCGCATTTTCTGCCGAACACCGTGTTTGTATTCGTCGTCAATGTTTTTGATAATTTTTAGCTTTTTTAACATTTTTACTGCAAACAGTTAATTAATTAAAAATTATAAAAAAAATGTTTTTGTTCTTTATAAAGTTTTATTTTTATTAATTTAAATGTTTGCGGTAAAAATGTTGAAAAAACTAAAAAAAATTTTTTCTATTTTAATTTATTATTCAATCATGATTATGAAGTGTTAAGAGAAAAGAAATGTAACCATTTAATTTTTTTCAAAACTGATTGAAACAAAAGAACGTTTTGCTAAATCGAATTGTAACTTTACAGGGTTTTAGTGGGTATATTCATCTATAAAAGTTACGTTTAACATTAGCCATTTTATGAATATTTGTAACTTAGTCGTCAATTTTCTAAAAAACGATAAATTACTCTTTTTTTCATGTTTTTTCAAATTTATGCCAATTATGAAAAAAAATCCCTAACAATTGTAGCAGTTTCCTGTAGGGCACATATTCCAGTTTTCAAAACTGCTTTATAATTTTTCCTACGATGATTGGTTACTGACATATCAATGATTGAAGACAAAAGAATCTTTTTTAATTAACGTCCGCTATCTCGGTGAAAAATGATCGAATCGGGGTTTTAAAAAAAGAAACTTGAAACTAAGTAAACAGGCTATCCATCCATATAAAAGTTTAGCTCAAAATATTTTCCGTGAACACAAAAACAAAAAAAAATGTTTTTTCTTGCGCGCTATTGCTTAAGATTGCGTGATAACGGTGGCTCCTAAAAATTTTTGACTAACAGATCTGAAAATTGGAATCTTGGATCTTTAAAATGTTTTTTTTTAATTTTAGATATGACCATTTTTCACTGAAATACAGCCTGTCAAAAATTACGAAAAAATTTTGGAAATTTAATTTTTTCCTTTAGTGTGCACTATATACCGAAGTGATAGTAAAAGTAAGTTCTAGGTTTTCAAATAATTTTTTCTAAAAAAAAAAATTTTACATACATAAATTGTTTTAAAATTTTATTTTCTAATATCTACACACATGTTTTTACGAAATTTTAATTTATTAGCTACAAAACTGTTTAAAATAATGCAAAAACAGGGCCAGCAGTAACGTACCATCTAACACATAAATCTTTAAATTACACCAAAAATTTAATAAATTCTTTTTTATATATTACTCCTGCGTTTTTTAACGAAATAAAGGAACGAGTTTTGTTTTTATAAACTTTTTAGTAAGGTCACGTTGGTAATGAATGAAACAAATGAGTGAGACGTTTTAATAATACTATGCCTACTATGCTTTTAAAAGTATTTTATACCTTAATTATTCACCAATAATTGATCTCACTCATCATAACCATAACATAAAATCCAACATAAAGTTATAAAAATGAAACCTGTACCTATGTATATTATAAAATAGCACAACAAAATGTACGACTGAGACTAATTTAATTACGCTAAATAAATATTTCATTTCCTTTAAGCAGTATATATTTTTTTTAATATGTTTTCGTATTTATGAGCTACGCATATACTAAAAGCTCTGCAATGAATACATATTTTGTAAATTAACATTCTTCCTACAAAAATTAGAATTGGTTTCAATATAAATACTACAGATTAACATTAAGCCACAAGTGTGAAACAAATTAAAATTACAGTAGAACGTCGCTTTTCCGAATTGGTTGGGGATCAAATGTATTTGGAAAATTGATAATTTGTATAATCGATGATAAATCCAAATGTCAACAAAATTTATGAAAAATACACTATGTTATTAAGGTACCTATAACAAAAAGTTACTCATGCACATTGAAATAGGTTTGTTTTTATATGATCAAATTTAGAAGTTCGACAACTTACTGAATCAGGCGGCCATTTGGCGAAGTGGTGGGAAGTCCCTGGCTAAAAGCCCATGTTCTGAAAATTTCCATGTAATGTTTCCACGTAATCATGCCTTGAACATTAATCAGTTTTTACGATTTGATTTTTTAACTTTGGAATTTTGTAACTGATAAACCAATCTGCTTCTAAAAAAGGATAATCCATATTTTTTAAGGAAATTAGACGCTCTACAAAAAAGGTCTTATTACATTTTTCGTTCATACAATGCGCTACAATGAAACTTGATTTGTACTACTGCTAGGTTATTTTTAAAGGTTTTAAACTCTAAAGTAATACTTTTACAAATTAAACTTCAACTTTTTACAAATGAATTTTATTTTTTGGCAAAATTATGTATATACCTATTCATTCATTTGTAAATCAATTTTATCCTTTTGGGATTATTTTTGGAGGGATTATTATTATTAATAATTTTTAAGTTTAAACGCATTTATTTATATACTTATACAATAATTATATACATTTGGAATAATCTGTTAACTTCATTTGTTGCATATTACAACTTTTATTATATACAATATTTTAAATTTTATAATAGGTTTGAAATTCACTTTCTTCTCCATTTTCTTCCAAAAACTTTCTTAAAATTTGCAAAGCATCTTTTACTTGTTTTTTTGTTACTGGTTGCCGGTTTTCGTCATTATCTTCATTCTCCTGATATACAACTTCATTTGTTGTAGATTTATTTTTGTCAACTATAACGTTAACAATATCATTGTCTGTCATTGGAGAATTTGTTTCAGACTTTTATCTATCTTGAACCATTCTTGCAGTTCGATGTCAATATTTGGGTTAATAAAGTTTGGGCAAGTCTTGTTATCATTGTCCTTGGTAGAGTTATTTAACTTTCCAAAACAATTTTTTATGCATTCTGATGTTATTTGACTCGACGCTTCAGCAATCATATGAAGAGCATCTAATATTGAAATTTTTTTAGCTACATCTGACGCCTCAAAGGCTTCTTCAATGGCTTGTTAAATATGTCGACACATAGGTGTTCTATAAAGCGTTTTCCAGGACTTTATAATCCCTTGATCTAATGGTTGTATTATCGATGTCGTGTTAGGTGGAAGAAAAATTAATTGAATATTGGAAAGCTGCATATGAGTATGTGCCGGACAGTTATTTAATAATAAGGCAACTTTTTTTTTGTTTTCTTCTCAGTTTTGTATTCCAAGATTTCAAAAATTCTTCAAAAGTACTGATGTCATCCAAGCATTAGTATTATTTTTATATAATGTTGGCAGATGTTTTACTTCTTTAAAACATCTTGGAAATTTTGATTTTCCAATGACTAGTGGAATCTTGTTATCGGTTCCTGTCATATTACGGGTAAGTAAAACTGTCAGTCTATCTTTTAGCTTTTTGCAACCTGCGGTGTCTGCATTTTTGAACACCATAATTTTCTCTGGTGTAGCTCTGTAGTAGAGTCCTGTTTCATCGGTATTATAGATGTCTTCTAGTTTAAAATGTTTTAACACTTCTTGCCAATATGTTGCTATCCATCTCTCTGCTGCTGGTTCACAATTTTGTTTTTCTCCATACACTTTTTTAAAAACGATAGCATGGCGTTCCTTCCATCTACTTAGTCAACTGTCTGTAGATTTAAATTCTACTATCCCCATTTTATTGGCCATGTCGTTTGATTTTTGCAACAAAATCCATCTATTAATTGACCCATTTAATAAACTAGCCTGCTTGAACCACAACAAAACAGCTTCATCCACAGATTTATTCTTACTTTCTTTTTTCCTCTTCTTTTTTCAACCATTTTCGGCAAATTGCTGTTCTAAAGTTTCTCATGAATTCAACCATCTCTGTAATGTTGCTTGAAGAATACCTAGCTTGGTCGCTGCTTCTCGTTGCGTTAACAATTTTAGTTTAAAAATTATCAAATTGTTTTAAGAAGTTTTTCACTAACAGAAAGAGCGGGGAAACTTCATAAATAAATTGAGGGTATCTTTAAGTTCTAGAAAATATTCAAAATCTGAATTTTTCAGAAAATGTAGTCCATATCTTCGTTAATAAAGTCTAATTAGTACTATTCTGTTATTTTCACCTCTTTAGGAAATATGATTTTTTTAAAAGTGCTACTTTTACAAATAAATATGAAAATAATTTGGGAGTTTGATAATTTATAGAAGTTTTATAACTTATTTAAACTTAATAGAATTATTTGTCTCAATATTTTAATTAATTTTATAAGTATACTTCTATGCTTCTTGCAGGTATAGCATCAAATCAAAATCTGATGGAACAGAAATGACCAACCGTTACTATATACAAGGCGTCAGGAAAAATGATAAACAAGATGGGGATACTTTTCAAACTAATCAAAAACTACTTGGTATGAGTTTGAATAGAAACATACAAAAAAGAACTTTTAACGTATGGAATTATATAGTCAAAACAAGAGGTCCTAATGAACAGCAGAGTAAAGAAAAAAATGTTTCTTATGCAACTGCAAATGTTATAAGTAATATTGAAAATGAAAAGGATGCTAAAGTAAGTAATATATCGACATCCTCCTGTGATATAAGTAATAGTAGTTTAAAAGATATTGATAATGCTTTACTCGAAGATGAATTGGAAAATTATTTACGAACTGTGAAGTAATTTAGGAACTTTAATATTATAAAATAACGCTTTTGTGAAATAAACGTTTTAGATTGTGGTCTATTACAGAAATAGTTACTTTAGAACAAAAATATCTTATCTCTTAGTCTTTGTTCCTAAAAGTCTGGTCGTTGGTACAAGGGGTGGTTAATAGAACTTTACTCTAACATAATTGTACATATTATTTACATTCTTATTGATATTATTTTAAACTGTACCTCCAATAGCAGTACAAAAAACATGTTTAGTTGTAGCTAATATTTATATATAGTCGATTCCTATTTAAAATATCCATAAGTTAGATGATTTTTACTACAATTAAAGTGTATGCTAGATTATTTTACTTGCAACAATTACTGTTTAGAAAATAATTACAAAATTGCTCGTAACTGTCTTCATTATATGATTACCGAAAACCAAAGAATTAATATTTGTTGTAGACTTAATAAACTGTAAATTATGAAAATAAAAGAAGTTTGGGTTTGTTCCATTTTAGATATTTGTATTATACTAACATCAAAATAGTTGACTAACAAGTTTAGTTCATAATTTTCTCAAACTGTATACTCATATTATAAATGGGAATGTGTATTTGGTGATATGTCCTTTCGCTCAGCAAAGGAACAACGGATCGCCGTGATTTTGTGCATAGAGATAGTTCATAGGCTGGATAGTAAGCATAGGCTACCTTCACTCCTGGAAAAATGCACGGTAAAATAAACGCAAATGTTGATATTGTTTATGATCCGTTAAGTGTATCGTGAATTTGAACAATACACACATTCAACGAGAAAAAAATTTAACTTATCAAGATAGAATGAGCGAGTAGGAAATAGTATAAAAACAATTCTTAAAAATGCAATAGAACAAACACTTGGCGGCCTGACGTTTATGTTCTTTTCAAGCACAATATCATCAACCTATTATCTATTAAAAGTAAAATAAAGGAACATAATAAAAAGAAAATTACATACATAATTCAAAATCGCCTAAGTTATCAGACTTTCGTATAACTGCCCATATGCATATGGAGAACAACTAACAGTTTTTTAAACCACTTTGAAAATATAAATATTTTTAAATATTGATTGTGTTTTGCCTCTAAATATTTTATTTGGTAAAACACTTCAGCATATTAAACATAAAAAAATGGATTTATAAAAGCAAACACATAATTCAAATTTCTTGGTTTCTTACATATTGCAGTATACATTTGTAAATTTGACTACGTTCTTCTCCTTTTAAAAATTTGAAAACTATTAAAGTACAAAAAAAAATTACGGAAATTCTTTTCTTAAACTATTGGTTTCAATGCTTCTTGACGACCAAACACATTGTTAAAAAATATTTAATTTAATTATTTTTTTCATCACTACCAAATTTTCTCTAAATTAAGTTCATTTGAACAGTCTTGGTGAACTTTATTTGGTGTTAAAATATTTTTGAGATGAGCTTTAGTACTTTCTTTGATAAAAGCAAAAAATCAATTTTGCCTATATATTCTCATGTAATAAATAAAACAATAATTAACTTTCTGTTTCCTATTTTAATGATCACTACATATTTGTAAGCAGCTGTAATTAAATTTCAATTTCCAATTCTAAAATAGTCAACATTTTTCTGACGCCATTTCACATTAGACGTAGCTGTCGCTCTTTATTTAACGCATGAGGATTAACAACAATCGACAGAACCTATTGAGTCACCTGCAGAGTTTATCCTATGGCAATAACAAAATGTTTTACCCTCATATTCCCCTCTGCTATACATTGAAGTCCTTTGCTATGCTAACTATTAGATATTCAAGGTATCGTAATTTATTGGAATCTGGGGGCAGATGCCTATGAGTTATTTCGTTTTCCAAATTTGAAATAAAGGTATACAAGTTTACAGAAAACTTTAAGACCACGAAGAAACCTTTTAAACAACTAAGTTATTGGTCAATACTTAAAAATTAATCGTTTTTTATTGAAGCTTCTTTTCCATAATGCATAAAACGCAACTACTTCCACTACCGCCTCAAAAACGTTCCTTTCTTAATTTTGTATAATAATGGCTAAATAAATTTGATCTGCGAATATATAACTCATCGAAATTTTTTTTACGTTTTTTCGTTACCACCATACCTTAAAATAAAAGGTTAATAATTCTTAAATTTTAACGCTCGGAGTTTTATAAATTCTACTACTAAATAAATAAAGCAATAAAAATGATATAATAACCTGTCCTGTGATTGACGCAGGCCGCACGCAATGGAGCAAATTGGTTAAGTACAAACCGATTGACTTAGTTTTGAATGCCAAAATATATAAATATAATTAAGTAATTATTCGATGGCAGTTTGAGAAGTTAGCGACTTTTAAAATTTCCCGCCCAGTAACTTTAAGTGCAACACTGCTTCAGTCAACCGCTATCTATGAATAGTTAACTGTCAATTTGAGCAAGTTGCGTCATTTAATTTTAGTTTAAGTGGCGACTGTAAAAAAGGTGGTAAACCAAAATAAATACAAAAATAGATTATTATTTCTTGGATATTAAACAAATAATAAGACAACGGTCTGGCGATCTGTAACTTGTCCAATTTTTTTTTAATATTTTTTTTTCTAATTTTTGTAAAACGGATGTATAGGATATAAGTACAATGTTTTACTATTCGAAGAAGTTTCGATCAGTAGAATAAAAAAATTTAAGTCTGGCACCCCTATTCTTGGCACAACTGTTTGCCAGACCACCCTCAAAATATTTATTGCAATGTTAAATTTTCTATATAAGCTATAAGAAAAAATTAAACTTCAAAATTTTTGTTTTTTATTCTTTTTTATTCTTTTATTAGCCTAGCACATTAATACTTGACCAAAATTCTGCCAGACCACGATTAAGAAATTAAGAAAAAACAAATTAAAAAAAAATTTGGACAAGTTACACATCGCCAGACCGCTGTTTTATTATTTGTCTAAGATCCAAAAAGTAATAAAATCCATTTTTCTACTTATCATAGTTTACCACCCTTTTTACGATCGCCGCTTGGACTATTTGTATTTGACAGCCATTGTAAGCAAACATGCGAGTGAAATTTAATGAAAATAGAAAAAAAAATGAATTTCGTTTGCTGATCAAATATTATTTCTTGCGTAAAAAAACCATCACCAAAATCAAGAAAAGGCTTGATAAATATTATGGGGACTGTGCACCATCAATTTCAATGGGTAAGAAGTGGTTTACAGAGTTCCGTTGTGGTCGTACCAGCATAAGTGACGCCGAACGTTTAGATCGCCCCAAAGGCGTCGTCACGACAGAAACTGTCGATAAAATCCATGGAATGATATTGGACAATCAGAGAATGAAAATGCGTGAGGTAGCTGAACCTCTAGTCATCTCAACTGAGCGGGTACATCACATTTTACATGAATATTTGGACATGAAAAAGTTATCCGCGCGATTGGTGCCGCGATTGCTCACACTCGACCATAGGCGCAATAGTGTGATAATTTCAAATGAGTGTTTGGCGATATTCAGTCGCAATCCGAACTAGTTTTTGCGCCGTTTCATTACTGTGGGCAAAATATGGATAAATCACAACACCAGAGTCAAAAAACAATCAAGACAGTTGGCTTCTTTGGGTGTACGTGCACCAAAGAAGGCCTATCTAGGTCGGTCAGCCAACAAGGTGTTAGCCACAGTTTCTTAAGATGCACGCGGTGTCATTCACATCGAATATATGAAAAATGGTAAAACGATCACCTACTCATATTACTGAGAGCTTTTGGACAAATTAGATATAGATTTGAAGCAGAAACGACCGCATTTGAAGAAGAAAAAGGTGCTGTATTATTAAGACAATGCACAGGTACTAAATTATTTTTAATGAAAAAACTTTTTGTACTTTTTTATATTCAAATCTTTATTTTGACTTATTACCTTGTAATTTCCTAAGTATTAATTAAACATATTTTACGTGGAATATAAATCAAGTAATCATCTTTAGGATACATAGTAAATATTCTTGTACAGGAACTTTTTTTTTAAAGTTGCTTTATTCGACTTTTGATTTTATAAGCAAATATTAAAAATTAAATCTCATTACTCTCATAAATTAACCCAAAATTAATATAATAATTAAACAAATGTATGTAATTTGCGAAAACATGACATGAATTTTATATTTGAAAAAAAGTGTCAATTAAACGTAATTTTAATTCAAAAATGTTCAAACCTTTTTGCTATGTTTTAAGAATTTTCCTTAATAGTATATCTCCTGTATTGTCAATAAATATTTGTTCCTGAGTTTAGTGTTATTCCCCATTCCATTCACCTCTATTTCATAGGCAAAAATTCAAAAACACATTAACGTCTTATTACAATTATAACTAGTATCAGACTTCCCTAATATTATGGTTATTGTTATTTAGTTAATTTACATTCTAATGAAATCAATCTTGAAATTTAATGGTTGACAATTGTTCATTAGTCAATAAAATTAAATCAAATGAAGCGAAAAACGTTTTCATATAAATAATTGCAATATTTGAATAGTTTCTATAAGTTTCACTGTACATGGTGAAGTAAGACAACTTATTTACGTTTTCAATAGTCCTTAAAGTTTGTAACCATACCGAATTTGTACTTATTACCTACTGGGAAGAAACGATATTACATAACTAAAATATTACAAACTACCCGTCCATAATAACTTAAAAATAAGAAAAACGATAGTAACAGCATTATGTTTAATGGATAATTTAACAAATCTATGCAATAAACTGTTTAACAATGACTAAGAACAGTAACACTACCTAGCCATGAAAAGATTGAATAGTTATCACAGTAAGTATGTATCGTACAATCGCTTGGTTCTTCTATTCTTACTTGTAAGAATGCACAAGTCAATCATTTAAGATTCGCTTATTTTTAATCTAATCTTGCAAACATTCGTCCTTTTATATTGTGAGCGTTACTTATTAGTTTGTGAGTTATTGTACTACTAACCTGTAGTAATATTGTGTTAAATGAATAAGCGACAGATTTGTAGCGGCTACATTTCAAAATTTTACATTTATAATCAATTACAATCATAACTTATTAATAAACGTTTTCAATGTTTTTTCCTTACACTAAACATTTCATTCTTATATATATAAATAATATTTAACTACATACTTAATACTTCTTATAACAGAATGGACATTTACTATAAATAAAATGTTTGATCGACTAACACTAACGAGGAAAATACCTAAAACCACAGATGGAAATGTACTCCAGCTTAAACGCTGAATCTTTCTTTAAAGCTCTAATATTTTCCTTTTTACTGTCTATCCCGCGTCTGTTACAATAAGCCTCAAACAAAAATGTTTACTGAATAATAAACATGAAAACTCTAGTTTGTTTTCTTTTTGAATATCTACTTTAATGAAAAATCTTATCATTAAAATTGTTATAACTAACCCCGTTCTGACTTATATAAATAGTTGATATAAGTAGATATCTTCTTTTTCTTCTTCTTCTTCTTCTTCTCTGTAAGCTTAACAGCTTGTTTTAGTCCAGCACATCTTTCCATCTTTTTCTAGGTCTACCCGGTGATCTTCTACCTCTTGGAGAAAGATCTCTAACTTTCTTCACAATTCGGGTATCGTCCATCCTGGATATGTGGTTATTCCATTCCGCTCTTCTTTTTTTAACCCAGTCATCGATCTTCTGAATTTCACAGCTACTTCTGATGTTCTCGCTTCGTCTATGGTCTTTTTTGGTTACGCCCATTATTTTCCGCAACGTTTTCATCTCAGTTGTTTCTAATATCTGTTTGCTCTTTACTGTATCCGATCTTGTCTCAGCAGCATATGTCATGATCGGTCTTATTACAGACTTATAAATCCTCACTTTAGATTCTTTTCTGAGATATTTGTTGTACCATACGGTGTTATTTAGGCATGCTGATATTTTTGCTGCTTTTTGGGCCTAGTGTTCTACCTCCCTGGCCAATACTCCATTACTTGTTATTTTGATCTCTAAGTACTGTATTGACATCACCTGTTCTACTATACTTCCATTTACTTCCAATTTACAGCGTAACGGTTCTTTACTGATTGTTAGAGTTTTTGTTTTTTTGTCCGACACTTGTAGTCCAAAGCTTTCACAAGATTTATTAAATTGGAATAACAAGCGCTGCAAATCATCTTCGTTGTCCGCAATAAGAGCAGCGTCGTCCGCGTAACATATTAGTCTGATGTCTTGATTTCCCATTTTGTATCCACGGGGGCATTTCTGGAGTGTTGTTTTTATTATTTCATTCATCATCATGTTGAACAGAAGTAGATATAAAACGTATAACACGTACAAATAACACAGACCTGCGAAAAATTTGTACTTTACCTTTTTTTATTTTTTTAGTGTAGTTAAAATGTATATTTAATGAATTCAACCAGTTTTTGTTCCTAGCACGTACAGTTTTTTTTGTATAACAATATTATGGTATTTTCTTCATGTTTGACTAAATTTCGGTTACAACTTTCTTTCAACTCTAAAGTTTTTAGAACCACTGAAATTTTTCGTTTTAATTTGCTTGTACATTGGGAGATATACCAGCAGTGACACAATTAACATTACGAATTTCTTGCAATTGAACCATAAATAGGTACTATGAACGAAGGATAAAAGTTACCTATTCTTGAGGATTTAACTCCTCCTTAAAACAAATCAAGTCAAGAGTTTATCACATTAAAATATGGTAGGTTGGCTTTAAAATTATTAACAGTGTTTTATTATTAAAGTTTATTTTTCCAAAGTAATTGTAGAAACATTTATTTATCAACCACTTAAGATATGAAAACAAAATACAACCAGCCCGTATGTTTACAGTATTAGGAGATTGTGAAAATATAGAATTAAATCAGATTGCTCTTTCATTCTACAATGACTAGAAACTGCTTATGTAGTATTTTTGCTCTTTATAGTATTTACAATTTTAGTTTCTCGATTAGGTATAGGTATTGTTTTTGCACGATGTTATAAAGAATGAACGCTTGTAATTTCAAATTATCTAAGACGTGTCCGCTAAATAAAATAAAAAATAAAATTCCGTCATCATGATAAGACCCTCTTGCTCTAAAGATTAAAGCAGTGGTCTAAAGAAAACGTATTTTGGGGTTCGAATCCCAATGACAGCCTCTTTTTTATACGCTGTTCTAAATAATTCGAGTTGAACATGATGTGTCTGCAGTTATCTAGATTAGTACGAAATATGTTGTTTTCTCTGTTTTTGATAAATATCATCTTAAATTATGCAACATTGAAAAATAAACTTATTCATATTTTAAATTATAGTTAAAAAAAAATGTTATGATTTGTGTCATATTAAATATAATTTTTGGCAAATACCATATTTACTTTTAAATGATATTTGGGACACAAAGAACAAATTCTACATAATTAAAAAAAAACAATTGTTTTTTATTTAACATGTACCGAAAAAACAACCTATCAGCAAAATTCGAACCACAGATTTTAATGCTCCGTATACAGATGTGTGGACCCTTACTCCTAACAAAATGTGTGATTCACCTTACATGAGTTTGTCCTTTTGAATATAATGAATACATACTATGTAGTATTATTCTTATTGTTTTTAGAAGATATCAATGTCATACATTTTTACCAACTAGTTTCAACACTTATAATTAATGTTTGGATATTTAATTAATTTAGATTTTATCAAAATCAAATTTTAATATGTTTAAATAGGCGCAAAGAATTATTTGAAAAGCTGTATACATCCATAGATAAATATGTGGTAACTTTAAAATACAAAATTGTATGACCTCATTATTATTTAATATGAAGCATGCAGTCGAGATTTTTCTCAGTTAAAATACTCCAAATCTTCGATGTAAGCAGTTCAGTTATGACATACGATCCGGTTTTATTTTATTTTCTTAAGATTTTAATTGGTAATAAAACGTGACTGATAAAAACTGTATAATAAACATGTATGATAAACACTGTATAATAATTGTAAGACCAACCCACCATATCTTATTATGATAAACACTTTGACTTGATTTGTCTTAAGAATAGGTAACTTTTATCCTGTGCTCATAGTACACGAGACTGGCAGAGCAAATACTTTAGTGTTGACAAATTGATCTATCAGTAAATTGGTTGTGCTATTGCCCTGTGAGATAATGTTTAGTAGGTGTTGTAAAAAAAGCCTGATGATTTTTGTTGCATTTGTGGTCAGTTTATAGGGAAAAGCATAAAAGAAACTTCACTGATTTCGTTAAAAAGACATATTAAGACTATTTTACAATTTAAAATTTTATAATTTTAAAATAAGGGATCCAGATAAGGGAGCGTTCAAGTATTATTTAACGCAATTTTTGAAGATTTTTGCCCCCCCTCCCCCGCCCTAAACGTTACGTAACAAACAAGTGACCATTTTCCCGTAATACATAAACGAAAGGGGTTACCAACATGGCAAATTTTAATTCCCTAGCTTTTTATTTAAATAAAAAAAAAATGTTGCATAACGCGATAGTCGAACCCCCCCTCCCCCAAATTTGCGTTACGTAATACTTGAACGCTCCCTAAACTGTGGGCACCACATGTTATTTGCAAAATTTAGAGAAGCCTTAAGGCATTGATTTAAAGGAACCAGAGAAGCCCTGCCTTTTGGCATAGCGATGGTCTGGAGAGAGCCAAAATATCATACCTACGACTAAAATTTTTATCTGTGTGACATTAAGAGTCATAACTCACGCACTTTAAATATATTAACCAATCCTCAGTCGGCAAGAAGACCAGTTCCACATGATTCAAATATACTTGTACCTGTTGCACCGATTCTGAATCTTCAACAGATGCAGAAATATACTTGAACCATTAACTTCAAAAGACGCTGAACCTTGGCGATTTTCTCAAGAGGAACTTAATGACGTAGTCAGAGAATTAGAACTTCCAAAAGATCTGTGTGAGATTTTAGGATTTAGACTAAGAGATAAACTTCTCTAACTTAGTTAATTGCCTTGATTACAAATATACGTCAGTACGTAAGCTTCCAATGAAGTTTTTTACCAACTCCTCAAAAAGAAGCCTTAAAGCAGTTTTGCATATTGGCAATTTTTATGCCTCTATTCCGGTTGACCAAAAAGATAAAACAATAATGTATGTTGTTTTAAAATCATTTTGTGTATTTAGTCATTGTCTCATTACATTTTTTATTTTCCTTTTCATATCTTAAATCCAAACAAATATATAATAGTACTTATTATTACTGTTGTTTTAGTGTTTTGTTCAAAAACGTTACGTAATAGCAAAAGTTTGAAAGCAGATTTGAAATCACATATTTATTCAAATTCGGTTAGAAAATTCAATTCACATTTTATACGGTATTAAAACGCAGGCCTGTGTAATTTATAATTCTCATGATTAAAAACTACCATTAATTTTATTTTTACTATTTTCAACAATAACTTTCCTATTTTCCATATGCAACTCAGAATTACATATTTTCATATTAGGCAACGTTGTTGATTTCGTTAATTTGTTTATTCTGTTATTATAAAAAAAATTATAAGACTTATGCACTATATTTTCATCGACAACACGAGATAATCTTCGAAAAGTGTAAAACTTTTTAATACATAATTGATCCTCTTCAAGTTCCTGACTAATATTCAACTTGTTGCTTCTAA
The DNA here is from genome assembly GCA_036325965.1 of Sinopyrophorus schimmeli. Lineage (NCBI taxonomy): Eukaryota > Metazoa > Arthropoda > Insecta > Coleoptera > Elateridae > Sinopyrophorus > Sinopyrophorus schimmeli. Next base: position 8,175,939 of record JARFIZ010000001.1, read on the forward strand.
AACGCTTTTTATCCATAGTTATTTGTTTTCGTTCCCATAAATTTCTACATTGGACATATATAGGTTTCTGTGTGGAAGATCTTAATATCGAACCAGTCCTTTTAGTTTTTGGTACTATTGAACACTGGAAATTCTTTGGTTTTTTCATTTCAATCAAACACTGGCCAAAAGTTTCCTGGAAGTAAAAATAACATATTAAACAAACATCAAACAATATGGCAAACTTAATAGGTTGTAATATATTGTTTATAACCAAATCAAAACTGTTTTTTTTAAGAGAGCTATAGAAATAAAACGATTACTAACGGAAAAATCGTCAAGTTCTAGTTAACTGGTCCAAATTTTGTAATACCTTTTCAGTTTAAGAGAAAAGATCTATCAGCTAAAGAGTCCGATGGATAGGAGAGGTAACTATCAAATTGGTTAAAATTAATATGTTTGTATAAAGGTTATATGTGACAGTGTTTCTATAATCCACTAATATCTAACCAAAAATGAAGCATTAAATTTCACTTTCCTAAAATCAGATTTTTGTAAGTTACCTTCTTTATTTATGTGACCCTTCAGTTAATATTTAAGCCCAAACACAAAACAGGCAAGTTTAAGTTATCACATTTTTGATCGATGAGCGCTATGAAGAGTATCAGATGTTTTTACTATTTCTAGATGATTAAAAATTTGTTAAACTTCAACTATAGGGGAACTGGGCAATTTATACCAGATTTATCAAATAAGTTATGTATGTAAATAACATTAGAATATTTTACTAGGAAACTGTATTGCTTTTCAATTTAAAGTATCCATATTTATTCAAAATTTAAAAAAAAGATTTATATAGAAAATTTTATCATGCCATTTTTAAACAAAGGAAGCAGAATAAAATTTAGTAAAAGTTAATACGATTAAAAAACCGATATTCATAAAGTATATTGATCTTTAATAAACTTATATTACATTTTATAAAATAACTACAAGCGATACAGTTTCAATTTGTAGAAATGCAGATATACAGGTCTATTCGCGAAAAATGAGTCAAATTTAATTCTCAATTACTTTATCATTTTAAATCATAGGTTAAAAAAACTTTTTAATATTGCTTCCAAGTTCCTTGCGGAATTCGTAGGGCTTTGTGACCAACTCTCCAAAACACTATAGATGAATTCCTAGAGGACTTTTGCCTCCTTTTCTTAGATCACCCGATTCATCCCGGTTACCGTTGTAAATTTGTTCTTTTTGAGCTGTCCTTTCACGTAGCCCCCGAAGAAAAAATCACACGGAGTGCAATCGAGTGAATTGGACATCCACAGTTGTAGCGTAATGAATTTAATATCGTGCTCATTAAGCCATTTCAGTGTGTTTTTTACTCAATGTGCGAGAGCGGAGTCCCAATGAAAATGATAGCTTTTTTCTTGTAAAACTTAGACACCACGTTCTCAGATTTTTTAAAAATTTCAATTTGATAGATCTTTCTGTTTACGGTCTACTTGGGATCGACAAAATAGGGGCCTATAATTCCCTTGGCGCTAAATGCCGCCCACATCATTACCTTTTCAGGGTATCTTCTTGTGGACACGATGGCGTCGGCTTCTGAGTGATGTTGATCTCTGTTAGGTACTGGACATCTTTCGTGCCACCAGCATTTGGTAAAATAAACCAGAACTTATCACTATTATTGATATTTTCCCAACCTGTTTTGGTTTATGAGGGCCTGCACGCTTTTTGAACGTTCTTCCTTTTTATCTTTTTTAGATTCAATTTCTTGATGGCCCTGTTTATTGTAGACTGGATTACATCTAACTGTTGTGCCAAGTAGTGCGCGTGGGTGGTTTGGCTATAGAAGTTGTTTTTTCAGTTTGTAGAGTTTCGTTATTATTCGCCTATTCGGCGTCCCTTCGTAACAGATATTGCGTCCAATCATAGCTTTACTCACGCTGATCCCTTGCGATATCATTTCTTTCATGATCATTGAATGTGACCATTTTAAATCACATAATTGTTTAATTTTGCCACGCTCAAATTTATTTAGGCGTGGACCGCCAGTTTTTTGTCGTACTATGAATGAAACATCATTTGAGCGCGTACTCTAGAAGTCCGAGTTACCTTACTCCAAAATTCTCCACCGTCTGTTTGCCATTGAAATTTAGATTTGATTCATTTTTTGTGAATACGTAATAAAATTGTGTTTTTCATCAGAAGATTCTAAAAACTTATTTATCTGCAATAACACTGCCAAGGTAGAAACATTATAAGCACTTATATTTATAGACAACCAGAAAAAGCACCTGCTTTTAATAAAGTATAAAAATGATTCACAAAGTTTTATATGTAAAAAAGATTATAAGTTATTCTTTATGTGTATATTTGCTATAGAATTAACGAGGTATCTATAAAATATAAAATTGTTAACTTTCAAGTCAACAGATTATAATTCAAAATGTCTCAAAAGGAGTATGAAATCTTTATTATTAAATCATACTATCAAAATATCAACAAAAGTAATTAAGTCTATAGATGGTTTCTATATTCCATGGCCATTGCAACGCAAAGACTTTTTGATCATGCTATACCAAAGTATTACATTTCATTTGTTGGAAAAAACAATAAGAGAATAATCAAGTTAGTAGTTCAAGTAGTCATAGTGATATAGAAATAGTTGAGAGTTATTATTTTAATGTGTGAGTACGTTATTAATGAAAGTTGTAGTTATTAGAGTTGTGGAAAAAGCTATTATATATTAATAAAGAATTAATTTAATACAGAACCGATCATATATTTAACATGGTAGCAGAGGCCAGTGGTTAAGTTCTGGAAGAGTAAGAATAATAGCTAAGTGAAAAATGGAGCAAATGCAAGGCATCAAGTTAGAAGGTGTTGAGAACTGGACAGTGTGGAAGTTCCAGGTTGCAGTAATATTAAAAGGTTTGGGATTAATGAAGCTAGTTGATGGCGAAGAAAAAAAACCAGAAGTAGATGGAAAGACCAAAGTGGAATGGGAGATAAAAGATGCCAAAGCTCAAAGTTTAATAGTTTCGAGAATGGGCGAAAAGGTACTATTACATATAATAAATTGCAAGACTGCTGAAGAGATTTGGCGAAAACTGAAAAGCATACTAGAAATGAAGTGTAATACGTCACTGCATATAGTACAACAACAGTTTTATCAAGCACAATTGGAAGATGGAAATATAGCAAATTTCTTAGCAAGAATGCAAGAACTGAAAAGCAAACTAGACCAACTTGGGGAAGAAGTGCAAGAACAAGCGTTAATAACGAAGATATTGATGTCACTACCAAGAAAGTATTCGCATTTCATCTCAGCGTGGGAATCGGCTTCAAAAGAAATGCAGAGTATGGAAAACCTCACAGCAAGACTTCTAGTTGAAGAAGAAAGGTTAAAGCAACATAACGAGGGTGAGATAGTAGCATTAGCTGCCCGAAATGTAAGTAACAAATACAAAATTAAATGTTATTTGTGTGGGAAAGAAGGGCATGTTAAACGAGAGTGCAATTTAAATAAAATCAAGGAAAAAGTTGTCATTATTGTAAAAATCTGGTCATCTAATTAAAGATTGTAGATTTAAAAAGGAAAAAGAAAAAATTTAGATAAACAAAGTAAAAATAATGCTTTTGTAGTAATGCAAAATGAAGTTCTTAAAAATTCGAATAACTGGATAGTAGATAGTGGGGCAAGTGAACATATGACAGGAGACAAATCATTTTTTAAAGAATATGAAAATTTAACAGAGAGTAGATTAATAGTAATTGGGGATGGGTCAAAAATAGAAGCAATTGGAAAAGGGAATTTATGTTTAGAAGCGTTTGATGGAAATAATTGGGTAGAATCAACAATAAATAATGTTTTGTATGTACCAAAACTTAAAACCAATTTATTTTCTGTAAGCAGAGTAACCTGAATTAGGATATACATTAATAACAAATAATGAAAATGTAGTTTTGTGAAAATGGAAAAACTAGGGCTTTAGCGAAAAGAGTCGGAAAAAGTTACATTATGGACTTTAGATTTAAAAGAAACGTAGTTTTTATAAAACCCCAAATATGTATAGATGCTTATGAACAAGCGACTGAAGTAAATATGACTGTTGACATAAGTGAAAATACAGATAGTCAGGATATTATAGAGTCAAAAGAAATAACTGATTCTGATGAAATTATAGACAAGGGTCAAGAGGGAGTAATTAAAGATAACACAATTGTTAAAATCAATGGCGATGAAGGTAGAAAAAGTACAAGAATGGTAAAGAAACCTACTTGGATGGATGATTTTGAAACAAGTTTTGTGGCTATTGAAAATGAACCGTGGTCATATGATGAGGCAATGGAGAGGTCTGATGCAGAAGAATGGAAAAGGGCAATCGAACGAGAGTTACACGAGTTACATGGGAATAATACATGGACAAAAAGCCAAGCACCGGAGGGCAAAGCAACTATAAGCAGTAAGTGGATATTTAAGATTAAAAATGGTAGTAAGAAAGAAAAAGAATATAAAGCAAGGTTGGTGGCAAGAGGTTTTGAGCAGAAGGACAATTTTGATCTGAGTGACTTATATGCTCCAGTTGCAAGATTACCAACATTTAGAATTTTTATAGCTATAGCTACCGAATTAAGTTTACCTGTTTACCAGATGGACGTTAGAGCTGCTTTTTTGTATGGCGATATCAAAGAAGAAGTTTACATGAAGTTACCAAAAGGAGCAAAATGTAAAAACGATGTAGTAAGATTAAATAAATCGTTGTATGGTTTAAAAAGATCACCAAAGTATTGGAACGAAAAGTTTGACTCAATTATGTTAGGTGAAGGTTTTGAGAGATCAACAAATGACTATTGTTTATATACTAAATATGAGAAAAGTGAAAACTATTTTTACTTTTATACGTAGACGATATATTAATATTCGGAACGAGTGAGAGTCAAATAAGTTATTTGAAAACAGTGTTAAGAAAAAAACTTTAAAATGAAAGACTTAGGTTTAGTAAAAGATTATTTAGGCAAGGAACAGTTTTATAAACTTAAAAGAATGTGCGGGCAAAGTGAAGATAATTTTCTTATTGAGAGGGAGTGTTGGAAAAAACAATAAGAGAATAATCAAGTTAGTAGTTCAAGTAGTCATAGTGATATAGAAATAGTTGAGAGTTATTATTTTAATGTGTGAGTACGTTATTAATGAAAGTTGTAGTTATTAGAGTTGTGGAAAAAGCTATTATATATTAATAAAGAATTAATTTAATACAGAACCGATCATATATTTAACATCATTAATAAATATAATGTTATTTGCCTTATTTATGTTTTCTTTAATTTTTTGCAAACTGACTCGTGCCTCTCGCCCCCTATATTGTTAAAATACGTACAACCAGAATATTTTCCTTTAGTCATATTTAAAAACTAAACACTTGAATATGTGATGTGATAAATTTTTATAATTTTGTATGTTCCGTTTTATCAAATATTCTGTATACGTTTTACTTAAAATTAATGACAGTTTATTATTCATATTTTTTAGCAAAACCAATAGGAAAATAATTAGAACCAATTAAAATCTTTAATATTTAGCAATTTATAAATCTTAAACTAATCAATGATAATCGAATAAGTCCAGAATTTTTCTTACAACGAACCTAATGAATTTAAGAAACATCTATGAAATTAATTAGCAAGACGTCTCTACCTTGAAAGCCTTTCTAAATTTGTTAGACATTATATGATATAATATTGGGTTAATACTTGTTGAGAGATAGTACAGCACTCCACTGATGTAAGTAAGGGCACTGAATGTTGTAACCATATCTTCTGAATTAGGATGTCCATAAATAGCCAATAGGCGTTGCGCGTGAAAAGGAGCCCAACATATAAAAAATGCCACTACGACGACCACTAAAAAAAAAGTTTAGAGTTAAAATCGTTAATTAGCTACTTTTTATACAACTTATTAAGTATACATAGTAAGTACTTATGTACTCAACATACCATAATTTAACATTTAATTTTCGTATGAAACAATTTAAGTTTTATTGTCAGTTAAGAATTCGGTCTCTTCTCATTCACTAAAATTTCATTATAATTAAATAAAATTTATTGAATTCATAACTGTCAATACGTCATTTCAGAATATTTAATAATTTTTTTAAATTTAATTCTTAAAATTGTACATGTACTTGGGTTATCTTTCCAATGATAAACAGGAAAATATAAATAAAATAAGATCCCAAAAACAAACAAAGTTCAGGCATATATTCGAACAGAATAAGGTGTTATGTAGCAAAAAACTTATCTTGCCACTCCGTGTTCGGGTACTCTGCTGCTACGTTTTTACTATCTTACTTTATAGGATGGAAAATAGGACGATAGTCTACTAGTTAACTAAAAAAATTAAGACACTTCTATTTTAAATTAAGCAGAATATTTACAACCCGCTAGTGAAAACCACAAGTAAATATGTCGAAGATATCATACACTACAAAAAAAAAGATATGGAATCCAGCAATATCATGCCCGATAACCAACTAACTATTGTCTCTTATTTATGTAATGAATCTTAAGGCTACTGTTTTTTTAGTTTTGCGATTTTGGATAGAATCTAAACTGTGAGTTGTAGTGACAGGTTTATTCTTGCCTTTGTTCAACATACAATGTTGCAAAAACACCCAAAAAGTTAATTTTGAAATCGATATTTTCAGTCGTATATGCAGTAAATGATACTGATGTCGAACCTCTTATTTTTAAAGGTGTAATCTAATTAATAATTTAACTAAACAAAATTATGAAATCTCATTGTCAGTGATAATAGGTAGAACATTGGTAATGATAACGTACAGGACACAAAAATTTACAACCATCTATTAATTGGTCATGATTATTTGACATTATAATGGATTCGTACTAGAGTTGTAAATATTAAAACTGTCATTTATTTTAAATAATAACTAAATATAAATATTCCAATTAACACTTAATAACTAAACTAGCCTAAATATTGGTTACTTGCTTGGGAATTTTATTTACACACTTAACTAATTTATTTGCACGATTAACTGATTTGTTTTCACTGTTACACTCTTCACTAATTTATTTACACACTATTTATTTATTCACACTGTTGCTCGCATTTACTTCAAAAATGTTAACTTCAATTAAGAGATTCCTTTGGAGATTCTCAACCGCCGAGCGTCATACCGAGACTGTCAAGTTTTCCACCGAAACTAACTCATCGACACCTTCGGTTACCCTTATATGTGTGCCGTCACGTGGTGAACCTTGTCAACCCGAGCAACTCTGCTGGAGATCTGGTACCCAACCCAGGTGGAAAGCAGGGTCGGGATCAAACGAGAGCAGGAAGAAATGGTCCTCCGAAAAGGGGGTTGGGCAAGGGGCTAACTACCCCTGGGTGCATAACCTATTCCCGGAAAAAAACTATAGTTACGGAAGCTCAAAATTCTAAATACCGGACTGATCAAAGGAGACAACCCCAGCTACGGAAAAGGAAAAATGATGAAAGAAATCGAGAGGGTAGGAGAGGGAGAGGACGACCAAGGAAAAGATGGAGCGAAGATGTAGAAAACGATCTGAAAGAGCTGGGTTTAAGAACTTGGAAAAGAAAAGCCCTAGACCGAGACGAATGGAAGAAGAACATCGAGCAGGCTAAGATTCTACAAGGACCGTAGAGCCAAAGAAGAAGAAGAAAAAGTGCCGAAGAAAATTCTTAGACGTTCTGGTGTTTCCGGAGTATTCTGTTCGCCACGCAACCTTCTAGTTCGTATATGTTTAGGTTTAACGTATTTACGCACTTGCTATAGATAAGTTTAAAATGTTATAGCACGTGCCTGTTACAATATTATCAAAGATGCAAAAAAGTTTTCATCCTTAGAGTTACATTACAAAAAACAATTCTCCTTAACTATTAAGTTTTGGACAAAAATGTATAAGGTACTGTCAACTTAAAATTGTCAAAAGAATACTCTCTTAAGATATGGCCATCGAGACACACACTAGGACACCCGGACACCCGGTATAGAATTTACTAAATACCCACTTATTATTGAAAATAGAACTGATTAGGTATATAATTTAAATACACTTATCAAACTACATTTTTTTGTTTAGGGTAACTTTAAGAAATATTCCCATAATGGAAAACAGTCTATTTCTAACAATAAGTTAGCTACGTAGTTGACACAAGTAAAATCATTTTTATTCAAATACATCTAAACACATATTTAAGGAAATAGGGAATGTGTATTTATTGTTAAAGCTGTTTTCTAAAGCTTTGCTGTTAGCTTTATAAAAACAAAACAAACACAATTTGGATTGAATATTGATTTAGTTTCCGTTTCTTTCTTTTATAGTCTTCAGCGTAATATTTTACCATAAACTTTTCATATATGCAATACAATACGTTGTTCTTGTTTATTTTTATATGAAGTTGGATTTATTTGTTATAAAAATGTAAATCGTACAATTATTTTTTAACAAATTGGGGAAATACGTATAAAATGACATAGATGGCATCATTTGAATTTGGCAAGCTCTAGTGTGCAATTGGCCACCGTATCACGTGATAAAGGCCTTTACTAACCTGTCAAAACGTGAGCATGTCCTTGTCATTCATCCGGCCATCATGGACAACGACAAGCGTTTGTACGTTACAAGTATTTTCTATACAATTTTTTTTGTATAAATGACAAGTTTTTCGCCATTGTACCTGTTTTTATAGCATTTGATAATGGCCCCAAATAAGTTCGTTTAAAAAAAAATTCTCTTTGTATTTATTTTTGAGTTTTTTTTTCAATACGTGTTACGGATAAAACGACATAAGGGAAATACGTACAAAATACCAGGTGGCATAATTCAAATTTGGCGGACTCTATGTAGCAATTGACAACCGCACCACGTGATTCTAAAGTCTTTTACTAACTTGTCAAAACGTGAACACGTCCTTCTCATTTATCCCGCCGTCATAGCCGTAGACAAGCGTGTGTAGGTTACGAGTTTTTTTTTCTTGACAACAAGTTTCATTTCTTTATATACCAAAATGTTACGTAATTATAAGCGAACTACTGATTGCCAATCCTGGAGTGCGGACTTAATGCAGAAAGCTATAAAGGCAGTTTAAAATAATCTATTCGGCTGGTTATTGCGATCAAAAACATTTGGTATCCTACAAACAACGCTTCATAGGCATGGTTTGGGTAATAATAAAACCTTGGAGTCCAATTGCAATGATTTTAGATGTTGAAAACCTACTTTTACAGCTAATGTGGAAAGGCAATTTGTTCAGCATTTGAAATTCCTTCAATCTTGTGTGTTTAAATTGAAGCGAGCATCAGTGCAAAAACTAGCCTCTGTGGAGGCTACAAGCATACCGCTAGAAAATACCTCCAATGAGTAAACAACTTCTGGTTCAAGTCATCCAACTGTTTCTAATAAAGAACATCAATCGTCCTCTATCCTTGATGCCTCTATTGAGAACATTTCTCCAGTCTCAATAGAACATGTTAGTGTACAAAGGAAATGTAAACCAAAAACTTGGTAGAACTCTTTAGTTTTAACTTATACTACTAATATGAAGGAAATTAAATCTATAAATGCGCATAAAGCTCCCTCAGAAATTAGAAAACAAAACGTCACAACAAAGTTAATTAAAGACGGCATTGAAGAAGAAAAATTTTCTAATAGCCATCAAAATGATAAAGAAGACTGTCCATGCATATATTGCAATGATCTTTTTTCACAATCTAAGCCCGGAGAAAATTGGTTGCTGTGTTTAAATTGTTCGCTCACGCTTCTTGCGTTAACGTTCTTAAAAGAACCAAACGGTGTATTTCTGATCTTTGTCAATAATTTTATGGTTTTTACGTGTATGTTATTTTGTCCATGGCACATGGACAACATGCATTTTTGCAAATCTCAGTTAAACTAAAAATTTTTTTTTCTGTTATATTTATCTTATAAGTGTTTGTTGATATCAATAAGTACAGAACCAAAGTTGATTAGTGTAGAATATTACTATGCTATGTATTACAATAAAAGAGTTATGAGCAAAAAGTAAAACTATATGTCATTTTGTACGTATTTCCCCTACTATATCAAATATCTAGTAATATCTTATTTTAACACTATTCCTACTAATACTTGACGTGTACCTATTCTTACCGCGACTAGTCAAATGACCGGTTTTAGTAAAATTGATGTTTTTTTATATATACATTAGGGTGGTCGTTAAAAATTAAATTTCTTTCGACGCTCCAAAAAAAAACATTATTTTAATAAAAATATACGGGGGAATTTATTTTAAATTTTTTTAACAAAAATAACACGTGCCTCAAGACAAACAAAGTTCATTTTTTGATAAAATTGTAGTTTTTTTGTAAGTATCTCTTAAAGTATACGAATTTGAAAAAAAGTTATAGGAGTAATTTGTAGGAAATTCAATTCTCTACAAAAAAAGTCTTTTCCATTTTTTTCATTAAATTCATATTTATAGAGATATTCTCAATAATAAATTCATTAACTTCATATAGTCAACATTTTAAGACCTTCAAACGTCATTCTTTCTTAAATATATAAAATTTCGTAAATACTATAATAAATTCTAGTTGTTACAATTTTTTTTAATTTTAGAAAAAATGACATTTGTAGGTTTGAAAATGTTGACTATGGATTTAATGAATTTATTATTGAGAATATCTTCATAAATATGAATTTTATGAAGAAAATGATAAAACCCTTTTTTTATAGAGAATTGAATATCTTACAAAATTGTTCCTATAACTTTTTCTCAAATCTGTATACTTTAAGAGATACTTACAAAAAAATACGATTTTATCAAAAAATGAACTTATATTGTCTTGAGGCACGTGTTATTTTTGTTAAAAAAATATTAAAAAAATTTCCCCGTATTGTATCATTAAAAGAAAGGTTTTTTTTGGGGCGTCGGAAGAATTTTAATTTTTAACAACCACCCTAATATACATATAAAAAAAATAAAAGACCACCGAATATGCACCTTGTAACTTTTCACATTTAAAAGCCCTCTGCTAGGGTCACAAGTAATTATTAATTAACATTCGTAAGAAAACGATTTAACAAAACCTTAGGTTTTGTATCACTTCGGATACAAAACTGACAAATCACCCCCGCGAGACCGACAGGCGTCCGAGAACTCCAAACTGTTGAGCTGCCATAAAATAGTTCTTAGAAGGCACAACTGCATTTTACATTTCGTTGTAATGACTTTATATTCAGAATGGAGAATTCAAGGTAATACTATTATAATAGATATAAATTGTTCAACTGGTCAAATGACCGGTAATAAAGAAAAAAATGTTATTTTAAAATATACTTGGACGGCGTGCTGTATGGGTACACGAGCTTTCATATCGACTTGGGGAAAATATATTAAGCTATTAAAGTTAAATAACTAGAAAATGTCCACAACAACAATTAATCTAACTAAGAAACTTGGACAGGCATTATACGACAAGAAACCTCGCCTAGCAACAAACTTGTAAATGGAAGTGCGACCAACATAAATATAAGTACAAATGAATTTCAGTTAATTATTGGCTCGCCCCAGGGTGAAAGAAACGGCAACTACGTGATTTGCTGCTCAACGGAAAGTGAAGGCATAAGAAAGCTTATAAGCAGTAAAGAGACCACGTTAAAAAATATTATTACGTTTTTTATTCTTATCTATATAAATAAATTGTAGATAGTAGATATTTTTGCATCATTATTGGAAACGATAGGGAGAAAGTGGCATGAAAGAGCCAGTTTTAAAAAAAGAGATAAATAATATAGAAGGACATAAATAAATCAATTTTTTTTTTAATCTGTAATTGTCATGCATTTATGTACGTAATGTCATAAAACATTTTTCAAAAATAACGATATTTTTCGACTTCTAATCATTTATAAAAAAAATAAAATTCGGTTCTTTCATAACCTATAGGTATTGAAAGAGCCAACCCAAGTTTTGAAAAAGCCATGTTCTTATTACAAGATTAAAACTGCACATTAACGAAGATATTATTTAATAATAATCTTAAGCTATAATTTTAGATCTTATATAATTATAAAACGTTTTAAATAACGCAAACTCTGGATAAAATATTGACTTACATAAATCTAAGAAACTGTCAAAAAATTTGACGTTGGAGATCAGTCATTGCAAAAACTTAAAAACATTTTTAGCAAAAATAATGCAATTTTCCTTTTGCGCCACAGGATTCATATGCCCAACCATTACAATTTTGCATCGGTACCACTCTTGATTGCTGTTACTACAATTATTATTGCATTTTATGTAATTAAAAGGTGGTTTTTTCATTACACTGCAGTCCGGCTATTTCAAAACATATTCTCTCAAGAAACAAAATCTCGAAAATTACTATGAAATCAAAGATTAGTCTTCAAAATATATACGTTGTTAGAAGGCCTAATATATCTATAAAATTATAGTGTAATCATATTATTATTAGTTTTGTACGAATAGGCGTTAGAAAACAAATAAACTGAACTCAAAACCTTACTTTTTGACGACAAAATCTTCAATACGTCGTATCGGCGCCGTTTATTGACGGTGAACGGTAAAATTTTTGTGGGCGATATCTGGCTAGTGTTGCTATCTTAAAATAATAATACATGAACGATTCGTATGAAAACTACCGCGTAATTGATAATGGCTCTTTCAAAACTTGGCTGTTTCATGCCACTTTCCCCCTACTATTATTCTTTTTAACATTCAATAACAAATAATATTATTTAATAAAAAATGTAAGTATACATATATGTATATTAGACTGGGCCAAAGAAATGGACTATTTTTTTTTTTGAATGGAACACCGAAAATATTATTTAGCATGATAAGAAAGTTAACGTCAAAATTTAAGACCTTAAATTTAATTTTGAGAGGTCTAGCATCGAGAATTTCAATTTTTTTAAACCACAGGCATATTTCACTCCAATCTTAACCATATACCTGAAAAATATAAATAATTCATATTTGTGAAAAAAATTAAATTCTCTACAAAAAAGTTTGATTGCAAGTTTTCGTACGACAAGCCGTTTCCACGTAATCATGTCTTGAACATTGATCTGTTTTTACGATTTGATTTTTCAAATTTGGAATTTTGTAACTGATAAAACCAATATGCTTCTAAAAGAGAACCATACATGTTTTTGAAGGAAACTAGATTCTACAAAAAACGTCTCATTAGATTATTTATTAAATTCACTCTTTCAAAAATTATTCGAATTTCAAGTTCGAGTACTGACTAAAATTTAAAAAATCTAAACAACAAAAAGGGTAGAGGAAGAAAAATTAAATAGGCAAGTTTATACATAAAAATATGTATTGTAATTAAATAATTCTTAATTAAAAAAACTGTGTATTTTTTATTCTTGGAATTAGTTAAATTAAATTAAATTGTATTTCAATGGATTAAAAAATCTTAAAGTGAAATTAAATTTTATTAAATTATCAATTTTAAAGAACTTTGATAAATTTAGTTGAAAAAATTTGTATTTTTTATATATAGCCTCAAATTTATTAATCAAGTAAAAAATATGTCTAAAGCAAAGAAAACGATATATTAATTTTTCTTCAAACTTGAACTTTAAATAACTTTTGAAAGAGTGAATTTAACGAAAAATGTAATGATACCTTTTATGTAGGGCGTCTAATTTCCTTCAAATGTACCGTTCTTCTATAGAAGCAGGCTGCTTTATCAGTTACAAAATTTCAAATTTGAAAAATCAAACCGTAAAAACAGATCAATGTTCAACGCATGATTACGTGGAAACGGCTTGTCGTAAGAAAGTTTGCAATAAGACTTTTTTTGTAAAGAATTTAATTTTCTTCAAAAATATGTATTATTTATATTTTTTTGACCTAGTCCAATATATATATTTACTGCATTTTCCCAAATAAATTTTCTGTACGCATATCTATATTTTAATACATACCTAACATTTTGACAACATGTTGTGATGTAAATAGATGTTGATTGCTAGTTTTCCCATCCTCTATGTTTTCATTAAAAACTCGAAGTTTAGTATCTTTATCTTCATTTAGGAGTATCGTTGTTTGATTAGATTTTGGGTGGCATTGGGTAATGCACGACTGTTTATATACTAGTTCCGACAATTTAATGCTACCTCCATGAATAGGACCTACTGAAGACTGTCGCAGTTGAAGATAGATTAATATGTAAAATATAGTAATCAATGACATTGGCATTATAAAAAATAATAAAGTGGAGATGAGAAATGCATGGGGAATTACTAATCTTTTTACACTACATGTGTAGTGATCATTGTTTTTTAAGAGTTTATTAAGTGCATTATCATAGACAATCCCAAATGACATTGCTTGCGGTATAGCAAGACATACAGCAAATACCCATAAAATTATAACTAATTTTACAACTCTGTGTAATTTTGACAAAGAGTGCCTTGAAAATGGATGACAAATAGCAATATAACGTTCAACAGTAAATGCTGTAATAGTTAAAACTGTAGCATTTGCAGAAGTTTCAGCGGCGAATCCTTGTATAATACAAAATGGTTCTCCAAAAATGTAGGGATACTTTGACCATGTGTAATAAATTTCTTGAGGCAACCCCGATATTAATAACAATAAATCTGAAATTGCTAAGCTGAAAAGGTAGTAATTTGTTGCTGTATGCATCGATCGATTACACGCAATAACAATACATGTGCTAATATTTCCTATTAATCCACATACAAAAATAACTAAAAATATTATTGTAAAAGGAATAACTATGAAAAGAGGATCACGTTTAGGACCCCAATCAGTAATATTGCGAAAATATAGAAGGTGTGATAAAACAAAGCTTTCATTTTGAAAAGTAATATTAAAAGTCGGTATACTGTCCAGTATTGAAAGATCCGTCATTTGCAGATGATTTTATGAGTTTATTCTACAAAAAAGAAATAAAGATCCTTCTTGAAGTCCATTGCTTGAATTCTGAAACAAAAATAAAGAAATATAGAAAACGTAGTTACTATATTTTTTGAAATAAAATACAATATCATTTAAATGGGAAAAAAAAATGGGTTACAATTAAAAACTCTCACAAAAGCACGCATTAAAATGATGCGCACTGGTGGCATACAGAATACAATTACGTGAAGTAGCATATTTTAGACTTGACCTAACCAACCGTGAGGTTAACGTACAAACTTGGGGTGGTTAACTCTCGGTTTTTTAATAACCACTGTGAGTCATATACTTATACAAAACAATGTTAAATTTTTATGAAATTTCAGTTCAAACAATTTTGAAATTTATTACTTTTATATTTTTTCCATTTCAAGTTGATATAATTCAGCACAAAATCAATTGCAAGGCCAATTATTAATGAAAAAAATTAGAAAACAATTTAGAAAAATAATGCGTTCTTTTTATTTTGTTTGGATTAGTGCGGCTATTCCACCATTTCTGATAAAGAACATGGCCTTTCATCTAAAAAAGATTTTTCAACTTAACTCTGAGCCATCACTGCAAATCCAAGTGTTTTATTTTAAAACACTTTAAGCGTTTAAATACTTGTAGTCACCAACTAAACACTACGTAGTGTTTAATGTAAGATAAACACCACAAATGTTTAATTCTAAAACATTTAAAATGTTTTATATAATAATACATATATGGTAAGGTGTTTGAAATAATAAAACACTTTAACGCACAGAATTTCAGTGCATGATTAACCATTCGTTTGCGCTATAGCCATGTTTTTTACATACTGCGCAGCCTTAAACAGGCGTTAGCGCAAACGAATGGTTAATCATGCACTGAAATTTTGGGCGTAAGTGTTTGATTCAATCAATTAATTATCTAAAAATTTTAATAATAAAAATGGTCGTAAAATATGACACTGAAAAATAATTTAGGTTTTCTAGCCATTTCTATATCTAATATAAGCATTAAATAAAAATCAGTATAATATAGTATTTAAACGCAAAATTTAATACAAAAAATTTAGAATATCATTACTAAAAACTAAATGTTTGTATAGGTACTCTTAATTATTTTCTTATTATATTTTTTAAATAACAATTTTTATTTTATAAATACCTATTATTTAACAACTGTATATTTATATATAAAATTAAAAAAATACAAGTTATCACTAAAAGAAAGAACTGAAAATCTACTGTTTTACACTTGTCAAGGGAGCTGAGTACACTAACATTTGTACCTGCCGTTGAAAAAACACAGCACTCTGAGGGTGAAACCGGTTTCCCAAACAATCATAACAGTATAGTTTTACTTAAATATAATGAAGAAATAATGCCATTATTAGCAGAAATTAATAATATCTGTATATTAAATGGCCAAATTTTATTTGTAATATCAAGGCTTGAAACTACATATATATTATAAAATGAAGTCCAACTGAACATTTATCGATAACAGAATTTTTTTAATCATCAACCACATATTATCAATGTTGAGAATTTAATTTTTCCACGCCTTCTTACCTGTTGTAAAATAAAAAATCTAACCTCTATTCTTTTAATTAATTTTAATCAATTAGAATTTGTAGGATACCTACAATAACTAACAATTTGAAAACTTTTTTTAATAACAATAATAATATTTTATAAAAATATACATATTTATTTGTTATATTAATTACATATATAATTTAGTGACATCAATAATTTAATGGTTTTAAAAAATTAAAGTTTTGTTATACAAATGTTTTATGACCAAACGTTTTTTTCCGTAAACGTTTAATTTGGTAGAATCTGTTTTATTTTAAAACACTTTATATAAAATTACACGGTATAGGGGCCGTTCAAGTATTACGTAAGCAGATTTATTACAATTATTAACCCCTACCCGTTGTCAGCAAAAGTAAGCAACCCCCCCCATGCTTACGTAAACATTAGTATGCATGTTTCTTTCAATGTTTTCTTTTTTTTTATTGATTCATGAGCACCAGTTATAATTTTAGACAGAAGAAAACAGGCTTAGGATAGAGGACTTTAACGCACATAATATTTATTTAATCAAACTTTATTGACTCGTTATTCAATATAGAGTAAGGTACAAATATTATAATCTTAACCCTTCGTTAGTCACCTGGTCTACAATCGTAGATCACCTCCATTGACTTAACATGAGATGATATTTCAGGTGACTAACGAAGGGTTAAGTAATATTACGCACAAAGCAATTTATTATTTGTGGGAATCCCCGAATATGCGTTTCGTTTTCAAGCATAGACAATGTGTGGGTTGCCGTATGTGTAAAAAAGTAAATATCTACTGCTGACGTAATCACCATTTAGACTTCCCCCCACTCCCCATGTCATCAAAAATAAGCAAAGCAAAGACCCCCCCGCCCCCCTATAGTGCTTACGTAATACTTGAACGGCCCCATATGACTAAACAGTTAAAAGTGTTTTTATCATTAAACGGATAAAGCGTTTTTAAATAAAGCACTTTAGTGTTTTATATTTCTTTGTAAAACACTTGTAATGTTTTATGTAATAGTTTAAACGTTTATACAGTTTAATTTATAAACACTAACGCCCCGTATTTCAGTGAATGATTAACCATTCGTTTGCGCTAACGCCTGTTTAAAGCTGCGCAGTATGTAAAAAACATGGCGGTGCGCAGCCTTAAACAGGCATTAATGCAAACGAATAGTTAATCATTCACTGAAATACGGGGCGTTAGAATGAAAAAGATACTTACATGAGTTTATTTTAAAACACCAAGTTAAACACTTGGATTTGCAGTGTAGAAAAGTTTATTACTAACATCTTTCAATTTTTGGTAACAAAGAGATCATATGATGATATAAAATTTTCTGCACCTATTGCAGATTAAACTTAGGATGATGAAATTAAGAAACATTAAATTTTGTAGATAAAATGAAGTTATAGATAAATAAACAGGGTAGAGTCTGGCGATATTTTAAATATTAAATACAAGTAGAAATTAATGTATAAAATTACTAATACCAAATTTAAAAATCAAATTTTAAGTAATAACGCTATTTACCTTGTAAATTAATTGCAAAGTATTGATAACCGAATAACAGAATTATGCGGACTTAATATCAACAATTTATGATTCATTATAATTATACCAGGGCTTCTCAAACTTTTGCACTTGACGACCCCTTTTACCAAAAAAATTTTGGTTTTACTTTAATTGTTGAGGTTATACATATATAAACCAGAAGTATAATTTTTTTTGCTTAAAATTAATGCGGTCTTCAAATACATATATGTAGTGCTGCCTCTTACATTTTGAACTTCATTTTATACGTCAATTTGTAATGAAATTTAATGTACCTAACTAAACAGTAAATTTCTTAATTGAATTTTCTCTGCTTGAAAATTGATTAGCTATTAGTATTTAAGCCTAACGCGTAGTATCGATAAATTTTTTACAGCTATAAATTTAAAATAAAACGTCTCAAAAGAATCGTTAATATAAAAAACCAAGAACAGCTTTTTAAATTATAAGTGCTGAATTTAATATTCATTTTAAAAAGCAGCAAAGTTTTTAGCATCTGTATAATTTAATTTTCGTTTTTTATAATGATCAGTTTTTTAAAATAGTGATTCGGTTGAAATGTAAATTCCATTAAACTTAAAAACTGTATTGGCTCTAAAATAATTGACATTTTTTTTAACTTTAATGAAATCTTTCAAAATTCAATTACGAGTTCTTTTAAAATACATGCAATAAGTACCAAATTATTTATTCTGTATTAACTTGAACTATACCTATATTAAACATATTTAATAATTCGTTTATTTAATTTTAATTAATTGATTATTTAAATGGTATAAAGCGAATCAAAATATTTTGATAAAATATAATAAACATGTAGTTCTAACATAAAATCTATTAAATTTACTGTATAGAATTGTATCGTCCACGTGTGTACATATAAACTGTTAGTAATTGTCTACTACAGAAATACGTTTATTCTTTTTTTTTTCGTTATTAGTTTCATTAGTATCCCATTCAATTTAGTATGCAGCATATAAATAGTAAAGGATTTAACTTCAAGAGTATTTTACGTCCCTTAAAATAATTGAAACAAATTGTAGGTACTTTAAGTATAAAAAAATAAAATTGTCAATTTTATTGTACTGTAAATCTAATAATTTACATACAAACGTATTTTGTATAATCAATCTTTGAGTTTGTTATGAGTTGCTAAATACAGCATTATTATAGTTACGGAGAAATGCATAAATGGTTGTAATGCATATTTAAAATAAGGCTAGGGATCAGGATATTGTTGACATAATCAAATCGTTAATAACAACGTAACAAATAAAATCGTCGATATAATATTTGCTACACTGCAAATCCAAGTGTTTTATTTTAAAACACTTTAAGCGTTTAAATACTTGTAGTCACCAACTAAACGCTACGTAGTGTTTAATGTAAGATAAACACCATAAATGTTTAATTCTAAAACATTTAAAATGTTTTATATAGAAATGCATAAAAAATTCATAATTTTTAATCTTTAACATATTTATTTGATTGTTGTTAATTAGATTGTAAGTTCTAGTTGTAATCCATATTAAATTTTTGATATAATATAGAATTAATAGGGCTATTTTGTAAGCCATTTTTATGTATATTGCTATTATTATCATAAGGTTAGTTTTATGTCAAAATCTTGGTAAATTCTTGTAACACAATTGTTTACATTTTGATTTCGGATTCAAACTTTCCTTTTAGGCTTAATGATGACAAAAAGCATAACAAATGGTTTATAAAATATTCTTGTATGTTAAAAACTATAAGTGAGTTTTATTTACCTCTTTTATGTATATGTTTTTTAATGAGAATATCATCAAATAATAAATTTGAATCTGCCGCTGATTATATATAGTTCCTTTGCACTGCCAATTGCGGCGTGGTAGTCGCAATTTTGTTTTCCTTTTTTTACCGTTGATCGGAGCATCTTACTCTGTTTAATCTATGCTAACGAAAGTTTAATCGCACTGAATAGACCAATTAGTAAATCGGCTGTTTAACGAATTGTTTAAGCTAAACCGGCAACTGAAATACACACACCATTCCATTAAACAGGCTTTAGCGCAAACGAATAGTTAACATTCACTGAAATACTGGGCGTAACAAATGTGCTTGCCGTTGAAAAAACACAGCATTGTGAGGGTGAAACCGGTTTGCTGGGTAGTTTTCCAAACAATCATAACAGTATAGTTTTACTTGAATGTAATGAAGAAATAATGCCATTATTAGCAGAAATTAATAATATCTGTATATTAAATGACCAATTTTATTTGTAATATCAAGGCTTGAAACTATTTATTATGAACTCCAACTGAACAGTTATCGATACCAGAAATTTTTTAATCATCTACAACAAATTATCAATGTTGAGAATTTAATTTTCCACACCCTCTCGCCTGTTTTAAAATAAAAATCTAACCTCTATTTTTTTAATTAATTCTAATCGATTAGAATTTGTAGGATAATACCTACAATAATTAACAATTTAAAAACTTATTTTAATAACAATAATAATATTTTATAAAAATATACATATTTATTTGTTATATTAATTACAGATATAATTTAGTGACTTTAATAATTTAATGTGTTTTAAAAAATTAAAGTTCTATTATACAAACGTTTTATGGCCGAAACGTTTTTCTCCGCAAACGTTTAATTTGATAGAATCTGTTTTATTTTAAAACACTTTCTATAAAAGTACACGGTACATGACTAAACAGTTAGAAGTGTTTTTATCATTAAACGGATAAAGCGTTTTTAAATAAAGCACTTTAGTGTTTTATATTTCTTTTTAAAACACTTGTAATGTTTTATGTAATAGTTTAAACGTTTATACAGTTTAATTTCTAAACACTAAGAATGAAAAAAACACTTACATGTTTTATTTTAAAACACCAAGTTAAACAATTGGATTTGCAGTGTACTGCAACTTGAATGCAGAATACAATATAAAATGCTCTAAATGCTCTAAAAAATTTATCAAACAAAAATCATAAATATATAACACATGCATCATCCCAGTGCTCAGCTACGGAATAGAAACAGTTACTTACACACAGAAAATAATCACAAAACTAAGACGAGCGCAAATAGCAATGGAAAGGAAAATGCTGGGAATAAAACTAAGAGATAAAAAAACAACAGAATAGATCAGACAACCGACTGAGGTGAAAGATGTTATAAAATACATAAGTAAACAAAAATGGAGCTAGGCTGGACATATAATGAGAGCAAAGGACGATAGATGGACCAGAAGGATAATTGACTGGAGGCCTGGAATAGGAAAGAGAAACGTGGTAAGACCATCTTTTCGTTGGGTAGAAGACATCTGAAAAATAGCGGGAAAAGAATGGTACTGTAAAGCCTAAGTAAGAGAGAAATGGAAAAAAAAGGGATACCTATGTCCAACGATGAACGACATTGGGTTGAAAAAGAAGAAGAAAAGATGGTCAAAAAGTCTAGATCGCGACAGCCGTGGAATGTGAACATCATTTATAGCATTATTTATTTGTATTCCTGTTTCTGTAGCATAATTTAATATGATTTTATTATCTGTTTGAAATATTTTCAATTATAACCATGCAAACTTGAAAGTTTACATATTTCATATTTCGTAGAGAGCTTATTAATTTCATGGCAACCCTAATCCAAAAACTTTTTGATCATATTATAGATTACTATTAATCTAACATAAGAAATGGGATATAGACTCTTTGTTACCTAATAATTATTTATCAAGTAAAATAGAAGAAATAAAACGTGTACATTGGAAAAAAGGATGCAATGGCTGTTAGATCGAGATTGTGTTCACACATTCTTACAGGAAAATATGGTATTACCTACGAAGGATGATCTTCAACGTTGGATCGAAGACATTAGTAAAATTATGACAGAACTAAAATAAATAGGTGCCTAGTTGATGTTGATATAACTTGACTGTTTTAAAAATGGTTTATAAGAACAATATAGTTAAGTTGATTTAAAAAAAAATCTAGTAAACAATTTTGCAGTCGTCATTTATCTGAGTGGTCGTATAATATGTACATAAGGTAAGCTGTTTTAAAATTGTACGTAGTTAAAAGTATAAAAGTAAATTTCCATTATGCTGAGAATCTATCAGTCAATTATTTAATTATATAAACATTAGTTGTAAATTTCCTATAAGTTTTATAACATTATCTATCCATTAAATATAGTTTTAATGCATTTTAACCATATCTATAACAGAATAGTTTGTTAAAAAATATTGGTATAATATTTTTTATTTGTAAACGGGATGTATGTTGTGTAGAATAAGTAAAAGTTATTTCGGCGTAGGTTGTTTATATGGTCTACCACTGAACCAATAATAATACAAAAGGTTTTCTAATAAAAGCGTTGGTCGCGTGAGCAAGAAATTACAAAATGTCTCTACTGCGAGGAAGACGTTCATGAAGAGTGAGAAATTCAGTTCGATTCTTGCAATCAATAGGTTTCGTTTGCAAATTATATAAATATTAATAGTTTATTTATTAACATTAGTAAAGTGCACCAAAAATAATGTTTTTTGCATAAGAACAAATGACACTAATAATAATTTGGTACTATTGTAATTTGAACAGAAATAGACTATATTAAAAAAAACTATGGTAATTTATATGACGTTACAATTTTTTTAATTTACCAGTTGACAATGATTGGCCATATTTAGAAAATTATATAATAATAAATCTAGATTTCGAATATATATTTTCTAATAAATGATTCGTTTTTTGCTAATTTACTATATCCTATTTTAATTAGAAAATATTGACCAATCTCTGTAAATTCATTGGTCAATTACTATATTTATATGGCCAACAACTATGTTTTTAATAAAAGGGCCAATCACTGTACATATTTGTGATTGTAGACGGAGCATGGTGCAAAAGATCCTACAAAAAAAACTATAACGCATTATCTGGAGTGGGCTGCATAATTGGATATAGGACAAAGAAGATATTATATGTTGGTGTAAAAATAGGTATTGTTCTATATGCAACCAAAATAAGAAAATACAACATAAATGTTATAAAAATTGGATAGGAACATCCACTTCAATGGAAGCAGCAATTATTTCTGAAGGATTCAAAGAATCGATGAAAACTACAAATTAAGATATAAATATGTAATTGGAGATGGAGATAGTAGTGTTTATAAAAGATTATGGAAAGTAAACCATACGGAGTAAATTATTATATTCATAAAATAGAATGTAAAAATCACTTATTACGGAATTATTGTAATAAACTAAGAGAACTCATTAAACGACCAAAATTAAATAATACTTTAAAACAGTTTATCGAAGGATCTATTATTAAATTTAGAACAGCCGTGGTATGTGCTGTACGACATAGAAAAAAAGAAGACACTTCATTGCAAGATAAAATTCTACAATTAAAAGAAGATATCCTAAACGGGCCACGACATATCTTTGGTGACCATCGATGTTGTCACAAATATTTTTGTACAGGACCTAAATTAGACGAAGCTCATTTATACGAGGAGTTTAAAATTGTTCAGTATATGACGAATTTAAAAATGCTTTAATACGTGTTGCCAATAATTCAGCAAGTTTGCTGCAAGATGTAGAGAACAATGCCGTTGAAAATTATAATTCAATTGTTAATAAAGTAATAGGAGGCAAAAGAATAAATTTCAGTAAACGTGGATCTTATGAATTAAGATGTAAAATTGCTGCTGTTAGTTATAACAATAAAGGAACACATATAGATATAATTCAAGAACAAATTTGTAGTCAAGAAGTTGGAAAATACACAAAAATGTTTGCTGAAAAAATCAGAAAAAAAAAATATATTTATAAAAGAAAAATATGTTATAATAAAGAAGATGAAGATTATGGAGCAACAGAAGATGTTATGTGTGATAAAACCCATATATATTAGCCATGGAAAAAATTCTTTTTTAATGCAATTCGAAAAAAATAGATCCGAAGAAATATTTAATAGCACTATCGGACAAAGTTGCAATCCGATATGGCATAAAGAACGATTAAACAGAATAACAGCTAGTAATTTTGGAACTATATGTAAAATGAGAGCAAATACCAACACCAAAAATTTAGTAAAGTCATTATTGACTCCTAATTATCATCAATCCGCAATTAAATCTATAAAATACGGAATTGAAAAAGAAGAAATTGCTAAAAAATTATTTACAGAAAGAACAAATTTACAAGTTCAACAATCTGGCCTATTTGTTGATACAGAATATTTATTTATGGGAGCTTCGCCCGATGGAATAGTTGAAGATGGTGCATTACTAGAAATAAAATGCCCGTTTTCAGCGAGAGATGACAAAATTGTAGATGCCATAAAGAGTAAAAGAATTCTATGTTGTCAGTTACTAACAGTTAATAATTGTACAACAATAACATTAAAGAGGAATCATAATTATTATTATCAAATACAAGGAGCTTTACACATAGCTAAAAGAAAATATTGCTACTTTGTTTTATATACAAAAATAGATTTGCACATAGAAAAATTGAATATGATGACGTTTTTGGAAAAATAATATGACACAAAATCTAATACAATTTTATCTAAACGTACTTTTACCTGAAATAGTGGATTCTCGACGAGCAAGAAACATGCCTATTCGTAACATTAAACTGGGTGATTTAAAATAAAAAAATCTGTTATATAATTATAATTATGTATAAATATGTTTTGAGAAGAACTAAACCTCCGATGAGTCGATTAGGGTGATAGTTCTTACCGCGAAACATATATCATAGAATCATACAAATTCTAGCGATTCGTACAATCAACGTGACACTCAACGTATTAAATAAAAATAACACCAACAAAGCATTCTATCTATTTTTCGAAATCATATTTTTGTTTACATTACACGTCGCTTCTATTGTAGCAATAACGTTACTCAACCTGTAATTCGATTTTCTACCTGATTATCTTTTTTACAACCTTCTTATTGAAATTTGTGTATTAACTATACATTTAATGTTTTAATCGTATGAATTATTTTTATTGTACTTTTGTAGGATCTTTATTAAAAGATATATAAATATGTATATCCACATATATTTGTATATATTGATATATTATTATATATGTGTATTGTAAAATAGTAATATACACTTGTATATAGGTACAGTTATTGTATGTAATAACAAATAATAATTATTTTTGTTTTTGTAACTTGTTTTTTTATTAAAACAGATTGTACAACAGTTTATTTTCTGTAGAAAATATTAATTTAAATATTTTTCAAAATTTATGTAAAAAATATTCCACTAATGTGGATCCCCAATTTTACATTTGATCATTTAGGTTTACATCTTTTAATTATAAGTAATCATTACCAACAATCAAACCCTAAAACAGTTTTTAAAATTTTTATTTTAATAATTTTTTTGCAATAAAAATTTATGAGATTTTAAATTAAAAATTAATTGTGGAAAAACTTTTAGAGATAATAAAAAATTTTTGAACTTATTGTAAAATATTTTGATAAAAATTTTAAGTTTATTTCTTTATCATCATATTTTTAATTATGTTTTAAATAAACAAATGAATATTTTAATAATTTCTCAGTCAGATATTTAATTTTTTTTGTTGTATGTGTCATATATTTAATATCTATAATATTTTAAAATACAATTTTACTTCCTGTCATTAGTTTAACAACATAAATCTTTATATAGGATATCGACATTATTTTTATTAATAAAGACAGCACAATGAAAATGAATAAAAATTGTAAATTTTTCAATATTATAGTAGGTACCTACGTATTAAAACTTTATTTGAAATTAATTGTTTTCAAATTAAAAAAATTGGGTTCCGTTGTTATTTTCATTTATTATTTACATCCATAAATAAATATACATAACAAATAAATTTCCCAAGCTAGTGAATTTAATTCGTTATATCGATATTCAAACATAAATTGATAAATATTAAAGAAAAAAAATTAGTTTATAAAATTTGCGGTTTTATTTTACCTTTCCCAAGTTCTAAGTAGTTATAATTTTGATTTATAATTACTTGAATGAGACAAGAATAAAAGTAACAATTTTTCTTTTGTAACAAAAGAAGAAACCGTGAGTAAATATAAAAAATATATCGGTAGGACCTTATTGGGACACCTATGTCCAAATAAGGCTCAAAGATTTCTTTATATATAAATCAACTTAATATCAATTTAAATAATCATTATTATATTTATATTAAATTATTATTAGTGTTATTAAACTTAAAATAATAAATTATTTGGTTATAATTTAATATTTTCAATAAAAATTAACTTGTAAATTTTTAAAACTATTAGTTAGGTTTTTTTATCTTTATCTTTAAACAGTTTCCTGAACAATAAAATTCTTTGTCTGCATCTGTAAGAACATTATTATTTTCAAATAAACTTAAAACTGAATATGTTAACATATGGCCCACAAGGTTTTTGTGGGCATTATTAGGACATATCATACATGTAATAGAAACATTTGTCACATAACATATACTGATAGTATGGCTTTGAAATACATATAGGAGGGTAAGTAAACATATAATAAACAATAAACAAAAGAAAAACTAGACGACGCATGCATACAATTAAAAATATTAACCCTTTTGTAGCAAAATTTTATAAAATCCAGCCTGCACTTCGCGTCGTAGTACGTTTCTCAGTGCAAGTCCCGACACACTCAAGACCCGGGGCTCGCGTTATGCAGTTGCGCGTAAGTTATGGTCACGTACATTAATACGAGCTTTGGCAATGATTCGAAATCAGGAAGCGGGAAATTTGAAAACTAGGCCTTATTGGGCACTGGGCCTTATTTGGGTCAGCTACCTTAGTAGTAAAGAATACGTGCCAGTTTCAATATTAAAAGTTTTAGATAAAGGATCAGTTCAACTTAAATTTTTCAGAAGATGAAGAAAATATTAACAATAAAATTTTTAAAAACAATAAAAACGATAACATGTTACTGTAAAATTTATATTTATTTTATCATTTTATTTGCGCTATTTTTTTATTAATAAAATAAAAATATAAGAATTTAAATTCCAAGATCAAGTAGCAAAGGTGGGGTTCACTTGTATTAATAATAATATAATATTATATAAATTTTAAGCCCACTAATCTAAGAATAACTTGTCTAAACGCCATTACAACCATAAAATTCACTGCAGTTAAGGTTAAACTATTCTTCTATTGTAGTGCACTTGTAATACCTTAAGAAGATTAGATATTGACACCTACCCCAAACGAGACTCAGGTATAGAAGTAAATTTAGAGACTCGTTTGACCAGTTTTAAAATTAAATTTTAATTACATTTTGGTTTTATAGCTTGATGAGACTAGATGAAAAAAACTAAATAGGATGTACCCTAGAAAATTTTATTACCTATCTACGGGTTAAAAACTTATGTCGGTAAAGTAATTCACAAGCGTGATATCTCTTACCAAAGAATATGACTTTTTATCAATTATAACGATTTCAAATCAAAATTTTGAAAAATTATTGAGGATGCCCCCTAGAGCTCAATACCTCCTACACACTGAGCCTTTGAGAATTCGGTAGACTATAACAAGGCGTCTATTATCTCGAAAAGAAAAATCAAATATTTTACATTGACTGTGAAATAGGTGCTGTAGAGCCTTAAGCGTTTAAATACTTGTAGTCACCAACTAAACGCTACGTAGTGTTTAATGTAAGATAAACACCACAAATGTTTAATTCTAAAACATTTAAAATGTTTTATATAGAAATGCATAAAAAATTCATAATTTTTAATCTTTAACATATTTATTTGATTGTTGTTAATTAGATTGTAAGTTCTAGTTGTAATCCATATTAAATTTTTGATATAATATAGAATTAATAGGGCTATTTTGTAAGCCATTTTTATGTATATTGCTATTATTATCATAAGGTTAGTTTTATGTCAAAATCTTGGTAAATTCTTGTAACACAATTGTTTACATTTTGATTTCGGATTCAAACTTTCCTTTTAGGCTTAATGATGACAAAAAGCATAACAAATGGTTTATAAAATATTCTTGTATGTTAAAAACTATAAGTGAGTTTTATTTACCTCTTTTATGTATATGTTTTTTAATGAGAATATCATCAAATAATAAATTTGAATCTGCCGCTGATTATATATAGTGCCTTTGCACTGCCAATTGCGGCGTGGTAGTCGCAATTTGTTTTCCTTTTTTTACCGTTGATCGGAGCATCTTACTCTGTTTAATCTATGCTAACGAAAGTTTAATCGCACTGAATAGACCAATTAGTAAATCGGCTGTTTAACGAATTGTTTAAGCTAAACCGGCAACTGAAATACACACACCATTCCATTAAACAGGCTTTAGCGCAAACGAATAGTTAACATTCACTGAAATACTGGGCGTAACAAATGTGCTTGCCGTTGAAAAAACACAGCATTGTGAGGGTGAAACCGGTTTGCTGGGTAGTTTTCCAAACAATCATAACAGTATAGTTTTACTTGAATGTAATGAAGAAATAATGCCATTATTAGCAGAAATTAATGATATCTGTATATTAAATGACCAATTTTATTTGTAATATCAAGGCTTGAAACTATTTATTATGAACTCCAACTGAACAGTTATCGATACCAGAAATTTTTTAATCATCTACAACAAATTATCAATGTTGAGAATTTAATTTTTCCACACCCTCTCGCCTGTTTTAAAATAAAAAATCTAACCTCTATTTTTTTAATTAATTCTAATCGATTAGAATTTGTAGGATAATACCTACAATAATTAACAATTTAAAAACTTATTTTAATAACAATAATAATATTTTATAAAAATATACAGATTTATTTGTTATATTAATTACAGATATAATTTAGTGACTTTAATAATTTAATGTGTTTTAAAAAATTAAAGTTCTATTATACAAACGTTTTATGGCCGAAACGTTTTTCTCCGCAAACGTTTAATTTGATAGAATCTGTTTTATTTTAAAACACTTTCTATAAAAGTACACGGTACATGACTAAACAGTTAGAAGTGTTTTTATCATTAAACGGATAAAGCGTTTTTAAATAAAGCACTTTAGTGTTTTATATTTCTTTTTAAAACACTTGTAATGTTTTATGTAATAGTTTAAACGTTTATACAGTTTAATTTCTAAACACTAAGAATGAAAAAAACACTTACATGTTTTATTTTAAAACACCAAGTTAAACACTTGGATTTGCAGTGTACTGCAACTCGAATACAGAATACAATATAAAATGCTCTAAATGCTCTAAAAAATTTATCAAACAAAAATCATAAATATATAACACATGCATCATCCCAGTGCTCAGATACGGAATGGAAACAGTTACTTACACACAGAAAATAATCACAAAACTAAGACGAGCGCAAATAGCAATGGAAAGGAAAATGCTGGGAATAAAACTAAGAGATAAAAAAACAACAGAATAGATCAGACAACCGACTGAGGTGAGAGATGTTATAAAATACATAAGTAAACAAAAATGGAGCTAGGCTGGACATACCAGGTGTGCAACCTTAAAACGACTGTTTTTTTATTTAGCAAAACACAATAATTAACGCAGAAAAGTGAAAAATATTTTATTCGAAGTAATTGCCCTCGCTAGCTATACATTTTTCCCATCTTTGAGGAAGATTGTGGATTCCACCCCAAAAGAATTCATCCCCTTTGGATAAGAACCACCCATCGAGCCATTTTTTAACATCTTCATAAGAATTGAAGTGCTGCTCAGCAAGTGCGTGTCCCATCGACGCAAACAAATGGTAATATGAAGGGGCCAGATCAGGAGAGTAGGGCGGGTGGGGTAGCAACTCCCAGCCAAGTGCATGCAATGTATCCCGGACCAATCTTGCTGTGTGTGATGGTGCGTTGTCGTGCTGGAAAATGATACCCTCATGCCGATCCGCGTGTTCGGGTCTTTTTTTGCACAATTCACGATCCAATTCGATGATTTGTTGTTGGTAGCGTTGAGTATTGATCGTTTCACCAGGTTTCAACAGTTCGTAGTAAGCCACCCCCTTCTGGTCCCACCAAACACACAGCATTGTCTTTCCCCCAAATCGATTTGGCCTAGCAGACGATGTTGAGGGTTCTCTGGGGTCCACCCACGATTTTTTGCGCTTAGGGTTTTCAATAAAGATCCATTTTTCATCGCCAGTGACGATTCGATGCAAAAATGATTTTCTGTTGTGCCGATCAAGCAAGATTTCACACGCGGTCTGGCGTCGTTCCATCTGTCGATCGTTCAATTGATGTGGCACCCACTTCTCGATCTTTTGGATCTTTTCCATAGCAAAAAGGCGTTTCGAAATTGCTTGGTGGCTAACATTCAACTTCGCGGCAAGTTGTTTCTGCGATTGGGTATCGTCTTCGTCCAATAAATCTTGCAATTCGGTGTCCTCAAAAACTTTTGGTCTATTTTCGCGCTTCTTGTCGGTGACGTTAAAAATTCCGTCTCTGAATTGCCGAAACCACGTTTTGCACCGAGTTTCACTAAGAGCACTGTCGCCATAGACCTCCACAAGAATTCTATGCGCTTCGGCGGCGGATTTCATCCAATTGAAGAGGAATAGCAGTGCTCCCCGCAAATGCTCTTTATCTGGCACAAAATTCGACATGTTTATCGTGATCAAAGGACACGTTATTGTTCGAAATTGCTGACTTTGTCTTTTGTTTACTAATGGCAAAGATCAAAGCAATGAGAAAAATGGCAGGCAAGGTTAGCTAATGCCTAATGTGCGCGTACTGCTATCTATTAGAAAACGGCCGTTTTAAGGTTGCACACCTGGTATAATGAGAGCAAAGGACGATAGATGGACCAGAAGGATAATTGACTGGAGGCCTGGAATAGGAAAGAGAAACGTGGTAAGACCATCTTTTCGTTGGGTAGAAGACATCTGAAAAATAGCGGGAAAAGAATGGTACTGTAAAGCCTAAGTAAGAGAGAAATGGAAAAAAAAGGGATACCTATGTCCAACGATGAACGACATTGGGTTGAAAAAGAAGAAGAAAAGATGGTCAAAAAGTC
Organism: Sinopyrophorus schimmeli; assembly: GCA_036325965.1. NCBI lineage: Eukaryota > Metazoa > Arthropoda > Insecta > Coleoptera > Elateridae > Sinopyrophorus > Sinopyrophorus schimmeli. Next base: position 8,207,075 of record JARFIZ010000001.1, read on the forward strand.
TAGATCGCGACAGCCGTGGAATGTGAACATCATTTATATCATTATTTATTTGTATTCCTGTTTCTGTAGCATAATTTAATATGATTTTATGTTCTGTTTGAAATATTTTCAATTATAACCATGCAAACTTGAAAGTTTACATATTTCATATTTCGTAGAGAGCTTATTAATTTCATGGCAACCCTAATCCAAAAACTTTTTGATCATATTATAGATTACTATTAATCTAACATAAGAAATGGGATATAGACTCTTTGTTACCTAATAATTATTTATCAAGTAAAATAGAAGAAATAAAACGTGTACATTGGAAAAAAGGATGCAATGGCTGTTAGATCGAGATTGTGTTCACACATTCTTACAGGAAAATATGGTATTACCTACGAAGGATGATCTTCAACGTTGGATCGAAGACATTAGTAAAATTATGACAGAACTAAAATAAATAGGTGCCTAGTTGAAGTTGATATAACTTGACTGTTTTAAAAATGGTTTATAAGAACGATATAGTTAAGTTGATTTAAAAAAAAATCTAGTAAACAATTTTGCAGTCGTCATTTATCTGAGTGGTCGTATAATATGTACATAAGGTAAGCTGTTTTAAAATTGTACGTAGTTAAAAGTATAAAAGTAAATTTCCATTATGCTGAGAATCTATCAGTCAATTATTTAATTATATAAACATTAGTTGTAAATTTCCTATAAGTTTTATAACATTATCTATCCATTAAATATAGTTTTAATGCATTTTAACCATATCTATAACAGAATAGTTTGTTAAAAAATATTGGTATAATATTTTTTATTTGTAAACGGGATGTATGTTGTGTAGAATAAGTAAAAGTTATTTCGGCGTAGGTTGTTTATATGGTCTACCACTGAACCAATAATAATACAAAAAGGGTTTTTTAATAAAAGCGTTGGTCGCGTGAGCAAGAAATTACAAAATGTCTCTACTGCGAGGAAGACGTTCATGAAGAGTGAGAAATTCAGTTCGATTCTTGCAATCAATAGGTTTCGTTTGCAAATTATATAAATATTAATAGTTTATTTATTAACATTAGTAAAGTGCACCAAAAATAATGTTTTTTGCATAAGAACAAATGACACTAATAATAATTTGGTACTATTGTAATTTGAACAGAAATAGACTATATTAAAAAAAACTATGGTAATTTATATGACGTTACAATTTTTTAATTTACCAGTTGACAATGATTGGCCATATTTAGAAAATTATATAATAATAAATCTAGATTTCCGAATATATATTTTCTAATAAATGATTCGTTTTTTTGCTAATTTACTATATCCTATTTTAATTAGAAAATATTGACCAATCTCTGTAAATTCATTGGTCAATTACTATATTTATATGGCCAACAACTATGTTTTTTAATAAAAGGGCCAATCACTGTACTGTTTACCCCTACCCTGGAGGTATACCTAAATTAACATTTAATTATATAATTTTTTATTGTTATTTAAATGGATAAGTTTTGGGATATGTAAAAAATAAATACTGTTTTTGTTAATGAATAAAAATTCTTGTAATCTTTTTTACTACAATAGTACATCAAACAGCTTAAATAAAAAAATTAATTGTATGAAAATGAATAAAACGCAGATAAATAATACACAAGTATAAAATAACACCGGACTTTTAACTATTTTTTATTTTTATGTTTTAAATAATAGCCATAAAGAAAACATAAGCTTATCAGTATTTTATATTTTGTGAGCAACATCCTTTATATGTGCGTACGTGGCAATAAAAACAAAGCTGTAAAATATTAAAATGGCTATAAAATGGCTATAAACAAAGAAAAAATAAAGGTATCGCAATATGTAAGGTTAATACCAATAATTTTGACAAAAACATTTTATATAACTACTATTATATCAATTAAATTAGTTGATTTTTACTTAAAATATATTTCATCAAAACAACTTTTAACAACATTTTATACTACCCACTACAAAATATCTCAGCCTCAATCTACACGAAAATGTGAAATAATTTCCAACTAACTCAACTATTTGTTCTTCTATACATTAGGTTTATCTGGAAAACAGACGAGTAGTTTACGATAGTATGCCTTGAAAGATCTAGTCTATGGTAGGCTAATTCCGCTATTGCTAAATAAGACTTGCACCTACGACACCTGGTGATAAAAACTTGAACTAGTGTAATCAGGTCACCTGATGGTTCAGTGTATAAAGAAAATATAAAAAAAAAACATTTATCAAATAATATTTATAATCGAATAGTATAATAAACAATCGATAGAATATTTTTGGAAATAATAATAAATACAATGTTCTAATCATTGAGTTAAGTTTTTAATCATTTGGGCTATAAACCGAAAAGCCGGAATTTTATTAGTTAAAATTTAATTGTTAATTTTAATCGTTATTTCTTACTAGTTGAATTAGTTGATGCATTCGATTTTGTAAGATGAGCAAGTTAATTGGTTGAAAATATGTTATCTCTTCATAATTGTCTTGCCTCTCTCTTCTTATTCTTAACTTCAATCGATTCTGTTTTTTTATCATTACAAGGCTGCTTGCAAGAAGACATTGCACTTTTTGCCAAATATCTTTTACCCATAAAACCTAAACCTGTACAACAAAATATTTTTGAGTATATTGAAAGAAATAAAAAAATTTATCATCAAACAATGTAGCCGAAAAATATATCGGAGTTTCACAAGATTTACTACTGCATGCGTAAACACATCAAAACATTTTTCTTTTATTTATTATTGAAAAAAAACTGTGCTCCCGAAGAATCAACAATATTTCCATTGTAATTATAAATTATTATTTTTAATAGAAAAAATTGAAACATAATAATAATTAGAAATAATACGTAATAATGTTTAAATCACCTGACCCGATTTGAGTAGCGCCAAGTAAGGCCAACACCGTACTTATCATTTACAAATAGGAAAATGAGAGACCACGACAAAGAGATAGAGCAATTCAAAATCCCCTTTGTGCGTGCTTCTCTAATTAGTTAGGTGATTACATTTAAAAACCATTGCAGGCGAGTTTTGCGGTTACCAGTGCAACCAAACCGCGCTGATACGTAGCCCAGTGTGAAAGCGGACTGCGGTAGTTTTGGAATATCAAACAATACTACGATATTTAAATAAAAAAATATAAATTACATATACATACATTAGTAGGTACTGTACATAGCATTATTCGAAATTTTTAATATAAAATTATTGCAAAGGTTTATCAAATTGTTAATTTTATTAGTTAGTTATATTTAATAAAAATGATGAACTGGATACAGAAAAAATATAGTTGTTAAATGTAACTAGTCTTTATTAGGACATACTGTAATACACATAGAATATTCCAATATCTATTCGTATGTTTCGAAGGAAAATTATTTGTTTATTTAAAACACGTAATCACAAAACATGTATGTATATTAAACTTTTAGAATAATTGTTTAATTAGTTTTTCAACTAATATAAAACTACTTTTTGGAAGTATATTTGCCTATAACGAAAAACACATGTTGTTTGAAGCAGATACAAACGCAAATTATATTTTACAAACTCGGATCTGCGGGATACATTTTAAAGTACATGTTATCAAAAACGCAATTTGTTTGAATAACAATTCTTTAAAGTTATTTTTAAAATTCTTTTTTTAAGGTTTCTTGTTTTATTTTCGAATTTTCAATAAAAAAACATTTTTATGATGTCTTATTATATTATATTAAGAAATGTTATTAAATAAAATAATATAATATTAATATTTTGCCATTATTAAATAAATAAAATTACTTACCAAAATAAAGTTAAGAGTTCGAAGTATTCTGCCGCTTATAAAAATGCCAAGCCACAATGTAATCGTAACTCGGCACAACGAACACTGAAAACTAAGCAGAAACTTGTGAGCTTTTGAACGCGCAAGCTTCAAGAGCGTCATATGTTGAAAAGAAAATTAAACTAGTAAATTAACAAAATCTAATGAAAACTTTGTTTAATTTGAAAACAATTTTTAATTAATTTTTACTGTAAAATTTACACAAGCGTGAAATGATATCTGCGCTTGTCGGTTTACGTATTAAGTAAAATACTTCGTTAAAAAATATATTTTGAAACTTTTTCAAGGGGTTATAACAAAGAACAATGTATTCAATCAGACGTTAATAATTATTTCTGCATAAACATATAATGTTAACGAAATTTTATACACAGCTGTTTATTAATTATTGTTAATTCTATCCATATATAACAGACGGAAGTTTTTTAAGGTATCTTAAGCAAACGACTGATGCACTACGTTTAAGAAATTTTATAATATATTTTTTTTTTATTAAGTATATTTTTTGTGATAATTTTCTCATATTACCTATTTGTATGAAGTTGGAATCATTTCAACGCTACCAGAATAGATTTTGTTTATTATAAACCTCATAATTATCATTCAAACCATTAGCTAATCTGTCAGCTGTTATACAGTAAAACCTTTCTAACACGACCAGCGCCGGTTCTTGCTCAAATTGGTCTTTTGTAGAGGTGGTCGTCTTAGAGAGAAAGACAAATTAGTCAATACAAATGTAATTACAAATATTATATTAGATTATATACCAGGTGTGCAACCTTAAAACGGCCGTTTTCTAATAAATGGCAGTACGCGCGCATTAGGCATTAGCCAACCTTGCCTGCCATTTTTTCTTATTGCTTTGATCTTTGCCATTAGTAAACAAAAGACAAAGTCAGCAATTTCGGACAATAACGTGTCCTTTGATAACGATAAACATGTCGAATTTTGTGCCAGATAAAGAGCATTTGCGGGGAGCACTGCTATTCCTCTTCAATTGGAAGAAATCCGCCGCCGAAGCGCATAGAATTCTTGTGGAGGTCTATGGCGACAGTGCTCTTAGTGAAACTCGGTGCAGAGCGTGGTTTCGGCAATTCAGAGACGGAATTTTTAACATCACCGACAAGAAGCGCGAAAATCGACCAAAAGTTTTTGAGGACACCGAATTGCAAAGTTTATTGGACGAAGACGATACCCAATCGCAGAAACAACTTGCCGCAAAGTTGAATGTTAGCCACCAAGCAATTTCGAAACGCCTTTTTGCTATGGGAAAGATCCAAAAGATCGGGAAGTGGGCGCCACATCGATTGAACGATCGACAGATGGAACGACGCCAGACCGCGTGCGAAATCTTGCTTGATCGGCACAACAGAAAATTATTTTTGCATCGAATTGTCACTGGCGATAAAAAATGGATCTTTTTTGAAAACCCTAAGTGCAAAAAATCGTGGGTGGACCCCGGAGAACCCTCAACATCGTCTGCTAGGCCAAATCGATTCGGGAAAAAGACAATGCTGTGTGTTTAGTGGGACCAGAAGGGGGTGGTTTACTACGAACTGTTGAAACCTGGTGAAACGATCAATACTCAACGCTACCAACAACAAATCATCGAATTGGATCGTGAATTGTGCAAAAAAAGACCCGAACACGCGGATCGGCATGAGGGTATCATTTTCCAGCACAACAACGCACCATCACACACAGCAAGATTGGTCCGGGATACATTGGATGAACTTGGCTGAGAGTTGCTACCCCACCCGCCCTACTCTCCTGATCTGGCCCCTTCAGATTACCATTTGTTTGCGTCGATGGGACACGCGCTTGCTGAGCAGCACTTCAATTCTTATGAAGATGTTAAAAAATGGCTCGATGGGTGGTTCTTATCCAAAGGGGATGAATTCTTTTGGGGTGGAATTCACAATCTTCCTCAAAGATGGGAAAAATGTATAGCCAGCGAGGGCAATTACTTCGAATAAAATATTTTTCACTTTTCTGTGTTAATTATTGTGTTTTGCTAAATAAAAAAACAGCCGTTTTAAGGTTGCACACCTGGTATATATATCAGCCTTCCAATGTTTCATCGGTTGCTGGTGTGCATTCGCCATAACTTTCGGTCTTCATCATCTATTGATGTTAGATTTTTGTGTCCCATAAGCTTTCTTATCTCTGTCCTTCATTTGAGTTCCGGTCTTTCCCTTCTCCTCCTACCCGCCGGCGACCAGTTTATAACACTTCTCGGCCATTGTTCTTTTGTAATCCTCAATACATGCCCATACCACCTTAAAATTTTATTTTCCACCCTTTCTACTACTGTCTGTTGCACCCCTACTCTATTTCTTATTTCTTCATTCCTAACTCTCTGAATTCTAGAGGTTCGAGCTGAGCGTCTCCAAAAGTCCATTTCGGTGGATAGCAGCATTTGTTTCCTTTTTTGATTGAGAGTCCAGGTCTCGCAACCGTAGGTCAAGATGCTTTCTACAATCGCTGAATACAACTTTTTCTTTGTGTTCATGCCTGCATCTCTACTCCATAAGATTCCATTTACACATCCTATTGCTTTCCTTGCTTGTCCTACTTTTGTTTTAATATCGGTGGTGCAGTTACCAGAGCTATCTAATGTATTCCCCAAATATTTAAATTTTAGGCAGTTTCCAATTCTTATGTTGTTTTCTAGATCTAGTTCTACAGGTGGCTCTCCTATGTTCATATACTGGGTCTTCTGAGGATTTATTTTTAAACCCCATTTATTAAATTTCTCCATCAGCTTTCTGGTCATGTATTGTGCGTCTTCTAGGTCTTGAATGATTACGACCTGGTCGTCCGCAAACAAAAGCGAATGTATAGTTTGTCTTCTAATTTCAATCCTTATTCCTCGACATTTTCTATTCCAATTGCCTAAAGTTTTTTCCATGTAGATTTTAAATAAGGTAGGCGACAAACCACATCCCTGTTTGAGCCCTTTTGTGGTTATAAAACTTATAGAAACGGTATTTCCAATTTTTATTTGTGCCTTATTGTCTGCATATAATCCACGTACACAGTTTGTAAGTTGTGGTATATTCATATCCTTTATAGCTTCTTATAATAGTTTCCTCGCTACTGTATCATATGCCTTTTCCAGGTCTACAAATACCAAATAAACTTCTCTATTTTTGCTTTTATATTTTTCTATAATTTGTTGGAGGCAGAAAATGTTGTCAATGCCACTCTTTCCAACCGTAAAACCTGCTTGGTCTTTAGATATTTGGGGTTTTATTATCCGCTCAATTTTTTCCTTTAGAACTTTATTAAAAATTCTTCCTATTGAGTTTATTATGCTCAAGCCTCTATAATTTTCACATTTTGTCTTGTCCCCCTTTTTATATATCGAGCATATATATGCTGATCTCCATTGTTGTGGGGGATGTTCTCCTTCTAGTATTTGATTAAACGTATCCGTCAATAACGTTATTACATTCTTGCCTCCATATTTAATAAGTTCAATTTTTATCATACCCGGGCCAGGAGCTTTTCCGTTTTTAGATGTTCGTATAGTTTCTTCCACTTCCTCTTCTTCTATCTTTAAAGGCTCTTCTTCGTTGTCTGTCTTCTCATTTTGTATATTCTGGTACTCTTGTCTATCTTCTGGTAGTAGCTTTTCATAATATTTCTTCCAACTGTCCATCGTGATAAATTTTAATAATGATCTTGGTGTTTGGTTCTGTCGCATCCTTCTGATAACTTTCCATGCTTCTGCCGATCTTTTGTATCCCATCATATTTTCTATCTCGATACACCTTTGGTCCCATTGTCTATTTTTTTCTTTCATTATTTGTTTTTTAACTTCTCTTTTTAATGTATTGTAAGTTTCTCTGTCCTCTTGTCGGTTAGTGCTTAAATACTTTTGGTGTGCTTGTTTTTTCTCTTCTATCAAGTTTTCCAGGTTTTCTTCTAATCTTAACATATTAGTGGAGTTGCGTTTATTAGGTTTTTCTGTCCCAAGGGCCTCACTTGCTGCTTTTATTAAAACTTCCTTTAAGTGTTTATACTTGTTCTCGACAGTAGTGTCTTCCTGAATTCTTATGTTTTTGTTTACTCGGTTTTTGTATAATGTTTGTATACTTTCTTCTTGCAACAGATGTATGTTAAATTCCTGACTTTCTATTTTTTGTTCTTCCTTTTCTGTGTTCACTTGGTACGCTTTTTTCTTCTTGAGACATATAATTTCCGCTTTAATCATTTTATGATCTGTACCACATTCTGGGCCGCGGTATGCTCTCACATCTTTCACTATACACGATCTTTGTTGTTTTATTATAATTAGGTCCAGTATCGATCAAAGGTTTCTAGTGTGCTGTACCCATGTGTAAGTATGTATCTTTTTGTGTTTAAATAACGAATTTAGAATCGTCAAATCTTGTTGGTAACATAGTTGGAGTATTCGTTCTCCATTTTCATTCTCATTGTCGTCCCCGTATTTTTTTACTACTCTGTCTCCTTGTTTTCCTATTATTCTTCCATTTAGATCTCCGACTACCACTAGTTCTTGGTCCTTCTTCGCTTTCTCTATTGTTTCTTCGAGACATTCGTATAATTCTTCTTTTTCCATTATTGTTGCATCATTGTTTGGCCCATATACCGCGACAATGTAAAATTCTGTATCGTACATCTTTATTGTAATTGTCATTATACGTTCGTTAATTGGTTGCCAATTTTTTACATACTTAACCAAATCCTTTTTCACTACTATCGATACCCCTCTTTTCGCTCTAATGCTCTTCTCAACTCCACTCCATATGTGTAAAAATTTTTGTTTATATTCTTTTCCTATTCCTTTCTTTTTGTCTCGGTGAGGATTGTGATGTTTAAGTTACTTTTCTCTATTTCTCGAAATACTTCTACTTCTTTGGTTCTGATGCCTTGTATGTTCCATGTACCTAATTTCATAGTTCGTCTTCTAAGCCATTGTCTGTTTCTTCCATATCCCTTTGGCTCTTTTGGCTGAATGCTGTACTTGGCAGTTCTTTTCACAAAAGCAGAATTGCCCCCTCCGTATCCTACGGGGCTCCTTCTTTCCTTGTTTCTACTAAACGACTTTTTCATTCTGCTTTGTTTTTTCCTTTTACGTGGGTTAGGTTGCTATCCTAACGCCACAACCCTCCTCACTTTTTCCGGGCTTAGGACCGGCAACGACAGCGGCAAAGCTACTCAATCCACTCCCCCACTGTCGCAGGCGGAGTTATTATATTAGATTAAATGCGGTTATTATTTTACATAATTATATTGTTATCAAATCAAAGTTATTATAAATAAAGTAGTATTATTATATCGAAAATAAGTTAATTATTGTGAATCGCGCTTAAAATCGAGTGTGCACATTCTAGCACAAAGTGGCACATTCCGATCTCGTAAAAATGAAGCGCGCCGTTCTACGTCGCGCTTTATTTGCTTCCTTCACTCTGAAATGTGCCACTTTTCGATCGAATGTGCACACCTTTGTACTTATTAGATTTGTTTACTTTATCTTTAACTCTGTCAAATCATAAAATTTAATTTAGTTTATGTTGGAAAACATATTTACCATAGCAATAAGTGGAAGGGAGCGAAAAGATACGACAATCTCGTCAGTGCAAGCGAGAGAAAACGATTAAAATTATTCAACTGCTTTTCCGTCTAACTCATTCGACTAAATTATTGTGAATCGTGCTTAAAACCGAGTGTGCCCTTTCGAGCTCAAATTGGCACATTCCGATCTCGGGAAAATATGAAACTTTTTGCTGGAATGCGCAAATACATCGCATTCACAGAATTTTTCTCCTTAATCCTTCGTTCTTTCAAATCGTAAATTTAAATTTAGTTTAGTAAATATCGATTTTATGTTCGAAAAACATATTCACCATACGAATGAGTGCAAGGAAGCAAAAAGATACAACATGCATGTCAATGAGAGCGAGAAAGAACGATTAAAATTATTCAACTGCTTTTTCGTCTAATTTATTGGCCTAAATTATTGTGGATCATGCTTAAAATCGAGTGTGTTCTATTATCCTAGGGCTTTCTTGTAAGGAATCAATTTGCAAAGAACCTGACAGTATATAAAATGACAAATGATCCAAAACGCCTGCAGATTTTTTTACTTTACAGACTATTAAAGAATTAAAATGCCAATCAGGCTTATAATCATAAATAATGCAGGTAAATGCTAGCTTTCACACCTATTATCTATACAAATTTTTTCAAGTTTAAGTAATTTGAAAAATAGCGGTCTCATAATTAAGGGTCGCGGTCGGGTTAGAGAGTGGTCGCCTTGGAGAGAAATTTATAAGCAGATTAAATATCTGTTGTGAATTATACTGCCCGCTTTTAGAGGTGGTCTCTTTATGGAGATGGTCGCCACGAGAGGTTTTACTGTATTTGGAAAATTATAATAAACATTAAAACTCTTAGTTTCGATGAAGGTAATATGAAAATCGTCTTTTTCCATCCCTTGCCATAAAATATATTATTTTTTAATTTAAACTTTGGTGAACTCTCCTATCATAAAAAAACTCAGGTTTTTCGCTATTTTTTAAACCCGCTATATTTACAACCTTTTCTCTAGCTAAATCGTGATGCTTAACATTGTATGTACAGTTGTGTTCAAAATAAGAGAAGTGCTTAACAATTTCAATGTTTAGTGTTAGTCAAATATAATAAAATGCAAGCTATGAAAAATTAAAGTTCACAACTGACAAGGGATCCACAAAACATTACAGTGAACCAATACTGATGTTATTGGTATCAGTAGATAGCTCCATGACCACTAGTTGTAACCCTACCAGCATTTACGGTAAATATGGGGCGTGTTTTAGCTTATATTATCATATAAGTTAAAACACTAAATATGGTAATTATCTCTTAAAATTAATATAATGTACATATTGTCCTTAACTAATATTGATAGTCAATACCAGTGGTAGGGTTTTTAGCGCCCACACACGCTTACTATGTAAGCGCTTCTATAACGATCGAGGCGTGTGGTTCCTTATGCAGGGTAAGATCAAGGTTTATCAACGTTTTTATGAAAAACAGTAACTGCGGCTGTTATCGCATAAAAAAAATTGCCCTGATTTATTTTGAATTCTTTGCTGTTTTCCTACTCGATGATTTAAATGTCTGCTATTGTCGCACAGTGGAGCGACATAACAAACAAATGTGGCATGTAAATAGTACTTCAAAAACTAGTAAACCAATTTTTATGAAATTCTGTGAGCTATTTAGGTTATTAATCTAGTAATCGTACGTAAAATTGTAGCATAATCCTTACGTAACAAGTAACGATAAAAATTGGCAAGCCTTTAGTTTCAATTTTATTTTTAAATATGTGATATTCTTCACTAAACAAATACAAAACAAAGTACAAAATTATTTAATTACAACTAAATCATTATCAAATGTCTAAGAATAATTTTGAAATGTTTTTTTTTTCGTTTATACATATTGAATTGTGTAACTTTATAATATCTTATTTTTTAATAAAAAAATGTCTTTTTAATGATTTTTACTTTATCAGCTGTATTCTTAATTGTGAAATCAAAAAAAATTATTATGCATTTTGAACCAAGGCATACATTTGTGAGTAGCCAAATTATTTTAATATTTGACTGTCTATAGATAAGTAATCCACGTTTTAGTGTATTATAAAGTACAGGTTTTTATCATTCAATGATTACAAAATTTATAAAGGTTTTGAGAGAGTTATTAAACAGTAATTTTTGATTGTTTCTAATTCCATCGAGTTATACTAATTAAATTCGATTTGTCAGAACGAACCTATAAAAATTAAAATTGGTTGATAAACAAAATTTTAATAGTTGATTTTAGCAAAAAGTACTTTCTATTGAGAAAAGCTTTGTCAATAAAATATTCCAATTTAATTTCCTGTAAGCTGCATATCCTATGTTCATTGTAATACTAAAGAAAATCTTAACAAATACCAGATATTACTATATACTTTTAAAATTCAAAGAATTAGTAACGAAAAACATACATGATTTTATATTAAAACTATGAAAGTAAAAATCTAAAAAAAATGCACAAATAAAACATAAAGTATATTGTTTGGAATTTATCGAGTGTAAATTTCACAAGAGGCCTATAAAAGTAATTAATCATAATCAAAAGATGAAAGCACTTTCGTGATTTAATTTTTGCCCAAAGTCTATAACTATACATTGACCTAGTCCACTGTGCGCTGACCTTGTTGATATCACTCTTGGATACACACCTACAATAACAACTATACAAATTAGATTTTTAAAAACTCACATAGAACAAACAAAGATTTAAATTTTATCCTGAATTATTTATAAGAATTTTAAATTACATAATTTATATCTAACTTTTTATTATCTTTAGAAAAGCATTTGCTTAATTTAGTTCAAAAGTTGAATAATTGGACAAAAATTATGTAGATTATATATCTACAAAGTTAAATAAAGTTTAAAATTCGTACAAGTCTCAATGCAGTGCTACAACTAAGATATAAATAAAAACAATCATAATTTTGCTAATTGTGTTTTGATTTGCGCATTACCTACTTATGCAGTTATGACAATTAACAATTAAAAATAATTATATAACTTAAGGAACAAAAGCTAACTCCCTGAGTTGCGATGTGCAGTCCCAGCTACTTGAATAGGCTCACCCATAAAAATACATATATATTTAAATTCACTTAGACTATTACCTACTTATCTTCTTTATCTTTGCCTTTATGTGGTTGTTCTTAACTACTCCATTATCGGGGTAAGAGTGTTCATAAAGTGTATTCTCTTCTGTTATAAATCATTTCTGCAGAAATATTATAATCACGTTGTAGCTTAAGAGCAGACCATGTACTTTTGTTCTACTTGATTTTCTTTTTAGTTGATCGATTGCCAAAACTCGCTGCACTATGTGGTTCTGATTTCTATGTTGAACATGTCCTTACACTTTTAATTATGTTCCATCCATTAAGTCCTTAATAGAATGAAGCCCCGATGAACCCCAAACACGCTAATTATGTAGATGGTCTTTCTTTGTGACACCCAAACACCATCGCAACATCCTCCGTCAACCGATTTCTTTTACCTTGACTAGGATTTTGAAAAGTTTTTAAAAAAAAACCAGATTTAATTTTTTCGTGACCCAATATTACTCCAGGACATTTGAAGTACCTTGTCCGTGTGAAGAACACCATCAAGCTCACAACAAAAAAAAATCCGACAATTACATAATGAATCAGATGGGAACCAAGTATTCCAAAACCGCGACTTTGAGCAGTGTTAGCGCACTAGATATAACATTTAGGCCTACTTAACTTACGCCGCTGACCGCGTAGCCCGATACGCACGTGCTATGAATATCTCGCTTTAATTCCAACTTATTGTTAGATTTAAATTTGCTATAAAACAATAATGAAATATCATTTAAACAAAATAGTAAAACATATATTGTTAAATAACTTAAGTTTAGGGGAGACTGGGGACACTTGATCCCCCCTTTTGTTTTTCGTCTCTAATTTCCTTAATATAGATCACATTTTAAATATCTTGGTCTTGAAATACGTGGATTTTTTTGCCTATACTAACTGTAATAGCCAATAATATCAATGTCTAAATTTAGTAATTATCCCACTAAGAGTAAGTATATTAAATGGTATCAAGTCTCCCATTTATATGGGAGACTTGATACCGTATATACGGGTGACTTGATCCTCCCTCTCTGGACGACTTTCTAACGCGTTGTTTAGATAAATGTTGTAAATAAATAAACATTTTAAATAAATACGAGTGTAAATCAATTATTTTTAGTGAATTAAAAATATAAGTAAATTAGTTTTTAAATTAAATAATTATTAAGTAAATGTTATAGTATTTAACTTAATGGTGTAGGCAAATTTGTTAATTCTTTTGTTAAATAAATTGTAATTGTTACTAAAATAAGTTACCGACTGTTTATATTCAGAACCATAGTTCGAACCCTAGTGAATTAGTTACAATTGATGTGAGGTGTAGGGTTGTGAAGATTTGTAAGTGATATATAATTAACGAAATATTTGTGTGATAAATAAATAATTAATGTTAAACTAAAGTGAAAAAAAAATGGCAACCGGAAAATTATTAGCATTGTTTCTCTTCCTGACGTACCTTTTCAGTGTCATAACTGCTAACCCATATGCTTTTGCCGTACTACGAATACTTTTACCCGCGATACCATCATTCACAGCCGAATCTGAGATTTCTTTATCGTTTGGTACTCTTTTTCGTGCACCTTCTTTTGTTTTGTATACACTAGGCATATTGAATCCTGCATTTAATAAAAAAAAAACAATAAGGGACACTTGATCCGGCGGGATCAAATCTCCCATAAGAACGTGTACCAAGTGTACCCTAACGAGGTAGAAGATATAAAAATTTAATTTATAAAAGTCTATTACGAATAATACTTTTCTTAGGATCAGAAGTCTACAAACATAGATAATGACTTGTATTAAAGTCATACACATTTTAAATACCTTTCCTAAATAGCGGTTTAATGAAAATAAAAATTTATGAAAAATAAGTTTTTGCAACACAAAACAATCAATCGTCTGCCATCTGCAAAAGTGTCAAATCTGACAGGTGTATCAATTTTAAAAAGTTAGCGGGTACTATAAACTACCCTTGTTGCCACTCTAAAACTATATATTACACACAGAAGTTCTGTAAATCTTGTGTACCTAGTCTCCCCTAAGGATCAAGTATCCCCATTCTCCCCTATTATATGAAAGAAGTTTTTTTTATAGAATGCTATATATTATAAATAGCGATGACTTGACATTTAGTTATCTACAAAAGCGAACTAACAAAATAATTAAAATAAAATGTATGTTATCTCTTCAAGAAGATTTCAATTATATTATTTATTAATCGCATATAATTTGGTTTAGAAATAATAGTTACATAAAATGAAAAACGTAGCAAAATAAGAGAGTTTTTGATATATTTTACAAAATCTCCTAAACAACTCTATGTAACAATTTCAAATTGACAAGTTACAATAAAGAGTCCATAAATAAGCCGTTAAATTTTTATAAAATTATGTGTTTCTGTTTTAGAAAGACAACCTTTTAAAGTGAGGCGACAATACTTTTTTACTTCGATAGTAAGTCGAAAAATTTAATGCAGCGCGTAAGGAAGTAGAAGTTCGCTGGGCGTTTCAGCAAATGTTTTTGCCATCGGTAGTTAGTTAATTGATTATTACAACGCTTATTGAACACTTTGAAGTACAAAAAACTTAAAAGCAAATCAATCTAGATGTTTTCTTTATTTTAAGGTGCGCAGCTCTTGCTATTCATGTAGAAGTTCTGAACAAACTAAATAAACGTCTCGTCATATTTTATTTTTATGATTGTGTCTGTTTTTACAAGTAATATTTAATGTTACTTAAAAGAATTTAAAGCATTGTTTATTTAATTTGTTTATACAGCAAAAATTTTCATTGTAATAAAGTAGATACTTTCAATTATCTCCAATTCAATTGCATTATTAAAATACTAAAAAAATGTTGACAAGACTATTAATGTCAAAGATTAAAAAGAATTCAAATTTTTGTATCAATTTTAAAAATTTTTTCTTTATTGTTAAGTGCATATGCTTTATAGAGTTCTCAACAACATAACATATAATTAAAAATAACTAAAAAATTGTTCGACAAAGACTATTAATTCTATATGAGATATATAAAGATTCAAATTTTTAGTATCAAATTTATAAAAATTATTTTGTCCTTCTCTTGTTATCAGTTATAATCGCTTTATAGGTCTCAGGCGAAAAATTTTCAATTGTAATAAAAGTAGATACTTTTTCAGCAGTTTCTCCAACAACATAACATATAATTAAAAATAACTAAAAAAAATTGTTCGACAAAGACTATTAATTCTATATGAGATATAAATAAAGAATTCAAATTTTTGGTATCAAATTTATAAAAAATTATTTTGTCCTTCTCTTGTTATCAGTGCATAATCGCTTTATAGGTCTCAGACGTACACCATATTTATTACTAAAAAATCAATAAAAAATAAAAAAGGTAAGTAATTAACATAATTTTAGTATAAATTTTATGTCTAACATAAATAGTCTAGTTGTTACAGTCGTTTGAAATAGAATTCCACTCAATTTTAAACTTTGAGAGACTGTAGTATTATCTGGAAAACCAATGATACAAACAATTTCACTGATACAATATTTTATGGTATTTAATAACAAAAGATTTTTTATTTTTACTTTTTTACTTAAGTCTAATAGTT
Source organism: Sinopyrophorus schimmeli (assembly GCA_036325965.1). Lineage (NCBI taxonomy): Eukaryota > Metazoa > Arthropoda > Insecta > Coleoptera > Elateridae > Sinopyrophorus > Sinopyrophorus schimmeli. Next base: position 8,223,216 of record JARFIZ010000001.1, read on the forward strand.
TAGTTGTTATAGTCGTTAGAATTATAATTTAAAAAAAATTCACACTTTAAGAGACTGCAGTAGCTAAACAATGAGTGATACGAAAAAATATTTTGAGACAAAATTGCTATTTACATTTTTCGTCTATCATTAATAGTTACGCCTTTAAATAAAATTTTCCTGGTATTTTTATAAAACTTTCAAATTGAAACGCGATTTGTAAAGACCGTATTCGACTTACATAGGTACTTGACTCAATAAACTTTATCATAGAGAATTTAATCGGTTATAAGAATTTAAAAACCAAAATTCGTGAAAAAAATGTTTATATTATGAACGGCAGTAAAAAATACCTTTTTAATGTTGTTTAGAGGGAAATACTTCAAAATCGATGAGCAGCAGCTTAAAATAAATATTAAGAGCTCAAAAAAAGGTAAATTTTTTTATCTACTATAAAATTTTTGGGTAGGACTTTAAAGAAAAAAATGTTGCTCTAAAATGAAGCACCATAATGTCTATATATGAATACATGTGAGTATTTTAGAATCTTCTATATTTCGTAATCCGTCTCAATTATCCATGCTTCCGTGTTATTCTAACCCTGGTAATTAAAGCTTCCATCTTATGCGAGCTACTCCGTCAGAAATTTTATCTTAATTGTGTGGTTTAATTATAAGTATGTTTATATAATACATATTCTTCTATCGTGAAAACTTAAATATTTTTGGAAGTTTTCGTATTATCGGAAATGTTTTTGGTCCCATATTCGATACTCTGCCCTACAGATTATAAACAGTTATAATTTTGAAAACGTATTTTACTGAAAAGCAATCCCTATTATTCTAATTCGAATTAGCTGAGTTTACCAGATTCTAATTTCGTATGAATATAAATGCGTACAAATATTAACAGCAGATAATTTATGATTATTAAGAATTAACAACGTAATTGTATATTCTAGTAAAATCATTTGAATATTAATTATAATGCAGAACATGTTCATAAACATAAACATGTCAGTCCTCATACCACTAAAGAAAAAGACACAATCTTTTTTACTTAATTTGCTTTCTCATACAAATACAAACGAAATAATAAAAAAGTAAATATTTTAAAAAAATTATCGTTAATGCAGAGGAACTAGCAATAAAAGCTATCATTGATGCCAAAGTCAAACCATCTTAAGTAAATTTTACCAAGTAGATATGAATCCCTATAATTTAATTTAATAATTTGATATACTATTTTTTTGGTGAATATTGCTTATACACGGTCTGTCCCAAAAAGAAGGGGACTGGTCTCATAAAACCAAAACGGGTAAACAAATTCCCATTTTTATTTTTGATTATTCGAAATACATTCCTTCCCCATCTATACCATGTTGGAATCGTTTGTAGAACGACTCAAAACAGCTTTGGAAGTCTTTTGGTTCGACCTTGTTTAGGACGTCGGTCACGGCTCGTTTGATCTCTTCCACCGACTCGTAGTGCACTCTCTTTAGCACCAGCTTCAGTTTAGGGAATAGCCAGAAGTCCGCCGGCGCCAGATCTGACAAATACGGTGGATGTTGGAGAACAACGACGTTTTTTTTCGCCAAAAACTGTTGGACGGCAATGCTCATGTTCTCATGTTCAAATCATCCACCAAAATGCGATGGACAGTGTTCTTTGGAATGCCGGTAATGTCTTCTATCGCTCTAGTCGACAAACGCCTATCAGATTTCAGAGCATCCGCAACTTTTCTGATGTTTTTAGTGCTGCATCCAGTTTTTGGGCATCCTTCCTGGAAGTCGTCGACAATTTCTTTTCGACCGTTTTTGAAAAGTAAAAACCACTTGAACACATTCTTACGGTTCATAGCTTCCTTTCCATGTGCTGTTTGTATCATTTCAAAGGTTTCAGTGGCATTTTTGCCAAGCTTGAAACAGAACTTGATATTAGCATGAATTTCGATTCTGGAATTCATGACAAGATAGATAAAGTTTAGGTGGGAAAAATTGAATTGTGAAAAAAGTGAACACGCTAGAAAAGTGAAAGTTTCAGGAAAAATAAAATGTTTGTTTACCAACTTAGTTCAATTTAGAAATTCTAGGTAGCGCTTTTCGAAAAAAAGTTATGAGACCAGTCCCCTTCGTTTTGGGACAGACTGTGAACGTCATTTAATGAAAATAATTTTCAAAATTTAAACACGAATTCAACCAAAATGAAATAGGTATAACAAATTTAAAATTCACCAAAACGCGTGCTATTGTTAAACTTGCCAGTTGTTCCACAATGAGTTCTGAGTCTATTAAAGAGGACTGCATGTAAGTAAAAGTGTATTCTTGTCGTACGTACAAAGGAGGATAATCACGCCATTATAATTTTCCCATAAAAAGTACCTTTTATGCCCCACTCGGGAAAGTTATTCTATGTGATAGCCGACATCGCCCTGAGTCCGAATATACCAAAATTGGCGGTCAACTTCTGTGCGTTTTTGAGATCAAAGTTGAGATATTTTTTGGACATTTTCTTTTAAATGGTTATAGATATCGACATGGGACTTTTACTACTGTGATCAATTCGTTGAATAGAGTTCAAAAATATCCATATTGACGTACTTTATTGATTAAAAATGTGTCTCTACTAGGCCTGTTAGCATTACCCGAGATACACCAGTCCGATTTGTGGCAATACTCTTATTACAATATTTCAGATAACATTTATTGCAAATTGAGTCCGTCTCTTCGATAATTCTGGTTGACATTTTGGTTGCCAGTAAAAAATTGAATAATTCTGGTTTGCCAATTAGTTTTCGTTTATTGATTTTGTTTTTCAATTGTCGGTCACAACACGCACAGAGTAGATCTTCCTTTTTACCGGTATCGATTGGGTCTGGTCCTGGTGATGAGGCCCGACTAGAACATTGACTAGAGTTCGGAGTAGTAAACGTTGAATATGGATTCGACATTTGACATTTTATTACGGAGGATAACATTGAAACTGTTTACCCTGCTCTCATCGCCGGCGTTATGTCCCCGGGTCGAGATACAAGGCAAAACAGTTGATAGGATAAAAGAAAAGCCGCCCCTACTTTTAATAGGCCGCTCCACTGGGTATTAAATACCTAATAGCTCGAAACGTTTCTCAACTCATCGCAACTCATAGTCATTGGTCTTGAGATAACCAAAAACAATCTCAACTTTGACCTCAAAAATCTCGAAAACGCACAGGAGTTGACCGCCAATTTTGGTATATTCGGGCTCAGGGCGATATCGGCTATCACATAGAATCACTTTCTCGAGTGGGGCATAAAAAAGACTCGTAATGATTTTCCTTTCATTTTTCGCATATTTTCACATGACATATTTGGATGTTTGTTATGTAACACAATTTGATATTTTTTATTATAAGGAATTGAGGCTTCAACTAAACAACCACCTACTCTTATGTAAAAAAGGTTTAAATCTTAAAATACTACTTGACGTTTGTACACTATTACAGTAATCCCCTCTATAACGCGGCACTCTTATCACGCGTTTTCATATTACGCGATTTCAGGTCCCTTGTATAATACGGGTTTTCCTCCATATAACGCGGGGATTTGACACGTTGTGTCATTTGTGGTCTTATAAAATTAAATTAAATTATTTTATTAATTTTGTTTTCCTAGTTTTTGAATTATAGAAACATTGATTATACATATGTACTAAAAGGTGTACAAAACACGTTATACGGAGCCATACAAGCGCATTATAAGAGAATACTCGTACAACGCATTTTCCTATAACACGGAACCAATATACAGCTTTATAAAAATGATTACCGTATTTGTTTCAAGAGTGTTGTAACCATGACTAAATAATCGTAATTATGCTATTTTTTATAATGTTACTTTCGTATTGTTTAACTTGATGATAATCAACTCTCCTAATCGTTTGGCTTTGTGATGTGGAATATTAAATATAAAACGAGTAAAATAAGCAGTTACTTGTTTTATCTTATTTAAACAAGAAATTCTGGAAAAAAGATCGAAATCTTGAAATTTTGACAAAGTTACCGTAATTCATTGTTCCAGAATATTAGTAAGATCTAAAAATTGAGTAGTAGGAGGTCACTCTACATTCTCATTTTCAAGCCAAGATGGTCCTTTCCACCACAATTTGTCTGTCAATAAACTAATGACGGGGCTACCACAGGAAATAAAGTCTGCTAGATTTTCCCAAAGCCAAAAATTAGAACTCCTTCATTTCATTAAAATGTGACCGGTAATTTTTGTTCCTAGGAGTATTTCTCTCTGAAGTATTTTTGCTCATTTAAAAAAAACCGTTAATTTTTAACAATATTTGTACCAAATGTAGAATTACTACAACTGTTGGCAATTAAATGTCGATTAATTTGCATCCAGCTTATTTCTGATAGATTTTTCAGATTTGTTCTAAATGATAAAACTGTGCATACCCTAAAACGCTAATATCAGATTTATTACGAGCTTACTAATGGTGGATTTGATTCCAGTTCGCAAATTGAATAGCATTTAATTTTTTTATCACACTACGTCGCATATCTAGAATTTCTAATTTTTTTATTTATATTCTTATATTGATTAGGTCGAAATATAGATAAAATAAAAGAATAAATGTAAACTAAAATAATAATTTAATTTTAGTTTTACATAGTAATGGCCGTACTTATTCTGATCTGGAGAGGCAGAAGAGCTAAGCCCACACAAAAACCATAACCATCCAATCTGTGACCCCTGCCCATGAATGACCGTTGAGAGAAATAATGTTTACAACAAATACAAAAACTAATTTATATTTATGATATATTAATTTCTCCACTTTTGTACATTATATCTTCTTTTTTATTTAAGAGCAAGAATTATAAATAATAATGAACTGTATAGCTCAAATAATTACATTTATATTGAAGTTTTCCGGCTTTAAATACAGTGTTAAAGCTTTGAAGAATGCAATTATACCTCTAGAAATGGTTTATAACAGAAGAGAATACTCCTTAAGAACACGTTTATCCCGATAATGGAGCAGTTGAGGACAAGTGTATTAAAGGCGAAGATAAAGAAGAAGAAAAAGACATGACAAAACATTAATTATGCCAAATGCAATAAAATTTTTAACTTTTTTATCATATAATCTGAATCCCTGAGACAAAACTATATTTTAAAATTGTCTAAAACTAAGCTGTATATAAACGCCAGACAAATATTTTTGTTAGCTTTATAAATAATTATAAATTAATTCTGATTATCGCTTTGTTATTTGGATTTCAATATTGTATAACAGAAAGTCAAGCATAAATAATTTTCATAATTATGTAAAAAAAATAGAAGAGTAGACATAAGCAAATTAATTAATAAAAATGCAATTTGGCCTTTTGTTGTACAATTTTCCTAAAACACTTGTTCGAGTTTAATTAGAATACGCTCTACTTACTTCATGTTTTTTAAGATGAATACCACTTCTGAGTCGTGATATATGAAACTTTACAGTGCTCTCTTTGTTGGCGTGTTTATTTAATTTATTGTAAGTATTTTTTATCGCGCACTTCCCTTGTAGCTTCTCCTATACATTTAAATTATAAAAAAATGGTTATATTTTTTTAAAGCAAAATTATTAGTTTACTCAAAAGGCAATGTCAAACTAACAATAAACAATGTAAATTGCTTTATGATAATCTTTTTTTAATGTCTAATTTATGAATTAAAAAATTTGATTTTGTTTTATAAAAATTTATATTTATTGTTCGATAAATTATAATTAATTAGAATTTAATTTTTGCATGTGTTTTGACTATAGATGCCTGGGAGAAGCTACTATGACCAGGTCCTGTCACTAGTTACAATAATATAGAGTGGTTTTGAAAATAACCTTAAGAAATTTTAGAAAATGATCCCATGCAACAGATTCCTCGCCTTATTTAACCTCATGCTAACCGACATCTAACCGACCATCTAAATGGCAAAAAGACGTGTTTCAAATTTCAAAAAAATGGTTTGCTTTCGGGATAACATGCCCAAATATTTTAGAATTACTCTAGATTGTAGCCACACATACAAAGAACATTTGCAAAAAGTAGCAGCAAAATTCAAAACTAGGACAAACATCATTCACAAGCTAGCAAATTCCTCTTGGGATGTTAGTGCAGAAACTCTGAAGGCATCAGCTATTTCCTAGTTTATTCAACGGCAAAATACTTCACCCCAGTTTTGCTCAATAGTAAACAAATAGATCTTGTTGATACCCAATTAAATCAAACCATAAGACGACATAACACGAACACTAAAAACAACACCTTTGCCGTAGCTACTTAGTAATATAGTCCCGGCAATAATCAGACGCTTATGTGCACTAAGTAACTGATTTCGGAAGTGTGCACTCCTACCTTCGCTACTCATTTCCTTGAACGCCGATAAATGTGATGAAATAAGCATTGAAGAGCTATGGTCCGCTACCTGTGAAGAAGCGAAAGTAAAAAACGGTTAATACTCATGTATTCGTCTTTAGTCTTTAATTGTGCAATAGTGCACTTTAAACAGAATCCGAACAGATCACAGTAGAACCAATAGAAATTTTTATAGATGGAGCTTCTTGAATTCTCGTCGGTACAACCAATGTGATACTCCAAAACAAACCATGGACAAAGCGAGATGTGCAAGGTGTCCAAGGAACAAAGGTACAAAAACTAAACATACGTGTAAAAACTGATGTACGTTAGTACTTATGAAGCCCGTTGAATTGTTTGCGAAAATGTCGTAAATATTAAAATCACAATCTCATTTAAAAATTCTTTTTAAAATTTTTATTCTATATTTAATCATTGTAATATTTCAAAAAATTGTGACCTATTGTTAACATTCGTATTAATACTTAAGTTATTTAGATAACAACCATTATGTTAAACTTCTATTCACTTCTATAACATGGATCACCTTTAATATGATAATTTATATTTGGTAACGTTTGAGACTTTTTGAAACTGAAATTTAGATTAGAAAAAGGCAAAATTTTACGACCAAACATTTCCGTTTCGTTTCTTTCGCAATTTTCCCATTTAGCTCTAGTAATATTAATGGAACATTGCGATGATGACTCTAAATTTTGTAATTCAACAAATCTATATTTTTGTTGTAAATTTTCAGAAAGGTCTCTATCATCTAAACTCTCAGATTTCTTATTTACCTGTCGAGATTTTCTTGTATAACGATTTTCCTTATTTTCAGATAAATTATCTAAAGCTTTTTGAAGTTCTGCATCAAAAACTGTAACTTGTTTTATTTTATGGACGGGTTGTTGCTTTCTTCGAAATGAAACCACTAACGGTCTACGAGATTCTCGCAAACGTCTCATTTCAGTTTCTAAATATCTAATGGAACTTTGTTGACTACAAGAGTCAGTGTTACTGTGACTATTTACTTGGGACGATCTTGCAGATAAAGCTGAATAACACTTTTTTCCAGCAGCTGTTCGGTTACTTCTTACTATACAAGTTATGGTTTCCTGTAAAATAACTTGTATTAGTGAGATATGTATGGTAATTTAATAAATCTATTTTTCATATTTTGATAGTAGTACATCGCTTCGCGATTTTGGATAGCCTAATCTACTAAGCAAATTTTGCTAGTTACTATAATATTTTTTTTTCTTGTATGTTAATTATCAACATGTAATAAAACAAAAACATTTAACATCTTTTGCAAATACTTGTCTACGCCCCACTATACCACAATTATTGTCTTTGTTGTCCTTTTTAATATATCAGAAAGAAGTAGCCACAACTATTTGTTAAAGATTTATTAGTAAACTAGAAACACATTATTTGCGACAAAAAAGGTATTTTCAATCATAGTCTCCAAATTATGTTGACGTTTTAAGTGGGTAATACTTTTGCTTCCACTGACTGCTAACCCTCCTGATGCTATATCTTACAATTATAGGCTGACGCTAGAAAATTTTATTCAACAAATCCTAAAGCTGACTCAGCAAGACATTTTTATTAAGATTACAGATCACGTTTTATTGATAATTCATAATCAATAAAACCCTTTTAGTACATTTTAACTTTGTTTTAATTTTAACAGTTTACGAAGCAGTAAACATATGTTTATCTGTATTAAGTGTTTTTTTTAATGTCGATTAATTTAAGTTTTGATTTAAATTCTTCTAATTAATTTTAAACTGCGTTCTAATAAATGTTATAACAATAATTTCTAATTTCTAATCAACTATAAAAATGTCTGTTTAAAATTTGAAGTATATTCTATAAAGATTCAAAAAATAAGTTTATCTGCAGCGTAAAAGCAAGTGATATGTTAGATGTGTGATTTACAAAATGGTATAAAATCACCTGATGTAATCAAAAAATTTAACGCTTGTAACTGAAAATGTGTGCTTGTTATGACTAATAAATTCAAGAGGAGAACCTCAGATTATTAAAATAAAATCGACTAACAAAAAACCAACGAAAAAATGGTATAAATTAAAAGTTCAAGCATCTTTAGCATATACCAATACAGCTACATATCTATGTATATTATATTGGAACAATCTAATGTAGCTAGATATTGTCCCCTATCTCACATTATGTCGTATCTGATTTTCATATAATTTCATAGGAGCCGCAAAAATATAAAAACTCATTAAACTTAATTTATTTTTTTCACGACAAATATGTAGGGGAAGGTGGTGCAAGATGAGGTAATTAAAAACGGGGTACCATTAGTTTTTACAGAAAACGTGCAACCATCCATTGTAGTTTATTTTAGTTTTATTTAGTTCTTCTAACTTACGGGACTCTCTGAAAAACGGATTGACGCGTTATCGTGATATTGTTGTATAATAAGTGTATTATGACGGTTTAGATGTAACTTTTGTGCAATTCAGAAATTGATCAGAGATGATGCACAGTGTTTGTACTGTGGGTATTTTTATAGTAAGTCATTTGCAATTAGACATTTTTTGTAGAGAATTCAATGTTCTTCAAAAATATGTATTATTTATATTTTTCAGGTATATTGGTAAGAAGATTTGAGTGAAAGATGCGTGTGGTGTAAAAAAATTTTAATGCTGTATGACAGACCTCTTAATATTAAAATTAAGGCTCAAATTTTGACGTTAACTTTTTTTTATCGTCCTAAATAATATTTTCGATATTCTATTAAAAAAAATAGTCGATTTTTTTAGCACAGTCCAATGTACACGTTGTAGTTGGGTTCATTGTTTTGTGCAGGCGAGAAGGACGAAACTTAAGATATTGCTTACATTAGCACGTATTGTAAGGATTTCCCATCGTGCTCCGCCTGTGACTTAAGATGAGGACGTTTACATAAAATTTTATTTTTTTATTTTACTATTTTCTAAGAGTTGTATTTTGTTTTATTTAAAATCCTTAAAGACCCTTTCTTTCCTTATCTGCCCCACATATTTTCGTTACATCTAACAAAAAAATGATTTTGTTAAAACAAGACCAATTAAGTTAACTTTAAAAAGTTTTAGTTTCATTTAGCTTCTCCTGTAAAATTTGATAATAGTCATATACGACACTACATGAAATAGATACGATATAGATGTTAGAAAAAACCAGGCATTGGCGTAATCAATGTGAAAAATATAAGTTACTGATGTTGCCTAACGCAGAGCAATCGTAGTCTATCCAAGAAAGTTTGATTAAAATAAAAATTAACTAATTTGTTGTAAGGCGCCTACAACAGCATACCGGAATGATCCCACTTATGCAACTAGTTATCAGTAAATTAAAGAAATTGAAAATCGACTTCAAATAATGAATAAGTAGAGTCCCCTCTGAAAGAATTTAAAGTCTGCAAAAAGAACTCTTTCAAAACCTTTGCTCGCCTATTACCCCATAGAATGTAAAAGCTGATAAATACAATTTACAAAAAACGTTATTAAAAAGATGTTGCTACAATTGAGATTGCTATAGGTAATAGCTAATTAACTATTTGAATTACCTATTTTTCAATAATAAAAAAATGTTACGTAGTTGCAACATTTTTTTGTGCGTCATATTGTAGTTAAATATACTTTTCTAGCATTTCTTAGAAATAGACTATCTATGTAAGCATGAATTTAATAACAATTAAATTGAAAGACTTTAAATTCAATATTAAGCAAACAAAATGATATCGGTTAAACTTACCTTAAAAGCCACTCGAAATTTATGTGACATAATGTGATATAAAACTGGATTTACTGTTGTAGAAAGATAGTAAAGTATTCCACTTATGTACGTTAAAATGGTAAAAGTAGTTATCATATTTGAAGAATCTGGTTGAGCGTATATTGCAAGAAGTCGTTGAGCGTGAAAAGGCGCCCAACATATGAAAAAAGCAACCACTACTGCAACTATAAGAAAGTTAGCATTACTTACAACAATTCTTTTTAGTGACACGTGGGTATAGATTAAAACTGAAATAATAAATGTATTTAATATTTAATTAATTATTATTAAACATAAGTGTAACACAATTAATAATTGATATTTAATAAAGACGTAAAATTAACTAAGTAAATTAAATCTCATTAAAACAAAACGCTGTACAATAATTAAAATCCAAACAGATACAATTAATTACTGCACAACTAAATTTTAATATATTACTAGATAAAGCTATACTGACAAATAAATAATACTTTTTGAAATACGTAATGAGAATTTAATAAACAACCATCTTTAAATCCCTAATGTAATAAATATCAACTGTACCTAAGAACAAAAAACTATAGGACAGATCGAGAATACTTTGGACATGAGGTTCTGTTCTAAGAATGATGCGTGAAGTTGAACTATAAATACAGTAGCGCCCAAAAGTGAGTGCCTAAATGATTTTTCGAGAAGAACTTTTTAAAATATGGGCCATTTTACTTCATTTTTGAGTATGTTATACAGTTTTGTATGAGAAAAAGAATTATTATGTTTAAAACGTGGTAAACAAAAATTTACGGAAGTTAAACGAGCTCAGACTTATTTGTGTAAAAAACGCATTTTTCAGAACAGAACACTAAGAACGATTTAATGAAAAATAACTGTATAACAATACACTAAAACAATTTTATAATCATAAAAATGCCTAATACTTAGTTGGGAAACCACGAGATTTTATAACTGCCTGACAGCGAGATGGCCTTGAATCAATAAGATTTTCAAAGACTGATCAGGCATTGCATTCCATTCCTTGTCCAATTCGGCAAATTTTTCATCTTTATTCTTAATGTTTTTGTTTCGACAACGTCTTGCCAGCTCTTTCCACAAGTGTTCTATCGGGTTGAGGTCGGGAGATTGACTGGGCCACTGAAGAATCCTGATTTGTTGCTGCTGCAATGAAGTCTTGACAATCGAGGAGGTGTGCTTAGGATCGTTATCCTGTTGTAGAATCCATCTAGGAGGCATATTTGTATGGGCCCATGGTAAGACGACATTAGTCAGCATATCTTTGTAACTTTGGCCAGTCATTATTCCGTTAATTTTAATGATGGGGCCCATGCCATTACGAGAGAAGGCTCCATAAACCATAACTGATCCACCTCCATGTTTTACTGTCGGTTTTATGTATTTTGAATTGTATCTTTCTCCAGGAGGACGTCTTATGTATTGTATTCCGTCGCTTCCAAATAGATTGAACTTAGATTCATCTGTGAAAAGTACTTGACTCCACTCGGCTGCTGTCCAATGCAAGTGCCGCTTTGCAAAATCCACGCGATCCTTTCGATTCTTGAGTTTGATGAAAGGTTTTTTAGCTGGACGTCTGCCATTCAAACCAGCATCACTCAATCTTCGAAACTGTCATTCGACTAATATTTAGACCTTCACTTTGATTGAATTCTGCTGCCAGATCCACAGCTGAGAGAATCGGATCCGCTTTGGAGCGACGAACAATGCGTGTATCCAGCCGGGAAGAAGTAACACGTGGTCTACCAGTTCTTTTATCATTCTCAACAGAATTTCTCTGATCAAACCTTTGAATAATTCTTGAGACAGTACGAGCTGGCATCTTTAGAATCCGTGAAATGGCAGCTGCCTTCATGCCAGAGTTTTTCATATCTATAATTGCTTTCCGAATGGCTGGAGAAGTTTCAACCCTTGGCATTGTTAAAACTTGGTCAATTGTTACTGAACACAAAAAAATAACCCAAATATTCAAGAAAAAACCAATAATGTGACGGCGCGGAATATGTAAAAAATGACTATTGCAGTAGAAATGGAACATAACCTAAAATACCGTATCTGCGCAACAGTTAACTATTAATAATATTTTCCAACATCAAACTGTACAATATACTGAAATTTGAAGTAAATTGACCGAGATTGCAAAAAGTTATGCGTGAAAAACGGTTTCGGCACTCACTTTTGGGCGCTACTGTATGTGGTTAGTTGGTTTATCTAATAGCATTAACTCTTTCATAGTAGGAATGAAAAATATGACTTTGTGGCTTATTACGCCAATGACATCTAGTGTCAGTAATTTTATACAAAATGACAAATTGGGATTTAACAATATTATTATTTAGTATTTGGTGCCACTATTTTCATTAGTTTTTACTTTATTTTTTTATTAGCAGTGGTCAACCGTTCCTGGCACATCAATTAGGAGTATTTACCTTTGTAAAACAAAAATTACTTAAAAGGTTTAGCTCATCTTTGACGGTCATGGACCACGACACTAATACATTCTGTTCATTTGCCGGATACGTTTCCTTTTTTCGGTATTTCTGTCAAAGTTTGCCAAGCCCAAGGTCTTCTAACTATCTTTTCAGTATTTCAGACCACTACTTGCGGGGACCGCTTTTGCCCATAATTAAATACACCATCAGATATTTTTCTTAATTTTTAAATCAGAGATGTTTTTCCTCGAACTTTCAATTTTAAGAAAAAATGTTGTTTTTCAATGAATTTCAAATATGAATATTTAAGCATTTTAATCATAATGTTTACGTCCAATATTTTTAATATGAATTAATGTTAACAGGAATTGAACTTTAAATAAAAACAACTGGGGTTAAATGTGCAACGTTTCGTTTCTTTATCGAAACTTTTTAAATTCAAATACTTGTAATTATTTTGTTAAATTGTGCATTTTAACAAAGAAATGCTAATAGAGGGTCCATATTACTACCCCTTCTTCTACTCAAATCAACTTCTTGAAAAGCTAACCCACTTGTATCTGCTTTAAAAAGCACTGTTTTTTCTGAAAGTAACAATATAAAATTAAGATAATAAAATACGTTATTATACAAGACTGGGCGAATTAATGATCAAAAAACATTATAAAAATGTTATTAACGCAAATTTACAGTCGCTAATGCTACAATATTTAACTCTTCAAAGCAAATATTCTAACCATTACATCAGCGTTTTCTATTATAAATAGAACAATACCTACATATTAAACGGTTCATTAACAGAATAAGTAAACGTTAAACTACCGTAACATTAAATTGTAAATGGCTTTCACCCTTACAAAATTTATTATTGCTTCGCACAATGTTGTTTCAATGTTAAATCTACTGAAAATAGCGATTTAGGATTTACTATATTATATCTGAAAGTTTAAACTTTAGGACATTAATACTAAAAGATATATATAGCACAAAAATTATTTATATACAGGATGTATATGTGTAATAATGTGTGCTAATTCTCTTATTCTTTATCTATTTACACCCTCATTAATTATTAGAAATACAAATTTCAAATTAAACCACTTTTATATGTCACAGTTCGAATTTAAAAAAATTTACAGTAAAATTTAAATTAAAAATATTGCTAAAGATATAAATTATGAGCTAAATTCATAAATTACAACGTTATATTTACATCATTGCGTGCTCTGAATTCTCGCCTCGGTATTACCTACGATTTGGGAATCAATTTTCTTTCGTCTTATTTTTTTTAAATATCATTTCATTTTACTATTAATATAATTTTTTTAAATGTTAATGATATTTTATATTAATTATATAATTTTACACTTCTACGTATTACACAAATTACTTCAGAGTAGTCTAAATAACTATAGAGAAGAACATACATTAATTATATTACAAATAAAGCCTGAAGAGTAGTTGATAGATAATTACCTACTTTAAATTATTTATTACAAAAAATAATAACCAGATGTCAATTTTAAAAAAATTGTACATACAGGGTGTTAGACAAATCGGTACTGAAACTTAATCGGAAAATATATAACACTAATTTGAACAATTAAAGTTTATATACAATATGATCTAAATCTAAAAAATTGTGAAAAATCTATTTTTATTTTTCAGTAAATGACAACATATGCTTTTAAAAAGGAGTAAAGCCATTTAGTACGTAATTCATTGCTAATTGACGTACACTCAGGCTACTTTGTTTCTTTTCATAAAAAAAGTCGTTTACACTGCAAATCCAAGTGTTTAACTTGGTGTTTTAAAGTAAAACATGTAAGTGTTTTTTTCATTCTTAGTGTTTAGAAATTAAACTGTATAAAGGTTTAAACTATTACACAAAACATTACAAGTGTTTTAAAAAGAAATATAAAACACTAAAGTGCTTTATTTAAAAACGCTTTATCCGTTTAATGATAAAAACACTTCTAACTGTTTAGTCATTTACCGTGTACTTTTATATAAAGTGCTTTAAAATAAAACAGATTCTATCAAATTAAACGTTTACGGAGAAAAACGTTTCGGCCATAAAACGTTTGTATAACAGAACTTTAATTTTTTAAAACACAATAAATTATTGAAGTCACTAAATTAAATCTGTAATTAATATAACAAATAAATATGTATATTTGTATAAAATATTATTATTGTTATTAAAAAAAGTTTTCAAATTGTTAGTTATTGTAGGTATTATCCTACAAGTTCTAATCGATTAAAATTAATTAAAAGAATAGAGGTTAGATTTTTTATTATAAAACGGGCGAGAGTGTGTGAAAAAATTAAATTCTCAACATTGATAATTTGTTGTTGATAATTAAAAAATTTCTGGTATCGATAATATGTTCAGTTGGGGTTCATAATAAATAGTTTCAAGCCTTGATATTACAAATAAAATTTGGCCATTTAATATACAGATATCATTAATTTCTGCTAATAATGGCATTATTTCTTCATTACATTTAAGTAAAACTATACTGTTATGATTGTTTGGAAAACTACCCAACAAACCGGTTCCACCCTCACACTGCTGTGTTTTTGCAACGACAGGCACATTTGTTGCGCTCAGTATTTCAGTGAATGATTAACCATTCGTTTGCGCTAACGGCTGTTTAATGAAATGGTGGTTGTATTTCAGTTGCCGGTTTAGCTTAAACAATTGTTAAACAGCCAATTTACTAATTGGTAGATTCAGTACGATTAAAATCTCGTTAGCATAGATTAAACAGAGTAAGATGCTCCGATCAACAGTAAAAAAAGGGAAACAAAATTGTGACTACTACGCCGCAATTGGCAGTGCAAAGGAACTACATATAATCAGCGGCAGATTCAAATTTATTATTTGATGATATTCTCATTGAAAAACATATACATAAAAGAGGTAAATAAAACTCACT
Organism: Sinopyrophorus schimmeli; assembly: GCA_036325965.1. NCBI lineage: Eukaryota > Metazoa > Arthropoda > Insecta > Coleoptera > Elateridae > Sinopyrophorus > Sinopyrophorus schimmeli. The sequence continues at coordinate 8,238,753 of JARFIZ010000001.1, forward strand.
TATAGTTTTTAACATACAAGGATATTTTATAAACCATTTGTTATGCTTTTTGTCATCATTAAGCCTAAAAGGAAAGTTTGAATCCGAAATCAAAATGTAAACAATTATGTTACAAGAATTTACCAAGATTTTGACATAAAACTAACCTTATGATAATAATAACAATATACATAAAAATGGCTTACAAAATAGCCCTATTAATTCTATATTATATCAAAAATTTAATATGGATTACAACTAGAACTTACAATCTAATTCATAACAATCAAATAAATATGTTAAATATTAAAAATTATGAATTTTTTATGTATCCCTATATAAAACATTTTAAGTGTTTTAGAATTAAACATTTGTGGTGTTTATCTTACATTAAACACTACGTAGCGTTTAGTTGGTGACTACAAGTAATTAAACGCTTAAAGTGTTTTAAAATAAAACACTTGGATTTGCAGTGTAGAGATTGCTTAAAAATAAAGATATTTCAATTTTGTTTATACCTATTTTAAATCAAAGCCTCGTACATAATTATGATTTAACAAAATTAACAAAGAACAAGAAAGTTTCTTTCTTGTAAAGAATAATTTATTTACAAGAAAAAAACCGGCTTTTTAAATTTGGCACGGCCGACAATTTTTTAGAATTTTTAGAAAATATACTCCGTTTTTTATAAAAACAGCAACTATTAATGCTTTATGAGATTATTTAAGTTGTCGTATACTACATGTACAATTTCAAAAGAATTTTTTTAAGTTTTGTGTAAAATTTAAAGCAAGGTCCTTCTCTCTTGTATTGTAATAAGTTTTACTTTACTAAACTTAATTTATATTTTTCTCAAAACTATCTTCAATCATAAACTAAAATTAAAAAAAATCACATTTTCATTTAAAATATTCTAAAACGTTGCAAAAAAACAAAATTTAATAGCAGAATTGGTCGCATTTACAAATAGCACTAGTGTTATTTTGTTTTCTGTAGAGTTTCAGTATTCGATAAATGACAACACTTTTCAGAATTACTCATCCGGCTTTATTTTATTATCTTAAAATCTCAATTGGTAATAAAACGTGTTTGATAAAGAAACACTGTTACAATAATTGTAAGACCAACGCACCATATCTTATTTTGATAAACACTCTGACTTGATATGTCTTAAGGAGGAGTTAAACCCTCAAGAATATGTAATTTTTATACTGCGTTGATAGTACGTATAAGGCCTTGATTTATAAGTACGTACGTAAAAAATATTTTAGATCTCTTTATTTTGAAGTAATCTCTAAACGATTTTATCTTTGTTCGTTCCTCGTGCCAAAACTAAATGGCCTGAGTGTATTTGATATGCGATTTCTATGATTTTTTAATTGTTTTAAAGCATTTTTTTACATGGTTTAAATGGCATTGTTATAATAGACTAGAACAAAATTTTTCAAATTATTCTAAATAATAGGGTATTTATTACACATTTTTAAATGGAAGTTTACAACACCATAACTCAAAAATATTACACATAAGGCCACATAACATGGGGTACGTTTAGGTTCAGTTTGAGGTTGCTTACAAATTTTATAGTAACTGTATTTTTAGAGAGCTGAAGACATCTTTATTATAAGAAATAGATTCAGGCGATTTCTACTACATTGGTTCATATCTATTGTCCAGTAAAACAAATATAAACAAATTTGCATTTACAGTTGGATTAAAAACGGTATGCATCTTGGAATAACAGATTGTGATAAAAAGAGCAAAAGTTTAGCTCATCCTTAGGATTTCATTGTAAACTACGCAAAATACCTTTTATTGTAGCAGTACGGGCGCTGAATTTTAATAGAACTTTAATGACATTGAACCTATAATTAACCTTCTTTTCGACAAAAATATATTTATTTTTTGTTACGTTTCTTTATTGTGTGAATAAAGTTTACTTTTTGAATATGTCCTTAGTTTCTTTGATGCTTGCAAAAAATAGGAACAGAAAGAATATAAACGTTTTATTCTTACACAAATAATATATTCTCAAACACTTCAGTAGAATTAATATTCTACCATTTCCTACTTAACCGAAATAATATAATATATTAACTAAATATTTTTTATGCTCTTTAAAAATTACATAATTTTAAATTCAAATATTTCCGAACAATGTAAATGTCACTTATATGCTTTTTATTCTAACCCCTTCATTTAGTAACTCTTAATGTGTATTTAGTATTACATGTTATATTTTATAATTTTTTTAATTATTTGGGAATTTGATAAATTACCAAGATGCTGTTTTCTGCATTATGATGTTTTGATATTTAATTAATTTATACATGCGAAACAGATATTTTAAAACTTTGATGCTTTTTTATTTTTTTCTTATAAAAAAACGTTTTTCAAGCTGTAGTTTCTATCTTTGTGAAAAAAACATAAATGCTAAACACAAAATACAATACGATAAACGCTGAGATAAAAATTATGATTCATGTAATTAAACTCTTTAATAATACCTAAATATTTTAATTTATTGTGTATTTAATGTTCGAAATCATACATTGGATATATCTTGCTTACGTACCTTCCAATTACATTTATAAAAAGAACATTTTGAGTCGTAAAAAGATTAAAGGATCTTTTCCGCCTCATTAAAAATATTTTATTTTATATGATATTTGAAATTTCAATACTGAGAAAAATAAATAATTTATTTGTATTTGATGAAAAACTTAAATTAAATTTCTTTTAAACTCAAAGTTAAATTAAGAAGTCAAGTTATCAGTTTGAACTTTCATGTTGTTAGAAAATCCTTGTTTACGATTCGTTTGAGTGTAAATTTTTTTTCATATCAGTAACTTTGTTCTGAAGTATCTACTAAAAAAGTAAACAAGTGGTTTAATAGTTAATTATACATCACTAAAATTTTATTTTATTTCGTATTATAAGTAAAGCATTCAAATTTAAAGTTTCTACAGAATACAATTTAATTTATTTATTCTAAAAATAAAACTAAAATTGTTATAAAAGGAATTAAATATTAGTTAATCAACTATGGTGTACTCAAATCTTGTAAAATTATAAAGTATTACTGTTTTTACTTTTATAAAACTTTGCGTAAATAGCTATGTGGGTAATTTTTGAAGTATATTAATAAATGTTAAGTTCGAATGTAAAATTGAATTAATCATAATGTTATAGTATTATGTCGGTACTTTGATAGTGTTTTAAGTAAGTACTGGTAACCTATACTGTTAAAAGCACCGAAGAGAATTAGAACATAATCACAAACAAACCTCTTGTGAATTTTAGTAAATTTCAGATCTTTTTTTTGTTCCGACTTGTAGATACATTGCTCATATAACATTTTAGTAAACTTATAGAAAATAAATAGCCGTATTACATTAGGGTGTTTCAAAAAAATCGATTTTTTTCTTTAAATAGTCGTCAAATTCTTTCAGAGGATGTCAAAATAAAGACCTGGTCAAAATTTGAGCTCTTAATTTGAAGATTTAGAGGTCGCGGATCACAATTTTCTATTTCATATTTAAATAGCATAGGAAAAAAACTTTTTTAACTTTGGAATTTTATACCTCTGTGTCGAATCAACTTATGTCAATGATTATCTTATATTTTTATAGTAAATTTAACGCTCTACAAAAAAAGGTCTCTTATCATTTTTCCATAAATTGCTTTCTTCCAGAGTTATTCGAGTCCAAAGTTTGATTTTCATCGAATTTTCGCGTTCTTTGAAAGCAATTTGTGGAAAAATGATAAGAGACCTTTTGTAGAGCGTTAAGTTTACTATAAAAATATAAGATGATCATTGACATAAGTTGACTTGATACAGACGTATAAAATTCCTAAGTTAAAAAAGTTTTTTTCTTATGCTATTTAAATGGGAAATTGAAAATTGTGATCTGCGACCTCTAAATCTTCAAATTAAGAGCTCAAATTTTGACCAGGTCTTTATTTTGACATCCTCTGGAAGAATTTGCCGACGATTTAAAGAAAAAAAAAAGTCGACTTTTTTTAAACACCTTAGTATTACATGTACTATACTACGTTTTTCCTTACGGAAGGAGCAATTTAAAATGTCCCGTTTACACCACGCAAATACTTCTGACTGTTCACATTTAGCGGCAAGCACAAAAATAAAATTTAAACATAACCTATTTTCTTTTGCATAATACTCAATCTGTTCATATTAAAACTTAATTTTCTATAATGCGAAGAAAGTACTTTTAATAAAATTTTAAAATGTTAAATTTTTTAATTTTTTTGAGAAGACAAACATATTTTACTCAGATTTGAATTCATTGTCACTGATCTTATATCCGTACCTACTAGTTATATTTACATTATAATTATATATATTATGTTATATTGTATAAAAATAATGTAAATCTGCACAAAATAAAACTAATAGCTGACGTGTCCGGTAATACAGTCGAACCTCGATAAGTCGAAGTTGAAGGGAAACTAAAAATAATTCGAGCTATCAAAAATTCGAGTTATCGATATAAAAATATTAACGTTGAAATAGGCAAGTTCTAAGCAAATAGGTTCGCGTTATCAAAAATTCAGCTTATCGAGATTCGACTTATGGAAGTTTGATTGTAATTGTAGACTACCAGTTGATGAATAAATTTGCTGTTGTGAGTCTATTTCGTTATTAGCAAATGAGAGCTTAGTTTTTTAGCGCGTCAAATTTAAAACGCTCCTTCCGTAAAAATAAACCTAATATGTATATAAAAAATAACTTACCCAACATCTTAACAACATGTTTTGCAGATTGGGAATTCCTTGGATAATTTTTTCTTCCTTCTTCTTTATAATCGAATTCTATTTTATCGGTGTTTTTTTCATCTAGATTTGTCATTTGGTTTTCTGGAGTATTGTGAAATTGTTTTGCATCTCGGTGCTTTAATTTTACACTACCGTCACGAGTATTCCTGTTTGTAGATTTATGAATTTGCAATCCAATTAAAATGTAAAGTATTGTTATTACAGACATTGGTGCGATAAAAAAGAGAATAGTGGATATTTCAAAAGCATGGGGTATTACTATTCGTTTTACTGTACAAACATAGTGATCATTGTTTGCAAGACGTCCGTCTAGTAATTGCTCGTGAAAAATACCAAACGACATCGCTTGTGGAAGAGCAAGACACATGGCGAGGAGCCAAATAAGAATAACGAACTTTATAGCTCGCGAAAGTTTGGACATTGTGTGAGATAAAAACGGATGGCATATTGCAATGTAGCGTTCTATAGTAAATGCGGTTATTGTTAGAACAGTTGCATTTGCAGATGTCTCTGCCGCAAACCCTTGTAATATACAAAACAGTTCGCCAAAAATATAAGGATATTTATACCAAGTTGAATATATTTCTGTTGGAAGTCCAGAAACGAGAAGTAATAAATCAGATATTGCTAAACTAAAAAGGTAATAATTTGTTGCAGTATGCATGGATTTGTTTCGTGTTATTACTATACATGTACAAATGTTTCCTAATAATCCAGTTATAAATATAATAATGTATAACAGCGTTATAGGAATTATAATATATAAAGAATCCCTTTTTGGTCCCCAATCACTCGTGTCATACGGTAATAAAGCTTTAGACGGAATTTGTTGTGTAGAGGTAGTTTCATTTAATATTGTTAAATTGCTGGTGTTTGTAAAGATTATATTTTTCATATTACTTCCATTCAAAAAATTAACTATCTCCAAGAAGATGTATTTTTCTGCCTCCTACGTCTTGCATTTTTTCTAAAGCTTCATTGTTTTTGATTGGAAGGCCATCTGCAAAAATAAAAAAGCATATCTACATATACCAAAATATTTTTGTATAAGATATGATTATATGCCTATAGTTTAATACAGTGATTAACAAACCATGGCCCGCTGGGTAGAGACAGTCTACAAAAGATCTACGACATGATTCCAAATCTAAAGAATGTAAAAAATAAGAAATACAGAAAATAAATTACTTTGGACTATTTTCTTCTTCTTTTCTATACAATTTCATTCATCACATTAGCCTTCAAAATCTGTCAATTACACTGGCACACAAAAAAAGAAAAGTGGTCAGTACTTTTGACCAGACCCACCTAGGGTTATGTATGTCGATGCCCTAAATCCGAATTTGAGGTGGGTTTACCCAATATACCTCTAAAATTTTGAGTAAATTGCAAAAAATTGCTTAAATTGGCTAAAAATTGTAGTTTTTTGCAATTTACTCAAAATTTTAGAGGTATATTGAGTAAACCGACCTCAAATTCGGATTCAGAGCATCGAAATACATAACCCTAGGTGGGTCTGGTCAAAAGTACTGACCACTTTTCTTTTTTTGTGCGCCAGTGTTATTAATAGAGGTAAATATTACAAAAGTTTTGTAAAATGTAACTTTTTTGTTTTTAACAAATTATGTATATCGACCCTCTAAAATGTTTTTTTCTTTGGCCCTCTCTTAAAAATTTTGCTTACAACTGATTTCGTGTATGAAGGCTATCATTAAGAACAAAAATTAAATACTAAATGTTTATCTCATTTTAATATTATATATGTGTATAGTGTATACCATGAAAGTGTACCTAAGGACTACACTTTTCAAAAACACTTCTTCAAATACGAAGATTATTATCTATATTAAACATAAATTTTCTCTACTGTATCCATTTAAATTTGCTTTTTAATAGGAAATAAACTATGCAATCAAAGTTTTGATTAGTAAATTTATAAATTTAAAATGGAACTTCAAATAGAACAAACAGAATGTTACTAAATAATATTCTGATTAAAAAAATACGATATTATAAAAATATCAAGTGTCCAGAAATAGGAGCTAACATATTGTCTGGTAGTAAAACAGACTTTGCTTTACGATGTCACATAAATAGTTAACTTAAAATAAAATGTGAAGAATAATAATTTTATCAAACGGAATTAATACCGTCAGTCTCAAAATTTTTGAGTAGTAACTTTTGAAATAAGCGATAATAGTTTTTCAAACTTAGCAAACATGCTCAGAACAACTTCAGATTTTATTTCCAAGTAGTGTTGGTTCTCGTAATGCATTGTTTCAAACGATAATTATGATACAAATACCGTGGTGTTAGAAGATATATTTAAAGAACTTAGTTGGGAACAGAAAGGCATTTTAGTCGACGGCGAAAAGCTTAATCATCTACGTTTTTCAGATGATGTTGTAATATTCAGTGAATCCCCAGAAGAACTACAAAAAATGATAAATGAGCTGCAAATAATATCGCAGGAAGTCGGTTTGAAAATAAATACCGCCAAGACTAAATACATGACCAACCAAATAAACAGGGAAAACAACACCGAAATCAAAGTACAGAACCAAAGATTGGAAGAAGTAAATTCATATATATATCTAGGTCAAACAGTAAAAGCATTAACAGAAAATCTTAAAACCGACCTAGAACGAAGAATATCACTCGCGTGGGCCAGTTTTGGAAAGCTCCAAATACAATTAAAGCTAGAGTTTTTGATCAATATGTATTACCTGTTATAACATATGGAACGGAGACATGGGCTCTAAATAAAAGTATAAAGACTCGACTACAGATTACTCAAAGAGCGATGGAAAGACGCATGCTGGAAATATCACTCCGAGACCATATAAAAAATATAGATATAAGAAAAAGATCAAAAGTAACAGACGTAATATATAGGATATGCAAACGAAAATGGAAATGGGCTGGGCATATCGCAAGAACAAATGACAACAGATGGACCAAGAAGATAATAGAATAGACACCCCCACAACACCAAAGAGGAGTAGGACGTCCACAAACTTGCTGGACTGATGATGTAAAGAGACATGTGGGGGGAAGATGGATGCAACTAGCACAGAACAGAAACGAATGGGGAAAACTTGAGGAGGCTTACATCCGACGTTGGACGGATTAGCTTTTTTGATTGATTGATTGAAATACCGTGCAAGTCGAAGCTCTTTTTTCGGAAAACATCTTACGACAATATGTGAGTAGAACAATTGATAAACCATAGTGTAGTGAAACTTCTAGTTACGTTACTACTATAGTTGAGTAGTATTACAGGGATAAAAAGGCAAGAACCGGTGTAATTTTGTCGTTAAAGTTTTCGGAACTGAATCAAGTTTGAAGTTGTGAGATAAACAAAGCTTTATGAGACAAATTAAAATCAGTTAAGGTTTCACGAAATGCTGAAAGGCAAGCAAAACTGTTGAATCAGTTAAAACTGGATCAAGATGGTGATGTACGAGATCATTAACGTATTTCAATTGCGCTATTGGAGCCCTTGAACCAATAAATTACGAATTAATAGAGTGACACAATAGATTAAACAATTTAAACATCAATTATTCTTTAAAATTAGTATGTAGTAGTATTATAACTAAGATCTATTTAATAGTCCAGAACCAATACTACTCCTAATCGCCGCAATGCGTTGGTATCATATGTATCCAGAATCAAGGGTTCTTTATGGATCTAAAGCTCCGAGTAAATACCGTCTAGGATTAGATTTTCTAACACGGATATGTCCAGGGTTCCAATATTTGTTTCCAGATAATACTTGAATATTCTATCTAGCGCGCATTACATTGCTTCCTCCTTAAGAGCATTTAGTCCGGAAACGTGTACTACTTACCGTGTCGATTAGTTTTTTCCTAAACTATTGAGGTTTAACGGTTGTCCTCTAAAGCAGCCACAAACTGCTAAAATAAGTGTGGAAGCTAAAGAGGATTGTGAAAGAGTTTCTGGATTAGCGCGGTTGTTGTGCACTGGATTAAGAGGGCATTCACAAAAGGTATATGAAATACGATTAACTGCAAAAATAGATAAAGATAAAACTCAATTTGACAACTGTGTTTCAGACTCTGAAAACAATGTAGGTATTTACTGGAGTAGGTGAAGTAAGCTTACAAGAAGCGTTGAAGCGTGATGCGTATGACAAGTGGATGGATAATGTGCAATCCGAACTTACAATTATAATAAAAATAGTACATGGCATATTATTTGAAAAAAAGCATTATATGACTTAAAGCAAACTGGTTGTCAATAGTATTTCGTTGCTTAAGATAGCCAAGAGCACGAGATTTAAACATACTAAAAGTGATAGGTTATACAGACTAAGGTAGATGTATAAAGTAGACCGCCGTTTGTTTACAAAATATACATATTTATGTCGTGTATTTAACAAATTTAACATTTAACAAATTTACATATTTAAGTCGTGTGACAATTACGTGGTAATCTCAAAACCAGCGTACTATCACAAATGCGCATTAGAATACTCGACAGATCTCGCGAAACTAGCACCTAGATACCGCAACTCTGAAAACATAATATATAGAATCTTCTGGAAACTCTATATTTTTTTAGAACTTTCATTCCACCACGCATTGCGGCGATGGACAAGCTCTACTTGAAACGCTCAAAGTGAGAACATAGAACAGTGAAAATAAATAGAGTGAAATATAAATTAGTTAGGTGTGCAAATATATTAATTTAGTGTGTGAATAAACTATTGTTATAATCTACGAGTTTTTAGCTATTTTGATTATTAAATTGTTATTTTGTTAATAACTAAAGTTTCATTATTCCAAGTTTTGATATTTACAACCCTAGTTCAAATGGCAGCGACCACGTTGTCATATTATCTTACAGAAAAAGTAAAGAAAAGGATTTATTTAAACAATTTATTGTACCCCCTTAGATACTTTGGCTAATATGCCAATTTTTGTAGATAATCGTGAAGGTTAGTGTCTGGTCAATGATCCAGTTTTTCATGCTCGTACAAAGCACATCGATATCAAATATAATTTTGTATCAGAGTCTACTGCTGGGCCGTTTGTACTAAAGTGAAACTTGACGGATTATATGTTTTCGGATGTATAGACAAAGCCCCTGATACGGATAAAGTACGAAAATGTTTTAAAGGTCTACTTTTAGTTTAACAAAGAATGCTTAATCCTATAACGCACCAATTGAAAGAGCACGGTGGATTTATTTATAATTTAGCACTCTGTGCGTTCTAGAAAAATAACCAAGAAGTAAGTTATTGTCAATGTAATAAAAACAAAAATTTATTTATTTATAATAAATATTAAGAACCGCAATAATTTCGAAGTGATACGTAAATATTTAAGAGCAAAAATGTCACATGTTAGCAATGGCAAGCGAGACTTTAACATTTCAAACGCCTTTTTAATTTTTTAAACTATACTTATGAGTTATTTAATTATCTCAATTCTAACAGCCATAACACTATTTTTTTCTTTAGAAAATTGTCTATAATGTGTATTTTACTTTAAAATCGTTTCGTTAAAGTGGACAAGTAGATATTGCTCTAAATTATAACAAACTTACATAAAATCAATACCATTTTATTTTGAATCAAATTCTTTTTTATTTTGAATAATTTTAAATTTATAACATTAATTGCCATCTATAAAGAACAATCTTATTTAAGAATTTCATTAACCTTTCTTCTACATTCTCTTTCGTAGATTATCAGCTAAAACGATTTTCGTAAAATTCTGCTTCTGGATACTCTAAGTCAGCGAGCTTAAATATAATTTCTTAATGGAAACAAACCATTAGAATAAAGAAAAAGTTTATTATCCGTTTTACGTTGTCGCGTAATGCTAAAAATATTACAGAAATTAAAATTCTGAATCAGGCACATCGTATACTTAAATAAACCTGAGTTTAATTAATCCTTTAGATAATATTCTTTTTAAATACTTTAAAAAATTATTTGCCTCCTCCTCTAACTGCTTTTCGGAAAAGGATAAATTATAATTACACGGAGAAAAAAATATCGTCAAAATAACTACCTAACGTATACTCAATTGACGTATTGTCAGAACAACGTTTCGATTTGTTAATTTAATGACATGTGTAAGTTAATTTGACAGTTCATAGTATGATCAAAACAGCGCTACATATTATACTTATAATAAGGATTCATTTATTTGATTCAAGCGTTCAAACGAAAAACTCTCTTGAACGTGTGCAGTTTCTGTCGTGTAGGTAACTGTACAGTAACTTGAGGTTTTTTATAGCTAAAATAGCGATACGTATGGTCATTTTGACGATATTTTGTTCTCCGTGCATAACCGTTAAATCACCATGACAAGAATCTTTTGAATGTCTAAAACAATAATACGTATCGTTAGTTTAACGATCCGCAATAAGGAAACTCTGGATAGCTAAGTCAGCTATACGGCGTATCCCTGTGAAAGATGACTATACAACGAATAGCTAAAATAGCGATACGTATGGTTATTTTGATGATATTTTTTCTCCGTGTATTTATTGGACAATTAACAAAGTAAATTCGCCATTTCGCGTTTATTTATAAATTTAATGGTTAAGAAAATTAAAAGTTAAATTTTAAATGCCTTACACAAGAACAAACAACCTTGTTATGGTAATTTTTTTAACCACGCTTATCTATATCTATACTTAGTAAGGGTGAGCTCGGAATAGTGGCCCCACAGGTATATGTATATTTTATATGTTCCATTTTTTAAAAGTTCAATTTCTAAAATGTATCTGCGGACTCTTAAATATAGCTAATACGTATTTTATTCAAATATTTAAATTTTTTTAATCCGTTTTTATGATATGCAATTTTTGTCGTAATTTTTGGTACAGTAAAATAAAACACTATTTTTGAAATAATCTAAGAGATATCAAAGGATTACCAAGCAATTCCTTTTATGTATGTAATATAAAATCACATTTCAACGCTGATTGTTTACAGAATTTTGGTTACATTCTCATCTCGGTAATATCGACGCAGAATGCAGATAAACTTAATTAGTATTCTAGCTACGCCATAATCATACAATATCCTAAAAGACAACCCTCTTTGTTCTTTATCCTAAAAGTTAGTTTGTTTTAAACTACATATATCTATGCTTCGCACGAGTTAATTCTGTATATGAAACTTAGGATATGTCTTTTAATCAAGAAATTAGAGGGAATCATACAGTTAACTCTAATTGCAATAAAGTTTTAATAGAAATCTTTCCTGAAATCCTTAAAAATTATCTTTAATTTCTGTTATAACGTGACTAGATTTCCTATTTCAGTCGTCTTAAGAATTAATCACAAATATGTAGTAAAATGAAATGCAATAGATTTAAATATCTGCAAATTTTATACTACGGTTTAGACCGAGATCGTGAAAGTGGGAAAGAATAATCCCCCTTAATATAGTATAAATAAATATAAATTACATGCTTTTTGGTATTATATGATACAAGGAAATGTGACTGCTGCCTGCCACAGACATTAACAGTAGACTTTATAATATTATTTATTACCCACAACAAAACATTATTTTGTGCTTATTTTAGAAGTGCGTATAAAATAATTTTTTAATATACAGTCGAACCTTGATAAGCCGAATTTTTGATAACTCGAACCTGTTTCCCTAAGACTTGCATATTTCATTGTTAATATTATTATATCGATAACTCGAATTTTTGATAACTTGAATTATTTTTTAGTTTCCCTTCAACTTTGACTTATCGAAGTTCGACTGTAGTGTCTTTCTACTAAATCAAATACGAATATCTAAAGTAATAAAAAAAATTGGTTTTACACATAATCTTATGGAAGAAAACGTAAATATTTAAACATGACCTGGTTTAGAAGGCTGTAAATTCTTACATACAGTGTATAGATAAGCATTTTGTGTACTGGAAATTAACCACTTTAGACTTCACCATAATCTAAAAAAAGATATACTTTATATTAAATGGCCAAATGTGAATTAATTTACTGATCTTTTAATTCTTTGAATTTTATTTATCTGCGATATATTTTTTTATTTTTTATAAGCTAGAGCTAGGGCATTTAAATTCTGATTAATTCTATAGAAAAAGAAAAAAGCGTGTTTAATTTTTGAAATGAAATAGATTAATTTATAACAAAAAAATAATGGTGTTTCTCAATTATTTAGGCTTGATTCACATTATAATGGCAATCTCGATACCCTCTTGGTTCGGTGAAATATTTTTACACGAAGAGCAATGAGACTAGTCAATCCAGCCATACTGCTGAAGTTTCTCCCTGATGCTGCTCCAATACCGAAACATCTGATAGAATTGCGGTATTGAGCATGTCATGGTTTTTATTATGCAAAAACTCAAACGACACAATTACATTACATACATACTTATATAAATCAATAATATATTTTTTTTTAATAACAGTAAATCTAAAATAATTGACTGTTTAAAGCTGACGAAAGAAATCTGAGGTCGAATGGGAACATAAAGGTGAACACAATAAAATTGTATAGAACCAAGAATGTATCGCAAGTGATGCCACAAAAGATCATCGTCAACGATAGCGATTAACGCCTAATTTGGAAAATAGTTGGATTTGAGCCTACTGAGTTCAGTGGTTTATGGCATTTGAAATCACTCACAAGTTAGAAAAAGTAGTTCAAAAAATTGTCTAATCGTTTTCAACTTTCATATGACCAGCGATCGAATTCCTTAGATACGAAGCTAGAGCATAAATATCAGTCATATTGTAACGGATTTACTGGAAGTTCAAACTAGGGTCGTCATTATTAATTACGATTTTGAAACTAGTTGTGTTGATTTCGTTGGCGTCATTTGCATTTGCATCTGATTCTGTTGTAGTCTTTTCGATTTTGCAATTCAATATGTTCTGCGATGCCAAATTTTGTTGAAAGAATTTGCCGGCTAAGAGACTTTGTGCAACCAAATATTGTACAAAAAGATTAATGATTACTGGAAGCGTTTATAACAAATACTTTTTTTGCCGAACTAGCGATCTAATTTAGAAAGAGCGCTAATTTTTTTTTGTGCTCAATGTTAATTATGCGTCGGCTCTTATTTCATCACTTTCCCATTAATTAAATTTGAAATGCCATATACCACTAAACTGAACTTGAAATTCTCTACATGGTTTCTAAATTAGTAATTTTCCAAATTAGTCGAAAATCACTGTTTTTAATGGTGGTGCCAAAAAAGGAACACAAATCAAAAATTGACTGTTTTGAGTTAGAACTTAAATACCAATGTTTAGATTATTTTCCTCAAGTAGAAAAACCGTTATAGGTAATAACTATTTATGGTGAACTTAGTTAACAAGAATTTTTCAAGCGACTGTTCTATAAACATCCACTACTACTGGTTTTGTTTTTTGGCTCTCCTGAAAAACCGAGTTTTTCAATTGTGTCGCTTTACTTTCCAATGGGCGATATTTTGTTTTTATTAAATTGTGACGACAGTTTATTTTATATAATGCCGGCTCTACACTCTCAGCGAGGCACCTTGGGATACGCTAAGCCGGAATCTGTATGGAGATGCGCTTGCGAGACCTTTTTGCGTCTTTGTGTCCCTCCCATTTTGTGTTGGTCTTGTGGTTCGATTGTGAGTCAAAAAAAATATTCTCGCGTCGGTACATGGTTATACTCGAGCTATGGGATCACAGTGTACACTGTACAGCCAGTATAAGAGTAACGATACTGTAAATATTTAATCACGTAGCAGATATCAGTTTATTTTTAATAACTGCCTAAATTATTTGTGTCCTCTTGTGCATAGAATATTTGTTACAAAGAAGTCGTTGGAAATATAAGAGCGGTTGATGAAATTATGAAGAATACTTTTATAGAAATAAAATTAATTTTTTAAGTTTTTTGCAAAATTTAGTCTCATATGCTAATTATTATAGACTTTAAAAATAAGAAAAAACAATATAAAAAAAAGTATCAAACAAATTTTAAGCTGCAATTATTTTAAAAACCATGAACCTTATAAGTATTATATTTTGTACAAAACTTTAAACACTTTTTCTTTGTACGCGTTTATTTTTATTGGCTATAAATCACTATAGTTTATCTATTGTGCGTCTTCCTGTTCCAAGTCTTCTTTTCCTGTCTTCTTTATTATAGGAAAAATATAAACAAGATCTGAAACCAGTTAAAAAAAGGCGCGCTATAAAAGCACTATAGATTCATTATTAAAGCAGTAATGGAAAATTATAATAACGATCATAAACAGTAATTATTTTATAATATAGAAAAAAATAAGAGGAAGCGTGGCGCAAGTGGTTTAGTGTTTGGGCTGCTGCGCTAGCGAGGTGTATTCGAAGTGGTTCGAATCCCCGCGCCGATCATCTAAAATTTCACGCTCCTCTTCTCACAGATTAGAGAGTAGACAGATATCTCAGTCTTTTGTTCTCTGAGATTTGAAAACCAGAGGTGACAAACAGACATGCGCGAAAATTTTCACATAGGCGCACTGCCCCTAAATCTAAAAAAAGAAATTACCTTTAGTTTTATGGTTACTTATACAGGTTTATTTTTATTCAGTAATTTACTAATAAATATTATAATTAACAAAGTTACTTCGCGATTTGTTATAAAAGGTTTTCCTTAAAACTTTATTTATACTACAGTTTTTTTTACTTATTTCAAATTTTTTAAACTATATATTGCACTAATTTATATATAAGTAAAGTCCTGTAAGGTTTGTATTGCTTAATATTTTTGTTTTTTAGTTTCTGTTAAAAATCAGAATATTTGTGATAGTGTATGAGAAACCCGTACACACGCCTATGGTGACTTTTCGATCATATGTTCTTGCGCAGAGGCTCATCTTGCTGTGCGCAGAGGTTTATGGCTTACAAACGAGAACAATAGAATACGTCATCAGTGGGATATCTGTCTACTCTCTAATCTGTGCTCTTCTCTTCGCAAGGCTGAGCACCTGGCAAGAGTAAAACTGCTCGAAAATTTCCCTAGAAATTGCCGTGGTTCGCAACCCACGTAAAACTGTAGGTGCCTTGAATCTTTGAAACACTACAACATTCACAACAAAGTTTCAAGCGGGGAAAACGCCTAAACCTGATACAGGTATAAAAAGGCGCTAACAACAACAACAGAAAAAAATAGGTTTTCGTATTATATAAGTACTACCTACGATTTTATATAAAAGTGCAAAAGTTTTTTTTTATATATACACAGGATATGAAAAGCCAGGGTTATGACATTTTTAATTATGTTAGTATATCAAATTTCATACATTTTTCCGAAAATATCTACAATAACAATAACAAGCTTCCACTCTTCTATCCAATCATGACGTTTGACTTAAAAATACTTAATCGCTTTTGTACAAATTAAATGTTATTCTCCAAAAAAGTACGCAATACTTTCCTGCAAGAATATAGTCATTATTAAAAATGTTTTTGAAATCATATAGGGGGAAAGTGGCATGAAACAGCCAAGTTTTGAAAAAGCCATTATCAATTACGCGGTAGTTTTCATATGAATCGTTTATGTTTTGTTATTTTAAGATAGCAACACTAGCCAGATATCCCCCACAAAAATTTGACCGTTCACCGTCAATAAACGGCGCCGATACGACGTATTGAAGGTTTTGTCGTCAAAAAGTAAGGTTTTGAGTTCAGTTTATTTGTTTTCTAACGCCTATACGTACAAAACTAATAATAATATGATTACACTATAATTTTATAGATATATTAGGCTTTCTAATAACGTATATATTTTGTAGACTAATCTTTGATTTCATAGTAATTTTCGAGATTTTGTTTCTTGAGAGAATATGTTTTGAAAGAGCCGGACTGCAGTGTAATGAATGAGCCACCTTTTAATTGCATAGAATGCAATAATAATTGTAGTAACAGCAATCAAGAGTGGTACCGATGCAAAATTGTAATGGTTGGGCATATAAATCCTGTGGCGTAAAAAGGAAATTGCATTATTTTTGCTAAAAACGTTTTTAAGTTTTTGCAATGATTGATCTCAAACGTCAAATTTTTTGACAGTTTCTTAGATTTATGTAAGTCAATATTTTATCCAGAATTAGGTATTTGAAAAAAAAAATTATTGATTTTTTTTATGTATTTTAAAACTTTATTATTAATAATATGGATATTTAATGCAAAATACTTAAAAAAATTTTTTTTTCATTTAATTATAAGCAATTAAAAATTGATAAAATTTAAAAAAAAATCACGTGACTATATACGCGCCAAAATTGGCCACCATCTTTGTGACGTCATAATGTTATAGCTGTTTAATAACAGGACAGCGTTTACCGCTATTACACGTGAGTTGACAATAATATTAAAAATTTACTGCTAAAAAACGATTTGTTAGTTAATTCCGATTAGCTATGTGTGATAAAGGATTTATAAAGGCAAAGTCTGATAATATTCCTGATGTTGATATATTTTTTACTGAACTCTACTTATTTGATTTGTATACTTGGATAAATAATAATTACTAACAATAGTGTTATAAAATACTTACATCGAAATGATCTTCACAACAAAAAAAATTCGATTTTGTTTTGGGATTATAACGATGCACTGCTTGAAACCATTTATTTCGACGTTTTTCATCTTGGGGAACATTTAAAAACATTTTGTCAGGAGTTGTTTTTGTAGTATTTGTACATAATGGTACAAAACAAGAACGATAACTTTTGTGGTTCGACATTTTCAATATAAACTTGAGTATTTAACCATGACAAAAGAATTAAATAGATCAAAACACTGCATTTATTATTTCTGTATAAGCTGCAATGAATGAAAACTAACATTATGACGTCACACACGCTCGTGTTTGTTCGGGAGCTGTCGGCGTGTTTTCGGTACTGGATTCAAAATTAATTTTTATTTTGATATAACTTTTGAAATATTGCGAAAAAAAAAATAAAAATAGTTTTGTTATAAAACTTATATATGATCTTTCTATTTATCACAAAAAAAAAAAAATTCAAAGACCTAATTTGCGTTATTTAAAACGTTTTATAATTATATAAGATCTAAAATTATAGCTTAAGATTATTATTAAATAATATCTTCCTTAATGTGCAGTTTTAATCTTGTAATAAGAACATGGCTTTTTCAAAACTTGGGTTGGCTCTTTCAATACCTATAGGTTATGAAAAAGCTAAATTTTATTTTTTTTATAAATGATTAGAAGTCGAAAAATATCGTTAATTTTGAAAAATGTTTTATGACATTACGTACATAAATGCATGAACAATTACAGATTAAAAAAAAATTATTTATGTATGTTCTATATTATTTATCCCTTTTTTTAAAACTGGCTGTTTCATGCCACTTTTCCCCTAAATGGCCAGTGTTTATATATTTTTGTACAAAGCTCACACTTTAGTAGATAATTTTATAAAAATAATAAAGATTACGATACAATTGCATGTTGAAAAAAATGTCTCAATAGACTCGTATAAAATGATAACGCTTATAATATAACCGAATAAAGTATAACTCTTGCGTTACCATTAATTTTACTAAAGCACCCTAGTACAATCTCTACTCTGCAATAAATTTGGCTGATCTTCTTTTCAAGCTTATTTATAAGAAGAACGGTTTTCCATTTGCACTTATTTCAATACTATATTAATATGAAGATTTTTAAACTGATGACGTAAATAATTTTAAACAAAATTGCTGCTTATCGGTCAAATATCAATTACGATATTTTTTAGTACTACCATTTATATTTTTTTTAAATTTCATTTACAGTCAAAATTAGAAGGTTTTTGTCAATTACATTCTTTGCTAATATTGACAAAATCGAAAAGTTTATAGTTTTTAGTGTCAGACGCACACAAGATGGACCGACCTTATTTAAAATATTTTTTTAATACTTTTAAAAACTTATTTTATCAGTGTGATCGGGAGTGCAGTCTAAAATGATATTCTGTGTATGTAGAAAATGCATTTTAAAATTTTTTGAAGTACATACAGTTTGCAATACATATAAATTTGTCTTTTTAGCTTATCTATTAAACACTAAGTAGGTATAAATGTAGATTATAATTTATTTTTCGAAGTGTTCAATTAACAACGCAAAATAAAAGTAATGAATTATTCAATAAATTGTTTTTTTAATGTAAATTTTAATACTTTAGGATAACACAACATTTTATATTCGATCCTTATATCTTCTTTAACGCTTTATCAGCAATTTTCTGATTCCTTAGACGTGTTTTGTAGATTTATAGATTTTAAAAATACTTTACATAGAATGTCGTTTTAGATTTTTCAAAATAACACTTCTAATAACTGTTGTTGATTTAACTAGGGCAGACTGCCTAATGTATTAAAACATAATTTGTTTTTGTATTATAAAAGTTAAGAAAAACAACACCAAAAACGAAATGTCATTAGGTAGATAATTAATTAATTGTTTATTTACTTTAACATTTTCCATATAAACAATAACATTGGGTGGTGAATTGGACTATTGGAAACTTTATATTGCGCTAAATACAGAACAATTACTTCAATATACATATCACAACACTGTCGCCGTGATTGTGTTGTGAAAAAACTTTGTTTTGTATTCATACACCATGTGGTGGCAGTCTCCCAGCCCTACTGATACAAGAGTCGCTTACGACTCGCAATTAAATCGTGTAGTGTGCAAGTTCGCATTTATACAATACTTTACCACTACACACGATATCGTTGTCGCACACCACCACCACAAAAAACCGTATGTGTTTGAAAACCGCATAACTATGTGTCTTCATACAATAACTAACGAATGATGTTGAGACACTTTGTATGTATTTAAAGTTTAACAACTAAATTTTCTTTAGGAAATTTAGATTGTAATAAAAGTTTTACATATTATAATGCTTGAATGAAATGGAAACCTTGAATTTACTGCACTAAAACGCTATTTTAGTAATTTTCGATTACTTTAAACAAGTAATTTATATTTCCTATAAAAACTCAGGACAATATTAGTGACCTGGGTTATAACATAATTCTACTTCTGACAGATCGTGCGGTATTATCAGTTTTTCATTTATCTTATTTTTTTTAACTTGGTCGATTATCAAATTCTATGTTTATAATAAATTTTTCTTAAGGTTATATATTTCGATGCCCTGAATCCAAATTTGAGGTCGGTTTGCCCAATATACCTCTAAAAATTTGAGTAAATTGCAAAAAACTGCAATTTTTAGCCAATTTAAGCAGTTTTTTGCAATTTACCTAAAATTTTGGGGTGTACGGGCCAAACGGACTTTGGATTTGGATTCAGAGCATCAAAATACATAACTTTAGGTGGGTCTGGTCAAAAGTACTGACCACTTTTTTTGTGAGCTCGTGATATTTTTGGCTATGTTCTACTACTTTTTTACTATTTTTTAAGATTTTGGATAAATATATGGATGATCAAGATTAAGGGATTCTGAATTTGGATTCATCTCAACAAAATATACATATAAGGAAGATTTGATCTGGTTTAATCAAATTTTCTTCATTTTCAAAACTGCAATTTTTTGTAGTTTTTTGCAATTTAGTCAAAATTTTAGAGGTATATTGGACAAACTGATCACAAATTTGGGTTCAGGGCATCGAAATACATAACTCTAGGTGGTCTGGTCAAAAGTACTGACCACTTTTTTTTTGTGTGCCAGTGTAATTTTTGTGAATGGTTATTCTACTGAAAATTATATTTAAAAACTGTATTTAAAACATCCAAAATAAATTAGTTTCATATTTGTTCGTTTTTAAAAAAAGACAAAAAAAGTACGTATCAGATTCTTAATTTATGAGTAATCTCGCAAAATAAGCAACGAATTCCACTAAATACATGTCTGCACCAGTTCGTAGTAGTCAAAAAAGAAACCAGCCCCCGTGAATAATGCAGCTGGGACCAGATTTTCATGTATTATTTCTGCAATCGAAATCACACTTGGCTTTGGAGAATCTCCGCCTTTAGGATGAATAGCCACCATTTACATAATGTTTGCAAGATCTAAAAGACGGCAGTTGCGTGTTCGAGCAAATGTAACCTTGGCAAACCAGTATCTTTTTTCAACAGTATGTTATCAGTAATATCAAATTTCTCAAAGGATTTACCATCATACAATAGAATGATATACAGGTATAACTAAATAAATGTTAATGTAAGTAAATCATTCAAATTTAAATTTACGCTATTTAAATTTAATTTTAGTAATTCCGATATATTTATTACCTACATTGCTTTTGAACATGTATAAATTAGCTGTCATGAACAAACTCAACAGTTAGGTTACTTTGCTTTATTAAACACACATAATACTCCATTTGAAACAAGTTTATATGGCAAAAAAATGCTATACTCTGTCCCGCCAACAGAAATAATTAAGCCACTCCCACAAATGTGCGCTAAATTTAAATAGAATTTTTTTTATTGGCTTAATTTTTAAACCACGTAACACAAGCAACCATATAAGCATTTATGTCCTGCAAGAACGGGGACAAACTTGATTATTAATTTGTACCGTGTGAAACTGGGCACTGTATACATTGGTTCAATTTAGTGGGGCATGGTTTAACTATTTCTGTTAGCCGGACAGAGTATAGGAATTATATGAATCCCAAAACTAGCATAAAAACTAGGGTATATTTGAAAAAACTAAAGAAAATTTACTTTACTCTTATGACTCAATGAGGGTATTAAAAAAATATTTCTCAAATTTTCTGCAGATAAAAATTGTTTATATTTCTCTCATTTTCATATTTCTCTCATTTTCATATGCTTCTCCCAATGCCAAAGTCCTCCAAGTATTTTATCTCAAAAAGCTGCCAAACGTGTCTTTACCACCCGAATCGGTAGTAACTGGATGGGCAACGTGAATTGATGCTGTACTGTTGAACAAGCATTTCAAGGCAATCAAAGGTGTAGTAAATGACATCGATAGTACAGAGGCTATGTCAGTTTATTAGTCCCAAAAAACATTTAGCGATTCTAGCATTAAAAAAAGGAGCTCTGATTTGCACTGACTTCTCTCACATACCTACGAGTATTAAAAAACTTGAAACTCAATGTTTAGTGTTGAGTGAATTTATTGTGCTAATGAAAAAAATCCGCCAAATAAACTCCGTATTGCCAAAAGTATTGTTCCTTAACTAAAAGTATGAAAATATTTTAATCCAGGCTTTGAACTTATGTATCAAATTGATAGTTTTATTAATGGGATAGGTAAACTTTTACCTGAAATAATAAGTGCCAATATAGGACCAAAATTTAAATACTGCTCAGTTACCCCAGTAGATGTGGAACGGTCCTTCTCGATTTATAAAAATATTTTGAGTATTCGAAGACACAATCTTACTACCGAACATTTGGACCAGTAGGTACCTGCTTGTTTACGTTAACAAGAATAACAAAATGTTAAACAATTGTTAATTATCGTGAATAACATAATTTGATATCGATCATTTATCGTTATCAGGTATGATCTTCAACAATGACAAAAAAAATTAAATAATACTCTTTCTCTATTACTTAAGGTTGCACATTTGACAATTTTCATGCATATTTTCAACTTTTTATGTTGCATATAATAAGGTCTTTAGTTATAAGTATATGACAATAAAACAAAATTTAAGCTATTCCCATTGCAGAAAATTGAATTGCAAATTAAAAGGAAGTATATATCTTAGTCAGTTACCAAAAAAACAAATTAGCAAAGAACCATTACTACAAAGAATTAAAAGCTACCATTTGTCTTTAGTATTTATTAACCCGCTTAATATAATTTGAATATAGCTATTACATTTAGTTACTTGGTGTTAGTAAACCGTTTTAAATGTAAAGCAAAAACAAACTTTCCTTCTAAATATAGTATAGCTTTATGTACTTTTATTTTCCTACAGTTTACTATTTACAAAATCATACTAATTTACTTGGTATATAGTTATGCAAGTAATTATTAAATAGTTATAAAAGTTAATTTAAGACAACATACTTCATTTTAATATATCTTTTCTCATGTCATTTCTTTGTCATATATTTTTAACCCTCTGCACAAACTGGTAATAAAATATTCAGAAAAAATATTTTTTTATAAAATATTGCATTATACGATCGAATATTTAAAAACTAACAAAATATATATCTAGCAACAATGTATTTAAGGCGTTTTCAGATAGCTATCTTCGGCACCAATGAGGCACTAAGCATTTCTTAAAATGTTCGATAATATATTACAGTCTTTTCTGTAAAATTTGCTTTCATTTACGGTAAAAAAAATTGCTTCAAAACTTCCAAATTTTTGTGAAACTTAATACAAACCATTGTCTACAAAATACATCACAATGTGTAATCCATCAGGTTCAGACCAGGCGAGAGCGACAGTTATGTTGCAAGATCTGATAAAACCCGAAAAATAGGCTTTGCACAACTCTTGATTAATTTTCAATCTACGAGTCGGAGCTGTGTATTTACGAAACGTTCATTTTTTAATGAAGAAATGCTATTACACTGATACATTATTTTGGACCAAATTCTTATATTTCGACAATTATGAACTTGTTTCACGGTGAACAGCTTCTCATTTCTGAAAAATTCTTTTCCAGCCCGTATCAGCAGACCTGTAGGTACTGAAGTTAGCAGCTTCTTTGGAGTCATACACATTTATGTTTGAAGAAAATTGAAACGCTCGGACAGTATAGTTTCTTTTCAAGATTTGAATGATAATTTTACATGTGTAGACATCGAAACCAAAAACAAAATTACAATTATAATTATAAGGCATTTTTGGTGTTCTGGAAACAATTATTTTTTCGGATTTAAATATGACGAATATGCTAAAATAAAATAAATGTTTTTTGTATTATACACATATTTATAATTAATACTAATAATAATAATTTAAAACAAGTCTTTCAATCAAAAAGCAATCAATATTTTTTTATTAACTATAAAAAGTAGAGCATCAGTTTTTTATTAACCTGACTTTTTGAAAATATGTCCCAATAGAAGACTTTATTCTAAACATTTGACAACAATATTTTCTGTTATTTCTAATACAATATTAAATAATTACGTAAAAATTAAATATAATATTTTACAAACATCGAAGAAAACAGATCATGTACAAAGAAAACATTTCAAGCGAAAAAATTAATTAATTTGGAATAGTATAAAATAGGATGTATATAACATTTTTTACGTCCGTTATGTGTTCTTTGTTTGTTAAAATAAAGATCTAGAGTAAGTATTGATTTTTGTTGTTTTATTTGTGAGTTACTCCGACTATCTAAACTGGTGGATTACACAATGCAACAAATTAAATACTTTGTTTTTCAATGCGCTTACAGTGTGTAACATGATTCCTCGCCTTAAAATAAATTGCAGTTTATAAATAAAATTGTAACATTTCATTAGATTTTATAAAAATATGTATTTATTGACGTTTTAAGTTATGTAAATTAGCGGCACAAAACCTTGTTTTTCATTGATAAACTTATATTTTATGAACTGCAATGTCTGGAGAATGGGGTAGTAGCATTGATACAGATAATACATTGGCATATTTTACTGGATGTTTTGATGTTTTAGAACAATCCTTTATATTTGTTAACAGAACAAACAGTCGTCTATGCGGTTCTATGGGGTTCACGTCACCAAAAGGCATCTCTTTTATAATACCATTGTACCAACCTGTCAAATATGTATAACGTTTTAAACAACAAACTTGGGGCACAGATGATTTTCATGATTTCATGATTTTCAATTACAATCTTAAAATAAGCTTGATATCAGAAATATGTTTGATTGTTTGTGAGTTTATCCTTTTTTCACGCAACAACAGATCAACGTGTTTTTTGCACAGAAATGGTTTATGGGTCGGTGAGTGATATAGGCTACCTATTCATCTCAAAAAAATGTACGATTCCTGTAAGATTCAAACTTAACCCATGGGAATGAAACCCCAATTAAACACTAGTTATATAATAAAGTATTGTTTAAATATAAATACATAGATGCAACCCGAAAAGCGCCGGGTACTACAGCGTGTAAACTCACATTTCAAAATTAAATAAAACTATAATCGAAAAGTATTGTAGAATTTTTTTCTTCTGATGCCTTGTTCCATTAATGTGTGGGGAGGCATGTGTGAACGCTTTTCGCTATTTGGTTATATGTCGTGCTAGATTAGGTGTGATGTAAAGCAAGAAGGATCGACGTTGATAGTGTCTAGCCATCGTTGTTTTGGTCTTTTTGGGCACGTTAAGGTTATAGGCAGGCGAAGCGAGTGAGTTTTGGACGAGCGGCAGACCTGGCCAAACAGAGGGGCCATCTTTCACGTATCTTTTCGGTGGTAGATGCAACTTTGAGACGACGTCTTATATCATCGTTGCGCACGTGATCCAGTCTAGTCCTACCGCCAATGCAACGCACCTTTTTGGTCTTCATAACGGCTAACTTATGTTTCACTTTCTTGTCGGCTGGCTAGCGTTTGCTGCCTTAATCATACTAGGTTAACTCGATTCTTTGCTTCTTGCATAAGACTATACTCTGCAGACAGTGTGCTGCCAAAGTATTTGAACAAATATTTGAATACTACCGTCTTCGGACTGGTCCGTTGACAAGTACTCCGTCTTCATCAGGTTCAAGCGTAATCTAAAACGGTTCAAACAGTCCAAACGGTCCAAATAGTTTCACTTGTTTCTAGACGAATCATCACGTGGTCGGGGTCGACTAGTGTGTAAGGCGACTCTGTTTGGAGGTTTCTTATTATTGGCTCCATTACTGGTGTAAATAGCCGCACTTAAAGTTACTACGCGGGAAAATGAAAAAGTCACTGGCTTATCAAACCGCCCTCGTATTATAGAATCTCTTTTATTTATATATTATTTACTTTTAATGTGTTTTTTGTTCAAAAAGTATTACTTATTGGCACGGCATAGTTACTCAATTTATACGTATTGAAAATATTTGTTTTTGTGATAATAAGTTAATGGTCACTTTAATTATTATTGATATAATACAACCAATATACTCTTTATTTTATTTATGTAAATATGTAGCTATAAAAAATTTAATATATACTTATATTACATACTTATTGAATCTTGCATTTTATTAGATATTTACCCACCGTTATAAAGAATGTTTCTGTATTTTATATATTTTCTGAGGTTTATTGTTTCCTTTGAATTTTCATATTCAATTATAAAAGCCATTTTCATATTTATTTACTTTTAGGTTTTCGTACTCTATTGGACACCTTTATTTTTTAACTTTGTTGAATAATACAATGATTTGAACAATAATTAGTTTCTAAGAGCTTAAACTTACTTAATTATATTATACACAAGTAGTTTGGGTTTAGTAGTATTACATGTCAATTCCATATTCTAAAGTATTTTATATTGTAAATAGCATTGTTTTTATTATTTGTTTTATTGTTTTTTATTATTCATGGGTGCCCCAAGTGTGTTGTTTAAAACGTTATTAAAATTTGACGGGTTAGACTCAAAACCCATCACTGCGTGCACTAGTGATATACCTTTTCGACGAAGTGTTCAGTGAGGGTGCATTTCTTTTTCAAATCGACGCTGGTTGGCCTTTTACGCATTATTTAACAGTCATTTTTTTTCTACATCTGTTGCTTTATTGCAATGGTAAACTGATCAGCAATGGTGAGACGAACTTCGTGTTTTTGTCTGGTAATCCGGCTGACTTTATACATTATTTGACGGTTAACAATTTTGTTGCGCTTCTTTAAATTTGCATTCCATGACCAGAACACTTTGAACTTTATTGCGTTTTTTGAATCTACATTTTTTTTGCATTGCATAGCCCATCATTATATGGAATTCCACCATCTCAAAAATTTTGCAAGGGCTACATATTAATTCATGCCTGACTGGAACGTGTCAACTTTTATTGTAACTTGTTAGAATCGAATTGAATGGTTTATATGCACTCGCCGACGAGTTTTTTAACAGCTAATAATTTTTTCTAATTCGCTGAAAATCACTTTCTTTGTCATGCTCGTCGTTCGGCTGATTGTAACGAATCGAGTGACTAAAGCACCAACAGCACAATGATTCTTCTGTTTGGTAAAGCTTAATTTTTGTATTTGTGTATAATGATAAAACGCAAACAAAAAAAAAATAATAAAATTTAAAATAAAAACAGATATGTCTGTAATCATCATCATAAGCTATATGATCCATCGTCGGATGTAGGCCTCCCCCAACGTTTGCCATTCTTTTTATGTCTGTAATACAGTATTTATAACAAAATAGAAGTAGCATAATCTCTCTGTGCAACCTTTCACCGTTTCCTGTTCTTCTCGTGGTTGTCCTTTACACATAATTTTTTCGGTTTAACCCTTAATTACTCGCGCGGTTACTTTTCAGGCACCAGCACCACAGTTTTTGTAATTACTAAATGTATAAATTTATGCGAGCCTGTACACCCACATGTAACCATTTTTTAGTCTTTCTAGAGTGCGATAGACACCTGAAAGTATTAATTTGGACATTATAAAAGTGTTTTATTTGTCGAAGTTTGAACTGTTGTGGCTTTGGTGCCTGAAAAGCACCGCGCGTGTAATAATGTTATTATTTTCCAAACGACATTTATTTTAAAATATGATGTATTAGATACATTTCTAACGGGTTGGGAGGGGGGGCACACTATTGATCAGTTTTATAAAACTATTTATTATTTTGAAGAACCAAAAAATGACCATTATGATTCTTTTTTTTAGTTGCTCAATCTACCTGGAACTAACGTACAAATATATAATGGAACACATTTTTGTGATCAGTTTTCGAAACTATGAACGATTTTGAAAACTTTAACGGTGATGTGGATGGAAACACATCTTATCAAAACAGCCAAATTAGAAAATTTACTAACTAGAATTAAATTTTTGTTGTCAAAATTCAAAAAAAAATAATTATATTTTAAAAGAATCAGTAAAAAACAACGGGCTATTGCCAGTTGTTAATCGTACATCAATTTATTGCAAATTGAAAAAATAGAGAATGATTATTGAACAGTTTTATAGACTTTGTTGCATTGATTTTAGTTAATTTCCTTTTTTCACTTAATTTTAAGTTGGGTATTAATTTTTTTGTTATTGTTGGGAAATCAATAGTGCATAATGTGAATGACATTAAAAAAATTGGCAAAATACTTTCAAAATTCTTAAAACCAAGTCATTTTCTATGTGGTGGCTGAAAAGCACCGCGCGAGTAATTGCGTTACGGTAAACTGCGCGAGTACCTAAGGGTTAACTTACTTTGTAGTGCAGATTCAGAACACATGTGCAACTCGATCGTCGTTTCGCACACCTTGCTTGTTAGTTTTGGGGTTTTAGTCTAGTCCCGTATGATGATTCAATAATTTTTTAATTTATATATTTCCATAATTTTTATATTTCCATTTGATTTTCAGAACATATAAGAAGTCAGATATATATAAAAGTTATATTTTTTTGATCAACCTGATATAGTATATTAAACGACGGCAAAGCAAAGAAATAAAATCAATATTAAAGCGTTGCAAGCACACACACCAAACACACTCAAACCAAATACTATTTAATTAACTTTCCAGTAGTTTTTTTCTTTCTCAATTTAAACCTGGAAGTTTTATTCATTAAACTCAGGGTTGAATAAAACAAATATACTTATTATTGCACATCTTTTTTTTTCATATTGTAGGTATTCTAAATCTACTTCGTAAAAGTAAAAAAAGTTGGTTTAAGTAATAAATTGATTGCATTTTTCTAAATATGTATTAGTAAATAATTTTTTTTTGTTAAAGTAGCAATAGTATAAATTTAACAAAAAACGCATTTGCTTGTTAGTAAAAACAAAAGAATAAAATTTCAAATTTATTTAAAAATACTTTTCAACTATATTTATTAACATAGTCACCTACAGTCACTATTGCTTGATTTTCATACAGTAGGAAAGTTCGTTAACTTTATTAAGAATGCCAATCATTATCTATAATAAATTATATATAATATATTACTATTAGGTATACTTAATAGTAAAATTAATATTAGTAAATAAAATTTGTATAAAACAACGAAACGTTAACCAGAGCTACTACACCTCATAATTTTATTATCTTTTTAACTTAATTACAACTTCTCATCCAGTTTCTTTAAAATATGTCTGATATTTTAATTTTTATGGCACCTATTGAAAAGGGTATCAAACAGTTTGTCTTGTTAGGTAAGCATGTTTACTATCATATAATTATAGTAAATATCATTTGGAAAATCAAACAAAATTGTGAAAAAACTTTCTTTGTAAGCTAATTTTGTGTCTATCGATTATATTATACATAAATAACCATATATTAAATTTATTAAATTTTTATTTACCAGTTCATGTCAAATTTAATAAATGTTATTAAACTACTTAATTCTTTAAAAATTAAGAAAAATGTCAACATTCTGAGGAATATACACAATGCAAATTACACAGATATTTGCAGAAAAATAAAGGGTTATATTGTTTACTTTATGATGGTTTATATAACAGAAGAAAACTTTTTATAATAAAAAAATAAGAAAAAAAATTCATATCAACACTGAACGTAAAATATGGAACATAAGTTTCAAAAAGATAAGAGTTCTGAAGGGCCTTTCTCTCTTGAATCTATTTTAAGTTCTAAAATGTTTTATATTACATATCCAAATAATTATATAGTGCATTTCATATTAGATAGGCTTTATATGTTGCTGTGCCTAAATATTCGATTGACTTTGGAGTTCTACACCACTTCAAACAGAATACATTGTAAAATTTATTTGCAATCGACTAACAGTTTCAAACTTTTTATACTGCAATCAATTTCGCCTATAACAGTATAAAAATCTTTAATATCGTTTTTTTATTTATAAATAATCTCGGTATATAAGTAACATCTATTTGATTTACTTTAATAAAAAGATTATATTTAGTATGTAAAATACAAGTAGTGAATTTGCTGTGTATTATTAAATGTAAATATTATATATATTCAGCTGTAAAATACCGACTTACAAATTTTCTTTCATAATGGAAACCAGGCAACACATTTTAAACTATTAGGAATTAGCTTCTGGCCACGTCCGCACACATTTCATGATATCAAGATACTGGAGAGTGCCGCGCTTTCATGCGATTAGCGCGCAAGCTTTTCATACCATGAATGAAATAAATAGTAAATGAACTATGGGGATGATGTACATATAAGGTTGATCTATGAGTTTGATAATTGTTTGATTCACACTCTCATACACTATTTGTTCTTAGGTAAATAATGCTTTACTGATAATTTACTTTTACCATTTGAGTAATTAATACTATAAGAACAAACACAATGATGTAAATATTTTTAGTAATTTATTATTTTTTTAACTAGTAAATAAATTAAACAACACTACTGTTACAACGCACCTAAACAAACAAAACTTTCTAGAAGGCCCTATTAATAGCGCGTCCTAGAACCAGAGTCCTTTTAGATCAGAAGTAAAACAAAAGTGCAGTATAATTACGTAAAAAGGTTAGCCAAATTTACATTCAAATGAAAAAATATTTTGATTTCTTTTTAGTAACATTGGTTTTTTTTAAATAAATAGTCTACAGGTATTGAACTATTTTATTATAAAAATGATTTACAATCTTTTATAATAGATTCAACTACATCAACATTTTCTTTTTTGTAATTTTTAACTATCGATTGGCAAGTAAATCTCTCTTGCAGTCACAGCCCTCTACACAACGCACTTCTATTCTTTGGGATTGTTACTAACAATGTTGACTTTGGTAATGGTTAGTCGTTGATGTTTTAAATATTTTAAAATGTCTTATAAAAAGGCACGTTTGCTATGGTACCGTCCGTTACAGTCTATATAGCGCTTCGAATAGTTAGTGTGGCACCCAATTGGTGCTTATTTTCCAACATTTACAAAATAGCAACCTGTGTTTCGGAAGTTATGTTTCTGGATTGAAGCTTAATTATTGCATGAAATCTAAATTATCTCGTTACTTTGGTAACCGCGAGAAAAACACTGAAGATCCTTTTAACGCATAGTTTTTAAAAACCTTAAACCTTATCATGTCTGGTTTGAGTAAAGTTTATGTTTCTAGTTGCATATTCAAAAATTTAATAGAAGAATTTTTGAAAATTGACTAACTGTTTGCTTTTTGTTAATCTTTCTATTTTGGCAAGATCAATACTCATGCTGCACACAGGATGAGATATCTGAAATGTAACATAAAATTAAAAACTGTTGCGCCACTTACGTAAGCGCATTAGAAGTTATACTTCTTTGACGTTATTAAATGAAATACAACCACGTGTTGTTTTGCGTATCTTGCGTTTGTTACAGCTAGACCAGTAACTTCAAACGTTGAATTTTTAAAAGTGAAAATACTTAAATCGATCCTTTCATACAGAACATTTCTGATACTTACAAGCTTCATACATTTATATATATGAAGAAGATATTCGAGGGACCACGTCCAACGCCTGAACAACGAAGGACTAGCCAAACAAGTGGTAAATGGAAGAACCTCAAAAAAATCGTGCGACAGTTGGTCTCAATATCCACCAAAAAGTTTTAATATGAGGCACTGTGTACAATAAATATAACTTTGTCCTAAAAAGAAAGAAGAAGAAACTGCTGGTGACATAGTTGCGTTTTTTGTAATCTTTTGTCGGTAATTTATTTACTTAGATAATTCCATTTTATGATTTGATAGATCATACAATAATCTAATAAAACGGAATATGTTTACAATAACACTACTTTGCGAATTAAGTTTTACAATTATTTTGGAAGAAAGTCATTTAGTATCCAGTTGGAAAGGTAAGATTCTAAAATTTCTATGAAATTCTCAGTCAATAACTGTCAGTTTGACAGAAGACAGACGTGATAGATTATGTTTTCTTGTTCAATAAATATTTCATCTAGATCGTTATACGATCAAAAAGTTTGGGCAAATATTAAACTCGCTCATGGCCGCTTTCCCAACTATTGAATATAATTGGAATTATACCAAGATGCTTGAGCGAGCCAAGATTTTGACATTGCGTGCACATGCCAATTATACAACGTTTTTCTGCAAATCGTTGTAGAATTAAAACTTTGCTTAACTTGGTGATTAATATATCTTGCATGTTTCCGTTGTAAGGTAAAACCTCATATTTATATTAAAATAATTATTGGATGCATCCCTTTAGGATTTGGGGCATTATTTGTAATGATACCCGTATAAAAGGATTTAGGTTACTCAAGGAACGCCCTTATCATATTAATGGCGTTGAACTTCTCCCTCATTTTAAGGGTTTAAAATGTTTTGCAATTAAATTGTGAAATTGTCAGATATTGTTTTCCATTGATAACGCTACTGGCGTTTCGTACATTAACGGCATGGGTGAGGTTTAGTATTCCAATTCATCTGTCTTTATTACAAAAATTGGTTTTTAACTTGATATATTGCTTCTGTAAACCATATGGAAGCACATTTTACTTCATAATGTTTTTTAATAAAAAAATGTATGTTAATTAAATAACATTGCTTTTAGAAAAATATTTGTGTTAATTTAAAAAAAAAATTGTGTGGTGTTGATCTAAGGTAAGACTAACTTTGAGGCTAGGCAACCTTTTTTTGTATTTAATTTTATGCAATTACTGTTATATTTGCTGCTTCCTAAAATTTTCAATTTTGAGGGAAGCGTAACGTGGTAACCGTATAAAATTTAAAAATATCCAAAATATTCAACAATAGGGGTAAATAGTACAGTTGTTGGCCAGTCGACAATAATTGGCCATATTTAGAAAATTATATAATAATAAATCTATATTTTCTAATATATATTTTCTAATAAATGGTTCGTGTTTTTTGCTAATTTACTATATCTTATTTTAATTAGAAAATATTGGCCAATCACTGTAAATTCACTGGTCAATTACTATATTTATATGCCCAATAACTATGTTTTTTAATAAAAGGGCCAATCACTGTAGAGGGAAAGTGGCATGAAACAGCCAAGTTTTGAAAAAGCCATTATCAATTACGCAGCAGTTTTCATACAAATCGTTCATGTATTATTATTTTAAGATAGCAACACTAGCCAGATATCCCCCACAAAAATGTGACCGTTCACCGTCAATAAACGGCGCCGATACGACGTATTGAAGATTTTGTCGTCAAAAAGTAAGGTTTTGAGTTCAGTTTATTTGTTTTCTAACGCCTATACGTACAAAACTAATAATAATATGATTACACTATAATTTTATAGATATATTAGGCCTTCTAATAACGTATATATTTTGTAGACTAATCTTTGATTTCATAGTAATTTTCGAGATTTGGTTTCTTGAGAGAATATGTTTTGAAATAGCCGGACTGCAGTGTAATAAAAAAGCCACCTTTTAATTGCATAAAATGCAATAATAATTGTAGTAACAGCAATCAAGAGTAGTATTGATGCAAAATTGTAATGGTTGGGCATATAAATCCTGTGGCGTAAAAGGGAAATTGCATTATTTTTGCTAAAAACGTTTTTAAGTTTTTGCAATGATTGATCTCAAACGTCAAATTTTTTGACAGTTTCTTAGATTTATGTAAGTAAATATTTTATCGAGAGTTTGCGTTATTTAAAACGTTTTATAATTATATAAGATCTAAAATTATAGCTTAAGATTATTATTAAATAATATCTTCGTTAATGTGCAGTTTTAATCTTGTAATAAGAACATGGCTTTTTCAAAAATTGGGTCGGCTGTTTCATTACCTATAGGTTATGAGAAAGCCAAATTTTATTTTTTTTATAAATGATTAGAAGTCGAAAAATATCGTTAATTTTGAAAAATGTTTTATGACATTACGTACATAAATGCATGAACAATTACAGATTAAAAAAAAATTTGATTTATTGATGTCCTTCTATATTATTTATCCCTTTTTTTAAAACTGGCTGTTTCATGCCACTTTCTCCCTACTGTTTACCCCTAATTTTGTTAAACATTTTGAATAGCGGTTATGTTATTTAAAGTACGATAAACGTTTATCTTCTAAACCAATATAAAAAATTTTAAAAGTATAAAAATTTCTCGTATTTACAGGATCCATCCAATTGACATAAATATAAATTTTGTGCTACTTCTGGTTTGACCGCAAATGGTGTTCACTTTTTTATCTACAATAACAGAATTCCAAGGTGTTGAATTAAAATGTCATAAAGTTATTACTCCTACGGTAATAGAAATTTAAAAAAAAGGGATGTGTATAACAGTTTTCTTAATTTGTTTATTTTGTCGCTGTGTATATAGCAAACAAAATTTTTTTGCTAGTTTTGGTTTAACTAGAAATGGTATGAACTTTTTTGTCTTAAATAAAAGGGAACAATTTTTTTTTAATAAGTAAATATAAATTTGCAAATGTAGCAAAAATTTAAAAAGAAATTTTACTTAGAAGAAACGTTTATACAATTTTTTTTATGTAAGTTTTTGTGAGCATATAAAGAGAGACGTACTAAAAAAGTTTTAAGGTGTTCAAATTGACGTTCTTCTTGCGTAATACATAATAGAGATCGGCGTAATACAGATCCAGTAGCATTTCTAGTATTTTCTAAAAGAACTAAAAATAAAGGCATAAATAATACGTTGACGAAGCTTTACTACATTTTCAGTAGGGCTGTTAAATCAGTACTTTAAAGATGCCATCTAACTGGGCCAGTTGTGCCGATTCTCTGGCACTAGTACGCGTATTATGTGGAGCGACCTTGCTTGTTGAAAATAAACATTTTGTATTTCAGCCGGAGGAATGAGTAGGAAATTTTCCCCAACATGTTTTTTTTTAAATATTGAATTAAGTTAGTTGTGTCAATAAAAAAGGATCTAATCAATCGTTCGCCTAGAAAGCACATCAAAGATCTACCGAGAAAAATGTATGGCGTTATTTACTATGTAGTATGGGGTAGGAATGGCAAAAAAATATCGATATATCAATATTTATTTTTTATATATATCAATATTTTTAAGCTATATACAGTCAACTCGCGTTATAACGAAGCTCGATATAACGAAAATATCGATATAAAGAAAGAAATCGCCGGTTCCTTCAAAATCTCGTTTTATAACGAAAATTTTAATAGGTTTTGGTCCCCTCAATATAACGAAGTTTTCTTGACCAAAGTCTAATAATTTTTGTTAAAAAAGTAAGTACTGTAGGTATGTTATATAATTTACATAATGTGTTCTACACAATTTTTGGTTTTTTTATCTTAAAGCAATGCAAACTCAACACTATCAATTATCAATTACTTGCAGAACCATGACCTTGACGACAGTGTATTCTCAAGTATCTTAAATCTGGAGAACGCAATTGAACGGACATGCACAGTCACCTGCATACAAACTAAAATTATGGATTTTTTTTAGATTATACGTGTTTCTATTTCTATTATTTCTATTGGTTTTTTTGATTGTTGTTTTCTATTGTTTTATTAATTTTTTTTTACATTTCTGCGTTATATTGGTTATTTTATTAAACGACAACAAATTTGTGGTGTATCGGATTGAATTATTCGATATCTTCTACACAATTTTATAAAAGTTTGTTAATTTATGCTTTTATAATAAAGAATTTTGATATAACGAACTTTTTCTTGGGTCCCTTAAATTTCGTTATAACGCAAGTTGACTGTATTGTATTTCGATGTGAATTTTCGATGTGTATTTCGATATTTTTCCAACAATATTACTTATATATGGTACAACTTTATATCATTATCGTGATTATCTGAAATGATGTCATCCGTTGTTTTGTCTTTATTGGTATTGAACTAGATACAGATAACACAATTTTTTTATACCACGGGTTAGATTTTGTAGGTATTGTTACCAAATCTTACCGATATATCGATACTTAATAAGACTTCAGTTTATTGTTTCAGAAAAGTCTATGAACAGTCGCAGAAGAAAAATGTGGCTTAAGGACCGGTACACAACTTTGTTTCTTTAAAAACAACAAAATATCCATTTGCAAATTCTTTTTATAGTTGTTTTAAATTATCTTATTCCTTAAGATGCTACCAGTGTTCCCCAAGCGATTATCCAACTACAGATATTTGCGATCTGGTGCTGCTCATTCAGAGAACTTCATATCAAACAAAACCTAAACCCAAACTTTTTGACCTTAATGTAGCAGTTAAAATAAGCAAACAAATTATGACTAATGTGAGCCTACTTAATTCTAATACGTTAAAAGTTTTCTTAAGCATTGTTATATTTCTAAAAAATGTTCAATAGATAGTTTTAAAACAACTATTAGTCTATTACCAAATACATAAAATATATTATACAATATAAGCGAATGGTGTTATTATTACGAGTTGAAACAATTTTCTGTTTGTTTAACATTTTAGCAATATGTTGTTGTGTTCAATCCATTTGTAATGATTGAATAATAAAGTTTATGCTTTCGCAAAAAAGTAATATAAAAGTACAAATACATATTATGTTATTTACATTAACTACCAATCAACAATCATTTTTTATAAACGTGCTAACTACGAAATATACTTTAATATCAATTTTAACTACTTATACTTTTTCAATTTTAATTTTTTTTATACGCCTTTTTATATCCAGAGTCGGGTGTGTAGGCCATTTCCCCTCTTGAATTTTTGTTGTGAATGGTAGTGTTTCAAAAATTCAAGGGACCTAAAATTTTACGGGGGTTCTGAACCACGATAAATTCTAGAATTTTCTATAAAGCAGTTTTTACTTTTAGTAAGATGCTCAACCTATGCGAAGAGTAGAGGAGCGTGAAATTTTTCGATAGTTAGCCCAGGAATTCGAACCACTTAGAACCCACGTCTGTAGCACAGCAGCCCTAACACTAGACCACTTGCGGTATGTTTCCTCTAATTTTAGTTTTAATAACAGGAAATTTAATTTGGAAAAAACAAGTCTAAATTTTAGCCAAACAACAAAGTGAAGAACACATATAAGCGATGGCGATCACGATAGCGATGGCGATTAAGAATTTCTTAGTAAACCAATACGCCGCACATACTTGTGCGGCTGAATGGTTTATTAAACAACAGTTGATCACCATCGCTATCGCGTATTTGTGTTATTTGCTTAAATCATTCAAGATAGATATGAATAAAGTGACACCGTTCGGATAAATTATTACTATAATAACACTACTACCACCGCATGAGACACGTGCCACACCCTCGTACCCCTATACCCCCGTCCCCATGGATAATGTAAAATATACTACTAATTCAATAAACTATGTTCATTCTAATGCGACTTTCTTTATTTAGTAGGTAGATTAGGTTCTTTCCAATGTAATCACGTAAAAAACATTTTTTTTAAATTGAAATTTGTTTTCGGTTATCATCATAAATAAAAGACCACTACTAAAGTTATTGAAACAAATGATGTTAAAACAGTAAGTGTTGTTGATAACAAAAGTCCCGTTTTGATGATAATGGTATTTAACAAATTTTTCTGAAAATTTCATTATATTTTGAAATGGATACCAAATATTGTAAACCTTTTTGAAATCTGTTTTTAGGTAAAAATTGTTCAGTGTCTTATTTTGAGAACAATAACAAAATGATTACGCTAAGTATGAGTAGATATTCTTTACTGCTAAGGTTTTGTAAGTGAACAAAACAAGTTTGCAATGAGACTAGGCAAAATTAACTGAAAATGACCTTAGATGCCAAATTTTAACCGGTATTCAAAATGATAAAACAATCAGTCGATGTCAAAATTTTAAACTGAATAAAAGTATTATAAAAATTTGTTTAGAAAATAAATGAACTTTATTATTAATTTTACAGATTTTAGGTCCTTGACCCCCTCAAAGGAATCTCCTTCTCTATTAACACACTTTTTCCAGCAGTGTTTGTATTTCGCGAAGCAGTCCTGGAAGGCTTCATTTAAGATAGCTTTTAAGGTCTGTGCCGAAATTGGTTTAATGTCATTATACGCTGAAAACGGCGTCCTTTCAGCACTGATTTTAATTTTGAAAATAAGAAAAAATCGTAAGGAGCGAGGTGTGGCGTGTAAAGAGGTTACGGGAAGACACCTACCTGATTTTAGGCACAAAACTGACAAATTGACAAAGCTGACCGTGCAAGCGCATTGTCGTGGTGTAAGAACCATGAGTTGTCTCGCTATAACTCTGATATTTTTTTGCAGATTTTTCAAAAATTGAAATGTTTTTTCCAGTTTTTTATAAAACTTTACATTGCAGTGTTGCTCTAGATCAGGGGTCGGCAACCTTTTTAGGACTGCGGGCCATTTTCAAAATAATTTTTTATGCGGGCCGCACATTAAAATGTAATTTAAATAGTGCTTTTATATCATATACGAGTATAAATATTATTAAAAATAAATATATAAAAAAATTATTGTTTATTGACATGCTATAACAATAATGTCAGAGAACAAAAATTGGTGCTTTGGCGGGCCGCGCAAAAAGTTGCAAAGGTACGCAGGTTGCCGACCCTTGCTCTAGATAATCGCACATTGCAAAGATCTTCATTAACATTTAAACACGTTGTACTCAAATAACAATATCACAAAAACTAAACGAGATATCAATAATTCAAAAACATGTGGTGACAAAGGCGGTTATCCGCAAAACAGTGCTGTCAATCGCATTTCACTAAATATCTCCGTTGGTGCTTAATTCAAAATGTTCGGTTATTTTCTATCAGATCTTGCATATACTTCGGTGTACAAGTATTTCAAGAGAAGAGTTAACATTACACCGTTTCACACGTCTTTGTAGAATGCAGCCATCATAAACAGAATTTATCATAGTTTCGTCACTCCAAGGACTTGGTCATTCTCAACGTATACTATTCGAAACGCAGCTGCCGATGTTGAGCCGCGTGAGGTAGGCACAAAATGTAGCCGATAAGAATGCAAGGGGGAAGTTCTCATTTGACGTTAAATCACTTGAAGAGTTTCCAGGCGATCTTTAATCAGGTACTGGAAAATTGATCTCTTAAGGCGAAGGTAGCAGTCCTGCACCTTATTAGTTTGTTTTTGTCTTCCAGATCCTACGGATCTTTGACGTTTTTACTCTATCTAGTCCGTTATCACAGAATCGCGGATTCGTGTAGGCTAACAATTCGATCTATTTTAAATTCGTTTAACTGGAAGCAATTAACACCATACCATAATTTAGGCTCATGACAAATCAAACGAATTTTTTCAGTAAATATCTTGCCATGTAGTTCAGGTAAAGTACTGTTTAATTCGTAAAGCAGTGAGGTTTGATCAAAGTTATTAAAATATCATAAACACAGTTTAAGCATTTAAATTAATAATTAGATACATAATATTTTTTTGTAGAAATAATTAATAAAATCGTTTATAATACCAGACTGTATATCACACATCTAAAGCGCATTAAAACAATATTTTTATGTAGAAAGGTAATTCTGTTTGATTTAAAATGCATGACCGCTTCCCACTTATTACCTACATTTAATTTTTTTGTGGAACCTGAAACTTTTACAAAATATGACATATTTTTAAGTAAATATGTTATAAACTTAGTTTTTGTAGAAATACTATAGACCTAGCTAATATTGAATTTTTTAAATAGTATCTGCTCTGGTTTATAGGTACTTGAATAAATGAGTTAAAATAATTGCTTTCAA
This sequence comes from Sinopyrophorus schimmeli, assembly GCA_036325965.1. NCBI lineage: Eukaryota > Metazoa > Arthropoda > Insecta > Coleoptera > Elateridae > Sinopyrophorus > Sinopyrophorus schimmeli. The sequence continues at coordinate 8,278,255 of JARFIZ010000001.1, forward strand.
TGAAACAAGTCAAGCGTTAAATGCACAGCTGAATATATGAGCTTTGGGTAATTTTAAATCAAATAAGTAAGCGAAGCATTTTAAATCGAATTGTAATTCATATTCTAATTGTGAGTGATAATTAAAATAAGAGCTATTTTATTTTAGTGTAGCTACATCTTTGATTAATATGCAACATTAACCAAACTCACAAATTACAGAATCCTTTATTTCTACGCAACATTTAAAATCAATAACAAAGTACTAGTTAGATTTAATTAGTTCTTAAAATCTTTACAATGATAATAGAAAAAAAAACTTCCCACCTGTTCAAAACTTGATGAATTTGATATATAATGTATTTTTGGCTGACACGATGGAAAATTGTATATGCAAGCTACAATTCTTTGTGCTTAGTACTTGCAGTATCTAAGCTTCTGTAATTTAAACTAGAATTGTTAATATGTTCCTAAAATAATGTTTTCAACTTAGACATTAGATTCTTTAGGTCAACTTTAGCTTCTTGATTATTTAGACAAAATTATTCACAGTAATAAAAAACAAGTATTATTTTTGGAGCGTGGCAACCACACAAGCTATTATTTTAACGAAAAATAAGCCAAAATACTTTTCAAAAAAAAATTAAGTTTTTATCTCAAACGTAAATTTTCAAAACAACAGATTTCTACATTAATAGTAATATTGCATATTAAATACGATAATATCCCGGCGTTACAATCTTGTAACCTAGGACCGACAAAAATTTTTTATGTCGATTTCGCATAATTCGAGATATAACTTTGTATACATGTAAATTTTTTTTAATTGAAATCAAGAACTAATACAAATACTAGTTTAATAAAAATACAAAAGAACTTCTGGTTTTTCTACATATTAATATAAAATTTAAAAAATGTACGATATAATGAAAACAAATTTATTTCAATATCATTGTCTTCATATAACTTAATAACCTCAACTGACGACAAAATGTTACAGAGATAATATTTTTCCTTTTTACTAGATGCAGTCAAAGCAAAATGACTTAGTTTACACGACATAGTCATTTTTGAAAGATATAGTAAAAGTAAAACAAAACAATCTTAATTTTCGTCAATCATGCAATGTAAAGAAAACCACTGAATCTGTAGAACAATTCGCAAGGTCAGTGTGTGTCCGAATTCACGTAAGTTTTGTAAATAATAAACATTCTCTAATAAATCACTATAATGTATAAACATATCAGTTCAAAATTTCATTACCATATATGCCAGAATGGGAAGGGACCCACACGAAAGTTAGATACAAGCAGAGACAGGATATCGTGTTGTAAGGCGGAATCTGAGTATGGATTTCGGAAGCAAAGAATAGTGTTTAAGGAGTCAGATCAGATTACTAGGTAGGGTATAGATTTTCGTATACAGAATTTTATTACCGATGACTAAATTAAGAAGGATCTAATGGCGATCCGGTGAATGCAAAGTGATCTATAACTACCTGAATCATCGCGAAAAACACAGAGTGGTTAAGTGATCCAAGGGTTCATCAATATACCACCTTCAAAACAACTTTGCTAATCATGATTTTTGCATTCACCAGCTTAATTTCGTACTCTAAGATCAAAACAGAACTTTATCTAAACTTGTCCAGAGTAAAAATACTACTTTCTGATCAATTTATTTGACATTATTTATGGTAAGACGATAAAACGCTATCGGTTACCTCTCTATGCATTACTAGTTTGTGATTAACGTCGACATCGTCACAAATAATCACCGAAATTGAAAAAAGAATCGTAACGTGGGTTCTAGTAAGACCTGTTGTATGAAAAAGCCTTTATTGGGCGCTTGTCTCTTAGGAAAGATTTAATAGGTGACTCAGTTTTTACGAAATTACTGGCACGTATCTTCACTCGGCGATAACCGACAGATTGAGAATTATTTCAGTTGCAGCCATAACCAAAAATGTTCAACAAAGCTATATCTCGACACAGTAGGGGGAAAGTGGCATGAAACAGCCAAGTTTTGAAAAAGCCATTATCAATTACGCAGTAGTTTTCATACGAATCGTTCATGTATTCTTATTTTAAGATAGCAACACTAGCCAGATATCCCCCACAAAAATTTGACCTTTCACCGTCAATAAACGGCGCCGATACGACGTATTGAAGATTTTGTCGTCAAAAAGTAAGGTTTTGAGTTCAGTTTATTTGTTTTCTAACGCCTATACGTACAAAACTAATAATAATATGATTACACTATAATTTTATAGATATATTAGGCCTTCTAATAACGTATATATTTTGTAGACTAATCTTTGATTTCATAGTAATTTTCGAGATTTTGTTTCTTGAGAGAATATGTTTTGAAATAGCCGGACTGCAGTGTAATGAAAAAGCCACCTTTTAATTGCATAAAATGCAATAATAATTGTAGTAACAGCAATCAAGAGTGGTACCGATGCAAAATTGTAATGGTTGGGCATATACAGTAGCGCCCAAAAGTGAGTGCCTAAATGATTTTTCGAGAAGAACTTTTTAAAATATGGGCCATTTTACTTCATTTTTGAGTATGTTATACAGTTTTGTATGAGAAAAAGAATTATTATGTTTAAAACGTGATAAACAAAAATTTACGGAAGTTAAACGAGCTCAGACTTATTTGTGTAAAAAACGCATTTTTCAGAACAGAACACTAAGAACGATTTAATGAAAAATAACTGTATAACAATACACTAAAACAATTTTATAATCATAAAAATGCCTAATACTTAGTTGGGAAACCACGAGATTTTATAACTGCCTGACAGCGAGATGGCATTGAATCAATAAGATTTTCAAAGACTGAATCAGGCATTGCATTCCATTCCTTGTCCAATTCGGCAAATTTTTCATCTTTATTCTTAATGTTTTTGTTTCGACAACGTCTTGCCAGCTCTTTCCACAAGTGTTCTATCGGGTTGAGGTCGGGAGATTGACTGGGCCACTGAAGAATCCTGATTTGTTGCTGCTGCAATGAAGTCTTGACAATCGAGGAGGTGTGCTTAGGATCGTTATCCTGTTGTAGAATCCATCTAGGAGGCATATTTGTATGGGCCCATGGTAAGACGACATTAGTCAGCATATCTTTGTAACTTTGTCCAGTCATTATTCCGTTAATTTTAATGATGGGGCCCATGCCATTACGAGAGAAGGCTCCATAAACCATAACTGATCCACCTCCATGTTTTACTGTCGGTTTTATGTATTTTGAATTGTATCTTTCTCCAGGAGGACGTCTTATGTATTGTATTCCGTCGCTTCCAAATAGATTGAACTTAGATTCATCTGTGAAAAGTACTTGACTCCACTCGGCTGCTGTCCAATGCAAGTGCCGCTTTGCAAAATCCACGCGATCCTTTCGATTCTTGAGTTTGATGAAAGGTTTTTTAGCTGGACGTCTGCCATTCAAACCAGCATCACTCAATCTTCGGAAACTGTCATTCGACTAATATTTAGACCTTCACTTTGATTGAATTCTGCTGCCAGATCCACAGCTGAGAGAATCGGATCCGCTTTGGAGCGACGAACAATGCGTGTATCCAGCCGGGAAGAAGTAACACGTGATCTACCAGTTCTTTTATCATTCTCAACAGAATTTCTCTGATCAAACCTTTGAATAATTCTTGAGACAGTACGAGCTGGCATCTTTAGAATCCGTGAAATGGCAGCTGCCTTCATGCCAGAGTTTTTCATATCTATAATTGCTTTCCGAATGGCTGGAGAAGTTTCAACCCTTGGCATTGTTAAAACTTGGTCAATTGTTACTGAACACAAAAGAAATAACCCAAATATTCAAGAAAAAACCAATAATGTGACGGCGCGGAATATGTAAAAAATGACTATTGCAGTAGAAATGGAACATAACCTAAAATACCGTATCTGCGCAACAGTTAACTATTAATAATATTTTCCAACATCAAACTGTACAATATACTGAAATTTGAAGTAAATTGGCCGAGATTGCAAAAAGTTATGCGTGAAAAACGGTTTCGGCACTCACTTTTGGGCGCTACTGTAAATCCTATGGCGTAAAAAAAAATTGCATTATTTTTGCTAAAAACGTTTTTAAGTTTTTGCAATGATTGATCTCAAACGTCAAATTTTTTGACAGTTTCTTAGATTTATGTAAGTAAATATTTTATCAAGAGTTTGCGTTTTTTAAAACGTTTTATAATTATATTAGACCTAAAATTATAGCTTAAGATTATTATTAAATAATATCTTCGTTAATGTGCAGTTTTAATCTTGTAATAAGACCATGGCTTTTTCAAAACTTGGGTTGGCTGTTTCAATACCTATAGGTTATGAAAAAGCCAAATTCTATTTTTTTTATAAATGATTAGAAGTCGTAAAATATCGTTAATTTTAAAAAATGTTTTATGACATTACGTACATAAAGGCATGAACAATTACAGATTTAAAAAAAAATTTGATGTATTTATGTCCTTCTATATTATTTATCCCTTTTTTTAAAACTGTCTGTTTCGTGCCACTTTCCCTCTAATCAGTAACCCTTAGTTGCAACAGCGTCGAAATGGCCATATAGTCGCGGTGGCGTTAGCCAGTCCCCCCCCCCCCAATGAGCCTAATAACATTAGATTGCGGGGCATCATTATTTTCAGATAGTATCCCATCTATCATTATCCAGTCTCGGGCCCCGGGTTTGTGGGGAGCCACCTGGGCCCTTCCGGTTCAGTCCGACCCTGACAAAGGAAGGCTCTTTGACGTGTGTCTCCGATTTGGATAAAAATTTTAGCAAATGTTCTACGAACAGGTACGAGTATACCTACAAAATATTTGGCTTTGAATCGGACGATTACTTGAGTAAATCAATTAAAATGGTGAGTATGATTTTGAGAGTTTTATAGGGAGAATTCACAGATTAGTATGCAGGTGAACGTTTTCAAGGGAGTGTTTGAAGTAGAAGGCCTGACACGCTTTGTACGAACAGTGGGCATAGAATTTGCCGCCACAAGTCGAACAGGGCATCAATCACTAATTTTTTGTTTCACAAGTTAATATGTCGTATCTCGCGTAATCGGCTGATTTAAGACTAAATATTTTGTAGGTGTACTCGTACTAGTTCATGGAAAATTTGGTAAAATTTTCATCCAAATCGGAGACACACGTCAAAGATCCTTCCCTTGTGAGTTGCAATACGTAGCTTGATTTGATAAGAATCGATGTAAAGAAATGGTATTGACTAAAAGTCTTTGTTGATTGCTGTAGGTATATGAAACATAATCGAGCACTTAACCAACAATAAAACAATTTATTTCTGTGTTGCTTATAAATCTGTAATGTCATCAGCCTCAACTAGCTTAGGTGAAGTAGTAACCTACATACATACAAATATACTACCTATCTAACCTTTCATTGTAAACCACTAAATTATATTGTTTTTGAAATGTTTCAATTAACGCTGTGTTTCAATTTCTCTCCTATTAATGTATTTTAATTACTTTAATTTATTTGATATTGTTTACTATATTATATTTTGTTTTATTATATATGTGTGATTTCAAAAATACTAAATAAACCAATAGATTATGGATTATATATGTGTACTACATGAATAGCTATATATATTTTGTAAATGAAAAAACGACAGTTTACTACAGCACTTCGAAATAACATAGAAATTATATACAGTGGGTAAAAAAAGTATTTGCACACCATATAATGTTTAATAAAATGCTAATAAACCGTAGTAAATCATTTTGAAAGAATGAAAATTTGAATATTTACATTGTAATTGTTGTCGTGGACAGAGTGGTGTGGTGATCCACTTGGTTGCGGTACGCTCTAAGAGTATATGTGGCATTTTTACCAGAAATATACCACAATCGGAAAATGGCGACTCTTTGGTCATTGTGTGTGTGATGTGACAGCAAAAACAAGTGTAAAAAAATTTCCGAACTTTTATAACTCCATCTATGTTAAAATAATTTTGGTATGTCTAATAGGTTTTATTTAACAAGATAATAACTTTGGGAGTAAGCGTCTGGACACCCTGTACATATTAGCTATTATACTGACTCCTCCAAAAAAAATTGTATACACATTTTTAAGGAACGAAAACTATTTATTCTGTGTTTGTTTTACATGTAAATACTGATCACATATGTAGTACTGTCTTTAGTTAAGCACATAGTTACTTTAGATGTTCTAAATGTTGGCCATTGACGGCCAGACACATGACGGAACAATGTACAATCGCCGCAGCTATATCGGTCAATGTTTCAATGGTGATCGCTGCACATACCACTGTAATCTCCTTGCGATGATCCATCAGTGTGCGCGGCTTACGCCGATAGACTTGATCTTTCAGTTCCCCAAAGAAAAAAGTCCATATAGGTTAAATCTAGCGGCCGTGAAGGGAACTCAATAGACACTTTTAATCCAATCCAATATCTCTACAGATTGGCATCCAGGAAAACTCGTACGGCTAGGTGGTAGTATGATGGCGCTCCATCCTGTTGGTAAAAGACCTCATCATGAGCTCCATAAAGCGCACGTACACCTGGTAAAATTTCTAGGTACACTTCAACAGTAACAGTAGCATTAAAGAAAAAGGGTGCTACTAAGCCCCTAGATGATAGTCCATACCACACTTTAACCGCTGGTAGATTAACCTTTTATCCACATAAACATACAGATTTTACGGTGTCCAGTAGACGCAGTTACGACGGTTCACTGTTCCATTAAGTTTAAACTGGGCCTCATAGACCATACTATCTTAGTCACAAATTGTTCATTTTGTTTTCTCACTATCGTGCGGAAAATATCAACATCTCTTGAGTTAAAAACCATACTACAACAAACTCGTAATTAAAATCAATTGGCAATGTCAATATCCCAATACAGTCTGACAAAGAGTATATACATTTTTTTGGCGGACTCTGTATAATAAACAAGAACAAACATACTTTGAATCGTTCTCTTAGTAAAGATTAATTTTGTTAAATGTTAAATTTAAAAGACAGTCATATTATTTTTTGCTTTAAATTGATTTTATATAACGCCGTGCAGTATTGACGAATAGAGTAATTTCGAACGCCATTATATTTTTTTGTTACCGCCTGTTATGATTCTAAGGACCAGCTGTAAAACTTTGATTAAAAGAATAATTTGAATTCTACGCCAAATAAATTGATAAATCTTAAAAACCATTAACATAGGAGAATTCTTTTCGTGCTTTTTTTCGTACATGTTTAATTTATTGTCATTGGTATTTTTTATGTAAATTTAATCTTGTTAAATTCTGGAGAAAAATTAATAAAATCATTTACTTTTTGATTAATATGGGATTCTGTTTATTTATATTTTTTACATTGTTTTGGTATTATTTTTTAACTAATTATTTACATTTTTGATTATTCTAACTAAATGAATATTTTCTTAACACCGACCCTAATCTTCGCAATTTTAACGCTTTTAATAACTTCATGTAAATATGCATAGCTTCAGCGTATTGTCCAAGGAGAAATTTCATGTGCTTTTTAAAGCAATCGTTTATACAAATATTCAAATATTTACACAGATATACATAACAAGGATTAAAATAACAGGTTATTAAGCCTTTAGAAATACTAATTAGTAAAGCTGATTTTACATAAGGTAGGTGAAATAAATCAGTTAATCATCATCAGAATCATTTGTTATTAGATAAATCTATTGAGGTAACTTGCGCTTCAATCGCGTGTGTATTGGTTTTTGATCTGCTTTATAATGCACTGCACTATCACAATTGACAATATTGTCGTAGAAGTTTTGAGTTAACTTTTGAATATGTTCATAAATTGTACATATCGCGAGTAGTCGGTGACGAACCGTGGGGCATTAACAGAGATCCTGAGAATTTTGTTTTGGAACGCTTAAATTTTATTCAAATACGTGTTTTATTGTTCCCCCAGATGATGCAACCATAGAGGACTAATGACCGTATTAAAGATTTGTAGAGTAGCACATTTAATTTTTAATGAAGATTTTCAAAATAACTCAGTAGATTGGTCGTCAAAAAACTATGGTTTGACACTATAATGGAAAAAAAATCCTTTAAAAAATTATCACTAATGTTTATGTGTATTTTAACAACACAGTATTTGATTCTGATGTTTAATTTGGTTCTGGTGAATGTTAGTAATTACGGAGCAGGATAAGAAGCTAGTGGTCTGCCAAGACAACTGAGAGAAAAACTAAATGCGCAAGAGGTGGTTCAGACCGCGTTTTGAATTGTGAACATTATCCTCCAGGATTTATTCTAGTTTAGGAGTATGTTTTTACCGTTATACCCCTGGCGGGGAGTCTCAATAGATACCGCTAGTTGCAGGAACTTGGAGACTGAGCTTTAAGTTGTTTTGTGAACAACTGGAGAAAAGTCAAACGTGGTAACGGCTAGGGATAATAAATATTGACGTCTCCCAGAGGTGGTTTAGTAAGAGAGGGTTACTGAACGAGGTTTTTCTGGTGTGAGGAATAATAGATTTATTACATATAGGTGTCCCCCAGAGATGGTTTAGTAAGCGTGGGTTATGAACGAGGTCCTTTTGGTTTAAGGAGTTAGAGATTTATGGCATACAGGTGTCCCCCAGAGGTAGATCAGTAAGCGTGGATTACTGAACGAGGTCTTTCTGGTTTAAAGAGCTACAGCTTTATTTGCATATAGGGTTCCCCCAGCGGTGCTTCAGTAAGCAAGTGTTACTAAACGAGGTCGGTCTGGTATAAGGAGCCAGAGTTGGTTCACTTGCCAGGTGTACACCAGAGGTCGTTTAGAGGGTTACTGAACGAGGTCTTTTGGTTTTGCATACAGAAGTTCTCTAGAGGTGGTTGAATAAGAGAGGGTTACTGAACAAGGTCCTTTTGGTTTTGCATACAGAATTCTAAAAAGGTCTAGCGTAAGAAGGCAAGACCCAAACTAACAGAATTAATAAGCGACCTATTTGAGGCAGTAACACTTTTAGGTTGCGCAAGGAGACTAAAGGAAGTGAACATATTGCATACCAATACTCTTTAAAGAAAGGAAAACTGGATTCTACCACAATTCTTGAACAATTACCTACAGTTTACAATGGGCGGAGAAATGGCTCTTCGTTGAGAAGCATAAGAACAATTTTGTGTCATTATTATACTGAACGATTTAACAAGAAAGTTCAATAAACAATCTTAGACGTTTCTTATAAGCACATTTCGCTAAAGTTAACATTTTTTTTATAAAAACTTTAGCGTAGACGAGATTCAGGAAAATAAAAACTTAAGAATTAAAAAGAACAACCCTTTAGCAATCAAAGAAGGCAAGTAACGAAAAAAATATAAATAACAACCGAAAATAAAACATTACTCTCTCGTTACCGAAAGCAACCAAAAAATAAATAACATTCTAGATTTTTAACACATGGCGTATGTGAAAAGCCGCGCGGTTAAAATAAAACTTGAAAAATACTGCATTGATAATGTAGTTCCTGACCTAATACTTGATTATTATTTTAAATGTAAATCGGTAAACAAACTTTTCGACTAGTCTGTATATTAAACATATTTGGCTTTTATTTTACTGATTTTGTATCGGGTTGCAACACATGTAACGGTTTTTAATTAAAATTTTTTATTAGATATTTAGAATACTTATAGAAACCGTTTCCGACGTATTAATCATAAAATTATGTCTGCATATGAGAGTCATTAAAAACTCCGTTAAAGCATGAACATGAATTATAATAATTAATGTATAGTTAAATGATAGTGTTGAAATATCGAGATACGTACATATACATAAACACTGAATTACAGGTTTTATTTGAATTAAAATAAGTACAACGTTGGATGTCCTTGAATATCACTAAATCATGCTTAATTTGGGGTAAAAGTTTTTCACGCGCACCTATATAATTGGTTAATCAAATTAATATTTATTTAATCACAGATATAAGTTAACATCAAAATATTTAGCGATTAAACGAAAAGATATGGAAATCTATAGATTTTTCATTAACTGCGTATGTACATATTATGTACCTATATTTTTTTTACACATCATGCAAATATTTACTGAAGAATTTTCGAAAGGTCATATAACGGAAACAAAAAAATAATGTTAAAATAAAACAAATAAAGTAATACCTACAGAAAAGTCTATATTATAAAAAAATAAAATTGTTTGTGAAGTCTTGTATTAAATTCATATAAAGCCGAATCGTTTTTCAGATAAACAACATAAAGCTTCATGTTAACCTTTGCGCCTTCAAAGTATTTTACAATTTAAAAGAATCTAACGTTTTTATACAGAATTAAGGTATTGTTAAAGAAATACTTGTAACATAAAGAACTCATGTAAATAATGTAAAATGGAGATTACTAAAGTGTGCGACCTACTAGTAGGTGCCGTTACATATTAAAACAGATCTATTTAATTTCAAGTCTATATATTAATTCGCTTTTTAAAATATTACTTTTTCTTGAAAATTTTAAAATTATTTCAAAATCAGACTTTTACCTCGTTTCGCAGTTCCAAACTTGATTTTACTGTACAATTTAAATAGTTACTTAGGTACGTTACAATATAAAATAAGCAAATACTTAATCGTTTGTTTATAATAATAAGGTTGAGAAAATTGTATACAGTGATAATATCACGCATTATTTTTAAATTTTGTTTAGTATCACAATTCAATACAGCATGTAATTCTAGAGCGCATATGTAACTTACCGTAAATTAAATTAGATTCTTTCATTAATAAAGCTTTTCTTCGCCTTAAAATACTTTTTGCTAAAACCACCTATTCAAACTTTGCCTATTAACAAAATTTTAGTAATGTAACTTCATTTAAATAAATCAACATTAAGTCAGTCAAACACGAGCTAGTTAGAAGCAAACAAAAATCGTTGTGCAATAACTTTTTCAATACCATTGAATTTTTCTATTATAGTTTTGAATTAATATAACCTCTTATACTTTGTAATATACTAAGAAGTATATTACTTAACTAAACACATTCATGCGAATATTTCCGGTTGTAAAAAGAGAATGTAAACAATCTATAGGTACATTTAAATAAAATTGAAATGTCTGTCTGTGATTTCGAAATAAATAATATTTTATAAGTTCTTCTATAGTTATTTGATCGCTACGAAAACCCAAACACACGTTTTTAAAAAAAATTCTGTCTATCTGTCTGTCTGTTTATCTGTCTGTCTGTTTATCTGGCTGTCTGTCTGTTTGTCCGTCCGTATATCTCGGAAACGACTAAATCAATTTTGACAAAATTTGAATTGACAGGTAGAGGACTTTTACAAGAGTAAAATGCTTTTTATTCCGGAAATATTTACTATTAAAATTAATGATTTTAAATTCATTATATTGTAATTATTATTTATTTTGGCCAATGCTTTCTCTCTTAAAGTGGTTCCCATGATCAGAGGACGTTGGTTGTAAATCTTATGACACTTTTATAATTCGTAACCGATCCTACAGTGTAAATATTGGCTCCTCCCAAAACCCTTAATTTAGGGATTACAAGATGTTATAATTTTTGTTAGTGCTTTTAGTAAAATTTATTTTTTTGATTAATAATTTTTTAAACATCGCAGAACTTTTTTGTTATTTACTACAGTGTAATTTGTTTTTATAGTGCCTTATTTTTGATTACTATAAATCTAAGCAATTCTAACATAAGGCATGAGATGAGAATAATGAAATGTACTGTAAAAAAGTTGGTTTTTAAAACTGTTACAGAATCTCAAGAAAACCGTTTCTTTTTTTTATGTGAAAATTTATTCGTTTTGCTCTTTTAGTTTTGGAGATCAAAAATTATCAAAAAGAGCCCGTTCTTTCAGAATTTTTTGCAAAGCTTTCAGTATTGAAAGAAGTTGGTGTTAGCGAAAGAAGTTTCAAAAAAAGATTCAACAGTAATGTTAAGTCGCTTTAGGTCAACATTTGTTAAGGTTCAATAGTTACAATGCGTTGTTCACAGTAAGAAAATAATCAAAATGTTTTATTGATGTCATATTGATTGCTAAAAAGTTAAATTTTTTATTATTTATTTTATTTCGCTGATTTCTCACAGTTTTTTTAAGGCCGTTTATAAACTTCATATACAATCTCATACCCCAAAGACTGCGTGCTGTTAACCGCATTGCGGGTCAAAAGTTCGCATTCTGCCCGAGGATCATTATTGTCTAATTTTACAAAAATTACATATTAAGCTAGTACGTACACCAATACATTTTATAGTGCACTAAATGCTCTATCTAATAAGCATTATCATATTCCTGATATCCAATTATTTTTGCTTTGGTATGATCGAGAAAAGAAAAGTGTGTGCTCTTGACCCGAATGACACTATACAATTACTGCGTTCCAGGAGATAATTTTTGGAACTGAACCGATTCTAAAAATTATTTCACTAATAAAAAGTTGTACTATCCCTGAATAATATAGGCTATATTTTATTTTAATAAAAATGAGTTTTTATTTTGAAATCACAATACCCATGATAAGCTGGGGCGGGCCAGCTAGTTTTAAATAAAATGTATCAACTCCTTAAAACAGAAAATTTGGCATTCTTCATTAGCATTGCTCTTAGCTTTTCTTTGTGCTCTACTATAAATAAGTTGACAATTTTGTAAAATATGACTGTTTCATAAAGAATTTAGCTTAGAGACAACTCCCTTTAAGTCAATATCTCTATAACATAAAATGTTATGTCAAAGCAATCCAGGCGACCGTTGGAAAACATATTAAAAAAAGTTTTCTAAAGAAAATTCCTTTTTGTCAAATTACTATGTTTCAAAATAATTCTGAAATTGCGTTAACATAAAAAAACTTGCTTGAATATAGAATGAATAAAAATGTAACCCTTCAAAATGTAAAGAAAAGATAGAAATTATAAAGAAGTTTCAAAATGGGGTAAGGTGAATTTACTTAACTTGCAAATATAATGTGTCGGCATATAACATCACCAAGATATATAAGAATTAATAAATTATGAAAACAACTTTATCTTTCGACAATCTAAATGTGAAGAAAGTAAGTATTTATATATATAATATACATTAATAGAGCTATATTAATGTTTATTTGCTAAACTAGAAACTGTAATATGCCTCTCTCTCAAGATTATTAGAAAAAAAAGCAAGCTATAGAATTTGAAAAATTATTTAAACATACAGAAATAAACTTGTCGGCAGTGATTGATGGCTAATTAAAAAAAAAAAGGATTCGCCTGTGTCGTCAAGACGGCCTGAGTATTTTGGGCGTGACAGCATCTGCCTAACTGGAATGAAAGAAATAAAATTCATTAGATCCATTTATTATTGAGAAAAATGCATTTTATTTTACCAAAACTGATAAAATTACATTGCTTCCTATTCATTTTTAACAGAGTGAAATCATTATCACTTTGATTTTGTTTTCCCTCGTGTTTTGCTCCTTTAGTTGGTTTGGTTTTGAAAATTCAACATTTAAAACTTTGGAAGTATTTTGCAACGAACAATCAGCTTTTAATTGTGATTCTTGGTCGAGGAGGCAAGTTCTAATGAAATCCATAGTTAATTTTCCTTTGATGATATAGCTTCTAGTGCGGTTATTATTGATTGATAACTATTTGGAAGAATTAGAAGGAACTGGCAGATTGTCTAATTTTCATCTATTTTGGATCCAGATAATTTTAATTCTATCATTAGCTCGTGAAAAGTTGCAAAATGTTTCTACAATGTGCTATCGCCGAGTAGTTTTAAATTATGTAAATGTTTTCTCACCGCTAATTGTGTTGCTAGACTCCTGTGTTCATAAACACCATCGAAGAATCTAGGATCTTAATTCTGATGCCCTTTTTTTGTGCAATCCTAATTAGTGAATCGCTTAGATATTCGATTATTATTCCTTTTGCAAGTTTTTATTGTTTTTTTATTTCTTCCGCGTATTCATCCGGCAGAGGTTCTTGCACTACTTTTAAAATATAAAGTTCTTTTAAAAGCACTTTTATTTTAAATTTTTAGATTCCATATTTGTACCCATTAAAAGGGGTGGTTTTTCGTTTAATTTTATTCACACTTTCTATTATTAATCATTTTTTTAATTTTAATTTAAAAAATTATCACTTGCGGATCCGTCCTCGGTACTGGCCCCATAACCTATTGGAAAAGTTTGAAAAAGATTAAAACAAAGTACCAGTGGAAGCGAATTTTTTATTTTCCACAAAAATAAAATTCAATGCTTTCCATAAAAGGACTAGTCATCGACTTAACTTAACTAAGCTACTACCTAGTTTACTTATACATACATCAGACCTACCCTTGCACGCATCTTGCACATGCACATTTATTTATGGTAGCAATTTATTGTAAATTAAATCTTAATTTGAAAGACCGTTAGAAAGTATGAGTTTTTTTTAATTCTAACATTTTCATATTTCTATCTTGTCTACCTACCCTAAAATTTTTATTCAAATTGGTCGTTATCACTTAGTGATATTGCCTTATCAATTCTAAATCCTGCGGTGTCTATGTTTTAAGTATTATATTTTATTTTCCTTTCTTAAGTCCTGGAATACATCGATACATCTGAATCGTAGGTATTTTCATGTTATTTTATCTATTTCATAATATCTATATTTTTTGTATACCAAGATGCCATCGTAAAAATGATTATTTCTGTATAGTAACTAAAGCACAATATCAATACAATAATTTTAACAATTCGTTTTACTCCTTTTTTTTGCAGTTGAGTAATGTGTGGTTTTAGGTGGGAAAGTTTGTATATGCAGACAGATATTAGCAATGCATGGAGAGCCAGCGGTTGCTCTCTCGGTAATTCCCCCTATCAAATGACCTTCACAACTACATATTGGCAAATTCTGTATAAACAACAGCTTAATACACCTCCAAAAGGAAGTAAAGCAAGTTATAAAGTCGTTTTTTGATTACCAACAAAAAAACTTTTTAATTAAAAAATGATTAAATGTCAATAACTTCTTCATTGGACTTTTGACCCGATAGATTCACAATCGAGCCCACTATGCAATGCTTGACCTTGCTTAGAGTTCTACTGGGAGAAGTGTAGTGCGAAACTGTTTGTACTGGTTTTCGCCAATTATTTGACTCTTTTTTGATTATCAATTAATGTAGACGCCTAAATCTGTCTCAAACGGCGGTTGATATAATACTGAAACCCTTATTCAAATCTATTAATTAGTTTCTGACATTATAGCGTATAAACGCATATCAGGGATCTTATGTATGACTAAATAGCCCGTCCCGGAATTGCTGAGGCGTGATTTTTTTAATCTTAAAAAAGATTTTTGCAAGCAACATTAGTCATATTTTTCTTATTAAAGTGAAATTATAGCAGGAAACGGAAGTTGCGCACGCTAGGTAGGGATCTAAGGGGACGGAAATTAAGCACTCAACTAATAAGAATGATCCATAGAGCCGCCACGAAACGGATGTTGCGCGCGCTATTTAAACGGATATAAGAAGACGGAAGTTATACAATCATCTAACGACCATGATTCCGTAAAGTCGCTTATTCAGGTCATCAGAAAGCATGCGCACAGCTAACGAAAATTCTACAGTTATGAATGGTGTGTCAACATTGAAATAATTATACATATTATTATTTACAAGCTGACCTGTCCCAGCTTTGCAGGGGTATTTTTAAATGTTTACAGTCAATATATCATTTTGACAGCTACCAATAAAATATAATAGTTTATGATTTTTTTAAATTAAACTGCTTAGGTTTAAAAATACCGCTCATGTATTTACATATTGATATACCTTTGTATAGAAAATCGATAAAATTGACTAAAATTTTTAAGTTATTCTTCTTTTGTTTCTTATAATCTGACAAATTTTAATTAGTTCTAACACTTAATTGTTTATTGAAAGACCGCAAAACCAAAAAAAAGTTACTTTATAGCAAGAAAAATAATTCTCTATTCTGACAACAATTGTGGCACATATAAAAAATTTTCACCAGTAGAGTCCTGTCAGACAAGCGTGCGCAGCGGGTAAGTGTGCGCAGACTAATTATTTCAGAAAGCGTTAAAAGTAGAGAAATGAAACCAACTCTTTCTAGTATTTACTTAAACGTTAGACAAAAGTCTGAAATCATGTCAGGCGTGTTTACGAAGTTTTGCGAATATTGTAAATCAAATTTTTTGTTAAAAAAATTACGATATTTTTTCATTTTGAATTTAAAAACTTTTGTACTTGAGCTTAGGTATTTATTACTTACTATATATGAACATGCACATTATTTTAATTAATTTGATGTGTAACATTACAAATCTTTACAGAATGACGCAATAATGAATAATTTTAAGTCAATTCTATTCGAACAATTAGGGTTAAGTGTGCGCATAGGCTTGCTGGGTAAGAGTGCGCATTCTGTATGCGTACTTTTATTGGAATATTAATGTTTTATGACTAGTCTACTAGTTTCACTGTTAATCTTAAAAAAAGGTAAATTTTTACATGCTTTCAACTTTGACTTTATAAAAATAAATAATAATATTTATATAGTTACCCGGACTCTAAAATTCAATTTACATTTTCGTAAATTTTTAATTAATAAAAACTTGAAATAATTGACTTTGTTTTATTTTACTTTACTTGAAATGCAGAATTTTATAACAAAACAAACAAAAAATGCGCACTCTTGCCCCACATGATTCTATGAAAGTTTTCTACCAGTCCAGTGTTCGTGTGACCATATATGTCATCTGAAATAGTAAACCTTGCAAACCACAACAAAATTATTCAAAACTATTAATATTTTATTCTCTTTTAGTCTTACATAATTTTTAAAACGTTTGAGAAAAAAATTAAAATCTTCTTCTTGTATCCACCCAGACTCGTTAACTGTTCCAATAAATGCAAGTCGCAACAATTGCTATGTAAAACCGCGCTATAGACTAAACGAGGTAAGTTGAACAAATCTCCTGGGCTCGAAATATTTTACTTTTGTACGTATTTTTTCAGTAATACACAAAACACGCGACGAATCAAAAAAAAAAGAAAATTTTACTATGAAATTTGAGTAATATACCCACTTTATAAACAATGTTTCAGTTACTTACCAGGTGTGCAACCTTAAAACGGCTGTTTTTTATTTAGCAAAACACAATAATTAACGCAGAAAAGTGAAAAATATTTTATTCGAAGTAATTGCCCTCGCTGGCTATAAATTTTTCCTATCTTTGAGGAAGATTGTAGATTCCACCCCAAAAGAATTCATGCCCTTTGGATAAGAACCACCCATCGAGCCATTTTTTAACATCTTCATAGGAATTGAAGTGCTGCTCAGCAAGCGTGTGCCCATCGACGCAAACAAATGGTAATCTGAAGGGGCCAGATCAGGAGAGTAGGGCGGGTGGTGTAGCAACTTCCAGCCAAGTGCATCCAATGTATCCCGGACCAATCTTGCTGTGTGTGATGGTGCGTTGTCGTGCTGGAAAATTATACCCTCATGTCGATCCGCGTGTTCGGGTCTTTTTTTGCACAATTCACGATCCAATTTGATGATTTGTTGTTGGTAGCGTTGAGTATTGATCGTTTCACCAGGTTTCAACAGTTCGTAGTAAACCAGCCCCTTCTGGTCCCACCAAAATCGATTTGGCCTAGCAGACGATGTCGAGGGTTCTCCGGGGTCCACCCACGATTTTTTGCGCTTAGGGTTTTCAAAAAAGATCTATTTTTCATCGCCAATGACAATTCGATGCAAAAATGATTTTCTGTTGGGCCGATCGAGCAAGATTTCGCACGCGGTCTGGCGTCGTTCCATCTCTCGATCGTTCAATTGATGTGGCACCCACTTCCCGATCTTTTGGATCTTTCCCATAGCAAAAAGGCGTTTCGAAATTGCTTGGTGGCTAAAATTCAACTTTGCGGCAAGTTGTTTCTGCGATTGGGTATCGTCTTCGTCCAATAAACCTTGCAATTCGGTGTCCTCAAAAACTTTTGGTCGATTTTCGCGCTTCTTGTCGGTGACGTTAAAAATTCCGTCTCTGAATTGCCGAAACCACGCTCTGCACCGAGTTTCACTAAGAGCACTGTCGCCATAGACCTCCACAAGAATTCTATGCGCTTCGGCGGCAGATTTCTTCCAATTGAAGAGGAATAGCAGTGCTCCCCGCAAATGCTCTTTATCTGGCACAAAATTCGACATGTTTATCGTGATCAAAGGACACGTTATTGTTCGAAATTGCTGACTTTGTCTTTTGTTTACTAATGGCAAAGATCAAAGCAATGAGAAAAAATGGCAGGCAAGGTTGGCTGATGCCTAATGCGCGCGTACTGCCATCTATTAGAAAACGGCCGTTTTAAGGTTTCACACCTGGTACATCTAATAGTCATCGATTAATAGCTTACCAAAATATTTGATATTTTACTTTTGGCAGTTTTTTTTAGTGCAGATGTCATAAACAGAAAACCCCTCCTCACTGGCTAGTAATAGTAACTGGGTCGTATATAAATTATAAAAAACAATAATTAATCGTTGGTGTCAACTCGCTAAAAGTCGTAGATTTCGAAATTTGGTCTCTGTTTCAACTCTCCTCGGTCTCCTTTATATGAATCAAACCTTTTACAAGAAAAGCATTCAATGTCTTCCCGATTATTTTACATGTTCTCAAAGCAAAAATGAAAAAAAATAAATAGTCGTCTCAAAATATCCATATTATACGCTCATATTTGGCTGAAATATATTGTTTGAAATGATCTATCAAAATTTTGATGCGCATTTGAACAAGATTTTATTTTGGAATACCTTGTTATCTATAATCTAAATTATCAGTTGTACATACCTAAGAAAATACTTAGGTAGATTGACACTGATGACTGCTTGCGAAAATATTACAATCAAACTAATTAGGTACATATTTACTTGTAACAGGTCGAAAGTCAATAATAATTAACAAAAAAAAAGTACATTGGTAATAATGATTTATAATTCTTCTAATTTATAATTCGTCTTCTTTAAAAATGCATTACTATGATACTAATTTTAAAAAATTGTAATTTCTAAAAATAAATCTCAAAGGATTGAAATATATTTTTAAGATTATAAGAACTTTTTAGGAATAAAGTTATGGAAATCTTAACCAAGACATTTAATAAATAAAATTCGGACAACCCTTCTAACTGTAACGTATTAAATGTATCTATTTGGAAATATACAAATAAAAACATTAATAAATACATAATTTAAAATTGCATGAAATGTTATTTAATTATATCATTATACTTGACAATAAAAATGAAAATTATAGGCTTAAAAATAGTATCAATAGGTCTGTTTACGTGAGGTATTTAGTGTGTTTACATTTCTTAATTTTAAAGAAGATAAATTAGTTAATAACAGCAAGTGCGATTTCTAAAAATCATTAACTTACTTTAATAAGAAACAAACTAAATTGTATGTTAAGATACTACAAAGGCAAATTGAATTGAAACAAAATGAAAAGTTCAACATAATTATATTTATTTAAAATATTACACTTTTTATTGAATTATTTTTTTTACAAAAAAAAAACAACTGAACATGCGCAAATGCAGAGAAAATTTCGCAATCCAGATATTTCTCATTCCTTCATCGACAGTATGCTGGTGTGTGCAAATTCAAATCTATCTGAACTCGTACTCTGAAAATATATTTACGCGTACTTATGGAATGTAAGTAAAACTTTATTTATTTACTATTTCATTACGTAAAATTCTACTTAACATATAAATGAAATATTTACTGGTACGTAGTGTTATATTTTAACTTTACGATAAATTTAAAAACGCAACTATCGCTTTCCATACGAATATCTGTAAAAAAAGTTATAAAATTACGAACATTTTACGCAAGTTTATTAGAACTAATGTACCTATGATATTAGGTTTATTTAAAATTTGTAGGTAGTGACGATTCACTTTATTAAAATTCAATATAGCTACTTTACAATGTTTTTATAGTCAATTGTACAAAGTAGATTCCTAACAATGAGTTTTGGAGAGCTTTGAAGTTAACAAAACTTTTAAGTACAAATCATTTCTCATTGGATATTTTACAACATCTTATTCTTTCCTCGTTCTCGAATAATCTACATTTTGTGTTATTTAAATTAAACAAAATTTTGCTGTAGATTATTCACAAAAATGTATTTTATCTCTAATTTACACAGAAAATTAATATTACTTTTAACGTGTCTAATAAACATTTTTTCAATTTCACTTTTATTTTTTTGTTCCTAATATTGCAAAAGTAAAAAAGACAAAGGAGTGAGCATAATACAAAAATAATGAAAAGCTTCTCAAGGTTTTCTAATTTAACATTTCCATACTTCCTAAAATTATTATTTATATGTTGAACAAAAAGATATTCTTTATATTTCATTCAAGACTAATAATCTTAAAAAGCTTAGGGATAATTACAAGAGGAAAAGCATAAAAATGATGTTGCTGTGCGAGTTAAGTATTTCCTTTTCTTATGGACAGGCACATCAAATAAAGAGCAACAGACACTTCTAACGACAAATGTCCCCAAGCGAATTTCGACCAAATTAGTCTTGAAAATAAATATATCACGAACACTCATTACTCATATGTAATTAAATAATTAAAATGAGCCAATGGGAAGTTGATTACCTTTTTATTCATATTTAGAAAAGAAATGTCGCAGTTGAAACACGGCAACAACTGGTACATTTCAATAACTATATCATGTCGTTCTCAAAAATGAAAGAGGTGCTCCCATAAAATTTACTTGTGTATTATTACTTTACTAGCCGAGTTTGTACTGATATCGCATTACGGAATTTTAATAATAGAACAATAAATCGTTTTTGAATTGTTTCGAAGTTTGCGTAGTGCTTGGTTATTTATCTTATACAGCAATCAATAAAGATATTTAGGCAATACAAAAAATTCCTATAAAATCTAAATATATATGTATATAATACAATGTATATTACAGTCGAACTTCCATAAGTCGAACGCCGATAAGCCGAATTTTTGATAGCTCGAACTCGAACCAGTTTCCCTAGGACGTGCCTATCTCAACGTTAATATTTTTATGTCAATAACTCGAAATTTAATAAATCGAATTATTTAATAAGTCGAACCGTTTCCATTACTAAATAGTTCGATGACTCGAAGTTAAAAATTACAACTTTTCTAAATATTTCGCTACCTGACAGAGGATTAAGGACGGCTTGGTTTGGTGTTATTGATGCTTTAAAAGCTCTATTGTTAACTACGACGAAAGGTTTTATACTACAATACAAGATTTAAATGCCTTATGAACAGTTTTAAGATGGTTTTAGCGTTTTTTTTATAACAAAAGGAACTATTTTTTTATTTTAGTTTTAGATTACTTCCAATTTAACAGTAAATAATATGTAAATAACTATATTTTTTAGGGTCTTAATAAAAATAAATAATGTTAATGATCGTAGATCAATTTTGGTTATTTTTTATAAAAAATAAATGATATACAGTGGGTAAAAAAGTATTTGCACACCATATAATGTTTAATAAAATGCTAATAAACCGCAGTAAATCATTTTGAAAGTTTTACCAATTTATTTGTTATTGATAATAATAAATATTTTTTAGTATTAAAAATTTTTAAATACAATTATCTAAAAATGGTTTTAAAAAACTCTTTTATCTTGAGTCAAAAAAGTATTTGCATACAACTGTTCGTCTTGGTAGTAAGTTTTATGCAGGTCATAAAGTGTTATAACTGTATTAAGCACATGGATATGTAAGTACACAGATACCTCAGTCATTCTTAGTTTGCTATAATCATTGTTGTCGCGATGTATCCTAGAAAAAGTGAGTTACCCGTAAGCGTGCGCGTTTAAATTATTTTATTACGTTCAAAAGACAAAAGTTACAAAACAATAGGTAAAACTTTAAATTTAAACTATTCAACAGTCCGTTATGTAATAAAAAAGTACGAGAAAATTGGTTCAATTGAAAACAAAGCTAGATCATGGCGACCAATGATTCTAACCACATGAGAGCGCAGAAAAATTCTTAAAGACGTATCACAGAATCCATTTCAAAGTGCTCAAAGTGTAGCCGACAGGATCGCTACAATGTCTCGCAAATCTGTTAGTGCACAAACTATAAGAAATGTTTTGCACAGCCCACAAATTTACGGAATATGACCCAAACAGAAACCGTCTATAAACGATATAAATCGTCCAAAGCGCTTGGACGATATGTAAACGAACTTATGGAATTTTGAAACAACGTTATCTTTTCTGACAAATCAAAATTTAATATTTTGCTTAAAATGAAAAAAGTTTTGTATGGCGTAAACCAAACACGGAACTGAATAAAGAAATGTGCAGCCTACCATCAAACACGGCGATGGAAACGTAATGTTGTGGAGCTGCATAACATATGGTGGTGTTGGAAATTTGGCATTTATTGAAGATAGAATGAATGGTATAAACTACATTGACGTGTTGCGTGGTGTTTTATTGGTCAGTGTAACGAAGTTGGGCATTGCTGAGACATTTTGGTTCCAACAAGACAATGAACCAAAACACACAGCAAGGAAGACTCAGTAATGGTTACTATATAATGTGCGTCGACAACTTGTTACGCCCCCTCAATTAGCGGATTTAAATCTGATTAAGAATTTATGGCATATTTTGGATTTGCAAATTCGAAAAAAGAAAATTTTAAATAAGAGAACACTAAAAATCGTCATTACCGGGGGAATCGCCTAAAATCTTTGTTTCTATCACAAACAATCTTGTGGAATCGATTCCTAGAAGACTGAAGGCAGTTATTGATGCAAACGGTCTGCTTACTAAATATTAAACTTCTTATTTTCTGCATTAACAGTTACTTTTTGAGTAATTAATCTAGCGTGCAAATACTTTTTTTGTTTTAGTTTTTGTGTCTTTATTTTTTTATTGTTTGTGTATTTATTTTCTTAAAGGTTTGTTAATATAAATTAATTTTCTTATTCATAAAGATTATTTTGAGATGTTTTTGAAAACAGTTCTTCTATTGTTTGTCAAATTATTTAAGAAAATACTTTATTTACCCACAGTATATATATACGGAAGTATTTAACTGAACTTCTTTTGGTAACTCAAGTTTTTGATATGACGAATTATTTTTGCTGTCCCTTCGACTTCGATTTATCAAGGTTCGACTGTATAGGCAAATCCGATAAATACGAGGATGTGCATTCGAGCGAAAAGTGGCACATTTTCGAGCGAGGGAAGCAAATGAAGCGCGACGCGGAGCGGCGCGCTTCATTTTCCCGAGATCGGAATGTGCCACTTTGAGCTCGAATGTGCACACTCGGTTTTAAACACAATTACGAAGCATCCCGTTTTCTATAAAAATGAATGATATATCTATATATACGGAAGTATTTAACTGAACTTCTTTTGTAACTCGAGTTTTTGATAATTCGAATTATTTTTGCTGTCCCTTTGACTTCGACTTATCGAGGTTCGACTGTATATATATGTACCTACTATATGTTTTATAAGAATACCGGGATTTAGATTTGGTAAATATCTTATTTAATTTTGCAATTGATATAATTTAAATTTTTATATGGTTTACATAAATTATTTACACTTAAAGACAAAAATTCCCTGATTTCTTATTTATAACATTTAAGACAGCAAAACTGTAGTGCACAGAAATTTTTTTTTTGTCATAAAATGTTGTGATACTGTTGTAGAACCAAGTCATTTTAGCCTTTAGATAGTTAGGCTTTACTCTGTACTACCATAGTATTGCATGATAGAATTTTCTTTCGTGTGAGACATAACATTGGAACTTATTTACCAGTAATATTAAAATACAAAATAGTGCGACACTGAGTATTTTAAATGCTACTGCGCGTGTACCTATACATAATACTTCCGTTCAAAAGTATGGCACCACTACTAATTTTACAAATATTCAACAATTAGTCAAAAAAAGTTGCTTAAAATCTGTCGCATACTGATGCTCGATAATTGTACATTTTGCGAAGTATAGGCATATTTTACTACAAAGCAAACTGAGATATAGATGTAGGCCCAATTCTGTTAAGATACATAATAACCATCGGCCACTGCAATTGCAAATAGGTATATTACTAAAGAATTTTTAAGCTTCTTGGTCGATCAAAAAATATAGGTGGTGATTGACCTTCACGCGAATGCCAGTCGTATTCGGTAAGTTTAGAGATTATTACATGCGGAATGTGCATTTTACAAAAAAAAAGCTTGAATACCGCATCGTTGAGTTACGGGGTCTAAATAATTTGAGATATCGCGTATTTAGAGCTTCAAATGAGACATCCAGTATATTAATACTTTTTGAAAAAGAATAAGTTATCTCAAAGTTGCCAGTTGAGTTTTAGGTCTAGTTGGTTTATGTTAATTAAAAGAATTTTTACAACATATAAGATATGTATTTAACCAATTGTGATCCGCTACAAATTTTTTGAAAGGAAGTTTTAAACAATTACATCTCGACCAACATATGTAGCTGTGCGGGTGCGAATCTTACAAGCGGCGCACACTATGAAGAGAGAACGCATTCGGATAGAAAAAGACGTATTGTACGCTCGGCTTTTGTACATTCTGGTGAAAAAATACAGGAAATATAAAATTTATTCGAATATTGTATTTAATTTAAATTAATAAATACTGTAAAAAACAATTCCCGCTTTATGACAGAATCACATTGACTATCACTTTACGAGTTTGACTTTTTAGTACTTTGCTTTTAAGTTTGCTTTGAGATTCCATATTACCCGATTTTACTCTTGACTGTACCTCAAAGCTGCAGGACTTTCCTATTTATGCGCATCCGTAGACGGACTATTTCACTGCACAGCTATTTTGGTCGCGCTGTACGCACTGCTAAACGTTACTCCAGTCTTTTAGATTTTTTCTTGTCAATATCTTTTCTTTATTTTAATTTGACCACTTAATTTTTCAAATTAAAATTAAAACTGTTTTTGGTTCGAGTTTAAAATTAATTGTATTATCGGTTGAATAATATAGTGCGGGACTCTAAAGTTATTAGTAGTTTTCTCAAAACCCATTATTTTAGGTTTTACTGCCTCGAGATCTTTGGTCATTTCATACTTATTTCATACATTACGTTTCTTTCTTTTGATGTTACTTTATTCTAGTAGTTGACAATTATTTAATTAAGAACTTATTGTTATTTAATTTCAACTTTTACCTCTAATTTATTTGACTCTGTTTACTAGGGTTTCTACAGCTATATATAAAACAATTTTCATTATTCTCTAACAAAAGTTAAGTTTTTAAAGTCAATTTCTGTTTTTATTATGGATGACGATTTAATATAAAGAACATGCTATATTTCACATTAGACACAAAAAACAAAATTCATAAAACAACTACTTACTCAAAGATTGAATACAGTTTTATTAAAAATACATATGAACCACATATTTAAATTTTGTATTATGTTATTGGAAACATGTACTTTGAGTAAATTTTAATGTTTTAAATTTAAAAAAAAATAGTAAAAACTGGAGGGATAAAAATTGTGCTTACCAGATAACTATTAACAAACCAGAAGCGACGCGACGCTAAGTATTGTATTAAAAACCTCAATTAATTAAAGCAACATCTTTTACTTCGAAACAAGGTGGCATAATTTTATCTATAAAAGTTGTTTAAAATGGTAGCATTTGTGTTGGTTCTGTGTATAATGAATTCTCAATATAATGAATAATATCCATCTTCAAAACATATCTGTTGCACATCTGTGCAACCCTGGTACATTTGCAGCTTTTAAAACTTTGAGAATACGTGTATATGATGTATTCAAGTAAACGCGAGTTTGTGAATAAAAGTAGGTACTCAGTTTTACAGGAGCATTTACATTTCGAAAATAGTTGATGTTTATTTTTACGGAAGTAAGTAGAAACTCACACACTATGCTCATTCTCAGAGTGTAAACTCGTATTTTATTCATACCACTCACTATGTTAATTCACCGTCAGAAACAAAGATTAACTGCATAAACGATCAATGTCAGTGCTCGTGTAATCTTATTGCCGCTTTAGACGATGTTGCTATGGTATTAACTTCAAAACTTAAGAGTTACTATTTAGGCAGTGGTACGACTTAGGCAACTTTACCCCATTACGAAACTTGCATGACTTTAAACTGTGCTAATATGTTAATATTTTTTTATTATTGCAAAGAAAGTATATTTGAATATATAGACTGGTTGAAAAAAATCTACTACTTCTTTTTTTTTCAATGATACATGATAATAGTTGTAGGAAGAGAAAATAAGGCGCCAGTTAAAATTATAACCTTTAATATTAATGTTTAGTGGTGCCTGAGCAAAATTTTTCTTATTGCCTTTAAATTACATACATGGATATTTTATTTTATTTATTTCTGAATTTTGTAACTAATTAACCAGGCAATGTACATAAATCTCCGATAAACATTTTTGTAGGGCAAGAAACAAGGTTTCTTATAATTTTTTGGTAACTATACTTTTTCAAAGTTATTTAATATTAACGTTGAAATCAAGTAAAAATTTACTTAATTTCAAGATTAACAGCCAAACTACTAGACTTATTACAAAATATTGTGTTTTTTTGGTAAAGTATTTTAACAGCTATAAAAACCATGTCATTCAATTAATTATCAATTTAAACAAATATATTTTTTTCTAAAAAAAAGGTGCTGTCAACATGAGATTAAAATAATTAGCGAAAAGACGTAGGGTAAATCATATAGCTATTGCCCATTTAAACATTTAGCATACGAATTTTTTTTTATTATAT
Organism: Sinopyrophorus schimmeli; assembly: GCA_036325965.1. Taxonomy (NCBI): domain Eukaryota; kingdom Metazoa; phylum Arthropoda; class Insecta; order Coleoptera; family Elateridae; genus Sinopyrophorus; species Sinopyrophorus schimmeli. The sequence continues at coordinate 8,305,077 of JARFIZ010000001.1, forward strand.
CTACCAACCTTTCCTAACTATTTTCTGATGACCTATTTATTATTATTATTTATTATTCTTCTTGGGGTTTTGGTACATAGCCCACAGCACCGCGGCCTAAAATACCTATTGTGCCCCCAGTATTTAGTCCTCCTCTTCTAAGAGTCCTGTGTCTTTGAAAAAGTCCAGGATGTCTTTTGGGAGTATCGAAAGGAGTTCTTGTGTCTCTACGTATGCGACTCCAAGTCTCCTGGTCTTTGTCTCTGCCAGTGCTTCGCAGTGGCAGATAATGTGGACTGGAGTTTCTTCCTCCATGTCGCACCTTCTACACATGGGATTGTCCACCAATCCCAATGTGTTGAAGTGTTTATTCAGCTTGCAGTGTCCTGTTAGTAGTCCCACAAGTTGACGTAAGTTTCTCCTGCCTAATTGCAAGATTCGAGTAGTATATTTCCTGTCTGGTTTTGCAATGAATAATTTCGATTGTCTCAGTCCAGGCACTGATTTCCAGTGTAAGTGGTTTGTATCTCTGAGTAGGTCCTTAATGTAGCTTCTCACGCTGGCATATGAAATGCCGCAGGAGGGTTCCGGACCTATCATGACGAGTTTAGCTTCTCTTCTAGCTAGTGAGTCTGCTTTCTCGTTACCCGCTATACCTTGATGTTCTGGCACCTACTCCAAGGTTACCCTGTTGTGTACAGCCAGTTCATTCAAGGTATTTAAGCATCCTATGGGGGAATCCATTCACCTAACATTGCACCAGCCTCATTTTCAATAAGTGGTCCAATCACACCGCCAGCCCAAAAACCCCACAAAAAGTGACACGTTGAGGTGAGAGGCTTTTCAACAATCATTCTTGGATTTTCGGAGCCCCAAATTCGACAATTCTGCTTATTAACATAGCCTCCGAGGGGAAAATGGGCCTCATCACTGAAGATAATTTTTCGATGAAAATCCGGATCATTTCGATGCATTTCAAGAATCCAATCAGCGAAGATACGACGTTGCTGGTGATCGACAGGCTTGAGTTCTTGTGTTAACTGAACTTTAAAAGCCTTAAGAGCTAAGTCTTTATGCAAAATACGGTGTAATGTCGTTTGTGGAATGCCTAATTCCAAAGATCGACGAGGAATCGACAAACCTGGGTTTTCTTCAACACTATGGGCTACAGCAGCAATATTCTCAGTTGTTCTTGAGCGACGCACACGGTTTCCATTCTTCACATCACTAATTTGTCCCAACAGCTCAAATTTTTTTACCAGTTTCACTATTGCCGGCCGAGAAGGTGCTTCACGACGACCCAAAAGTGCCTTAGTTTTACGAACCGTGACTGCATAGTTTTCACCATTTTTATAATGGATTTTAACAATTTCAATGCGTTGTTGAAGCGTGTATCGTTCCATTTTTAGTAATGGCGTAGTTTTTACTTGTCAAATGTCAAAAGATGACAGCTTCAAAAGTGACAGCTGCCCAAATAGCGGGCTATTCAAAATGAAACCTCTTATCGGAAAACCCTTTATATATACGGAAGTATTTAACTGAACTTCTTTTGTAACTCGAGTTTTTGATAATTCGAATTATTTTTGCTGTCCCTTTGGCTTCGACTTATCGAGGTTCGACTGTATATATATGTACCTACTATATGTTTTATAAGAATACCGGGATTTAGATTTGGTAAAAATCTTATTTAATTTTGCAATTGATATAATTTAAATTTTTATATGGTTTACATAATTTATTTACACTTAAAGACAAAAATTCCCTGATTTCTTATTTATAACATTTAAGACAGCAAAACTGTAGTGCACAGAAATTTTTTTTTTGTCATAAAATGTTGTGATACTGTTGTAGAACCGAGTCATTTTAGCCTTTAGATAGTTAGGCTTTACTCTGTACTACCATAGTATTGCATGATAGAATTTTCTTTCGTGTGAGACATAACATTGGAACTTATTTACCAGTAATATTAAAATACAAAATAGTGCGACACTGAGTATTTTAAATGCTACTGCGCGTGTACCTATACATAATACTTCCGTTCAAAAGTATGGCACCACTACTAATTTTACAAATATTCAACAATTAGTCAAAAAAAGTTGCTTAAAATCTGTCGCATACTGATGCTCGATAATTGTACATTTTGCGAAGTATAGGTAGCGGGTAGACACTCTCTGTGATCCCAGCGGGGACAGGTCTACTTCAGGGAAGCGACCCTGCCTACGCGAGCCCTGATCTCCCTCTCTTTCCCCACGCAGTCCAAAAGAGGGAAACAGGTCAAAACCCATACATCCTTCTTAAAATATACATACTCCCAACCAGATATAATCCTTCCTAGATCCTAAATTCAACTCGCCAACACGCAGTAGGATAGCGTGGCGTTTTAAATCCTATACCCCACACCCAAATGGCGAATTTCAAAACATACAGAAATATACCCCAGGTGGGCATGGCTAAACCAAAATCCCACACCCTCAGAGCGAGGGTCAGCCTCATGGATTCTGGGGGAGGCAAAAATTCGCAAATACACTCAAGAAAGAGATCTGGACCAAAAACACGACGTTTAAACATTGCCACCTACAACACACAAACACTCTCATCCGAAGAAAAACTAGCACAATTAGAAGAAGAACTAGAACATGTAAAATGGGATATAGTAGGAATGAGTGAAGTAAGAAGAAAACACGAAGGCCAAATAACCCTGAAATCAGGGAACACACTTTATTACAAAGGAGAAGAGGAGCTCTATTAAGAGGAGTCGGATTCATAATACATAAAAGGCATGCAAAGAACATCATAGATATAGGAAGCATAAACTCAAGAGTTATATACCTAATTTTAAAATTGAACAACAGATACAACATCAAAATAATACAGGCCTATGCACCTACATCGCAAGGATCTGACGAAGAAGTAGACACCTTCTATGAAGATATCACTAAGGCATATGAATGTACTCCAACACACTATACACTCCTCATAGGAGACTTTAATGCAAAAATAGGACAAAAGGAGGACGAAGCTGAAACAGCAATGGGGCAATATGGAGTAGGAGAAAGGAACGATAGAGGTAGAACTTTATTAGGATTCTGTCTCCAAAACAACATTTTTATAATGAACAGTTTCTTCAAAAAGAACGAAAACAGAAAATGGACTTGGAAGAGCCCAGATGGCCTCACCAAGAACGAGATAGATTTTATAATCTCAAATAAACGACAAATTATAAAAAACATAGAAGTTTTAAACAAATTCTCCATTGGGAGTGACCACCGTCTGGTGAGAGCTACTATAGATATCAGTCTAAAATACGAAAGATGTAACCTTGTGAAAAAGCAGGCTAAAGGTATAGGCAATAATGGAAAATGGACAAACGTCGAAAACCGGCAACAATACATAGACATGATAGAAGAACAACTAAACCGGTTAAAGGATGAAGATAGCATTGAAGAAATAAACGACGCGATTGTAAAAACACTAAAGGAAGCAACTCAGAAGTACTGTAAAAAAGAAAACCCACGCACTAGCAAGATCAGTGCTAACACAAAGTCCTTAATGAAACAAAGGAGAGAAATGGGAGACAAAAACTTAGTGGACATTAAAAATATTAATAAAGAAATATCAAAAGAGGTTAGAAAAGATATTCGAAAATATAATACCACAAGAATCATCGAAACTATTGAACAAAATAAAAAACTGAAAGTTCTGAGACGACAAATAAATATAGGAACAAAAAGTATAGTAAAACTAAAAGATGAAAATGGAAATACGACTACAAACAAATCTGAGATTGTAAAAATTACAGAAAGCTTCTATCGCAAACTATACAAAAATGAAAACCTTGCAGAAGTAAAAGACATACAATATATTAGAAACCAGGGATCGGAAGATATACCTGAAATTAGTCTGGAAGAAATAAAAGCAGCGATTGGAGAGATGAAGAATAACAGATCACCAGGAGACGATGGAGTAGTCATTGAGGCGATCAAGGAAGGCGGACTAGCTGTTCTAAAAACTTTGAAATCCCTATTTAATGAATGTCTCATACAGCAAAGAACACCCACTCGATGGGACAATGCCATCATCACTCTGATACATAAAAAAGGAGATGCTACAAATCTGACCAACTATAGGCCCATTAGCCTGCTCCAGCACACGTATAAGCTCTTTACGAGAATACTGTTAAAACGTATAAGTTTAAAATTGGACCTGTACCAACCAAGGGAACAGGCAGGATTTAGAGGGGGGTTTGGTACAAACGATCACTTATTAGTACTTAAACTATTGATTGAGAAATGCGTAGAATATAACAAGCCTCTTATTCTGATATTTGTAGACTATGAAAAAACTTTTGATTCGATAAATCAACAGCAACTCTTCCATGCCCTCTCGCAATGCCGAATAGACTCCAGATACACGGGCTTACTAAAATACATGTATAACCACGCAACTGCATCAGTAAGAGTACACGAAGCCACGAACACATTCCAAATACAAAAGGGTAAGACAGGAGATGTCATATCCCCTAAACTATTTACGACACTTCTAGAATATATGTACAAAAACCTAGATTGGGAACAGTGTGGAATTAACGTCAATGGCGAACTACTAAACCATCTAAGATTTGCCGATGATCTCGTCCTGATTACAGATAAAATAAATGAAGCAAATAAAATGCTACAAGAACTCAAGGATGCCTCAAAGAAAGTTGGGCTTGACATAAACTACACAAAAACAAAATACATGACAAACCTTATCCTGAGCGATAACATTTCGGTAGATGATATAAAAATAGAACAAGTATACTCATACAAATACCTGGGACACGAGCTAACCATCGGGGGAGATAATCAAACCCACGAACTGAAGAGGAGGATCAATCTAACATGGGCAGCCTACGGTAAGCTCAGCAATATCTTCAAATCAGATATTCCAATATGTCTGAAGAGGAAAATGTACGATCAGTGCATACCCTGTCCTCACCTACGGGGCTGAAACACTAACATTGACCAAGAACACCATAAAGAAAATAAAAGTAACACAGACAGCAATGGAGAGGTCAATGCTAGGAATAACACTTAGGCACAAAATACCTAACACTACAATCAGGCAGCGAACAAAAGTGAAGGATGCTGTGTCGAGAATAACTGAGCTAAAGTGGAACTGGGCGAGACACGTGGCAAGACTGAAGGATGAGAGATGGACAAGACGAATGATTGAATGGAGGCCCAGGCAAGACGCAGTCAGAAGCAGAGGGAGGCCACCCACAAGATGGGCCGATGATGTAAAAAGGATCGCAGGAAACTGGATCCAGGTGGCGCAGGACAGGGATCGATGGAGGGGCATGAGGGAGGCCTACGTCCAGCAGTGGACATTTTAGGCTGAGATAGATAGGCATATTTTACTACAAAGCAAACTGAGATATAGATGTAGGCCCAATTCTGTTAAGATACATAATAACCATCGGCCACTGCAATTGCAAATAGGTATATTACTAAAGAATTTTTAAGCTTCTTGGTCGATCAAAAAATGTAGGTGGTGATTGACCTTCACGCGAATGCCAGTCGTATTCGGTAAGTTTAGAGATTATTACATGCGGAATGTGCATTTTACAAAAAAAAAAGCTTGAATACCGCATCGTTGAGTTACGGGGTCTAAATAATTTGAGATATCGCGTATTTAGAGCTTCAAATGAGACATCCAGTATATTAATACTTTTTGAAAAAGAATAAGTTATCTCAAAGTTGCCAGTTGAGTTTTAGGTCTAGTTGGTTTATGTTAATTAAAAGAATTTTTACTACATATAAGATATGTATTTAACCAATTGCGATCCGCTACATATTTTTTGAAAGGAAGTTTTAAACAATTACATCTCGACCAACATATGTAGCTGTGCGGGTGCGAATCCTACAAGCGGCGCACACTATGAAGAGAGAACGCATTCGGATAGAAAAAGACGTATTGTACGCTTGGCTTTTGTACATTCTGGTGAAAAAATACAGGAAATATAAAATTTATTCGAATATTGTATTTATTTGAAATTCATAAATACTGTAAAAAACAATTCCCGCTTTATGACAGAATCACATTGACTATCACTTTGCGAGTTTGACTTTTTAGTACTTTGCTTTTAAGTTTGCTTTGAGATTCCATATTACCCGATTTTACTCTCGACTGTACCTCAAAGCTGCAGGACTTTCCCTATTTATGCGCATCCGTAGACGGGACTATTTCACTCGCACAGCTATTTTGGTCGCGCTGTACGCACTGCTAAACGTTACTCCAGTCTTTTTAGATTTTTTTCTTGTCAATATCTTTTCTTTATTTTAATTTGACCACTTAATTTTTCAAATTAAAAATTAAAACTGTTTTTGGTTCGAGTTTAAAATTAATTGTATTATCGGTTGAATAATATAGTGCGCGGGACTCTAAAGTTATTAGTAGTTTTCTCAAAACCCATTATTTTAGGTTTTACTGCCTCGAGATCTTTGGTCATTTCATACTTATTTCATACATTACGTTTCCTTTCTTTTGATGTTACTTTATTCTAGTAGTTGACAATTATTTAATTAAGAACTTATTGTTATTTAATTTCAACTTTTACCTCTAATTTATTTGACTCTGTTTACTAGGGTTTCTACAGCTATATATAAAACAATTTTCATTATTCTCTAACAAAAGTTAAGTTTTTAAAGTCAATTTCTGTTTTTATTATGGATGACGATTTAATATAAAGAACATGCTATATTTCACATTAGACACAAAAAACAAAATCCATAAAACAACTACTTACTCAAAGATTGAAAACAGTTTTATTAAAAATACATATGAACCACATATTTAAATCTTGTATTATGTTATTGGAAACATGTACTTTGAGTAAATTTTAATGTTTTAAATTTAAAAAAAAATAGTAAAAACTGGAGGGATAAAAATTGTGCTTACCAGATAACTATTAACAAACCAGAAGCGACGCGACGCTAAGTATTGTATTAAAAACCTCAATTAATTAAAGCAACATCTTTTACTTCGAAACAATGTGGCATAATTTTATCTATAAAAGTTGTTTAAAATGGTAGCATTTGTGTTGGTTCTGTGTATAATGAATTCTCAATATAATGAATAATATTCATCTTCAAAACATATCTGTTGCACATCTGTGCAACCCTGGTACATTTGCAGCTTTTAAAACTTTGAGAATACGTGTATATGATGTATTCAAGTAAACGCGAGTTTGTGAATAAAAGTAGGTACTCAGTTTTACAGGAGAATTTACATTTCGAAAATAGTTGATGTTTATTTTTACGGAAGTAAGTAGAAACTCACACACTATGCTCATTCTCAGAGTGTAAACTCGTATTTTATTCATACCACTCACTATGTTAATTCACCGTCAGAAACAAAGATTAACTGCATAAACGATCAATGTCAGTGCTCGTGTAATCTTATTGCCGCTTTAGACGATGTTGCTATGGTATTAACTTCAAAATTTAAGAGTTACTATTTAGGCAGTGGTACGACTTAGGCAACTTTACCCCATTACGAAACTTGCATGACTTTAAACTGTGCTAATATGTTAATATTTTTTTATTATTGCAAAGAAAGTATATTTGAATATATAGACTGGTTGAAAAAAATCTACTACTTCTTTTTTTTTCAATGACACATGATAATAGTTGTAGGAAGAGAAAATAAGGCGCCAGTTAAAATTATAACCTTTAATATTAATGTTTAGTAGTGCCTGAGCAAAATTTTTCTTATTGCCTTTAAATTACATACATGGGAATTTTATTTTATTTATTTCTGAATTTTGTAACTAATTAACCAGGCAATGTGCATAAATCTCCGATAGACATTTTTGTAGGGCATATAATAGTCCAAGAAAAAAGGTTTCTTATAATTTTTTGGTAACTATACTTTTTCAAAGTTATTTAATATTAATGTTGAAATCAAGTAAAAATTTACTTAATTTCAAGATTAACAGCCAAACTACTAGACTTATTACAAAATATTGTGTTTTTTTGGTAAAGTATTTTAACAGCTATACCATAAAAACCATGTCATTCAATTAATTATCAATTTAAACAAATATATTTTTTTCTAAAAAAAAGGTGCTGTCAACATGAGATTAAAATAATTAGCGAAAAGACGTAGGGTAAATCATATAGCTATTGCCCATTTAAACATTTAGCATACGAATTTTTTTTTATTATTGCTACCAACCTTTCCTAACTATTTTCTGATGACCTATTTATTATTATTATTTATTATTCTTCTTGGGGTTTTGGTACATAGCCCACAGCACCGCGGCCTAAAAGACCTATTGTGCCCCCAGTATTTAGTCCTCCTCTTCTAAGAGTCCTGTGTCTTTGAAAAAGTCCAGAATGTTTTTTGGGAGTATCGAAAGGAATTCTTGTATCTCTACGTATGCGACTCCAAGTCTCCTGATCCTTTTATCAAAATATTTATTTATTTGTTCATCGTATAGAAGGTATGCCGATCCCATAATTAATGTTCTCGTGCTCCCTTCCATGTGTGTTCTACCTCTCACTACCATAAGGTCCCTGTTACACAGTCCCCATAATGGTGTGAGGTTTAGATTTTTCCTTGCCAGTATGCAAGATCGGGGAGAGCTGGTTGGCACGTGAAGCTCCCACTCTCCTCCGGGTATCGCCAGCCCCGCCACGGTGCCCCTGATTACCCAAGGTTCCTGTAACAGAGCTATGTCAATGTTGTCTTTAAGTATGACAACCTGCAGGGCTGCAGATGCAGCCTTGCAATGGTGGAGGTTAATCTGAATTACCCTCAGACTGATGGTGGAACTGTTGGGAGGGTTGGTGGAGCCTCTCCCGCCTCTATCTCTTGTTCCCCAGTAGGGTGGGAAGTTGATGGAGCCTGATCTTCGGCATCCATCACTTCCTCTTTTTTGTCCCCTTTTTTCTTTTTCCCCAGGATCTTAAAAAGGACCCGGGAAAAGGCGAAGTAGGGTCTCATTTGGTACGCCGTCCTTAGGGTTTTAGTCGACTTCTCATTCATAAGAATGATCAGTTGCTGTCCCTTAAGGTCCGGCTTAACATTGACAACTCTCCAGTGCTCCGTGTGGAGCCCCTGGTTTTGTATCCTCAATCGGTGGAGGATTTTTTCCGGTTCCAGTACTGGTCCCGGAATCTACGTCATGGTCCTAATTGGTTTCGGTAGCTTACTAGCCTCGATTGTGGCGAGTTGAGTTCCGTCCCAAAGTTTAGATTCATTTATCTCGCGCTCCAGCCAGGTTCGAGTGTCCTGGTCTGGGCACGAGATAAGTAATGCGCCGTCCCTAAGTCTCACTTCCGTGAACTTGGGTGACGCCTCCCCTATCTGGAGTTCATCAATTTCCAAGAGCAAGTGGTTCTTGATAAGCCCCGCTTGCTCTTCGCTGATAATATTTTCCGGATATCCACCCGGCAGAACTGCCAGGTGAGTATCCGTTAAGGCGTCCGTAAAAGACCTCACAGGTGCATTACTGCCCCTGGTCAGCCTCTTAGTTGGCCTTGCGTTACGAGTAGGGGTGCTTTCGTCCGACCTGACCCTTTTTAGCCCCCCTATCCTTTGTCCCCCTCTGCTGGTACTGGGACCAGCGGTGGGCGTAGTGAATTGGGTTCCGGTTCCAGTACTGGTCCCGGCCCCCATTTTTGTTTGGGGAGCTTCAGCTTTTTGAGCTTCCTCCTTGCAACCCCGACAGTTTAGGCGGGTTCTGCTTTGCTGTTCTCGCTGAGACAGATGGATTCAAGCATCCTCTGCCTCAGTAGATGGTTTCCGTATAGGTTTTTGAATATCCTTGACAGTCCCACGAGTACGGGGGAAGTGGGGGTCCGCTTGTGTGAGCCCCTGCACACAAGTAAGGCGTTAATAAAACAGGGTGCGCCTGGTGCCCTGAGTTTGGTCGCTAGAGACGGAACCGCACTTTCGCCAAGGGATCCCATGACCGCGCACCATAGTCTGAGATTGTGGAAGTTTTTAATGTGGTACTTCATCCACTCGGCCCGGGCGGTTAAGCCAAGGCCCCCCGCACTCCTCTGTCTGTGAGACGTGTCCACGACAACAGAAGAGTGCCTGGTTTAACGAAAGTGCTAGGCACTTTCGACACCGTTAAAACCCAGTGCAGGCCCTTAACCACGACATGACAGTGGGCTGGGTAGCTGGTCCACGGTGCTGCTTTTCGGCCGCTACCAGTCGAGGTTTCACACTCGACGAGCGTCCTTATCACAGACACTAACCTTTAGCTCCCTTACGTTCATTGCTTAAGGCGATTCCTTTATGCGCCACTAAGGACGCGCTTGGTAGGAGCCACCCTTACAGGCTTCTGATGACCTAACGCGCCTGTAGAGTATCCACAGTTTTTAGTTAAAACTTACATAAAATAGAAAATAATGGTAACGAAATAAAAATCTTTTAAAGGTGTGGTAATTGCCCATGTGTTACGGTCATTGCCAACGCTAAAGCACAGTGATTGCCCACTACCTCAAAGTGATAAATTCAAGTCGACATCAACTCTTAAACAAAGACAATAAAAACAAATTATTAAACTTAAATCACACAGATAGTTTTATAATGTATTAAAATATATTGTGTTTTGATTCATTAATTGCATCGTAGAATTGTTTTGCTGATAATGATTAGTAAGAATTACCAGACTCCGAATCTTCTACTTTAAAACAATGATGCCATAAAAATTAATTTGAGGCAAAATTGTAAGATATATGTTCTTTATGTCTTTTTGGACTAAAAAAAATGTATCCCATTGTAAAAATAAAATTTGAAATTGGCACCTTAAAGTTAGGATTTGCACAGGTTGGGCAGTGGGGAGGTCAACGAGACAAGTTTTCATGTTTGATGCGCTATGTAGAGGTGTAAAGATTAGAAAATAAAGATATATTAAGTAAAAAGGTTTTACAAAATATCAGGTGTGGAATTTTGTAAAGGACCAAGTGAAGAAAATAATATAATTACGGTGCTATTGTTAGCAAAGCTTATTACAATACTACTAAATTCTATAATAGAATAGCAAGGTCAAGCGAAGATTGTTAAAATGGCGAAATCACAAGATCTTAAGTACAGGTATTTCTCCTACAACACGGTATCCTATAACACGGTTTTGCTCAAACACGATAATAAAATTGCAAAACCTTTTGTAAAAACTGTACTACTGCAGCACTAGATAATATGATTTTTGTTAAACATATTTAAAAACTAAATTATCTTCAAATAATGGCGGGAAGAAAGAATGACCTGTAATGCCTTTAGATGAAAATATATTAATAAAGTATAATTTACTAGTTTATGTTTGTTTTGAATAAGTTTTTGAAACATAACTCTCCTTTTTATGTTGGCTCTGGGTCTCATACAACACGGTATTTACTAGGAACCAATCTACCGTGTTATAGGAGGGTTATCTGTATTCACAAACTCCAATGAAGGAATTAATATAGGCTAGGGTTCGAACCAATCTATCACAAGAAAAGAGAAAAAGTTCTAATAGGTCCCCAAGATTGGAAGAATCGAATGTAGTTATAGAGCAATTAACAGAGAGATTATCTAATTCTGAGATTTTAGTAATGCTTTGCGAATTTAGGGGGTACGAGCATGAAGTAAGACAATTTTTAAGAAGAATGTAGTTCAAAGTACGTATAGGACTCCAAATCAAATCATGCAAATCATTAAAATTATAACAATTTGAGTATATAAAAAATACAATTAATTATTCAAAAAAATTGTCACATGTGATTTATTTCTTTGTCGTGTTTTATGTCTGTCTAATAAACATTTTAGGTTTGAATGAGTAATTCGCGAAAAAGTAATAAGCAATAGAACTAAAACTTTTTTTTGATTATAAACAGCTCTTATAGAATTAAACACTTAATTAATATTCTATCACAGTGCGAACACATTTACAATTTCCAATTACACGAAAATTAAATTAAGGACCTTTTATTTAGGTCAATTTAATTAAATTAAAAGCCATAAATATTTACTTCTTCTTCAAAAGGCATTAACAAAAATAAGTATAAAAATTTTAATAATTTTGTAAGTATTCCCTGTTATAAAAAAATCTTTATATCAAATACCTACCATTGATTTCTCAATTATCTTGATATTATTTAAAAAGGACTTTTGTGTCAAAAAATATTGATTTTCTTGTTTTTTACATAATCCTATAGCTTAACTTTCTAAGATCGTTTCTAAAAAATTGTAAGTCGGGACTCATTAAATTGCCAATGTGGAAGATTTTAGCTCAAGTAAATTGATATTTCACCAGTAAACCTATTCGAAGCTTTAAATGCGTTTCTTCTCAAAATAGCTATTTTTCGGTTATATGCGTGTCAACACCTGCAAAAAAATTGTAATAAATCTAATTAAAATTTTAACTATATTTACGTAAGGCTTATTTTATGTTTCTATCAACCAACAAAACGAAGCTTTGTATACATATAACAACATTTGGGCCAGAATAAGTAAATTCTCGCGGGATCTTCTCAATGATCAAATTTACATTAGTAACCCAGGCGATCAAAATTCTAGTTTAACTACTGCTATAAAGTTTTGTTTTCTTTGTAAAAGATTTCTGACTATACAGTAAGACCCCGTTTAACGCGGGTGATACGTTCCAATGAGTTTAAGCGTTAAACAAAATAGTGTTAAACGAGGCCATCTCATGATGTAAATAATGGAGTTAAGGCAAAACAGGTTTAAAATTGAAAAATTGTTCAAGTATTTTGTCATTTCCATTTATTAAATATGTTTTTTTATTACAATACAACAGCAAAAACTTATTTCTTACAAATTTAGAAACATAACAAATGAATATATGTATAAAAATAAATAAAATTCTAAATCACTATTTATATTTGAAATCATTTGGAGTTTTCTGCATTTCCAATTTTCTGCTTTTTTATCAAGAAGTTATTTAATGTCATTTACATTATTCTTTTACGTTCTGTAAGAATGTGTCGATAAGTGAACAAGGCATCCATGACACCCCGTCTTGTCTTTGAACTCTAATCAAAATTTGCGTGATTTTCAATATTTTTGTATTCTTCTTGATCCGTTAATTCCTTGAGCTCATCATTAAAAAGACTTTCTACAAAATTTCATTGAGATCTTCGATATTTACTTCATCTAAACTTGTTTGTTTTACTAATTCCACTATTTCCTTTATATCAACAACAGAGTTTCTAGTTTAGATCTGGCCAAATGTGTTTCTACACTCTTTTAAACATTTTTCGTTACCTTATTCTAGAAAGATTTATGTTTTCTATAGCATCCATGATATTATAGTTCTTCCAAAAATCTCACTCATATTAAAAAGTAAAAATTATAATATTGCAGATAAATTACTTTGAACTTTAGGGAAGCCCAATGCTGCGTACAATTTTCAGGGAATCCCATTGTTCCAATAAAAGCGCGTTAAACCGAAGCAGCGTTAAACGGAACAGCTTTAAGCGGGGTCTTATAGTATTTTTAAACCATTGTTAAAATTTGTGTTTTTGTTTGTCGGCTTCTTCAATTGAATGCATATTACCCAGTTTATGTAAGTTATCATCTTCCGTAATCATTATTGCTGCTAAAATATTTATCGATTTATTCCGAAGTCCGTCCACACCAGCTATTAGAACGCGAACAATTGTTCCGACGTCAATTTTATAAGTCAGGGTTGGCTGGAGAATTTCAAAAAAAGGAATCTCATCATTCAAAAAGTAATACGTGGTGAAAGTGCAGAAGTGTCTGAAAACGATTGTGAACTTTAGAGGCATAAAGTCTTAAAACCATTACTGAAAGAGTATAAATATAGCAATATTGTTAACGCCGATGAAACTGCTTTGTTTTTTAAATGCTTACTAGATAAAACTTTGACTTTTTTAAATAAAAAGTGTTACGGTGGGAAACGCAGCAAGGAATGAGTGACTTTGATGATAGGAGCTAAAAATAAAAGATATATATACATAGGGGGAAAGTGGCATGAAACAGCCAGTTTTAAAAAAAGGGATAAATAATATAGAAGGACATAAATAAATCAATTTTTTTTTTAAATCTGTAATTGTTCATGTATTCATGTACGTAATGTCATAAAACATTTTTCAAAATTAACGATATTTTTCGACTTTTAATCATTTATAAAAAAAATAAAATTTGGCTTTTCATAACCTATAGGTATTGAAACAGCCAACCCAATTGAAAAAGCCATGTTCTTATTACAAGATTAAAACTGCACATTAACGAAGATATTATTTAATAATAATCTTAAGCTATAATTTTAGATCTTATATAATTATAAAACGTTTTAAATAACGCAAACTCTCGATAAAATATTTACTACATAAATCTAAGAAACTGTCAAAAAATTTAACGTTTGAGATCAATCATTGCAAAAACTTAAAAACGTTTTTAGCAAAAATAATGCAATTTTCTTTTTACGCCACAGGATTTATATGCCCAACCATTACAATTTTGCATCGATACCACTCTTGATTGCTGTTACTACAATTATTATTGCATTTTATGCAATTAAAAGGTGGCTTTTTCATTACACTGCAGTCCGGCTATTTCAAAACATATTCTCTCAAGAAACAAAATCTCGAAAATTACTATGAAATCAAAGATTAGTCCGCAAAATATATACGTTATTAGAAGGCCTAATATATCTATAAAATTATAGTGTAATCATATTATTATTAGTTTTGTACGTATAGGCGTTAGAAAACAAATAAACTGAACTCAAAACCTTACTTTTTGACGACAAAATCTTCAATACGTCGTATCGGCGCCGTTTATTGACGGTGAACGGTCAAATTTTTGTGGGGGATATCTGGCTAGTGTTGCTATCTTAAAATAATAATACATGAACGATTCGTATGAAAACTACCGCGTAATTGATAATGGCTTTTTCAAAACTTGGCTGTTTCATGCCACTTTCCCCCTACGTATACGTAAGAGTGTAACTGACTTTTTTTAATAACTCGAATTATTGTAAATTCGAATTAATTTTGGTGTCCCTTCGACTTCGACTTATTGAGGTTCGACTGTATATGCAATATCAAACTTAAAAAGATTATAATTTAAAAAAGTATTTTTATATTCTATCACCAGCAACATTAAAGGCCTCAAAACTAATGATTAGCAGAGATACGAAGTCAATAAAAATCAATACTAAAAAATCAAACAAAAATAAAAATATTGTATTACTTTTAAAATTTGTTTTGGTTCTCTAGTATTAAATTTTAATTTATCTAATATTTAAGCTATATCTACATTCATAATTAATTATATTTTAAAACCCACACAATGTTTACCATTACTTAACAATAATTTGATAAGCTTCTTATTAAAACAAAATAAAACTTACAACTCATCAACTTCATCCGCGAAAGTCAATATGTAAAATGTAATAAAGTATCTTATAGATTTAGGGATATGCTGATAAATCAGGCGTTTAATTACAAATTTTGTAATACGAAATACTTGTATTAAAATCAAAGTCAATGGTTTTGTTAAATTTGTTTAATTTTTAGGTGTGTATTTTAGTAATTCGTTAGACATATATTTTTATATAGTATGTACACACCAAACAATCACTTTTGTGGAGTTTAATACATATCTTTGAATGCTTTTCTGCTTTCTTTATTTTTAATCGTAACCTTCTGAGACACGCACGCAGACTCACAGTCGTCTTTGATTAAAATATGATTTTTTTTGGGTAAACCTCACTATTTTTCCAAACTGCTTTCAGAATCTTACCAAAATATGATGCTTTTTGTTACTTTTACGTGTGAAGTTGAAAGGTCTGTGTTTGTACGAGATATTATCGTGAGCGGACTGATATTCCGCACGCGTGTATTCGTGCACCAAAATACAATTGTGTTCATTCGAATTATTTGAGAAACGAACACTAATATATAATTTTTGTACTAATGTACATATTGTACAAGAGATTGCTTTTATTATAAATTTTGACTTCAACTTTTCTTAAAATGACATGCCACGTATCCAAAAGTTAAGGCAAAAAGTTTTATTACATGATTTTATTAGATGAACATTTTTGTGATGATGACGAGGATGCATAAGTCAAAGAGTCTTAAAGCAAGCAAAATATATCAGATGTTGAATTAGAGACATCTTCTGTTACAAAATTATTTTTATAAAAAAACAAATCTAACAAGTCGAGAAAAAAACCGCTAAAGACTTTTATAACTAGATCTATTAATTTATTGAGATATTTATCTGATCCAAAAGCATCAACTAAAAGCTTGAAAGATCTAGTTGACATTGCAAGTTTCAATGGCTGCTTCGCCAGTCTAAACAATTTCAACCCAATGCTACTGTTGCCGGGTAAACCGTTCACTTTCTTCTCTAGGGCAGAAAACAATTACATTCTGCCTGCTGAATAAAATTTGACTCATTTTAAAGCTGGCACAATAGCTTTTGTATATTATAAACCTTATAATTGTCATTCTAAGTATTGATTAATCTGACAGATGTCATATTTGCAAGATTAACATGGACAATAAAACTGTTTAGTTTCAACACAGGTAACATAAAAAATATAGTATGTGGCACGGGATGAAACATGATTTCAGACTCGCGGTGGTGCCTAGCCCTCGCTTCGCTATGGTAGACAACCCTTGTCCTCGTCTGAAATCGCCTTGTTTCATTTCCTGTCGCACAATACACTATTTACTACTGACATGTTACAGAAAACTGCTGAATGGACAAATCAGCAAATTAACTCATCTAGTATCTAGTATATTTTGTTTTATACATACAAACTTTTTAATGCACTCATAACAGAAGAAATTCAATGCGGACTCACAGTCTGCCACGTGTAATGATGTTACAATTTGGTGCATACATTCTTATTAGCTATACTTTAAAGTAAAACACACTTGTTTTATTGCATGTTATAATCAAAATTAAGTTAATCAACATTTTTTTTTAAAATATTGATAAAATATCGATGTATCGTTAGAAAACGTCAATATTTTTTGAAATCAATTTTTGACATTTGAAAAATTGCCATCGTTTAATATTGATTTTTTTATGAGCGATATTGAATCTCTAATAAAGCCGCCATATTAGCAAACAGATTGTAAACTTTGAATAATTAATATGCTACTTGAGTCAAAAAGAACTGTCGCATGTTCACGTTTTTTTCATTGTATACCGCTTTGTGAGAACCTGCGACAGTGGGAACGTGTAAGATCTGTCAAATACTAAACCGCGATAATTATTGCTAGCAGTGTAAACGCAAATGGACTTGCTCGTGCGAGATTCGTGGTAAGAAAATTGCTTTTAAAGTGTCGTGTCGGAATCCGGGGTAACCGATTTCTCCGCTGTGCTTGTGGTTGTGTATGTACAGCCAGCCTAAGAAGTAATCAACACCCTGAACACAGTACTTACCATAATCGAGCTATTCCAAGAGACAGGTTTTAGATAAAAATAGTGTCTAAGGAGATTTATGGCGGCTTTTATAAGTACAAAAAATATTTTTTTTTATTAATTGTTTAAAAAAAAGCTTTATAATCAATTTACTAAATCTTTTCCAACAAAAACGACAGCTGTCACAAATACCTTTACGTGGCTATTTAAGATTCCAAATTTACTTCTAGGTACTAAAATTACACAGATCAATCTTAATTGTTTTTTAACCATGCAGCGCCAGATTTTGTCTCTTGGAATATCATGATCACTGTAGGTGCTGCTCTATGGTGTTGATTACTTCTTAGGCTGACTGTACGTAGTGCGTTTCAAAAACATAAAAGATATTATTGGGGAAATTTTTCTGGGTCAGCTATACCTTTGTTGGTTACCCACTGTTTTGCAAGGGTATTGTGGCGTAATGATTTTAGCGTGGATTTTAATCCAGGTCGCTAACGCATCAATCTACACACTAAACTTTTGCGCTATACCACTCTCCTAAGTGGATACGAACCAATGTCATTAAATATAATATCCTCGAAATTCTTTTAAGATGAATAATAAATTTTATTGATGAATTTTTGGACCACGCTTTATATATGTTACTCTCGCCATATTCTGCACTTCAAAAGAATTAATTTAGAACTTTTTATCGTAATTATATCTTAAACAAGTAGATAATAACAGCAGTTTTAAATTAATTCAAGGGTTCCATATTAGAAACAGGTTCAATATTACTACGTTTTCTACTATCAAATATTGCTTACTATAAAAATAGTTAAAGTTATTAACAGAACTGTAAATAACAAATTTTCTCCATAAAATGAAACTGTTGTAGACAGAGAACAAGTGTAATTACTTTAAATATTTATATCACATATATACACAATTGTTTTAAGTAGCATTCACTAAATATTATAAAACCACATAGAAGACGGTCGCCTAAAGCAGGTAGATCGCCTAAAATGGGTACAGCCCGTATGTGGATATGTTATATATTAATTGGAATTTTTATGTGTAGTTACACTGCCAGTACCCTGTTTAATTGACGCCATACTACTTTTGACACCTAAGTTGTTTAATAACATTACAAAATTTAAAAAAAAAATTAATAATTTTTTAGACGTTTTGAAGTTAAATTAATTTTAGTTGCTACAAAGCCCTAAACATTAGCCCATTTTTAAAAACAAGGTTTTGTGTTACAATAAACTAGTTTTATTATTTGACTAAATATTTTAATATCTATCCATTAATTATTTTTTACGTTAATGTATCAAAACTAAGAATAGTGTGTTTAGGCAAAGCGGGTAGGTATCCGCTATAATTGATAGAAATAAATTGTTATTAAAAATAATTGATTTAAAGCGTTGAAGCAATTAAGACTTAAAAACAATGATAAACCGAAGTGATATTAAGATTGAAACAAATTACAGGTCTGAATTAGCAGTTTATAACATTAAAATGCTTAGTAAATTAATACTAAATGTTACTTTTAAGAACATGTTAAGTGTAGATAATTATTTTCAAATGTTTTGATGAATCCGATTGGCTTATGGGAGCCTACCCGCTTTAGGCACTCCTGCCGGGCAAAGCGGGTAATTCCTAATAATTTATATTTTTGAGTTTTTTTTACATTTAAAGCAGAAATGTAATTATTCTTTTTTATAAAATAAAAGTTTAATAATTTTATTGGGTAAATGTAAAAAAAACACTTATTTTTAAGAAGTGGTTTATATTCATCGATGAACCTTAACCTACCTTCTTTAAGCCACCTTCTCCTACAATTTTTTGTTAATTTAAACATTCTGAAATAGTTTGCTTTCTATGCATTTCAATAATTTTTTTATGCCAAACTAAAAAAATTAATTATAATTAAATGATAAATGTTTTTTGTTTAAAAATTCTTTGGTTTTTCATTCTTTGTACTTTCTTATTTTTCAGTTCACAATTTTTCTAATATTTTTGCTTTACTTTGATCAAAAGATCTAAATAGAATGAAATTAAAAAATAACACATTTTCAATGTCTGTATAAATAAGTTAATTTGAATACTTAGAATTCTTACTATGGAATATGGAGTAGGTATTCCTAAGATGTTTTATTTGTTTTCCATCTGACACTATTTTTCTATTGGATTGAAACTGAATGGAATAATAAGCAGATTGCTATTGCGTAAATTGTATTTATGTACATGTTATACTAAATACATAAAAAAGACTTGCATTATTAAATTATATATATACAAGGTGACGCAGAATTAAGTTTTTCTATACAAAATTGCTATAATTAAATTTTTAGTTTATCTGTTGTAAGATAGACTCTTCGAAAATTTATTAGAAATTGGCATGAGGAGAAAACGCGCTGTAATTGTGAATACGCCGATGTTGCGTATCCGCTATGATCCTCTCATTCAACCCTGTCCAACTTTTGGTTATTTTTTAAATAATCCCGAAACTGCAAGATTTGAAATAAAATTGCCAACGTATTACATGAAATGTTAGAAAAAGTAATAAAAAACAATCAAAAAAGTGCTCACTATTGCATTAATGCTAAGAGTAACCATTTAGTGGATATTATTTTTTGTGGGTAACAAAACAAGTTTTCAAAATATAAATAAATGTTTATGATACACTCTTTGAGAGTACCTTTTAATTAATTAATTTTACTCCACCTTGTATTACATTCTGCAGTAATTCATTCAAAATAAATTGATTATTATTAATTGTATTTATTTTTCTAATAAATTATTGTTTGGCCAATTATAAAATACATACAGTACAATAATAAAGTAATTAATAATAAGTATTTTTAAGTTTGTTGATTAATTTACCTATGTTAATAAGATATATAACATTTTAAATTATTTAATTATTTTAAATGTTCTTAATGCTAGGTCTATTAATGATTCTAAAAATTGAATAATGGTTTTGCTAGATCAAGCCACACACACTTTTAGTTTAGTTATATAACCCATTTGATTGCTTTCCGAACGTCTGTTATTATGATATACAGTTAAATATGATCCTAATGATCGCTTTAGGGCGGTAATATTATTACATTTATTCTGTGTTCTCTACTTACCACGTTTGACGCTAACATATTCATTGAAATGTATTATAATTATTTGATTTTTACCGTATATTATTTATGTTACAATTTGGTAATGAATTAAATTTACAAACCAAAAGTACTGATAAAAATATTTAATCAGAATTTTAAAACGCACTCGGAAATTAATTCAGGTTAATTCTGATTGGAAACTCCAATACCTCGGCCACGTGATGAGGAATGAAAATAGGTTCCACCTATTACAGAACATCTTACAAGGAAAAGTACTAGGAAAAAGAAGCGTTGGAAGAAGAAGAATCTCGTGGCTGAAAAACCTCAGAACATGGTTTGGAATGAACACGACAGAACTGTTCCGTGCGGCGATCAACAAAGTGAAAATAGCATGTATGATATCCAACATCCGAAACGGATAGGAACTCAAAGAAAAAGAAGAATTCTGATTGATCTAACATAAATAAAACTTACAACCTGTGACCCATAATAAGTGAACTATGAAGCCTTTTTAAAATGTCTAAAATAAATGACCTTTAAAAAAACTTGAATTGTAATAATAAAAACGTTTAATCAATTAATTTTATATAATTACACAAAAATAAAATAAAAACAATATGAATTAATATATTTACCAATGATTGATAGCACTGGCACACAAAAAAGGAAAAGTGGTCAGTACTTTTAACCAGACCCACCTAGGGTTATGTATTTCGATGCCCTGAATTCGAATTTTAGGTCGGTTTACCCAATATACCTCTAAAATTTTGAGTAAATTGCAAAAAACTACAATTTTTAGCCTATTGAAACAGTTTTTTGCAATTTACTCAAAATTTTGGGGGTATACGGGCCAAACAGACTTTGGATTTGGATTCAGCGCATCGAAATACATAACCCTAGGTGGATCTGGTCAAAAATACTGACCAAAAAGTACTGATACAAAAAAAAGTTAGTTTAAAAGTTGTTCTAGAACGTTATTATAAAGAAAAAAAATATTTAGAAACCTGTTTCTAATGATTATTATAAAAATTATGAGCAGTTATTTTTTCCTAGTATAGCCTTTATATACCTCTGTCCAAATTTATATTCAAATCGGTTAAGCCGTTTTTGAAAAAAAAAAATTTTTTGATTTTCGTTTTTCTCGATTTCTTCAAAACCAAAAAAATATAGCTCTGAAATTTACAGGTTCAACGTATCTCATTAGTACCAACATACTCTCAAAAGATGAGCCACATACTAATCTGGTGCCGATTTACTATGCTTATCGTCTTATGGCCTTTTTACTACAATAATATTTTAAGTACTAAATCGTAAAATTACATTAAAATTAACAAGTGTCCGAATCATTTTGATATTTGATTATATATACAATGCGGCTGACAATTGTCACCCGCAGTTCGTATATTTAAAAACTTTAATATTTTAGCCTATCATTTTTGTTAATGGGTTTACTGCATTATCGAATTTACGTGTCGAACAATTCGATAGGCACTTATCTACTAAAAATTTAAGAAAAAAGTAAAGTTAGATGTAAACTAATTTAAACTGTAATTTATTGTAACTATTAAATTAGCATTGATTAAATAAATAAATTAGAGTATTAAAACTACAAGGTCATTGTTATATTTCCTTAAAAACGCTATAAAGCAGTGAATGTAAATAGATTTTATAATAAATTCTCTATAGGTAATTCGTCACACAAGACTTTCAACATAATTAAATATTTTAAATAAGTCTACGTGTAATTAAAACTAATTGCAACGTAAAAACTATTTATTATACTAGGAACACGGGTGAAAATTACCAATAAAGTTTTTGTAAGCTTATTCAAAATTATCTCAAGCTAAATTAGTAATTTATTTGCATAAGGTTGTATATATTCGTTTTTTAATTGATAAGTAATTATTCATACAAGTTTTAAATTCATTTACTATTTAGTTGCAAAAAAAATTGACAAGGAATAATTACAAAACAAAAAATGAATATAAATATCATTTTTTAAATAAAAAAAGTAGTAGTAAAGTTAAAATTCACAGTATCAGACACCCGACTTTAATCGTCCTAGAAATTCCATACATATTTGAAAAATGCTGTATGAGAACTAACCTTGATAAGATTATACACGTTATATAATTTAATTTAATAATTACTATTTAAGTAAAAAACTTTTTATTTTATTTAAATAACATAAAAAATTAATTGGCTATAAATTAAACAATTTTGTGGATCCAATAAATACTAATTCTCCAAAATATTCTTTTAATATTACATATTACAATAGCTAATAAAATTAATACGTGCATAAAATTTCTGTGGCTTTTGCAAAACTTTTCAAACTTCAAAATTCACTATTGAATTACATTTCCTTGTTAGCATACCAAAACTTCAATAAACCACCGACCCATTTCAAATTTTAAGAAGTACAAATAAAATTCTTCCTGAATTTTATACAAAACTTAATTATATACCAAATAACAATAAAAATACAAGTGCTGCTAATTAAATTTCAAAAATCGTTGGAAGGTTTTAAGCAGCTCGAACAAGTTTTTGCATTTGATTTTGTTGTGTTTTATGGGACATTGTTTATATAACCTTTGGTACATAATTTAAATTTTTAATTAATATTAAAAAAAAAAAACTTATAACATCCGTGCATTTTTAAAATTATTAACTTATCTATAAGACCAATATGGTTTACGAGAAATACAGCATAACTCTATAGAATAAAACACTGTTATTTAAATAACAAGGACAAAAATACATATAGAAAAAACGTTATTAGAAAAACGGGTAAATTTGTGTATTTCATCATTCAATTTACACATTTTTTCTAATACCGCACCCTTTGTAGGCAAATAACATAACGTCTTTTAATATTTCTATTTTACAGAAATATCTATAAAAAATAACTTTGTCAAAATTTTTAGATATATACGAGGGCAGTTTGATAAGTCAGTGACTTTTTGTATAAAAGATATTTTTTTCAGCAAATAAGCGTTTTATTTTGCAACATAGTCTTCTTTTAGGTCGATACATTTAGTCCAGCACTTTTTCAATTTTTTTATTCCTTCCAAATATTAGGTTTTTTCAAGACCCTCAAAATAGGCGTTTGTTTCTGTGATGACTTCTTCAGTCGACCCAAATCTTTTACCGCCCAGCCATTTCTTCAGGTTTGGAAACAGAAAATAGTCCAAGGAGTCTAAATCTAGAGAAAACGCTAGGAGGGGTAGCAGTTCGTAGCCTAATTTATGAATTTTTGGGATGGTGACTACACACGTATGCACCAATGCATTTTGTTAATAGAATAGTATTTTTTTCTTTGCCTAATGCGGTCGTTTCTGCTTCAAATCTATATCGAATCTGTTCAAAAATTCTGAATAATATTTGCCGGTGTTTGTATTACCCTTTTTAAGGTAATTGATATGAATGAAACCGCGTGCATCTCAAAAAACTGTGGCTAAGATCTTGTTGACTGACAGACCTAGTTTGGCATTCTTTGGTCCACGTTCACCCGAGGAAACCCACTGTCTTGATTGTTTTTTGCTCTCTGTTGTTGTGATGGATTCATGTTTCGTCCAGAGTAACGAAACGGCGCAAAAACTAGTTTGGATGGCGACTGAACATCGCCAAACACTCTTTGAATTTGTCACACGGTTGCGCTTATGGTCGAATGTGGGCAATCGCGGCACCCATCGTGCAGATAGCTTTTTCATGTCCAAATATTCATGTAAAATGTGATGTACTGCGCATTTGAGATGCCTACAGGCTCAGCCACCTCACTCACTTTCATTCTCTGATTGTTCAATATTATTCCATGAATTTTATCGACGGTTTCTGGCGTGACGACCTCTTTGGGGCGACCTGGACGTTCGGCGTCACTTGTGCTGATACGACCACAACGGAACTCGGTAAACCACTTCTTAACCATTGAAATTGATGGTGCAGAGTCCCCAAAATATTTATCAAGCCTTTTCTTGGTTTCGGTGATGGTTTTTTACGCAAACAATAATGTTTAATCAGCACACAAAATTTACTTTTTTCCATTTTCTTTAAATTTCAACACAATATGGGCTCTTAATGTTGATATATTTAGAGGTGTCTATTTGATTTTTTTTATTTTTTTTTTAGATAACTTGTATAAAAATCGGAAGATTTTTGAATTACTTTTTTTTGTAAACGGCTTGACTTTTAAACTATCCAAATACACATTCCTATAGAAAATTATATAACAAAAGATGTTAAATTAATGATTAAACTTGTCAATACATAAAACTTCTATATTTCAAGATGACTCAATATTTACATATAAACGAAAGATCTTTTAATCGGTTATAGTTAGAAATATTTTTCTCAGTATTTTTTTATAGACCGAGTAATTTTCTAGCTTTGTTACAAAGTTTTTTTTAATTTTGTTTTAAACTATATTTACACTGTTGTAGTTTACTCTTGGTGAAATCCAAAAGGATGGACTGGTATTGCGCGATATTGAAGGAGTGTTGGTGTTATTCTGGCTACAAGCAGCTTTTCAATCGCTTAAAGCTTATATCGACTATTCTGTAAAACGATTTTTGTTAACAAATGTACTATTTTAGTAATTTTATATTATAATATTTATAAACAAAACGTATAGTTTTATTCCAAATTGTGAAGGTGTCCAAAAAATTCATTTGATTAAATTTGACTCTAAAGTTTTAAATCATTAATATTAAACCTTAAAATAGTATATTTTACAATTAATTAATCAATAATATAATTATTATAATACTCAACTACAACTTGAAAATAAATTATTTATAAATTAACTTAAATATCTACGGTTATATAGGTATAAATAAAAGAATAAGAAGGAGACCTCTAAATATAAAAACGAATCCAACATAAATGATGTAAATAAGAAAAAAATTAAAACGACTAGCAGGTACTTATTAACGATTAACGAAATACAGATCGTTGTCTTATAATAAATAAAATATAATCAATAAAGTAGATTTTATTTTGATTTAAAAAATTACACATTTCTGTATACAAACAAGTTCCTTGTCGATAGAAATAAACAATAATTAAATTGCTATAAAGGAGTGGGAGTACCTACCGAAAAATCAAGTATGGAAATATATTTTATTTCGATATAACACAATATTCAATGTTAGTGGCTATTGCTACCCAAGAAATCCTGTTGCAGTAAAATATTTATAAATTTACATTTTTCTAAATGAAAGGATATTCAAATGCTGTAGTCGTATAACAATTTTTATAAATAATGTTTACCAGGTAATGTGCAAGGTACAATTTCTTTTGATTTTGTATACATGAATAAATTATTTACGAATTTCTTGTTTATTTTCAGAGGTTCGCTGCAGGAGCCAAGAACCAGTGTGTGTCTTAAAACTATAATGTACGTTCACCAACGATCTAAAAGCTTCTCATTCATTAATCGTGTTTTAAATAAAATAAAATTCAAAGTGTTTTACAGTTGTAAAAGTAATATGATTGTTTAAAAACTGAAATCGTTATGAATTTGTGGAATACAACATTTATGGACGAAAATGATACTTCCATCAACTCTACTTTGTTATTTAATACGAATGTTACAAACTCCACTACAAGAGATAATTTATTTTATCCAATTTCATTAGTCATTCCTATTACAGTTATATATGTGATTATATTTTTTACTGGATTGATTGGAAATGTGAGCACATGCATTGTTATATCCCGAAACAAATCAATGCACACGGCAACAAATTATTACTTATTTAGTTTAGCAATATCGGATTTATTGCTCTTAGTGTCTGGGTTGCCTCCCGAAACATATAGAATATGGTCCCCTGAAACCTACGTGTTCGGAGAAGCTTTTTGCATCCTTCAGGGATTCGCCGCCGAAACCTCTGCAAATGCAACAGTGCTCACAATCACAGCGTTCACTGTTGAGCGATATTTAGCAATATGTCACCCATTCTTATCCCATACTATGTCTAAACTGTCGAGAGCTATAAAATACGTAATTGCTATTTGGACTATTGCATTGTGTTTGGCGGTTCCTCAGGCTATACAATTCGGTGTGGAATACGAAGAAGAAGATGGATTTCAAAGGAGTCGTTGTACTGTTGTATATAAACATGTATACTACCAGCGTGCATTCGAAATATCGACGTTTTTGTTTTTTGTGGGACCTATGACATTAATAACAGTGCTGTACGTGCTGATTGCTTTAAGACTGCGAGACTCAAAGTTATTATCAATGCAAGAGAGATTTACATCATTTGACGAGCATAACAATGTACATACAGAAAATTATACTCCAAGAGCTTCTAAAAGTACTGCAGCACAAAAACGAGTAATCAAAATGCTAGGTAAGTTTTTAATTAAATTCTTACTATTGCAAGACAAGTTGACATGAAAAGAACGCCTTAGAAAGATAAGTATTTTACAAAGTTAATACTTTTTATATAGTAGCTACCTGGTTGATAATCAACTATTTAATTTTAAACGATGTACTACAGATTCACATATTCCAATGGTTTGAAAATAGTTTCTTTAAGCAGCTACTCTAAGATATTTATACAAAATAACAATATACTTACAATACATAGGTATTATGCAGTTTTTGATACTTTGTAACAAATATTTTTTTTAAATCAGAAAGTTTGTACTATGGGTTTACAAAATCAACATATTTGCGATCAATATTTTACAAATTAAAAAAAGCAAATGTCACTTAAATATTTAATTTTGAATCAATTTTGT
The DNA here is from genome assembly GCA_036325965.1 of Sinopyrophorus schimmeli. NCBI lineage: Eukaryota > Metazoa > Arthropoda > Insecta > Coleoptera > Elateridae > Sinopyrophorus > Sinopyrophorus schimmeli. The sequence continues at coordinate 8,332,304 of JARFIZ010000001.1, forward strand.
AAAATATTTAATTCTTTATATCTAATCCTTAAATTGCAGGCTATTTCTTGTTTGAACTTAAAAATATTTTCAATTACGGAGAAAAATTTAAAACTCAATTTTTTAAGGCGCTTAATGACAAGAAATGTAAAAATTTAAATAGAAATTAGGGTACCTAAATTAAAATAACAAAGTAGATGTCAATTTATAATGTAACCATTACTGCTTTTAAAACTAATTTTAGATTATGGAATTTACAAGTCTAAACAATATTTATATACAATATTCTTTACATTACTAACATTACTGCAGTTAGAGATAAAATATGCAGCGCCTAGTCACTGTGTAAGAAACTTACATAATTACCTACTTAAAATTATTTACAATAAAGTAGCACAGAGCAAAACATAAATTAATCAAGAATACTAAATTTAAGGTAGCAATTTGTTTTTCGCTGAATTTTTATTAAATTTTTCAATTAATGGTTAACCATATTATGTGAATTTACTTACAAAACCAATATTAATAAAAAATTTGAAAACATATAAATTAATTTACGGTCAAAAACACTGTAATTATTCATTGAATATATCTATATTAAAATAAATTCGTGTTTTGAAATTTCTACATAAAAATTATTTGTAAAGATATTTTAGAGAACAACATATACTACAAAATGTAATATGATTCGTATCCAAATAAGATTATTCACATACAAAACAACATTACTAAACCATGTCATGTAAATCATGCTAATATTATCAGAAATATCGTACCTACTAAAATACACTTGCACATACATATTATAGCACATCATTATACAAATTAGAGTGATATGATATAAACATTAGGGTGGAGCGAAAAAAAAATGTTTTTTCGGTTGGGGCTAGAATTTGTAGCTTATAAAACATAAACAGTTTTAAAAAAAAATTTTTTTTCACTCAACATCTTGAGGTGGCCCACTCATTTTTTAAATTAAATTTAAGTTAAAATTCTTTTGAAACAAAAAAAAAATAGTGTTCCAGAAGCTGCGAAGTGTCCTCTTTCTTTCCCCTTAACAATTATTAACTTAAAAATTTTCTATCGCCATTATTGCAGTTTTCAAAAAAATTCCGAAACAATAACATACTTTTCTTAGGTATTAAAGTGAATTTTGAGTTAGAAACGATAAAATTTGTTCATTTTTAGATAAATTTAAATATTACAAGCCAATTTTTTTTTTTTGTTTTCAAAGAATTTTAACTTGAATTTAATTTAAAAAATCAGTGGGCGATCTCCAGATAATGAGTAAAACAAATTTTTTTTTTCGCTCTGCCCTAATAAACATGTTTGCAGAAAATTTTTATGCAGTTGTCACCCTCAAGTTTTATATCAACAACTCAGAGGTCAACTGTATCAAATAATAAAAGTTCAATTTACAGCATAAACAATTCAAGAAATTTTTAAAAGTCGTAATATTGGTGCCTTTAAACAATTAATATTCAAATGTTTAGATTTCACATTTCTTAAAGGAGTAGGTTTTCTAATTAATTGTTAATAAAAATTATAATTAAAAAATTATAGTTAAAAAAATATAACACCTTTTTTGTATCAGTGTCAAAGTTTAGGTAATTCCCCGCTTGTACTTTTGTTGTGAATATAGTAGTATTTCTACTACACATAAATAATATTCCAAATATACCCATCTCACTTAGAAGTGCACTTGTACAAAATTTTGTAAAAATGGAACAGTAAAACCTGTCTAAAACGGAATGGGATCCTCCAACAATTTTTTTTTCGTTTATGCAGGTTTCTGTCTTACAAACAAAAAGTATGATCGCTTAAGGTTGTAATGAAAGAATAATTTAAAATAAAAGTCCGTACTTACGAAAATTTTTTTTATATATTTATTGTATTACAGTTTGCAACTTATGTACCATAATTGCAATTTCTCTGTTTCCATATATCTTTCAAATGCATGGTTGCGACTTCTCCACAATAGAACATTTTATGATCTGCTTTACATGCTTCACCACCTTCATGAGTTCTAGAACATTTTTGAAAGTCGAAAATTCCTAAAGATCAGTCACGACAGATAGTGCTTCTCCAAAAATACGTAACAATAAAACTGAGAATGAATAGACTATACAGTACCAAATACTTGTACCCTATTGTGATAAGAGATGGGGCTTGGTAAAAATGATGGTATATTGCTTTATCTCACAGATTTCTTCGAAAAAAGATTAGAGTTAATTGTTCCAAAAACTTCTGTGCCATTACAGTAGCGCTCAAAATGAGTGTATGTTACGTATAACGCAAAAAATATTCTGTCTTAGTCAGGTTTTTTACGCAAACGGTTTAAGAAAATTATTTCGTTTCCGCGTTAGGCAGTTTTCCAGTTTAGAATATTATTTTAAATACGAAATATCTTCGTTACGAATTTTTTTTTTAATTTGTCCGGGTGTCCAGTATACAGAGGGCCCGATTTAGGCAGCGTTTACGGCTATTACACGTGAGTTGACAATAATATTGAAAATTTACTGCTAAAAAACGATTTGTTAGTTAATTCCGATTAGCTATGTGTGATAAAGGATTTATAAAGGCAAAGTCTGATAATATTCCTGATGTTGATATATTTTTGACTGAATTCTACTTATTTGATTTATATACTTGGATAAATAATAATTACTAACAATAGTGTTATAAAATACTTACATCGAAATGATCTTCACAACAAAAAAAATTCTATTTTGTTTTGGGATTATAACGATGCACTGCTTGAAACTATTTATTTCGACGTTTTTCATCTTGGGGAACATTTAAAAACATTTTGTCAGGAGTTGTTTTTGTAGTATTCGTACATAATGGTACAAAACAAGAACGATAACTTTTGTGGTTCGACATTTTCAATATAAACTTGAGTATTTAACCATGACAAAAAAATTAAATAGATCAAAACACTGCATTTATTATTTCTGTATAAGCTGCAATGAATGAAAACTAACATTATGACGTCACACACGCTCGTGATTGTACGGGAGCTGTCGGCGTGTTTTCGGTACTGGATTCAAAATTAATTTTTATTTTGATATAACTTTTGAAATATTGCGAAAAAAAAATAAAATAAAAATAGTTTTGTTATAAAACTTATATATGATCTTTCCAATTATCACAAAAAAAAATTCAAAGACCTAATTGCCAATTTCATTTGTTATTATCAGTACTTCATAAATTTTTATGCTTATAAAAGCATAATAAACTAAATATTTTAGTAATTGCGCATTATTGCTAATGTGTTTAGTTAGTAAACGATCTTAACTAAAGATTTCTAATTATTAATATTTCCTAAAATGCTTAATTCTTATTCATATCCTGTCAAAAATAAATATATAAGAAAATTCGTGAAAAATTAAACTAAAACAGCTAGTAAAAAAATCATACTTTACAATTAATACATAGTTGATCTTTCTTTACTATCCAACAGAGCTTTTATTCTAGCTTGAATAGTAGGGGAAGTTAACCCGTTGTGGACACAGTTAGCTATTTAGGCCATAACTTTTGACCAACTCAATATTTATGCAGAATGAGCATATTATCGGGAAGCTAGAGACCTTAGCTAACTACTGGCAAAGGAATTAATTTTATATCAATTTAAAAAAAAAAACATTTTTAACTTTTCATAAAGTAGTCATTTTTCATCATGCAATTTTTTTTAACCGGTTGTGGGCACATCAGAAAAAGTCTCTCAAAATGAGAAAATATGGAGTAAAACGCCACGATATAGAGAAAAAACACAATTTATTCATATTCAAAGCCTTCAGTTATAAAAATAGATAAAAATAAAATTTAAAATAGACTTTCGCAATGGATTTCACGGGATCATCGTCAAATGGCTCTACTGTACGCATCAAAATTGATGTTTGAAATCGACATGGCTAAAAATGCACTAAAAAATCCGCAAAAATTTTGTAAATATATTATTTACAATTTTCAAGTCATATGAATTGGTCTGTCAAAGATGCTCGACAATCGAAAGTCTGATTTTCAATAGTCGAGTTGTGAAAAGAATTCTGTTTGAAATCCAAAACCAAAAATGTTTAATTTTTTTTTAAATTATTGTGAAAAAGTTTTGATATCTTTACATTTTTGTCGTACATGATAATCGAACGGGGTCTTTGCCCGCCCCCCTCGAAATCAGACCGTGGCTACACCCCTAGACTCGGCAGGGGGGTTATGTTAACATGAACAACAATATTCGACAAATTGTCAGCGAAATACAAGGTTTAAATGGCAAAAACTTAAGTGTCCACAACTAGTAAAATGTAGGTGCCCACAACTGGAAAATTCATAGCTGTCGACAAATGACTGGCAAATTTATTTCGCGAAGATTTTGATTGAATCGAAATTAAAATTAAAAAATATATTTAATTTCCTGCATATATTTACATTAGACCGACCTTTTGCAATAAGTTACTTTTATTTATCGCACTTTAAACACAATAAACGATGACATCGCGGTACATTTTTAGAGATGAAAACATGGAATAACGCGTAGCTACTACGCATATGCGTCTGGTCGCTTTATATTAGCAATAAAACATAGTGCTGACATTGCGAACAAATTACTATCGTGAAAACACCTGTAACTGCTCACGATCAAAAGTTATTCGGGGGTGCCCACAACCGGACAATGCCCACAACCGGTTAACTTCTCCTACTAATTACACCTTTATTTCTTTTAACCCATTTCTAGAAAAAAAATTATTACTAAACCTACTTTAAAATTTTTGTTTTTTGGACTGATGATAATGTAAAATATTCCAATACAATCCTTTAAAATTTATGTATTTTTTTCTCCATTGCACGTTTTTTTTGTTTTCATAAACCCGTTATATTTATGAGAGCCTATGTGCTTTTAACTGGGGAGTGTAGGTATATGCTGTAAGGTCACGTAAAACAATTTACTACTAAGTATATAAAGTAAATTACTTGGTATCGCATAGTGACAACTGAAAAATGTGACTTGATACAATTAATCTTTGTGGTGCTTATATATTCAAAACAAAGCAAATACCAAAAATTACTTTGCTATATAATTGTACAACCCTGATTTTTTTTCGGTCTGTCCTAAATTAGATAACTTTATAGAACTATTAATAAAACCATTATTTATTATAAATAAATAAGTAAAAAAAACGAGTTTGCAAAAAGGGATGCTGCTTATTAAATAATATGATTTATTAAAATGTGGTAGCGGGTAGACACTTTTTCACGATCCCGGTGAAAGACAGGTGTGCTTCATGGATGCGACCATGCCCACGCAAGCCTTGATTCCTCCTCAAACCATTACCGAGAGGGAATCAAGTCCTGACCTGAATCCTTTCAATACTTTATTCCTTATCCTATCCTAAAACCATCTTCCAACCCGTCTAGCCAGCGTGGAAGATTACGGCTAAAAAACCCTCAAACATGGCGAGTTTTAAAACAAATAGAAAGATACCCCAGGTGGGCAATACAGCAAGTGTTAAATCCCACACCCCCAAAGGGGTTTGCCTCGTGGATTCTGGGGAGGCAAAATTCGCATAAACCACTAAACAGAAAACACAAAAAAGTCAAGCTCCATATAGCCACGTATAATATACGAACGATGAGTTCTATAGAACATCAACTAGAACTAGAAGAACTGAAAAACATTAAATGGGACATTCTTGGCCTTAGCGAAACAAGATTAGCAGGTGAGAAATGCACAACTTTGAAGTCCGGGCATGTACTATTCCAAACCAACAGTGAAGAGAGAACACATATAGGCGGCGTAGGTATTCTAATTCACAAAAATAAGAAACACATGATTACCAAAACTAAATCGATATCACCAAGAGTGATCTATACTGTCCTGCAGGTAAACAAAAGGTACAAACTTCAAGTGATCCAGATATACGCTCCCACCAGTACATCTGAAGTAGAGGAGGTCGAACAACTTTACGAAGATATTTCACTAGCACGAAAATCAGAAAAAACAAAATTTTTCTTAATAATGGGCGACTTCAACGCTAAAGTAGGAAGCCTAAATGAAAATGACAATATACCCAACAGGGGAAAATTTGGTCTTGGTCTCATAAACGAAAGAGGAAATATGCTAATGAACTATATACAAAGTGAAAATCTCTATTGTATGAATACATTCTTTCGTAAACCCCTACAAAGAAGATGGACATGGAGAAGCCCAGACGGCAAAACGAAGAACGAGATAGATTATGTAATATCAAACAAAAAATATATTATAAAAGACGTCACAGTTTTGAACAAATTCAACACAGGCAGTGACCATAGACTCGTAAGGGCAAAAGTAGAAATAGATATAAGAGCAGAAAGAAACAAACTCACAAGACCAAAAAGATTTCCTACCAATGAACAATTGAAAGAACATATGAACACATACCAAAGAGAACTAGATGAAAACTATCACAAACGAAGGAACTAGAGAAAATGGCAATTAACATATTAGAAGAAAAAATAAGGAATAGTATAAAAACCGTAAATAAGAAGATATGCGGAAATGGTAAAAGAAAGAAAACATCATGGATCACAGAAGAAACACAGAAGCTACTCACAAAGAGAAGAAACACCGAAAAAGACACACCAGAATACTCAGAGATAAATAAAGTCATAAGGAAGAAAATTAGGGAAGACTTAAGAAATCAAAACACACAAAGAATAAAAGAGGTCATCGAGAACAACAAAAACATGAAAGTATTAAAAAAGGAAATGGCAAGAGGAAAAGTGAGAGTATACCAATTGAAGAACGAAAATGGAGAAATGAAATACGAAAACAAAGACCTGGTCGAAATTGTTGAAAAATACTATAGAGAACTCTATTCATCAATCAACCCTCAACCACTAAATATACGTTCCCAGAAAATAACGAATGTCGGATCAGAAGAGATACCGGACATTACAACAAATGAAATAAAATACGCTCTGACACAGATGAAAAACGGAAGAGCACCAGGGGAAGATGATATCACCACCGAGATGCTAAAACTAGGAGGAGCGGCCACAATGAAAGCTATGAAAATTCTACTAAACAAATGCCTAAGTGAAAACAAAATACCAGAAGGCTGGCAAAACGCTCAAGTTACTCTAATATATAAAAAAGGGGATAAACTAAATCTAAACAACTACCGACCCATAAGTCTCCTTCCACACCCGTACAAATTGTTTACAAAATTATGACAAACCGTCTGACAAACAAGCTAGACGAATACCAGCCGCCGGAACAGGCAGGATTCCGCAAGGGATACAGCACAGTGGAGCATATTCAGACAATGCGTACACTAATAGAAAAGTGCAGGGAATACAACATACCACTATATCTAGCTTTTGTGGATTATAACAAGGCGTTCGATTCGATAGAGCTTTGGGCAATTTTTACAGCCATGGATAGAGCAAGAATTGACTCTAGGTATAGAAACACCTTGAAATATATATATGATAGCGCCACAATGAAAATCAAAATCACAGAAGACCTCACAACTAACAAAATAAGGATCAAGCGGAGTGAGACAGGGAGATACAATATCTCCAAAATTGTTTACCCTTGCTCTCGAGAGTGCATTTAAAAAACTAGACTGGGAAAGAAAAGGAATAAACGTCGATGGCCAACACCTAAATCATCTTCGCTTTGCAGACGACATCGTACTCATCAGCACCAATCCTGAAGAACTACAAGAGATGCTAAACGAACTTAAAGTAGTATCTGAAGAAATAGGACTCTCCATGAACATAGATAAAACAAAAATCATGTCCCCAGAAAACATTAAGATAGAGGTTGGAAATGACACACTAGAAAATGTACAAGAATACATATACTTAGGCCATACATTGAAACTAGGCATAGAGAACCAAACTGCCGAAATAACTAGAAGAATCCGGCTAACATGGGCAGCTACCGGGAAATTAGGATTTATAATCAAAAAACCCCAAAATACCAATAAACTTGAAGAAAGAGGTATTTAATATGTGTATATTACCGGTACTAACATATGGAACCGAGACAATGGCACTAACTATCAAATCAGCAACAAGATTAAAAACAACTCAAAGAGCAATAGAGCGTACCATGCTGGGAATAAGCCTAAGGGATAGAGTGAAAAATGAAGAAATTAGAAGAAAAACGAAAGTAGAAGACGTAGTAGAAAAAATTGCAAAAGCAAAGTGGAGATGGGCGGGCCACATAGCGAGACAGGAGGAGGCAAAATGGTCAAAACAAACCCTAACGTGGAGGCCGAGAATGTCCAAACGGAGCGTAGGAAGACCACCTAGACGATGGGTAGATGACATTAAAGAGAGTGCTGGGAAGAATTGGTTACAAACCGCGCAAAATCGAGACGAATGGAAGATAAGAGAGGAGGCATATGTCCAGGAGTGGACGACTAAATGCTGAGAAAGAAGAAGAAGAAGAAGAAGATTAAAATACAATTATAATACATTAATAGGTATAAAATGTTAAATAAAGTAATTCTAATTTTGGTAACTACTTATTCAAACTCTTAAGTTTGTGCAATCGCTTAATTTTTGAGTAGTAGGTAAATGTTAATAAAATAAAAAAATAATTAAAGCACGAATTGCTATTTTAAATGTAAAACGACGTAAACATCTTAAGAACTCCAAACTTCGAAATTCGTAATTAAAACAAACAAAAGATTTTTTTAAAACGATTAATAAATAAAATTTTGTTGTTTCTAAAGGTCTTACATTAAAAAATCATTAATGTTCGTACTTGTAATCCGCTTTTTACTTTACGTTCGTCCGGCACTTTGTTGGATTAATTTATATAAATATTTAGATTATATTTTAATTAGGATAAAAGAAAATAAATTAAAAATTAACCCAAAATTTTATAAATTAATGTAGTAACATTCGATTGTAAACTTTAGGTACCCGATTTACATGTTTAACACTAACAGAAACGTTTTTCTTTAACGTATCCAAAGTAATTTTAATTAACTCTTTCGGTAAAAATAGGAATAATGATAAATCCCCTTAATGAATCAAAAACATAAATATAAGAGAAAGGTTTTTATCTTTCTTTGAGTGCTTTAAGGTCTTTTCAGGACCAACCGCATGAGCCATTTTGTATTTACTAAAAAAATAAAGTAAATAACCTCTATAAGATTCTTTAAAAGTTCTTTAAAAGTTGTAACTAATCAAGATCATCCCAAAACATGAATAATAACAAGCGTGAAAAGTCAAACGGTTAAACTAAACACTTTAGTTTTACGTTTAAATTTTGTTTGATGCTTTAGGTATTATTTTGGTGCATCAGCTATCACAGAATTCAGCAGAATATAATAAGTAGAACTTAGCATTTTAACATTTTACATGTGTGTTGCTTAATTGTTAAAATCCCATAAGACACAATAATCTTATTTAATATTAAACACTGATAGAAAAGAAAATCCGACGCATAGCAAGCATCGCCGCTTTCAAATGTATACATTTAACCACTCCTTATGTATGGAACACATTACTAATTAATCAGACGTATTCAGCCAAACACTGGTAGGAGTGAGCGGTAGCTACACTGAATTACTATGTACTTACAATCTTCGCTCTTAATAGGTACCTTAAATATTTAAAAATATAATGCTTAATAAGTTGACTCGGGGTTGTCAGAAAATTTTCATCCAAGTCGCTCCATCTATATTCAAAAGTCGCCCTATCATTATTCATTAGTTTTTACAGAAAAAAAACAACACAATAGATTTTTATGCAGAATTTTTATACATCAAATAAACATATTAAAATAATATATTTTGTAATAGTTTTAGATTATTGTCAATGCTAAGGAATAAAAAGAACCTAATTTTTGACTTCTCGCCATAATTTAAATTTAGGTGTAATAAATTGTCCAATCTAGCAGTTATGAGATAACTGCCGACATATATTTTGTAGGCCTACCTGACGCCAATGTTTTTTATACAGGCTGTCAGATGAATAAGTACTGAAACTTAACCCACTTATAAATGACTCTAAACTGAACAAAAACATACCCCAAGTCAACTGGCCTTATTATTTAGAATATGTTGAAAATTTTTGTTTAAATCTGTTATAACAATGCCATTAACGCTATTGTAGAAAGCTTTTTAATCAAAAAAATTATATAAATCGCATATCAAGTATGCTTTGAAATAGAGAATATAAGCTGAGCAACGATGCTTCAAAATTGAAACGTAACATAAGGTGTTTCTAATAACAAAGTTACGGACATTTATTCTGAAACATGATATCAAAACGATAAAATAAATTTGCAATAAACAATTTTAATTAACATTACTTGTAAAACAATATTGAAAAAAATGAAATATATTATCCATAAAGCACGTACTAAATGACCTCACTCTCTTTTAAATGCATATGAAGATGATGCTGTGTTGCCATGTACTAGAAAATTAAAATGCATTTTATTCGAAATTATTTAGATTTCGGACAAAGAATACCAACCTACAGCGAACTGTCAAACGTGACGCAGGTTATGTAGCAAGTTATCCACCCTTGGCTTAAATCATTTTATGTTCTCATATTATTCAAATTAAGTTAACCGTGGTTTCACTCTAAAAAGGTTTTATATTTATTACTTTTAATTAAAAGAATACTACATAGGTTTTCTTTATTTCTAGAAGCTAATACGATTAACCCTATGTGAATGATAATTTTAAAATAATTAAAATGAAACTTTTATAGCAAAGATAACTCAATTTGTAATACTCCAATCATTGCATTTCTATTATTAAATATACCACAAATTAAGGTAGTTTTTCTGGAAACCCACTTTTCTATAAAATTTTTTCAAATTTCAAATACACACGGAGAAAAAAATATCGTCAAAATAACTATTTGACGTATTCTCAATTGACGTATTGTCAGAACAATGATTCGCTTGGCTAATTTAATGACATTTATAAGTTAATTTGACAGTTCATAGTATTATCAAAACAGCGCTACATATTATACTTATAATAAGGATTCATTTATTTGATTCAAGCGTTCAATGAAGAACTCTCGTGAACGTGTGCAGTTTCCGTCATGTAGGTAACTATACAGCCAACTTGAAGATTTGTATAGCTAAAATAGCGATACATATGGTCATTTTGACGATATTTTGTTCGCCGTGCATAACCGTTAAATTACCATGACAAGAATCGTTTGAATGTCTAAAACAATAATACGTATCGTTACTTTGACGATCCGCAATAAGGAAACTCCGGATAGCTAAATTAGCTATACGGCGTATCCCTGTGAAAGATGACTATACAACGTATAGCTAAAATAGCGATACGTATGGTTATTTTGACGATATTTTTTTCTTCGTGCACATAAAATAATATTTTCGAATGAAATTGCTTAAATTAAAAATTTTCCCATTCAATAAAGGAGATATTTACCTTCAAAGTTGGAACTTTTTACGTCGTTTCGATGTACCAGTTGGCTAAAAATTATATATTTTATATTATAACTTGAAAATGTTTCTATACATTTTTTCCAATAACTACTCATCTGTATTTCAGTTTATTACGAATATTTTAAATTAAAAAGTCTATTGTTGCCCGATTTTTTAAAAAATAAACATTTATAAAATATGCAAATTTTAAATTTTAAAAATATTACTTAAAAAATAGCACATATATACATTTTTTTTTCTAATGTAAGTATTCTATAAAACTAATTTTTTACAAAAACTATTAAAAATGTGCCACTTTGTATGTATCCAATTTTAATTAATCTTGAAATGCAATAGTAATGACTAACACATAAATAATTTTAAAAAACTAAATTAACACATTAAACCGATAAAATAATTAAAATTTTATAAATACAAACAAAGAATGACATAAACATAATTAAATATTAATACGAAAAGAACATAGGGAACTCTGATTTTTAATTTTTAATAAATTACAATATTTTACTATGCTGTATGTTATAATTCGACGTACCAATTGTAAAAGTTTGATTAAAAGAAGAATTTGAATCTTACAGAAAACAAGTTGATAAATCTTAAGAACCATTAACGTAGGAGAATTCTTTCGACTTTTTCTCGTCCTTGTTTGATTTAATGTGCTTAATATATTCTGTATAATATTTAAACTTGTTAAATTCTTGAGAAAAATTAATAAAATCTCTTACTTTTTAATTAATATGCGATTCTGTTTATTTATATTTTTTACGTTCTTATGGTACCATTATTTTCTTTTTTCTCTCGTTATTTACATTCTTAATTAATATAAGTAAATTAACATTTTTTTAATACTATTATACAAACTCGAGAGATACTTTGAAATGCTCGAAATCTAACTTTCATTACATATACATACACGGATAAAATTTTGTAGTACTCTTTGCGGAAGAAATCTTTGAAATATTACTGTTTTTCAGTAACGCTGGACCAAATTTGGTTTACATTTAAGTTTACTATGTTCCACACTAAAAAAAGATTTGCCAACTCAGAGCATAAATATAACCCAAGTATACCTGAAATTGTACTATGATCATGGAATAATTAAAAATAGTACATTTTAATATGTAGGTATACATATTAAAATGTACTATTTTTAATTATTCGTTATTTATAAATAATGCAAGATCTTTTACTAAGTAGGTGCACAATGGTAAATATTATAGAAACGATCAGGATAATTTATGAATAATAAATAAGCAATATGATATATAATTTTATTTTAAAATACATACATATATGGTGCGATTCGTTAAAATTGGGTGACATTTAATGTTAATATTTGAAAAGGTATTCTCGAATTTTTGTTTTTTTTTGATATTGTTAAGTTTACGCTTATGTCGAATGGAATAATTTTTAGTCATATCGCAAATTTTGAGAAAATCTTAATTGTACTGGATTTACGTGGAGTTAGAAGCTGCAATTGTTGTATATTTTTTCTAAAATAATTTCCTATTACCGATGTGAATTTATGGGGTGCATCCTAGCGATCTCTTCAGTCAAAAGGCCTCTTTTGCGATCAAAAAAATAAAAACAGTTTAAATTTAAAATAATTGTATTGGTAGAAAAATATTTGGGTCACCCTGAATATGTGACACCCTGCATAATTAAAAAATACGACATAGTATTTATTTGAATTATATTTTGATATTTGTTTAGGAAACAATTGAATAATAAAAAGAGCACATAATGTACATTTGAGTATATAAATATATATATTAGGGTGGGTGAAGAAATTAAAAGAATTTTTTTTCGTAGCATGAGGTTACAAATTGTAGCTTATAAAAAATTTTAATTCATTATCAATTTTAAAATTTAGTAGGTCACATCAAATATTAAAAAAATGTTTATTTTTTTGCCCACCCTAATTTACATAAAACCTACGTCTACGATTTTATTGCAAAATTATGTGACAAATAAACTTTAGCTCACTACCTTTAAGAAGTGATTTGTTCATATAGGTATATCTTAGAATGTGTTATTTCTCGGAATAATAATACTACTAAACAAAAAAATTTATAAAAAGCATTATTTGGGTATTCTTTGTGAACACGACAGATTTATTAAATACCGTGCTTAATTAAAATTTTATAAATTGCAAATATAAGTAATTTTTTGTTTGTTTTACGTTACATAGTTTTTTTCTATTTTCTATTTCGGACATTCCAATAATGGTATATAAAAATTCACAGCTCAATCAACATAGAATTCATTTACATATTATTAGTTAACGTGTTTCAATTTACAATTAAAATATTTTACGTAAACCAAGAAATTTGACTTATAATTACGATAGCCTTTAAATTTTCTGGAAATTCTTTGCTAAATTTCTAAATCAGAAGTGTAACACTTATTATTGTATTTTATTTTAAATCATAAGATTGTTTATTACTTCCATATTCCGTATAATTATTATTTAACATTGATTTTATTTTTAGTTTTCTCCCTTACTTTGTTAATTTTAAGTGCTTTATAACAAAATTCAACGTTTGATCAGAATACTACAAATTTAAATTTTAAATTAACTTACTGACGTTAAACTATTTTTTTACTGAAACATGGTAAGTGCCACTAAAGTTTATTTTATTAGAGGAGAAATTGTTCTATATGTAAGCTGGCTTTCTTAGCGTAATTTTAATTTCTATGACAAAAATACATAGAATCATGTGGGGTAACTGTACGCAGTTTTGAGAAAATACTTTCCAGAATAAAACTGTTTTATAATTTGAAACAAATCACCCTTTATTGTCTTTCATTAAACATTTCTAAATAATACTAGAACATGTAATTTAAATTATCTTTAGAATTATAAGTTATAATGAATTTTTTAATTAACACGGAAAATGCGGACACTTGCCCGCATCAATGGGGAAAGTGTCCGCACGTCTTTTAATTCCGATTAGAAGGTTGTTTTGTGTTCGAAATGATTTACTTTCTTTCTTTAGTTTTATCTTTTTTATTCTTTTTAAATTTTGGCTTATCTTTGGTTTTCGTCATACTATTTACCTTCTTCTATCAGCTTCTTAGCTGCATCAATTTGTTTTTGGGTGCAAACCTTCTGACCGGGACACTTCCTTATATATAATAAGTATACTTATTCGGCATTATAGATCTAGAAATCAACACAATATTCTACGTTAATTAAGGATTTACTGTACAAATTTGAGTGCTGCTGACACTTTACCCGCATACACTTACCCGTTGCGTTAGAGACAATAGAAAAAGATAGTACGCGAATGTAATTTATCTGAGACGAAATCCATAAGTTTACATGAAATATTTATTAGTTTCTTCTATCTGTACATACTGTCCAATCGTAATCAGCCCTGTTGTATTTCTGTACCACGCTGTCCTATTTGTACAAAAATTGTAAGGAAATGGCTCAAAAACAATATTATCGGATTATTCTTGACAATACCACACTTCAAGTGCATTGACGCATTTCCTTTACTCGTCCTTCAAATATAAACTAAATGCTTTGCGATTCGGTTGGTCAGTACAACAATACTCGCACGAAGTTGATTGCGGAGACTTACACTCTGCGTATGGTTACCCCAGATTACTCTATAATAAAATATAACTAATTTAAGAGGGATCCCACGCTCTCAAAAATGAACGAAAATTGTACCTCCGTAGTCCCATTAAAATCATTTCAAAAAACGTTTATTTCAAAAACGAAAAGGGCTTTAGTGCAAAGGACAGATCTCTTCCTCTATAGAATTGTTTTTTCAAATTTTTATTTCTAAATTTTTAAATTTTTAAATTTTTAAAATAAAGTAGTCCAATTTGATTATTTTTCAAGACTTAAATTTTCTATGATAAAATCAAAAAATTAGTACTAAAGAAGTATACTTTGGTCCTTTCTCTTTTTTGTGGTTAGTAATTTATTTAAAAAAATATACTACGGAGGCATAGATTTAATTGTGCAATATAATTTAGGTATCGTTTATTTAAAGAAAATATATTTATATTGATTTTAAACGCGTAGTAAAGAACGAGGGAAATATTTCAATTTAAAACTCTATATACTTCATAGTTTTCAAATAAAAACATACTTATAAAATAAAACCTGTTTTTGTGCGGTCCTTTTTTATGCGAATTTATTTTTGTGCGATTTTATTTTTGTGCAATTTTTTTTGTGCGATTTCTTTTTATGCGGTATATGAATCTCAGCGGCGTTGGCACTGATTTTAGGGTACCAAAAAAAATCAATTGAAATCCTATTTTCAAGCGACGAAAGCGATTTTGGACCAATTTATCCCAAGTAGATGCGCGTTTTAGATTACGACGAGTAGCAGCGAACTATTTAATGTACAATTTGAAAGCTTCTCCATGTATATGTACAATGAAGAATTAAATGATTTTACAATTTTTCCAGGTCTAATTTAATTATTTAATTTATTTGAAAGCATTTTTTCATCTATTTCGTAAATAATTGATGTATTTTCTAAGTGCGACTTTTTTATGCGGTTCCTATCCACCGCATAAAAAAAATTTATGTAGTATATCGCACAAAGTTGTTTATTATATGTAAGAATTTATAAAATTTCCGAATTTTTTTTTGTACGATTTCTTTTATGCGATCCCTATCCACCGCACAAAAACAGGTTTTACTTTATATTACAATGCTGGAACAGCAGAAAATGTGATACGTCCACTCTAAGATCATTGAACTACAATTGTAGAGTAATAGGGGAGACCGGGTATGGTTGTGTCACGGGTAGGTTGTCACCATAAGCCATAACAGCAAACCTATTGAATTAATAAATTTGTTTACCCGTGTCAAAGAAGCCCGAGCACAATACCTCCTTGCGTACTTCACTTCAGTTCGCTCTGAAATACCATATAAGAAATATATACGTTTGTATTTTTTGTACAGTGAAAGTAATTTTTTGTGAATCTGTTTTGAGTCTCGTAAGTATATTTAAATTTTGCATAGTGATATACTTTTTCGTGTATTTATGGTGTTTAAGATATGCTTCATGACATTATTCATATGGTTTCTTAAATGACCTTTGATTTAGATTTATTTTGGGAGTTTATTGTCCAAAACTGTTTTGGGGAAAGTTGACTCAATTTAACGGGGGCTAGTTGTCACCTGTGCAAAGTAACCATGAATATGTGCGGCCTTTTTTATTGGTTTCTAGGGGTTTTAATACATAAACGATTGGCTGTAATTATACATTTGTTATTTTTGTTACCATAACCTAAGTTCGTTAGATAGAATAGGTTAGGAATAGCATATGCATTTGTTTTGTCATTTTGTATTTTACCTTTTATTTAGCGGGTGATTACTTACCCCAGACACTATGACAACCATCCCTTATACACGGGGTTGAAAGTCGCACTTTTGTTTTCAGAAAAATTATTATATCTGCTCATTAGATAATGGTAAAGAAAAAGTCTTTTTTTTTCTTAAACTGGAATAAAAACACTATCTATTGATATATAAATGTCATTTATAAATTAAGACCATGGGCTCTAAAAATACAAAAGAAAAAAAATGTGACTTCCAACCCCGGTTCCCCCTACTAAGCGGATACTCTCATGCTATTTATGTCGATGATATACCGTTCAATTGTCGACGCCTTACTTCTTTTTTTTAGCCTTTCCGCCCCTACCGTTGCTCCGCAGCACAAAACTGAAACGGGTACCGATCCTTCTTAAGGTCTTCTATAATCGAAAATGAAATAACACGTCAATCATTATATAATCTTTAACACGACACGTGTTAACAACAACTAAAATTAAAATAAACAAAATCCTAAGCTAACTATTCAAATAGCTATAATTGGCAATGGACACATAATTCTTAACCATTTGGAAAAACTTTTCACACTCCTTTTTCCATTCAAATTAAACATCTTTACGCAATAATCGATGAAGTGGGTCCAATTTCTGCACTCTCTTTTCTATATATTTAAGGTAAAATAATACTACGTATTCTAGATTTATTAGTTAAACTTTAAATTTTTCATTTCCACTCAATTGTCATTTATAACTGAAACTTTGTTCTCTTGAATCAAATAGCCCAAATATTTTACAGAATTCGGTGCAAAAAGATATTTGACCCGTTTTGGTTTGAATCCTTTTATCATTGCGTTTGTAAACTGAGTTATAGATGAAGTACATCAATTCTATGTTCTTAAATAAATTAGAATACAATGTAATTGTATTCGCGTAATTGTATTCTGCGGATTATATTCGAAAGTGTGCGGTGGAAAATTGCTGGTGCATTTTTTTATTCGAACGGTAGAATATTAAATTGAAATATCTTATAATTTGTGTTAAAAGTTGTTTTCTCATGATCTTTCTTTCTAAGAGTAATATACGACAAAGAGCTAAGTTAGTGTAAAGAACAGAGAAATAGTTGCGATTTATCACCTTACGAATTATATCAGCAATTGTTTGGAAACGGTTGAATTTTGATTAACTTTATTAAATGGAAAAAATTGATAAATAAACGTGATTAACCTTTATCTTCTTTTTTTCCGCTAAGGTAAGTGAAAAAGAATACGATGAGTCTGATTCTTCAATAAAGTGAGCTCATAATAACTTTTTGGCATTGAATTTCAAGAACCTTAGGAGCTGAGTTTTTGTACGGGCTAGCAAGTTATTTTCTATAGGCTTTACCTCCGCTTTACTGTAATTCACTTTTTCAGCATCAAATTTTACTTTACCAAAAATTTTAGCATATTTTTCAATCGGTTTTAAAATCCCATTTTTTTTTTAATATCTTGAACGTGAACTAAATGTTCTTGAAAAATATCAAATTCAGCAAAATTTATCGTATGTTTGCTTCATCGCTCATTTGGGAATACTGAAGGATATGCAAATGATCATCTTGAATCAAACTTAATTTTCTTATCGCACTTAGATATCAAAATAAAAAGCTTAATTTTTAACTACAAAAAAACTAATTTTTTAATAATATTTTCAATTTCAATTGAATATTTGCTCGAACTTTAATAAAACTGAAACCATAAATTGCTTTAAACATACTTTGTAATTAGTTTTAATTTTAATAAATTTGCAGTTCTATAATTTAACAATCTAACATTTCATCCACGGTCATAGGTATAAACTTTGTATTTTTAAATTCCCATTTATAACTGTACTTAATTTTATCAATGAATAATACTTTCCCGGAATTTTTAGTTTAAATTCCTTCTATCTATTTTTGCATTTTCGGTCTAATTTCCATTAGATTTATTCATAACTTTGTCAAATACAGTGGAATTCACAACATTGTAGATGGACGCCATGGACATGTTGTTCAATTATTATAGAGACCTGTTGTTTTTTCGAGAAATGTATAAGGCGAATATAACCCCGGCTAGATATTTTAAAGTAAGACCTATTGGGTCCTCATAAGGCTGCCCTATAGGGGACCATAAATGGAGATGTTACACAAAACTCTATCCGGCCCTAATTAGGCAATCCCAGTCATGCGTCAGTGGGGTAATCCCAAAAAGATTCTACTAAGGCATCCCAACGTGGGTCCTAATAGAGAAATCCTTGAGACGAGAGGACTCAACTAAAAACTAACAGGAAATTAATGGTAATCAATTTTTTTTTTATTTAATCCAATTAATCATTATAATAATTAATTAAAATATTTATTAAAATTTATAATTCACTATTATTCCGATTTAAAAATATTAGCAAAAAACAAAGTACAATATCAATACAGCTATTCAACAGATTGTGATTTTTTTTGGATTCTTATCAATTTGTGTTCATCACAGAATCGCGCATTGCGAATAGTAGCAGCCATAGCATCTAAAAGTTCTTTGTCAGTAAGCTCATTTCCTGAACCTAAACTTATTTTTTCCACATAACATCTATAATTTATCGTTAAATAATTTTTAAAAAAATATTATTATTAAGTTAGTCAGAATAAAAAAATATACATCCTAAGACTCTATTTTTCTTGATATCAGTTCTCTATGAGGAAAATGGTCTAGTAGAATTTCTTCCCGTATTTGTCACTTATAGCAACAAGGCTTTTGGCAAAAAAATCCATATGTGAGTTCAGGATATCTACTTCCAAGAACAACTTGAACCCCAAATATATGGTATATAATTTGGGACGCACTCTATTTCTAAATTATCGTTTTGAATAGCAATAAGTTCCTAAATTTCTAATGAATTTTGGCCTGCTGGCATAAGCCGTTTGGCACTATGTGGATGTAGTTTTTTTGCAGAAGACAGGTGTGGGTACTTTATGGTGTGTTTCGACTTTGTTGTGATACCCTTTATAACAGTCAAACAAACATAACAATCATTTATGTGATCTGTTGGTTCCGTCCAAATCATTGGCCCAGAAAAGAAAATATGTTTTGATCGCCTAGTACAACCCAGCAGAAGTTTTACACATGTTTTACAGCACCACGATTAATTAAGAATAGATAAGTACATAGAAATAATATTATTATAAAGTTCGTGTGACAAAAACCATGTTGAACAGTGTTGACTCTAGATTTTAAAAGAAGTGGTAAATTTGTTAATCGACGAGGACACTGTTATTAATCACTGACTATATCTTATTTTATTTCTGATATTATCTGGAGCATCTGTATTTATCTATCAACTTAGTTAGTATCAACTGTATCTTGATCTGTATCTATAGTTATATCTTGGTGCATTTGTAATTGCTACAGTTTGTTGGTATTGTAGCGAAAGCACTATATCTACCTAGACAACAGCTACCAATAAGTTAACTCGGTGCGAGACCTCAAGATCTCAAACCGAATTAACTCACGTTCGTTTAAGGTGACTCTTCACTAGAAATATTTAGAAACCGTGATATCGGCTATCAACTACACATACCTATAAGCAGTCCAGCTTGTGATGTAAGTCAGACTCTTCTTAGCTCGCGTTCGGTGAAAGTGAACCTGATCTCTAAAACCAGTGAAAATAAACAAATGGAACTGTGTAAATAAATTAAGTGTAGTGCGTTGAGTTGTAAGTAAATTACTTAGTAAGTTAAATAAATAATTATTAAGTAAATCTACAATTATTTTAGTTAGTATTGCAAGTAATTTACTAATTCTTGTATTAAATAAATTTATAAATGTTGTGAAAATAATTGACAATCTCTTAATATTCGCAACCCTAGTTCGAACCTTAACAAAATCGTTACAGTATCTTTAACGATTTAAATTCACTCTGTATTAAGTGCATATTTTATTTCATTTATTACCAGTACAATTTTTGTAGAACTTTACATTATGTATTTAGTTGTACTAAAGAATTACAATTAAAATGTCAAAAAATACGAAAGAATAAAAAAGTAACAATTATTTTGCAACGGTCTCATATTTGTCATTATAACGATTTTACTTTTTAGTGACTGCTTACAATAATTTTGTAAAAATATGTGGAAATACCTACATTTTGTTAACTATGTAAATTATTTCACTTTGTCCCAAGCATTACCGAGATTGAAATATTTCAGATTCTTGCGAAAGACATACTGAAATAAAAACAAACTCAATTTAAAGTTTTTTTTTATAATATTTCCATAATAATTTACCTCAACACATAGTTCCTGTTTTATACAATAAAAAATTTGCACACGTATACGTATTTTTATAATTATTACTTTTGAAATTCGAATGATATCAATTTTTGTATGAATTTGCAAATTATAATATATTATATATGAATAAGAAACGTCAATAAAAGAGATATTTTTATAATTTTATTCAAATAAACGTTTGTTTAAAAAAATACGGGTTTTTAAAAGTACAAGTATTTATAGAACAATAACTTATACCTCTCTACAATTATGTATGTACCTACACCAACACGTATATAATTAATATTTGATATTACCTGCTTCAAAGGTTTCAAATAAAAAATAATAATAAACGTGTTTTTTGGATCCTGCAGACAAAATTTATTTTTAATAAATAAATCGTGATCGATTGAATTAATTAATTCTATAAAGAAACCTTTATTATTATAAATTTAAAAAACGAACAAGGAAACATAATCAAACATAATTTTTCTCATACAGATTATCATTTAGAAAAAATAAATATTTAACAAATTTTCAAGCTGGTATCGTTAAAGACAAATAATGTTACTACATTTTCGGAGCGAAATAGCACAAAAGTATTTATGGAATTTGACTCCTTCAATTTTCTTGAAAACGTATTGGTTCATACACATTCCCAAGTTATTTATTGAATGAAATGGATTTGCTAAGAATACCAACTTTAATTTTATATACTATAAAAATTTATTGATAGTAGAGAGCAGATTATAGTTTTTTAAATTTAAATTTTAATTAATTTGTTTGAAACTAAGTACGTAAAACTATATTACAATAGAAATATGTATAACTCAATTTAGAAAAAAAATAAAGTTAAATACTTATATATCAGCCATTATTTACAATTAGATTTAAAATGTTTATAAGTTAAAAAACTGAAAAGTTTTAACATGTTACATGAATCCGTAAATCTACCATTTATGATAATATAAAGTTTTTTTATTTGATTTATTTAATTTTTTTAGCGCCAGAAATCTTAATTATTTCCCAAAATATTGAAAACACCCTTCTCTCATATTGACCAAAAATCTATATTTGTTATTTCGGAAAGTAATTCCGCATTCTAAACAAAAATGTGGTTTCCAATAATTTTTTTTCTACAAAAAATGGATTTTATTCAACTAGCAATATACCATTTTATTCAATGACATTTTGCCATCTTTCTGGTAATTACATGATTCCACGTTCATAGAACGTGCGCTCATCATCAGCAAAAAAACTGAACTAGTGCGATTTTAAGTCATGACCATTAGTAACATTTTTATCATTTATAGAGATTGAAATAAAGGGCTATATGGTAGATATTACATCATTTTCCAACCAAGCTCCATCAATTTTTTATAAGTTCCTAAAAGACGCGGATACAGGACGGAATATTGCATTTGCATAATAACTGTTCGTCTGTCTTATAAAAAGATAGTGATTTACTTATAACAAATTTAAAATTTCAAGATTGGTCAACATAAAATGCATTCATTGCCCCCTCCTCGTGTGTCCGCGCCCGGTTACTAATGATGTGTGAGGCACTAGCGTTGTCATGGTGGAACATTACGTTTTTACAATTGTCCTATTCTAACTATTAATATTTGATTGATTGCTACAATTTTATCAGTTGTCGATAGTAAACATCTGAATTGATCGTTTGGTTTTTTGGAAGCAGGTCGAAAACACACAACAAACTAACAGTAGGATTTTTTTTGATGCAATTCACCTTTTAGCGCTTATTAAGTGCTACTATTATTACAAAGCGGAAAATAATAAACTCATAAATGTGGGTTGCATTTTACCGCTAACATAATATGAAAGATTGGTAGCGTTACTACAGAGATGACATGTTAATATCTTTACATTGAATTTTCCAAAGAACATAATGCAATATTAATTTAACAAAATAATAACATAATCATATAAATAATTTAACTTTATTATAAACAAAGATATAAACAATTTTTTTTTTATTTAACGTCATATATCACCAAAGGCAGTGATGTGTATCATCTATCTATATCTAACTAAAAATTAATCAAAACAATTGAAACACAATGCACGAAATCTCTTCAAAAGGGTTTCAATTAGGGTAATTCCAGGAGATGGTCCGCCGGGTGCTCTAACCTAATAGCTTTTCTTTTTTCTATTTGAATTTGCAACCCTTTGTCGTTTCACACTACAGTCTTTAATGTGAACGCAAGTGGAAATATTGTTGAAAGTATATATTTAAAACAATCCATAGGTAAATTATTTTTCGTCAATGTTAAAAATTTTTGATTGAAAGAATGACGGGCAGAAGTTACTTATACTGGAGGTTTACCCAGCTCGAATAGCAACTGAGTCGCCATACGGTTCACTTAAATTTTGGACAATCCAGTTTCGAATTGCCCCCCTGTGGGGCGTCGGTCCCACGTTGGGAAACACTGCCCTAAAGACATGGGCGATCACACCGAGATTCTATAGGATAGACGGTCCAACCTAAAGATTCCGTTAAACTTTTCTTTTAGAAAATAATATTACATTTTTTGGGTTTTTTTTGTTCGGTATGTACTGTTACATGTGGTATTGTTTTCAATAGAAAGTCTCAACTTTCTAGCGTTATAAACTAATTTTTATCAAATAAAATTTAAAAAGTGAAACATCTATCCCGGACTTACCCTACATTATTCCTAAATTCCACATAATTTGGTTTAGAAATAAATAATTTATAACACAATAAAGTTGTGGAAGTTAAAAAACTTAGCAAAAATCTCCAAAACGACTATAGATGTATAACAAAACGAAATTTACACATTGTAATAATAAATTATGATCGATAGATAAACTGTTACAATTTTATGCAATTCTGACTCTCTGTTTTTGAGATACGAACTTTTACAGAGACGGGTCAATATTTCTTACTTTGATAAAGATACCTTACAAAATGTTTAAACTAGGCAATTTCTGACACCAATTGCACAGACTCGCTCTTTAGTTTTGTTACGGCATACATATTTATATTAATGAAATAAATGCTCCAGTAGGTATCTCATTGTAAGTCCATCTCATCATTGTTTAACCAATTAACCGTCGATAGCATCAATAAACAAATTGAGTCATTTTAATACCAAATGACGTTTTTCGAAGTAGATTAGAGCCTGAAGTGGATTTAATACCCTTATTCGCTTAGATCTTTTTGATTGGATTTTTTATAAATCAAATTTTTAAAATATACTTGAATTAAAATTCACATAATTATTACATATTAGAATTTGCAGTATTCGGTAGATTTTTATTTGTTGTCGATTAGTAAAACAGAAAAAAAATACTTCTATGCAAATTACATAATTAATAGCACATTTCTCTCTAGAAACAATAAAGGTACTTCTTTTACTTTTCCGTAGCTCTTCTGTTTTTTTTTCTGAATATTTAATTTATTTTTTCTTTACACATTATTAATGAATTACTTTTCTTTCTACATTCTTTACAAATGTAAGTTAAATATTTAGAAATACTTTGACATATATATTTTTTTTTCCTATGATATTCTATTATTTTGGTTTCTTCCCTTTTCCCTCTTACTTTTTAAACCCCTTCAGCGCTGTGACAGCACAAATTTTGGTGTTTTTCAAAATTCCTATTGTATTTTTTGAAAATTGAAAACTTGTTTTGATGGGTTTTCGTAGGCGCACAATCTGAATTTCAAAATTTGAAATTGCCGTTAAACCAAAATTTGATTTTATATCCCATTGTTTTTATCGCAGCAGTTTTCAACGGCAATCACATTGGAAGCCATATAGTTCATTCTAAAACGACAAAAATTTGTTACAACATAGATATGTTAAATGCGTTTTACAGTATGCTTTCTAAACTTAGGAAAATCTTTCACAAATAAAGTGATTTTTTTTCCGCACATGTATATTTTTTATTTTTAGAATACAGGTTTCAGTATATTCTAGTGTATTGCTAATATAAAAAAAAGTTTAAACTTTGAGTCGTTTTCATTGTGTTTATGATCGTCAAAATATTGATCAACTAATTTTTTTTTAATGAAGTTGAAATTAACTTGCTTTTACCATACGAAATTGTAAATCCTAATATTAACTGTTATGGCCTGGTAAATTATATTGAAAAAAAAATTGTTGGACATTTACCACATTAAATTGATAAATATAATACTAGGTTCAGCTGGTCAATCCTAGGTTGTACCGTTTTACAATAATATACCTATATCATGAATTCCGAACAACTTATTTACGCATGTCTGTTCAAAAATCTGTTTAGAATTTTTATATACTGCGAACGCAAAAACTATATTTAATTTTTAAATAATTAGACGCCTTAATAACAAAGTTATGTTAGAAAATAGAATAGTGTAAAGTTAGAATGCAAGTTACAATTTATTTTTAAAATAGTTTTATGAATTAATTAAACACCAATAACAATAAAACTAGCATTCCACGAACGACAAATTCTAAAATGCGTATTTACGAGACACTCAAACTGATTCTGGATTAGCATTGCGAAAAGTCGTAATATAAGACATATGAAAAATGAATAAAGAAGACAGTTAAATGTAAATCAAACAATTGTAAAAAAAGGAAAAAAATGACAGGTTCGTGAGATATATTAGTACAAGTTTCTCTAAATCTAAAATTGTTCGTAACATTTGATAGATACATATATACTGCTGATTTATTAAATAAATAGCTTGCATTTAATTATAAAATAAGTTTTATCATAATATGAACTCGCTTATTAATATCCTAATTAAGAAAACTAAGGTGTGTATAAAGATTTGTTTCTTTTTAAGCTGTAAAATTTTTGAATTTGCATTGCAAATAATTTAGCAAATAAGTTATGTTTATTCGATGACTAAACATTTTTATAAAAACAATTAATTATGTAAGGGTGAATTATATTAATTTGGATATACAGTCAACTCGCGTTATAACGAAGTTCGATATAACGAAAATCTCGATATAAAGAAAGAAACCGCCGGTCCCTTGAAAATCTCGCTTTATAACGAAAATTTTAATGGGTTTTGGTCCCCTCGATATAACGAAGTTTTCTTGACCAAAGTCTAATAATTTTTGTTAAAAAAGTAAGTACTGTAGGTATGTTATATAATTTACATAATGTGTTTCTACACAATTTTTGATTTTTTTATCTTAAAGAAATGCAAACTTAACACTATCAATTATCAATTACTTGCAAAGCCATGACCTTGACGACAGTGTATTCTCAAGCATCTTAAATCTGGAGAACGCAATTGAACGGACACGTACAGTCACCTGCATACAAACTAAAATTACGGAGTTTTTAGATTATACGTGTTTCTATTTGTATTATTTCTATTGTTTTTTTTTATTGTTGTTTTCTATTGTTTTATTATTTTTTTTTACATTTCTGCGTTATATTGGTTATTTTAATAAACGGCAACGAATTTGTGGTGTTTTGGATTGATTAATTCTATATCTCTAAACAAAGTAAAAATTTGTTAATTTATGCTTTTATAATAAGGAATTTCGATATAACGAACTTTCGATATAACGAACTTTTTCGTGGGTCCCTTGAAATTCGTTATAACGCGAGTTGACTGTAATTATTATTTCTATGTGAAACAATAAGGGTGAGACCTGTAGTACCGTTGTAGTAACGCTTTTTTACGTGTTAAAAAACGAATTAAATAGATTTTGTAGAGAACCCATAACTGACTATTTAATTGGATGAAGTCTGTTATTTAATGTTGTTCTTTGTACCGTGCCAACGCTCTAAAATCACGCGGCACGTCTCGTCACCACCAGGCACCTTCAAACCACCAACAGCTAGGTTTGAACACGTGCATCTTGACATCATCGTCATGCCGTTATCTGAAGGATACAGATACTGCCTTACGATG
Source organism: Sinopyrophorus schimmeli (assembly GCA_036325965.1). NCBI lineage: Eukaryota > Metazoa > Arthropoda > Insecta > Coleoptera > Elateridae > Sinopyrophorus > Sinopyrophorus schimmeli. The sequence continues at coordinate 8,359,208 of JARFIZ010000001.1, forward strand.
GTGGACAGGTACACCCGGTGGCCAGAAGCAACTCAATTGCCGACCAAGAGGCAGCCACGGTAGCTCGCGCGTTTTACCACACTTGGGTAGCGCGTTTTGGAGCTCCGCGGCGAATAACAACAGACCAAGGACGCCAATTCGAGTCCTACCTATTCAAACAACTAAACCAAATACTTGGAACCAAACACATCAGAACGACAGCATACCATCCAGCAGCCAACGGCTTAGTCGAACGGTTTCATAGACAGCTCAAGGCAGCTGTTATGTGCCACCAAGACGACCGTTGGACGGAAGCACTACCAACAGTTCTCTTAGGAATTCGCTCGGCCTGGAAAGAAGACCTGAAAGGCACCGCAGCCGAGATGCTGTATGGGCAGCCTCTTCGACTTCCGGGAATTCCTCGAGCAACAGCCTTCCGACAGCGACCAGAAAGAAGAATCCACATTCATTAAGGACCTCCGTCAACAGCAGAGAGACGTAGGACCCGTAACAGCCCCGCGGCACGGAAACAAACGAACATTCGTGTTCAAAGACCTCGCAACAACAAGCCAAGTTTTCATACGTCGCGATGGTTACAAACCACCTCTACACCAGCCCTACGACGGACCATTCGAGGTTATCAGCCGATCGGACAAGACATTTACGGTCCACGTTAACGGACGTGACGTAAATGTCACCATCGATAGATTGAAACCAGCCTACATCACAGCAGACGAACCGGTGGTGGACACAAGGACACCTACGACAACTCTAGCACAAGGACCAACTCCGGAGGACGGAATACAGCGCACGAGATCTGGACGACGCGTCCGGTTTCCAGAGCGTCTTCAAGTTGGCTTCCCGTGACTCCATCACTAGCAGGGGGGTACTGTGGGAACCAACGCTACACAGCGTTGGCCCAACAATACTCTCTTGCTGGTGATCCTTTCCTTATTAACCCCATGCCGTTCCGAAATCCTATAATTATACCTTAACTCCAAAAACCAATTCCCTTCTAAGTGCTTTAATCCCTTTTCATTCTTTCTCTCCTGGGAACGCAGTTTGGCGGTCACCACCTACTGTGGGTGATACCGTTAGGCTGCAAACTCAACCATCCAAGCATGCACATCCTTTTATCCTATTTACAATCACTTTTGTATAAATATCCCGTTTTCTGTCCCGAAATCATCAGTCATCAGTCATCTTAGCTCGACGAACCGCCGCACATCTTTTGCTCCGCCATTCGACATCAACTACAGATCCTTCGCCTCCGACACCAGGTCTCCGTCGACGATAGCTGCACCAGCCGACTCACCGTGCCCACAGCTACACCACCACGACGCAACATCTCCGACGATCTCCCCGTGTAAATAATTTCTATTCCCTTTTGTAAATAAATCCAAAATAAAAAGTGGTAACACGCCACAAGTTCTATAATTTAACAATCTAACATTTCATCCACGGTCATAGGTATAAACTTTGTATTTTTAAATTCCCATTTATAACTGTACTTAATTTTATCAATGAATAATACTTTCCCGGAATTTTTAGTTTAAATTCCTTCTATCTATTTTTGCATTTTCGGTCTAACTTCCATTAGATTTATTCATAACTTTGTCAAATACAGTGGAATTCACAACATTGTAGATGGACGCCATGGACATGTTGTTCAATTATTAGAGAGACCTGTTGTTTTTTCGAGAAATGTATAAGGCGAATATAACCCCGACTAGATATTTTAAAGTAAGACCTATTGGGTCCTCATAAGGCTGCCCTATAGGGGACCATAAATGGAGATGTTATGCAAAACTCTATCCGGCCCTAATTATTCAATCCCAGTCATGCGTCAGTGGGGTAATCCCAAAAAGATTCTACTAAGGCATCCCAACGTGGGTCCTAATCGAGAAATCCTTGAGACGAGAGGACTCAACTAAAAACTAACAGGAAATTAATGGTAATCAATTTTTTTTTTATTTAATCCAATTAATCATTATAATAATTTATTAAAATATTTATTAAAATTTATAATTCACTATTATTCCGATTTAAAAATATTAGCAAAAAACAAAGTACAATATCAATACAGCTATTCAACAGATTGTGATTTTTTTTGGATTCTTATCAATCTGTGTTCATCACAGAATTGCGCATTGCGAATAGTAGCAGCCATAGCATCTAAAAGTTCTTTGTCAGTAAGCTCATTTCCTGAACCTAAACTTATTTTTTCCACATACCATCTATAATTTATCGTTAAATAATTTTTTAAAAAATATTATTATTAAGTTAGTCAGAAAAAAAAATATACATCCTAAGACTCTATTTTTCTTGATATCAGTTCTCTATGAGGAAAATGGTCTAGTAGAATTTCTTCTCGTATTTGTCACTTACAGCAACAAGGCTTTTGGCAAAAAAATCCATATGTGAGTTCAGGATATCTACTTCCAAGAACAACTTGAACCCCAAATATATGGTATATAATTTGGGACGCACTCTATTTCTAAATTATCGTTTTGAATAGCAATAAGTTCCTAAATTTCTAATGAATTTTGGCCTGCTGGCATAAGCCGTTTGGCACTATGTGGATGTAGTTTTTTTGCAGAAGACAGGTGTGGGTACTTTATGGTGTGTTTCGACTTTGTTGTGATACCCTTTATAACAGTCAAACAAACATAACAATCATTTATGTGATCTGTTGGTTTCGTCCAAATCATTGGCCCAGAAAAGAAAATATGTTTTGATCGCCTAGTACAACCCAGCAGAAGTTTTACACATGTTTTACAGCACCACGATTAATTAAGAATAGATAAGTACATAGAAATAATATTATTATAAAGTTCGTGTGACAAAAACAATGTTGAACAGTGTTGACTCTAGATTTTAAAAGAAGTGGTAAATTTGTTAATCGACGAGGACACTGTTATTAATCACCGACTATATCTTATTTTATTTCTGATATTATCTGGAGCATCTGTATTTATCTATCAACTTAGTTAGTATCGACTGTATCTTGATCTGTATCTATAGTTATATCTTGGTGCATTTGTAATTGCTACAGTTTGTTGGTATTGTAGCGAAAGCACTATATCTACCAAGACAACAGCTACCAATAAGTTAACTCGGTGCGAGACCTCAAGATCTCAAACCGAATTAACTCACGTTCGTTTAAGGTGACTCTTCACTAGAAATATTTAGAAACCGTGATATCGGCTATCAACTACACATACCTATAAGCAGTCCAGCTTGTGATGTAAGTCAGACTCTTCTTAGCTCGCGTTCGGTGAAAGTGAACCTGATCTCTAACACCAGTGAAAATAAACAAATGGAACTGTGTAAATAAATTAAGTGTAGTGCGTTGAGTTGTAAGTAAATTACTTAGTAAGTTAAATAAATAATTATTAAGTAAATCTACAATTATTTTAGTTAGTATTGCAAGTAATTTACTAATTCTTGTATTAAATAAATTTATAAATGTTGTGAAAATAATTGACCATCTCTTAATATTCGCAACCCTAGTTCGAACCTTAACAAAATCGTTACAGTATCTTTAACGATTTAAATTCACTCTGTATTAAGTGCATATTTTATTTCATTTATTACCAGTACAATTTTTGTAGAACTTTACATTATGTATTTAGTTGTACTAAAGAATTACAATTAAAATGTCAAAAAATACGAAAGAATAAAAAAGTAACAATTATTTTGCAACGGTCTCGTATTTGTTATTATAACGATTTTACTTTTTAGTGACTGCTTACTATAATTTTGTAAAAATATGTGGAAATACCTACATTTTGTTAACTATGTAAATTATTTCACTTTGTCCCAAGCTTTACCGAGATTGAAATATTTCAGATTCTTGCGAAAGACATACTGAAATAAAAACAAACTCAATTTAAAGTTTTTTTTTATAATATTTCCATAATAATTCACCTCAACACAGAGTTCCTGTTTTATACAATAAAAAATTTGCACACGTATACGTATTTTTATAATTATTACTTTTGAAATTCGAATGATATCAATTTTTGTATGAATTTGCAAATTATAATATATTATATATGAATAAGAAACGTCAATAAAAGAGATATTTTTATAATTTTATTCAAATAAACGTTTGTTTAAAAAAATACGGGTTTTTAAAAGTACAAGTATTTATAGAACAATAACTTATACCTCTCTACAATTATGTATGTACCTACACCAACATGTATATAATTAATATTTGATATTACCTGCTTCAAAGGTTTCAAATAAAAAATAATAATAAACGTGTTTTTTGGATCCTACAGACAAAATTTATTTTTAATAAATAAATCGTGATCGATTGAATTAATTAATTCTATAAAGAAACCTTTATTATTATAAATTTAAAAAACGAACAAGGAAACATAATCAAACATAATTTTTCTCATACAGATTATCATTTAGAAAAAATAAATATTTAACAAATTTTCAAGCTGGTGTCGTTAAAGACAAATAATGTTACTACATTTTCGGAGCGAAATAGCACAAAAGTATTTATGGAATTTGACTCCTTCAATTTTCTTGAAAACGTATTGGTTCATACACATTCCCAAGTTATTTATTGAATGAAATGGATTTGCTAAGAATACCAACTTTAATTTTATATACTATAAAAATTTATTGATAGTAGAGAGCAGATTATAGTTTTTAATTAATTGTAATTAATTTGTTTGAAACTAAGTACGTAAAACTATATTACAATAGAAATATGTATAACTCAATTTAGAAAAAAAATAAAGTTAAATACTTATATATCAGCCATTATTTACAATTAGATTTAAAATGTTTATAAGTTAAAAAACTGAAAAGTTTTAACATGTTACATGAATCCGTAAATCTACCATTTATAATAATATAAAGATTTTTTATTTGATTTATTTAATTTTTTTAGCGCCAGAAATCTTAATTATTCCCCAAAATATTGAAAACACCCTTCTCTCATATTGACCAAAGATCTATATTTGTTATTTCGGAAAGTAATTCCGCATACTAAACAAAAATGTGGTTTCCAATAATTTTTTTTCTACAAAAAATGGATTTTATTCAACTAGCAATATACCATTTTGTTCAATGACATTTTGCCATCTTTCTGGTAATTACATGATTCCACGTTCATAGAACGTGCGGTCATCATCAGCAAAAAAACTGAACTAGTGCGATTTTAAGTCATGACCATTAGTAACATTTTTATCATTTATAGAGATTGAAATAAAGGGCTATATGGTAGATATTACATCATTTTCCAACCAAGCTCCATCAATTTTTTATAAGTTCCTAAAAGACGCGGATACAGGACGGAATATTGCATTTGCATAATAACTGTTCGTCTGTCTTATAAAAAGATAGTGATTTACTTATAACAAATTTAAAATTTCAAGATTGGTCAACATAAAATGCATTCATTGCCCCCTCCTCGTGTGTCCGCGCCCGGTTACTAATGATGTGTGAGGCACTAGCGTTGTCATGGTGGAACATTACGTTTTTACAATTGTCCTATTCTAACTATTAATATTTGATTGATTGCTACAATTTTATCAGTTGTCGATAGTAAACATCTGAATTGATCGTTTGGTTTTTTGGAAGCAGGTCGAAAACACACAACAAACTAACAGTAGGATTTTGTTTTGATGCAATTCACCTTTTAGCGCTTATTAAGTGCTACTATTATTACAAAGCGGAAAATAATAAACTCATAAATGTGGGTTGCATTTTACCGCTAACATAATATGAAAGATTGGTAGCGTTACTACAGAGATGACATGTTAATATCTTTACATTGAATTTTCCAAAGAACATAATGCAATATTAATTTAACAAAATAATAACATAATCATATAAATAATTTAACTTTATTATAAACAAAGATATAAACAATTTTTTTTTTATTTAACGTCATATATCACCAAAGGCAGTGATGTGTATCATCTATCTATATCTAACTAAAAATTAATCAAAACAATTGAAACACAATGCACGAAATCTCTTCAAAAGGGTTTCAATTAGGGTAATTCCAGGAGATGGTCCGCCGGGTGCTCTAACCTAATAGCTTTTCTTTTTTCTATTTGAATTTGCAACCCTTTGTCGTTTCACACTACAGTCTTTAATGTGAACGCAAGTGGAAATATTGTTGAAAGTATATATTTAAAACAATCCATAGGTAAATTATTTTTCGTCAATGTTAAAAATTTTTGATTGAAAGAATGACGGGCAGAAGTTACTTATACTGGAGGTTTACCCAGCTCGAATAGCAACTGAGTCGCCATACGGTTCACTTAAATTTTGGACAATCCAGTTTCGAATTGCCCCCCTGTGGGGCGTCGGTCCCACGTTGGGAAACACTGCCCTAAAGACATGGGCGATCACACCGAGATTCTATAGGATAGACGGTCCAACCTAAAGATTCCGTTAAACTTTTCTTTTAGAAAATAATATTACATTTTTTGGGTTTTTTTTGTTCGGTATGTACTGTTACATGTGGTATTGTTTTCAATAGAAAGTCTCAACTTTCTAGCGTTATAAACTAATTTTATCAAATAAAATTTAAAAGTGAAACATCTATCCCGGACTTACCCTACATTATTCCTAAATTCCACATAATTTGGTTTAGAAATAAATAATTTATAACACAATAAAGTGGTGGAAGTTAAAAAACTTAGCAAAAATCTCCAAAACGACTATAGATGTATAACAAAACGAAATTTACACATTGTAATAATAAATTATGATCGATAGATAAACTGTTACAATTTTATGCAATTCTGACTCTCTGTTTTTGAGATACGAACTTTTACAGAGACGGGTCAATATTTCTTACTTTGATAAAGATACCTTACAAAATGTTTAAACTAGGTATTTTCTGACACCAATTGCACAGACTCGCTCTTTAGTTTTGTTACGGCATACATATTTATATTAATGAAATAAATGCTCCAGTAGGTATCTCATTGTAAGTCCATCTCATCATTGTTTAACCAATTAACCGTCGATAGCATCAATAAACAAATTGAGTCATTTTAATACCAAATGACGTTTTTCGAAGTAGATTAGAGCCTGAAGTGGATTTAATACCCTTATTCGCTTAGATCTTTTTGATTGGATTTTTTATAAATCAAATTTTTAAAATATACTTGAATTAAAATTCACATAATTATTACCTATTAGAATTTGCAGTATTCGGTAGATTTTTATTTGTTGTCGATTAGTAAAACAGGAAAAAAATACTTCAATGCAAATTACATAATTAATAGCACATTTCTCTCTAGAAACAATAAAGGTACTTCTTTTACTTTTCCGTAGCTCTTCTGTTTTTTTTTCTGAATATTTAATTTATTTTTTCTTTACACATTATTAATGAATTACTTTTCTTTCTACATTCTTTACAAATGTAAGTTAAATATTTAGAAATACTTTGACATATATATTTTTTTTTCCTATGATATTCTATTATTTTGGTTTCTTCCCTTTTCCCTCTTACTTTTTAAACCCCTTCAGCGCTGTGACAGCACAAATTTCGGTGTTTTTCAAAATTCCTATTGTATTTTTTGAAAATTGAAAAATTGTTTTGATGGGTTTTCGTAGGCGTACAATCTGAATTTCGAAATTTGAAATTGCCGTTAAACCAAAATTTGATTTTATATCCCATTGTTTTTATCGCAGCAGTTTTCAACGGCAATCACATTGGAAGCCATATAGTTCATTCTAAAACGACAAAAATTTGTTACAACATAGATATGTTAAATGCGTTTTACAGTATGCTTTCTAAACTTAGAAAAATCTTTAACAAATAAAGTGATTTTTTTTCCGCACATGTATATTTTTTATTTTTAGAATACAGGTTTCAGTATATTCTAGTGTATTGCTAATATAAAAAAAAGTTTAAACTTTGAGTCGTTTTCATTGGCTTTATGATCGTCAAAATATTGATCAACTAATTTTTTTTTAATGAAGTTGAAATTAACTTGCTTTTACCATACGAAATTGTAAATCCTAATATTAACTGTTATGGCCTGGTAAATTATATTGAAAAAAAAATTGTTGGACATTTACCACATTAAATTGATAAATATAATACTAGGTTCAGCTGGTCAATCCTAGGTTGTACCGTTTTACAATAATATACCTATATCATGAATTCCGAACAACTTATTTACGCATGTCTGTTCAAAAATCTGTTTAGAATTTTTATATACTGCGAACGCAAAAACTATATTCAATTTTTAAATAATTAGACGCCTTAATAACAAAGTTATGTTAGAAAATGGAATAGTGTAAAGTTAGAATGCAAGTTACAATTTATTTTTAAAATAGTTTTATGAATTAATTAAACACCAATAACAATAAAACTAGCATTCCACGAACGACAAATTCTAAAATGCGCATTTACGAGACACTCAAACTGATTCTGGATTAGCATTGCGAAAAGTCGTAATATAAGACATATGAAAAATGAATAAAGAAGACAGTTAAATGTAAATCAAACAATTGTAAAAAAAGGAAAAAAATGACAGGTTCGTGAGATATATTAGTACAAGTTTTTCTAAATCTAAAATTGTTCGTAACATTTGATAGATACATACATACTGCTGATTTATTAAATAAATAGCTTGCATTTAATTATAAAATAAGTTTTATCATAATATGAACTCGCTTATTAATATCCTAATTAAGAAAACTAAGGTGTGTATAAAGATTTGTTTCTTTTTAAGCTGTAAAATTTTTGAATTTGCATTGCAAATAATTTAGCAAATAAGTTATGTTTATTCGATGACTAAACATTTTTATAAAAACAATTAATTATGTAAGGGTGAATTATATTAATTTGGATATAATTATTATTTCTATGTGAAACAATAAGGGTGAGACCTGTAGTACCGTTGTAGTAACGCTTTTTTACGTGTTAAAAAACGAATTAAATAGATTTTGTAGAGAACCCATAACTGACTATTTAATTGGATGAAGTCTGTTATTTAATGTTGTTCTTTGTAATTTATGACGATTTGCTAACGAACACATACTCCTGGTACAGTTCAGTTTCGTTCCCACATATTATCTTCTCTCGCAAGGCAATTACATAACATTGCAATTAACAAATTGGCCAGCAATTGGTACTGGTCGCTAGCTATTATAACTGACTCTTGTTAACACACTGTTATGTTTAAAAAGGTACGTTCATCGTGTTTATGTCTGAACGTATAGGGAAGGAAGAACGTAAGGGAAGGAAGTTATGAGAATTGGATAAATGAAAAGTGGAAGAAAAACCTTATAATATTAGACCCAACATCAAATTATAATGAACAATTAAAAAGCGAAATAAAAACTTTTATAAAAGAGAAACTGAACTAAGAAGTAGGTCTTGAAACTACGTATAAAATAAACAGAAATAGTTCTATAATCAAACCGAAAACACAACATGCAATCGAAATTCTGAAACGTACAATCATGTTAAGGATAATATAGTATTAAAAACAAGTATACATAGGTAATGGTCTAGCTGTAAAGTATCAATAAGATATCACAAACTCATTAGCAATGGGCAAACGTGATTACTCCTTCGAGGTCGAAAATCTACCTAAAAATTCTACAGGCCTGTTTTCGAAAATAAAGCAAAACCAAAAATCGCGAATGGATTCAAAACCGCAAGTCATAGAGACTTATGATTTATTATTCCAAAAAAATTCGTGATTTTACTCTCGGGACGTTAAACTTAGATTATTATTTCAAAACTTATTCATACTGTTTTCCGAATATTACAAGATTTTTATGTTATATTAATATATTATATTATATTCATGGTCATTTTAATAAAATAACGTAATTTTTTGTATTTAGTTGCAGTTGTGGTTGCATTTTTCATATGCTGGGCGCCTTTTCATGCACAACGGCTTCTGGCTGTCTACTTATCTAATGCATCACCAGAAGCTCAAGAAACATTTGCTGGATTCTATGTAGTGCTGATGCATACCTCAGGAGTTCTTTATTTTGTTTCAACTACAGTCAATCCTGTTTTATACCACATTATGTCTAAAAAATTCAGAGAAGCTTTTAAGGTAAATATCTATTTGTGTTTACTGGTAACAAAAACAGCAGCGAAGAAAAATCAATTTGTTCGAATAAATCCTATCGCAATCTGAAAAAGAATTAAAAAGATTACACTTTATGTCAGCTACAAGATGACTTCATACACATGTAAAAAAAGCAAATCATATTATTTTCCAATGTTTTTTAAACCCAGAAAAGAGATTGTAAAACGCATTTGTCATATTTTGTAGTAAAGTATCTTGATTTTCTAATGAACTATATGCCATTGTAATTTCATTGTCGTTAAATCCAGTTAGGGTAAAAACAATGGAGTTGAGTAAAATCAAATTTTCCCTAAATTTAAAACTATACCTATTGAACTGCTATCCTCAAAGAAAGAAATCTATAGAACCAAATTAGACACGGCAATTGAGAATAACCCTATGAATGAAAATGCTAACGTGGATGAACTGAACAAATACATCACTGATATAACAATACAAACGGTAAAAAGTACTCTTGAAAACATGCCCATAAGAAAGAACTCCAGTAAATTAACGGAAGACACAAAAGATTTAATAGCAAACAGGAACAAGGCAAGGAATAATATAACAACTGAAGAACTTAAAAAAATGAACAAAGAAATAAGAAAGAAAGTAAGAGCGGATATAACAGCACACAACGAAAAAATTATCAAGGACACAATAGAAGCAAACAAGGGTCCAAAAGTCTTCAGAAATAAAACCAAAATAGGAAACACTGCAATTATTTACCTAGAGGACCAAACAGGGAAAACAATAAAAAATAGAGAAGAAATCTTAAGATACATAGAAATATTCTATTCGGACTTGTACTCTTCCAAAATACAACAACTCGTTGTTAGCCCCAGAGATAAAAGAGCCGCTCTCACTCGTCATTATACAGAAGATATTCCATCAATATCAAAATACGAAATAAAGACCGCGCTAAAACAGATGAAAAATAATAAAGCTGCAGGACCCGACAACATTGTAATCGAAATGATTAAAGACGCAGGAACACCAATCCTAAGCTGCCTAGAGAAACTGTTCAATCATTGTCTGGACACAGGTAAAACACCAGATCAATGGAAGACAGCGAAGGTAATCCTAATATACAAAAAAGGGAATAAACACGATTTAAAAAAACTACCGTCCTATTACGCTATTGTCACACCTATATAAGCTTATGACAAAAATCATAACGAACAGAATTACAAACAAACTGGATGCCTTCCAACCACCGGAGCAAGCAGGGTTTCGCCGGAACTATAGTACCATAGATCACATCCATACTATAAAACAAGTGTTGGAAAAATCACACAAGTATAACATGCCTCTATATATGGCCTTCGTAGATTTTGAGAAAGCATTTGATACAATAGAAATATGGGCCGTGTTAAATGCATTGAAGCGTTGTAGAATAGACCATAGGTATATACAACTCATTAAAGAACTTTATGAAAACTCTGCTGTTACAATACACACGTTTGATAAAACCAAACCAATTAAAATTAAAAGAGGTATCAGACAAGGGGACACCATCTCACCAAAATTGTTTACAAATTTGCTAGAGGATGTTTTTAAAACCCTAGACTGGGAAGCAAAAGGTTTAAACATAAATGATGAATATTTATCACAATTGAGATTCGCTGACGACATAATACTATTATCAAATAACATGGCCGAATTACAAGATTTAGTCATAGATTTAAACCAAACTGCGATAAAAGTAGGACTTAAAATGAATATAGAGAAAACCAAGATAATGTCCAACTGTGACGATGCAATACCTATACAATTATCAAACAAAGCAATTGATGTAGTATCGGAATATATATATCTAGGACAAAAGCTAACTACAACAGGAGCTCCCCAAACAACCGAAATAAATAGAAGAATAAGACTAGCTTGGGCAGCGTACGGTAAACTAAGAGACGTATTTAAGTCATCATACCCTCAACATTTACAAACAAAGTTATTTAATCAATGTGTACTTCCTATACTCACATACGCATCCGAAATTTGGAGTTTCACTGAAACTAACCTGGAAAAACTAAAGGTAACGCGGAGGCACATGGAAAGATCAATGTTGGGAGTTAGACTAAGAGACAGGAAAACAAACATCTGGATTAGAAACAAAACAAAAGTAGAAGACGTAGTGACTCATATCGCCAAATTAAAATGGAAATGGGCTGGACACCTAATGAGAAGAGAGGACAATAGATGGAGCAGGAAGACCACAGAATGGAGACCGAGGACTGGTAGAAGATCTCGAGGTAGACCACGTGCAAGGTGGAGGGACGATATCGAGAGAACAGCAGAGAAACAGTGGATGGGACTTACATCCAATAGAATAAAATGGCAACAGTTAGGGAGGCGTTTATCCAAAGATGGAATAATTGATACGCCGAATAATGATGATGATGATGAAAATCAAATTCGTGTACGTATGCAAAATTGTCGAAAATCGGATATTAAATTTGAGTTCTACCTATAAGAAAACGCTGTCACACATTTGTTTAAATTTCCGTGGATGCAAATAAAAACTATTTAAAATACCAAAATTGAGAAGGCCATCCACTTTCTTTTAATGTGTCTTTTTATACTACTCAACGGTTTCGATTGCTACAATAATTTTTGCTGGTACTTTTTTTATTTCTGCGCAGTGCTATTAAACTTTTTTGGTTCACTCGGTTTTTTCGACAATTTCCATTTCGATGAAAATTTTGAACAGAAATAGGTTAGAGCGATTTATTAATTGTAGAATCAGTTTCATCCATATCTAATGCATTCTATTGATAAGATTACATAAAATTATTTAGATGTCATAATATAACAACAAATGTAAATATGGACAAATAGCTTATAGTCCCACAATACTTTATTTTGAAATTCTATACTCTGTTCCAAAATTATAAATTTGCTTGAATTTTTCAGCATATGTAAAGGATGTCCCAAACTACATTCAAGAAGCAATTTTGATAGAAAACACAGGTTTTAATTCATAATTCATAATTCATAAGTTATGCAGTATAGTGTTATGTATGGAATGTATGGAATAGTATAAGTGGCCTGCACGACTTTGCTGGCACATATGGACTCTTTTGGCGAAATTTTCCATGACCGTTTAGAATAAATGTGGCTGAATTTCGTTAATACAGCGCTCAATTTCCTCCTTCACGACGAGGGTGAGCGTGGGCTTATTAGCATAAACCTTAGATTTTAAAAACCCCCAAAGAAAAAGGTCCATAGGCGTTAAATCGCATGATCTGGGTGGCCAATTCGGATCAACAAAGCGGGAAATTACTCGACCAAGAAATGATTCACACAAGAATTGAATTGTTTCTCGGGTTGTAGGACATATTGCACTGCATCTGGAACCACATGTCATCCATATCCATATCTTGACTTTAGGCACAAAAAACTGGATATTATATCTCGATAGCGAGCACCATTAACTGTTATTGCCTACCCAGCCACATTTTCAAATAGGAATGATCCGATGATGCCTCCAGCCCACAATCCGCACCAAACAGTGACATGTTGTGGATCGGCTATCGACCTTATAGATTTTCCACTTAAATAACATAGGAAAATTATTTTTTAACATTATTCATTCTGCGAACTATGTAATTATTGTTTTTTCATAAAAATTTATTACACCGGTACACAAAAAAAAAGTAGTCAGTACTTTTGACCAGACCCACCTAAAATTATGTATTTCGATGCGCTGAATCCATATTCAAAGTCCGTTTGGCCCGTACATCCCCAAAATTTTAAGTAAATTGCAACAAACTGCGATTTTTTACCAATTTAAGCAGTTTTTTTCAATTTACTCCACAATTTTGAGGGCGTACGGGCCAAACGAACTTCGGATTTAGATTCAGCGCATCAAAGTACAGCTCGACCAACATACTTGTGCGAGTGAAATAGTCCCGCCTACGGATGCGCATGAATAGGGAAATTCCCGCTGCGTTGAGGTACAGTTGAGAGCGAAGTAAAAATACTAATTGGGTGATATAGAATCCCAAAGCAAACTTAAAGGCAAAGTACTGAAAAGTGAAACTCGCAAAATGATAGCTAATGTGATTCTGTTCACGAAGCGGGAATTGTTTATTTACAGTATTTATTCATTTCAAATAAATAAAATATCCAAATAAATTTTATGTTTTCTGTATTTTTTCATCAGAATGTACAAAATCCGAGCGTACAGTACATATTTTTCTATCCGAATGCGTTCTCTCTTCATCGCGTGTGCCGCTTGTAAGATTCGCACCCGCACAGCTATGTTAGTCGAGCTGTACATATGAATAGATAGATCTGGTTAAATGTATAGACCACTTTTTTGTGGGTTCGTGATATTTTTTTCTACTTTCTACTACTTTATTACTATTTTTTTGCGATTTTCAATAAATATATGAATAATCGAGATTAACAGATTCTGAATTTGGATTCATCTCATCAAAATATACCTACATATAAGTAAGATACTTGATCGAGTTTAATCAAATTTTCTTCATTTTCATAACTGCAATTTTTAGCGGTTTTGCAATTTACTCAAAATTTTAGGTCTGGTCAAAAGTACTGACCACTTTTTTTTGTGTACTGATGTTATCAGTTAAGCAAATTAAAAAAATATAATAAAAACTTCGTGCTGAGTTTCATAAGTTAATTACACTCACACCTTAAAAACAGTATTAGTTCACAGTGGTTGAGATATTGTAATGTTAAGAACATTAAATATTTTAATATAAAACAAGTATTCGTACTGTACAACAAAAATGTTTGCAGTTACTGTAATAACCCAACAACTAAATATTATATGCATTAACTACAAATTTAATACAAACGTTTTCTTATTGTATAATTACAGACTACCTTTGGACATTGCTGCGATAGAAAATCTTACAAGGAATACGACCGAAAGATGTATTCATCCTTATTACAACGCCAATCTTTAAGAAGTTCTAGAAGACATTTTAGTACAAGTAAACACACTGAACATCGAAGAAATCATTGTATTAATGAAATCGTATCTTCGGAAAATATAAATACTGCTACTGCTGACCGAACTCGAGTTATTGAAACTGTTCTAACTCGAAATATTGGCAGTGGAGAAGGATTTCGTCCCCGAATGTCTTCACAAAGTAGTCAAAGTACAGTAGTTACAACTTTAAGTAAATCACTATCAACAGACATGAAAAACGAACATCCGCGTCATATAGTATTAGGACGAAGTATAAGTACCCTCCAAAGAAGACAGTATAAAACTAGATTTTCGGAACAACAGTTTTTAAACAAACAAAAACATGGTATACTCCGTTATGGTATGTTTAAATTATTCAATCGAACAAATAAAAGCAATTTTTCAAGACAAGGAAGTGTAGAAAGTGCGGCTAGCATGAATACCATAAGTAATTCTAGTCTGCAAGATTTTGATGAGAGTGAATTTAATAGTTCTGAATTAGCCCATTATATGGAGGAAGTTAATACTGAACTGACCTAGCTGTTTTGGATTCCTCAATTACAAGCTGTTTCAGAACTGTGATGATAGAAGACTTATAATTAATTTATTTTGATGTAAATAAAATATTCTCTAATTAAAAATATTTATTTTTTGTATTCAGGTATAAATAATTTTGTAGTATTAACAATAACGCCTTTACTGAACGACAAAAAGTATAATTCCTACCTAAGAATTAATAAAATATAATAAAAACAAAATTCATAAAACTTGGAAACTTACAGATTTGATTTAAATTAAATTAACCCAATTTCCATAATAATTGTTACTGGTCAAGACCTTTATTTGTCTACATAATAAGTGACATGTAACTACATAATTTAGGTTTTAATCCAATTAAAAATTCATGATTTTGATTAATAACTCTCTTTCAGTCAAAGTAGTAAAAATCCTGCTTTAATTCTCGTTAATCTCCATTGACTAATTTGTTCGAGTTGCCACATACACTACCGCTCATGGAAGTTCGATCACTCAATAATTTTTAATAAACTAAGTATTTAAAAAGTTATGCTGTGTTCAAAAAGTTTTATTAAAATTAGTTAATGTACTGTGGGATACATATGTTTAATATATAAATAAATAAACATTTTTAATAAAATAATTGGGCCTTTATATATCATTTTACTACTCCCTTGTTTGTAACACAAACCATATTTGTTATAAAAATAACAATAAACGTTAGAAATTTTAAACAGATGTTATGTCGGGTGGTTGTAAAAGATATCTGGGGTTTACCTGAAGATTACTTGCTTCTCTATCGGCCTTATTGTACCGTTAACCCTTTGTCGTATTTTAGTCGTTCTTCAAACTTGACGCCTTAAAGTTACCAAAATTTTATCTTGAATAATGCCTTGAGGGAAATCTCTGAGTATTGAAAAACGTGCGCAGATTATTACTCTTCATGAAGAAGGTTATTCGATTTGTGAAATTATCCAAAAAGTAGAAATTGCTTACACCACTATTGAAAATACATTAAAACGCCGAACTGAAACTGGGGGTTTGGAAGATCCCCATCATCCAGGACCATCTAGAAAAACTTCAACTGCAGATGATCAACATCTTACATTAATAATTAAACAAAATCGCAAATTGACAGCTTCTCAAATAACTGCAGAATTCAATCGCGATTGCCAAAATAAAATATCCATAAGTACGGTAAAACGTCGCTTACAAGCAGCAGATCGGCATGGACATGGTGCTCTTAAAAAAACATTATTACGACGTGGTAATAGAATAAAAGGACTTCAGTGGGCACAATCACATCGTGAATGGACCTCAGAACACTGGGCAAAAGTACTTTGGACAGATGAAAGTAAGTTTGAAGTTTTTGGACAACATAGAAGAGTTTTTATAAGGCGGGCGACTAATGAAAAAATGCTACCTGAGTGCATTGTGCCAACGGTAAAACCCGGGGGTGGTTCTATTCTAGTTTGGGGATGTTTTTTACAACAAGGAATAGGTGACCTAGTAAAAATCGAAGAAATATTGCGTAAAGAACAGTATTGCCAC
Organism: Sinopyrophorus schimmeli; assembly: GCA_036325965.1. Taxonomy (NCBI): domain Eukaryota; kingdom Metazoa; phylum Arthropoda; class Insecta; order Coleoptera; family Elateridae; genus Sinopyrophorus; species Sinopyrophorus schimmeli. Next base: position 8,376,281 of record JARFIZ010000001.1, read on the forward strand.
ATATTGGAGAATCATGCAGTTTCTTCAAGTTTAAGACTTTTGGGGGAGAACTTTACGTGTATGCAGGACAATGGTCCAAAGTATATCGCCAAAGTATGCAAACAGTATTTAGAAGCACAACAGCTAAATAAAAAATTAAAAATAATGGTATGGCCAGATTTGAATCCCATTGAGCTTTTATGGCACGAGCTTGATCGTCGCATTAGAACTAAAGCTCCAACGTCATCTAAACATCTGTGGGAACTTTTACAAACAGAATGGAGTAAAATTCCACATGATACACTAGTGGCTTTAGTGCAAAGAATGCCTCCTATTGTTAAAGGAGTTTTGGCTGCTAAAGGGGTTACTTGGATGAAAGAAAAGTTTAAGTTTTTAAAGTATTTTTATAATTTTTTTTAACTAGATTATATATAACATATTTCATTTTATAAATTATGTGTAAAATAAAGAATTTTAACTGTTTTAAGTCTTTTTTTTTATACAATAATGTAAGTGATCGAACTTCCATGAGCGGTAGTGTACATATTTACAAGTTTCAATTTGGTTTATCATTTGCAGTGCCAAATTAAGCATAATCAATATCTAGTTTTAAATCTTTTCTTAAATTATCATTTTATATGGTATGTAATTGAATTTGTTCTATTTTAAAACTTTGGCTCATATACTATAGGTTAAAATACAGGGTGTCTAGTCGCTTATTCCCAAAATAAAATGTTATAAAAAGGCTTTTTTTTGCTTTATATTTCGAGTTTAAAACAAAAAATTATTCACTATCCTCTAAAGCATTAAATTTTATGAAGGTAACATGAATTTGTATTAAAATTAGTAATCAAAAATCAATAATTAATAATAAAAGATACTTACATGTATTTAAAAGGAGACGGCCCATATGAGGCAAAATGCCCGGATGTGCACCGAAATTTGAATGCAGATTATGATAGTACACAGTTCACACCAAGCTTGAAAAAATTTTGTATTGTTACGGGAACATGGTCAAAATCACATTAGAAGTTTTGTCGATGTCGATCTTAAATCTGCATTTTTCGATTGGAATACTGTTTCATACTCATAATGAAACAATGTTGAAAGGATATTACGCAAAATGTCAGAAAAAAGATACATTTGTTCAAGAAAAGTTTAAGTACAGTCAAACCTCGATAAGCCGAATTTTTGATAACTCGAACCTGTTTCCCTAGGACTTGCATATTTCATTGTTAATATTTTTATATCGATAACTCGAATTTTTGATAACTCGAATTATTTTTAGTTTCCCTTCAACTTCGATTTATCGAAGTTCGACTGTATATGTATAAGAAAAGTCGCTACAATTCTTCTGCTTCGCTGTCTTCGTCACCACTCGGCCAACAGCGCTTACATGCATATCACTGTTTTTCGGCAACTCTTATGCATTAAATTTGGACTTTGCAATTTTTCCACATTTCACTTCTAACAACATTTTGACCATGTTCCCGTTGTCGCAAGTTTTTATGGGCGGTCTCCTTTACAAAACCCAACACTAAGAAAAGTAAATAAGGGTGACAAATTAAACAGTAATACCAACTCAAAAATAGGATGTGTTGGCTCTGTAAACGTGAATATTTGTGTACTAAAAGACCTCTGTTAGCCATACTGAAAAGGTCTCCTTGCGCAGAAAGCCAGTGTTGCTGCTAGGGTGGTGATTTTCAAATAAGCCGATTGTACATGTATACTTTGTAAAAAAATCATGACACACTCTAATTCAAAGAATCAAAAATTAATTTTTATCGGCTGTTAAAGGGTTAAAATATTTGTGTTCAATAATCATAAATACACAAATGTAAAATATTTTTTCACACAATAAAATATAAAAACAAAAACACTATTTATAGCAAAGTTATTTATTTTTAAAGTTATAAAAATATTTAATAAACTACATCACAACTTTTGTGACACAACTATATTTTAGATATACGGTTTAATTATTGGCGTAAGATTACCATTACCAGTAGCAGAATTATAATGATTTAAACATGGAAAAAAATTGTTAGTTGCAGTAAAATGCGAATTATTTACTGAAGTAATATTATTTTCTCTTTTTAAGTCATTCCACTTAATAGAAATGTTAACATCATCAGAAGATGGTAATTTCATTGAAGTGTAGTTACCAGTTATTTGGGAAGGCATAATAACTGCAGCACTACACTTTCTTGCCAAATTTTTCAAAATCTCACGTCTATTTCGTTTATTTAAGCTATGCTTGCTACTTTTCTTTGTCCTATAAACAAAATTAATACAGTGGCCCTTTGCAATTCAATGTTTCATATTTTGACTGTTGAATTTTTCTAGCGGGGGTTTATGTGCGCATTACAATTGTTATTTTAAATTCTTATTGACCAAATGTAACTTAGAAAAACATTACCTTTTTGAGAAAAATTCACAATCTTACTAACTATAAATTTTGTTAAATGCCAAAAATAATAAAAAGCATTATAATGATCAATAAACAAGTGTCTATCTATATAATGTTGAGTAAAACTAATTGTAAGAAATTTGATTCAAAAAACATAAATCGTCTCACTTTAGTAAATTGTTTGTATTGTAATTTAGTCTATTAGTGCAGTAAAGTAAATAGTTAATAAAATCATTTCTTTTCTCTGAACAAAAAAGTAAGGGATTTGTACATCTAAAATTTGGGAATTTTTTGTATTATTGAAAAGAGGTGACAAAATAACATAACATCTATTAAATGCTAAAAGTAAAAAAAAAAGATATGGTGATCGCGAAATTCGTCTGTCATACAATGCCATGTTACCACTGCTGCATTGTAATTTTTCATATTTTTATACCAATTACAATTATAAAACCAAGATAGTCGAGTGTTACATAATAACACTCGACCATAGACCATAGCATTTTATGCTAGATTTCCATATGTAGAGTTAAGCGGGGTAAATATGATACAAAAAACAAATCTTTTCATTTTTAACGCAGTTAAAGATTAGTTAGCGCATCTTAGAACAGATTATATTATACTCTCCATTGTTTTCCTTCACATGATAGCATGAAATTGAAGATAATTAGCTAAAATATATATTTTTGTATATAAAGTATATCTCATTTTTTTCCCCCAAATAACGCTATACGTCTGCATCCGTACTAACACCAACCTTCCCTTCGCACAACCCCTACGGAACGCCAGGCGCAGGAAGTGCGGGCGCGATTTTTTAATTTAAAATTTTGCCCCTATATTTTTCAACCCAATGAGTAACAAATTTAGAAAATTATGTCTTAACAGAGTACACATAAGGCATATTTTTAAATTGAATACGGTGTTTTTTGGTCTTTTTCTACAGAATTACAATCATGCCTTATTTTTACCTGAAATAGTGGGTGTCTTATTTTGAACCAGTCTGACCCTACCTATTTATATGCGATATAGACAATTTTTAAATCGTTAATCTAATTAGGTATTTGCCATATGTAATTTTGTCTGCTCTTTTCAATGATATCAAAAATTTCTATATACCAAATGCATAGCCCTAGTACTTTCCTGTTTAGAGATTTCATAAATAATGAATCTATTTTAAATAAAATTATACAGGATATAATACCCTTACAATTCATCAAATAGGTATCGAATTACAAAGTACATTAATTTCTTTAGGTTCCTCGTATATGATATAAAAATTAAAGTCAAAAAGTACATTAATCATATCATTATATATAAAATGATGATATCTTACAAAACTTCATTTTTTAGGTAATTAGTGAATTAACAATAAAATGAAATCTAGACATTCGATTTGTTTTTCAGAGACTTATTATAAATAATTTTGGGTTGATGTTTTAAGTGATTTATTATTTTACTAAATTTTAAAAATATATAGTATACTTATATCAAAGTTAAAAAAATCTAGAAAATTAAACTATTAAATAATATACCCCATTCTCTTTATACACGGGAGATATGCTCCAGAGATGGTCCTAAAAAACAACAGTATAAAAATGATACAATAAACATATAAAAATTGTACATAAGTTCCATCCCAATATAGTAGAAAAGAAAGCGAAATATCAATGTTAGGTAAAACAAAAAACAGCATTAATTAAGTTTTTAGAATTGGTTTAAAAATTCTCAGAAAATTAATTATCCTATTTTTTGCTGTCCTTACTTTACTTAAACTATTTATATTACACTTTCGTTCCTTTTCATATAAATTCAATGGCTAAACAATAATCTTTTTAGATTTTTAAATCGTATTAACGTAAAAAAAACAATGTAAAAAATCAATTCTTTGCTTAGATCGTGGTATACCAAAACTGTGGAAAAAGAGAATCGGGTATATTTGAACCAAAAGTACAACAGCCCAACTTCAATTTGTTACTGGGTAACTCTATCACATTTAATTATTTATGTACTTTTTAACCATAGTTCAAATAATAATAAATACAATATTCATACTTTTCAAAAATTTTATGTCCATTCTTGAAGTGATATCTGATCCCATTAATATTTTTATAACGTTTTTTACAGCCAGGCATAGAACAAGCGTATGGTTTATTATTGTAGATCACATGATGATTACCAGTTATTCTAAAAAAAATTACATAAAATATTGACATATTACCATGATAGATAATATTACAAAAATAGTACTTCAAAGAAACTAAACAAAGAATCACTTATAAAATACTTAAGATACATACTTTGCTGGCAAGGATTTTGAAGACATCCATGAATCATTACTACTTTCGGATTCGCTGGCAACTTTGACATCCATAGAACTCTCTGTCAGAAATACACCAAAGTGTAAGTACAGAATATTTACTTGTTATTGGTTAAAAAAGAAGAAAAATTCGTATACAAAAATAATGTAATAATGTATAAATGTTAACAAATAAAAGACAACATATGTCATTAGCTAATACATATTAAAAACCTAGTTTCGTTTAAGTTTTATAAAGGACTTAGCGGCATAACAATAATAAGTAATTGATCCAGCTCAGTTTCGGCTCAATGACAGAGCATCATGTGATGAATCAATCAGACAAATATTTTGTTAATTTAACAACATGAAAATAACCTAGATTACGATATGTGAATTTCATTCGAGTTATAATAACTTGAATTCTAAGTGATATCTGGAAAATTCTTTGATTGTGATTGTCAGTAAGGAGAGGTGGGTCGATGAGAATAGAAGTTAGCCCAGAAAAATTGTGTCTTCAATTGAAATCACCAAGGTTTTTCAATTTCAAAATTCAAAATTTAATATCAAACTACTCATCAAATCCTATCAAAATCACCCTTAAAATGTTTGGTAACCCTTTGCCAAAAAGTTCAATTTTGAGATTATAATTTCCACCTTGGTGATTTCAATCGAAGACACAATTTTTCTAGGCTAATTTCTATTCTCATCGACCCACCTCTCCTAACTGACAATCACAATCAAAGAATTTTCCAGATATCACTTAGAATTCAAGTTATTATAACTCGAATGAAATTCACATATCGTAATCTAGGTTATTTTCATGTTGTTAAATTAACAAAATATTTGTCTGATTGATTCATCACATGATGCTCTGTCATTGAGCTGAAATTGAGCTAGATCAATTACTTGTTATTTTTATGCCGCTAAGTCCTTTGTAAAATTAATTTATGTATAAGTCAATACTTATACATAATTTAATATGTAATATTTAAATTCAATATGTATATTTCAAAATTGACCCCTTAACTAAAATCTGTTTATTTTGGGTCATAGATTAAACTGTTGATTTAATGTTGATATTAAAGTAACATATTACTTTAAGATATACCCTAATAATGATTGGAATATCTATATTAATTAGGTTTTATCCATGATATTAAAAATTTTAAAGAATATTAGCAAAAGTCTGGCTTCTAATATGATAGAAATCCCTTGTAAATATTTTGAAGCTAAGCTATAACTTTTCCATTATAAAGCTTAATTTAGGACTAATGTGAATACAAAATATGATTTAGTACTGAATGAAGTTAAAAGCGCTATTATAATATAGCATACATACCCATTCGATATGGTGTATTGTATTTATCTAGTATGGTTCCATTGGACGGTAGAAGACGTATGTGAATATTTACATTAGTTTCAATTTCCGTTTCTTCATTTTCTGAATATTTAAGTATATAACTTAAAGGTATTGCAGATGGTTGTTGTCTTTCTAATTCAGCAGTTACTTTGGTGTCAAAATCTATAGAGCCTTTTTGACACGAAATATTAAAAACTAACTTAATATTGCATACCAATGTGTGTATTTTCTATATGTTCAATAAGACTAGAAAAATCAGAAAAAATACTACCACAACCATTAAATCTACACTCTTTCTTAAAAAACACAGCCATATCGAAGATAAATAAATTTGTTTATAGTTTTAGGTTATAATATACCGGTTTCCATAACGCTTGCTCGAATAGATCATGTGATAATATATCGATATTACAGTTAGCTATTTTACAGCATACGTCGGTGACTCTTCCGCTGTAATAAGTGAGGAAAACTCTGGGCGCAATTGGCTTTCATCCTGTATCTTTTGCCATAACGTGGTTCAGAGACTTACGTTGCAGTCGTCACCGAACTACATTCCATAGTTTACGCCGGTTGCCCTCCTCCTGACACTGTTCTTCGGTAGGTTGGTGTAATTGTGTAGTGTGAGTAAATTCTAAAGATATTTTCTATAAAATAAACCATCGAGTGTTTAAATTTTGTATAAAGATTTGAAAAAAATTGGTAATTTGTGTTGCAGTTATATTTTGAGAAACTATCTCTATGATTACATAAAATGGAGAATTCGGCCATTTTTCGTTTGACATAATATTAAATAAACTGTCAAATGTTAACGTTTTATAATCTTTTTAAACTTTTGTGGAATAATTTTATTAATTCGTATTTACTGTAGCTGTTATATAACTAGTTTATTAAACACTAGAAGTTCAATTTTGTGTCCTGTTACGTAACTATCGGTTCTATCGAATTTTTTATCTAAAACTGCAATATTTCATTAATATTATGAAAAGAATAATAGGAGTACCAAGTCATTAATCGATTTTTTTTCTGTAGGTTTTCTAAGCACATCTATTCAATAACAATGTTTGCTTGCGCCAGGCTTGTTGCTCCATTAGCACGAAGTGCTGTAAGTATTTAGAATTAAAAATCTTATATTTAAGTTTTGAAAACTTATTAAGTTACATAAACGAATTATTTTTGCTGTTGTTCAAAGTCTGATATAGTTACATAATAGTCTGACTTAAATTTTATATTGTATTAAGTTACAGTTATATATACTAATCGTTTTCTTTTTATTACTGTTTTAGTTAATTGCCAGCCCCAAAACGTTTTTACGGCCATTAAGCAGTACTTTAAGCCAAAATAGTCAAATATTAGCTCAAAGTCCAGCTATCGAACACACACAGAAACCAACTTTACTTCCTGCGTTACGTAGTTTTCAAACATCTGCAGTTTCAAGGGATATTGATTCTGCTGCTAAATTTATTGGTGCTGGAGCAGCTACTGTTGGTGTTGCTGGGTCAGGTTAGTATATTTATCATTATGTAACAACTATGGTTTATAAAAGGGTGTGTTTATATGTTACATTGTTTATTAACTGTTTTCCATATAATTGAGTACTTTTATTCTCAATTGTTGGTTAATTTTATTTATATATTTTTTTTATTAAAATTACAGAATTTTTGAAAGATTAAGTTAAAGACAGATTAATACGCCCTAACATTTTGCAGGTGTTGGAATTGGTGCTGTGTTTGGATGCTTAATAATTGGTTATGCTAGAAATCCATCCTTAAAGCAACAATTATTTTCATATGCTATTCTTGGTTTTGCATTGTCAGAAGCTATGGGCTTGTTTTGTCTTATGATTGCTTTCATAATGTTATTTGCGCTTTAATTGTTATAATTTTATTTTAATTGTCTTATTTACTAATATTTTATATTTTACAAAAAATATTGACTTGCTTTAATGTTGGATGTTTAAAAAAAAACTAACTGGCTATATTATTTTCTGGTATGTCTACTTTTCATTTTATTTATTTTTTTATATAATTTTTACGTATATTTATTTTATTTGTATATTAATGTGTTGCCTGTTTCTAGGAGCTGGAATTGGAACAGTGTTTGGATCATTGATCATTGGTTATGCAAGAAATCCTTCACTTAAACAACAATTGTTCTCATACGCCATTTTAGGATTTGCCTTGTCTGAGGCTATGGGTCTATTTTGTCTTATGATGGCTTTCTTATTATTGTTCGCCTTCTAAACACTGCCAGGAGGAACCAAAACATTAAAATCATATTTCCATCATGTTCGTTACTTTACCAACGTGTAGCGATATTGTTTTCTTTAATTGGCAATAGGACATTAATAATCGTAGAAAATAATATACTCCAGTTAAATGTATGTCAAAATATTTTAAAGTTATAAAACATCTGGTGACTTTGGGTTAAACGTAAATATGTTTGCCATATATTTAATAGGGGGGTTTGTTGTATTTCATGTACTATAAAATCAGGTACTACTACATACTGTACAGCATTAGCAATTAATAAATTCCTTAGTTGCCGAATTTGTCAATTAAGGTTTTCTTTACTTTGATTATTTTTTTATCCTATCACCTTTTTATGTTGTTTTTGTATTTATTAATAAATTGTATTGCTTATTTAAATTTTAACTTTGTCTTAAATATCGTTTTACCAAGTTTATTTCATTAGCTACAAATTTTATATGAAGTGCAGTAAATATATAAAAATGATTTTTTCAATGTTCTTCCATATGATTGGAGCCAGAGAGACCTGTTAAAATATTTCACTTTAAAATGCAATTAATAATCGTACGCTTTTTTTCTTATATATTTGTATAATTTATTTGATTTATTGGTCATTTTCTAAAATATAATTTAGTTATAATCTTCAAATGTTTTATTTAATGTCAATTCTAATTCTACTTGCTAATTACCAAATTCTTACTTTGCTAATAATTATCAAAACTTTTAAATGAAATAAATTAAACATGGTTCAGTTAACGTGACTGTTCATTTGTTCTTTTAGAGCGGGACGCCCTTTTATTATTATTGTTTTCCAACTAAAACGCATCTTTATAACAGTTATGAAAGTTTAATGATCAAAAAAGAAAATCTTGTGCAGTCTGCTGGACTAGCTTTTTATTTGTTCAAATATCAGGTTTAGTTTTTAAATATGTATGTAACTATTAGCATGACCATATGGACGCACAATAACAGCGTGTTGTTTTGTCAAAAGGGGCATTTTACTATATTTTGAGCACCCCGGGATACAAAGCTTAAAAGCAAAAAGTATGATCACGTTACCTTAAGTGGGTGCCGGAGTAAGAATAACAAGAAAAGTTAATAATTTTTGGGGCAAATGTAATTTTTTTTTATGAATTTATAACTAGGCTCTAACATGTATTTAGTTAATGTGAAAAATAACATTGAAAAATTGACGTTGGTTGCAATACAAACGAAACGTAAAATATTTTCAATTATGAGAATAAAAGCGAACCGCTCCGTATGCGTTTAGGGGCAACGAGAAAAAAGGTTTTTACCGTTTGTTGGACCACGCAAATATAACTTATCTTTAGGCCCCAATCTTTAATCTGGCATTGCTGGTGGTGATTTTTTAAGAATTGTTATTAGTATGTTTTAAATTAAATCTTATAGAAATTAAGTAAAGTGCTAGTGAAAGGTCATCTTAAAGCTTTATTGTCAAGAGTAGTCATTTACTTTATATAAAAGCGGTACTATATTAAATAAATAACATTATAAGTTAACGATTCGATTCTCGTAGATTGCAGTTGGCAAATTCACTGTATAAGAGTAGAGTTGAACATGTAATCGATAGTAAACGTAAATAGCCATATTGACCTCATTCAAATAATTCAGTACCTTTACGTAAAGAAGCACCAGTTGACAGAATTTATGTTTTAATTAGATTATACATAATTAAAGTATGTTATATTTTTAAAGTACTTAATCAGATTGCAAATTGGAAATAAAAGATTTCAAATTTAAAATACATTTTTTTATTTTTGTATTCTTATGTTACTTTTTATATAAGTATACACTTAGTAGATATTATATAATATGTTTAAATATAGTTATATAAATTATTACTGTAAATTTATATTCTATAACTGCTTAAATTTTTCAATATTCAAAAAAATTATGATAATGTTGGCAGCAATAGAACAGATCAAATTATATGTAACAGCAGTAGATGTCAGTGTAAACGCGTTTCCTTTTCCTCCCGTGTTTGATGTGGAAGGTAAGCAGTTGGATGTATATTCAGAATTTTAATCTTCGTAATTCTTAACCATCTCAATTGTAAATTAGTCAATTCGTACTAACTATTATTTATAGTGTTTTTAAAATGTAACTTGTTTTGTCTTTATTGATTTATGTGAATTTTATAACTTGCATTTGTGGTTATGTTAATTTAATGTTTTACACATTTATAATTTTTCAGCTTCTAAAACATGGGAGCTTATAAGTATATTCAAGAATTATATCGTAAAAAACAAAGCGATGTGCTTCGGTTTTTGTTAAGAGTACGCGTATGGCAATACCGTCAATTAACAAAGTTGCATCGAACACCTAGACCTTCCAGACCTGATAAAGCTCGTAGATTAGGATACAGAGCTAAGCAAGGTAAAATATATAGCATTACAATTTAACTGCAGTATTAATAAGTATTCTTTAATGAAGGTTATGTAATTTATCGAATTCGTGTTCGGCGTGGTGGTCGCAAACGGCCGGTGCCTAAAGGAGCAACTTATGGCAAACCAAAAAGCCATGGTGTCAATCAACTTAAACCAACACGTAATTTGCAATCACTTGCTGAAGTAAGTAATTCAATTGTTTATTGGCTTATTTATTTCACAAATTTATATGATGAAAGTCTATGTTTATGATTCAAAATGATTATTTAACTTCCTTGGATGTCTGATTAATTAAAAATATTGAAAAATTTATAGTATTGTGACAGGTTATTATATATTTTTATTAAAATTTAGGAACGTGTTGGAAGAAGGTGTGGTGGATTAAGAGTTTTGAATTCTTACTGGGTTGGACAAGACTCTTCTTACAAGTACTTTGAAGTAATCTTAGTTGATACAGCACATAATGTAAGTTTATAACAATTTATTTTATAAATATCTAATGTTATTTCTAAAATAATATGATGATTTACATGCACCATTCCTAGTACATTATGCAGAGATTTTTACTCACATTATCTGATTTATATTTCATAAATAGTAAATTCCTTTGTTAAGATATTGTGTTATAAACTATAATTCATTTTTAGGCAATTAGACGTGATCCAAAGATTAACTGGATTGTGAATGCTGTTCATAAACATCGTGAACTTCGTGGTAAGACGTCCTCTGGCAAATCATCGCGTGGTTTGGGTAAAGGACACAGATACTCGCAAACAATTGGTGGTTCACGTAGAGCAGCATGGCGTAGGAGAAATTCTTTACAATTACGTAGAAAACGATAAATTAAGTGTTGTGTACATTATTTTTAATGTATCAAACAAAAATAAAACATCATTTCTTATTTAATTTATTTATAAATATAGTATAACTAATTAAGAACTATTAGGAACTATTTAATAATGTTAATAAAATAAAAATTTAATTTTTGTATAAATTTTAGAATTATTTTTAAACTAGCCTTATGATTAGATAAATTTTCTTTCAATTTGGTTACTTTTAAACAACTGACTAGGAATTTCATAGCAGTTTATTGATTTATGTTAAAATTAAATGTAGTCATACTTCCTTGATGAATCGTTAATCAGCATCTTGTTGGATTTCTTAAAAATAAATTTTGTATTATAGTTATCTAACTAAATTTCAACAATGTTCAAGATCAATTTTGGAAAGTGAAACAATTTTATAATTAAAATTTCAAAGTGGTAGGCTTGCAATAATGATTATTGAACTAATTGAACCTGTGTCCTTTGTTCAATATTCAGCTTTCATGACTATTATGAATAGTAATTAAATATCCATAATAAAACCAAACATGATTTTATTAATTGATTTTGCATTAAAAAATATTTTTAACTAACCTTACCTGCGGCTTCATCTAAGTAGGCTAAGTTTTAATCGTACAGGAACTGTACTTTTTGGGATAAAAAGTAGCTTATGACACTCCTGCTCGTATACTATCTCAGTGCAAAGAATTGCTTCGTTTCTTCGTAAAAGAAGGACAAACTAACAAACACACTATATTAGTAGAGATTCAATTGGGGGTTCCAATACTAAACATTGTTAATTTAATTGTTTAATAGTAAGATAAATTTGCCATCACTTACTTTCAAAATTTTACTATTGAATTGTAGTTATTATTTCTAAAAGTTTGACGGCATTTGATTTATTGCTTTATTCTAATGGTTGTCCCCTAGTTGTGCTACATGACCAATATATATCTATTTTAAATAGTACTTGTAGTAAGATCTGCAACTTTAGTTTTATGACCTTATCTATTCCTTAGTTTTCTTATGTTTTAAGATGCCTAATATGGTTTATTCTATTGCAGGTCATGTAATTTTAATGGTATTTAGGTTCCTTTATGTTACCTACCACAGAAATCTCAACTCCATCATTTCACAGTGCGAGATATGTGTCTAAAACTTTTCATTTGGCTTTCATGGATACACTAACCATAACCATAACCCAGTCTTTTCTTGCATTCAGTTGATTGATGTCTTCTCTTCTTAAGATAAATATTTAATCGAAGTATATATATATTTTCTTCTATCTTTGGTATTTTGTTTCCGTTTACGGTAAGATTTCTTTCTTTCTTGTTCATCAGTTTAGTGTTCTTAAGATTTGTCATCAGTTCCCCTTTGTCTTTAGTTGTTGCGATTATCACTACATCATACGAATATCATAAGTTGTCCAGATATTTTTCTTTGATGTTTGTTGCTTTCTTAGGCATCATAGTCTTCTAATACTAGCAGTCTTAGCTTTTATGAGGGGCTATCACTTTGACTTACTCTTCCATTTATGATAATTATAAAAAAAAGTATTTCTTTTATATTTACAATTAATAGTATAATTTTTAATTATATTGTATCTATAATAATAAGATTTGCATATTTTTTGTAGAATTTTGTAAATTTTTATTTAAAAATCTGATATTAGTTTTGGAAAACTACGCTAGGTTTATGATTTGTATATATATATCTCTCTATTTGTAGATGGCGTCAGTATAGAACTTTTGACAAAGCCCAAGTAATTGTCGTTTTGCCGGACTTTCAAAGCAATATGGCTTCGTCAGGTTAGTGTGGTTAATTATTGGCATATTTGATTAATACTTTATATATATTTCTTAATGTGTATTATTATATTTTCTTTTAAATAATTTATTGTACTATTCGATTATTTTAAGAAAATTTAATAAGATCGTGTCTGGCAATATGGTACAATGGATTGAATGTAAAATATTACGTTCGGCCATGAAGTTACCGCGTGGCTCCAATGTGGTTCAACAAATTAATTTCACAATATTTTTCAAATTTGATACGAAATGTCCTAGAAATATTGTGTTCACTTGAAATTATATTAGTTGATTAACTTTAATGTTGCGATTTGATCTTTTTTTTATGTAACTAAATTTTTTATTTACAGGCAAAAAGGGTAAAAAGAACAAGGGCCAGACTTTTGCTTTAAATGATTTCTTGAAGGTAACTCCGGGTGCAACACCAACTATACCTATTCGAAAAAGTAATATCAACTGGGCAGATGAAGTTGAAGATAATTGTGGTAAGTTTTTTAATCAATTTGTTATATTGATAAAATATTTTAAAACACTGTAAAAAAACGTTTCTATCAAAATTTTTAAATATTTTAAGAAATTAATACTTGATATTGTTTCTACAAGATATAGTTTTTATACTAAAAATTTTGCCAAAGCTTTTGTGTTACATCTAAAGTACTAGTAAAGGAATGATACTGTTATTTAAAAAGAGAAATTAAATAATAAAATCGAATTTCTATAAGGCAAATATACATTTATCTGGAAAAGAACTGGAACTTTCATTTATGGAACCTAAGGTTATGTGTGAAGTTTATAATATGTACAGAAATAAATATTGTAAATACAAAAACATTTAAACTTTTTCAAGTTTAACTGTAAATTGAATGTTTTGTAAAAGAAACATTTTGGAGTACATTGGGGGTACATTGATCCATATAGGTTTACGAATATTAAAGATTTATAGAAGTAATATAAATTTAAAAAATATCCTACATTGGTTTATATCATTTATAATTTCAATTTATTCTGTTCAATTTTGCAAGAAATTTATGTATATTATTTTTTCAGATATGGTAAAATAGCTTGTCCCTAATACTGTGAACTAATTTTAATAACTTGAACGATTTTTATAATATGTATTGTAGAAATTTTATAAACAGCAGGACTTTAAATATTGAACTTTTATTTTTATTATTTTACTAAGTTTGATTCGTTTTGAACATTTTGATTAGAATGATGGATAATCATAGAATTTTCTTTGCATTTGTACATCGTGGTCAAGTCATAGTCTTATTACTTTATCTTCACTAGACAAAAATGATAAAGGAATGTTTGCATGGCCCTTTTAAGTAAATTGCTCGAATTTTTGATTTGGAAAATTGTATGTTGTATTTAAAATGGTTTGTAAATTGTTTTGTGCTTTCTTGGCAAATAAAATGCTCTTTTTGATCATAATTATTACAAAAATTCATTTCTTGTATTTTCTCCGAGTTACTTTTTCATTTGTTCTCATATGTGCTTGTTGATTAATCTGCATTAAATTAGAATGCTAGGGTTAGATTATTTGGATCACTATAAAACTGTTTTTGCAATCCTGTTCATTTTATAGGAATGGCATGTCTAAGGAGATTCGATCATAAGGCTTGAGCAGCACTTTATTGTGCTCTTTTTCTAGAAGTCATTATTATTTATTTTTTTATTGATTCGGATATGTACTACTATCCACATTACCACTTACTTGATTAATACTACTTGTTGAAAACTAAAGTTATGCTGTCTATTGTCTGTTTCAGTAATAAATAATTTATTTAAATTCGAAATCACCCGACATTTATTTTATTGTTTACTAAATCTTTTTTAACTATGTATTATGAAATTCTATTTATAGTATTGTATAAATTTAGATTCTAAACTAGAAAATAACAAATTGTATTTTCTATCATAGGAATCTAATTTTTTATCCACTATAATGAAATAATATAGGAAAGGGATGCATACACATTTTTAAATTTGAATTAATAATACATAATATATATGCAAATATATTTTATTTATTTGAAATTTAAAGCTTATAAAAACTACTATAATATCTAGACATGGAAGTTTATTAAATCTCTAATTACAAATAAAGAATGACTTTTACATATCAAGTATTATAATTCACAACAAAGTGATAATAGTTATTTAATTTTCCCCATATCTCTATTAATTGTGCTATAAACATTTCAAATTTAACTTGGATGAAATGTACTCCGAACACAATCAAAGGAAATTAACTCAAAATTTTGGAGGTGTAAATACGGGTTGAACCGACCCAAATTCGGATTCAGCGCATCGCATTACATAACCCTAGGTGGGTCTGGTCAAAAGTGCTGACCATTTTTTTTGTACCGGTGGTATTAATTATTATTATTTAATGAAAGTGTATTTATTTATTATATTTGAAACAAGTAATTGAATAATTTATACGCACACACTATAATCTCTTATAATCGTTTAATGTTGATTTATTTAAATTAGAATTTTTTCTTAATTAGAAATAGCAGAAGTTACTAATGTTGTAATGTATTTAGCCCAATTATTTTTGTATATAATATAGAATGATGAAATATGTGCTTTTAATGCAAAGAATAAGTCTCTAACAATCTTGCATTTGGGGCTTTCAAACATGGTACATGTTACCATTTTGCCTCGGGAAGGTCTGAGACAGACTATAACACTCTAGCCGGGTGTCTGTATATTCGCAGAATAGGAGAACCAGAAACTGGCAAATAGAGTACTAACCTGAGATTGTTTTTAACAGGAGGTGTAATACACTATTTGTTGAAATCTTCTATGGTCAGCCGTTTTAGTGCAATATGCGAGTTGGGATAACCAAAACTCAATTCAGACTAATCTGTTAGAGACTATCGCTTTACATTATAATAGCATATCTGATTAATTATTGTTTTTGTATAGTTTTGTTAAACAACCAACATCGATTAGGAAAACATTATTTTTTGTTTTAAGATCAATATGAAAGCAGACCTAAATCAACAATGGTGCTGTTACCAACAGCTCCAAAAGCTTCAAGAGGATTTGACGAATTTAGTGAAAAAATACCCAAACAGCCTCCATATATTGCATATTTATCCAATTTACCATATGATGTTAACGAAGAGGAAATTGCCGATTTCTTTAGAGACTTAAAGGTACACAATTTATTTATTTGATATTAATTGAAAGCGATTATCTGTTACTTTTTTATTATACAAAAAATGTCTTAGCTTGTACAGAATTGGAGATGAAATGTTTTAAGAATTTTTTAATGAAATATGTAATAGGAAAACGTGTGCATACTCCAGGCTAAAATATGTTATTGAAGGTTTTCATATTGATTGAAAGAGGAATTTTATGTATTTTCAAGTAATACTTATTGCATTACAATTAAAATTAATATAATCATTATAATAACTCTTAGAAAATAATATGAGAGCTTGAAAATCTGAGTATTTTACATATACATATTGTTGTCAGATTGAACATTTTCTATGTGATTTTCTAACCACAAGTTGAGACAACCACGAAATAAAATTAGTATTTACAATTTATTGCATCAACTATAAACACAATATTTGAAATCATATTAAGTCCATAAGAATGAACGAAACTAGTCAAAAGAATAACAATTCTCTTCTGATTTATAATATTTGCCAAATTTGGAAATAACTAGTCTAACTCTTTTTAGTTTTCTAATTTTTGCTATAGATAATAGAAATAATAATATATCTACAACATAACAGCACTCGATTACATACTTATTGAAACAGATTTTCTAACAAGTTTGTTTTTAAAATCTACTTTTGTACTTGAACTTTTCTAATATTTTTAGAATTATACAAAATAGAAATTTTTATTAATGAATTATATAAATAGCTTATGTATAGTGTATTTTTTGGTCTTTTATATTTTAGTATAGGCATAAATAAAGCGTTTTTAATTAATTAATTTTTAAAAGTTTAATCTTTTAGTGCGATTGTCTTATCTATATTCAGGAAGAGATTTAGTCAACGAACAAAACTTTATTTGGGAACAATTACAGTTTTCGTACTTAGTTTAAAGTTTCTTTAATACACACAATTTTTTTTATTAATTTCATAAAATATGATTTTTGTCCAGTTTGCATTTTTTGCACTAAAATTTATTTTAAAAAGGACTCATGAATAGTTTTTAGGTTATTGCCTTCTATTGATTGAAATTTTATGACCTTTCCTTGCTTAAGTATTTTTAATCACTCGCTCTTCCATCTTTAGTTTTATATGTACATAAGTACCAAATGTTTTTCATAATTTTCAGTTATTTGGATCAAACTTGAAAGGAAGCATTGTAAAACATCATAAAACTTTAACATAAAAACTTGTCTAATAGAGATTTTTATTCATGGCTAATATTTTTAATAAAAATTAGTACTCCTTCTATATCAAAATAGAAGCGATATTTATCTTTTGAGTTTTTACCAAAATTGTTTCAGATTTTATAAATATATCTGAATATTTATTGAAACATTCATCCATTCTTGGATGAAAGTTTCTTTCAGTAAATAAATAACTAGAAAAAAATAATTTTTACATATATTGTCACCGCCATTAATACCATTTTTAGACATTAAAATAATTTCCGGTTTGCATCTAATTTATTTAGTATTTGTGGTAATTTGCCGTCTTTACAATACTGCCGCAGAAAATTAAGAACCGTATTTCAGGTATAATTGGTGTATTCTTGCTTTTTTTTACTTATTGCTGGTGATTTTTCACCCATTTTGAACAATAATATTGATATAATAAAACTATCCTAGACTTATTGTTAAAATATTTATTTATTCACAAACTTGTACCCGACGAACTTAAAATCGCAGGGCGTTGCATCCGGCAAATACTGACTATGATGAAACAATTCATGTAAATTTGAAATCACAACTGCTGATGTAAAGGACTTTTTTTTTCTCGTTAAATTAGACCGATTTGTTTTGATTTTCTCGTTGAAACAGTTCAATAATGCGACACAATACGCTCCTCTAATTTTTCATGTTTTTGTAAAATTGAAACAAACTGTACCAGTTGGATATGCCTATGGTTGCAGCAATCTCACGCAACTTCAATTTTAAATGGGCTAATGAGATATGGAGTCTATCGATCTTTTTATTGATCGTAGCTTCTTTCGAACGACCTGAACGTCTGATTTTCTCAGGGCAGGGGGCATATATTCCGAAACACTTATCAAGCTCTTCTTTTGCTTGTAGTATGTTTTTTTTCCCATTTTAAACAATACACAAAATTATTTTTTTATTTTTAAAAATTGTACGCTCAGGAATTTCTGAATGGAACTGGCTTAAATTTTAACCGTAATAATTTAAGTGTGTTTTTTTCAAAATAATATTAATTTAGTGTTGGCAACATCATTTTTTGATGAGACCGATCACTTTTTAAAACGCCTAAAAAATTACATTTAACGTTAGAAGACTGCTTTTATAGCTTGTAATTATGTATTAATGGGGCATTTTAAAAGAAGTAAATTTTTAGGTAATTCAAATTGTTTTAATTTTTACTTTGAAGTACATTATTGAAAAAAAATTTTGCTTTTCAAAATTCTCCTAAACGTTTAACGATTAGTAGTCATTCAAGCGAGTATTGGTTTTATCGATAACGTTTATTTATTTATTAGGGGTTGATATTAGTATGCGTACTAAAAGTTAGTCAAAAAATCGAATTACATATTTCAATAATAAATATATATTTAATTTAACAAACAAAATTACAAGGTACTAAATTATGTAACTAAGTTATCGTTGACTTACAAACAAAACTCGTTATCTAGAAACACTGGTTTGCGATTTTTCTAAAATATATAGCTTGTGTTGTAAATAAAAAAAATAACAAATTTTATCATGGTTTAAGTGGGTGAATCTAATCTGTTAGACTATTTGACAAAGACATTACACTTGCTTATGTTAACTACATATTATACAAAAATTTTATTAAACTAACGCTATATTATGTACGGTCCCAGAGCTTGGTAATGAGAGAAAAACTCCGTAGTTCACTTATGGGATTTGTCTCATTAGCAATCTCTACAATTGTATGATGTCATTATTACATTATTTAGTAACATAATCAATATTTTTTAATACATCTGCTTTTGTCATTCAATGTATTGTTAGACAAATAAAAATAACCAGATGTAATAATTATTTGAAAGTATTGGATATACTATAATCTACAAAACAGAAAAACATATTCTAAAAAAACTTCAGTTTGTTATTAAAACTTATAGTAATGCAGATTAACAACTCTGAATTTATATGAATTGTTTTCATAAGTATATGTAATTCTTAAATTAATTAGTTTGATTATTATATTTAAAGGTTTTTATTCATATATATACTTTATAAAACCTATGATATAAAATAATGTAGTTATTGATGTGATCAAAGCAAAACAACAGTTATGGTTCTATCAGTGCAATGAGGGTATAGTAAAACACAAGAATACTTAACAAGTTATTAAATGTCTCATCCAGTTTTTGCATAAGTTTTAATGATTTAATGTCTATCCCTAATTTGGAAGAATAATTATTAATTTTTATTTTCATATGAAGTTTGATTTTGTGTAATTGTATTTTTGTTCAGTATATGAGCATAAATGAGTTATGTATGAAACTTATCACTATTGAAAATTTTGATGTGGTAGATTGCCAATATGAGGATTCCCAAAGAGGATAGACCAGGAGAAATGCCTAAATTAAAAGGTTTTGGATATGTAGAATTTGAAGATAGAGACAGCTTTGTGGGGGCATTGAGTATTACAGAATGTGTAAGTTACTATTTAATAACATTCCATACGTTTTAAATTAAACAATGAATATTACAGACTTTAAAAAATAGAAGGATTCGTATTGAAGTTGCTACAAATTTAGATAATGACAGAAAGCGCAGCAATCGGATGGATAATAATCGCGACCGTTCCGATAGATCAGAAATCACTTCTGGGGATTGGAGATCAGGGCCACGTGTGGATCCTCCCGAACCTGAACGCAGCCGAGGTGGTTTTAACAGAGATCGTGATAATGGTAAATATAATAACCTTAAAATAAAATGCCTAAATTTTTAATGCTAATAAATCTTACTAGGATTAGATCGGGATCGCGACCGAGACCGAGACCGTGAACGTGAACGTGATCGGGATCGTGATCGTGGAGGATCTTGGAGGGATTCTACAGATAGACCTAGTTTTAGAGAAGGTTTTGGCGACAGAGGTAGTAGATATAACGATAGAGAAGGAGATAAGAAGGGTTTCAGTATGAGAAGAAATGATCGGGAGGAGAAAGGTATGAATTATAATTTTACAGCAGTTCGTGAACTATTAATTTTAATTGATAATGATTTATTACATTAAGATAAAACACATAATTTAATACGTTTGTAGTTGAACCACGAACAAGACCGAAACTAACATTAGCTCCTAGAAGTGTACCAGCATCAGATATATCAAAAGATGTTGTGCCAGAAGTTTCTGCTGCACCAGTGCCTAGTAGTTCAATATTTGGCAACGCTAAACCTGTCGACACTAGTATTCGAGAAAGGGAAATAGAGAACAGGTTAGCTAAACAACACGAAAAACCTATTGAATCAAGCCGAGAAAGTCGGCGGGACAGCGATCGAAAAGAATGGAATAAGAAAGAGGTAATAAAATGTTCTGAACTATAATATTTTTTTATTTATACGTATATTTTTAAAGGAAGATATAAAAAGACGAGAGTCGCCCAGAAGATATTCGCCGGAGGGTAAGAATAATGATTCCCCCGTTCGTAACAGAGAGTTTTATGATAGAAGCGCAAGTTCTGCCAGCGATAGAAGAAGTTCATTAGATAGAAATTCGCCAGATGAAAGGGATTATTCCCCAAATAGGCGGAGAGGTTCGCCAGATCAAAGATCCCCTGAAAGAAAACGAAGTTTATCACGGCGTAAAGAATCGCCAGATCGCACTGGATCCAATAGACGTAAAAATGGTAAAACACTAATTGAATTGTTTTTACGAAAATAAATAATATATAAATTCATTTTCAGATGATCGAGATAAGCGAGCTCCAGTTAAAAATGATAAATATCCTCCTAAAAACGAGAAAGACAAAAACAAGCGTGAAGATAAAAGCGTTAGGTAAGTCATAAAATGTTAGATTTGAGTATACTGTTTATGCATTTTGTTTTTAAATGTTTTATAATAAAAATATTTGTAATCTCAAAGTAATTTTTCCGATCCAATTCTTTCTAATAACTATTAACTGTATGGTTATTATAGATTTTGAAGTAATAAACTAATAGAATGTAGACATGTTCAGATTTACTCAACATTGACTAACAAAATAAAATAATGAATTAATAACTTTTTTGTATTGAACAACTGTTGAATTTATTATTAATTGTATTTTATAATATACTTAGTTAAATACTACTTAATTTGACTAATTTATGATAGTTTTTGTATTTTTTTTTTTTTATTTTGTTTATGAATTGCTTATAGACCGAATATGCATTTTTTCAATAATAAATTGCAATATTAATATATTTTTATTTTTGTAGGGAAAATCATGATAGGGAAATGCCCAAGTTAAAAGAACCTGAACCTCCAAATTTTGCTGCATCTAATAAATATGCTTATTTGGAAGCAGTAGATGACTGGGATTGAAATTAAGAGGTTTATATAAATTTTTATTTAATTTCAACAAATATAATATTTCCTCTTTCTATATTCGTATAATAATATTGAATGAATTTTTTATCGAATCTTTATCAATAAAAAAAAGATTCTTTGTTACCTAGGAACTTTGTTTTGAACTTCAATTAATTACATATGTTTAATATACAGCATCATTATGGCTTACTCAAACACATTCTTCTGTTTTCTTATAAATAATGTTTTTGTTAGCTGTTACGTTCAAGCTGAACGTTAATCTGTAAATTGCTTTGTAGTTAATCTAATTTGTGATTATGGTTTACATCTGTATATTTATAAATAAAAAGGGTGTAAAATAATGGCGTTTTAATTTTAAAATTCCATCATGAAATCTCTTTAAAATTGAAATTTTTAGAATAAATATCGTTACGTAGTATTACAATTTAGATGTCCCATGTTTGTACCATTACATTTTAATCCATTAATATATGGGTATATACGTCCAAACGCCCTCTTTAAATGCGATATTGCTATAAAAAAATGATCTTCAGTTTTCTAAATTTTTTCTTAAAATTTAAATGCATTATTTGAGTAGAATAATATTTAACCTTTAGAAATTTCTAAAAAAAATAGATAAACATCACTTGTTTTAAAACAATATTTCTTAAGAAACTAAAATTGGGAGTATTAATACGTGTTACTAATTTTTTGAAAAGTCGCGTATTGTACCCAAATTGTGCACTTACCACATGTCATTACCTGATTGGGAAAATACGTTTAATTATACCAACAGCTGGAGTGTACTAACTAGCGTTGTATTCATTATATGGCCACAAACAACATGGGAAATTTTAAAGTAATACTAAATATATGTATATGAGTATAAGTCTGTAAAACATGATAAGGATAAGAATCACCTAAGCAAAATTATTGGACACCACTAGAACTCAAAAATGGGACATTTGGCTGTAGTCGCCGCCTACAAATCCATTGGAAATATTTTATTTATCAACGCATTCATTAATTTCTCTTATTAGTTGCTTTAAAATTGTGTTCTACTTGTACATATACATATAAAAATACACCGATGTGAGCATACATAACTTGACTAAAATTGAAAAGCGATTGCAATGTAGTTAATAAGAGCATTAATATAAATAATTTATTATATCTTTAAATAAAAAGTAATAACAATAAAATAAATATTTTGTGATCAATGTCATCTACTTTTAAACAACTTCCCATCTTTAAGAGCATATTCTATGAGATTTAAACACACTGAAAATATTGTCAAACATCTAATCGCGATAATTAAAATTTGATTACATAATTTGTATTTAAATCGATTCTGATGTAGTACATTGTGGCGCGTCGGATTTGAGATTTGATAAGGATAATCGAACAAGCATTCTATTTTACGCATTTTGATGATAGTTTATATTTCATTTATATTTAAAATGATAGGAGCAACATATAAATATTGTTCTTACCATTTTAAATATATATATTTTGATTTTGTAAATGACATCAGATTTTTTAAGATTTCAGTTGTATTTCCAAATACATATAACTTGATTAAAGTGTAATTCTGGCAATAATTTGCCTAACAATAAGTATGTTCCACATAATTACTCCCTTTGTTCCATATTGCGGTAAATACTGAAAAAATCCCTTTAATCATTAACAACACTAGAAAAAGAAATAATTCTGCACTACCTTTTTGTAAAAGGATGACAACTTAATCCATAGTTTGTTAAAATAGAATTTTGTTTAAAGTCATTGTAAAAGTTATTGATACAGTAAAAACTCAAAAACAGTATCATTTTGAAATGGCACTAGTTGTTTTAAAATTATTGCACCGTAATTTTACGAACCGTGCAAATAATAAAAATAGATACCAACAATTGAGTAACATTCAGCGCAATACTATTTTGCAACCGTTGCTAAATCCATAGAAAAATGAAAACTGCCGCAGTGCATTATTATATCAAATTTTGAGGCACTGTTAAGACATTGAACTAGAACAAAAAAAAATAGTTTAAAATAGGTGTTTCATATATAAAACATTTCCTCAATGAAATAGTTTAAATATCGAATTATATTAATAAAAATTTCCTTGTATCCCTACTATATTATGGAAAAATAAGAGTAGAGATAAATGTATACCATAATATGAAACGGATGGAGTATTATTAAAAACAATTTTTTTCAAAATGAATAACTTGTGCATTGTTATCAAAAACTAATAAAATAGTAAGTTTGTAGATGTGGGATAGCTTTGTTTCATTTTTATACCAATTTAACGTGTGTATAGTTATATTGTTGAAGTTGATAAGTGTATATTTATTACCTATTTAAAGCTTTTATTATAGTTGTTACAATTACTTAAATTTCAAGTTGATTTGATTTGATTTATTGAAATTGCTTTATTAATTTGAATTAATACTACATAATGTATTATAATTTTGAAATTCACAGAATGCAAAAATATAGTAAGTGGTGTTTTCTTAAAGTGCTGTTACTAAATATGTACAGGATGAACTGATTTATACATTTACTTGCTCAAATTGGCAAATTACTATCATATATCTATTACATAATAAGTACAACCATGCTATACATAGAATTCAATATAAAACAAATTTATTGATTAATAATTTATTTACTTTGAATTACTCAGTAATACATATGGTTTTTTCTCTGTGAAGAAATTCTTTAACACAAACACTTGGCCAACTCCTATAACTAACACAGCAAATGTTTCTAATATGGACCACCACAGAACTCTTTCATTTAAGTCTTCGGCTCGCTTTCTACCTTGTGCTTCTCTCAATCGATGATGTGTTTGAAAATCTACTATTGTTTTCAAAGCTTTGTGAATATCTTGGGCCGATGACTCCATCTTTAAGATTAAAATGATACTTTGTTTTATATTTAACAATGTTATAATATACTACCTGAGTCATAACTGTTACATGCTCTCCAACGCCAGGAAGTGGTTGTTCATCTCCAACTTGGAAATCAAAATAAACTAATTTATGTGAAAATGTTGAAAATTCATTACTAAAACAAACTACGTATACCCCGGTATGCTCGGCGGTAAATGAATGGGAGTCAAATTGCATTTTAATTTGCTTATAAATAATTTTTTTATTTGGATCTTCTAAAATTACATCTACATCATACTGGCCACCTGTTACGACCTAAAAAAACACAGGCTTTAGTAAAGGTCTTATTACAGAAAATAGAAACTTGCCTGAAATTCTAGTGTTACTGACGTGTTCTTTTTAATCGTTTCATGAAAACACTCTCTAGCACTGTCAGGTAATTCAAAGGTTAGTTCAGTACAGTGTAAAATATCAACAAATATTACAGCACTAAACAATGTAAAAACATATAACCAGTATTCCATTGCTGCAGTACTTCATGAATTAATATCAAGAACTGAAATTTAACAATTTTTTATCTTGATAGACTGTAACTTTTTAACCTTAGGAAACCATCATTTTTCATAACATAACGTGGCCGGAAACTTTCCATGCCCTGCCATCTTCAATATTTGACTTGAACTTGTATAATTAATTTAAGACAAATGATTTTGAATATCAAAAAATTGTTTAAAGTACGTGGGCCATTTCACAAAAAAGGCATTTTGTTCAATAGAAATTCACAATTGTAAATTTCGATTATTACCAACTTTTTTTTGCCCACTTCCTTCTTTACATGTGTTTAGATATTTATTCTCCAAAGCAGCATTAATTTTGGTGCTTGAATAATGTTATAAAGCTAATAAATTAATTACTGTTATAAAAGGATTGCGGGAGGGGTCAAAAGGAGTAAGAATTTGAAAAATTTATAATCAAATTTCTTTAAATCCTATATTTAGAACGTTAATAAAAGACAGAAAGTCAAATACGATAACTACAAAAAATTGCGCTCAAATAGTACTTTAGTCATTATTCTCTGGTGATATTTTTTTCCAAGTCAAAATTACAAACCAGGTAAATGTGTTTCTTTAAAATGTCACCTACATAGAAAAATATTCATTAAATTGGAAATTAAATCAAATCCTTCTCATGTTGCACTACAATTGAGTGAAATTTAACGAATTTATACAATAACTAAAGGAATACAAACTAATGACTCGATTGCTGACCAGATTGCAATGGGTGCATCTTCACATTTAAAAATGATAAGTCCATTTGATAATTAAAATGCCCACATACATACATATTTACTTAATTGAAAAAAAAGATGCAATAAAAAAATTAACAGAACCGAGAAAACAAAATTAAAACTAACCAGGAGGCTGCCATTGGATAGACTTTGGAATATGGGTATGCGTGGCATTAATAGATAGCGTTTCATGAGCCGAAGCAAATAAAAAACTTTTTTGAAAGGACATATAGGGCCCGCGTTACGTCACTTTTGATGGAGGAGATGGTAAGAAAGCACTTTTTGGCAAAATTAATACAATTAAATAAAAATGCTTATTTGTAAAAACCAGTGATACCAATACTTATACAATCGAAGAATGCATGTAAGTAACTCCTTCGCGCGAACTTTTAAGTTTGACAAGGGACTGGGGTACTTGACGGTATACCAAAACTGACATGCCTACTTCCATTTTCATGAATTTGGATTCAGAACTCCTAATATAATGAAGTACGGCGCTAAACCCCCTAACCAGTTTTTTTGGACCTCAGGTACGCCTTTTATACCTAGAGTTGGGTGTTTGGGCGATTTCCCCGCTTGAATCTCTGTTGTGAATGTCCTAGTGTTTCAAAGATTCAAGAGACCTACACATTAGTTTGACAACTTAAAATATAAATATAAAAATCAAAATTTAATATTTTTCTACATTTTCTATGCACAACATTGAGGTATATAAATCGAAAATAAATTACTGTAATATGTTTATGTAAAAATATTTATAAAATTTAACAAATGCTAGTGTTACAATAATATTTAAATTACAAAATAAATTTTTATTCAGATTCAATTTAAATGTTATGAAAGAGTAGCATAAAATTTACTGTTAAATATTTAATTTACTTATCTAAAGACAACAATTTTTTACATTAGAAATTGATACAAAAAAATTTGTGTTGTTTGTAATATATATAAATTTTGTTCTAATTACTATTTAAAAAACTACAAGAAGCGCAAAAACTCCACATATTAATGCACAGGGATAAGCAATTAGTGGTCTTTGGGCATGATCTCCAGATATTGTGGTAAATAATCTTGAAGCTGATAGACTAGACCATAAAACAGCAATAATAGTAACTGCGATTCCAAATGCACCATGTAATGACATAAAAACACCTAACAATGATAGTGCTACAATTGGCAACAAGCTATACCCTAAAATACTTGTAACACATGTTAAAGTAAACAAATCATTTGTTGTCATAAGAGACAGAAGAATATACATCACTATACAGGACAGAAGTGATAAGCCATATATATATCCAAAATATACTTTACTTCCGGAGATCAGTAGACACAGTGCAAGAATAATACAGAAAAAAAGAGGTCCTGCTAAATCACTTCCTTTAATTAAAAAATCAGCATCATCGGCTAAACTATGACCACGAAATGGATTTAATACAGCTACTATTTTTTCCATTATCCGATCGGGAAATATTTCCAATTCCTCTAATAGTGGTGGTTCATCAAACTCAGTGTATTCAGAAGATGGATTAAATGATTCTGTGTAGATGCTTGGGTTTTGCTCTGGTTGCAATATATTTGGGCTACTAAATGATTCTGTGTAATACTGTCCTTGATCTTCACCAAAAGACTGAAAATCTGTAATTAATAAATTTATCAGTTCCTATAAGCAAAATGGAAATACAAAAGTATAGTTCTTTATTTGTCAGATAACAACTGAATTATATAATTTTTTCATTGCATCTTTGAATTTTTAATGGAAATATAAGTTCCGAGTAAAACATAATACATATATACTATCGAGCTTTTGTCTATTATTTAAAATGTAAAAATTAGCTTGCAATTTATGTATAAATACATATACTCCAAGAAGCAACTTTAAAAATTCAGTTGGATAGACTTGATAGACCAGATTTTCAGAAACGGTTGTATTATACTTGGACATAGCTATTAGCAAACTTTACCTCATTTTAAATATGATTTATTGTGGAAAAATGGAAAAGTTAGATGAAGAAAATGATAGCAATAAATACAATAAATGTTTCCTAATAATACCCTGGTAACTGCATTACTAATGATAAACTTGAAAACCAGAACTGTATTTAAAGAAAAACAATTTCCATAAGGTAAAAAAGACAGAGGTAATATTAGCTGGGACCTGATGTATTCTTAAATTTTTGAAAATTCGTAAATTCCAAAAAACTTCTTAGTTACTAATGTTTCAAGCATTGATAACTTCTCTTTTTCATGTAGGTTCAGAAAATATATGGTTTGTCCAGATTAGAATTTCAGAATTCCTGAGTATTTCTTCTATGGTTATTTGCACTTTTCCACATATAGAACACGTCTAAGTGAGGCAACCTTTGTTAGTAGTTATGGCCAAGTATAATACAATGTTTCCTAAATATTAGGTCTTTTAAGTGGATTCCATTTATTTTTTGTGGTCGCTTCTTCGCCTAATATATAAATGTTAAATTGCAATTTTATTTACTTATTACATACCAAGCTGTTGGTGCTGTAAAACATTGTATTCTGAATTATAGTATTGATTACGGGGTATTGTGTCCTCTGGATTATTCCAATATTGACTATTTTCATTCATATTGCTGTAACCAGCCATGTTCATTACAAAATACTACACGTAATTATTGTTGATGTAAAAAGTATTCATTCGGATGATATTTAAAGGTTAAATTAAGTGTAGCCAACAATATAAAATCATTTGCCCTTAATTTAAATATGCTTATATCAGATACGGGTTATGCACTCTATAGTGACGGAAATACTATGCTTCTTTGGACGAATCGGCTAATTTGCAAAAGTGATGTTAAATCAAAAACATTTTATAATCATTATTTTATCTATTCTATTTTATGTTAGCAATACAGAATATTTTTCTATACACAAACATATACACAATTACTAATTGTAAAAGTTCGAAGATTATTTAAAAGTAAATGATCTAAAATTATTTAGATTACCTTATGTTAGTTTTCAAAATACATATCTCTTAAGAAATGATGTTAAAATGTAGAATAATTTTATTTTTAAGGAATTTTTACACGAATGTTCGATATGACAGTTGTTAGAAATAATAAGTAAAATAATAATGTTTAGCAACCATTAATAGTGACCAATACATACATTAAGGTGGAAGTGTACCCCCCGACTTTTAAACTACAAGTTCAAAGTTAACCAAATTTGGAACATAGGTTATTATTAATTAAAGGATTGTTTTGGGAAAATTTAAAAAAAATCGTAGCTTAAGTTTCAGAAATATATAAAAAAAACCGATATTTTGTAAGAGTAAAGTCACAAAACTGGAAGTTCAAAATTAATAAAATTTGGACAGCTTGTTGATATTGTAATATAACGCAAAAATTTAAACTTTAAAAAAAATCGTAGCTAGGGTTTGGGAAATAATCAAAAATATAGTTGTTGGAGGTTTCTCCTGCTTTAAAAAAAATATTAAATTCAAATAATATTTATAGCCGTATAATTTGTGCAGTTTTATGAATTTTTTGAATAAATTACAATTAAATATAAACAGTTTAATATTTAGAAATTAATGTTTGAAGTACTTAAAATGTGTATGAAAATATTTGTATAGAATGTGCTGCCTCTGGCCACAGTAAACAGTTTTAAAATCTTTGTTGCAAACCTTTCTAATGTGTGCATGTTGTTGACGTATGTATATACGACGTCACCAATAATTACACATGTGTTTGTCGAAGCTGTCTGCTTACCAAGACTGGAGGTAGATTGAGAGGTTGAAGTTGTAAAGAGATAGAAATATGCATACAAGGTCGCATGCAGCTTTCCGTCAACTTGCAAGTTTTAGCAGCAGAGTATCACGAGCGAGGGATATCTTTATAGGAGACCTAGCAAATTACGGTCGCTGCTTGATAATACGCGAAGCGCAGATCATAATTGTCTTGTATTTGAAAAAAAAAATTCTCCATTTTAAAAAAAAATTCAATTAGTTATTTTTCTGTTATAATTGATTATTTATAATAATGAATAATATCTAAATTATTCAACCTTAAAAAAAGTTTTCCAAGCACGTGGACTGAACATAAAATGCATAAAATTTGAAAAAAAATTCTTTGCTCTATTTGGTATCTTCACGTAAAAACCGTTGCTTTTAAAAATGTTTGAAAACAAAATCTGAAAACTAAAACCTTGGAGCTTCAAAATGCTTTTTTAACGACCTCGTTACCACCATTTTTCACCTAAATACAGCCCGTCAAAAAAAACCGAAAAATTTGGAATTTTTTCTTGTTCCCTTAATTTTTGCGGGGAGTATATATTTAGAAAGGCGCTTTGCAAGCTCTATTCAATTTTGATATACAATTAATACCTTTTGTTTACTATAAGAATATTGACACAATTTTGGGTTACACCGGAAGTCGTAAAATTTTTATAGTCAGCTCAAAAACAAAACACATAAATTATATGTACGTTTCTATACTAGTACTTTTTTTTTGAAATTATTATTGTATTTGAAATTATAGACTTTTGCACTTTGGATGGGTATTCTAAACATTAATAATGTTATTTCAATCTTTTCATAGTCTGAATCCGCTTAGCCCTTTATCATCACAGTGTTTTCTTTTAACTAAACATAATCTGCGTGATAAAAAATCTTGTGATAACTAATCTGGTTTTAGGTTGTTAATTAATTAGTAATTTAACGTATGATTGAAATAAAATTTGCAAAAGACTGTAAAATTCATTATGATTTATAACATGTTAAATAACACATGGAAAGAATCTCGATTGCATTTTGTTTTACAATCCGAATACACCTATGAGTTACAATTAATTAATGTTCTATCATTATTTTTTTACCTTTTTAAACTTTTATATGTAATAATAAAACTTATTTACCTATTATAGAATTTTAATTATTTTATTTTTGAGAGCGGGTAAATCGCCTCAACCTTACTACAGGTATAAAAAGGCAAGAAGAAGAAGAGCATTTATTTTTTCGAAACGGTATTATTGTGAAATACTACGAGATCTATAAAGATAATAGTACTAACAAATCTTTTAATTTTTGATAACAACTTTTATTAGACAATATTTGTTAATAATGGTCGTAAAATAGGTATGTGAAAAATAATTTATTCATAAGGGTAAATTATTTTAAACTCCACCTTCACTAATTGTTTCAGAGTATTACTAGTAAAAACAAATTCGATTGATGCAACTTACAATATATATGTATGTATTATATGTAATCAAAATTTTAGATAAATAGGTATAAAACTTTAAATAATTAGGTAGAAATTATATTGCAATTTCAACCTAGTATTCTTGTGAGAACGTGGTATAAAAGTTTTAATCTCCTGTGCCACCTACACAG
Organism: Sinopyrophorus schimmeli; assembly: GCA_036325965.1. NCBI lineage: Eukaryota > Metazoa > Arthropoda > Insecta > Coleoptera > Elateridae > Sinopyrophorus > Sinopyrophorus schimmeli. The sequence continues at coordinate 8,407,846 of JARFIZ010000001.1, forward strand.
TTTCTGTTTTGCAATAGCTGCCTTTTAATAAGCATTTGTATTTTTGACGTCATGAGCAGTGAGAGTGACGATGTGTGTGACGTAACATACACGAGTGCTATCTATTGGTATATTAAGAACTAGTGATTTCAATCTGTAATTTAAAAATAAGCAGCGCCAGCTACAGTCCGCGAAACGTAATAACTAGGGGTACCCTTCTACGTTAACTATAAGGTGCGTTTGAAAATGCCCGACCGACTTAATCGACAAAACATATTATTTATAAGTATTAAAAAAATTATTATAAACAAATGACGAATGTATACGATAGTTTGCACTTGTACACACACGTTATAAACTTTTTGGCCAAAAATAATAATTTTAAAGTGTTAAAATATTAATAATTCTAAGGAAAATTGGGAAATCGGTAATACGTTTGAAAATGCCCGTTTTAATGTTTTCTATTTAGAACCGTTTTTTTCCAACAAACTATAAATATATTGTAGATGTTGTTTAAGAATGTTAATAAGCAAACCATTAAAAGTTTATTGTAAGTGAAATAAATAAATAAATAAATAGAGTAATTTATATTATTACATAAAACGATGACAAGAGAAAGTCAATACAAATTAAAATTTGACAATTAACATAAGTAAGATTATTCTTCAAACACTGTAGATCACATTCCATATTTTGGGCATTTTGAAACATATCATTTAAGCATCATAATAGTAAAATTAATTTTATACACAGCTTATTAACAAATTTATCGGAACTATAAGTCCGAAATAAAATAAACTACTCATAATAATGTTCACGTCCAATATCTTATAATATGTTAATATTCACTGAAATTGGACACAATAAAACACAATTGTTAAGCTTGCAACGTTTCGTTTCTTTATTGAAACTTTATCAAGCAACTTAACAACACAAAAAGGAAGTTAACCATTAAAACTCAATAATTCTACATGCGTCAAAATGAAAGATTTTTGTGTTATTAAGTTGCTTGATAAAGTTTCAATAAAGAAACGAAGCGTTGCAAGCTTAACAATTGTGTTTTATTGTGTCCAATTCCAGTGAACATTAACATAAAATAAACTACGTTGAATATTTTTATGATTCCTTCGACTTTTAGTAACTACTAAACTCGCATGAATTTATTATGTAAGTTACATTACAATAAACCCAGGGGGACTCAAAATAAATATGGTGCAATTATTACCTTATTTTGAGAATTATATCGGGTGTGCAGTTTCAAACGTCCTTTTTTATACGGCCGTTTAAAACTGCACAAGAACAGAATATATTCACAAATTGGTCATAAATATTCTTCTTAATACTCATAAATATAATAATTTGTCGATTAAGTCGGACGGGCATTTTCAAACGCACCTTAATGTACTTAAGTATAAGCTTACGTAACTTTTCTTCGTCTCTATAGTTGAGACAACAAAACAAGCAATGCACATAATCAAAAAATGATCAGGTCAATTGTAAATTTAAAAAAAAACGGTGCGTGTAGACGCGTTAGAAGTTATACTTATTTGGCGTGACTATATTAAATATAACGTGTTACGTTGCGCACTTTGGGTTTGTGTATAGCTAGTTCACTGGTTTCCAAATTTTGTTACTGCGCCTCCTATAAAAAAAATGTAATCTTGAAGTTTCCTATTGTATCTGTGTACAGATACGCACAAAGAATAATATAAACTGAGGTTAAACAATATTTAATTTAAAGAAACGATTTGTAAACGCCATAGATTATAGATACAATAGATAGTTCATTCTACTGTTCAAATACATTTCTATAGAAGCAATCATGCACGAGAAATTTGCCATAGGCGCACTATTTTAGGATTCAGAGAAAGCGTGCAGTTTTGTTCTATTACTAGTTTATTCAACAGAGATTTATCTGTTTATTTCATACTTCAATAATTATAAACTATCTTTTAAGATTCTAAATAGCATGTGGTGTACTAGTTGTTTATTTTCAGTTTTTAATGACTATTAAATACATTAGGTCGGTCTTATCGAAAACCCATTTACACGACACTGGCGTTTTTTAAGGTATTTCGAATACGCAGACGCTCATTCTGGTGTGCGCAGAGTTTAATCCCTCTAATCGAGAACAATGGAGTGTGCCATCTATACTATCAATAATCTATGGTAAACGCACTAATAGGGGCTACCAACATAATTTAAACTAATTTAACTACGTTTTAATTATTTTTAAATTTTGTTAAGTAAAACTAAAAAAAAACATTTTACATATATCATAAATAATATTTGTATAAAATAAATTATCTACTATGTAACCAAATTATTTTTAAATAAAAACAAAACAAGATTTTTTATTTTTTAGAATTATCATTAACTTTTTATTAGTGATGTCCATTGCTTGTTTCGTTTTCTTAACTTTAACTTATAAATACCATTCTTGTTAATTATTTTCCAAAGAAAATACTCAAATACTAATCTCATTTTTAGAAAGCGATAGAGAATGGGACAGATTTAAATTTATATGTAGTTATATTAGATGATTCTAACTTATCTATATTTTTAACCAATAACGTGTTTCGCCTAAGTAAAACGATTTACTTATAGATTCATGTATATACAAAGGTGTAGGGGAATTGTTGCAGTTTTGTTGGATACAATGCAAATAACAAAAAAGTGTTTATAACCTAATTTGTTTGTAATAATTTGCTAGGTTATTTTCACGAGTTTTTTGGCGAATTAACGTTAAACTCGTGACAGTAAGATATTTTAACTTGTAATGGTATTAAAAGAATATACTTTGTTTTCAACAAGTTGAATTTTAGTTTTGTTACAGTATTCAATTTTACACAAAAAAGATAATGCTCATAATGATAGTATATGGAGCTGTGCTTGGGGAAGGTCTTCAAAAAAAAGGGACACTCAGGAACAGGATGGAGATCATTCAAGGTAACTTATTTTTGCATTGTTTTAATAGAAGTTTTTTAAAAGTTAAGAAAAGCATACATTATGTGTACAAGATTACTTATATGTGTATACAGAATCGGATAACATATGTTTTAGAATTATAGATGTGAATACAGTTAATATATTTAATTATTTCTTCACAACTATGAATTATAATAGTAAAAACTTACTGTAGAGTGGTGCATTTTTATATAGTTCTGCAGGCCTGCTGCCAGTATCCTCTCTTTTTAGGACTCTCAAATTTACAAAAACATATTATTTCGGTATGTTCCATAACAATTTAAATGTGAGAATACTGCTTCCAAACCGAACTGCACCTGGGGGCCTCCAGTACCATAAAAACCCCATTGTCTAAAGCTCATTTTTTATAAAAATTTTAAAATATATATATTGAAATACAATTATTTTAAGGGACTCTATTGCATCTGATGATGGTACATCGGACTATATTATAACAGGAGGTGTTGATGATTTAGTAAAAGTATGGGAGTTGGAGAATGATAAGCTTAAAATGAAATATGAATTAGAAGGACATTCATTAGGTGTTATTTCAGTAGCAGTCAGTAATAATGGAAAATGTAAGTTACTTGATTTGCATTATATTTTTGTCATGAGAATGCTACCTAGTATCTTTTCTTTATATCCCTATTTTTATGTGATTATTGTGAAAAAGTTTATTATTGAAATAACTGGTTAACCATGTTATGATGTATTGAAAGTAAAAAGTTAATATTAATAATTATTTTTATAGTATGTGCTTCAAGTTCATTGGATTCTAGTATGCGAATATGGGACCTACAAAAAGGGGAAAAAATTGCTACTATTGATTGTGGACCAGTTGATTTGTGGACTGTTGCATTTAGTCCTGATGATAAACATATAATTTCAGGTTCACATGCTGGTAAAGTGTCTTTATATAATGTGGAGACTGCTAAAGCAGAGCAAGCATTGGATACGACTAGAGGAAAATTTACATTAAGCGTTGCATACGTATGTTTCAAAATATACTTTTTGTATATGTATATTTAACACTAGTTATTCAATTTCTTATGTATCCGCATTGTTTTATAACAGGAATCAGCAGCACTTTAGTAGTGTTATGGCTGGTTTATAATTTATATTATAATGAGTTGACATTAGATTTTTATATAAAATTTAAAAAAAAATATTTTTACTAAAAAAATAAGGTTATCAGATTTTAAATTCACTAAAACCAGGGTAATTGAATTTAATACTAAATTCTTTACAATTAATTTTAAGAAAGTTCCATTGAAGAACACAATTTATGAAATAAAGAAGGCTCAAGTGTCGAAACTGTAATAACGGTGAACAAAAGAAATCGCAAACGTTTTGAACACAATATTAGAATAAATTATTAACTAGATGATAAAATTGTTATTTCTTAAACACACCAATGATCAGAAATAAGTGTGAATTTATATTCCAAAAGCTAAATTAGATCAAAAATTATGTGATCTCTATTTCAAGAATTTTTAAATTAAATACGATTGTTTAATCTGCTGATGTAACTTAATACAAATGTTTTAGAGTCCAGATGGCAAATATATTGCTAGTGGAGCTATTGATGGAATTATTAATATTTTTGACGTAACTTCAAATAAGTTGTGCCATACATTAGAAGGACATGCTATGCCTATTCGTTCTTTATGCTTTTCTCCAGATTCTCAACTATTACTTACTGCTTCTGATGATGGCCATATGAAATTATATGACGCGTAAGTGAAATTGATATTGTGTGTTTCATTATTTAATTTGTGTTATTAATTATTAGACAACACGCAAATGTAGTTGGTACATTGTCTGGACATGCATCGTGGGTACTTAGTGTAGCATTTTCACCAGATGGAACCCACTTTGTTTCAGGAAGTTCAGATAAAACTGTAAAAGTTTGGGAAGTGTCTACAAAACAATGCATTCATACATTTAATGAACATAGCGATCAGGTATGTTAAAATTTAATTAATAAAGCGTTAATAAAGTATTTTAGAGTATTACGAAAAATCTACTGCATGACTATTGAATTTTATTAGGTACATATTTTTTAATTAAAGTACTCATTATTTTCAGATTTGGGGAGTTAAATATAATCCCGACAGTAACAAAATTCTTTCAGTATCTGAAGACAAAAGTATAAATATTTATAGTTGTCCTGTTTGATAATGAATTATTTTAATATTAATAAGTACCATATGAATTTTTTAAATAAATCAACTTTACATATACTAAAAAAAGGCGTTTTATTACCGGGGGGGGGGGGCTATCTAATAAAATATAACGACCTTCTCGGTAATCAAAGTAGGTTCATGAGATATTTTTCCAGCATAAAAGTACTAAATAACCTTTATACTTATACCACAGAATACTCATATAAAGAAGCGAAGCTTCTCGTCGGCACCTTTGATCTTCAGGTTCCCATATCACGTGACGTCCGCCATCTTAACGGAGCGCCTAGGGCGAGTTTTAAAATACCTTAACCCTTCGTTAGTCACTTGAAATATCGTACCATGTTAAGTCAATGGAGGTGGTCTACGATTGTAGACCAGGTGACTAACGGAGGGTTAAGTTTAAAGGTTGAAATGCGTTATGCTTAAAACTGTTAGAAACAACATAAATTAATAGGAAAATCATATTTATCATACATAACTTATAAGTATAGTAGCTTTGTTTATGCTTCCAATATCGATAAATAACTACTATTAACTAAGTTCCGATAGTATTGCAACCTACTTATTTTTAATGAATTTGTCTCCTCCCTGCGATAGAGGTCGCTCTCAAAACATACTCTAGTTCATAAAATAAATTTAGACAATGAGTTAGAAAGAAACAGAATGTGTGCGATTTGTTGAATCTTAATCCAATCTTTACGACGCCATGTTAACGGAGTGGGCCATGCGCGTAGAAATAATTCCGATCAAAAAGGGACAATTTTCGGTTCTTTATATGAGTATTTTGTGCTTATACCAATAAAATTTTTGATCCTAAAACCAATGGAAACCTTAGAAAAAGATAGATCTTTTAGCCACAAGGTTTTATAAGAAAAAAATTACATTTTTTTAGATATTTTTATAATACGACAGAGTGATCTATATTTTATACCGGGTGTTTCATTTATAGTGCCACGAGCTTATAACTCCTAAACTAATTATAAATAAAACAAAAACACAATCTAATAATGAGATTATTATTTATTTTTTATGAGTTAAAGGTGATTACATTTGTATATTACAAATTAAAAATTAATAAACAAAACTTTGCAACTGGAGAATTACGCACGTATGCGAGTGTATACGAGTGTACTTAATTATATCCGTAAGATCTTAAAAGTAGTGTGTAATACATTAGAAAACAATCAAACTTTGATATAAGTAGTAGGAGTACAATAAGGCCTATGATAAAATTTAGTAGACTTCAATAACCGCCGACAACGTGTGCAAGAAAAACACAATAAAAACTATTTGGACCACGATGCGTAATTCAAATATTTCAGATCATCGAAGCTTGAATGTATAAAGAAAATGAATGTAATTTTACATAAGCTAAGCGTAATAATACAAAAAAAACTTATTGATTTGGACCGATTGTTATTATTCGTGTTGCCTGTCCGCGTTTTACGATGCACAGTGGTCCATTTCTGAGAACTAGCTGGTCATGAGTTAAATTTTAAAAAGAAACGGGTAGTTATCTAAGTACTCAAGATTAACAAAGGAATATACCAGTAACAAGAATTTACCTTCCCCGCCAAAAATACATTCACCGTGCGCGTGTGTCTGCAATTGAAACTTGATTGTCACACAAATTTCAATTTTTTGATTTTAGTAGAAGTAATTAAAAGAAAATTATTTTTGTGTTTTCTACTTGATATTTCGCAACGATTGTGATGGATTCATGTAATTCAAATACGAGTTGTTAAATTCTGCCGTATTGAAAGTTTTATAATTTTATTTTGCAGCATCTGTACAATTTTTAAAATTGCATAATTTTTTTTGTTGATTTCTTTGTTTAAATGCCATTTTCTTATATTATCGCGTCCGATCGCCTAATGTTTCTTTTAGTTTTAAATACTTTAGATATAAGCTTAGGTTACGTCACATATTTTGAGTGCGGATAGCTGCGGATGTTTGTCTTAAAGGTCTTTTAAGGTTGAAGGTATAAAAAAAAATTTTTTTTTTAAATTAAAAAGTACTATTTTTTTTTGTTTTGGGTATCTCTCGTGTAATTTTTTTTTAATTAATATTTGCAAAGCATGTTTATTATTGTTGTTGTTGTTGGCGCCTTTTTATACCTGTATCAGGTTTAGGCGTTTATTATACAAGGAAATATACTATATCACAAAATATCTTATACAAAAACAAAATACAATGTAAAATATTTTTGACCACCTAAATTAGGTATTTGAAAAAAAAAATTATTGATTTTTTTTATGTATTTTAAAACTTTATTATTAATAATATGGATATTTAATGCAAAATACTTAAAAAAAATTTTTTTCAATTAATTATAAGCAATTAAATATTGATAAAATTTAAAAAAAAATCACGTGACTATGAACGCGCTAAGATTGGTCACCAATCTTTGTGACGTCATAATGGTATAGTTGTTTAATAACAGGACAGCGTTTACGGCTATGACACTTGAGTTGACAATAATATTGAAAATTTACTGCTAAAAAACGATTTGTTAGTTAATTCCGATTAGCTATGTGTGATAAAGGATTTATAAAGGCAAAGTCTGATAATATTCCTGATGTTGATATATTTTTAACTGAATTCTACTTATTTGATTTGTATACTTAGATAAATAGTAATTAATAACAATAGTGTTATAAAATACTTACATCGAAATGATCTTCACAACAAAAAAAATTCGATTTTGTTTTGGGATTATAACGATGCACTGCTTGAAACCATTTATTTCGACGTTTTTCATCTTGGGGAACATTTAAAAACATTTTGTCAGGAGTTGTTTTTGTAGTATTCGTACATAATGGTACAAAACAAGAACGATAACTTTTGAGGTTCGACATTTTCAATATAAACTTGAGTATTTAACTATGACAACAGAATTAAATAGATCAAAACACTGCATTTATTATTTCTGTATAAGCTGCAATGAATGAAAACTAACATTATGACGTCACACACGCTCTGGTTTGTTCGGGAGCTGTCGGCGTGTTTTCGGTAGTGGATTCAAAAATTAATTTTTAATTTGATATAACTTTTGAAATATTGCGAAAAAAAAAAATAAAAATAGTTTTGTTATAAAACTTATATATGATCTTTCCATATATCACAAAAAAAAATTTCAAAGACCTAATTCCTTTAATGGACCACTGTGCAATGTATGATGCTACATTTGTGGCAAGAAGCGGAATATGCCGTCTCCACAAACTTGTCGAGACATTTTAGAGCAATATCTGTCAACTTTTGTATACACATACACGTTATAAAATTTTTGACTAAAAATAATGATTTTAAAGTGTTCAAATACTTACAGTGAATAAAAAAAGTATTTGAACATCCATATTTTATTGTTTATTACAAAATATTCTTACATAATAGCTGCAAAAGTGATATGTATCAATTGCTTACATACTGTACGATATATATGTACTGTGTGGTAAATATAAATTAAAAGAACTTTTAAAAGTTAAATTTTTGAACAAGTGATGGCAATAGAACGTCAATACAAATTAAAATTTGACAATTAACATAACTAAGATTATTCTTTAAACACTGTAGATCACATTCCATATTTTGGGCATTTTGAAACATATAATTTAAGCATCATAACATCATGTTGGAAAAAGAACGGTTTTAAATAGAAAACATTAAAACGGGCATTTTCAAATACATTACCGATTTTCCAATTTTACTTAGAATTATTAGTATTTGAACACTTTTAAATTATTATTTTTGGTCAAAAATTTTATAACGTGTGTGTACAAGTGCCAACTATCGTATACATACGTCATTTGTTTATAATTATTTTTTTTAATACTCATAAACAATATGTTTTGTCGATTAAGTCAGTCGGGAATTTTCAAGCGCAAGTCAGTGTACGTAGGAATTTTGCCAAATCGTCCTAGAGGTACTAAATTTGCTAATATTGACATACAAAGATTACAAATTTAACATGTAAAACCGGTTTCACTACCTGTTTCACATGTTAAATATGTATCTTTTGATTATCCATATTAGCAAATTTAGTACCGCTAGGACGATTTTGCAAAATTGCTACGTATAAAGGACAATTAGTAGGGGAGACCGGGGTTGGAAGTCACAATTTTTTTCTTTTGCATTTATAGAGCCCATGGTCTTAAGTTATCAATGACATTTATATATCAATAGATAGTGTATTTATTCTAGTTTAAGAAAAAATAAAAACTTTTTCTCTACCACTATCTAAAAAGAACATATTATAATTTTTATGAAAAAAGAAGTGTGACTTTTAACCCCGTGTCAGGGATGGTTGTCAGACCTTAAATAAAAGGTAAAATACAAAACAGGAAAACAAATACCTATTCTATTCTATTCTAACCTATTCTATCTAACGAACTGAGGTTATGGTAACAAAAAGGACAAATATATAATTACAGCTAATCGTTTATGTAGTAAAACCCCTAGAAACCAATAAAAAAGGTCGCACATAGGTATTCATGATTGCTTTGCACTTGTGACTACTAGCCCCCGCTAACTTTAGACAATTAACTCTCAAAATAAAGGACTTAGCGGCATAAGAAAAAATGGTCTCCGATTCTTTTCAAACTTGGTGTAATTATAGTGTTACATAAGCAGAATATACACACAAAAAAACTTTTAAAAATATTTTGAGATAAAAAAGTACTAGCAATTTTTTGGTCAAAAAAAAAGTTATAATAACTTTTGAATGCTAAATGATATTTGGAAAATTCTATCACTGTGATTGTCAGTAAGGAGTGGTGCGTCGACAAGAATAGAAATTAGCCCATAAAAATTGTGTCTTCGATTGAAATCACCAAGGTGGAAATTATAATCCCAAAATTGGCCATTGTGCAAGGATCTACACATGCAAAAATTGCGACGATTATGAAGAGAAAATTGATAAATAAAAATTATGGAAAGCATAAAAAATTAAAATTTTAAAATAGATATGAGGTTTTTACTTTATATTTTACAATATTTAATGTATTTTTGTAGGTGTCCCATACCTAGATACAAATTTTTTTTTTGCCAAAAAACCGATGCTTAGAAAATTGGTCATAAAATTTTGCGTGGTAATAGAATCACAAAACTTTATGCGGATAAAAGTTGTGTATTTTCATTACCTTTCCAACAGTGAATAGAACACCTGTCTCGATTTAATCAGTGAAAAATTTTGGCTCATAAATAAAACCCGTTTCATACCCGGGAACACTCCCTTACTTATGAGACTCAACAGGGATGCACAAAAAATTTACTTTTACTGTACAAAAAAAAACAAACGCATATATTTCTTATACGGTATTTCAGAGCGAACTGAAGTGAAGTACGCAAGGAGGTATTGTACTCGGGCTTCTTTGACACGGGTAAACAAATTTATTAATTCATTATGTTTTCTGTTATTATTAATGTGACAACCTACTCGTGAGACAACCATACCCGGTCTTCCCTACTATGTGTATACAAAAGTTGACGGATATTGCAAGAAAAGTGATTTTCTTCATTGAAAGCATGGTAAGTCACGTGGTTTTTCATGGGAACGTTTTTAAGCGAAAGCAGTTATTTTAAATATGAATTTCGTTATTTAGGCCTTATTAGCCGACAGGCCTTATTATACGCAAGTACTATGAACGCTGGATAAAAGTTACCTATTCTTGAGGATTTAACTCCTCCTTAAGACAAATCAAGTCAAGAGTTTATCACATTAAAATATGGTAGGTTGGCCTTAAAATTATTAACATTGTTTTATTATTAAAGTTTATTTTTCCGAAGTAATTGTAGAAATGTTTATTTATCAACCACTTAAGATATGAAAACAAAATACAACCAGCCCGTATGTTTACAGTATTAGGAGATTGTGAAAATATAGAATTAAATCAGATTGCTCTTTCATTCTACAACGACTAGAAACTGCTTATGTAGTATTTTTGCACGATGTTATAAAGAATGAACGCTTGTAATTTCAAATTATCTAATACGTGTCCGTTAAATAAAATAAAAAATAAAATTTCGTCATCATGATAAGACCCCCTTGCTCTAAAGATTAAAGCAGTGGTCTAAAGAAAACGTATTTTGGGGTTCGAATCCCAATGACAGCCTCTTTTTTATACGCTGTTCTACATAATTCGAGTTGAACATGATGTGTCTGCAGTTATCTAGATTAGTATGAAATATATTGTTTTCTCTGTTTTTGATAAATATCATCTTAAATTATGCAACATTGAAAAATAAACTTATTCATATTTTAAATTATAGTTAAAAAAAATGTTATGATTTGTGTCATATTAAATATAATTTTTGGCAAATACCATATTTACTTTTAAATGATATTTGGGACACAAAGAACAAATGCTACGTAATTTAAAAAAAAACAATTGTTTTTTATTTAACATGTACCGAAAAAACAACCTATCAGCAAAATTCGAACCACAGATTCTAATGCTCCGTATATAGATGTGTCGACCCTTACTCCTAACAAAATGTGTGATTCACCTTACATGAGTTTGTCCTTTTGAATATAATGAATACATACTATGTAGTATTATTCTTATTGTTTTTAGAAGATATCAACAAGTCATACATTTTTACCACCTAGTTTCAATATTTATAATTAATGTTTGTATATTTAATTAATTTAGATTTTATCAAAATAAAATTTTAATATGTCTAAATAGGTGTAAATAATTATTTGAAAAGCTTTATACATCCATAGATAAATATGTGGTAACTTTAAAATACAAAATTGTATGACCTCATCATTATTTAATATGAAGCATGCAGTCGAGATTTTTCTAAGTTAAAATACTCCAAATCTTCGATGTAAGCAGTTCAGTTATGACATACGATCCGGCTTTATTTTATTTTCTTAAGATTTTAATTGGTAATAAAACGTGACTGATAAAGAAACACTGTATAATAATTGTAAGACCAACCCACTATTTCTTATTATGATAAACACTCTGACTTGATTTGTCTTAAGGAGGAGTTAAACCCTCAAGAATAGGTAACTTTTATCCTGTGCTCATAGTACCTTACTTTAATATTGAGTTGGCCCACTTTTTCTTTTTATGACCTCAAAAAAGTGACCAGGCATGATTCTAAGTTGACTATTTTTCAAATCCTTCAAAATTTTTCAAGAGCCCAAAAAGTTTTTCTTTGAATTTAAATCCGGACCGCAGGTCATCCACTCCATAACGTCTAGTTAATTAGTTTGTATCAGTCTTTCGCTGAACTGCCTGTGGGTACTTTTTCATTATCTTGCTGAATACTGCCTAATATTTTAGGTAATATTTGTGTAAGAATGAAAGTAGCTTGTTGATGAGTTTTTATTGCTACTAGTTGGAGTTGCCTTTTGTTGAACTAAACTATAAGTTGGTGATCTCTTTGCTGCAAACAGTACCCCTCACACACTATCAAGGTGCCTCTGTTCAGAATTTCTTTTACTAAAACAATTCCTTTGTTTTCGGATATCTCTCTAGTATGAATGATCATGATTTATATCCTCAAATAGGAAGTTTTTCTTAACGCAAAATATGACAAAAATGGGGAAAAATAAGTTTTAAATACTTGTATACGTAAACAGCGACTCAGTAAACTTACATTTTCAGTATTATTAGTGGAAGTACACATTTATTGGTAATTGAGCACATTTTCCTATTTCGAGCTTATATCGTAACATGTATTTAGAACTCAAAATTTTAAATATGCATTACATTACCCTGTAAATATTCTGTTATATTCTATCAATATTCTTTTATTCAAAAATATTTTTAGGTTTAAAATGAATATTTTATAATAGGTAATTTAAAGAACATGGATACATACGTTTTACTTATTTTAATATCGTAAAAGATAAAAATAATAGGATCTGAACAATTAATTTAAAAATATTCTATTTATATAAAAAATATTCAACAAAAGTTAACGGTACCTAGCTATTGGAGATTGAATAACACCGTTAAAAAGTTATAGGTATGTGTTGGTTCACATGGAAATACAATATCGTTGTTGTCAAACGTTTTACAAAGGAAATCAACAAGAACGCTTTGCTGCACTAAGTCTACTTTGTATTCACCCTAAAACGCATAGAGTTTTATCTCAAGTAAGATTTATGTGAATTTTCGGCGTATACCCTCTTTCCATTTATTTCATTATTTTTCGTAGAGTGTCATATGAAAGAAACCAATAGAAGAACAGATTTTATCATAAATTTTTTATTGCTTAGGGAGCAAATATGGCGTTTCTCCACATATAATTCGGTAATATCCTTAATAATTTTTATAAGATATAGAAGTTTCATTAATTTTATAGCTAGACCCTCATATAAATTATAGTCTGATAACATGTGAAAACACTATAATTTAATATGATACTGTTAGAAATACTACAATTTAATTACTATATTTAAATGCATATTGTGAATTTCGGTAATTGCAGAAATACGAAAAACTTATTACAAATTATATTTACTTTATTTTAGGTTGTTAAGCTTACGATAACAATGTTTAATAATGTAAATTTTATATGTTCGACCAAGATTTAATAAATAAAATAATGTTGATAACCAGTCTGGCTGTTAATGATAGAGGACGCATACAAATTTTAGTATTTTGAGGCAATCTATTTTGCAATTTATAATGTAACTTAAAAATTAGAAAATGTTCAAATCTAGTTTTAATTTTCAATTTTTAAAGTAACATCTAGTACATTAAGCGCTATATTTTGAATTACGTAAGTTGAAGTAACAAAAACAGGAAATAATCTTTATACTACCTAATTCTAAATCAATGTTTTAACAATTGATTGGAACTTTTAGAGTAGTATGGTATACTAAAACAAATATGTACTAAACATATACATATGTCCACCGTGACAGAAATTGTTTAGAAAACGAAATAAAGTTTAATTAAATATAGCATGAAAACAAATAGTTAGTAACAAAAAAGTTTTCAAAATATGCAAGTTATTACAAAAGAAGGTTAGATTGAGTAAGAAGTAGCTATGCGAAAAATTATGGTACAAAAAATGCAGATTATTTTGAATATTCATATAAAAAGGGTCTTTCAAATTGAGCGCCTTTTTTTAAAACTAAATAAAACATAGATAGCGCATTGAATTCGTCTGGGTCTTTTAACATTTAAGGAGTGTGATGTATGACACTAAAATAAATGAAGTGGTACACGATACAAAAGCGTGTTAAAATTGTTGAATTATTTTATGAAAATCTGCGTTATCTGAAAAAGCTTTTTAGAAAATAACGTGATTTTTATTGTTTACATGATCGTCCATCTGAATGGACTATTAGTCCAATTGTTCAAAAATTTAAAAAAACTGGTTCCGCAGAAGATAAAAAAATAAAATATTTTTGGTCGTTTACAAAAGCACATTGAAATGCTTCGTGAAAATGTTTCTGAAAAATCTGAAATGTCTATTAGTCAACGATCACAACAAGTTGGGCTCAGTAAAACAACAACATGGCGTATTTTACGAAAGGATTTATCTCTAAAGGCATATAGGGTACAAATAATAAAGGAATTAAAGCCCTTGGACGATTCAAAACGTCGTACATTTGTCAATTGGATTACCAGATGATTTTTCCCAAAAAATAATGAATTGGAAGATCATGTTATTTGACACCGTTGGTTATTTTCTTAGGGGTCATTTAAAAAATCAAGTCTATAGGAGCAATACACAATTGATTCTTGAACTAAAGAATGAAATTATTCGTGTTATTGGTGAAATCGAGTCTCAATTATGTCAAAATGTCCTCCCAAAATTGTGAACGGGTGTGGAGCTAAAAGAGGTGGTCATTTGACAAATATTATATTTGGTGTTTAAATGTCATACATTTTACTTCAATATTATCAATAAAAACTTTTTGAAAATCAATGCAAATTATGTGTTTTATTTAGTTTTACGTGCAATAATTACACTGATCATAGTTATATAGCAGAGTAAAGTGAGTAGTGGTAACACGTGAAAAAAAAATGTTAATGTCATAGAAACTAAGTAAAGACTGATGGGACTTCTTAGAAAATAAGTAAATAGGATGATAAGATCAAAGTAAAACTATTGGTTAGTGGAATACGACTAGTTTTAGTATGATTTCAATATAATAAAAAAAAAATAGTTATAAAAAAAGGCGCTCAATTTGAAACACCTTTTATAAGTTCTGTATAAATTCATACTAAAGAACCAAAGAACTTAAGCACTCTTACACAATAGGGTGTGCACCAATACGCAATTTCTAATTTATGAATATTTGGTAATAATTCGGAGTATTAGTATCTATAATTACTTTTAAAAGTTTATGATAGTATGTTGCTTTTATTATGAAGATTTACCTATACATAAACGTGCTTTTGGTTTTGTTATGTATTTTTTTTACAGTCAATTGTAAATTGTGCAATATTATTTCACCCTACTCTAATACTTATGTAGAACATTTTCTTTGTAAACCATGCTACCTAAAAAAATTAATCCTATCTTCATAAAGTACAGTAAAATCTCTCGTGGCGACCATCTTTCTAAGGAGACCATTTCTAAAAGCGGGCAGTATGCTTCAGAACAGATATATAGTAATTTAACTCTTCTTTTAAATTTCTCTCTAAAGCGACCACTCTATAACACGACCGCGACCGTTAATTGCGCGACCGCTGGTGCATTGATTGAGTTTAGATACTTATTAAAAATAATTCTCAAGTTTAAGTAATTTAGAAAAGCAGACAGTGGCGTATTAAAAGGTTAAAAATCGGTTAGGGCAATCATTTTGCACCTCGACTTTGACTAGTCCGCGCCACATGTTTGAGAAACGCTGGATTAACCCCTTTGCTTTTTTTGAAGAAAAAATATTTTAGGTAGGGGGAAAGTGGCATGAAACAGCCAAGTTTTGAAACAGCCATTATCAATTACGCGGTAGTTTTCATACGAATCGTTTATGTATTATCATTTTAAGATAGCAACACTAGCCAGATATCCCCCACAAAAATTTGACCGTTCACCGTCAATAAACGGCGCCGATACGACGTATTGAAGATTTTGTCGTCAAAAAGTAAGGTTTTGAGTTCAGTTTATTTGTTTTCTAACGCCTATACGTACAAAACTAATAATAATATGATTACACTATAATTTTATAGATATATTAGGCCTTCTAATAACGTATATATTTTGTAGACTAATCTTTGATTTCATAGTAATTTTCGAGATTTTGTTTCTTGGGAGAATATGTTTTGAAATAGCCGGACTGCAGTGTAATGAAACAGCCACCTTTTAATTCCATAAAATGCAATAATAATTGTAGTAACAGCAATCAAGAGTGGTACCGATGCAAAATTGTAATGGTTGGGCATATAAATCCTGTGGCATAAAAGGGAAATTGCATTATTTTTGCTAAAAACGTTTTTAAGTTTTTGCAATGATTGATCTCAAACGTCAAATTTTTTGACAGTTTCTTAGATTTTTGTAAGTCAATATTTTATTGAGAGTTTGCGTTATTTAAAACGTTTTATAATTATATAAGATCTAAAATTATAGCTTAAGTTTATTATTAAATAATATCTTCGTTAATGTGCAGTTTTAATCTTGTAATAAGAACATGGCTTTTTCAAAAATTGGGTTGGCTGTTTCAATACCTATAGGTTATGAAAAAGCCAAATTTTATTTTTTTTATAAATGATTAGAAGTCGAAAAATATCGTTAATTTTGAAAAATGTTTTATGACATTACGTACATAAATGCATGAACAATTACAGATTTAAAAAAAAAATTGATTTATTTATGTCCTATATTATTTATCCCTTTTTTTAAAACTGACTGTTTCATGCCACTTTCCCCCTAATGGATTTGTTTCAAATTTTTTGCGGGACGAATTAAATTACATTATATCTGTTCTGAAGTACACGGTCCAATTCTTAATTACTTTGGTCAATGTTATAATTTTATCCGTTTGACAGTTGAGTGTAGTATATAGCTTTAGAAATAAATTACTTGATATTTGGTTTACATTTATTAGTTCAATATCAAAGGACTTTGCGGCATAAGAATAACAAGTAATTGATCCAGCTCAGTTTCGGCTCCATGAGATAGGATCATGTGATGAATCAATCAGACAAATATTTTGTTAATTTAACATGAGAATAACCTAGATTATTATATGTGAATTTCGTTCGAGTTATAATAACATTTGAATGCTAAGTGATATCTGGAAAATTATTTTACTGTGATTGTCAATAAGGAGTGGTGCGTCGATGAGAATAGAAGTTAGCTCAGAAAAATTGTGTCTTCGATTGAAATCACCAAGATAGAAATTATAATCTCAAAATTGACCATTTTGGCAAACGGTTACCAAACATTTTATGGGTGATTTTGATAAGATTTGATGAGTAGTGTGATATTAAATTTTGAAAAGTTTGGTAACCGTTTGTCAAAAAGGTCAATTTTGAGATTATAATATACATCTTGGTGCTTTCCCAATGTTGCAGTTTTCACCTGCTGATGAAAGCAACTAGGTAATTAGATTATTGAGTATTTCATTCAATGAATTGATTTATAATCATTTCCAAACATCATCAAGCTTAAACTATCGGAAATATCATCTTTCACATTTTCACCAAATAATAACTAGTACTTTTTATCTCAAAATATTTTTAAAAGTTTTTTCGTGTGTATATTCTGCTTATGTAACACTATAATTACACCAAGTTTAAAAAGAATCTGAGACCATTTTTTCTTATAACGCAAAGTCCTTTAACATGGAGCTTAAAAACGAACATTTTCCTCATTTTTTGCTTTTTATTTCGGGAACGACAAAAAATCTTTAGATTCTTTTTTTTAAAACGAAAATTTGTATGTCCACAATGGCATTAATCGAAAACGATCATAAACAAGCACAAGCCACATTAAAATCTAAATTGCCTAAAAAAATCATGTTTTAATTTTCTGGGTTATAAAAGTTTGTGTTTTTTGAGTTGCTTTCAAGGAACCAACCGATCAATTCAGATGTTTACTGTCAAAACTGATGAAATTGGAGAAAACAATCAAAGATAAAGTACCAGAATTGGCTAATCATGAAGGAATTATGTTCCACCATGACAACACTAGATCACACAAATCTTTAAAAACTCGTTAAAAATTATTGGAGCTTGGTTGGGAATTGATGCAAATCCACCATATAGCTTTGATTTTGCACCATATGATTACCATATATTTTCATTTTAATGAAACTATTTAAATGGTATAAGATCACTAATAATGATGACCTGAAATCACATTTGGTTCAGTATTTTCCCAAAACGACCAGCAATTCTACGGACGTAGAATCATGAAGTTAACAGTAAAATGTTAAAACGTTATGAAAGAAAAATGGTTAATTTACAGTTGATTAAAATACATTTCAAACTACAGAATCGTAATTATTTGTTTATTAACCCGATATATCTTCTTTCGGTAGGTTATCCCGTAAAGAGCTGACTAAGTTAAAAAAAATTGGACAACGTTGGGTTTTAGCAGATACTTACAACTTTATTTCTTAATCTTAAGCTGGTACCAATATTGAAAAAAGAACAGGTTAAATTGATTGAAATCAAATGTACAGCAGTCTTGAAATGAAAAGTAATGTAGTTAGGTATACCTATTATAAGGAATAAATTAACCAATTCTACTAACAGCGTATAAGAATACTTTTCATTATTTTTAACCTAATTTATTAACTTAATTTATGGTAACTTTGACATTTAAAAAATTCAGTCGTGTATTTGTGACCTAAAGCTATTAGAAATATATAAAACTCACTTTGTAGCAAAGCGACATGTGTTGTTTACGGTTATTATAAGAAAGAGTTTAAGTTTGCTAAAAAAGGTATTGCACAGCATGCTTTTTATTACCAACCTTTAAGGAAAAAAGGGCGAGTACTAGTCTTGCGAGTCCCTCAAATTTTATTTGCTCCTATATTGCGGCTTCTTTCATGACATTTTTATGTTTAGCGGTAACGTGACATGGCGGCCTTGTCGTAAATTACTGTAAGCGCAATTTCCGTTATGAGAAGCTTCTTTATAATTCAACATATCCAAGACGCATTGCAATTTTATTCATTAGAATGTCAGCCCCTTCATAAAATTTTCTTCATATACATATTATATATCTAGATATTAAATTTTTTAATAAAACCATTAATAGCAGCATATTTTTTCAACAAATAGAATATATTTAATAATGCGCTTTATTTAGTTTAAACAAAAAAAAAACAATACTATCTCTGCATGTTACGAGGATTTGGAGACTTCGCAAATCTTGAAAGGCAGCATAAAATTAGTTTTGGTTGTGCCTTGGGGCAAGGCATTGGTATTAAGGGGGGAAATAGGTTTAGACGACTCAAAAAATTGATTTTTTTTTATTTCATAAATTTTTAGTAAAACTATTCAAGAATATGTTCCCAAAGTTTCAAATAAAAATTTCAATTTATTCTGAAATTATGAGCGATTAAGTGAGCGTCCATCGTTATTGGGAGAAATAGGGTTAAGACTACTTTTTTTAGTGATTTTTAGGAATTTTTTTAACTAGCAAGAAATATATATAATTTATTGAAACTTTGAGAACATTTTATATATATATTCAAATAATCATTGTAATTTTTTCAAAGTATTGTTTAGGAAAATATGGAAGATATCAGTTGCCACTCATCGGAGGTCACCATCAGACGTACATTTTTGTGTACATTATGGAGGCCACACTTTTCATCCGAAATTGATAGAATTTCAAATTTACTTTAGGGACATGGCTTTCTTCTATGTGAAACTAAAATTCTCGAAAAAAATTGATAATTGTTTTTTTTAGAGATGTTTAAATAAACGTGCATTTTTTGCCAGTTTTTTAAACTTGTTTGCAATACAGAAATATTTTAAACAATGATATGACTCCACATTTAGGTTCATATAGAATCTAATTATATATAAGAGACTATTTGTCAAGTTTTAAAATGATTGGTTGAAAACTTTTTGAGCTAGAGTATACACAAGTTCAAAAAATGTAGTTTCCAGAAAAACCCTGTGAAACGAAGACCAAAGCACACCCAACTCCATTGCATTCTGATGTCCAGAAACAATTTCTGCCAATATATAAAGATTTATCAAAAGACGAGTTACTAGAGAGGTATTTAGGCGGCCACACAGAATGAGAATGAATGTTTCAACTAGAATGTTTGGCGATAGACTCCAAAACACCTACATTGTGGTTTGAAAATAATCGAAGTCGCAGAATTTTTGACCGATTGCTTATTTTATGAAGAAAATTCAAGTATTTTATTGGTGATGAACGAGTTGAATATTGTAGTTGGTAACCGCAGCTTCAGTTACGGACAAGAAATGGATAATAAACGTGTAAGCCGACAAAATCGACGCAACGCCTAGGAAGTTCGGAAGCTCAGAAAGCTCAAAAAGAAGATTTGAAGCTCAGAACAAAGAATATGAAGAAGAAGAGGATTGTCTATATGGTGCTGGAATCTGTGATTAACCAGTAAATAGTTTAAATAAATTTATTACTGCCTTGAATTTATTGTATCCGTTAATTTATTTTCAAACACGTTTTTCTCGAAACTACATTTTTGGAATTGGTGTACACTCTAGCTCAAAAAATTGTTTACCAATCATTTTGAAATTTGACACATAATTTCTTTATATAACTGCGCTCTATGTGAACTTAAATGTGGAGTCATATCATTGTTAAAAAAAAATTTGTAGTGCAAGAAAGTCGAAAAAAATGGCAAAAAATGATACTTTTTTGTTTAAACACCTCTAATAAATACAATTATCAATTTTTTTCGGAGAATTTAGGTTTACATAGAAGAGACACATGTTCTTAAAGTAAATTTAAAATCCTAGTGATTTCAGATAAAAACTGTGGCCTCCAGATTGTACACAAATATGTATTTTGCATGGTGGCCTCCGATGGTTGACAACTGATATCTTCCGTATTTTCAAAAAAAAAACTTGTAAAAAATTAAAATAAGGATTTGAATATTTGTATAAAATGTTCTAAAAGTTTCAATCAATTATATATATTCCTTCCTTCCTAAAAAAATTCCTGAAAATCATTAAAAAAACGTAGTCCTAAACCTATTTCCCCTCTTAAGGTTTGTAAGTGTGTATGTAAAAGTTGGTAAAACATAATATAGAAAAGTTTTATTAAGGTGAATTTTTTTTTAGGTTTACTTCATTGTTAACTTGAATTATTTGAATTGCATTTTAAATAAATTCTTTATAAGCGCAAAGGCCAGTCAATTTTGAGAAAAAGGCCTTTAAGAATTCCATACTGCTTATATACTAATAAGTTTTTACGTTCTAAAAACGCTCCAGTAGCCTAGCGGAGAGCGTGCTCGCCTACTAACCAGTAGATCTGGATTCTAAACTCGGTTTCGCTTATTTTTTTTTTCAAATTAATTATTTTTAAACAAAAAAGTGGGAGTATATGCCACGTGGACAGCTTTAACCTGCGGATTCCTTACCGCGAATCTCTCAGGAACCGTGCATTTTTACAGAATAAAAAGTAGCTCATGGCACTTTCTTGCCCATAAACTATCTCAATGCAAAAAATCACATCGATCGGTTGCTCCGTTTCTGCGTGAAAGAAAGACAAATCAACAGACGCACTTTCGCATTTATATAACATGATTGGCCATATTTAGAAAATTATATAATAATAAATCTATATTTCATAATATATATTTTTTATAAATGGTTCATTTTTTTTGCTAATTTACTATATGTTATTTTAATTAGAAAATATTGGCTAATCACTGTAAATTCACTGGTCAATTACTATATTTATATGGCCAATAACTATGTTTTTTCATAAAAGAGCCAATCACTGTACTGTTTACCCCTATGTTACAATAGAAGGTAAATGGATATGGCAAAAATATATGTGGCATATATATCTATGAGAAACCTTTATCAAATAGTACTTTTATATTTACTGCAAAGTTTTAAATTTTCCATTTCATTCTAGTATTTATATTGTGTGATTACTTTATTAAAATTTTGTGCTTATTTTTGCGTTTGTTCAAATTATTACTGGTCCTTAGTGTATATAATTGCGAGTCTATGTGTTATTAAGCATTGTGAACAATTTTTTTTTCTCGTTATTTATTTTTCTTGTGTTAATTTATAATGTTAATTTATTTTTTCTTGATGAGTTAAATCATGAAGTATCTATATTACCAAAGAAATAATAAAATATTCTGAATTAATCACTCGGAAATGGACCTAAAACCGAACAACAATAAAAAACGGTTTATTTGGGGAAACGAATACCGAAACCAAACCAATATATGTATATTTTTTTAATTGAGTCTGACAAAACCCGGAACGATTATGATAACGGTTTGAAGCCCTGATGAGTATTTAACCACTTTTGGTATTATGTTTTATCAAATTTTACTAATATATTTAACGGTGTAGTCTATGGTTTCACTAAGTAGGTACCTTAATGAATGTGATTTAACAGTTGTGTACGTTTATTAACATATAAATATTTCGATTTTCTGTTAGCGATAGATAGCAATGAGTGCCTACTCAAAGTATATAGCTGTTTGGTATTTCCTTACCTACACATTCTTTTTTTTGTGCTGTTAGGTAATATTTTTTGTTTTTTTTTACATTTTAGTTTATTTAAGAAAGTTTAGCAAAACAGTATATTAAATGTAAATATGTAAATAGATTATCATTAAATTTTAAAAATTTCATGATTGTTTATTATTATATTTTTCTTAGTTTTTATTTTTGAAACAATCATATTTTATATTTGATAAATCTTTTATTATGACTAATTGCTTTTTAAATTTATTTATACGTACTCATAGGTGCAATAGTAAACAACAATATAATCTACAAGAAGGGCGGTCGAATGTTTGAAGATTACAAGGGTGTAAAACGCTGCGCAGGGGCAGTTGGTGATTGCGTTAGACACACCTATTTTGTTATGGTAGTTTATTGGTTTCTTTTCTCGTATTGGCTCAAAGTTCAATGTATAGTGATGGGGTGTCGGTATTGACCTGGTATTGATGTTAGGCTACGCAGGCTTTAAATCTAACTAGAAATTTGTGGAGGGTATCTCAAACATGGGTGTCATCAAGATAAAGAATTAGGGTAGAAAAATTTCACAGAAAAGATGGAGAAGTAAATATAAAATAAACTGATTAGAATAACCGGAATTTTATTATCAATCTAAAACGGACACACTAATGTGTAAAGTTATGAATTTCTATCTTAGAATTAAAAATACTACTGGCGCGTATACAGTGTGTCCCAAATTGAGTAGGCTAACACAGGTATCTTTCTTGTTAGTGGAGATAGAAGTTTGGTTAAATAGGCAATGTTTTGCAGATTTAGGTGTCAATTTAGATTCCGTTAAGAAAATTTTAAAATTCCGAATAGTTCCGAAGTAATCGTCAAAAAACTGAAAATTGTTATTTTCTTTAATGTCAAATAACTTTGTTATTATAAAATTTACAAAAAAAAGTTTAATATTAAAGTTACTAGGTTGCATAAAATACAGATAGAAATGAATTCAAAATTAAATTAAAAATGGTGGTTTCCAAGATATTGATACCAACTTTCTTATTTTAAATAGACGCCATATTGGATTTTTACATAGTTAAATAGCATTTTTTTTCTTTTTTCAACCAGGTATAACAACCTCTATTTAAATAGAAAATTATTAACAATATTAAATTTTTCCGTTTTAAATCAAGTAGTCATGAATTATCAACGAATAATAAAATAGCATAATACAAGCAAATGTCATTATATTTATTTTTTGACTGATATTGTAAGTTTTTTGAATAATAATAATTATTACCTTATAAATAATTCAAAATGGCAAAGTTTTTAACTGAGCAGTATGATATGTTTTGTACCTACATTAAATGTTACAAAAGCTCCTGCATTGCTGCAAAAACATACCTACTGTAACAGTTTTCCAAAAAACAATGATGAAGTTAATCTTCCACATTCTTTCAATTTGGTTACTGTAAACATACATACTAGTGTATATTCACATCCAATTTTTTAAAAATTTTAACTTTCGGTTGCTTTTTTTTTGGAAAACTGTTAAAATATGTTTGTGCAGCAACGCAGGAGCTTTTGTAACATTTAATGTAAATACAAAACATATACAGCTCAGTTAAAAACTTTGGCATTTTGAATTATTTATACGGTAATAATTATTATTATTTAAAAAAATTAAAATATTAGTCAAAAAATAATGACCTTGGCTTGTATGATGCTGTTTTATTATTTTTTGATAATTCATGGCTACTTGATTTAAAACAGAAAAATTTAATATTGTTAATAATTTTTTATTTAAATATGGGTTGTTATACATGGTTGAAAAGAGAAAAAAAAATGCTATTTAAATAAAAAAGTTGGTATCAATATCTTGGAAACCGCTATTTTGAATTTAATTTTGACTTAATTTCTATCTGTACTTTATGAAACCTGTTAACTTTTATATAAAACTTTTTTTTGTAAATGACAAAGTTATTTGACAGTAAAGAAAATAACGATTTTCAGTTTTTTGACGATTACTTCGGAACTATTCGGAATTTTAAAATTTTCTTAATGGAATCTGAATCGGCACCTAAAACTGCAAAACATTGCTTATTTAACCAAACTTCTATCTCCACTAATAAGAAAGATATTCATGTTAGCCTACTCAATTTGGGACACCCTGTATATGGGAATTAAATTATGATAATAGTAAAACGATCGCTTTTAATACGAGTGTGTGTAAGCTACGTAGTGTTTATATAAAATTTAGGTTATCGAAATGTATTTGTTGTCCGCCAACAATTTATGAAGCCTGAATATTTTTTGATTTAGAAGTACACCACTTAGGCGAAAATTAATTTGTAGGTTACAGTATACATGAAAAAGTTTTACATATTTAGAATAAATTTTGATATTTTAAACAGAATTGTATAAATATACCGGGTGTTTTATTTAAAGTGCCCCTAGCTTATAATTCTTAAACTAATAACAATTTAAAAAAAAAACAAGTATAAAAGTCCCTTTAATTTATCCGTCAAAAATCGATATATTTTTTTGTTTAATTTTTTTTTCGTTACAGTATAATTTTATAGACAAACAAAAAATAAGTTTCTGAAAGTTTCAATTTAAAATTTGAGTTTTAAAAGGTCGCTCAGAATTTTTTTTTATTTATTAGTACATTACTTTGCATTATATTCCAATACTAATAAAGCAAAATTAATAGGCACTTTTTAATAAAATTATGTTTTTTTTGTCAAGTGTTTTATTTTTAGTTCATCTCGTGGTGAATTTTTGTTGATTATTTTACTAAATAATAGAAAAAAAATGTATGAAATTTTAATTTGAATATTAAAAGGTCGCTCAAAGAAATCCAAAGTGATCACTAAAAAATAAAAAAAAATTCTGAGCGACCTTTTAAAACTCAAATTTTAAATTAAAACTTTCAGAAACTTATTTTTTGTTTGTCTATAAAATTAACCTGTAACAAAAAAAATTAAAAAAAAAATCGATTTTTGAAATTTTAAAAAATTTTGAGTGTCCTCTTAAAAATTTTTTTTTGAGCTGTCCTTTGGAGATAGCTCTTAAAACATCAAAAACTAATATTTTTTCACACGAGACTCAAAAAAAAAAAAAATAGTCGGTTTTTTTGCGCCACCCTAATGTACCGGCATTAATATAAATTTCGTACTACTACCAGTTTAACCGGAAATGATGTCAACTTTTTTGTCTTAAATATAAGTGTTATTATTTTTTTATATAATTGGATAGATCACGCTGAGGGCTTTTCAAAAATTTATAATAATTTATTATTTGAATAAAAAAATAATTAAAACATTTTTTTAAAAATTTCATATTAGGTATAAATCTGTTTTAGTAAAGTACCACGAGCTGAAACACGTAAAAATCAAAAAAAATATTTAAATTATTTATTAATGAAATTGAAACTGGTTATACATATTTGGATAGCCCTCGACGGGCTTTATTCAATTATTTAAAAAATTAATATATTTCTATTTAAGCTAAGAAAGTGGACACAATTTTCGGTTAAACGGGACGTAATACAAAATTTATATTTTCTCTCGTACGTAGATTGTATAAATTAAAGAAACTTTTCTACGTGTACTTTATTTGAAAGTTTTATTAATTTAGGAGTTATAAGCTCTTGGCACTTTAAATGAAACACTCGGTTTGTAGCTCTGGTATAGAATAGTTTGGGGGGACATTCTAGTTTGGGTAATAAGTAATTTGACCACAATAAATAACTGAAAATTTTGACGACGTTTTTTTTGTGTCATATTATTTCTTTCAAGGTAGTCGATGAGTTGGAATCAAATAAGTTTTATTACCTACTTGTCTAAAATTAAAAACTGGAAGGTTTAAAAAAGATCGTAAAATTAGTATTATATAATTATACTCAAATATGAAATATTAATTTATAGTAAAAAATCAATATATTATTATATTCGTCAAAATCACCAAGTTGGCGATTTTTTTTTAAACATATAATTATGTCATTAGAAAATGCCATTAATGTTAATAGGTAATTAGGGAAAAATGTAATTTCTAATCATTAAGTTTTTGTATAAATAGCGTTAACTGCTTTGCATTGGGGCAGTCTGGTAGGTTCATATTGGCCATGTTGATGCTAGTGAACTCCAAACTCGCCCTTAGCCGTAAGTAACTCGCATCTATTTCTGTATCGTTTATTATTACTATTATTATTTTGATCTGTTCTCTCTGAGCATCATATTGGCGTTTCGTTAGTGATCGTTCAGAGGAACAGTAATAGTTATTATGTTATTATTATAAACCTCAGAACCTGCAGTCAAATCGCTGGACAACATATTAGCGCTATCGCTAGTGATCGCCCAGTAGTTTCGTCCACCGTTATTATTAATTGTATTATTTGTGTTGTTTAATTATTAATATTGTATAAACTTGTATTTGTTATAAATACAAACATAATTATATGAACAATAGCAAATATTAAATTAATTTGTTTTAACTGTACATCATGCATTATACTTCAAAATTTAATACTATTATATGTGAGTGATTCTATAAAAGTTGGGCAACTTTTGACCTAATTTTGTTTGTATAGTTTTAGGTAAAAATTATCTAGTATTTTATTATAAAGATATAGATAATCTAATAAATACACTGTTCCATACAGGGCCAGTCACTTTTTCAAACAATTTTTGAGATATTTGGACTTTTCTAAATTTGAATGCCAGGAAACTGACGAAGTTACCACGGTACTGATTTATTGGAAAATACAAGATTTATTGCGACTATGATACAACTATCTTAAAATTTAACAATGCACACATTTTTATGAATCAAATCATATTGAAAAGTATTAAAATTAATGTATGAATGTACTATAGGTATATATTTAAGTCTTCAAAATAATTAAAATAACATTTTAAGTAATAATAACATTAGGAATTATTTAACGAAAATATTCTTCTATAAAGTAACTAGTATCCCAAAATGTAGTGACTTTAACAAACACAGATCAACTCTTCTTTTGTAACAAAAAAAAACTTCTAAAAGTTAAAATAGTAACATAATATAATGTTCTACTGGCACATCTGAGATATCACTTTCATCCAGCTTAAACAGCGTACCGTTGTCAAAGAGTGTTTTATTCTATAATCTGTTGAATACTTTTTCGAATTTTTTCTAGCTTTTCTTTGTTCCCGAGGTATCATTTCTTTGATATTCTTTCTTTGGCCTTTTTCTTTTTTTTCAAATATCTTAATCTTCTTTTTTCTTTATATTCAGCTATTTTAATAGGGTTATTTTTAATTGTACTTAAACAATCCTTTTCATTTTGTCTTTTTTTTTCAATATTTCTGCTCTAGTTAATTTTCTTTTAACTGGTGCCATGGTGTTTTAATCTAATATAAGTATAAGAAATGTTTAGCTACTATTATGTTTGAGATAAAAAAAACTTTGTGATAAAAATCATCAGTTCCACGGTAACACGTCAGTTCTCTGTCAAAACTTCGGACATAGAACTGACGACACGGAACTGATAAATGAGACACAATTTTAAGAGTATAATTCAAAGTAAAATTTCTACCGGTATTTTCCATTAATAGGATGATATATTATAACAAATCACATTTTGTCATAAATAAATTACAACGAAATATATCTACGTAAAGAAATAATTACTCGCCATAGAACTGACATTTGGTCTGGAACTGCACGTGCTTACACGATAATAACGCCGTTTTCACTGTTTTCAAAATGCCTGTCGTATAAAAAGAGTGATTTTTAGCTAACTTTACTACCAATGTTAAAATCTGAATAAGGATTTAACGTTTGATTTTCTATAATTGGAGGCAATTTCAAATTTCAAAATTGGACACAGGACTGACGGATAAAAGTGAACACAGAGTTCATTATTTTTTTTTAAATACTGTATTCGATTTTATGATAAATTAATTAGTCAATACTTCATAATTTATAGTAGAATAGTAAAATTTACAATTAATTGAATATATTTTAACATACAATCACTCAATTATGGAATTCGGCAGTTATGACACACCAAGGTACTGACAAACTTGCTTTTAAAAACATACATCTAAATTGGGTGAGCAGGCAAAAGGACTATTGGTTTTTTGGAATGTAATGAAATGTTTGCAAAAAATGATAAAATTCTTTCTTTATTGAATGATGACATCAAGTTGGCCAACTTTTGTAGACTCACCTATGTATATGTATTATTAGTTTCAAGTCATTTTCATAATGCTTCTCAAAGTACCATCTTTAGAAACAAACACATAGAATTCACATGAAATAAAAGTTTTCATTATTTATTACCGATCAATTTATGTCAATAACAAAATTTTGTAAGTATCTATTACTGAAATAATACCTACAATTATTTTAAATAGAAATATGTATGCTAAAATTAATTGTTCTATAGCGTTTGCATCATTTCAGTGAATGCTGTTGTAACTGGTCGTATTATTTACGCCAAAGTGGTCTATATAGACCCCCAGGGGTCTATTTAACAAAATTAGGGGTTTAATAAATATTTAAAATTATAAAATAAATGTACAAATCCAGTACCTAATAGATAGTTTTATTTTAATTCACTGAAAATTACTTTTATGGGGGGCGATGGAGATTTTGAAAAATTATGTAGAGGTCGATGATCAAAAAAGTTTGGCGACCTCTGCTTTACGTACTCTTACGCAGTCCTTATGTGGTAGAGGGCAGTTGTGTTAAGAGGATGATTCTATAACCGGCTTTCATTCGTGTTTTTTACCAAAATAATTCTAATTAGTGGTCAGGTAAAGGCAGCAACAATTAACACGTATTCAGTAGTTGACACTTTTAGTTTTTCATGTTAAAAAATAAGCTAATAGTGGCAAATAAGGTAAGTTTTATTGAAAAATATAATTGAAACACTGTTGTGTTACACTCAGTCCCTTGTACGTTTTTTAAGGCATCAATCGTTTCTGGATGGTTAGCGTGTAAGTAACACTTATCCTTAACGGATCCCCACAAAAAATAGTCCAACGGAGTCAAATCACAGCTCCGAGGCGGCCAATTGACATCAGCATTTCGACTGATTATTCGATTTTTAAAAACGGTAAGCAAAAGACCGATAGTTACGTTGGCTGCGACAAGTGGCCCCGTCCTGTTGAAACCAAATGTCGTCCATGCTTTCCTCTTGAATTTTTGTTTCCAAAAATTTGTACTGAAAAATTAAGTTCATGGGATGGGATACTGTAAGGCTAGTCGTGGAAGTCATTTGACTGACGTATTTCATTCATAAATGGCAAAGTTCAATCTTTCTAATAAACATATAACTTTGAAAAAATATTCATTAGTTTTTTATTTATAGCCGATCAAAAATGCAAATTTTAAATCGCCCACCCTATACCTAGTATTTAATTTCTTTTACTGATATTAACTAGATATGAATATCAGAAACTTGATGTCAACTAGAGTGATGTTGCCACAAAAAATCACAAGTTAACTACTAGAACCTTTTTATTAGTTACACATCTATCTAGTAGGTTTAGCAAAATAATAGTTTTTGTTTTATAAATAAGCACAAAATACTTGTTTGAACACTCATTATATCACATAGAGTCAGATAATTAAGCATGTAGTTCTTGTAACATACGTTTTATGTAGTTTCATTCCTAAAAGTGTCAACTACTAGTGATTTTACCTTAAGTATCTTTTGATTCATTATTTATAGAACATAGGGGAAGATGGGGTAGTCACGGACACTTGAAAGAATTACAAATAAAAAATATAAATAAATAAATTTATTTATTTTTTGTGATTTAAAACAAAAGTAGGAACTATTAAGTTTATACTAATTAAAAATTTGTAATCATATATTTGTTTTTTTAAGAAATATGTCCAATCTAATTTGGTCTTAGTTTTTGGCAATTCAAAAACGTGGCGGGTAGCCCTGGACTAGTACTCATCGTTTTTTGACCTTATAAACATCACAAAAATAATTAATATTTAAACAATTTTTATGTGCCCAGTCTTTGCACTTATAACATTGAATCCAGTCTTCATCAAAACTTTCTTTGCACTTGATGCATTCGGTTTCTTTCTCTCGGTTTTCTTGCGAAAAACTTCGAATATTTTTGTCCGTTTTCAATATTTTTTGCAATTTTTTGTTTTTTTGCTTTGAAAATTTTATTGCTTTTAGTTTTCTGCTTTTCCTCTCGATTTTGTTTAAATGGAGAAGATGTTAAAATATCGCTCTTATGGGTTTTTGAGCTTTCGTTACTAAACGTTTTTTTTTTATGCTTCAGGAAATGCTAACAGTTGTTTAATAAATGTGCTGTGCTGATTGAAGGCACCGGGTCAGTGTAGATATTGACCACCGTTGCGATTCGTACTGGATGTGAAAAATACAAAAAAAATTGACTGAAGTACAGTAATTTAACCACTATTTATTTTTACAGTAATTAATAAACATAAAGAGTGTTTAATTACTTCTAATTTGTAAAGTTTCTTAATTTTTATGCAAGAACCTTTAATATATATATAAATAAAAAAGTAGCTTAGTTAACTTTTTAGAAAGTCTTCTACCTACCAATGTAGGTCCCGTCAAATTCGGTTCAGTTGTTTCAGAGATTAGCCTGGACAAGCAGATATAAATTTTAAAAATGCGTTTTTGGGTTTTGTAACTTGAAAATAATTATGTGAACTTAAAAAAGCTTTATTTGAAAATTACTGACAGACACGTGTGTATAGATATAGTACCAGTCTTTTATTAATATGTGGTTTAGTCTTGTTGAGTTAAAATGGGGTGTTTTTGAATTTATTTTTTGTAAATATGCCCTTAAACGTTTGATAGGGTTGAGGTCAGAAGATTGGGAGGGTGTTTCAAACGCTTTTAGACAATCGCACAAAAATTATAACAATGCGGTGCCATCTTGACGTTATTTAAATGTTGCTTTATCGATAAATTTTTGTATTTTTTACTAATTTATTTTGTAGTATTTTTGAATACATTTCAGTACAGGTAAACGTCGTTTTGCGCTGGTTCGATTTACGCCGATTCACAATTACGCCGGTTGGTGCCGGCGTGGGATTCCCCGGGTTGCCCGATACCAGACAATAGAAATTAAAGCCAATGATAGTGTACCATTCCCAGAATCCATGAACTTTTAAAATTCTTGACAAAAGCTTCCTGCCAGTTTTTTTGAAGTGGAATAAAAAGGGCTGGGTCACTTAGGAATTTTTCACAGACGGGTATAAAAATTATTTTTGCCCTACTGTGTTTAAATTTTGTGATCGAAATAACCTTCCAAAGAAAGCAATCCTCCTATTAGACAATGCCCCATGACATCCTCAAAATCTTGACACCTTAGATACGGGATTGGACGTCAAGGTAATTTCCATGCCCCTAACACGACCCCCGTATTACAACCCAAAGATCAGAAGGTAATTCCTACCTTTAAAACGTATTATATGCACATAACATTAAAAGCAATGATTAAGGCGATAGATACTAATTCCTATATCGTCTATTATATTTGTGTTCATTTTACGCCGATTTTTTTTACGCCGGTGTCTCTCGGAACGGAACCCCGGCGTAAAACGACGTTTACCTGTATACATATTTCATTAATAAACACTATTTTACTTGGTATACTATGACGAAGAATACCCTCAGACTTTTAACGGTATTTCTTAAATTCTTTTTCGTTATTCAATATTCGGTTTGCTCCAAATTATTGCCTTACCATCACTTTAAATAACAATAATTTTAATTTCAGCAATAACAATTTTTCAATAACATTTTGCATAGTTAATGTAATTGATGCAATTTTACACGTTTCTTGTGGTTATGTAAACGGTTACGTTTATCAATTCGAAAACCGATAATTTTTATTTAGTAATTTTTATATTGTTTCGACACTCTTCATTGTGATAACTAACTTTAGATTTTAGTAGCACAAGCTATTGGATTTTTTTTAATTGCAAATATTATATATTGTTTATTTAACTTTGGTACAGTAGAAGAGCTCTTGCTCTATGTAAATGATTCGAATCGATCTTCATCGTGATATCGTCCCGTTCTTTTTGATATTCACAGTATATAATATTAATTACTAGCTGTTTCGCCCGGCTTCGCACGGGTATTGCGAATTTCAAAGTAAAAACTAATTTTTTCAAAATAAAATATAGCCTATGTCAGGGGTTCCCAATCTTTTTTATACTGGGACTCCCTTTACAGGTTGTAATTTTGCGACGCTTTTCAAAATAATATATTTGTTTGTTGCTCTAGTAGACATTAAGATTAATGAATTTATTTCTTGTTTTTATTTAATTATAGCTGGCCCGGCGAATTTCGTACCGCCTCAGAATTAAATAATGTGTCAAAATTCAATAACTAAAAATTAGCAGAAAACCAAAAAATAAAATACGCATACACTATTTCCACAAAAAATACATATACATGCCAATTTTCATGGTTATGGGTTGAACGGCGTTGGAGTGAAACGGTAACATACAAATATATACCTATATGTATATACAAATACAGTAGATGCCACTTAATGTGATCACGGTTAATGTTATCAACCGCTTAATGTGTTCAAACTGTCTTTGAATTGGTCCACCCAATACAAAAGCATTACAATTTGTTCGTTTATTATTATCCATATTTCGTTTATTGTAATCAATGTTAAGTCCATTAAGCATTAGGATAGCGGTTTCCAAACTATATGTAACCTCGCCTCCCTTCTAAAATATTTAATCATATGACGCACTTCTCCGTTTGACAACGTTGGGTTAACCCCTTTGCTAAATATGAGGAAAAAAAATTATATAATGAATTTGCTTTAAATTCTTACGGGACGTTTCTATAGACCCCAAACCGACATTGCCGGAGCCATTCTTCCCTGCTTCTCTTTCAACACCGTAAATTTTTACGAATTTCTCGAGAAATTAAAAGTTGAAGCATTAGGTACATTTTTGTAGCACAAAAGTTACCTATTCTTACCATTATGCTTAACTTATGCCTTAATATTTTTTTAATTTAAGGCAGTATTTCATTTTCTTCTTTCTCTTTTGCGGCGCATATCATTTTGTATACACAAAACTTACTTTTGTCTATAAAAATTACTTTTTTCCAAATTTAATATCTTTAGTTTCGTATTTTTTAGCAAAATTGCAGCCTCTTGTTTCTATTCATATTACATAGTAGTGGCGTGCTTCTTGCAACGCATTATTTATAATTATTAAAAATTAATTTTGTTTGTATTAACGAAGAATCTAGTTTCTTGGCACTAAATTGCTCTAATTTTGAAACAAAATCAGTGGTTGTTAATCTGTGATTTTGCCCTATTTCTTTAAGTGAGAATTTTTCATTACTGGTTGTTAATATTTTAGGGCCCCTATAACGTGGTTTATCTTCAATATTACCTTCTTTAAATTATGGCAACATGTAGCATGTACTGTACTTAATTTTAATTGAAACATATCCGCTATTGAATAAAGGATTTTTCCTTTTTTCTCTATAAAAAATGACAACAGATCTAATATTAATGTTGGTATTAACTATTTTATTTTTTATTACAGTTTGAAAAAATATTTCTCATCGCTCTAATTGCAAAACAAACTACCTTACCCTAACAGTCCGTAGTGTATTTTTGAAATAATAATATTGTATTTTTATTGTACTATGAGCACAGGATAAAAGTTACCTATTCTTGAGGGTTTAACTCCTCCTTAAGACTAATCAAGTCAGAGTGTTTATTATAATAAGATATGGTGGGTTGGTCTTACAATTATTATACAGTGTTTCTTTATCAGTCACGTTTTATTACCAATTAAAATCTTAAGAAAATAAAATAAACCGGATTGTATGTCATAACTGAACTGCTTACATCGAAGATTTGGAGTATTTTAACTTAGAAAAATCTCACTACATGCTTCATATTAAATAATGATGAGGTCATACAATTTTGTATTTTAAAGTTACCACATATTTATCTATGGATGTATACAGCTTTTCAAATAATTCTTTACACCTATTTAGACATATTAAAATTTTATTTTGATAAAATCTAAATTAATTAAATATCCAAATATTAACTATAAATGTTGAAACTAGGTGGTAAAAATGTATGACTTATTGATAACTTCTAAAAACAATAAGAATAATACTACATAGTATGTATTCATTATATTCAAAAGGACAAACTCATGTAAGGTGAATCACACATTTTGTTAGGAGTAAGGGTCGACACATCTGTATAAGGAGCATTAAAATCTGTGGCTGGAATTTTGCTGATAGGTTGTTTTTTCCGTACATGTTAAATAAAAAACAATTGTTTTTTTTTAATTACGTAGCATTTGTTCCTTGTGTCCCAAATATCATTTAAAAGTAAATATGGTATTTGCCAAAAATTATATTTAATATGACACAAAAGTAGAAGTGTAGACACCAAGATGGCGGAATTAAATTAATTGACCCAATTATTTTTTAATTAGGTCAATTAATTTAATTCCGCCATTTTGGTGTCCACACGGTTTTAATTCGCGATCTAATTATTTCGCGGGTCGCGATCTAATTAATTCGCGATTTCGCGATCTAATTATTTCGCGGGTCGCGATCTAATTAATTCGCGATTTCGCGATTTAATTATTTCGCGGATTCGCGGTTTAATTATTCGCGATTTCGCGATCTAATTAATCCGCGGGATCCGCGATCTAATTAATTCGCGATTTCGCGATTTAATTATTTCGCTGATGATTGACAGGTGATGGTTGACGTCAGAGCCCTTGTTGGTTGAAAAATCTGAAACATAGAACAAAGTTAGCTTTTTGGGATTCGAACCCCGGACCTACCGATTGGAAGGTCGGCACTTTAGACCACTACACCACGAAGGCATACTGAAGTTGCTTGTTAAAAGGTTGAACACTTACTAAAAGAAATATGACTCAGGCGGTATTATAATAAGGGTCG
Source organism: Sinopyrophorus schimmeli (assembly GCA_036325965.1). NCBI lineage: Eukaryota > Metazoa > Arthropoda > Insecta > Coleoptera > Elateridae > Sinopyrophorus > Sinopyrophorus schimmeli. The sequence goes on from JARFIZ010000001.1 coordinate 8,443,506, forward strand.
ACGTTTCTTTGTGTCTAGATGACTAATAATATTTTTAAAGCAAGACAAAGGATTTTACAAGTTACAACTTGCATATATGCAGGTTTATCTTTGGGGGGGTAAATAAGGTAAGGGGGTTGTTCTCCGGAGATTTTAAGTTCATTTAATTTGCGGTCTTCTATCGAGACGAACACGTTATAAGAAACAGCACAGTACTCCTAAAAAAATTCGAAGCAATAAAGATGTCTTTACAAATGGTAATTGAAAAGTTGGTGAAGTTATTGTAGCTCACTCGAAGTGTGGTAATCAAGGCGGAATTAGAAGACTATCATCATTCGACAAGGAAGATCTAACATACTTCCCCATGAAATACATTATTAATAATGTAGGCGCAGTGGAACTGCTAGAAGTATGGAACAAGCTGCCTCATCATTATGTAGAGAATCCAGAACTTCAAAACTGTTTGCCCTGTTATAAACATTATAATCAAGGGAAGAATACACATTTTGATGGGCCACCACAGGCAAAAACAGATGTTACTTTTGCAAAATGTAATTTTATTTAAAAAAAAAAATATATATATATATATTGTTCTATGTTTAAGTAATGTAATTATAGAATAAATTACAAAACAGAACTTCAATAAACATTTTTTTCTATAAGGACAATGTAAAATATATAAAATAAAGAAATATTCTAGTACCACATTAACCAGTTTTTAAACATTAAAAGTATTAAATCAACAATGTCTATAATTAGTATTAAAATTAAAAAAATTACAATTACATTTATATACAATTTTGCTAGTTACATTTATATACAAATTTTATTTTTATACAATATTTACAATTAACACTCTAGTCTAAAAAACCATAAGGTAAAGTATCAAAGCTACTTTCAATGCGCCTTCTTTTGTTGTAATTAACTCGAAATCTTTTCGTTTCGGTCATAGAAACTACGTCATAAGTATCTGTACGTCTAATTTTTCTGTCGGTTTTGACAAAAGTTTCGGGTGCGTTATTTAGGATCATATTTTTCAATGTGTCAAAATTTATCTTTTTAGAATTTTGATAATTTAATGTTATCCCTTTTACTTTACAAATAAATTCAAACTGCTGCTTTTTTGCTGAAAAAATTTTTAGGGCGTAGCTTTTCGGGCCACTACTAACGTACTCTTCTATATAGCTCCCTTCTCCGTAACTTAAAATTTCGTCTGTCATATCGCCTAAGAAATTCCCTATTTCGGGTATCCATTCCCCAGGTTTTTCTACGAATATTACCGAGTCTGTGTCAAAATATAAAACTCGGCGCCCTAATTTTTCCAAATACTTATAAAGTTCTAGGCGCGCATTAGCCGTTGTATATGCTGCAATTGCAACGTTTACGGTATTTAACGGCTGAACACTATCGCTATATTTGTCCCAGCTTAATACAATGGTATGATCGTCAATAGTTGTCAGAGAATGTGCGGTCACAGAAGGGTTTATCAACATTTTAAAAAGTTCATAAGGATCTGCAATGATGGTTGTCTGCATTAGATTTTCCCTTTGTGCAAATTTGCCCCAAAAACTGTTTAAACATAATTTTGAAATATATCTCAAACCAGGGTTTTCTTTAATGGAATCTTTATTTAAATGTACACCCTCTTTTTTCCAAATATTCTTTGATGTACAAATCACGCGATTCATCATTGACGCATTTTGAAGGCCATCCGCTGCACTCTTGCTTTATTTTTATAAAATTATTGACATACTTGGAAAATAAACCGTCACATTTTTTTGTCTAAACTGTATTGAGTGACTTGATATTCCCAAATTTCAAAAATTGTAATTATTTGGTAGCCCTTCGATACAGCCTTTCGAAGTTCGTCTGCTACGTAAGTGCCAATAAACGATCGTTGTTCTAAAGTGTGAAAACATGTACCTTCAAACATTTCTTCGGCACAAGTTCTACACAAGATAAATAAAAGCTTGTCATGCATTCTGACGGGTAATACCGGATGATAAAGATCACCAGGCGGTAAAATTAAGCATTTTATGAGCCCTTCAACTTTGTTTAAATCAATTTTGGCACATTCGACCGATCCTACAATAATTTTCGGATGTCCCACAGGGTATTTAGCGTATTTGTTAATAAATGGATATAATGAACACACGTCGAAATAACGAATTTTTTCATTTGACTGAATTTTGTAATGCAGCTTTACTGCATTAGTACGTCCTCCAAAAAAGCTGTCGCGAGGATGTAAAGGAGAGCATTCAAAAATTTTTAAATTTTCAATATAATTTTTTGCCTCGATATTAATAATTAACAAATTTTTGAATTCGCATTCTTTCATTTCCACTAATGTGTAGCCAAAGCTACGAATGCGAGCAGCGATAGCCTCGGTTCGTTCTCTTTTAGACAGCATCGTGTCTTGTACATTATTTGTTAATGAGGTAGTTTGATCAGGGAAGCATACTTCACATCCGTGATAATAGCACCCATGGAATTGATAAACGGTATTTGTGTCTTCACAATATCCGTCAACCAATGGACCTTCTTTTAATCGCACCTCCCTGCCATTATTAGCATGTTTTATTGTAATGTTCAAAGTGTGCTGAAGCCAGAATAACCACTTTAACGCAATTTCAGACTGCTTGTCGCTACATCTGTAACCTCCGTGCGGGATAAGTCCAATAGTTTGGTTTTTTAAAAAATTTCGACGGTATACTTTACTGCACGCGCTAGCAATTGTGCAACATTCACGAAACGGATCTACACTATTCGTATCACAAAAACGTTTCCAAAACTGTATGCAGGCTTGACGCAAAATTGTAACATCCGAAACACAATATTCAACGATTTCTTGTTGAAAATTAAACATAACATTTTTGGACAATTCTTCCGAATACCACTTAATAAACTGCTCGCGCACTTTAGAATTCATGCTATCAGCACCATAATATTGCTGATGCGGTAATGGCCCAACATAATTTTGATTTTCTAAAGTGTTGAAAAAATGTGGAAAAAATCCTTTATTCCCAGGAAAATTAAAAGTTTCGGGCAGTTTACTTAGCGGCATCGGCATATAGTTTAAAGAATCGATAAATTTGACACCTGAACAGTTGATGGACATTAATTTGGTACCTATAGAAATTATTCGCGGCATCCATTTTCCTTTTTGTCTAATTAATTCTTTTAAAATAAAAGGACCATCATATCCTTTCATGTTATGCGCGATAGCAACAACTTCTTTCTTTGCTGATATAAAATTCGCGACGTATTCCAAGAAATTTTTTACAGGATCAATTTTAAAAATATGGTTTCTAATTTTGCAATTGCTGCAGTTTTCCAAAATGTTGTTGTTGCTTATACAGTATCTGCAAACGTTTTGTGCTACGCATAGTGTGACCTGATGTTCGTAGACGTTATCCATGTTATTAAATCGAGAATCCTGTCTGCATTCTAGATCATAAAATACAAAAACAAAATCTTTGTTTAAATATTTTTCATCTTTTTTACATTTTGACATGTAACAAAGATGTCGAATCGGCTGTTGAGACTTGCATTGAGAACAGTATTTAAAACCACATTTGTGTACGTTTTTTTTATTTAGCCAAATACTATGCAAGCACTTATTGCATCTTATAAATTTTTGACACAATGATTTTTTATGCTCTAAAAAGCAGTCAGGCCCTCTAAAATCGCGATTGCAATTATTGCATTTTATGAAATCTAGTAATTTATTGCACGGAGGTTCAGAATGGCAAGCCGGACAAATATAACGACAAGATTTATGTCGCTGTTTGCTCGAAAACCGAGTTCGGCAATATTCGCAGAAATACCCTGTGCTAAAGGCACTAGTTAGACTAGTAATCACGTTATAGTGTTCATCTTCGAATATTAAATTTAAAACTTGTCTTTTGGTTCGCGGGGACCCTCAAAATAAACGGTTGCGCCAAATCTATGATTGTATACGACAATCGTGTAATCTGTTAAAAAATTTTGAAATTTTTGTATATGTACTATCGTTCCCCCGTTTTCTAAATTAACGTCTGCATTTTCGCAAAGATTTTTCGCATCGTTGAGCATTAATACAGGTTTACTTAAAAAATTATAAAATTTGGGACGATCGTTCCGCCATGCCATGGACAGTATTAAGGCATTTGCTAGACAATCTTTAGCATTTAAATTTTTTAAAAATTTCAATACCCATTTTTTCTAGAAAATTCATCAAAACTTACGCCTAAAAGCCGTTTTCTTCCGTATCCTGTCGGGAGGGTGACTTTATCTAACTGCAATCGTAGTTGATCGTTCCCGAAGAAACCCGTGTTGCTTTGAAGTATCTTTTCCAAGCTCGCGATGATTACGTCCGATGAAAACTGATCCGCTCGCCTGAAGGATATACCCACGGGTCGGTCGGGACAGGATTCGCTATGTAGCACCATCCCAACGTAATCCGACGGAATGAAATCGGCTGTTAAATATCCTATAATTTCATCAAAGGCATTCTGAAATGAATAAATAAACAGTTAGTTTTCTGTGCTTACATATTTTTTGTATAAGACTATTTACCTTTAACCACTGAAGCGGGTTGACTGAATCGCTGACGTCTTTAAATTTAAATATCACTGTTTTCCCAGTCAAATTAAACTTCTTCACATATTTGCTACCTTCATTTATTAAAAGAAAATAATTGAAAGAGCGCGAAGAAGAAGAAGAAGAATCGGGTCGTGCAGCACCAAGTCCAATCTGATCCAGATCACGATTTATAGTGACCTAATAATAAATTTAAAATTTAAAATGATTACAGTGAAATGAAGAAAAAATATCAAAATTTACCTGTTCAGATGGAGATACTACACTTGGACCTGCTGAATCATTATTACGACTCGTTGTCGGTCTACACTCGTACCCTCGAGATTGTCCTTGCTATAAAAATTACATTGGTATTAAAAACTATATAAATAGAAGTTTATATAAATATTTTTTTTAATTAAATTTGAAATAAGATATGAACTCTTACATACCTGAATTATTTTCACTTTTGCATAAGTTTCAAAAGTCATCCATTTGGCAGGCGGAACTGCAGCATTAAACACATTTATAAGCGTGCGTATATCCCGGAACGCATTTAAAATTTCCGTATCACTCACAAAACATTTAAACGAAAGAGATTTAAAATGGTTGCAATGTACTGCGACATTATTATTTTCTTTATAAAACCGAAATAAATAAAATTCTATCACTATAACGCGACAACGTAGAGCAATTATTATATTATAAAAACGCACTGGCAAAATACAAGTCGAAAATGAACACAAAACATTTAACCCTTGTATTTATACTAGATGTAGTCTTTGTTAAAAAGGCATAAGCTCTACCCAGATTAAAAACAGATAAATTACTTATTTCAGTTTCTAGAAAATCTGATTTGTCTAATAGAAATTCCAGAAACTGTCACGAGGTAATTGGAAGATTAAAAATTCTTAATTCTTAAAAGGGCTTTCACAAGAGGCTCAAAGTGTTATTTTAAAAGGGTTGCTTATTCCTGTCGAAACAAGTATATTTGCTTACATTCATAGATTAAAATACGCTAAATAGAATTTTAAAAATTACAATTACTAAGTCCTAAGACTTCCAAGTACTGTTGTCCTAAGATTGGAAGATTAAAAATTTTTAATTCTTAAAAGGTCTTTCACAAGGGACTCAAGTGTTATTTTAACAGACTTGCCTATTCCTGTTGAAACAAGTATATTTGACTGAATTTTTACTAGAAAAACAGCTTTAATCATTAGTTCTATATAATTTTAAAAAAATTATAGTTTTCTTAGTATTATTTTATTCCTTGGATAATAAGGAACATGAATTATCAATTTTTTCATCCTTTTTCGGCTGTCGTTGCCGGCCCGTCTGCTTGTGGAAAATCACAATTCATACTTAACTTTTAAAGAATGCTAATACTGTTTGCAACGTTTGTTTTAATAAAATAATATGGCATTACGACAATATGCAGCCTTTATATAAAAATATAGATCAAGCGGTAGAATTTCGGCAGGGATTGCCCTATATGGAAGATTTCGATGGCACCGAGCCTGTGTTAATCATTTTAGATGATTTAATGAGAGAAACAAATTCTAGCGTAGTCGATATATTTACTAAAGGCAGTCATCATAGAAATATTAGTGTGTTTTTCATCACACAAAATATATTTCATCAAGGGCGCGGACAAAGAGACATATCTCTTAATGCTCATTATATTGTTTTGTTTAAAATCCACGGGATAGAGCACAAATAAAACACCTAAGTAGACAAATTTTACCAAGTAATTCGAAGTTTTTAGAAGAAGCTTATAACGACGCTACTTCAGAACCTCACGGTTATTTATTATTCGATCTTAAGCAAAAAACTTTAGATATATTACGTTACAGAACGTCGTTATTTAGATCTGGTGGTAGATGTATTATCTACGTTCCTAAAAAGCAATATAAAAACATATGTCAGTATGACAAAACTGTCATTAACGCGTAATGCCTCAAAACGTAATCAAGAATGCGGATTTGATTCGCGCACTTGCAAAATTAGGAGCAAAAGAACGAAGTGCTTTATTAAAAGTCTTAAAGGACAAACAAGTTAGGTGTGTTTGTGAATGTGTGTATAATACCTTAAAAGGCAAAGTACCATTGACTGTTAAACAGAAATTGAAATTGTCTAAACACAAAAATATTCTTAGAAGATTGATAAAAAAAGGAGAGAGCATAAAACAGAAAAGAAAAATATTAGTACAACGCGGTGGTGCATTTTTACCTTTAATATTAGGGCCTCTCGTTAGCGGTTTATTAAGTGCTTTAATAAAATAAAAAACATGGAGCACGCCAAAAAAATGATGGTTGTTTCTCCTGAATTTATTCAGCGTTTAACAGCAACTGCAGACGTAACAGGAGATGTGCATGAAAAAGTACTAAGCCAATTAGATAATGACATGCAAAATGTCTTAAATGCTAAACTAAACGATCGCGAAAAATGGACCGAATATTCCCAAGTTTTACAAAGATACCTGCAATTTGCTAATCAGATAAGAAAACCTACCGATGTCGAGGCATCAGTTTCCAGTGAAATACCACTATCCGATATGGAAATTTTAGACACAATTCCAAAAATTTATAAAAGAAACGCACATTGTCTTGTAAACATTTTGAAAAAGTCTAAACTTATCGAATGGGATAATAAAGGAACCGTGAATATTAAGGGAGAAAGAATTCCATCAAGCAATATTATTGATTTGATCAACGACGTAGTGAGATCTCGTAAAACAACAAACCCTATTGGAATAAAACAATTTGGAGTTTTAATTAATGATCTTAACGTTCCAAAAGAATTCATTAGCAGCAGTTGTAAAAGGAGATTTTGTACGGCTAATCAAGAAATTTCGACAGATTTGCTAACCGTACGTGATGACGATAAAGAAGAAAAAAACAGAGACAGAACAATGCAAACTCGAAAGAAAAAGAAACTTAATGCAAAATTACCATCGGTTACCTATAAAACAAGATCTTCAAGATCTCCCTTTACAGGCTGGGAGAAATTCAAGATATAACAATAAAAAAATGGGTGATTTGTCTAACATTTACTACGATCCGAAAAATCCCGCAAGCTTTTCTGGTGCCAGTGCTTTAATAAATGCTACAAAAAATAAACATTCCGTTTTTGAAGTAAAAAATTGGCTACAATCTCAAGACGCTTATACAATTCATAAATCTGTGAAAAAAAGAGTTGTGCGAAATAAATATATTGTGAATAACTTGTTTGAATTGTGGCAGGCCGATTTGTGTGATATGAGGACTTGGAGTAAACATAACGATGGATATAACTATATTTTGACGGTTATCGATGTATTTAGTAAAATGGCTTGGACCAGAATTATTAAGTTTAAATCTAATAATTCTATTACCGAATCATTCTCAGATATTTTTAATCAAACTAAACAACTTCCTTTAAACATTCAAACCGATAAAGGAAAAGAATTTGTAAATAAATATGTACAAGACTTTTTTAAAAAACATAACATCAAGTTTTATACAACACATAATCCTGATGTTAAAGCATCCATAGTAGAAAGATTCAATAGAACACTGAAAACTCGTATGTGGCGTTATTTCACATATGCTAATACTTTTAGATACATAGACGTATTACAGGATTTGACCAACTCCTACAATGATACACATCATGCGAGCATAGGAATGGCTCCAAATTCTGTATGCGATCGTAATATATTACAAGTATGGAGAAACCTTTATAAAAAGGGCCTGGGCACATATAAAAAACCAAAATTAGGCTTAGATCAGTATGTTAGAATTAGTAGAAGCAAACACATCTTCGAAAAAGGATACGACAGAAATTGGAGCGAAGAAATTTTTAAAATTTACAAAGTTATAAAGCGCAAACCGATCGTATATAAACTTAAGGACTTGAATAGTGAAAACATCGAAGGAAGTTTTTACGAGGAAGAATTACAACCAGTAATATTTGATTCGAACACTTTGTTTAAAATTGAAAAAATTTTGCAAGAAAAAAGGGCGAGGCACAAATAAATGTTACCTAGTTAAGTGGAAAGGCTACAATAATAAATTCAATTCTTGGATATACGCACAAGATTTAAAAAAAATATGAATGTGGACACAAACGAATTTTATTTAACTTTGTTAAGTAATAGTTCCATGACTTATTTTCCAAAAATACTACAGCAAAATTCACAACCCAGTTGCCTAAACACATTCGCTTAACAAACGAATGGGTTTTCGGTGTCCAGAAATACAATTTCCTTATTCGTTTTACCGGTTTCAGATAATGAAAACTTTATATATTATCGACTAGCAGATGAATCGTCACCTATTCAAGAAAATGAAGAAGAAAATGCTAACAGAATAACGGCTACCGAAACATTGCTCGACATAGCCACTGCCTATTTTAAAATTAACGAAAATGAATTTTATCATACCGTGGGCGAATGGCGGATATGCCGTATAGATACAGGAAATTATAATAACATAGAAAACTTAATTAAAGAAATGAGTTTTCATGAAGCTCTTCAGGATGTTGTAAAATTTCGATATAGCAAAATAACAAATAGAGTAACTTTTTCCTTATTTAAACGTTTATCGGTGTTGGGTTTTTCAAAAGGACTGTCATTACAATTGGGGTACGAACCAAACACAAATTTAATAATTCAACAAAAATCTTTGTACCCAGCCAACTTGTTGGTAGGTTTACCATCACAAATGTTTATTTATTGCGACATATGCGAACCTCAATTAGTAGGCGATTCTCTATCACCTTTACTACGTATAGTAAATACAAGTATCGATAAATACAAGTATGGCTCGTATAAAAACATTGTATTTTCACCTATACATTATGTTCCAATTATGCGAAAAGAGTTTGATAATATCGAAATCCATATAAGAACTGAAACCGGAGATTTACTGCCATTCGAATTTGGGACGCTGAATATCAAACTACATTTTAAAAGAATTAATTAAATACTATGGCGTGTCCGTATCAGCAATATTATATTAATCAAGCTGGAAACGGTATTGGAGCTATATACAGAGGAGCACCATATCAACGGGGGCATGGAATTGGATCTTTCTTAGGAGGTATATTTCGAAGCATTTTACCACTATTTAAAACTGGTGCAAGAGTTGTTGGAAAAGAAGCTTTACGTACGGGTGCTAACATATTAGGAGATTTGGTTGAAAATAAGTCTGCTAAAGAAGTTCTTCAAAATAGACTACAAGAGGCGGGTAAAAATTTAAAACGCAAAGCCAACAGTAAACTTGAACAAATGATGACAGGATCTGGATATAAAAAAATAAAACGAATGCAAAACATTCATTTCCAATTGAAACCTAGTGAAAAGCGGTCGGTTGCCGGTCGTCGAAAGCAATCATCGAAAATAAAACAAACATCCAGAATAAAACATTTAGATATATTCAACTAAATTTTAAATAATAATAATGGCTTTCCTTCATGCTCAATCGTGTGAATGCATAAAATCGGAGTTAGATTTATTTGCACTTCCATATACTCAGACAAGTATCGAAAATGGTCAGTGGATATTTTACAAACCTCTATTGTCTTTAAGTGATGATGCACCTATCGAATTTGTTATTCCCGGAAACGGAGAAGATTACTTGGATTTAAGTCAAACTATGTTATATATTACTGCAAAAATTGTTAAAGCGGACGGCACGTATTTAGATAAAGATGAAGATCCTGCACCTATAAACAATTGGATGCATTCTATGTTTAGTCAAGTGGAAGTTTATTTAAATCATAAATTAATTTCGCCACCGAACAATACGTATGCGTACAGATCGTACATCGAAACTTTACTCAATTATGGAAATGAAGCTAAAACTTCCCATTTAACATGTACTCTCTGGTACAATGATACTCCAGGTCGGATGAACGATGTGGTCAACGAAAATAAAGGCTTAGTTAAACGACGCGGCTTTACAATTAAAAGTCAACATGTGGAAATGATGGGGCACGTGCATTCCGATATATTTAATCAAGAAAAGTTTCTTCTAAATGGAATGGAAATGAAGGTGAAATTTATCCGTTCGCGTGATTCTTTTAATTTGATGTCTAACAAAACAGATTTTGGGTACAAAACTTGTATTACGAATGCCTGTTTACTTGTTAGAAGAATGAAAATTAATCCTAGCATCCTATTGGCTCACGCTAAAGCCTTAACAACTGCAACAGCTAAATATCCTATAACAAGAACCGATGTTAAAGTATTAACAATTCCGTCAGGCATACAAAGAAAGTCATTGGACAACATATTTTTGGGACAACTACCTAAACGCTGCATTGTTGGTTTTGTCACTAACAAGAGTTTTAATGGCGACTATTTATCCAACCCTTTTAATTTTCAACATTTTAAAATGAATTATTTTTCATTGTTTATTGACGGACAACAAATACCATCGAGGCCCATAGAAACTGATTTTACAAAAAGTGGCATGTATGTACGTGCATATCATACGTTATTTTCGGGAACCGGTATTCATTTCCTTAACGAAGGAAACGATATATCTCGCGAAGATTATCCAAATGGTTATTGTTTATTAGCATTTGATCTAACTGACGATTTATCGGCAAACGCTAGCACACACTGGAATTTGGTCCGCAATGGCTCTTTACGTCTCGAAGTTGGATTCGAAGAAGCTTTAATAGAAACTATTAATTGCTTAGTTTATGCGGAATTCGACAATGTAATAGAAATCGACAAAAACAGAAACGTCGCAGTTGATTTTAGTGGCTAAGATAATGCTGTTGTGATAGAAGAACATTAGTTGGTTTATTCTCATCATTAAGCATGGACGTATTTGTAGATATTCAAGGTTTTCGAGGAGAAAACAACAAATTTGTTTTCAAAGAAGTTGCCATTATTAGTGCTGCCGGATTCTATCTACATACATTCCTCATTAAACCACCTGGTTCTTATTTAGACCAAACACGTTCTGTACGAAGGGGGTATAAAATATCTCGAAAATAATTTTCACGGACTCTCTTGGGCATCAGGCTATCTAACAATTAATGAATTTCAAACCGAGTTTACAAAATTATTACACAACTACGATAAAATATACGTGAAAGGTTTGGAAAAAAAACAAAGTTTAAGTTTTTCTAACAAACAAATCGTCAACCTAGAGGATCTTGGTTGCCCATCTTTACCAGAATTAAAATCTAAACATTTCTCGGTGCAGTGTATGAATCATAAAATTAATAATCCAGTTTGTGCACTAGAAAACGTTTTAATATTATTAAACTGGTGGAGAAACCATGAACACGACGGAGATCTTCAAAATGCTGAAATCGATTCCGAATCCATCGAGTGCAACACGTCATGTTTATGCGTCTGACCAATTACCTAAAAAAATTCGACGACCCTGCGCCGTTGTTTCGAACACTGATACTTCGACGGGCCCTGGCGAACATTGGACGGCGATTTACATCGATAAATACGGCTATGGGGAATATTTTGATTCTTTCGGCAGACCACCTACATCTTATCATTTAAAATTTATTCAGGGTAATTCTCTTCAATGGACATATAACAAGTATGTGTTACAAGATTTTCACTCTAGTTTCTGTGGACAATATTGTTTAGTTTATTTATATTTTAGACTAAATGACGTTCAACCTAATATGTTTTTTAATATTTTCGATAAAGATCTAATAAATAACGATGTACTTATAGAGTTCTTTTATCATAGTTATTTTACCATTATAAATTTATACTATTTAGCTATAGGTATGAAAGACGTTGTAAATATGTTAATGTAATTTTCTTTTTAAAAATACACATTTTTTTAATTTCAAGTTTTATTTTACGTGATATATATAATTTCTTACAAAAGATATTAAAAACTAATATAAAACTAATTAATATTTTAAAATATTGTGTGTCAACTTACAATTACTAAGATGAAAAACAAAACATTTTTTTTATTAACTTGTATACTGCGTACTAATCAGAACATTTACAATTTCTTGGTACACATATTTTGGAAACTTGTACCATAATTCTAGCAGCATATGATCATCCTTGTATTTTTGTTTCAATATTTGTTCCACCATTTCGTCAGTGAAGTTATAGTTTCCTCCCTCTTGCAGGCCGGCAGAGTTCACAACATCACTGCACAAATATTTCACATTGCACCTGCACTTGGACAAAAAGTCAATTTTGTTAATGATGAATTCACTCATTTTCGCCAAATTCCGCAACGTGGGAGCCATTATAAATAATGTGAATCTTGGTTTAAATCTGCATGTCGGCAACGGCGAAAATCTGCACATATCCTTTGCTTCTTGCGATACCTGGTAATCTGTCAGGGTAACTATATCGTCTATACCATCTTCAGCTGCATACTTTAGTATTTCCGGTAATATTTTACAGAAGTTTTCAAAGGATTCCCGTGTAAACGTTATTCCCAAATCGTAGCCGAATTTTAAAATTCGAATCACAGGCATGAAGTTTTCATACGGATCTAGGCCTATGGATACATATTTACTCTCGCTGTTGTTGAGAGGTAGCCTTACTTCGCCAAGCAATCTCTTGCGCTCGCTCGGCATCTTTAATTTTTCACTTGTAACTGCATTGGGCTGCGAATGGTCGACTGTTTGATGCTGCATACGATTATCCGGAAAAAGTACTCCTTGCATAAGATTCCGCATATCTTCTTCAGTAGCCAACGTCTCGTTCACCATGTTAGGATATTCTTTGATGTTATTACCGGCTTCTTGATTTGAAGACCCTTTTATTTTTCGTGTATACGGTTTCCCGCATTGCATCTATTTAAAACAGAAAAAATAATTAATATTGAAAATATTTCATTTTTTTTTACTAACTTACGTTTGTATTTCTTTGAAGTTTATTTTTTGTTGCACTATTCACTTTATTATTCATTTTTTTTAGTTGCTGAAGCACTCGATTCAATATAGAGACCAGATAGAAAAACAACCCTGAACTAACAAGCGGCGTTTATATACCACATCTAACAAAACACCCTTTGTCTAAGAACTTTTTTACCCCTTCTTACATCATCTACAATTCCTAGAAATTATGCAAGTTGTAACTTGTAAAATCCCTTTGTCTTGCTTTAAAAATATTATTAGTCATCTAGACACAAAGAAACGTCGACCCTTATTATAATACCGCCTGAGTCATATTTCTTTTAGTAAGTGTTCAACCTTTTAACAAGCAACTTCAGTATGCCTTCGTGGTGTAGTGGTCTAAAGTGCCGACCTTCCAATCGGTAGGTCCGGGGTTCGAATCCCCAAAAAGCTAACTTTGTTCTATGTTTCAGATTTTTCAACCAACAAGGGCTCTGACGTCAACCATCACCTGTCAATCATCAGCGAAATAATTAAATCGCGAATTAATTAGATCGCGAAATCGCGAATAATTAAACCGCGAATCCGCGGAATAATTAAATCGCGAAACCGCGAAATAATTAAATTGCGAAATCGCGAATTAATTAGATCGCGACCCGCGAAATAATTAGATCGCGAAATCGCGAATTAATTAGATCGCGACCCGCGAAATAATTAGATCGCGAATTAAAACCGTGTGGACACCAAAATGGCGGAATTAAATTAATTGACCTAATTAAAAAATAATTGGGTCAATTAATTTAATTCCGCCATCTTGGTGTCTACACTTCTACTCACAAATCACAACATTTTTTTTTAACTATAATTTAAAATATGAATAAGTTTATTTTTCAATGTTGCATAATTTAAGATGATATTTATCAAAAACAGAGAAAACAATATATTTCGTACTAATCTAGATAACTGCAGACACATCATGTTCAACTCGAATTATTTAGAACAGCGTATATAAAAGAGGCTGTCATTGGGATTCGAACCCCAAAATACGTTTTCTTTAGACCACTACTTTAATCTTTAGAGCAAGGGGGTCTTATCATGATGACGGAATTTTATTTTTTATTTTATTTAGCGGACACGTCTTAGATAATTTGAAATTACAAGCGTTCATTCTTTATAACATCGTGCAAAAACAATACTTTATCGAGAAACTAAAATTGTAAATACTATAAAGAGCAAAAATACTACATAAGCAGTTTCTAGTCATTGTAGAATGAAAGAGCAATCTGATTTAATTCTATATTTTCACAATCTCCTAATACTGTAAACATACGGGCTGGTTGTATTTTGTTTTCATATCTTAAGTGGTTGATAAATAAACATTTCTACAATAACTTCGGAAAAATAAACTTTAATAATAAAACACTGTTCATAATTTTAAGGCCAACCTACCATATTTTAATGTGATAAACTCTCGACTTGATTTGTCTTAAGGAGGAGTTAAATCCTCAAGAATAGGTAACTTTTATCCTGCGTTCATAGTACCTTGCAGATTTTTAACTAAACGGTTATTGTGATTTCCAAGAACTTTTTCACAGCCTCTTTCAATGTGTTTGTGTTTCAGATTTTATTTGCGTAAACATTTTTAATTATATTTTAATCAAAATAAATAAATCGAGTAGAAGAATATTTCATCTAACATATAATAAACAAATTTTAATACTATAAACACACTTTATGTATTATTATGAACATTTTATTGTTCTATGTAGCATTTCTAAAAATGTGTTACATTACTGTATGTAGTAACTTTAAAATACAAAATTGTATGAGCTCTTCATTAATAAATATAAAATTCTAACACGATTCGAAAGTATCAAATAATAATATGTAATACAAAAACATACTAATTTAAAATACTCCAAATCTTATATGTAAGCAGTTCAGTTGTGACAACATCCGGCTTTATTTTATTTTCTTAGGATCTTAATTGGTAATAAAACGTGACTGATAAAAAAACACTCTTACAATACCATCAGTTTGTATGGGAAAATAAAATTGTTGTTTTTACTATTTTTCTTGAAATTTCTTCATATTTTCTTACCTATAGTTTCCTTGGACTTCTACAAATATTTCAAAACCAAAATTGGCCAAATCGGCCCAGCCGTTCTCGAGTTTTAGTCAGACTAACACTCGCCATTTCATTTTTATATATAAGATTTCTATTGTATGATCTTACGCACGCTGATGGGTTTTTTTAACACTGTATAGAGTAGTTTTGTAGTTTGCCATAGTGTAATTTAAAACTTAAGTAGTAAGAAAATTATGAAAAATATATTATCCAGTCGTAAGAATTTGCCGTATTTAAATTGTAATGTAGGTATAACTTCGTATATACCATTACTATTTAATTATTCATTTGTACCTGGTTGTTGAAGTTGCTTCACAAATCAAACTTATCCGACAGAAGACCGCCTTTGAAAACTTCTCACGCTTAATTTACTTTTTAACTTGCAATTTGATTTATGTTTCATGTGATAACGTTTGTTATGTTAATCTTAAAGTCATAAAAATCTCCAATTTAACTACTTTTATTTGAATTTTAGATGAGAGTTCAAAGTTTTCCGAAATGTACAGTCGAAGCACATACGCATATACATTTGCAATATTATCAATTATTAGCATAAATTGTTCACACGTTTGTTTAGTTATTGAAATTAATTACATTACAATTTTCACAAAACCATCTGGTATGCTTAAGACTATTAATGCGACTACTACAAGAATCCATTTGTAACTGAGATCCAAAATCCTGTCTTCTGCTTAAGCATTATTTTAAAATAAAATTGAAAGGTGTAGCCAATAATGTAAAAACGTAACAAATCCCATATACTACCATAACAATAAAACATAACGTTAAATAATAAAATAAAAAAACACAATGCAGTTTACTACACAACCAAATAACTTTAAGGTCGTTGTAGCTATTAAACTCTATTTTATAGACAATTCTAAAAATACTACTAAAGGATGTATAAGATTCAGTTAAAAAATACAAAAAAAATTGCAATAGGTGAATACACATATTGGAAATATATGTAGGTGTTTGTCCAATACTTTTATTATATAATTACTTATATTTTGATTTATCAAGAATTAAATAATAAATAGATATCATAATAGATTTTAAACAAAATACGAAATAGTTAAATTTATAAAAAAGTACTAAAAGTGTTCTACACAAATTTTGCTCCATCTAACTTTTTTGTTTATAAATATTTATCTTTATATGATATCTGTCAAATATCATTTAGTTAGTTTAAAATTAAATCTTTTCTATTTAAAATTTTGTTTGTATTATTATAACAATAAAAAGGAAAGGGGTTCGCAAGATTGCGCATTTAACATTTGATTGGATATAAATCAAGAAAAACGCAAATTGTCATAATCATCTTTAATAAGTGTCAGTAACCAAAACGCCTAAACCTGATACAAGTATAAAAAGACGCCAACAACAACAACATTAATCAAAAAATAATTAAGAACTTTAAATTTGAAATTTCAATTCGATAAAACGTATTGGAAGGATTAGAATTATAATAAAACCAATTTAAATCGAATTTCTGCGAATTCAATAAAAAAATATGGTGGTAGAAATGTGGGTCAAAATGGCCACTGCTCTATTTTTCGAAAGAAAGTTTTTGAACAATTTATTTTAGAACGAAAGGCGTCTTTTATTTAATATTTATTTAAAGCATAGTACTCTTATGTAAATCATCACACTGAATATACATACATATAATACGAATGATTAGGTATCTACTTATCATATTATAAATTAATATATAAATATATAATCATTTTCGTTTACATTTAAAGAAAGCTCTAAAACAAATATCAAATTACTATGACACTGCCATTCAAACATAAAGAATTGAAAGTTAAAAAAAAAACAATTAGTATAATAAGGTGTAATACGCATTGAACCGAATACTTATTATTGCAACGTTTTCAGTCTAAGGGGCCATCCATAAATTACGTCACACGTTAATGGGGGTCACCGTAATGTGACATAGTGTGACAAAAAACGAGAGGGGGCACAAGCTTTGTGACGTAACATGTTAAAATTTAAAATACTAAAGCAGGAAATTGTGAAAAAAAACTTTAGAAATTTACGACTTTGATCTATATTAATAATTTAGCACTCTCGTTGAGAGATTATCTCTCACGCAACAAAATTTGACTTCCAGAACAAATATGTGACTTTATGTTGATTTTATTAAAGATTATTTAATAAAAATAAGAAAAAAATAAAAATAACTGTTTTCTTTAGATTATTTTTAAATATATGCATAAATTTAAAAAATGTGTGACGTCACATCAGGGGCTGAGGGGGTTTGAAAAATGTGACAACCTGTGACAAGGACGGGGGGAGGGGTTCAAAAGTCCTAAAATTCGTGTGACGTAAATTATGGATGGCCCCTAATTAGGATAGTCGATTTCAATTTTTTTGCACGAATTCAAGCACATATATTTTGTTCAAGCATTGCCGCCATAGTTTTTTTGAACAAATACAAATTGATTTGATTCCATATTCGTTGGTGCCCAACAACCGAAAACAGATTGAAAAATTCCAATTCGATCTAACCGCATTATTGGCAATACGACATTGAAACGAATCAAAATAGAATAAAAATTAGAGCATTAAATCCGAACTATTCTCAAAACCGAATTAAAATTAATAGGCTGTAAGAAATTTTAAATTCGATTCAATACAGTTGACTGAATTAAGCAAATAGATTCTGATAGAAACGAATTGACGAATACGATGGGATTAAACAGCATTAAAGTAGTATGACATCAATTAGGCAGGGTACCTACTAGCAGTGTAAATACACATATAAATTCCAACTAATATATAACATATTTACATACGGGCCGTTACCCGCTTTGGGCGACCTACCTGCTTTAGGCCACCTTCCCCTAGGCTTTATTAGCCTATGTTGGTACTATATTGGTCAAATTTTTTCCAATAAAATACACCTGTAATGAACATATATTGGACTAATGTGTGGTGTAACATATTCGAAAATATATTTTTGACCAGTATAGGACTACCATTGGCTAAGTAATTTTTATATTGGACCCTTGTATACATAGTGGATCTAAAGCGGTATAATCTAGGTCGTACCTATATCTCGTACTACAGGATAATATTTTGTCTGTGTATCGCAAAAAAGAACTAAATTGTTTAAAAACAAAGCACTATACTCTGTATTAAATATAAGTGTTTTATTACCTTTTCTACAGAACTCTACAGTAAATTTTGAGTATTTTAATTTTTTTACAAGTAGGTACACAAATTAAATAAATTATTATTAAGTTTTACAATTTTTTTCAATTCTACTAATTTATTATTTAAATGAGAAACTCTCACATAAATTACAAATTAGAGTTAGATTTTGGCAAATTCTCCATATTGAATCGTTTTTTACATTGATACCAAACAAGTGTCTAACTACAGATTTTTATTAAAACTACTTTTCTATGTGAAAATTACATCCTTTGACAATTTAAGATTTTGTGGAACTTTCTTATCCTAAATATTAGCACGGCAATTTAAGATAATTGCTTTAATTATTAATTTTTAGATCATCATTACGGGCAATAAATTAGAATATAACACTTAATGTTTCTTACAGTAAAAGCTTTTGAGGTTAAGGCAAAATTTGAAGCTTTAAACTTGCTCTCTGCATTATGTAAATTCTTCTTAAAACCTGTACGTCGTCGCTTGCAGTGGACGCTGTTCACTTACATTGCATTTATTGAGATTAGTCGCGCGTATACGGACGTATACGCGCTACCACCAAGTCGCACGACTACGCTTCCAATGGACGACCGGCCTTAATAATGACGCGCTTGTCTAACGACTGCATTTTATAATTCGTATTGTGAAGTTGGGACAATGAAAATGAAGATCTACCGGGTCCTTCATATTAGTGATGTCGAGTTGAATTACAAGCTGTAGAGAGTCGTTAATTCCAAGGATGAGTTGGACCACGTCTTGTGGGTAGAAGGAACATGTGATATTTTAAACATTACTCAAACGGTTTGGAAACCCTTGCTCTAACACTGCCCACATATCCTAAACAAGAAATACATTAAACATATTTACACAAAGTGGTCCTTGCAAAATACCTACACATTTTGTGATTTTTGAGAACCTTTTGAATGATAATGCATTAAATTATGTTTGATTTAGATAGCTAGAATTATTGAGATGATTTTTTGTTGCACATCTTAGTTAGTTTATCATTAAAACAACTAATATTAGTTCTCTCTCAATAACAATAAGCAAAAGAAATTATTATTAAATTAAATAAAATTCGTTCAGGTCCCATAGTTATATGTCCAAGTGTTTTCTATCCCTTTAAATCATTGATTTTTTGGTAGATTATGTGTTTTGGGGTGGAAAATTTGTTTCGTTCTAGCGTCTTTACATTCCTAAGCGTGCGCATTAAACTGTAATTCGATTGATACCGCGTGCTATTCAAAAATAAAATAAGACTATATTCATAAAACCTTAATGCCATTTTCTATATTTATACTGAAATTTATAAAGCTACATCTTATAAATATAGGTTGAATACATTTATGTAAGTATTGGGAATTGAAAACTACATGATTTATTTGTAATACAAACCATTTATTTTACAGATGATTTTTGTATTTTGCAGGTCACTGTAAAATACTAGTTTGACTAGCCGCTACTAGGCGACTCTCAAGAAATCATTAGATATCACTTTAAAAAAAACCATTTTGCTATATCTTCTACATAAGTACAGATACTTAAAGGTTTAATTACTTAAACATTATTGAATGATTTATTTTTATTTAATTAAATATATAAATATTATTGATTTATATTTACTCACCTGATTTAAAGTAAGAAACTGGTCTTCACGTAAATATATTCTTACCTTTTTATAATGTTGTATATTTGATTACGGTTGCGCTTTATTGTAAAACCTGTATTTTTAATCATTTAATTTAATATTGTTAAAACAATTAAATATGTTATATTAAGATAGCTATTTTTTTAAATAAAGTTTATTTCATTGACTATAAATATCTTGTAATAAAAAACACAAAAAGAAAATGAAAAGCTCAGCAGAAAATGTGTTTTTATTTACATCGTATGATGGACGAGTGAAGTGGTGATAAAATTTTGCTGATGAAGGGGGCTCAACTGCTATAAAGAGGTTGATGGACAAACTAGCTCTGTTCATGCTATTTTCTTTCTGAAATGTTTACCACTTATTCTAACTACCATGTTTATTGTTATGTATTCCGGTTTATATTACCAACGAGATCTATTAATCATGTTCATTAAAAATATTAGTTACAATATTAGGATACAATTCGAATTGAATGTTACAGTCAAAAACTGTATTCATAAATTTTTAACAGCTATGAAAGTCTTCATTAAACCTATTTCTTAATTTTTTACAATTACAGAAAGCATTAGATACATTGCATGTACTTATTATGCAAATAATAAGAGTAAAAGCATTTTATATGTACTACTTATATGTAACAAAAATATAGAAGAATATTTAAAGCAAATTATAATACAAAATATTAAAATACAAATAAAATGTTAGAAAACAACAAAATTAATGGAAGAGAATGGACAAAATTAAATCAGTTTTTACATTTATGAATGAAAGCCGAATTAACCTGTATTCTTATCGATTTATGTGTAACACGGTTCACTATGTTTGTAATTCACAGTGGGTTGCCATTCAAAGGACAAAATATATATCAAATATCAACTTTGTAGATTTCTATAAAATAAATAAAAGTTATGTTTTCAATACTTCTAACACTAAGTTACCAGTTCTAGTTTTTGCAACAACTATAGTAGTGCTCAAAAAACTTTTTTTAATCTTGGTACATCTAAACTATTCTCATTTGCTATAAGCAAAAAAAATGCGTTTATTTATGCTTTTATCTTGTATAACTTGTAGGTGTTAAGCTCAGGCACACCTAGCATTGAATTAAAACATCTGTCTTGCATGGGCAGGATCAAAAAGGTTTGCATGTTTCTTTTAAATTATGTGTACGAAACAGAGTCTGCGTTGTTTCTAATCATCCAGATGTTACAGCAACCCAATGAATCTTTTATGCTTGTTCGTCTACTTTAAGTACTTGAAGTTACGTTATTTTACCAATTATCTTAAAGTAGATGAAACTTCATAGTAACAAAATTTATATTATTATAAGTAACATAACATGAAAAATCATTTAGAACATATAATACGCAAAATAATATATGTATCTTTTAGGTGGAATAAATAAATAAAAACATAAATATTCAAAATTTAGTTTTCTGTTTGATGTTTATAAATAGATAGATTAATGTATATAAACATATTTATAAACAATTTTTGTGCCATTTAGTTGTTTTATTTTTATTAATAAATAACCACGTTTTATACATTTAGAAAAACACGAAAAAATCTGATATGTTTATAAATTGCAGATCAAAAAAAGAATTTTTTTTTTCATTTAGATACAATCATTTATTTTTTATTTAACTTGTATGGTATTAGTTAACTTTGTTCTTAACATTGTGAGAGAATAAACAATATCAACGATTATAATGTGCCCACAGAGTTTGAAATGTCTCACCAAAAAGTGAAAAGTCGTGTATTAAGCAAGGTGATTCTATATTCATGGAGAATTATATGATATGACGAGCTCGTAACAGAGGTGTAAAACAGCAGTAAATATGGTGGCTCGTGGAGAACGCATTCTCATGTTAATTTCACAGTAGTTTCATGAATTATGCATACGTTAAAATGTTCTTATGGGGTTTCATAAAAATATTCTAATGCAGAGATTTTTAAATAAGCTGCTGCTTTCCATATAGAGTAAAGCTTCGCTAATCCGAATCTATTAGAACTAACTGAATACGGATTAGTAGAACATTTGGATTACTAAAGCAAAATTAAAATGCATAATATGTAATTGAGCAAAGTAATAATTGGTAAAATGTTTATTATAACACACCTAATTACATATTATTATTAACAAAAACCAAACAAACTAAACTCTTTAATGTCAAAAAGAAAATCAAAAGACCATAGGACGATAAGCATAGTAAATTGGTCCCGAATGATATCTGGATTATCTTTTAAGAGTATGTTGGTACTAATGAGATACGTTGATTTTGCATATTTTAGACCTCTATCTATTTTGGTTTTTGAATAAATCGAAAAAAAAACAAAAATCAAACAATAATTATTTTCTAAATAACGGCTTAACCGATTTGAATAAAATTTGGACACATTATAGAAGTATATAGAAGCTATACTAGGAAAAAATAACAGTTCATAATCTTTATAATAATCATTAGAAACATAGGATTTTTTTCTAAATTATTTTTTTATTATAAACTTGTAGAACAATTTTTAAACTAACTTTTTTAATGTTTTTTTTTGATGTAGAATAACTTCTCAAACTCTCAACTTGATCGTAAAGATACGTCATATGGACAAATAAGAAAAACCGATTTTCTATTATAAAAATTGATATATTTTAATGTTTATACCAATCAAACAACTGAAATGAAGCTTATTTGATTAATTTATAAGCGAAAATAACATTAAATATTAAAACCAATAATGTGAAAACAATTTTTTAATTGAAATTATAAGTAAGGTAACTGCGGGTAATAAGGCCTGTCGGGTAATAAGGCCTAATTAACAAAAATCGTATTTAAAATAACCGCTTTGACTTAAACCCACAAATACAAACACCTATTGAACGAAGATGTCTGTACAAGTTTGTGGTGGCGGCATATTCCGCTTTCTGTCCCAACTGTAGCATCATATATCGTATAACGCGGTCAGGCACCACGAATAATAAAAATCGGTCCGAATCAATCGTTAGTATTTTTTGAAATATTACACTTAGCCATGTAAAATAACATTTATTTTCTTTATTCATTCAAGCTTCGATGATTTTAAATATTTGAATGACGTATCATAGACCAAATATTTTTTATTTTGATTTTCTTACATACGTGGTCGGCGGTTATTAAAGTCTACTAAATTTAACCATAGGCCTTATTATACCTACTTTTTGTATCAAAGTTGACTTTTTTTCTAATGCATTTTACATTATTTTTAAGGTCTTACGGATATAAATATGTAAAGAAACGTGTTTTACCTTGACTCTTTTTTTATTTGTAATTTTTTTCAAAATGTATATGTAACAATTTGTTAATAAAATAATTTGCACCGTATTGGGGTACTAATAAGGTGCACTTCATAAAAAAATTTAAAAGCATTAGCAACTGCTTATTGACATTGCTTTAAGATTTAAAAATTCGTGGAACTATGGCTTAGGTATAACAGAGGTGATGTACCTAGGCCCGTCTCATGAAAAGTATATATTTATTATTTATTTTTAGATTATACGAACTATTAATGTTCTTTGATATAACACTAAAATTGTTTCAAAAATTAATAAAACATTTCTCGTATACAGAAATTTAACTATGCAAAAACTTAAAAAATTTTTAACTTTTGCTTTGACTTGATAGGCATATTATCTGAAGCAAAATAAAATGAAATAAAGAAGAATATATAACAAATATACTCCTACATTTTTATTTATTACACGTTGATCCTAGAGTCAAGATACAACTGATAGACAATGACCGAGGTACACCACACCGGCCTTTGATGTTTAATCATCACAAGTACAAAATTAAAGATTAGGATGTGTTAAAATCAGACTACTACTATGCAAACGTTAATAAATAATCTTCCTGCTTACGATAAGTCATTATTAGGTAATAAAAATTATGTCAGTAGATTATACTAATGACTTTGAGTGCGCTAATGACTGTTAGGAGAGGCAATTTGTAATTCTTTTAGAAAATTTTATTCTAATTGCTGTATTCATGTATTCATTAAATTTAGTTATCAAATATATTATGTCCAGTTTGATTACTTAAATTTTTTATAACTGTAGGCCTTATTACCCTTTAGTAGTATAATAAGGCCTACTGACAAGGTTTTTAAAAATGTTAATTTTTGGTTTTGTTTATGGTGAAAGTTGCCATTTTTCCTTTATATTTTATAGTAACTGAATCTTAAAAATGATTACTATTAAAACCTGTTGATTAAATTCAATATTTTTCATTTAATTTCCAATTTCCCTCAGCCAGGCTTTATTACCCGCAGTTACCTTAGATGTATATTTATGTTTTGTCACACCCCTGTTACTTAAACTTAAAACTTATTATTCGTTTTTTGTTACGATTATTCTGAAAACTACTACTTATTACTACTTCTACATCTTTAAAGCTACCTTGTATAGCTACCTTTTGTTGTACAGTATCGGACTCTCTAATGCCATTATAAATGCGGATGTTGCTGGTCCGACTTTTAGCATCGCATATTGCAATTCAACACTTATTTGGCAATTTGGAAGAGGACAATACCCTGGGTAACGTAACAATATAAAAAAATATATCTGGTTTTCCTAAATCAGAAGTAAGACGTTTGTCGTACTACTTGTGAAGAAATGAGGCAAGTCTGTAAAAACTATCAATCCCAGGAAGCATTTTAATGTCGAATTTTTGGTTAAGTAGATATTTAGCACATGAAAGATATATTTGTCTAAATCCCTAGATTAGCTGCAATACTCAATAAATTAAGTATTTAATAATCTAATAATTTAATAATGTTCATTAATAATGTTATTGTCTTTATTAAATAATTTCTTCACTTTTACAACTAATTTAGGAATTTTCGACAAATATCTTCTGTGTACTATATACCTTTTGACCAGAAATTCGACAATACATATCTGCACGTTAAGTTAGATTAAATCATGTCACTTTTTTTATTTTTGTTTTTTTGGTACCACGTTTCGGAAATGAATACAATATATTTTGAGCTAAAGAGTTTGACAGTGTAGTAGTGACCGTACAGGATATAGGTAGGGAGAAAATTTTTTTAAAAATTCCAAAAATATATACCTACTATTTTTTTATTATTATGAACAAGATAACAAATAAAAATCTGATTTTAGGAAAATCAAGTTTAAAGATTCTTATGAATAAGTTTTTATGAACTTTTGTAATTACAATAATTACACCTTTGTGTACCCGTGTCCGGATTTAGGTGATTTTCCGCTTATACTTTTGTTGTGAATGTAGTATTTTAAAGGTACAAGGGACCTATAGTTTTACGTGGGTTCCGAACCACGGCGCAGTAGCCCAAACACTAAACAACTTGCGCTACGCTTCTTCTTTGTAATTACAATAATAAGAAACGTATTAAATATATTATATAGCTTCATTTTTAGTCAGATATTAATGTATTATAAGAATACTATCCTATATAACCTTTATTCATACAAAAATATCAATTTAAACCAATTAGATAGTTACATCTTTTATCCATCGAACTCTTCAATTATTATTAAAAACATCCTTTCTATAAAAAATATGAAACCTAAAGAATGTAATATTAATGGTTTAAAACCACAAGCATTTTTTGTTTAAAAATTGGTTGGATGTGGTTTTCTGAAAACCTTTTCTTTTTGTGCCTTGTCTATAAATGATCTTTAAGGTGCTGATAGAATAGTCAATAGAAAATTATATTACAGTACTCGAGTTTTAGATGTCTCCTTTTTTAAATTTATTTATTGAGTAGTTCTTAATAAAGAAATAATGTAATAGATATTTTTATAAATTACCAGTATATATTTTTCTAACTGCTGTTTTATCGAAGTTATATATCATTAGTTAATACAAATACTGAAAATTATTTGAATTTTACTTTATATAATTTTAGATGTGGTGAGATGCTTTATTTTGTTATAAATCTATTATACAAATAATTTTTTTAAAGTGTACACATTTTAAGTTGATTTTCTACCTGGAGTGTTTCTTACTATTCGATAAATAAGTTTTTGCAATCGAATCAATTTCTATGAAAAAGTTTGATCCATTTGGAAGCTGTATTAAATAAAACTCGGTTATAGATCAATAAACGTTACTTATGTCCCATTAAAACTTTAAATGATCGCATAAACCTACCAAGATAAACTTGCGATTTGCATTTATATACGTTCTTTTGTTTTCAAACTTCGACTATAAAATATTTTAATAAGACGATAATAGGAATTTTCATTTTATATTTTTCAGTAAAAATTTTAATTAAAGTCTATTTTATGCCTGTTTTAGAAGAAAGATTATTGTTGCGCTTTAGAAGGAAATAAAACTGGTTATCTGGAAGTATTTTTTGTTATTTTTAGCTGAGTTGAGTGGAACTCGTATAAGCTCTTTCAATTTCCCGGTTTACGATAGGCGTCCCTCGATGTCGTTTGCGTTTCGGATATCGCCTTTCCTGTTTTCTTTGCTAGACGTGATGCGATTCTGCTTTGGTTAGACTGTGACATCATTGGATTCTGAAACATTAAAATCCTTAATAAGAGAGAACGTTTTTAGCTTATACTTATCGAAAAAACTTTATTTTTGTTTAATAGAATTATAGAAAATTAAAATACTCTACTGCAAATATAGAACGATTATTACAAGATTTATTGGTAACATTTCCCGGAATTTGTTTTATAAAATATTTAAGAGATATGCACGTTCTAAGTAAACGCAATTTCAGGAATCTGAAAGGGGATGAAGTAGAATAAGCTGAGCTGTGGTTTACTGCTTCCTTTGGCGGCTTGCTAAATTCCACCCTGGCCTGGCCCATCATCATTAGTTTTCGCCCCGATGGTTTCATTGCTATCCCAGAAAAAGCTATTAAGCAGTTTCAAGTATATTCTGTTAACAAAATCTTTATTAGTAGAAAACTGTTGGTGTTGTACGAAAGAAAATCTCATTTCTTTTAATAATATTAATCATTCTTACTATAATACATAAGTAAAACTTGATTTTTCATATTGTAATTATAGGTGGATAGATACACACTATGCTTATAAATAACCAAGTAGGATTATATATTCACTATTTAATAGAGTGTTTATTAGACTGGGCCAAAAAAATCGACTATTTTTTTTGAATGGAACACCGAAAATATTATTAAGGATGATAAAAAAAAGTTAACATCAAAATTTGAGCCTTTAATTTTAATATTAAGAGGTTTATCATTGAAAATTTCAATTTTGTACACCACACGCATCTTACACTCAATTATTTTTTACAATACACTTGAAAAATATAAATAATATAAATTTTTTAAGAAAATTAAATTCTCTTCAAAAAAGTTCTGATTCAAAATTATTGTAAGACAAGCTGTTTCCACGTAATCATGCCTTGAACATTGATCTGTTTTTACGATTTGAATGTTCAAATTTTGAATTTTGTAACTTATAAACCAATCTGATTCTAAAGAAGAACTATACATATTTTTGGTCAATATCACATTATATTAATTGTTTACAATAGTAAAATCATATTTTTTTCATGAATGTACATATAAATAAAGTAGAATTGACGTTGTTGACTTGCTTATTTTATGTTTCCTTTAGATAACACGTAAAAACTATTAGAAAATTTTTGAATTCTTTTTTCTTGTAAATATCTTGACTTATAAATTATTTATGTTAAAGCAATGACGCACGTGCTTCGGAATTCTCCATATGAGGGTAGGTTATTTAGCCAGGACATTTTATTATAGTGTTCTAAAATAGATATTTTTGGAGACTACCAAATGTAATTTGACTAGATGCTCTAACTATCCTAAATCCGTTACTGGGTAGTTTGCATGTTATTCACCTGTAAAACTATTTTTTTGTATAAAAACAAAATATACATAGGTTATATGGTGGAGGTTTAGTGTTAAATTCAGTTATACTTTTTTTAAATAACAATTAATTGATTATTGTTAATAAAATCAGTAGTTAAGTGGTTAATATTCATAAAATGGTTTATGACCTATTTTACATCTAATTATTCTTACACAATAGCGGCTTAAGAGTACTAACAGCAATCGTGTTTCATGATTTGCTTTTGAAATTTTAGTTCCGTTTATAAAAGCTTACAATTGATTTATAATTACTAGTATACAATTGTTTTGTAAACTAGAAAAATTATGTTTGCATGCGAGAGAATGTGCTTAACACTGATTTTAAATAGAACTAAATGTGGTACTTTAGTCTATGACTTATTTACTATTTAATTGTTACTATTATGATAAGGTGTTTCTTATTTTTTTTTTTAGTTTTAAGTTGCTTTGATAGGTACCTAGGTAATTACTTAAATAAATCTCATTTGACATTTTTTTGTTATGAACAGAACGAAGGAAAATATTCCAATAATGCTGATAGTGGGTATGTGAGACGCAGTTTGCTTACATTAGTGCAGTCATGGGCAAACTTTTAAGGTGGGCGTACACCTACTTATCCTCATCGTACGTACCTACGGTATGGATCGAATTATGCTTTTATAAACATTGTTTGATGTACCCCTACGTAGATCCGATCAGATATGCCGATGGGTATATCCATGTACAGGAAACGAAATTAATAACAGCAAAATCCTATTCATGCCGTACGTACGATGATAGGTGTACGAGGTGTGCTCAGAAAATAAATTTCGCGCGTTTGGAGAGACCGATTACCATTTTTTTTTATTATGTTGGTATACATGCCTCTGAAATATGATGAAATTTTCAGCTGTATTTATTGTTTATTTTGTCTGTAAAAGCCTCTGAGGTTTGACGTTTTTTTATGGGCTCGGCGATTTTCGTTTGTTCAAAAAAATGGATCAAAGAATTTGTATCAAGTTTTGCCTAAAAAATGAAATAAAGTGTGTGAAATGTTAACAAAGGCTTATGGTGAGTCTGCTATGATTAAAACAAGAGTTTACGAGTGGTATAAGCGTTTACAAGATGGCCGTAAAGACGTTGAAAATGAAGAACGTCCCGTACGCCCCTGCATATCAACAACCGATGTAAATGTGGAAAAAGTGAAAGAAATGCTTATGATCGATCGCCGAATCACAATCAGGGAAGTCGCTGATGATGTTGGCATATCTATTGGCTTATGCCATGAAATTTTTTTGAATGTTTTGGGTATGAAACGCATGGCAGTAAAATGCACCTACTCACACTTCATTGCTTGTTCGTAAATTTTTGGCCAAAAACAATACTGTAAAGATGCCCCAGCCTCCATATTCGCCAGACATCCGTTTGTGTGACTTTTTCTTATTTCAAAAATAAAAAGAACCTTAAAGGGCCGTCGTTTAACAGTCATAGATGACATCAAAAGCGTATCGCTGAAAGAACTAAAGGCTATCCTAAAGATCGAGTTTGAGAAGTCTTTCGAGGACTGGAAGAAGGGCTGGCACAAGTGCATAATATCTAATGGGGACTATTTTTAAGGTGACAATATTAATGTAGACGAATAAATAAATATTTTATTCAAAAAATGAAAATTTGCGTTATTTTTTGAATACACCTCGTAAGCCTACTTTTAATCGACGCGATGCGGGCCTCAACCAATTTAGCAAATCGGGTAAGTATGTATGTACAAAGTGGTTGACTAATGAGTCTATTGACAAAAATTTGTTACAAATTGTATTTATTTATAAAGTGCACAATGTTGAAATTATTCAAAATTTTCTTTATAATACAATTTTTTGAATTTTTTTTGGTGTTACAGATAACTGTAAATATTAGGTGCGACAATCGCGGTACGTGGGCCAGGGGTTGTCACCAATAGATTAGTTTATGGATTCCTATGGTAGCAAGGTAATTCAAAAGCCGGTGCTACTATTATTGCCCGAATTATTTACCTCGATAATTTTGTGGTTTGGAACTCAAGTAAAACTGTAAGTCGCTTGTAATTTTGAGACACTATTACCTATAATACTGTGTCAAAATTAAATAGACATGATAATTTGTAAAACAAATAACTTAATTCGGCTATTAATAAATAATACTTTATAATTAGTACTTACTTTATTTTCTTTTTCTACTCTAGAGCATTTATTCCAGCTTATATAGTATTTGTTAAACATTTAATAGGCTCGTTTAGCCAGTCCTTTTTATTAAAAAAAATATTTCCAAGTTTACTTTTATATTATTTATAAGATTGTTTTAGAATTGTTGATAATATAAAATATTCTAAAGTAAACTTCAAAAATTCTTATATTTGCACGATTTTTTGGTTTTATAATCTTGTTATGTTCACGGGTATCTATTTACTTTTAAAGAATGAGTCTACTTGGTAAGTTGATTACTTACATTAAAGAGTAAACTTTTATTATATGTAATGTAAAAATGCATATAACATAGTAAAACAACAAAATAACAAACACATTAATTGTTTAAAAGACAAAATAAAATAAAAAATATTTTGTGAATACTTATTATTAAACTGATTTAAAATCTAAAAGTAACCTTTTTTGTTGCGATGCACCCATAATAAACAAGAAATTCGAAAAAATAATTGCCTTTTTGAGTGGTATAGTCTAAAACAAGGTGTTTTGAAGGGTCTATATTAAAACCTAAGTGGTTCATATTGTAAAACTGCTTTTTAAATTTAGTTTTTTCTACTTAAAGCTTGAATACATATTTTCTTTAAAGTTTTTAGAAAATAAATTAATTTTTTTTATTTTTTAATAACAGTAGGTATCTAACAAAAAATAACCACAATGAAAAAGATCTATTAAAATATGTTTTATTTCATAAAAACCTTATGATGGTCATATTTAGGTACTTTGCTGTACCAAGATATAGTATTCTAAAGTTAATTTTTTCGAGCTACGCATTTTTTGTTATCTCTGCAATCTTCATGCACCGACTTTTTGCAGTAGCTTATTATAATCCAATCTGATTTTGGTTTGTCTTTATTGTAATAACAGACACTACATATTACACATAATAAATATCCATTTATCTTAAAGGAAAAGAGACCATTAGAAGAAGGGCGCAAAAAAACAAAAAAAAACATTTTTTGCTAAAACTTGCAAAATACTATCGAAATGAATGCAATAGACCGCATTATGAGGTTATTTAGCATAAAGATAAAATTAATATACATACATAGGTAGGTAATCTTTAATTTTAATAATGCTTTATCTAATAGTTGGCTAACAACTGGTGGTATAATTTTACAATGATTTCTAAAATAGATATTTTTGGAGACTACCAAATGTAATTTGACTAGATGCTCTAACTATCCTAAATCCGTTACTGGGTAGTTTGCATGTTATTCACCTGAAAACTATTTTTTGTATAAAAACAAAATATACATAGGTTATATGGTGGAGGTTTAGTGTTAAATTCAGTTATACTTTTTTTAAATAACAATTAATTGATTATTGTTAATAAAATCAGTAGTTAAGTGGTTAATATTCATAAAATGGTTTATGACCTATTTTACATCTAATTATTCTTACACAATAGCGGCTTAAGAGTACTAACAGCAATCGTGTTTCATGATTTGCTTTTGAAATTTTAGTTCCGTTTATAAAAGCTTACAATTGATTTATAATTACTAGTATACAATTGTTTTGTAAACTAGAAAAATTATGTTTGCATGCGAGAGAATGTGCTTAACACTGATTTTAAATAGAACTAAATGTGGTACTTTAGTCTATGACTTATTTACTATTTAATTGTTACTATTATGATAAGGTGTTTCTTATTTTTTTTTAGTTTTAAGTTGCTTTGATA
Source organism: Sinopyrophorus schimmeli (assembly GCA_036325965.1). Taxonomy (NCBI): domain Eukaryota; kingdom Metazoa; phylum Arthropoda; class Insecta; order Coleoptera; family Elateridae; genus Sinopyrophorus; species Sinopyrophorus schimmeli. The sequence continues at coordinate 8,475,596 of JARFIZ010000001.1, forward strand.
GGTACCTAGGTAATTACTTAAATAAATCTCATTTGACATTTTTTTGTTATGAACAGAACGAAGGAAAATATTCCAATAATGCTGATAGTGGGTATGTGAGACGCAGTTTGCTTACATTAGTGCAGTCATGGGCAAACTTTTAAGGTGGGCGTACACCTACTTATCCTCATCGTACGTACCTACGGTATGGATCGAATTATGCTTTTATAAACATTGTTTGATGTACCCCTACGTAGATCCGATCAGATATGCCGATGGGTATATCCATGTACAGGAAACGAAATTAATAACAGCAAAATCCTATTCATGCCGTACGTACGATGATAGGTGTACGAGGTGTGCTCAGAAAATAAATTTCGCGCGTTTGGAGAGACCGATTACCATTTTTTTTTATTATGTTGGTATACATGCCTCTGAAATATGATGAAATTTTCAGCTGTATTTATTGTTTATTTTGTCTGTAAAAGCCTCTGAGGTTTGACGTTTTTTTATGGGCTCGGCGATTTTCGTTTGTTCAAAAAAATGGATCAAAGAATTTGTATCAAGTTTTGCCTAAAAAATGAAATAAAGTGTGTGAAATGTTAACAAAGGCTTATGGTGAGTCTGCTATGATTAAAACAAGAGTTTACGAGTGGTATAAGCGTTTACAAGATGGCCGTAAAGACGTTGAAAATGAAGAACGTCCCGTACGCCCCTGCATATCAACAACCGATGTAAATGTGGAAAAAGTGAAAGAAATGCTTATGATCGATCGCCGAATCACAATCAGGGAAGTCGCTGATGATGTTGGCATATCTATTGGCTTATGCCATGAAATTTTTTTGAATGTTTTGGGTATGAAACGCATGGCAGCAAAATGCACCTACTCACACTTCATTGCTTGTTCGTGAATTTTTGGCCAAAAACAATACTGTAAAGATGCCCCAGCCTCCATATTCGCCAGACATCCGTTTGTGTGACTTTTTCTTATTTCAAAAATAAAAAGAACCTTAAAGGGCCGTCGTTTAACAGTCATAGATGACATCAAAAGCGTATCGCTGAAAGAACTAAAGGCTATCCTAAAGATCGAGTTTGAGAAGTCTTTCGAGACTGGAAGAAGGGCTGGCACAAGTGCATAATATCTAATGGGGACTATTTTGAAGGTGACAATATTAATGTAGACGAATAAATAAATATTTTTTTCAAAAAATGAAAATTTGCGTTATTTTTTGAATACACCTCGTAAGCCTACTTTTAATCGACGCGATGCGGGGCTCAACCAATTTAGCAAATCGGGTAAGTATGTATGTACAAAGTGGTTGACTAATGAGTCTATTGACAAAAATTTGTTACAAATTGTATTTATTTATAAAGTGCACAATGTTGAAATTATTCAAAATTTTCTTTATAATACAATTTTTTGAATTTTTTTTGGTGTTACAGATAACTGTAAATATTAGGTGCGACAATCGCGGTACGTGGGCCAGGGGTTGTCACCAATAGATTAGTTTATGGATTCCTATGGTAGCAAGGTAATTCAAAAGCCGGTGCTACTATTATTGCCCAATTATTTTCCTCGATAATTTTGTGGTTTGGAACTCAAGTAAAACTGTAAGTCGCTTGTAATTTTGAGACACTATTACCTATAATACTGTGTCAAAATTAAATAGACATGATAATTTGTAAAACAAATAACTTAATTCGGCTATTAATAAATAATACTTTATAATTAGTACTTACTTTATTTTCTTTTTCTACTCTAGAGCATTTATTCCAGCTTATATAGTATTTGTTAAACATTTAATAGGCTCGTTTAGCCAGTCCTTTTTATTAAAAAAAATATTTCCAAGTTTACTTTTATATTATTTATAAGATTGTTTTAGAATTGTTGATAATATAAAATATTCTAAAGTAAACTTCAAAAATTCTTATATTTGCACGATTTTTTGGTTTTATAATCTTGTTATGTTCACGGGTATCTATTTACTTTTAAAGAATGAGTCTACTTGGTAAGTTGATTACTTACATTAAAGAGTAAACTTTTATTATATGTAATGTAAAAATGCATATAACATAGTAAAACAACAAAATAACAAACACATTAATTGTTTGAAAGACAAAATAAAATAAAAAATATTTTGTGAATACTTATTATTAAACTGATTTAAAATCTAAAAGTAACCTTTTTTGTTGCGATGCACCCATAATAAACAAGAAATTCGAAAAAATAATTGCCTTTTTGAGTGGTATAGTCTAAAACAAGGTGTTTTGAAGGGTCTATATTAAAACCTAAGTGGTTCATATTGTAAAACTGCTTTTTAAATTTAGTTTTTTCTACTTAAAGCTTGAATACATATTTTCTTTAAAGTTTTTAGAAAATAAATTAATTTTTTTTATTTTTTAATAACAGTAGGTATCTAACAAAAAATAACCACAATGAAAAAGATCTATTAAAATATGTTTTATTTCATAAAAACCTTATGATGGTCATATTTAGGTACTTTGCTGTACCAAGATATAGTATTCTAAAGTTAATTTTTTCGAGCTACGCATTTTTTGTTATCTCTGCAATCTTCATGCACCGACTTTTTGCAGTAGCTTATTATAATCCAATCTGATTTTGGTTTGTCTTTATTGTAATAACAGACACTACATATTACACATAATAAATATCCATTTATCTTAAAGGAAAAGAGACCATTAGAAGAAGGGCGCAAAAAAAAAAAAAACATTTTTTGCTAAAACTTGCAAAATACTATCGAAATGAATGCAATAGACCGCATTATGAGGTTATTTAGCATAAAAATAAAATTAATATACATACATAGGTAGGTAATCTTTAATTTTTAATAATGCTTTATCTAATAGTTGGCTAACAACTGGTGGTATAATTTTACAATGATTTCTAAAAAAGCATTTTTTAATTCAATTATGAAACATTTTTACATATTTTGCATTTATTTAAATATGAGAAGTAATGTAGAGTAAGTTTAACAACTATCAAGGCGAAGAGATGGTCGTAAGAAATTATTGTTATAGGCACTTAAATACTTTGTGGCTCTTAACACACTTCACCACTTTATTACTATGTACTTGTGGTTATATGCAGGTGTGCACTAAAGTCTTTTGTTAGTTTCCTAAAGTTGTGAATACTAAGCATATACGTACATTATTTTGTTAGTGAAATTGACTGTGATAATAATTTTGTGTATGAACATAAGTGATATTTTATAATTTTCTCAATACAACATATTAGGTAAAAGGATGACACTAAGGTATACCTATATGTAGTTTTTACAAAGGCATGATAAGCAAACCATAGGTATACAAAAGCAAACATTTCGAAACAATACCAGAGTATTGTAAACTACAATAAAGGCATTGCCTTATTATTATTGATGAAATCTCCCAAAATAATTTAAAAGAAATATTTAATATTCAATTAAAAAAAACAACATTTTATTATTATATAGTAGTACATATAAAAGAATCATATTTAACTGTGTTTTAATTTTTCGAAATAAAATTTAGTTCGTCGCTGAGGTTTGTGTTGCCACCAACTTGTACAAAGGCTGCCTTCTTTATGATATTTTTTCTCAGGGCCGTACTAATGCGTAAACATTCGTGTGCGTTCGTCCGTCTGGCAACACCTCAACGCTTCAACGGTATCTAATAAAGGTTATTCGAACTTATACGGGAAAAACCAAAAGCATTAATTAATTAATTTTTATATATTTATATAGCAGATTACAATCAAAGTTTACAGGAACACGCACCACGATAAGCTTAAGATTTCTGCCAAGTTCGATATAAATCAGTTAAGCCGTTTAGGAGTCTATAGGTAACTCAGCAACTCACATCTCTTTTTTATATATATAGAAGAAGATTACTATAGCTATTCTCTATTTATCTGAAAGTTTATTCTTTCTTTTGTATGAGAGTGTGAACTTGTTTAACCAATGCATGCCTCTATATTTCAGAAATTGATTTGCTATATGGTCTTGGCAAGAGAGGGTACGGTTTTTTAGGTTTTTTACTGCTTCTATTATATTTTTTCATTTATATATTTTTATTAAAGTTATATTTGGTGTTTGTAGCATTGTGATACCATGATCCTGTTTATATAGTCGTGTTAGGTATGGTACTGATATTTCTTTCTTAATATGTGTATACTTTATTAGTTCTCTTTTGTCACTTCTTTGTTGTCTTAATTCTTTTCAGATGTGTTTTTGCTAACCGTAAAAGTTCGATTCTAATTTTTTCTTTTCTATAATCTTTTCCAATAACCCTTTTTTACTTTTTTCATTATTTTATGGGCGTTTGTTTTTATTCTTTTTTAGTGTTGGTATATGTTACCTGTCCTGATTGACCGGTACTGAAAGTATGCGTTTTTCTTTTGATGGCATTTTTGTTTTATTTCTTCAGTTGATATTTTCTTCCATTTCTTTTTTTTATCAATACTTTTTGTTTCTAATGGTTTATAGGCAGCTTTTATAATATTCTTTTTTATTTTTAACCTTTTCTCTTCTATATCATGTCTGCCTTTTATTTGGTTTATCTTGATTTTTCTTCAGCCTTCTCTGATACAGGTCCTTCGCTGATACGTCTTTAAAACTTTCTACTTTTAGTCTTGTTTCCAATTCCATATTTTAATATTGATTTGTTTGTAGAATATTTTTCCTTAATTTACACAATATCAGATTATGGCCATTATCTTCGCCAGGCTTCTTACTTTTGATAAATGTTAAGGATGTATTTCTCTATTTGTTAAAACGTAATCTATCGTAAAAAAAAATAAAAACGAAAACTTATTGTAAATTTCTGCGTTGGAAACGAATTAATAATAAATAATACATATTTCTACAGCAAAAAATGATACAAATAGGTACATATTTAAGAATACCAATTTTTTATGTTTATATACATATTTTCACATACTTAACCTAAACGATACTACGCAGTATAAAAATTTTGTGTTTTAACAATTTTATTACAAAATATGTGTTTTTCAAAATTTTGGTTATAGTTATCCATTTCTACTTCTGATTATTGTGACCTCGGTTGGGGGTATTTTGGTTATTTAACAATAAGTCATAAAATTGGCGGCCAGTTTGTAGGTTCATAAATATACAACTTATATTTAATTAGTACACACATATACCAAATAGAAAATGCATACATGTATTTGTATATTACAAATCTACAGGAATGTCTATGCAGAAATAATTGGAATTTTATGATTTTGTTATGTTAACTTACTTCTTTTTATAAATTGAATACATGCTTTTAAGTCATCGCAGAATGCGTTTCTTTTATTTTCAGCGCCATAGGATATGCAAATGAAATAGGTAGGGAATCGTTCGCGTTTTATACAGCAGTCGCTTGTCTCGAAGCAGGATGTCAAGGTATAAAACTATCACCTGATATAACTACCTGTCGAATACGCCTTCGTATACACATAATGCTTCTTTTTAGATGGTTATACCATTTCTGGATAGGATGAATATCTTGCATATAAATTAAACCTATCAAGGATTCAAAGTGGACTTCAACATAAATTAAAGATTTTATCAGTGTTCACCATTTTTATATTTAATAAAAACATATTTTATTTACTTTATTATGTTATCCGATAGTCTTAAAGTTTGACATTTAATGGCATGTCCATAGAATTTTAGTTGATGCTCGGTGTAGGTACAAATAATTTAATTTTTTCGAAAATTAGAAATCTGAACATTTTTAGACAGTTACAAAAGTTTATAAAACGTTGAGCTCTGATTGTTAATTAATTTACTATCAAAAAATATCAAGAAGTAGTAATAATAAATGATTAATATTTATAGATGCCATATCTACATTTTCTTTGAATATAAATGATCATGAAATTCAAATAATTGATTTTGAATACCTAATATATGTAGGGTAAGTTAGCCGGTTGTGGGCATTGTCCGGTTGTGGGCACCCCCGAATAACTTTTGATCGTGAGCAGATACAGGTGTTTTCACGATCGTCATTTGTTCGCAATGTCAGCACTATGTTTTATTGCTAATATAAAGCGAACAGACGCATATGCGTAGTAGCTACGCGTTATTCCATGTTTTCATCTCTAAAAATGTATCGCGATGTAATCGTTTATTATGTTTAAAGTGCAAGAAATAACAGTAACTTATTGCAAAAAATCGGTCTAATGTAAATATATGCAGGAAATTAAATATATTTTATAATTTTAATTTCGATTCAATCAAAATCTTCGCGAAATAAATTTGCCAGTCATTTGTCGACAGCTATGAATTCTCCAGTTGTGGGCACCTACATTTTACTAGTTGTGGGCACTTAAGTTTTTGCCATTTAAACCTTGTATTTCGCTGACAATTTGTCGGATATTGTTTTTCATGTTAACATAAATCCCCTGCGGAGTCTAGGGGTGTAACCGCGGCCTGATTTCGAGGGGGGCGGGCAAAGACCCCGCTCGATTATCATGTAAGACAAAAATGTAAAGATATCAAAACTTTTTCACAATAATTAAAAAAAAAATTAAACATTTTTGGTTTTGGATTTTAAACAGACTTCTTTTCACAACTCGACTATTGAAAATCAGATTTTCGATTGTCGAGCATCTTTGACAGACCAATTCATATGACTTGAAAATTGTAAATAATATAATTACGAAATTTTTGCGGATTTTTTAGTGCATTTTTAGCGATGTCGATTTCAAAAATCAATTTTGATGCGTACATTGAAGCCATTTGACGATGATCCCGTGAAGTCCACTGCGAAAGCCTATTTTAAATTTTATTTTCATTTGTTTTCAAAACTGAAGGCTTTGAATATGAATAAATTGTGTTTTTTCTCTATATAGTGGCGTTTTACTCGATATTTTCCCATTTTGAGGATTTTCCTGATGTGCCCACAACCGGTTAAAAAAAATTGCATAATGAAAAATGACTACTTTATGCAAAGTTAAAAATGTTTTTTTTTAAGTTGATATAAAATTTATTCCTTTGTCAGTAGTTAGCTAAGGTCTCTAGCTTCCCGATAATATGCTCATTTTGCAAAAAATATTGAGTTGGTCAAAAGTTATGGCCTAAATAACTGTGCCCACAACCGGTTAACTTCCCTACACTGTAAAAAATCGGGTGTGAAATCGGAGTGAATTTTCACTCCCATCACTCGAAGTTTCGGAGTGAAAACAAAAATCACTCCTCGCTCGGAGTTAACTCGGAGTTTTTTTTAGCGAATTAATTGCGGAGTGATTTTTCATCAATTTCGGAGTGAATATAGATGTTCGGAGTGAATATCGATTTAACTTATAGAAATTATTATAATTCATTAAACACAATAGATTAAATTTAACATATAACCTAAATCTTCTTCGAAATCTTAACAATATAATTATAAAATTATTTGCATGACTGTAGTTAAGGTTAACTTAAAAAAGGCGCCAAATCATCAAATAAGTCAATAAATTATATATTCAGAACCATATAATAATATAACAATTTAATCAAAAACTTACATGATAGATGGCGCCCAAAAATATTTTTACAAAAATAATTAAAAAAATTAAAGCACCATTAGTACTTCCGAACGCCATTTTTTGTTTTTTTATTTATTATTTATATTATTATAAATATAAATAATAATGATATTATTTTTAATAATATTAATAATAACATCAATTTTTGTAATAATCAAATGTATTATGCAGGGTCCTTATATCTAAAATTTATTCAGAGTGAATTTTTTGAATTGTTTATATAAAATAATGTTTGGAGTGAATTTCACTCCGAGCGGGATTAAACTAATTAAAAGTCATCCACTCCGCATTCACTCCGCAAATTTTTTACTGTGTAGGTATAAGTAAAAAAATATATAAATATCAGGTGCTTTTTTGTTGATACCTAAAAATAAGTTGTAAGAAAAGAAAATTAATAACCATGGTTTCTAATTCAATTGTTTATAAACTAACATATTGCTTGTTGACAATTAATATGAATGTCAAACTTTGGTGTTATGCTATTACAATATTAATTTCAATGATTATAATAATACTTGTTAATCATTTGCAATTTTTGGACAGTAAGTAATGATTACAGCAAAATAAGTATTGTAATTTTATTTGTTAGAAATAAGATCTTCCTGGAGTTAGCAAGACTAAATAAATGGAACAAAACATACTTTTCTATGCATTAGTTATATATGCATAGGTGCTTACTACATAATTTTTACGTAATATTTAGAAGATATTAATAAATTTTGTTGGTGAAGCAGACAAGCAATTGAAAAAGGTTGTAAGAATATTTTATATAAAAAAAAACAAATTTTAATTAATTTATGGCTACATAAAAGTCGATAAGTCTTGAAATGTGTATATTTATTCATTTATAATTTAATGTATTTTTAATAGACCCTTAAAATTTTTTAAATAAGTATTGACATGTTGTATACGATGGGTCGTCAATAAGTAGGTAAATACATTCTTTTAATAAAGCCACATTTCTATACGCAATTCGCTTTATTTTTTATATATCTATCTACTATTTTTTGAAATTGTAATCAATAACTTGAAGACATGTATCACACTATGTTAAATGTTTATCTATTACAATCTGTTTGTCAGTCTTAAAACGTTGGTCAGTGAAATTCTTGTTAACAGGGCCAAAAATATAAAAATAATATGGAAATGATTATATTCTGCTTCTTTCATTTTGAAATTCTTTATACCCCTTAACTTTCAATTGTATACGAACAGATAACAATTATTTGTGAATGTATGTATATATGTAGAGGCCAGGGAAAAAACGTTCTGAGTCACAAATGTAGAAAAATAGAAAAAAACAATTCGAATGTTTCAAAACTCCGGTGTTGGTTCATTTTCTGAATAATACCAGAAATCTAATTATGTATTTGTAACTATTTAAGTACCAAAATACAGAATTTAATATTACACTGTACAGAAATGAACATATGAAAAAAAAGTAGCTCGACTGTAAAAAATATCATGGTCGAAGGATCGATGTTACAAATATTTTTAATGTAGAATTAATACAACTTGTATAGCTTTCTGAGAGCTGCTTTTAAGTGCCATAACACTACGATAAGAGAGGATGCATTTACCGCACAAATCTTATTTTTGTAAACAGTCGACTTAGATCGTTCGTCCCCTGACCTGTTCATATGTATACTATAATATGTACTTGCTTACAATGTTTTGTGTAGAAAAATCAACTTATCTTAGCGAATTTGCAAGACTGCTTTACTTTAAGTTTTCTGTCCAAATGACTACTGCAAAAAAGTTTTAACATAGTAGCAGATAAGTTGATTGTTTAATTATTGTTGTTCTAACTGAAAGTCTATCCTCTCCTTTTTAACAAAAGTTAACCGCATGATGTAATTTCGAAGTATTCTTAAACAATAACTCAGATATATATTCCAACAAGGAAGATTTTAAGAGAAATCAAGTCAAAATAATAAGTAAATAACTAATAGTGTGTATTGAGTTTTAAAATGACTTAAATAGCGCTATCAATTTTACATGTAAGTAGCTACAATAAAAGAAACTAGCCTAAATTCAATTTAAGATGCTAAACAAGAATAGCCTCAAACAAGACAAAAAAAGTCATATCTATAAAAAAATTAACGAACCTAAAAATTGTCTTTTGGATGTTGTATTTATATGTGCGACTTAAAATAAATCATTTATTCTGTATTATAAATAAACGCGTTAAACATTGCTTTGTTTGTATCGATATAGATATTATTGAAAAATTAAAGCTGAAACGAATAATATTGGTTGGTTAAAGTTTTTTCTGCAAGAAGATCAGTAATAAAGCGGCATGAAAGAACGCAATAAATTTAAACGATATGAATTATAATCATATAAACACTTTGGTTAAAACATTTTATGCAGTTTTAAATTAGATTTAACAGCGTAAGCCGCGCTGCATAACTTGCTGCAATTAGTTGATAACGAATGTGCTTGTTTTGTTTCGAATGGCGCGTAAATTAAACAGATAAGGCGGTGCTCGTAAAAAAGATGAATTTTCTGTGGGTTAAAATTTTAGTTTACGTGGCACACTTTAGTTCTTTGTTTTATAGGGCAATATAACTCGGTAAGGAAGATGAAGATATATAGTTTAGGTGCACAAGTGTCAAAACGTAATGACTTTTATCGATTGGTTTAAAACTTGGTAATAAGATCACATTCTTTTAGAAAAGATTTTATCAGCGGCTTTTACATTTTGTATATTTTATTCAGATAATGACTGTACACTATTTATTACTAAAAGTAACATAGGTATTGAATTAAATACTTAAGTAGCTAAGTATTTCTTTTATCAATAAATAATTTAACAATCTTGAATTCTTTATTCAATTTAATTTTTGTTTTTTGCCACTTGGTTAGTTATGCTTTGCTTTGAAACAGATAAAAATAATAGAAGTCAGGGAAAATTTCGATAAGGTTTATTTTTGTAACACAACAAATATAAAAAGAAAATATTTTGACATATTTTCCAATTTACAACTTATAAAACGTGTAAGATTTTTTTATAGAAAAATTAAATTAGACAATAGATAGCTTTTATAGTTTTAAGAACCAACTATGGGTAACATCTTTATCGGGCTGTTTTTTTTTAATAGAAGATGCATATATTGAGAATTTTAAACAGCAATAAAAAAGTCTTACTACGAGTTAGAAATAAATCAAGGTTCTATAAATATAATCTTGCTACTAATTGAAATTCCGAAATGTAACTACGTTTGGAAGTAACCATCAATTTAAGAACTTATGAACGTGCCCAGGAATTTTGAAGTCTGGTTCGTCCAGTTGAACCAGAAAGTAGAAACCAGGCGGTCATGATTTCATCGAGAACAGCTGTCACATAATTTATCCGACTCCACCCAAGAAGCCATGAAATTTCTTAAGGTTTAGCTAAGTTGGTTGTTGCTTGACATTGGTGGACAACTAAAATTTTGTTTCTAGAATATGTAAGTATATTGGGTGAACCTGCAACGAATCTTGGAGTTTTAAAATTATTAAATGTTGCATATTATTATCAGTGGCGTACCTTAAGCTTTTGTCACCTGGGACGGTTCCCAATTTGCCGCCCTTTCGAACTCAAGTAAAATCAAGAGTGGTTATTAACATTATTATATTATTTATTTTTATATAATTTAGAAAAAAATCTGAAATATTATAATTATAAAATATGTGCCGTCGGAAACGGACCGCACCTATTTCATCGCCCACCTCCAAGGTACGCTACTGATTAGTATAACTTATTAAAAACAAATAATTAACAACAACTAAGCATTTATATTACTAACAATTGTAATCTTTATTTCTTAATATAATATGTTTGAGAAATAACTATTAGAGATAGTTTTTTTTTAAAATAAGTTCTTTGCGTCGTGTTGGCCATAAGAATTTAGTTGTAGCATAAGCAGCATGTATCGTGTTAAAAAACATAGAAGTCAATTTTAAATGTGTATGGATTTATATATGGGGTATTAAACAACTAAATTTAATTATAACTAATGTTATAAATTATAGCTAACTATGTGAAAATAATCTTACTATTAATTTACTAATATGACTATATGTTTCATTCTCTTCTTCTTCTTCTTTATCTTCGCCTTTAATGCAATTGTTCCAACTGCTCTTATCGGGTAGGCGTTTCTTAAGTATTCTCTTCTATTTATAACCATTTCATATTATAATCACATTGAAGCTTACGGAAGACCTATTCCAGGTACTTTTTGGCCTACCTGGTTTTCTTTTAGGTTCATCTATTGCCAAAACTCTGCACTATGTGGTTCTGATTTCGACGTTGAACATGTCCATACCACTTCAATTGAGATTCATCCATAAAATCCTTAATTGATTTTGAACACTTAATGAGCCTCGGATATGTTCATTACGTACATGATCTTTCTTCGTCACAACACCATCGTAGCATTCTCACTTTGCCACGTGCACTTTATTGTGTTTAGCCAGTCTCGCCCATGTTTTTGCACTGTATGCAACAGGCCTAACACTGTTTTATAAATCTTCCTTTTAATCGTATAGGATCTTTTGTTGTTCAAACCAGAGACATCTCCACTTCATCCGACCAACATTAATACGATGTTTTACATCCAGTCAGCTGTTCCTCATCATTTATAATAGACCCCAAGTATTTAAACTCATGGGTCATTGGTAGTGGTTCACCCTCTAAAAATATTGTACGTGCTGGACCAATTTGTTCAGAGAAGTTTACGTACATATATTCCGTCTTAGATCTGCTTATTCTTATTCTTATATGTTTCATTGTGATTACATATATAATATTTACCTACTTTTAATTTGGTTTTTTCTATTCACGTTTTTTTAAATGTGTGTTTAATTACTAATTTAATCATTTCTTGATATTTTAAAAAAATTGGTGCAAACATATAGCAGGTAAGAACCTACCTATAAGTACTATGAGCACAGGATAAAAGTTACCTATTCTTGAGGGTTTAACTCCTCCTTAAGACAAATTACGTCAGAGTGTTTATCATAATAAGATATGGTGGGTTGGTCTTACAATTATCATACAGTGTTTCTTTATCAGTCACGTTTTATTACCAATTAAAATCTTAAGAAAATAAAATAAAGCCGGATCGTATGTCATAACTGAACTGCTTACATCGCAGATTTGGAGTATTTTAACTTAGTAAAATTTCGACTACATGCTTCATATTAAATAATGATGAGGTCATAAATTGGTTTTTAAATTCCTATTTTTTAGGTTTAATTTTAAAAATTTTTTCCCCATTTTGAAATTTAAAATTTTATTTTGTAAAAACTAAAATTAAATTAAAATCCAAAAATTAAATTTATAAAATTTTAAACTAGGTGGTAAAATGTAGATTTATTGAACTTCTAAAACAATAAGAATAGCTACATGGATTAAAAGTTACCAATATATCTATGAGGTTATAACTCCTCCTTAAGACAAATTACGTCAGAGTGTTTATCATAATAAGATATGGTGGGTTGGTCTTACAATTATCATACAGTGTTTCTTACAGTATTTTATTACCAATTAAAACTAAGAAAATAAAATAAACGGATGTATGCTAATGAATGTTACTGAGATTTGGATATTTTATTTAAAATTTGATAAGTTATATTAATAATATGGGTCATACAATTTGTATTTTAAATTACCAAATATTAAAATACATTTATAGATTTTAAGTTTTTATTTAATATATTTAAGTCTCCAACTAATAGTTTATTTTGGATTAAAATAAAATTTAGGTATGTATATTCAAAAATTATTGTTTAAGGAAACAATTAGAGGTATTTTAAAATATGTATATAAAAAATGGCTACTTTATTTATATATTGTATTATTTATATTATGTACATATTATACATATAGTTGTTGGTTATGACCATGTGGCAGAACACATATTTTTTCATTTATCTCCATTTCTTAAAATAGATTTTATTGCTTAAGCATATAAAATTGGATTTTATAAATCTAACTTTATTGGCTTTCATTACCTGGTAGGTTGTTTACTTTTCACTTCATTCTTCTTCTTTTGGTTTATTTATAAATTTAAGAATTTTGCTTTTTATTTTATTTAAACCGTTGTTTTTAAGGCAATTATAGTACAGCTTGAATAATCGGTCTTCGTTTACTAATACCTTGATTATTAAAGATTCCATATTAACTAGGCAGTCCTTTAATTCAATAAGATGTACAATTTTTAATTACTGATATTATTCTAACCTTTAGATCAAGTTTTATCTACAAAGTCAGCTTTGTTATGATAAAGTTAAATTTCAATAGATGTAATAATAATAGATATTATTTTATAATGTAAGGGGACAAGTCAACTATATCATACCACTTTTTACTTAATCTCAAATATCTCTTATATTAAGGTATTTACAAAAACCTAGTAATGTTTTTACCAAAGTATTTATTTATATTGTTGTATAACAGCAGTTTTTTAATATAGTGTATTAAAAAAATATTTGTATAAGGTTCTAACATTGATACAATTTAGTAAACTTTGCCAATAAATATTACTATTGGTACCAAATCGTATCTACTATAAACTGATTTTTAATTTTTAATACAAAATCAAAATTTTATACAAATTACAGGGTAAATGAAGTAGGCCACACATTGGAAGCAGGTGTGCTAAAACCTATACCTGCTTGTGTGGCTATCATCCTGCCTCCACCTGCTTCAATTTTCAAGTTAGCCACACTTACGGTTTTCGAGATATTTCAAAAAGAAATTCTGTGGCCAACTTCTGACTTGGCCACACTTTGGAAGCAGGTTTCATAAAACTCATACCTGCTTGTGTGGCTATGTTTCCACATTATCCTGCTTTAAACCGCAAGTCAGCCACACTTACCGTTTCGGAAATATTCGACAATTACTTTTGTGGCCAACTTCTGACTTGGCCACACATTGGAAGCAGGTTTCATAAAACTTATACCTGCTTGTGTGGCTATGCTTCCACATCACCCTGCTTTGCATTTTAATACAGCAACACTTATTATTCTTTAAATAATTTAAAAATGTAATTTTAATTTTTTAATATTTTAAAAACATAAGTACGATCGTCATTTTTCCAAAATTAGTATATGTAATACAAATTAATTAATTTACAATTTACATTTAGTACAAAATATAATTAATTCGTATGTTTTTATTTTTGACTATTAATGTACATTTAGTACTTATGATTAAACTGAATTATAATGGACTCTATATGGTTTCTGTGAAATTTTTCTTCTATTGTACTCGTTAATATATAATTAATTTCTTTTACTTTGATAGTTAACTCAAGTTTTGTATACATAGCTATATTCATATATTTTTTTAATATATAAAAAGTAAATTCATACAGGAGTAATTAATACACCTAACGTGTTGTCAGCGCATAAAACCTAATAAAATAATTATCTCAAACAATATAAACCAGAATAAGCTAAAGCAAGGTCAATGTCTGTTTCGATGTCTTGTTTAAATTCGTATCGGTATCTTTAATGCCGATAAAAATTTCGCGTTGCTCAGGATTTGTTATTAAAGTTTTATATTACATGTTAAATAAAGAAAAGTATTAACAGTTTTATATTGTGGCGTTGTTGCCAAATGTATTATAAACTAATTAATATTTGTTTGGTGTACAATTTTACGTTAACTTATCATTTTAGAATTTTGTTACCTTCGGTCTATTGATATTTGATACGAATAACATTATTTTTAATTTAATGTAGAATATCAGCTGCATAAATTTTAATACTCATTATTAGCCCGACTAACTATTTATCTATCATTACTATTTTTGCTAATTTTGTAGTGTTAAGTTTATTAAAACCATTGGCTTACAACGTAGATTTCAAATTATTCTGTTAATAACGAGAATTAAAATTATACCTCGTTAGAATAGTTTTTAGACAATTTATTTTTATACTTTTACTTTCACTCAAATTTGCATAATATTATCAGTATTTATCTATTATTTTAACAAAATTTAAATGATTGATGTTATAATTTTAAAATAATTATACATATGTATATGTATGTATACATATATACATATTTTGTTGTTGCCTATAATAAATATAAAATGTTAACTGATTTTGTACATTTTTGCTCAATGAAAATGCTAGTCGATGGAAAGATTAAAACTACATTTAGATAGGTATGTATTTAATTTTTAAACAAAGATGAACCGTTACCAACAAATCTGTGAATGCCGACAATAAGTTTATTATAACACTATCAAGTGTCATATAAAATTAAGTTGGCGCTTTAAAAAAGCTTACCTTTTTATCATTGTTTCGCCGGCATCTTTTAAGCATGTGTATTATATTTAATAAAACAATAAATCAATTTGTAAATTTAATTAATTACAATTATAGATACTAATTTTGGAAAAATGACGCAGCACTTATGTTTTTAAAATATTTAAAAAAATTAAAATTACGTTTTTAATATTATTTAAAGAATAATAAGTGTTGCTGTATTAAAATGCAAAGCAGGATGATGTGGAAGCATAGCCACACAAGCAGGTATAAGTTTTATGAAACCTGCTTCCAATGTGTGGCCAAGTCAGAAGTTGGCCACAAAAGTAATTGTCGAATATTTCCGAAACGGTAAGTGTGGCTGACTTGCGGTTTGAAGCAGGATAATGTGGAAACATAGCCACACAAGCAGGTATGAGTTTTATGAAACCTGCTTCCAAAGTGTGGCCAAGTCAGAAGTTGGCCACAGAATTTCTTTTTGAAATATCTCGAAAACCGTAAGTGTGGCTAACTTGAAAATTGAAGCAGGTGGAGGCAGGATGATAGCCACACAAGCAGGTATGGGTTTTAACACACCTGCTTCCAATGTGTGGCCTACTTCATTTACCCCAAATTACACGAAAAATATGGAGTAAGCACGTGAACACTATGCACGATTATGGACTACTCAAAATATTTAAAGACCATTAACGAGCTAGGTTGGGAGCTGGAAGTCATCATCAGTACAAAGTTTTGTATATTAGGCTAGATTAATTATGAACAGGCAAAGCTTAAATCCTACACGGAGAAAAAAATATCCTTATAATAACTATCTAACGTATAGCCAATTGACGTATTGTTCTGACAAGGATTCGAATGTCTAATTTAACGATATTTATAAGTCAATTTGACAATCCATAGTATGATCAAAACAGCTCTCCATAGTATACTTATAATAAGGATTCATTTATTTGATTCAAGCATTCAAACGAAAAGCTCTCGTGAACGTGTGCAGTTCCGTCGTGTAGGTAACTGGATAGTTAATTTGAGGATTTGAATAGCTATAATAAGGATACGTATGGTTATTATAACGATATTTTGTTCTCTGTGCATATCCGTTAAATCACTATGACAAGAATCTTTTGAATGTCTAAAACAGTAATACGGATCGTTACTATAACGATCCGCAATAAGGATACTCTGGATAGCTAAATTAGCTATACGGCGTATCCCTGTGAAAGATAACTATCCAACGGATAGCTATAATAAGGATACGTATGGTTATTATAACGATATTTTTTTCTCCGTGTACGTTGGCAAATAAAAAAAAATAATTTACTCGTTTTGTCCTCAACTATTGTTGTAACATTTCTTTAAAATGAACAAGAATAATACGGACTTATTAAAGACAAAATACATAAATAATAGTTTATTCTTTTTTATTCTTTATCTTTTAATATACAGTATATAAATACAATTCTAAATAGTTTCATTTAAATTTATTTCTTTTTTCTTGTATGTGCAGTACCTTCTTTAGATCGTATTGACTCTATAAATAGCACATTATCTTTATATTATTTTTGGTAATTAAATAGTGTTGGCAAAATTCAGTGAACGAATTAAACTATTTAATAGAAAGTTTTAAGGTAGTATATTGTAAAGAACCAGCGATATAATTTAGTTGACTCCCACCTATGCGTTTTTAAAAAAATAAAAAAGGTAGGTATTAAATTAATTCTTTTTATAAAACAGCTATTAAGGTATTAAGTAATATTTTAAGTTTTGTATTCATATATAATATTTAAATCCATAAATTATAAAAAGAGTTGTTATTTTATTTATGACAATAATATTTTCTATTGATGCTCAGTGGTGTAAACAGTAAGACTATAAAGCCCTGCTTGAGGACATCGTAAATTCGTCTATTTTAACTTTAGAGTAAAATAAAAATTTTAATACATGTATACCTAGAGTAGTTTTAGGGTAGGGTGAATATATGTCATAATTAAGTATAAAAAGTGATATAGAAAATATTATAGAAATAAGTAAAATAAATGATAAATTAAATAGTGATATTACTTAATAATTATTAATTTTTTGATTAATTATAAGTAATAACAATTGTATTTAAAGAAATAAAATTAAATAAACACAAGTCTTCAAACTGGTGTATTATCTACATGTATGTTAGATGTTATGTAATATGTCATAATTTATATAATAATACTAACTAGATAAGTAGATATCTGAATATTATGGCATTCAAAAGAGCATCAAAAATGGTGCTTACGCTATTTCCAAAAGTTACTAATATGTACATAGAGGCCTGTTAGTTATGACTGGGTCAGAACCGGTAATCATTTTTTTGATTATTTTTTTGTTAAATAAAAGACATTCAAAAAATTTACTTATTTTTTGTTCCTAGTGTTAAAAAAACTTCACTATCTATGTATTTTTCAAAATAAATAAATAAAAAATATCAAATAAAAATAATAATAACTGGTTTCATCTCGTCGTAATTTATAGGCCACGTAGTATAAGTTTCAAACGGTTGAAAAATACAATTTACAAAATACCCTGCATGTTTGATGCGAAAGGCAACATAAAATTTATACGAGCATTTTCTATGCAAATAAGCAAATATTTTAAGAATAGAAAAATAAATTGTGAAAAAAATATATTAGTAATTTTATAGTTGTTATTGCCATTTGTTGATTTGTAAAACACGTAAAATAAATAAGTCCATAAGTGGTACAAGTGACACTTATACCCATTTTACTCCAAGAAATTTTTAAGGTTCTATATCAAATTTTGTGCTGCATGATTTAAATAAAAACTTAAAATTGCTTATTGCTTGTTGAAGATAAAAAGTTGAAATTGTTTGCATATTGAGTGTCTCACAATTGACGCTTGTGAATTTGTGATTTAGTTTAAGAGTCAAAAATAAATCGAAAACACAAAATGAAAAATTTGGCCATTTTTTTTTGTGGCTGTGGACTTACTTTAAAATAAAGAAAAATTACCATTTTATTCTAAAAAATGATTTGGCGAAACAAAGTGTGGTATGATGGTCTCATTTACAAAATTAAATATAAGTTACTATATTCTTTTGTTCATTTTTTACAATCTTATTTAACAGACCGGCGTTTCAAGTAAGAATTTTCAATAAAAAGTCAAATTATACAAAATTAAAACTGGAGTTCCTCAGGGATGTGGGCTGGAATCATTTCTCTACGCTTTATATATATATATCTTACCTTTTTTATACGTATATCCAGGTGTAGGCGATTTCCCCGCTTGAAACTTTGTCGTGAATGTTGTCGTGTTTCAAAGATTCAAGGGACCTACAGTTTTACGTGGGTTCCGAACCACGACAATTTCTAGGAAAATTTTTCGAGCAGTTTTACTTTTGCCAGGTGCTCAACCTTTGCAAAAAGAAGAGGAGCGTAAAATTTTTCGATTTTTCGAACCACTTCGAATCCACCTCGCTAGCGCAGAAGCCCAAACCCTAAACTACTTGCGCCACGCTTCCTCTTCTCTACGCTTTATACATATCTGAAATACCTACACATACCAGAGCGTTGCTAGCAATCTTTGCTGACGACACTGCCATTCTAGCTTCTCATCGTAATCTTTTACAAGCTTCACAAATTCTACAAGAAAACTTAAATGATGTGCAAATCTGGCTAGCTAATTGGCGTTTTCGAGTCAATAAAAACAAATCAATTGATGTGACATTTACCAACCGCAGGGAAATCTGTTCACATGTGATGTTAAATTTATGTTTATAAAGCGGTCCTAAAACCAGTATGGACCTACGGTGTTCAACTTTGGGGAACCATTAGCCTTTCCAACATAGGAATAATGCAGAGATTCCAGCCAAACAGTCAAAATATTCGTAATTCAGTCATACAACGAGACTTGACTATTGATTCTGCCATGCAAGTTATTAGCTTAGTTAGTGCAAAGTATCTTAAGAGACTTGGAAACCATCCCCTCCTTACTGACAATCACAGTGAAATAATTTTCTAGATATCACTTCGTATTCAAAAGTTATTATAACTCGAATGAAATTTACAAATAATAATCTAGGTTATTTTTATGTTGTTAAATTAACAAAATATTTGTCTGATTGATTCATTATATGATGCTCTGTCATTGGGCCGAAATTGAGCTGGATCAATTACCTATTATTCTTATGCCGCTAAGGCTTTTATTTTGTGTTTTCTACTTAATATTTAAAGTTTTATAATTTTATTTTACAGTATCTGTACAATTTTAAAAATTGCATAATTTTTTTTTTGATTTTTTGTTTAAATGTAATTTTCTTATATTATCGCCTCTGATCGTCTAATGTTTCTTTTGGTTTTAAATACTTTAGATATAACGCGTTACATATTTATATACATTTATATACGTTACATATTTTAAGTGCGGATAGCTGCGGATGTTCGACTTAAACCCGACTAGAATTTTTTCCTTATTTCCTTGAAGTGTCACAAAGACCTCATCAGGTGAAAATACGGTTAACCTCATTCGGGCAATCTTCATAGATTCCACATAAGGATCATAAGAAAGATCCAAATATAAAAAAAATTACTTGTCATCGGGTTCTCCTGATCATGTCCATTTAGGGAACTTCTCAGAATTGCCGTGCTTAAAAAAAGAATATTTCTGGACAGGTTATCCTGACGGATTCCCTATGAGGATTGGATCAGGATGACCCTAAAGAACATCAATTTATTGTTCATCAGGCTTTCCTGATTGTGACCATCTAGGGAACCTCTCAGGATTACATAACTAGAAAAATAACTCTTTCTCATCAGGTTATCTGACGTATTTCATATGAGGATTGGATCAGGATGACCCTAAAAAATCAATTTATTGTTCGTCGGGCTTTCCTGATTATGACCATCTAGGGAACCTCTCAGGATTACCTTACTAGAAAGAGAACTCTTTCTCATCAGGTTATCCTAACGTATTCCATATGAGGATTGGATCAGGATGATCATTTAAGCCAATCCTGATCAGGATCATGTATATTGATAGGGACCATGTACGGTAATCCTGGTCAAGACCACGTAAGGCAATCGTGATCAAAACCACCCGGAATATTTTTTTTATAATTATATATATTCATATATAATCATGTATAACTTTATATAATTTTATATAATTATATATGGTTTTATATTAATGACTATATAATTATGTATAAATTTAGATAATTATATAAAATTATATTAGATTGCTTATATTAAATTATATATAATGTTATAATATTATACAAATTTATACATAATTATACAGATTTTTATATAAATCGAGAAAACATTTTATATAATTTTATAAAATCATATATAAAAAAATATATATTGAATATTTTCGATATAATTGTTATTGTTTGTTTTTTTCTTTAAAATTATTTACCATTATACTAACTTATGGACAAATTCATAAATTAGATAATTTAATAAGTTTAGGACATATTAATCATAATGTTAACGTCCAATATCTTTTAATAATATTTAGAGTTATTGTCCAAGAGTTAACTCTTGTTAAATGTGCAACGTTTAGTTTCTTTATTGAACTTTTTTAAGCAATTTAACATATGTCAAAAAATATTTTAACCATCTAACCTCAAAATTGTACAAGTGTCAAACATGAAAGGTTGTCATTGTAGTAAGTAATTTTTATAAGACATTTTTAGTAAATATTTGAGAAGGCTTCGTAGGTCAGTGGCAGAGCAAGCAGTCTCTCGATTCAGGGGTCCGGGGTTCAAATCCAAAAAAGGTACATAATTCTGTTTCAGATTCATCATCAAGACATAATCAATTGCACATCGCGCTACTCATTGCAAACTACCTTTCCTTCCACTAAATAAGCACACACCGAATCACAAAGATTCTAATTAGTAGACTGATGGTAATTACCATAAATGTTGCTGTAGGGGAATTATTATATAAAATTTATTTTTTATATTTGCTCCTGGTCAGACTCATGTAAGGTAATCGTGATCGGGACCATGTAAGGCGATCCTAATAAGGACTTTATGGTACATCTGCGTTACATCCTTATCAGGTCCCCGCCAAGATATCCTGATCTATACCTTATCAGGTTACAAGGTTAACCTGATAACATCCTTATCGGGTCCTTTCAAAAAATTCTAGTCGGGAAGGCCTTTTAAGGTTGAAGTTAATAAAAAAAAAATTTCTTCAAATTTAAAAAGTGCAATTTTTTTTTGTTTTCGGTACCTCTCGTGTATTTTTTTTAATTAATATTTGCAAAGCATGTTTATTATACAAGGAACTATACTATATCACAAAATATGTTATAAAAAACAAAACACAATGTAAAATATTTTTAACCACCTAAATTTCTTTAATCGACCACTGTGCGACGCCCTATAACAATCATCTGACGGTTCCTTTATCCGTTTAATAATTTTTTTCATTATACCTCACGTGTTTCTTAAAATTTGGAATCTTCATTTAATCACGTTCCCATTTCATTTTTTTTCCAAATGACATTTTGCCCTATGTCGTTTATAGGGATCGAAAGTGTTTGACTTTAATCCATATTGCACTTATCAGTTGATTAGGTAAAATGTTTAATGTGCGTAAATTGACTACATGAAACATGTATAATGTAAGGAGAGTACTGCAATCTATGCCTATAATATAAATAAGTAATTTAATTGTTTTAAAAATTAGTATTTTGTAAATAAATGGCAGTTCTTTCTTTATCTTCGCCTTTAATGCAATTGTTCCAACTGCTGGAGTATTATTTTCTATTATAAACCATTTCCAGAGGTATGTTATAATCACATTGAAGCTTATTATTTACAAAAAATGTAGTCTTATTAATCTCACGTGCTACATTACGTAGTAGGGCATCTAATCCAAGCTTTAGGCTTCTATCCGTTTTTACACTCGTTTTAGTATCTGTAATTATGTCGTTCATGCTATTATTTTTTTAGAGGAACCTAGTAATTCCAATTTATTATAAACTAAACTCCTCACTAAAACTTATTAATAGTTTTAAAAATATAGCAATAACTTGGAATGTGGGGTATCTATCGTGAGTTTACCTGATATTTATAAAAATGAATGTTTCCTATAGAATTGTAAATAGTTTAATCGATTTTGTTCACATTTGTAGGCAAACTTAAGCTTAGCAAAGCAGTCGTTTTTGATAAAATTGTTGCAATCGGATATAAAACAATTTCTTCAGCTTTTAAAAAATTTACACTTAAATGTTTTTCTCGTACTTTATAACAGGGTTTTCTCAAAAGGTGTGATCTCCCTCAGAGACCAACCTGGTGTTAAAGAATTTTAGTGCTCCCGTTGTTTTATAAATTAACAGTAGAAGCGAACGAAATCGCAGGCAACAGCTAGTTACAAATAAAAACGTAAAAATCAAAAAACAACTTTAAATCAAAGCATAAAAGTGTTTACGTACCTTTTGTATGACTTTGCTATCGAAGTATTTATCATTAATTTATAATATTATTTCATATGAAAAAAGTAGTTCCCCAAATATTTTTACTAAGTAAGTAAGTAAGTAACTCTCTGCATAAATTGGGAGAATAAAGACTGCAGTCATATTAATGATTACCTACTTATCTTCTACAAATGTAGCATTTGAAAGCATTAAGTGCCTATAAATTTTAGTTGATAAATTATCTATCGTTACAGTTCGTACATTTTTTGATTTTCACTTGATTGCGGCATACTACACTACACCTGGTGGCATATTGTCAGCTTGGGTGGTTTGTACGTCAGTTTAAATACTTTGGCTTATTTATTTTTATTTCTTAAAATGCAAATATGATCACTCTGAATTGAATAAGTAACAAAACATTATTAATGTTGCTATTAGATTTATTAAATATTTTATTTACATCTGTAATATTCTGTAAGATGTTAGTTTTTCAACTTATGTAAGTATGGCAGATTTTTTCAAACTACCTTATAAAATTACGCTCATATTAATATAGACGTCATTTAACATTGTGCAGTTATACGGTAGATATTAAAGTATAATAAGTGGAATGTTGTAATTGGTCACGTTGGCATGCTAATCCGCAATAAAGAGTCGTAATTTAATTTCGCATATCTGCGTAATACTTTATCGAGTGTTACCGCAATGATAATTACAAAATGGCCATCGATGCAAATTACATTATTCGCATTAAGCAAATTTAATAATGTAAAGTAAAACATGTCATAAATTTAAATCGACAACCTGAAACGTTTAGACTTGCTGGAGACGCAAGTTTACGAGGCTAAGGCACTTAGGAATTATTGCAAGTTTAATTATAAAAGTAGGGGTGACGCCAGTAAACAGGTCTACTTTATGGCTTATAGATCATCGCCAACGTGATGGCTCTCGTGTTACATGTATCGTAATTGGCCACAATGTAGCAATGTTACCTGTTTGGAAATAACAAGTTGAATCTTATTATTCATATACGTTACTTATTTGAACATTAAACTGGAGACTTGAAAAGTAACAGAAAGAATAAGAATACTTAAAATCTTATGGTCACCTTTTGCTATTGTGCTTTTTGAATTAGGAGTTAAGTGTTCGATACAAACCTTAATTGTGCATTTACATAAATGTCTATTTTAAAAATAACACGTCACGTGTTATTTACAATAAATATTTCTAAATATTGCTATTAGTAGCATAGTTATTTTGTTGAGCAATTGAATATATTGCCGAAAATACAGTGCTCACTAAAATAATGCTAAAAGAACCGAAAAAATATACCAGCTTATAAATTTAGATAAAAGTGTATTTTAAGTATATAGTAAATTACAAAGGGTAGCTAGTATTTTTTGTGGCAAACCCTTTAGTTTAGGCGGAAGCAGACAGTGTAATTTATCTTTACGGCTTGTAAACCTATAGAGTTTATATACAACTTTTATATTCGTTTGCAATAACAACAAACAAAGCTTCCGACTTTCGCTTTCCTTTTTTTTTTTGTTTTCGTTTGTACCAAAAAGCACAACTCAGACGTTTTAGTGTACCTACCACGTGTAAAATATTGTACGAATTCTTTCCTTAATTTTTTAGGATTTTACAATACACTGCTTCAATTTATGAACGTTCTAAAAACGATATTGTGTTAAAAAAATTTTAGGTAACATTCTTGGGAATTGGAATAACTTCATATCAAATTCACTTTAAATAAATGTAATTTTTTTTACGTTTACAGTGCAGCTTTTGAAATTACATGTAGGTAAGTGTGTATTTATTCGTTTTTAATATTATTGCTAATAAGACTTTAATCGTTACATTATTTATGGTTAGATGAAATGTAGTATAAATTCATATTTATAAATTTTTATATTTCAAGGTGAATAGAAGAACTGTCAGAGAAATAAAATTATGTTATCTCCAGTAAAATATAGATGTTAAGTTGAAGCCGTATATTAAAATTCCTCGACATTTTTATTGTATCATTTTGTAGGAAAGGGAAGGTAAAGACGGAGAGGCATCGCATTTTTCTTTAGAAGTCTAGAATATGAATGATGTTATATCGAATATGCAATACATTATAGCTAGCTATTCTTTGGGTGTTATTAAATGTGTAGTTTAGATTGAAATTTTTTGAAATGTTAAAGCTTTAAATATGTAGCATGTAAAGCATATGAATTTTTTTTAAGTATGAGATGCATCGACAATTTTAGTCCGATAATGTTGTCTCAGGTTCAACACGTGTAAACGTGTTTATTTGAAACATGTTTTTCTAGTATTTCTACATATGTATGTGTTTTTTAAATATACTTAAAAGCGGGCTAGGGTATAATTTCATGGTGACGCTGCTTTTCAGCGTCTTTGGTCATGTACAATTTTAAAAATACCGCCACCTGGATATAATGTAGGAGCATCAAAGTGTCAAAAGCTAAATTTTGTTTAGTTTTTTACGCGAGATTTCTAACGTCATCATAGTTGTAAGATAATCAAATTGGCAAATAATCGATTTTAACGAGTAAGATAAAATACGTAATCATATGTCATATAAATACAATAAAATTGATTTTATATAATATTTATTAGAATTAATATTAAATAAAAAAGCAACTATAACTCTCTTTTGCTAAGTTTTTTTAATTTGTGCTTCCCCAATGATTCTTGACATCGATAAATCTACATTTGATAATCATATTCATCGGATCTTTAGTTAAATTATTTCACTTTATTAATTACTTTAATAATAATAATAATAATGCTATTGTATATTATTTATTTATTTAATTATAAATCACCAAATTCGGTTTTAGCTAATTTTAAAGTGCCCTAAGTTTTTTTAAGCTCAATTTCTACATATATGCTGAATTTGAGTTTTTACGTTTCTTGCCCGATACATTAAGTTTTATTAATTGACTTTGACGCGGTATTCTAAAATAAAATATAAGATTAACCTATTGTAAGGGTTCATGTTCTAACAATAATAATTAATTTTACAAAAGTAACATAATTTGCTACAAATATGTGCTAGCCCATATTACAAATATAAATGCATACGATAAATTAAATTTAACTTGCAATAATTTAATTATCAAACTTTAATTACAAATGTATATATCACTACAATCAATTTTTTTTAATTTGTGATAATTACACAAAAATCGTGATTAGAATAGGCTCGTAACACATTCGCGTTTACACAGTTTGCACAAAATGATGAAATACTGTCATTAGTGAAAAGTAGGCAAACATGTTAGATATGTGTATCGGCTAAATATATTGAATAGCTCATTACTGGCATGTCTAGCAATTGATGATGAACACCTATAGTACAGTTTACGTGGTGGATCATATTACAAACATAACTCATATTTATACCTTCTCCTCTAATACAAAAGTGTGTTAAAATTTTAGTGAAGAAATAGTTTTCAGTAGTACCTACGTAAAAGAAATGGGTCAAAAATTTTAAGCAGGAGATTTGTCTTTATGGACAAGTCACGCTTTGTGAGACAATATTTTCTCGATTAAGATCATTATTAAAAGAAAGTTTTTTTAGACAACATGACAGATTGTAGAAAATCTCAACTCCACAGAGCACAGCATTTCACACCATATTTATTGGAAAACATGTATTTTGTCATACTGCTCCACGACAGGGTCAGGTCCCATGCTGTTTCGATGACTTGCCGAAAAATTGTAAAGCTAAGAAGAAAAATTACGTTTACTCTTTGGACCGAGCACTAATAGGTTTTCTTCTGTTTCTCTTCCGGAAGAATGATTTTATAAGAAAAAGAATAAAAATAAAGTACACTGTTAAAAATATTTATAAAGTTGCAACATTTTGCAATACAAATCTATAGTAAAATTAAATAACGGTGTGTTGCAATGCAATATTAAAATACATTTCTAGCAATATCACACTATTTCATAGTAAAATTACAGAAATGAATTGCAATTTTACTAATCTTTTGTTAAAATAAGATGCAAGGTGTGATTGCACAATGAAGTATAGTAGTTTTACTAAAACTCATTTTTCTACATTGCAATTTTATAAAATTGCTATAATTGTAGCATGTAACTGTTTTCGATCAGACTTCTGACGGGCAATCTGAAATCTATTACATAATAAATAAAAAAAATACTAAAAAGTTTAATAATTAACTATTTTTCGATAAATGCTTAGTAACAAGCAAAAAATGTTTTGTAATCTTCCCAAACTGAGTTAAGATAAGTTGTGTTGTAAAATTATCATGGAATTTTTTGTAATTTTTCAAAACAAATACAGTAAAAATATTTTATAAAATTACAATTTTTTGCTTCCAAAGATGAGTAGATAATTCTACAAAAATGAAATTCACAAATCACTATCACTATAAAAATATATTATTTGCTACCACAGAAGAAATCATATTCTTTCTCAAATATTATTAATCTAAATGTATTGTTATTATTTAATTTAAAATCGATTGAAACATTCCGGTAGACATTTATTACACTCTTTATTTTACATGTACGTATTTAGATACTTCTACTAAAATTTCTTTTCCAAGTGTAAAACCTAATAGAAATAAAATTTACTATTTTTACATATATGTTGTTCTTATAGTCTTATTACATACTACTGAAACATAAAATTAGTCGCTGAAATTTAAACATAACTTTACAATATAATAAAATTTTGCTCGTATATCATTATGACTCCATAAAATTAATTAATGGTAGTCTTATATATGGATTATAAAGTACCACAACTACCAAAATTTTGATGTGCTATAAAAATAAGCTGAGTGTGAGTGAGTTTAATAATATTGTGATTTATGTGATAACATGTAATTCTATTAGTATTTAAAATTAAAAAAAGTCGATTATACTTCCATTAAAAAGTAGTTATTTAGTAGTTAAATTTTCTTACTTACATATGTTCGAATGACAGAGACTTTGGGTTAAAAAAAAACATACACCTATCGTTAAATCAGTGGTGAAAAAATTAGCACTTCTTGGAGTTATTTTTTATTTTTACAACTTTAAAACCGATAATTATAATATATTTTTAAAAATTACAAGAATAGATAATAAAATTAAATTTAATGTAAAAATCTTTTTATCAAATGGATTCCAAATAATGGTCATTAAGCTAAGTATAACTGAACTATTACCTACCCACTAATATAACAGTTTCTTAAATTTTTGTTTACTTATGTTATTTTATTAGATAATTGAATTGTTTTATGTTCAATGATAAAAACTGGCATCTTCCCAGACAAAGTTTGTCAACCGGCCCTTTAATGGCCCATTGCTTTGCCAGATATGCTTGTTAATGGGCGAGCAGTGGCAATTGTTAACGGCCCATTAACGGCTGTGTGCCGGCATGATAACGTCGGGCCTTCAATGGCACTGGGCTATCGGCCGTTAATGGCAGCCAGCAGAGGCCCGTTAATGGTAATCATCAATGGCCCATATATGAAAAAAAATTATCATGGCATTAATGACAACAAGCAATCAGTCAAGTCTACTGAAAAATTATCAACCTTTTATTGGAAACTAGGAATGGGCATTAGGAACAACAGCTTAACATTTATTGTTATTATTTTAACTAAGTATATTATTTAGAATAAATAAAAATTATAAGTATTAGAACTATTATTAAAATTGTTAAAATACTTTCATTTTTGTCATAACTAAATTCACTATTATTCGCTTTTTTAAAAATTTTAGATGTATCGTTTTGTTTTTGTTTACTTTATACACTATTTACACCTATTTACCTACATAATGTACACTATCTACATTATTTACACGTTGTTTCAATTCGTGATATTTTTTATGCGTTTGTTATCCTTTAGACATTTTATTTAAGACCTTAATGCTTAAAGCTTACACCAGAAATTACTTTAACGTTGGTAAATCAGCTGATTTTAACTTTATTGCGCATGGCCAAGTTTTGACTGTTGACCAAATACTACGAATAGCAAAAACGAACGGCTTCTGGTAATTAACCAATATTGGGCCATTACAAATTGCCAATAATGGGCCGTCAGTTAATAGCCAGACATCGGCCAATTAACGGTAGTTTCTCCATTAACAATGACTTTGTATGGGTTATTCCATACAAAAACTGCATTTTTGTCTAATGGAGATTAAACACGTCTATATTTTTTTTAAGAAAATTCCAAACTTTGCTATTATTTCCACATTGATTTTTTAAATTTTTATTGCCATAGACTAAACCATAGAATAAACCATTGCCTCCAAATTTTTATCAAAACTCTCCCTAATTGTTTGATATCGTTTAGAATTTTTTTTTAATTTTCTTTATTCATCTATAATTGATTTTTTTTCACATTAAATAAATATAATAGAAAACATGTATCTCAATAGATAGGATTTAATATTAAAAATTAAAAAAAAACATTTCCTGTTGTTTAGTTATTCTTTTTTTTTCAAATAAAACACAATAGGATACAAAATTGATTGATTAATATTCTGATTTTTTTTATTTTTTTAATTTTAGAAATAAATAAAACTTGTATTAGAAATCAAATAATCTAAAATATTTGAACAGCTATTTTTTTCACAAAATTCTAATAGACGATGTTAACATATCTGGTAACTACCTATAGTCTACAATTTTTATTATGCAGTAAATATGAATTTTAATAATTTTAAACAGCAGTTAAGCGTTTTTATAAAATCCAAAGCTATATTGGCATCAAGAATCTAAAAATGCGAATCAAAAATTTTACCTTTTTATAAATGTCTGAACACCTATCAATTTATTTACATTTTTCCTACATTTTATTCGCAAGATAAGGATTGTTTATTTAAGTCAGAACTGATTTTTTTATAACACTGTTAAACTAAAAGTTTTATATTCAACATAAAGAATAATATAAAATTAGGCAATTGAAAGCCCACAAAAAATGACAGTGTAAAAATTCAGAACAAGTTTTCTTTTATAAGAATCAAACATTTAATTTGAAGAACTAATATCGTTTTTCTTTGTCTATAATTATAGGTAAAAATGTAGTTATGTGTTTATATAGCTAAATATATTAATTTAATTTTGTGAATACTACATACAACACAGAAAACTATTTAAATAAAATATAAAAAGTATACCTAAAAATACTTCACCAAAAGAAAAATACCGGTATTTATTTAACCAATTAGCACATCTATAAGAAATTCCATAGCCAGCTGCGTTTGACCTAAGAAAGCTTGAAAGGTATGAGTTTATGATCGTTCAGCTGTTGATGCATTTCAAAGCAGTCTTTAACTTGAAATGCTTCTTATATCAGAATAACATGATAACCTTAAAAGAAAAGATGTGTTATGTATATATATATCTATTTATTAACGGTAACATGTTTTTAACGTACAACGAATATTTATTTCTATACATGTAAGTGAAATACAATAGCAAATAAAAGAAAAAAAAGTAACAAATTTAAATGTTAAGTGCTGTCTAATCTAAAAATATGTGGAAATTTGTATAAATAAATGACTTATCTAATAACTTAGTATTAACTAAAAGTATAAACGCTTGTTATAATTTAATCTTTATTATTTCGTAAGTTGTAAGTAAGTGCGTCGATATCATACCTAAGATTAAGAACAAACGCAAGCAGTTCATTATAAATAAAATTCTGTGCAGAGATTTGAACGGTTTAAAGAATGTAGGATTGTGATACCCTTGATGCCCGGGCCATAGCGGTCAATACTTGAAAACGTACCTCATTGGTCCGACGATACCAGACTTGTCACGAGTGATATAGTGCAGTGTCTAAAGTTAAAGCTTCTCTGAATAGCCAGAACCAGAAATGACTATGAATTGGAAATTGATTTAGATACAGGACCCTGACACGATGTTATGATGAATTATTCTGCGTTAGTCACGGTTTCGAGATTAACAGGTACTTATTTTTGAAGTTTTAATAAATAAATTATCTTTCTCAAACTAAAATCTCACTCTCAAGAAACCTGCAAATTTATTGTTTTGCCATCTAACAAAAAAGTTTAAATTTTCCATTATTTAAATCTTTGATATCTATCTGTTGTTTTATATTTTTAACCCAAACTATCTCTCTCCATCAGAAAGACATTACGTTGTCTATAATATTTTTGTAATATAAAATAATATCTATCAATTCATAACAATGATATAGTTTAAACTTGCTGAATTCAGTTTCTGAAATCAGTTTATTATCTTATTAGTAACTACTTATTCCTGTATGCCAGCTTACAATGAATTAGAATTTTTCAAGTGCTGCCCGTATATGAATATATTATAATTCTTATAATATATAGTTTACTTAAAAAATTAAATAGTAAACAATTTTTATATCAAATACATAAGAGATATTGAGTAAAAATGTGTGTGCGTGAAGTTCTCGCACGATAGAAATAAAACTTCTTGATTATTAGGTATAGCTAAAACTCTTTAAAAGGTAGTTTTTTTATAATGAAAAATTTTAAGACTAAGGCTTAATATGTAGCAAAATTGTAAACAATAATGATAGCAATTAAACAAAAAGAATTTAATACAAATTTATGTTAAAGTCGGCGCCTCATTTTTCATTGTTCGTAGTCTACAATTCGGAATTTAGATTTATGAATTTCACCTCCACATTTACTTGCAGCCCTCCAAACAAAGAAGCTTCACTTCAAGAGTAAAGTTATATATTTTAAGAAGTTTTATATCAAAGAATTGTATCGAAGTGCACTCCATTATAGGTATAAAGTTAAAGTTTTCTAAAGAAAAATTTTCAAATATTAAATAAGTAAGTAGGGACAAGTGGGGATTAATGAAACACGGGGCAATATGAAACGACGGCGATTAATATTCAAATACCAAACGAATTCGTGGGTTTCTGTTTTGAGCGATTACAGCGCCTAACTTTCCGCACGGGAACGCAGTGAAATTAGGGCGCTCTGCAACAACGAAGTTTTGAGAAGAAAAAATAGTTTTCATTAGTAAAAAGTTTGAATTTCTTACCTATTATACTATTGTTTTTACTGAAAAAATAATACTATTAGGTATGTGATATTTATTTACATAAATTTTAATCATATTGACTATTTAATAGAGATTAGTTGAATATAAAATGGAAATTGTTATAAAGTTTTATAAGTTCGCGTTTGATACTTTTGAAATTCTATGGGGCACCTTAAAACGGGGCACAATGAAACACTGTTCCGTAGAACTCCATTTACTTTATTGGTTTTTTGTTGCATATTTTAAACGCATATTGGTTAAAACGCGTATGAGAAAAAAAGATGCGGGGGGAAAGGTTGGGGAGGATAAGGGGGGAGTGCATAGTAAAAAATCTTTTACATTCCTCTAAAACCTGATATGGCAATAGTGTCAATTCTAGATACAAAACTGGTGTTGCCTAGTTCATGCTTGGCAAGCAAGAGTATTAAGGAAGTATTTTGTCAGTTATTTATTGATTTTAATATACTTTATGATATTACGTCATTTATTGACCATGTTTCATTCTACCGCAGACCTGGGGCACATTGGGACAAAAAAAGTATTTTACAAACATAAATATTTTAGGTTTAAGATTAATTTTTAATCTCTTTTTTGTGCTCAATCAATAGTTTTAGGTCTATTGTTTTAAGCAAAAATTATAAAAATATAATCCGCAAATTTCTCTCAAAATCGAAATAACTTTTTCGTTTCATTGTGCCCCAACTGTTCCTATATAATATTATTAATTTACAATGAATGTGTTTGCAGAATTACTAACAATTTTTTTTTAAGTAAATATTTAAATAATTTTATTATTTAATATAAGCTTTGAGCTCATAAAAATTTTTGATAAATTTTAACCTCGGTTACAGCGACAGCAGAAGTAATTACTACAGGTACTATATTCAAAAAAGCGTGTTATTTCGATTTTACAATAAAATGCAATTAAAATATATTATAAACAATAATAAAAATATTTAGAACGTAGGTATTGAAATATACAAGTATTATTTGTACTTTTGCTTTATTCAATATTGTAAACCATTACTTTATAGCTCTTTACACGTTCAGAAATATCCCCTAAATGGTTGACATTTAAATGAATTGGTTCTTTGCTTTTTGACAAATTTATAATTTGCTATTATGTAGTCTTGTATTGACACTCTCGTTAAGCTAAACGCTTTAAAGGACAAATGTTTACAAAAACTTTAAAACAAATTAACAATGTTTTTTAATTGAATACTCACGCGATTAGGTATAAAAACGTTTTTAATTTAAAAAAGTCGAATTATAGAAAAATGTTTTAATTTCTTTTTTTCTAAGTCAGTTGCGAACCTTTAAGCATTTCTTATTCTGTAGACATCAGTAAAACAGTTACATAGCCTGTCGATAATTCGTACGCCAAGTGACCGGGAAAAAAGTCCGATTTACGAACTGTAGCAAATTATAGAGTTTAGAATGAAAAAAGTTTATGAAAAAAATTTGAACTATACAATTTATTTAGATAAAAGTTGTTTATAAATTTTTTTAACAAATTGTCTAAATAAATTGGAAAAAAAATATTCAAATTGTTTATACTAATTTAGTGCACAGAAATTTGTGATTTCTGATTCGACAAGTACCTGCTTATGACCTCGGTTGGTTGTGTTGTCAATGGTGATAAGCGCCCACAATACATTATCGTCAATGTCAAAGCGTAGTAAAAACTGACGCAGTTTCATAAGGTTAGATGACATGAATTGGTTGCATTGCATCTTCTTCGTCCTCACTTTCACCTTTATCTTCTGTCGTGTTTGTAATCATGGATGCTAAAATTTCCTCGTCCGTTAGAGAAGCCACGACAGCAACATCATCAAAGTGAACAAAATCATAAAATGTGATGGACTTCTCTTTAGTGTGGGGTATAACGGAATACCATTCTATAGGATCTATTAGACATTGTTCTTCATTTATCCTATCATTTGGTTGGCTCTCAGCTTCCTTATTAAAGGCCCAAGTTTTGAAACAATTTTGAATTGTTACAATAAAGATAAAAAACAAACAAGACAACCCCCGTTCGTAAGCGGAGTACAAATTGTAGAAGTAAAGACAAAATTTATTAATAGGAAATATGGAAGGGACAACAATCTATTGTTTTTGTACGAGTTATACCGGAGTTTTTAAGAAACCAACATTTCTGTATGAATTATCGAGTTTTAGGAATTATCAAAGTGCAAATTATCGAGAGGTGACTGTAGTATAATTCATTTTAACGGATTCCATTATATCATGCGGAATTCTGACAAGATTAGTTTCATTGTAGCCGGAAATCTATTATACCTAATCCTAATTATTAGATTGATTCAAAATTTTGTAATGTTTTAATTAAAAAATAAAGTATACAAATGAACCAATTGTTCTTTAAACCGAAAATGTTGAAAATTTGAGCATTAACCAAGTGCTATAATTAAAGTATGTTTTTAAATTGTTTATTTAATTAGTTGGTAGGTTGTAATTAGTATAGAAATGATTTTCGTTAAATGGAAGTCTACAACCACTGCTTAAGTGTGAACACTTTTAATAGAATTTTCTAATATAGATATTTTAGCGATACATTACATCCGATTTTTTCTTTTTAACTACATATTTACGTAAATCAGTAAAGTTGGTTATTCACGTAAAAAATTGGAAAAGATAAATAATATGCAAATTTATTTACAATGGAAGAACTTTAAATTGCAAGTTCGACAGTTTCGAAAGTTTAATATAAAAGTTACTAGGTTTCATAAAATACAGGTAGAAATTAAGTCAAAATTAAATTCAAAATAGCGGTTTTCAAGATATTGATATCATTTTTTTTACTTTTCTGGAAAACTGTTAAAGTATGTTTGTGCAGCAACGCAGGAGCTTTTGTAACATTTAATGTAGGTACAAAACATATCATACTGTTCAGTTAAAAACTATGCCATTTTGAATTATTTATAAGGTAATAATTATTATTATTCAAAACACTTAGAATATCAATAAAAAAATAAATAAAATGACCTTGGCTTGTATTGTGCTGTTTTATTGTTCTTTGATAATTATTCATGGCTACTTGATTTGAAACAGAAAATTTTATATTGTTAATAATTTTTTTGTTTAAATATAAGTTGTTATACATGGGTGAAAAGAGAAACGAAAATTCTATTTAACTATGTAAAAATCCAATATAGCGTCTATTTAAAATAAGAAAGTTGGTATCAATATCTTGGAAACCGCCATTTTGAATTTAATTTGAATTTTTTTTTTATCCTTATTTTATGCTACCTAGTAACTTTTGTATTAAACTTTTTTTTTGTAAGTTTTATAATTACAAATTTATTTGACATTAAAAAAATAACGATTTTCAGTTTTTTGACGATCACTTCGGAACTATTCGGAATTTTAAAATTTTCTTAACGGAATCTGAATCGACACCTAAAACTGCAAAACATTGTCCATTTAACCAAACTTTTATCTCCACTAACAAGAAAGATACCCATGTTAGCCTACTCAATTTGGGACACCCTGTATACTTGTCTAAAGTATGAAATGCTATGTCTATTTATCCTGTATAATTACTAATATATTATGCATCTACAATATTTTATTGCTCACAAGGGAAATGGAGTAGGTATATGATAGACAAATATGATACCTTTAAGACTGAGTTTGAAATATAATTTTTAATTGAACATCTAATTGTAAGTTTGGGTAACCCATTATTATTATCATTGTAGCGACAGATAATTTTCAGATCTTATGTTTTGCAAATAATTAACACAAAATTGTAAACAATGGAAGTTAGGTATTAAAAAGGAACTTGTAATGATATTAAAATAAGTAATTGTAACAAATGTTTATGTACACCAAAAATAGGTCTTGCATTAAATGTTATGGTATTATAGTAAGTCAGACCATCTTGGCCTTATAGCTTTAATTGGTATAAAATTATGAAATATGAAAAAGGAAAATCATGGCGCAAGTGGTTTAGTAATTGGGCTGTTGAGCTACCCAGACAAAGTTTGTCAACCGGCCCTTTAATGGCCCATTGCTCTGCCAGATATGCTTGTTAATGGGCGAGCAATGGCAATTGTTAACGGCCCATTAACGGCTGGCTGCCGGCATGATAACGTCGGGCCTTCAATGGCACTGGGCTATCGGCCGTTAATGGCAGCCAGCAGAGGCCCGTTAATGGTAATCATCAATGGCCCATATATGAAAAAAAATTATCATGGCATTAATGACAACAAGCAATCAGCCAAGTCTACTGAAAAATTATCAACCTTTTATTGGAAATTAGGAACGGGCATTAGGAACAACAGCTTAACATTTATTGTTATTATTTTAACTAGGTATATTATTTAGAATAAATAAAAATTATAAGTATTATAACTATTATTAAAATTGTTAAAATACTTTCATTTTTGTCATAACTAAATTCACTATTATTTCCTTTTTTAAAAATTTTGGATGTATCGTTTTGTTTTTGTTTACTTTATACACTATTTAAACCTATTTACCTACATAATGTACACTATCTACATTATTTACACGTTGTTTCAATTCGCTAATTTTTGTTTAGCGTTGGTATCCTTTAGACATTTTATTTAAGACCTTAATGCTTAAAGCTTACACCAGAAATAACTTTAACGTTGGTAAATCAGCTGATTTTAACTTTATTGCGCATGACCAAGTATCGACTGTTGACCAAATACTACGAATAGCAAAAACGAACGGCTTCTGGTAATTAACCAATATTGGGCCATTACAACTTGCCAATAATGGGCCGTCAGTTAATAGCCAGACATCGGCCAATTAACGGTAGTTTCTCCATTAACGATGACTTTGTATGGGTAGCGACGTAGGTTCGAATCCCCTCGTTATAATCAAAAAAATATCACGCTCGTCTAGTTTTCGTTAAGGTAGCGAGTGAAAACGGCACGAAAACGTTTACCTCGAAATTGTCCTGGTTGGGAGTCCATGTAAAACTGTGGGCTCCTTGTATCTTTAAAACACTCTTCATTCACAACAGGTGTACAAGCGGGGAAATTATCTAAACCCGGACACTGATACACATATACAGTGTGATTAATTTAAAGTGCCACGAGCTTACAACTGTAAAACTAATAAGAGTTTAAGAGAATACAAGTGTAAAGGTTTATTTAGTATAAACGATCTATCAACGGGCATAAATATAAATTTTGTCCTACTTTTGGTTTAGCCGAAAATTGTGTTAAACTTCTTATTTAAAAAAAAATATATTGATTTTTTTAAATTTGATAAACTCGTCAAGAGCTCTTTAAAACTGTAGAACAAATTACCATTTGATTCATATAGAATTGTTATAAAAATAATTATTCTTCTTGTTAAGAAATTTGACACTATTTACTGTTAAAGCTAAAGTAGGACAAAATTTATATTTTTTAGTCGATCACATATGCCTATCAATTGATCATAAACATTAAAAAATGTTTTATGCTTGTACTTTTTTGAAATCTTCGATATTGAACAGTTATAAGCTTGTGGCACTTTGGTACAACACAAGAATAAAAACATTTTTTAAAAAAAATTTTTATTAACTATTTATCAACTTATTATACATCTTTGGAAAGTTCAAGACAAGTATTATCAAATTTTAAAAAAAAAAAAAATACCTTGGTATTTAAGATAAGAAAGTGAACATTATGTTAGGTTAAACAGCAAGTTGAACAAAATCTATAGTCATATCCATCGATAGATCGTTTAAAATTCAGTCAAAAAAATTCGGTCAATTTCAAGAAATAAATTTTTATTTAATTTTTCCAATTTATTGATTATCTGGAAAACCAAAAGGAATAAATGTTTTCAGAATCTTAGATTTCCGA
This sequence comes from Sinopyrophorus schimmeli, assembly GCA_036325965.1. NCBI lineage: Eukaryota > Metazoa > Arthropoda > Insecta > Coleoptera > Elateridae > Sinopyrophorus > Sinopyrophorus schimmeli. The sequence goes on from JARFIZ010000001.1 coordinate 8,513,676, forward strand.
CAACATGTATCGACCGTGGAAGTTTAAATAAAATATTGTTTGGGGGCATTTTGATCATACTATAGCCTTCAGTAACTAAATTCACTACTATGTAAAAATAAAACAATATGAATTAAAATAATGAATGAAATTGGTTTATTATTTACTTAAAAAGATGAATTAATAATGTTGAAATTATTGTAGAATACGGTTTCTTTCTCTATATTGATATACACCGTCGTGTACTAATAGATTTTATTACATGTAAACACCAAAATGTAAATATAACGGATATTTTGTGTATTCTTGTAAACATTTACTCGTAGCTGTTGAGCATGCACAATTATAGTAGGTTTGTTTACTTTGGCAGAACTTATTCAAACAATGTTTCACAGAAGAACCAACACAAAAAGTGAAAACTAAACAAACATTATCTGCGTTCTAACAGACATCACATATTCTTTTTAGAATAATTTATTGGACTGGATATATAATTAATTATAGACAGATACTTCTTTGTACATGCATTTAAAAAAATAAAAATTGTAGATAGGTAGGTAGAGGAGTGTTCCCGGATATGAGACAGGCTCCAGATATAAAACAGTCAATTATTTTCATTATGCAATGTCAATATGGCTGATCTGATTACTGTCAAGTACTTCTTTAGTCATCAGTCAGTTTTTGTACTAACACTGAAATGAATCGACGCATTGCTTATATCAACTGCAAACATCGTATGTAAAATTGCAGGTTAAAAACGTTTTGATTTTTTCAAAATGTTATTTTTTATGTAAATCAATTGAAAAGGAAAGTGTAATGTATAGCATTTAGTGTTTTTCTTATATTTTACGATCCAATATTGGATTAGGCCAATATGTGGTTGGAAAACAATTTTTTTAAATTCTCAAATGTCGTCATTGTCCGGGTGTGAGACACAGCATATTACCACCACCCAAGGGTTCCAAAGCAAAACATCATTAGTATAAAGTTGTTGCCGAACAAATTGAACGCTGTTAACAACATCAAATGCAATATTTGCAAGCGGCCAGTTCTTTTGAAGTGCGCAAACACGTGTGCAAGCATCTACACATGCAAACATTGCGACGATTATGAAGAGGAAAGTGATAAATAAAAATTATGGAAAGCATAAAAATTATAATTTTGAAATAGATATGAGGTTTTTATTTTATATTTTACAGTTTTAATGTATTTTGTAGGTGTCTTATTAGACATTTTATTTAAGACCTTAATGCTTAAAGCTTACACCAGAAATAACTTTAACGTTGGTAAATCAGCTGATTTTAACTTTATTGCGCATGACCAAGTATCGACTGTTGACCAAATACTACGAATAGCAAAAACGAACGGCTTCTGGCAATTAACCAATATTGGGCCATTACAAATTGCCAATAATGGGCCGTCAGTTAATAGCCAGACATCGGCCCATTAACGGTAGTTTCTCCATTAACGATGACTTTGTATGGGTAGCTACGTAGGTTCGAATCCCCTCGTTATAATCAAAAAAATATCACGCTCGTCTAGTTTTCGTTAAGGTAGCGAGTGAAAACGGCACGAAAAGGTTTACCTCGAAATTGTCCTGGTTGGGAGTCCATGTAAAACTGTGGGCTCCTTGTATCTTTAAAACACTCTTCATCCACAACAGGTGTACAAGCGGGGAAATTATCTAAACCCGGACACTGATACACATATACAGTGTGATTAATTTAAAGTGCCACGAGCTTACAACTGTAAAACTAATAAGAGTTTAAGAGAATACAAGTGTAAAGGTTTATTTAGTATAAACGATCTATCAACGGGCATAAATATAAATTTTGTCCTACTTTTGGTTTAGCCGAAAATTGTGTTAAACTTCTTATTTAAAAAAAAATATATTGATTTTTTTTTAAATTTGATAGAGCTCGTCAAGAGCTCTTTAAAACTGTAGAACAAATTACCATTTGATTCATATAGAATTGTTATAAAAATAATTATTCTTCTTGTTAAGAAATTTGACACTATTTACTGTTAAAGCTAAAGTAGGACAAAATTTATATTTTTTAGTCGATCACATATGCCTATCAATTGATCATAAACATTAAAAAATGTTTTATGCTTGTACTTTTTTGAAATCTTCGATATTGAACAGTTATAAGCTTGTGGCACTTTGGTACAACACAAGAATTTTAAATATAAACATTTTTTGAAAAAAAATTTTATTAACTATTTATCAACTTATTATACATCTTTGGAAAGTTCAAGACAAGTTTTATCAAATTTTAAAAGAAAAAAAAATACCTTGGTATTTAAGATAAGAAAGTGAACATTATGTTAGGTTAAACAGCAAGTTGAACAAAATCTATAGTCATATCCATCGATAGATCGTTTAAAATTCAGTCAAAAAAATTCGGTCAATTTCAAGAAATAAATTTTTATTTAATTTTTCCAATTTATTGATTTTCTGGAAAACCAAAAGGAATAAATGTTTTCAGAATCTTAGATTTCCGACAACATGTATCGACCGTGGAAGTTTAAATAAAATATTGTTTGGGGGCATTTTGATCATACTATAGCCTTCAGTAACTAAATTCACTACTATGTAAAAATAAAACAATATAAATTAAAATAATGAATGAAATTGGTTTATTATTTACTTAAAAAGATGAATTAATAATGTTGAAATTATTGTAGAATACGGTTTCTTTCTCTATATTGATATACACCGTCGTGTACTAATAGATTTTATTACATGTAAACACCAAAATGTAAATATAACGGATATTTTGTGTATTCTTGTAAACATTTACTCGTAGCTGTTGAGCATGCACAATTATAGTAGGTTTGTTTACTTTGGCAGAACTTATTCAAACAATGTTTCACAGAAGAACCAACACAAAAAGTGAAAACTAAACAAACATTATCTGCGTTCTAACAGACATCACATATTCTTTTTAGAATAATTTATTGGACTGGATATATAATTAATTATAGACAGATACTTCTTTGTACATGCATTTAAAAAAATAAAAATTGTAGATAGGTAGGTAGGGGAGTGTTCCCGGATATGAGACAGGCTCCAGATATAAAACAGTCAATTATTTTCATTATGCAATGTCAATATGGCCGATCTGATTACTGTCAAGTACTTCTTTAGTCATCAGTCAGTTTTTGTACTAACACTGAAATGAATCGACGCATTGCTTATATCAACTGCAAACATCGTATGTAAAATTGCAGGTTAAAAACGTTTTTGATTTTTTTCAAAATGTTATTTTTTTTATGTAAATCAATTGAAAAAGGAAAGTGTAATGTATGGCATTTAGTGTTTTTCTTATATTTTACGATCCAATATTGGATTAGGTCAATATGTAGTTGGAAAACAATTTTTTTTTTAAATTCTCCAAATGTCGTCATTGTCCGGGTGTGAGACACAGCATATTACCATCACCCAAGGGTTCCAAAGCAAAAACATCATTAGTATAAAGTTGTTGCCGAACAAATTGAACGCTGTTAACAACATCAAATGCAATATTTGCAAGCGGCCAGTTCTTTTGAAGTGCGCAAACACGTGTGCAAGCATCTACACATGCAAACATTGCGACGATTATGAAGAGGAAAGTGATAAATAAAAATAATGGAAAGCATAAAAAATTATAATTTTGAAATAGATATGAGGTTTTTATTTCATATTTTACAGTTTTTAATGTATTTTTGTAGGTGTCTTATACCTAGATACAATTTTTTTTCCTTGTCAAAAAACTGTCACTTAGAAAATTGTTCATAAAATTTTGCATGTTAATGGAATCACAAAACTTTCTGCGCATAAAAGTTGTGTATTTTCATTACCTCTCCAACAATGAATAGAATACCTGACTTTATTTAATCAGTAAAAAATTATGGCTCATAAACAAAACCCGTCTCATAACCGGGTACACTCCCTTACTATTCATCAAACCTTTTACTTACATGTAATTATATTGAACAACTTAGTAAATTTTTCAATCTGTATTTTATAATGTTATTTCATTACGGATCAGACAATGTTTAAGGAAATATGTAATACCTACACGGAGAAAAAAATATCGTTAAAATAACCATACGTATCGCTATTTTAGCTATCCGTTGGATAATCATCTTTCACAGGGATACGCCGTATAGCTAATTTAGCTATCCAGAGTTTCCTTATTGCGGATCGTCAAAGTAACGATACGTATTATTGTTTTAGACATTCAAAAGATTCTTGTCATGGTGATTTAACGGATATGCACGGAGAACAAAATATCGTCAAAATAACGTTACGTATCGCTATTTTAGCTATACAAATCCTCAAGTTGACTGTACAGTTACCTACACTACGGAAACTGCACACGTTCACGAGAGTTTTTCGTTTGAACGCTTGAATCAAATAAATTAATCCTTATTATAAGTATACTATGGAGAGCTGTTTTGATCATACTATGGATTGTCAAATTGACTTATAAATATTATTAAATTAGACATTCGAATCGTTGTTCTGACAATACATCAATTGAGTATACGTTAGATAGTTATTTTGAGGATATTTTTTTCTTCGTGCATCTATATAAAATTTATAATGTCCTATAATTTATAGCAACAATTAACAAACCAAGTTGTTTAAATTCTATTGTTTGTAAACTTATTTAAAAACGGAATTTTTTAAGTAAATTACTTATATTATTTTTAATATTAATTATAAAAATAAAATATAAGATGCATACATTTTCTATCCAATAACATTATCTAAAGTAAAGTAGTGTTATCATTTTATTGAAAATGATAAAAGTGATTAAATGTAGTTGTAGATTATTCTGCTACTATATGAGTATATTTAGTAATAATGTGAAAGCAGATAGGAAGCCGACGGCTATTGCGAAGAATAATACCTATAGTAAAAGCCTTATTTTAAGTAAGAAACTCTATTATATTATTTTTTTTTATATTACTATAAGTCACTAATAGTAACAAAATATTCAATGAGTAAAGTGGTGATTAAAATTAAAATAAATTTTAAATTTCGAGGTTTAATTTATTTTTTGTTAAGGAAACTATTTAAACACAATTTATTATTCTTAAAAAAATTGAAATATTTAAATTTTAAAAAACATAAAAAACTGGTTGAGTAAAATTTATGCACCTAGAAGTTAATTAATATTGTTGTAGTATTAAATTAATTAGATACTTAATAGGTTTTAAGATTTATTATTATTCAGTGTCCAATTCCTTTTTTAACTTATCCATTTCAAATTCAATAAAGAATACATACCGATATTTATACACTAGATATTTTATGTAGTATTTTAGTATCAAATATATTTAACAAAATTAAAAATATGTGAATTATTTTACATATAGTTTTATTTATCAACAAAACGCCTTTTTCTTATTAAGTATAAAGTAAAAAGTTACTAAAGTAGGAAATAGAAAATCGAAAACTAGCTATAAAATAATTATTAATATATGTCTTATTTTACGTTTGGTAGTAAAGTTAGTTTACCTTCCAAAGATATTTTGAAGTATTTGATGTTAGAAGGCTCTTTTCGAAAACTTGTAAAACAACAATTTTTCTAAATTTATCTTTTACACACATATTACCGTTAAAGCATTATTTGTGTAGGTACCTATTTTCTATTTTTCTATACACTTATCTGTCTATTATTTGTTTACTTTCGATGTTTAGAAGACAACTTAAAACAATTTAAAAACAGGTGCGTGTTAGAAGTTAAACTTCTTTGGCGTAACTTAATTAAATATACCAACGTGTCTGAATATATTCAATAAATACAAGAATGTGCGCATTCGAGCGAAAATTTGCACATTTCCGAGCGAGGGAAGAAAATGAAGCGCGACGCGTAGCAGCGCGCTTCATTTTCCCGAGATCGGAATATGCCACTTTGAGCTCGAATGTGCACACTCGGTTTTAAGCATGATCATAGGTTAAATAGCAAGTAAGTTATAATTAAATTCCAAAAGTAGATATATATGCGCTGCAATGCTTTAAACTGGGTCAATTCCGTATCCTAATGTAGTGCATCTAGTTAATTACGACTTGTTATAGGTATTTAATTTTATCTGATATTGAGCTGGCTGAAAATGCACCAAACAATCATTTCACAATTATTGGATATGTCGTTATTAGTGTTACAAACTTGGTTATTTCAAAACTAATTCTACTCTTAGCTGGAAAACTAATTATTACACTTTAATGAGAGTATGATGAGTTTTTAGGTAGAGTAAAACATAATTCAAAAATTTTAACCCAAAAACAAAACAAAGTTAATATCAAGTGCTACTCATTTTTATTTGCAGGTTAATAATAAATGACTTCGACAAATTTCCGAGTATCTTGACCAAAATATTTTTAATTCTTCCAAAAAACTGTTTATTCAGTTAAGATCTACGTACTTTTTGCGCCATAAACTTTATTTGTATAATTTGCTGTTGAAACTTATTTGTTTTTTTACAATGTAAATTAAACAGACTATCCGGGGAAAAGCAAAAAAGGCAATGTCAATATGCTAAGAAATCGTAAGATCGTCAAAAAGTGAATTTGAAAACCTTTGCGTGAAAATTTTTTTGTGAGATCAATATTAAATTGGTAGAATAAATTATAACAAATTATACAACTCTAAAGATGCAGCCAACTTCACTACCGGGACGGTGGTAGGTGCCGAGAATAATATTCTTCATAAATGTGAACAAACTCACAATTATCAAAACGTTATAATGTGAACCACAGAATGTCGCAGTACATCTTCCAACATACACCAGCAAAGTCTTCAATAGATCATAATAATTTTTTATGGGATTTCTGTAAGAACAAAGACATCTTTAGTTCTTATTATTGAAAAAGTTAAAATCATACAACAAGATACTTTAAAGACTGTAGTATTTTTCTGAACATTCTCGGCATAAAAAATGGATGTTTAACGACACTATGCACTAGATGCATACAATGAAAATGACCTAATAATGATCCGCAAACCATTAATAGACTTAGTCTTAATTTTTCTATCGCAGGTATGTTATTGTTTATAGTCTCACAAACAAAACAAAATCGGGATTAACACCGATTCTGCTTATCATTAACATTCAAAATAATTTTAAAGAAATAGGTATCTAAACCATTGTAAAATAACTAGGAATATGAAAATTGAAATAAAGTCAAATTTAAAGTTTGAACTAGTAGATAGAGGAAGTGTGACGTAAGTAGTTTAGTGTTTAAGCTGCTGCGCTCGCGAAGAGGGTTTGAAGTATTTCGAATTTCCGCGCTAACCATGGAAAACGTAACGCTAATTTTCTCTTCGCAAGGTTGAGCACATGGCAAGAGTAGAAACTGCTTGAAAAAATTTCTCTAGGAATTGCCGTGGTTCGAAACCTACGTAAAACTTTAGGTTTCTTGAATCTTTAAAATACTACAACATTCACAACAAAGATTCAAGCGGGAAAATCGCCTAAACCTGACTACGGGTGCAAAAAGGCAAAGAAGAAGAAGACTAGTAGATAATCTTTTAAAAAAAAAACGATTATTGATGGTATCAAATGTTCTTATCGCTCAACCTAAAAGAGTTTGCTAAATTTTTGTTATTACCATGTTTTGTTGTAACAACGATAATAGGTATTTAACTTCAGACGCTAGTTTGCCTCACATATATCTACAATTATTTTAAAATAAAAATGTGCTTACTTACATTTTCTTAACTACCTACTCATAAAGGACAATGGCCAAAACGGTCCCCGAAATAAAACGTGTGACATTGTGAAGGTTTCTTCAAGTAGATAAATTTTTATTAAGACTGTTTAGTTGAAAGATGTAGGTGAAGCAGAATAATTACATATAAATATGTACTATTGTCACCTAAGCGAGTACGTCATATTTAGAGTTGTCAAAAGCTGAACTTTAATAAAAGGGATTATACTGTATTCTAATTGCGATACCTCTGCTTGTATGCAGGAATCTGGTTGGAGAATAAAATTTGAAAACGCAATACAACAAGAAATTTTAGAGTTACTGTTAGGTATGTATAGCAAAATTTTTAAACACAACTCTTTAAAAAAAAGAGTTTTTAATTTAATTCTATCAAATCTACCTTCTTTTATATTAGTCAATGTATTGGGAGAATTCATCATTAATAAATTCTATGCTTGATTTACATTAAGAAATTTGGCTTCATTGAAAACTTTTTCATTTATACTAATATTACAGAAGTAAATTTTTTTTTGTAGGAGGTAATCTCTATAACTAATCTATTGATTCTAAAAATTTTTTCACTAATAAAAAGCTACACTATCCTTGAGTAACATAACTTATATTTTATTTTGATAAAAATACGTTTTTTAAAATACTAATACATAATATTAACAAAGGTCATATTTAAGTATTGAATTAAGTTTTATATAGTAGGTATTGATCAATAGAATAATTGCCCTAACAAAAATAAAAAGCCGAAAAAAGTTTTTGGGACCAAAGAAAATTAATTGCGACTAATTTAACAAATAAAAAAAACAATTTTTTTGTAAATACAAAAAAAGTAATATAAATTTTCAAAAATTTTACTTTTTTTATTATGTCAAATAGGTATTTATAGAAAGTGTTTCAATTGATCCCAAGCTTCCTTATGTAATTGTATTTGTTTAAAAAGTTTATTAAAAATAATTTTAAGTAAAGTCAGTGACATATTTTCATTTAAAAGTTTAATAACAACCTGTTAGAAAATACCGAATACGTCAGAAGAAGGGTTATTATAAATCTAACAAAAGCTGGTAGTATTGTTCATTGATAGCTTTAGTCGACTTTCAAACAAAGTAAAGTTCCTTGTTATGCAACAAAAAAGCAGGTAGGTTATCTAAGATATGTCTAATCTTGTGCTGAAAATGAAAAGCGCATTCGAATGCTTATTTCGGGCACTGTGCATTGCACTTAGTTGTAGGGGGAAAGTGGCATGAAACAGCCAGTTTTAAAAAAAGGGATAAACAATATAGAAGGACATAAATAAATCAAATTTTTTTTTAAATCTGTAATTGTTTATGCATTTATGTACGTAATGTCATAAAACATTTTTCAAAATTAACGATATTTTTCGACTTTTAATCATTTATAAAAAAAATAAAATTTGGCTTTTTCATATCCTATAGGTATTGAAACAGCCAACCTAATTTTTGAAAAAGCCATGTTCTTATTACAAGATTAAAACTGCACATTAACGAAGATATTATTTAATAATAATCTTAAGCTATAATTTTAGATCTTATATAATTATAAAACGTTTTAAATATAACGCAAACTCTCCATAAAATATTTACTTACATAAATCTAAGAAACTGTCAAAAAATTTGACGTTTGAGATCAATCATTGCAAAAACTTAAAAACGTTTTTAGCAAAAATAATGCAATTTCCCTTTTACGCCACAGGATTTATATGCCCAACCATTACAATTTTGCATCGGTACCACTCTTGATTGCTGTTACTACAATTATTATTGCATATTATGCATTTAAAAGGTGGCTCTTTCATTACACTGCAGTCCGGCTCTTTCAAAACATATTCTCTCAAGAAACAAAATCTCGAAAATTACTATGAAATCAAAGATTAGTCTACAAAATATATACGTTATTAGAAGGCTTAATATATCTATAAAATTATAGTGTAATCATACTATTATTAGTTTTGTACGTATAGGCGTTAGAAAACAAATAAACTAAACTCAAAACCTTAGTTTTTGACGACAAAATCTTCAATACGTCGTATCGGCGCCGTTTATTGACGGTGAACGGTCAAATTTTTGTGGGGGATATCTGGCTAGTGTTGCTATCTTAAAATAATAATACATGAACGATTCGTATGAAAACTACCGCGTAATTGATAATGGCTTTTTAAAAACTTGGCTGTTTCATGCCACTTTCCCCCTAGTTGATTAGGGAACCAAATTCCGCATAAAACTAAACATTTTTCTTTGTTATTTGTGAAAACTTCTAATAGGAACCATTAAATTATACTTACAATAACTATATTTTTTGAATTTTTATGTAGGTATATGTTCGGTGTAGGTACTTAAATGTAAATATCTTTAAATTGTATAATAAGTATTTTATGGTTATAGGTATTTTTTTTATCACTGGGATTATTCTTAATTTCAGTACCTATACCCATAGATTATGTTGGCAATTTGTTAAAGTTATAATTTAACCAAAAAAATATAATTATTGAGTTATATGTCTATAATGTGCAAAATAAAGTTAGAACTTCTTATTTGTAGATATTTTTAACACAAAATAAATAAACTATAGCAGACTGTCAATGAACGATATATATTACAAAGACAATTATTTTTAATCTCGAAGAATAACAGATAGATACTCCGGTACTTACCTGCAGATTATTTTAAATTTCCTTTCTAACTTTGTTTCTTCTTCAAAAATTTAGAGTAGGTAATGCATTTACATGTATAGCGCTACAATTTTGTTTTGTTTAATTGCATTAGTTAAATGATGAAAAAATCACTGTAAGTAAACTTTAATACATACAAAAATATATATCGTCTATGCTAATTCAAATTAAAAAGTCGGTCTAACAGTCAAACAAGAGACTGTTTCGGAACATTTCAATCTGTGTGTAAATTTTTTAAAACAGGTGTTGTGCCTAGAACTAATAAATCAACAAAAATAACTAATGAATCTAAAAATACCCTATAACCATTTGTTAAAGCATATATCATTCAGGAAAGCCAAAACCCTATAAAATCTTTGGGGTAATGGCTGAAAACATGTACTATGTAGTTTGAGAGGGTGCGAAAAACGCCAACGACTTAGTTCAAACAAAGATGAAATTATATGAGGGCGCATGCTTGGAGCAGGACCAGTTATTAGTCCCCTTTTATACATCAAACGTTGATGGGCACTCTTTCCAAATGCGCAAGCGTCTGTAAGTTGGCACCAAAGCTTGGCTTGGCGGGCGTAACCACTTTGAAATAAGCTCAGGCAAACTACTATGGCCGCGACATCAATTTAACAAGTGCACAGTGTGTGATTCATATGTTATTTGAAAGTATTTGTGAAAATTAAATTATTGTCTTATGGATTTTTTCTGTAACAAGTTGTTCATGCGTTCTCCTTAACTGCAGTTATCCATTCACAATTGTTGTGAGTACTATTTGATATTTAATGTATATCTAATTTGATCAATCACGCCAAGAAGCACAGATTCTGATTTAATTAGGATTTTTATGTTACTATAAGTAGTATAGTATTCATTCACAAAACATAAGTACCTATAAGAAAATAAAACTTTTTATAAACTCGTAAATTTTAATTAATGTTTATTATGTTTTATGGTATTATGCATTACTACGTTTTGAAGTAAGCACAGCTACAGTTAGAGTTATATACAATTATGCTTTTTTAGTGGGATAGTTATAAACATTGTCACAAAACTATTTAAGTATCAATTAACGGAGCAATTAAATTTTTATTCATAATTATCTGCTTAAAAAATAATTTATGATCTAAACATATTATTGTTGTGATTGGCTAAAAGTACGAGCAGTGTAAAAGTATCTTTTATTATTATTATTTTTATAAAGCAGAGATAGGTATGTTGTAAATGAATAAAACAATTCTCTTCCTTGTTGTGTTTATCTGGTAATGAACCATTAATATTTTTGTACAGGAAGTCCGGGAATGCAAATCCTTAAGATATTTACTGTTATCACACAATAAGAGGGTATTTCTTCGAAAAATAAAACACATATCACAAATTAGTCTTTATTTATTGTACTTTCAAATAAAATAAACATATAAGTATCCTTAGTAATTAAACATTTGGTAACTGAAAATGAATTTCAAAAAAAGTGGATGCAGCACTTTACAAAGTGAGGAACAACTTTTAACACTTAGGAAATATGATTGATTAACAAAAATAATCTGAAGACGAATTAACAATGTTAGTAAATTTATCGTTTACTAAACTAAAGTTTGCAATTATCATAAATCTATTCTCCATAGCCTTCAAAAACCGAACACTCTTCTGGGCACCATTGGTAACATAAACCAGAACGAACCCAGTCTTCAATTAAATTTCCATGTTCTTCAATATAGATCCCGTCACATAAAAGCATACAATATTTTTAAACTCAACTTTTTTCTGTGTCTTAACTATTTTAGAAGCCTTTTCTGTTTCTTAAGTAGTGTTTAAAGTGTTTTTAGCAGTTTTCTTTACAATTTTCTTTGAGTTTATGTCATGTTTTTTAATAACGTTTTAGTTTTATCTTTTATCAAATTTTTGCTTGAGCTCTTTCTTGAATGGTGTATTTGTCCGTATTTCCGAATTCTGTAGTTTCCGTTTACGATCCGTTATTTATTCAACTGGGTTAAGTATAAGGTAAAAGTACCGGTTTTGGACACGTTAGGCCCAGTTTTCGACACTTGAGTAATTTTGATAAAATACCTTAAAAATACGAAAAAACATCATTGATGTTTCTATCGTAGTTAAACATACATTAATTACACTTATAGCAAGTACCGATAATTCTTATATTTGACATTTGTCAAAATAAAATGGAAAATGTCCACAACTGGTACAGTGTCCAAAACCGGTACTTTTACCTTATGTCTCAATAATAACGGACCCTAGTGGGTTTTTTAAAATAATTATTCACCATCTATAGCAACATATTAAAGTATAATAAAACAAATATAATATGCGGGCAAAGCGGATATGGCATCCACTTTGTCCTATTCACTTTACCTGACATCGCCAATATCGAGGTTAACCCATTTTATACAAAAACTATAATTGCTGGTCCCATCTTAAACACAGTATAGAACAACTACTTTAACAGTTACCAAAAATATAATTCCACCGATAATAGGTAATTAGATAATGACCAATCACTCACTACGTTAAATTATTTTTTTTTTGCAAAACACAATTTACATTTCAGCGTACGCCGCACAGCGCGCCCTCTCTCTCAAATGTTTGCCGCTCCCTGAGGCAAGATGGAGATACTTTGCTATGACAGTGCAATAAATAGCGAACGAATAATTTGAAAAATGTGGGATGTATTCACTTTATCGGGAGTATTCGCTTTATCCGGGCTTCCTCTACTTCCGTTTTTATTAAAAAAAAATGTTGCTATTTACTTAAATTCTTTAATTTTTATGGCGAAGTTAAAAGATATATGGGTGATTCTACAATAAAGGGTTTTGTAACCATAGATAATGCCAGGGTAGATACGCAAAAAAAAAGTCAAAAAAGTGAAGTTTGAAAATTATTGAAAAGAAACAAATGTTGTTATACCTTTTCTTTATAATACCTAAGTATACCTTGTTTAAATTTGTGCTAAATATACTTTAATGTGGCAACTGTTTGCATGTTTAACTAAAAACGTTATGGGGACAGGCAGGGTAGAGACTTTTTCAGACTTAAACATATAATTTCAGGAAAATGTATTTAAATTGAGCATTAAATCATAATGCTATTTATAAAATACATTAAGATGCTGTGATTTATTGCATAAAATGACAACACGTAGAACAAAAAAGCTATTTTATAATGATTTCCGTACACATTACTTCTTATCGTAGAATCACCTATGTACAATATTCTAAAGTACACATAGGTAATCATTTTATTTTTACATTTGTATTCTATAATGTAAAACAAATAAATTAATAAGCACTAATATAATATAAACAATTTAATTTTGATTTATATTAGGGGGAAAGTGGCATGAAACAGCCAGTTTAAAAAAAAGGGATAAATAATATAGGACATAAATAAATCAATCTTTTTCTAAATCTGTAATTGTTCATGCATATATGTACGTAATGTCATAAAACATTTTTCAAAATTAACGATATTTTTCGACTTCTAATCATTTATAAATAAAATAAAATTTGGCTTTTTCATAACCTATAGGTATTGAAACAGCCAACCCAGTTTTTGAAAAAGCCATGTTCTTATTACAAGATTAAAACTGCACATTAACGAAGATATTATTTAATAATAATCTTAAGCTATAATTTTAGATCTTATATAATTATAAAACGTTTTAAATAACGCAAACTCTCGATAAAATATTGACTTACATAAATCTATGAAACTGTCAAAAAATTTGACGTTTGAGATCAATCATTGCAAAAACTTAAAAACCTTTTTAGCAAAAATAATGCAATTTCCTTTTACGCCACAGGATTTATATGCCCAACCATTACAATTTTGCATCGGTACCACTCTTGATTGCTGTTACTACAATTATTATTGCATTTTATGCAATTAAAAGGTGGCTTTTTCATTACACTGCAGTCCGGCTATTTCAAAACATATTCTCTCAAGAAACAAAATCTCGAAAATTACTATGAAATCAAAGATTAGTCTACCAAATATATACGTTATTAGAAGGCCTAATATATCTATAAAATTATAGTGTAATCATATTATTATTAGTTTTGTACGTATAGGCGTTAGAAAACAAATAAACTGAACTCAAAACCTTACTTTTTGACGACAAAATTTTTAATACGTCGTATCGGCGCCGTTTATTGACGGCGAACGGTCAAATTTTTGTGGGGGATATCTGGCTAGTGTTGCTATCTTAAAATAATAATACATGAACGATTCGTATGAAAACTACCGCGTAATTGATAATGGCCTTTTCAAAACTTGGCTGTTTCATGCCACTTTCTCCCCTATAGATCAATATGATTAATAAAAAAAATTAATAATTAATAAAATATCTATTGATTAATTCAAAAGATGTTACTATTAATTTTAACCCTTTTGTGCAAATTTTAGATAGTAAAACCTCTCCCCAACGGATAGTGGCGGGACCAACGATATGGTCCGTTGTAGAGTAGTGTCCGCTGAGAAGAGAGCCGAAATACATTGTTTTCCTATACTTTTCTCAACTGGGATCTTTTAAAATTGACCGTTAAACAGGGATGTCCGTTGAAAAGAAGTGTCCGTTCAGAGAGGTTTTACTATTTATTTGTAACTTGATTTATTACGCAAAATAATGCCATATATGTGATATTAAGTAAATTCTATCACATCAAAAATAATACCAATTTTTATGCTCTTAAACTGATCTTCCAAACAAGGCGGGGAAAAGCAGTAATCAAAAGAAGCAAGACATAAGAAAACTGACCTTCTTTGAACTCTGCATTCAGATACTCGTAACGTAACATAAGGTGTTGTATAGGTTTTGCAGTCAAAATTCGTCTTTCTGTGAATCAATTTTAATTTTGTGCAAAACAAAATTAACTTTTTTAGTCAATTTTATCTTTGTGTGAATGAAGACCCTACCTACTTTCTCATAAATTTTTTACTTTTTTTAATTTTTGTAAAAAATTAAAATTAAATGTAAATTACACTAAACTCCGATTAATTGGGCACCCTTTGCGTGATACTAAAATTTCGTTAATCAGACTTTGGGAGTTGTTAGAGAAATCGTTTTAAAAATGTGGTTTAAATTGTTATGATAAAAAACGCAATATCGGATCATCATGGGTGTAACTAGAGGGAGGCAAGGATAAGCACTGCCTACCCTAGAAAACTAATTGCTTACCCTAGAAAAAACGACAATATTTGGATTTCCCAAATTAAAAACTTGTGGTGGATAGCCCCTTCTCCCTCTACAATTCCCTAGCTGCGCCTATGATGATCATACATGAAGTATACCTGTTGATCAATTTTTTATTTTACTTGTAATCTACAGGGTGTCCAGACGCTTACTCCAGAAGTTATTTGCTTGTTAAATAAAAACTATTAGACATTCCAAAATTATTTTAACATAGATGGAGTTATAAAAGTATGAAAATTTATTTACACGTGTTTTTGCTTTCACATCACACACAATGGCCACCGCAAGAACAACATATCTTCACATTTACATTTTGATCTCAAATTTAGGTCAAATAAAATTTCCAAATTTTGATGTTTATTTTGTTTTTTTAATTAATTTGTTGGATAAGTTTAAGAGGACAGGCAATGTTGGTGACCATAAGTCATACACAGCCAATGTTGAGCCAACTGGGGCCACTCTTAAGAACGTTGCTAAGGTGGGGGCGAAATTAAGTGGCCACCTTATTCCTCCGATTTAAATCCCTGCGACTATTTTTTATGCGGATATCTTAAAGAAAAATGTTATCAAGATAGGCCTCACACAATTGAAGAACTGAGAGACAAAATTACTCGTCATTTTCAGGCTATAGCGCCCGAAATGTTGGAAGAGTGGCTCAAATTTTTAAGGTTAGGCTTCGTCACGTTACCCTTAAAGAAGGAGGAAATTTTGAAAATTCAATTTATCAAAATAAATTTCCCTACTTTTGTCTAAAAAATGCTTTTTATTTGATTAAATTATCTTTAATAGTTGTCTAGATATTAAAAAATCAATTTGGGAGTAAGCGTCTGAACACCCTGTAAACTTTAAAAAAAAAAATTCAAAAAAAAAAAAAAAAAAATTTTTTAATTAAAAAAAAAATCCTTTTTTTGTATTAATTTAAAAGTTGTTTGCAATAGAAATGTTTATTTTTCATTTTAATTATGATTATAAATTTTTTAGCGACAAGAAACGTGACCCTTTAATTCTTTTCAAAAGTTTGATTGTGTAAAACAATAGGAAAAGTTTGGTAGATCAAATTGTAACTTCACAGAGTTTTTAGGGTATATTCAGCTATAAAAGTCAAGTTCAACATTTGTCATTTCATAAATGTTTGTAACTTAGCCGTCAATTTTCTAAAAATCCAAAAAATACTCTTTGTTTCATGTGTTTTCAAATTTATGTTAAAAATTAAAAAAAAAATCATAAAAGTTATAGCAGTTTCTTATAGGGCGTTTATTTCAGTTTCCAAAACTGCTTTGCCATTTTCGTACGACTATTGGTTACTGAGATATCAATGATGGAATACAAAAGGATCTGTTTCTATTTAACGTTCTGTATCTCGGTAAAAAAAATCGTATCAAGGTTTTAAAAAAAGAAACTTGAAGCTGAATAAACAGGCTATCTGTTACATATAATGGTTTAGCTGAAAAAAATTTGTAGGTCCGTGGAGACTAAACGAAAAAGAAAAAAAATATTTTGCGCGCCATTGCATAAGATTGCATTATAACAGTGGCTCCTAAAAATTTTTCAATAAAAGATCTGAAAACTAGAATCTTGAAGCTTCAAAATGGTTTTTTTAAATTTTAGATACGACCTTTTTTCACTAAAATACAGCCTGTCAAAAAACACCATAAAATATCGGGAATTTTTTTTACCCTTTAATTTTTTCCCTTAGTGTATATAATTCACTATAGGACGTAATAAAAAATAAATGAATGTATTTTTTCTTAAATATTTACCAAAATATAATGTCATCTAACATACTAAGGTCAACTCTTTTTTTTTACTAAGTTTGTGTAAAATTGAATAGTTTAACTTAAATTGTGTCTTTGGGTTATCACTATCACTGTCTTTTGACCGGAAGCATAAAATAACTTCTTAATTGCAAATGATTTATTTTTGATCAAACCTATTCCAAAGAAATATAACAAAATAAATATAAAAGTTTAAGCTCTATAATATTAAAATTTAGAAAAAATATCAAACATTTTGAAAAAATATTGACACGAGATAACTTATTTTCTATTTAAGGACTTTCAAAATGCACAAAAATCACTTAAAAGTTATTTACTAATATGTTGAATTTTAAGTCTAGAAAATAAATAGGACTGCAACCAATGTTTCTTGGAAAGGACCGGTCAGGTCATTGGTACAAAATCACTCCTTAAACAAGTAGTATTTTTTGAACTTTTTTCGTATCCATACAAGGTTAAAAATTTTGTAAAAAGTTTTGAACAATACAGTTTGATAAGGGCACATAAAAAATAATCCATTTTGTTATTTTTTAATACCTAGTTTTATAATCAGTTATGTTTTAGTCCATGAAACTGAAAGTCAAGATACGTATAATAACTAGTTATTTTATGGTAAAAACACGTTTATAAATTTATATGCACAATTATGTTGTTAAATACCTTTAAAAACAGTTGCAAAATTGTCTTTATCGGTATCATAGTATTTTTAGCAATATCCGGTACGCTTTTAGTGTATTTGTTTTCATATGACGTGTACCATAACGAATCAAATTATTGTTATTTTTATTACAATTAAGATTAAATAATTTGATACAAGTTATATTTTATTTGTTAGATATCTATGAAATATCTATAAAAAGTAATAAAGTTACAGTAGGGATCAAGTTTTCTCAAATATTAATTAAATTAAAGCTAGTTTCCAATATTGTATTTAATTTTTAATTACTGCTTCATAAACCGTAAAAGACTATGCTCAATAATAATTTTTTTACAAGTTAAATATATAGTTGAAAATATATCAGAACGTGGGAAAGAATTAGAAAGGTAAATTTTGTATTACAATTGTGGAGTGCTTATTATATTAAATTAAATCCAACGGGTTGTGACTACAGACTAATATAAATTGGCATACAAAGTGGAGTCGAAGTTAGAGCTAAAGTGGAAACAATCAAGTCCGAGTTGGGCATGTTTAGCTGAAGGATCTGAAATTGAAAAAATCTATGGATTCTGACTTCGACCGCCACTCCAACTTTTTTAAATTCAACTATTTAAAATAATACAGTGGAACTTCGATAACTCGAATTTCAACGGAAATGCAAAAAATTTCGAGTTAATGAATTTTCAGCCTACCGAGTATTTCAAGATACAAAGGATTTTACGACTACAATTTAAACTTACAAGGGCATAACTTCTAAGTACATACTTAGAAAATTTAATGAATAGAATTGCACGTGCATAAAGTACAATAGGAAAAAAGCATCAAACATTTTTAAGAATAGCTAACAAAATTTAGGATTTTATTACTTCAAGTTAGGAGAAGTCAAAGTGTGACGTCATTATTTTAGTAACTCTAAATAGTTCGATATATCGCGTATTTACAACATCAACGGAAGAGAATTACTTCTTTCTTTATCTTATTGAGAATTACGACTTAACGAGATTCGAGTTATCGAGGTTCTACTGTACTTTCCTCTGTATGATTTATTACACTATTTGGGGTATTTTTGAATTTTAATATAAGTACATATACCTGTAGTTATATAAAAGAAAAACAAAATTAATTTTCACACTTTGAAATTACACTTATTCAAAAGTGGAGTTGGAGTCGGCTTTACGTTCTGATTGCGCAGCCTTGGTATAAACAAAAGCCCTATATACGCACACACGGAAAAATCACACATTTAGCTGGACAAAATTAAAATTTCGAATTTTGACAATTAACTGTAACTGCATTTTAAGAATGTCTATAGATAAGTTAAGTATCAGTTACACACAACAAAACAATTGCGAATGGCATTAAAGTCTTCTGATTATATGTAATACTACTCGATACGTCAGAAGTTAGAAAACGTGTAATAATTATTAATGTGTTTCTTGTATTTTGTTTAAAACTTTTAAAAAAAATTTTACATGGATAATATAGCATCAGGTAAAAAAGATTATTGCAAAGTAGTTTTAAGAACATTTCCTTAAAAAATAGAAGAGGCTTTTAAGATTCACCATAACCTTGTTTTTAAAAATTTTTATTTAGTCGTATAAAAAAAGTACCATCTAGTACCACTGTCTTTTTTTGTTAATATGCATGCCTTATAAAATATGTTTCAGCAAAAAACTAGCTATCACTATGAATGACTTTCTAAAATATAACCTATTGTTTATAGGTAGCCGTTCTAGTAGTGTTCCAGTTACTTCAAAAAATAAACTTTTTATTCAATTAAAAGATGCCAAATTTTTTAGTTTATGCAATTCGAAGTGCACGGGGAGACATTCTGAGTATTTTATGAAAATGCCACTTTATTACTTTTTGGATATTAGACAAATAATAAACCAACGGTCTGGCGATCTGTAACTTGTCCAATTGTATTTTTTTTAATAATTTTTTTTTTTTTTAAATTAATGTATAAGACAAGACATAAGTACAATGTTTTACTATTCGAAAAAGTTTCGATCAGTAGAATATCAAAATTTAAGTCTGGCACCCCTAGTCTTGACACAACTGTTTGCCAGACCATCCTCAAAATATTTATTGCAATGGTATAACGTATAAGAAAAAATTAAACGTCAAAATTTATGTTTTTTATTTCTCTTTTAAATAGAATTGCTCTGGCACATTAATACTTGACCAAAATTCTGCCAGACCACGATTAAGAAATTAGGAAAAAAAAGTTATAAAAAAAAACAATTGGACAAGTTACAGATTGCCAAGACCATTGGTTTATTATTTATCTAAAGTCCAAAAAGTAATAAAGTCCATTTTTGTACTTAAATATTTTTGTCCAGCTAAATGTGTGATTTTGCCGTATGTGATACGTAAGCAAATAATTTGCTGCATAAACTAACTTGTAGATTGGCTATTACATAAATCTTCAACCTATATCAGTAAGGGTGTACGGGCATAATGTTACATTAAAAAAATCAAGTTAATTGCGATATTTTAAATGCGTAGATTGTTTTCTTAGTTATCTAATAAAAATCTCTATTTTAATTTACATTATTTTAATGACTAGTATTTGATTAATCAATAAATAGGTAATTATATCAAGCGTTGTACATAATGACACCAGCGACGATAACAGAAACGGTTCTCGTATGAAGACGTTGAAAATAAATGAGCCCATTAACAATTGCAAACTTTCTAAGCGATCATGATTACCGTTGATGCTATTTGTTACGTTATGTATCAATGTTTTGTATAACAGTGTTTAGATTGAGTAGACTTTATAATAATAAAAAAAAAACTATATTAAGCACAAAAAACCTTCTAATTTTGTATACTGCGTGTTTCATTTAAAGTGCCACGAGATTATAACTCCTAAACTATTAAAATTTCAAAAAAAGTATAATTTTTTTAAAATTTATACAGGGTATGTATATTGGCATAAATATAAATTTTGTAGGTACTACTTCCGATTTAATAGGAAATAATGTCAACTTTCTTACCTTAAATAGAAAAGTATTAATTTTTTTTCATAATTGTATAAAGCTAGTCGAGGGCTTTCCTGAATTGTAAAACAATTTGCCATTTAATTAATAAAAAATTTCAAAGTTTTTTTTAATTCGGATTATAAGTGTTTCAGTAAAGTACCAAGAGCTTATAACATCTAAACTAATAATAATTTCAAAAAAAGTTTTGAAATTATAAGCCTGTGGCACTTTACTGAAACACACCGGTAATCAAAAATAAAAATAATATTTTAAAATTATTTATTAATCAAATGATAATTAAGAAACTTATATAATTATTCTTTTTTTGAAATATTTATTAGTTTAGGATTATAAGCTCGTGGAACTTTAAATGATACAGCCGGCATATTTCAATAATGTTACCACTCATCTAGAAGTTTAGGGACTAAGTCGTCATGTACCTATCAGTGCGATATATGGCCGTTCCAAATTATTTAATACATCAGTTACACGATCGGTTGGAGACTGGTACTAGTATCGGACTTACTTATATCAGAATGGTCTAATTTTTGAGCCTCAGTATTAAAACCGATGTCCGATCGGGCTCGTATTCTTATGGTCTAATTTCCCAGCCTCATTGTTAAAATAGATGTCGGATCGGTCGGTGACTGGTACCTAGTACCACTCTCCGACTGATCCGACATTCATTTGAATACTTGTCCAATCGTAGGGTATAGGTTCGTATTCAAATGGTCTAATACGATACAGGTTCTTATTCTTGGGTTCTGATGAAAAAGTATTGTCGATCCCTTGTTTGATTATTTTATCGGCCTGTTACTAAATCTAGTATCTGGTCAATTTGTATACTGGTACGATACTGACTCCGAATCAATGCGATATTGGACCGATCACCAACCAGTCCAAAATTTCGAAACGCGTATTTTTCTTTTTTTTATCTGTCAATATAACTTGCGTTAAGTTTGCGCTGGCGACGTTATACTCGAGTGTCTACGCTAATTCAAGTAGGTTTACATATTCTGAGGATTTCAGTGGTTTATAATCATTAATGCGGGTCGGAAAATAACCTTTGCGGGCACATTTTGCTGGAGAGTTTTTTTTAGCGATCTCTGGGATAACTATGTACCGTGCCGTCACGATTTCGCAGCATTTAGAAAATTTAGGATATAAAGCAATATTACTTTGAAGATACCCTTGTGCGTACTGATATGCTCATAAATATAATGATTTCACGGTAATCGAGTAATCAATTACTTAAACGATAATTTAGAAATAAGTATTCTCAAATGGAACTGCCTTTTAGATATTTATAAATTTGATTTATTAATGATTTAAAGGCAATAGACTTGTACATAAATTCTTAAACGTACTACATTATTTATGACATAGAACACTTTATACCAGGAGTTCACAAACTTTATTGTATGGGAAGTCAAATTACGTGACAATATTTTTAAGGGGTTGATACATAACAATAGTTTAGTTGTGTCAAATAGCTTTAACAAGTATTTTATCTTTAAAAATAAAAATGTAGTTAATTTAATTTTTGTTAAATGATTGTTAAAATGTGTTTTTGAGAATAAAAATATTTGATTTTAAAAATATTTTTATCTGAAAACATATAATTTTCAGCTTACTTGAAGAAAATAATAAGTTTTTATTTAAATTATTTTATTTATTGACCCTTAATTTTTACTGTCAAAAAATTTTGGGCGATAGATGTAAAAGAAAAGTCATAATGCATACCAAATCCTTATAGTAAATGTTGGAAGAAGTCAAATAATATAACTATACAGGGTGTCAGACGAATAGGTACTGAGACTTAATCGGATGATACCTCACATCATTCTAAATTTGTATGCAATGTATTGCAGACAAATTTTTAATGTACTCTAGTACTACCTAGGCATGTTATAAGGATTTAGGAGCTTTATTAAATCCCAAGGGGCAGTATAAAAATTAGTTTCGATTGTGTCTTGGATCAAGATATTGGTATAAATGTTTGTCAGTGTGTATGTAAAAGTCATTATAACATACTTGAACAGACATTTTTGAATTATCCTAAATACTAAGATATTTATTATACATTTTTTAATTGATATTTACGATACCAAAACTCAAAAATATGATACCTAAGGTCACCTGACTTAGGGTACGTTTTTGTTCAATTTGGGATTAATATTTACTGACTAAACTTTACTCGACATCATTCGATTGCGCGGTGAGAATGTGATAACTTTTGTCGCTTAAGTACTGAAATATATAGATATGAATTTAGTGCCATTTGTTGTTGTGTATCAATGCACGAATATTTCAATCTACTGGTACTTCAATATTCCATAAGATGGCGCAAAAAAAATAATTTAGGTATTGTGTGAAAACGCTTTTTTTAGCCATGACACCAACTTAAATAAACTTAGGGAGTAAAACATTATCTAAATACAAAATTATATTTTAAATGGTTAGAGCCATTTCCGAGAATTAGTAACTTTAATAAGAAAAAAGTGCAAACAAAACAAATATATTTATGAAAAATCACGGAGGTAATATATTATTCTTTAACCATTTGTTACTTACTGTACCTTAGGGTGGCGCAAAAAAACCGACTATTTTTTTTTAATCTCGAGTGAAAAAATGTTAGTTTTTGATGTTTTAAGAGCTACCTTCAAAGGACAGCTTAAAAAAATTTTTTTAAGAGGTCGCTCAAAATTTTTTAAAATTTCAAACTTCGTCAAAAATCGAATTTTTTTTTTTTTATTTTTTTTCTTGTTACTGTATAATTTTATAGACAAACAAAAAATAAGTTTCTAAAAGTTTCAATTTAAAATTTGAGTTTTAAAAGGTCACTCAGAATTTTTTTTTATTTATTAGTGCATCACTTTGAAATTTTTCGAGCGACCCTTTGATATTCACATTAAAATTTCATACATTTTTTTTCTATTATTTAGTAAAATAATCAACAAAAATTCACCACGAGATGAACTAAAAATCAAACAAATGACAAAAAAACATAATTTTATTAAAATGCAAAAATTTTATTTAATTAACTACAACATTTTAACAATGTTTAAATAAACTTTGTTCATCTCGGGGTGAATTTTTGTTGATTATTTTACTAAATAATAGAAAAAAAATGTATAAAATTTTAATGTGAATATTAAAATATCACTTGAAAAAATCCAGTGATGTACTAATAAATAAAAAAAAATTCTGAGCGACCTTTTAAAACTCAAATTTTAAATTGCAATTTTCAGAAACTTATTTTTTGTTTGACTATAAAATTATACTGTAACGAGAAAAAAAATTAAAAATAAAAAAAATTCGAGTTTTGACGGTTTTTGAAATATTAAAAAATTTTGAGCGACCTCTTAAAAAATTTTTTTTGAGCTGTCCTTTGGAGGTAGCTCTTAAAACATCAAAAACTAAAATTTTTTCACTCGAGACTCAAAAAAAAAATAGTCGGTTTTTTTGCGCCACCCTACTGTACCTACTTCGAAAATATTAGTTAAGCAGCTATATTTTAAAAAAATGTGATATATATCAAAGCAGTCTTTCCATAATAAAAAATTCCGAAAAAGATATAAAATCGTTTAATTAAAATAAGTAATTGTTTTAAATTATTGCTATAGAATTTTAATATCTTGTATTATTAATTGTATGATTTGATGTTGGTCTTCTTTCATGTCTTGCTCGAAATATTCTAATTAAAGTTTCTGCCGTTTTTTTATCACTCATTCTATATTTAAAGTTTTTTTTGTGAAGCACTTTTTCATTACTAATTCTGTCCACCCACAAAATCCACAGCACACTAATGTATGTCCGCACTTTCAGATTATTTAGGTAAACTTACTTTCATATTGTAAAACAGTAGGGAAAAAACATAATAATAGTGATTAACTGTTTTCTTGATCAAGTCAATTATATTCCTATTGCTTAAATACGGTTTAGATTTATCAAAAGTGCTGCTAATTTGTGCTATTTTACTTATTTACTCTGTTTGCATTGCTAGAGAAATAATTCTTAGCGCCCTTACGCATAATACTAATTGGTACCTCCTTTTCTCAAATACTCCAATTTTACGAGATTTAGGTATTCTTAATTTTACACCGCTTTGGCGCGCCCATAGTATCAGAGTTCTCATGCCTTGCTTATCTTGCTTACTGATTTCCGCTGCTCCTCTCTGTCTTTTGTTACCACTCCTTGTTAACTGCTCTATCTAACTTATGTATTTGTATTATTTTACTCTTTATATTTCCTTGTTGTTAATTTAATTATTGTGACAGGACATTTATGTTTTGTAATATCTACACATAATGTATTTATGCTAGTTTTTTTTTAATTCGTTTCTAACTCATCCTCTAAGTTTGCTTTATGACCGCAATTAAACAAGTTTTGTAAAATCTAGAAGATAATATGATTGCACAGAAGTTATTTTTTTTTCAAAAAAAAGTAAACAGGACGTTAAAAAACTTATAAAACTGTAATTTTGTTTATACATCCGTAACAAATTACAAATAAGTTCAGGTAGGGTTTGTTATTTTGCATTCCCTACCTACGTCATATTGTTTACTAGCTTCGCAATTAATAACTTAAATAATACGAAAGAAATAGTTTTCATAGTTTATGAGTAAATCAAATTTTATTGCAAAGTTTATTATCCAAACAAATTAAATTTATCCATGAATGAAATACCATTCATGAATCATGGTTTTTAAAACTGATACGTTTTGTAACTTTTAAATCTGTAATATACATTTTCCTGTACAGTTACATCAAATATAAACACGTACCATAAAATGACTATATCATTGTTTTATAGCAGGTATAACAATTAACAGCCCACCAAACGTTAATTATTCTTATTACATCTACATGTCTGGGCTTCGTCTAGCATTTGTCTTTTACAATGTGCTTTAAGTATGTTCATGGTATTTTTATAGACGCCATTTAGTATTTTTATTCGTTTACAAGTTTACATAGCTTAATTTATATGGTTAAACTATTATTCTAATTATTTACACAATATGAAAGTAAAAGTAGTAAAAACTGACCTATACATTATTGCCATAATGTCCATCATAAAAGTTTGTTTGTGGCTTCACTTAGTGTAATGCCTACAATAGAGTGGATAATATGGTCTGTTTGACACTATTAGTCGTATACAAATAAATTTTATAAGTTATTAGTTTTGTGTACTTACCAATTACATGCAGATGGTGCAATTAACGGTTTATTTTAAAATAAGTGTTATTTTGTTCAATTATTTTAGTTATAAATAAATATCGGGATATCAATTAGGTACTACGTAAAATAAACTTTACATAGGTTTTTTGCCATAAGATAGTGTTGAAACTATACCATGCTAATTTTTATAAGATAATAAACTAACAGCGAATGAATTAAAAAAGTCTTCTTGAACAGCGTTATGGGTATGCTTACCCATACCTATAGGTGTGTAGATATTTTGTTAGTTTAGATTTTGTAGATAGAAAGATGTAATATCTATAGCAGGGTTGGCCAAGCTCCTTGATAGTCCGAGCCATTTTTCACAATTTGAAATTTTTCGCGAGCCACAATATTTAAAAGTATTTAAAAGGTATTAAAAAATTTTTTTTTACAGAAATTATATTTATTCAAAACATAAATAAAAGTACAAAATATGTGTATTGAATTTAAATATTAAAGACATTTATTTTACTTCTCTTGATAATTCTTTAAAATTTCGAGAGCCACAAATACCTAATCCTTCAAATGCCGCATGTGGCTCGCGAGCCGCAGGTTGGCCACCCCTGGTCTATAGCAGAGTTCAGGATTTTATTTACCTATATTATTTCTAGTAGGGGGAAAGTGGCATGAAACAGCCAGTTTTAAAAAAAGGGATAAATAATATAGAAGGACATAAATAAATCAATTTTTTTTTTAAATCTGTAATTGTTCATGCATTTATGTACGTAATGTCATAAAACATTTTTCAAAATTAACGATATTTTTCGACTTCTAATTATTTATAAAAAAATAAAATTTGGCTTTTTCATAACCTATAGGTATTGAAACAGCCAACCCAAGTTTTGAATGAGCCATGTTCTTATTACAAGATTAAAACTGCACATTAACGAAGATATTATTTAATAATAATCTTAAGCTAAAATTTTAGATCTTATATAATTATAAAACGTTTTAAATAACGCAAATTCTGGATAAAATATTGACTTACATAAATCTAAGAAACTGTCAAAAAATTTGACGTTTGAGATCAATCATTGCAAAAACTTAAAAACGTTTTTAGCAAAAATAATGCAATTTCCCTTTTACGCCACAGGATTTATATGGCCAACCATTACAATTTTGCATCGGTACCACTCTTGATTGCTGTTACTACAATTATTATTGCATTTTATGCAATTAAAACGTGGCTTTTTCATTACACTGCAGTCCGGCTTTTTCAAAACATATTCTCTCAAGAAACAAAATCTCGAAAATTACTATGAAATCAAAGATTAGTCTACAAAATATATACGTTATTAGAAGGCCTAATATATCTATAAAATTATAGTGTAATCATAATATTATTAGTTTTGTACGTATAGGCGTTAGAAAACAAATAAGCTGAACTCAAAACCTTACTTTTTGACGACAAAATCTTCAATACGTCGTATCGGCGCCGTTTACTGACGGTGAACATCAAATTTTTGTGGGGGATATCTGGCTAGTGTTGCTATCTTAAAATAATAATACATGAACGATTCGTATGAAAACTACCGCGTAATTGATAATGGCTTTTTCAAAACTTAGCTGTTTCATGCCACTTTCCCCTTACTTATTGTTTAAAACTGTGTGCTTGCATATGAGCGCTAATATGTAAGTTGTTTAATATTATAAAAAAAAATTGTTTATGTATACAAATCACGTCTATTTGGTTAATTAATTTACGCATTTATCTTATTTATAAGATAAAAGTAATATGTTAATTGGTTACCAATTTTTATTAAATTGTATAGAGTAATTAAAATTAAATGGAGAATGGTTGCGTAACAATTGCCGGTACTTGTCTATTGAGCAAGTAATTAATTTCAAACAATTACAATTTCACACAAATCAATTCAAAGAAAAACTGTGAGCTTGTATTAGATGCTTGATTAGGTTAATGAATATATAATTATATTATTCATATACGTATCTGCATATCTACATATCTGAGTTGATGAATATTTTTTAGTAAGGATCATATACCTACATAATTCTATAAAGTATTGCATAGCTATTTTGCAATTAAAAGGTTTTAATCAAATGCGGTTAGTTATATTTTCATAAACTGACATAATTCAAAAATTGACGGTTTTAAAACTTACACAACACCATTCATAAATATTACAAAATGTTTGCACTATAAAGTGCATACTATATTGTGGTAATGTTTTTAAAGATTAAATTGATTTTTAATAGTTTTTTTAACTTTAGCTGACTTGCCGTGTTGTAGCTTAGTGTGCTATGCTCCCGTTAGTGTTCTGACGTCATGAAATTTATCATGGCTCCGTGGTAGGCGTGGTACTTAGGGGCTGGTACAACAGTGTAAAAGGAATGATGGCTGCGGCTATACTGGATACATGTACCAATCCCAAGTTTTACAACTCCCTACCCTAATAAAGACCCTCCCTTTTCTTTTTTTGATCTGTTTTCTGTATAAAGGAAGACGACTCATGCAACCTACCGAAAAAACAAACTTTATTCCAACTAGAATACTTAGCCTTAAAATGTTAATAATTCAAATGCACTTAACATACAAATCAGTTCTGAGTGATGTAATAAACTGGAATAATTTGTTTATATTATTGTTACATTTTCATAGAATAAGAGATTTATAGGTAACTGCATACCATGATAAAAGAGAAATCTTCCCCAAATATAAAATATCTACAGTTTTCTGTTTCAATTTTTAAAAAGGAAACTATTTATATATTTCAGTTTAAGGCAATGTAGCAATCTTTTTACAATTAAGTGACACTGTTATTTGAATTGCGGACTGCAAAAAAAATGTTTAAAAGGGAAGGTTATAAGATTCCGTTTTTACAAATTTTTTAAATTACAAATTTTAGATGTGCTATAATGACAAATTACGTTAGTTCGTTTTTATAAAATATACCTACTTTTAAATACATATATATTCGATTGTAGATTACATCCTTTTATTGATTTTTCTTTTAAATCTATAGTAACTGAAATATTAAAGAAACGAACCCTCAGTTCTGTTGAGTTAACTCGTACAGCTTTCTAAGTTCACTCATAGAGGGATGCATTAAAATTAAAGCAGGGAATATGAAGAATTTATCTTCTGTTCATTGCATATCATTTGATCTTAGTAGGTTTTTTTTTTATTTAACTTTACGTTAAGTAATTATTAATCTTGCTCTACTAGTTTAATTTACTTTATCATTTTTGATACTTAATTGATATAAAAAATGTTCGTTGACTACAGTAATATACTTACAGAAAATTGTTATCATTAAATAATTATCTATTTTTATAACACATTTGTAAAGTCTGCAATTCAAAAATTACAATTCTTATGTTTGAATTTCAAATTTTATTAACAAAATTTATAATTTTGATAACGTGATTAAATATAAAATTTCATTTGAATTAATAAATTAAAGTTAGTTACAAAGGACGGTTTATAACAAAATATTACTGTTTATACTTTTGTAATATTATATAATCTAAGTAATAATACGATATTTTCAAAATATTACAATGAAAATTATAACCCGGAATATGAAAGGTGCGTCGCATCCGAGCGTAAATGTTAAGAGGGGTGGCAGCAAAAGTTAATTAGTGAATAATAAAAAAAAACGTTTTTTATAATTATATTGTAGTAGAGGGCGATCAATAAGGGTTCCTAGGGAATTTACCAAAGCTCTGATTTCAATTCAAACAATTTGAAACTGAATAAATAATATAAGCCGTTTATTATGCATTTGTATATCAGTCAATTGTAGCAGTTATATTGTTATTTTTAACTATTACTTTTGTTAATTATAACAATTACATAATACCTCACTAAGTGAAGAAATATTTTTATATCTAAACTTTTTATAATTATTTACATTGTAGTTGTACCTAATAATAATTGGAATGAAAGAATCAGAATTTTATTTTGATGATAAAAACCTGTTATAGCAATATCTATTGTAACACATACTTGAAGAGGGTATCATGCGAAAAAATTGCGAAATTTGAGACATGATTTTGTATTTACTTGAAACAAAAAAATTACGTTAAATTATAATTAATTTTAAAAAATTACCAAACGAAAATATAAAAAAATATATCTAAATAGCCATCCGGTTTAAAAATAAATTATATAAAAAAGAAAGATTTGGGATATACTGAAACTACAAAATTCTTAAATTTTTAAACAACTAACTAAATAAGTTTGAATTTTAATTATTTTGCTTTCAATAGAATCTCAAAATATCTTTAATTTTTATAATTTATTTTTGTTATATAGTAGGTAAACATATTAATTTATCTATTACTAAATCTACAATTTTATATAAAGAAGAGTTATACCAAAAAAAAACTTTTCTTTAGTGCATAAATTTAATAAAATGACTGTGGGTATTTAAGTAATACTTAGGTTCCATAAAAATTAAACGAAAGTTGCCTATTTTTGAAATTTTTCGTCCTAATTACGTCAAATCAAATCAGTATTAATTTGTTATAGGTGGCTTTTAAAGCAATTATAATAGTGTTTTATTATTTTCTATAAATTTCTTGAAATAAATACAAAAATGTTTATATTAAGTCACTTAGTTACCTATAAGATATTCTAAAAATTAACTAAAGTTAGATTGTATCCTTTTTTACAATGGTTAAAGTGATTAAGCGGAAAGATTTTAGTATTTTTGCTCTGTATACAGGGTGTCAGACAAATAGGTATTGAAACTTAACTGGATAATACCTGACACCAATCTAATTAATAAAAATTTATATACAGTACCTAAATCCTAAATCTAAAAAATGTCAAGAAAAATTCTGTTTTAATTTTTTAGCAAATGGCAACACAGCTTCATCTTTATATGCTTAGAAAAGAGAGTGAGGTCATTTAGTAAGTGCTTCATTGATAATTGGTATATTTTGTATGCGATTTCGATGGTTTGTTCGATTTAAAAAAAATTGCTACATATGACTTTAACGGCATCGTTTTAACAAACTAATTAAAATTTTGTAAATATTCTAAATAATGAGGTTTACGATAGTTTACAATACTATAACTCAAGAATATTACCTACACATAAGGCCACTAGACTTGGGATACGTTTTTGTTCAGTTTAGGGTAATATACTAGTAGGGTAAGCTTCAGTACTTATTCTAATGCTATCCGATATTATTCACTACTATTTACAATTTCATTTTTAAGTTATACCTACTATATTTTGCATGATTTTATAAACAATGAACTCTTGTAATTTAGCAATAAAACGTGTCCAATAGATAATGATATTCCATGTTAGGTATTAAGTTTTTCAACCTTTGTGTTTAGTAATTTTTAAGGTAATATAATACTGTTCATACATAACTTAGAAAGATGATCAGTCGTTTACGTGGAAATAAAAAAAACTGAAGTAAATCAAGGCTATTCTGCAAGCGTAATAAAATGTTCTAGAACACTGTATTTTAAAAATTAAAAATAGACAGATCAGTAAAGAAACTATTGAACAATCTTTTAGAACTAGACAAAAACGTGAAACCACAAAAGAATAAAATTGTTTTAAACAGTTACATAAGGCAAAACTTTTTTTGTTGCTGCAAAAAAGGCTATCAATTTTTTGACATATGTAACAGCGACCTGGAGAAGAATTTCGGAGATCGGATTAAAATGACAATGGTAAAATTATAAATAATACATAAAACGAAAATATGTTAACCTAAAATACTACTAATTTTCGGTCAATATGAAATGCACAAACATACAATCTGGCTTTATTTTATATTCGTCAAACCTAATTTGTAATAATACGTGGCTGACAAAAAAACATTTTTTTATTTGTTTTTCTGACTTGATCCCGCACAAAGAAACACCCTTACAGTAATTTTAGACGAAGCCACCGTATCTTATTTAGATCTAACTTGATTTGTCTTAACGAGGAGTTAAACTGAAAAGAGTAGGTAACATTCATCCTACGTTTTTATTTTTATTAACATTTATCAAAAATATAGGTATCATTGGAATTTTAGTATCAATAAAGAGTGTCTTATGGATTTTAGATTATAAAAAATGTAGAATATGCCTTTTTTTATGGTTAGATCATTCTAACTGCATCGTCTCTCATAATAGAAACGTCTGAATAAGAAGTTTTGATTTAATATCAACTCTAAAACTTAAATTTAAAGTAAATCCAAAATAGTAAACTAAATATAGTTTTGCTTTTATACCACCAAATTAAAAATAACTCATAGGTATTAGAAAGGTTTTGCTACAGACCTTAGTCATCTTTTTTTTATTAACTTTTTTTGTCACATTCTCCATTTCTTTTTAACAATTCTAACCCTGAAAATGAAAGTGTCATTTCAAACTCTATTGTGTACCTACTATAAGTGACCAAGAATATATTCCGTAAAATAATTATAAAAAACATTAATACGCCATGAATTTGACTATAGTCTTAGTCAAAAGCCTTTTTGTATGTATGTGACACATAGCCTTTATTACAGATTTATCGGCATTTCAAAAAACGATACAAATACCTAATCAAGACATTACTGTTATTAGGAAAAATTAACATAAGTATTATTATAACGGTATTAGTAGAACGTTTATGTCATGTGACGAAATTTGTTTTGGACAATGCGTTTAAAGTTTCTTTGCTAAGATTTGTCCTATTTAAAATTTTATTTTTAATTTAACAATTTTATCTTATTATATTTTTTGTGGTAGTAGTACTTACTAAATAATAATTTACCTGACATTTAGTGTAAATGTTTGCAAGATAAGTAATTAAAATCATAGTTCTTAATATAAAAATAAATAAGTTAACAAAATGTCTAATTATTTCTTTTGTTTTTCATTCAATTGTATTTAGTAAATCAATTTTCTAAATAAATCTTAATTTGATAAGGTTATTACTTAAATTTATTTGAGGTTCGTTGATCTTAAATGTTATTGGTTCTATTATGGACATCCCGTATATTTTCATACAAACTGGGGTAACAAAAAGAAAAATTATTCAAATTAGAAGAGTAAATTAAAAACTCGGTACTGTATTTATGCATACCTATTGTCAGAGATTCTTAAGTAGCTACTTAGTTACATATGTGGTAAATACAAAAATTTACATTGATAAATATCTGTTTGAATTTGTGTATTAAAATTATTTATTTGTGTATAAATATTATAAAATGTTACATTCTTTTTAAATAAGCAGCTACTATAATTCTTAATAATAATATTTTATTAATTAAATTGTTTTAATTGAAGTTGTATTTAACAGAAACTAGATATAGAATATCTTCGTGAAGTTATTACTTTACTCAATCCTTTTATTGAGCTATGAAGAAACAATGGAGTATCTACCAGCAGAGCTAACATTAAATGTTAGCCAGGATAGGGGTGTTGTATTGCTATTTATATCCATGAAATGTGAGGGATAAGGGAGTCAAAACAGGGATTAAAGCAGGGTTTAATTGCCAACTGAGCCTGCCCACGTTTATTTAATGGTCGCCATGAGCTGTGCGTCCCGTCGGTAAAACAGTCATTCCCATGCAGCGGTGGCTGTTATATTACATCCAGCGGCTAAAGTTAACAATAATTTATATTCTGCACAGCTTTATTTACGTTTTTCAGTATTTCATTTTACATGCAAATGTATAAAATGCTCAACGTGGAAAGTTTATAATTTATTTTCTTGTACCTCCATGCTGAATCAATACTCACTGGTTATTACTTCAATTCACACGTAAATTAATGAGATGCGGGTACCAAGTTATAACGAAGCGACTATATATATTATTTTTATCACAGTATAGATTGATATAGCGAAGTAACAGATTCACTTTTTATTACGTTTTATTGAATTTTTTAATTTGTAATTTATACTAATGACAAAAATATTAGTTTTGCTTACTCACGATATCTACATGTACAGGGTGTAAAAAAAATATATTAAAAATGTTGTTTTTATGATATATAATTCGGGATTTACACCAAACGGTTTATTGAAAGCTGTACAAGCAGTCAGATACCAACATTATTCAATTGCCAATTTTTTATTGCCAAAATGTTTTGTTTTTCCAAAAAAGTGTTAGCACCGTTGAATTCTTTGCACTCTTTTGGATCATCAATCTTGTTTTTTTATTGTGCTGTTCCAATTTACTTGTATTGATACAATGTCAATTAAAAAGAAGAAAATGCACAATTAACTGGTTCGGGAACCGTAAGTTCGTCAAAAATAGAATTGAGTGAAATTTGAGGAACTTTCTGCGAAATATGGTAAATTGGTGGAACAAATTGCAAACAGGGACCTCAGACTAAAGGGTTACAAGCTCTATATACACCACGTTACCTGTGATAAAAATAAGCAAGTACGGGTCTAAAGATGCCGATAACTTCAGTACCAGGTTGTTGGTAAGTCTTGAATAAAAATATTTTTGGTGAACAAGTCTATACATTTTATCTTTTTATGCCTAGTACAGTGATTAAAAAGTTTAACGAAAACTGTAACATAAGAAAAAGACATTTGGTAAAAAAAAAAGGTCAACCACCCCAGCGCTAAACCAACATTGCACAGGTACTTTCGGTCAGGTGGCCCTTTTTTTGCGCCTTAGAACATATTCTAGAATGCTGGTCGGGCGGCGGCCTCCATTTTTTTATTCAAGGTAAAGTTATTGTCGGGCATTGTTAATAATGCACATAATGTAAAGAAAAATATTTAACTCCAGAAATATAATTTTTAACATATAAAAATTATTATTTATATTTTTATGTAAAATAAATTGACAATGTTTATTAACGTTGTCCGCGCGGTGATTGCTAGCGAATATCTTATTTCACACATGTTTATACAATGCCACGTGAGTTTTTTCTGCCATTATAAGCGTTTACTCAAATCTTATTATTTTTTTATCGTGATCGAACAACGGCGGGCACACGTAAAACGGTCTGCGGGAGCCATGGTGCTCGCGGGAATAGGGTTGGGGACCACTGCTTTAGATAATACAGTCGAACTTCCATAAGTCGAACGCCGATAAGCCGAATTTTTGATAGCTCGAACTCGAACCAATTTCCCTAGAACTTGCCTATCCCAACGTTAATATTTTTATGTTAATAACTCGAAATTTAATAAATCGAATTATTTAATAAGTCAAAGCGTTTTACAATTCAATAAATTCAAGTTTCCATTAGTAAATAGGTCGATGACTCAAAGTTAAAAATTACAACTTTTCTAAATATTTGGCTACCGGAGAGAGGATTAAGGACGGCTTGGTTTGGTGTTATTGATGCTTTAAAAGCTCTATTGTTATCTAGGACAAAAAGGTTTGATACTACAATACAAGATTTAAATGCCTTATGAACAGTTTTGAAATGGTTTTACCGTTTCTTTTATAACGAAAGGAACTATTTTTACATTTTAGTTTTCGATTGCTTTCAATTTAACAGTTAATAATATGTAAATAACTATATTTTTTAGGGTCTTGATAAAAATAAATAATGTTAATGATTGTAGATCAATTTTGGTTATTTTCTATAAAAAATAAATGATATATATGTAGGGGGAAAGTGGCATGAAACAGCCAAGTTTTGAAACAGCCATTATCAATTACGCGGTAGTTTTTATACGAATCGTTTATGTATTATTATTGTAAGATAGCAACACTAGCCAGATATCCCCCACAAAAATTTGACCGTTCACCGTCAATGAACGGCGCCGATACGACGTATTGAAGATTTTGTCGTCAAAAAGTAAGGTTTTGAGTTCAGTTTATTTGTTTTCTAACGCCTATACGTACAAAACTAATAACAATATGATTACACTATAATTTTATAGATATATTAGGCCTTCTAATAACGTATATATTTTGTAGACTAATCTTTGATTTCATAGTAATTTTCGAGATTTTGTTTTTTGAGAGAATATGTTTTGAAACAGCCGGACTGCAGTGTAATGAAACAGCCACCTTTTAATTCCATAAAATGCAATAATAATTGTAGTAACAGCAATCAAGAGTGGTACCGATGCAAAATTGTAATGGTTGGGCATATAAATCCTGTGGCATAAAAGGAAATTGCATTATTTTTGCTAAAACGTTTTAAGTTTTTGCAATGATTGATCTCAAACGTCAAATTTTTGACAGTTTCTTAGATTTATGTAAGTAAATATTTTATTGAGAGTTTGCGTTATTTAAAACGTTTTATAATTATATAAGATCTAAAATTATAGCTTAAGTTTATTATTAAATAATATCTTCGTTAATGTGCAGTTTTAATCTTGTAATAAGAACATGGCTTTTTCAAAAATTGGGTTGGCTGTTTCAATACCTATAGGTTATGAAAAAGCCAAATTTTCTTTTTTTTATAAATGATTAGAAGTTGAAAAATATCGTTAATTTTGAAAAATGTTTTATGACATTACGTACATAAATGAATGAACAATTATAGATTTAAAAAAAAATTGATTTATTTATGTCCTTCTATATTATTTATCCCTTTTTTTAAAACTGGCTGTTTCATGCCACTTTCCCCCTATATACGGAAGTATTTAACTGAACTTGTTTTGGTAACTCGAGTTTTTGATATGACGAGTTATTTTTGCTGTCTCTTCGACTTCGACTTATCGAGGTTTGACTGTATAGGCAAATCCGATAAATACGAGGATATGCGCATTCGAGCGAAAAGTAGCACATTTCCGAGCGAGGAAAGCAAATGAAGCGCGACGCGGAGCGGCGGGCTTCATTTTCCCGAGATCGGAATGTGCCACTTTGAGCTCGACTGTGCACACTCGGTTTTAAGCACAATTACGAAGCGTCCCGTTTTCTATAAAAAAATGAATGGTATACATATATATACGGAAGTATTTAACTGAACTTCTTTTGGTAACTCGAGTTTTGGACATTAGGAACAACAGCTTAACATTTATTGTTATTATTTTAACTAAGTATATTATTTAGAATAAATAAAAATTATAAGTATTAGAACTATTATTAAAATTGTTAAAATACATTCATTTTTGTCATAACTAAATTCACTATTATTCGCTTTTTTAAAAATTTTAGATGTATCGTTTTGTTTATACTTTATACACTATTTAAACCTATTTACCTACATAATGTACACTATCTACATTATTTACACGTTGTTTCAATTCGCGATATTTTTTATGCGTTTGTTATCCTTTAGACATTTTATTTAAGACCTTAATGCTTAAAGCTTACACCAGAAATAACTTTAACGTTGGTAAATCAGCTGATTTTAACTTTATTGCGCATGACCAAGTTTTGACTGTTGACCAAATACTACGAATAGCAAAAACGAACGGCTTCTGGTAATTAACCAATATTGGGCCATTACAAATTGCCAATAATGGGCCGTCAGTTAATAGCCAGACATCAGCCAATTAACGGTAGTTTCTCCATTAACGATGACTTTGTATGGGATATGGCTTTAATGTAGTTGTTATAAGACTTGAACAAAAAATATTCTAAATAATAAAATATATTTATTATTTACATTTTTATTGAAGTTTACTATATCATAAATATTACATATTTGGCCATTTTAATTGGGGTATGTTGTGTTTAGTATAGGGTCATTTACATTGTCTGATATGCGGTATCTAAATATATGATCATATGAATATATGAAATAATGTAATTAATAATAGTCGGTATTATTTCTTATTTCGCCGATCTCCAGTAGTAATTTTTTCGTATCTAATACAGTAATGTCTACTATCTACATAATAATTATGCGATTTTTAATCCAAATAAGTAGTATGCCATAAAAAGTTGATCAAAAAAAGCCATAAAAAGAGGTATTTTCAATACAATTCATTTTTACAATAAGGAATATTAAAATGTTACAAGTCGTTCTTGACGATGCCGGCGGTGAAAGGGTACCAAAGTAAAAATAAAGTTTATCAATAATTTTATTCTATATATTTTTAATCCCAACTTAATCCTTCGGTATTTCTTGCACACAAGATAACAAAGGAATTTAATTGTTAAAACGTTCAAACACATTCAGTTAAAACATTTATGGTCAAAATGCCTGTAAATGAAGGGGCGAATTTTAAATACTAAAAGTCTAATTAAACTCACGCCCTCTCAAATAATGGTTATAGAGCAATTACGTTTATGCAGAGTAACCCTTCGTGTGTTTAAACTAGTGCATTAATTATCTTCACAGTTTAAAACCTTATATCGTTCAACGTCGTTTGTTCATCTGCATTATATTATTAATAATAATGTATATGTATATATCTATTTATCTAACCTTTTAACTTTTATAGTAAAATACAAAATGACTATCGGACAAATCTAAACTTTTGCAATATAACTTGGTATCAGTGGACATAATCCGTAACTTAAGTGCATCTCGTCTCTATAAACATAACTAACTTAATTTAGCGAAAGACATAAACCAGAAATTCTCGGGTCTATAGACAGAACTCGGTATAAGGAATTTAATTTCCGGAAAATAGTGTTGATGTAATTTACATTTCTAGCACATAACTCATTCAAAGACAACAACGTGGGTAGGTATTATTGTTTTTCTTTTTAAATTAGTAATTGGAGTAAGGCTAAAAACCTGCTCAAATTTTCCATAACTATAAGGCCCTGCACGTTGTTCTATATGTTTGTCATAAATGTATCTCTAAACGAGCGTATTTTATGAGCTTCAATTTTATTAAAATCTCTGTAGACATTTATTGGCAAGCATTGCCTATGCTCAATGTAAGCAAGTGAATGGAACCTACATACTTTCAAACGGTGCAAAATTATTATGGAGAATTAACTTTATTGCAACTTCAAATTAAAAATCAGTAATTTATGTTTTGCATTTTCTTTTGAGCATGTTTATAAACGAACATAAATTATTCTGCTTTATACTTTGTAATGTCAATTTGTAAGCCATCTGCGTCGGTCAGCTACAATGTCCTTTATGTATAATTGCTTATGCAATACTTGCTGCTTCATTATATAAATTAAGTTAATAACTATGTAGGTATCACTTATAAAAAACTAACCATGTTTTACAAAATCATTAAAGTTTTAGCATTGCATATCCAGATATATACGTAAACATACAATTGCAAAAAAATATATTTACATATCTATGCACCTATTTTGTTTTAGAAATATTAAAAAAATGATCATCCGCAATTTACAAAAAAAAGGTATAATTGCAAAGTAAAAGTGCAACGATAAAAGAGTTCATTGACATATTGAACTCGAAGTTCATTGATTGAATAAACTTATACGATGCATTACCAAAACTATTGTTAAAACTTAAAACTTATGATTTGCTGTAACAAACCAATTCGCAGTACCTAAAAATATGGATAGGTGATAGATACATACATATATTTAATACAGGTCATTGCTGACGTATTTGTAGTAATAGGGCAAACAACGTTTTTCAGTGAAACTAAATAATGTAAACTTATTTTTTGAGAAAAAACATTATTAGCTAATTAGCTAATTAGCTAATTTTAGTAGGTTTGTTTCAAATAGGTAATTAAACGCTAAATATACGACTAACCACAATGGATAAAATCGTAGAGACAAAACTTCTTGAAAAATGACAATCCTATAGGAAAGCAATCATGTATGAGAAGACGAACAATAGCTTTGATGTTAGGTACACATTTTAAAAATATATTTGAAGAATTATGGAACCAAACTTTTGCAAAATGTTTTTTAAATTTTACCAGAATAATCATCAGATATATAAAATTCATGCAAGAAGAGGAGATCTAAAGCAAGGCCATGCCATAAAATAGAAGAGTGTAATATGCATTATTTTCAATTACAATAATAGTGATTAATTTATGTTATTAAGTAGGTACAACAATGTTTCCTAAATGAGTAGAACTTTTTAACTAAAAACATATTTTTTTTATATTAATAGTTTGTTTCATTTTTACTTTTTGATAGTCTGAAATATGTCAAAAACGTTTAAAACACTAATCAAGTTATTTGCATTTAAATATTAGGTTGTTCAGATTAGATATTGGATTTTTTTTGGGTATTTGAAATTTCATATCTCAGCTCAAAAATAGGTTTATCCGTCACAATAAGAATTATTTGCCAACAAGAAACAATTTTATTTATGTTGGTAACGTAGAATTCCGGCGTTCTGAAGATGAATAGTCATTCATGCTTTTTCGGCGTTGTCTTGGTTTTTGAAGCATTACTCGCGCAGGAAGTTGTCGAGATTCTTAAAGAGGTGTTAATCGGATGGCGAAATGTCTGGCAAGTACGGTGAATGGTTTCCTAATCCAAGTCATGATGCTTTTGTCGTGTCATGATTGACGCGTGTGGTCAAGAGTTGTCATTCAAAAGCATTGTATCTTTCTCGTTGACTAAAGCAGGGCACACGGATTCCAGTTTTTAGTGCATATTATCGATTGGGTCACAGTACTTTACCACTTTAATTGTTTTGCCCGGATTCAGAAAGCCGTGATAGATGAGATCAGCTGCAGATCACTAATCACCACAACCTTTTTTTGGTGGAGTTTTTACTTTAGAAAGTGTCTTGAAGCTTGGTTATGCTTTAACTACTGAGCCAAACGGCGCCGATTGCCAAATAAAATTAACTTTTTATTGCACGTTACCGGTCCAGAAACGGATCGCTTTTGTTGCACTAAAGACGATTTGATAAAATTTTCAAACGTCGATTTTTTTGATTTTCATTTAATTCCGACAGCACTCAATTAGCGAGCATATTTGTTTTTTCAATTCGAGTTAGTGGTTCGAAACAGTAGCTTGTGTTAAAATCATGATTTTTGCATCATCAAAACTATTCCTTACAAGTTGTTAGCGATAGAGCAAGTTATTCATAAGCATCAACAAGCATAGGATAAGATTCGGCAATAGTTTTATGTAATTTGAAACAAGAAAGTAAAGCTTTGCGCAAATAATGTTCACTTAATTGAAAATCGGATATTTTTTACTAGTATAAATTCATGATCTTTGCAAAATCACAAACTTTTATGGAATTTAGGTAATTCTATATTTGCTATTTGTTTAGTTTAAATATTGTTTAATTAAAATTATTATATATTTTGTTTTTACGATTGTTCTAAATTAAATGGTAATTATCTATTAATTATTTAGACAAGTAAAAGTTTATATAGATCATTGCAAATGCCTCTCGTATTTAAGGAAATTAACTTTATATCCTATAAAGTTGCTTGTAATACTCAAAAGTAAGAGAATACTAAAAGTAAAGTTTCCTAATTTGTAATCTTAATGTAATTACCTTTTTAATCAACTGTATTTATATACCTACATATATAAAACACAACAAAAGTAGACGATAGATTTGCGCAGCACAGAAGTTGATCATTTCTAATAAGGTTATATAAAAAAAACATGTGTTTGTTCCATTTATTGAAAAATATTCTAAATAAAAATTAAGTATCTAGATTTTAAAACTATACTCAAAATAATTAATGTATAAACCCATACAAAGTCATCGTTAATGGAGAAACTACCGTTAATTGGCCGATGTCTGGCTATTAACTGACGGCCCATTATTGGCAATTTGTAATGGCCCAATATTGGTTAATTACCAGAAGCCGTTCGTTTTTGCTATTCGTAGTATTTGGTCAACAGTCGATACTTGGTCATGCGCAATAAAGTTAAAATCAGCTGATTTACCAACGTTAAAGTTATTTCTGGTGTAAGTTTTAAGCATTAAGGTCTTAAATAAGAAGTCTAAAGGATACCAACACTAAAAAAAAATTTGCGAATTGAAACAACGTGTAAATAATGTAGATAGTGTACATTATGTAGGTAAATAGGTGTAAATAGTGTATAAAGTAAACAAAAACAAAACGATACATCTAAAATTTTTAAAAAAGCGAATAATAGTGAATTTAGTTATGACAAAAATGAAAGTATTTTAACAATTTTAATAATAGTTCTAATACTTATAATTTTTATTTATTTTAAATAATATACCTAGTTAAAATAATAACAATAAATGTTAAGCTGTTGTTCCTAATGCCTATTCCTAATTTCCAATAAAAGGTTGATAATTTTTCAGTAGACTTGACTGATTGCTTGTTGTCATTAATGCCATGATAATTTTTTTTCATATATGGGCCATTGATGATTACCATTAACGGGTCTCTGGTGGCTGCTATTAACGGCCGATAGCTGAGTGCCATTGAAGGCCCGACGTTATCATGCCGGCAGACAGCCGTTAATGGGCCGTTAACAATTGGCATTGCTCGCTCATTAACAAGCATATCTGGCAGAGCAATGGGCCATTAAAGGGCCGGTTGACAAACTTTGTCTGGGAAACTGATGCTTACGAATAAGCATGACTTTGCTGTTTATTTGTACGGAAGGGTGCGCAGTAAGCAAAATAAGTAAAAAACGTGTTATTTACAATGAAGTATTTTTTTGACAGTAAAAAGTATTTTAGAAATACAATTTTCGCTAAATTGAGAAATAGGTATTGTTGACCGAATAAAACATGCATGGCAAGTTTTTGATTTTTTATACCTAGTGGTTCTAATGTTCTGGTCCAAGAAAAAAATATGCAAAATCAATAAAACACCTTGTATCTTGTTAATTAAGAATTATTGACCCATATTATTCAACCCATATATGCAGGTAAAGTAGATACAATTATCAATGAATCAGCCTTTATATAATTAGTTGCGTCCAAATACTTTTGTATTATACTTTTCATTTCTATATTTTTTGTTTTATAAATGTATAAAAACTTAGTTTTTAGTAAAATAAGTTTCTGTTTAATAATTTTTACAGTATTATATTTCTTCTTATCTATAGATTAAAAAAAATGTATTTTGCATTTGTAAACTAGAAAAAAATCATAAACTATACATTTTGTAGAGAACCCATTCATTTTAATATTTCTTGATTTTCTGTTAATTATAATTAATAAATTCTGATTAATATAAATTGTTTACGCAAAATAAATTAGTGGGTGAGAACTTCAATATTATTGTAAATTCTATCCTTTTATTTCAGTCTACGCTTAGAGAAAGGTCAATAATCTTCTCTTTTTAATCAGTTC
Source organism: Sinopyrophorus schimmeli (assembly GCA_036325965.1). Taxonomy (NCBI): domain Eukaryota; kingdom Metazoa; phylum Arthropoda; class Insecta; order Coleoptera; family Elateridae; genus Sinopyrophorus; species Sinopyrophorus schimmeli. The sequence goes on from JARFIZ010000001.1 coordinate 8,556,933, forward strand.
ACACGATCGATATAAGGTTATTAAGGGTAAATCAACAAAATAGATTAGATTGCTCTAAGAGCTGGATATTTTTTTCGAGAAAACATATATAATAAATTCCACACTTAATTAAAAATATTTGTTGTTTTTCTCTTTTATTAGACATTTTATTATGACTTCTATATTTTGGTAATTTTTAGAACTGGCTCTGAGGAGATAGAAACAAATGTATACTTATCTAACTTCTTTACTTTTAGGCTTTAACATCTTTACTAGTTACTGTTAAGAGCAGTGTGGTTAATTATAAACAGAAGGCCATAACTTGAATGAGTTTATGATAAGCCGGACCGGGCTATATAACTTTGCTTTAAGCGGTTAATGATATAGATACCGACTTTACGCTTTAAATATGTGCTGATCAAAAGCAATGCGTACGTTAAACAGGTTTTACTTTCGAGCTCTTAATACGTTCGTAGCCGCATTCGTTTCCTTTTTATTAGAGCTTATGTATGTAAATTAAATGTTTTTATTTAGTATTAGGAATTTATTTAGAAGTCGAAATATAAATCTGTTACACCGTGTCATTTTTTTTCATTTCTGTGGCAGTAATAGAAATGTCTCCCCAAAACTTTATTTGGGTGGTTTAATTTATATAAAATTTTACATTAAGAAATTTTTGTTTTTAAAAAATCAGAATTAACTTAGTATTGATTAATTTTCAAAAAAAACATAAAAGATAACTTACCCAAGTCATAAAGATATAGGTATATGTTGCATCTATAGTACAAAAACACTTTAAATATAAATGACTCTAGATAACAAAATACATAACTTTTGAAAACATATGTGACCGTTGAGTGTAGAAAAGTTGTCTCAAAAATACCTATAGTATTTAGTAGGATTTTTCCTCTTTTCAGATTACGTGGGAAAATAAAATTAAATTATCCGAATTTTTCAACTACTATAGAACATGTAGTAATTACACATATTCTTTTGGCACAAAACTATCCCATACAAAGTCATCGTTAATGGAGAAACTGCCGTTAATTGGCCGATGTCTGGCTATTAACTGGCGGCCCATTGCTGGCAATTTGTAATGGCCCAATATTGGTTAATTATCAAAAGCCGTTCGTTTTTGCTATTCGTAGTATTTGGTCAACAGTCGATACTTGGTCATGCGCAATAAAGTTAAAATCAGCTGATTTACCAACGTTAAAGTTATTTCTGGTGTAAGCTTTGAGCATTAAGGTCTTAAATAAAATGTCTAAAGGATACCAACTCTTAAAAAAAATTCGCGAATTGAAACAACGTGTAAATAATGTAGATAGTGTACATTATGTAGGTAAATAGTGTATAAAATAAACAAAACGATACATCTATAATTTTTAAAAAAGCGAATAATAGTGAATTTAGTTATGACAAAAATGGAAGTATTTTAACAAATTTAATAATAGTTCTAATATTTATAATTTTTATTTATTCTAAATAATATACCTAGTTAAAATAATAACAATAAATGTTAAATTGTTGTTACTAATGCCCATTCCTAATTTCCAATAAGAGGTTGATAATTTTTCAGTAGACTTGGCTGATTGCTTGTTGTCATTAATGCCATGATAATTTTTTTTCATATATGGGCCATTGATGATTACCAATAACGGGCCTCTGCTGGCTGCCATTAACGGCCCATAGCCCAGTGCCATTGAAGGCCCGACGTTATCATGCCCTCAGACAGCCGTTAATGGGCCGTTAACAATTGCTTTGCTCGCCCATTAACAAGCATATCTGGCAAAGCAATGGGCCATTAAAGGGCCGGTTGACAAACTTTGTCTGGGATGTTCAAATTAATATCTCCTATTGATAATTAATATGAGCTTTTGCCGAATCATAAAATTAAAACTTTATCAATTCCTAAAGCTGCGTTAAAGTATAGTATTCATTTGTCATTTGAGAAAATATTATCAGTAAATAAAAATGGAAAAAAACCATCGTCAAATCAAATTTTTAAAGATCGTCTGAAAGTTATCTTTTCCATTTACAAAATTTGGGATAAGTATAAGACAAACAGTCATTAAACGTACCTACATATAAAAAAAAGTTAAAAAACCTACGAGTTTTAATTAGTTAATATTTTGATTTAGTATTTTACTTTTTATTTAAAAAAAGTACACATGTTCACTTGCGCATTTTCTTTACAGGGGTCGTTCGTTAAGCTTGAAAATTAACAACTTTTGTTATTAAATAAGTTTTTATTTTAGAACGAATGATTTGAAGAATTTTACATTAATTAAAAAATTCTATTCTTTTTAAACAACACTTGAAAAGTTAGAGCCGTAACGTTCTATAAATTTTTGCATTCTTATTGGAAAAGATAGGCATTACTTTTTATAACGCAGCCAGAATAATGCGTGCAACTTGGGCTTCAATTGTTAGTTTAAGAGCGGATTTACACCGCGTCTTTTTCTGATATTGCAGTACCACGATTTACGAATGTGCGGCAAAAAGCAATTGACGCATTTGCCTAAATCGCGATACTATTACACGTAATCAAACTAGAAACAATTGGACATTGTTTTTTTTTAAATAATAAAGTTTTTTCAAAAAAAAATTCAAAAAATTTTCAAAAAAAAATTATTTAATTTAAAAAAAATATTTTTTTTGCATTAATTTGAATGTTTTTTGCAATACAAATGTTTATTTTCTATTTTAATTATGATTATACATTTTTTAGCGACAAGAAACGTGACCCTTTAATTCTTTTCAAAAGTTTGATTGTGTAAAACAATAGGAAAGGTTTGGTAGATCGAATTGTAACTTCACAGAGTTTTTTAAGGTATATTCAGCTATATAAGTCACGCTCAACATTTGTCATTTCATAAATTTTTGTAACTTAGCCGTCAATTTTCTAAAAATCCAAAAAATACTATTTTTTCATGTGTTTTCAAATTTATGTTAAAGATTGAAAAACTGCTTTGCAATTTCCCGTACGACTATTGGTTACTAAGATATCAATGATGGAATACAAAAGGATCTGTTTCTAATTAACGTCCTGTATCTCGGTGAAAAAAAACCGTATCAAGGTTTTAAAAACAAACTTGAAGCTGAATAAACAGGCTAACTGACAAATATAATGGTTTAGCTGAAAAAGTCCGTGGCGACTAAATGAAAAAGAAAAAAATTTGCACAATTTTTCTTGCGCGCCATTGATTAAGATTGCATGATAACAGTGGCTCCTAAAATTTTTTGAATAAAAGATCTGAAAACTAGAATCTTGAAGCATCAAAATAATTTTTTAAATTTCAGATAGACCATTTTTCACTGAAATACAGCTTGTCAAAAAACACCATAAAATAGCGGAAATTTTTTTGACCCTTTAATTTTTTCTCTTAGTTAATTGCGGCTCGCAAAAAATGTCAAATTTTGAAAAATGGCTCGGACTATCGAGGAGCTAGGCTACCCCTGTACTATAATATTCTAAATTTTAGTACCGATCTGTTGTTTCTTAAGTAATTTGTAATAACTAACAGTATTAGTTCTCTAACATTATCATTGTATTTTGGTTGTAATTATTCTCTTTTCGGTGGAATGCAGTTTATCTTTGTTGCTAGAATGTTACCTTAAATTTGTATCTCTTTATACAGAATTTTGCTATAATGAACTGTTATAATTATGTTTTTTCCATTTACGGCTCATGTTTTGTTATGCGGCAAAAAATGCAGTATTATGAGCTACCTTCTGTTTAGTTAGTATGAAAATAATTGACTTGTCATACGCATTTTTGCTTTACGGTCAACTTTTCCCGAAGGTGTCTAGGCCGTAAAGCGAGGTACGGATGGGCTGTTATTATTTGAATTACAAAATTAAGCTAGGTGGATATTCCAAAGTTAACAGTTTTATTGGTAGCTTTGTGTAGATACATAGGGGAGAGTGGGGCACGACGGCCCCCCTAAGCCGATTAATACTTTTTGTGGCTTTCATCTATCAAAACAGTTTACTTTTGTTCTATTTTGAACAAATTCACCGACATTTTTCCAAACCTCAAAAAAAAAAATTTTTTTTTCTGGGGCACGACGACCTCCCTCGTAAAAATGCTAAAAAAAAATTTTTTTTTTAATTTAAAAAAATTGTTTTCACCGTTAAAAAAGTTTTTCCTTATGTTAATTACTATATTTACTTTAATTTCACTCGAAAAAAATTGTTTAAAAGTTCAAAATAATAATTGCCATTATTTTTATTGAAGTAGACTACTTAAAATCTACGGAATCATGAATATAGAGTCAAAATGGTAAAGGATGGTCTCATGATTTTTGTGCACGTGTAGATAAAGATTATTTGAATATATTTGTGATTAGGGGAGAGTGGGGCACAACGGCCCCTTAAGCCGGTAATTATTTTTCATGGCTTTTAATCTTCAGGTTAACTTAATTTGGTTCTATCTTAAGCAAATCACAAATATACTATTTCCGTACCTTTATAATCTCATTGACTACAATTGTCTGAAAAAACAGTTTTTTGACCAAATTTTTGAGGGGGGGCCGTTGTGCCCCACTCACCCCTATTACAGATACCTATGATGTCTGTTAATGAGTAGGTAGGTAGGTATTTATTTTTTTAATAAAAAAAAAGAAAATTTAAGAATCAGTTTAATACTTTTGCTATAAGTTATTAGGTTCTAAGTGTACAGAAAAAATTGCATAAACTACTCTAAGATTTTACGATGCAGCACCTTAATTAAATTTATAATATAGCAAAAAAGGCGTAAAAGAAGAAATGGAACGAACTCAGCTTCTTTGTAAGCGGAAACATTATTTCCCTAGGGAAGTTGAGAAATTGACATGGAAAGTTGTTTAAGGCTCATGAATAATATCAATAAAGAGAAAAATACGAGCTACAAGGACGAAAGCTTTCAAAAGTTTTATAATTTTAGTCAGCTACTTGTGTTGAGTACTGTTTTTAACAATGTTGAGATTGGCCATTTTCTACAAGTTATGAACTTCTGATAAGAATATTGTCTGAAGTAAATTAAATTAGAAAGCAATGGCAATGTAGGCGTAATAAATTCACTTTGTTTGCACATATCAAATATTCAGTATCAAAATAAATTTTAGACAGTTAAATGCCGATTGGTCGTTATTTAGCATTATAAAGAGAGTACCTTTGATATTACAGGTTTTGTTATATACCTACCTACTTATAATAAATATAATTGAAACATTAAACTTGTTACATATATTTAATTCTTAAATATCTCTATAAAGTTATAAATGTATAAATTGAAAGATTTTCTTAACCGTAGGGTTGAAGATAATAAAGTTTAAAGGTTAACGTCAAAAGTGCCGTAAACTTTTTAGATTATTTTATCACTTAGCTTAAATAAAGAATATCTACAAATAAATTAAGGGGTGCTGATTTCTGCGAGTATTTACTTTTACGACTGTTGTCATAAGTAACAATAATAAATTTTACAAAATACCAACAATGGACAACAAATTTATGGGGCGGTCTAAGCGCAAGTTATCTGCTAAATAAATTTAGGTTTATATAACTTGACATTTTATTATAATTGATGGAAGAAATAGAACTACCCTTACAGGTTTAGATAAGCTAAAGTTGACAACAAAATTAAAAAGGAAATAGGTAACCATAAATTTCTCTACGTTTTTTTTTGCACCTCTGGTGTGTAACGGTTCCGCTATAAAGTAACACTTACAGATTTGAGGGAAACTATGTTTCAAGATAGAAATGATTTACTTAATTATAAAGTGTGATCATATAAACTGCTATTCCTAAAAGTTTCAAGAAACATAATGTTCGTTTTAGTAGTTCAGAAAAATGTAAAAATATTTTATGTTTGGTTGAAATAATATTTAAAGTGGAAGACTATTGTAACAAATGATGGACTACATACTTGAAGGAAGGTATATTAAATTTATGTCCAATGAAAAACCGATTCATTTCATGTTGACAACTTTAAACCCCATTAAATATACCATAAAGTTACTTTATTTTGCTTTAACGTTAGCGATGTTAGTTTTATCGTGTATCTCCAGTAGGCTGTTAGAGGTTGTAAACCACCAAACACTAACTTAGTCATAAAGGCACCTCTAATGAGGCAGTATGTTCAAGATTTAAAACAACATTCAGAATGGTAAGTTATTGTGAAAAGTAAAGAAATTTAATAAATAGTGTATAATTTAATTGATATGGGTGTTTATGCAAAAATAGAGCCGTAATTATTGTTTATATGTTAAAAACTAGTCATAGTATGTCATACAAATGAGAAGTACAACCAAAACTTAATTAAAAAGAATCAAAAAACTACATAGTGTTGTATTGCTCTGAAGAAAGGAGTTTATAAATAATATTTTAAAAAATTTAATAGCAGTAAACAGATTTATTTTATTTCAGAATATTTTTAACATAAATGATATTAGAAATCTTAAAATATTTCGAATAAGTGTACAATTTTCAATGATGTAAGATCATAAATAAACAAATGTAATTCTTAGTATTTAGGTAATATTTAGCAAATAGCCTAATGCTAGTTGCATTGAAACATAACGATGTTATAGATTAATCTTAAGTGTATATATATGAAGCTATATATCCATTTTTTTAAAGGTTGGCCAATATTTATAATTTATTACTGCTATACAAACGGCTGCCGCGTAATTGTGGAATATACCACAATGATAAGACTATTGTTATAATTTAGAAATACGTCAATACAATGTTTAATGACTAAAATTTTAAACAAACACGAAAAAATTAACTGTGCAATAAATCTGTTCGTGACTTAAGGTACGTACACAGGCAATTACAACTTGACAAGTATGCACAATCAATGTTTTTCTACAGAAGTTTGCACAAAATTGGTAAGGCCATCACTCCGCACAATTGTGCTTAAATAGCGCTAGTCTTTACTTACTTGCTAATTTCAAACTCTTCTGATATTAGTATTGTGTAAGTACGTCTCCTTAATCTTATAAAGATTATGACAAATATACTCAGGTTTGATACGCATGTAAGAAAATAAAACAAAAATAGATTACATCACTTAATATGGTAAGAAGCAAAGAGTTTGTTCAGAACTAGAGCGAATTTTAGATATTATTTGAAATTGGGGGGTTTTGGAAAAACAAAAAAAGTATATCACCAAGGTGAGAAAAAACATTTCGAGTTTAGTTTACGAGAAAACCAGAAAACGTCCAGACATACCGTCTTCCGAAAGATAATCACCTTTTTGTTAAATATTTAGTGTATACGAAATAAAAAATAGTAATTAAACGTTAATTCGTTTAACTACCTTTGCCACTAAGAGAAATTGGCTTTAAGTGGCAAAACAGAGTTACTTATTTTTAGCAATATATCTTCCTTTATATTTTGTCATTTTTTGCCACTATTAGAGCTTTTGTACACTTCTATATTGATTGTCCTGTTCACTGCAGTTATGTTGGCAACAAATACAGAAACATGTATGGGATTTGTATGGCATATTTGATCAGATTTATCACATACACAATTGTATATGTTGTAAATGTTTGATATAGACTTTCTGTTCACATTAACAACTTGTTTATCGAAATGCATTTTAGTGAAAAGTTCTTATTAATGTGTGCAGCAGCAAATTATTTAAATTTTGCATAGCAATCCTAGTAAAATATAAAAAAAAAATAAACGAAGTTAATGGAGCATAAACTTCTTATATAAAGAAACATTTATAGAGAATTGGAATCTACTAATAAGATATACAGAAATTCTGCAGTACCACTGTCGCTATTCTAAATATAACCGCCAACGATAAAATAAATAGTAAACAAAGCTCAAATGGGGTTACTATGACTGTGCAGACTTTCAGATATGTAGGTGTTTTGCAATCGTACGGGGGGCTGAAATTTGTGTAAAACTTGTCCTATACATTAACAAACTAGTCGCATACTTTTCAAAGTTTGGAATTTGTATTATACAAATCTGACTAATTTGGAAAGATGGCGTCTTTCGCACTCGATGTTCCTAGTGAATTTTTTTTATATAACTTCAAATATCGATTTACTAAAAAAACAAAATTATTATTAAATCGATTTTATTATCTTTAAATATTTTTTTGTCTATTTTATTATGCATAGCTAAGAAAAGAGCAACGATTTTCTTAATTCTACCTCACTACCTTAGGTAAGCCAAGTATTTTACCAAATACTTGGCATACAGCTAATTAAACAACACCTAAAATTTTAATTTTTTCTTTAATTGCCGGTGTCGTTAATAAGCGATTCGTGTCATTTTAATACTGTTCTATGCAAAAATGTTTTTTATTTTAAGTACGATAAATTTTAATTGTTTTTTTAATAAATCAAATTTTTAAAACACGCTTGAATTAAATTTAATAAAATTATTACATTTTAACAATTGCAGTATTAGATACTAACTGTTTCGTACGACTATCAGCGAAATACAAAAACATGCCGGTGGTTACAAAGTCGATAATAACAATAAACAATTCAAAAATGGAATGCTTAAGTAGGTATCTACCTATCATACTTTTCATTAGTAGAATATATACATACTTCTACAACTTACTAGGGAAGGCTCTTTGACGTGTGTCTCCGATTTGGATGAAAATTTTACCACATGTTCCAGGAACTAGTACGAGTACACCTACAAAATATTTAGTCTTGAATCGGCCGATTACGCGAGATACGGCATATTAAATTTTGAAAGAAAAAAATTTGTGATTGAGTCACTTATGGTCAAAGAACATTTGATTTTTTTAATTGAAATATAATAAAAAACATTGCACGCCACATGACAGTAATTTTGACGTCGCACTGTTTTTTTAAAATAGGTTATTTTTTTTAAACGTATATAAGGCCAATTTTTTTGACTATTAAATGCAGCCTTGTCTACTGATTTTAAATATAAAATACTCCTTGATTAGCACGCTTAATATTTTGCGAAAAAAGATACGCCAAGCGAAATTACTTTATTCAAATCGCACTATTCGAACTTAATCGACATAAAATAAATATCTAAATGCGTTCCAAGAGTCTTAAAACAGTAATAATTAATATTTTTAAAATGTGCTTTTATACACTAGAACAAAAACAAAGTTTATTGAAATTGACAAAGCAGTATTTACATAAGAAATTACAGCGCAGTAAGAATAGAAAATATCGCTCATTCTGAAATTTTCGTGATAATTATAAATCGTCTTTCGTGTTAATGAAACGAATATTAATCGAGCGCTGCCTGTATTAAAAAAATCATGATAAATTGATGATAAATATACCTAAACTTTTATTAATAAAACACATTTTCTTGAAAAGGAAAATTCTCTACCCTTTTCTTTCAATTAGAAAAATCTAATGTTCTTTGACTATAAGTGATAATGAAAATTTAATTTTTGTTCACGTTTTAATTTATTTACTAAAAAAAAGAAGAGTGAGACGTCAAAATTATTGTCATGTGTTACAACAAACGTATAATTTAAAAATCTGGAATTCTGCAAGCAGAAACCAAGGTGGTCCTGACGAGATGTCTTCTATTGTCAAATTGACATTTGATAATTGTCTTTACAGTCTACCAAAATGCAAATCACCACCCTAGCAATAACTTATCTAAAAATGTTCAACACTTCTCGCCTTTAAGTCTAATTGTTGCTATTGTTAAAATTGATGTAATTTATTATTTATTATATTATATCGAGTAAAGAAAAGGCATTTGGACTTGTGCCAAATAAGAGTAACCGAAAAAATGGCAATTTCGACTTAAAAACAGATGTGTTAGTTCTGTAAAGTTATTCTAAAAGATCTTTGATAGGCATCCTGAACAAGTCTGCTTGCCTAGATGGCCACCGTTGCTGCTGGGGTGGTGATTTTCAATTGGGCCGATTGTACATAATTGATTTTATGTGCCTTTTATTACACCTATTAGTTCAAAATGCGTTATTTATCAGAGACTTATCGTATCGAAATTCTGATGATGATTGGTTATGGAGATAGTTGTAAAAATTAAATAGAAGTTGTACACCTTTTTAATGAAACCCATCCTGAATTATCGACGGTTTTACAATGAACCATATCCAAGATTTATTTTCAATTTCGAAAATTTGGACATGTTAAACCGCTGCCTAGAAAATCACATCACTTCAAAGACATAAAATCACTTAAAGGTAGAGACAATTATCAAATGTCAATTTTACAATGGAAAACATCCAGTCAAGACCAGCTTGGTTCATGCTTGTAGAATTCTAGATTTTTAAATCATAACGTTTGTCAGAATCGGCTACAAACAACCACTTTACTAAATAAACATACATTTTATTCGCTTATTTTAAAATATCAAAAATTTGTAACTTTGACTTCTGTGAATCGATTAGTATATTTTTTTCACTGTTCAATGTAGAAATCTAGACTTGACCAAAAAAAGTACTTTGATGTCAGATGTCATTTAAAATAAATTATTTCTACCTCTCGATCCGTCCCTATTGACCTTACAGCCATATTTCTTGAATTAAAAAATGCTTATTACATATCTTTGTTGTTAATGATTTATTAATAATATTCCATGAGTAAGTGACACACTGAATATTTAAATTTAAATATTGAAATCTTTTTAAAAATTTGCTTAATACATACTTTTGGATTTTTTAAAACATATATCTTTATACCTATATGTATTGTTAACTCTGGGCAAAGATATTAATTTAATTTGGTACCTACCAACAAATCAAAAAGGAAGAAAAGTGACTTGTTACAGTTGACCTCTGAGGTACAATTATTAATTTTTGCATGTTTCATAATTTGAAAGTTTTTACTAATATTTTATGTTTGTTACTTAAAATGCAAATCAGTAAACCTACATTTGGGTCACCCCTCAGTTAAAACCTATTATAAAGCTCAAAACATTTGACGTATTATTTCAAATTACTACCTACTTTACTTATAGATAATTAAAAAATCAATATTAAACAATTAAAACATTTTATATGAATTTGCCGTTTTGATCTTTTTGATTTAACGTTTCTATCAATTACTAATAATTAGATATATCAGAATAGTAATGGTATTAAATTGAAATGTAATCAATCCTTTGTTTTAGTTTACATGTAAAGACTATAAGATCGTATTTAGTGGTATAATGAGAAGATAAACTATAATTTGATTTGATATTTGTATAAGCACTCAATTAAATGCTGATTTCACTTCATTGCTTTTTATAAAGGCAATTATTTTTAATTAATTCATATAATTACTCGCTAAATCATACACAATCCTTTAGATGGAATTGATATAAATAATACTCATTCCATTTCATCAATGAAGTAAATGCAAGTATCACATTTATAGGCACGTGGATGGAATAAACACAATTAAACGATACGATAAAGGTATATTTATTGAAACGTTAATTAAGTCTATTATTATACCTTAATTGCAATAAAGTTAAACCGATTAGAACTATACTGTGTTTATGATTGAATATAAATTATGTTTGTTTGAAACATTTATAATCATTTAATGATTATGCTGCCCTTTATAATTGTTTAGCTTTATTTTAATATTTTAAGTTTTAATGATTAATACTAACAACTCTTTTCTTAATTGAAGTAATTAAGACTAACCCTTTTGTATTAATTTTAGCTACTTAAACATGAATTTGTAATAAAATGTCAGTAACTAAAAAATAACGCAATAAAGTTAAGAAGGCTTAAATGTGCATACGTTTAGGTATCAAAGTACAAGCCAACATACCATGGATCAAAAGCTGCTTTAGAGTATAGCGGCTCACTTTCACGTTCCAGACATAACTCGAATACTTTTATGTTCATGGTAAATTTTTCTACACAAAGTTTACCAGTTTCTATATGTAAACGTTAGTAAGATCGCATTTGCTACAGAGTTACTTTTATAGATAAGTTGTGTGGCAAAATTTAAATTAGAAGTAATCATCTAGTTGCTTGCCAATGCTGAAACAGAAAAAGGCTCCAACGCTCATAAATGAAAGACTGGGTCGTAAAATCTAACTGAAGAAAAACAAAAAGAAAGCTCGGTATTATAAGACAGAAATAACGGTAAACATTCTCCTGATTATTTAAAGTAAAATACATTGAAACGCAATGGGTTTTGTTCGAAAAATACTTATTCTTGATAACTAAGCGTAGGTAGACAGTTAATTACTTTTAAATAAAACTTTTTATATGCACTTGAAATAACAGATATTACATTGGTAAGCATTTTATTTTTCATACAAATGAGAGTTATATACCTACTCCAAAAAGAAAAGAAAAATTATTTACCATAAACCTTAAGTACTATTACATGTTAAGAATTTCAGATAATTTAAAACCGTGAAAACTGCGCGAGGTTAAAAAGGGTACTGTTATTCCACGTCCTCTCTATAAATGTCTTTCAAGCTCACGTATCTCAAAGTCACACTTCACATCGTCAGGGAATAGCAAGGCACTTTATGACGTCACGCAAGGGGTTGATTGCTTTTCTGAGGAGGTCGACTCAGGATACGATTCCGGAGAGCTTCCTAGTCATTATTTGCCAAGTCTCATCAGCGCAAACGTTGTCCTTATCGCGACCCTTCGGTCATTAGAAGAGTTCGTGCTGGAACTATTACGAGCCGGTTCAGTTTTGATACCAGTATTCCTCGTTTTTTTCATTTTGTTTTAATATGTAGTTAAAAACGTTTAATTAAATAACAATCTGAGCTACGTTTTGGAGAGAATCATTTTTTTAATCTTTTATTTGAATCTATTTTGGCTATTTAAGTTTTTTATTCTTCAGGTAGCTATCAAATTTACGAATTTCATATTTCAATAAAATAATCGCTATTCAGTTTTTTAAAAAATTTAATATAATGTTATCGATGAAATTAATGTACTAAAATTTAAAAATTGAATATATTTTGATACAGAAGTCCATACGTTACTAGGTTTAATAATTTATTGGTCTTTCATAGCAAAGCTTTATTAATTTGATTAAGTATAATAATTAAAACAACTTGGCTAAATGATTTTTCATAATTTACAAATTATAGAAATAATGTTAATGTTAATTAAAGAACAACAGTTCTGGAATAATTAAAATTAAATTAAGCAAAAGCTATTGGATGTCATCCAGGGCGAGTGATAACAGGCATGCAGAATATGCAGTGTATACTGGCGTCGCTACGAAGAAGGCGTCATTGCAATGACTCAACATTTTTTTGTTTGAAAATATAGAAAGAAATTGTATATTAGTATTTTTCTATAAGCCGTAGAAATATTAGAGAATTACTAGTGGAAATGTTTACATCGATGTAATAACGGCGTTACATTACTTTTTTAAGTTATCACTTGTCAAGAAAGTTCTATTAATTATTAGATATTATTATTGGCCGAATTATGCTTTCTTTTGATTTACAGTTTTCTAAGATACCTATCTTTACTGTAAAACGAGGTTTAGAAGTACAGTAAAACTTCTCTCCAAGGGACAGTCGCGGGACCAACGATATTGTCTGTTAAAAGCGGTGTCCGTTAAAATAGGTTTAACTGTATTTTAGATAAATTACTTTTTGTGTAAAAATAGAAAGAATGTATTCTTTTGACGATAATATAAGTTTCATCTAACGAATTGACTTAAAAAATAATTAAAAATACACATCGTGTAAGAATAGCAAAAATGTTTAAATTGTTTTCATTATTGGAAATTTTTAGAATTTTTATTTTTGCAAACCGTGTAAAAGCAAAATCGTGTAAAAAGAAGCGTGTAAATGGAGGGATACGTGTAGTCTATTGTAGATTTTAGTTGAAATTCGTAAATAATTGTAAACACATTGAAAAAACACGAGGATGTGAACATTCGAGCGAAAAGTGGCACATTTTCTAGCAAGGGAAGTAAATAAAGCGCGACACGAAGCGGAGCGTTTCTTAAGCGCCTGCATAAGTTTACCTATGCAAAAAATTATTAGTATAAAGTATTGCTGATATTGACCTAGTTTTCCAGTACTAGTACATAATTGCCAATTGAACATTAATATATATTTTTACTAAATATATTGTTAATACATTTAAAGATGTCATGCGTTCTTCAAAGGCCCTTATTTATCTGTTGCGTATCCACGTAGAATATCGCCATATCATTTCATGAACTGGTACAATACGATGCAACGGAATTTTCAACATATTATCTGTGCCACCACTACGTATAAAGCAACAGGCAGACCCTAAATGCGATAGTCTGACGATCTAAAAAAAATGGCAAGTTGATACTAGTAGTAACTAATTCAACATTTTGAGACAAATAAAGACGTTTAAGGCTGGCTTATGTCTTGCAGATAGAAAATGACTAAACGATGATGATGACCAATAGTATAGTCATTTGGTAGTTTTACCTAGAAAGTTTTCCGGGAGTTTTGAAAATTGGTAGTTTTATATAATTTTATGTGCTCTTTCCGAATTTCAACTTTGCCACCTCGTATCTTTGCCGCTCGCGCCGCTATATTGGAAAAATGGCGCCAAAAAGCAGGTTTTTGATAATATCTGCTTTCCGACCCATTCCATGATAAAAACATTTATATACAAAATTAAACTAGAGAAAATTTCTAACAATATATGTAATAACCTTTTTTCGCGTAAAATTAATAGTTTTGGCATACGAGTGCCGCAAAGTGTAGTTCAACACGCGTTTTGGCCTAAAAACTTAGTTTCACACCACCTTGAGGTAGAGTAAGTGGCGCATATTTTTTAACCGTGGTATCCTCAGTACGCCTAATCCGCATGCAATTCATTATCTTAAAATTTAGACATTCTTCTCCGTTTGGCTGTTCTTGATGGACCAGGTGTTGCGAGTTCATCGTCATTAGTACTGATCGAAACGTCACAGACCAAAATTTCTTTCACATCATCCGCGATGGGATTACCTGTTTCATCGCAATCTTCAGTCTAAATACGTTTTTGATGTTACGAGTTTATTATAGCTGATAATAAATGGTACATCGTCAATTGTTGCTGCCATAATTCATTGTTTATTGATTCTTTCATAATTAGGTCTTTGAATTTTTTTTTTTTGGTGATAAATGGAAAGATCATATATAAGTTTTATAACAAAACTATTTTTATTTTTTTTTTCGCAATATTTCAAAAGTTATATCAAAATAAAAATTAATGTTTGAATCCAGTACCGAAAACACGCCGACAGCTCCCGAACAAACCAGAGCATGTGTGACGTCATAATGTTAGTTTTCATTCATTGCAGCTTATACAGAAATAATAAATGCAGTGTTTTGATCTATTTAATTCTGTTGTCATAGTTAAATACTCAAGTTTATATTGAAAATGTCAAACCTCAAAAGTTATCGTTCTTGTTTTGTACCATTATGTACAAATACTACAAAAACAACTCCTGACAAAATGTTTTTAAATGTTCCCCAAGATGAAAAACGTCGAAATAAATGGTTTCAAGCAGTGCATCGTTATAATCCCAAAACAAAATCAAATTTTTTTTGTTGTGAAGATCATTTCGATGTAAGTATTTTATAACACTATTGTTAGTAATTATTATTTATCCAAGTATACAAATCAAATAAGTAGAATTCAGTAAAAAATATATCAACATCAGGAATATTATCAGACTTTGCCTTTATAAATCCTTTATCACACATAGCTAATCGGAATTAACTAACAAATCGTTTTTTAGCAGTACCTTTTCAATATTATTGTCAACTCACGTGTAATAGCCGTAAACGCTGTCTTGTTATTAAACAGCTATAACATTATGACGTCACAAAGATGGTGACCAATCTTAGCGCGTTTATAGTCACATGATTTTTTTTTAATTTTATCATTTTTTAATTGCTTATAATTAATTGCAAAAAATTTTTTTTCAAGTATTTTGCATTAAATATCCATATTATTAATAATAAAGTTTTAAAATACATAAAAAAAAATCAATAATTTTTTTTTTCAAATACCTAATTATAATTTGGGCATTTCGTCGCTTTTGAATTACCACTTATCAATTATACACAAATTATTTGATATTAAAACTACTGCAACGTACTAATAAAAGCGCATTTTTCTGAACATGAAGAGCGTGCAATAAATGCAAATCATATATCCCGCCCCAATATGACTGTGTATCTTATCATTTTCCTGATAACACGTCCTAAACCGACAAAAGCAATTAAGCCCATCTTGTTTTTTTTTATCATGTTTTGCTAAGCGACTATCCAACGTTTTCTCGTATTCACTAAAATGCAATAGTGGAACCATACGTGGATACGTAATAAATGGACACCGGATAGTATAAAAAATGATGTTTTAAACCAATTAATTACATCTCACCTTAAGCGAACTGTTTATTATTGTTTTTATACCTGCTATTAACATTTAACGGTGCATGTGGCAACTAAAATTAATTTTTATATTCTTAACGGTGTCACATATTTCAAATTTAGCGCCTTTACGTTAGGGAATCGGTAAGCAGATGGCGCGACGAAAAAGAGATATTAAGTTTTAGGAACTTATGAAAGTGTGACCGTCTTATGAACGTTTTACAAATTTTATTTATACTTTCAATTCTTAAGTAAAAATTAAATAAACAAACAACAATGTAATAAAAAAACAAATCACTTATCTTAAACATAAAACCTTAAAGAATATTAAAACGCTTGTATTTTGCAAAAGAAAAATAGGTGAATTACAACAAAGCCTTTGCTTATCTTCCAATTTTATTGAAATTCAAAATTTTGTTTGTTAATTAGTGGGTGTTCAGCTATTTGATGAGTAAGTGGATTTGATAGTGTTTTAAACAGTTTTTTTAATTTAAAATATGTATATATTATTAACAGATTATGTATCATTGTTATAAGTTAAATATCAAAAATAAATTTTTGTAACCAAAAATACAACATAAAAATATAAATAGATAAAAAATTTTTAAATGCTTTAAAAGACTTATATTGAAAATAAACATTTACATTAATGTTAGGGTGGGGAGGGTGGCCTAAAGCGGGTAGGTAGCCCAAAGCGGGTAACGGCCCTTAAATGGATATTTTATATATTAGCTGAAATTTATATATTTATTTACAATGCCAGTACCCAGCCTAATTGATGTCATACTACTGTTGACACCTAAGTTGCTTAATAACGTCAAAAAATTAAAAAACAAAAAATTTAATAATTTTGTAAAATGTTTGAAATTAATTTAACTTCAATTGCTACTAAAACCCTTCACATTAACCCATTTTTTATAATGGGGTTTTCTTTTACAATAAACTAGTTTTATTATTTGAGTAAATATTTTAATATCCATCCATTATTTTTTACGTTAATGTATCAAAACTAAGAAATGTGTGTTTGGGCAAAGCGGGTAGGTACCCTCTTTGCTTGTACCACAAGTCGTAATTTTATTATAATTGATAGGAACTAGTTTATAGGAATAAATTGGTATTAAAAATAAGTGATTTAAAGCGTTGAAGCAATTAAGATTGAAAAACAATGGTAAACCGAAATAATATTAAGATTGGAACAAATTAGCAGTTATAATATGAAAATGCTTAATATAACTTAATACTAATGTTACTGTCAAGAACATGTCAAGTGTAGATAATTTTTTTCAAATGTTTTGATTAATCCGATTGGTTTATGAGAGCCTACCTGCTTTAGGCCCCACTGTCGGGCAAAGCGGTTAATTTCTGACATTTTATATTTTTGAATTTATTTCTACAATTAAAGCAAAAATGTAATTATTTTTTTTTATAAAATTAAAGTTTAATAATTTTATTACGTAAATCTAAAAAAGACACACTTTTTTTAGCCGAAGTGGTTCATATTAATCGATGAACCTTAACCTACCCGCTTTAGGCCATCTTCCCCTATATCTTAATTATCAAAATATTTATATTCTTAATGTAGAAAAAATAGAAATTTTTTTGTTAATCAAATACATAACTATATTTGTTTTTTACTGTTATACCTACCTTTTTACAAAAGATAGGTAGATGTAGATAATATATAATTGTAGAAAAACATTTTTATTAAAACTTTTGATTTTATAATTAGTACTTAATTAGTGTGTCTACTTAATTTGAAGTCAAAAACTAATAAAAACGTAATTTTAGGTCTACATAAAATGAAACTTAATAAATTCGATTTATTTAAGATTAAATTAAACAAAACCTATTTCTGTCAAAGATTTTCATTAAATAGGATTTGATCTATACGATATGTTTTTTAATATTTTAAATTTTATGACTAAAATATACTGATTAAAACATAATAAAAATAATGATTACATTGAATCTTTAAATTGCTTTAAATGTGTTTTTAGATATTGAATAGGGTTTAGATACTAATTAAACTTTGTCGATCTCGTCTTACTCTGCCCACCATTTCATTACTTTTTTTATATTGAAAAATACTTTGCAGAAACGTGCACTCAATTTTAATTTTATGGATTTCCAAGTTGGAAAGTTTATCTGTAATCTTGTTTCAAAACTTGTTCAATTTATCTGACTCGTTTTATAGGTTTTCGGTGAATTTGTGTTTTCAATCTCTAAATATAATCGCAGTTCGTGCACGCAGTAGACGGCATCGCATTTTCATTTTGTTTCATTTTTTGAATTCAATGCGAAACAATTTTATATTTCAAGAAACTTTTGAAATCGCATACGACATCAGTTTTTTATGACGATGCTGTTGAATATAAATAAAAGAAACGTATCTATTTCAATTTATCTTTGTAGACTGAAAAGAGCAAGGGTGGAAACCTTATTTCTAGATTTTGAACGTTGTAATATTCTTCGTTTCCCACAATTCTATTTTTCCATATGACTACTTGGAATGTTCTGTAGTATATATTTTGTTATAGTTTCCAAATAAAAAAATTTCGTACGGTTTTCAGAACGTATAGGTCGGTATTTACTAAGTTTATTCGGTTTTCGATACCCACTAAGAAAAGTAAGGTATTTTATTCTCAATGAGAAACAAAAATTGATTTCTAATAAAATTTGGTATTTACACCAGATCCAGAAAAAATACGTAGTACCAAAATACTGTTTTTTTTTTGATACAGACAGAATATTTTAGTAAGAATATACAATTTTTAACTATATTTTTATTGAATTTTATTAAATTAAATAACAAGCAATTCTTATATGTAGTAACATCATTGATAAAGATTTTAAAAACTTATATTTAAAGATTTACGGTTTAATTTACGTAAAATAGAATATCTAAGGCCGAAGCTATACATTCTTGTGTTTAATACCTTTAATCAAAATATATATTTATTACTGCTTATTTTTATACTTTCTACTCATTTCTGTCCAAAAATTTTCTACAAACACTCATTGCATTAGAAGTCCAAAGTACCGAGTCAATAAATTTGTATGGTATTTTCTGATAGATGAATTTTAGACCCATTAAATGGCTCATTGTACAGTTTTTATTCTTATAGTTTTATTATTTTACTGTGTATTTGTATGACTAGAAATACGAAACTTTAAATGTAATAATAATAACGATCCTAAGAAAATAAAATAAAATAAATAAATCACATTTAATAAAATGTTAAAATTGTAGATAACAAAATTAATTGTAATTTTAATAATCAATTAAATGTCTGGAATTATTTTCCTTTAAATAGTGTATGTGAAAATAAACCTCAAATTGTACTCAATCGAGTATAATTCATAAAAAAAATCGGTTTGGTTTAGTCCTAAATTGGTAATATTTTTATTTTATTTCTTACTTTATCCTCTCAAAAAAAAAATAAAACTTTTCTTCATAAACTTTTAAAGGGCGTTTAAGTGTTACTTATGTAAGCAGGCTTAACGGGCAGGGGATTCAATTTATTCTTACTTTACTGTTAACGCTAGAGGGGAGGGGGGATAATATAAATCTTAGATAAGATTAAATTACAAAATATTGAAAATGTTTTCAAAACGATATTTTTAATTTAATTAAATACTACTATTTTTGAAATAATTCTTATTTCTTATCATTTGGAAGGGGGGTCTCACAAATTTTTTATTTTTGGTTATACATGAGGTGGGAGATATACAATTATTGAAAATTTGCTTACGTAATACTTTAACGTCCCTTTATCTGAAATAAGTTTCAATTTCTGCCGAATTAGAAAATCTGAGCACAAAATGAACTTGTTTCCCAATATTTTTGCAATATACTTAAGAAAATGAAGATAAATTTTAAAATCATCATTTGAGATAAAAGTCGTAGATATTTCTTAATTTGAGATTACTAAAACTATGAAGAAGAGCACATAAGATATTAAAAAATATGAGAAAAAGGTCATATTTGCGGTCTCGAGATATTGCTTCTACTAATTATGTATGCTTCTTCTAGCTTACATTAGCTTATGATTGTATAAGATTTTTCATTTTATTTTGATTTGTAATGATATTTTTATAGTTATTTAAAATATTTTTATACTTATGTAAAAAAAATTCTTAATTATCTACAATGAAATAATATCACAACTCTTATTTTCTTCAAAAGAATTAACCACTTTTTTTGTACTTTTTAAATTAGGATTTCTCTTGTTAATTTTCATGTTAATAATTAATAATTTTTAAATAGGTATTTTATACTAAAGTCGAATAACAAATATTACGTTTTTCTCAAACTTGACATGTATTAAATTAATAATTAGATATACATATACCGTACCCAGAAAAATATAACATATTAAAAAATAATTATATGTACAAATCTATAGTTTTACTTAATCCAAAAAAATTACTACGTGATTATTAAATAAGATTAAACTTTAATTGAATTAGAGTTTGATTAATCAGTTCGAATAAATAAAGTGTGTGGTTATTAAAGTGTAGGATTATAATTTTTGTAGTACTTTAAAGGTCATGCATTAGGAATGTTTACGTTTAATGTAGCAAAGTTGGCAATATTTTGAATGCAGAATGTTTACAAATGGATTCATAAACAGTAAGCTGAAATATTACTGATAAGAAAGTATACCTATTGTTTAGTGTGTTGGTAAGAAATAAAGACATTTAAACATTTAAGATTAAATGATTCAATCAAGTCTGTAAATACACCGTTTTTATTTTATGACCATAATTACTTGAAAAACGGTAGTATAGCACGAGTACGCAATTTTACTGCTGGTGTTCTAAATGCGTTAATAACTTCAATTTTATTGCTCCTGTTAAATGTGTACCACTCTCGAATTTGTATCATTGTTTTCAAGCCAATCATAATTTTTTACTTCATATTAAAGTGAAAAAACGTGCAAGTATTATAAATAAATAGAAACGAATTCTTTAAATAACGTTATTTGAAATTTGTTGTAGGTATATTTATACAAGATAACGTCGGAAAAACTGTAAAATTTAATAAATTTATTTTTGAATCTTTAGGCTGAAAAGTATTATTGATAAACGACCAAATTCTAAACATTGTATAACGACTGGAAAAAATAAACAAAGTAATGCGGTTTAAGTTGATTACCAAAAGTTTGCATTTTTTATGCATGTAGTGTTTTAATCAACAAAAAATTGAGTCATTTAAGTATGAGTATAAATAAATATGTTACGGATCTCAGAATCTTACACATTTGAATCGTTTTATGATCTTTTCTCACCTTACACACCAAAGAAATTATTTTTGGTTACCCGAAGCCTTCTTTTGCTCCTGAAGTTTGTAGTGTGCCTAACTATATATCCGTGTGACAAGTATTTATTTGAAATTTAATTCAAATAATTCAAGTTACTATTAAATGGCAAATTAAACACAAGAATAAAAAATTTTATTTTAATAAAATTTTTCTATATTTTTTGTGTCACCTACTTTTACATACATACTGACAAACCTTTACACTAATACCTTGACCCAAATCACAAACTAAACAAATTTTTATTCTGCCCCTCAAGATTTTTCGAATTTCCCAAATCCTTGTAACATGCCGAGTTATTACTGTAATCTATTGTTATTTATTGTGTAGAAAAACGGTATTATAGCTCAACTACCTATCAGTAATTATTATTTTTTTTAAATATGATGTTTAAATAAATATGGAGTAAGCATATATTACTCAAAACCAGAAATGTTTTAAATTAGCT
The DNA here is from genome assembly GCA_036325965.1 of Sinopyrophorus schimmeli. Classification (NCBI taxonomy): domain Eukaryota; kingdom Metazoa; phylum Arthropoda; class Insecta; order Coleoptera; family Elateridae; genus Sinopyrophorus; species Sinopyrophorus schimmeli. The sequence continues at coordinate 8,579,001 of JARFIZ010000001.1, forward strand.
TCATTGTTGTTTATTGGTTCATATTGTTAAAATTTAAGTGTTTTAGTATAATATATTATATACGGAACACCCTGTAGGTATATACTCGATTACAGGTTTATAGTGCCTGGACTTACTATATGTCTTAGTTTAAAAGTAAAGTCTTGGCGTCACGGTTCACTTGTCATTTTCTCTCGTGTATATGATGAATTGACGAATACAGAACGACTCAATTAAGAATAACAAAAAAAATTAAAATTACACTAATTAGGTATTTGAAAAAAAAAATTATTGATTTTTTTTATGTAGTTTAAAACTTTATTATTAATAATATGGATATTTAATGCAAAATACTAAAAAAAAATTTTTTTTCAATTAATTATAAGCAATTAAAAATTGATAAAATTAAAAAAAAATTACGTGACTATGAACGCGCCAAGATAGGTCACCATTTTTGTGACGTCATAATGTTATAGCTGTTTAATAACAGGACAGCGTTTACGGCTATTACACGTGAGTTGACAATAATATTGAAAATTTACTGCTAAAAAACCATTTGTTAGTTAATTCCGATTAGCTATGTGTGATAAAGGATTTATAAAGGCAAAGTCTGATAATATTCCTGATGTTGATATATTTTTGACTGAATTCTACTTATTTGATTTGTATACTTAGATAAATAATAATTAATAACAATAGTGTTATAAAATACTTACATCGAAATGATCTTCACAACAAAAAAAAATCGATTTTGTTTTGGGATTATAACGGTGCACTGCTTGAAACCATTTATTTGGACGTTTTTCATCTTGGGGAACATTTAAAAACATTTTGTCAGGAGTTGTTTTTGTAGTATTCGTACATAATGATACAAAACAAGAACGATAACTTTTGAGGTTTGACATTTTCAATATATTCTTGAGTATTTAACTATGACAACAGAATTAAATAGATCAAAACACTGCATTTATTATTTCTGTATAAGCTGCAATGAATGAAAACTAAAATTATGACGTCACACACGCTCTGGTTTGTTCGGGAGCTGTCGGCGTGTTTTCGGTACTGGATTCAAACATTAATTTTTATTTTGATATAACTTTTGAAATATTGCGAAAAAAAAAATAAAAATAGTTTTGTTATAAAACTCATATATGATCTTTCCATTTATCACAAAAAAAAAAATTCAAAGACCTAATTATCAATAATTTTTTTATAATTTGTACTTAGTTAAAATTTATAAAAAAAAATATTTTGTTATTGTTATTTTGTATCAACCTTTCCGTTATTTAGCCTTTTCTGTCTTGAATAAATTTAAAATTTTTCTGGTTAAAAAAAATATGATAAGCCTATATTGTGTGCCTGCAGTAACATAACTGCGTTTTGTAAAACATTTTTTTTACATATAATGTGTTGCATTTTTAATGAACTACGTGACTATTTAATTAAATTACACTAAAAATACTGATAAAGTGTCAAACATTGTATCACTTTATTTTTTTTTAATTTAAAGCAAAACGAAAACGTTTTACATAACGTTTGCAAAATTAAAACCTGTTAGGTCTCTTAAACAAATTTTTAAATTTATTCCTTATGGCCGGTCGTAGTCGTAGTCGTAGTCGCTTGCAGTGGACGCTGTTCACTTACCAGGGCCGCGCCGCCCCTGTGTGCAAACTGTGCGGCGCACAAAGGCGCCAAGAAAAAGGGGCGCCGCTATTAAAATTATTTTTGTTACACTTACAAATAAGAAATAAAAATAACTTGAAACATTCAGATTCGTGAAAAAAAGAGGCGCTTCATATTTTTCGCACACAGGCGCTGTGGGGGGTCGGCGCGGCCCTGTCACTTACATTGCATTTATGGGGATTAGTCGCGCGTATACGGACGTATACGCGCTACCACCAAGTTGCGCGACTACGCTTCCAATGGACGACCGGCCTTAGTGTGTGCAACTTCTTGAAACTGTTGGAAAAAAGTTGGTCGTGAATCCATAATTATATCTAACAGATAAGTAGTTCTGCTTAAAAATACATTCAATTATAATGGAAAAATTTAAGCTATAATGTTTAATAACAAATGTATGTTGAAGTGACGCTCGCATTGTAGTCACACTGTATACACATACAGAACCAATCATTTATTATAAAGTCAAATTATCACTGATTTTTTATCTAAAGTAATAACACCTATGTATCATTTTCTTTAAATAAGTACAAAGACCTAATTGTGCAAAGGCATTACAAATATAAAATAACAACTTACTTTTAATCTAAAACGAAAAGACATTTGATATAATGATTAATTGTCGTGTTTAGGTATTGTAACTAACGGCATATTTTTAATCCCATAGAATTTAGTAGGTTGTTAATCATCTATCTCTTCCTATTTATATTTTAAAATACCCACTGCTCAATTTTAATTAAACTGGAGTTGTGTATAAACAATATTCCTAAAAGCAGTAAAAACAAGATTTGTTTATTAGAATGTATTAATTAATTTAATATTTTAATTTTTAAAAAATTGTAATTTATATTTGTTAATTATATTTAATATGTAAAACTAACGCCCAGAATTTCGGCGAATGATTAACCATTCGTTTGCGCTAACGCCTGTTTAAGGCTGCGCAGTATGTAAAATACATGGCGGTGCGCAGCCTTAAACAGGTGTTAGCGCAAACGAATAGTTAATCATTCACTGAAATTCTGGGCGTAAGGGTTTTATTTATACTATAGTAATAGTTTTTATGTATATATTAATGTATACCGGGTGTCAGGCGAATAAGGATTGGAACTTAATCCACTTGTAAACCTAAACTAAACAAAAACATAACCCATGACAAGTGTTCTCAAATATTCAAATTAGCAATGAAGCACATACTAAATATAACCCCACTTTCTTTTAAAAACTTATAAAACTGATACTGTGTTGCCATTTACTAGAAAATTTCAATTTATTTTTCTTAATTTTTTTTTAAATTTATTACATATCGTATAGAAGCTTTTATTATATAAGTTGGTGTTAAGAATTACCTGGTTAAATTTCATTACCTATTTGTCTGACACCCTGTATAATACTTATAGTAAAAAAAAAACTAAAAAACGTGTTATATTTTTTGTTTGATAAAAAAGTTTTAATGTTTTTATTTTTAAAGAAACCTGCTCTTACGTACAGTGAAACTTCTTTAAATTGAACACCATTGGTATCTTAATTCTATTCGATGCACAACGGAGTTTGATATACTCGTAATTAGATTTAGGTTGAGACTGCCTACAGCTTGTAATTAAATATCAATAGGGGAAGTTAACCGGTTGTGGGCATTGTCCGGTTGTGGGCACCCCCGAATAACTTTTGATCGTGAGCAGATACAGGTGTTTTCACGATCGTCATTTGTTCGCAATGTCAGCACTATGTTTTATTACTAATATAAAGCGAACAGACGCATATGCGTAGTAGCTACGCGTTATTCCATGTTTTCATCTCTAAAAATGTACCGCGATGTAATCGTTTATTGTGTTTAAAGTGCGATAAATAAAAGTAACTTATTGCAAAAGGTCGGTCTAAGTTAAATATATAAAGGAAATTAAATATATTTTATAATTTTAATTTCGATTTAATCAAAATCTTCGCGAAATAAATTTGCCAGTCATTTGTCGACAGCTATGAATTTTCCAGTTGTGGGCACCTACATTTTACTAGTTGTGGGCACTTAAGTTTTTGCCATTTAAACCTTGTATTTCGCTGACAATTTGTCGAATATTGTTGTTCATGTTAACATAACCCCCCTGCGGAGTCTAGGGGTGTAGCCGCGGCTTGATTTGGGGGCAAAGACCACGCTCAATTATCATGTACGATAAAAATGTAAAGAAATCAAAACTTTCACACACTAATTTAAAAAAAATTTTAACATTTTTGGTTTTGGATTTCAAACAGACTTCTTTTCACAACTCGACTATTGAAAATCAGATTTTTGATTGTCGAGTATCTTTGACAGACCAATTCATATGATTTGAAAATTGTAAATAATATATTTACAAAAATTTTGCGGATTTTTTAGTGCATTTTTAGCCATGTCGATTTTAAAAATCAATTTTGATACATACATTGGAGCCATTTGACGATGATCACGTGAAGTCCACTACGATAGCCTATTTTAAATTTTATTTTCATAACTGAAGGCTTTGAATATGAATAAAATGTGTTTTTTCTCTATATAGTGGCGTTTTACTTCATTTTTTCCCATTTTGAGAGGATTTTTCCTGATGTGCCCACAACCGGTTAAAAAAAATGCATGATAAAAAATGACTACTTTATGAAAAGTTAAAAATGTTTTTTTTTTAAATTGATATAAAATTAATTCCTTTGCCAGTAGTTAGCTAAGGTCTCTAGCTTCCCGATAATATGCCCATTCTGCTAAAAATATTGAGTTGGTCAGAAGTTATGGCCTAAATAGCTAACTGTGCCCACAACCGGTTAACTTCCCCTACATATAAATTAAAAAAATAAAATTATAACAAAATATGTATTTAAGAAAATAATTTCTGTTTTATTTTGTTTAAACGACTGACTTATGAGTAATAATAGACGATAAACGAACATTTTATATTTATTTTTCATAAATGTAATGCGATAATAAATTATAGAATAGACCTGGAAAACTTTATTTAAATTAAAGCAATTTATTTTTAGATGAAGTTTAAAACTTTAAAATTGGTAACATTTTTGAATCAAAGTTAGTAGGTACAATATGACTAGATATTCAATAAATTTCATATCTGTACTAAATTAAAGCAAATAAACAAATATTATTTTAATTATACAATGCTATTATTTATAGTCCCTTTTGATAGTACAAATTATATACAGTCGACCCTTCATAAGGCAAACCCCGATAAGTCAAATTTTTGTTAACTCGAACTCGAACCTGTTTCCCTAGGACTTGCCTATCTCAACGTTAATATTTTTATATCGATAACTCGAATTTCCATAATTCGAATTTTTTGATAAGTCGAAACCTTTTACAATTGCCTAAATTCGAGTTTCTATTAGTAAATATTTCGAGAACTGGAAGTTAAATTTTACAACATTTTATTAAAATACAATACCTGGTAGGATTAAAAAACGGGTTTGTTCGGTGTTATTGCTGGTTAAAATGTCTATTGTAAACTAAGATGAAAAAGTTTGAAAAGATTTGGATGTTTTGACGGCGGCACTTCAATTAGATTTAAATACTAATTTATGTTTAAATGCCTTATGAACAGTTCAGAATTTTAAGATGGTTTTACCGTTTATTTTACAAGAAAAGGAACTATTTTTGCATTTTAGTTTTTATTTTGGTAGTTGTTTGTCAAATACGAGGTCTAACAAATGTGTTTTACGTTCTTTATAGTTTGTAACAGAGTATAACAGAAAATCTAAAAAAATTAAATACTTTTTCTAAAATTATTTACGTATTAACATGGAGTGTAAACGAAAATTAAAAAGTTTAAGCATAAGGGAGAAAAATAATCTTATAAAAGAAGTGGAACGTGGGATCAAAGAAAAAAAGGATATAGCTAAAGATTTTGGTATTCCCGCAAACACTTTATCAACTATTTTAAAAAACAGCGATCTAATTGTAGCTGCTGAAGATACAAATGACCACCATTCTAGAAAAGGGCTAAAAGAGTTTCCTTTTTCCAATCTGGAGAAAGCTATGAATGAATGGCTTCGGTATGCACGTAATAAAAATATTCCGATTTCGGAACCTGTACTGTTACAAAAATCAGAAAAGTTCGAGCGCGTATTACATTATGATAATTTCAAAGCAAGTCAGAGTTGACTGGACAATTTCAAAAAAAAGAACCTCATCATTAAAAAAGTAATATGTGGTGAAAGTGCAAAAGTGTCTAAAAATGATTCCGAACTTTGGAGACATAAAGTCTTAACATCATTACTGCAAGAGTATGAACATAGCAATATTTTTAACGCCGATGAAACTGGTTATTTTTTAAATGTTTACCGGATAAAACTTTGACTTTTTTAAATGAAAAGTGTTACGGTGGGAAACGCAGCAAGAAAAGAGTGACTTTGATGATAGCAGCTAAAAATGAATGATATATATATACGGAAGCATTTAACTGAACTTTTATTGATAACTCGAATTATTTTTGGTGTCCCTTCGGCTTCGACTTATCGAGGTTTGACTGTATACTTATGAATATACCTACCTATTCATGTCAAATATATTAAATCACTTTAAATATTATAAGTACTTTATGATTTGGTAAGCATATTTGTTTATTTGAAAAACAATATAAGTACCTATATTAATGGAGTATACTGTTTAACAATAATTAAAATTAAATATTTTATTAACACCTCCTAATTGATTTCAAATCTATAAAAATAATAAATACATACATAGGTACTTCATTTTATTCTATATTTAAATGTTCTAATTAATATTAAATTAATTAATAAACGTTAAAATTTATAAAAAGTCATAATATGTAACTAGTTTATACATTTTTTATATAATAATTTATTTTGTAAAACTATTAAGTTAAAATTAGAATATTGATAAAGAAGCATTTATGCCTATTTGCCGGTTATAAAAATTATGTATTTATAGCACTTTAGGAAGCAGTTTATTTATAAACGCTTGTGCTTAATAATTTAACACATAATTTTTAAATAAGTATAATTTATGTTATTTATTGAATGGAAAAGTGTCTTAAGATATATGTAAATCTAACATAAGAGAATACAATTTAGTCTTACCTACCTTTAACGCGTAACGTACCTAAATAATCGATAGAACAGCGAATCAAAAACTGTTATTGCTTCTATTTGGGTGGTTATATCTTTTGTTACCAGTAAATTGCCTACATTTGTCAGTTGTGTTTGAACTACCATACAGTTTAGTTCTACAGTTTTTTTAATTGTAAAAGTCGGTTTAAAACTATCAATTACATTATATTTACTTGTATAAATTATACGGCAGTATTAATAAGTACGTTAATTAAGAACCCTTCTTGTAAAATAAATTAATTTAAATTTTCCTATATTAATTTAAACTGTGTGAGCAACTTGTGCGGTAAAAAATTTTAATTATCTTTACTATGTGATAATGAGATATTTAGAAGATAACAGAATTCCGTTTCTACCTTCATTAAAAAAGTTTATATAAAAGTTTAATGCTTATTTTTAATTTGGCTTTATCGATGGATAATAAGAAGCATTTCTAACAAAATTGTATCAATACAATACTGTATTTCGTAACCTGCTACTAAATAATCGTTTATACTACTAGAGAAGAATGAAAATATTTTTAAAATACTTTAAATAACTTGATAAACCCAACTAAAATATACAATCAAACTTGTTTTACCTCCCGTCGTAGCACGCCAGGCATTGGCGGAGCCTACTGGATCTTCAGATTAAATGTTAGTTCATCTTCGTCTAGCTCGAAATGAATTGTATTCAATCTCTCTTTTGGACGTAGACGCCATGTTCGTCGGTGGACTTGACCATGCTGCTTTAAAATATTTAACCTACACTAAGTTGAGTCGTATTCAAGATGGTTTCCTAGTAGAACATCTTAATAATATGATTTTAAAATTAAAGTAGTTTTAAAGTAATAAACTTTTTTGTTTTGTTAAATTTTGTGCGTGCGTTTTGTTTAATTTTGTTTGTTTTTCACATCTTTTATAGAAGAATCACGTTACCAGTAAGATTTATTTTATTTTAGTTTAACTGTAAGAACCCAATTAAAGTAATTTAAACTAATACAAGCGAAGAAGTTTCTGTGTTTACGGATTAAAGGACTGCGACAAACTAAATTCATAGTTGTGGTTTTGCATTAAACCAACACACAATGCATTGCATTTTTTGTTTGTAAAAGTGAAACTTTTACAGACACTTAGGTATTTGATGAATGTAAAGATCACAATATTTAACCAACCCCAAGCGTGCTTTAGTTTTATTACCTTGTAAATACAAAAAAATAGTTATTTCATTTCCCTTTTTTTTTTGGTTTTACAACTTTATGCACAAAAAGGTAGATTTCTATATGGTTATCTATGTATATCGATGCCTAGCTATAAAAGTAAAATTAATTTCGTATGGTTATGTTAAATATCAACTTACACTTAAGCAAAAGTGAATAGTAGGTATATACATAATTAAAAAACATAAAATTTTAGTAGTTTCTAAAAGTATAAATAACAGAAGGTGAGCACCTAATAAATAATCACGCCTAAACATTGCGATTTTTAATATTAATACTTAGTTAAATTTGTTCGTTGAAACATTTTTTTAAATTTAGATTAGATTCACGTACAGCAATTGGAGAAATAGTTTTTTATGAATTATAAATTAACAATAAGAGATAAGAGCTGCGGTATTTATTATTGTTTGAAAGACGCATCAAAGCTATAATTGAAAGGTTATTATCATTATCATTAATTTAAAGTTTATCTTTTATTAAATAAGTAAATAAAATTACTTTATTTATAAAAATTTGAAAATAATTTTTATTTAAATATTTGAAAGCTCAAGCACTATTTTTATGAAAATTTTAGCACACGCTACTTAATATATGAATTATCCGTTTAATAAATAAAATAGACAGTATCTTTTTTTCAATATTTAATTAAATAAAAATAATCTGTTTATTACCTACTACTGCTAAATATTATAAATTGTAATTATAAGAAAAAATATATATGAACTACTGTTCATAAATTGAGTATTAATCAAATATTTAAATATGTCTAATAAAAATGTTGTTTTTTTAAAATATGATGGCACTTAAATCTAAAAAATATTTTTATTAAAAATATTAATACTAAATCTATACCAAAACTATAACCAAAACAAAAAATGAATACAATGGGTATTTATCTGACATTAAAAATGTGCCACACTATGATTTTAATTGCGCACTGTGTATTTCTAGAATTTACGATAATAAATTGCAAATAAGTCTATAAGTTGAATTTAATTCGAATTTTTTAAAGACATAAAAAACTACTTTACATGGATTTCTCGAATGTATCAGTATACAGTCCTCATTATGCTTACCTAATCCGGAACTGATCGCAGCAATATTCAAATATTCCCACATATTTACCTACCTTTAGTGACGATTATAACTTTTTTTTCACCATCTTAATTTGTAGATAAAAAAAATGGAAAGCTTGCTAATCATAGTTATTCATACATAAATTATCTCCTGCCAATTTAAATCTCATATAAAAAGTAGTTTGAATGTCAGGATTGTTATTCAGAGCGGAATAACAATACTTTAGACAACATATGTTGGCTATTGGTTAACAATGTAGAAACCTTTATAGTTTAGTGAAAATAATACAATAAAATCCGGACAGCAAAAATGTTTCAATACAGAATAAGTAGAAATCTAAGTTTTCAAAATGGTAAAACTTAATTTGTATAACCTCACATCAGCACATCTTTTTGCATTTGATTTTACTAAATCAGTTATAGGTAATTGTATGTAGGTAGTAGGTAATTGAATTATAACGGAATGTTTTTAATTAAACTTGTTTTCTATTAGATTTTCATCTAAAAGTTAAGCTTGCTAATTAATTACCTTTGCCTTTTTTGCTTTTGACAATTTTTGTCATATGCAGTTGTAGTCGTTTTGATTTCGGCATTTCAATAACATTTGTTCAGCATACGCCGAAGTAGTACAATCCTCTACATAAAATCTGTATAGACCTGTTTTGTTGCAGTGTAAGTTGGGTTTACCCCGTTACTATCTTATGTATTACAACTGTATAGTTTAATAACATTCGCAATAAGTTGTGTAGAATACGCAAATTAAACGATTTTAACCATAAAGAATGAAACGTAGAAATTTTATAATCGCAGTAGTGTCATGTTTCATTTAAATAAATGTTTAAGCTACGATATTGGTTTTGTGGGCGATAAAATTATTAGTTATGAGAATAGGGGGCGAAAGTCAACTTCATACAACAAAATTTTGGCGATCGTGTTTTAGAAGAATCATGTGCAGATTTTATGTTGGGTGTTGTTTCAATTAAATAATTTTATACGGTCACGGTATAATAATAATAAGCCCATGCGTCAAGTTGTACACTGCAAATGGAAGTGTTTTATTTTAAAACACCAAAGTGTTTTACTGCCATTTAAATACATGGTAGTCACTAAGTAAACGTTTCTAAACGTTTACTTAGTGACTACTATGTACTTTAATGGCAGCAAAACACTTTAGCGTTTTAAAATAAAACACTTCCATTACGCAGTGAGTTTGCAGTATACTGTACGTGGCATCACCTTTGTTTGGAACGTTTTTGTAACTGATGTATACGTGACACTACTTTGATTTTTTCATTATGCGTTCATTATAAAGGCTATTTTAAACAATATTATATTTGGAAAAAATAATTACCAATTTTCTTTTTTTTTATATGTACTGAATTAAATAGTCTTTATTTTATTAGTGGTTCTCTTAACATTAACTCTATTTCGCCATCGCAATTACTCAAATTTTTATCTGAAAAATGGTCATACAATTTGCACTTATTATTAACCGTAAAATAAACAAAATTAGATTTGTAACGGAATTTGTCGTAGCACAATATCAAATTACAATAATATTACTAACTACGCATGTTTGTCCAAATGATACATAAACCGATTCTTACACACGGCCATGTAGTAATTTGATTGTCATGTTACTGTACATTGCTAGTACCAAAGATATTTGGAACGCTCAGGAACACCGTACAATAAACGATAATTTTGTGTTTGGGGCGGTTTTTTGCTATTGAGCACATATAAAACCGTAGATTGTATAATTTTCTATGTATTTGGAAAAATTTATTATTTTCCAAACGTTAGTTATTTGGCATATATATATATATATATATATATATGTATAAGTATCTAACACAAAATTGAAATTAGAGGCGTTGACGTCATTTGATAAGTAGGTAATCGTCAAAAATTGTATGGTGGAATAATTTCAGTAAAACAAGCACTTTTTATAAAAATTGTTGAAAATATTTGTAATCGCTGGCTCGTTTATTTACATTTGAGAGCCTAATGTTTGATTTTGAGTTTTTTCCGTTTTGTGCAGGTTTATTGTTTTCCTGTTAAAGTTCAAAGTCAGTGGCCTACGTGTATTTACAGAATTGCCAACAAAATAATGGAATACTTTAAAAAAATTATTTTTTTATTAATTTACAGTTGAAAACAAGTCTTCTGATTGAAAAGTATATCCAGGATCATAACTGACCTTTTTTCATTCGTGACAATACTAGCACAAGTTTAATACCCGTTTGGTTAGTTTTATTATTCCATGAAATTGTTTTATATTTACTTTTGTATTGTTTTAAAAAAACGACAGAAAAAGTTTCTATAGTTTTGACGGATAATTTAAAAAAACTATATTCATTTTTTTAAAATTAGTTTTACAAAACGTAAAAATACAAATTGAATTTATGATTAAAGTTAAATAATTTTATTTTAGTTCACATTAGTGTACCAAATTTTTAATTTTAATATATTTTTAAATAAAGTAATTTTTCTACGACAGGCAAAATAGATAATTGCGTTCTTCTCACTAAAGCTACATAAACTAAATAAAGCAAAAGTATTTACACTATATATTAAATGGTAATAAAAACTATATAAAAAAAACAGTAGATACATACAAATACAGTTTTTTTTTTCGAAAATGTAAACAGCACTTTTTTCTAAATGTCCCATACAAGGTTTATATAAGTCCCAATAGGTAGTTTAATTTTTTGTATCCACTTTTAAAGGGGTAGGTAGACAACTTTACGTAAACAGTCGTTTTAAAAGTTAGTGAAAGTGTTAAGCATTTAAAATAATTTAGTTACGTTTCTTTCTGCATTTAAAAAAAAGCTATGTGTGTCTATCTGTGTGCATTAGTTATATATTGATTGACAGCAACTAATTAATTAGTAGTGTATGATGTATTAACAAAGCTCGCGTTAGAACGGATCGTTCAATAGTTTCCATCGTTATAGGGCAATATATTCAGCTATAATACTGAAAACATGTGCAAAAGACATAAAGTTAGTGTAAATTTCTTTCAAGGTTTTCATATTTTACTACTCGCTCTGAATATTTATGTTTATCGTGGGCTCCTTTAGATAGGTATTTTGTAAAATTCTTATTACAATAATTTAAAAATTTATGAATGTCGTGTAATGTTGATATATTTATGACTTAGATTATACTTTTAATTTTTTATAAAATTTAATAGATCTTTAGATAGTATTGTTGTAAAGTTAAGTATGAGAATTGTTTTAGCAATTAATCAAAAATAAAAAAATCTAGAATAAGTATAATCGTTATAATACAATTAGCATTAAAATTAGACATTTAAATATTTATTTACTAATGTAATTTATAAAAACTGTGTGATTAATAATACGTATTTGAATAGCGACTAATTAGTATTTCTATTTTTTAGGTTTCCACGTTCATTAGAGGTATTATCATCATTAAAGAAAGGTAAGAATACATACCTATGCATCGTGTTTATTGCAATGATATCTACAATAATAAATAATGATACAAAATTTAAAAACTATATACAGACTTATTTTTTTTAGAATAATTGAATACATTACAAATATATTAGATAAATGGTATTCATTACGAATTTGATGAAATATTATAGGAATAATTACTCTTAACATGAAAAGGTTAATTGTTCTAGTTTACGACTTAAAAAAGCAGGTTATAATTTTTTTTCAGCATAATTAATAGATATCTATATCTACGTACTTAGATTTAGCGGTAGCGATTTAAATTAGTCAAATAATATTAGGACACTTCGTGAGTTTATGACGTAGGTAACTCAAAATTATTTAATTTACAAATATGTAGGTATATACCAGGGGTGGACAAGCTCTTTGATTCTTGGGGTTTTGGTACATAGCCCACAGCACCGCGGCCTAAAAGACCTATTGTGCCCAAGCTCTTTGATAGTCCGAGCCATTTTTCAAAATTTGAAATTTTTCGCGAGCCGCAATTAAATACGTATTTAAAAGGTATCCAAAAAAGGTATTAAAAAGAAATTTTTTTTTTTTTACACAAATTATATTTATTGAAAACATAAATAAAAGTACAAAATATGTGTATTGAATTTAAATATTAAAAATTAAACACATTTATTTTACTTCTAATGATAATTCTTTAAAATTTCGAGAGTCACAAATAATCCTTCAAAGAGCCGCATGTTGGCCACCCCTGGTATATACTATAATATATCTTTGTATTGCACGCAAGTAAGTTGATAGCATATTTTTATAAAGTTCTTCGCTAGTTGAAGCTCAAGCAACATTTTTAATGTAAATCTTTTTTATGTAGAAGTGTTTGAATATACTGAATTCATTTTAATTGATATTTCTCTACTATACTATCAGAGTTTAGATCAAATGTGTTCGGTGACATTTTTTTCTCCTACGGTTTGAGGAAAAAATGTGGAGATTGAGAAATTGTGAAATAACAAGAAATTCTACTAATTACTTTTAATATTTAATTTTAACTTATTAAATACGAAAAACTACTCACAAAATAAGTTGGACAGCAATTGGTGTAATATTTAAAAAGAAATAAGTTATTTGGGGCGACCTGTTAAAAATTTCAATATTGAATGTACAATTTCTTTGGTTCTTTATTAAATTGCCAAAACTAATTTTTTTAAATATTCTAACGATATATTTTTCTACTCTCTAGTAATACTTATTTTATATCACTTTCACTGGAGATAATTTGTTTTCTTTAATTCTGTTTAACTAATCTCAAAGATTTTCAATTGAGTTTTGATTTAGCGTTAGCGGGGGCTGTAATAACCTTCCAACAATTATAAAGCAACACTCTTTGACTACGTGAGCGGTATGTTTAGAATCATTTTCTAAGTAAAAAGCAAAACGATTGTTTATGCCCATTTTAGTAGCATAGTTTGAAATTTAGTTTCAATATATTCAGATAATAAGTTTTATCTATTATGCCGCAGATAAACATTAAATTTCCCATATCATGATATAAAGCATGTAGCCTCAGACCATGACAGAGCCTCCATTGGGTGTCCATGGGACCCAAAAATATTAAACTTATTTTCATCTGCAAAAATTACACGTTTCCAAAATTTTTCATTAACATTTTCGTAGTATTTTACAAACTGCATTCTTTTATAACGGTTTCCTTTACTAATGAACAGTTTTTTACTGCATACACGGCTATTATGTCTATATTTTCTTATTACTTTTTTAATAATTTCTGCACTCACTTGTTTACTATAGTCCGTTTTAAACTAAGAGGAGTAAATGAAAAAGCCACATTTACACAGCATACATTATCAGAAAAATCACTAGATTAGAAACAATAAGAATGTATCTCAGAAGTTAGCAGGCACTTAGTCGTTCTAAAAAGAACGGGTTTTTTATGTATGGAAGAGCAACAGAACGCACAGAATAATGAAAACACGAAGAAAACACACATGCAAAAATGGAATCGAGCGTTTGACAGCAATACGTCAAATTTATTGCAATATTTCGCATTCGCCTGTGTAAACCTACCTGCGAAGCAACCAATCACAGATCCAGGTTTTAGCGCGTATAATTTAAAACACTCCTCTTAGCTTAAAAACTGAGTAGGTATAGGTACTCTTAATATTCCTACCGTCGTCAATTTAGGGGCACTTTTTTAGGATTTATTTTAATTTTGCGTAGCCCGTAAACTGTTGAACAATTAATATGTTTTAAAAAGCACGACAACGTTTCTCTGTTTTTTTTTTGTTAAGCTCAGATGTAGTTTGAAATAAAATTTTACAGAAAGCACAAAAAATACTATCTGTGGTATTATATATCAGATCAAAATCAACAATAAATTTTAACAAAAAACAGATTAAATAACAAAAAAATGAAAATTCAACTTTGGTGCTAAATCAGAAAGCCACATCAAAAATACATAAAACATAAACAATATACAGATGTATACCTACCTACCTTTTATTTCATAGTCAATATTAAAATTTAAAAAGTGTAGCTTATTTAAAATTGAATCGTTAGCTATTTATGTTATTTATATTGCATCAAAATTTTTGTTATTATGTATTGTCGTACTAGTAACTGCTATGAGTAGAAAGTCAATCTGATAATACAATAATATAATATATAAACATAATTTTATAAAGAATATTTTAACTTAGATAGATACCTACTTGTATGCATTTGTTGTAGCTTAAATCTAAATTGAATAATTAAATCCATAATTACCAGAAGCATACAAAAATAGATTTAATAAGGTTTTATTCCATTGCAAAAGCAAAATGAACTTTGTATTCCCTTCTTTTTTATCTTTTGTAAATACGTATATACCTAATAGTTAGGTATTCATAATGTAGCTGGTAGTTATATACGTGTACAGTCTTTTCCGTTCTGTAATCATGTATGATGCATTATTTAGATATATCAGAGCCCGAAAGGCAGGCCCATAAATATTATTGAATATAATTTACAGCCTACTCCACCTGTATATAAAATACCGACCCACTCGCCATGAGAGTCTTCATTTCGAATAAAAGTTACCTTACGGTGTGAATGTAGTTTTTATGTTTTCCTCCTTAGGTTCTTGAAAAAAGAAAATACGCGATATACAAAACGTGCGAATACTTTATATAAACCGTCTAACATGTTCATTTGCTTGCAATTTGCAACAATGTTGCTACAATGATTATCTGTTCTTGGTCTCAGGTTCTGTTGCAGCTGAAGTTACACGATGTTAAGCTATTAATTTTTTTAATTTTATTATTATACACTGCGTGCTGTACATTGCTAAGATACTTTAACGAAACTTACGTACATACATACTGCATTAAATTAAATTAGTTTTTTTACAGATAGAATGAAACAAAAACAAGTTTGAGAATTGTAAGCTATTTTTTTTTAGTTCAGTTGGCATTTACTTAATTAGTTATTAGCAATCTGGTTTTAGTTTATTAACTATCCTATCAGCTAATTAAGAAATTTTTGGTACAGGTACGTGTTAATTAAAATAATGATTTGGGATATCTAAACTTGTTAAGATTCTTAGAGAATTATTTAAAAAATACGTGGAATAATTATTGGATGTTTCTGTCACATTTTTTTCTATAAATTAAGAGAAGAATTTATACTAGGAATTTAAAAGCCTTTAACGTCATGTCTAAAATAATTTGATTAATATTTAGGTAAATACATATAGGGGGAAAGTGGCATGAAACAGCCAAGTTTTGAAACAGCCATTATCAATTACGCGGTAGTTTTCATACGAATCGTTTATGTATTATTATTGTAAGATAGCAACACTAGCCAGATATCCCCCACAAAAATTTGACCGTTCACCGTCAATAAACGGCGCCGATACGACGTATTGAAGATTTTGTCGTCAAAAAGTAAGGTTTTGAGTTCAGTTTATTTGTTTTCTAACGCCTATACGTACAAAACTAATAATAATATGATTACACTATAATTTTATAGATATATTAGGCCTTCTAATAACGTATATATTTTGTAGACTAATCTTTGATTTCATAGTAATTTTCGAGATTTGGTTTCTTGAGAGAATATGTTTTGAAATAGCCGGACTGCAGTGTAATGAAACAGCCACCTTTTAATTCCATAAAATGCAATAATAATTGTAGTAACAGCAATCAAGAGTGGTACCGATGCAAAATTGTAATGGTTGGGCATATAAATCCTGTGGCAGAAAAGGAAATTGCATTATTTTTGCTAAAAACGTTTTAAGTTTTTGCAATGATTGATCTCAAACGTCAAATTTTTTGACAGTTTCTTATATTTATGTAAGTAAATATTTTATCTAGAGTTTGCGTTATTTAAAACGTTTTATAATTATATAAGATCTAAAATTATAGCTTAAGATTATTATTAAATAATATCTTCGTTAATGTGCAGTTTTAATCTTGTAATAAGAACATGGCTTTTTCAAAAATTGGGTTGGCTGTTTCAATACCTATAGGTTATGTAAAAGCCAAATTTTATTTTTTTTATAAATGATTAGAAGTCGAAAAATATCGTTAATTTTGAAAAATGTTTTATGACATTACGTACATAAATGCATGAACAATTACAGATTTAAAAAAAAATTGATTTATTTATGTCCTTCTATATTATTTATCCCTGTTTTTAAAACTGGCTGTTTCATGCCACTTTCCCCCTACGTGTATTTATACATATTATTATTTATTCACCTGACTTGTTGTATATATTTGCAAAAATTTTTTTTATATCAATGCTTCTGAACTAGTAAATTTACAAGTATATTTTAAAAGTTTTTAAAAATTGAAATGTTAAAAATGAATAGTTTGATGTACTTTATGGTTAAAGTCAGTACCTTCCATCAGAAATGGTATAATAATTTTTTGAACTATCGGATGTTTTGGAATGTATTTTTTTTTAAATGCTTGAAAAAAAGCATACAATAATACGGGGCAGTCGACTATATCGTATCACTCTTTACTTAATCTCAAACATCATTTACGTCAAGGTAACTATTACGGAATCTTATCAACGTCTATAGCAAAGTTCAGTAGGTACTTTGTTTTATTACCTGTATTATAAAAGCAGCTTTTTAAAATTTATTTCACTGTGTTAAAAAAGAATTCTTTTTGTAAAATTCCGCGACTTAGTGATCTCGTTAATTAAACTGTACTAGTGGTATAAAAATCATACCACCTAAGTCCAAAAATGTATGGTTTTAAGTACGTATAGATCGGTATTTATTACATATAGATCGGTGTATTTCGTACGTTAAGGTCAGTTTCAAATTTCACTATGAAAATATGTACGGTATTCTCAATAAGAATTAAAAACCGAATTTAAAAAGTCGGTATTTATCTCTAATCAAAGAAAAACAAGAAGTAAATACGTTTCGATGATATTTAAAAACGATACATTTTTCAACTGGTGCGTGTATAAATTTTTTATTTATTAATGCTAAAATATTGAATTAAAGACAATTTACATAAAACAAATATTTATTTTTTGAATTGTTTGACTTTTAACGTGTTGCAAAATTGTTGGTTTTCAAATGGAATACTTTACGAAAAATTTAATTATACTTGTTTTTTTCTCCTTATATGTATGTTAATAACGCGTTTTTTAGGTTACATTAATTTCACTAATAATATGTTTTCTTTTTATTTTGTACGTCGGTTAACTGGTACTGATATAATTTGGTGAACCAAAAAAGATACTACAATTTTAACGACAAAATATTTTTTGAAAATAAAACATTAAATAAATGTTTTTTGGGGTACCTATACTATTATACATTAAAATACAATAAAAAAGATTTTTGTTTTAGTTACATAATAGAATTCATAATTCTGATAAAGTTTTTTAATAAGTTAAGTATATCCTTACTTATGAACTACAAAATTTATATATGTATAAATACTAATACCTAAATATATTTTTTAAATAACATATGCAACATTGTTACAAATTGAGAGAGAGTTGGCGCCGCTTTATTTGCATAGTTTAGTGTTGCGAATTTAGCAAAAATATATATATATATACTATCGAATTTATTAGTAATCAGATCGGCCATATTAACAGTGCATAATGAAAATAATTGACTGTCTCATACCTGGAGCTGTCTCCTACTCAGGAGCACTTTCCTACTAAGTCATTTAAAGATCGGGCTAAGCTTGGCAACTAGCAACTAGATTTCATTTCATAAACAGCCAAGATTTGAACTAGGTTTGGTGTTATCGTATGCCAAGATTGGCTCCAGGACATCTTACAAGACTTAGACAAAGCTTCGCGCAACGCTAACCAAGTCTCGTTACTACCGCACCAGGTCTTGCGTCAAGCCAGGTCAATCGGTTATTCCTACCTAGGTATCGGGTTGACAAGAAAGAGAATTTGGTTTTTTTAGTTTGCAATAAAACTCAAATTTTCTATTCAAAGCATAGCTTATAACCAATTTTAAATGTACTATTTTGTGCAATGGCCTTTTGCCATCTTTCTGGTACCTTTATTATTTCACGCTCCTATAACTTCTGGTTCTTATCGGCAAAAAACTGATTCAAGTGCGATTTCAGGGCATCATCAATAGGGTAATTTTTACCATTAAAAAGTTTTGTAAAAATTCAAATAAATAGTAATCTGATTGTGCTGGATCAGAGCTATATGGTAAATGTACAATCAGTTATCGACTGAACTCTAATCATTTTTGACGATTTATTAAAAATATGTGTAGTTGACCGTTTTCATAGTGGAAAATAATGTTTTTACAATTAGCTAATTCTGACCGTTTATTTTTGATTGTTTTCTCCAATTTCATCAGTTGTGAACAGTAAACATCTGAATTGACCTAAAAGTAGCTTAAAATACACAACACCTTTATAATCTCACCAAAGTGAAGGCATGAAATTTTTTTGATGCAATTCGGCATTTGATGTCAATGTGTTGTTTCATCACGCTTGAACGATGATCTGTAAATGAAAAATTTTTAAATCGAGATTTTTTAAATTAATTTAATACACGGGTTTTGTTAAGCATTTATTACTATATTCTTTACATAAGCTTTTGTGGCCCTCAGAAACTTTCTTACCTAAACCAATCACCAAGTAATTTGTTTTTAGAGTAAGTTAAAAATCATTACCTATTGTCAATCATAAAACAGAAAAAAATATAACATTGGCTGAAATGATTGAAAAGAGTGATTAAAAATAAACAACAAATATCCAAAATGAAAACGTTACGGCATAAAGGGATTGATAAGAATTCAAAAAACAATATTTTAAAAAGTTCAATTATCCACTCTTGCATCATTTATTTAAAATAATTCAAATAAACTATTTTATGGAATTATTAAACTTTTATAATTTTTTACTGTTTTACTGTGACGTTTATTATTGAAACATAACTATTTTTGTAGCAAGTTATCGGACAATAATCAATAAAAAGAAATGAGGTGTGTGGCGAACAGCAATCTCTTGAACGATAAGACTACAATAACGATTAACAATAATAACGATATTAACAAGAAGTTTTACAAAAACATTAATTCTTGTAACTAAAAGTTTTGGTTCTTGTGCAGTGACGCATCCATAATTTTTTTTGTGGAAACCTAGTCATTTTTAGAAATTTTCATTATTTTGCTTTCTTATTTTTTATTAAGTTGCTTTGTGTTTGATTATAGTGATATTGGGTGAAGGCGGAAAGACTACAGTTTGGTAGTATCGAGATTGCGTCATTGCTTCTGTGTGTTTATGAACAGGTGGACTAGGTAAATCTTTAGGAACGTATGTGTTTTGCCCTCTCTATAAAGTTAATATTAGTTTGTGATATTGTGTGATACTGACTTCCAGAGGTAAAACTTTGAATTCAAGAGTAACAGTTGTTACACTTTATTTGAAATTATTTATATCTCAAATACTAGTCTCCGAAATTAAAAAAAAAATATATTGTATTTTTTAACTTTTCTTGTGTTTATATTACTTTTATGAGAATAATCTAGACCTAAATTATAATCTCTTATCTTAAGAATTTTTTATGATTAACGTATAAAATTAAATATTGGTATAAAGAAAATATTTAAAATTTACTTTTCAGCGGCGTTTTTCCTTACATTTTTCGACAGACTGTAGTGAGTAGATATTTAAATGTATCGCATTTATAAAATTTATAAAAGTTTAACTTAATGTTATAATATGTTCTAATTTGGCTTTTGAGTCTTTTCCTTAAGATGGATGTGTACCCCACGACTTTTAAACAAACTACCAGTTCAAAGTTAATCAAATTTAGATGATAAATTACTATTGATGAATGGTTTATTTAGATAAAATTGAAAAAAAATCGTAGTTGAAGTATCCAAAATATTTAGAAAAAATTGATGTTTTCAAATGTGAAGTCACAAAACAGCAAGTTCAAAAATAGTGACATTTGGACAGATTTTAATATTATAGTCAAATGAAAAATATGAAGATTTAAAAAAAAATCGTAGCTGTAGTTTAAGATATTTTCAAAAATTTAATTTTTGAACGTTTCTCCTGGTTTTAAAAATATGAATTCGCATAATACTCATAACCGAATCATTTGTGTAGTTTTGTAAATTGTATAAATAAATTACAATTAAATACAAACTATTCAACTCTTAGAAATAGATGTATAAAGTAATTATAATGTGTTCATAATATTTGTATCAAAGCTGCCTCTGGTGGGGATAAAAAACATTAAATTTCTTGTTGCAAGCCCTTCTAATATTTATTTATATGTTGCTAACGTATACAGGGCGTTATCAATACTTGCACGTGTGATATCTATAAATATTTGTTTATCCTAATATTGCCTACAAAAAATTGAAGTTTGATAAGTGATAGAAAATAGGAATATGAACTATAGCTTTTAATCTGTAATTTAAAAATAAGTAGCGAAACGTAATAATTAGGGGTACACTTCTACGTTAAGGTACCCATTTACTAACAGTTCGTCTGCAGTTCCGAACTTCAGAACAGTCAGGGTCAGTCTCATATACAGGCCATCAATAGATCCGGGCCTTCAGTTGAAGTGAATCTTACAATAGACTTCTGTGTAATATGTAATTGACTTTAACTGATCTGCAGTTCTGGACAGCATGAATAGGTACCTTTAGAGCCCTATGAAACTAATTAGTATCAGTCATCTAGCAATCGTTTGTTAACCGTCATTCTAACAAATGTAAATCGCTAAACGTGCGATTCTAGTGCGAGAAACTATCTCGCGAAACATTTTTGCGAAAACGATCCGCAGGACGGCTGTTTTGGCCTAACCATTTCTACGAGGTGAAACGTCTTGCCGAACAAAGTGAGCTAGCAGTTTGCGCGAAACAAGCATGTGGGATAAGACAAAAGCTATTTTTTTGGTTCATGTTTAGTGTTTACACGGTGCGAAACTGTCAAGGCAAAACACTTTGATGAGTTTTCAAAAATCGTGAACATGTTCACGCAACAAGTTTCGGGGCGAGACCCAGATATCCACAACGCGAAATTGTTTCGCGAGTGATTTTCGCGCAATGGAATCGCACCTTAATGTCTGGTTAAATGAAAACAAAAACACGATAATAAAAATGTAGCATTTTTTATAGTTAATAAAATACAATAAGCATAAATGTATAAGGATTTGAATTTAAGTTTACTACTGCAAGATAAAGTCATACCCATCTATCGTACCTACTGTTGCAGGGCTAAGTTACTTAAACATTCTATTTGGAAATAGCTTAACTTATAAACAACAGAACTATAATAAATTTTTTGATTACCGAATTAAATAACAATTATGAAGAAAAGCATTTAAGTTTATAACATTTTAATATTTAATAACTACTAAAACAAAATACCTATATAACAATAAAATTAAGTTTAACACAGAATATATTATTTAATATTTTGATGTTTATCTATCATTTATGTACCTCCATGTTTTTTTGTATGAACTTTATGAAAATAATTAAAAACTAGATATATTATGCTGTTTTTAGTCATTTACTTAAAATGATTTCATTATCTAAGTAATTTATCAAAAGAACAACTATAAATTATAATCCTCTATTATAAATAAAATAAAAGCTTCACAGTCTATTCATTAAAAAAGAAATTTTAATTTTTTTGTAAGTATATTTATTTTGTAGAATGGTTTATTATAATAGGGGTGTATCGTCTCTAAAATTAAATTGTAGGTACAGCATCGTGTAACATGATAACAACAAAAGTTCCATTTTCTTTTAAAATAAAAATGTTTTATATATTAACTAACAGTTTATTTATTCTATTTTAAAATTTACGAATTATGTAGAATTGCTTATAACCTACTAGACACAACAAAATCTAACCTCTTTAGAAGTGGGTATAAAATAAAAATTAATACTTATAGGTATATGCACCTATACCTATGTATATACTCCAACCAAACCAAAAACTTTTGAATTATTTTGATATCGATAATATTGTTTTATCTGTACGCTGTTGTTCATTACAATGTTATATAGGGATGATAATATTTTTGTTCTATTTGTATTAAATCAATTAGTTTTCAGTAAAGTTTATGTAAAATTTATTTAAAAAATTAATAATAATTAGAACAAAATTGCTAAGTGATAAGTTCCAATAGTAAACATGACTAATTTGCATCTAGAAAATTTATATTTATCGCAAATTAAAAGTAATTTATAAGAAAGAAAAACATTGTAAAATGCTATATTAGGAAGGCGTGCTACTGAAGGATGCATTAGTTTATTGCTCGACCTCCTCGTAAATCAGAACAAGTACGATGCCGCTCCAAGCCTATACTACATAGGATACAGAGAGGAGCAATAATATTTAACGTAATGGCACTGTATAAAGTTAATGGCTTTATGATAGCCATTTCATTGCTAAGGTTTGGGGAATTCATAACAGTGCATAAATATAAATGGTTCGTATAAAATATACACACACTAAAATACCGTTTATGTCGGTTGCTGCTCAAAACAATTATGAATAAGTATTTATTTCTGATCGATTTTTAATTTATTTTGTTATGTGGTGCGTAGTGCAACTGCCTAACAGTAGCTTAGAGTTTTACTATTTTAATTCTTTTCAATATTAAATAACATTTACATTCTGTGCATCTTTGAATACAGCTAGTAAATAACTAGAACACAATCTTTGTGTGGGTACGTCATTTTACCACGGCGAACTTGAAGGTTTGTGATAGCATTAATAAACAAATTTGATATAAGTTATGTGTATTAGTTTAAAAAAAAAATAAATAAAACTTTTTTTGGAAAAATCTAGTTTAGTCGATGTCTAAAAGGCACGTGTCATTAAAAACTTTTATCGCCACTTTACTGTGGTAGTTCGCACGTGGCCGAACGACCCATAATGATATTGTTACATCAATAAACCTATCTACTACATCTAAACATTTGACACTGCTTTTATACGCCAATAAAAATTTAATTTCGAATATGATTGACGAACCTGTTGGAGTATTAGTTAAAGTTAGAAGTTAACGTAACCGAAGTTGAGTAGGGTCAGTTTATTAATCACTCGAAGCTGTATGATTTATAGCATATACCTACATACGTAAGTACGTACCTATACGTGCACTTACAAGCTATCAATTTAATCACTACATACCTACTATATATTATATAATCGCAGATATCAAAATTTTAAATAAATTAGCGAATAAATAAAAGACATTTTTCTATACCGTAAAATTGAGATTGACAACTACGTACATAGATTATATCTAACAATATACGATGTTTGGAGGGTATGGTAGATTAGGTGGTATAAAGGAGTAATTGATAAGGTGACCCATTCAAAACATTTCTGACATAATATGAAATATACATTAGTATAACTTCTATTGGTTTTTAAAATTTAAAATAAAAATAAATATTAGGTACATATGTACCTATATATTACGCCTAAAGTGCGAAGCTCGGATGGTTCCTGAGTTGGCTAATCATTTTGCTTTTTGGTCAATACGTGCGGTTAAGTTTCGATGTTATTGTAAGCATTAGTGTATCGGTATGCTACTTTGATGGGCCATTTCCCGAAACGTGAAGCTAGATATTAATAATTTTTTTAATTTTTTTTATAAAGTGCGTTTCAAAAGTATAACCTCACCTAAAATTTCGTTATTTTGCCGTTATATTTTGTCGCATTAAAAAAATATTAGTACCATTAAATTCAGCATGCAAAAGAACTTAAACAAAATTAAAACAAAAAAATTTGTTTGTCTGTTTATACCAAAAAATAGATAAAATGCATTATAGAGGCGTTTCATAAGTATAACCTCACGTTGTTGTAACTCTGTTAATAGTATGTTTTAGTTTTTTATTATTTAATTTTTTGATTATGCCAAAGGGGAAATCTTTAGCGGACTATCAAAAGGGTTAAATTAGTGTTGAAAGTGAAGAAAAACTTGGTATTCGTGAAATCTCGCGCCGTTTAAAACGTTATCCTAGATTGATTTCAATTATTTACAAAATACAGCAATATATGGTACCAAATACGCCCTGGGGGGCCCAATAAGTTATCAAGTCGTCAAATTTGACATATTGTAAATTGAGCGTTAAATTCTAGGGTAAGTTGTTATAAAATAAACCAGCAAATTAACTTGAATGTGTCAAAATCTACCGTTTAAAGGGCATTAAAAAAATCTGCTCATATTGTTCGTGTTAATATGAATGTAGCACCCTATTTGAAACCGTTTTACAAAACCAAAGGTCTTGAATTTGGCCAATTCAACATAACTCAAAATTGGAAGAATGTAAGTATTTCAAAAACAAATTGGTATTTGTTCACCATCCATTTATGTGTTATAAAATAATTCAAAATTGCGTCAATGCTAAAAAAAGTGGTTTAGGTCATTTTTAGTGACAAAAAAAAAGTAATTTAGATAGACCAGACCGTAATAATTAGTACTGGCGAGACTTAAGAAAAGAAAAAAAATTTTTTAGTAAGTGGAATTTTGGAGGTGACTCGCTTATGGTATGGGGAGCTTTTCCATGTAATGTATTACTTCGTCTTGTGTTTCCATCTACTCATATGAACTCTGAAGCATACCAGGGTGTTCTTACTAGTCAACTTTAGAGACCAAGTACATCTTCCAACAAAATAACGCACGTATTCATGTAAACCGTAGCACAATGCTCTGGTTTCAAAATAATCAAATTGACTTATTTGAATGACCATCTTGTAGTTCAGATTTAAATCCGATGGAAAACTTATGGGCCTATCTTTTTCCACTTATTTATAAAGATAACCGTCAATTTGGCACTGTTTGTGAATTACAAACGGCCATCATATCAGCTTTGGACACCATTCCGCAACAATTAATCGACAATTTAATTATCAGTATGAAAAATGGTTTATTTTGCTTAATAAATAGAAAGGGTAACTTGACGTATTATTAAAAAAGTTTTTCATGATTATTTTTTCAATATAAAACGTTGTATTAGTCTTAAATTTTAATAAAAATCAGTGAGGTTATAATTATGAAACGGCTTTAAATCGAATTCTATCGATTTTTTTCATAAATATTTGAATAAATTTTCTTCTTTTAATTTTAGGTATGTTTTTTCACATGCTGAATTTAATGGTTCTAATATTTTTTTAATGCGACAAAATTTAACCGAAAAATAACGAAATTTTAGGTGAGGTTATACTTGTGAAACTCACTTTCTTATTTGTACTTCAGTTTTTTTGTAATATTAAAAAAAATGCTTTTAAGATTGTTTTAATGCGTTTGTAAAAACAAAAACTCTTTTTTTTGCTACTTTTTTAAAACTGTATTACCAAAACTACAAAATCCAGAAATGGTCAGGCAAGTTACAAATAGATAAGTCATTTCAGGACTTTGGCCGATTTCGTACTCTGGCAGTAACATATATTAAAATATCAAACAATGGTATCCCCAAATATTATAAATACTGCTATGTATGAGAGAATAGTTTAGAAAATTTTTACATAGCGGGTGTATCATTTAAAGTGCCACAAACTTATAATTCTTAAAATAATAAATATTTTAAAAATAGTACATTTAATAAAGTTTCTTTAA
Organism: Sinopyrophorus schimmeli; assembly: GCA_036325965.1. Classification (NCBI taxonomy): domain Eukaryota; kingdom Metazoa; phylum Arthropoda; class Insecta; order Coleoptera; family Elateridae; genus Sinopyrophorus; species Sinopyrophorus schimmeli. Next base: position 8,605,580 of record JARFIZ010000001.1, read on the forward strand.
TTTATTTGATTTATGCACTGGCATTTTGTTCTACTTTCGGTTTAACTGGAAATCATATCAACTTTATTATCGTAAATAAAAGGGTATTAATCTTTTAGATAATTGTATAGAGCTTGTTAAGGGCTTTCTAAAAATCTATAACAGGTTACCATTTGATTAATAAATAATTTCAATTTTAAAGTTGACACCATTTTCAGTTAAACCGGAAGTATTTCAAAATGTATATTTATGCCAATACATGTATTGTATAAGTTAAAGATACTTTTATATTTGTCCTTTTTTTAAAATTTTTATTAGTTAAGAAGTTCTAAGTTCGTGGCACTTTAAATAAAACGCCCGGTATAATGTACTTACCCAAGTCACCGAATATTAAATATCTAATTGTATTGCCATTAATACGATATTTCTATGTTATTGTTATACCAGAGCTAAGACAAATTTTGTACATGAATTGATTGATAATTATTTTTTATAAACTTTTGTTTTTTTTTGTTGCTAATGTACTTGTTAACTATGTACAGTGGAACTTCAATAACTCAAATTTTAAGGAAAGTGCTAAAAATTTAGAAAATTTGGATTTTCATCATAGGTAGTATTTCGAGATACAAAGGATTTTACGACTACAATTTTGATTTACAAGGGCACAACCTCTAAATTTAATAAATAGAAAAACACATGTATGAAGAACAAAAAATATGTTTTTTTCTTTGTATTATTGATAATTACGTATTAAAATAACTCAATATTATTGTTTGAATTTATATTGTTAAGCTTATAAAGAATGAATCCTTATCTTTTTCAAAATAGATACTACACGGAGAAAAAAATATTCTTAATATAACTATCTAACGTATACCCAATTGACGTATTGTTCTGACAAGGATTCGAATGTCTAATTTAACGATATTTATAAGTCAATTTGACAATCCATAGTGTGATCAAAACAGCTTTACATAGTATACTTATAATAAGGATTTGTTTATTTGTTTCAAGCGTTCAAACGAAAAGCTTTCGTGAACGTGTGCAGTATCCGTCGTGTAGGTAACTGGAAAGTTAATTTGAGAATTTGAATAGCTATAATAGGGATACGTATGGTTATTATAACGATATTTTGTTCTCCGTGCATATCCGTTAAATCACTATGACAAGAATCTTTTGAATGTCTAAAACAGTAATACGGATCGTTACTATAACGATCCGCAATAAGGATACTCTGGATATCTAAATTAGCTATACGGCGTATCCCTGTGAAAGATAACTATCCAACGGATAGCTATAATAAGGATACGTATGGTTATTATAACGATTTTTTTTTTCGTGTACCTTTTTTGGTCAAATGCTGTCCTAGTAGTATTTCATTGATTGGCGGCCACATTGAAATTTATTAAATTATTGGTAACACTGGGTACCTATAAAGTAGAATAGTAATATGTGGTGTGCGTGCCATTTGTGACCCGTGGAATGATTTTTCATATCACATAAATGTTTTATTTCTAAGAAAAAAATTTATAATAATTTTTAAATATATAGGTAGACACCTAGATACTATCCAAAATTAACAACACGAAATTTATCAAAAGAGTTAGTTCGACCAACTTAAATATAAAATAATAGTGGCAAATCTGGTAGTTTTAATTTTCAGCAGAAATTTACTTATTTGATATCCATCAAAATACAATATCATTTATTTGTTACATTGAATATACTTCTGGACAAATACCATTGCAAGACAAGGCAACAATATTGACGTTTTGGTTGGCCGCCTATATGTTCAGAATGCAACTATACAGTACAAGCGATTTGCATGTTTTCATAAATTCTCTATCATTGCCATTAGAACAAACAGCAATTTAAAAATGGTAAACAAAAATTTACTAAATAAGTTGAAAATTTGTAATAAAAGTGTTAAATAAATTAGAATATTCTGCTTATATTAGATACAAAAAAAATACAAGTTTGATAAAGTTTTTTTAACTTATAAAAAATAGTTATTATTTTCTAATAGGTATGTATATTGCGCTACACAAATTAAATTATTTAATAATTTGTTTTTTCATGTAGATTTCATATACAACACTTATTTATTTTAAACAAATTATAAATCTTCTACGCTTATAATAAAAATATGAAGTAAGGGTTTGACAAATTACATTAGTAATAATTGAAAAGTGAAAAACTATTTATATTTCGAACTATAATTAACCAAATATACTTTCAAATTAAAAAAAATAATAATAATTGTATTAAGTACATCCAGCAATGTACCAATTAATGGTACTTGTCAAAAAAATTGTCCAAAATCTTTGTATTAGGTAAAATAATTACCTAACATTTATTCAAACATTAAAAAATTTTGGCATTTGACTTTTGAAAATAGATACGGAACTTAATTAATTCGCACATATAGCCGCTTTTTTGTATTGAATGTTAATATAATTGCTAATTCTAAAAATTTACTACACTGCTGGCCAAATAAAATGGAACATGTTATAATTTAAAAACTAATGAATAGATTCTGGCCAAACTTGGTATATAATATTCGTATATTATAATATTCAAAATACAACATCTTCAAATATTTAACTTAAGTAATTAAATTTAAATTAATGAAATTAATGTAATCTAGGTGGACAATTTTTTTGGAACAAGCTATTTTTAATACATTTTTACACTAGCATTATTATTTAATAATTGATGAAACCTTCTTTTCGTTCAAAACAGTCAAGTAGACGTTTGTTAATGGACATATACACAGTATCAATATATTCTGAGCCTGTATGATTTATTTCAGATACTGCCTTTTCAATAGCAAATTTTAATTCATTTTTTGAATTAAACTTAACTTTTGTAGCGTACACTTTCTGACTTAAATGTGACCACATGTTTTCAATAATATTTAAATCAGGACTCTTCGCGGGCCATTCTAAGACTTCAATATTGGAATTTTTTAGTCATGTTGTTTGTCGAGATTTATGAATTGAGAAATTATTTTGTTGAAATACATAATTTTCATCACCAAATTGTTTATGAAGAATAGCCTTGGCTTCCTTGAGAACATCAATGTATAGAGTAGAATTAACTTTGTCTATCAAAAATTTAATCCAATATAGTCCGGTTGAATTCATCATGCCCCAGATCATGTATCCGTCTCCCCGACATCAAACTCTATCTCTCACATATTTGCAATCAGGATCAACATACGTCGACCAATTATCAGAACCATGTAGGGAAAATCGCTTTTCATCGATAAATATAACAGTTTTCCAATCAATGCAAACTTGAATCCAGGTGCGACAAGCCTTATATCGCTTTACCTTATGTCCTTGCGTGCGTTGAATCTGTTTGGGAAGGTTTGTGTTTAAAATTGAATATATTAAGCTTCCTTTAATTGTCCTAGTGGAGACATGATTTAAATAAGCTTTATTTTGAATACAGACTGGTACATCGCCTTAAATCTCTTTTACAAAATTTTGTCGTTCATCTCGTTGAGTTGGTCTAGGTCTTTTTCACCTTAGATTCATCCTTGTTGATAAATCTATGCACTGTTGATAACGATACACCACTAATTTCTGACACTTTTCTGTAATTCAGATATCGATCATAAAGGTCTTTTTACAATTTTAATAAGTTATTTAGGATGCATAATTAATATAAATAAATTCACATGTAAATAAATAGACGTTTCGTTAGTTAAACACGTCTTATTTTAACCCAATTGTCAAATTATTTAGTGATTAATTCTGCTATCTATACTTGTTCCATTAAATTTGTCCAACGCAAATACACCATTTTATATAATAAATTTAAAAAACATTATTATTAGTTGCGTTTTACTTATGATTTTTTAAAACCCAATTAATAATTATTTATAAAATACATATACAAGAAAGTTTTCAACGTATATTTATTATATCATACTTATTTTGTGTGTTCCATTTAATATGGCCAGTAGTGTATAAAACAGAATTCTGCAGATATCTACGTGTAACTACTAGATACATATTTTAATAAAATTAATAAGTAATTAATTTTACATCTAATAGGTTTGATAAATAAAAAATATTTAATTAATAATATAACATATTTAAATAGCAGTAGGTAAATTTTAACATTAAGATTGTGAGAAATAGTATCCAAGGAAAATATCCAAGGAATTATAACCAACGTTGCCTAATACAGATATGCCGAGAGAAGCAAGCTTTCAATTTAAAACGTTATACCTAGGTAACATGTTGAATCATCCCATTAAAGTTGATAAAAATCTAGCATTGATGAAAGACTTAATAATTGACAATAATTTTTTTAGTAACAACAATTTCATGTCAAAACAATTTTTATTGAAAAATAATTTGTTTATAACAACGTCGAAAATCGGTTCAGTTGAAATAAAATAACACTATCTACTTTGTTCACATGTGTAATTTTTTTTCAATAACTGTTAATTCACTTTATATTATGGATAAGTTAATTTTTCTTGAAAGGAGAATCTAAGTTTATTTGTAAGGTTACCTACAAAATTGTTTCAATTAAGCGTTAAAAACTGGTCAGAGTTAATATACTTTATAATTTTTTATATAAATATATGTACATAAATAGTTTCTATGTTAATTTATTAAAAAAAAAAACTAAAAGGAGATATTTATTGCAATTCTTGAAAAATGATCACGCGAATACATTGATCAATGGGTTGGAAATTTACGCATCGTTCGGTTGGATTTTTCAGATCATGAATTTTTATTTTTCTGCTATAAATTCTGTAAAATACGGAAGTTTTTATTGTATAAAACCGTTCCATAAAGGCTGCATATTTTCGTTTGGTTGTGAACTACATACATTATATCTATGAAATGCAAAATATATTCGTATTACAACAAATTACTTTTTTTTATAAACAAATAGACGACAACTTAGGTATACAAGTAAATATCTACATATAAGTTCTAATTTAAGTAAGTTTTTTAACTAAAATTTATTTATTTATTATAACAATTCCATAGGTAGGTATATGTAAAGATAATGCCACCTACAAATATGTATTTACATTTCTAACATAGGTATCAAAACAAAAAAGATTTATTACTAGGTAATTAAATATTTCCTATTAACAATAATTTATGGGAATAGAATAATTAGGCATTAATATTGCCAAATTAATTATTTACAAAGCTGACTCACAACTTCTAAAATGTGTAGTAATAAATTTTTTGTGACTCTCATTAATGTGTTTGTTTGAGTCTATTAGGCTATTAAAGAAAAGCAGAGATTACTAACTAAGTTAGTAGTTTTAGAGATAGTATAATCGTAAAAATACTTAACAAAACCGTTCATTGCACAAACTGAAATACAAAGAAGTTTTATTTACAATTTTTCAAACTACAACCATTTTCTTTTGGAACATTATTATTTTGACTAAATTGCAATACAAATTCCTAGGATATAACTTCATTATAAACTTATTTTTAACTTAAAATCAATGTCTTTTATTTATAAAAAAACCGTTTCTAAAAAGAAGTGTCTGGGATAAATTATCTATTAAGCTACTTGTTTAACTTTTATATACCTACCTAAAGTTTACAACTAAAAATAAAAATAAAATTTTCTATGTAGATTACCAACATCTAGGTATCTAAAAACCACATTATTAGATACTCCCATTTTTTTTGTCAAAATTGAAATAATAGAATTGAAAGGTCAAGTGGATGAAAACGCTATGTGTCAACTATTAATTTTACAGAAAAGAGCAAATTTAATTCTTTTATTTGTAAATGTTACATAACTCTTTTATCAATTCGGTTTCTTCTAAAATGTAACATATACCTCCCTACTGTAGATTTTATATTAAACCTTCATCCATGACAAACAAGTTAAATATATAAAATGTCTCTTAACCCCTTTATCCACTTGCCTCTTCAATTGTATTGCATTTATTTCATACCTATTTACCGATTATTTGATTCAGTATAATTAAAAATCATGCGGTTTTTGGAAACATAACATAAAACTTATTATTCTAAGTTTTTCATGTTTATCTCAGTCTCTAAATTTTACTGTAGTCGTCAATACCAAAAATAAAAAAAATCAAATTGTATTTAAATATAACAAGCACATGTAATATTTATTTTAAAAATAAATTTTAACTAGTTTTGGATTTTAATTAAATAAAGCTAGAGTTATATTTGCTTATCCATTTTATTTTCATCTGTTTGAACGCACCTCATACGATAACTTCAAAGATTTGAAAATTATTACAGCTACCGATTATCCTGAATTTCAAGGTAGATGTGGTAACATCTAAATATGAACTTGCAAAGTTTCTTCTAAGTTACTTTTTAAGTACCTAAGAAGTCGATCCTAAAATTGGTATTTAAAATGAGTTTAAAATTTATAACGATAAATAATAAATAATCATTGTTTATACATAAGTATGTGTATACAATGTAAGTACAAGAAGTAAATGATAATGTTTTTTGAAAGAAATAAATACCTAATTTTTCTACAAGATCCGTCGGTCAAATTGTTAGAACATACCTATAACATAAAACATATACAAGTATTTTAAAAAAGTACTATATTTTGTTATTTAGATAAAGGTAGGTACTTACATTTTATTATTTAATACAATTAGGTAATAAAATTAACTTTAAAAGTATAAAAAAATATTTTCTGATTTAAAACTAGCAAGTAGATATTATTTTGAACTAATGGCAATATTATTTCAATAAAAACTAATGTAACTAAACAATGTTTTTTATTTTAAACATTTTACTGCACTTTGTGTTTCTTCATGTAAATTTTCAAAATCTATGACACCTATAAACAATTTTTTCGATTTAAATACAATCTGTTCTATAAAACATCTCTAAAAACTAGGTCAAATTCTTAAACTAAGACAACAAGTATTTAAAGCAAAGAGTGAAAAATCAGGCAGTAGTAATTTTTTTAAATGAGAAAATGCATGTGTAAGTATAAGTAGTTTACAATTTACATAAAATTATTTTGTGTATTTCAATATAATTACTGAAAAAGTAAAGAATGTATTAAAAATTTGGTGGTAAATATTAAGACATTAACTTGCCATTACATTTCTAACAGCGTAGATGTTATTATAGTTACCACACTAAAACTGCTTAATTAACTCTAAGCGAGTAACTTTAGGAAAGCATAGACTTTTATTTATATTGTATATATACCAACCTACACTTGTGTCTGACTTGGTACAATTTATTAAGAAAAGAACCCCAGTTGCTGAGCCTACTACGATAAACACGTTACTTTATGGTCGACGCGAAATGACGTTTACTACAGCGGTCTCCACGGAATTTTTTGCATCAAATATTTATGCCTTATTTATAACTTAATATAGTAAAGGCAGGTTTTTTTTTAAATACAAATTTAAATCTATGAAAATACATTTATTCAGGTTGTACTACATACCAGATTTTTATCTTGCTTACCTAATGTTATCCGTAAATCAGTTCATGTTGTAGCTTTACAAAATATTTTAATTAAAAATGTTAAATTTTAAAAATTTATTATAAATAAATAAATCAGACAAAGGATTTAAAAGAAAAAAGTAAATCAATATCTATATGTAGGCATTATTACAACTTTTGGTATCGTAATAAAAAACATATAAACATTTGGTATTTTTTGTACTGTAAATAGTTACAATAGAATTACTTACATATAATCACATTAAAAGTATTATTTAAAAACAATTTTAATTTATTAATCTAATATTTTTCTAAATGAGAAATTTATTCGCATAGAGGTAAAGTGTAGAAAGACAATCACTGAAAAATTTAACGTAGTTTTACTATTAAAAAAAACTGTTTAATTGTTACTTTTAGAAGCTTAATGAAAATAAAGCAAGTGTACTAGAGAGATACCATAATTGTTTGCATAAATGCGCATGCCTGGGAGTATGCAGTTTAAGCTGTATCGAACGTTGGCCCGGGTTTGTATTGATCCATACGAGACAAGATGGCTTCCGTCTCGGCTGTTCGTAGCACATTGGTGAGAGTCATCCCCTTTTTTCTCTATCCTTTACCTACCACGGTACCGACTCTTCCAACTTGAACTTTCTGCTCCTCGAACCAAAGCTTCCTTTATAAAATTCAACCCAAATGTTTACTCTCATAAAGACCACAATTAGTTTAGCTGAAATAAATACGTGCTTGGACTTTGCTCTACCAATTTAAGAAATAAAATAAACTGTCAAACTGTATTCTCTTACTATATCTTAAATTTTAGACTACATAAAAAAGTTTTTGCTTCTTGAAATCGACGATAAATACTTTTCTTTTTATTTTTTAGTTGTGCGATTACTACTAAAGCGTTTAAAAAATGTAGATATGCAAGCTACAATAATTTAAAAAAAAACTATAAAATAGGTAGGTATTTAGTTATTCATTTACCTATCTACAGTAACACTAAATCATGGAATAAAATATTAAAATAAACTTTTCTACTAGGAATTGCAATAATTTATACTTAGGGGGAAAGTGGCATGAAACAGCCAAGTTTTGAAACAGCCATTATCAATTACGCGGCAGTTTTCATACGAATCGTTTATGTATTATCATTTTAAGATAGCAACACTAGCCAGATATCCCCCACAAAAATTTGACCGTTCACCGTCAATAAACGGCGCCGATACGACGTATTGAAGATTTTGTCGTCAAAAAGTAAGGTTTTGAGTTTAGTTTATTTGTTTTCTAACGCCTATACGTACAAAACTAATAATAATATGATTACACTATAATTTTATAGATATATTAGGCCTTCTAATAACGTATATATTTTGTAGACTAATCTTTGATTTCATAGTAATTTTCGAGATTTTGTTTCTTGAGAGAATATGTTTTGAAATAGCCGGACTGCAGTGTAATGAAACAGCCACCTTTTAATTCCATAAAATGCAATAATAATTGTAGTAACAGCAATCAAGAGTGGTACCGATGCAAAATTGTAATGGTTGGGCATATAAATCCTGTGGCATAAAAGGGAAATTGCATTATTTTTGCTAAAAACGTTTTTAAGTTTTTGCAATGATTGATCTCAAACGTCAAATTTTTTGACAGTTTCTTAGATTTATGTAAGTCAATATTTTATTGAGAGTTTGCGTTATTTAAAACGTTTTATAATTATATAAGATCTAAAATTATAGCTTAAATTTATTATTAAATAATATCTTCGTTAATGTGCAGTTTTAATCTTGTAATAAGAACATGGCTTTTTCAAAAATTGGGTTGGCTGTTTCAATACCTATAGGTTATGAAAAAGCCAAATTTTATTTTTTTTATAAATGATTAGAAGTCGAAAAATATCGTTAATTTTGAAAAATGTTTTATGACATTACGTACATAAATGCATGAACAATTACAGATTTAAAAAAAAATTTGATTTATTTATGTCCTTCTATATTATTTATCCCTTTTTTTAAAACTGGCTGTTTCATGCCACTTTCCCCCTACCTATGTATATTTTTGATTTATCGATAATTATAAAAAAAAAATCTATTAAAATAACCAATTCAATTTTTATTCTATATTAATTTTTAATAACATCCGTTGAAAGTCTTGTATAAATATCCACGTTTGCAATATACATATTTGAAGAGGGCTCATAGATTTTAAATTAGGTATAATAGTAGATAGCTAGATACATTTTACAATATTGCAGATGATTAAAAAATTATGATTGAGCTAGCAACACTTTATAGTGCACAGACCGTAGATTATTTGATTTTTTGAATCAAAATAATGGAATAATACATTTTAAATTGGTGTCATTATTTAAAATATTAAAACTTGGTTATTTCGTCCGGTTTTTTTTACAAAAATGAGATTTTGATAAAAAAGAAATTAAGCACCTATTATTTGCAACCTGTTTTTATTCCAAATTGAAATTTCAACATTTATAGTTTACTCAAAAATCTATCTAATTTAGAAACGTTTTGTAAGTACCTATTAAAAAATTGTATTAAATCATAAAATACAGTAGAGTCCCTATTATACGAGTTAATGAGGGCGGATAACAGCGTATGTTTAGATAAATGAAACCTTGGATAATATGCAATTTAAAAAAGATACCTAGGCATTTGCTGTAAAAGGAAGTGTAATACATAATAAAACCTCACTACTCCAAAGAATTTGAATTTCTGATTCTAAATATGAAGGACATACGAATGCAAGATTGAATAACAGTTATATTTCAAGCATACTCACATATTACGACATTTATAAAATACGTTTATTACCAGGGTATTTTGGATAGAATTTTTGAGAAGACTAATCTGATAATACAAAAATTGACATTAACGCCGTTTAAATAACGTGGGAATGCAGTTTGAGAGGGTTCAAATAATTAAAATTCTACTGTAAGTAATATTTATAACAATTATTATTTTTTTAAATTTTAGCTAAAATTGTGTATTCAAGAGTTCCTCTAACTCACTTGCCGACGGAATCGTAAACCTCCCGCATAGTCTTACTCTGAGATTTAGAAAGGTTATTAAGTTCATGTAGGTATTTTACATTAGAAATGATTTCTATCAAAGAATGTTAGTCGTTTCCTTATTATTACTGCGTGAATGAATTTAACTTTTTACACATTAATTTTGACATAGGTAGGTATAGGGTATGTCAAATTTTTCTGTAAGCGTTTAAGCAAAATTTGTACCAGTGTGTTTTTTAGATTAATAATCCATCAGTAAATAAGGGTTACCTGGATTATATTTTGTTAAGAAAACCTTGACTCAAAAATGTGAAAAAAATTGCTTAATAGTAAAAATAATTTTTTATTGCACAATTTTATTATTTTTCTTTTATCGATTGTTAGCAATACTAAATCAATCTTTCATTCAGTATTTATTTGAATTTTTTGTAGTAGTAGTTATTAGATAACATTAATACTAAAATACAACATATCATAAATGAAAATCACAATGCTGGCTTATTAGAGTAAATTTGCCTGCTAATATACAATATAGATACATTTATTGTTATTATAGAAATTCCGCGGTTTCGGTTATGCGCAGTTCAAAATTTGGCACAAAATTTATCATGGCCACCCGTCAACGATGGTTATTTGTTTAATAATAGAGGTTTCAACACTCACTTACTCCAAAGAAGCTAAGTAAAGTTTTATTAGTGTATTTCTATGTAAAGTAATAAAAATGAACTTTGTTCCTATATAGGTACCACTTTTCAATTTCGTTATATACGGCACATTTAGGAAACCAACCCTAGCGGATAACGTGGGACTGCTATATTTATTTAACCACAATCAACAAACATTAATATTTAAAAAAAATGGGAACGTAATTAAAGAAGATTCGAAATTTTGAAAAACTCTTGGAGTGTAATGAAAAAAAAAAAACTAAAAGATAGACGCCTTCTTTATTTCAAAAGTAAACAAAGATCCTATTTAATTAAATACAGGTTTCACGTACATTTTATATTCTACCCTATATGAAAAAACCAAATTTGTTAATTCTAAACACGTTTTTTAAAAATTATATCGTTTATTTGCGACGTCAAATAGTTCTATCCCAATTTTCTCGTTTCGAAATTATTTATGTTCTTGTATCGAACAATTTCTTCGTCATACATATACAGGGTGTACCAAATTGAGTAGGCTAATATGGGTATCTTTCTTATTGGTGGAGATAGAAGTTTGGTTATATGGGCAATGTTTTGCAGTTTTAGGTGCCAATTCAAATTCCGTTAAAAATTTTTTAAAATTTTGAATAGTTCCGAAGTAATCGTAAAAAAACTGAAAATCGTTATTTTCTTTAATGTCAAATAACCTGTAATTATAAAATTTACAAAAAAAAATTGAATATAAAAGTTACTTGGTTTCATAGAATACAGATAAAACTTAAGTCAAAATTAAATTCAAAATGGCGGTTTTCTAAATATTGATAACAACTTTCTTATTTCAAACAGACGCCATATTGGATTTTTACATAGTTCAATACAATTGTTTTTTTCAACAATTTATAACAACCTATATTTAAATAAAAAATTATTAACAATATTAATTTTTTTTTGTTTTAAATCAAATAGCTATGAATTATCAAAGAACAATAAAACAGCAAAATACAAGCCAAAAGTATGTTTGTGTAGCAACGTAGAAGCTTTTGTAACATTTAATGCAAGTACAAAACATATACTGCTCAGTTAAAAACTTTGTCATTTTGAATTATTTATAAGGTAATAATAATTATTATTCAAAAAATTACATCAGTCAAAATAAAAATATAATGGCGTTGGCTTGTATTATACTGTTTTATTGTTCTTTGATAATTCATGGCTACTTGATTTAAAACAAAAAAATTTAATATTGTTAATAATTTTTTATTTAAATATAAGTTGTTATACATGGCTAAAAAGACAAAAAAAAAATGCTATTTAACTATATAAAATCCAATATGTCGTCTATTTAAAATAAGAAAGTTGCTATTAATATCTTGGAAACCGCCATTTTGAATTTAATTTTGACTTAATTTATATCTGTATTTTATGAAACTTAGTAACTTTTATATTAAACTTTTTTTTGTAAATTCTATAATCACAAAGTTATTTGACATTAAAAAAATGACGATTTTCAGTTTTTTTACGATTACTTCGGAACTATTCGGAATCTTAAAATTTTCTTAACAGAATCTGAATTAGCACCTAAAACTACAAAACATTGCCCATTTAACTAAACGTCTATCTCCACTAATAAGAAAGATACTCATGTTAGCCTACTCAATTTAGGACACCCTGTAAGTACCCATACAAAGTCATCGTTAATGGAGAAACTACCGTTAATTGGCCGATGTCTGGCTATTAACTGACGGCCCATTATTGGCAAGTTGTAATAGCCCAATATTGGTTAATTACCAGAAGCCGTTCGTTTTTGCTATTCGTAGTATTTGGTCAACAGTCGATACTTGGTCATGCGCAATAAAGTTAAAATCAGCTGATTTACCAACGTTAAAGTTATTTCTGGTGTAAGCTTTAAGCATTAAGGTCTTAAATAAAATGTCTAAAGGATACCAACGCTAAAAAAAAATTCGCGAATTGAAACAACGTGTAAATAATGTAGATAGTATACATTATGTAGGTCAATAGTCTATAAAAAACAAAAACAAAACGATACATCTATAATTTTTAAAAAAGCGAATAATAGTGAATTTAGTTATGACAAAAATGGATTTTTTTTAACATTTTTAATAATAGTTCTAATATTTATAATTTTTATTTATTTTAAATAATATACCTAGTTAAAATAATAACAATAAATGTTTAGTTGTTGTTACTAATGCCTATTCTTAATTTCCAATAAGAGGTTGATAATTTTTCAGTAGACATGGCTGATTGCTTGTTGTCATTAATGCGATGATAATTTTTTTTCATATATGAACTATTGATGATTACCATTAACGGGCTTCTGCTGGCTGCCATTAACGGCCGATAACCCAGTGCCATTGAAGGCCCGACGTTATCATGCCGGCAGACAGCCGTTAATGGGCCGTTAACAATTGCCATTGCTCGCCCATTAACAAGCATATCTGGCACAGCAATGGGCCATTAAAGGGCCGGTTGACAAACTTTGTCTGGGTGGTTGCAAAATAATCAAATTGACTTATTTGAATGACCATCTTGTAGTTCAGATTTAAATCCGATGGAAAACTTATGGGCCTATCTTTTGCCACTTATTTATAAAGATAACCGTCAATTTGGCACTGTTTGTGAATTACAAACGGCCATCATATCAGCTTTGGACACCATTCCGCAACAATTAATTTTTTTTCATATATGGGCCGTTGATGATTACCATTAACGGGCCTCTGCTGGCTGCCATTAAGGGCCGATAGCCCAGTGCCATTGAAGGCCCGACGTTATCATGCCGGCAGACAGCCGTTAATGGGCCGTTAACAATTGCCATTGCTCGCCCATTAACAAGCATATCTGGCACAGCAATGGGCCATTAAAGGGCCGGTTGACAAACTTTGTCTGGGTGGTTGCAAAATAATCAAATTGACTTATTTGAATGACCATCTTGTAGTTCAGATTTAAATCCGATGGAAAACTTATGGGCCTATCTTTTGCCACTTATTTATAAAGATAACCGTCAATTTGGCACTGTTTGTGAATTACAAACGGCCATCATATCAGCTTTGGACACCATTCCGCAACAATTAATTTTTTTTCATATATGGGCCATTGATGATTACCATTAACGGGCCTCTGCTGGCTGCCATTAACGGCCGATAGCCCAGTGCCATTGAAGGCCCGACGTTATCATGGTAGTCACTAAGTAAACGTTTCTAAACGTTTACTTAGTGACTACCATGTACTTTAATGGCAGTAAAACACTTTAGCGTTTTAAAATAAAACACTTCCATTAAGCAGTGAGTTTGCAGTGTGTCCAACCTACGGCTCACAAGCTTCATCTATCCTGAGAATACTTGTTAAAGAGTTTATTTAACCAGAAAGTTTTACGTTTAGACACCGGTCTTAGTTTAACGGATCACTGCACAACTGAACATTTAAATGATTAACTGTCTTACAGCTCAACTGGTAAAAACCAAAAACAGCAAATTTGGTCTTGATCACTAAAACAAAACATTAGGCCCCATTGTTTCCGTCAAGGGGTCGCATGCAGCCTTCCTCGTCGTTTTCGGTGGTTTACAATATTAAATGTTCTAATTCTTAAAAACTGAATGATAAATAATTTTTATAAAATGCAAATTTGTACAACAATTATTAATTGCAAAGCAATTGTTAAATTATATTAATTTCTTAATTTATTTTTTGTTTTTTATCATTTATAACATAAATAATTTATGATTGATAATTTTGATTTTTTTGGTAGCCCTTTTAAAATATCTTTCGCTGATACATATAATGACCAATTTAAGTTAACCAAGCTTATCATTAATAACTTTATGCGTGTTTTTAACCGCAGCGTGTCAATAGTTATTATCTACCGAAGAATGTATGAGACCTTCGACACCATCTTGAGGTTGCATGATGTGAGACACCTCAGAAAGACACGACCACCTCATTCAAATCATGTCACAAAGAGTCCAAGTTAGGATTTATTCTCGTGGCGACGTTGCACGTTTTTATTAGTAGGTGGTGTATTTTATGAGAAAATAACTACACATTAATCATCACAATTACTTGTATTAAAATGATACAAATCTTTTTTTTCTAACATAATCAAAAGGAAATACCAATAAAAAATTACAAATTTTAAAACATAGGTATTAACAGATAACAGTTTTTTGGGTGTTACATTTATTGTCTGTCATTAATATGACCGGTAAAAGACAGTAAGCTATGCAAAGAAGACATAAGGAACCGGATACAAAAGAAACGTCAAAACGGTGCAAAGTTAAGAAACCATTTTGTCAATATTAATTAAAGGGGGATGATTAATTAATTATTTTTACAAAATAATATTAAAAAGTATAGGTGTAATCAGGTAAAACATTGTTTTGTTTTTATGAAAAGAAGGCACTATTTAATATTTTACGTAAAAATGTCGGTGACCGACTTATAAATTTACTTCAGTATATTATTGACTAAAAATAAATAAAAAAATACTTGAATATTACTTAATAAATGGGTATGTAACTTGAAAGAAAACAATGAACAAAGTAAATAGATAATGATAGTGTTATCAAAGTCAAATTAACGTTACCGCGAAGAAAAATTTTACTCATATTTAGGAAATGCGGATGTATATAGAGTAAACCGCCCAGTATCTGACCCTCCATCAGTGAACGACCGTTACGAGAAATAATGTTTCTAACAATTAAACAAATTAATTTACTATATTCACGATATATTTATACAGTCGAACCTCAATAAGTCGAAGTGGAAGGGACACCAAAATTAATTTGAATTATCAATAATTCGAGTTATTAAAAAAGCTTAAAAATTAAATAAATATTTGTGTATGTATACAGTGTGTCCCAAATTGAGTAGGCTAACATGGGTATCTTTCTTATTAGTGGAGATAGAAGTTTGGTTAAATGGGCAATGTTTTGCAGTTTTAAGTGCCCATTCAGATTCTGTTAAGAAAATTTTAAAATTCCGAATAGTTCCAAAGTTATCGTTAAAAAACTGAAAATCGTCATTTTCTTTAATGTCAAATAACTTGGTAATTATAAAAATTACAAAAAAAAGTTTAATATAAAAATTACTAGGTTTTATAAAATACAAATCAAAATTAACTCGAAATTAAATTCAAAATGGCGGTTTCTAAGATATTGATACCAACTTTTTTATTTTAAATAGACGCCATATTGGATTTTTACATAGTTGAATAGCATTTTTTTTTCTCTTTTCAACCATGTATAACAACATATATTTAAATAAAAAATTATTAACAATATTAAATTTTTCTGTTTTAAATCAAGTAGCCATGAATTATCAAAGAACAATTAAACACCACAATACAAGCCAATGTCATTATATTTATTTTTTGACTAATATTGTAAGTTTTTTAATAATAATTATTATTGCTTTATAAATAATTCAAAATTGCAAAGTTTTTTACTGAGCAGTATGATATGTTTTGTACCTACATTAAATGTTACACAAGCTCCTGCGTTGCTGCACAAACATACTTTAACAGTTTTCCAAGAAAAAAATGATAAAGAACATCTTCAACATTCTTTCAATTTGGTTACTGTAAACATCCATACTTCTGCATATTCACATCCAATCTTTTAATAATTTTAACGTTTGGTTGCTTTTTTTTTTGGAAAACTGTTAAAGTATGTTTGTGCAGCAACGCAGGAGCTTTTGTAACATTTAATGTAGGTACTAAACCTATGATACTGCTCAGTTAAAAACTTTTCCATTTTGAATTAATTATAAGGCAATAACAATTATTATTCAAAAAAACTTACAATATTTGTCAAAAAATAAATATAATAACGTTGACTTGTATTATGCTGTTTAATTGTTCTTTGATAATTCATGGCTACTTGATTTAAAACAAAAAAAATTAAAAATATTAATAATTTTTTATTTAAATATGGGTTGTTATACATGGTTAAAAAGAGAAAAAAAAATGCTATTTAATTATGTAAAAATCCAATATGGCGTCTATTTAAAATAAGAAAGTTGGTATCAATATCTTGAAAACCGCGATTTTGAATTTAATTTTGACTTAATTTCTATTTGTATTTTATGAAACCTAGGAACTTTTATATTAAACTTTTTTTTGTAAATTTTATAATTACAAAGTTATTTGACATTAAAGAAAATAACGATTTTCAGTTTTTTTACAATAACTTCGGAACTATTCGAATTTTAAAATTTTCTTAACAGAATCTGAATGGGCACCTAAAACTGCAAAACATTGCTTATTTAACCAAACTTCTATCTTTACTAATAAGAAAGATACCCATGTTAGCCTACTCAATTTGGGACACCCTGTATATCTTTTATGTGAAATGGTATTTTATATAACGTAATTAGAACTGTAAGTGGTTTAAAGCATACTTTAAAAATCCCGCTTTAAATAAGTCACTGTGAGTGGCTCATTTTTGATATAACATTTAACTAAATTTAAATTTAGTTTAACTTTAAGTCATCGACCTATTTACTAATGGAAACTTGAATTTAAAGAATTGTAAAACGCTTCGACTTATTAATTAATTCGATTTATTGACATAACAATAATAACGTTGAGATAGGCAAATCTTAGAGAAACAGGTTCGAGTTCGAGCTATCAAAAATTCGTCTTATCGGCGTTCGACTTATGGAAGTTCGACTGTATATGAAATGTTGTAAGTGTCTTCTTGAACGTGAGTTAATTGCGCGCCTCGGTCACAATAATTTTCAGGTAGACATAATGTAGGTATGGCTCAATTGCGCACAAACACCTTTTTGGGTATAGGACAGTTGCGCGAAAAGTGAAATAATTATCATCACAATAAATAACACTTTTAATCTGATGAAAGAAGAGATTCCAAATAAAGCAAACTTGTGTTAATCAGTTTACAGTTTTACACATAATCTTTGAAAAAAAGTCAAATAAAAATATTTTTTCTTTAAATATTTAAAACAAGCACTTCTTATAAAATTTAATCTAGCGGTGGTACCATTATTCTACAACTTAATTAAATTAATCGCCCTCAAATGACAATTTATGAAAGAGTTGGAAATATACTATTTGTATGCAAAAAAGATATAGTTTTCTTTTAAGCCCAGTGTTTCAAATAAATTTTACAACATTTTATAAATTATTTGTTTTTAATAAGCGAATTAATTAATTAGTCATTGACGGAGTTATACCCCGGTCAACATTTGCGGGAAAAGGTCATTTATTGACCTTCTCATTTTATACTTTTTATAGTAAGTTTTACAAGTTAATGACCAAATTTTGATAATGTTTTGGTTAATTTACAAACCAAAATAATATCTCATTCTACCTGTAATGGTTTTTTTGAGTTTATTAATTTGTTTAGTATTTTTTCACATCAAATTAGTTCTCAATTTAACAAATTGGTTATTTACTGGGCTTTTTACCCTAACTAATACAAAATTTGTTATAAGTAGATATATCAGGAATTTCCAAACCATAGTTTGTGGTAAAATCTGACGCGTATGTAGATACTCTTCATTTAGGTTTGCAATAGCCACATACAAATACAAACGACATCTAAATACTTACAATTTTGATTATAACTAATTTTAGAATATGGGACCTGTTTAAAAAAATATATTAAGACACTTAAATTAAAAATTTGCTCAAGATTAAATGATCATCATTTTCAAGATGCTTAAAAAAATGTTATTATTTAACACATAATATTGATAGTGCTACCAAGTTTAAGTTTAAAGATTCCGTGAGTCTTATTTCAATAGCAGTGGCAAATTAAAATATCTGTTTATTTTATTTTAATAGATTATAAAATATTTATTATGTCATTATTATAAAAAAAATATATTAGTTTTGTTATATTGCAATTTATTAGAGTTTCAACTTTCAATTTTTTTCTTTATGCGGTTTATCGTTTGAATTTTTTATTCAAAGCGGCATATTTAACGACTTCAATATTGTAATTTTATTCTATTCTTAAAAAGTTTGAGGTATTTTATATAAATTATTTCCTTGATTTCTGAATGAAATTTCTTTAGCTTTAATAACAAACTTTTTCTAATTACATTGATTAAAACTCTTCAATAAAGTATTGATTTTATCTTCAACAAAATCATTTCTCAATGTTAACCTTGAATCTTTCCAATGTATTTTTATTAATAGTAAAATTGTATACCTACTATTTATATTTATATAGGTATGTATATTAGGGTGTGCTAAAAAGATCAAATATTTTTTTTACGATTGGTCTCAAAATTTCATTAAAAAATATCAGAATATAAGTTCAGCTAAATTTTGAGCTCTTAATTAATTAATTAACTAATTAATTTTAACCCCTTGACATACAAATAAGAACGAATTTGATGAGTCAAAAAAAACTATTAATTTGGCTCAACTTAACTGTTATGAACATACACAAGTAACATAAAATAAATAATTAATAGTTTTAAAACATTTTGAAATATGTAGAGCAGTGTTTTCCAACCTTTTTTTAACATGCCCCACCTAAGTAATTCTAAAATTTCGATGCCCCCTTATGTAACGTATAAATATTTTTTTTTATTTAAAAATTGATTTATTCCATAAATGAAGCCTAATTACAACTTGTTCAAGACACAAGATTTAGGTTTTAGCAAGAAATCACTAGGAAATAATTAAAAAAAAAAATAAGTAAAGTTTCAAAACGTAAACAATATCAAGTGCGTTTTCAAATTGTTCTTTTGAATAATGATATTGCCCCCAAACATTGAAATTGTCCCATGTGACGCGTTGGGCAACACTGATATAGAGTAACTAGGCATTTTTTAAACATTTTCTTTGTGACCTCTTTTTTTTCCTATTTATTGAAGACAGTTCTTGACGTCTTAGAGACGTCAAAATCTACAATGACACCCTAAATGGTTCACGTCTCCCAGACGTCATTGTATGTCAAGGGGTTAAGAGTATTAAGAGAGCGCGCCGTAATGTTACATTTCCCATTAAAAAAAAGTTGAAAAAAATTTCAGCGACCTACAGTAGTCGGTTTCGATTTCTATAGATGGACAATAGTAAAAATTTTATTTCTAAATTGTTTTACAAAAATGCTATCCGTTTTACGTAATGCGTATGAAAAAGATTTGAATATATAATTGAATTTTTTCACATGATTTCTAGCAGTGGTTGTTAGGTTAGTCATAAATACTTACCTAATTAATTCCCCCCATATAGTTTTTAAACAATTTATTAAATGGAGTAAATGGGTATGTAGTACATGAATTATATAGTTGAATTTCAGTTATATACCTATCTGGGTAGAGTTAAATTATATTAACTGATACTACAAAATGCTAAACAAAACCAATTACTGAAATACTTGAGGTTATTTAAAATGTTCTCCTGTGTTTCGCGATCAAATCTCTGTTTTTAGAAAACAAATTGTTGATATTAAATTATATATCAAAATTAAATGCCACGGTTTGCCACCGACTTACTTTCCATTTGTTTAGGAAGTGCCTCGGCTGAAAGGGACATACGAATTTTTCACAAACAACTGTTTTACTTTGTACGCGAAAATACGTTATTTCGAACATCACTTGCTGCTTGCGTCGAACAACTGGTTCAATATATATTAGATAGAGCTCACATTATGAATACATTTTCCAAAGAGCTATAGGACAACCTCTCCTCGTTATCGGCAACCAGTTG
This sequence comes from Sinopyrophorus schimmeli, assembly GCA_036325965.1. Taxonomy (NCBI): domain Eukaryota; kingdom Metazoa; phylum Arthropoda; class Insecta; order Coleoptera; family Elateridae; genus Sinopyrophorus; species Sinopyrophorus schimmeli. The sequence continues at coordinate 8,626,385 of JARFIZ010000001.1, forward strand.
GTTTTTGCTTCATCAAAAATTTTTTAGAGGTAATATAAGAAAAATTTGAACAAACGAATAGAAGATATTGAAAAGCCTTTGCAAGAAAAACATCATAAATTGACACCAATACTGATATAAATAATTTGCTAATTAATTCAGAACCCATTATACCCAGGGTGCGTCATCTATCCTGGCGAAAAAGTGATCCATTGACTCCAGAAGTGCTAGAAATGTTAAAAGAGTAACTTTTCCTTATAATATTTTGTCCAAAAATAATTTGTTTTATTTATGTCCATCTAACATACCTTCTTAAAATCGACCATTATGCGACCTTCTGAATATTTTATTTTCTGAGTGACTTAACCTAACCGAGTTTTCACTAATATTAAGAGCTCAAATTCTAATTTGAGCTATATTTCGGCATTCTTTATAGAAGTCTTGAGAAAAAATTGTTGATATTTTCACGCATACTAATGTAGGTATATAATGCATTCAATCTGAAGAATTTTATTAAAAACTAATGTTTAAACAATGAGTCTCCGAGTAAAACTGACTATCTTGGTAACTCTAGTTTTTGAAGAAATTAAACACTCTTAAATTAAAAAAGATAGAAAAACAAAAACAAAGAATAAATATGTAACTATAAATTTATAACTTAGATATTAAACATTATGCATTTAAATTATTGTATAAGAGACCTGTCGTGTACATATGCAAGTGTAAACAAATCTACAATAGGTCAAGTGTTAAATAGAATTAATAATAAATTATAGTTAAAAAGATAAAGAAGGAATTTTACTTCAAGTTTCATAGCTATGCAAGTACATAAATATGGTTTTTAAAAGCTTATATAAAAACAGTACCAATGTTGTTTCTCTTTGAAAACCACGCTTGCAATATCCAACACATTAGTTGTCAAAGTGGTGCAGTAATCTTACGAGTTTATGCATTCATGCCGCGCCTTGTGTTAAATTTACTACCACAACTACTTTAATCTTTTCTCAAGGTTCATGTGCGTAAAATCCTATTTTAAAATAATTGTAGATTTTTAGAATAGAAAAACGTACAATAAAGAAGACGTCGAAACAAATACGAGCATGGTGATGCTAGTTTAATGTTTTATTTAAAATGTGTTTAGCAAACTGTAATTAGTGGCTGATTACTACCATTCTTTTTACAATAATTTAATATAAGTCGCTAATTTGTATGACATTTAAACAATACATGTAATGAACTAGTGAACAATTGTTAAATTATTATCCATGACATCAACGTATTGTTTTAGTTTGCAAACTGGCATACGCTAACATAAGGTCACTTTCGAATACTAGTTGACCTTGTATCCATTGAAGAATACCTCGTTTCCCTCAAAAAGTATGCTTAAATAGGGTTAATATGTGCCTCTGATAACACTGGCACACAAAAAAAAAAGTGGTCAGTACTTTTGACCAGACCCACCTAGGGTTTTGTATTTTGATGCCCTTAATCCGAATTTGAGTTCGGTTTACTCAATATACCTCTAAAATTTTGAGTAAATTGCAAAAAACCACTAAAAATTGCAGTTATGAAAATAAAAAAAAATTGATTAAACTAGATCACATCTTCTTTATATGTATATTTTAATAAGATGAATCCAAATTCAGAATCTCTTAATCTTGATCACTCATATATTTATCCAAAATCGTAAAAAATAGTAAAAAAGTAGTAGAACATAGCTAAAAATATCACGAGCACACAAAAAGAAGTGGTCTGTACTTTTGACCAGACCCACCTAGGGTTATGTATTTCGATGCGCTGAATCCAAATCCGAAGTCTGTTTGACCCGCACACTCCCAAAATTTTGAATAAATTACAAAAAACTGCTTCAATTGGCTAAAAATTGTGTTTTTTTGCAATTTACTCAAAATTTTAGAGGTATATTGAGTAAACCGACCTCAAATTCGGATTAAGGGCATCGAAATACATAACCCTAGGTGGGTCTGGTCAAAAGTACTGATCACTTTTCTTTTTTGTGTGCCTGTGATAATTAGTTTTTGACAAAATGCTTTTGTGTTGCCATTGGTTTTTGTATGTAAGTTAAAAATTTAATAATACAGTTGTCAATCAAAAAATTTCGGTTCCAACTGTGTTCATAAAAAATTGAACTTATTTATAAAATTAAACTTTTTTGATGTTTACTATAAAATCTAATCTTAGAAGCCGTATATAAAATTGAAAATAAAATTGCGCAATCTAAGGAGATCTTTCATTTCTGCGGTTATTGCAATATCTATACAGCAATATTTGCGCTGGAGGCGTCTGTCGGTCTGAGTGTATTTTACGGCAGCAACCGCTACGTCACTTTACATCGCTCATAAATCAACACAGCTCTAATGTGTCCTGATGCATCCAGACGTGGTACTGCTATTCTGAGATACCATAATCTAGGAAAATCTGCAGCCTGCAGGAAGCATGGTATTTAGTAAAACGGAAGTTCAGGTATACTAAACACCAGGAGTCATATTTTATTGTATGCAATGCACAGACAATATAATTAATAGGTACCTTAACATCTTACTTTGTTGCCCTAAAAGATTAACATAAAATGTTTCTGAAGTTATATCGAGGTATCTATGTATACTGACACTAATTTGTTGCAGACTACATATCACAGCAGAGTCCCGATTATCTGGGCTAATGTAGAACGAAAACCGCTCAGATAATCGAAATCTGGAATAATACCAAAAAATTAAAAACCACATATAGATTTATAAGATAAAAATCTCACTAATCAAAAGAACCGGAATTTCTAATTTTAAATAGTGTTATTACTAAATAGAAAGGCATTATTAATACAAAAATTAATGATATATGGGTGATTCTACAATAAGAGGTAATGTGTGCGGCAATCATTATAAAATAGCTTTTTTATTCTGTGTTGTCATTTTATGCAATAAATCACAGCATCTTAATGTATTTCATAAATAGCATTATGATTTAATGCCCAATTAAAGTACATTTTCCTAAAATTCCATATTTAAGTCTGAAACAGTCTCTACCCTGGCCTGTCCCCATGACGTTTTTAGTTAAACATACAGACAGTACATACGTTCTTTGCCGCAGTTGCCACATTAAATATATTTAGCACAAACTTAAACAAGTATACTTAAGTATTATAAAGAGAAAATATAACAATATTTGTTTCTTTTCATTAATTTTCGAACTTCATTTTTGTTCCGTTTTTTTGCGTATCTACCCTGGCAAATTTTGATCCGTTAATACAAACAGAAATATCAGACATTTTTTATACAAAAAATCTACCAAGGGCGCGTATCAACGTAAAGTTAATAACACTAAACACATGAGCCGTTAAATCGCTGACATTTGTCTCTAGCGCGACGCGACAGTGTGCTGTTGTAGTTTCGCAAGGTAATTGTGTCACTCCCCTGGTAAGTCGTAAAATTTATGAAATTCACTTAATTTATTTGCATTTACTGCTTAAATTAAACAATACTGTAATAGTTAAGGTGTGATATATTATTAGTCCAATATTAACTTATTTTAAATTTAAATTTATCACAAAAACGTCATTCCCCTGCCGTATTTCCCCTGGTAAAATAACTACCAGGGGTGATACTCACTGACCAAAGGAGATAATTTGGATCATAAGATGTTGTGCAAACTAATCCAGATATATATCAACATTTTCAAGAAACGTTTTAAATTATTGTGGTAAAAGAAAAAGAGTATGAAGAAAATAAATGATAATTTCTTTGTTTATAATCCGATTTTACTGATATTTTTCAGTTTATATCATAAGTAAAACTTGTTGTTTTAATGATTAAACAATGCTTTATTTATAATTTGGTTTATTACCATAGCAACTTAGACAACATTTTCAAAGAGGACAACTTATAAAACAGAATAAACGAAACTTGAGTAACAGGCAAACTCGCATAAATGTAACTCGAAAATTACACTTAAGATGTGTCAATCATACAAAACGCCTTCGATTTTTAGAAAATTTCGTTCAAAATTCACATACTTTAATTGCTTGTAACTTATTAATAAAAATAGTTATCAAAATTTGGAAAACATCGCCACAATTTCACAAGTTTTCTGCTTCATTTGGTAAAAAGTTGAAATTTTTATCTTTATTTTTGAAGGAAGAGGAAGTATTGGCGTGTGACACTGTTTTTGCAGTTATTAATTTTTTTCATCCAAATTTGCATATTAAAAAAAAATCAAAAGCAATCACGGATTGATCCAGATGGTCTCTATATATGGAAAAATTTTCAAGTTTTTATCTTCAAAAATACGCCCGTGAGAGCCATATTAAGTTTACATTTAAAGTATATAGCAAGAAATTTGGTAGACTAGACCCTTAAGTAAAATGTCAAAGAACTTGTAACTATTTTTATTAAAAAAACATTACTATTCAGATTTTGTAATTTTTTAACTGAAATAAGAATTAAGATATATTATCTAAATAAGATAAACTTTTTTAATTAAGAACATCTTTTGTAATCAGTTTCGGGGAGTATTTCTTCTCGAGTTCTAGCAGTAGTACACTAACATTGGCTCATTCGATTGGAACTGGTATCGTTTTGCCATTATTGATATATCTCGATGGAATTGTTCTCCATGTTCGTCACTTACTTTACCGCAGTTGGCAGGAAAAATCAAGATGAGAATAAAGAAAGTGAATTTTTAAGCACATATTGCAACCCAGCTGCTGATATTTTTTAGGAAATTGTTCGCAAATCTCTATAATTTATTAAATCATGAAGGACTGGCCAAAAGACTTTATGTCTTTTTGTCAAAACCCTGTAAAACTGAATCAAAGCTTTCATCTTTTACAATCTCTCAAATTTGAGAACTGATAAAGATTCCTTCTTTTATTTTGGTATCGCTCAGACGCGGAAATTAACTTCCCAGGTATTTGAAGGCTAGTTCATCTTTGTTGAGAACCTTGACAAAGTTCTACATTAGTTCTATAGTGATTTCAATACTTTTTTATTTTTTTCCTTTATTGTATATTTTTAACTATTATTATTGTGAATAAGAATGAAGTTTCAATATTAAAATTTAAAAGTCGCTCAACAATTTCGAAAGTAATTAACTGAAAAAGGTTGGAAATTCTTGAGTGACCTTTAAAAAATCATATTTTGATTTGAAATTTTAAGAAGTTTATTGTTTTTTTAATGTAACGAGTAAAAAAATTTATAAAAGGAAATTTTTTTTTACTATTTTGAAAATTCGTGAAAAAACTTTATTTTTTTAATCGTTTTCATCTTTGGTGAGGTTTCTTCAAATATGTTAAATTAACATATTTTCATAAGAGACCGAGGAAAAATAATAGTCGGTTTTTATGCGCCACACTGATATAGTTATATAAATTATTTCAAATGTTTTAATGTTGAAATAATATTATATTAACGTTGATATAAAAATTAATAAATTATGTGCTATCATAAATTAATTTGTATTAAATAGTGTTTCTAGGCAGGGTTGCTTACATGGCTCATATACAACTGGTTTGCACTATTTCAAACGAGAATTAATTGTGCGCACCTACATAATATACCTAAATGTACTATTATTCATTATAAACATGTAATTCGAAGTTATAAGCTAAAAAAAAATGAGCAACGTTGTGAAAGTTAATAAAGAATTAAAAGATTCTTTTCTGTTTCGATTATTTACAGAATAGAGAAGAAATAATTTAATTTTCATAGAAGATTTTTCAACTAAGGAAGCCAAAAATTAAATCGCGCTTAATTCATTTTTATTTAATAAGTTTTTTTACTGAAATAAAGGGTTTGGCAAATCTCATAAGTTTTCTTTGTCATTTTTTAATTTCTCAGCATTAAATTTTGTAATATTTTTTTTAATCTAAAAGATAAAGATTAATATTAATAAATTACTTAATTTAGATTCCTTACACTCATTATGTACAGATTTTGGGTAGAAAAACAATTGGACAATCTAAGACCTTACCAACTAAGATATGTATATTTTTCAATTATACTTAGTTAGCTATGTGTTTTATTGAAAGTAACAGTTATATGTGCAGTAAGTCTGTTAATTAACACACTGTGTTCACTTAACGCATGTGCGTCCGATTACTTCATAAGAATGCGCACAGTTACCCACATTACGGGGCAAGTGAACGTATTCTGACCAAATTACTTTGTTTTTGTTTATGACAAATTGATAAAACTTACTGTTTGTATTATTACTTAGTTTGAAAAACTAATCAATGTTATATCGAAAAAATATAATTTTGTACTACCTAATGTTCTTTATCATTTTTATCTAAGAACACGTTAAAGTCTTAAGTGCTCACACTTGACCGCAATAACTATATATGTATATCTATTTTCAGTACTATAGAAAGGCGGTAATAAAAGCACGAGGACGCTAAAACAGTGCATAATTAACCATAAATCACAAAAAATTAATTTCCTTTGAGAAAAGGAAGTACCAATTACTATTTTGCATAAAAGCACTAATAGTCCTTTTCCTGACTATCTATTATAATTCGATAGTTCACAGTTTGTATTTAATTTAAATACATGTATATGGATATAGATAAATGGAGTTGAATAGCTTTTAAATTGTAGCTCATAAACTTCTACTTTTTGCTAATTAATTAAGCAGACACCGTTTCAAATATCACACGAGAAAGCTTAATGTACATCTAATCAAAGAAGAAATTCCTACTATACAAAAACTATTCTGGATTATAAATGATGTGCAATTTTACTTTTCCGAGAAAAATTAATTATGTTAAAAGCAGGATTAAGAATGTATGGAAGTTCTCGTGATAAACCCAAAACAAACGACTGCTTAATTTTTAATTAGTACTGTTATCTAATGTTAATGATTTCTTGGAATATGTGTAGAATATTTATGTGTACATTTAAAACATTTCTTTGTTACAGCTTACTTTTTGATTAAAACAACTTCAACGTTCTGCTTTTGGAATAACTAATTAACTATGTATTAGATATAGATACAATAAAATACTTACAAAATGATCTCTACCGTTACAAGCTTTTTATGTATTACGAAAACACTGAAATACATATATTTAGTAAAATAAAACCCATATAATAAAACTGTTGGCATTATAAAATAATGTTTTAGTAATCAATACTTACTTATACGTTCTAAGGAGGGTTTTATCGCATCTGCAAGACGCATAAATTACAATTTTTTTTATATTTTGCTAAATATTCTTTGAATTCAGTAAATACATATTTGAAGGTGTTGTAAGTATAAATATAAATTGTACCTATCTATTTTTAAAGCAAAACATTTAATAAATGCGTCCACTGTATTAAATGATTTTTAACAGCTACTAATTTAATACTTATTTAGACTACAAATTTCAAATAAAACACGTAAAGTAGCAATATAATCTGATTTTAACAACTTAATAGATAACAGAAAACGTTCAAACTTAACTATAAGAAAACTGATCGTTGCGTGTCACATTTTATGCGATAAAAAATCTTAAAAGAGAAATAATGTAAAATATTTCATTGTACTAATTGTCAAAGCTATAATCCAGATAATAATATAAAAAAATAATAAAATATTAATTTTTGTCAAAGTAGGTAACTATTTCATATTTGAATGCAAATACGGGCATTATTTTCTTTATATTAATTGTTGAGTTATATCACCTTAAGTAAAATTTGATTTTAAAACCATATTGCCAATTGACTGAAATTTGTAGAGATTTTAGACTTATACGAAACACCCAAAGATCTTGAAATACTGAGTAGACTTTTCTGCTAAAAATATTTTATCAATTTTTAATAGCTACGGAACCGTTAATTTTTATTAAAAATTGTGTTTAATATTTTTATTTAAATTTATAGTTTTGTAATACAATCTTTAATATATTTTACAAAAATCGTAGCTCAAATTTAAAAAAAAATAATTATGTTCCATATACAATTATATACGAAAGCTTACTGCATGTGCAGCGTTCATTATTACAGTAGTGTTAGATAATATATCAGTAAACAATTGATCTCAAGAAGAAAAATATTTAATATAAGTATGTAAAATTATATAGTTTACCTGTTATTTAGTTATTATATATAAGTAGATATAAAAATATTGAGTGATCAAAAAGTAAAAAAAAGGTAGGGGGAAAGTGGCATGAAACAGCCAAGTTTTGAAAGAGCCATTATAAATTACGCGGTAGTTTTCATACGAATTGTTTATGTATTATTATTTTAAGATAGCAACACTAGCCAGATATCCCCCACAAAAATTTGACCGTTCACCGTCAATAAACCGCGCCGATAGGACGTATTGAAGATTTTGTCGTCAAAAAGTAAGGTTTTGAGTTCAGTTTATTTGTTTTCTAACGCCTATACGTACAAAACTAATAATAATATGATTACACTATAATTTTAGAGATATATTAGACCTTCTAATAACGTATATATTTTGTAGACTAATCTTTGATTTCATAGTAATTTTCGAGATTTTGTTTCTTGAGAGAATATGTTTTGAAAGAGCCGGACTGCAGTGTAATAAAAAAGCCACCTTTTAATTGCATAAAATGCAATAATAATTGTAGTAACAGCAATCAATAGTGGTACCGATGCAAAGTTGTAATGGTTGGGCATATAAATCCTGTGGCGTAAAAGGGAAATTGCATTATTTTTGCTAAAAACGTTTTTAAGTTTTTGCAATGATTGATCTCAAACGTCAAATTTTTTGACAGTTTCTTAGATTTATGTAAGTCAATATTTTATCCAGAATTTGCGTTATTTAAAACGTTTTATAATTATATAGAATCTAAAATTATAGCTTAAGATTATTATTAAATAATAACTTCGTTAATGTGCAGTTTTAATCTTGTAATAAGAACATGGCTTTTTCAAAACTTGGTTGGCTCTTTCAATACCTATAGGTTATGAAAAAGCGAAATTTTTTTTTTATAAATGATTAGAAGTCGAAAAATATCGTTAATTTTGAAAAATGTTTTATGACATTACGTACATAAATGCATGAACAACTACAGATTTAAAAAAAATTGATTTATTTATGTTCTTCTATATTATTTATCCCTTTTTTTAAAACTGGCTGTTTCATGCCACTTTCCCCCTAGTTCTCAAAAATTGGTGAATGTCAACAACAGTCTAATAAGAATATGTTTGGAATGTACAAATTTTCTAGTTTAATTGCCATACTATTGTTGTTGGAATCTTTCCTTGTTCTAGACAAGAAAACTTATAATCTCTTCTAAGGTATCGAAATGTTTTCTCTTATGACAGTGATTGTATTTGTTCAACCAATTTTTGTATAAAAAATTTATTTATTTTTCTTTATCGTCTCTTTCAATCCCATTAGTTGGCACATTTATAATATGAGTTATGTTTGCTGTTTATAAATACTTATATCAGTTGTAAAAAGAAATTGTAGATAAATATATGCAATGGTGCACAAGTTATTCAACAAGAAACATACAAATAATTATAATTTTTCTAGCCATGTGATATAAACAAAGATATTAAACAACAAACACATTAAATAAAACTCAAATTGTATGGAAAAGTGTAGATGAAAAAATCAAGTTTTGAAGGAGCAGGGTGCATTTTACAAGATTTTTAATAAATCCAATAAACATCAGTTTTTTTCTATAAATGACAACACTGGGTGCATCTCACCCACAAGAATTTGACAGTTTTAGTAAACAAGTTGACACTAGCAGAGTGATTTAAAAATGTTGTCTTAAAAAGTAAATTTTTTAATGTTTTGCTTATGTTTTTATACTAGTTAAGCAAGAAACTAAACCAACCATATTTCAGATGAAAATAATTAGTAAAATTTTTACCATTTAAAGAGTTTTGTAAAGATCGGAATAAATGGTAATCTGATGGTGCTAGTTTTCGGCTATATGGTGAATGTGACATTGGTTTCTAATCAAGCTCCAATATTTTTGACGAGTTGCAAAGATTTGTGAGGTCAAGTGTTATCATGGTGAAACATAATACCTTTACGATTAGCTAATTCTGACCGTTTATCTTTGATTGCTTTCTTAAGTTTTATCCGTTGTTTACAGTAAATATATGAATAGTTTGTTGGGTTTCTAGGAATTGGTTTAAAATACACAACATCTTTATAATTCCATTAAACTGAAAGCGTGATTTTTTTATTCAATTTATTGTTTATTGTTTAAAGTTTAAGAAACATTTAGGTGTGTAGCAACTCTGGAACACTTTGAACGTCACAAAAACATTGTTCTCAAATGTACGAAATACTTACCTACCACCATACACTTATACCGGAATGTCTACGCGCATCCCTACCTTCCCACGTTCAACGTCATTGCGAAGCAACCCATATATAATGAAATTTTAATCACGTTTTAATGCAAAAAATAGCATTGTATGAAAGGTTGACAAATATGTATTATTTGTTAATAAATAATCAATATTTCAATTTTTTACGCTAAAAGTTTTTTAATTAAAACGTGTAATTATTAAATGAAATGAAACAAAATCTCACATTTCAACTCTAACTAACGTGTAACATAAGTATCATTAAAATTGGAAACACGATTTCTGCACTACACCTTGCTACGAATGAACTACAGCCAAACCTCGATAAGTCTAAGTTGAAAAGAAACTAAAAATAATTCATGTTTTCATAAAATGTCTATTTACTTTTGTGTATATATCATATCTATATTTACCATCTCTTATACAAAATAACCAAATTTTGTAAACAATTATTAACATTATTAATTGTTATTAGGTATCCGGGTAATATGGTTATTTAGATCTTATTTATTATTCGATTGAAAGTAATCTAAAATTGACTTTTGCTTCATTGATTCAAAATGTTGGGTTTCTAGAAATATTTCCAATGATTTCCCGTTTACGCTGCATGTTAATCGATAAATAATTTTAGAAAAAGTATAAATTTTTTTAGATTTTTGGTTACAAACCATAAACAACAAAAAATATATTTGTTCGTCCTTGTGCTTGACGAATAACGACCAGAACGAAAACAAAAAGCCAAAATTAAACTTTTTTCTTGTAAAAGAAACGGTAAAATCATCTTTTTTATAACTGTTGAAAAATGCATTCAAACATAAATTAGTATTTAAATCCAATTGAATTGCCGACGTCAAAACATCAAACTCTTTTAGAAGAAAGCCTTTTCGTCTTATTTTACAATAGCCATTTTGAGCAGCAATAACACCGAACAAACCCGTTCTTTAATCCTACCAGGTATTGCACTTTTGTGAAAAGTTGTAAAATTTAACTTTGAGTTATTGAAATATTTACTATAATAGAAACTCGAGTTTAGAAAATTGTAAAACGCTTCGACTTATCAAAAACTTCGAGTTATAGAAGTTCGAGTTATCAATATAAAAATATTAACGTTGAGATAGGCAAGCCCTAGGAACAGGTTCGAGTTCAGGTTATCAAAAATTCGACTTATCGAGGTTCGACTTATGGAGGTTCGACTGTATATGTTTTACAGTGACCTCACCTACGCGAACTCAACGCAATTGTGCTTCGGAAGTAGCATACTGGTATAAGTGTATCGTGCTACCTACATTATTGCTTTGTATTAGGGGAGACCGGGGTCACAATTAACAGGGGTAAGTATTAACAAGCGAGTTTTTTTAAAACTATACACACTATAACTGTATGTGTGCTTTGATATGCCGTTTAGACCATGCCACATGGTTTGGGACTGGTTAGTTTGCTCAACGCATCGTGAAACTGAATTGTGTGCTGAACGTCATTTGTCGGCAGGAAACGAACATTTTTAACTTTACAATTTTTTGATTCACGCTTGTAATGTTCGGTGTTACGATTACGTTTTTTTTTTTCCTAGACGCATATTTTATACTTAACAATGCTCCATTGCTTAATTAACGTAACTTTTTACCAATCATTTATTATGTTATTTAATACAAAATTAGTGGTGTTGGGGCAACAATTAACAAATCGGCGGGGTCAGTATTAACGTGTTAATACTGACCCCGGATGTAGGAGTTAGTATTAACAAGATACCTGATTATTTGTGTATAATTATTTTAACTTGTTTTGTGGGTTTTATTTGGAAAATCTTGAAGTTTGAAACAATATGCCCGATTTAGACATATTGCAAATATCTAATGAACTAGTTGCTAGACCATCAGACATGCAGAAAGACGCCAATGATTTCTTAGTCGAAACCATAAGACCTCTGCCAAAAGCTCCACCACGAGTTGTCTAATTTACCATTCCCACCAAAGGTCGGACGGAGCCCCAAGAGCCCGGGTGGCTCCCCACAAGCCCCGGGTCCGAGACCTACCGCCTGCCCGCGGTATGCCCCGCAAGCCAGGCCTGTGGAGGCCCCGCGTAGGCTGGGGCCTTCTGTTAATACTTACCCCAGACCAGTTAATTTTAGCCCCAAACATGGGGTAAGAATTAACAACTGACTTTTTTCAGAAAAATTGATCTATTTCAGGCATAATTTTTTTATTTTTAATTTATTTTAATAATATGATATCTAAATAGTAAAAGCACCATATATTATAAAAATCAAGTCTAAATGTTAAAACATTTGGAAGCTATAACTAAAAATCCAATTTTTGTTAATTGTTGCCCCGGTCTCCCCTACTATTAGTTTTTAGATGTTAAATTCCATGAGAAACTTCAATTGAAACTTTATTTTTATATTTAAAAAAATGATGGCAGTGCATTATGTCAAAATTTAATAATCTGATTGATCATTGATTTAGCTATTTGTATAGTTAACTATAAATAATTTTATACAATGTCACACAATATTCAGAAATTTCTAAGATTTTATGACTATTTTTAATATTTAACGCTTTATAAAGGAAAATTAATTTTGAAGCCGTATTTTATAATGACAATGACCTAATTTTTTTGTACGTTTCATATACATTAACTGAATTTTTTTAAAAGTACATTTATATAAATGACTTTAATAAAATAAAATGTTAATGAAATTTTGTATTCTTGTAGAACTTGGAGCTATCAAGAATGGAGTAAAGAAGACATCTATATAACTTATCTTACATCTGCCCATCCAGCCATCTTAGGTGAGTTTATATTTTGTTTCTTTTGCGGTCTCGTCTCAGTAATTGGAAAAGCAAGGCGGAGTCCTCGTTGACATATTTATTTGATACAGCCGGTTTTATCAGCCGCGGTTCTGGTTCCAACGCTCGTATCCGTCAGGCAGCTTCATTAACTTACTATCTAATGTTTTTGTGTTGGAAATATTTTTATTTTCTTTGGAATGCGAGACATTCGATACATTTCTGTTTCTCGGTTACCTTTAACTGCTTCTAGCTAATTATATGTATGCATTGTTCACCGGATTACTTGGCGGAATGAGTAAAATGGTTCTGGTATAATTGCAGAAAACTAAGCATGGAATGTTCTTTCAACATATCGATTTTTTATAACTGTGTGATTCACAATATAATTCGTCAAAAAATGTTTTTTGTATTATATGTGTTTAGGAAAATGGTAAGTACAACATAACACATTATTAAATAAATTACAATTAGGGAAAATACGATAACTCCTGGCAATGGAAAACAGGGGAACTAAAGAAATGTTCACAACTATAAGAAAACTATAAATATGCTCAAGGGTGTCTGTGATTTGATCGTCGTCGGGTTGCAAAATTTTGACTACTGTTACATCTGATAAAAAATATTTAATGGGTTGTATTTTATAATTTAGACTAAATATGGGGGAGTCTATATAAGTAGTTTCAACTTTTAATCTTATCTGTTGAATAATTACTAATATTCCATATTTAGTGATATTTTGGAGTAAGTATCTAAGCAACTGTAAGAACTAGAAAAATTTCTCAGGATTTATAAACTATTATTCTTAATTATAGTTTTTTATAGAAAATAATAATTTTGTTTAAAACCCAATGAACAAAATATTAAATAGATCAGCAGGGGGAAAGTGGCATGAAACAACCAGTTTTAAAAAAAGGGATAAATAATATAGAAGGACATAAATAAATCAAATGTTTTTTTAAATCTGTAATTGTTCATGCATTTATGTACGTAATGTCATAAAACATTTTTCAAAATTAACGATATTTTTCGACTTCCAATCATTTATAAAAAAAATAAAATTTGGCTTTTTCATAACCTATAGGTATTGAAAGAGCCAACCCAATTTTTGAAAAAGCCATGTTCTTATTACATGATTAAAACGGCACATTAACGAAGATATTATTTAATAATAATCTTAAGCTATAATTTTAGATCTTATATAATTATAAAACGTTTTAAATAACGCAAACTCTCGATAAAATATTTACTTACATAAATCTAAGAAACTGTCAAAAAATTTGACGTTTGAGATCAATCATTGCAAAAACTTAAAAACGTTTTTAGCAAAAATAATGCAATTTTCCTTTTACGCCACAGGATTTATATGCCCAACCATTACGATTTTGCATTGGTACCACTCTTGATTGCTGTTACTACAATTATTATTGCATTTTATGCAATTAAAAGGTGGCTTTTTCATTACACTGCAGTCCGGCTATTTCAAAACATATTCTCTCAAGAAACAAAATCTCGAAAATTACTATGAAATCAAAGATTAGTCTACAAAATATATACGTTATTAGAAGGCGTAATATATCTGCAAAATTATAGTGTAATCATATTATTATTAGTTTTGTACGTATAGGCGTTAGAAAACAAATAAACTGAACTCAAAACCTTACTTTTTGACGACAAAATCTTCAATACGTCGTATCGGCGCCGTTTATTGACGGTGAACGGTCAAATTTTGTGGGGGATATCTGGCTAGTGTTGCTATCTTAAAATAATAATACATGAACGATTCGTATGAAAACTGCTGCGTAATTGATAATGGCTTTTTCAAAACTTGGCTGTTTCATGCCACTTTCCCCTACTAAAAATAATCGATATGTTAGAGCAAAAACTAGCTTGTTTCTTTTTGACGATTTACAACGATAAATTATGTATGCCGAAATGTAGTTAAAACAAAGAAAACTTGGTTATTAAAAATCGCTCTAAGTTTTATAAATAAAAGTTGTCTAAATAGTAAAATACTTAAAACTTTAAAAACAACAATTTCTACTTGAAATATGTAAGTTTCATAATTTATTGACCGATTAACAATTTATTGAACTAAAGTCAAAATCATGTTAATTCACTAGTTTACATTTTTGATCACGTGAATTTGTTTTGTATTCAATCTCGCAAAAATATTTTATAGTATGTAGATGATCACATTTTACATTAACAAATTAAAGAAAAGGTTATTGTTGCTCTCGCTGTTGTCTGACTAAGAAAATATATCAAATAGGGGAGTGTCCCCGATTGTGCAGCGGCCCCGCTTGTGCATCGCCCTTCATTATCGATGTGTTGATTTACCTAACGCTGTGAAACTACTGTCAATATTTAGTCTCATTGTAAGTCAATTTTTGAGTAAACACCGAACCCATAACACCCATTGATATAGATTTTCTGAACACTATGTGCAAAAATATCTGAAAAAGTGATATTGCATTTTTTTGAAATTGATTGTTTGAGTAGCAAATTGCATCAAAAAGGTGAATACAATACGTATAAACTTGGCTTAGGACCTGTATTTTATAAAAAAAATAATTTTTCTGAAATAATTGATTGAAAAATATTGGCAATCACTTGAAAAACGTCGTGAAATCTGGTTGTGCAGCAGTCGAGTCCCCGGTTATGCAGCACTTAATTACGTCATTTTTTTGGCATTGTTATGATTAAATATAAGAATAGGAGTTGCGTGAAGAGATTCAGCGCGACATCGTCATAGACGTCAGTATTGCGGATGTGGCAGGTAAAGAAAATAACTCAACTTGCGAGGCTTCAACGCCAACCATCATTATTGCATCTTCG
Organism: Sinopyrophorus schimmeli; assembly: GCA_036325965.1. Lineage (NCBI taxonomy): Eukaryota > Metazoa > Arthropoda > Insecta > Coleoptera > Elateridae > Sinopyrophorus > Sinopyrophorus schimmeli. The sequence goes on from JARFIZ010000001.1 coordinate 8,642,283, forward strand.
TCTCGGGCTATCAGCTTAGATTTAGTGCTGAGTGATATCAGTCCATTGTAAGCGGACACACCGAAAAATCCATCAAAGCGAGATCGAAAAGTAATACAGAGCAACATTTTAACCTCGCCAGAAATCATTGCTGCAATGAAAGAGAGGAAGCACGCCCAGTCACTGAAAAAAGCCACCCCCAAGAAAGCAAACCACAACTCTATCGCATGTAACACACGTAAAACGCCTGTGCATTTGAAATGCGCTGATATACGTGTCAGCTTTTAGAGATACATTTATTACTATTCGGACTTGGATGGACCATACAATAATTATACAATAATTAAATAGTCTTAAATTTTGCATTTCTATTGGTTTTACTTCATATTTTTACACACTGGGTGCATTTTCTGAAGTGCTGAACAACCGGGGATATATTTTTTTTGTGCAAAAAAAAAACAATTTTTTTAAAATTGTGCATAACTTGTCTGTTATAAATATAATTGTTTTATCTTGTTCTTTATTATTTATTTAATATTACAAGATATAGTTTTTTAACTTTACATTCACAAACCTTACTTGTTATCTTACTATGTACTCAGTGTTGCTAAGACCACTAGTATTTATTATTTTTGTTATATCTATCAGTAACTGGATATATTTAAATACACAACACGCCCCTTTTAATTCAACTGTAGTTTAACTACAGGGTGTCTTATTCTTTGAGATCTACGAAGACTCGATGTAGTCTCTGATTTAGGTTCTAATTCTCTTCCATTTAAGTTCATATCAAAGCGAACAGAATCGTTGTATCTTTCTTTGATATGTATCGAATTTCTTCTATAATATTTGTTGCATATCGTCTTTACCAAATATGATCTAGGTTTTTCCAATGGTTTTATAATTATGGCGGGTTCCCATTGTAAAGTTTTGATATTTTGTAATAACACTTTTTGACCACTGGTAAATGTCTGTTGTCTTTTAGCAGCATTTCTATTATACCATAACTTTTGTTTTTCTTGGTTTTTTAACATTGTTTGTTTAACATTATTATCTATTAACTTAGGTTCTAAAGCTTGATTAATTACAGGAATTTTTGTTCTCAACATTCTACTATTTAATATCTGAGCTGGAGAGCAACCAAGACCTGATACTGGTGAATTTCTATAATTTAACAAATATAACTCTAAATCTTGATTACTTTCACTAGCTTTTCTTAACATTGTTTTTGCTATATCTACTCCTTTTTCAGCTAAGCCATTACTTTTAGGGTAATGGGGGCTAGAAGTCTGTAGCTGAAAGTTCCATTGATTTGCAAACTTGTTCATCTCGTAACTACCAAATGGCATATTATCAGATATCACTATAGCAGGTATTCCATTTCTACTAAATATTTGTTTAAATTTATCAATAACTGCATTAGTATTTTTGCTCCCTAATTTCTCAATCTCTAACCACCTCGAGTAGTAATCATACAGTATTAAATAACTAGAACCAGCATGTTCGGCAATATCAACGCCTACCTTAAAAATGGTATTTTGGTATCTCATGACTTTGCAATGGTTCCTTTGTTTTTGATCTACTGTATTTCAAACATATATTACAATTTCCTATATAATTTTCAATTTCTGACATCATAGCCATCCAATATAAGTTATTTCGTGCCACTGCTTTAGTTTTTACTATTCCTAAATGAGTTTCGTGTAATATATTTAACATGTACTTCTTCAACGAAGATGGTACTATAAGTCTATCTTGATAGTAAACTAATCCATTTTCTACAAAAATATCATTTCGTAGTTTCCAATAATGTTTAATTTCTCCCTCTTCATTACATTTATTTGGCCAACCTTTGTTATACCATTTTAATACTTGATTTAATATTTGATCATTCTCAGTAGCTTCTTGAAATTGTATAATTTTTTCTTCGCTCATTCCACATCTTCCAATGGTGAGTGCATGCACAACATCTTGCATTATCTCATCCTCGTTCTCTTTTTTATGTATTATATTTCTACTGAGTAAATCTGCTATATACATTTTACTTCCAGGTAAATAATTAAGTTCAAAATCATACATTAATAATGACAATCTTAGTCTACGTAACCTATTGTTTTTAATTTTATCTAAATCTTTTTTTACTATTGATATCAATGGTTGATGATCATTAAATATTTTAATTTTATGACCATAAATTAAATTATGAAATTTTTTACAAGCAAAACTAACAGAAAGCAATTCTTTCTCAATTTGAGCGTAATTACATTCAGTTTCTGACAAGGATCTTGAAGCAAAACTTATTGTTTTACCTTCTTGTAGTAAACAACATCCAATTGCATCTTTAGACGCATCACATTGTATCTCAATTTGTTTCTTAGGGTCAAATGAAGCTAAAATAGAAATTTCACAGACCATGTCCTTAATCTTATTTAATGCTTGTTCATGAGTATTTGTCCAAATCCATTCTATATTATTCTTTAACAATTGTCTTAATGGTGATATTATTTCAGATAGATTTGGTAAAAAATTTCTTAAAAAATTTATCATACCTAATATTTGCTGTAACTCTTTTTTATTTGTCGGTTGTTTTAAATTTTTAATGACTTCAATTCTTTCTTGATTTGGTTTCATACCTTGTTCATTAAAAACTAATCCAAAATATTTAATTTCTTTTACGAAATACTGTAACTTATTAGGATTAAATTTAATATTGTATTTTCTAGCTGTTTGTATTACTTTATCAAGAATCATTTTTAATTCATCTTCAGTACTTGCATAACATAAAATATCATCAAAATAAACACTAACTCCTTGAATATTCCCAAAATATTTTTGTGTTAATTTTTGAAATATTTCTGGAATAGATGTTATTCCAAACGGTGCTCTCAAGAACTTATACAATCCTAATGGTGTACTAAATGTGCAAAGTTTACTTGACTCACTATCTAATCTTATTTGATGAAAACCATCTTTGAGGTCTAACACAGAAAAATATTTTTTATGTGCTAATTTAGTACTAATTTCTTCTAAAGTTGGAATTGGATAAAATTCTCTTAGTATATGTTTATTTAACTCAACCGGGTCTATACAAATTCTAAGTGATTTGTCTGGTTTTTCTACAATTACCATATTATGAACCCAATCTGCAGGTTCTTCTACAGGAACTATTATTTCTTTCTCCTCTAACATTTTTAATGTATTTATTACCGTATCTTTAATTTTAAGTGGTATTCTTCTAGGAGGAATGGCTTTTGGACTAGCCGTTTCTTTTATTTTAATCGTGCACTTATCCGGAAATGCCCCTAATCCTGTAAATACATCTTTATTCTCATTAATGAATTTTGTTCTTTCATTAATTTCTTCTGCGACAGTATCAATGCGTTTTAACAATCCTAATTCTATACATGTTTTGAGACCTAATATCGGTGTACAATTTACTAAATCAACTATTAGGAATTCTGCAATTGTTTCTACATTTCTTACTTGTACACTTGTTTTTAGCAAACCTTTTGGTGCTATTTTAAAACCTCCATAGCTTTCTAATTTCATGTCTACTTTTTTGACTAAATTATTCCATTTATATTTCTGTACATAATAGTTTGGTATTATATTTACTTGCGCTCCACTGTCTAATTTAAATTTAATAAATTTATTTTTAATTTTAACATATTTGTACCATTCTAATTTATTTATACAATTAATACCATTTATATAATTAATTGTGTTTACATTCAAATCATCTTTTATATTTTCTTCTATTACTTCATGAGCTTTTTTATTTAGCTGCTTATTTTCTTGGGTTTTACACATATTTGCAAAATGATTAGCTTTTTGACATTTATTACATGTTTTTCCTTTAGCCCAACACTCCTTATTGGGATGACTTTTACCACATCTTTGACATATTTTTCTATTTTTATAGTTACTACTAAATTTCTTAAAATTATTACCTACGTTACTTGTTTGTTTTTGAAGAGTCTGCTTTTTCATTTCATTTACTTGACGTTTCTCTTGTTCTATTACTTGCATGTTCTTCTCTGCTAATTCTACTGATTTACAAAAGGAAATTACTTTTTCTAGAGTTATATCTTCTCTAAGTAGTCTTTTTTGAACACTTTTTGAGTTTATACCCAACACAATTTGCACTTTTAGTAATTTTTCTTCTTGATCTCCAAACTCGCATGGTGTTACTAATGTTCTTAGATCTGCATAAAATCTTTCGAATGGTTCTTGCGGTTCTTGTTTTCTTGCAAAAAACTTGTAGATTTCCATTATTGTATTTTTTGTAGGAATACAATGTTTTCCTAGAACTTCTATAATACTATCAACGGTTTCTTCTTCTTCTTTAACAGTAGTTATTGTTCGGTATAATTTCAGACCTTCACTTCCCAATAAATTTTTTATTCTAGCTACTTGCACTTCTTTTGATTTTTTATTTGTTTCCGTAGCTGTAAAATATATTTTCACTTCTTGTTTGAATTGCTCAAAGTTTGTTTCTAAATTGCCGGTTATCTGAAGTATACTTGGCTTATTAAACTCCATTTTTAATTTAATACTCCAACAATAAAAAAAATTATTGTATTTTTTTTTTACGTTCTTCGAAACCTTTGTTTTCTTTTGCTTTACGTAAGTTCTTATTGTTAGTCTTTAACTGACTTTCGACTGCGCCATGTTTTATCTTGTTCTTTATTATTTATTTAATATTACAAGATATAGTTTTTTAACTTTACATTCACAAACCTTACTTGTTATCTTACTATGTACTCAGTGTTGCTAAGACCACTAGTATTTATTATTTTTGTTATATCTATCAGTAACTGGATATATTTAAATACACAACAATAATTAATATACTTTCTGCTGCAAAAAGTTAGCTGTTGATATTAGCTTTACAATCGTAACTAGATAGTCCCCTTCAAAGTTATGGGCAAAAAACAAAACTTGCTATACAACCAAAGACACTTCCTTGCATAGTCGCAAATTGAACGTAATTTGCACCATGCAAAAAAGCATTCAGAAATGGTGCTTACAATGTTTCCAATATTCAGTAAGCGCCAGATAAGTTGGGCTATATGTTTTTTTTTTTAATTAGCAGCAATATGAAGATTATGGTATTCAAAAATACCTAGCATCTTAAACTAATATTACATTGTGAAAGTAATAACGATTTCCAAAGGTGTGAAAGTAGATGGTAAAAATAAAGTTTGGACATTACAGACTCCATTTTAAAAGATACAGAAAAAAATAAAAGTTTTAGATAGTAGTTAAAGTATTAACAAACAATATTAATAAACATTAATAAAAAATAAAGTTTGGTGTTATGTCCTCTTTGCTTGATATGCAATTTGGTTCTACTGTGAAAAACTTTTGCAATACTTTGCAGCATCATAAGTGTTATTTGACAGGCACACGGCAGGTTCGAGATTTCTTAGTGATGTATTTACTGAAAAATGGATTGGAAATTATTCCAAAACCCTTAAAAACCGAGGTCATCTGACATGATGCCATACGATTTTGTAGGGTTTTTTAAAAAATAAAGTTTATAAGCATTGTCCATTCTGGGCATTCATCATCTAGAAAATACCGTAAGAGCATGTGCTGCTGATATAACACTTATAATACTGCAAAATGTTGCAAGAGCTCTTCACTGTAGGCAGTGTAACGAGCGAGGAAGGCATCACACTAAACTTTAATTTTAATTAATGTTGTTTGACTACTGGTTGAAATCTAGAACGTAAATGCTGGTTGCTCTCGGCAACGAAAAAAGCAATTTTTTGGTTGTTGTTGCGATTGAGATGTTTACGTTAGTTACCGTTGGTGCATGACGTAAAGCGTTAAGTTCACAATCGATTTGTGTTCCTTTACTCGTGAAAATTCTTCTTACAGCCTTTCAGAAGACCACATCGAACTTGCTACTGAGCTGCACTACTCAGAGCCCCCCAGCCACCCCCAATTGCTAACCTGTCTGTAAGCAAACTCTGCATGGATCCTTATCTCAGAGCCCACCAGCAACACCCCTGTATACTTAAAGGACACCCAGTTCAGCACCCCTGCGTGCTGAACAGCCTTTAATGCTTGCCTCCTTGTCTTTAAGAGGAGACGCGTTCAGCACCCATGCGTGCTGAACAGCCTTTAATGAATGCTTCCTTGCCATTGAGATGATACGAGTTCAGCACCCCTGCGTGCTGAACAACCTCTGGGGAATGCCTCCTTGCCATTGAGATGATACGAGTTCAGCACCCCTGTGTGCTGAACAACCTCTTGTGAGTCATTAGATTTGTTTACTTAAAGGACTCGCTTTCAGCACCCCTGTGTGCTGAAAAGCCTCTTGTGTGTTAGTAACCCTGTTTACTTAACAACCTCTGTGCGACGCCTGCATCCAATTAGTATAAGAATATGTAAATTACCTAAACTCTTTTCTTTACTTCCTCAGCACAAGCAGCCCCCATTCTTTGGAATCCAACCCAATCCATGATCCCTCATCCCCACAACGACAGCCACCTTGGACCCAGACACTCTCTGCACCAAACTCCCAACAGTGAATCAAACAACTACCATGTAAGACTTTTACTAATAACTTTTTTTTGTATCTTTCAAAATTAAGTCTGTACTACCCAAACTTTATTTTTATTACTTACCCCCACACTTTGAGACATTGTTCTTACTTTAACAATGTAATATTAGTTTAAGATGCTGCTACGTATTTATACAATACCAAAATCTTTATACTGATATTAATAAAAAAAACTAATATGGCCCGAATTATTTGAGGGTTACTTTTTATTTTAATATGTTGAAAAATGCAATGTTTAATAGCTTTTCAACTTTTATAGAAAAGGCAATTCCAGTTTTTGCAAGCGGCTTCTAGGAGAACGAACAAATGTTGTAGTAACGAACAATAATAATTAATTAATAACTTTAATTTATTTTTTGAAATTTCTTTATAGGTATCATAGAGGTAAACAATACAATCTAAAATAAAATGTTGCTTATGATAAATCAGATAATGGCATTTGTTTTTTTAAGATTATCAATAAGGTCCAACTTTTCATAAAATTGATTACATTCAGTGATATCTTAATAAATAAAAAATAAAGCGCAAGAACATTTTTGATTATTAGTAATTTATGACGGTCTAAAACTCATGACCAAAACTAGATCTTTATAGCTATTACAAGAGATAAACTTTTGAGCTATAAAATAATGCTAAATAATCTTTAAATAATAAATCTAACTAATCTTTAACATAATAATTAGTAGACATTAGATAATATCCAAATAATTAGTAAACTTTATAAACACGAAAATAAAAAAAGAATTGCAACAGTTTAAATCGTTTGTTAACCATAAGGAATATTTCATACCTTTTACTGCTTCTCTAAATTAATATATTTATTTATCATAACAACAGTTACATCAATACATTTATACATCTAAATACAATTGATTTTTGCTGTGATTTTGAAATAAATTTGTTTCTTAAGCTGATTTAATAATTTGCACGTAACCAAAACCCAAACACGCGTATTAAAATTTTTATTTTGTCTGACTGTCGCGACAGTAGGTCCTTTGACGAATTTAGCGGAGCTAAATTTAAATACTAACTAATAATATAATAAACAATTTATTATAACAATTTAGAACATAAAGCATAATTTTTGATCAAAACGATTATATTTTAAGCCAAAAAAACAATTTTTTCTTACATAAAATAAAAATTACTTATTATTGAAGTTACTTTTTTTTCTTCTTCTTAAAGTGCCGTACCCGAATCCGGGCGTAGGCTATTTCCCCGCTTGTGCCTTTTGTTGTGTATGTCATAGTATGTCAAAGACACAAGGGGTGTTATTGGGGAAATTTTTCTGGCGCAGTTTTACCTTTGCTGGTTGCTCAATGCCTTGCAAGGGAAGAGAGGCGTATAATTTTAAGATGGTTTTACCGTGGGATTGAACTCAGGTCGCTTAGCGCATCGGTCCACACACTCAACTTTTGCGCCACGCCACTCTTTCTTTTACCAAATTTAAAAAGTCTTTTTCCTTGGAGTGTGCGTTTTTCCTTGGCAATTTTCTACGTAAAGATATATTAAGATCTAATGAGATAAGCAAGTATTTCAACAAATCATAATTGGTTTGTGGTCGGGAAGTCTTTGGCATCTTATTGGCAATCATCATTGCTAGAGCCTCTTCCCGTGTGTATGGGCGTTGATCTTGCAAATTGGTGGTCTTTAATGCCCTTTTGTATTTATTTGCATTTTTTGGCAAAGAAGTTGATAGTTCGTCTATTGTTTTAGCACAATCACGTTTGCCAGAGGCTCGAACACTCGCTGTTGCTGCAAATGTTAGTTTGCTAGTATTGTAGTTCTGTAATAAACCACGAACTTTTTTTCTTTTAGTCTTATCTGCACTTTGATCAAAAGTTTTTGAAGGCCGACCGATTTTTGACGCATAAGGGGAAGTAATAATGTTATTAGGATTAATGTTTTCATCTAACCATTGTTTATAATCCCTCATAAATAGATCTATACGTCTTTGTTTTGAAGTCCATTTACGTCTGATCTTTTCGCACTCATTTATCACAAATCTTTTTAAATTCTCTTGATTGATGTTTGCATTTGATAAAATACTGGAAATAAATTCGCAAACATACTTAGTTCAAAATTTGACGGGATATAAACGCCACTTTTCAAATATTTGATTTCTCGTGATAACGGTACCTATAATAAAAAATTAAATAACTCAAAAATCGCAAAAAATCGCACTTTTTTCTTTTTGAAATCTTGAAAAGGATAAATCAAAGTATTACATAAAAAATATTTCAATATGTTGAGGAATGTTGAGATTAAATTTTTGGTACATTCTAATGTAAAATTGAACAAATATTTACTGTAATGATATTTATCACATTTCAACTTCAATCTAATTTCTTACTTCTCAATTAAATTATATTTGAAAAACCTAAATACCTGTTAAAGAAGGTGTCATAGTTAAAAAGGCCTCAACTCTGAGAAATTTTTGATTAATCTACTTAAAGAAATACACAGTACTTTCACAGCAAAATGAAAATTGCAACTAATCAGTTTTGACGTAAATATATATTAATGTTGTGTATGTTTTAACCTGTCTAAATGACTTTTCATATGTCTTCATATATATATCTTTAATTTAGAAATAGTTTTATACATAAATAATAATTTTGAAAATATGACTTAATCTCCGCTAAATTCGTCAAAGGACCCACTGTGTGTCGGTTTGTTTATCTGGACTAATAGCCGAAACGGCTGATACAATTTTTACAGGACTTTATTGACAGGTAGAGGAGTTTTCAGACAGTAATCTAGGGTACCTTATATTTTGGCAATAATTAAGGGTCTTCCGTAAAAATTGAAGAACTGCAGAAATTAGGGATAATTGACAACGTTATGTTTATTTATAGATATGCCACGGGCACGAAATCGGGTATAATAGCTAGTAGTATATAAAAGTATGAAAACATAAATTTGTAGGTACTTTCAACTTGTATATTTTTAATATATGTATAGGTACTCAAGGTTTTTAGCAGTGGAGTTAATCAAGAATAAATTTGAGAAGTAATAATTTTTTTTTCTGTTTTATAATGTATCAGTGAATTTACATTAAGCTCATAATGTTGTCCATCTAAATGTCGTGAGTATGGCTAATTAAATTAAAAAGGAATTAGGCCATTAAGTTTGTCGGAGAATTTAAATTTGACGTGCCTTAAATCAATGTATAGGTATGTAAGTACCGTATTAATTCCTAGCTGCTACAGGTTTTTTTTAAGTAAAATAAGCGTAGCTTAGTTCATTGTTATATTTTATAAAACTAGAACAATGGAACTGTTCTATTATTCGCATCTGCTGATAACATTAAATTTTTTTCTTTTGCGTTATAATTGTATTAGTTTCTCTAATAATTTTTTCTCTATACAATTATATAAAATTTTTGTCACCTATAATATATTTTTTTCTATATCTTCTTCTAAACTTTATGTTAATCGCACACGATTAACAAGATAGATCTAATTTGTCGTATATCTATGGACACAACTACTGTACCTGTCTAATTTACAATTTGACAATTTAAAGTTTAATAACTTTTTAATTGATGCTAATATTAATCCAGTATCTATATATAGAGTAATGTTTAACGGCGATAATGCATCCTTATGTATAAATTAATATAAAGGGCGTATATAAATAAGTATTATACAATAGCTTTGTCAAACATAATTAAAGATGTTTCCGAATCTATTGAACACCAAAGCTTAATCTAATACTCTACTTTCATTTTTTTTAATAAAAATATATTATTAGGCACAACAATATCACCATTTTTATAATAAATTAAATCTACTGATATATGTAAATAAATTATGTTGTGGGAATCTATAAAGTTATTTTTTATTTTAAATACAGTCTTTATGGTTAATTATAAAATTTGTGGCAAAGTAAAACGATGTGATCGTTTTATAGATAGCTATCGCTTTGGTTCGAAATTGTAAAACACATAAGATATATAAAAGGCTGAAAGTAAAACGATATTTTGCGAGAAGCGAAAGCGTACCTAAATATAGGTATTGTTATGCTGAACACGCAGTATGCCTTATACCCTTATTTTACGACTAGGGTTTTCATTTCCGAAGGTTATATTTTTTTGATACTATATACCCTTTGAATAGGACATGATATGCAAGGACTTTGGCTATAGTTAAGGTCGTTTAAGTTATTCAACTGATTACTTTCTGCTCTTGTATCTTAAAACAGTTTATAAAAATAAAGTCTCTATGGTTTTGTAATTTTATTTTAAAGATTATTATTAAACAAATAGTTTATTTTTAAAAAAAGCATTACCTATTATAAAAACATAAAATTTAAAATGAAAAAGGAAGACATACTATTTAAGCAGAGTCTTAGCAGGTAGGTTAAAAAGTTGTAAAAACTTTGTTGAAGATGGGCGTCGGCTAAAATTGTAATACAACAAAATGGAACTTATCTTGTCTACAAGGAAAATATTAGCAGCAGAAGAGTAAATATGGCAAATCAGTTTGTACAAAAGTACTTAGCTTATGCATGAAATTTTTGCAAACATTTCGTTAGCACAACAATTTAAAAATTGGAGAAATTTTTGTAGTACACTAATATCTTCTTCTTAAAGTGATATCACTAAATGATGTTAGCGACCACTTCACTAAATTTCCCCCTGTCTCGGGCCACGTTGAACAATTCTTGCACTCCCAGGCCAGTCCAGTTTCTGAGGTTTCTAAACCAGGACATGTTTCTTCGACCTATTCTTTTCTTGCCTTCGATTCTGCCCATCATAATGAGTTGCAATACGCGATATTTGGAGTTGCGCATTATATGTCCAAAGTATTCGGTTTTGCGATGTTTTATGGTTCTTAAAAGTTGCCGTTCTCTTGCCATTCTTCTTAGGACTTCGTCATTTGTAACCCTAGCTGTCCATGGGATACGGAGCATTCGTCGAAACATCCACATTTCAAATGACTCCAGCCTATTCATCATTTTTGTTTTCAAAGTCCATGTTTCGGCGCCATATAGAAGAACCGGCAATACATAACATTGGACCATTCTCCACCTAATATCCAGATCAAGTTGTCTGTTGCACAGTAGTTGTTTCATTTTAATGAAGACATTTCGGGCTTTTTCTATTCTAACTTTGATTTTCTGATCTGGATCCCATATTTCGTTAACTTGACATCCAAGGTAATTATACATAACTATACTAATATATTTTATTATATTTGTGAGAGATCCCGCCACCAAAAAATAAGTTCATATAGTGGAATGGTGCATCTAAATTTTTCTATTAGAGGTGGTCGAATTTCGGTTTTTTATAAGTTTAGTACCTACTATGTATCCAAAATGGTCTTTTATAAATTTTGTCTGTAATGTTGTATTTTTACAGGTGTTCTCTATTTTATTAATGGGTTTGGGGAAAAGCGGCTGTTTTGCGGTAGTCACTCCATGCGTGCACCACTGATAAAGTGACCATAAAATATAAGATGAAAATATAATTCTGCTGCATTGCGAATATTGCTTTTTCCTAGCTCTGTTTGTTTTAAATATTATATTTCAATTTGATTTTTTAAATACATTTTGTTATGACTTTTTAAACAGTGTTTTGCAATAGTGAATTGATTAGGTTTTCATCGTTTTGTAATGAGAATCTGAGTAATACTACAAAAAGTGATACATTTTTTTTACTAATTGTACTTTCGTCTGTGCATTATAATATATGTAGTAGTTTTTATTTAAATGTACTATATTTGAGTTTTGTTTACGAAATTGCTTATATATACACTACCGTGTCAAAAGTAAATAGACAAGATAATTTCTAAAGCATTAAAACTTAATCAGCTATTAACAAATTAATTTAGGTATAATTAGTACTATACAACATACATTTTATTCTAACTTGCAGAATAGCAAATAAAAAATTAATATGTTGTTTTAGCCCGTTAAAAGAAAATTTCTTTGTTGCTAGACTTACTTCTAAATTATTTTCAATATGGCTTTTTATTTAGTAATATAAAAGCTTGATATATCCTATTATTACAAACATTTTCTTGGCGAATTATAATAATGCAACATAATCACTACTAAAATAGTTGAAAAAACTATAAATAAACACAAACGAAAACAATTAACATTAAATTTTAATTTATTGGTTTAAAATTTACATAAACAAATTTAAAACTATCTTTGTTGGTTATCCATATGTAGTCAACAAAACTTTATTACGAGAAAGTACACATTTTATAAATCACTATCTACAAACATAAAAAAATTATTTTCTTTTATCTAACATAAAATTGTTTTGGATGTGACCAATTTTTCTAGTATGTTACCGCTACCTAATTTATATATTTTACTAACAGATAAAGTATTGGCAATTATGAAATTGTAAGTGACTGTATAATTAAGCTATAAGCCGCTGACAATAAGTGATAAAATTTTGATTGGGATAATATTGTTAATTAATATCTTAAGGCAAAAAAGAACTTTGGTGTTAGTTCCAAAATGACAGATTTTTCTCAAATAGTTCTTACTATTTAAAATTGTGTCAAAAAAGTCTCATTCAACACGTGTCTTTTAGGACTGAATGAGATTGTTCGATATTGTTACAATTATAAAATGAAGGTAAAATACGATTTATCACATGTACACTCACACCATTTAGTAATGTCCCTTGGTTTGGAGCGGACGGATCGTTCGTGTCCGACGTGGAGAATAATAAAGAAAACGCTAGTTTCAACTTCAACTCTCCGTTATTATTTTACAATCCTACACATGATGGTGGTATTCACTTTTACAGATTAACCATACACTTTTTATCTTTCACCCATAAGAAAAAAAATATTTTAATATAAATGAAAGTTAATACAAGATAATTTTATCATTACAAAATAATGTAATTATTCTTTTCTACGCATATACCTTGTGCTAAAAATCCATGTCTTTCTTTTAAATTCCATATAAGTTAGTTTGTGTATATATTAAGAATATTTAACATAACTGAAAATAGAACTATGCAATTTTGATTTCAGGAATTAATTAGTGAAGTTTTCTATAAAAGATTTTCTTTTCCATTTCTAAGCAAATATATCCTATCGAAAATTATTATTATAACTCTTCACATAAGAGTTAATATTTAAATACTAAAATTAACTGAATTGTAAATTTGTTAACAATTTTCGGATACTCCTAACGATTGGCAGCTCATTTCGCTGTTAAAATTCTTATAACTGCATTGCCAGCATTTTAAAATAGAACAAATTCAGATTAATTTTAAATTGTTAATATTGTTGTTGTTGGCGCCTTTTTATACCTGTATCAGGTTTAGGCGTTTTCCCCGCTTGAAACTTTGTTGTGAATGTTGTAGTGTTTCAAAGATTCAAGGCACCTACTGTTTTACGTGGATTGCGAAAACCCCGGCAATTTCTAAGGAAATTTTGAGCAGTTTTACTCTTGCCAGGTGCTCAGCCTTGCGAAGAGAAGAGGAGCGTGAAATTTTCGATAGTCGGCGCGGGGATTCGAACCACTTCGAATCCACCTCGCTAGCAAAGCAGCCCAAACACTAAACCACGCTTCCTCTTAAATTGTTAATATTACCCTTATTAATGTTTTTTCTAAAGCATTGTTTGATATGTCTATCTGCAGTTGGGACATAAATACCATAACTATTCATTTGAAAATTATTAGCATCTAGTTTGTTTTTTTTTATTATGGACCCATAATTTTTACATTAATTGATTTTATTTGAATTATTACGAGTATGTATTAAACCTCATTTGAATAGAAGTCACCATTGCATTAAATTATCGATATTCGAGTTACATACCATATTTGCTCGTAAGTTAAGAACCAAATTTACTTTTTGTTTTTAAAGTTTTTGTTGTAACCACGAAATCTTATAGAAGAATATCCTTCTAGCTAAAAGTTTAAAATCGTTTTTCTCGAACATTTTCAATGCTTTGCTAAATTTATATTTCAATATTGGTCTTCAAATGAGGTATACACAGCTCGGAGTATGATGCAGGTATACGGATTAAAAATATCCGGACTTAGCATAGCTGACATCCATTTATTTTTATGAATAATTTTAAGAAATTTTGTAAAATTGTATAGTTCTATATAATTTTATAAAGAAAATTTTTTTCGGGTAGTTAATCTTCTATAATTAAAAATCATAAAAATAAGAATTAAATCGATAACTTTTCATGATATAAAATATTTTTTCAGACTATTTGATAGTGCATTAAATAGAATATAAAACTGCCATTTCACTTTTGACCTATCTTTAATAGTTTAGCCTTTTAATTGAAAAAATTTGAAATTTCGACAAATTTCAATTTTGTAAGTTCTTTATTAAGTAAAATATTAATAATAGAAATTTGACTCAATTAAATTTTTGTAGAGAATTTAATGACTATAAAGGATTACTAATTAATTATATAAAAAAATTATTACATAGTTTGTAGAAGTAAATAATGTTAAAAATCATTTTCGTAACTTTTTAAATAAAAATGTTTAAGTTCGATGAAGGACCTCTTAAAATTGAAATTAAGAGATGTAATTTGGACAGATTTTTAATTCGACGTATTCTGAAAAATTTTCATGTGATAGTGAAAAAAATTGTTTTTGTTGGAACACCCTAGTATGTATACTCCATTGTATTCTTCAATTATACCTGAATCACTTTATGTCAAGATGGGCATTTTAAATTTGTTCTTAGAAAGGATTTAGACTTAAGATATTAACTTGTGCCGAGATGGACGTTGCTCTTTCAAATATTTTAAATAAACCGAAAATGTGATTCACCTACTTGAGCTTCCCTTTGTAACTTTATTGTTTCATGCTGGTAAAACACCAAAAATCTTATTCTTGAAAAATCGAAAATATTACCAAAGGGTAGGTATTAAATTTTTGTTGTGGCCTTACAAACCATCATTCTAGTATTTTGTGTTGTGTTGTAGGGGAATTGTGCTTAAGATGACATACTTTTTGTTTTGAGGCAAATATTTGAAAATTCAAAGGTGGTAAAAATAAATCTAAGGTTATACATTTAAAACGTTTATTTACAAAGCACAAAAAAATCTTGACGCTATAGAACATTTAATAATCGAAATAAAATAAGAAAACATCAATCATATTTATGTGGTTAAGATAACACACATCAGTCTAAGTTGACATAGTTAATTTTCTTTGCACAATTCACATGTAAACACTTTAATTCTTGGTGCAACGCTACACATAGAGTGTGGCACCATCGCTTAAATAATTGGCACCATATCCAACGCGATTAGACTGCAATGAATCAACTGTTACTAAGTCATCTTGGAAAAATTGTGTGGAACCAATTGCTCATTCAGGAAGTTATTCGTTATGTTCCTCCTTGCGTCCTTTAAACTATTAGTATTATGCCAATTTATGATAAAAATAATCAAATAAAAGTCAACATTTTTTAAACTCTGGTATTTATCAAAAAAATATATATATGCAGAAATTGTTTATTTTTCATTGCAAACTTTTACTATCTTGAGATTTTCTGAGCTAGAATATCGTCACACTTTTAATTTATTATTTGAGATGGGGATAAAACAATGATAGGATCGTGTGTTTTTATTGTTATTATATTATTTTTAATAAATAACAGAATTTGAAAATTTTATTTTTATTTGATTATTTTTATCATAAATTGACATAATTCTAATAGTTTAAATAAGTTAGAAAACTTTTATAAATTATCAAACTTCCAGATTATTTTCATATTTATGTATAAAAGTAGCACTTTAAAAAATATTTCCTAAAGAGGTGAAAATAACAGAATGGCACTAATTGGTCTTTATTAACGAAGATATGAACTACATATTCTGAAAATTTCATATTTTTATTTTTCCTCCACATGGATTTTTTGAGGTCAAAGCTGAGCTATTTACAAAATTATCAATTTTCACAATTTTATTTTTCGTAGATTTTATTCTAGGACAATAATAATTATGTCACGACATCACAAGAGTTAGTACTTTATTGTAAAAAAATCAATTTTAATATGCAAAAGGGTTGACACAGCGTTCAATCAAATATCCTAAAAATGAGAAAAATTGTGAAAATTTCGGATGGTCACCATCTTGTTCCTAATTGTTTTAATTCAATTTTCTTGTATTATATAAAATGCACATTTATGACCCTTTCAACTAAAGTAACAACCATTTCAATACCTGTTCTAAATAAAAGCTAGAGCTCATTATGTACAAGTATGAAAATGACCCAATTTTTGAATTCGGATGGGTACTGATCGGAAGTTATACAATAAAAAAATAAATGTGCCACCACAAAGATCAACTACAATTTTTTATTAAAATTAAAAATCATACGGCACACTTTTTTAAATTTAAATTTGTTGATTTCATATGGAATGACCCAACATTATTTTATTCATTATTTTAAAATACACCCATACCTCACTTTGCGTCGGAGTTACGTTCCAAAAAAACACGACGCAAATTGAAAAGACGCAATGTGAATTAAGAAAAAAATAGAAAAAAAAGTGGAGCCGTCTGTTAAAAAACAAGAAAAAAATTAAAGACTCGAACCCAAAACAACGCAACCTCGAAAACCTAACGACGCACAGTGAAAATTAGTACTAATTAAGTAGCGACGCAACTTCGAAAAACGCAAAAAGAAACGACGCAAGGCGAGGTACGGGTGTATATCTTTATCTTATCATTACAATTTTTTTAAATGCGGGTTGTGAATAAATTGTAAATTGCGTTGCACCGTAATTTATAAAGTGTCGTTCAATAGGCACCTAATAATTCTAATGAAATAGTTAATATATACATTACGTAACAATTTTTAGTGTTTGGGCTGCTGCGCTAGCGAGGTGGATTCGAAGTGGTTCGAATCCCCGCGCCGACCATCGAAAATTTCGCGCTCCTCTTCTCTTCGCAAGGCTGAGCACCTGGCAAGAGTAAAACTGCACGAAAATTTTTCTAGAAATTGCCGTGGTTCGCAACCCATGTAAAACTGTAGGTGCCTTGAATCTTTGAAACACTACAACATTCACAACAAAGTTTCAAGCGGGGAAAACGCCTAAACCTGATACAGGTATAAAAAGGCGCCAACAACAACAACAACGTAACAATAATGATCAATCAATTATTCTTATCGTTGGATTTATCCCAAAACTCCTTCGATTCAATGACCTTAAAAGAAGTGTCTATAATAAAAAAAAAGTTCTATTCTAATTATTTTTAAATGAACAATTATAGTATTTATATCCCAACTACGCATAGGTATATTAACCAATGCATTATCCAAAATATAAATAGGGGTAATTAAAAATTGAAGTTGATCTGCACATGTTAAATTTAAAAAAATATGTATGAAGTTATAAGAATTTCAATAGTTACTTTGTTAGGGCTATTCTAAAAGTGTTAACAAATTTACGAGTCAGTTAATTTGCATCGTTTAAATATTAACAATTATGTGAATATAGTTTTAATAACCATTTTTAATTTAATGGCGTAAATTTTCTTTCAAATTGAAAAGAAAATTGTTTTCTGTTCCGTTTAATATTTTTGTTATATTATTATATTGTAAAAAGTGAACACCATCATTTGCAGCGTTTTAAAATAATAATGGAAAGTTTAAGCTAAAGCTATATCGCTTTCTTTATTATGCTCCACGTCAGACCCGAACGATACGCTGGCTCTAAACTGAGGGACATTACTAAATGGTGTGAGTGTACCTATAAGTTTTTTTTAAATCACTACTAAAATAGGGTTTGTCTCGTGTCGGAAAAAAACATTTATTATTTACCTTAAATTCATTTATTTAAATACATTGTGCAAAGAGAGTGCGATAGTAAAAGTGCACTGGGAGAAATAGCTATTCACACGTACTTTTGCTTTTCAGATTAAGATTCAACATATGTAATATATTTATCTTTACGTATTCACTTCACAAAAGCTATTTTACCTTATCTAAAAGCTTATTTTTATTTTATCAATAAACAGTACTGCCTGCTTTTGTTACATTTTACAAAAATTACTTGCTCTTATTTATTTCTGAACATAATAAAAATTGCTTAACCTCCAGCTTTATACCTATTCCCGCAAAATTATAGAACATAAATATTCAAAGCTCACACACTGCTAAGCCTAATGAGCAACGTGCTTAAAATTTTCCTGAAATGCATACACAAAAGGATATATGAGAAAACAGAAAACATATCAGCAATTTAGATACAGATGCTGGATTAGACGCGGAAGACGCACTATTCGGTATACTACTGCTAATAGCAATTGTTACGCCCAGAATTTCAGTGCATGATTAACCATTCGTTTGCGCTAACGTCTGTTTAAGACTGCGCAGTATGTAAAATACATGGTTGTGCGCAGCCTTAAACAGGCGTTAGCGCAAACGAATGGTTAATCATCCACTGAAATTCTGGTCGTTAGAGACGTAAATAATGAAGTGCATGCATGTTTTATAGACGTTGCTAGGGCCTTTGATACAGTCAAACATCAAAAACTTATAATAATATTAGAAAAAATCGGCATCGACATAGAAAAAGACAAATTATTACGATCCTATACTGGAACCAGAATGCATGTATATTAGAACAGATAACTTAACATCGTCTCAAATAAACATACAAAAAGGAGTGAGACAAGGATGCATTTGATCACCCTTTTTATTCAATATCTATGCCGAAAAACTATTTGACAATGCCTTATAAGAATTTGATGTAGGTATGAGTATAAACGGAGCGATTATTAATAATATCCGATATGCCAATCATTCCACTCTTTTAGGGACAAGCCCTAAAGATCTGCAAACGCTAATAGACCCAATAATAACATTTTACACAAAATTCGGTCTAGAATTTAACACCATTAAAACTAAGATCATAATCAGTAACAAAGAGAGCTCCTAATCCGACTTCTATATAGAAAGTAATGCACTAGAAAAAGTAGTGTGAATTTGCCATTAAAAAATAAACAAATATTAAAGAATATAATTTATATAAAGAATAAAGTTTATAAATTTGTATAAGTCCTAAACTCAAAGTAGTGTCATTATCGTCATTAACGAAATAAAAACTTATTTTTAATGTAACCCCATGTTTAACTGAACTTAATTTGATCATCGATTTTTTTTTTAAAAGTTTAAAAATATGTTTAAATCCCAAGTTAAAATTAATTTAAGTTTCGTATAATATTGTAACGGATTTCCTAATCCAAATCCAATTTCCAACGAGAGCAAAAGCGGTTCGTACTCGGGTTGTGAATAATAACACAGAGTTGGCCACTTAACTTATTATTGCAATTTATTAACACAAAATAATAAACAAATTCTCCTTCACCAATAACTTAAACACTAGCACTTAACAATTATTTATTTACTAACTAACTAACTTACGGTTCTAATACACTAACTAATTTATTTACACTCGTATATTTATTTAAACGATTGTCACTGGTATATTTATTTACATTTATTTATACTGATAGCGATAGCGCTTACCTCGTAGATTCACCGGGCGTATAGAATTAGAGCGTTGACACTTCACAATAACAGACTCGGTCGTGACTAAAGTGAGGAAGTGTTTCGGAGTTTATATATGTGTTGCTTAATCTATTCGGAAGCTTCGAGAAGTATCTGGGCCTTGGCGATACAGTCATTTCAAGGTAAAGTAGATAGAAAACTCTAGTTAGCTGTGTGTTGAAAGATTATTGGGATATCTACGCTTACTCAATATCTCACGGTCGCGCGCGTGAGATAGAAGTATCTCGCGGGTGATTAAGCAAATCTATCGAGGCCGCTTCATTCATTTATCGCGTTTGCTACATTGCCCCCTTCTTAGCTCCATTTCGTCCCGAAATGTACATCTTGGCTGTGTCGATATCGGCAACTTTGTCCCCGGTTGCAATGCGATGTTTGAAAGAAGTAGCAATCGACGGTTTCTCCATTGTCTTCTGAAGATTGTAACAGCATACCAGGATTTCTACGTTGGTGCCCGCAAAGAGGACCTCCAGCATATTTCGAACAGTTCTCCAGTTGAGTCCGTCGTAGTTGGCAACCAGCTTCGGGATGGCTAATTTTGTGATGTTGTTGGAAGTCACCACATCCCTTAACTGCTTTAAGGCGGTCCATATATCGCTGTACTGCATTTTGTCTGATGTTTTGACTTGGTTACTAAATATAGGAGTTTCCGCTCCCTAAACGGCGTAGAATAGCGTCCCCTACGCATACCTTCTGTTCTTGGAAGTTTTGATTTCCCCGAACTTTTCCTGAACACCGAAGCAACCCCATTTGGCATTTCTAAGTCCTGTGCTACTGAACACGCTAAGGCATAGTGGGTGGGAACTTGGAAGAGATCGCAGTTTCCTCCTGGTTATCCGTGACGAATCTTACTGCTCCCCGAATACAGTGACATAAAGTTCGCAAACGACTCGCTGGCCTCTTGTGTAGTTTTTAGAGGTCGTACTTCTGCGTCGTTGTTACCAGCATAAGGGGCGAGTCGATTGAAATGCACCACCTTGGGCTTTCCTCGCGGTTGTTTGCTTATTCGGTATACAACGTCGTTGATTCGTTCGAGCACTTCGTAGGGACCCTCCCACGATGTTTGCAACTTTGGACTTAAACCACGACGTCTCTGGGGATTGTATAGCCAAACTAAAGCGCCCTTTTGGTAACCTCCTTCGTGAGCCCTAATGTCGTAGGACTCTTTCATGCGGTCGCTAGCTCCTTGGATGTTGTGCCGGACCCGTTGGTGAATGCTGTCCATTTTGGATCGCAATTTATCGACATAACCTTCCCCAGCAACATCTTCCCCTGGTAAGCAGCCGAACTTTAGATCACAGGGTAATCGTAACTCTCGTCCCATGACAATGCTTGCCGGCGATTGACCAGTTGTTTCGTGGACGGCTGAGCGGTAAGCCAGCAGGAACAAATGAAGACAAGAGTCCCAGTCTCTTTGATGGTCGGAGACTACTTTTGCTAGGTGGCGGTTGATTGTCCGATTCATTCTCTCTACCATGCCATCTGACTGCGGGTGTAATGCAGTAGTTCGCGTTTTTCTGATCGACAGCAATTTACATAAATTTTGGAATACTCCGGACTCAAAATTTCTTCCCTGGTCGGAGTGTAGTTCCATGGGTACGCCAAATCGACAAATCCATTCCTTTACCAGCACGTCAGCCACAGTAACGGCCTCTTGATTCGGTACAGCGTAAGCTTCTACCCATTTGCTGAAGTAGTCCATTACTACAATGATGTACTTATTTCCCAAGTCGGTTTGGGGAAAAGGACCGGCTACATCTATGGCGATTCTTTCAAATGGACTACCGACGTTGTACTGACGCATTGGAGCTCTGGGTTTTCTGCCAGGACCATTTGCCGCTGCACACGCAGCACATTTTTGGCACCATTCTTTCACATCCTTTTTACATCGCATCCAATAAAAACGATCCCTTATTTTCTCCAGCGTCTTTGCTGCTCCCAGATGCCCTCCCGAAGTTCCACCATGAACTTCTTCCAGGATTTCAAAAATCCTTCCATTCGGAATCAAGACCTGCCGTCTTTCCTCCTGACCATCTGAGCCTTTAAAGACACGTTTCAGCACGTTTCCATCCAGGATGAGGGAATTCCATTGTGCCCATAACGATTTCACATCCGGGGAATACTTGGCGACCTCTTCCCAGCTAGGTCTCTGCCCGTTTTTCTTCCACCGGATCAATATTCCCAATGCGGGGTCATCCTCTTGATCTTTAGCTAGCTGATCTCCGTTCCAGTGTTCATCCACCACGGTTGTCCTGTTAATGACAGCATCCTTTTCTTCGGCGCGATTACAATGTTTGCAGTCGTCCAGGCAAGGTCTTCTAGATAGGCATCTGCATTTCGATGAGCTGTACCAGCTCGATGGCGGGTTTCGAAATCAAATTCTTGAGCCTTTCGATCCATCTGGCGACTTGCCCTTCTGGATTTTTAAAATGCAATAACCACTGTAATGCTGCGTGATCAGTTCGCAACAAGAATCTTCGCCCATACAAATATTTGTAGAAGTGTTCTGCGGCCTTGATTACAGCTAAAAGTTCGCGTCGAGTAACGCAGTAGTTCCTTTCTGGTTTGGACAGGGTTTTACTAAAATAGCCAATCACTTTCTCCTGTCCGTCTTGCTCCTGAGAAAGGACTGCTCCTATCCCCACGTTGCTGGCATCTGTGTCTAGAGTGAACCTTCCGTGTGGTAGAGGGTAACTCAACACAGGGGCGTTTGTTAAAGCATTTTTCAGTTCAAGGAAAGCTTCTTGACAACTGCTGTCCCATTGAAACTTGCGTAGTTCTTCAGTAAGGCGTGTCAAGGGCTTGGCTATATTGGCGAAACCCGATACATAACGCCTATAGTAGGTACAGAGACCCAGAAAACTTCTAACTTCATGCTTGTCCCTGGGTACTGGCCAATCACGAACTGCCTCTATTTTGTTGTCGTCCACGGCGACGCCTTTGCTTGAAACAATGTGACCCAGATACTTAACTTCCTTTTGAAAGAGATTGCACTTCTTAGGATTTAGTTTCAATCCGGAACTTTGTAATCTTTGAAACACCTGTTCTAAATTTATTAGGTGATCCTCGAACGAAGTACCCATTACGATGATGTCATCGAGGTAGACTAAACAGGTTTTCCACGATAAACCCCTTAGAACGGTCTCCATCAGTCTTTCAAAAGTTGCTGGTGCATTACACAATCCAAAAGGCATGACCTTAAACTGCCATAATCCCGTGCCTACGGTGAATGCTGTTTCTCTTTATCTTCTGGTGCCATCTCTACTTGCCAGTATCCGCTTTTTAAATCTAGCGTCGAGAAGATTTTTGCCCCGCAAGTGTGTCCAGGGTATCGTCGATTCTTGGTAAAGGGTAGCTGTCCTTCTTCGTCACGTTGTTTAATTGCCGGTAGTCTACACAAAACCGGGTGGAGCCATCCTTTTCTTTACCAGCACGACAGGTGACACCCAAGGGCCGGTAGATGGTTCGATTACGCCTTCCTTTTCCATTTCCTGGATTATTCTGTCGACCTCTTCTCGTTTGGCTAAGGGTAATCTTCTAGCTGTTTGGCGGATGGGTTGAGCACCATTGGTGTTGACCTTGTGATGAACCATGTTGGTCCTCCCTTTGGATTGATGCCTGCTCTCGAATATAGTCCAATACTTATTGATTAAATTTTCGAGCCCATTTCGTTCGTAACGGCTCAAACCCTTAGAAGAAGCACTGATCAAATCCTTAAGAGGTTCTGATTCCTCCAACAATGGTTTATCGCAGACTTTCACTTCTCGAATAATAGAGGAAACAGAGCAGCAATCAGCTAAATTCGTCCCTTTCCGTAAGGTGACCGTGTGATAGTTCATGTTTGCCACTCGTACCGGGACAGTGTTTGCGACACGCGTCAAACTTTTCCCACTACAATTCCGACTGCCACCTTTTCATCGTCGTTTCTTGGCTCAAGCATCATAATGCTCCCATCATTTCCATTATTTTCCAAGACCGCCTCGACGATTACTTCAGCGCGTTCTGGTATCTCGGTATCTTCGATTAGGAACGCTCGAATTGTAGTTTCATCTCTCCTATGTATCACACTTTCTTCGCCATTTATTTTACAACACCATCCCTGAGATTCAATTCGAATCCTTTGGTGTTCATGATGTCCATACCGATAATGACTTCATCTTCAATCTCGGCCACAATCGCCAAATGTGTAAAGGATGTGTTTCCTATTGTGAGACGGATGCTGGCTTCACCATGTGTTGTAGCCGAGTCACCTGTTGCAGTGCGCAGGCGCCATTTAGTGGGTCGTATCTTGATTTTGGAGGATACAACGTCTGGTCTGATAATGGTTTTGTTGCACCTGTGTCCAGCAACAAAGCACGCACTTTATTATTAATTAACCCATCTATAAAGATGCTGCCGGACGGATGTTGTTTGGAGGTAACTTGCACTATTTTATGTGGGGCTTGTTGCTGGCAGTTCGACGGTTGCCTTTCTCGTTGACCCTTTCCGACGCCTTGGTGGTCGACCCGATGGGGCTGTACCACCCTCCACTTCCTACATTGGCGTTGCCTATGTCCCACTTGGTCGCATCCCCAACATCGCATCGGTTCTCTCTTTTCCTTTATAAGCGCTTCCATCATTTTCTTATTTCATTGAGTTCGCTTGATTTTCTCCCTCGGTCCCACTGACTTCACGAAGCCTCCCGTACTTTTGGAATTGAGTTTGCTGACTCAAATTCCAAGGCACACGCCAATGCTTCGGATATGGTTTTGGATCTCGACAACAGGACACTTTGTTTAACCTCCGTGTCTCGAAGTCCATCTGCGAAGGCCTGGACCGCTAATCGTTCTTGTACCTCTTTGATGTATCTGAATAGGCGTAACGGACCAATCGAATTATGGCGAGCTGAAACTCTTGTAAAGTTTCAGCCGGTTTCTGGTAACGGTTTTAAGCTGATAGTGGTACGCCTGCCTTAAATGCGCTGACCCATACCGCGTTTCCAAGCTTTTGGTAAGTTGACCGTAATTCCCAAGTCTTGGTCAGGAAGCGTTTGTAGAATGTCGGCAGCGTCTCCACAAAGAGCCAAAGTTAATGCTGTGGCTTTTTCCTCAAGGTCCACCCATTGGCCTTAGCAGCCGCCTCAAATTGACGCTGGTAGTTGTCCCACGGTGTTTTTCCGTCAAACTGCGGAGGTTGCTGAATGGTTCTAGGTGGGTCTACAAATTTTCTTTCGGCGATTAATGTGGAAATTTCGCCATTGGTTTCAATGGTTTCCAGCTGAGATTTAAGAGCTGCTATTTCGTCCTGAAGTTTCTCCAATTTCTCATCACACTGTTGTGTCACTTTTTCCATTATCCTGCTCTCTAAACTTCTGGAGTGCTCCATTAAATCTTCCTTCATTTTTTTAGAATGGTCCATTAATTCTTCTTTCGTTCCTTTTGAACTTTCTTGAATCTTTTCCAACATTCGTTCTTCCATTTTTTTAGAATGGTCCATTAATTCTGCTTTCATTTCTTTTGAACTTTCCTGAATATCCTTCAACATTTCTTTAGAATTTTCTAACATTCTTTCTTCCATTTCTTTAGAATTTTCTAACATTCTTTCTTCCATTTTTCCCATCACCGTATTAATGTCATCAGGATAGTTAAATTTGTATTCCTCCGGATTTTTTCCTTCATTTACTAATGCCTCGAATAACCGTTTTACCAATTGGCTTTTAAATCCGGACATATCCAACTCGCGTTCTTCCAACTCGCTCTTCAGTTCGGCGACTTTAAGTTCTTTCAATAATTTTCCGAAAGACATTTTTATTTATTTCACTTTTATGGTTACAATCAAATTATCCGTTAATTTATTTTTTTAACACTCACGAATATTCACAACCCCACACCTGACACCAATTGTAACGGATTTCCCATCCAAATCCAATTTCCAACGAGAGCAAAAGCGGTTCGTACTCGGGTTGTGAATAATAACACAGAGTTGGCCACTTAATTTACAATTGCAATTTATTAACACAAAATAATAAACAAATTCTCATTCACCAATAACTTAAACACTAGCACTTAACAATTATTTATTTACTAACTAACTAACTTACGGTTCTAATACACTAACTAATTTATTTACACTCGTATATTTATTTAAACGATTGTCACTGGTATATTTATTTACATTTATTTATACTGATAGCGATAGCGCTTACCTCGTAGATTCACCGGGCGTATAGAATTAGAGCGTTGACACTTCACAATAACAGACTCGGTCGTGACTAAAGTGAGGAAGTGTTTCGGAGTTTATATATGTGTTGCTTAATCTATTCGGAAGCTTCGAGAAGTATCTGGGCCTTGGCGATACAGTCATTTCAAGGTAAAGTAGATAGAAAACTCTAGTTAGCTGTGTGTTAAAAGATTATTGGGATATCTACGCTTACTCAATATCTCACGGTCGCGCGCGTGAGATAGAAGTATTTCGCGGGTGATTAAGCAAATCTATCGAGGCCGCTTCATTCATTTATCGCGTTTGCTACAATATGATATTAGGATCGAAGATTAAATAAGACTTCACTCGTAAGTAAAATAGGCAGAGGACTAATTGAGACTGAACTAAAGGATATCGAACGACAACTAAACAAGACTTAAAGTTACTTTTAAGAACTAAAACCGAAATTATTTTTGGATTCCGGATATCCGTGTACATTATTAAATTTTTGAGAGAGATGTTGATTATTACATTAATTATTTTTCCGAAACATGCATATTGGTCTTTTCCCAAACATTATACTTATACAAAGTGTTAATTAAACAACGGCATACATTCAAGGGGCTATTTCTTAGATTATTTTGTACTTTGATGATTTTTAAAAAGTCGTTTGGTTTCAAAGATACCGAGCTATAAAAATTTTTGACAATAACATTTTATTAAGAAAAATTATACGTAAAGCTGTTTAATTTGCTATAACTGTTCAAAGCTAGAATGTAAGAATCTCATATTGATTTTCTTCTGTCGATACATGGTTTTTGTATATATTCCTTATTGCATTTCTTGAGAAACTCGCTTCATCGGTAAAAAGAACCACCGTCAATAGTTGAGCGATTTGAATCAATGTGTGCAAAAGCCATTGACAGAATGCAATACGTGGTAGAAAGTCAACGAAAGAAGTGCTTGAACACGTTGTATGTACCATGGGTAAAACAAATTGTCTCTAAGAATGTTCTAAACACTCCCATTACTTATGTTTAAAGTATTTGCAAGTTTTTTAGTAGAAGTACCTAGACCTTCTTCAATCATGTGCAGCACATTTTCTTTCACTTCTACCGTTTATATTGTCATTCGTCTTCATGGTGCGCCAGTGCACTTTAATGTTTCTGTTTCATGAAGACGTTAATGAATACTTTAAAAAGTTTTCCTATCAGGAACATTGCGGTCAGAAAATCGGTCAATGCACAACCGCTTAGCTCGTAATAAATTGCTATCAGCAAGACCATATATTAATGCATGTCAGTCATCTCGGCGTTCGTATAGCGATTCCTGATAGAGCACTTTATTAACAAAAGTCTAAATATTAAAGACAGAAAACACACGTCGAATAACCAAACGTCAAATAAAATGTTGTTATTTACAATAATTTCTAATGGTCTTTATCTTTGAAACAATGGCGGTTTTTTAAGAATTATCAAAATAAATAACCTTTTGAATATTTGCCGTTTGTATCATAGATTCTCTGTATAATAATAAGTGGACAAAATTTTCTTTTTCTTGAATAATACCTATAGTTTCCATCATGATACCCTGCCATTTGTAGAATAGATTAAGTATTCTTTTTTTATAAAATTCTGGAGTTTTGGAGAAAAAAAAAGGGTTTTTTTAACATGGTCCATATTTGTTACGAATTTTTTAACTTAATTAATAAGTTTCAATAAGTTCACGAATCGCACTTATGAGAAAAATTTAAAAATTTTTGGGTACCTCTAATATTTATTGTGGTATATTAATTGGGGAAATAGCGTTCAATTTCACTAAATTACAGTTGACCGATCAAACCCACTATTAAGGTTTCTGAAGATCTAAATCATTTGTTCTTATAAAATAATTGATTTTTACCCGAATGATCACTAAAACACTGTGGTTTGTAACATGGTTCTGAAAACTAAAGCAAAGAAACTAGGATAAATTAAAAAAACATAAAGATTATATTTGTCGCTATTATTATACAACTATTATGGTAATTATGTTATGGGATAGTCCTTGTAGAATTAAGATGTTGGTAATAAAAAAAGTGACTACATAAAA
Organism: Sinopyrophorus schimmeli; assembly: GCA_036325965.1. NCBI lineage: Eukaryota > Metazoa > Arthropoda > Insecta > Coleoptera > Elateridae > Sinopyrophorus > Sinopyrophorus schimmeli. Next base: position 8,670,640 of record JARFIZ010000001.1, read on the forward strand.
ATTAAAAAACGGTAGACTATTTAAAAATAATCAAAGGGAAATATAGTATATAGACATGAGATTAAACTGAAACCGAAAACGAAAACTATTAGGTACTATTAAAAAATTAGATGCCATGCATTGGTCGATAACATAATGATTCCCTCTTTAAAGGCTCCGAACATCAAGTGTATAGCAATGCTTAGCAAATTTATATATTTATTTCTGCACTAATTTTTTTTAATTTCGTAATTTGTCGATAAAACTAAAATGACTTTTAATAGTTAACATTCAGATGTCAAATCATGGGTTATTTTATGTATGTACACAGAAGACAAAGTGGTATTCAAATCTTACTAGCTGTTACAACAACTGTACCAGCACTGGTTCCGACTGAGTAGATTTCATATTCATACCACTCAGTGATACAAAATCCTACTCACTGTTATACAAAATACATATATAATGTATTTTAAATGGGCCTGATTTGACTTCTATTATACTATACATGCACATAATATTGTTGAATATAAGTATTAAGATATAAATAGTACTAAACTGATAGAAAACATAGAAAATTTGCATCACTACGATATAATATTTGTACTATTATGATTTTAAAGTAATCCAACAACTGCGATTTGATTTTCGAATCCATAATAGTGTAATTTTGAAATCAACATTTTTGTCCGTATACCTATACCATCAATTTGCAATGTACAATAAATAGTACAGAAATGTTAATTGTACGAATAACCTAAACGTGTGATTTCTGTAAAAAAGATATTTTCTAATGCCTTTTTGTTAAAGTTTGCTGGAATAATATAATAATTTTAATATTAAACTATTGAAATAAAAACTAAAAGGATTCTTTTAATGTTCTAAATAGCGTTTTCACAATTCGGAGATAATTTTATAACTATTTACGTAAACTGTTATTTAAATTAATATTCTAGTTTACTTTCAGTAATTTTTTTGATTTACAATGAAGATATACAAATGCGTCCTATGTACTGTAAATATTTTCTTATAATTTATATTGTTATTGCTAATTGCTACAGTAAATATACTCATTAATTACATGTAAATAACAAATATTCATTCCAAACATTATTTTTTATTGTCTAAAAATTACAATTTTTAAAACTACTTATGTAGGTACTATTTTTAATTATAATTACTTAAGAAATACTAAATTATAATTATCAATAAATTGCACAATTTTTTTTAATTAGTATCATCTATATTTTAGTACCTACAACATATTTTGAAATAGATTTTAATGTAGGTATCTCTCTGCATTCACTTTATAAAGTTAACTAATTTGTATTACCTATAAGTATTTTATTCATTTTTATTCCTTTGACATAGTTGTTAAGGACCTATAAAAACAGAAAATTAATTTGAAGTTTTAATTACTTTATTCCTAAACAAGTTTGTATCAGTATTCGAATAGATTGTTCACACAATTTATTAATCTCTTTTAGTAGTTTAAAATTTGACTTAAACTTAATAGGATTGGTTTATACTACCGTAATTAACTTCTTCAAAAATCTTAATATAGTCATCGTATAGGTAGGTATATTAATGAAAACCATAAATTGTGTCTAATACCTTCTTAAAATTTTATGTTACTGTTCATCCTTAATATTAATAACAACAAGATAATTATAATACTTTTTGATTTTTACGTTTTAATTTCGAATTCTCAAAGATATTGATCGATAATATTTAAGTTCGAAACAACTAGAAATAAATCTGAAAATTTCTATCTAAAGGAAGATTTCGGTTTGCACTAACTAGTGCATGTATCGACCAGAAGAGTGGTTGTTAGCTGTGCATAGGGTTTGCAATACACCGAATAGATGGCGCTGGTGCATGAACCGTTTAAATTTGCTGAAGTATTTACCCCACAACTTTTTATTATACGATTTCTTTTGGAATAAATTACAAATAATAGATAACATTATATGATAAATAACTTTTTGTACCAACTATTATAAATGTATTTTAAATCTAGTGGAAGCACATAAAATTAGGAAATGCATGAAAAATGTATGCAAATTGTAAATTTAAATATACATTAAGATATACATTAAGCTATTTCATAATTTATATATGCATATTTAAACAAAAACTACATTATTAGTGCAGTACTATTCACTTAAGTTAATGTAAATTTATATTTATTATTCTTCAATTGCTTAATTCAAGAATTTATTATTTGTTTTGAATAATTAACAGTTGTAAAATACTAGCCAATTATACAGTAGCACTTGACTTTTAATTATAAATTATAAATTTAGTTTTAAAACAATTTGACAAAGCAAGTATAATTAACGTTAGGTACCTACATGAATTTTAAAAAAAGTTTGTTTAGCAATATAGCATAGATTATGTTAGTATGCGTATTAAAACATAGGCTTAAGGTATAACTAAATGTTAGAAAATGACATGTAGACGACTTTGTTAGACGAAGAGAGGATTTATCTTTGCCCATTCGGATGCAAAGTAGGTTCGCTTCTCTTAATTAAATTGGTCGAAGTTCTGGCTGGAGTTCTCGGTTATATTCTTAACAACCATTTTGAAACTTCACATTTCACCCGAGCGTAATTTAAATTTTAAGACAATAAGGCATCAAAAAGATATAGGAGCTTATTTAAACACCAGCATTTTGTAAGATAAATTTTACCTAATATTTAATAAATTACCTAATTAAAATATAATTTACTAGTCAATTGTTTTATCTTTTTAAATAAGCCATGCACTGCTAATAAAAGATAATTATATTCAAAACAATAATTTAAAAAAAATACGGTTGGTTAATATACCAAGTACGTAATTTTATATTGGGCCTCCATTAAGAACTATATGTTCTTTATACTTCTAATAGAAACGATTAGATACATGGTATTGTAATGTTGAATTTAAGGCTTTCGCGGTTATTAATAATAAAAAAAAAACCCACACATACAGATCGATATTTACATGCTACGTTGCACCATCACCCATCGCAGAAGAACTCGTTAATCAATTCTTTGGTATATAGAGCTTTAACAATTTCGGAACCTACAGTCTTAGATAAGGAATTAGAACATATCACTGATGCCTTGTCGAAGAATCTACCGATCCATAAAACGTTTTAAAACCAAACTAGGCTCGGACCAAAGCAACGCTGAGTTGCCAGTAAACGAAACGACAAAGACGGTGTTTCTTCCGTATCTTCAGGGTACCTCCGACCGTATCAGTAGAGTCCTTAGGAAACACAACATCAAGGTTATTTTCAGACCTCAGAAGAAAATCTCTCAGATTCTTCCGAACCCTAAGGACAAAAAACCTACTTTTGATACATCCGGGATTTATAAAATTTCCGTGCTCGTGTGGAAAAGTGTACATACGAGAGACCGGGAGGAACATAAGCACTAGAATTAAAGAACACCAACGGTGCGTCAAATATCGTAATTTTTCACAATCTGCTTTGGCAGAACATTGGTCTGAAACTGGACATCTAATTCTATATGACAAAGCCAAAAAACTAGCAACTGTGAAAGGATACTTTTCAAGGAAATATCGTGAAGGCATTGAGGTAGGTAGGAATCCTAAACGAGGTTTCCAAATTAATCCTATTTGGCGCACTACCCTCCCCAAAATTTTTTGATAATTTTGATGTTATGGTTGAATAACTCTGTGTGCATTGTTTCATGACATGAGCATGGGTATATAAGGACCCCCTGATCAAAGGGTGCTTTAGTATCAGAGCATCTAGCCCTGAAGATGCAAACTGAAACGTTTGCGAAACGTCGGCATTTTGCTACAATAAGACGCGGCATCCATCCGGAAGCTTTAACTAGTGTTGGTGTCGGTAATCGGGTTAGTGTTAGTGACAGTGCTAGTGCCAGCTCCAGAGGATCCATCATCGATTCTGGTAAGTGTTTTAATTTTATGGTGTTGTAATATTTAATGAGCAAAATACTCTTTTGCTAATTGATAAATATGATAATTTTGTAAGTAATTGCAGTGAAACCTCTATAACACGACCAGCGTCGGTTCTCTCCCAAATTGGTCTTTTGTAGATGAGGTTGTTTTAGCGAGAAATATACAAAAAAATTGTAAAACAAAGATAGACAAAGCAAATGTAATAACGAATAATTTATTATATTAAATGCAGTTATTATTTGTCACAATCATACTATTAAATAAAAGTTATTTTAAATGGAGTAGTATAATTATGTATATACAGACACAATATAATAGTTAATACATTATATATGGTCCATGATTTACATGTGCTGATACACAAATATCGCATGCAAAAGTGAATTAGAACTCAATTATTTTTAAAATATTTATTTAATAAAATTTTGACTTGATTTCCTTTTTTTTATTAAAATTTTTTTTTCTGGATTACTTTGAAATTTGGTAGTTATATCCACTATGCTATAGTCTTTAAACATTGCATAACAGGTGTTTTAATCCTCGTAGCGAGCTCTTTTTTAAGGAAATAACAGATTTTCTCTTCTCTTTCTGATAGAATTCTTTCATCTTCTTGATTATGAACGCTTATAATTTTATCTTTCCAATTATCGCTATTATTAAATTGTTTGTCTTCGTTAAATGTTTTGACGATATCAAGATTTCCCTGATTTTCTAATTCTGTTCTTAATCAACTGAAGCATATTGTCCTATTTTAAAGGTATTAAAAATATGGTCCTTATGGCAAATTTCACTGTAGTTGTAAAACAAATAGTTTTCATTTTGTTAATTAAAAAATTATCAAAGTTATTAGAAAGAACGTTAGGTGGGTATTACTTAAGTTACCAACGGTACTGTTCCTTTCTTAATGTTAGTCTTAAATTATTTTTGTATAATTTTAAAAATAAATTTTAAACTATATACGCAAACAATAATCAACTTAAATTACTGTAAACACACAACAAAAGTGTTCGTAGAAAAAAGAATATTACAGCTTAATTACTTATATTTCTAAAGCAATGCAGTATTGTTTAATAGGTGTACTGACTATTGAAATATTTATAATTTAAAGTTATTAATCATTAGGGCAACATTGTAGGTACTTTTCATAATTCGACACGATAAATATTAAGACAAAATATTTTAAAATGTGGTATTAAATTGTAGAGTCTACAAAATAAAGGAATATGTTAAAATTTTACTAAAAAATATATTTAAATATATATAAAATAAGAAATAAGAAAAGGTTTTATTCATTAAAAAATTTTCATTTATTTTAAAGAATTGTTTCTATTTAACAACAAATATAATAAAGATGCATTTTTATCTACTTGTAAAATATTGATTTTTTATATTTATTGATAATTTACATATTGAATTCACTGTAACAACTAAAGTGCAGATCACTAATAAAACTTATTTTAAAATATGTAATTAGAATTAATTTTATGAGTTACACTCTTAAATGTGATTTAGAACTTTTAACTTACATTTAGTCAAAGTGCCATTTAACCGTGCATAGATGCATTAATTACTTTCTAATTAATTTTGTATAAAACGCTATAAAATTTAAACATTAAAAATAATATTTAACACTGTATAAAAAAATTAATTAAGTGTGAATGCAATTTTTGAAATTTTTGAATAGGTAAGTATTGGACGTGTTAAATAACCTAGACAATGCATAAAACATACACATTTAAATATAGTAATAGCACTAGTAATCGACCAGATTAGTATAATATTATATTGGACTTTTTCCCAAATTTAATTTTTAAAGCTATAAAGTCTATTATGATTTTTACAAAATTCCGAATTTTCTGAAATATATATTCATTTAATTAGTTTTTTTAGAAAACTGTTACACGGACAAAAAATATCGTCAAAATAACTATCTAACGTATACTCATATGCATGGAGAAAAGATTTTGTTAAAATGACCATACGTATCGCGATTTTAGCTATACAAAGTATAGCCATTTTTTACAGAGATACGCCGTATAGCTAATTTACCTATACGGAGTTTCGTCATTGCAGATCGTCAAAGTAACGATACGTATTATTGTTTTAGACATTCAAACGATTCTTGTCATGATGATTTAACAGTTAAATTGGAATATATAAATTAATTAGATTGCAAATAATAACAATTATAAAGCAATACGAAGCTAACATAAGCTAATAAAAATAAAATTTAATTGTATGATTCACGAGAGTACTTCGTTGAACGCTTGAATCAAATCAATGGATCTTATTTATAAGTAAAATATGTAGCCCTGTTTTGATGATACTATGTTAAATTAATTTATAAATATTATTAAATAAGCCAATCGAATCGTTGTTCTGACGATACATTACTTTGAAGATCCGCAATAAGGAAACTCTGTATAGTAAAATTAACTATACGGCGTATCCCTGTAAAAGATATACTACGTAAAGCTAAAATAGCGATACTACGGTCATTTTGACGATATTTTTTTCTCCGTGTATGAACAGAAAAATTATGACTGAAAATAGTTCTATCGAAATCGTCAGAAGTTGAACAAAAAAATTCCGTTTTTAATTTGTAAAGACAAGGTACGTTATTATACTAGCCACATATAAAAGAATCAAATTTTGTATCACTTTAAAGTAATTTGCTATTTTAACATAATAATTAAAGACCATGGTCGAATACTAGATGACGCTCTATAACTAGTGCCTTAATCTATGTAAAAAAAATGTTAAAACTAATAATGTTAACTTGTTCATGATGTTAAAACAATCATGTCTATGCTTACTTTTTTACTTTAAAATTGTTGGTTTATATTTATTTAAGTACTAGATACACTGTTTGACTTTTACACACATATTTACTAACATAATAAACAAATAAATTAGCACATAATAAAATTCAGTGCTTCTTATAAAATATCGCATTTTTTATTGATCGCTAGGACTGTTTATACACAATAAAACATGCACTCGTAAAATTAAAACAGTATGTAATTTGCAAGTAATTGTTTTTTTTTGTTTTTACACAAAAAGTGATTAACCAAATGTGAGCTTTTGTCAGGTGCAGGTTTAAATTTTTATTGTATAATGTTAAATTTTCTTAAATTTTAGGACTAAAAATATTTTAGCAGTAACACTACAACATCATTTATTTAAACAAATATCTAAACACTTTTCTAGTGGTAACTAATTTTAATTAAAAATTAAAAATTTTTATTAGGTGCTACAGGAAATCCGTTATAAAAGTCCTTTAAAAATAAAAAAACTAATAGGTGTTTTAAGGAATTGAACAATTTATTCTATTTCAAATAATTTAATCGCTTATGCGTTCATATTGAAATATTTATACAAAATTACAATTATTTCGAATTGGTTATTTTAATTATATAGCAAACTTCAATTTTATTAAAAAGTTTTAAAATTATATTGCTTATTTATTAAAGCAAGTCATTAGTTAAAACATTTTAGAGCAGTTTTAAAAAGAAAGGCCAGTAAAAATACCCATGCTGTAACTTTGTCATTTTGTTTAGGGTTTTACTCCAGATACTATTTCCAACAAAACTGGAAAAGCTCGAGTGAATTAACCTACCAAAGGGGCCAATTTCGTTTAATGAATGTAATACAACACCCCTACCGAACGTTGGCTCTCTACTAATTACGTCAACTGTATAACGGTTTGTTAAACGAAATTAGATACAAAGCATAAGATCGCAATTATCCGCATACCTACCTACATACTGTTTCGTATCATCTCTGTGACCTAAACATTTTAAGCGCTGAGAAAAATCCATTCCTAAAACATAACTAAAATTAATTTATGTTCTTAGCTTACATATATGTAACGAAAAATATAAAAAAGTAACTTAAGAGCTTACGAAAAGTTGCTAATATAAAAACTACAAAGAAGCTTGATTGGCGATGAATGCTCCCAGGTATATGTTTTGCTATCTCTTCATTCTTCTGACCTTCTAAGTTCAAATTCTCAAGAATCCACGACCACCCAAGAAGCTGACGTCACACTTTCAAGCATTTGATCTTCTTAATTACCGCGCAGGCCAATTACTTTCTTCTTGCCTGCAAATTACAACCTTTCGCAAATTCAATTCATTTTACGATATATTTGAGTCGTTCGTTTAGAGCTCTCAAAATGAACATTTCATAAAAAAATATTATACAATTTTCTAAAGGATCGGCAATTTCGTTAATTAAAGCTTTCTTATAGAATTTAATTTAGAATTTTTGTTTTTAATGTTAAATATCTACTCATTATGGTTTTAATGTATAGGTACGCCTATTTATTAATAACTATTTTAACTTTTACCTAGTATCAATACTTCATCATGTTCTAAATAATTTACCTGAAAGTTTGTGAGGAGGCGTGTAAGTATTAGTAAATAAGCTGGCCTAGGAATCGGGGGAGAGGGTTTAAATTTGCTGTAATTTTTGTAGGCAAAAGGAGCGGTGGGGGTATAAATCTTACGTTTGGTAAAAACTGCAAAATAAGGAATTTTTTCAAAATATCCATTATTTTAAATAATATAAAATTACTTTTTTACTTTCATTATAAATCTATACAAAAAAACTCCTTACGTCTTATCATTTTGGTGCAAGCGCAGTCTATAACTGTTTAATTTTTTTTTTTATATAATAGAGCTGGTCGAAATCAACGAAATTATGCTTACATACTAGTAAAACGCTTTCTTAATAAAAAATTGATCAAATTAAAAAAATAAGTTTTGAATTGGTAAAAATGTATGTTATATAATAATATTTTATTAATACCTATTAACTTGTTGCTTCAATATATTATTTTTACCAAAGAAACATATGGGATTGTTTTAGTGACTCGTTATGCCTCTATATTAATTTATTAAACATAGTCATTAAAATATTTCTTGATACAAAAACCTTGAATTTGTTGTGAAAAATTTTTTTAGGATCAACGGAGCAGATTTATTGTTAAATATTTTTGTATTTATTTTTTTCCTTGATATTATTAAAAACTAAAAAATTACAGGTTTCCTTAAAATGCAATATGTTAAAGGGTGTTAATAAAAACATTTTGTTCAATTGTGAACGTCGTTTTTAGTTAACAACTCAAAAATATATTTTTTTTATGTCCCAAAGAAAATTCGAAGCTCTTTCAAGCTATCTGGTACTGTTAAAATTCAAAAATTAGCTGCAACTCAACCAGAATTTGACCTGCATAGGGGGAAAGTGGCATGAAACAGCCAGTTTTAAAAAAAGAGATAAATAATATAGAAGGACATAAATAAATATTTTTTTTTTTAAATCTGTAATTGTTCATGAATATATGTCCGTATTGTCATAAAACATTTTTCAAAATTAACGATATTTTTCGACTTCTAAATCATTTATAAAAAAAATAAAATTTAGCTTTTTCATAATCTATAGGTATTGAAATAGCCAACCCAAGTTATGAAAAAGCCATGTTCTTATTACAAGATTACCATAAAACTGCACATTAACGAAGATATTATTTAATAATAATCTTAAGCTATAATTTTAAATCTTATAAAATTATAAAACGTTTTAAATAACGCAAAGTGTGGATAAAATATTTACTTACATAAATCTAAGAAACTGTCAAAAAATTTGACGTTTGAAATCAATCATTGCAAAAACTTAAAAACGTTTTTAGCAAAAATAATGCAATTTCCCTTTTACGCCACAGGATTTATATGCCCAACCGTTACAACTTTGCATCGGTACTACTCTTGATTGCTGTTACTACAATTATTATTGCATTTTATGCAATTAAAAGGTGGCTTTTTCATTACACTGCAGTCCGGCTCTTTCAAAACATATTCTCTCAAGAAACAAAATCTCGAAAATTACTATGAAATCAAAGATTAGTCTACAAAATATATACGTTATTAGAAGGCCTAATATAGCTATAAAATTGTAGTGTAATCATATTATTATTAGTTTTGTACGTATAGGCGTTAGAAAACAAATAAACTGAACTCAAAACCTTACTTTTTGACGACAAAATCTTCAATACGTCGTATCGGCGCCGTTTATTGACGGTGAACGGTCAAATTTTTGTGGGGGATATCTGGCTAGTGTTGCTATCTTAAAATAACAAAACATAAACGATTCATATGAAAACTACCGCGTAATTGATAATGGCTCTTTCAAAACTTGGCTGTTTCATGCCACTTTCCCCCTAAACAAAAGAAACATAAAATAACTATAACAAATCTAAAAACTGCAGGATTATACTTTTAAGTTGCTATTGATAACTCAAATTAAGTGACAAATTGGTTCCCATCTAAAAATATTGAGTGATCATCTTCTGACGCTAAACAAGCTTAGTAGGTGAACTAGCTGTCTAACAATAACATTAGAAAAATTTTGATGTCATTGACAAGAGTAAAAAAAATTATATAAGAGCCCGTTTTTATAATTTAGGACTGATAACTATTTAATAGTATATTACGATACAAGGGACTTATTGCACGAGCAAAGCGAGTGTTTTAACTTCACAAAGTTCCTTAATCGGCTACTTAAGTCCCGTGTATCGAACTTTATTTTATAGTACAAGAAAAATTCCAAAAATTCTAATCTTTAAAAAAAAATCTATACTTTGATATTTGAATTAATTTATTTTGCTCTAATGTCAGCCTTCATACTGTTTTGACAGCTCAAGTTATAACCATAATTATGGAGATTTTTTTTGGTATTTTAGTGTTTTCCGGTGCTTTTTTAGGAAATTACAAAATAGTTGTTCTTTTTCTGTATATATTTATGTATAAAAGATTTTTCATAGCTTATTGTTGTCTTTATACAACTTCGTGAAATAAGTAAACGTGTGATTTAAGCAAAGGATAGCGTGCAATAATCGGCTACTTAAGTCCCGTGCAAGCGTGACATAAATATGATTTTAAGTCATCGAGTACTGTAAATATTTTTTATGGTAAAAAGCTGTCACTATAGTATTTCTAAGCAATTCAATAATTTTTTACAATATTACATATATCTAATATCTGGGCTATCTAGCTTTATTTGATATCTTTTGAGTTTGCTGTGGAAATGTGATAGCTTTTGGTCGCTTAGGTATTGAAATATATATATGACTGTAGTGCCATCTGTTGCATAAATATGTCAGCATACTAGTACTTTAATATTCTATGAGATAGCGCTAAAAACAACTTTTGTTTGAAATCCCATTTTTTTAGGGATGACACCTATCTAGATAAACTTGGAATATAAAATATTATCTAAATACAAAATTTTATGTTAATTATTAGAGCTGTTTTCCAGAAACTAATGATATATAAGGTAGGTCACTTAAAATTTGCATTTTTGATCGGTTATACCTAAATAAAAAAATTATGAATATCTTTTCAAAGTTATGAGTTTATTAAAAAGATTGAACTTTGCCATTTAAGAATGAAATATAACGTCAGTCAAATGACTGCCACGACTGGCCTTACAGTACCGCATCCAATCAACTTAATTTTTCAGTGCAAATTTTTGGAAACAAAAATTCACGAGGAAGGCATGGACAACATTTGGTTTTAACAGAACGGGGCCACTTGTCACACAGACAACGTAACCAACGATCTTTTGCGCACCGTTTTTGAAAATCAAATAATCAGTCGAAATGCTGATGTCAATTAGTCGCCTCGGAGCTGTGATTTGACGCCGTAGGACTCCGTAAGGATGAATGTTACACGATAACCATCCAGAAACGATTGATGCCTTGAAATACAAAATCGAATTTGACATTCATGAGATTGGGCCCCAAACAATCGAAAAATTAAGTTGATTGGATGGGGTACTGTAAGGCCAGTCGTGGCAGTCATTTGACTGACGTATTTCATTCATAATTGGAACAGTTCAATATTTCTAATAAACTCATAACTTTGAAAAAATCTTCATTAGTTTTTATTTATAGACAATTAAAAATCCAAATGTTAAATGGCCCACCCTATATATATGTATATACAGTAGACCCGGGGTAATCCGGCCCCTAGCTTATGCGGCGCTCTTTGTATTCCGACATGCGAATTATGTAGTGATTTGTCGGATTATAAGGTACTACTATTTAAAATGTTCCGGACTACAAGGGCCCAGGAGCAGCACTATAATCCGATTTGCAAAACGTTTGTCGGATTACCGTGGGTCGACTTTATATGTATAGAATCTTAACGTATTGATAAGAAATTAGTCGGATTATAAGGTACTCATTTTTAAAAAGTTCCGAACTACAGAAGGTCAGTGGCAGTACTCTATAATCCGACAAATTTGATAATCCGACACCGCCTTGCAAATCGTGTATCAAATTACCGCGGGTCCACTGTATATGTATATATATTTATGGTTTAAAGTAGAATAAATCGCGAACGTTTTTAATTCAAATTTTTTATATCTTGAATAAAAAAAAAGAATTTACATTTTACTTTAGAAATCTTAAAGTCTTCTAAATGTATTTTTTGAAAACTACAAGCAATTTAAGAACATTTAATTTAACTTTTTTTATTTAGAATCGGGTATTTGTACTTTGATGTTTGATCAAGTGATCCAAATAAGCAATTTTTGACCACACATTGAGAACTAAATGTAATTTAATAATTATTCCAAAAATATATGTTAAATAAAATACATACGTAACTTTGTTTGTCCAGAAAAATCATTATATTCCACCATATTTTTTTAAAAATGTAGATTTCCTAATCTAGTTTTAACTATTTATCAGAATTTTGCTAAAATAAATGAAACTATCACAATTGCTAACAATTTTAAAGCAATTGACTGTGTGGTTATTTATTATGGATAAAATTAAAAATATTTACTCAGGTAAATAGTAAAATATAATATATATTTGGTTAATTTTTATCTACGAACTCAAATAAGCAAGAAATATGGTAAACCATGTAGCTAGTAGAATAGGAATATTTTGACGCAATATTGATTTCTAAAATTAGAAACATTAGCAATCATTGAATTATTGGTATAACTACTTTCTTTGCAGGATTCATAATATTTATTGGATTTTCAGTTTTTTGAATGTTTTTATGGATACCTACATTGCTCTACAAAAGAAAAGACATACTTTTAAAGTTATTGAATTATGGAATAAAAAGTACCCACACCAATAGGTAAATAGCTTAGGTATATTGTATTTAAATAAATAACATTTTGTCTTGCGTATTAAAAATTAAAATAATTACAATAAAAGAATAAAAAATTAATTTTAAACGATGTGTAAATGTTTGGTTTATTGCACTTATCGCCGCTTAAAGCAATAATTTATATATTGATTTCAAACAAATTCAAAAGTTATTTTCAAATCGAATTTGAACCAAACCGAAAATAGAACTGTCAAACAAATTAATTAACTTAGGAATTTTGTTGATTCAAAACAAACAAATAAAAGAAAAGAAGTTTGCTTTTGAAATTAGAACATATTTCTAATTTTTTTTAGCCCTAGTTGTTGTACCTCCTTCTGAATCAGTTGTATTTATTAGTTGTCTAAAATAATATATTCTATCTATATGTAACTGTATAAGTTCTTTTGTACTCGTGATAGGATATTAATTTCTCTCGTGATGTGCTATTGTATTCGACTTTTTGCTATTCTATACCGTATTTCTTTATATCATCTGCCCAAAGTTCGAAGGGTCTGACTTAATTACGATATTCCCCCCAAAGTCGCCATCTAATGACTTTGCAGCAATATGGATAGCGGTCCATATTGCTTTCTTTTGGTGTGTTGTACCTAGTTACATTTAAGTGTAGTTATTCTTCAAATAATAAACTAAATAGCTACATATGTATGTTTATTGAAATTGAACAATTAAGATGGTCAAGTAGTTTTGTTCAACAGTATTCAACAGTTTTAACATTTTAAACAAATGTTATGAAACATTTGTAACTTTACAATATTAATATTAAAAATATATGTTTTGAACTATATATCATTTTAAGTAGTGTTATGCTTTATAATAAATGGATTATCTTAACTATATGGCAACAAATCATTTTTAATAATTTTATACAAAAAATTTTTTGCCCTGCCTTTATTGCACTATTTCTTACACCAGCAATAAGGTGCCTGGGGCTTTATAAGATCTACAGTAAAGCTTTGTTTATTTGTATACTATAATTTCTTATTTTGAATAATTAAATTTTAAAAACTTAAAGTCAAAACCAAATTTACAACGTTTATATAGTCAGAGAGCTGGTGGTCATTTTCCATAATATTTGTCATGTCGTATTTGCTAGGGTCTAAATTACTATTTATATCAAAAGAATTAGTTTTGAAAAAAATTGTCATAAGAAATGACTACCAGTTCTCGAACTAATATAAAAACTAAGCAAAAAGTAAAATAATTGCGATTAATTGTCAGTTTAATAAAAATAAGTATATTTTACTTTATAATAATATTTTGAAAGATTTTGATTATTTCAGAAATAAAGGTTATCTATTTTGGGCTTATAAATGTCATTTCATTATTTTATATATCAAATATTGAGTTTTAACGTTGATAAAATTTGCAATTATTTCATTAAATATGTAAAATAATAGTTGATAATTCTTTTACGTTGCTTATCTATAATATATTTATATGTATTAGTTATAAGTTGCAGATGTTCATTTTAAATAAAATGTCGAGGTAAATAGTTTGTAAAATTTCTTACTCGGTTTGTAGGTACATATATACAGAGTGACTGCTAGAGCGACATTCCTTTCAAGAGATAACAGTAGAAGTTATTTTAAACAAAAACTGTCAGGAAACAGGATGTTTTAAAATTGCTAAATTCTCAGTAATCACCATTTTAATTTTTATCTACTCATTTACTTGTTAACTATATTTAAATACAAGTTACTTTGTTTAACAACTAATTCTTGTATCAAATAAAACTAATTTACTTAGACTTTCCAATAAATGTTTTAAATTAATTGTTAATTATATTATTGAAAAACTTAATTTAGTCATTTTGTTTTTATTTATACGAGCGTATCATAGTATAAAACTTCAAAAAATTATAAAAAACTCATTTTTTACACAAATAAATAAACATTTACATTGATATATTAAGAAAAAAAATTAGTATAAGACAATTACTTAAAATTGAACTAATTTAGAACACTCAGTGCCAAGACATTTTTTATTCAGAATGACCTCGACTATCCTTTGCTGAAAAAAATTATTCGTCCTAGAAGTCTTCTTGTATATACAAGATGTTTTAAAAAAGAAGGTCAAGCCGTTAACCATAATTTTCCTGCTTCAAATAAAGAAATTTTTCATGTTATGTTTTATTTAAGCAACTCTTTTTCAATATAAAAATCAAATTCATTTTTAAAAAATTAATTTTATTAATAACATCGTTATTTATTAAAATATCTAGTTCAAATTTTGTACATATCATTTTTTTACAATGATACAAATTTTGCTTAATTATGTCCAAAAATATCCCAACAAAAAAAATTTAATTTTCTTGACTGTTTTTAGTTGTATACAAAAAATTAGATTAAATGTTTATTTATTAAAGATGTACGAGCACGGTACTAGGTGGGGATAGACCGATCTGGGCGCGGGGTAAAGAGGTTATAAAGATCACGTGGCCGCAGAATTGAAAATGACAACACTGTGATTATTATGATTATTAAGGCAATGTTATCAGTAAATTCAAAATAAACGTTGAGTATAACACGTGCGAATATAAAATTATGGAAGGTGAAATGAAATAGAAAACTATCTATCGGAATGAAAATTTACCAGAATTCCTAAAATTAAGTTAGTATTTTTGACACTTACTTTGCTTTAATGGTCTGTAGTGTTGCCATTTCGTTTAAGAACTAACAAAAGCAAAGTAATTTTCGTAAATATCTCTTAATTACACGGTTTAAAACGGTTTTTTTTAAAAATATTTTTATGAATGTCTTAACTTTTAATTAGATAGTTTTTTTTTTATATTCTAGGACGAATTTGGGCGAAAATTATGAAAACATGTCGTCTATCCGTCACTTTGCCATAAGACTAATGTTAAATATGCTAACTTTTGAAATCAATTATTTCTTTCAATAGTCGGTCAACCCTTTTCAAATTTTGAGAATTTGTTTAGACATATTTAAACTACACATAAAAAAAATCAAGCATTTTGGGAAGAATCACTTTCGTGCTCGTACATCCTTAAACATTTCTAGTTTTGTAAACTGTTAATTTACGGCTTAGTTTAACAGTTTATAGAAATTATTTATTTTTAATATCAAATATTAACATTATGCCCTATAACTATGGTCAAAAAATCAGCTTTTATTTTGAGATAATTTTTTCGATCACTGTTGACAAATAGCAATATTTTTTATTTATCTTCCCAATTTAAAGATATGTTACCAAAAACTCGCAATGTAAACCTTAAAATAATATTTTATAGGTACAAGTAAAATTAAAGAAATACACATTTGACCTAAACAATAATTTTCAAATTATAGGTATACGCAGAAAAAAGTTAAGGGGCTTAAAAGGTACTAAAACTTACTATATCTACGCTTTTTTAGAATAATTTTGACTAAAATCAAACAAAACATGTACTATTATAGGAAAATATACTCGGAAATAATTTAAACCAATTTTTTTTAACAACCATTATTATTAATAAAATTAGTTTTTAAAAAGTAAATTTTGCTTTTTGTTTTTTGAAAAAAGAGTATTTAATAAAGAATAGCATCAGAAAAAAAAATTATTTTAAGCAAAAAATTTGTGTTTAACCATTTGACCTGCTTTTTCAAACACCTTGTTTAGAAACTAAAAGGAAATCAAAAGTTCTACATACATACAATTTTTTTAAGATGTTTTGATGTATATTGTTGTTTTTTGTCCCGCATTTTTACATTAATGATTTTATATTTTATGATTGCGTTCCACCTGGCTGAAGCTAAAACAAAACAATATCAAAATATACCAAATTCGCTAAGTCACATTTGGATAGACTAGTTAGACGTAGTGATACAGTTTGCAGTGACTTATAGAACACTACATAGTAAAATATAAGTGTAAATTAATACGTAAATAGGTAGAGAAAGTAGTATATTGTAGATACATATAGTTCAAGAAGCGACCGCATAGTAGATTGTATCGATTTAAAGCACTAAATGCTTAGCAAATAGTGTATTATATTCGAGCACAACTACCAGCAAGGTTCGCCTTACCTAGACCTGATCCATCATCGGAAAATTTAAAAAACTTAGTAAAACAAAAAAATATTAGCATAGATGTAATAAGAGCTCTTCCTAATACTTTCCTGGTAATTTCAATACTAACAATAAATCTGACAACGAGAAAAATAATTTGATTTCTATAGATACAAGAGAGTGGCGGTTTGGGGGGGGGGGGTGGTAATTACCCCTCCTAAGAATTTTTCGTTCCCAAATTATATTTTTTGATTGTTTTGTATTTATGGAATAAAAAATATATTTAAGTTTTTTTTTTTTTATTTACCCCTCTCCCTCAAGCCAGTTGGCTGGAAACGCCCCTGATACAAGATACAATTAGAATTTGATATATTTTTATGAACACTTTTGAAAATTCATAAGTTCTACAAAATATCTTGGTTGTTGATTTTTCAAGTAATGAAGAATTCCCAGACTAGAACTTCAGAGTTCGTGAATATCTCTTGTAAAGTGAGTAAAATTTTTTCGAAGCCGGGTCAGGTCTCAGCGAGGCAACCCTTGCTAGTAGTTGAGCCCGAGGATAATACAATCTTTCCCGAAAATGTTGTCCTTTAAGTCGCACAATTTATTTTTGGGCATCACATCTCTATAGAAACAAAAGTAACCTTTTTGTCAGACTTACTTACCAAATTGATATCTATAACCAATTAAGTTTGTATTATCAATTAAAGCTATACATTTTGTTCCAATGATTCAATTTCATTTGGTACATAATTCATCTAGTGGATTCCCACAATTTGCAACTTCAATTTTCGTAGTTCAATATTCTGAAAACATATAAATAGTAAAATTAAATAAAATCTCAAATTTTGATATGCAATTTTAATGTATAATGCTGAATATTAAACCTTATAAAATGCTTTCAATTTGTTAAGAATATAAACACCTATAATACCTTTACTGCTAAATCGATCATAAAGCCGTAGCTATAATGTTTTATGGTTGAACCAAGTGTAGCAAGCTACAAGTGGTTTAGAATTGATTTTAACCAGCGTATCTTTTTTTAATGTCTTTCAATGGCGCTAAATAGTAATTTAAAGATTTTGATTTAAATCTGACAGAAGATATGAACAACAAATATTGTACACTTTGATAAATAGATCATAACTCAAAGTTACAAAAAAAACCTGTTAAACTAATATAAAAACACAACTATATACTAGTTACCGACTTAAATTGAATATGTGTAAGCTTTAATAATAAAAAAGTTTTACTAATCAAACAAACAACTTATGGCAATATAAATCATAATAAAGAAACAACTATTGAATAATGGTGTTAAGTTGGTAAGTTCTTCAATATTAACAGCTAATATGCCCGTTAAATAAAAACAACATGAAACTTTATGAGGCCATTTCAGCAATTGGGGAGCCATTAACTATAACTCCAACAGTTGTATTTAAGTACAGTAAGAAGAAATCTCACTTTCAATTTATAGCATATATTACTCATTTTACTATTCTTTTAATTCGAGTAGCTGTTTTGCTCTTTAATTGCTTATGACGGTTTATACGTTTAATATTTTTTAATCGCACAGAATTACGTTTTACCTACAGATACATGCAATAAAATCGATACTTGAACTATATCTCAATGTGGTTAAATAATATTTTTAAATTTCAATTTAACTTAAATTAAATATGTTAGAAGTTGCTGACTTTAAACAAAGAGTAGAGTCCTAACGAATATTGTTTTCCATAAAACATAATATTATTTCATCATCATCATCTCCATCACGGATTAAACCTATTGGATTGTTCCGTATAATATTATTTAATAATAATAAATATTTAGGAACCCAGATTGGCCAAAGTAATTGTTTTATTACAAAAATATGTATCAAACCAAAATATATTTTATTTACAAATTACCACAGAAAACTGTTTGCGCACTCTTTGTTTATTGCCGATAAAAAAGTAATGTTAAAAGTAATGTTAAATATTAAACTGAGTATTAAATTTTTTTTTTAATATAAATGAAAAAAAAATTAAACATTTATCTTAAATTAAAACAATCGCAACAAAATTAAATTTAAATATTTGATCAATGATATTGAAAGAAACACATTTGCATTTTTAAATGTGTAATATGAAAAGTTTAAGTTGTACTGCACTGGTCTGATGCATATAAACTAATACATTTTTTGTTACATTTTTTTCTTGTTTTTTGAAAATGAACTTTATGATTTATTTTCATAAGAATTATGTCTAACTTAGAATATTGACTTAAAATGTATGTAGTGCTTCTCTTGCTTATAAAAACCAAGTAGTACTCTTATTAACGTTTAATATAGCTCTTTAATTTTGATACCCGGGGGAGCCCCGGCGCCCGAGGAAAAGATGGAACGATGATCTCGAATGAACAAGCGAGGTCCTTATGATAAAGAAGAAGTAGAAGAGGTTTTTTAAATCTACTAAATAATTTTTCCGGTGGTATAAAATTTATTCCTCAACTCTGTTTCGCGTGATTAAAAAGTAAACGTTAATTATTTTAAGAATTCACTGTAGGAAACTATTTCAATGCTTAATTAATTCTACCAAAGGTATTTGGTAGAGATAACGCATAAAACTGCTTATTAAATTATATCTGTTTTATACTAGTATAATTTACTTTTCACAATGATATACGTATAAAAATATTTTATGAAAAGGAATGTTTAGCAATTTAAATTTTACTATCACGAAAACTAATGCACTTACGTCAATATACTGTGCGTTGAATATTGTATTTTATCTCAGATGATTGCATTTGCCTTCCATGTTTTATAAAGTTTATAGGAATATCGTGACATCACGTGTAATTATCTTATAGTCACGCTTTTCGTTTATTTCTTTATCTTTACTTTTGCACATAGATAGGTAGGTACTTCTTATTATTTTTCACCATAACTAAAATGTTACTATTTTACGAAAGTTGCTTTTGATAAGTCTCTCTGCCAAATTTATTAAAATGGTTTAAAAAATGTTATTTCTCTAGTAGTAGGCAAACATTTTTTTGCTTTATTTTATGCATCTAAAAAACAATCCTCTTGAAGGGTCTTTAGTTTCAATTCTAACAGTTTTGGAATTTTTCTATTTTAAATGCATTTAAATCTTCTGATATTTTTTTTAATTATCTAATGCTCATTTGTTTTTCTTATATCGCGTTATAATAAGGAGTAATTTTTAGGAAATTGATTCTTCTTTAAAAGTGTCGATTGTAACCTAGCTTAAATGACTCTGTTTTACCTGTATCAACATCAAAGTATTTTTTTAGCATAATTTACACATTTTTGTAGATATTTGGAAAACGGCCAAAATTATAAGAAATAAGTTAATGACTATTTAATAGCAACTTTAATTCTCTACCCCAAATGTCTGATTATTTAATCATTCAGTCTTTTAATTTAAATGACAGAAGAATTATAATGTTAATAGATATAAAAAAATTGATATACTACCTAATATCTAGATTTTTATGTGATTAATCGTACATTATTTTAATAAAAAATATTTTTTAAATTATATTAGTATTCTATAGCAGTTAATGATTGGTAGCGGGTAGACACTTTTTCACGATCCCGGTGAAAGACAGGTGTGCTTCATGGATGCGACCATGCCCACGCAAGCCTTGATTCCTCCTCAAACCATTACCGAGAGGGAATCAAGTCCTGACCTGAATCCTTTCAATACTTTATTCCTCATCCTATCCTAAAACCATCTTCCAACCCGTCTAGCCAGCGTGGAAGATTACGGCTAAAAAACCCTCAAACATGGCGAGTTTTAAAACAAATAGAAAGATACCCCAGGTGGGCAATACAGCAAGTGTTAAATCCCACACCCCCAAAGGGGTTTGCCTCGTGGATTCTGGGGGAGGCAAAAATTCGCATAAACCACTAAACAGAAAACACAAAAAAAGTCAAGCTCCATATAGCCACGTATAATATACGAACGATGAGTTCTATAGAACATCAACTAGAACTAGAAGAAGAACTGAAAAACATTAAATGGGACATTCTTGGCCTTAGCGAAACAAGATTAGCAGGTGAGAAATGCACAACTTTGAAGTCCGGGCATGTACTATTCCAAACCAACAGTGAAGAGAGAACACATATAGGCGGCGTAGGTATTCTAATTCACAAAAATAAGAAACACATGATTACCAAAACTAAATCGATATCACCAAGAGTGATCTATACTGTCCTGCAGATAAACAAAAGGTACAAACTTCAAGTGATCCAGATATACGCTCCCACCAGTACATCTGAAGTAGAGGAGGTCGAACAACTTTACGAAGATATTTCACTAGCACGAAAATCAGAAAAAACAAAATTTTTCTTAATAATGGGCGACTTCAACGCTAAAGTAGGAAGCCTAAATGAAAATGACAATATACCCAACAGGGGAAAATTTGGTCTTGGTCTCATAAACGAAAGAGGAAATATGCTAATGAACTATATACAAAGTGAAAATCTCTATTGTATGAATACATTCTTTCGTAAACCCCTACAAAGAAGATGGACATGGAGAAGCCCAGACGGCAAAACGAAGAACGAGATAGATTATGTAATATCAAACAAAAAATATATTATAAAAGACGTCACAGTTTTGAACAAATTCAACACAGGCAGTGACCATAGACTCGTAAGGGCAAAAGTAGAAATAGATATAAGAGCAGAAAGAAACAAACTCACAAGACCAAAAAGATTTCCTACCAATGAACAATTGAAAGAACATATGAACACATACCAAAGAGAACTAGATGAAAAACTATCACAAACGAAGGAACTAGAGAAAATGGCAATTAACATATTAGAAGAAAAAATAAGGAATAGTATAAAAACCGTAAATAAGAAGATATGCGGAAATGGTAAAAGAAAGAAAACATCATGGATCACAGAAGAAACACAGAAGCTACTCACAAAGAGAAGAAACACCGAAAAGACACACCAGAATACTCAGAGATAAATAAAGTCATAAGGAAGAAAATTAGGGAAGACTTAAGAAATCAAAACACACAAAGAATAAAAGAGGTCATCGAGAACAACAAAAACATGAAAGTATTAAAAAAGGAAATGGCAAGAGGAAAAGTGAGAGTATACCAATTGAAGAACGAAAATGGAGAAATGAAATACGAAAACAAAGACCTGGTCGAAATTGTTGAAAAATACTATAGAGAACTCTATTCATCAATCAACCCTCAACCACTAAATATACGTTCCCAGAAAATAACGAATGTCGGATCAGAAGAGATACCGGACATTACAACAAATGAAATAAAATACGCTCTGACACAGATGAAAAACGGAAGAGCACCAGGGGAAGATGATATCACCACCGAGATGCTAAAACTAGGAGGAGCGGCCACAATGAAAGCTATGAAAATTCTACTAAACAAATGCCTAAGTGAAAACAAAATACCAGAAGGCTGGCAAAACGCTCAAGTTACTCTAATATATAAAAAAGGGGATAAACTAAATCTAAACAACTACCGACCCATAAGTCTCCTTCCACACCCGTACAAATTGTTTACAAAAATTATGACAAACCGTCTGACAAACAAGCTAGACGAATACCAGCCGCCGGAACAGGCAGGATTCCGCAAGGGATACAGCACAGTGGAGCATATTCAGACAATGCGTACACTAATAGAAAAGTGCAGGGAATACAACATACCACTATATCTAGCTTTTGTGGATTATAACAAGGCGTTCGATTCGATAGAGCTTTGGGCAATTTTTACAGCCATGGATAGAGCAAGAATTGACTCTAGGTATAGAAACACCTTGAAATATATATATGATAGCGCCACAATGAAAATCAAAATCACAGAAGACCTCACAACTAACAAAATAAGGATCAAGCGGGGAGTGAGACAGGGAGATACAATATCTCCAAAATTGTTTACCCTTGCTCTCGAGAGTGCATTTAAAAAACTAGACTGGGAAAGAAAAGGAATAAACGTCGATGGCCAACACCTAAATCATCTTCGCTTTGCAGACGACATCGTACTCATCAGCACCAATCCTGAAGAACTACAAGAGATGCTAAACGAACTTAAAGTAGTATCTGAAGAAATAGGACTCTCCATGAACATAGATAAAACAAAAATCATGTCCCCAGAAAACATTAAGATAGAGGTTGGAAATGACACACTAGAAAATGTACAAGAATACATATACTTAGGCCATACATTGAAACTAGGCATAGAGAACCAAACTGCCGAAATAACTAGAAGAATCCGGCTAACATGGGCAGCTACCGGGAAATTAGGATTTATAATCAAAAACCCCAAAATACCAATAAACTTGAAGAAAGAGGTATTTAATATGTGTATATTACCGGTACTAACATATGGAACCGAGACAATGGCACTAACTATCAAATCAGCAACAAGATTAAAAACAACTCAAAGAGCAATAGAGCGTACCATGCTGGGAATAAGCCTAAGGGATAGAGTGAAAATGAAGAAATTAGAAGAAAACGAAAGTAGAAGACGTAGTAGAAAAATTGCAAAAGCAAAGTGGAGATGGGCGGGCCACATAGCGAGACAGGAGGAGGCAAAATGGTCAAAACAAACCCTAACGTGGAGGCCGAGAATGTCCAAACGGAGCGTAGGAAGACCACCTAGACGATGGGTAGATGACATTAAAGAGAGTGCTGGGAAGAATTGGTTACAAACCGCGCAAAATCGAGACGAATGGAAGATAAGAGAGGAGGCATATGTCCAGGAGTGGACGACTAAATGCTGAGAAAGAAGAAGAAGAAGAAGAAGAAGAGCAGTTAAAGCGAATATAACTTATTAAAAAAGTTTTCATTGCAACATAATATTTTTTAACAATTTTTTATATTTACAGTAAAACCTCTCTTAACGGACATCTCTTTTCAACGGAAAATTTTCAAAGGTTCCGGTTGAGAAAAGTATAGGGAAACAATGTCCCCTTCTCAGCAAACACCCCTCTACAACGGATAATATTTTTGCCCCACGACTGTCCGTTGGAGAGAGGTTTTTCTATATAAATAATGAAGTATCTCTATCTTCTAAATTATAAGTTTTAAATGCTTTAATAATGGTATCCTTTTTATAAAAATTCGATTTTATAAAATAATGCCATGAATATATTTTTCTAATTTTAGTGGTTTTCTAGATATCAACGAAAATACACAAGTTGTGTTTAAAAAATGACCTTTGAGGTTGATATAGGTGAAGAAACTCGAGTTACACTGAGAACAGAATGGGGAATAATGTCTTACAAATTACTTTTTATTATAATTGCAATTTATGATAATAAATTGCAGTTGAGCATTAGATAATTGAAAAAAAATTATTAGATTCAGGACTGAAGCACCACTTAAGACTATTTTTATTGTTTTACTATTAGAATAAATAGCAAAATTTATTACAAATAAGTTTTTTACTACTGACTTATGCTTTAAACTGTAGTTTTTCAGACGAAACACTTCTTTTGAAAATATAATAAATAGTAAAAAAAGATATAAATTATTGTTTTCTAAATTAAAAATTCTCAGCTTTTGTCAACTTTTTTTTACTTTTAGCCACAAAATTGTTGTATTGCTTAAGTATACTTCTTTAAAACTTAATAATTTTCTACATTGTAAACAGACATCAGCCTTATTATTTTATCAATAAAATCGAAGTGGCCAAAAGTGGGTATGTTGTCATAAGTGCGGCGTCCATCTTACATTTTTTTATGTGGGAAAGTTTAAAAATTGTTTAGATTTCTATTAGGATTGAGATTAAGGCCGGTCGTCTATTGGAAGCGTAGTCGCGCGACTTGGAGGTAGCGGGTATACGTCCGTATACGCGCGACTAATCCCAATACACGCAATGTAAGTGAACAGCGTCCACTGCAACCGACGACTCGTAGTCGCTTGCAGTGGACGGTGTTCACTTACATTGTGTTTATTGGGATTAGTCGCGCGTATACGGACGTATACGCGCTACCACCAAGTCGCGCGACTACGCTTCTAATGGACGACCGGCCTAAAGGCTCAAACTTGAACAAGTTATTTTTTATATATTTACAACATTTTGTCATGAGAGCGAAAAATAAATATTCTTTTTAATATTGTTTTGCACACAATTCACTTAAACCGGCATGCCTAAGCGCAGCCCCTACTTACCACGGCTAACGTCACTGTGAACCACGGGCTAGATTCGATACATACACAAGCCATATATAAAGCAGTTTTAATGCAAAAAATAGCATTAGGTATATGTAAGATTAACAAATATTAAATAATTTTTAATAAATAAGGATTGTTTAATACTCAATATTTCTGATTTTTAATATAATTTTTTGTTTAATTTTTAACGTGTAATTATGAAATAAAATGAAACAAAATCTCACATTCGAACTCTAAACAAATGTGTAGCTGAAGTATTATTTAAATTGGAACCACAATTTCTGCACTACATCATACTACGAATGACCTACAGTAAAACCTCTCTCCAACGGACAGTCGCGAGGCAACAATATTGTCCGTTAGAGGGGTGTCCTTTGAGAAGGGGACCTATATACATTCTTTTCCTATACTTTTTCCAACCGGGACTTTTTTAAAATGTCCGTTAAAAAGAGGTGTCTGGCGAAGAGAGGTGTTCGTTAAGAGAGGTTTTACTGTATATGCTTCACAAGTGTCGTCACCTGCTGAACTCGACGCGATTGTGCTTCGGCAGTAGCATACCGGTATAAGTGTATCGTGGTTTTACATAATAATTTTTTGTATTCCCTACCTACTACATAGGGGCCGTTTAAGTATTACGTAACGCAATTTTTGAAGAATTTTGACCCTCCCTCCCCCCCATGTAACGCGCCGACCCGTTTTTCTGACCCCCCCAACCATAAACGTTACGTAACACTCAAGTGACCATTTTTACCTAAAAGTCACAATTATGTTGCGCAAACTACCGGAAAGTTGCTAAAATATTTTTATATTTTTATTTAAATAAAAAAAACAATGTTCAGTAACGCAATGGTCAAACCCCCCTCCCTCCCATGTAACGTATCGTAACGTTTTGAAATATCCCTCCCAAATTGCATTACGTAATATTTGAACGGCCCCATACCTACTTATTTTTTTGTAAAACTATTAGAAATATAGGAGGTGTTTTATTTATTCTGAAAGTTACCTAACTTTCATGCTAAAGTAAAACATCTTTTATAATTTATAAGTGCAGTACAACTTCTCTTAACAGACACCTTTCTTCACCGGACAGCTGTTTTCAACGAACAATTTTAAAAGGTCCCAGTTGAGAAAAATATAGAAAAACAATATATTTAGGCCCCCTTCTGAGCGGACACTTCTCTACAAAGGATAGTATTGTTGCCCCACGACTGTCCGTTAAGAGAGGTTTTACTGTACTAGTATAAAGTACATTATCTGAATTCAGAAAATTAATACAAATTATTACAGATCTGTTTTTTTTAAATATTATGCTTATTTACCTAGGCGGCAGTTGGCATACACATAAAGAAAAAAATATAACACTTTATTTTATAGTATTTTTTACGCAATTAATTTTAAAGTAATCTATTTAAATTACAAATTATTTTACTACTGCTGGACTAAACGTAAGCTTTAATAGATTAACATCAAAATCATTAGCCGTGAGTTACCAACTATACGTAACAAAGAGAAGAAATAAAATAAACAGAGTTACAGAATAGAAATTAAAAACAAGTTTTAATTGAAAAAGTAAGAAATATATTTAATTCGCTTGATTAATAGGTTTCATTTAATAAATATTATATTTGCTCTTCTATATTAATTATAACATAATTAATTAGAAAAAATAAACCTATGTCACATGTTTACAAGAAACATTTAAAATGTTTTGTCTATCGTTAAATGTAAATCTTAATCTGCAGGAAATAAAGCATTGATTTAATTTTGTATATTACCTAAATGAAACGAACCAGTAAATTCAGTGTAATGACATTTTTGTTTTTATTGGATTGATTTGGTAAAATCAATAGAATAACTTTTTTATTGATCTTAGATTGCTCTAATAGCCGTAAAATTTTATAGCATACGTCGCGATATAAACTTTTCTATATTACATATCATTACTTTAAAACTTTTTTAGCTTTACAAAAATTTTTAGCAGTAAGGGTATTATTTTGTGCATTCATCAAAGTTCCACAACCACTTAATATTATAAATTAATTATTTCCTCTGAAGAGCTTACCTATTTTACCATGAACTAAAATCTAGCGGACATCTTTAACTACATTTAAGTTCCGTATTTTCTTTTAAGAATCACTATTAGGTACTCTTAAACTTTATAATAACATCTTTTTTTCGTATGAATAGTAGAAACCTTTTAAAAGAAATATTCTATTGATTTTTATTTTTATAAAAATATAAATATGCTTACCAATATCTTGATTCTTCAGAAACACATTTATGTGAAATGACTACACCCGTGTTTACTCGAATGGCGTCAGTAACTGGTTGGGTATGGTGTATACTCAGAAAGGCGGGTTGAAGTTATTCATATTGTGAACTCCAGATCTTTTGTACCTCTAGGAAGCCATGTTGGTTATTCTGTTAAAAAGATCGAGTAATACAAAATAGAGCAGTTAAGCACTTATTAATAACCTGTTGCAAATCGTTAATAAAATATAATAGTTATTTAGAAAACTATATAAAAGACATTCTTGCCTAGTAATCGACAGTAATTTAAATTTAAGTGATGTAATAAAACCATTAAATTTAAAGACGGAATAATTTACACAACTTATGTTTGCTAAATTAATATATTTATTCGAATAAAATAAATGTGCATTGCTACCTTAATTGATAGCGTTTCTTAAATTATAAAACTAGCTACCTAAACTTGCATTGGGAATATCAATTAATAAAGTCTGGTTTAAATATGTAAATACCTACAGTAAATTTGCTTTACCTATGTAGTGCATTACATTTCTCAGACAGTAGGTAATACATTGTATTTTGTCGGATACTAAGTAAGTATATTTTATTCATTCCATGAATAGTCATTTTTTTGCCATTGATCAGAAAGTAATAGAATGATTTATCATAAAGTTAAAAATTAAATGAACTATGTTTTTTAGCACCGATGCTTAGATTTAACGCTTTTAATACTGATAACATTGTATATAGATATTGCGCGAGTGTTGCTGTTTAGAATCAACAAACATCTTATTTTTCAGTCAATTTCTAAGAAACAGAGAAGGCGACGAGAGTCTTGCGACGTTCTCACTAAATTTATATCTGTAGTGAATGTAAATTAGAGGATTTCATTCTACTTCAAACACTAAAAAAAATTATTCGCGAATAACACTACTACATTATTTTCTTCACAGATATCTTATTTTCATTTCTAAATAAATTACTTATACGTATAAATATATTGTTAATTAAATTATAATTCGAAAATATATTTTTTTAAAGTTAGGTAATTAAAATAAATATTTTAAGATATTAAGGATTTGTTATAGAGGGTGTCCATTTATAATTAGATGACTTCAAAATAGCAATTCAAAGACTAGTATCACCGGTTTCCCGCGACCTTATGTTGAACGTTTTGTAAAACTTTTCAAATAGAATTTGACATTCGATTCCATTGCATTTCTTGGACATTTTGCAAACATAAATTTGTAAACGGCTAGGATAGTAGGTGCCTTCATACAATAATTTCAAACTATTATTTCTAAAACTTATACACTTCTAATACTTAAAGGTGTTATTTTACAAGTTGTAATTGCACCACCCTGTATTTAACTACACGGAGAAAAAAATATCCTTAATATAACTATCTAACGTATACCCAATTGACGTATTGTTCTGACAAGAATTCGAATGTCTAATTTAACGATATTTATAAGTCAATTTGACAATCCATAGTATGATCAAAACAGCTTTACATAGTATACTTATAATAAGGATTCGTTTATTTGTTTCAAGCGTTCAAACGAAAAGCTCTCGTGAACGTGTGCAGTATCCGTCGTGTAGGTAACTGGATAGTTAATTTGAGGATTTAAATAGCTATAATAGGGATACGTATGGTTATTATAACGATATTTTGTTCTCCGTGCATATCCGTTAAATCACTATGACAAGAATCTTTTGAATGTCTAAAACAGTAATACGGATCGTTACTATAACGATCCGCAATAAGGATTCAGTGGATAGCTAAATTAGCTATACGGCGTATCCTTGTGAAAGATAACTATCCAACGGATAGCTATAATAGGGATACGTATGCTTATTATAAGGATATTTTTTTCCGTGTAGTCATAAATTGTAAACCGTACAATGAATTTTATTGATGTAGGTGCTAATCGATTTAAGATGTGATGTAGGTATAATTTATAAATTAATTATGTATTTATATTACAAGCCTATTCAAAAAAATAAAATTTCGGGAAACTAAAATAAAAAGTTATTATAACAATTTAATAATTAACTAACTATGTATAGGTACTGAAAATAAATATTTTCGATACATATACCTAAAGCGAGGGATTGCAGTAGGTTTAGATTTGACAACACAAGGCCAAAGTTATGACGCATTCAACACGGGATCGAGTAGAGAAAGTCCGGGTACAGCGAATACCACGGGAAAAGCCAATATAGCCCCCGATTTTTAAATTATTCATTTACCGTTCATTGCACTGTTATAGCAAAGTCCGTCCATCGTTCCTCAGTGTGCGGCAAACATTTCGGAAAGAGGCCGCGCTGTGCGACGTACGCGAAGAAGTGAATTCTGTTTTCGCAAGAAAAAAATTAATTTAGCCTGGTGAAGGATTTGTCAATATCTATAACTTTATTTATTTAACATTACCGGAGATACTATATTTTTGGTTTTCTATATTGTGTTTAAGACAGAACTAAAATTAATGGTTTTTATATAAAATAAGTTAACTTCGATATTAGCGATGTCGGGTAAAGTGAATAGGGCAAAGTGGATACCATATCCGCTTTGTCCGCATATTATAAAAGTTTTATTATACTTTAATATTTTGCTACAGATGGTAAATAAATATTATAAAAAAAGACTTATTATGGTCGCTGACACCTATACTTATACCTAACCCAACTAGCCAAATGACGGCTTGTAAACACAAACTACAGAAGTCATAGATACTGACAAGGAATTGAACGAAGAGCACAATTAAAAATTAGGAAAAAAGTAAAATTAAAAACGTTACCAACAAAGTTGACATAAACTCAAAAAAAATTCTAAAGAAGACTGCTGGTAACAAATTAAATACTGTCAAAGAAACAAAAAAAGCTGCTAAAAAGCCAAGACACAAAAAAAGCAAAGTTTAAAGATATTTTATGTTTTTTTCGTGGCGAGATATATATTGAAGAAGAAGAAAATCCAATTGAATACTGGATCCTTTCTCATTTATGTTACAAATGCCGCTTTAAAGAGTCTTCAGTTTTTAAAGGCTAGGAAGACGATATTTGTGATAATTGAAGTAGGTACTTCAAATTTGAACCTATAATACATAAAAAAAATTAATTATTTTCGATCATCCATACTAATTAATGGTCAATTCAGGAAAGATTGGGCTTACGTCATGAAATTATTTTCAAGTTACGCACAACGTGGCATGGTCATATTTTAAAGGTAGGAGAAGAAAGTTACGAAAATTGCTGTCTAGAAAGAGCGTATACGGTGTCTACGTAAAACCGACAAAGATAGAACGATGAACGTAGGTTAACGCAAAACCATCGTGACAAGATAAGCAACAGTGATATTTTTAACTTAATTTAATCTCAGACTTACGTCCATATTGATTATGACGTAATCCTGATCATTCCTGAATTCATCTTTAATTCGTGATGGTGATGTGCAATATGCACATCTTAAATTATTTTTTTTGGAAGTAAACAATTACATATTTTACTTTTAATTTGCTGGTAATAGGAAGAATCGCATATTAAATTTTAGCAATACTCTGCTAACAGCAGCCAACGGTGACATTTTTATTGACACTGCGAAATTAGCAAATGAATAAATGGTTTCAACCCAATTATACTGGACGTTTTGAGAAAAACGGCGCAAAGTAGGGGAAGGTGGCCTAAAGCGGGTAGGTTAAGGTTCACCGATTAATATGAACCACTTCGGCATAAAAAAAGTGTTTCTTTTTTAGATTTACGTAATACAATTATAAAACTTTAATTTTAGAAAAAAAAATAATTACATTTCTGCTTTAATTGTGGAAATAAAGTCAAAAATATAAAATGTCAGAAATTAACCGCTTTGCCCGACAGGAGGGCCTAAAGCGGGTAGGCTCTCATAAACCAATCGGATTAATCAAAACATTTGAAAAAAAAAATTATCTACACTTGACATGTTCTTGACAGTAACATTAGTATTAAGTTATATTAAGCATTTTCATATTATAACTGCTAATTTGTCTCAATCTTAATATTATTTCGGTTTACCATTGTTTTTCAATATTAATTGCTTCAACGCTTTAAATCACTTATTTTTAATACCAATTTATTCCTATAAACTAGTTTCTATCAATTATAATAAAATTACGACTTGTGGTACAAGCAAAGAGGGTACCTACCCGCTTTGCCCAAACACACATTTCTTAGTTTTGATACATTAACGTAAAAAATAATGGATGGATATTAAAATATTTAGTCAAATAATAAAACAAGTTTATTGTAAAAAAAAACCCCATTATAAACAATGGGTTAATGTGAAGGTTTTAGTAGCAATTGAAGTTAAATTAATTTCAAACATTTTACAAAATTATTAAATTTTTTGTTTTTTAATTTTTTGACGTTATTAAGCAACTTAGGTGTCAAAAGTAGTATGATATCAATGAGGCAGGGTACTGGCAGTGTAAATAAATATATAAATTCCAGCTAATATATAAGATGTCCACATATCGCTTTGGGCTACCTACCCGCTTTAGGCCACCCTCCCCTATATTTCGTATTTATCCATACTAATATCATAAAGCACAAGAGTTTGTTTTTTTTTTGTATGGACGCGTTAATCTCTGGAACTTATCAGTCGAATTGGAAAAAGATATTTTGCATTTGATAGCCCAATTGTTGAGGAAGGTTGTAGGCTATTTAACATCAAGTTACGATCTTTCGGAGCCGAGCAAAAAAAAAGGCAGTGAGAACGCTAGGCGAAAACGAAGTAATAACTCGAGCTGACGATGCGGTGCAACGCCGTTGGAGGAGGGCCGAGGGCGGCCGCCTAATGAAGTAC
Source organism: Sinopyrophorus schimmeli (assembly GCA_036325965.1). NCBI lineage: Eukaryota > Metazoa > Arthropoda > Insecta > Coleoptera > Elateridae > Sinopyrophorus > Sinopyrophorus schimmeli. Next base: position 8,703,005 of record JARFIZ010000001.1, read on the forward strand.
TCACAATTATTTATAAATAATCCAATTTCTTTTAAATTAAATGCCGGGCGAAACCGCGGGGCACGACTAGTTGTCAAATAAATGCTTTAACATATTTGATAAAAATATTTTTTGTAAATAGATACTTATAAAAATATACCACCTATAAGCTTATTATATAAAGAATTATAAAGAGAATAGAAAAGTGAACTAATGCTATAGACTTTGTTGTTACTGTTAGTTAATAATCCTATCAATGAAACAGCAGTATTATTGATCACATAAAAAACTGTGCAATTACTAGACAAACTCAAATATAACGTACAGTTTATATATGATGCCAAGCATAATTATTTACTTTACACTCAACAAGTTTTATTGAGTAACGCCTTAGTATATCTAATAATAACTAAAACAATATTACTATTAAGCTACTAAAGAATTGCACAACTACCTACGAATAAAAATTATTAGAAACTTATCTAACCATACGACTTTAATTCACTAAATACTTTTATAGATTGTATTAGGGCGGTGTTCGTGGAACAAATTTATATTGTTTTATTAACCTCGCTGTTCATACTATACCGTTTTACTCTGCCGAATATAATCGATAAATAAATTGGAAAAAGCTGTTGATGTCTCTGATATTTCTTTTATTTATACCTCATAAAAAAGAAAGCTACCCACTATGCGTTAAATTACATGATTAATATACATACACATTTATACATTACACAGTCAGAAAGCCTAATATCAAATTTTAAAGTTATCATTTACATTATTAAGAAGTAAAAATATATACCTAGATAATAACTGTTTATATTTTGGTAGTAAATGAATTATCTACATATTTTACTTGTTTACAATACCCATATTTTAAATTATCTGGATATCATCATTTTACAGTTGAGTGCTGCACTTTAAAAAACTGCCAGATCCTATATCTAACTTAAACATAAACACATACAATATTAATGTTTAAGTTTTTGATAAAATTTTACACTGATAAAAGACAAATGTGTGAGAAACGGAAACTGCAGTCAGAGCTGGATTGAGCAGTGTAATGACTCGACTAATACATCTTAAGAATTCAAATAAATATTTCATAAACGTTTTTTTTTAATTATTATGCTAAATTATGTAAGTTTTAATTTTTTATAAGCATTTTAAACAAATTTTCTATAGCTGACCGAGCGATACAACATATTAAAGATGTTTTTAATAAACCTGAATTTTCTCATCGAAAAAAAGAATGAATTTACTCTAATAATAATTATATAAAAAATTCTGCAAATAGTTTTTACTACAAATAGTGTGTCGTTATTTAGGAATACATTTGAAACATTAAAATAAAATATTTTTTAAATCAACGAACTTTTACAACAGGATAAAAATTAAAATTTTATCTGGTTCATTTCACATTACTCTGCACGAAAAGACGACCCAGCAATTTTACTAATTTCTCTTAGTATTTAGAATCGAGTTAAAAGCGCAATAACGCTTAAATGTATTATAAAAATAATTAATAATTTAGAAACGTAATCCAAATCTAAAATATGGTGGTTGGAAAATAATTTTATATAATTACATGCACTAAATCATCTTTCAACTAATTACAATAAAATAGTTATCCACAACTACCTGCTGATGTAAGATGTACAAAAAAACGTTACCTTTAACAACCCAAAAACAATGCTGAAAAACAATCGCCGCACCATCTCATTTCATCCATATTTTGGGTATTGCACAAAATTACCAGCGTCAATTAAAAACTATGTCACTTTTTGCATCCTTTTTTATTGATTTATTATTAAGTTCCCAATATAATTTTAGAAATTGATATGACGATGCTACCAAAAAATAACTCTTAGATTTCTAAAGTAGGATGAACTCAGTATAGTTGCTCTACTGGTGAAAATGCTCCATTTCCTAGAAGTTGAACTTTCGAAATAAAGTCATTTTTTTGGGATATATTTGAACTTATATTTTTTTTTCAAAATGACTTTCCGCCGTAAGGCGCTTATAAACGATCGGAAATATTTGACTTGAATTGATGTTGTACCTATCAGTTGATAGGGTAAGATGTTTAATATGCATAAATTGACTACATGAAATACAGTTGAACCTCGATAAGTCGAAGTTGAAAGGAAAGTAAAAATAATTCGAGTTATGGATATAAAAATATTAACGTTGAAATAAGCAAGTCTTAAGAAAACATCTATTATACTATAATTTTATAGATATATTAGGCCTTCTAATAATATATACCTATATTTTCTAGGCTATTCTTTGATTTCATAGTAATTTCGAGATTTTGTTTCTTGAGAGAATATGTTTTGAAAGAGTCGACCTGCAATGTAATGAAAGAGCCAACTTTTAATTGTAGCAATAGCAATCAAGAGTGGTACCAATGCGAAATTTGTAACGGTTGGGCACATGAATCCTGTGTCGTAAAAGGGAAATTGCATTATTTTTGCTAAAGATGTTTTTAATTAACATTATATTACTTCTTAAAAAGAACATATCTAGTCAATTTGCAATGATTGATCTCAAACGTCAAATTTTTTTGACAGTTTCTTAGATTTAAGTAAATATTTTATCCTGAGTTGGCGTTATATAAAACGTTTTATAATTATATAAGATCTAAAATTATATCTTAAGATTCTTAATAAATAATATCTTTGTTAATGTAAAGTTTTAGTCCTGTAATAAGAACATGGCTCTTTCAAAACTTGGGTTGGCTCTTTCAATACCTATAGGTTATGTTAGAGCCGGATTTAATTCTTTTTATAAATGATTAGAAGTCTAAAAATATAGTTAATTTTTAAAAAGGTTTTATGGCATTATGTTCATAAATGGATGAACAGTAACAGATTACATTTTTTTTAATTTATTTATAACCCTTTATATTATTTATCTCTTTTTTTAAAACTGGCTCTTTCATGCCACTTTCCCTTTATATCAGATCTATATTTACCATCCTTTATACAAAATAACTAAAATTTGTAAACAATTATTAACATTATTTATTGTTATTAAGTACTTAGATAATATGGTTATTTACATCTTATTTATTGTTGGTTTGAAAGTAATCTAAAATTGATTTTTGCTTTATTGATCTAAAATGTTGGCTTTCTACAAATTTTTCCAATACTCTGCTAACAGCAGCCAACGGTGACATTTTTATTGACACTGCGAAATTAGCAAATGAATAAATGGTTTCAACCCAATTATACTGGACGTTTTGAGAAAAACGGCGCAAAGTAGGGGAAGGTGGCCTAAAGCGGGTAGGTTAAGGTTCACCGATTAATATGAACCACTTCGGCATAAAAAAAGTGTTTCTTTTTTAGATTTACGTAATACAATTATAAAACTTTAATTTTAGAAAAAAAAATAATTACATTTCTGCTTTAATTGTGGAAATAAAGTCAAAAATATAAAATGTCAGAAATTAACCGCTTTGCCCGACAGGAGGGCCTAAAGCGGGTAGGCTCTCATAAACCAATCGGATTAATCAAAACATTTGAAAAAAAATTATCTACACTTGACATGTTCTTGACAGTAACATTAGTATTAAGTTATATTAAGCATTTTCATATTATAACTGCTAATTTGTCCCAATCTTAATATTATTTCGGTTTACCATTGTTTTTCAATCTTAATTGCTTCAACGCTTTAAATCACTTATTTTTAATACCAATTTATTCCTATAAACTAGTTTCTATCAATTATAATAAAATTACGACTTGTGGTACAAGCAAAGAGGGTACCTACCCGCTTTGTCCAAACACACATTTCTTAGTTTTGATACATTAACGTAAAAAATAATGGATGGATATTAAAATATTTAGTCAAATAATAAAACAAGTTTATTGTAAAAGAAAACCCCATTATAAACAATGGGTTAATGTGAAAGGTTTTAGTAGCAATTGAAGTTAAATTAATTTCAAACATTTTACAAAATTATTAAATTTTTTGTTTTTTAATTTTTTGACGTTATTAAGCAACTTAGGTGTCAAAAGTAGTATGATATCAATGAGGCAGGGTACTGGCAGTGTAAATAAATATATAAATTCCAGCTAATATATAAGATGTCCACATATCGCTTTGGGCTACCTACCCGCTTTAGGCCACCCTCCCCTATATTTCGTATTTATCCATACTAATATCATAAAGCACAAGAGTTTGTTTTTTTTTTGTATGGACGCGTTAATCTCTGGAACTTATCAGTCGAATTGGAAAAAAAATTTTTGCATTTGATAGCCCAATTCTTGAGGAAGGTTGTAGGCTATTTAACATCAAATTACGAATTTTCGGAGCCGAGCAAAAAAAAAGACAGTGAGAACGCTAGGCGAAAACGAAGTAATAACTCGAGCTGACGATGCGGTGCAACGCCGTTGGAGGAGGGCCGAGGGCGGCCGCCTAATGAAGTACTCAAAATTATTTATAAATAATCCGATTTCTTTTAAATTAAATGCCGGGCGAAACCGCGGGGCACGACTAGTCAAATAAATGCTTTAACATATTTGATAAAAATATTTTTTGTAAATAGATACTTATAAAAATATACCACCTATAAGCTTATTATATAAAGAATTATAAAGAAAATAGAAAAGTGAACTAATGCTATAGACTTTGTTGTTACTGTTAGTTAATAATCCTATCAATGAAACAGCAGTATTATTGATCACATGAAAAACTGTGCAATTACTAGACAAACTCAAATATAACGTACAGTTTATATATGATATGATGCCAAGCATAATTATTTACTTTACACTCAACAAGTTTTATTGAGTAACGCCTTAGTATATCTAATAATAACTAAAACAATATTACTATTAAGCTACTAAAGAATTGCACAACTACCTACGAATAAAAATTATTAGAAACTTATCTAACCATACGACTTTAATTCACTAAATACTTTTATAGATTGTATTAGGGCGGTGTTCGTGGAACAAATTTATATTGTTTTATTAACCTCGCTGTTCATACTATACCGTTTTACTCTGCCGAATATAATCGATAAATAAATTGGAAAAAGCTGTTGATGTCTCTGATATTTCTTTTATTTATACCTCATAAAAAAGAAAGCTACCCACTATGCGTTAAATTACATGATTAATATACATACACATTTATACATTACACAGTCAGAAAGCCTAATATCAAATTTTAAAGTTATCATTTACATTATTAAGAAGTAAAAATATATACCTACATAATAACTGTTTATATTTTGGTAGTAAATGAATTATCTACATATTTTACTTGTTTACAATTCCCCATATTTTAAATTATCTGGATATCATCATTTTACAGTTGAGTGCTGCACTTTAAAAAACTGCCAGATCCTATATCTAACTTAAACATAAACACATACAATATTAATGTTTAAGTTTTTGATAAAATTTTACACTGATAAAAGACAAATGTGTGAGAAACGGAAACTGCAGTCAGAGCTGGATTGAGCAGTGTAATGACTCGACTAATACATCTTAAGAATTCAAATAAATATTTCATAAACGTTTTTTTTTAATTATTATGCTAAATTATGTAAGTTTTAATTTTTTATAAGCATTTTAAACAAATTTTCTATAGCTGACCGAGCGATACAACATATTAAAGATGTTTTAATAAACCTGAATTTTCTCATCGAAAAAAGAATGAATTTACTCTAATAATAATTATATAAAAAATTCTGCAAATAGTTTTTACTACAAATAGTGTGTCGTTATTTAGGAATACATTTGAAACATTAAAATAAAATATTTTTTAAATCAACGAACTTTTACAACAGGATAAAAATTAAAATTTTATCTGGTTCATTTCACATTACTCTGCACGAAAAGACGACCCAGCAATTTTACTAATTTCTCTTAGTATTTAGAATCGAGTTAAAAGCGCAATAACGCTTAAATGTATTATAAAAATAATTAATAATTTAGAAACGTAATCCAAATCTAAAATATGGTGGTTGGAAAATAATTTTATATAATTACATGCACTAAATCATCTTTCAACTAATTACAATAAAATAGTTATCCACAACTACCTGCTGATGTAAGATGTACAAAAAAACGTTACCTTTAACAACCCAAAAACAATGCTGAAAAACAATCGCCGCACCATCTCATTTCATCCATATTTTGGGTATTGCACAAAATTACCAGCGTCAATTAAAAACTATGTCACTTTTTGCATCCTTTTTTATTGATTTATTATTAAGTTCCCAATATAATTTTAGAAATTGATATGACGATGCTACCAAAAAATAACTCTTAGATTTCTAAAGTAGGATGAACTCAGTATAGTTGCTCTACTGGTGAAAATGCTCCATTTCCTAGAAGTTGAACTTTCGAAATAAAGTCATTTTTTTGGGATATATTTGAACTTATATTTTTTTTTCAAAATGACTTTCCGCCGTAAGGCGCTTATAAACGATCGGAAATATTTGACTTGAATTGATGTTGTACCTATCAGTTGATAGGGTAAGATGTTTAATATGCATAAATTGACTACATGAAATACAGTTGAACCTCGATAAGTCGAAGTTGAAAGGAAAGTAAAAATAATTCGAGTTATGGATATAAAAATATTAACGTTGAAATAAGCAAGTCTTAAGAAAACATCTATTATACTATAATTTTATAGATATATTAGGCCTTCTAATAATATATACCTATATTTTCTAGGCTATTCTTTGATTTCATAGTAATTTCGAGATTTTGTTTCTTGAGAGAATATGTTTTGAAAGAGTCGACCTGCAATGTAATGAAAGAGCCAACTTTTAATTGTAGCAATAGCAATCAAGAGTGGTACCAATGCGAAATTTGTAACGGTTGGGCACATGAATCCTGTGTCGTAAAAGGGAAATTGCATTATTTTTGCTAAAGATGTTTTTAATTAACATTATATTACTTCTTAAAAAGAACATATCTAGTCAATTTGCAATGATTGATCTCAAACGTCAAATTTTTTTGACAGTTTCTTAGATTTAAGTAAATATTTTATCCTGAGTTGGCGTTATATAAAACGTTTTATAATTATATAAGATCTAAAATTATATCTTAAGATTCTTAATAAATAATATCTTTGTTAATGTAAAGTTTTAGTCCTGTAATAAGAACATGGCTCTTTCAAAACTTGGGTTGGCTCTTTCAATACCTATAGGTTATGTTAGAGCCGGATTTAATTCTTTTTATAAATGATTAGAAGTCTAAAAATATAGTTAATTTTTAAAAAGGTTTTATGGCATTATGTTCATAAATGGATGAACAGTAACAGATTACATTTTTTTTAATTTATTTATAACCCTTTATATTATTTATCTCTTTTTTTAAAACTGGCTCTTTCATGCCACTTTCCCTTTATATCAGATCTATATTTACCATCCTTTATACAAAATAACTAAAATTTGTAAACAATTATTAACATTATTTATTGTTATTAAGTACTTAGATAATATGGTTATTTACATCTTATTTATTGTTGGTTTGAAAGTAATCTAAAATTGATTTTTGCTTTATTGATCTAAAATGTTGGCTTTCTACAAATTTTTCCAATGATCTCCCGAAACCAGAATAATTTTACTTTGTGTATGCCAAAACCATTCTATCATAGCTTTCTCCAAGTTGAAAAAATGACACTCTTTAGCTTTTTTTTTATTTTTGTTTACACCTCTTGTTGATCGGTAAATAATTTTAGAAAAAGTTTTTAATTTTTTTAGATTTTCTGTTACACTGTTATAAACTATAAATAACAAAAAATACATTTGATCGTACTCTTGTTCGACGAATAACGACCAGAACAAAAACAAAAAGGCAAAAATAAATCATTATCTTGTAAAAGAAACGGTAAAATAATCTTAAATTTCATAACTGTTGAGAAAGCATTTAAACATAAATTAGTATTTAAATCGAATTGAAGTGGCGACGTCAAAACATCAAAGTGTTGTAGTAGGTTTCAACCTTTTCATCCTATTTTACAATATCCATTTTGACCAGCAATAACACCGAACAAACTCCTTCTTTAATCCTTCCAAGTATTATACTTTTATAAAAAGTTGTAAAATTAAACTTCGAGTTATCGAAATATTAGCTAATGGAAACTTGAATTTAGGGAATTTTTAAACGCTTCGATTTATCAAAAATTCGAGTTATCGAAATTCGAGTTATCGATATAAAAATATTAACGTTGAGATAAGCAAGTCTTAAGGAAACAGGTTCGAGTTCGAGGTACCAAAAATTCGACTTATGAAGTAGTACTGTAGTAGTTTCTATATAAAACAAAATTTTTTTTAAGGGGATCTATCCCAAGTGCTCCGTTGCGCAATGGCGTACCTAACCCATATTTAAACATCTATTCCCTTTTACACTTTTTTTAATATCTCTAATTATGTTATTCATAATAATATTTTTTAGAAAAACTAAGTAATTATAATTTATTATAAACTAAAGTAACTCGCTGCTAAAATTATGACTTAGGTCTTAATAGCTTTAACAATACAGCAATATCTTAAAATGTGGGTCATCTATCCTGAGTTTACCCTACCGCCTACGTGATTTTTTCAGAGACACTGTCTCCGTCACACACAAACAAAAATCTTATCTAATGTTTTGAAGGCCGGATTTTTAGCTTTAGGTTAATCCGGCACTATAATTACATACAATAAATACATAATGTAATTAAATTTATGTTATTCATTTAATATTGAAACTTATGTATCAATAACTAATCCTATAATTTACAGTCAATCTTTTAATTTTTTATCTAAGCAGGTCTTCTTGAAATAAATTAGTTTATTCATGCCTATGCTTGCCTTTTTTTTAAAGCAGTTTTTTTTATATAAGGTTATTCAATTTTTGCATAGTTGGTAGAAAATATTTTTTAACGCTGTTAATAAATTAGACAGCTTCTGATAGAAAACAAACGATGTAGACTAGGCGCTCATATAAATTTATTTAAATACGTCGGTTTCTTTTAAGTTTAATTTTGAACAACCTATAATGTATTTCAAAAAAATGTAACGAGATTTGTTTGTTCTAATTTCAAAAGCTCATGTTTACTACTTGGCACATAAATTACGTGCGTGTTTTGCCATTATTTTCATAGTTTAACCAAAACAATATTTTTCGGAACACAAAAGCTGCTAAAAACGATTTTATCGTAAAAATTAAAGGTGAAGTTATAAATAAGATCCGCTATCACTAAAATTCCTCAAATGCAGCCTATGTGCTAATTTATGTTAGTATAGATAATTGGAATAATAACATTAGTTTTTATGCTTATTTTATGGTCAACTTGTCATTACTACTGTGAAGAACATCTTTGCTTAGCTTTGTAAACCGATTATAGGAAGCATTTGAACTTACGTCCTTATTGCCTTTGTCATACGGAGCTTCTATTACGCCTACGAAAAGTTGTTATTCTTCGCTTGCGGTTAATATGACCCTCTTAGTTATATGATATATTTATTCAATATTTATATAAAAACATATTCGCTTTATAGAGAAAAAAATAGATTTACAGGAATTTCAATGTAATATATATATATACCTATACAGTATAAATTGTCAACTTTTATAAAAGTAGAGTACTAAATTATTTTAAGCGTGTGACCAATGCAATCTACTACATTGCAAAATGCATTGACCTGAAAGATGCTTGGCTTAATGCACCAAAACAAGTAAAGCAACAAAATGCAGACATTTTATTTAAATTTTAATTTAAAACCTTGTCTTTTCCCCATTCCGCATCCATAATAAAACGGGCGGCCATTCCTGTCTCGGCCAACTGGATGCAATCGTTGTAAATTAGCATTAGCGTCTACTAACTTCATGCTATTTGTGTCAAACTAAACCCACGTTTCTTTAACACCGATTTTAAATTGCATATTTAATGCACAATTTTCTTTAATGCACTCCCTAAAATGGCACTATTTGTTGCGACAATAATTTAATATATCGCCCAGCCAACGCTTGTACTGCAACTAAAACGCTGGCATTTAGAAGAATTTAGAATTGCACGAGAAACTCAAACCTTACCTAAATATGCACCAATATAAAACCACAAGACTTTCTAATTTTTTGCTCCTGAATTTGTGAAACTCCTTCATGGGAACTGTAAAATTCTTCTATGCATTTAAATGCTTTATTTTGCTTATGCATTACCTACTTAGTTCCACAAAAAATACGAATATTTTACTTCAACCATCTCTGGAATAATAGACGTTTTATGTTACGGTTATAAAGGATAAGACGACAAAAAATTAGGACACGTTTCTGAAAATGAATGAATTCCTTTAAATTCTTGGTTTTATGGATGTTAATTTTGTTACCTATCATGCACAGATGGTTATCATAAATTTTAGTGTAATTGGTATAGCTATTTGACATTGTTTCAGTAAGAGACAATTACTTTACAATAAAACTAATGTTTAGTTTCGCCATTGATTATTGATTTTTTTAAGATTGTAATTAATAAGTTTTTTTGCATAATATAGAATAATAATAGGTAAATGTTAATTAATTTTATTGGTAAAACATATATAAAAATAGGTAATTATAAAGTATACTATTTATTACAATATGTAGGTATATTCAAATTAAAAATCTATTGTTTACAAAATGGATAAATATAAGACGTAAGGTACAGTAAAACCTCTCGTGGTGACCATCTCCATAAGGAGACCACCTCTAAACCCAGACAAAGTTTGTCAACCGGCCCTTTAATGGCCCATTGCTTTTCCAGATATACTTGTTAATGGGCGAGCAATAGCAATTGTTAACGGCCCATTAACGGCTGGCTGCCAGCATGATAACGTCGGGCCTTCAATGGCACTGGGCTATCGGCCGTTAATGGCAGCCAGCAGAGGCCCGTAAATGGTAATCATCAATGGCCCATATATGAAAAAAAATTATCATGGCATTAATGACAACAAGCAATCCGCCAAATCTACTGAAAAATTATCAACCTTTTATTGGAAATTAGGAACGGGCATTAGGAACAACAGCTTAACATTTATTGTTATTATTTTAACTAGGTATATTATTTAGAATAAATAAAAATTATAAGTATTATAACTATTATTAAAATTGTTAAAATACTCTCATTTTTGTCATAACTTAATTCACTATTTTTTCCTTTTTTAAAAATTTTGGATGTATCGTTTTGTTTTTGTTTACTTTATACACTATTTAAACCTATTTACCTACATAATGTACACTATCTACATTATTTACACGTTGTTTCAATTCGCGAATTTTTTTTTAGCGTTGGTATCCTTTCGACATTTTATTTAAGACCTTAATGCTTAAAGCTTACACCAGAAATAACTTTAACGTTGGTAAATCAGCTGATTTTAACTTTATTGCGCATGACCAAGTATCGACTGTTGACCAAATACTACAAATAGCAAAAACGAACGGCTTCTGGTAATTAACCAATATTGGGCCATTACAAATTGCCAATAATGGGCCGTCAGTTAATAGCCAGACATCGGCCAATTAACGGTAGTTTCTCTATTAACGATGACTTTGTATGGGAAAGCGGGCAGTATGTTTCAGAAAAGATAAACCGTAATTTAATTCTTTTTATTAATTTTCTCTAAGGCGACCACTCCCTAACCCGACCGCAACCGTTAATTGGAAGATCGTTACTTTTCGAAATTACTTAAACTTTGAAAACTTTGCCGACAAAATTTTCCCGGGATCGGAATGTGCCACTTTGAGCTCGAATGTGCACACTCGATTTTAAGCGCGATTCACAATAATTAACTTACTTCCTATATAATACTACTTTAATTATAAAACTTTGATTTGATAACAATATGATTCTGATAAATAATTACCACATTTCTAATATAGTATTTGTAATTACATTTGTATTGTATATCTTTGTCTTTCTCTTTAAGACGACCACCCGGGTAGAAATTTAGTGAGGCCTTGCCGAAGATTCAATTTGGGACAAGTTTGGCTTGCCTAACTTAGGCACGCCTGATTCGCGCCTTATCAATTCCACAGTAGGCAAACCGAACTTTGGCAAACCTTCGGTTACCGTTACTTCATGCCAGTCAAGCATTTCATAGTCTGCCAAACTTCGGCAATGCCGTAGATTTCCCAAATTTAGACCAAAATAGGCAAACCAAACTTTGGTAAACCTTCGGTTACCGTCATTTCATGCCAGTCAGGCATTTCAATAGTATGCCGGACTTCGGTAATCCTTCGGCTACCGTCATTTCATGCCAGTCAGGCATTCCAATGGTATGCCAATTTCGGTTCGCCAAAGTTGGGCTACACTTGGAAAATCTACGGCATTGCCGAAGTCCGACATATCATTCAAATGCCTGACTGCCCGGGAAAAAAATTATATAATTATATAACATTATATATAATTATGTGTAATTTTGTTTGCGACTTCTCAAGTAATAGTGTTTTTAGTTTAACTAGAATACCTTGTGTGTCATTTTGTACATGTGTCAAACATGAAAGATTGTCATTTTAGTGAGTCATTTTTATGACATATTTTAGTAAATATTTGAGAAGGCTTCGTAGATGAGTGGGAAAGCAAGCAGTCTATCAATCCAGGGGTCCGGGGTTCAAATCTTCAAGAATGCTATATATTTCTGTTTCAGATCAATGGATGACAATCAATAGCACACCGCTCGCTCTACCATTGCCAACTACGTCACTCCTTACCTTGCCTACCGATTTCAACGTAATAAGCAGATGTCGAATTCAAAGGTTCTTAAAATTAGTAGACTGAGAAATTTTTTTTTCCCGTGTGGTTTCCAAAGCGCTACCTAATTAGGAAACCAAATAAGGCTGAACCTCGGCACTGCGTTACATCCCAAACATCAGTCAAGTTTGGATGCCTCACTTCCCGCAAGTTTAAAATTCGGCATACCTTATTTGGGCCAAATTACTGCCTCACTTAAATTTCTACTCGGGCACCTCTATAAAAGACTAATTTGAACAAGAACCGACGCTGTTCGTGTTAGAGAGGTTTCACTGTATTTCTTCCATGGGTTTTGAAAAATTACACAAATAAATTGTATCTATTTACTTTTCCAATCATTAAAATCAAACTTTTTAATACATTTTAACTTCAATTATCATTTTAAGGTTTCACAATCTTATCGTTAACTTTAAATTTTATTAAGCTAATTTTTTTAAGCTGTAAAACTATTTTCATAAATGAGAGTGCATAATGCAATTTACGAAAGAATCGTGCTTTTCGTTAAAATATATTGCTGATTATGCCAACTTACCAATCCGGTTTATCGTCTATCAGCACAAATTCTCTGCAATACTGTAGACGATATAGATAGAGGATGTGCTAAATTATTGAATTTATGTCCTATTGACTTCTATAGACCATGCAATACTTGTTGACATAAATTTGTTCATTGCGATAGATTATAATGTTCAAAATTGTAACAATAGTTAAGCATTATTTTGTAAAAATATTTTTTCTTCAATTGCAAACTGAAATCAATGATTGTGTTTCAAACAATCATTGCGTCAACGTTGCTATTGATTGATGCAACTAAATTCAAAAAAGGAATTACAGTCTCTTTTATTTTAAATAAATACAGGAGAATCAACTCTAACTTTTTGTATTATAAAAAAATCACCATGTATTGTTATTTAATTTCGAAACTCTTAATGATAAGTACAATTATCAATGGATAATAACTGTGGTTGTTGCAAAGTTATCTTGCCATATCGGTTATGCCTGATTAAAATTTAATTATTGTTGGGTTTTAGTTCCATACCGTTACAAATATAATCGGCATTTTTTTACTTCAAAATAAATGATTTTTATATTAAAACTTAAATTAAAATTTAAAAAAAAACACATAGAATGTACGATTTTCTAAAAAATTCGATTAGCAAAGTTTTCTCACTGATGCAAAATATTTCAAAAATGATTTTGATGTTGAATATTAACTACGCATAACAAATTAGCATATCCATCTACACGAATACGTCAGCTTTGTTCCAGTAGGTATATACGATGTAAACGATGTACACTTATCATCAGACGAAAAAGCGGTAGGTAGGTTGGCAATTTTGCCTTTGAACAATATATGCTTACTTAATGAAAATGTATTCAATACGGGCTACCAATTTAACAAGTATTAAGCAAACGGGAAAAAGCTGATAAATTATGTAGATCATGTTAAATAAAGTACAACTTTATCATTTTGTTTTAATTCAAGGTTAATGTATTTCAACAATGTGTTTTTTTTCTTCTTGTTTTTGTCATCCACATAGGTAGGTACTATTCATTAGATAAAATTGGATATTTTTTATCAACACAATTATTATTATTTATATATTATTGAAATAATAGATATGTTAAAATAGGTGCAAAGTGTTAGAATTAACAGTATCTTCTTCTAACGTCACTTTTGTTCAAGTTTAACATCTACAATACTTATTTTGCGGTTTCTTCTATACTTTGTAGATAAGTATGTATGTAAATAGTACCTATAGTACATAGTAAATATCTATTTATTTTTTTAAATTACATGTTTTACTGTTTAATTGTATCTATTATCTAAAATAGCTATTAGGATGTCATTTCAGTGCTAAATGATGTCTACCAGTAAATTTTATTGAACGGTTTTTTATATTTTTTTATTTGATTTATGTAGTAAAATATTCTTAAAACTGCAGTTTTGCAGACAGTAGTAACTTATTCAAAAATCTTGGATGCGTTGGAGCTTCTTTTATTTTTCATAAATTTACTTCCAATATTTTTCTTTTATTTTTTCATTAATAAATTGTTGTTGCAGTTGAATTGTATTTAATTGAATATAGCAACCTCCAAACAGGGGTGGGACAGCAGTCCGGTAACCATTTCCTGAGAACGCCACTGGTACCTATCTAAACTGCGTTAGTGTAGCTACATATATCATATCTCGCTTTCCACTGTTCAGTTAGTAACAATATTCGAAGCCCAAGATCCGCTGTTGCTGCAAATGTTTCACGTTGACTTGTGAAAAGCCTTAATAATTTGCAAACAGTATAAGTAATAAAAATTAGAAAATGCACTACGTAATGCAAAAAAAAATATATAAACACATTAGACTTTGTTTAATACAATTAGTTTTTTAAAATATGGCATCTATTAATTATGTAAGCTAAAAATGGAGATTGGGGCGGGGGGCGAAAAAATCGTACCATATTTTATTCAAATGAAAGGGAGTGAATAAAAATCTCACGTTAACTTTTTAATTTTAAGAATAAGCACTATTATAATAGATAACATTTTGTATTGCAAAATGTTACCATGGAGACAAGTAGGGTCCATTTAAAAAAACCCTACGTAATTAATGGCGCCTTTTAAATGAACAAGATTTTATCAAAAAAATGTCGCTATAGCTAAAAAATACGGAAAAGTTAACTAGTTTTATCAAAAGCTGCTTGCATGATCACAATAAATTGAACATATATCTTAAGTACTTTAAAAAAAGGATTGATTAAGTTGACCAAGAGCATGCAAATTCTCGTATACTTCAAACAATAATTAAAATAATTAAAATGTGAGGCTGTAACACTGTCACAAGTCGAAACAATTCATTTTTTGAGTTTTCTATGATATAAAATATTAAATAGTAAAATAGCATAAACTTCTCTTATTGACACAAAAATATAAACATTATCTCTCTATTTAGGGAAATAATCGAATGTGATACGTTGAGAGATCATCATTATTCGTCATTTACTCACAAAAATCAATTTTCTTTTTTTGATAAAATTGCGCAATATATTAATTATAGAGACAATTCTTAAGTAAAATAGTAAGTATAAAAGTGCAATGAACCTATTCGTCCAACAGTAGGTGTATAATATGATATGCTATAACTTTTTTTTTAATAATTATGCTACACCCTTGAGCAATTTTCAAAAAATACGAATTTTAATGTTTTTAAGAATTTTACAGGTCTGCTTATGTTCAGGGTGATTGACAACAGTACTAGGACCCGAGTTGGAGAACTCTGATCAACATGACCACATCTGGTTTACATGACAGTTTTCCTTCTATAAAATTTATCACTTGTTGAACTTAGATTTGTTTAAATTGAACAGAAATAATATAATACTCACCATTACCTAATTAAAGTACATGTTCAAATACTACGAATAGCAAAACGAACGGCTTCTGGTAATTAACCAATATTGGGCCATTACAAATTGCCAATAATGGGCCGTCAGTTAATAGCCAGACATCGGCCAATTAACGGTAGTTTCTCTATTAACGATGACTTTGTATGGGAAAGCGGGCAGTATGTTTCAGAAAAGATAAACCGTAATTTAATTCTTTTTATTAATTTTCTCTAAGGCGACCACTCCCTAACCCGACCGCGACCGTTAATTGGAAGACCGTTACTTTTCGAAATTACTTAAACTTTGAAAACTTTGCCGACAAAATTTTCCCGGGATCGGAATGTGCCACTTTGAGCTCGAATGTGCACACTCGATTTTAAGCGCGATTCACAATCATTAACTTACTTCCTATATAATACTACTTTAATTATAATAACTTTGATTTGATAACAATTTGATTCTGATAAATAATTACGACATTTCTAATATAGTATTTGTAATTACATTTGTATTGTATAACTTTGTCTTTCTCTTTAAGACGACCACCCGGGTAGAAATTTAGTGAGGCCTTGCCGAAGATTCAATTTGGGACAAGTTTGGCTTGCCTAACTTAGGCACGCCTGATTCGCGCCTTATCAATTCCACAGTAGGCAAACCGAACTTTGGCAAACCTTCGGTTACCGTTACGTCATGCCAGTCAGGCATTTCATAGTCTGCCAAACTTCGGCAATGCCGTAGATTTCCCAAATTTAGGCCAAAATAGGCAAACCAAACTTCGGTAAACCTTCGGTTACCGTCTTTTCATGCCAGTCAGGCATTTCAATAGTATGCCGGACTTTGGTAATCCTTCGGCTACCGTCATTTCATGCCAGTCAGGCATTCCAATGGTATGCCAATTTCGGTTCGCCAAAGTTGGGCTACACTTGAAAATCTACGGCATTGCCGAAGTCCGACATATCATTCAAATGCCTGACTGCCCGGGAAAAATTATATAATTATATAACATTATATATAATTATGTGTAATTTTGTTTGCGACTTCTCAAGTAATAGTGTTTTTAGTTTAACTAGAATACCTTGTGTGTCATTTTGTACATGTGTCAAACATGAAAGATTGTCATTTTAGTGAGTCATTTTATATGACATATTTTAGTAAATATTTGAGAAGGCTTCGAAGATCAGTGGGGAAGCAAGCAGTCTCTCAATCCAGGGGTCCGGGGTTCAAATCTTCAAGAATGCTATATATTTCTGTTTCAGATCAATGGATGACAATCAATAGCACACCGCTCGCTCTACCATTGCCAACTACGTCACTCCTTACCTTGCCTACCGATTTCAACGTAATAAGCAGATGTCGAATTCAAAGGTTCTTAAAATTAGTAGACTGATGAAAACTTTTTTCCCGTGTGGTTTCCAAAGCGCTACCTAATTAGGAAGCCAAATAAGGCTGAACCTCGGCACTGCGTTACATCCCAAACATCAGTCAAGTTTGGATGCCTCACTTCCCGCAAGTTTAAAATTCGGCATACCTTATTTGGGCCAAATTACTGCCTCACTTAAATTTCTACTCGGGCACCTCTATAAAAGACTAATTTGAACAAGAACCGACGCTGTTCGTGTTAGAGAGGTTTCACTGTATTTCTTCCATGGGTTTTGAAAAATTACACAAATAAATTGTATCTATTTACTTTTCCAATCATTAAAATCAAACTTTTTAATACATTTTAACTTCAATTATCATTTTAAGGTTTCACAATCTTATCGTTAACTTTAAATTTTATTAAGCTAATTTTTTTAAGCTGTAAAACTATTTTCATAAATGAGAGTGCATAATGCAATTTACGAAAGAATCGTGCTTTTCGTTAAAATAAATTGCTGATTATGCCAACTTACCAATCCGGTTTATCGTCTATCAGCACAAATTCTCTGCAATACTGTAGACGATATAGATAGAGGATGTGCTAAATTATTGAATTTATGTCCTATTGACTTCTATAGACCATGCAATACTTGTTGACATAAATTTGTTCATTACGATAGATTATAATGTTCAAAATTGTAACAATACTTAAGCATTATTTTGTAAAAATATTTTTTCTTCAATTGCAAACTGCAATAAATGATTGTGTTTCAAACAATCATTGCGTCAACGTTGCTATTGATTGATGCAACTAAATTCAAAAAAGGAATTACAGTCCCTTTTATTTTAAATAAATACAGGAGAATCAACTCTAACTTTTTGTATTATAAAAAAATCACCATGTATTGTTATTTAATTTCGAAACTCTTAATGATAAGTACAATTATCAATGGATAATAACTGTGGTTGTTGCAAAGTTATCTTGCCATATCGGTTATGCCTGATTAAAATTTAATTATTGTTGGGTTTTAGTTCCATACCGTTACAAATATAATCGGAATTTTTTTACTTCAAAATAAATGATTTTTATATTAAAACTTAAACTAAAATTTAAAAAAAAAACACATAGAATGTACGATTTTCTAAAAAATTCGATTAGCAAAGTTTTCTCACTGATGCAAAATATTTCAAAAATGATTTTGATGTTGTTGAATATTAACTACGCATAACAAATTAGCATATCCATCTACACAAATACGTCAGCTTTGTTCCAGTAGGTATATACGATGTAAACGATGTACACTTATCATCAGAGGAAAAAGCGGTAGGTAGGTTGGCAATTTTGCCTTTGAACAATATATGCTTACTTAATGAAAATGTATTCAATACGGGCTACCAATTTAACAAGTATTAAGCAAACGGGAAAAAGCTGATAAATTATGTAGATCATGTTAAATAAAGTACAACTTTATCATTTTGTTTTAATTCAAGGTTAATGTATTTCAACAATGTGTTTTTTTTTCTTCTTGTTTTTGTAATCCACATAGGTAGGTACTATTCATTAGATAAAATTGGATATTTTTTATCAACACAATTATTATTATTTATATATTATTGAAATAATAGATATGTTAAAATAGGTACAAAGTGTTAGAATTAACAGTATCTTCTTCTAACGTCACTTTTGTTCAAGTTTAACATCTACAATACTTATTTTGCGGTTTCTTCTATACTTTGTAGATAAGTATGTATGTAAATAGTACCTATAGTACATAGTAAGTATCTATTTATTTTTTTTAAATTAGATGTTTTACTGTTTAATTGTATCTATTATCTAAAATAGCTATTAGGATGTCATTTCAGTGCTAAATGATGTCTACCAGTAAATTTTATTAAAGTTTTTATATTTTTATTTGATTTATGTAGTAAAATATTCTTAAAAGCAGTTGCAGACAGTAGTAACCATTTCTGGATGCGTTGGACTTCTTTTATTTCATAAATGTTTCACGTTGACTTGTGAAAAGCCTTAATAATTTGCAAACAGTATAAGTAATAAAAATTAGAAAATGCACTACGTAATGCAAAAAAATATATAAACACATTAGACTTTGTTTAATACAATTAGTTTCTTAAAATATGGCATCTATTAATTATGTAAGCTAAAAATGGAGATTGGGGCGAAAAAATCGTACCATATTTTATTCAAATGAAAGAGTGAATAAAATCTCACGTTAACTTTTTAATTTTAAGAATAAGCACTATTATAATAGATAACATTTTGTATTGCAAAATGTTACCATGGAGATAAGTAGGGTCCATTTAAAAAAACCCTACGTAATTAATGGCGCCTTTTAAATGAACAAGATTTTATCAAAAAAATGTCGCTATAGCTAAAAAATACGGAAAAGTTAACTAGTTTTATTAAAAGCTGCTTGCATGATCACAATAAATTGAACATATATCTTAAGTACTTTAAAAAAAGGATTGATTAAGTTGACCAAGAGCATGCAAATTCTCGTCTACTTCAAACAATAATTAAAATAATTAAAATGTGAGGCTGTAACACTGTCACAAGTCAAACAATTCATTTTTGAGTTTTCTATGATATAAAATGTTAAATAGTAAAATAGCATAAACTTCTCTTATTGACACAAAAATATAAACACTATCTCCCTATTTAGGGAAATAATCGAATGTGATACGTTGAGAGATCATCATTATTCGTCATTTACTCACAAAGATCAATTTTCTTTTTTTGATAAAATTGCGCAATATATTAATTATAGAGACAATTCTTAAGTAAAATAGTAAGTATAAAAGTGCAATGAACCTATTCGTCCAACAGTAGGTGTATAATATGATATGCTATAACTTTTTTTTTAATAATTATGCTACACCCTTGAGCAATTTTCAAAAAATACGAATTTTGATGTTTTTAAGAATTTTACAGGTCTGCTTATGTTCAGGGTGATTGACAACCGTACTAGGACCCGAGTTGGAGAACTCTGATCAACATGACCACATCTGGTTTACATGACAGTTTTCTCCTTCTATAAAATTTATCACTTGTTGAACTTAGATTTGTTTAAATTGAACAGAAATAATATAATACTCACCATTACCTAATTAAAGTACATGTTCAAAGATCTTGAGAATATTCTATTTTGAATATAGGCTTTTAAATTATTCAAACATTATTGATTTTTTTTGTTGAGTGTTTAATTTGTATTTGAGACGGTAGATATTTAACTCACTACTTATACAGATATATTGAGAGATCCATATTTATAGGATGGGAGCTCTTTGATGTACATTTCATGCTTTCTTAATATAATTGAAGAGATGCTGCAAGAAGTGTCTATATACTTATTCGTTAATATTGATGTAGTGGTTGAAGTCATAAGTTATTATATCTTACTTGGCTTCAACAACAATTAAAGAAAAATGTCTGTCGAGAATTACTATCTCACCTTCTACATTACTCATCTTTTGTTATGCGTTCTTATTTCAAATTTTTAGTAACTTCGGAAAGTGCCTTAGCAAATGATCGTGCACATGCATTAAGGTGGTCGTTAAAAATTAAATTTCTTCCAACCCCGCAAAAAAACCTTAAGTTTAATGAAAAAATACGGGGGATTTTTTTTTTAATTTTTTTAACAAAACTAATACTTGCCTCAAGACAATTCATATAAATTCATTTTTTTATAAAATCGTAGTTTTTTGTAAGTATCTCTTAAAGTATACAGATTGGAGCAAAAGTTATAGGAATAATTTTGTAGGAAATTCAATTCTCTATAAAAAAGGTCTTTTCTATTTTCTTATAGTCTTACGAAATTATATATATTTAAGAAAGAATGACGTTTGAGGATTTTAAAATGTTGACTATATGAAGTTAATGAATTTATTATTGAGAATATTTCTATAAATATAAATTTTATGAAGAAAATAGAGAATACCTTTTTTTGTAGAGAATTGAATTTCTTACAACATACTTCTATAACTTTTTCTCAAATCCGTATACTTTAAGAGATACTTACAAAAAACTACAATTTTATCAAAAAATGAACTTTGATTGTCTTGAGGCACGTGTTACTTTTGTTAAAAAATTTTAAAAAAATTCCCCCGTATTTTTTCATTTTAATGAAGGTTTTTTGGGGCATCCGAAAAAATTTAATTTTGAACGAACACTCTCATATGCATTTTAAACAATAGTTATATTTAAAAATTTATTTATTTACAAATTAAATAAATTAGAGAAATTTTAAGAAAGTTTACTATAAAACTGTAGCAAAAAAATGTATTGGTAGATGCATGAATAATGCGATATTCTTCGATGTAATATTTGTTTATATTCACAAAAAATTTATAGTGAAATATCAGTCTAGTACTTCCTTACATTTAAAACATGAACTTTAAATATTCTGAGAAGCAGGAAAATATAATTTTATTAAAAGCTTTGAAACATTAGTAGCTACTTTTTTTAGCGGGCTACAACAAAAAGAAATGTAAATTTTTCTAAAAGTTACTTTAAAAATCATCATTCTAAAAACTTAATTATGCAATCCTAATTAAGATAACTGAATATTTAATTCATTACCGTTTATTTAATAACGAACTTAGCCATAAATTAATATTTAAGAATTAAAAGTTTGAGTTAAAACGCAAATTGCAAAAAACAATTTAATATTACCTATTTACATAAGTTTCTTATGTGTTCATGTCACTTATCTTAAAAGTAAAATAAATATAAATAAATTTAGTTATCCGGAATATAATACGTATTTCAAACAGTATAAATGCATATCTATCTTGAAGAAACTTTGATATAGTTTTATTACGTTCACTATAAATCAACTTGTGTAGAATTCATTCGCCATTAACTTTCAATTGATACTGCAGAAGTTAACATAGTTCTGTACATATGTATTTCTTTGATGTGTGGCTAATACATAAATATGAAGAAAGCCGAATCGAATAAAATTATTTTGAATGATTACTAAATATTTTATCAGAATTGTTCCCTATGTTTTAATTTGTAAGTTGATTAATATTTTCATGATCATTTTAATTGCTTATAAATAAATACTTATTGAATATAATTTACATAACCAGTTAAGCAATTTATGCGATTTTTGTTGCTTTTTATGCGACTTTCAAAGTTACATTGCAAATTTAACGTTGTACCTACTTTATTTTGTAGTTATATATGCGTAGCTACCTATTATTTAAATAAATCGATATGTTTAAAATTTACTGTATACCTACTTATTTTTAATAACGTTGATATCAGAATGTCTTTTAGTAAATAAAGTAAACGAATTATAACGATACCCCTACATTGACAGTTAAGGTTTATTTCTTCTTTATAGTTGGTGCATTAACTGCATACAACGCTATTATTGCATGACATCATTCTATGCAATTTAGTTGGCAAGTGCAATGTAGGTTGATCTAAATTATTTATATTTAGAGAATTTACGTACTTACATAGTTCTCAACAAATGCGGAATAACGAATATCGTCTGCTGAAAAAAATTGTAATTATTTATAGGTAGTTATGTATTTACATAATATCTACTTACAAGAAGAAATACCTACTTGTTGATTATTTGAATTTTTATTGAGTACATATTAAGTGTTAAAACGCTGTTTTTAAATTGTATTGATACATCTTTTTTACATTTAATTTAGTCTCTGTCATTTACAACTTACCACTGAAAATAATACGACGCATTTAAAAAGCGCTACGTCGTATTCATTATGTATTGTATCGACATTACTAAGATTCCTATTGTCAGTGTGGGTTGAGAGCTTTTCTCAGTGGGTAGCATTAAATATTATATAATAACTTTTAGCAAATCCAGTAATTTTTTTTTGCCTTGTGATCATTATTAAAAAAAATATTTTGCAATAGGAAACATAAATACAGTCGAACCTCGATAAGTCGAAGTCGAAGGGACACCAAAATTAATTCGAATTATCAATAATTGGAGTAATTAAAAAAGCTTGAAAATTAAATATATATTTGTGTATGTATATATCTTTATGTGAAATGGTATTTTATATAACGTAATTAGAACTGTAAGTGGTTTAAAGCATACTTTAAAAATCCCGCTTTAAATAAGTCACTGTGATTGGCTCATTTTTGATACACCATTATGGCCGTTAGCTAATTGACCAATCAGAAAGGTTAATGACTTCGTAACCATAGTTATATTAGAATAGTTTCAATTCTACCTTTTTGAAATAGGCATTTTGTGGAGAAACACTTTCCAACTTGAGTTATCAAAGAATTCGAGTTGTGGAGTTATTAAAGTTAACTGTACATAAAATTTATTAAAGTGTTTAAGCTGAAAATTTTCATATTATTTACAACAATTATTAAATGATAAAGAAAGATGCGTGTACTTATGCACGCCCGTGAGAAGTTATACTTCTTGGCACAACTAAATTAAATGTAATCATAAATGTAAGTAAATACCAGGATGTGCACATTTGAGCGAAAAGTGGCACATTTCCGAGCGAGGGAAGCAAATGAAGCGCGACGCGGGCGGCGCGCTTCATTCCGAGATCGGAATGTGCCACTGAGCTCGAATGTCACACTCATTTTAAGCACCATTCACAAAATTTAGGCTAATAAATTATTCAAAAGTTAAATAAATAATTTAATCGTTTTCTCTCACTCGCATCTACTAAATTCTCGTATCTTTTCGCCCACTTCCACTCATTACTATGGCAAATACGTTTCTTGAACATAAAATTCATATTTACTTTTAATTTTTTGATTTGAAAGTGAAAAGATTAATTAAAGCAAATCAATGAATACGAGGATATGCACGTTTGAGCAAAAAGTGGCACATTGCCGAGCGAGGGAGGAAATCTAGCGCGACGTGGAGCGGCGTGCTTGATTTTCCCGAGATCGGAATGTGCCACTTTGAGCTCGAATGTGCACACTTCACAGTCAGCACGATTCACAATAATTAACTTATTTTCTAAAAAAATTTAATTATCCTAACTAATATTATAAAAGCGAAAGTAACTCCGCCTGTCTGCTAACTGTCTGTTACCTTTTCACGCCTAAACATAAATTAGTTTTTAAATCCAATTGAAGTGCCGCCGTCAAAACATCTTATAGTATAAAACCTTTTCATAGAATAGACCTTTTAAGCACTAATAACACCGAACCGCACCCGTCCTTAATCCTCTCTCAGGTAGCATAATTTTTAGAAAATGTGTAAAATTTAACTTCGAGTTATCGACCTATTTACTAATGGAAACGTGAATTTAAAGAATTGTAAAACGCTTCGACTTATTAAATAATTCGATTTATAGAAATTTGATTTATTGACATAAAAAAATTAACGTTGAGATAGGCAAATCTCAGAGAATCAGGTTCTAGTTCGAGCTATCAAAAATTCGTCTTAACGGCGTTCGACTTATGGAAGTTCAACTGTACATGAAAAATGCACACTTTTTCTTTAATTTTTACAGTAACCCTTTTTATAAACATTTAAAAACACTATTAACGTCGTTTATTATTTTAGGCAAAAAATTAAGCATAGTAAATGTTACTTTTTAATAATGTCTCTTATCAATTCAGTTCATAGTTTTCTAAAGTGATCTATATCGACTCCTAAGGGTTGACTGAATTGGATGGAGTTCATGTCAGCAAAAACAAAAATTCGGGGTGCGCGAAATCCATTCAAACAAGTCGTGACCAAAATTTTGGCTTTCTATAAATGGAATAATTCACATAACACAGATTGTACCTATGTACTCTCATATTGCTTTCTTACAATAGACATATAAATTAGCTATGAATTTGTTAAAACAATGTTTATATAACGCGATGAAGATATGAAGCTAGATACGGAAAAGTTGATGACTTGGTTTGAAGACGTTTTAACTATAAAAATGCTACAGTGGATTATCAATCCATATGGTGACATTAACGAAATAAATGTCATATTACAAGTAGAATAAATAGCACTGACGAAAGGATATCAGCAAATTAAACTTCAGAAAAACATACCTGTATTTATCCAGTATTATAGAGTATTGCAAGAAAATTTTTGATAGCTTTTCATTTTCATACCTCGTAGAAAGGGGTTTCAGCTAGCTGCCAATTTTCTCACCAAAAAAACATACACCTTAGGAATCACGAAACGAGCACATTGTTGGTTAAAAATTACTAAATTGAAGTCTAATATTGAAATTTTGCTATTGAAACATCAGGCTCAACCCGTCCCATTAAAAACATTTATTTTTTGTGTAGTTAATTTATGTAATAATTTGTAAAAATGCAATATCAGAACAAACTTAGCACGTGGTCTACGAGACAAAAAAGTTTGAAGACGAATGATTTACTGTTTAAAAAATTTAAAGTTTTTTTTTAAAAACATTAAATTATTTTAAATTCATTTTCATTAACAGCTCTATCTCGTTCATGCTAAGCACAGAAGTGATGTCTGTCATATATATTAACTTCAGAAATTTAGAGGTCTAGTTTTGCAAGTTTTTAAAAACTTTCAAATTTGCAATATTAATGATATTTAACAAAAATTGCCAATACTTTGCGAATTTATATAGATAATTAACAACAAAAATCGGTTAAACATTTAAGTTGCTTATTCATCAAGAAAAAAAATTTGTATTTTAGTATCGAAATCATTTTGATTAACAAATAAATTAGTTCCCTGTGCTTAGTACGGCACAATAGGTAGGTATTTATTTATACCTAACTTTTGAGATACATTGTCAACTGTATATAAGACTAACTTTTTACAGTTAATATGTTGAGTCCTGAGAATGTTAATATAAATTATAAAATCAATAATAGGCAATCTTACCATCTAAGTAATAAAAATATAAATTATAATTAATTGTTGTTGCTATTATGATAAATAGGTAATTATTACATTAACATAACATTAAAAAAAATTGTATAATATTTGAACCATTTTTGCATATGTACACCAACCAAAACAAGTTTCATTTCGCACACTTTCCGATAACCTTAATAAAATTTTCAAAAAGTTGTCAGTTTACGATTTTTTCTGTTTTCTTAAACTACAATGTTTTCTCCTTAATTTGGATTGTTTTCCATCCTCTTCTAGCGGCCCCAGCAGGTCTACACATAACCATAAAACTGATGCCACGTGACTGGAACAACTTCGTGTGTCCACCCTGATCTAATGTCTCAACCCCCTACAAGTTCAATTTATCCTTATACTTCCTTAATCTCCTTACCCTCTTCTGCTTTTGTATAATAACTATTAAAGGGTTGGAGTATTGAGATAATCGCCTTGATGCCCCTTAACCCTTAATGAACATTGTGTGTTTCAACTTTAACATTCTTCACATAGCGATAATTTTATAAATGTACAAAGTTCTACCTGTATCTATACAATTTACTTCAAAAATAGTCACTGTCTATAATAATTGAAGGTATTAATAGTTATTTGTACATACATGAATGTGTTCTAATTAATTTCTAGGTAAACCTATTATAATTGTTAGTTTCTTTTAACCACGTACCTACTTTATTAAAAAAAAATAAAGAAACGCCCAATATAAAAACAAGTAGGCTGAGCTAAGGTAAATATATTTCTCTTTTGGTGCAAGTTCAACTCGTTTGTTATCTTTTATATTATAATCAGTAGGGATCTCAGTGCTCCGGAGAAAAGTACTTCGGTAATGGAGATAATCCCCCTACCTTTGTTTTAAAAGTACGTCATCATTAGATATAAAATTCTCAAAGTTTTATTTTCGTTTCTGTGACATACCACAAAGCGCCACCCTGCAAAGTCATTTCAGCCCTGAAACTGCAGACAGGGCCCCTTTGTGTTCACTGCTCGCTTGGTTTGGTTTGCTTTTATTACACGCTCTGTAAACCAAACAAATGATGTCTTTATTCGAACCGTATTTAAACTGTGTTTAAAAATTTATATTATCATCATAAATTATTAGTTATTTTTCAAATTTTTTAAGAACCATAATTTTGGAGTAAAGTAATAGTCAACGATTTTTAAAAATCTTCAACTTGCAGAAACTTGTTCTTCAGGACAAATAGCTTTTGCATTTTTTCGTAATTTAAAATTGAAATATCATTGAAAATCAACAGCGGAGAGAAACCGTTTCATAATTAGATCTTCAAAAACGACCGCTTTAAAGAAGACATTACACAATGTAGTCCAACAGGGTCTCGAAAGGGTTATGAGCCGTATATAAGCCGGGTATATCGTAAATAACTCCAAAACCGTATATCTCACACATGCTTTTAATTATTACTATGTAGTCATCTGAAAAGAAATAACAAAGGCGGCTTTGTGTAAATATCTCTTAATATTCTTTTAAGGCTGTTTGATCTGAGTCGAAAAACAACAATGCCCCAGTTGTTTTCTCTTGTATGCATTTCATAGGTCGTTTGTAAAATATATTAGAATGAAAAATCTTACGAGCTTTAGTTTTCATACCATTTTCTTTTTGTGTCCTTATATATGGCGGGGCGTACCTACTAATGTTTAATGAAATGTAAAACGTCTACAAGCAAGCGCGTGTATTTTATTACGAAAAGGATTGGAAGAATGGGGAAAAAGACTGTCCTTTGGGAAAGAGGCAGAACAATGAAGCCATCCTTTCTGAAGTTTTATATTATTGTTCAAGATAGGGTTAAACTAAATAAGTTTATTCGATACTGAATTTCTTGCTTTTGACAAAGCAGCAGATTTTAAATCTACTCATTGCGAATTTTAAGTACCTATTTACATGAATTGTTTCTAAAATTGTAGCTCTCTGTTTGTTAAGCCACAGCCAAACTTACTTTAGGAATACAGTGAATCCTTTCTAACACGACCAGCGTAGGTTCTTGCTCAGGTTGCTCTTTTGTAGAGGTGGTCGTCTTAGAGAGAAAGGCAAAGGTAGTCAATGCTAGTGTAATAACAGATATTATATTAGATTATAGGCAGGTATTATTTATCAGTAGGGGAGAAGGGGGTCAATTGAACCAAAAAATGTTCAAGAATTTTTTTTTCGATGAATAAAACAAAAATAATAATTTTTTTTTCATGAAACAATAGTTTATTTTATCCATTATCATTTTCGACATGTGAATTAGTCAACAAATAATACAAATTTCCAATAAATTTTCAATTGTGCAACGGCGTGGAATGGTTCAATCGTCCCCCATGTGGGGGCAATTGAACCATTAGTCGGGGTCAATTGAACCAACAGTCTTCTTCTTCTTCTTCCTTAACCTATATTTGTCCAGTCCTGGACATAGGTCTCTCCCAGTTCTTTCCATTCCTCTCTGTTTAATGCTTTGTGGAACCAATGTTTTCCTGCTATTTCTTTTATGTCACCTATCCACCTGCATTTTGGTCTTCCTACGCCTCTTTTTGTTGCTCTAGGTCGCCAGTGAGTAATTTTCGCTGTCCATTTATTTTTATTTTGTCTCGCTACATGACCCACCCAGCGCCATTTGGCTTCCGCTATTCGTTTGATGATGTCGGTTATCTTTGTTTTTTTCTAATATCTTCATTTTTTATTTTGTCTCTCAGCGATATTCCAAGCATTGTCCTTTCCATGGCTCTCTGCAACACTCGAAGTCTGTTTGCGTTGTGCTTAGTAATAGCCAACAGTGCCTAACATAAAAACAAATATTTTCAATAAAGATATTATTATTTATTTAATCTTTAACTTTATATTACTTATTTTTGTTGAAACTTATTATATTATATATCATAATAATCAACACTTTCACAAACTTTTATCGACAAAATTATTTTTTTTTGTTAGTTTTTTTAACTTTCTTTGGCTTTTCAGTTAAATTCATTTTTTTTGGTTTTTTAATATCACTGATTTTCCTCTCAATTTCTAATTTTTCGGGAGTATCAGTGTATACTGCAGTTTTGCCTCGTACACGACCCTTTCTAGTATTTTGACTAGGTGTAGCTTTGGGTAAAGGACATATTAGTGAGGGAGTAAGAATAACAGCTTCTTGTATTTGATTAGTTTTGTCGTGTAGAATACCGTTGTTGCCATCATTTGGAGACAATACGTTCAGCTGAAAATTATTTTGGCTGGAAGCTAAATTTTCTGTTGATTGAACATTACAACAACAGACTCTACATTTTTATTCCTGTGAATATTTTCATTTATAAGCCGAGATGCGCGCGCAAGTCTGATGCTCACAGTGGTTCAATCGCCCTCGAGATTGATGGTTCAATTGACCCCATATGACGATTCTGTAGTAATTAGTGTAAAATAAATTATTAAAAGAACTATTTTGCAAAGAATCGATAGAAAATTTAAATAATTTGCATGTATAAAAACATAACAATTAAAATTTTGTCATTAAAAATGAAAATTACTATATTATAAAAAAATTTGTCAAGAGCTGAAAAATAACTTTGGCATAGTAAAAAACACGAAAACTCGATATTGAAAGATTAAATTATCATAATGATTTGAAATTTTGTGCAAACCAAGCTGTCGCATATTCGAAACCAATTTTGAGAGGACGACTCATTTTTTTGATTTTTTCGATTTTTTAAGCCCACTGGTTCAATTGCCCCGTGGTTCAATTGACCCCCTTCTCCCCTATTATATTGTTTTTAAATGAAAGTTATTTTAAATAAAGTAGTATTATTTAGGAATTAAGTTAATTCTTGTGAACCACGCTTATAATCGAGTGTGCGCATTTGAGCTCAAAGTGGCACATTCCAATCTCGGGAAAATGAAGCGCGCTGCTCCGCGTCGCGCTTTATTTGCTTCCCTCGCTCCGAAATGTGCCACTTTTTCCTCGAATGCGCACATCTTCGTTTTATTAATTTTGTCTACCTTATCCTTTACTCTTTCAAATCATAAATTTAGATTTAGTTTAGTAAATATCGATTTTGTGTTCGAAAAACGTATATACCATACAAATGAGTGCAAGGGAGCGAGAAGATACGACATTCATGTCAATGGGAGTGAGAGGGAACGATTAAAATTATTCAACTGATTTTGCGTCTAATTTATTTATTGGCTCGCTTTTACAGCTATTATCTATACAAAATTTTTAAGTTTATGTAATTTTAAAAAGTAGCGGTCTAGAAATTAACGGTCGCGGTCAGGTTAAAGAGTGGTCGCCTTAGGGAGAAATTCCCCCTAAAGCGATCACTCTTTAAATTAATTTATAGAACGAGTTAAATTACGATATATCTGTTCTGAAACATACTACCCGATTTTAGAGGTGGTCTCCTTATAGAGATGGTCCCCGCGAGAGATTTTACTGTAAGTATTTCCTTTGTATACTAGACTAAACTTAAAGCATTTAACAGAGTTTTTTTAATGTATTTATTTGCATAATTGGAATGGGATAAGAAAATTTTTATTTTGTTGTATAGAGAATAAATCAAATTTAATGTAATAATGCAAAAATATGCGTAATGCATATATCGATGTCTATCAAAGTTTTCAATAAGCATTGTTTAAATTTTAAAAATAAAACGAAAATGCATTTAGTGTTTTTATAGTATTTTACCCCTACCTGCATTCGATCAGAGGGTCTCTATTTCCGGATCCAGTTATCGCGTGCGCCGGAAGTTGCCTTCCATAAACTGGAAACGCTCAAGTCCTACCAAATCCTCGCGTCTGCTTAAATCCTCCTTTTGCATTCAAAGACCGTCTACACTCTTTCTATAGCATTTAGCTTTATCCTTTCTTGGGAAAATATACGTTCATTTAGAAAAGGTTTACAGGTAAAAACTATCGTTCCAGAACAATTGTTTTATAAATCGCAAATTTAAAAAAGTCCTGAGAATATTTGTATTTAATCTTTTAGAAGTTACTATTAATTAAAAATATAATTTCATTGTGATAGAATGTATTTTATAGTAAGGTTCTAATTTAGATTTCTATTAATTAGTAACTATAAATTTATAGGTACCTGGTAATGCACATTTTATTCTTAAGAGTACCTAAAGGTATTCAGTTAAGTACAACAGTCCAAAAGTGATTAATTGCCAAATAGTAATTAGGTGACAAAAATATTTTAAAACAAAATTTTGTATCAGCAAGTACAGATTGAAAGAAAAATCAAATTTTAAAAAATTCAACTGGAATGCTTGTTTTTAGTATAGGTAATCACACATATTGTTTTCCAGAACATATCGGCGTGGACTCCATTCGAAAAATAATTATCATGTTATTGCGCAGGCGTACTTTAATCTCCTGGGCTCTTTTACACCAGGCTACTTTATTTGTCAATATTTATATTTTTGGTTAATAAACAATAGGTTTGTATGATTTAATTGTAACTTATTTTAGGATTAATCATAATGTTCACGTCCAACATCTTTTAATATTAATTAATGTTAACAGGAATTGGACTTTTAATAAAACAACTGTTGTTAAATGTGCAACGTTTCGTTTCTTTATTGAAACTTTTTTAAGCACATTAAACAACCGTTGTTTTATTAAAATTTCAATTCCTGTTAACATTAATTAATATTATTTTAAGATTTTTGCCAAAAACTATTTTTGTTTGCGTTTGAACTTGTTACCAAAAAGTATCCTAAATTTTTATAAATTAACTTTGTTTCTAATAATAGAATATAATTGCTTAATTAATATTGAGTCGGCACACTTTGTGGCATCAATCTAATTTACAGTCTTATTGTTGAAAGCAAAAATTTAGATATAGTAGCAACGACGACGATGTTGATAACTGGTAGACGTACTCCATATCGGTCATCGGCTTGAAAAGTGACAACTCAAAAATTGCATATTTTGAGTTAAGCTTCAATAATAACTATAGATCATTCTTCTCAGGCTGAAAAAGTATTTTACCGTTAAGTTGATTATTAAGCTAAATAGCGCAAACTTTATGAGTTACTGTCCTACTATTTTCGATTAGTAGGGGAAGACCGCAAAAAGCGGGTAACATTCTATATGTAGATATGTTAGGTATTATTTTGAATGTATATGTGTATTACAATGCCTTTACCTTGCCCGATTGATGTCAGACCACTTTTGACACCTAAGTTACCTAAGAATAATTTTTAACATAGTGGACCAAATTTCCCGTTGTATATTGGTGAGTTAGCCCAGCAACTACGGAAAAGATGACTCAGGTAAAACTTTGCAGTCTTAGGCCGTGTTCTCACCGAAAGCAACCGTCAACTACAACGCCACTGCAACGCGACGTTACCCTTATATTTCAATACAAGTGTTCGCACTGATAGCAATTCAACTCAACCGCAATGCAATCAGGAAGAAACCAGTTGCTAAGAGTGCCGTATGCCGAGTCGCAGTCGCCAGTTTCTTCCAAAAGTTGTTTTGAAATAAGGCATTATGGCAGACGACGCAGTAAAAAATTTAGACTTTTTGGCACTTGTGGAAGCACATCCCTGTTTATATAATATTTTAAAGATAACATACACCCGTTTAGACATAAAAGAAAAAGCATACAGTAGAATCCGTGGAATTTAATGGGATCATGAATTAATTCCTGTGCTACTATGTATGAACTATGCTCCATATTACGAATAAAAAAAATATTAACCCAAAATTTTCGATTAATCTTTTTTTTACGCTATTTTATTAGCAAGTAAGCAGCAACAATTTCGACATTTCTATAGAACTGAGTTGAACAGGAGTTGCTTTTAGTAAGTACACAAAAGCAATGCAACAGAAACAGCAATTCCGTTGCAGTGGCGTTGTAGTTGACGGTTGCTTTCGGTGAGAACACGGCCTTAGTGTCTTTCTCTATAACACACCTTAACACTGGATGTACTGTATTCAGTCTTCTTTTTTCAATGTATCGTTGTAGCTTTCACCCAACCCAAGCGAGTGCTTAGGTTGTGGTGCAACTTCTTTAAGAAGACTGTCTTCCGACATTTGTAAATCAAAATAAGTGTCACTATCTCAAAAAAATGAATCGTATGTATTCATTCTCTTCTGATTCTTAATTTGTTTTGTTATAGTATTATATTTTTGTTTTTTTTTAAATATCCTCTGGTGTTATTAAAACTAATGGCACTTATTTGGCTGGCTTTCTGGCCTTTTCAATACGATCTGGTAGTGTGCTTGCTACAAGATAATTTTGTTTAGTATGGAACTGGGACTGCCATTATCAAGAGTTGTTTATTATTATCATTTCTAAATAGTACTCATCTCTTTTTCCAAATAATGTTTAGTTCTGGACGTCTTTCCAAAAAAGTAGAAGCTTTTTCTTCCACTGGTTTATCATTCGTTTTGTTGTATTTGAGCCGCCAGGTAGATTATTTTGTTGTTTATGATGTCGAAATAGGCATAATTAAGAATTATTTCAGATTTGAAAGGGTATCTGCCCATATCTGTTATGAGGAAGGAGAGTGAGGTGGATCGTAAAAGGAATACCAGCATCCTTTCTGATATTTCTTTTGCGTGTTCTTTTTGGTACTTCCTAGTACCGCTAGGAGAATGCTGTATGACGTCGGTTTCTGCATTGCATTAAAAAAATATTATTTAAGTAAGTAATTTAATTTACTTATATGAGACAGATGAACCATGGGCCATCTATCCCACAATAATACTGTGCTAACTCACCCGATTTCACAAGATAGATAAGTCATTCGGAAATTTCTAAACACAATGTTAATTGTCGATAATCTACATACAAACGTAACCTCAATAGTCACAAAATTATGCATGCATCAAATACTAGATAAAAAATTGCGTTTTGTGTCTTTAATTTCATATTCTATACGTACATTTTAAAATTATTTTTAAGCACTTAGGATTTTATTATTAATAACTTCTTACCTACGTTTTTGTTCTAAGACCTCCAAATATAGCACTGGTTATCTTTATATAAACTTATTATAATGACTACTAATACCATTGCTGTACATTTTACAGTTTCCGAATTAATAAAGTGGGCCATATAATCTGATGGGCCATCTTTCTCGAATTTATCTCATTTATTACGAGGATACGTAAGTACCCCAGTTATTAATCACGTAAATAAGTTTTGTTATTAACATAAGGGTTAAAATACCAATGGGCCATTACATTAGTTCAAGTATTATGGTTAAGACTTGAATTTGTTGCTTTTAGTTTATAGTTCTGATTTAAATTATATAACAAAGTATTAACATTAGGTACTGCTTTTCAAATTGAATAATTTTTTAAGTAATTTAAAAAAAAAGACGTTAGCTTTTTATAATTATATTTATTTATTGTTTTTATAATCCTCATGGTCATAATTGTTAATAGTACGCAGTGATAGTAAGCTATAACTGTATTTAAAATTCATATTCTGTGAAGTTTAGAGCTTATAAAGTACTACATACATATGCTGATTCATAAATATGTAGCAATAAACTCAATAAAATACGAAGTTGTAATCTACTTTAGTACTTATGGTAAAAGTGACTTTTTTAAAGTAATATATATCTAAACAACAATTTTAAACGTTTAAACTTAATACTTTTGTAAATTGATAATTTTACGACTTGTTATTTTCAATATCATTAATCATCTTAAAAGAAAGCAGTCACTCCTATACATTTTTGTTAGACATACAATACAACTCTATGTAACTGCCAATATCTTATAAATTTATAAATTGAACAACTAATTATTGTTAATAGATCCTTGGACCACTAATGGTAGGTAAACGGAGAAAAAAATTTCGTCAAAAGAACCATACGTATCGCTATTTTAGCTATACGTAGGATAGTCATCTTTCACAGAAATACGCCGTATAGCTAATTTAGCTATCCGGAGTTTCCTTATAGCGGATCGTCAAAGTAACGATACGTATTATTGTTTTAGACATTCAAAAGATTTTTGTTATGGTGATTTAACGGTTATGCACGGAGAACAAAATATAGTCAAAATGACCAGATGTATCGCTATTTTAGCTATACAAATCCTCAAGTTGACTGTACAGTTACCTACACGACGGAAACTGCACACGTTCACAAGAGTTCTTCGTTGAACGCTTGAATGAAATAAATGAATCCTTATTATAAGTATAATGTTTTGATCATACTATGAACTGTCAAATTAACTTATAAAGTCATTAAATTAGCCAAGCGAATCGTTGTTCAGACAATACGTCAATCAAGGATACGTCAGTTATTTTGACGATATTTTTTTCTCCGTGTATATAAATAATAAACAAGTTGGTAGAAGGAATATTCTAAAAGTAAAAAATACAATCCAGAAAATATTACTAGAGGATGATTTATTTTTCAAACTATTTTTTTACTATTATCATTTATTATTTTGGTTTACTTCTCAACGTAGTTGTTATTAACAATTTTACATTTGGTCACTCTAAAAACAAGCTTATTGATTCCAGTCTTGTAAAAATCATTTGCCGACCACTAAGTCACCGCTTCTTTAACATCTCGGTTGTCCTTAAATCTTCTGCCTTCAAGATGTTTTTTCAATTTTTAGAAAAAGTTTTTAGGCGCAATATTGGGACTGTATGCCAGATGATTTAGAATTTTTTTCTTGAAAGATTGCAATAATTATTGGGTATTGTCAGCGTGTGAGAACCGGCAGAGATAGGAAGGCGACAAATACTTTGGGTCAACTTCTAATTACATTTGACGACGACCAAGTTGATCAGGTAACGACCACATCGTGGTTACACAACATGGTTGCAGAAAATGATTTTTATAAGACTGGAATCAGTAAGTTTGTTTCTAGACTAACTAAGTGCATAAATGTTAATGCTGATTACATTAAGTAGTAACCCAAAATGTATAAAAAATGACCGTTTAAAAGATATTTGTGCTTTATGTCTTTACTTTTTGAATAACCCTGGTATTAATATATGTCATAATTTACGTTTCTCATAGTGGATATTTATCGTGAACTTTTACTTATTTCCTCTTCTATACATTCAATGTTGAAGTTAATGCTACCTAAGTATCTGATCCATTACTCTCTCTAGAAAAACCCTCTAATAATTACGGTTTGTTATAAGCACGTTCTTTTGCTTTCTCGTCGTTTCTTTCTCATGGAATACTAGGATGTGGTTTTGGTTGACCATTCATTGTCCATCATTTTTGTCACGATTTTAGCTCACAGTTGTCAGTACAGAATTGATTTTAATAAATATGTCAACTGTAATTTAGATAATAAATTATCTGTGATTTTAAACATACTTTAGTAAATCATTTCTACCGTACAAAATACAGCAAAGATTCAAAACATTTAACATTATTGTGTACCTACACTGCACTAGTCTTTTAATAAACAATTTTTATAAACAATAAAATTATATAAACACCATCTTTACAATATCTAAGAAAGATTAAAAATAAAACAAATATAAAAATAAATAGGTAGATATTCCATGAATAACAAAGCCATTTCGAAAAAATTTAGCTAAATTGTTTTATAAGATACATAAAAATGAAGTAGTTCCTAAACCGTAAGATTTAGTCAATAAAGCACCACAAGATATACCTACGTAATTATAATATTTTTGTTCAATTTAATTTTGATTAATGTTACAGTACTACTTTTGTTTGTTACGACCTTACGATCTTACGAATTTTAACATTTTTATGATCTTGGCTTAATCCTAAACCCCAAAAAAATTATTTGTGGCTAGCTGAAGCTTATTATTGAGGTCCAAGTTTGTAGAGTTCATAACTGTGTATCCGTGTGACAGGCATCTATTTAGAATACAATTCAAGTGATTCACGTTAACATTAAATGACAATGAATTAAACTTAATAATGAAAATTTTTATCTTAAAAAACTTTTCTATATTAAACGTTTTACCTACTTTTACATAGACCCTGACAAACTTGAACACCAATGCCTTGATAAAAGGCACACCGGCAATAATTTTTATACCGACCCTTATGATTTTTCGAATCCCAACATGCAGAGGTAGAAGGTACTATATTTGAAATGGTTTGTATATTTAAAATACATTTTTTTATTTAAAGTTTACATCTTCACTAACCGTATCGTTTCAATTACATACTCCTGCTTTTACGAGTTTTGCAAAAAATTAGTTTCGCTAAGGACCAAGGACTGAATAAATGTACCTTCTCACTCATACCACGGATTTTATGTTTTTCGCTTCATTCAGTCTTTATGAAAATGTATGTACATATACGTATTACCTATAAAATCATAAATTTGTACAATTATTTGTAACTTATACATATTCGTTGACTTTTATATCGATTTAATTACATTCTGGCGTCTTAGAGTGTTTTAGCACGGCATATTTATCTTGTAAAGGGTTTCAAGTTTACAAAATTAGATTAGGAAAACAAGAGTGGTCGACGCGTGTATACTAAAGTAAGCTTTTTATCAGTAAATTGAACTCTTTAATATTCCCAAGAGCACTTACTATTCTTGTTATGCCGAGTCTGCTTCGAAATAGGATTTAATCGTAAACTCGTGCACTCTTGTGCGAATCTCGCTAAGTGCTTTTGCTTGCCTGACTTTAAACTATCCAGATGGATTTTATATCATTTGCGTTTCAGCAGCTTTCAAAAAACAAGAAGTCTAAAATTTCGTAGCGTACAAAAAAAATTAAAAGTCAACATAAATCTTTTGGACCTTTCAATATTAGAATTCGGCGAACAGATATAAAGTTTATATGCAAAAAACTATAAACTGTAACAAAAAAATTAAAAAATTGCCACGATTTGTTAGATATATTACAAACCTCCAAACGTTTGAATTTTTTTTACACCTTTTTAAATTTGTGTTATAATAATAGTTTTACTAAATATAGCAGTAAATACATATTTTTGCAAAGATTAGTGAAACCACGAGACACTTACATCGGTATGCTACTCGCGAAGCATAATTGCGTCGTGTTCGTGCAGGTGACGTCATTTGTGAAGCATATAGTTCATTTGTAGCATGGTGTAGTACATTGTGGTGTCATTTCATAATTACATTGTAAAAATAAAATTAAAATTTAGCTTAAATATCTGAAATAGGTATTGATTACACAGTCACACAAAAAAAAATCATGGTCGGGTCAGAAAATCAGACCATAAATTCTATATGTATTTAGGGTCGCTGAATCCAAATCCGGGGTCAAAAATACCCCTGCACGTCTGAGTTCCGACATAACCTCAAAAAACGTATGTTATAGGCAATTTAACATTTTAACGTTGTTATTCAAGCTGCAAAGTAACCAACCGGTTATTATCACATAAACCCTTTACCTTATTACTCCATAACCTCATATTCTCATAACCTTACAACTGAACAACCTTAAACCATTCGTAATCTCACGTATTAAACACCAACTAAAAAATTTTAACTCTAGTTCTAAACGAAAAAACCAAACAGTGAAACACTGTTTTTCCGTAACGTTATAACCCCACAATCCCATAATTTTGTAACCCCATAACTCAATAACCACAATAACTTCAGCAATTAAACACTGAATTTTTTGTATTTAAGCTGTAAATTAAAAAACCAATTAGACAAACCCTATAATCCCTTCACCCCGTATTCCTATAACCCAATAACAAATAACCAAATGGAAATTGAATGACTAGAGTAAACAAACTTGAAACTAAATAATTAGAATGGACGATCGGTAAAATCAGATTCTTAAATCAAGTGTCAGGTTTTTTTTTCGTACTATACCGGGTTTTTTTCTCATTAAATGATCTATGCAACGATTTACGCTTTGTATCTTCTTTTGGTGTATCTCGCTTTAGCCTCCAACAGAAATCTGCCATCATATTTTTTAGATTACAGCTTAAATAAAAAAATTTTAGTGTTTAATTGCTGAAATTATTGTGGTTATTGAGTTATGGGGTTACAAAATTATGGGGTCGTGGGGTTATAGAGTTTCAAGGTTACGGGAAAACAGTTTTTCACTGCTTCGTTTTTTCGTTTAGAACATGAGTTAAGATATTTTAGTTGGTGTTTAATACGTAAGATTACGAATGTTTTAAGGTTGTTCAGTTGTGAGGTTATGGGAATATGAGGTTATGAAGTAATGAGGTAAAGGGTTTATGTGATAATAACCGGTTGGTTACTTTACAGCTTGAATAACAACGTTAAAATATTAAATTGCCTCAAAATAGGTTTTTTGATGTTATCTCGGAACTCAGATGTGCAGGGGTATTTTTGACCTCGGATTTGGATTCAGCGACCCCAAATACATATAGAATTTATAGTCTGACCTTCTGACCCGATCATGACTTTTTTTTTGTGTGGCTGTGTTATTTAAACAATCCTTATTTATTAACAAGTATAAATATTTGTCAATCTTAAATAAAATGCTATTTTTTTGCATTAAAACGTTATTAAAACTGCATTAGGGAAGAGTAACCTATATTGGACCACTTTTGACATAATGGTACATATCACCAAATTCTTTCGAGCCATAAAAATGAAACATAGTTCACATTAAAGCTTGATTCAGTAACTACATAATATCCATCTGTTAATATTGTAACATAGTCGCAATTGGTAAAAAAACGTTATTTATTTAAGGTTGTATTTCGGTCCAATTAACGCAACCGGTACCTAAAATTGGACCACCAGGATCCTACCCTAAATTGTACCGCATCTAAAAAACAGAATAGAAAAAATAATACATAATTTAGGATCATTATCACTTATATTTATTCTGTTTAGTATGTAATTAATTGAATTTTGTATTGGCTGCGCCACCTAGCGCTGTCATGTTACAATAAGTTGTTTTTTGAGCCTTTTTGGCAGCGGCGCAGAAATATTTAATGATAGTAGTATGAAAGACAAGTTTTAAGGTACATGACAATTGTACCGAGCAGTAAGAGAGTAGTGTAGTAGTAGTACGTAAGACACGTTGTAAAGTACAAGACAATTTTGTACCACGTATTAGTTTTATTAAAGATATACAGTCCACTAGACAAGTAATTTAAAACCGTAGACGTCTAACATATTCTTTAAGTGTAATCAATCTTTCAAAAAAAAAACAATATTACTTTAGACAGTCTTTGGAATTCTTATTTACCAAAGAATTAATATTCTCCAAAAGTGCAATGCTTGATGCGCTAATGATGACCAAAAGAATGCCAGTTTTTATGATATCTAGCGTTTCAAAAGTGCAGTTATTTCCATTTTACACCCTGTGAAACGCTTTTGATACCCAAAATTTGACAACTTTGAAATACTAATGCGACACTATGCTATTTTTGAAATATAGATAACTTTGATGACTTGTTGAAACGTTATTCCAGACAAAAAATTAAAAATTGTACATTTCAAGCGCTATTGATGCGATAAATTTCAGATCGGCCATCAATGTTGTGGCATTAAGCTTTCAATTCCGACTCTTGAATTGCTTTTGATACCCAAAACTTGATTAACCCAAGAAAGAACAAAAGACATGAGAACCTCGATGCGCTATTGATGCGCTAAACTTCGACGAGGGTACGTTGTTAGTTTTAGATGTTTTAAAATTAATTTAAATTTTATAACAAAAGCAGTTGCATTAATTGGACCGGTACAATTTAGGAACTCTGGAGCGGTCCAATATACGGACCATAGTATGTTTACAATTTGTCATAAAATATAAAAACATAACTTCATCAGATTTGTATTTGTTTACCAGTACACAAAACAGCATAAAATTTACTCTCATACAGCATGTCTTATAAAATTATAACTTTCCGTTACGATGAATAAGCTCCTTAGACAACACAACCAAAATTAAAATAAATACAGTCCAAAAACAACTCTTTTCTATCACAATCATATAATATTGTCAAACGTCAATACAAAATGTCAGAGTGCTAATGTCACTCCGTTTGCCTCTTTTTTTGTTTCCAATGTAAAAAATAGTGTTAATTGGTAGAAATACAGAAGTGGTACAATTTAAGCACCGGTTCAATATAAGTTACTCTCCCCTATATAT
This sequence comes from Sinopyrophorus schimmeli, assembly GCA_036325965.1. Taxonomy (NCBI): domain Eukaryota; kingdom Metazoa; phylum Arthropoda; class Insecta; order Coleoptera; family Elateridae; genus Sinopyrophorus; species Sinopyrophorus schimmeli. Next base: position 8,744,348 of record JARFIZ010000001.1, read on the forward strand.
TGGTTTTCTATAGCTTTGTTCCTGTAGCAGTCACCAGCAGTTGCGAACTGTTCGACGCTTGCGCACTCGCTGAATGAATTTTAGGTAAATTAATTTTGTAGAAATGGCTGTTATAAATCACCTTGCGGTTATTTATTTATATCTTCAGTTTTATGTTCTAGCTGAAAACAAATTTGTGACCAACTTTTAGTTTGGTATTAGTTTGCATAAAAGTTTTCAAACCGTTTGCAATTGCTGCAGGAACAAACCTTATGTATCACATCTAGCCCGTGCTTCACAGTGACGTCAAACGTAATGAAATGGGGATGCGCGTAGGCATACTGGTATAAGTGTATAGTGAATGTAACATAAAACATATTTAGCGGAGGTAAAGACAAGTAAAGTCATTGTGCGTGGTTCAAACTACGTATATGTTAAAAATTATAATGTTATATCTCTTCTGCCTTTATGAGCCAGCAATGTTTCCAAATGAATTGTACCAGTTCGTTATTGTTTAAATTGGTACATAAACGAAAATCAGAATTCAATATTGAAACATGCACAAGATCGTGGAGATGCGAAAAATAAGGTGACCATTCTAAATTACTGCCAAATTTTTAGAATGGGGTTAATTATTGCATATTTGTTCTTATCAAAATATTTCAAAAATTTTATTGTCTATAAAATAAACAATTAAAATTGTTAATTTGTCAAAATAAAGATCATTTAATAATGTTCAATGCTGAAAAACGTTTACGATTCAATATATTTAAGTAATTAAAAATTTATAATTCTAGAAAAATAAAAAATTTAGAGTTAGTACTAAACAATACCTAATATATCTTCTTTTAAGAGGAGTTGATTAACTTGTTTGGTATACGTGTATAAAAATACTGAATACCTGAAGAAAGGTTGTGTCCGATGTAACAAAGACGGGTGTTATTGCTCATTGATCAGTTTTAATTAAGTTTTAAACAAAGTATAATTTCTTGATATGCGGCAAATAAAGACAGGTATACTACGTATGTTGAATCTTAAGCTGAAAAAGAAAAGAGCATTTGTATAGCTATTTCGGTCAGTGTACATAGAATATATTATTAGTATTAATTTGTATGCAAATGTAAGAACTGCCGGTAGGCTGACCACATCATAAAATAAATATTTTTGATAAGTTTAGTTTGCAGTTCTTCGTCTCGCTGAGCATATAATAAAAAGAAATAAGCAAGTGCAGCTGCAGATTTTTTAGCTTTTATGCAGCTGAGGCACTGTCTGATATAATAAAACAGTATTCGGTGCATTTTACTGATGCTAAATAACAGGTGTAGCTAAATATACAGCTTTACTGATGCAATTTACTGAAAATATGTTTATCGTATAAATTTTAAATACTTGCAAAAAATTTTTACAAACAACCACTTTAATCACATTTTATTTTAATTACTAATTTTTAAATAATTTTGCGTACCTACATGGGCGGTTAACTCAAGCTTAAAACTTGATCAATTTTTAAAATTAGTACCTATGTAGCCAGAAAAAGTAAAGTTTAAAAATGAAACTTATAATTAACTGAGTCATTTTAAAATGTTTTTATATTCAATGTTATAATTACATTTATTACAACTAATTTAACAAACACTATTTACTGTGTTTAGTTTTACCACAGTTATAGTTTCTAATGGTTTAGTAAGTATAGCGTATTTATAAAAGCTTTGAAAATAAATTACTGTTTTACTATGCACTATTTTACTGATATATAATATATATAAAAATATTCCGTACAATGTACAATATTATCTTTAATTTGAAATCATATGAAGAACTGTCTTGAATACAAAAACAGGTCGTTTGAACTTTAGCAAATCTCTGTAGGTTTTATTCATGTAAAATTACAAAGCCATGTGACTTCGTACAATAAAAATATCAATTTTCTGAATGGAAATATTACCATACGCAATCTCATGAGATACACTTTCAATAAGTATGGATGTTGCCATAAAAATGATTTATAACATACACTGAAACGAAGAGGGAATAATTTTGAGAAATAACTTGCAGCTTTTGTTTACTAAGATCTTTAGGAACCCTGCACTCAAGACAGTGAATCTTATAAAAAATTCGATCTTATAGCGTTTGAAAATTTTTTTGAAAATAATACTTATCTCCATTACACAATAAGTGAGGTGTAACTTGTTTATAAAAATCTCAACGTAAATAAGCTCTTTAAAATTTTTAGAAATGTAATGAATTAGTCCGATACATTTACACAAAAATCAAGTAGGAAATTTTAAACAGACATATTTACCAATGGTTAAAATTTAATTTTACTTTTCTTTGGCAGCGATAATGACATCTGTGTTGCAATTGATACTAAAAACACAAAAACACAAAAGAGGACAAGACCCTATTATTCCATTAGAAAGAAAAGTTAAAATGAAATATTTTTATTACAGTTTATTGAAGGCAACTAAAAATCCTTAAAACTTTTTTTTGCCATATATTACACTGTAAAAATCAATAAAAACAAAAACACCTATTACGAAAAAATCTTAACTCGTTGATTCAATTGATATTGTTGAAAACAATTCAGATAACCAATTTAGCGATAAAAACATTTTAAATAAAAATGCACAACATTGATTTAGGGTTACCATAGCTTGTAACTATTTTTATTGTTTATTTAGTGCGTCTTCAATTTATTCAATGTTAAACTGTAATTTCTTCTTTATTTCAAATTTTTATTTCCAAAAGTTAATTTTTATTTTATGATTCAAAAGGCACACCGTTAATAATACGTAAAAATATTATTCAAAATAACTATTAAATGCGCACATCTGTACTACTGATCTGATTTATATCATAAATAGGTATTTTTTATATACAATTATTTTTAGGGTTCATTTTTGAATATGCAAAAAACAATTTATAACACATATGTAAGAGTAATAAAAAAAGTTAGCTTACGTAATATAAACAGTAAAATAAACATCAACACGAATTTGTTACGCAAATCCATTACGAATTTGAAAAGCAAAGGTAGGTTGCAATTTTATTTTAATTGAGTTTGAAATGCGTATGAACAATGGTGTATATACTCTTAAATAACCGTGTATTGGATGCGAGCTCATCTAATTCCAACCTCATACATCCAATTTCCGTTTGTGCGCCCCAGAGGCCGAAAGCTTTCTCGTGTACTACCCTGCTCAGATATAACAATAAACTGAACCAGCTTCACTGGCTCCCAGATCTATATGTTATTTATTCATTGACCATTGGTTCGCAAAAGCTGCTCCTGGAATTTTTATATGTGAACTAAATCATCCGTATTTGCTCTTTATAGGCGAATTAACCTGACCTTTAACAAAATGAAATTTTTCAAAACCGAATAGTGAATAGGATTTAGATGCTTATTCGTTTCTTTCTTTTGTAGGTAGGCAGTGCACTTATGTGATCGATTGAATAGCTGGATATATTTTCTCGGTAAATGATTATAAATCTAAACACGTTCTCATAGTTTGTCTTAATGGTATAGTGGATAGTAACTAACTGAATAAGGTTTAAAGAATTTTAAAAATTATATTGTTAGGAAAATAAATAGAACCAAAAAAATGTCTATAATTCAACAGAATTGATGTATCATTGAGTTTTAAACTTATGAAGACTATTGTGAGTTATAATTTATTTTAATTCGAGGAACAACAAACTTATTAAAAAAAAAAACGATACGGCTTTTAATTTGATAATGTTGTAAATATACCTATTCTATACAAATATATTTTATTGTTTTAAGCAAAATAGTGTTATTTCTACCCACTTCATTAAAAATAAATCACATACCTACATGAAGTTATCAATATTAATTTCTATTCATTGATTTATTTTTGAAATTTACAACAAATTTTATAGGGACTAAATAAGAAAGAAGTACTTAATGCTTTCTGGATACTTAATTCCAAGTTTGCCTATTTGTAATCATATCAGTAAAAAGAATTTTCCAAAAATAAAATACGGTATTGCTTTATTATTGTCATCATAACTCCCTCTTATTCAAGTCAAGGTTTTATCGAGCTAACCTTATAATTGATATTTGTGGCTGAGTCCCCAAGAAAATGAAATGGTTCCAGTCCAGTTGCGCTTTATCTCACCCTAAGATGTCTCCATAAACTCTGATTAGAGCAAGAATGGTGCAGCAATAATAGTATAGCAGGAGAGAGTTAATATTTGTGATAAAAAATCAGCAGCATTATGAAAGTTATTAAAGTTCCGTCCTTGTTGCAGGCTTGTTTTCTTCTTGCAAGTTTTCAACTAATGCTTCAAGCTGTTCGGAGACGTGGAGAGAGTTCTTCATCCTTTCGAGTTGTCTAGCAGGTCAGTAAACAATATACTTTGTGAATTATTATTTTATTAAATATTTAAAAATTTTATTATCTAACGTATTTTTTTCTATTAAATTCACGGATTTAAGTTTTTTCTAGATTAATATCGAAAATCATTATTATTAGTCCGGTCAAAATAGACATTTCAAATAACAAAAATTCCGACAGAGCTAAATTTTGGTTGGGACCTTGGATACACTATCAGAAATAAAGTGTCAAAAGTCCCCATTGATCCCATGTGTGTTAAAAAAAGTTATTCGGGGTCAAAGGTCAAAATTTGAGGTTTTTTGGATTTTTTTCGAAAACGGTAAATTTTATCAAAAAAGTAGCTCAGAATTTTTGTCTGAGCTACTTTTTTGATAAAACTAATAGATAAAACTAATAGAACTTAAAATTATCTACAAAAATGGTTTTTATACTTTTTTTCTATAAATCACCATTCATGAGATATCGCGATTCTACACTAAAGGAAAAAATTAAAGGGCCAAGAAAATTTCCTAAATATTTTGGTGATTTTTGAAAGGCTGTATTTCAGTGAGAAATGGTCGTATCTAAAATTTAAAAAAAGCATTTTAAAGCTCCAAGATTCTAGTTTTCATATCTTTTACTAATTTTTTTTAGGAACTAGCGTTATCACGCAATCTTAAGCAATACAGCCTGTTTTAAAAATCACCAAACGATTTAGGAAATTTTTTGACCCTTTAATTTTTTCCTTTAGTGTAGAATCGCGATATCTCACGAATGGTGATTCTTAGAAAAAAAAGTATTATGACTATTTTTGTAGATAATTTTAAGGTCTATAATTTTTGTCTGCGCTACTTTTTTAATAAACCTTACCGTTTTCGAAAAAAATCTAAAAAACCTAGAATTTTAACCTTTGACCCTGAATAACTTTTTTAGCACACATGGAATCGATGGGGACTTTCGACACTTTATTTCTAATGGTGTACCCAAAGTCTCAACCAAAATATATCTCTGTCAGAATTTTTGTTATTTGGCCACTATTTTATTTCTAATTTGACCGGACTATATGATAACTACCATTAAAAATAACATTTTAAACTAAATAATAAACAGGGTAAACCATCGTGATTACCCACTGACAGTGATAATTTACTTTAAGAAAAAATATTATTTTGTGTTAGGTAACACAAAATATTGTTTTTTTTTAAAGGGACAATTACTGTCAGTGGGCTATCACTCTCTGCTTTACTCTAAGTACTTTGAGAAACCAAATTTGCCCAATCTACAATTTATGAAATGCCCAGGACTATTGAACGTAAAAGATATTTCTAAGGAACTAGAATATTAAATTATTTCAAAATTTAAAAAAAATGACCCTTAGGAATGACGGTTTTTTCTATCCACTGAGAAAGGACATATTATCAGCGGTTTTAAAAATAATCTATACAATTATTTGTCTTTTGAACTTACAGTAATGTACAGATTATATGTCACCGTAGCAAAATAAATCAACTAGAATGTGTTTAAAATACAAATTTATTTGTTTGAATGTTGTAGGTAATTAACTATTCTTAGTGAGCTCTTCTTCCTCAGCTTATATTACATTTTTTACCCTTTAAACCAGTGATGCACAGCGTTTTCCCATATACGGGACACATTTAAGAATATTGAACTAACGTGAACCGCACTTCGTAGAGAAACACTAATTTAAGTATTGAAAAATATTCTTGTAATAAAGTTTTTTGTAATTATTTTTTGTGCGCCGTCACCCACAGAAAATATTAAGGGATTAAGGGAAATTTAAGAAATTTGCCCTATTATGAAGATACTTCTTTTTCTTCTTCTTCTTTTAACAACTCTTTACCGTTTACCTACTCCTGGACATAGGTCTCTGTCATACTCTTCCATAGTTTATATATTACTTTTAGTTTGTTCGAATTTTTTTCATTGTCTTTTTCTATTATGCTATTTCTTTTATTTTTTTTTTTCATCCTGTATTGAATTATTTCTTATTCTTGTTGTGACCTATCTACTGCTACTAGAAATATTAAAATTTTATATAGTTTTTGAAATTAATTCTTGCCAGTCATGAGTTCTAATCAAAAACTATTCTGTTTTAGTTTTATATTACAGCGCTGTCTTATTTATTTGTTTTGCACTCTAATTCTATGCTTTGTATTATTCTTTTTATTTGAAGTTATTCAATCAATTGATAAGTTTTTTCTGTCGTTTTTATCTATACCTATTGATTTCTTGTCACATTTCTCGCCTCGTTTCATTTAAATATACAGTAAAACCTGTTTTTGTGCGGTCCTTTTTTATGCGATTTTATTTTTGTGCGCTCTGTGTTGTACGATTTTATTTTTGTGCAATTTTTTTTGTGCGATTTATTTTTATGCGGTAGGTATATGAATCTTAATGGCGTTGGCACTGACTTTATGGTACCAAAAAAAAATCAATGGAAGTCCTATCTTCAAGCGACAAAAGCGATTTTGGACGAATTTATCCCAAAAAGATGCGTGTTTTAGATTACGACGAGTATCAGCAAACTATTTAATGTACAATTTGAAAACTTCTCCATGTATACGTACAATGAAGAATTAAATGTTCTTACAATTTTTTCAGGTCTAATTTAATTATTTAATTTAATTGAAAGCATTTTTTCATCTATTTCGTAAATAATAATTGATGTATTTTCTAAGTGCGACTTTTTTTATGCGGTCCTTATCCACCGCATAAAAAAAAATTTATGTAGTATATCGTACAAAGTATTTATAAAATTTCCGAATTTTTTTTGTACGATTTTTTTTATGCGGTCCCTATCCACCGCACAAAAACAGGTTTTACTGTAATTATTGTTTAAAGCAGTGGTTCTATAACTTTTTTGATTCCCATCTCTCTTTCAAATTTGTAAATTTCTATCTCTTCCACTATCGAAGAATAAACAATATTACTTATACTAAAAGTTAAATAGTAGTAATTAACAAATTTTGTTTACGTCTTCGCTAAAGTCGGGACTCCCACTTTAAGAGCCATTGATTTACAGAACATTTTTCACGTCGAGCTTATGTATGATCTACTCGATAGCTTGGCAATTCTAGTTCTATTATTAACATCCTGCAATTTTCAATTATTGTTTAATTAATACTTAATTCAAGGAGAAACAATGTAGTTTTTTAAAGAAGTTCATGATATTATCTAAAGTAATTTAATTTTTTTAATATATTTATCAGTAAAAATTTATAGGTTTAATCAGTAATATTTAGTAATTTTATTAATCAGAACCAAAATAAAATGTTTTAATTTAACACTATACTCTTTTCCAATATTTGCACCCATAATCTAAAAGCAGAAAAGATATTTTAAAATTATGGAAAACAAAACTTTTGAATTTAAAGGATCGCAAAGAGTTTCTCTCTCGTGAATATCACAAAATAAGTTTCACGGAACATATCACTTTTTGCATGGGCGCTCCTCAAATATGTATTCTATGATGCAGAAAACGAATATATTATCTTGCATCTCGAAGAGTTTCGAATCACAATCTGGACCAAACTTGGTACGAATTATTTACATCAACGAATAAACAATATATTATAAATATGTAATATTAAAGAATATTATATAAAAAAAAACAGTAATCACACTAACGTTTCCAATAAGTATGTCGATAATTCTGTACGTGATTTCATCTTAAGCTACAAGATTACAGCATATTGCAGAACTTTACTAATCTGGACACACAAGAATTTATTTTCTGCCAAAATTGAAACAGTTGTTACATTTAGTTATCTTATAACTTTAGTGTATATTAAGAATAATTCTTATTTATAGTGTCAGGTGGCAATGCAATAATTTAAAATAACAGAGGAGGCGTGTCAAAGAATACATATGTATGTATGTATACGTTGTATTTTCTTAGGTTTACATTATACTACTCATCTACCGGAAAATGAGTTTATTTAACTTACAGCAAAATGTAAACTTTGTATTTATACAACATACTACAAAAACCAGCCTATTTAATGACGGCGATATTTATCACATGGCTACAGACTGTAGTTGTAATTTTCATTTTTTTATGCAATTAATGTTTGCTTAATGACACAACAAATTTTTATTATTAACATAATTGTTATTAAGTTTACTAATTAATTTTTTGTTATATTTAGACTCTCGAGAGTATTCCCTGGGTCAGCCTTAGCCGGATTCCACCAAGGTAACGTTTTATTTTTAAGACTTTAAACAATTAATATCTAAAAACTTAAATTAAATGTTTAAGCTAAATGTTATGCGGTGTTCTACTTGCATATAGTCACGAAACAATAATGCATGTAGAACATAGCTTTATTAGACTACAAAAATCGATAATTACTGGAGTCACTGTGTCATATATTTGGTAGCGTTTAAAGAACAAACGAAATTATGAAAGACAACGTTAAACGCTTCTGTAGCGTCGTTGGATAGGAAAGTATGCATATGAGACCGTTTGTATGCTCGAAATGTACTTACTGCATACGCGATCCAATTTCCATATGATAGCAAATCGTTCATAGTGGGTATCGGAGCGCGGCGAATACTGCTTTTATCCAATATGTAGTTAGTAACGGGCGCCGCACTACAATATTGGCTCACACCCCCGTATCCAGGGCGGAGATACGCGCCATGCTGTATGTACTACCATATTTAAAAAGCTATCCCTTCATGCCCATATTTGACGCTATACATTCGAATTACCTTATTACAAATCCATATAAGCGAGCGAGAAATGTAATTAACATTGATTGCTCACTAAAACCATAACGTTAGGGTGTTCTTTACCTAATGGTCAAAGTGAGAAACTTTTAACTTACCTAATTTATATCAGCTGGTATTATTAACCTTCTGCATACTAGGTGACTAAATATCACATGCCATACTAGGTGGGGTTTGCCAAACCCCGAAGATAAAATGAAATAAAATCCAGAAAATTGTGCTTTATGACAGTTAAATGATAAGAAATATATTTCAATAACCAATAATAAATAGGTTTAAGTAAAACACATATTTATTTATACATTACATAGAGGTTTATTAATAAAAATACTAAACTTAACTTTTTCTTTGACTTATAAACTATTGAGTCTTTTCATGAGTACTAAATTTCAATAACACGTGTCAATTACGATACCGAATACAGTCGAACCTCGATAAGTCGAAGTCGAAAGGACAGCAAAAATAATTCGTCATATCAAAAACTCGAGTTACCAAAAGAATATCAGTTAAATACTTCCGTATATATATGTATATCATTCATTTTTTTTAAAAAAACGGGACGCTTTGTAATCGTGCTTAAAACCGAGTGTGCACATTTGAGCTCAAAGTGGTACATTCCGATCTCGGGAAAATGAAGCGCGCCGCTCCGCGTCGCGCTTCATTTGCTTCCCTCGCTCGGAAATGTGCCACTTTTCGCTCGAATGCGCACATCCTCGTATTTATCGGTTTTGCCTATACAGTCGAACCTCGAAAAGACAGCAAAAATAATTCGTCATATCAAAAACTCGAGTTTCCAAAAGAAGTTCAGTTAAATACTTTCGTATATATATATCATTCATTTTTTATAAAAAATAACCAAAATTGATTTACAATCATTAACATTATTTATTTTTATTAAGACCCTAAAAAATATAGTTACTTATTTACATATTATTTACTGTTAAATTGAAAGTAATCTAAAACTAAAATGTAAAAATAATTTCCTTTGTTATAAAAGAAACGCTAAAACCATCCTAAGACTGTTCATAAGGCATTTAAATGTTGTATTGTAGTATAAAACCTTTTCGTCGTAGTTAACAATAGAGCTTTTAAAGCATCAATAACACCAAACCAAGCCGTCCTTAATCCTCTCTCAGGTAGCGAAATATTTAGAAAAGTTGTAATTTTTAACTTCGAACCATCGACCTATTTACTAATGGAAACTTAAATTTAATGAATTGTAAAACGCTTCGACTTATTAAATAATTCGATTTATTAAATTTCGAGTTATCGACATAAAAATATTAACGTTGAGATAGGCAAGTCCGAGGGAAACTGGTTCGAGTTCGAGCTATCAAAAAATCGACTTATCGGCGTTCGACTTATGAAAGTTCGACTGTATTAAAAAACCTAACAAGAATTTTATTCTTGCCTCTTTATAGAAATACAAATTAATTTCACGGCAATTTCTTAATGATTCGCAATAATTTAGACCAATAAATTACACGAAAAATTAATTAAATAATTTTAATCGTTCCCTCTCACTTGCTCTGACAAGATTATCATATCTTCTCGCTCCCTTCTACTCATTGCTATGGTAAATACGTTTTTCAAATACAAAATCGATATTAACTAAATTAATTTTTTTTATTTGAAGTAGCGCACGGTAAATTATACTAATATAATAAAGACGAGGATGTGCACATTCGAGCGAAAAGTGGCACATTTCCGAGCGAGGGAGGCAAATGAAGCGCGACGCGGAGCGGCGCGCTTCATTTTCCCGAGATCGGAATGTGCCACTTTGAGCTCGAATGTGCACACTCGGTTTTAAGCTCGACCACCAAACGTCCCGTTTTAACAAAAAAAAAATTGTTCACGTTAGTTATGCCCCACCTAGAACACGGAAGGTTAAAGTTTTTTTATTACATCACATATATTAGATACACTTGTTACAGTAATTAATATTACTAATTACTACATAACTAATCAACACAGAATAATTATCAAGGCGTACTACTACAAAATACATTTTTGTTAAGATAGTAATATAACGTATTTCCAACAAATATATTTTATTTTTAATGGAGTATTGATACAATGAAAAAATACAATTTTTGTTCGAAATCAATAAAGAAAGAGTTTCAAGTTCCCGATGCTCAAACGCGATATAAATTTTAAACAACTTCTGAAATGATTTATTTACCCACAGGTACAAGTAGTAAAAAATTTACTCTAAGAATTATGTATTGTAGCATTCTGTATAAATTTGACGTTAAATACCACTACGAAACATTAAGCTTATAGAGTAATGTTTATCTATTATCTGATATGCAGTAAATCCCCTCCATTATGCCATACATTCCCTCGTGAAATGCCGATTGATATAATGGATCATTAATTAGGATAATTGTTGGCGTTGATGGAGCAACTAATCATCAACTTAAAAGATTTTGAAAATTTTTCAAGATCTTTTAAAATCTACCCTTAAATAGTATCTATACAAAGACTTAAATCTTCCATTTTATCAATTATAGATATAATAAATTAATTTACTGCACTTCAATAAGACAAATTTTAAAGGAATAATTGTTATTAAGACAATAAAAACTAAATACAAGTTCGTTATATAGTTAAACTAATTTTTAATAAAAATGTAACAGTTTATTTTTTAAAATATATGTACCAATTTAATTGATAAATAAATTTTAATACAAATTATAATTAGATGTTTATTACTTACGGATTATGTAATAATTTTATTCAAACAAGTATTTTATTTATAACAATTTTTTAAAACAATGTAAAATGTATTGTTTTGTTTATTTATTTTTGCACTTTAGAAATATTTTTTAAAACGACTGAACACGCCTCTAGCTCACCACTAATTTTATTACATAATTATACGTACTGTATAATTAATCCCTGAATTATAATTAAACAGCTGCATCTTTGTTAAATGAAGTAAACTGACATATTACTACGTATGCTTAATAAACAACGAGTATACAACAATTATCTCTTACATTGTTAGAAATTAATTTGTATAAATATGTATTTTATAGTGCAGAGTTGCATTTCTATTTATTTCAATGACTACCTATCTTCTTCTTGAATAATGGATGAGATTGAATAATTTATTGGTTCTACTAAAGGGCCCTTTTCTGTTACCCTATCAACAGCAAAAGTTATTTGAATTATTTATACATAAAAAATCGTTTAATCAGATTCAAATATATGTCAGAAATCTTTGCTTAGAGCATTTATGAAAACAATATTAATATAGATACAATAACAATAGTTAATAATAATATAATTGCATGTTAATATTTTTTAATTCAAAAACACTACAATAAAAGTATTTCTAGAATAGTATTTATCAATAAATTGAGTAGTAGGATATTACGTTAATCTGTAAAAAAATATCTGATAAGAAAAAAAAGGACCATAAAACGACCCTAATAAATTTAATAAATACTCAAGAAATGTTACCTGAATATGTATATCTTCTCAAGAATTAATGATATGCATAATTATTCAATCAATTCTTAAAAAATTGGGGATTAACTTTAGGATACTGTGGAGAGTTTAACTGCATTGATACGAAGTTTTATATCAAAAACGGTTCCTGCGAAAAGCCACTAGATCGCACGCGCGTCGCCGATCCGAACCGACTGTATTAGGCGCGAGGACTGCGCGTTCCGCGACTTCAGTATGTGTTTGCAACTTGTGTGTTGATGTTAGTTGCCACGTACGAGTGTTCACATAACATCGCGAGGTCTAGTTCAATCTTACATGTATCTTAATTAAGAAATTATGAAAATCGGTTGTCGGCAAAGTTTACAACTGACCAGCAAATTTTTCAACATATTTTGTCAAAATTAAAGAGAAACATTTGCGTTGGCCCACTGGACCCCCGATGTTAAGATAAGTGTCAGGTTGTACGAGTGTCGTGCTATTGTTAACAGTGGCAGCTGGGACGATTTATTGGAGGATGCTGTTCCTATCGGAACTGTCATTAAATGTCACAAAAACATAACTAAATAACAAACAGACGTTGAGTTGTGCTAAACAGACAGAATTGGCAAAGTGTACCATCCACTTAAAAATTATTACCATCAATAAATTAATTTACGACTCATAAACTTGTGTAATTGTTGTACATATTGTGTATGGTTATGATTTATGTCTGCATTTACACCTGCAGCGTAAACGATTAACTTGATGACACAGTGACATTGATAATAAAAAATAAATATTAATATTCATTAATATACATGCATTTACATTACTGCCAAATGGTTTGCTAATTTAAATAATTTTTCGATAATTTAGAAACTTATCACTCAAGTGAATACTGTTTGTTTCATAATTCCTGGTACGTCTCATCGTCTCTCATTTGGATCCGTACGTGTATTTTCCTTCTACGTTTGGTCGGCAACTGGGTTACTCGCGTGTTTTTGATCCCCGCCACCACCCATGCTGTGATCCCCTCGCGCGATCATCATCCTCACCATCGCGGACCCCGTGGCGTGCGCCGCGCCCACCCTGTACGACCATGTGCATCCCTCCGGATCTTCACCAGCCACCGGAGCGGGGACTTCCACCGGGGTGACGTGGTGGTCAATGATGAACGGAGGTTTATATGAGGAAAGTCCCCCGCCTGCCCCTCAAAGTGCAACAACACCAATTAGTAATAGCGGTATGACAAGTCCTGCAACGGCGCCACCTCATACAGCAACTACATCTGCGACCTCCAGTTCGTCACCTTCTAGCGTCACAAGTAATAGTGGATCGGCAGGACCTTTACACATACCTGCAAAAAGAATCACGTCTGGGTATGGAGAATGTGCAGAACCGAGTGTCATTCGACATTCGCATCACGGACAGCCTTGGAATTATTCTCCTTCAGACAGTCATCATACAGGGGCAACAGCATTTGAACCCACCGTGGGTTTAAATCACCACCAATACGCTAATGCACCAACATACTATAATCTCGCTGCAGATCCTACAGCGTGTCGAGATCGCAAGCCTACCAGTTTATCGTTTTGGTCACCTGCAGCGACCGCAGCTGGTGGTGGCACTCCAGAGTACAAATACTCTAGTGTGTCAGCTGCAGGACCTAGTGTCGATCCTGCAGTATCGTCTTGTCACCAAAGCTTTTCGTCCCCTTCTTGGTGTAATTATTCACCGTATTCTTCGGCGGGACGACATCATGTCGACGCACATCAATCTGTTCCTTATCTCACACCTTCAGATGAACGTGGTCGGGTGGCTGCTGCAGCTGCCATGGTAGCAGAGAGCGCTGGTTTTGCTCATCCACACGATGGTGGTTACGGTCTTCGAAATTATGGACCTGAACCTGTACCTACTGGGCCATATCCTCCACCAGGTATGATTAATTAATTCATATTAAATATTCATAATTTTTATATTATTTATCTGCATTTATAAAAGTTATTAAAATAGAAGAAAAAAATTAAACCAATTGTTAGGATACACAATTTTATTCGCTTTATTCGTAACAACTCTAAAGCGTAACGATAGATGGCATACCAATTTCGAATCACAATATAAATAGCTAGCTGCTAGCAGCACACGTAACTTGGTTAAGAACTGGCATTAAAGAGGGGTCGCGCCTGTGGACCCTTGCTTAGAGTCTATCACGAATGGGGTCAATAATCGAGACTAGGCTGATAGAAAAGATTTGTATTTCAGTTAAATTAGGGTTATCAATATTATAATAACGGAACTGTATCATTTATTTTCTTTACATTATTTATTATCTACAACTAAATGTTTTTATTATAAATCATAACAATAATAATTCACAAATCAATTTAGGAAAAGAATCATCAGTTGATTAAGAAATGAAAGCTTTACCGCTAGACATTTTAATTTTATATTTGCATATTTATGTGTCTTTTATTGCAATTTACTTACAACCGTTGAAGTTTTAATTTAGTGTTGTTTATAATTATCTTTGTGCAAAAATATTTGTAAATATGTTTTTCTAATTTTTTGAAATATATATTTTATAATTTCGAATATCTAAATAGAAATGCATTCAACAGGTTCTTTTATTGAACAATTTTAAGAAATTGGAATGCATTAAAATAAGTCAAAAACCTTATTTTAAGATTCATATAAATTTATTACTTTAATATTTAAAGTTATTGATTATAACATTAAAATATTTTGTTTTAATTTTAATTATATTTTTTTTAATATCGAATTTAAATATTTTTTTAATAAACTGGTATATTAATTACCCGTTTAGCATAAAGATTCAATTATTAGTTATGCATTATTTGAGCTAATTATAAAAATGTATGTCTTTATAAATAACAAGGACATTTTATTTGATTTAAAAAAGAAACACAACATAAATAGAATACGATTTTTTTAAAAAGCTATTTAAAACACATGTCGTTGTAAAGTAAACAGAAAAAATCACAGAAACCGTTTTAATATAAAAATTAAATTTGATGTAAATTGAACTACTTTTTTCTTTTTTATTCAAACATACTGGGCGAAACATTAGTCTTGCAATTCCCAAACAAGCTATAAAAACGATTTTAGGGCTATAAACAAAATTATTTCTATTTATAAAGTATTTTATAGACCTGTAATAATAATTAATAGCTCTTCATTCAGTATTTTTAAATGACTTCATTGTCTAGGTCAGTTTTATTACATAGTAAAAGTGTAATAGTAATGTTGCCATTTTACCGTACTTATTGCATTGTTAGGTTCACAGATAATCCTTAAGTTGTTTTTTTTTTATTGCGCTTATTATCTTGCATTGATTTTATTAGATAATTTAATTTATTCATCATATTCTATCGCGAACGATGAAAAGTATTTTCATTGATTGAAAGCACCGTCTTGGTTGACGCCTATCTGTAATTTATGTGTGCGAGTATTCTCTTAACTTTCCTATGCCTGTTGACGCGTAGTATAGAACGACCAGAATATCGACCTCCACATTACAACAGATGACGTCACGCAGAACTAACGTGACCGCACAGCTGACTGTCACTTGTCACGCACTGTACCACTCAAGAATTATAGAATAGCAAACAGACACAAGTGGAAATCTGTTGCCGCGAAATAAATTTATTCGCCGTGGCGCTTTTTTTAGACGTTCCATTACATTTAATGGCTTAAGTTTTTTTAAACGCCAATCCCCCATTTCAATTTACATGAGATTTCAAATAATTGATTTAGCAATGTTTATGATCGACATTTTCGTATGCAATTACTGAAGGAAAAAAACTTATAACTTTACGTTTTATAAAAGTTTAGGGGAGAATGCAAACCTTTACTATATTATACACACATCAACCTTTTTTATGATAGGGAATTCTCTGTTGAAGTTGGTTTAGTTGCACGTAAATGCCTCCAACAAAATTTATTAATATATACATAGATATATCTATGTATGTATCTACATCGACATATAAAAAAGAAAGATAATCTTTGTATATCTATCTATAAGTACGAATTGTAACTAGGTTTAATTAATAGCTATAGTTTTGTACATTTGTAATAATTTTAAAATTCATTAAGCTATATAACTTTGATTAATGTATGATTTCTATAACTTTAAAGCTTTTTCTTCAAATCTAGATTGCTTAAGAAATTAACAAATTTTTTTTAAGCAGATTTTCTAAATTACATATTAAGTATTAAAAGGGCAACTACTACAGTTTAATTTAAAAACATTTGATATTTATTCTCTCACATTTTGTATCTATTTCGATTTAAACAAGTAGAACTGCAATTTTGGAATTTTTCAAACATTCTTTTAACCGTCCATATACTAGGTGACTAAATATCACATGCCATACTAGGTGGGGTTTGCCATAGCCCAAAAATAAAATGAAATAAAATCCACAAAATTGTACTTTATGACAGTTAAATGATAAGAAATATATTTTAATAACTAATAATGAATAGGTTTAAGTAAAACATATATAGGGGAAAGTGGGGTAGCCCCGGACAGTGGGTAACCGCGGACATAAGAATTTCCAAAAACCTAATCACGTTGCATTGGTAAAATTTTCTTTAAAACAGGCGTCGTCTAGAGTAAAAACATATGCAATGTAGTTATTACGTAAACACCGAGTCTGTTAGAATTTAAGAAGTAGTTTTTAAAATATAAAAATTTTTCATCGCGCTCGTCACATTTCATTTCTAGTTATCAACTAGAAAACATAAGTGTGAATACTTATTTTTTTTTGAGTTGGAGAAAATGTATTATATTCAAACTTTGTAATAGTACTTAAAATATTTCTACTACATTTTAGTAGTTCTGAATAAAAATGTTGAATATTGAGAATCGGGTACCCTCTGGCACTAAAATGTCGGGTATCGCCGGACATTATTTTAGCTTAATTAATAATCTTTTTCAAAGTTACTCTATACTACAGTTGAAATAAATAACTTGTCGGTGCTTTATTATTTACTGTGATAATAAATAGTGGTTAAATTACTGTACTTTAGTCAACTTTGTGTATTTTTCACATCCAGTATGAATCGCAATGGTGGTCAACATCTATACTGACCTGGTGCCTTCAATCAGCACAGCACATTTATTAAAACAACTGTTACGATTTCCTGATGCATCAAAAAAACATTTAGCAACGGAGCTCAAAAAACCAATAGGAGCGATATTTTAACATCTCCATTTAAACAAAATTTAGAGAAAAAGCAGAAAACTAAAAACAATTAATCATAATGTTCACGTCCAATATCTTATAATATGTTAATGTTCACTGGAATTGGACACAATAAAACACAAATTGTTAACTTGCAACGTTTCGTTTCTTTATTGAAACTTTATCAAGCAACTGAAAATTAACAAACTATAACAACAATAACTACAAGTATTTTATAAAATAATATAAATTATAAAATACCTTAACAACACAAAAAGGAAGTTAACCATTAAAACTCAATAATTCTACATGTGTCAAAATGAAAGATTTTTAAATATGAAAGATTGCAACTATGATTCTAAATAATTATATACGTCAAAATGAAAGTTTTTTTTAAAAAATATGAAAGATTGTAACTATGATTCTAAATAATTACATGAAAGGCTGTAACTATGATTCTAAAAAAAAAATTATTTGTAGTTGTATAATTTTGATTTAAATTTTATGATTAATTTTAGTTTTATGTTTTAATTTTATTTAAGATGTCATTATATATTAAACTAAGGCCTTGAGTATCCGAACGCAAATTTACAGTTTTATTAATTTTGATATAAACCATTTCACTTAAATTTCTTTTATGTATATTTTGTTCACGATGTAAAATGGAAACGTTTTCAAATTGGAATTGATGTCCAACATCAAAATGGTGCATAGCTAATGCTGTTTTGTTTGGTTTAACATAATTTATATTTTTACAATCATTTTTATGTTGTTTTAATCTTTCTTCAAGTCTTTGATTTGTTTGACCAATGTAACTGTTAAAGTATGTTTGTGCAGCAACGCAGGAGCTTTTGTAACATTTAATGTAAGTACACAACATATCATACTGCGTAGTTAAAAACTTTGCCATTTTGAATGATTTATAAGGTAATAATTATTATTATTTAAAAAACTTACAATATCAGTTATAAAATAAATATAATGACCTTGGCTTGTATTATGCTGTTTTATTGTTCTTTGATAATTCATGGCTACTTGATTTTAAACAGAAAAATTTAATATTGTTAATAATATTTATATTTAAATTTGGGTTGTTATACATGGTTGAAAAGAGAAAAAAAATGCTATTTAACTATGTAAAAATCCAATATGGCGCCTATTTAAAATAAGAAAGTTGGTATTAATATCTTGGAAACCGCCATTTTGAATTTAATTTTGACTTAATTTTCATCTGTACTTTATGAAATCTAGTAACTTTTGTATTAAATTTTTTTTTTTTATTTTTATAATTACAAAGTTATTTGACATTAAAGAAAATGACAATTTTCAGTTTTTTAACCATAACTTCAGAACTATTTGGAATTTTAAAATTTTCTTAACAGAATCTGAATGGGCACCTAAAACTGCAAAACATTGCCCATTCAACCAAACTTCTATCTTCACTAATAAGAAAGATACCCATGTTAGCCTACTCAATTTGGGGCACCCTGTATTATTACAAATTTTTAATTAGTATAAACTTAAAAGTCCCTACTTTCATTTTAAATCATAAAAAATAAATAAATTTATTTATTTATATTTTTTATTTCTAATTCTTTCAAGTGTCCGGGGCTACCCTATCTTTCCCTATGTATTTATTTATACATTAGAATAGACTTCCATTAATAAAAAAACAAAAACTTAACTTTCTCTTCAATTTATAAACTATTAAGTCTTTTCTTGGGTATTAAAATCCAAAGGTACGTGTCAATTACGATACCGAATATTAAGAAATCGTAACAAAAATTTTATTCTTGACTCCTTATTTAAATAAAAAATTAATTTCACGGCAATTTCTTAATGATTCGCAATAATTTAGACCAATAAATTACACGAAAAATGAATTGAATAATTTTAATCGTTCCCTCTCACTTGCATTGGCACGATTATCATATCTTCTCGCTCCCTTCCACTCATTGCTATGCTAAATACGTTTTTCGAATATAAAATCGATATTTACTAAATTAAATAAAAATTTTTATTTGAAGGAGCGCACGGTCAATTATACTAATATAATAAAGACGAGGATGTGCGCATTCGAGCGAAAAGTGGCACATTTCCGAGCGAGGGAGGCAAATGAAGCGCGACGCGAAGCGGGGCGCTTCATTTTCCCGAGATCGGAATGTGCCACTTTGAGCTCGAATGTGCACACTCGGTTTTAAGCTCGACCACCAAACGTCCCGTTTTAACAAAAAAATTGTTCATGTTAGTTATACCCTACCTGATAAACGGCAATTTCTTAATGAAAAAAGTATAAAATTATGAAAAATAAGCAAAGCTCCCAAGAAAAAAATTTTGAGAGCCCAACTACGGTTTTAGAATGAATTCAATTTTTTTTAAAGTAAATTGATTTTTGTTAATCTTGGCGAAAAGCAGAGAATGCAACCTCGAGCTCAAAGTGGCACATTCCGATCTCGGGAAAATGAAGCGCGCCGCTCCGCGCCGAGCTTCATTTGCTGCCCCGTCTCGGAAATGTGCCACTTTTCGCTCGAACTTGCACATACCTTGCATTCGTGGAATTCCTCTATGTTAATAGCCAATGTGTCAAATCAAAAAAAAATATTTTAATCAGCTTTGTTGAGTTATTTGATTTGAAAAGAAGAAAATTGGTATACAGGTAATTCCATGAAATTCGGGTAACTTTTAACAAGTTTTTGTCCCCACCATGTTTTGGACGCTGATAAATTTGCGATTAGAGTATAACATGATTAATTAAGTTATTATGTCATTCTTAACAGGGCCAGTCACTTTATGAAAAATGTAATAAAAAAATTAGGATTTTGTAAAAGACATCTAGGAACTGACAGATATGGCTAGCGACTGGTGAAACTAGGATAATTGTTAACCTCCCGGAGCGAAGGGGGGGTATCAGTACACCCCTTCCATTTATTCCAATTCTGCTAGGACTTCGCATTCCTGCTTCTGAAGGTGTTCGTCGAATGTTCGACGAGTTGGAACACTGTCGAAGGTGATGAACCCTTTCATGTATCAGTTTAAGTAGAAAATATGCGGATGGGGTGTACCAGCATCCCACCTTGCGATGCATGAAACTAAAATCTACCTTGCCTCCGTTGAGTTAATAATCTTTTAGTGGCTTTGGCACCATTTAGGTAAATATTGTGATATATTTGTCTGCGGGCTCCTAATTTGAATTAAATTACGTTTTATATCGTTATAATTCTTAGTGACTAATTCTTACTATGGGACACATTGATGCCATACTCACAGAAAGATAATACCTACTATTTTTGTGCTGAAAATGTGTATATCGTAAAATAAATGATATAATAATTAAAAGTAAGGTCTTTAACTTTTTTTAAAGTAAAGAATAAATATCATAGTAAGCTACTTACATATGTTTTCCCCATATGGTTTATTTAAATAGTTTTGAACTTGAACGGTCATAGAGAAACCAAAACAATATTTATAAAAGATTTTATAAAATATTTTAGTGTTAATTAAATTTTAGTAAAAATAAATTCATGATACCTTTAAACCACTGAGAACCTGTTCTAAAAAATTCATTTAGTTATACATTACACATTAATTAATTATATGTACCTACTTATTATTTAAGTAGAAAATGTTTGTTGTTTACTTTACTTAGTATCCAGTTTGTATAATTTTAAAACTCTACCAAACTAGGTAGTTTAGTATTGCTTTATATTTAATATTCAATATAAAACAAATTAACAGATGAATTAATGGATAGCCAGGTTGCAAATTTTTATTTTATTTTATTTGTTTATAATTTTTTAGATAATTTTGATACATTTAATTTTCTTTTAATTGTTATTACGTACTTTAATTTTGCAAAATAAACATTATTTAATAACCAGGTAATCAAATTTAAATTTCTGAATGTACTTAATGTTGAATATAGAACATTTTATATCTTAATAAGATTAATTTTATCAAATTCACAATATGCAAAGGTTAGTGTGAGAACCCACATAAAATGTTTTAATAAATTAAAAAATAATAGTAGGTACGTACGTGTTTTATTTTCAAATATTTCAAATGGATCTCAATAACGTAAAGGCATAGGTAAATAAATGTGGATAGAGAAGAAGATATTTTAATCGGTCACTAAGTTTCTAATTGTTACATTCGTTTTAATAATTTCTGTTGTAATCAAAATTAATGTTTTCCATTTTAATGTTCAAGATGATTACACTGGCACACAAAAATAAAAAAGTGGTCAGTACTTTTGACCAGACCCACCTAAGGTTATGTATTTCGATGCCCTGAATACGAATTTGAGGTCGGTTTGCCCAATATACCTCTAAAATTTTGAGTAAATTACAAATAACTGCAATTTTTAGACAATTGAAGCAGTTATTTGTAATTTACTCAAAATTTTGGGGGTGTACGGGCCAAACGAACTCAGGATTTGGATTCAGCGCATCGAAATACATAACCCAAGGTGGGTCTGGTCAAAAGTACGGACTACTTTTTTTTGTGTACTGCTTTTTTACTATTTTTTACGATTTTGGATAAATATATGAATGATCGAGATTAAGAGATTCTGAATTTGGATTCATCTCATCAAAATATACATATAAGAAAGATTTGATCTAGTTTAATCAATTTTTTTTCATTTTCATAACTGCAATTTTTAGTGGTTTTTTGCAATGTACTCAAAATTTTAGAGGTATATTGAGTAAACCGGCCTCAAATTCGAATTCAGGGCATCAAAATACATAACCCTAGGTGGGTCTGGTCAAAAGTACTGACCACTTTTTTATTTTTGTGTGCCAGTGTTATTAATGTACATCAATAGTTACTGCGTAGAGGAAAGTTGCTGAATTTGAGCCACTAATGTATTTAAAAAAATAAAACAAGTGATGGAAAAATATTATATGTCTTATTCAAATTGCCAAAATAACGCAGTTTATTTTTTGTTTTAAAATTTAACTTACCATTAAATCACATATAAAAGAAGTAATAAAATTGTATGATAGATCTAATTAAGAAAATCACTCTCCTAAAAGTCACCACTGTTTTAAATTTAAAATCCATCTGCTTCTTTATACACAATCTGAGAATACTACTTTTTTCTAGTTGGATTTACAGTAGAATACTAATAAATGTAAGTATGCACTTAAGCTTTATATTTAAAAAACCGTTTCAAATTCATTTGTCGAGTAAATTTAAATAATATGCAACATCATGACATGTACGTATCTCTCTTCGCCACGATAACCTCAAAATATTTATTAAATCATATAAAAATGACAATGCGGCTTACCTATACTTGTCCAATTTGAACAACATTATGGTTTTAAAAAATTAGTAGCATTTATTCTTATTCTTGACTTTGGTTGACTAAAGTTATATAAAGGCCATAGTGAGATAAGCAGGGTAAAAATGCCTTTTGTAAATATCTTAATGATATTTTATGGGTATGAAGATACTATAGAAATATAAAGATCCAGAGTAATTTCAGACCTTAATCTATATCGGTCTCTTCAAAAACTCAAAATAAATAAAAATTGGAAAATAATTTTTTTCTTTGGATTGAGTGAACCGATATGTTTGAAAATTTTGTATGTTATGCAAGGGATAGAAAGCTTTTATGAACACCATGAACCAATTTTTAGTTTAATAAATTGATGAACAAAAAAATTATTTTCTTTTACTTTTTTAATTTTTATTATACTTTTTGAGCAAAATTATAATTCTATCATTTTTACATTTCTTATAAGACTTATAATGACAGAACTTTTTCAAATTTTTTTTCATAGTACGTCATAGTTAAAAAAAAAACTAATTTTATTACCAAAAAATTGAATTTTTCAACAAATTCTACTCAAATAATTACAAATTATACTATTATTATTACATAAATAATACGCTGAAATAAATGTCTTGCATTAGAGATAATAAAAATAAAATTGTTTTTACAATGAAATATAACGCTTATTAGAATTTAATATAAATATAATTTGTAAGTTGACTTAAAATTGTATGAAGAGAGTTATTCATGAGTGAGGGCACCTTAACTTGCGCGAAATGGTTGCCCTTATGTCTTTGCTGATATCATGGTTTATTGAAAATTTGCCCCTGACTTGAAAAATGATCTTCTTTGAGAAAAAATTAATTGGCCCTGAGCGTTTAAGTTGATCCTTTATGTTTCATTTAATACCCTTACTTATAGTACAATATTTAATAATTAAAATAACTATTATAAACAAAAATATATTTTTAGTAAATTTTAACGGGCGTTATATTTTATTGTAAGAAAGATCATTTTTTTTAATCATCTCTAATGCAAGATATTTATTTCGGCGTATTATTTATGTAATAATAATAGTATAATTTGTAATTATTTAGATAGAATTTGTTGAAAAATTTGATTTTTTGGTAATAAAAATTTCTTTTTAACTATGACAAACTATTAAGTAAATTTGGAAAAAATTCTAAGTAATTCTATCGCCTGCATAACATACTAAATTTTTAAACAAATCAGTTTACTCGATCCAAAGAAAAAAAATATTTTTCAATTTTTACTTATTTTTACTTATTTTCACTTTTTGAAGAGACCGGTATAGTTTAGGCTCTAAAAGGACGTGATTAAGAAAGATAGGATTTTGAGGACATTGTTCTACTGGATTGAGTTTGGTATTAATAGAAAAATCTTAACGAGGGAATTATGAGTATTAAAATGATTTTGTGGGGAAATGTATAGTTTTCGAGTTATCAGGGTTTTTAGATAACCTAACCTAACCTTGATTTTCCTTATTTGGTGCTAGTTATCGATTATTATGATATATTTAAGTCATATTACATATATTTTGGCAATATTGTATTAATTCGCAGATAAAAAAAAAAAAAGGAAAATCAAGGTTAGGTTAGGTTATCTAAAAACCCTGTTAACTCGAAAACTATACGTAAAAATGTACTAGATATAACGTGAAATAAACTACAAAAGGTGTAAAATCTTTTTTCTTAGCTTGTGCCACTTTCATAAACCTAAAATAAAATAATTCCAAAAATCCCGATTTTTCCGAATTTCTCCCTTGCCCTATATTTCCCCAACCTTATATGAGTATAAAAATAATCAGCATACAGTAGGCTTTAAGTAAAGGTATGTCATGCTTATGTACTATAATGCCCTCATTTTTTGATAAAATTAATCACGTCCTTTCAGGATCCTTATATTTCTATAGTATCTACACGGAGAAAAAAATATTGTTAAAATGACCATACGTATCGCTATTTTAGCTATACATAGTATAGTCATCTTTCGCAGGAATACGCCGTACAGCTAATTTAGCTATACGTAGTATAGTCATCTTTTTCAGGAATACGCCGTAGGGGTAAATAGTACAGTTGTTGACCAGTCGACAATGATTGGCCATATTTAGAAAATTATATAATAGTAAATCTATATTTCTTAATACCTATATATTTTGTATTAAATGGTTCGTTTTTTTTACTAATTTACTATATCTTATTTTAATGGAAAATATTGGCCAATCACTGTAAATTCACTAATCAATTACTATATTTATATGGCCAATAACTATGTTAATAAAAGGGCCAATCACTGTACTGTTTACCCCTATAGCTAATTTAGCTATCCGGAGTTTCCTTATTGCGGATCGTCATAGTAACGATACGTATTATTGTTTTAGACATTCAAACAATTCTTGTCATGGTGATTTAACGGTTATGCACCGTGAACAAAATATACTCAAAATGACCATACGTATCGCTATTTTAGCTATACAAATCCTTAAATTGACTGTACCTACACGAGGGAAACTGCACACGTTCACGAGATTTCTTCGTTAAACGCTTGAATCAAATAAATGGATCTTTATTATAAGTATAATATGTAAGTCTGTTTTGATGTTACTTTGAACTGTCAAATTAATTTATAAATGTCATTAAATTAGTAAATCAATTCGTTGTTCTGACAATACGTCAATTGAGTATACGTTAGATAGTTATTTTGACGATATTTTTTTCTCCGTGTACATATCCATAGAACATCATTATGATATTTACTCTATTTACCCCCTATGGTCTTTATTATTTTGAGTTGCAATAACACTTGTTATCACTTATGGTAACTTTT
Source organism: Sinopyrophorus schimmeli (assembly GCA_036325965.1). Taxonomy (NCBI): domain Eukaryota; kingdom Metazoa; phylum Arthropoda; class Insecta; order Coleoptera; family Elateridae; genus Sinopyrophorus; species Sinopyrophorus schimmeli. The sequence continues at coordinate 8,770,186 of JARFIZ010000001.1, forward strand.
GGTAACTTCTTCAGAAATAGAATTTAAAACTATAGATAATTAATGCAAATAAGTGTTATAAAACTACAATCAAGACGTGAGCAATCATAGAAATTATTACTTCGTCAAAGTTGACGCCTACGCGCTCAAGAACTTCTATAATACAGTAAAGTTTTTTTTTATAGAAACCAAACAGGAAACCACAAACGAAGATTTCAATAATACATATATCAAAGAAATAGCTCATAAAATTAAGAAGTATGCAAAAAAGCGCAATTACGGAATCCAAGGCATTAGAAGTTAAAGTCGATCAGAATAAAGAAAATTGGATGACTCATAATTTAAAAACTACCCTTTTGTTTTAGATGACCAGTCGTTTCTGAGGTTGAATTCACTTCTAGACTATATTAATTTTTTTATAATAACCCACTTGGCCCCTGAAATAAAATCCTTATTTTTAACTTTTAAAGCAGGCATAGATAACTTTTTTTTAAATTATCATTGTGTCTTCGAGTTAAGGGTCGAATCAAATTACTAAATAAAATAACTTATTATTTGATGAATTTAAATAAAGTTGATACGTTTCATATCATTTAACTATAACATGGGTCAGACGAATAAATACTGGAACTTAACTCACGCATAAACGACCCTAAACTGAACAAAAGCATACCCCACGTTAAGTGGCCTTATGGGTAATATTTTGGAATTTTGGTATCCTAAACTTTAATTTAAAAATTATTATTATAAATATTTTGAAAATTTTTGTTCAAGTTTGTTACAACTTTGCTATTAAAGTAATATTTAGGACTTTTTAAAATATTAAAAAAAAACATGGAAATCGCATATCAAACACGCCAGTTAGTAATGAATCACGTATTAAATGACCTTGCTTTCTTTTAATAGCATATGGAGACAATGCTATATTGTCATTTATATATAAACGCCTGCGCACTCTAATCAACTACGTACCTCATAAATATGCATAATTTTATATCTACTTCACAAAATTTGCAAATTATTATTTTTTAATGCTGTAAAATTTCCAAATATTGAAACTGGTCGGTTCTCGCATCACTAATTGGTGCTACACTTTAATTTACAATAATGTTACTGTTAGGAAGAATGTACTTAAAAAACGACACTTTTAGTTCAATTTGAATTACGAAGACTATTAATTGCCTTGTGAGAACTCTCTCTCTCTCTCTTTTAGTACCTAATCACTGAGCGAAACTTTTAGACGGAAAATCAATTTTTTTTGGGTTCTGAGAACTAACATGTAATTCTTTACACTACCAAAAGAGAATTATTAAAATTTATTTTAAGAAAATAATGTCTATTTTGTTTAATAAAAACACGTCAAAAATTATTTTTAAAAATTTATGAATTTTATTATTATTCGAAATAATATTGATCTTAACAATTTTTAAAAAAATCTATTAGACCGTGGATAATTTGACGCAGAACAATTCGTTTAATTTATGTTTTTAATGAGATAACATATATTAGTTACAAAATAATTATTTCTCTTTTATTCAATCTGATAAAAAAATTGCCTAATATAATATGTAATTTACATGCATATGAGATATTATATGTAAATATGTATATTAAAAAAGAACTACGGTCATTGTAGAACAAAAAAACACGGATTTCTAGGTTTTGTTAACACGTTTAAGTTCAAAATACGTACATGCTCGTTCAAATGTCCTTTAAAAGCGCTTCGGTTACATTACAAAGTATATATTAGTTAAGGTAATCATGAAATATATTTAGATAAATTAGTTCCCGTGTTTTAATTAGTTATATTTTTTTGAAAAACTATATAATAACTAGAAAATTCTAATCACGTAAGATTCGATATCATTGCTTTGGGATATACTATTGTCGCTAGTAACTAGAGCTAAGAAATCACATCACGTTCCACTCGAAATTGTTTGTGTTTCAGTCATATTATGCGATAAAAGTATTTACTAAAAATTTGAAACTTATCAGTGCACACCCAAGATTAAGTTATAAATATATGTTGAAATATGCTAAACGTTTTCAGTTTTAAACATTTTAATAACTAGGTACTTATATACTTTCATTCATTCAATAATTTATACATATAGCTATGAATAAATGGTTATTTACATTTATTACCTAAAATAAAATAATCTAAATATAAAACGCATTAAAACATAACAATACGATCTAGTTCCCAATGAAGACAAAGTATCGTTAAAGAATTACTGAAAATTTTCTAGGTTAATTTTTGAAAAATTCCTAGTTTCTTATGGTTCATGTTTTATATTTACTTATGTTGAATGTTTTCCTTTTTCAGGTTCGTTGAGTTCTATGGGAGTTGGAGTGCCATGCGGAGCAGGGACAAATCCGCTCGAGTGGACGGGTCAGGTAACAGTTCGGAAAAAACGTAAACCGTATTCAAAATTTCAAACATTAGAATTAGAAAAAGAATTTCTCTTTAACGCCTATGTTTCTAAACAAAAACGGTGGGAGCTTGCTAGAAACTTAAATTTAACAGAAAGACAGGTAAAAATTTGGTTTCAAAATCGACGAATGAAAAATAAAAAAAACTCCCAGAGGCAAGCGCAACAACAACAAAATAACAATAATGCTACTACTAATAATCAAAATCATCATGGTCACCATGTGACCCACCATCCCCATACGCCCCACCATGTAGTTAACCATCACGTGGCAGCTAATGGTGCTATAAAACATCATCAGTGACCCATGACGTTCTCTGGGGTTGTACTTGGTCATCATCCGCATCATGGATTAACCTCCTAAGCACCGGATTACTTTTAATTTTGCAACATGTAGGTAGTACGATAAATATATAGAGAGGTGTTAGGAGCTACGTCAATCCCAGAGTAGTGCTTTGCTGTGCCAAAGAAATAAAAATGAATTTAAAAGGTACGTGATACCAAATCGGTGTTAGTTTTAATAGTTTTTAAACATAAAACTTTGTTGTTATTGAACAATTTTGGGCTTGTGCAAGTTTTATGTAAATTGGTGCTTAGCACCCGAGTAGACAAAATGGAAAATTCCCGTTATCGTAGATCAGTGATCGAATTCATATGAGAAAACCATTTACTGTACATAATTCGACTGTCATTGTATTAGTTTTTAAGTAATTAATAATTCACTATGTAATCCATATTGCTCGTAATCTGAATGTATAGTAAATTATTATATATAGAAATCTACTAAACTTGCGCAATATGTTTATAGTATGCAGTGTTACTTAATTTTTACCCCCAACTAAACTTTGTATGTTTATAAAACATTATTATTTAATGAAAGTTAAAAATTAACTTTATGTACTTAAAAAGAAACTGCCAATTTAAAACAAAATTTTTCGCGTAAAACGTTTCAGAAATCATTTCACAATTATTTACATACATGCATTGCGTTCTTTTTTTTAATTATAGCTTGTTCTATGCGTGCAAACTTAAGCAAACGGTAATGCTAACATCAGACATCTTTACGAATTGAAATCTTTATATTCAATTGTAGTTACTTTGTTCTTGATAGTTTATCTATATTTATAAAAATGAACGATTGAATGTCTGCTCTCTATGGACCGATTTTGATAAAATTTAGAAGCAAACTTAAGCTTTGCTAAACTAGTGTTTCTGTGAAGTTGTGATCGGATCAATTCTTTTTTCAGCTTTTTGAAAATTTACTCATATTTTTTTCTTGTGCTCTATAAGTCAGTTTTCTCAAAGCGTGTGATGTCCTTAGAGACCAACCACGTGTTAAAGAATTTCGGTGTTCTCACGATATTTTAAAAATAAACAATAGACGCAAACACAATCGCGGGCAACAGCTAGTTAAAAATAAAATTTATAGCATAAAATCATGAAACAAAAGTCAATACACATGTCTCAATCAAATTTTAACAGTCAATGTCAATTTTGGTAGATATGGCCAATTAACTAAATATAGCAGTGATCGACAAACTGTTGATCGTGAGTCACTGATTGGTTGAATTGTAAGACATTTTCAGGTGAATTTTGAAATTACCCACTAAGGATATGTGTAAAACTTTGAATAACAATTTTGATATGGCAAAAATAATTATTAATGAGTAATGCTCGTTTTTTTCTGCAGTTGCATTTTTTTACCAGAGTATTGTGAGAATCTGAGTGTCAGTTTTATGTCAAAATTGACATATATATCTAGATGTTTATTTCAAAGTTTTATTTTTCGTGTTTTACTAAATGTGCCTCGTTGTCTTAATCATAGCTTGTAGTCATTTCGAATTCAGTTCTGTACTGTAAGTTTAGCCTTGCTTTTATTTTTTGTGAGTTTTTTTCATAAACTTATTTTTATTTTATAATTTCATATTGTTGATGTGTATCAAAATTTTAATAATTTATGTGCGTTTGATGAAACTGAAAAGACTGAAGATCGTTGAATTACACCAACATACTTATCGGGCACAAATAGGTAATCCTTGACTGCCGTGATATGGGCTATGTACCACAATCCAAGATAAAAAAATATTTGTGTCACGTGTTTTTTATTAGAGATTGATCTCACATGAATAAATGAATAATTTCAATCTTTGAAATTATGTGTAGGTAAATACAAATATTTAATAGTTACTATTTTATTTGTTAATTAAAAGGTAATCAAAAGTAAAACACCTTTTTAAAACAAATATAATAGATGTAATTAAAAATTTTACTGCTCTATTTTGTTTGTAAATTATGTGGTACTATAGATCGTGCAAAAGATTATCAAATTCTTATGAACTAAGACTAAACTGGTGAATATAATCAATTTTTACGTATTTATTATTTTAAATTGAATGACAAATATTATTTTTTTTAAATTTGTTTTATATTTAGTTGTGAATAAACGCACCCAATAAATTATTAAACTATACAAATGTACCAATGAAGTTTAATAAAAACTATTTATTTTGCAGTTGCATTTAAAATTAAATTCAAATTTTGTTTTTGTATTTTTGTTTTCTGTAACATTATTTCTTATTTGAATATTTAATTAAAGTGTTTTCATCGGAGAGTATTAGTACTGTGATAAGTCAGGTACGGTAAAATAATAGATGCACCTGTTTCGTAAATTCAAACAACCGCACCTAAATTTTAATTTACATTAAACTATGCAAAAAATTTAATTATTTTATATTTTTATAAAAATTTTGATATAAGTTTTACCAGATACTTAACTACTTTTTTCATAACTTTTTTTGTCCGAGAACAATCCTTATATTATTAAATTCAAATGAGGAATAATTAATTTAATGAATAAATTTCTAATATGTTATTATTTACTACGTTGTTAACATAAAAATTCTTTATTAATAGTAAAATTTATACTCCTAATTAACGATATAATTATTTAGAAAAAAAATACACTGCATTTTAATTCGGTCAATACAGTTATCTTGTAATTTAACTGAAGAAATTAAGCTGCGAACAATGTTAAATAATTAATTTTGCATATTTTTTTTACTTTATTACTAAAAAACATCTTGTCTATTAGCAAGGCAAATTGGCTAAATAATTATGCAAGTTTCCACGGGTACAGTAAACTGGTTCGTACTGTTTACTTTGACCCAATTATTACTTTTGTGAACCTATTAATGCTCATAGAAAATAAAAATTAATGTAAAATGATGTTTGGCATTCAATGAAGCAAAGTTGCGGTCATAATACCCACATAACTCTTATTTAATCAGTTTTACAAGGTTTATATATTTTTAGTCGTGTGAACAACCCTTAAAATAACGATGCCTGAAAAATGTTCTGAAGCGCCCTTTTCAATTATAGATGATATTGTGATCGTTTTTATAAACATGCAAAGTATTTATGAAAATTAAGGATCGATTTGTAGGAGAAACAATTATGGTACAAATGGTTTTTTTTAAATATTTTCGCAGCTTACTTATTAATTAATTGTACATAATATTTAGTAAGAGTTTAGGTACCTGTACTATATCTGTGGCTTGTTGTATACGGCTAACGCGTAGGTTATCAGATTTCAAGACTATTTTGTTTTTCTCAAACCTGCTAAAGAGTATGTCACACTGTTAATCATTATCGAGCAATATTGTGTTTTGAAAATTGAAATTGTTTTATATTGTTTTGTTAATGTTTTTAATTACTAATAGTGTACGAATAAGAAACTTCTCTAGAAAACCGAATTTTAAATTAACTACTGCATGCATCATATGATGGTAAAATGGTAGTTTTTGTCTGCTGTCTATGTAATACAGTATTTGTAAGTCCTTCAAGAGACTCGTTTTAGCTAAATGAAACATGTAAATACCATTCGCATTTGTTGAATTTTATTTCTTACTGATAATTGTGATTTGTGCAATTTATTGGTTCGCAGCCTCTTTAAAATTAATTAGAATCTTCAATAAATCCTGAAGGGAGGTATTTTTGGTGTGAATATTTTTAGCAATTAAATTGCAGCGTTTATTAAAATAAGTTTTTAAACTGTCTTATAAATTGTATACTGGTACACATTTTGCATTGATTTAATGTTAACAATTTTTTTATGTTTTATTTTATTTATACTTTAAAACTTTTATAAAATAGAAGGCATACTTCGAAATTTGTTTGTACCAAAATGTGTTACTCATCGCGAGATTTTTTTAATATTATTGTTGTGTTCAATATGCATATTGTTGTGTTTATGTATGTAATGTATACACATATAAATAATATAAGTATGGCATAGATGTGTTTTATAAACATTACTATTTTCTGTTTTATATTGTCCATTGTAAATTACTGAATCAATAAAGAGTTAATAACTTGTATTAGTGAATAAATCTTTTATTACAAAATGTACTTTATTAATTTAGTTTTGAATTTGTAACATCCTTTCTACTTCATACAATACGTAAGTTCGTATAATCTACAACTATCCTCCATCCTAACCCCAATTACTTATACTTAATTAATAAAATGTACAAAAATTCTCATTTAAGATTTTTAATTTACAGAAATCTTTTATCGTTTTTAAATTATTTTATTTTGAATATTAATATAGAAATTAAATAAAAAATTTGGTTTAGAAAATAACTATAATTATATACAAAGAATTTATTCGAAAAGTTAGTTGGTTGGCACATACTCATGTATTTTTAAAATAATTTTTTTAAATGGTTTATCATTGTGGAAAGTAATTATTAAAGTTATTTAAACGTTAATTTAAAATTACTTAAAAATTTTACAAATTTTATTAAAATAATTAACGATTATCTATAATTGTTTTCAACCAAGTCGGAGTTCTTTGTTACATGACTTTTTGGTCTAAATTTCTAAAACCACCAACTGCTTTATTTAAATACGTATTAAAATATGTAAATTAAAAACTATATAATTTATCATGTCTATATGCATATCTAATAAAACATTTCTGTAATAATTGTTTAAAAAATAAATAAATATCCGTAATATTTCTGGATGCAATTTTAGCTTGTACTTATAACATACAAAGTAGATATAAGGTAAGTTATTTACTTTCAACTTATATATATATATATATATATAAAGAATCAACGATCTCTTGTTTTTTATTGAAATATTATTAATTAATAACGTGCCCAAATTTTATTTATAACCTATAATTTTATAACATTTATCTTGAGCTATATTTACTACTTCAATTTTAAAATAATAGTGTTTATTTTAAATTTTGTAAATTATACAATACTTGTTTAACGTGCTACATGATCTATGCTTTGTCGGTTATCAAATCTTTCTTTGACTATTTTGTTAGTAAAAATAATGTACAAAAAACTTATTTTTATTAATTACAGTTACCTATTTATATATAATAAACAAAATTTGTATTATAATATTAATTATATATGCTCTGAAATATAATATTTTAAAATACTGTAAATTATATTCCAAATTTAAATAACGACTAGATTCCAATAATAGCAAAATATATTTAAAAAAATAATACCTACATTTAAATCATGATGTTCGAGTTAAGAATAGTAGACATGATAATTTTCCACGCAGATAAGAAAAGTACAAAATGAGAAAAGCAAATTGTCAGGTAGCAGAACATAAAATATAACATTTTGTAATCTGCGGACAAATAAATTTAATTTATCTTTAATTTAACTTTTTTTTCTATTTTTTGTACCAACTTTTTTATATTTGTTAATAAAATCAATCATTTTCACATATTTTATTTTAATAGTAAAAAATACACTAGTGCATATTAAAAAAAAAGGTTTTAAATAAGTATGTAATGAATTACTAGAAGGCGGTTCATTGTTCAGGAAACAACGTAACTTGAGAAAGCCCATATTATTCGTAGCATACTACGGTAAGTAACTCGTTTTGGTTTTTTGTTATCGAATAAAGTTAACGAATAAAAATGAAAAAACAAATAAAGTAAAAATTATAATATCTAACAACAAAATTATTTTTCTCGTTAAACAACAATAAAATCTTAATCTATAAAATTTCTGACTAAATAAACATTTACATTTTTTCTATATTTGAATATTACATCCTTAACTTATACTATGATGTATTGTTAAAACTTGCAAAATGAGACGGTATGTGTGTAAATTATGAAAGTGACAAGGTTAATGCGAAAAGACACACTTGAAACGAAAATACTATGCCGAACAGTTAAATGCTAAAGTGACAAATAATAATGAAATCACTGTTATATAAAATATAATTATTGATGTACCCATTTACTAGTAACTTTCTGATCGCACAGATAGAGCAAATTTGCCTTAATATAATATTACTTACATAACAGACATGAGAAAATCTGTCTATCGATCGACATTTTCACCCTAGCAGCGTCCAATGTGAGTATTAAGGTGACTAAAAAGTTAAATAGCCACTAGTATCTAAAGATAGAGATCGGTAGCATGAAACTAGCAAAATAGAATAGTATTGGTTTTCGTCGCAGTCTGGCATTTATAAAAGTAGCGTGTTAGATAAAATTTTAAATTATAAAATATAATAACTGAAAACGTAAAATTAAAAATATAATAAAAAGATTTGAACTGCTTAATGTTTAAAGTAAAATAGCTCAATATCAAAGATTTTTTAATGTATTTTAATTTATAATAAATAATTAGTTGGTTTTACTTTCATTAGTCTTTAAAATACTATTGTTCGCTGCCGAAGAAAAAAACTAAAACACTTTTAAAACCATAATTATAATAATATCTAAGAGGGATGGTAATAATAGAGAATGTGTTATTAATATGGAACTCTTTCGTTAAATCGAAACTGCTGTTGTTTTTTACCTGCACATAATACAATTAGAATAATAAAGTGCGAAATTAAGAATGTTAATCCGCCACATGTCGCGGAAGTGATGGATAAGCTTTCAAGGTGTCTTTTATTCAATAATGCGTTGTAGAATGTTTTACACGGGTTTTTCGAAGACACATAATTTATAGCATTATACAGGGTGCGTCAAAAGTTTCCGAATTATTATTTAATATCTAATCATGTTTATGTCTTTGTTTCACGTTTATTTATTATTTTTATGTATTTATCATATTGCTCATCTTATTTTGTTTTAAAAACCGCCTTATTAATTTTTTCTAAAATTTACATAACTGTCAAATGAATCGTCAAAATGAACGTACAACAATTCTTGAGTTGCACAAAACTGAGATGAAAACTTCAGAAATTGTAAAAGCTACTTATAAGCCACTTCGTAAAGGTCAAAATAAAACCAGCTTTAGTAATGGTCGGGGTAGGCATTTGCGCAAGAAGGAAAACACCAATCGTTTTTATAGAAAGAAATGTTAAGATTATTGCAGCAACATATCAACAAATATTAAAATAAGAGTTAAAAAATGTGTCGAAGTCAAAGATGGAATTTCGAACATAGGTTGTATTCTTATTGTTATTACTAAAATAAAAGTTCTTATTAGTTTAATAATGTTATCTTTTTGTCTTATATAACATTTAAAAAATAGTTTGAAAAAATCCGAGAACGTTTGACGCACCCTGTATACATATATATTTAAAAGTTTTGCGTTGTTCACCGAAGAGCGAATAATCATTGTTCTTCACTGCATTGGAGTAAAATTTACTCTACATCAAGAACATTTTTGTGTACTTGGGTAAGTATGAAACATGAAATTGCGTGTATTTATTATGGAACACCAAACCTGAAAATAATATCTAATCGGATTTTATAACTAATATCTATAGGTATTTAATTCAGTAGGGGGAAAGTGGCATGAAACAGCCAAGTTTTGAAAGAGCCATTATCAATTACGCGGTAGTTTTCATACGAATCGTTTATGTATTATTATTTTAAGATAGCAACACTAGCCAGATATCCCCCACAAAAATTTGACCGTTCACCGTCAATAAACAGCGCCGATACGACGTATTGAACATTTTGTCGTCAAAAAGTAAGGTTTTGAGTTCAATTTATTTGTTTTCTAACGCCTATACGTACAAAACTAATAATAATATGATTACACTATAATTTTATAGATATATTAGGCCTTCTAATAACGTATATATTTTGTAGACTAATCTTTGATTTCATAGTAATTTTCGACATTTTGTTTCTTGAGAGAATATGTTTTGAAATAGCCGAATTGCAGTGTAATAAAAAAGCCACCTTTTAATTGCATAAAATGCAATAATAATTGTAGTAACAGCAATCAAGAGTGGTACCGATGCAAAGTTGTAATGGTTGGGCATATAAATCCTTTGGCGTAAAAGGGAAATTGCATTATTTTTGCTAAAAACGTTTTTAAGTTTTTGCAATGATTGATCTCAAACGTCAAATTTTTTGACAGTTTTTTAGATTTATGTAAGTAAATATTTTATCATGAGTTTGCGTTATTTAAAACGTTTTATAATTATATAAGATCTAAAATTATAGCTTAAGATTATTATTAAATAATATCTTCGTTAAAGTGCAGTTTTAATCTTGTAATAAGAACATGGCTTTTTCAAAACTTGGGTTGGCTGTTTCAATACTTATAGGTTATGAAAAAGCCAAATTGTATTTTTTTTATAAATGATTAGAAGTCGAAAAATATCGTTAATTTTGAAAAATGTTATATGACATTACGTACATAAATGCATGAACAATTACAGATTTAAAAAAAAAATTGATTTATTTATGTCCTTCTATATTATTTATCCCTTTTTTTTAAACTGGCTGTTTCATGCCACTTTCCCCCTACCGATGCAAAGTTGTAATGGTTGGGCATATAAATCCTGTGGCGTAAAAGGAAATTGCATTATTTTTGCTAAAAACGTTTTTAAGTTTTTGCAATGATTGATCTCAAACGTCAAATTTTTTGACAGTTTCTGTGATTTATGTAAGTCAATATTTTATCCAGGATTTGCGTTATTTAAAACGTTTTATAATTATATAAGATCTAAAATTATAGCTTAAGATTATTATTAAATTATATCTTCGTTAATGTGCAGTTTTAATCTTGTGATAAGAACATGGCTTTTTCAAAACTTGGGTTGGCTCTTTCAATACCTATAGGCTATGAAAAAGCCAAATATTATTTTTTTTCTAAATGATTAGAAGTCGAAAAATATAGTAAATTTTGAAAAATGTTTTATGACATTACGTACATAAATGCATGAACAATTACAGATTTAAAAAAATTGATTTATTTATGTCTTCTATATTATTTATCCCTTTTTAAAACTGGCTGTTTCATGCCACTTTCCCCTACTTTTGTCAGTTTGTTATGATTATATTTATTGTTAGACGTCAGTTAATATCGTTTTTTAAAAAATTTTTAAAACATACGTTTTCAGAAAATTGATCTCAAACGTCAAATTTTTGACAGTTTCTGTGATTTATGTAAGTCAATATTTTATCCAGGATTTGCGTTATTTAAAACGTTTTATAATTATATAAGATCTAAAATTATAGCTTAAGATTATTATTAAATTATATCTTCGTTAATGTGCAGTTTTAATCTTGTGATAAGAACATGGCTTTTTCAAAACTTGGGTTGGCTCTTTCAATACCTATAGGCTATGAAAAAGCCAAATATTATTTTTTTTCTAAATGATTAGAAGTCGAAAAATATAGTAAATTTTGAAAAATGTTTTATGACATTACGTACATAAATGCATGAACAATTACAGATTTAAAAAAAAATTGATTTATTTATGTCCTATATTATTTATCCCTTTTTTTAAAACTGGCTGTTTCATGCCATTTTCCCCCTACTTTTTGTCAGTTCTGTCGTATGAAAATTATATTTGTTGTTAGCATCGTCAGTTAATACTCTGTTGTTTTAAAAATTTATTGGAAATACATACGTGCAGAAATATGTTATTTTGTTCTTAAATTATACATTTTAATAAGAAAATAAATAGTAATTCGACGTCTGTATTAGAGTCTAAGGTAAAGTAGGGAAACTACTAGAACCATGCTGTGCACTAAAAGAGACTGGTTAGAATAATACGTTTTGCAATTCCAAAGCATGTTCTAATTTTTTCATATTTGAAACCATATCAAATTTTGGTGAAATAATTCTAAAAGTAATAACATTTTTTTTTTGTAACGCCAATGCAATATTCCTATGCTAATGTAAAATTTCAATTGACACAGTAGCCGAGTTTGCAATAGCGTTTCTATGTATTTTTCCTCCAACTCTATATAAATATGTTTTAAATTGTAATTTAATTAATCGACACTATGTTTATAGTCTTAAAAAAATTATATTAAATCAAATTTTAAAAAAATATAAACTTTGTGGCCAAATATTTTTCTTCAGAATAACACAGATTTAATATTATGCTAGATAATTCTGTAGAAATGTGAAATGTGAAATTTCAATTATTAAAAACCAACGTCCTACGCCTATGGATTAGGTTTATTTGTCTCCTAATTTTAGCAAAAATGCATAAGCAGCTTTAAATTTTATAATAAGACAAGGATTTTAAAATTGTAAAATTAGGGCTGCGTAACACCCTAACTAAGCATACTTGTACTAAAATAAGTCTACTTTAATCGACTTCTTTTGGTCTAATAAATATTTGGTAGACGTTTGTAAAAAACCTTTAACGGACACCCTGTATAACCATTTTGTATTGTATGAAAACTTTTTGATTCATAATTTAGGTTGCGAAACAGCAAGTTAAGTAATTGTATGCACCACCAACATCGTTATAAACTCCCAGTTCGGAGGCCCTAAGTCTTGTAAGCTTGTCACCCTCAGAATAATTATCTTCATAATACCCTTGTTGCATACCTATATAACTATTATTGAAGCCTCGTTGAACGATAATGACTACTTATCTCAAAATAATTAATTGTCTCAATTATTTATACTGAAAATAACAGCACGCTTCCATTCTTTACAAAACACCTCAAATGTAAATGATTTTGAATTGTAAACAAATTTAATGCGATTTTTCCAAACTCTCGGCCCATACTTAACCCTTCAAATTTTTATAACCCTTCGTACCGCTTATTAAAAAATGTTTAGATATAATATTTACTATTGTTATATAAAGTTAGTATAGAAAAAATATAAAGAAGCTTAAAACAGACTATTTCACATTTTTCGCGCACGTTAGCAATGCCTTCGAGTATCCCTAAATTACGTACTTTAGGAAGCGCTGATATATTAAAAATATGTTAAACAATTAACATTTTTAAGTTGAATTATGTTTATTAAAAATCATTCATACATACATATCACTAACGAATTTAAATATATTAATTAACTACTAAATTATCAATATTTTAATTGCATATATTGTAAAAACGTACCATAGACTAATTTTAGAAAAATATAACTAGATACATTATTAAGAATAATAGTTAAAAAAAGGACAGCGTCAGTGCTGAATTTAAAAACAAAAAAATTATATTTAATCATTTACGAAAATTTAATAGAATAACTACAGACGGGAACATTAAAAAGCATAAAACATGTGTAACCCAGAAATATTGAGAATCCGTAACAGTTGGTTAGAAATAACACAGGTCAATACAAATTTTGTCTTAGATAAGAGAGTATGAAATTTCGATAGATTTATTGAAAGTTAGACAAAAAAATAATATATGGCCTGAAAAAATTTGCTTTTGTATGCAGGAGAACGGTTGATCAATATTTTAGAAAATCCATAGTTTCAATTTTTATTTATTGATAAATCGAAACAAATATAGAGTAAGTTCACCGGTTGCCGGCCAGATAAAAAACAGTTCCCGTTTTCGGACCTGGCGGTCAAGAAATAGATAGATTTATAACAAAAGTCACAACAGAAAGTTGAGGTGTTATAATTAATACTAAATATGACTGTAACTAAATAGCGCATGACAAGTTTGTTTAACAAGTCGAGTTTTATTGTTTTTACAAATTTTATTGCTGACTGGCTGAGAACGAATGACGGCCGGCTAACCGGCATACTTATCTTATTTATATATAAATTTTTATCAACTTTTAATATCATATCAAATTATAAAATAATGAAAAAAAATATAAAAGTAAACCTTATTTCTTTTTTTTTGCATATTTATAAGTACTTTCTCTTAGTAAACCCTAAATGTAGTCCCCCATTTTACTTTCTCACCTCGATACCAACCTAAAGTGAATAAATATAAAAATAAACATTTATTTGTATAATAAATATAATCTTCTTGGACTTAAGACTTTCGCGGTTATTAATAATAAAATTAAAACACTTACAAGAATCGATGATGAACCCTCTGGAGCTGGCACTAGCACTGTCACTAACTCTAACCCGATTTCCGACACCAACACTAGTTAAAGCTACCGGATGGATTCCGCGTCTTTTCGTAGCAATATGCCGACGTTTTGCAAACGTTTCAGTTTGCATCTTTAGGGCTGGATGCTCTGATACGTTTAGGAAACGTCGGCATATTGCTACGAAAAGACGCGGCATCTATCCGGTAGCCTTAACTAGTGTTGGTGTCGGAAATCGGATTAGTGTTAGTGACAGTGCTAGTGCCAGCTCCAGAGGGTCTATCATCGATTCTGGTAAGTGTTTTAAACAATTCTTTTTTACTAAAAATTGTTTACCTTCTAAACATCTTTTGCAATTAGTGCAAGCAACATGTGGAGCGTAGGGTTTGTCTAGATTCCGAACAGGCTACAATACTGATAGCTGGATCAAAAATTTGAAACTGTTTTCTATCACCTCTGTATTTTATTAGTACAAATATTTGAAAAAAAAATTAATGCAAACACTGTTTTAGTTTATCAAATAAAAAATTGCGAATTAAGTACTCCAAAACAGGTAGATATAATCTTTTGGACAGTCAACAATTAAGTAAGTACTAAATATAATTACCAATATCAAGCAACGTCTGAGACACATGAATAAAAAATTATGAGAATTAGAATTACATAGCCGACGAAATTCAAAAATATCTCTTGGTCTTGATTTTTGACAGTAAATCTAATTATAGATACATATACTTACTTATATCATAACTTTAAATGATTTTGACGTAAATATTTACACTTTTCAAATTATTAATACAGTAGTAAAACAGTACTACGATAGATGTTGTGAATGAGAGGCACTTAAAGCAAAATTGCAATAAAACCTAGATTTAGTATATATTATTTATTACAAATTAATTTATTATTACATCATATTGAGTATTAATACAGATTAGATTTATTTATTTTGGTAACGTAATTTGATTTTAATAATTTTTTTAAATCTACGTTGGACAACGAATGTTTGCATTTGTAGGTAATATTGAGAAAAATATAATTACCATGTTGCAATTGATACTTAAGTGATTTTTTAATTAAAACGCACAATACTTACTCATTTATTGCACCCCAAAAGACTCCATAGCTTACATAAAGTAGGTATATATGACTAACATTTTGTTATTTTTACCAAAAAAATTTGAATAAATTATATATACAGTAGAACCTTTATAAGTCGAATCTCGAGAAGTCGAAAAACCCTACAACTGGAAAGAAATCGTTATTCCCTTCCTTTCAAGCCCCAATACCTCTATATCTTGAATTCTGAGCCTTCGATAAGTCGAAATTATCAGTATTTCCCTACGAAGTATTTCAGTACATATTTTCTCTATAACTCGAAAAAATATATTTGACTTCTGCATCTCAAACATATCAATGTTTGATTCTGCTACCTATACAACACAAAAATTTGTTTTTAAAGAAAAGATTACCAATTTTTATGACTGACGACAAAACGTGTTTACCAGGTGTCTTTTTGTTTCATTTTGGGTATTTATTGTTATTGTCGTGGCTTTTGTTTGAGCTCTACTGAAGCAATTTTTAAATTATAAGTCGAAACTTCTATAACTCTAATTTTTTTGCGGCTCCCTTGAGATTCGACTTATCGAGGTTCTACTGTATAATTGAAATCTCAACTATATTTTTCAAAAAAATTAATTTTAAGTGCGTCGCTAGAAAGACTATTTGGCCTTATCTGTTTTCCCAGGATGCGATTTTGACATTTATATAAAATAATAATTATTAAAATAGCTAACAGAACAAAACTTATGAAGGCAATAGTGATTGGGTGACACACTGCCCAAAAAAAAATTGCTATCAGGTATAGTAGTTTCAATATCTCTGTCACTCGACCTTCGCTGCTATTTAGTGCGCATACGGCGTTTTGTTTATATTTTTTGACACATACAGTAATAACCAACCTGCATAACATTATCATTTTTTATTAAACTTCTCGTGGTTGTTTGAAGGTGCTGTCCTGGTTGTATTTTGTGGTTTTTGGTATGTAATTTTGAGTATTAATTTTTTGTGGATTGTTTATTTATAAAATCAGTCTTTTCAAGACTCTTCTAAACGATAATTTAAAAAATAAAATTTATAAAAAACCACATCCTTATCTGACAGTTTTAGGACAGCATTTTTTGTGTCGGTGTTAAACGATTTATACTAAAGTACCACGTCCGTAGAGTTTTGGTTCCTTCTTCGCGCAGCTTGCACCTAAATCGAGTGCCACGAGATATTGAAACTACTATATTACTAATTTTTACAATTATGAAACAATAGTAAAATAGCCGTAAAACAAAACAGTACATTTATTTCTTTCAAAGGTGAGCGGAACTGCTCTATGCCGCTGGAAGAAGCAGAGAGAGTGTAACATATCGTTTTTAGTTGTATTCGTTTTTATTAATAGTTTTGTTTTTTAATTACATGGGTGACCGCCATTGGCCGTGAACTTTCATACTTCCCTAAATAAGTAAAAGTTGCAAAAAAATTATATCTAAATGATTTTCTAGTAAAGCGTTAGCAGTAGTTACATATTGTATTTATAAAAGAAAAAACAATTTAATACTATTTAGTTTTAGAATTTTTAACTTATTATTATAGCATAATAATAATAATAATAAGCAATGAGTTCCAAATCCATAAAAAATAAAATAAATATGCTTGTAATAATCGAGAATTCTGAAGATGCGGTTGTATAATAGATAATGCGCACGCTTATATCGAACACTTCCGATAAAGTCGGCGCTCAATAGTTCAGATTTTAAATCAAAAAGCAACCTAACGACTCAATAACTATCTAATTGTCTCGACCCAAAATCGATGTATATAGTACAAGGTGAGTAAAAATATTAACGGCAAAATTTCTTTAAATTTGTATTTAAAGAATAATGTCTAATAATAATTTAATATTTTGATTACTTGTTTCTCATTAATATCTACTGTAAGCTTTAAATATCCGCTACTTACATATAATGAAAATAAGTTTTTAATGAAAAGGATCATTTTGATAAATTTTTCACTATTCGTAAATTATATTTTTCTACATTAATTACTCTTTAATAGAAAATTAAGAATGTATTAAATATCATTAGTTATTTACACTTTTTATTACCTTTACAAAATTTATTTTTCCGCGAATGGTTTACATTTTAAAAAACGTTTATTTTTTAAATTGTAGTGTTAAAAAAGGTTTTAAATATAAGTATCAATTAATTATTTTTTACTACATTATTGTTCCTAATATAGTACCAGTATGTTCATTAAATTTAATGAAGTTGGCGTTAGTATAAAAAAAAGTATTAAGAAATTATGGTGTCTTACGCTATAATATAGTTATAATTGTTTCCGAACTGTTACAAACAATTTCATTCTTGACGTATTTTAGTTTCATAAATAAAATAAGAACAAACCGAGCATAATCCATATCACATGCGAAAGATAATCCGTTTAGTCCCCAGACACTATAAAACTCCCCAAAACAAGCAAAACCATAATAACACAGAACTACCAATGGAAAAGAGTCGCTTCCTTTTCGAACAAAGCCAGATACATAATTTATGAAATAATACATAGTAGAATGTTATTACTTTAGTGATTGTTTCCTAGAAAGAAATGTCGTGTTTCTTTGTATATTGAATTAGTTATATTTTATATAGCTTTTTATAGAAGTTTGAAAAAATTTGTATAATTTTTTGATTTCGAGTCTTTTACAATAAATTTATATACATAAGTAGGTGGATACATAACCAAAAAATTAAATGAAATATAGACGTTTAGACACACGCACTTTTTTAAAATACACAATAAATGCAAAATTTATGTCAATGTGTTAACAAAACATTCTGACGCCCGAGAGGGTAAAAAGAAAAAACGAAATAATAAAGATTAACAAAACATGACAACATAAAAAAATACCTACATTTTTTTGTTTAATTATAATTAAAAAATTAATCAAAGACACATCTGTAAAATAAATTATGAAAAGATTTTAACTAGCTATTTCCAATAAATACAAAATTATGATATTGCAACATAACATCATAAATATTTCGTCTTACTAAATTTAAAAATGTAGGGAAGGATGAAATCATATTAGACGTATGTTAAGATTTCAAAGTTTAGTTTGTATCACATTGAACCCTTCATTAGTTATTATAGATAATGATAAAAATCGGAGTGCACAATTCGAATAGCGGCATATTTTTCTTCTTACAGTAGGTAATTCATTTCTGTGGCTATTACCGAGCTCCGATTTCAGCAACTGCCTCCCACGCTTGAGCGAGCCATTTAAGTGGCACACTTTTGAGTTTCAAATATTTCAATTTTATTATAAAAATAATATTTTGTTTCATTTAAAAAACAAAATATTTAAATAACACTTTTTTGTTAAAGCCCATTTAAAAATATAGCTTGCAGGCTTCAGCCTTGTTACTTTATACGTTAATTTGAGATAGTTTTTAATTTTTCTAGAAAAACACTTTAATTGAAAAATTATCATATTTTTAACAAAGTTTACGATCGTACCGAAATAAGTTGAGATACCATTGTATTTTCTTTGTAATAAAACGTTTTATTAATGATTACAAAAAAATGTAGATAAATTAAAAACTTATTTTTAATTAAATTTTGTTTAAATTATACAATTAGATGCACAAAAGTTCCAAATATATAGGTAAATATTGATCAAATATAAAACTTGCGTGCTGAGCAATAGGTATCGTGCAGTTTTATAATGTAACTAATTTAAAACTGGGATTTTCAGCACCTCTTCTGGCCTTTTGAACACTTAACCACATTTTTGAAATCAGTCAGTGGGGCTGACATGAGTCCAATGGTACCATGAAAACCTCGAACAAGTGAGTAATTTACAAGAAAATAGAATTTTACCTTCTTCACTTGGACGGTAAAAAAACAACATTGTGACGCTCAACTGCATGCTTAAGAAAAATACTGTAAAATTTTATGATTTAAACATGACACACATTTGTTTATGTTTGTTATTACCTTATTTCGACTAGTTATATCAAATAAGCATTTTCAATCAAAAAACTTATTTATATTGCCAATACAATTATCTTGCGAATTACAATAGCAGTTTGAGTTTTTAGTCTGAATGAGCCGGTTCCGAAAATGAGCGCAAATGTGGAAATGCACGAAAGAAGTACTGAAAGGGTTCGTGTTAGGTAAGTAAAGTCTAAAGTAACAAACTTAATTTTAAGCAACTGTGGGCCAACTATTAGTTATGAGTCTTCCAATCCTATAACAATGTTTCTCAACCTTTATTTGGCGGTCCGGCAAATGGCCTGAAAAAAATTTAAAGATGGCAAGTTTACAAAATAAAATGTTTTGCTAGTTTTAACATGGTGCGGTGTTTTGCCCGAATTTCGCGGAGCAGAATTAAAATTAAATGACCACTGCCCAGTTGCGAACCGGCGGTTGGAAACACTGACACTTAGTGTTCCTACATTGCATTATTTTTGTAATTGATTCGAGAATTTGTTCATAAGCAGTGCACTAATAGCATTTTCATTACTAATAAGTAACATATTATACCTATATCTATAGATACATAGTGAAATGCAGATTCGTATTTTATGCTAGACACAACAGATTATGAAACAAACCCTAATATAAAAATATAGATATTTTAGGTAATACAGCAAATAGTCAAAGTTATTGTCGTATAACACTGTAATTATTATGACTACAAAATAAAGGGTTACACCAAAAGTTAACGAGAGATATATGTAATATTTTTATTTTATAACTTAAATTATATTTATTAAAACATGAAAGAAAGCCGTTTAATTTCTAAAAATTTAACCTTTTTGATTTTATAAGTTCTAAAACCGTGTTAGAAAATATTTTTCGTACCTACTGTAAGAATTTATGTAATGCGGAAGTTATTGTATAGTTATGTTTGTAGTTATATTAAATTTTTTAACAATTTTGAAATACTCTTATGACTCTAATTAAATTTTATTTTATTACTTTTGTGACGATAGTAAGGTTTGATCATCTTAAACAGTCATCAGTAATTTACTAATTTACGTGTACATTTAAGTCGGTTTTAAATTATCCTTAATTAGTGGTAAATTTTTAGCTAAAGGATTCTACAGCTTATATCTAGATTTGATTGAATTTATTTGCAGTAATTACATAAAGCGTAAACTGCAAACCACACTTTTTTTATAAAAGGCAATAGCATGCAGGCAACAGGTGTAATTATTTGTATATGCCTGTAAATTCATTTACTGCCGACAAGAACATATTACTCGCTGTTTAAAACTTTAAGCACGAATATGCATAAGTTTTAAAACTGAAACTCTACATATTTATAACATTAAATCTGTTAAGTGGTGGTATTTTTTTTAATATGTTGATATTTATGTAACTAGGATTGAGAATACAATGGAATTAATCTATTATTTTATGAAAAATTTTATATAAATTTACATGTAGGTATATTATTGAAGTATTAATAAATAGCAAATTTATTTATGGTTATGTTGCTTCAGTTATTACCTACTATTAATATTTAATTATTCAACGCATAGAAAAAATTATTATAGAAAGAAATTAATCAATATTTAATAAAAATCAAATGTTAATATTTTTTGTAGTTATTAGGGGCACCAAAAGATATGCCAAACAATTTACAAAACATTTATAATGTTGAATTATTTTTACGTATTACTAAAATAGTAGACTTTATAGTTCTTGTATAGGAATGCGTGTGCTAACGTATAATTTAAATTTCCAGTTGCTAACTGTATAATTAAAGAGTTTTTTGCTAATTAAACAAAAATCTCTTCATTCTACTAGTATTCATGTTAAACTTGGCAGATAATATCGCAATATTACCGAGTTTGTCGTAGTAATGTCTTATATAGTTTTAGATTAGCATATAATGGCAGTTAGCAAGTCATAAGCGTGCTAGTTGCGCCAGAGAAACATACCTTTCCGAGCCCGAGAGAAATTAGATCTGCTATGAAGAAAAATGCAAATATGCGGTGCACGCGTAAGCAAACAAGGGTTTAGGGAGGTGGTATGACGATGGGGATGTTTACGATTTATGAAGGAGATAGCTCACCTCGACAAGTGCTAATGGGTAAGAAGAAGATGGATACAGTCATCCCGGTATTAAAGAGTGTTCGGATCCGACGTCAGCCGAGGGGGGTTCGCAAAGTGTCCTAAAAGTTTTACAATCGCTCGCTGGCTGTGCGGTATACGGCATGCTTGATGGCCTATCTTCCAATGTGAGTAGCGGCCATAACACTAAGATGTATACGACTGCGCTGGGCCCCTCCTATATGCTATATGCAATCCGCATGCCACATACCTATAGGTATAACCCAAAGAGTGCAGGGTGCTGTGACAGTCATTAGTCGTGTTCGACAGCCGCGGGCAACATGGAGGTGAGCAACCTAACCTACTTTGCTAATTATACCTTGCTTGAACCATCCCATGTTGGCAATTACCCGCTGCCAAGCGCGTGTACGCCGCTTGTTGCTTGCCAAGTAACGCTTGATGTATTCAACCCACTCCCGTGCATGTCTATCAATGCATGCAATAACTTACACTTTTCTATTTGTTCCAAATATAATACCATCAAGCAATGTAGATAACCCCGACAAAACAATTTTCAAATGTAATAAACTACATCTTAATATGTTAAAAAACTGCATATAAACACTTTCTACTTCGATAACAACGCATATATAATCAAGCATAAAGTATTCAAAAAAATTAATAAAATATACCTTAACTAGCTTAATAATATTAAAAATGACCATATAAGTATCATAGATATTATTTTAGTTTGTATACTTAAGTATTTAATAAGATACTCACAACAAACAAACATAAAAAACACGATTTTCAATTAGAAGAAATATTGACTGATTTTAATACACTTCACGAAAACAACGACATCACTAAAAAAGTTTGTTGTAAAATAGATAAAGAGTTTCAGGAAACACATTGTACTCCAATCTGATTGTTACTTTAATAACATAAACGAAAAAAGCGTTCTTTTTTCCGTCAACATAATCATTGTAACATAAACTTGTAAATCGCTTGTTGCATTGTAACAAAATGAAAGATACTTAATTGAATGCGATGTGTTCATATGGGGGCTGCCCCAGACGTCTATATGACGGCGATTGTGACCGGGATAGATCGATGACAACCACCCCACTTTGTAAACCTGTTACCCCTTACACGCTCTTGAGTAACATTTACGAACAAAATTCTACTGATAAGGTCCTTTTTACGTACTGGGAGTTGAAAGAGTTCTATTATCTTTTTCTATCTAAACTATTTGTAAACTTTTATGTTATTAAGAGAAATATAACAGAATTCTACGTTGCAAAATAATAACATAATTATTTATATATTTTTTTAATTTTTTAATATACATATTTCTACATTTTATAATTCATTAAATTGATTTATTGACTAGGTGTTTATGTTAAAATTGATGTAATAGTCGCTCAGATGATAGACTACTTTCAACCATTTTTAAAGTCTAATTTTTAAATTTACATAGAAATTATTGCTAGAATTAATAAACGTAAAAGATAAAATACATGACTACCTATCCAATTGGAATAATGTTATAGGATGTATTTATTTCTATTAATAGAAATGTAATTTGTTTAAAAGATATCTATTTCAAGTTCTAGATGTTGTTATACGGAATACTTAAATTAAAATTTTCTTTACTTGTCATTTAAAGTAAACAAAATCTAGCGTATTTGAATCTATTGTCTCATTAGATAATAAATACTTTTATAGGTAATTTCTTTTTATCGAATGTAGAAGCGGATTCTTTACAAACAAAATATTTTAATAAACATTTCTTGATGATTAGTTATTGTGGACTATCTTGGAAAACGTACGATTTTCATTTAATTATTCCAATTTTTTAGTTTTAATTTTAATATTTTCTTATTTAATTTAACACTATTATATTGCAATATTTCTCTACCCCTTATTATTTATATTTTAATATATCTATTTAATTGTTTAGAAAAATAAGTTTATGTAACTAATCGATAAGTGTTACAATAGTGATTAAAAAGCATGGCATATGCTACGTTATATTTATTCCAATAAGCTTGACTATTCAATGTTTTATTTTACGTCTCTATTTTTAATTAGAAAAACTACTGTCCTAAACAATTTTAAAGTTTGATTATAAGTTGAGCACAAACTGTTGCGTTGTTGTACCTACAACTATAGGCAAACTATGCAATAACAACATTGTTGAGTAGTTATGGAGGTTCAAAAACATATATTTATGTGTTTCTTGTGTTAATAATTATATTTTATTTTTATATTTAAAACAAAATGTTCTTTTTTATGTTAATTATATTTTTTTTTTCATTTAAAGAAACTACAATTTTAAATGTTAATTTTTTTGTCTACTATTATGGGGTAATTTTCAGAGTCAAACGAGAGATCATTGGCGCCCTTATGCAAAACAGTAGTTGACCTCTCTTTTCTTTCAGCGGCCTTTCATGCCTTTTTTAATAGATATGTAGACTAGTAAGAGCATATAATTTTTTTTTAGAAGTATAAAGAACCACCACCTGTGGCCTAAGAAAAATCGCCCAAGCTAAAATTAATTGATGATTCTACTAAAATTTAGTATTGTCTCAAATACTTATCTTTAAAATTTATAACATAGTGACGCGTAGGAATATAATTAAAAATTATATTAAAATTTTATAGAAATGCATAAAAAATCATACCTCCTCTACAGAATAGCATTCGACAAATTTCTGGATGAAAATCTGTAACTTTTATTTCAATTGTACACAGGGTTTTTTATTTATAGACATAAAACAACAGACCTACTTAAAAATCAGATATTCAAGGAGCTAATAGCACGCTTTTATAGTTTTAAAGAAAAGATAAGCTATTTGTTAAATTATAATATTGCTTGTTCGTAATTATTCCGCGTAAAAACCTCGAAAAATATATATAAAAAAAACAAAACATACCATCTAACAATTTAAAACTGTCTAATTTGAATAACGTATAAGCTGTAGTCGCTAATGGCAATAAATGTACTTTGATATTTTAAAGATGTAAATGTTTTTGTTAGTAGATTTGTGTTGTTTTTTATATAAACTATTTCAAACTTAATATTTAAATTGACCTAAAAAATAAAAATAACAATAGAGAAAAATAAAAGCTAGGGTAAAACGGTGAAATACGCCCCACAGAAATAATTATTTGATTCTGACACTACGAGAAAATGATAATAATCAATTTGACAAAAAATAAAAAATTTTAATCTTTTTGAACTAATGGGCGTCTCTGATTTCTGCGACCACATTTTTTGCGAAATATCTGGTACATTGTTAAATTCTATCAATTTACTATAAAAATAAAAAAAATGCTTTTGCTGTACACGAGTTAGTAGTATATTTATATTTAGGTAAACTATTGAACTTTAAAGCAACAATAAATAGCACAAAATAATTATTGTAGCGTGGGGCGTTTTTGCACTATTAAAGTGGGGCATTTTTAAGAAATAAAATGCAAATACGCCCCAACGCTACACGTGTCAAACTTGTGAATAAGGCCAGAAATTTTTTTTGTATTTTGAAGGTTTAATACCACAAAAATGTCTTAAATCAGAAAAATCTATTTGACTCAAATATTTTTATAAATTAAATACGTACATATAGGTATTTCAAATTACCTTTTCTGAGATCGTTTGCCATTACTGCCCTAATGGGTAGAGATGCATTGTGATAAGTTTGGGTTGATATCCCACACAAGTTATGAATTGAATTTTGACCTGTGAACATGGCTAGCCAATAACAAATTTCGTATATTGCCAAAATTTATTTTTATTTTACAAAAACGATCCCGCTGCATCTAACGCCAAGGATAAAAGTTATAAATAAATACAAACCAAGAAAACATCAGACTAAAAGAACTATACAGAATAATAGAGATTTTAGAAATTGAAACCATACCTGTTTATAAAAATAAAAATGTATATTTGTGCTTTTTTAAATATCCATATAACAAAAAATCTTTAAAATGGAAAAAAATACTCTATCCCTTTAGTTTCCTTATAGAAAGATTACACTGTAATTTTTAATTAAATTATTTTTTTCAGTTAAAATACATATATATTGTATTTGTTGTTACCATTCTTTTACAATAAAAAGTATTATCTAACATGAGAACATCTTAATATTTCGGCGACGTTTATTAATTTTTCATTCGACCCCTTAGATAGTGGCAATTCACGAGTTGAACACTAGTAATTTAGGCTATAGATACATGTTCACTGTACTGCAAACAAATACAATTGCTATTTTCTAAATTATTTTAAATAAGTGAGACATGTCCATTGTCCATATTAAAAGTTTGAGATTTATTCTTTTTTAATTAAATATGTATTGATATAACCGCTTTGGTTATCGTTCTCTCTTGTAAATTTTTTAATACATTGGTTTATAATTGAGTAGGAGAAAGTGGCATGAAACAGCCAAGTTTTGAAAGAGCCATTATCAATTACGCGGTAGTTTTCATACGAATCGTTCATGTATTATTATTTTAAGATAGCAACACTAGCCAGATATCCCCCACAAAAATTTGACCGTTCACCGTCAATAAACGGCGCCGATACGACGTATTGAAGATTTTGTCCTCAAAAAGTAAGGTTTTGAGTTCAATTTAGTTGTTTTCTAACGCCTATACGTACAAAACTAATAATAATATGATTACACTATAATTTTATAGATATATTTGGCCTTCTAATAACGTATATATTTTGTAGACTAATCTTTGATTTCATAGTAATTTTCAAGATTTTGTTTCTTGAGAGAATATGTTTTGAAAGAGCCGGACTGCAGTGTAATGAAAAAGCCACCTTTTAATTGCATAAAATGCAATAATAATTGTAGTAACAGCAATCAAGAGTGGTATCGATGCAAAGTTGTAATGGTTGGGCATATAAATCCTGTGGCGTAAAAAGGAAATTGCATTATTTTTGCTAAAAACGTTTTTAAGTTTTTGCAATGATTGATCTCAAACGTCAAATTTTTTGACAGTTTCTTAGATTTATGTAAGTCAATATTTTATCCAGAAATTGCGTTATTTAAAACGTTTTATAATTATATAAGATCTAAAATTATAGCTTAAGATTATTATTAAATAATATCTTCGTTAATGTGCAGTTTAAATCTTGTAATAAAAACATGGCTTTTTCAAAACTTGGGTTGGCTCTTTCAATACCTATAGGCTATGAAAAAGGCAAATTTTATTTTTTTTATAAATGATTAGAAGTCGAAAAATATTGTTAATTTTGAAAAATGTTATATGACATTACGTACATAAATGCATGAACAATTACAAATTTAAAAAAAAAATTGATTTATTTATGTCCTTCTATATTGTTTATCCCTTTTTTTAAAACTTGCTGTTTCATGCCACTTTTCCCCTAAGTATGTGCAAATACTTATTATTATTACTAACAATAAGTAATTTTTAATAAATATTTTATTAATTGTGAGTGTTAAACTACGCCCCTATTTTAATAACTCTCGAAATTGAATTTTTAACCAGTACAAATTTTTTTGAAATAATTTTTATTTTTGAATATTATGTTATATCAGTTAAACAAACATTTTTTGGAATATAATATGTAGTTTTACTACTTAGGTAAGTACAAAGTATATCTACGAACGCAGAAAGGCAAGGAAAATATGATTGCTAGCAGAAAACTGAATGGTTTTATTTTATCGTTTTTACTATATTCCTGCGCCGACTACTTCGGATCTTTTTTCTAGCTTACTATAATAGAATTTTTTGTGTTACAATACTATGGAAAAATAATTTTAATACAATAAGAAAGTATGATAATAATCTATAGTTAATATATACCTAGAAGTGATTCAATAACTGAAAATTAACTTTTCCACATATTGCTAAGAGAAGAACTCATTTTTATTGGTTTAATATTTTAATAAACTTTTGATTATAAAACAAACGTAAAAATGAATCGTCGTAAAAAACCGTCGTAAACTGAGAGCTATATATGTAGATATGTATTTATATACATATATAGCTATATAGTATGTAGGTACCCAAAATATGGAGTATCAATTTCCTTATCAAAACGATAAATACCCAGTATTCAACATATTCATGGTTAATGTGAGTACGAAAACCAATATTCATATGTAGGTATAACTACGTACACTATTGTTAGAAACTCTGCAACCACTTGTAGTTCTCAATTTGTTTCAGATTTATTTTAAAGTAAAAGAATAATATAAAGTTATTCAGGTTACTGAGTATGAAAGAAAAATATTTAAACTGTAAAATAAAAACCAAAAATGTAATTTTTATTTATTTTCATCAATATGGCTACTTTTAGCTTTAATTACAGTGTTGCAGATTTTAAACATTTTCTCAAGTAAAATTTTTAATAATAATTTTTTTTATTTCATTCTGAAATAAAATTTGATTCCTGTGTAAACCACTTAATAAAATATTTTATTCCAGTTATGAAATCGAATAAATAAACTGCAACATGTGTTATTTTGAGACTGGGCAACCTTCAAGAATTAAAATGTAAATAAATAATCTTACTTAAACTCACGTCACAATAACAATGATAATTTATATTAGTTTATTTCCTTTTAAAATTATAAATAATTAGAATTAAAAAATTGCTTCCAAACTTTCTGACGGTGGTGCAACTGCAAATTTATTTTAAGTAATGTTTTAAAGATACTGTACTTATGATGACTATTTTGTGCAATAGTTTACTTTATTGACCACGTACAGGTCTTAAAACTTACAAAATTGTGTCAAACAATTTAATTAAAACATAAAATTATTTTGTAATATAAAACTAATTTGTTTATCTTTTGTAATAGATAAAATAGTCTAATACACATTTTATTTAAGTTGTACTTATGAACCTTATTGTTTAAAATTCAAAAACAAAAATTTTACTGTTACATATGTAAAATTAGGTTTTTATATTTGTTTATTTTTTTTTATATGTGCACTCATTAAATTATAGTATCAACATATTGTTTATTTTTGAATATAAAATTTCATTTTATTTTTTGATTAAACATTGCTTGAAAAAATATGGCAAACACTATAAACTACCTGTTAAAGGCATTTAAGTGATGTATTTTATTTACCTATAATGCAATTAATTTTAATTGACGTGTATGGGCTATATGTATATGACGCCACTTATTATTTGTGATTTAGTTTTCAAAATTATTACATATATTAATAAAATAAAAATATTTACTTTTTGGATTCCACGACCCGTAATTTAAACATTAATAGATACTCATGATAAAACCAAATCTAAAAGTGAAAGGTGAAATTAATTTGTTTAAAATCTATTTAAAAAATTTACAAAAACAAGTAATGCCTTTAATTGCAGTTTAATACAAAATAACTCAGTATTTTTTTATACATCTAATAAATGTTAACTAATTAAAATATATACCTAAACATTATCGAAAAACAATTTTTTTTAATTACCAAAATATTGTTCGAATAATTTTTTTAATATTTGCGTTCTGGTTTATAATACCTACATACCTCTTTTTACTTTTTATTATAAAAATGCTTTTTGTTAACTTAAGTATACTTAAATGTTTTTTTTCTTTAAAAATATTTCCGTATATTAGTATTTGGTATGCAAAGTAGGTACTGTTTCTAATTGCGTGTGGTTTAAATTGGCTTCTACAAGTTTTCAAATTTCCTACATCTCCGGTTCTATCTATTCCCACATTAAGCATCGATTAACAATTACCGACGAATGTAGGCTTATCTCGGCAAGATTCCATCGGTGTTAAATAAATAGTCAGAGACCAATTTGACTTTTAATTCCTTCAAACATACTTTTAGATATAATCATTCTTCAAAATTTTTAATTTTGTTATTCTTAATTTATCAGTTTGTGATTCTTAACTTTCTACAAATGTCTTGTAATAGTAGACTTAAACTTGTCTATCGTGTAAAGCAAAAATTATGGTTCTAAAAGTAACTAACAATTTAATCAGTAGAAATGAAACATTGACTAATAGAACAAACTTACCTTATAAACATTAATGAATATTTACATTGATTTATAAAGCACTGAAAATTTACTTAGAAATAAAATTTTTAAAATGTTTAAGAATAATAACTTTCTGAACAAAACACTATTTAAATAATTGTAAAAGTAAACCTTTCACATTGATATTACAAATGATACTGCTAAAATTTCTCTAATGCAACAATAATGCAAACTAAAATTTAGGACATTTTTTGTTCTACATTTAGAAAGTTTAGGTTGAGGTATTCAATTTTTTTGTTAAAGCAGAATAGCACCTATAAGCATTTGAATATTGCTATAGACACCCACTTCTAACAAAAAAAACCTTTACAATTACACATAAAAACTACAGCACACTTTTTTAATAGATTAATCTTTAAATGTGACAGTTTTATTACTAATTTCTTAATAAGTTATACGCTTGAAAGATTTGCTTATTTTAATTCGATTATAATTATAATAAACACTCTTTAGCATCAATTCTTTCTTATGATAAAAGCGACTTATAAAGGGCGACCATCAAAAAGTCGCCTTTTGAAAAGGCGTGCTACACCTATATTTTCTATATTAAAGTAATAACTGTAGTTGAAATATAGTTAAAAAAGGTTTTTATATTAAACATTATTAAAATAATTTTAATAATATTTTAATGTACATTGTGGGCAATTACATAATCGCGTCGTATACGATTTTTATAATCTTTTACTACTCGTACATACAGGCGTATCTGAATTTACACGAATTTTAGTTTCATGTGGATTCTTTTACGCAAACGCACATTGCATAAATAAAGTCTATAAATACAAAAGGAAAAATATTGGAAACAAAAGCTATTGGGTTGACAAAAAAGTAATTCGGTTTTTACACATCTATGGCAATTTGACAATTTTTTTTAATTATTTTGGTCAATGATATAATTTTTTCCGTTTAACAGATGGCATTAGCGACTTTTAACTTATTTTAAAAATATATTAGGGGAGACCGGGGTTGGAAGTCACAATTTTTTTCTATTGTATTTTTAGAGCCTATTGTCTTAATTTATCAATAACATTTATATATCAATAGATAGTGTATTTATTCTAGTTTAAGAAAAATAAAGATTTTTTCTCTACCATTATCTAAAGAGAACATATTATAATTTATATGAAAAAAAAAAGTGCGACTTTTAACCCCGTGTCAGGGACGGTTGTCATAGTGTCTGGGTTACGTAGTCACCCGTTAAATAAAAGGTAAAATACAAAACGGGAAAACAAATACCTATTCTATTCCTAACCTATTCTATATAACGAACTTAGATTATGATAACAAAAATGACAAATGTATAATTACAGCCAATCGTTTATGTAGTAAAACCCCTAGAAACCAATAAAAAAGGCCGCACATATTCATGGTTACTTTGCACAGGTGACAACTAGCCCCCGTTAACTTGAGGCAACTTTCCCCAAAACAGTTTTGGACAATTAACTTCCAAAATAAATTTAAATCAATGGTCATTTAAGAAACCATATGAATGATATCATGAAGGATATCTTACACTTCATAAATACACGAAAAAGTACATCACTATGCAAAATTTAAATATACTTACTAGACTCAAAACAGATTCACAAAAAATTACTTTCACTGTACAAAAAAAACGAACGCATATATTTCTTTTACGTTATTTTAGAGCAAACTGAAGTGAAGTACGCAAGGAGGTATTGTGCTAGGGCTTCTTTGACACGGGTAAACAAATTTATTAATTTATTATGTTTGCTGTTATGGCTTTTGTGACAACCTACCCGTGACACAACCATACTTGGTATACCCTACTAGGTATTCGGTTAACATTTGTTAGTTCCATGTAAACTTTAGCATAGAGTGCAAAAACGAATATTTTTGTCACAATTTGGTTTTTTAATATCCGTAAAGTCAAAGAAAGTTTCTAAGGCTCTAAATTACTTGTGGTAATAAATGATTAACAAAACGCACGTGTCACAATTGATTTAAAAAATTTGAAGCAAATCGTCATATAATTACTGGACCGATTGCAGAAAGGTTAAATGTATCACACGATGTGTCAAAAATCATAAATAAAATAATAAAAAAATATAACAAAATTATTTTTTTTAAAACGAATTATCACTGGTGATGTAAAGTGGGTTGTTTATAGTAACAATAATCAAAAACTATCATGGTCCAACCGTGATATACCAGAACAAGCTACTTCAAAAATGTAATGGCATCAAAAAAATATCATGCTTTAAGTTTGGTGAAATTAAATAGATGTTGTGTATTTTGAGCAGCTTTCATGAAACCAGACAATCAAATCAAATGTTTACTCTCTACATCTGATAAAATTGGAGACAGAAATCAAAGTCAGAATTGACTAATCGTAAAAACGTTATGTTTCTCCATGACAACGCTCATTCTCACACATTTTTAGTAACTTGAAAAAATAATTGAAACTTTATTGTGAAATAATGTTACATCCATCATGTAGTCCTCGCCTTGCTCTATTTTATTTTTTTTAATTTATTTCAATCAGCAATCAGAGTACTTTTAATATTCTATTAGCTAATGTGATGTTAAAAAAGTGGCGTGAGGAGGGCCCTTCCATTGATGGGTCCTCTTAGTTTAGATCAGTGGGCCAACGTCGTTTAAGTTTTCTAACAATCTGGAGGTGAGGGAGTTCGTTTATCAGAGGATTGCTGTGTGAAGAGATTTTGTCAACGTGTTTGACTGTTTTGTTATTTATAACTGTTGTTATTAGCGGAATATTAAGAGCTTCGTGTAGCATTTGATTTGTTATATACCAAGGTGCATTAGCTATTGTTCTTAGTATTTTTGATTGAGATCTTTGAATGATCTCGATGTTGGTCTTACCGGCGCAGCCGCAAAGTTCAACCCCATAAGTCCAAATAGGCATAATGACAGTTTTATAATATTTTGTTGTTCAAGGCTAAAGGTTACTATTTGTTTCAAAATTTTTTGAATGGTAAAAATATCAAAAATGATGTAAGTAACGCATAAAGATTTTTCTTGAGAACAATCATGGAGTATCTCAAACGCCTACAGAAGCAAAACAAATTTTGCGTTGCACTTATTGTTGTTAGTACCTATATACACTTGATACGTAAAACCTTTAGAAAAATATATTTTCTGGCTGCATAAATTTAGATAAATGAGATCGCATATAAAAAAACTCCATAAAGTTGGATAAAAATAGTGCCGCAAAATTCGGGGACGCCTAAATTTTAAACGCCTTGCAACTTTTCTGTGAGTATCTTGTTTTTTTTCCAACTTATATTAAAAGGCAAAAAAAATAACTTTCACAATACAGTCAAACCTGGGTGAGTGAGAACTGGATAAGAGAGAGTTCAAGGGACCGCAATCTTGTTTTCACTTACAGAGGTTTTTCCCTAAACCAGGATTTTGCTTATACAGGTACAGAAGTGGCTCTTATCTCTTATAGATGTTAAATATACGCTCGACTGTCTCTTATAGAGATACAGGCAAGAAGTAGTCTCAGTTATAGAGGTCCACGAGAGAAAAACGACTTTCTCTTATAGAGGTTTCTGTTTCTCACTTTTAGAAGTTTTGAAGAGTTAAAATGGCGGGACCTGTCAATTACTCCCATTTATAGAGGTTTCTCACTTACCACTTCTCACTCACCCAGGTTTGACTATATACAATATACGTATTTATAGATCAGTTCTCTTTGGAAAAAATGTACAAATAAGTTTTCGCGATGTGATATAAAATATATGTATAATTTTTAACCAACTCGTAGTAGTAGGGGGAAAGTGGCATGAAACAGCCAGTTTTAAAAAAAGGGATAAATAATATAGAAGGACATAAATAAATCAATTTTTTTTTTTAATTTGTAATTGTTTATGCATTTATGTACGTAATGTCATAAAACATTTTTCAAAATTAACGATATTTTTCGACTTCTAATCATTTATAAATAAAATAAAATTTGGCTTTTTCATAACCTATAGGTATTGAAACAGCCAACCCAATTTTTGAAAAAGCCATGTTCCTATTACAAGATTAAAACTGCACATTAACGAAGATATTATTTAATAATAATCTTAAGCTATAATTTTAGATCTTATATAATTATAAAACGTTTTAAATAACGCAAACTCTCGATAAAATATTTACTTACATAAATCTAAGAAACTGTCAAAAAATTTGACGTTTGAGATCAATCATTGCAAAAACTTAAAAACGTTTTTAGCAAAAATAATGCAATTTCCCTTTTACGCCACAGGATTTATATGCCCAACCATTACAATTTTGCATCGGTACCACTCTTGATTGCTGTTACTACAATTATTATTGCATTTTATGCAATTAAAAGGTGGCTTTTTCATTACACTGCAGTCCGGCTATTTCAAAACATATTCTCTCAAGAAACAAAATCTCGAAAATTACTATGAAATCAAAGATTAGTCTACAAAATATATACGTTATTAGAAGGCCTAATATATCTATAAAATTATAGTGTAATCATATTATTATTAGTTTTGTACGTATAGGCGTTAGAAAACAAATAAACTGAACTCAAAACCTTACTTTTTGACGACAAAATCCTCAATACGTCGTATCGGCGCCGTTTATTGACGGTGAACGGTCAAATTTTGGTGGGGGATATCTGGCTAGTGTTGCTATCTTAAAATAATAATACATGAACGATTCGTATGAAAACTACCGCGTAATTGATAATGGCTTTTTCAAAACTTGGCTGTTTCATGCCACTTTCCCCCTATATTGAAACCATGCAAAAAGTTCCAACTTTGATGGTGAATACCTCCTTTATTGGAAGGTCAAAGAATTGTAATTTTAACAATTTCTTGGAAAAGGTTATTCTTTATGTGTATTCCAAATTTGAAGATTTCCTATAGAAAAGTGGGTTTCTGGAGAAACTACCTTAAAATGTATTGTTAACGTACTTTCCGATATCACTATAAATGACCACTGTAATAATGCAACTACAGATTGTAAATATTTATTGTGAATAAATAAATATGTATTATGCGCTTATTTGATATTTGCTATCTAAAAAGTGTTTTGTTTTATAGATGCTTTTTTGGTGATCGTTTTTTAAAAGTTGCCGTTTTATGTTTTTATTATTGTATTTTTAGAAAACTATACAAAATAGTAAAACCGGGTATATTTCATTTATTAAAATATATTATATTTTGAAAATAATTTACTTTGCACTTGATCATAAAAGCTAATCTAATCAATAAGTGGTTAATAATATTGTGTAGATTCTCATCATTAATTGATTCCATTGCTTCTATTGTGCATTTTTTGAGTACTTTTAGATTTTTAAGATTAACTTGTCGCGTATAATATATTATGGCTCCAAATCAATTAATTATAGGAATTTAAATATGGTGAATATTTTGGTTAATCAGTGCCCAGTACTGCTTTTGTCTTTCAATCCAGAACCATAATATTCGGTCAAAGACTCTAGAAATGGCTTACCTATATGTATGTTTTGTAGAGGCTACTGATATTTTTATTCAAAAAATAAAGGAACCCACAATCTAGTGGAAGGGTAGCCAAGACGTCGACTGCGGTCGGACCAGAAAGTCGCCCGCGAACCGCATATTACTATAATTGATAAATATAAAAGCAGAATAAGTATAATATAAGTTTTAATTTTTTTTTCTAATTATATATAAGTTCCCCTTTAGATGTGCTTATAATTTATATAGTGAAAGTGATAAACCATTCCGTATTTTCGCACGTAATAAAATAATAATTTATTTTTTTTAA
The DNA here is from genome assembly GCA_036325965.1 of Sinopyrophorus schimmeli. Taxonomy (NCBI): domain Eukaryota; kingdom Metazoa; phylum Arthropoda; class Insecta; order Coleoptera; family Elateridae; genus Sinopyrophorus; species Sinopyrophorus schimmeli. The sequence goes on from JARFIZ010000001.1 coordinate 8,805,792, forward strand.
TGTCTATATTAAACAGCAATGCCTTAATAAATTACATTTTATATAAGATTAACATATATTTACTATTCCATCAAAAATATTTAATTTGGATGATTTACATAATAAAATAATAATGGATGTAATACAATATACCGAATATTTATGCATAACATTTTTAAAAAGTAATATGTAGATAATTTACTACGTAGACATAGATTTAAATATAATTAATATGTAAATTATTTATGAATTTACTTAGTAATTTTCTTTTATTAGTTAAAAATCGTAATCAAATAAGGGAAGGTGGCCTAAATCGGGTAGGTCGCCCAAAGCGGATAATGGCCCGTATGTGGATATGTTATATATTAGTTGGAATTTATATGTGTATCCTGCCTAATTGATGTCATACTACTTTTGACACCTAAGTTGCTTACTAAAGTTACAAAATTAAAAAACAAAAATTTTAATAATTTTTTAGAATGTTTGAAATTAATTTAACTTCAATTGCTACAAAGTCCTTAACATTGGCCCATTTTTTATAGTAGGGTTTTCTTTTCCAATAAAATAGTTTTATTATTTCACCCAATATTTTAATATCCATTCATTATTTTTTACGTTAATGTATCAAAACCAAGAAATGTGTGTTTGGGCAAAGCGAGCAGGTACACTCTTTGCTTGTACCAGAAGTAGTAATTTTATTATATTTAAAAGTGTAATGGTATTAAAAATAAGTGATTTAAAGCTTTGAATCAATTAAGATTTAAAAACAATAGTAAACCGAAGTGAAATTAAGATTGGAACAAATTACAAGTCTGAATTAGCAGTTTATTACATTAAAATGTTTAATAACTTAATACAAATGTTACTGTCAAGAACATGTTAAGTGTAGATAATTATTTTTAAATGTTTTGATTAATTTGATTGGTTTATGGGAGCCTACCCGCTTTAAGCACCCCTGTCGGGCAAAACGGGTAATTTTTGAAATTTTATATTTTTGAATTTTGAGTTTTGAGTTTTCTACATTTAAAACAGAAATGTAATTATTTTTTTTTATAAAATGAAAGTTTAGTAATTGTACTGCGTAAATGTAAGAAAGAAACGCTTTTTTATAGAAGAAGTGATTCATATTGATCGATGAACCTTAACCTACCCGCTTTAAGCCACCTTCCTCTATATCTGTTTAAAATTCAAACGGGAAAAGATCCAATCATTCCATCATCTACTTTTTAAAAGCCACATATTCTTAGCAAACGTAGTTTAAAAAAGGACTTGGTACCTACATATCTTAGAAACACAAAATACTATAAGACGTTTAGATAAACGGAAATATTAATAGAAAAAAAATATTTAATAAATCCATTCTTAATTTTTATTGCGTCTTTATTGCATTGGTGATATTCAATCATTTAATATAAAATTAACATTTATACATGGTAGCAAAAGACAGTTTTCCACTTTTAGTCACTCCGAAATAAATTTCGTGAACTATCGAATATCACGCACTAATTGTTAGTCAAGATTTTATCTATATTATGCAATATGGATATAATTTATTGTACCGATTTTATTTCTCGCTTGTATTAAATAAACGCCCTTTGTTTTTTTGTAAATTTATTTGATTTTAGTACATATTTATAAGATATTTCTTATAGCTTTATTAGTATGTTATTTTACATTTGTTAACACTCAAAAATTACGTACATGCAAGGAGGTGCTTGTTTACATTTAAAAGATACGACAACTAATAAACCATTTTTTACACTTCTGAAATAACTTATTTACTAGATATTTTTATGGTTCAGTGATTGCTCTGATGTAATTATTATGCCTTTATTTTGTCTACTTCTTTAATTGAAGAAATACAGCACGTGCTCTATATCTAATTATATAAATAGTTATCAGTAGTTACACACAAGCCAAGTGTTCGCAATTACAACAAAAGTATTTTAAACGATTGGTTGAAATTTATTGAACTGAATACCGGATGCAGAGTTTCATTTGGTAGGTCTGAATAAGTTAAAAAGTTTGAATTTTAAAGAAACATTTTAAGTAAAAGATTGATGATTTAAACAAAGCAAATGCATTAGCATTATCATACAATGGTAACCTTTAAAAGTACTTTAAAAATAACACATTTAGTCATATTTTTTTTTAATCAAACTTAAATTTTTACATTAAGCAATAGAAAATTTAACGTAGAACATTTTATTATAGCATCCCAGTTCTTGAAACATTAACTTTGTTGTTTTTTTTCACTGTGATGCATAATTTTTATGCTATTTAAACTTGTGGGAAATTGGCATTTGAAGAGTTAGCTGACATTAGAAATTACTTTAAATATTTAAAATTTGGTACATTTTGATATTTTTGTTTACAACAATTTTTTTTTAAATTAAATGATTGCTATACTTATATCATTATTCCAACAGTATTTTTCCTTTTTTTAAATATTTAGGTCGGTACACTGATAAAAAAAATGACTTGATTCAAGAAAAATGTTTTTTTCAAAATGTCATTCTTGTTTTATGTAGTTCAATTCTCTTAACTTAAGAAATTTATTCTTGAATCAAGGAACTTGGTTGTTTTCAAATAAGATATATACAACTTCGGCCAAGAATTTATTTCTCTTGGATTAAGATAGACGGTAACATTGGTTCAAGATGTTATCGACTGTATTAATAAAATATAAGATATAAATATACAATGAAACACAATTTTCTTTAATTCTAAGTTTTTTTCTGACTTAAACTTATAACATTCTAAATAAAAAATATTGTTCTTGAATCAACAATAAATAATTCTTGAAATGAAAAAAAATTATTCTTTATTGAAGAGAATCGTTTTTGAAGGAAGAATTCACTAGTATCGATCGAAGATAATATAGTCTTGAACCAAGTAAAAATGTTATCGATCGGAGTGATTCGACCTCTCCATCCAAGAAATATGAATTCAAGACAAGAAATTCTTGAAGCAAGACAACTCGTTCTCTTCAAAATAATTTTCTTGGATCAAGAATATTTTTCTTGAATGAAGATACTTTTTTTATCAGTATATGTTTTAAAAACAAGTGTGATTTGGGAATTACTTACACACTGTATTAAATTTTGTTGTATCTGTAGGTATAGTAAATAGCTAAAAACACAATTAATTTTTATTTTAGAACTGTAAATTATAGCAATCGTTTTCGGAGATGTTATACAATTAGATTATCAGCACAAGCAACTGATATATTTTTTTAAATGTTTAAATAATTTTTAATTTGCTTTGTTCAAAAAAATTGTTTGAATATTTGTTGAAAAACTAAAACAGAAAAAAATATGAATATTGGTACCACAAAGCTATAAGATTGTAAAATAAAACCTATTTAATCAGCTTATTAATAAGATATTACTTATACGATTAAAAATATATGTTATATAGATATGTTAATAAAAATGCTAGTGCCATGTGGTATTCAAAAAAGTAATAATTATGGCAACTTTCTTAAACTTATCATACATATAAAGTGTAAACCTTTTATAAGAAACTCTTTTATAACAAAAAATAGCATATATAGTGCGCGAGATTAAAAAGAGAATAAAAAAATAATTAAATGTTTATAATAATCTTGTTTAAACATTAGACTTATTTTTCATGCATTGAACTTAATTGTAAATTTTGGAATATACAAAAACAAACCATTTAACACATAATATAATAATAGTTCTCAAGAAGTAGGTAAGTAAAGCTTATTAATTTAAACTCAATGGTTCAAAATAAAAAAATTAATAACATTTTGAAAAACCGTTTACAATACTTATTCTTATTTATTTGCAACAGTTTTTCTGGAGGGTTTTTGTGAACCAAATTATTTCCTCACAATGATTAATAAGAAGTTATACTGTCTTCACACTGAATCAAATGAATTAACTTTTTAATTTAGGCAGTTCTGAACTAACCTTAAGAGACTGGGACAGTTGCTGCTCTTAAATTAATTAAGATTGAGAAAGAATGATATTAAAAGTCAGGGGTAAATACATTTTTAATAAAAATGTGTGACATACAAATGATAGGTTATAGCTTTTAGAAACGGATGATCGTGCTAGATCGATTTTACATATTTGTCACTAAGTGACAGAAGTGACAGTCACTTCTTGTTAGGCATTTTTTAATCTCACTTCTTCTAACAGAACAATCAATGAAACATTAATATAATTAGCAACAGTTTATTGTATATATGAATCTTATAATTATTTAATTAACGACCGTGCCCAATAATCATAGAAAAGTTATTTGTTGCGATAAAAACAAGTTAATAAACGACTTTTATCGATGTTATTAAGAACAGTTTTCTCATGGCACTCATTTTTGTTTTTGGCACAATTGTGTTATGTTTTATTGAAAGTTATAAGTAGGTACTAATTGTTTGCGTAATAGACGTAATTTATACACGGATTTAATATAAGTGAACCATCCGCATCTAACTCATTATTTGCTTTTTTTTGTTTATACAATTTTTGAAACAAAAATATTTTTATTTTTAAAACCTTTTCGATATCTTTTATAACCACCATCAATTTTTTTAAATTCTTTTTAATTTACGCAATACAAAACTTACGATTTGAAAAAATCTTAAAACCAAAATAATTACCTCTAATACAAGTAGGTATTTTGATGCAAAAGTGTCGAAACTTCATTGTGAATAATGGTAGTAGAGGTTTCCTACTTACCCAGGGCCTACTTGACTAAGTTTTACTATATATTGTTAATGGGAAAAATGCTTATACCAGTATATGTGTATTCCAAAAGATGTTATACATTCTGATAAATCAGAAAATTTGTGTTGTTTTATTTTGTCTGTATATGAGCAATGGCGTACCTAAGGTGAGACACGTAGAACACGAACCCTGGACGGCGTACAAAAAGGGGTGCAAAATTTGCAAATTATTAAACCTAAAGATTAAAATAAACCAACCATATAATTGATATTCAACCAAAAAAACAGATTTAAAAAATGTTTTTAATTTATTTACAAGTTTCAAATAAAACGTTGTAATAACTACATACTTACATTATTAAAAGAAAATCAGGCAAAACTAAATAGTCCAATAAAAATAAATACTGACCTGTACGATGTGGAAGGTGAAACTAAGTATGAATTGACCAGCCACTACAACACAAACTACAAGAATGTTGGTCTCGACAAAAAAATATGTTGGGGTTGCTTTCTAAAATATAAGAACAAAATAAAGCAAAAAAGAAGTATAGATTCTTATCTGAATACTAAATATGTAATTATTTTATGTCAAAATATGTTAACTGATTTGCGGAAAAAGTAGGGCAGTATACCTATATAATTCTACTAAACTGATTGTAGTAATTTAACAAACATACCTGTATTTCTAAAAAATATATTGTATTAGTCTTCAACAAAATTATTTAATAAAATATTAATAATTTATATTATAAAAAAATACAATATGTTTCTTTTATGATAAGGTGGTTTCGAGTAAAACAATGTCTATAATGAAAGAGACGCGTGAATAATAGTAAGCTAAAAACGTTTGTGTTTTTTTAATTTTACAAGTTAAATCTATAATTTTTTTCTCAAATCGAAACAATTTTGAGAGTTTGATCAAAACAGAAAATAATTCTTTTTTGTCAAATAGATACTTATGATAGAAGAGATTACACAAGGGAGTGATTGACAAAAACAACAATTGGGGAAAGTCCGCCTAAAGCGGGTACGTTCCCTATGTGTATATATTATACATTAGCTCAAATATATGTGTATATTTACACTGCTTGGTGTTAGACCATTTTCGACGCATAAGTTATTTAATAACGTTCTCAGATGAAAAAAATAAAATTTGAATAATTTTTTAAAATTTAACTCCAGTTACTCTAAAACCCTTAACATTAAACAATTTTTAACATTGGTGTTTTGTTTTGCAATAAACTAGTTTTATTATTTTATTAAATATTTTAATATTTATCCATTATTTTTTATGTTATGGTATCAAAACCAAAAAATGGGCGTTTAGCCAAATCGGGTAGGGAAAAAGCAGGAAGGTAACTTCATTGCTTATGACCACGTGTAGTAATTTATAATAATATTATAAATGCGAAAGTACTTTTGTCTGTCTGGCTGTCTGTCTCTCTGTCTAACTGTTACCTGTTCACGCTTAAATCACTCTACCAATTTTGATAAATTTTGGTATAGAGATAGATTGGACCTAGGAGAAGGACATAGACTACTTTTTGTTGCAAAAATAAAACATGAAGGAGATCAAATACATACGAAATATGGGATAAAAGTTTATATCGGGCATCAATCATATCTCAAGTAAGAGATAACAAAATAGACTACTCGAAGTACTACCTCGACAAAGCCGCGGGCATCAGCTAGTTTAATTACAGTTAATTAGGAATAAGTTGGTATCAAAAATGAGTGATTTAAAACGTTCAATCATTAAAAACTTAAAAAAAAATGGTAAACCGAAGTGATGTTATGGTTGAAAAATTTACAATTTTGAATAAGTAGTTGTTAAAATTCAAATGCTTAATAACTTAATACCAAATATTACTTTTAGAAATATGTGTGGAAATAATTTTTCGCAAATGTTTTGATTGAATCGTTTTCTTTATGGAGCCTACCTGCTTAAGGCACTTTTGCCGGGCAACCCATACAAAGTCATCGTTAATGGAGAAACTGCCGTTAATTGGCCGATGTCTGGCTATTAACTGGCGACCCATTACTGGCAATTTGTAATGGCCCAATATTGGTTAATTACCAAAAGCCATTCGTTTTTGCTATTCGTAATATTTGGTCAACAGTCGATACTTGGCCATGCGCAATAAAGTTAAAATCAGCTGATTTACCAACGTTAAAGTTATTTCTGGTGTAAGCTTTGAGCATTAAGGCCTTAAATAAAATGTCTAAAGGATACCAAGTCATAAAAAAAAATCGCGAATTAAAACAACGTGTAAATAATGTAGATAGTGTACATTATGTAAGTAAATAGTGTATAAAATAAACAAAAACAAAACGATACATCTATAATTTTTAAAAAAGCGAATAATAGTGAATTTAGTTATGACAAAAATGGAAGTATTTTAACATTTTTAATAATAGTTCTAATATTTATTTTTTTTATTTATTTTAAATAATATAACTAGTTAAAATAATAACAATAAATGTTAAGTTGTTGTTACTAATGCCCATTCCTAATTTCCAATAAGAGGTTGATAATTTTTTAGTAGACTTGGCTGATTGCTTGTTGTCATTAATGCCATGATAATTTTTTTTCATATATGGGCCATTGATGATTACCATTAACGGGCCTCTGCTGGCTGACATTAAGGGCCGATAGCCCAGTGCCATTGAAGGCCCGACGTTATCATGCCGGCAGACAGCCGTTAATGGGCCGTTAACAATTGCCATTGCTCGCCCATTAACAAGCATATCTGGCACAGCAATGGGCCATTAAAGGGCCGGTTGACAAACTTTGTCTGGGAAAGCGCGTAAACTCTGAAATTTACTTCTCCTACGTAGTAGGAGGAATAATTTTTATAACTTATTCTTAAGAAGTTATTAATATTTATTTCGTGCGTCAATTTTTTATTAAATTGTTTATTATTTGTAATCGCCTCAAAAAAATTATTATAATTTAGAACTACACATTTTGTATTTAATGTGGTACATTTGTCACTTTTAAATTTTCACCAAACAACCCAACAAAATGACAAAATGGCCGGTTCTCTGGAAGACTGAGACAGTCCTGGTCAACTTGGAGTTATGGTCAGCTAACAGTTAAATTGTGTTCCATAGAGAACCAGAATTATATTCTATATAATAATTTTAAAACAAAGAATAATATCAATAAATTTAAATTTTTCTTCCTGTTACGTTTATTGATAGGAAACCTAATTTCTTTTGTGTCACATTATTTTATAAAATGACACCAGGAACAACTAAAAATAATTTACTATTACTAGCGGAATTAACCCAACGACAGCTTCTTAATTTTTTTGGTGGCAACAGTAGTGACGTTTACTACACGTGATGAAGTACTGGTGCTGTCAATAAACAAAACATTGTTATGTTGGATAATGCGGTGAAAATTCCTGCAATAATATTTGTACCTACGTACCAGCAGTGGTAATAAATTTATATTCGCGAAATTAACTTTTTCATAAATAATTAATTTATTTGCAATGTTTAAAATTTAAGTAAAATATTGCAGCTTTTAATTTCATTATACTCTACTTTTAATTGGTTTATCGTGTGTTTTATTTAGATTGCATATTTACATGTTAAGTAGCTTTGAAGGTAAACCAATGCCAGCATGTACGTATACTTAACTCAATTAGCTACAGCTCACAAATGTCAAGTTTAAATTATTAAAAAGGGGAGAACCAGTTGAACATTTAAATCGTTTATACTTCTACCCTTAATCGCATAGGGTTTTCACGAAAAACATGGCCGTAGAATAATTAAAAATATTCAATAAGTAGTAGGGATTTATTGTGGAGTTTCTTAAAAAGACATTACACGACTCAGTTGTGTTTCTGACTTTCTTGGAACAAGAAAGCTATTCTTTTTAGGATAACTATGAAGCATTAACCCAGATTAGTATCATAGATAGTGGAAATCGAAATGTAGTTGTACTATACCGGATAGTTTTTCATATGAGTAAGTTATATTTATAATATTTAAATACTAACACGTTTATTATTAAAGTTTAATTTATATAGTTTTGTATAAATAAAAAGTAATAAGTTAATGTTCGTCTATTTGATACATTACGTAGGTATATACAATTCACATCGCAGCCTGGAAATTTGGCGTCTCCTTGTCTCAAGTTTTGGTTGTAAAAATTTTATTAATACTTTATTTTATGTATAATAGAAAATAAATGTAAACTTAGGTATTTAAATAATTCCTAAACAGTGTTAAGCGTTTACAACCACTCTCTAATTAGCTACCAACCAATTTTACTAAAATGTAAACCTTCCGACTCAGCTTTGTAATATGTTATTTATAAATTTTAGTATTTGCCTGTCAATTTTCTAAGTTTGTATCGATCTATATTTAGTTAATTTAATAAAAGTATGTAAAAACAATCCCTACAAGTTACTAAAAGCTCCTAAATCAGTTATTTCTATGCATTACGTTGGTATTATTATATTATCAGATCGTAAATTTCAATATGCAAAAATGTTATTTACAAATATTAATTTAACAATAATAAAGTATTGCTTTAAAATAAGATTTTAACAAATTAATAAATTCAGACTAGCTCTGTAAAACGTATATAATTTTCTTTATTAAAAATCTCTAGCAGACTAATTCAAGATATTTGAATTTTATTGAGTCAGCTATATCTATCCATTAAGATTACTAATTTTTAGTCTTCAACTGAATAATTAGAAGATATAATTTGACCTCCTATTTACTAAACAAATGATGTTGATTTAATTCAAAATTTTTTATTGTTTAGCCAGTGCAATATAATAAAAACTTTAGTATATTTTTATAGTGTTTATTTGAAATACCGCTTTGAATATCATTTCAACTTTTTTTAAGTTTTATATTTAAAACTTTTTTAGATTAGGTATAGTACTATATTTAATAGCAATTCATTAAGGTAGAAGCAAGACCAATTGAGATAAGGCCTGGTTATAATAATTATAGGATAATGTTAAGCCTTTCATATTAATTAATGCAATATTCTTTAACACCTGCGTTTTTCTTTCAATTGTAAAATGTGATGTATAGTATAAGGGTATAATACAACGGTTAGAAATGAATCAATTTGTAGAATTTGTTAGTTTAACATTCTGTCTTAGCCCAGAGGTTCCCAATATCAAACGGTCCGCGACCTGTCTCAATATGTTTTTAAAAGAAAGTGAGGTCATTTAGCATGTGTTTTATTGCTAATTGGCGTATTGGATATGCGATTTCCTAAGTTTTTTAATTTTTTTAAAAACCTATTTTTACATATGGCTTTAATGGCATTGTTGAAGCAGACTTAAACAAAAATATTCTAAATAATAAGGTATTTATTAATTATTTTTAAATTAAAGTTTACGATATCATAACTCAAAAATATGACACATAAAGTCAGTTGACTTAGGGGTATGTTATTGTTTAGTTTAGGGTTACTTATAAGTTTCAGTTCTTATTTGTGGGACACCCGGTATATTGCTGTCCACCTAATATCTGCTGGCGACCCAACAGTGGGTCGCAATCTACACTTTGGGAAATACTGTCTTAGGCTACAGTTCAAGTTGTTATGTCGTGCTAGTTCGAAAACAATATTGTACTTTTTACTAGTGTAAATTTACAGTGTAATTTTACAAAAAATTTTAATGTATTTAATATGAAAAATTACAGAAAGTTTTATGGTTATTAAACTATTAAGTCATTTTATTTATTTATTATGTAATGTTTCCCAAATTGAGCGGCAGAAGTCAAACCGAAAATAGTTACAATGAAGAAAAAATTACAAAGAAAAGTAGATTGACTTTGAGATGAATTTATAATAATAACGTGATAACACTCTTATACTTAACAAAATAGAAACATGATAATGGCTTACTGAAATATTTAGTTTTGAATTTTTATTGTAGTCATTATTACAATATCTATTCAAATATATATATAGGTATATACTACTTGCCCAATTTAACTGTGCGGGTGAGAATCTTGCAAGCGGCGTAAACGATGAAGAGAGAACGCATTCGGATAGAAAAAGACATACTGTACGCTCGGCTTTTGTACATTCTTGTGAAAAAATACAGGAAATATAAAATTTATTCGGATATTTTATTTATTTGAAATGAATAAATACTGTAAATAAACAATTCCCGCTTCATGTACAGAATCACATTGGGCTATCACTTCGCGAGTTTGACTTTTCAATATTTTGCCTTTAAGTTTGCTTTGAGATTCCATATCACCCGGTTAGTATTGTCACTTCGCTCTCGACTGTACCTCAACGCTGTAAGCATTTCCCTATTTATGCGCATCCATAGGCGGGATTATTTCACCCGCACAGCAAAACTGGCTGAATTATACGAAGATTAATATATCACACATCGCCAAGAAAAGCGACACAACTCAAAAAGTAATTGTCATAACAGTCACTTACTGACTTAGTTAGGGTTTACAAATTAAGCATTAGACTATTCTCCTCTGACAGAAAATGTGTAAAACCGCTTAATTAAAGATTGAGCCCGTTAGCGACAATTTCACGAATACCGATTATGTCATTTTCATTAGTAGGGGAGTGTTCCCGGTTATGAGACAGTCAATTATTTTCATTATGCATTGTTAATATGGGCGATCTGATTACTGTCAAGTACTTCTTTGGTCATCAGTCAGTTTTTGTACTAACACTGAAATGAATTGACGCATTGCTTATATCAACTGCAAACATCGTATGTAAAATTGCAGGTTAAAAAAGTTTTTGATTTTTTTCAAAATGTTATTTTTTTCATGTAAATCAATTGAAAAAGGAAAGCGTAACGTATAGCATTTAGTGTTTTTAAAGTGCGCAAACATGTGTGCTTGCATCTACACATGCAAACATTGCGACGATTATGAAGAGGAAAGTGATAAATAAAAATTATGGAAAGCATAAAAAATTATAATTTTTAAATAGATATGAGGTTTTAATTTTATATTTTACAATTTTTAATGTATTTATGTAGGTGTCTCATACCTAGATACAATTTGTTTTTGTCAAAAAACTGTCACTTAGAAAATTAGTCATAAAATTTTGCATGTTAATGGAATCACAAAACTTTCTGCGGATAAAAGTTGTGTATTTTCATTACCTTTCCAACAATGAATAGAACACCCGACTTTATTTAACCAGTAAAAAATTTTGGTTTGTAAACAAAACCCGTCTCATACCCGGGTACACTCTCTTACTGTTTGTGTTTTAAGGTTTATTTGAAAAATCTGGTTTCTTGAGTTGTCACTTTTTATGTCGATGAGCGATATACTTATGACGCGGTAAGCACGTCTATATTTGCAAAAATGTGTAAGCGCACGAACTTAGAGCATAGTAGGTACAACTAGTATAAGGTCCATTTTGAATTAAAAATGTAGGGGGAAAGTGGCATGAAACAGCCAAGTTTTGAAAGAGCCATTATCAATTACGCGGTAGTTTTCATACGAATCGTTTATGTATTATTATTTTAAGATGGCAACACTAGCCAGATATCCCCCACAAAAATTTGACCGTTCACCGTCAATAAACGGCGTCGATACGACGTATTGAAGATTTTGTCGTCAAAAAGTAAGGTTTTGAGTTCAGTTTATTTGTTTTCTAACGCCTATACGTACAAAACTAATAATAATATGATTACACTATAATTTTATAGATATATTAGGCCTTCTAATAACGTATATATTTTGTAGACTAATCTTTGATTTCATAGTAATTTTCGAGATTTTGTTTCTTGAGAGAATATGTTTTGAAATAGCCGGACTGCAGTGTAATGAAACAGCCATTTTTTAATTGCATAAAATGCAATAATAATTGTAGTAACAGCAATCAAGAGTGGTACCGATGCAAAATTGTAATGGTTGGGCATATAAATCCTGTGGCGTAAAAGGGAAATTGCATTATTTTTGCTAAAAACGTTTTTAAGTTTTTGCAATGATTGATCTCAAACGTCAAATTTTTTAACAGTTTCTTAGATTTATGTAAATAATGTTTTTATCGAGAGTTTGCGTTATTTAAAACGTTTTATAATTATATAAGATCTAAAATTATAGCTTAAGATTATTATTAAATAATATCTTTGTTAATGTGCAGTTTTAATCTTGTAATAAGAACATGGCTTTTTTAAAAATTAGGTTGGCTGTTTCAATACCTATAGGTTATGAAAAAGCCAAATTTTATTTTTTTTATAAATGATTAGAAGTCGAAAAATATCGTTACTTTTGAAAAATGTTTTATGACATTACGTACATAAATGCATGAACAATTACAGATTTAAAAATAAATTTGATTTATTTATGTCCTTCTATATTATTTATCCTTTTTTAAACTGGCTGTTTCATGCCACTTTCCCCCTACTCTACCCTACTTAACAAAAGCAAAGTATTAAAAAGTAGCTACTACTTGGAAGTAAAACAACTTTTAGACTTTAGCTTCAACGAAAAAGCGGCAATTCTTCAATTGTTCTGTAATTTTAACATTAAAAATAAGTGTTCTTTATTAGTCAGAAAAATAAAATGCAAAGATTGTATTCTAAAGGAAGAGTAACTAACATCTAAATATAATTCCTTTTAAAAACAATCTGACAATTAGAAAATATTATTGTGCTACTATATTACCGTTGGTTTCTTATTTCAATCCCTAATATCTCTGAATCAGGCAGTTTACGGTTCAAAAGCGTGTCATTTTCCCTCCAATCGATTGGGAAAAAGCTTGTTATTACTAAAAGCGATGTAAATGGCTTGAATCTATTGCTCTATGGACACTATAAAGAAAATTTAAAGAACAATGCTTTAAAAATTTTTACTTACTTATAAATTGATATATATATTTTCATTTTCTTTGAATATTATATGAACTTATTAGGTACATAGTGAAATTATAGAGGCACATAGAATCTCTAGAAATCACTTTCTACTACGTAAATATCAGAAATTTGTAGGTACAATTTGTGTATATAAAAATTTATGAATGATTATAAACTGTAATAATTTTTTACTTATGATAAAATTTCAAAGTCATGTGTAGTTTCTATACACATTGTTATTTAAGCCTATCAAAAATTTTAAATGGTGCAGGTAATAGTAGTTTAAAGGCAGTTGATCAATTACCACAAATTATAAATGCAAATGTAATTTAATCTTGTCTAAAGACAGAAGTACGATAAAAAGCCTGTTTTCTTTGTCTGAGATTAACATTCTTTAAGAAACCCAGTTTCTTATCATTTTGTCTTTTATTACGCCGTTTTTCCTTAATTTTTATGTCATATTCAGATTTTTTTATTGTTTTATTTGATGTTAGTATCTATAGTTAAAACACCTATGAAAAAAATAACTAAATAGTTTACTTATCTTTGTTAATTAATAATTCCATGTTTATTGCATCATACAATCGCTAATAAAAGTCGATATTTGTAAGTTCGTGAACTTTTCAAAGCAAACATATTTAATTAAATAAGGTACAAATAACTTCCATTGCTTTATGTTACTTACACTAAGAAATACATACATAACTAATACTTAAACAAATATTTTTAAAATCTGTCTTAAAAAATTTTTTTTACTTCAATAATTTACTTATAATTGGTTATGTTTGAAATTGTATTAAAAACATTCTAGAAATATCATATAATGATGTATTTTAAATGATTTTTGTTTATAAATAATAAGAGATAATTTATAATAGCGCTTTATTTAGAATTCTAAGCAAAAGACGAGGCATTTTTCAATTATTAATTTAACTACTAATTTAAAAACATCTTACATCAATTAAACAATTATACAATGCGTATAAAATGATTATTAATACATACTCCTTAATTTACAATAAGTTAAAAAGAATCAATAACCTCGTCGCATATGTTATATTATTTTATTAAGATTAATATTGAATTGTAGAGCAAATAAAATAAACCGATCTAAATTTAATGAATGTGTAATGAACGCTTTTTACACAAAATTTGAATATAAATCTTTAATTATACTCGGGTATATATACTACATTGTCTCTTAGAAATAGAGACTGATACCTACATCTACCAGCAAAAAGCATAAGCAACATTTAACATGGCAAAAACATAAAACTTTTACTATTTGTACTCCAATAAGGTACCCAACTCGTTTCTCCATTTCTTTTTATAGCGTTTGCCAAACTAGTCCGATTTCACTCTAAAGGGAGTGCACATCGTGGTTGCCATGACTGCGTTCAATGATTTCTACCGCTCCATTGGTGTACGAAACATATTTTTAGTCACATGATATCTTGTTGTACTTGAATCCATCATGGCAGGAGTGCTTCACTTCATTCTAGTAATTCAGTATATCAAAGACGTACTATCGACATATTTCTCTTTTCTTTCTGCGCACTTCAGTAACTTATGCTAGCGATACGTACAGTGCAACTCGTATCACTACCATTTGGGGGGAGAAAATATACTCTGATTGCAGAATTGTTCCAGATATCTTCGTGACCTTAAAAGGGGTAAAATTTGAGGATCACTGAATACATAATGAATATGTAAAATTGATATAAAATTATATTCATTGCCGCATACTTCCCAATTATCAAAATTGTTTTATAATATATGTTTATTTTAATTTTATTAGTGTGTACTGTAGGTGTGTTATACGACGTTGATGCAAATAATAATAATAATATAATACTATATTAATTTTATTATTACAATTATTGTAGTACCTTTATGGATATCAAAAGTTTTGTTTATTATTTAAAATATTTTAGTTTATCAACATAAACGTATTGTTTAAAGCTGTAGGTAGATGTAACATCTTAAACAAGTATCAATTTCATAAAAATTCCAAATTTTAATAAACAATGTAGAGCCATCTGTGAATTCAACCCTATAAGCCTATAGAGGGGTAGGTAAATATGTAGCGCGTATTGGCACACAGCCACTACAATAACATTAAATAGGTTCAGGCTTTCTCCGCTATGAAAAAGAGGCAGCACCGACTTAAGAGGATCGCTATTTAGAAGTTGAATATCGTAGTATTCCGGTAATGTAAATTCGTTATTTGAATGTACTGGTTCATATTATCGGGACTCGACTTATTATGTAAAACCTATTTTCACAACTACGATTATTATTTAAATTACAGTACTGACTTTTTTGATATTTTTGATTATTATCTAATTAATTACTTATTAAATTTTCAAATGAACTTTTTAATTTGGCATTTTAATTAAATGCATGATTATTTGAAATTACTTTTAAAAATCACACAATATATTTAAATTTTGAAGATTATCGAGTAATCAAATCAATATCATTTTTGTTTTATACCTTTTTTAATCGGTTATATTAAAATACTGAGCTAATTTACGTAACAAATATTGGTGATTTATTGTAAAAATTAACTTACCCATTTATATTAAATTACAGAAAAACGACGTTGTGACAGGTTGCACGACTCAGTACCGTCGGATTACATTTTAACTAAATATTCTACTAGTGTTTATTTTTAACAATTTAATATTAAATAATTAGTATAGAAGAATATTTCTTTGTCTTTAACACAAATTAAAAAGTTATGTAAGTTATGATTAATGACTTTTGCCGATTAGATCATAATAAAATTGCAGTGCTAGATTTTTAATAACTGTATTAATAGAATTAATTCCAGTACCTATACCTACATTTAAAAATAAAGGCTTTTAATGAAGTTATTTGTAAAACTGCGACGGTCAATAAAATTTACGTAATTTAATTCAAAATAGCACAGAAAGTTTTTTAAATGCTTTGAGCGTGTCCTTCAGTTTATATCAAAGTTTCTAACAAACTTAATTCATAATTATAAATTTACATTTTGCAAAAAACATAATAACAATTTTTTAGTATTTATATATTTCAATATGTCAGGGTGGTAATATAAAATTATGAAAATTTGTATTGATTTTTCTTTTATTAATGTAATTTGTTCAAAATGCTCTTATTTGTTATATTTTATATTAGATGTTTTTTAACATGTGCATAATTTTTTATAAAGCACTTATTGCGGACAAGGGATATTTTTTAGTTTATGCAATTTTTAACTTTTCTATATTGATTATAATATTTATCTTTTAATGACGTACATTGAGTAATGCATTAGAAATATATGTTTCTATGACAAATATTTAATAATAATTTTACTTTGATTAATTACCTGGTTTTTTATTTTATTAAAATTATTAAGTAGGTAGGTATTTAATTACTTGAAAACGTCTGCTACGAATATTTTACTGTTGCATTTTTCAATATTCTTTTATGTAATAAAATTATTATATAGTTTTAATTAAAGTTAGTTTTTGATTTATGTTATCATGGTATCCAAATCTTTAGCAAAAGTTTCTAAACAGCAATATTATTTAATATCATTCAACACATACATTCGTCTTTAAATTAAATGTAAATGTGGCATGTTAAATTAAAGCTTCCTAGTCCTGAACGAAAATATTTAAATTCATTGGTATATTAAAATGCATCTACTACATTCGGAGGTGGTGTAAGTTAAACAGCTTTTAATATTATTCAAATCTAGTTAGAAGCTATTTAAACAATACGAAGGTGGCGTGGTTTCTTAACTTCATCTTACGGTGTTGAGTATCCAACTGCATTTAGGGTTACTTTACCGCTTCAACAGTTTATTGTAGTTTATGTAGTTATTTTACTTTTATTGCATTTATGTATGTATGTGTATCGTATAGCAAATACACCTATCTCGTGCGCATTTCGGAGAACTAAACCTGAAGTAATACATGCCCCTAAAACTATATGTTTCAAGAGGCCCCGAATGCTAAACTGTTGTAAAATGAACGTATAAAGCATGCCGTCAGACTGTCTGATAGACGAGTAGTAGAAGTGAATGTGATAGAAGGTAGTTCCAACTTCGTTGTCTATATTAATCTTAATTGTATCTTCTAATGATGTCTCACTCAACCTGTACTAAAAAATAGGAAACAAAGTATGGTACGTTTTCTAAAATATATGTTAGTTGTTCATAATACATTTGAAAGACAATCACAAAATAACTGAGATTTTCAATATAGAATGTTGTGAAACCAAACATTTAAGTTGTAAATACAATTATTAACTTCTACAATAATGCCTAATAACGACGTGGGTATAAATGGATAAATAATACATGTAGGTGTAAAATACGGTTACAAAAAACAAGCCACGGCTATTTGTATATGTAGCATTTTTTAATGAAATAACATACAAAATTGTTTTACATTTTGAACTGCTTTTTATGCAAATTAAAATTGAAACTGGAAATATGACATCTTGAGCAG
The DNA here is from genome assembly GCA_036325965.1 of Sinopyrophorus schimmeli. NCBI lineage: Eukaryota > Metazoa > Arthropoda > Insecta > Coleoptera > Elateridae > Sinopyrophorus > Sinopyrophorus schimmeli. The sequence goes on from JARFIZ010000001.1 coordinate 8,823,782, forward strand.
TAATGTAAATGGTATTTTGTCTCATTATATGCTACATCCAACGCAAATACATTATTTAAGCCTAATCTTCAATTACCATGCAAATTTTTAATAGCATCGAATAAAGTCTAAGAAAACATACATTAAGGAGTGCATTTCATTAATTCTTTTTTAAGTTTGTTAAAATGGGCTGCATAAATTGCATATAAAGTTGCAATTTTGTTCGTACATTTAAATGTTTTTAATTATGTAGCTGTGATTGCAATTTAACTCTATCTATTTTAATAACATAAAATATCGACATTTATAATATTAGAGTAGTGAATTTGCAATGATATAAGTAACTTTGTTTGTAATTTAATTAACAGGTAGGTATAATTATCTAAATTATTGTAATGATTATAATCAATCAGAAATAATTATTTATTATTAAATCAATTTATAATCATGATATAGGTAAACGAAACAAACAGTTTTAAAATTTAATATATGTGTAACTCAAGGTTTATGAGTAAAAAATGACTATTACATAATACAAATCTAAAAATTGTAGAAATTCATAGAGTTGATACGTATTTTAAGAATACACCCTGTCAAAAAATGTTGTTTTATTAAGTAATTGCAAGGCAAATATTTAGAATTGTACCTATATAATTTTACTTCATAGATATCACTAAAAAAAAATAATGCACAAATTAGATACTATCTACCTACTATAAGTATCCTCAAAATTTTTTTTACATACATATCTATATGCATTTCTACTATTCATACAAAATTTACTTATTTTATTTCACCAAAATACACCATTCCTAACAATTAACATTAATATGAATTCTGTGCTCTTAATACATTTAGCAAATCGACTACAATTGCTTTATTTTCATTATGATCATTGTAAATATTAAATACGTACCTCAAACTAAAATATGCCACTTTTGTTGCAGATAACGCGTGTGTGCAGTGTTGTGCGAAGCGTTGGTGAAGGGTGCGATTTCGATCAGTGCAGGACAACGTATTTTTCGGCGTCAGTGGGCGTCCTTGTGTCTCGTGACGGCGTCTCCGCCAGTGTTCAAGATTTACATTCGGGACTGCAATGCTGTGGAGGGGAAAAGGTAGGTTATTCCTTATGTATTTATAGTTTCTCGGTTAATATTTGTGTGTTGGCTGCGGGGTCTCTTTGTTTGTATTTTCATTATACGACTTGACTAATAGAAAAAGTTGTTAATCAATTGACTCGACAAATTGAATTGTATCTGTATTTGTTGAAACACCATAAATTGTCTTTATTTTAGGGGTTATTGAACATTATTAATTGGAAACATTTCTTTGTTTGTTTTAGTTTAATTTGAAATATTATTATTGCTTTATGGGTCTACGTAGCTAATTAAATAGTCTGTTAATATATGTACATTTAACTTTTTAAGCGTATTTACAATTTTAGTTTACTTGTGTTTTTTTAAATAACTTTATTAAAAAATATAGCATTTCACTTATCTGATAAGTAATTAAGGTGAAAATAATTTGTGTTTTAAACAAATTGATAAAAGTATTTTTTTAAATTGAGATATTTACTAAGCTTGTTAAGATATGCTACCAGGCTTATTATTAGGTACCAAGTTAATAACTTTAATGAACATTTCATAATTTTTTCATTTATCATTATTTAAAAAGAAGAAAGAAGGTAGCCAGTAAAAATGTTTTTGGGGTTTAGGGTTAAACGAAAAACATAAAAATGTTTAAATTCGTAAGAATGTGGGATTGTAACATTTAGAGTACTAAACTTTCAAAAACTAATTTTTATAACCTAAACAATAATTGATATTACCTACTACAATTATTATGCACTCAATTTTTGCAGGAAATAAATTGGAATGCTTTATTCGTGCCCACAAAAACATGCTTTTAGATTTAAAAAAAATAGATAAATAAAAAATAACATTAAAACATGCATAACAAAGAGTTATGTTTTTGATGTAATATGCCTGTGCTGACATTTTATACTAGAGAGACACTGGTATATTATCTTAATAAACTAACACTTTAAATGGCTGTAGTGTATTACCTAGACAACGTAGAAAATATTAATCCAAAAAAGGTTATAAAATTACATTAATAGCAAAATTATAATAATAAGTCGATTTATTTATATACTACTTTTTGAAAATAAATATCTACTTCATGTTTGAGTATACAGTAAAACCTCACTTATAGGAAATCCATTTATACGATATTCAATTAAATAAAATATTCAGCTATACGAAAAAAAGTGCTGTGCTCTAACGTAAATTTTATTCAGTTACAAGTAAGAAAAACAATAGACAAATAAGACAACAATTTATTTAAACGGCGTATTTATTTATACTTACGAACAATTTTACGTTCCCCGTCATCTTCGTATAAGTGACTTTTTACTATAATTACCAAAAGTTTATTTTTCAATTTTTTTAACCATTTTGGACTGGAAATAAAGTCCGTTGTTTTCAACGCATCCACTAGTTTGAATGTATTATTATGACAATATAAAAGTTATTCGAATAAGTAGTAGAAAATTATAAACCCAACTAGCATATTCCCTCAAACTACTCACCAACATCAAGTGTGCATAATTTAAAAGAATTTTTGATAATTGCTAATTCTTTATGTGCAACTTTTTATGCAAGAGTAAATCTAAAATTTTGTCACAAAAACGTGGTATGCCGAGAAAGGGTAAATATAAAGCAAAATGCTAAAATGAAAAAAGAAAAAAAATGTTTTAGCAGGAAGCCTAAGGCCGGTCGACTCGTAGTCGCTTCCAGTGGACGCTGTTCACTTACATTGCGTGTATTGGGATTAGTCGCGCGTATACGGACGTATACGCGCTACCACCAAGTCGCGCGACTACGCTTCCAATGGACGACTGCCCTAATAGTTCGAAAGATTGGGAAGAGTCGAAGAGCTAGGCATACCGGGCAATTCATAATGTAGAGAATACTCAATACCATTATTATCGCCTACATGTGTAGTGTTTGGCGCATGCGTCGACCCTGTAGCAAAGTGTATTCATATGTAGGGGAGGGTGGCCTAAAGCGGGTAGGTAGCCCAAAGAGGGTAACGGCCCTTATATGGATATGTTATATATTAGCTGAAATTTATATATTTATTTACAATGCCAGTATCCAGCCCTATTGATGTCATACTACTTTTGACACGTAAGTTGCTTAATAACGTCAAAAAATTAAAAAACAAAAAATTTAATAATTTTGTAAAATGTTTGAAATTAATTTAACTTCAATTGCTACTAAAACCCATCACATTAACCCATTTGTGATAATGGGGTTTTCTTTTACAATAAACTAGCTTTATTATTTGACTTAATATTTTAATATCCATCCATTATTTTTTACGTTAATGTATCAAAACTAAGAAATGTGTGTTTGGGCAAAACGGGTAGGTACCCTCTTTGCTTGTACCAGAAAGAGTAATTTTATTATAATTGATAGGAACTAGTTGATATGAATAAATTGGTATTAAAAATAAGTGATTTAAAGCGTTGAAGCAATTAAGATTTAAAAACAATGGTAAACCGAAGTAATATTAAAATTGGAACAAATTAGCAGTTATAATATGAAAAATGCTTAATATAACTTAATACTAATGTTACTGTCAAGAACATGTTAAGTGTAGATAATTTTTTTCAAAGGTTTTGATTAATCCGATTGGTTTATGAGAGCCTACTTGCTTTAGGTCCCACTGTCGGGCAAAGCGGTTACTTTCTGGAATTTTATATTTTTGAATTTATTTCTACAATAAAAATAAAAATGTAATTATTTTTTTTATAAAATTAAAGTTTAATAATTGTATTACGTAAATCTAAAAAAAACACACTTTTTTTTAGCCAAAGTGGTTCATATTAATCGATGAATCTTAACCTACCCGCTTTAAGCCTCCTTCCCCTATGTATATAATCATTTAGAGTAGATGAATTATCAAACAAGTTTCACTTCTTTCGTGAGCTTATATGGATAAGGATCACTCATTTTATTTATTAATCTTTAATCTAAATAAAATATAAACTAATAACATTAGTTTACAGGGCCTTTATCTTTGAAATGAAAAGTGTTTTTTCTTATTTTTAATGATTGAAGTGCCCCGAGTTTTAAAAAAATTATGAAAAAAATTCAACACGTCACATTTCAAAATATTTATTAATTTTATTTATAAGAAATACTGGTAAAAAATATTTCTTTTTTCTTTTTCGGCATTTTAACATTACGGGTACAATAATTTAAAAAACATTAAATATAAACTACCTTAAATTTTTTTCTTGTCTTCTTTTGTATCTGTGTCTATTAGAATAAATCAGCAATTTTCACCGAATATATCTTATAATTTTTTCCAAAAAATTTGAAGTCCTAATGAAAATGAATTTTCATGGACGTGTTGATATTTTGAAAACCAATAATTATTTAATTATCACTACACTGTATTTAAATTTAAGAATGAATTCAAAACAAACTTGTAACTATTTGAAAATATAATGTTTTGATAATTTGAATCTGTGGCGTGATAAAAATGAAATATACCTATACTTATATGTTTGGTTTAGTTGTTGGAACTAAATAAAAAAAATATATAATTTACTGAAAGGAAATAACTTTTTTTTTATTTTGTAAACTAGTGTAATTATTATTAAAATTGGTAATTTTACAGCAAAAATTATGTAAAAAACATATGAAGATACATATATTCAATATAAACAAATAATGGCAATTACTGAATGTTAGATATTAAATGTTGCATAAATTGAAATTAGTTATAATAGTTTCACATAGTCTTGTAACTAATAAAACAAGTTATGACTTTTATCATTTTGCTCAAAAAAATTCCTAACCTATAATTTTAATTATAAATTATAAAGAAAATTCAAATTATATATCTATTTTAATTATAATTGTAATTTTTATAATAAGAATTATAACTTATTTTAGAAATTAATATTTTTTATATCGACAATTAAATATTAATTTGTATTTTTAATTTGAGAATTAACCAACTCCAATGCTACTTACAATAATTTTTAATGTTCACTGGAATTGGACACTCAATAAAACAACAATTGTTTTTGCAATGTTTTGTTTCTTTATTGAAACTTTATCAAGCAACTAAAAATTAACAAAATAATATTAATCGTTTTACTAGACCCAAAAGGTGGAAAATTAACATTTTATAATCTAAAAACAATTAATACAGTTTATAATAAATTAAAAGATCAAATTCCTCTTCTTTAACAATCTGGTTTGATTTATAAAATCTCATTTAGTTGTGGAAGTAGTTACATATTTACAATCTTTCATGTTTGACGCAGGTAGAATTTTTGAGTTTTGATGGTTAAAATCTTTTTTATGTTGTTAAGGTATTTTATAATTTATATTTATTTATAAAATACTTGTAGTTATTGTTGTTATACTTTGTTAATTTTCAGTTGCTTGATAAAGTTTCAATAAAGAAACGAAATGTTGCAAATTTAACAATTGTTGTTTTATTGAGTGTCCAATTCCAGTGAACATTAAACATTATTAAAAGATATTTGACGTGAATATTATGATTAATTTGCTACTTACAATGTTTACTAGTTCTGAAAACCATTGACAATGTTTAAATGTTGTCTATTTAATCTCAATTTTTTTAATTATAATTACGGTTGATTTGTAATTTACAATTAAATACTGTATTATGCATTTAACACCAGTAATATGCATTTTAATTGTATTTAATTAGCATACAGAAATTGTTTGATCAGTTGTGCTTTTTTAAATGAAAACCTTCAACAGAATAAATCGAATGCATTGAATTTCAAAAGATTGTAAACATAAAAGTAAAAAAAAAATAGTTAACTAGATTGCTTAAGTTAATTGTTTTCTACCAGTTCTTTTAACTAGGTCACGTTGATCAATAATAAAACCAAGGATGTATGTAGGTAAAGGAAATTAGAATTGTTTTAATACGGGTTTCTTATAATTGTGTTTTGCGAGTAAGATTAAAATGTAATAATGATAGTTTATTGCAAAATCAATCTTTGATTATTTTATTCAATCACGTTTATTAGAAATTACTTATTTTTTACATTTCAACACCTATAAGTAAATACAACTACATATGCTTCGAGTCTATTATTAGAACAAATATAGTAGGGATTTGTGAAAAAGGTGTTAATAAACAAGTCAGTTTTGAATCAAATTCCTTGTAAATAAACTATTATATGAAATATTTAGTTTGCTGATTAATTAATATACATTTGTTTTGTGATAGAGTTACGCTTTTGATTATAAAGGCTACAGGTCAGTTCTTAAAGATTGGCGACATTGGAAGTTCAGTTTATAAATTCATATATCACATACAGATTTTTTTAAAAATTGACAACAATGTACGTGTGACCATGACGTTCTTGAGGATAACAGCCAGCAATTGATTTAACTCGGAATAACTTAGAGTTCAGTGCATTCTCGAATAAAGATTGAAAAACAAGTATTTTAAATTATATCGGAGCAATATATATATAAAAGATCTTAAAATGTATTTAATGCTTTTGTTTATATTAGGTATTGTACTATATCAATGTGTAATTTAATATGTTTTAACTATTTATTATTTTGAATATCTACGATATATCTATGTTCAAATAATTAAAATTTTTATAAACATTTAAATAATTTTTATTATTGTATTTATCGCTTTACAATTTGTTGTTTTTATTTATAAAATTGTGTTTTGATTTAACTTTCATGCTTTTGTTTATATTCTAATAATAAAAAATATTAAAACAACATTTTTACCTGATTTATAAGCATAGGTAGGTAGGTATTAGTTGCTGAAAAAATGTAAAACAATATTAAAGCACAATAAATCAAACATTATCAAACACAACAGCTATAAAAAATGCAATATCAAAAAAAACTAATAAGCACATATTCGTAATTAAAGTTTATTAAAATAATTCAATTTTTACAATTTATATACAAGGTGTCTCAAAAGTAAAAGAGAAAAACTCAAATATAGTTTTAGAAGTTCAAATGAGATAAATTATCTAAATTTATTTGAGTCTTAATTGCTATTTTAACAAGTATTGGTGCTATTAAAACAACACAAAACTGTATCTTTATACTATGATTAGATCTAATTCAAACTCACAATAAAGGATGACGCTAAAAATGCCTAACTAAGCAACTATTTTTAAATAAAGTTGATATTAGACCTTTTAGAACGTTTTGTATTATAGGTAATTTTTTGGTTATAGTTTTATCGATACATATCGCTTATCGGCAAATAAAATAACGTTCCTCAATATACTCGATTTTTTATGGCAGTCAAACAACAAAATTAATAGATAATAATATTCACTCTGGGTAGCAGTGGTCACCCCTTCTTGAACCCGGAGAAGGGTAGGTCCACGTCAAGGACTAGCAACCTTGCCTGAGCGAGCTCTTGAATTCTTTCACATCCAAAGACCGAAAGAACCAAGTCCCAAACCCACTATTCCCCACCAAACACAATACGCTTCCTATCCCTATCCTAAATCCTATCCGATCTTCCAAATCTTCCAACCCGCAAAACTAGCCAGCGTGGAAGATAAAGGCTAGAAAACCCTCAAAGACAAACAAATGGCGAGTTTTGTAAACAACGGAGTAAGTCCCCAGGTGGGTAAACCAAAATCCCACCCCTCTATTGAGGGCTGCCTCTTGGAATCTGGGGGAGGCAAAAACTCGTTAAAAATACATAACAACAGAGATCCAAAGAGAGAAAGGAAAGCAATGGCCAAACAGCAAATACAACTAAAAGTTGCAACCTATAATACTAGGACAGCAGCAACAGAGGAAAAACTAACCGAAATCGAAATAGAACTAAACAAGATCAAATGGGATGTAGTTGGTTTAAGCGAAGTAAGAAGGAGAGGCGAAAGCTTAGAAACACTAAAATCAGACAACACGTTCTATTACATAGGAGAAAAACAAGAAACAATAGGTGGAGTGGATTCCTTATACACAAAAGAATATCAAAGGACATAAGTGCCATCCATGCAATATCCACAAGAGTGATATACTTGATCTTACGTCTAAACACTCGATACAGTTTAAAAATCATACAGGCATACGCACCCACCTCGGACCACAATGACGAGGAAGTGGAGGTGTTTTACGATGACATAACACAAGCATTAAGTCAGAACTCTACTCACTTCACCATACTATGTGGGGATTTCAATGCCAAAATGGGGATAAAATTGGACTCAGCCGAAAATGCATTAGGCAAATTTGGAAGTCCGGGAAGAAACGAAAGAGGAACCACTTTATTGAACTTTCTCTTAGAAAACAACCTATTTCAGATGAACAGCTTCTTCCACAAGAAGCTACACAGAAGGTGGTCATGGAGAAGCCCGAATGGCAAAACACACAACGAGATTGACTACATAATAACAAACAAGACACATATAATCAAAGATGTTACGGTATTGAACAGCTTCGCAACCGGCAGCGATCATCGAATGGTTAGAGCCAGGGTAGAGATAAACACCAAGAAAGAAAGAAACAAAATGATAACGAAAAAAGAAATGAAAATATGGTCTGAACCTAAAAACAAACAAGAATTTGAAAAATTTATAAATGAAAAACTAAACGAGTTGCCAACAAAAGACATAAACAAACTAAACGATTTAATAACGAATATAATCACAGAAGCCCAAGATAAATTCTGCATACCAGATCGAAAAGAAGAAAAAATTAGCCTAGAGACGAAAAACAAGATGGAAAATAGAAGGAAACTGATACGAGATAAGAACTTAAGCCAACAGGAACTGAACATAATGAACAAAGAAATATCAAAAGCCATAAGGAGGGACATCAGAAAATATAAAAACGATAGAATAACTCGAACTATAGAAGAAAATAGAAACATGAAAGTACTCCGAAGAAAGCTAACGACTGGAAAAAAAGAAATCATAAAACTAAAAGACAAAAAAGGGATAGAGAAATCCAACAGAGAAGAAATGATCAACATTGTTGAAGAATTCTATGAGACACTATATAAAAATCAACTGACACTAGAACCAAAAGAGCACGCTTCACTGAAGATTACAAACCAGGGATCGGAAGACATTCCTGAGATCTCCAAGGCAGAAATTCACTATGCGTTAAATAAAGCGAAAAAAGGCAAAGCTCCGGGTGAAGATGGAACGCTGGTAGAAACCGTTAAAGCGGAGGAACACTTATTATAACAGCAATTAAAAACTGTTCAACTTATGTTTAGAAAACAAATTATCCCCACGCAATGGAATAACTCTGTAACTGTCCTCATACACAAAAAGGTGATATACAAGATCTGGAAAACTATAGACCTATTAGCCTGCTGAGCCATCTATACAAGTTATACACCCGTATAATCACTAACAGATTAGAGAAGAAACTGGACTTCTACCAGACAAGAGACCAGGCGGGGTTCCGCACTGGCTACGGAACTAACGATCATCTGCAATGCATCAAAACCCTTGTTGAAAAGACTATAGAATACAATCGACCCTTAAACGTAATTTTGTAGATTTTCAAAAGCGTTCGATACCGTAGAACTGAAATCAATCCTAAAAGCACTAAAGGAATGTAGAGTAGACCAAAGATATTCTAACATCATTTATAACATCTATGAAAACGCAACAACAACAGTTAAACTACATGCTAACACTAAGAAAATAAGAATTAGAAGGAGTTAGGCAGGAGACACCATGTCTCCACAGTTATTTACAGCAGTCCTAGAACACGCATTCAAAACTCTACAGTGGGAAAACAGAGGAATGATCATCGATGGGGAAAGATTGAATAATCTAAGATTTGCAGATGACATAGTTCTAATGTCAGACAACTTAGGCGAAGCCAAAGAAATGCTAGAGGAATTACAGCAAGCGACACACAAAGTAGGACTAAAAATAAATTACAATAAAACAAAAAAGATGACCAACTTAGTACCCAGCGAACCTATAACAATAGAGAACGAAAAATTGAAATCGTTGATAAATACATCTACCTGGGTCACGAAATCAGAATCAACAAAACAACCAGACATGCGAGCTTTCCAGAAGAATAGGATTAGGCTGGGCAGCTTACGGGAAACTTAGAAACATATTCAAAACGGATATTTCCATAAGATTAAAACGAAGAGCCTTTAATCAATGTGTCCTGCCAGTTCTGACATACGGGGCAGAGACATTAACTCTAACAAAATCAACTGTTAAGAAATTGCAAATAGCACAGCGCAAAATGGAGAGATCGATGCTGGGGTTAACTCTAAGAGATCAAGTCCGAAATGAAGAATTAAGGAGAAGAACTGGTGTAGAGGATGTCATAACACGCATAGCAAGGCTAAAATGGAGATGGGCCGGTCACGTGGCGAGATTACAAGACAATAGATGGACGAAGAGAATCTTGGAATGGCGACCGAGAGCCGACAAGCGAAGCAAAGGAAGGCCACCAACAAGGTGGTCAGATGACATAAAAAGAATTGCAACCAACTGGATCTCAGTATCCCAAAACAGGGAAGAATGGAAACGTCTGGAGGAGGCTTATGTTCAACAATGGACAAAGGAGGGCTGACAGAGAGAGAATATTCACTTGTCAATCTCCAACTAAGCGTTATACCCATATATAATTCAACAACCGGGCAAACATTGGTTCAGATTTAGCCCAAGTCTGTAAACCAAAACTGGTCCAGTCTTTAATTGACTTTAGAATAATAAGATAATGCCAAGTTTAGCACGTAGTCTCGGTCAAAGCCTGGTGTTGGGTCTTCGGCCAAACTTAAGTGCGTAGACTTTGCCCGATTTTGACCAGCTTGAATTCGCCCAAAGTTAGCAAAAACGATGACTATGATTAAAAAAATTGAAAATGTATTATTAAAACCGTATTTTTTTATTAAGACTGAAAACGAGTAATAATTATATTACTACAAAAAAAGAAACAAAAATATTTTTTGTTTATCTTTCAATTTTCATGAATGTTGCATTTGTTTCGTCCGCCGTCTCTATTTAGATTTTTAATTAAATTGCCATATTCTACTTAATTTTTGATTATGTCTTATTGTGGAAATTGATTTTCAATAATAATATTATCCTGTTGAACTTTATTTAAACTGACATTGTCATTCTGTTGCAATTGATGTTCACTGAGTTGTTTTTTTTTTAATTGCGACACTTATTTGCTCTATAATTATTATTTACAGTAAAAAAAATAATTAAAAATAAAATTGTAATGATGAGCTCACAGATTCCTGTACACATCTATTAACTTTAACAAATCGACTAAATATGACAAACTATGTCAGCTGATTGCAGTTATTAGGTTGCTCCAAAACCCAACTGTGATTATATATTGTGGCGGAAGACTGGCTAACCAAGCCTTGCTAAGAATGCTTAGCTGATGCTTGGGCAAAGACAGTCTAACCCATGCTTGGTTTATTTGACTTAGCAAAGGCTTAGAAAAAGGCTAAAAAACAAAGTGTTAGTGTATAGACAGTCCAGTTTTGGGCCATTACTTAAAATACATTGTTTGATTGCCCAATGTTGGACCAAGCTTGTTTTGATTGTCCGCCTTATATGGGTACACTTCTTCAGCTTGAGAAAAATGTTCTTCAGATTAATATGTGATTTCTAACTCAAAATATACAATTTGTAAGTTGTGTCACATTTCTTGTTGAGAAGCGGTATTTTTTTGTAAATGATACATTTTGTAGAATGGTATTCTTAGTATAGTAGATATTTAGGTATATATGTAAATTTTTTATGTAAACAATATACTTAAACTTAATAAAGATCAAAATTTTAACTCTATTCAACAATAAGTACACACAACTTCAGTTATGCTTAAACGTTTAAAATATAACAGGAAACAGAAAATTGAAGTGCTCTATTTAATAACATTTGTGCTACTTCTCTATATAACATAAAATGTACTTGTTAAAAAATAAACAATTTGTTGAAGCAATTTTAAAACCTATAGAGATTGTAACACTGGTACAAAATGAATTAAAAGCTAGCACTCTGTATAATTAATATTTGTCTAAATATAATTAATTGTAGTCAAAAATAAATTAACTGAACCAAATGAATAATTATCATTAATTGAACATGGAAAAAAAGTGATAACAGAGCCATTCCAGCTAATACTAATTCTGCCTCAGTGTCGATTCCAAATGAAATGATACTAGCATTACTAGCGTTACCAATTCTAATGAATTTTATTGGGACGTTTAATATTCAGTATATTATATAGATTAGTATACGTCAATAGAGTATATATATACATATAAGTACATATATCAACACAGCTATAACCTACAAATGTGATTTTTGTTTGTTATTAATTAATATAAAAATTCAAAGTATTATTTATTTTTCATTTATGTAATTTATTTATAAATGTAATTTTTTTTAAATACAAATTAAAATATAAGTTGAAAAATTAATCTTTCAAAAATATAGTAATTTTTATATTTTGGTTAATAAATTACAAATTGCCGTGTTACGTAACCAAGTATTTTAATAATGTCGTACGTAACTTTATTACAGTTGTGTACAATATACGCTTGTTGTGGATGCATAAAAATTGATACAGTATGAGTATTATTGTGATATAATCAAACTTGTGATACTAATATTATCTCGGTTGTGATACTACCCTGACATCACGATTTTTTTAGTGTAATATATTTTTTTACTTTTTGTATTTACTATTTTGCTAAAACAACTGTTTTTTTTTAATATTAATAGTTTAATAATTTCTAAATGTATGTGTAACACACTTACATAAGAATTTTTGATTTTACTTAATTAAGCTCGTGGCAATTATAGTTGTAGTGGCAGTTTATCAAAAAAGCCCGACTACTGGCGAAATCGCCCTACATAAATTTTATATTGTAAGTTATATATTATTAGTGTTTAGTAAAGTTATAATTTTTTGTTTGACGTGGTGGCATATTTCACTACGCTTAGTGGCATATTACTCGCATGCGCAAGTAAAACGCTAGTTTAAAAACTTTTGTTTATTTATTTTAATTTCATAATATACAAATATTATCACTTAATTGATTAAGAAATAATAGATTATTAATGTCACTATTGGATTTTTTAATTATTAGGTATATGTTAATAGTATTTTCCGAAATTTCGCTTTTTAAACAAGTAGGTATATCATATTCCTCCTACTTCAACAATAAATATTAGATATCTTGCATACAAATATTTTATTTTAAGTAGTAATGTGTCCACTTATTATATAATTATTTTACCTAGATACCTATTTTATACCGGCAGCTACCTACAAATTGAAAACAATATTAACAAAATTTAAATTTAATAAATTGATTAGCTCGTATAAGAGTGCAAGATAATGTAAAACCCTAAGCATGTATTTCTTATGAATACTTACGTCATTTGTAGGGTATAGCTTAGAAAATATAACGGAAAGGACAAAACAATTTCTCCCGATTCTAATATTTCGAAGGGATGGCTTATCTCTGTCGCCTTTATGTTTCCTACCTTCTACGTACCTTCACTAAAACTGTAAAGAACAACCTTAATAAAGAAACAAAGCCCTACCTCGGATTTACGATTAGATACGCCTTGATAAAGTATATTAGCCAACAATAAAAGTAGTAAGTAATATTGAAAGATGTTAATGATCTTCAAATATGGTTCTCGAGAGGTTAAGTGTACCAGACATCTTTTAAAAGCAAATGCTAACTTATTATAAATTATTAAAATACCTATTAGTTTTATGTATGTTGAACCTGCTAAACTTAGATATGGCAGTAAAAGAAAATGCCTACGTATATGTAATTATTTACTTGTATTATTGTATTGCTATATCGGCAAAAACAATTTAATTTTAATTTAAAACGATTAAATAACGTTTTTATGTAAGTATAAGTGTAAGTAAATGGACATGCATTTTTCTGGTTTCTAAACGACTCTTAATTTTTTCTTTAGTTTTGTAAAAAAATTTTAACTGCATTTTTCTATTCATAATTAAATAATCATAACAACAAGACATAATAAAGAAATATATATTTAATCACTATTATTTATATATATATATAAGATCTAAATTGTTATTAAAACCAAATTCTTTACATTAATTAGGTAACCAACGAAGCAAGGGCTCTATACATTTAAAAAAATTGTAATGAGTTTAACCAATATAAATTTGCATGTAATCAACTTCTTGATACCTTGATACCGAAAGACTCTCGAGTCTTTCGGTCTTCGTTGCAATCTTTCGGCCTATTGAATCCTATGTGAGTCTTCAATACAGATCACAAAACTATGTATTGTCTGTCTAATAATACTTATACCTTTGACTTAAATATGTTTTAATAAGTAGGGGAGTGTACCCGGGTATAAGACGGGTTTGGTTTATGAACCAAATTTTTTCACTGGTTAAATCAAATCGGGTTTTCTATTCATTTTTGGAAAAATAAAAAATATACACAACTTTTATCCGCAGAAAGTTTTGTGATTCCATTAACATGCAAAATTTTATAACCATTTTTCCAAGCATCAATTTTTTGGCAAAAAAAAATTGTATCTAGGTATGAGACACCTACAATAATACATTAAAAATTGTAAAATATAAAGTAAAAACCTCATATCTATTTTAACATTTTAATTTTTTATGTTTTCCATAATTTTTATTTATCAATTTTCTCTTCATAATCATCCCAATGTTTTCATGTGTAGAAGCTTGCACACATGTTAGCGCACTTCAAATGAACTGGCCGCTTGCAAATATTGCATTAGATGTTGTTAACGGCGCTCAATTTGTTCAGCAACAACTTTATACAAATGATGTTTTTGCTTTGGAACCTTTGGGTGGTGGTAATATGCTGTGTCTTATACCCGGACAATGACAAAATTTTGAGAAATACAAAAAAATATTGTTTTCCAACCACATATTGGCCTAATCTAATATTGCATCGTAAAATATAAGTAAAACACTAAATGCTATGCATTACACTTTTCTTTTTCAATTGATTTACATGAAAAAAATCAAAAACGTTTTTACCATGGAATGCCACATACGATGTTTGCAGTTGACATAAGCAATGCGTCGATTCATTTCAGTGTTAGTACAAAAACTGACTGATTACCAAAGAAGTACTTGACAGTAATCAGATCGGACATATTGACATTGCATAATGAAAATAATTGACTGTCTCATACCTGGAGCCTGTCTCATACCCGGGAACACTCCCTTACCTATTTTTATTTGTATTTAGATGTATAAAATGTCATTATTTGGTAACCTTATTTCTTACTTCTAATTTTTTTTCTCATCAGCCACCTTCTAATTAAGCATATCTTCATGGCCCAGTGGTTAAAGGTGCAGACTCTCAACTCAATTATCTGCAATTCAAACCTCCACAAGACCAAAATATTTACGTTTCACATTCATCAGCAAGTGCAATTACCTTATCAACTAAAAATAATTTGATTGTAAATTAAAGATTTAATTAAATCGTGATATAATTTGAACAAAATTATATATTTTAAATTAAATTGATATTTGATAAGCAATAAGGGTTTTGTTGATTAAAATGAACTAGGTACTGTGAGTTCGGTCCAAAATTATATGAACGTTTGTTTACATATTATATTCTTGACACAAAAATCTTTCCTCAAATTTCTGTAACTTTGTTCTATCAACTACCGGAATTGCGTCATATCGAAACAAACTCGGGGGCATGATTTTTCAATACTTTTTTCTGCCGGGATGTTTTAAAATTGTTTATTGAAGAGGTGATGTCCGACAACATAGGTTTGACTATTTTTACAAGAAAACTTTATCTAAAATAGAACAAAAATGTCAAATTTGTTCGAAAATAAACTAAATGATTTAAGTCTATTTTATGGTTCAGTTATATTTCATACATAACTTTATTTAAAATACATTATTTTGCAAAATATCTACATACTAAAACACAAAATCTTTAACAAGAATTTAAAAAGGCATCCAATGTTTTAATTAACAACTAAGTTCCAACCACTATTTATTTTTCTCGCAGATATAAAATAATCTTAGCTATACATTTTGAATTTTAAACTTGTTTGAAGACTTATTTTTTTAAACATAATAAAGTTTTTGCAATACAAAATTACTGATAATATTTTATGTTTATGTTAATCCCACAAGATTTTTATTTTGAAGTTCAATTTTTTCTCCAACTGGCGATTAGACTGTATTTTAAGTTAAAACATATTACTAAACATTATTAGACGATTTTAATTAATTTACGATAGGTATACATATGGCCTAAAGAATTCTCCAAGTAAAACCTGTTGTATGTAAATACTCACTTAATGAAGCATTCCCATTAAGTTATCATCTATTGATATTAAATTATATTAGAAGATAACAATTTAGCACTCCTGTTTTAGAATTTTATATTTAATAATAATCGTTTAAATTATACATGCCTACCTACTGACTTATTACATGTAGATACTAATATTTATTATATCAAGAATAAATTACAATAAATATTGTTATTTTATTGTTTAGGAAAGACAATTTAAAAGCAGTTACCTACATTCCAAAGACAAGCTTAGAATATTTAATAAAGCATGAACACTTGCCTACAAGGTAAAATCTAATTAAAACATGCAATTGTAAAAGCAACTGTTTAAAAATGTTTACAATTACCTTTTTAATTTTTTTTTATTAGCATTAAACCCATATAAGACAAGTTGATTGTTAAAAAGTTTAATTTGGTTATCTAAACATTTTGATAATAACAAGGAATGAAATAATGCCTGTATTAAAAATATGAGACCAAATTAAAATAAGTAGACCTTTTACATTAAATTAGGACCATGCAGCTGTCTGCAAAACAAGTCCATTTCTTAATGAAGTTTATATTGTTGTTGCTATTTAAATCAGTCTCAAATTTAATCTAAAAATTGTATTAACCTAAGAAATGTTGGCGAGGAAAACATATTTTGTCTTTGCAGGAAAACACAGCATTCTCTCTGAATTTATTGTTTTGTAGACTAAAAGTAATATCACCATAATCTTTATGTTTTCAAAACATGATCAGTAGAATCTTTTGGTTAGTTTCTGAAATGTTACTCGTAAAGGATTAACTTGTTTTCTACGACAAATATTTTTTTAATTGAATTAAAACAGTAAATTTTCAAATAAGTTATTTAGCTATCTACTTAGCTAATAAAATACAGACATGTATAATTTGCCCGTGCGAAGTGCACATTTTCACTAGCTAGTCATACCGCTCTCTTTAGAAGATTATGACATGGCGTAGTCGCTCAGACGCCATTTCTTTGGGTGTGGCGCAACCGTCGGATACTTTCAAACTCGATAAGTGTTTTACATTTTTCCAGAAATACTAAAATAAATAATATTTAAGTTAATGAAACACTTAGAATTTTGTGAAAACTTTAAAATAAGCAAATTGAGTACGTGGTACTTTAGCAAGGCGATTATAAATAGGCATTAGAGAAAATTAATATCAATCCTTTCAAAAAAATTCCTACATTTCAATGGATGTGTTAATAAGCAGGTATCTGTATTTTAATGTGCAGTGTATTTGGTTTCGTGGTAGAAGAGCGGTATTATACCTATCTGATTAAAACACTTTTTACCGATTAAGGTTTTTTTACGCCTTTTGGATTGAACCTCTACATCAGTAATTGGATTGCTTACTTACGTGAATTGATGGATGTTGACTGAATTTTAGAAATTTTAATGAAATTGATTTTATATTATTTATTTTTCAGACAAGACAATGTTTACTTAGATCTGATGGCAGCATATATCAAAACCACTTATTTTTATTATACCTGCAACCTACATTTATTAATTTAATTTACCGATATCAAAATTTTCCAATAATTTACTTTGTTTGTTTAGGTGGGTAGGTATATCGCGAAATTTTATGTAGGTAATAATGAATGCAGTTAATTAATAAATTCACAATAAACTTACAATTAGTAACAAAACGCTTTACTTACTTTTTACCTTCCTAACTATATAAGTAAGCAGTACTATTTTTCGATAATAAAATACATAGATAACTTATTTATCTATAACAAACCAATATGTCAAATTTGTAATCTAAAATCAATAGAGAGGTACTGTTAAGTAAGTGTTATAATTATTAAACGTGTCCATAACAACTAAAGAAAAAAAAAGATATAAAATAAAACCAAAGCTTTAAAATGTACAAAAGTATTTCTTGTAAATCGATATACCCTGTATATATTTAAATATGTATTAAATTACAATAAAAGCGAAGCTAATATATAAATTGCATTAAGAGACCAAAACTTAAAAAAAGAATAGAATTGATATTTCATATTCTTTTTTATCTCTAATGTTGTAATTAAATTATTTCTTGTATTTGTGGCTTAAATTTTATATTAGAAATAAATAAACTTACTGTAAATATATTTATGTTTATTAAATTAGTATTAAATCTTAACAAACAAGTTAGTACGTAGGAATCTTCAGTTTATTCAAAAAAAAAGACAACAATAGAAATATCTGCTGTGAGCCAAATTTCAGAAAATACCTATTATAATTGTTAAGAAAACATTAGATGTTACTAATCTAGTACGTAAGAAATCTAATATAAAAGAGAAGATCTGTAACTATAGTGAGAAAAAATAACAGTAAAAAAATGTAAACACATATTTAGTCAAAAATATAAGAATCTTTGAGTGGTTTTCAAGTACTGAATTTAACAAGTTATATCATACAAATATAACACAATAAGTTCAAGAAACAAGGAAAGTACGAGAAGAATTCAGAACACATTTTGGCACTTCAAATTTAAACTAAAATAAAATGGTCCTTCGAAGCTTACAAAAACATACCCATATTTTGGTCCTAACGAGCCAGATTTAACGCCAGCTGACAACTACAATCTAAAAAACTGAAAAAGAAGCTTAATACGAAAACTGTGTTTATAGTAACGATTTTTACTTCAAGAAAAGGGTAAGTCCTTTACAATTATCCAAGTCCTTTCGAAAATGCAAGACAAGAATACGGCAACGATTGTAGCTACAGACTATAGTCTCAAAGAGCTCATTCGTAAACGAGCCGGTATTAAAGTCAAATTAATAAATTTCAAAAAATACCTTGGTAGTATAGTACATGATTCACATGAACCGCTTCAAGCCGAAATTTATTCACAAATCAACGCAAGATACTCTCGTTTCCAAGAACTTATTACACAGTTTGATAACGTTCAAGAAGCAATAGAATTGACTGTAACGGAGGATCTTTTTGAACAGCAAGCTACGGAAAGGGAGCAATTTGAGTTAGACTATTATAATACGGTTGCAAAAGCAATCACAATGCTTTCGGCAACTAAAAATTCAAATATTAATGACCATATGTCATCTTCTCGCGCAAATCTTCAGGCTAATGACAATCTTTCTGATGCAGGATCGATGCATTCTTCTACACGATCTTATAACTTAGTTACACCAATACCTCCACGAGTAAGTCATGTAAAATTACCACCATTAAAAGTAGAAACATTTAACGGAAAACCTGAAAACTTTACTGCTTTTTATGAATCGTTCAAAAGTCTTATCGAAAATAATCAAAGTCTAGATAATGTCTCTAAATTTCTTTATTTGCGATCTGTTTTAGCAGAGGAGCCTCTGAAAGTTATACAATCTCTTGAAGTTATTTCAATTAACTATCAAGTAGCATGGTCTCTTCTCAAAAGACGTTATGAAAACAAAGGTTTAATGATTCATAACCATATAAAAGGTATTGCCGAGCAACCGCAAATTCACAAAGAATCTCATGATGCGCTGCGTTATTTGTTAGATGAACTTCAAATCCATTATCGTTCTCTTGAAAATTTGGGTGAACCCATTCAATCATGGGATAGTATAATTATCTATTTAATTGTCAATAAATTACCTTACATAACTAAAAAGAATGGGAATACAACATTGTGGAAAAACAAATGAGCTTCCTACATACGGTGATCTAATCAATTTTTTAGAAAGGCGTTGCAGGTTTTTAGAAAAAATTAACAAACAGTACAAAGGTTTTATTGATTCTGCACCAAATGTAAAAATTGACCATAAATCAAAACAAACTAAAAGTATATCACAATCTCATGTTGCGATTAAAGAATATGCATGTCCTTTATGTAAAGGTAACCATGGTTTGTATGCTTGTAAAAATTTCATTGCTATGACTATAGAAAATAGAAGGGATGCAGTAAAAAAGGCACAAGTCTGCTATAATTGCTTGCGTTTAGGTCACGATGTTAAAAATTGTAAATCAGGATTCTGTCGTGTTTGTTCACAAAACACTCAACCTATTTGCATCAAGACACAAAGCCTAAAACTGTTACAAACCCTCAAGATCATAATACACTTACAAATCAAACAATAAATTGCAAAATAAATTGTGATGCTGAGCAAATCCTACCCACGGCAAAATTATCATTCATTCCAAAGATGGAGAAGAAGTTCAATGCTTAGCTCTTCTTGATTCAGGAAGTATGCGATCTTACATGACAATTTCTCTTTGTAAAAATTGGGGTTATCCACGACAAGTACCAATATTAATCTTACTGGTATAAATCAAACTAAATCAAAAATATATTTTAGAACCTTAGCTAAAATAAAATCAAATCATTCTGATTTTACAGAAACGCTAACCTTTTTATTACTTCCAAACATAACTGAAACACTTTCAGTTACAAATTTTGATAAAAATTCATTAAAATCCCTCCATCTGCTTTAAAGCTTCTTGCAAATTCAAACTTTTTCAAAAATCTTAAAATAGATGTTCTATTAGGAGTTGATGTCTTTTGGAAATTGATCAAATCAAATCAGCCCTATATTAAAAAATATCCTTATCTTATAGATTCAGAGTTGGGAGTTGTAGTTTCAGGTGCTCTTCCAGGAATAAATTCCTCCAAGGTTGAGACCAGTACTAATTTATCTTTAGCAACTCTTTCAAAACAAATTAATCGATTTTGGGAGCAAGAAATATGCGATGAACAAAAATCTCTTTATTCCTTAGAGGAACAATTATGCGAATCGAATTTTAAACAAACCACTATTAGAAACAAAGATGGTCAATTTATAGTTTCCATACCTTTCGTTTATCAACTGATATTTTAGGCAATGCAAAACAAAGAGCAATCAAACAATTTCTCTCTCTTGAAAGAAAATTTACTACAAATGGTCATCTCAAAGAATCATATTCTAATTACAAAGAATATCAGATTCTAGGTCATATGGTAAAAATCAATGATTCCTCTAATGCATCTAAATACGAATCTTATATGCCTCATTTACCACTAAAACTACTCACAATTCCTAAGTTAGAACTTTCTGCTGAAGTTGTTCACACAAAACTTATGGAAAAGTCAAAGTAGTTTTAGATATCAAAATTGACTCAATCACATATTGGACAGATTCACAAATTGTTTTATCGTGGTTAAAATCTGAACCGTATCGTTTAAATACATATGTTGCTAACAGAGTAGTTTTAATTCAATCCTTTACCTCAATAACGCAATGGCAATATGTGTCCACCCATGAAAATCCTAGCGATTTGCTTTCACGTGGTGTTAAACCTTCAAAAGTTGCTACATTAAAATTATGGTGGCATGGACCCGTGTTTCTTCTGTTAAATAAAACCAAATGGCCTTTAACTGTCGAAACAATAAACAATATACCAGAATTAAAACCCTCTACGCTAAGTTCTACGTTACAAGCTAGCGCGGTTAAGTTCTTATTTGATAAATTTTCTTCTTTTTTAAAAATGCAGAAAGTCGCAGCTTACGTCTTGCGTTTTATCGAAAATTGTAAGAAATCAAAAGAATTTAAACAAAAGAGTCCTTTATCTATAAACGATTTAAACAAAAGTCGTTACTTACTTTTAAGGTTATCACAAAGGGAAAGTTTTCTAAAAGAATATCATATTCTGAAAAACGGAAAAACTCTAAGCAGCAAGAGCAAAATCTTCTCACTTTCACCATTTTTTGATAAAGAAAACGATATTATTCGAGTGGGTGGAAGATTATCTCAATCAAATTTTTCTTATGATAAAAAATATCCTATTTTACTTTCAGCCAAGCATCATTTAACGAATGTCATATTTCTTTATGAACATAAAAGATTGATGCATGCTGGAGTTCAGTTGCTTTTATCCCATATAAAAGAAACATATTGGCCTCTCGGAGCTCGTTCTCTTGCAAAGAAAATTATTTATAATTGCGTACAATGTTTTAGAGCAAAACCTCGTGAAACAAGCAATATTATGGGTAATCTTCCCTCCGATCGCATCAAACCAATATCTCCCTTTTCTATAGTTGGTACCGATTTTGCAGGACCTTTTCTGTTAAAAGACAAAAAAGGTCGAGGTGCAAAAATTACCAAATGTTACTTTTGTTTATTTATTTGTTTTGTAACAAAAGCCTGTCATTTAGAGTTGGTATCTGATTTAAGTACTGATGCATTCATTTTGGCCTTAAGACGATTTGCTTCTCGAAGAGGTATGCCTTCAAAAATATACTCCGATAATGCCAAAAATTATGTCGGTGCAAACAATAAATTAAAAGAATTAGGTAAATTCCTAATTAATAATGATAATCTTGAAAAAGCTCTTGTAAACGAAGGTGTAAATTGGATCTTTTTGCCTTCTTATTCGCCACATTTGGGCGGTATATGGGAATCATGTGTTAAATCGATAAAGTATCATTTAAACAGAGTAATGAATAATATCTCGTTTACCTTTGAGCAAATGAGTACTATATTAACGCAAATAGAAGCTATATTAAATTCTCGTCCGTTATATCCTGCTTCTGAAGATCCTAATGATTTGAATCCCATAACACCCTCACATTTTTTAATGGGTAAAGTAATTACATCTGTACCCGATCCCAATCTGATGCATATACCTGAAAATCGTCTCGATGTATATCAGCATTCACAAGTTATCGTACAACACCTTTGGTCAAGATGGTCCAAAGAATATATTTGCAATCTGCAGCGAAGAAATAAGTGGCAAAACTTATTGAAAATATTGCAATCAACTCGATGGTGATTCTCAAAGATGAAAACCTTCCACCAACAAAATGGCGCCTCGGAAGAATTGTGCAACTGCATGCAGGATCTGATGGTGTGGTTCGAGTGGTGACTATACGTACAGCAAGTGGTTTAACGCGTCGCACGATCACGAAAGTGTGTGTGTTACCTAATAAACAATTATGTTAATGCTCGTAAAAAGTTTTGTTTTTAAATGTTAACATGTGTTTTTGAAAGTTTAATTCAAAAATTCATTACTCTTTTAACGGGGGAGTATGTTAAGAAAACATTAGATGTTACTAATCTAGTACGTAAGAAATCTAATATAAAAGAGAAGATCTGTAACTATAGTGAGAAAAATAACAGTAAAAAATGTAAACACATATTTAGTCAAAAATATAAGAATCTTTGAGTGGTTTTCAAGTACTGAATTTAACAAGTTATATCATACAAATATAACACAATAAGTTCAAGAAACAAGGAAAGTACGAGAAGAATTCAGAACACATTTTGGCACTTCAAATTTAAACTAAAATAAAATGGTCCTTCGAAGCTTACAAAAACATACCCAATAATATTTAAATTACATTTGTCAATTAAATTGTATCTATAATACTGTGGTTTGTTATTATTTTATAAAAACATTAAATTGCCGAATGTTATTCGATTATATTTAATACTTTTTGAAAACAAGAAATGAACTGTTTTAAGCGCAATAAATAGAATGCATTATACTGCATTTTAAAGGCCAAAATAAGAAAAAAGTATAAAATACTTTTTTTGCTAGATTGTTTATTAGAATAATTAAATGTCAAATATTTTTT
Organism: Sinopyrophorus schimmeli; assembly: GCA_036325965.1. Classification (NCBI taxonomy): domain Eukaryota; kingdom Metazoa; phylum Arthropoda; class Insecta; order Coleoptera; family Elateridae; genus Sinopyrophorus; species Sinopyrophorus schimmeli. The sequence goes on from JARFIZ010000001.1 coordinate 8,847,686, forward strand.
TTAGAATTACACCAGTTGGTTCTGAACATTAAATAGATAATTTATTTTTTTCTTGAATTACAATGACTGTTATATAACATTAATGACATGCTCATAATAAAATAGATTTTTATTAACTGCTAAACTATTTAAGAGATAGGTAAGTTACAAAAACCGCATAAACATTTTAACAATTTTTTTACTTATGAATTTAAATTTACTTCCTTATGGTTTATTATTACTCAACATAAACACCGAATAATACCCAGATAAAAAGAAGTTTGTGCAGGAATGCATGACACAAGCTCCGATCTATCAAACCTTGAGATTTTGATAGATCTGAGCTTGAGTTCACTTCCCATATTTATTATTTTAAACTTTTAATTGTCAAATTATGGCTAATCTAAGATAACCACACAACTGATGCTGCATTCTATAATTTTATTTTAACCTAGGTACAATTTTTGTTTATAGGTTTTGAATAATTTACACATTTATATACGTAAATAAAATCTAATTATTTTAATATAAAATATGGACGTGTTGATGGTTGTTCTTTCAACTAAGTACCCATACTATCATTGTTATAATTTTGTTCAAAACTCAATTTCTAGAGAAAAAAGCTTTATACGGGTAATACAAAGAATCACGGCTCAATTCTAATAAAGTAATTAATTACACAAAACAAGTTCTTCAAGAAACGTATTATATTTAAATAATAACCGAATCTAAAAAGTAGGGACAAAAAAGTTCTACTTATTTTATTTCCAATAATCATTTTTAAATTCCCGAAGCTGCTACACCATTATTAGTAAATAATTGACATTATCTGCTTGCTATTTTAGAATTGTAAGTAATATTCAGACCACCCAGATATTTAGCATGCAGTCACTTCATTGGTCGTTTCTGCATTAAACAGTCATGCTTGTCAAATCCTTATGCATATTTATACATTTCGGTTTGTTTGTACATTTTTTTGTCATTTCCTAAATTAATTTCACAGTCCATTGCAGACGTTTTCGGGAGATTACAATGTTGCATTCACTTAATTTACATACACAAAAACTTAAAACGTGTTTACATTGTGCATGACATCGAAATCTTACACTTACATGTTTTCAATTCAAATTTTCTGGGGAACAGTTTGCTTGCAAATGCCTTCATTTTCTCACAGACAAATGTTTGCATACCAGAGTTTTACAACTGATATTGGAAGACTACTTGCAGTTCTACAGGTTAAAACTTTTTATTTTCCAAATTTTATATTTTTGCCTTTCTGTCTCGCCATGAAAAGCGTACAAAATTATTTTTTTTGCGACTGATGGACTGCTTTTTTTTATTTGCGCTACTACTTCCTTTAGTATGAGGAAACCTTTTTCCTACAACATAAACATATCCTGCAGGTAAATGTATATTACATGAAATCTTTGATACCCCTCCACACGTGAAGTAACAAAAACAAATACTGTTTTATGACTGTGCTCGCGGGTAGAATATTTCTTTGCTAGACGTAAGTTATATTTTCAACCCAAGCAATGCACAATGGCTTCATAATCGAGAATTGTTAATGTTTACTTTTTCGGAGCATTATGCAATTGAAATTGTTAAGTTCGATGACATATTTTATGATTATCGTTGAAACTATTGTGAAAGCTATGCCACGCTCAAGTAGACTGACGTGGATGCTTTAATCTTAACCTCTGCTCTACGCATTCATAAAACTTTATTGGCGCTAAAATTTAGTTAACATCTTTTTTTTAGAGTTACTTAACAACCATTACTGCTTTATAACTTACATGCATACATATGTTCAATTACAATCATTCTTACTGAGAATAAACTACAGAGCTTTCATAAAAGTAGTTTACATTGAATAATTATGATAACACAAATTAATTAAGCTAATTATTTCATTCAAAGCGTAAATGAAGTAGCAACGTAATAGGTATAATTAAAAAGGTTTAAGTTACCAACGATTTTTTGTTAGATACTCAAATAATAAAAAGTATGAAATGATTACCATAGATTTTATTTTGTTTGTATAGAAAAACATTTAGTAAATAATAATGTTATCTACACTTTATAATTTACAATATTTGTTGTCTTCAAACGTACAATAAAATTACCGGTTAGATACTTACTTAAAATCAAATCACAAATGAAATAGAAAGTACCTACATAAAAAATCTATAGAATTTATGTAAAAATTAATAATTAGGTATTTATTAATAAATTGTTTTTATTTACCAAAATGTAGCTTTGCGAACATCGTCATTAGGTCTTATTGTTTGAAAAAGTTTTAGTTTATTAATAAGATAACAGAAAATGATTTCTTCACCTGACGAAACCTACTTTTCCAATTCTGGGTTATTTAATTGACGCAATGAGCACAACTGGGTCTTAGAAGATTCACATATAATTATTCCCTTCATTATTATACAATATTACCCAAAAAATGAATATAATGACGTTGACTTGTATTCTGTTGTTTTATTGTTCTTTGATAATTTATGGGTACTTGATTTAAAACTAAAACCTTTAATATTTTTAATATTTTTTTATTTAAATATGGGTTGTTATACATCGTTGAAACATGAGAAAAATGCTATTTAACTGTGTAAAAACCCAATATAGCGTCGATTTAAAATAAGAAAATTGGTATCAATATCTTAGAAGCCGCCATCTTGAATTTAATGTTGACTTAACCTGTACTTGTGTTTTATGAAACCTTTTAACTTTTATATTAAACTTTTTTTTATAAATTTTATAATTACAAAGTTATTTGATTTTAAAGAAAATGACAATTTTCAGCTTTTTTACGATAACTTCTGAAGTATTCGGAATTTTGTAATTTTTTTAACGGAATCTGAATCGGCACCTAAAACCCCAAAACATTTCCTATTTAGCCAAACTCCTATCTTCACTAATAAGAAAAATACTTGTGTTATCCTACTCAATTTGGGACACCCTGTATATCAATCAATATAAAAAGTTTTACTATGTTACCAAATTATGATAAATACTTATAATAACTTAAATATAGGTATTTCCTACATAATGAGACGTGGACAAAACAATCTTGTATTGACGAAAACAAAAAAAAAATACAAATAATAAACAATACTGTGAATAAGGTTCATTTGACAATGCTATGTAGGTATATTCTCTTTCTTCGAAAACATGCTATACATTTAAAATTGCGATGGACATTATTGAAATTATAATTAAATATATCTACATATTTAGCAATGCTTATGATAGGCAAACAACTAATACATAGTTGATAATGTTTTTTCCAACATTGCAAACCTGTATGGGATCGACTGTGTTGGTTGAAGTAAGAAATTCGAATAAGATTAGTTTAGTGTGTTACTAAAAAGCCGTAGACAAACCTAGAACATTTATCAATGAAACTTTGTTTGTATTTATGTTCAATAGGAGTAGTGCTAAATTAAAATTGTAAATGTATACCATAAATTCGGACTGAAAGAAAAATATTGTTTTACAAAAGCAGCTTCTGTATCTATTATTATTGCACATAGGATTGAAAATATGTAAAACATTTAAATATTGCTATCAAAAAGCACAATATGTAATTAATACAAACGTAAAATGAGCAAGAAAAAATACCAGTCTAGACTGTTAAAAGAACTAGTATGAAAAACTTATTAGATCTACTCTAAATATGGTATTAAAAAGACTAAAATATTTTTCAAAAAAAAAATAATAAAAAATAAATACATACTATTTTGTCCACAAATATACCTATTAATAACTTTTAGGTGTTTTAGCAATATTTATAGTCTTTCAAACACTATTAAATTAACACAATCAATCTCACTTTTTTTAAGATAGTAATATCGCCACTTACCTACATATCTACCTAGTGTTATTTACTTTTAAACGCAAACAACAATATAAAACCATTTTTTGTTTATTTATCAGTGTTTTTTTGTCAGTTTATATAGATGTTTAACGATTGCTTTTCCGAAAAAGCAACTTAATTTGAATGTTTATCAAAGTCATTTAAAAAGTGCATAAGTAATGCCGAATTAATGTTGTTTGCATACTACCCATGTGAATAATTTTAAACTGCTCAGGATTTGGCATGGCGTTTACTTATTCAGTTGTGAAGTGTATGGTTCGGTAGCTTGTTCTCACTGTAAGTACCCACCATTTTAGTTAGATGTAAAAACATAAGAAATGTTTAAACTACAATGTTTATTGAATAACATCAATGTAAACATATCTAATTAATTAAATTCTATTTGTATAGTTTTTAAGTTAATTTCTCTGATAGCCTCTTAAATCAAAATGCAAATGCCGTAACCACCCTTGTTATAGAACTCTTAAAAGAAGGATGTACCCTTATAGTCGATCAGCAAGTAAACTACGCCTTGAAAGTGATTGGATTTTCCTTTCACTACATGGTCCAGTAATTTTCCGATAAAACTTTAACTCTGTTCCTTAAATATAAAACTTGAAATGTACAAAATCTAAAAACTTTAAAGAATCGAATGCGTCTACCTAATCCTAAATCGCAATTCAGTCATTTTGCTTTGCAGATTCCATGGACCTGGTACTGAAGATGAAGTTTGTTTTTCGAGTTTTATAAAGAAATTGTTCCCTTTCGTTTCGATATATCGTTGTAAACATACGTTTATCAACATCTAAATGTAACTTGTTACGTCTACATTCTTTGCACGTTTTACAGAAGTCAGCACGGAATACGAATTGCCCAAATAATATTTCCCAAATATTATAAAAATGTACATTTCACATCTGCTCAGCTTGTGGTAATTAGCAGAAGTAAAATGTCAAGAATGAAAATTATTGCTACTAATAATTTTGTTTTTTTTTCTAAATTAATTAAAAATGGAATTCTCTTTTCGAATTTGTAGTAAATGCTTTTGAATTATTCACGAAGTCTTTTTCTGCTTAGAAGATACTATAATTGGCAAGACAATTTTAATTTTTATCCTCTTTGGGAAAATTAAGATTGTGGATCACAGTCTAATGGTGTTAATTTACCAAGTTGTTCGAGAATTTAAGCGACAAATGCTATGAATGTGAAATACGAGAGCGTCGCGAAACTTTTGCGAAATGTTCGCATGCGCTTCTTGAAAGTCAAGGAGTCAATACTTACGTGAATGCGACTTTGATCTTAAACATTCATCTTTCCTACCTCCGTAAAGTTTGTTTTTCCTATGAAAAGAAAATCACGAATGTACGTAAGCGAATGTTCGAGTTAACTCTTTGGCAATCCGTGCATTGAGCTTAAAGTCGTTCGAATGAAAAGTACCATAACCCTGATTCGATAAACTGTTTGATCTCAACCACGTGTTATAGTTAGTTGCTTTTTTAAACATTTCTCAGAAATGGAGTTCCAAATGACCTGCTTTGCGTTCTCCCATAACATTTTCATAAAATTATGTTCAAGAAATATGGTAATATAATAGGAAACACACTACATATTTATGTAATTTAGAAGTTTTACTACTTTTTAGTAAACAATAGGACGTTGTGCTTAGCAACATATTATTTGATTAATTAATATACAAACCGAAATTAGTGTTTTTATGGACTCACATAAATGAACATAATGACATCATCTGTATTATTTGTTGTATAACCATTGATTATTGATTTTAAGTATATAATTCAAGAAGTAAAACTTATCATATTCCACCGTCTATACTAATATTTTCCTAATTATTATTCTTAATATTTAGTAATTTAATTATGACATTTTTAGTTGTGTAAAACCAGGTAAATTGGAAAAAAATGTTTGGTTTATACTATAATAAAAAAAAACGATATTTTAAAACATCTGTTGTTTGACGTCTGTAAAATATAAATATCCTAAATTAAACTAATTAAAATATGAAAAAATTTGATCAAGAAAAATTAATTGGTTAGTGTTAAAACAAGTAACTAATAGAGTTTGTAAAGAAACTACCAAAAATGCTTAGGTATAGAAAACAAAAACACATGGATAGAACAAACAGAAAAAAAAATTAAAAAGATTGGAATAAGAGAAGAAAGCTTAATATGAAAAGCAATCAAACAAATAAAATGCTATAAAAAATATTGAACAGAAATATACAAAATATATCTCACGAAATGGCACAAGCAAGCAATTTATTAATATGCCGATTTTCAATATATGATGCATTTTGAATTATACCGGGTGTCCCACGAATAAGTCATGAAACTTTCTTCTTAGTTTTCAGTCTTCAAAATGGTTTATTTTGATTTCCCCGCTTTTTCCATTTGTTATGTATGCTATAGTATGTATTATAAAAACATAAGGTGTGTTATTGGGGAATTCTTTTTTCCTGAGGCAGTTTTACCTTTGCTGGTTGCTTACTGCCTGACAAGGGGAGAGAGGCGTATAATTATACGATGATTTTAGCGTGGGATTGAATCCAGGTGGTTTATCGCATCAGTCCACATACTCAACCTTTGCGCTACGCCAATCTCTCAGAAACTTAACCCACTTATAAAAAACTGAACAAAAACATACCCTAAGTTAAGTAAACTTATTTTTGTTTAAGTCTGTTATAACGATTCCATTGAAGTCCTACGTAATTTTTTTTAATTAAAAAACCATAAAAATCACATATTAAATATGCATTAGCAATATAGCACGTGCTAAATAACCTCGCCCTCTTTTAAAAAGGTATGGTGATGAAGCTGGGTTGCCTTTTTCCAGAAAATTGAATTGCATTTTTTCGAAATTCTTCAGCTTTAGGACATATTGTATGAAAACTTTTACTGTTTAGGTTGGTACTTATTCGTGTGACACCCTGTATAGGTACCTAAATACGAGAAATGTTAATTAAAAAGTTTGTATAAATGGAATAGGATCTTTAAATGACCTCATTAAATATATTAACGGATTACTGCTAAATATCAAATTTTATTTTATTTGTTTTATTTTCAATTTTTAAGTAATAAGTATGAGATAAAATCGTCGCGCTACCCATCGAGAAACTTAAATGAAATGTCACAATCTAGAAATTTTTTTAATTACATATCGTCATAAATATGTAAATTTACTGTTAATCAAATAAGTTCCAGTTAATTTCATTTATCGCCTCTCAAAGTCGTCGTACCAAACACCCTTTATATTACTAAAATATTGATCATTTAAGTAATTTGAATGGAAACATTTACTTGAAAGTCGACTATAAAACTAACTGTACATGAAATTAATGAGACTAAATTTAATAAACAGCAATGTTTATTAATAAAATTTAAAAACAAAGCATGCCGAAGTATCATAGAGATTTTATAAAAAACGATTATCTCTACTCACTAACTAGAATATCCAAAATTTACCTTAAATCTTTTATTTTTATTTTTGTCTTCTTAATTGTTATTTATTTATTGCACTGATTTGTTTTAAGATATAGATGGCTAACAGCTAGAATTAGTAGTACAAAGTTAAATTGAATTTACGAATTTACGATTGCTACTCATTTCCATTTCTAAATTGATTGGTTTCAATCGGAAACCATATCGAAATAAAAATATTTGATCTTTGTTTTTTCGTAAAGAGATTGGTCTGTATATAAATCAAATGTAAGCAGTAAAATATAGAGATTTTGGAAATAAATAAAAGTGGTTTCTATAAAGAATTGAAGTCCATATTATTTACAATAACATACAGTATCAATAATATTAAAAATATTATTGAATATATTATAATAAGTATCTTTCTATATGCACAAGTGCAAAAGTGTTGAACAAAAGTTAAATCAAACATATAAGTTTTAAAGTTAGAATAATCCTGTTAAAGAATAGATATTTTATGTAGGCACCTAAATTAAACAACTTACCTAAATTATTTAAAATACAAAAAAATAAAAAAAAACTAAAATTTACAATGTCAGATACTTATATAACTATAAAAGCACTATTTGCCAAATAATTTTATAAAATGAACAAAAAACTACAAGATAAAGTGAAGAGAGCTGTGCCAGGAAGCTTGATAGACTTTAAATGTATTTTATACAACAATATTGCATATTATAATGGTGATGGAATTAAGAATTGTACAATCTATAAAAGAACGTAAACTTATAAAATGTACAACAGTCAGATTTAAAAAAAAAAACAGACTGCAGAGTGTTTATATTATGACAACAAAACACCAATGGCGATTAAACGTATAAATAAGAAATGTGAATTACAAAACCTGATTTTGATGCATTTAGTGCATTGATAACAAAAAAATATAAATTTTATTTTTACCATCACTGTCTTTAAATTTATATCTCTAATATATACTGATATATTACTAATATTATTTTTTCTACTCACTATTATTTACTGATTATAAGATAGTAAACTGCAACACACTTCGTCGTATTGAAAACTCCAACTGGTTTAAATTATTGAGGCTGCATATTTTATGACCTATTTTATAACCAGCCATGTTGTACCTTCAGAATATGCGTAACATTACATAACGGTAAAGCTTTGCTCTGTTAACAAATGTTCAGAAAAAAACACTATTGGCATTTCTACACAAACCCTTTATAGTTAACGGTATATATTTTTTGCTGACTGCAGTAATATTGGAAAACATTTTGTACCGTTAATATAGTTTACATAGAACTTTACCAGTTTAAACACTACTGCTAGTGCTAAGTTTTTGAAACATAACGAATTTCTACTTTATATTTATCTTATTAAAACATACACTGTTTTAATAATTTAATAAAAAGTAACATTGAAAATTAAAAATTATACTCATTTAATATACTTTAATGAAAATTTAAATCTACTCCTTCTTTAATCTAATTCTTAAAAGAACAAAAGTCTTTAAGATTTAAGATATCAATTTCTACTAAAGATAATTACAATTTTTAATTAATTTAAACTACATAATAAAATTAAAATAATACAATATACTTTATCAAGTTGAGAAGTTATACAAATTCAATTGGAGCTAAACAAAGTATTTTCCAAGACTTAATTAGGCAAAATACTTGTTCAATAAGACAGAATTGTTGCAAAGTCAGTTTGATTTTTTAAAGTTCATATTAATGTCTCTACAATTTTATCATTATATTAAAATTTTCGATTGAGGACAAGTAAATAACATTATATTTGTCAAAAAATTTACATAATAATAATAATAATATTTTACACAGCACAATTTTTTGAAATACTATACGACAAAAAATGAAAAGAAAAATATTGACTAGGTCTTATTTTAGCATACAAAGTTAGTGAAGCTGCAACGTTTGTTTAATATACAGGGTTAGCGAAATTAAACTTCCGCTACTCGAAGGGCTCTGGAAGCCGTACTACTGGTTCGTAAAGAAAATTCTTTGGACAACAGATACTTCGGAAAATGCGCAAGAGATTTCCGTAATAAAAATTTTTAGTTTAAAAAATCGCCACTAGATGGCGCAACGAGTTATCCTATAAAGAAAAGACAACCTGAGACCCCGAAACACTGAAGGACTAGTGGTTTTACATAAAAAGAACGAAATAAGGACAATACACAATTATAATATTGCACTTGCAATTTGTTACAAAAAAAAAACAACTTTAAGAGGAAGCGTGCGCAAGTGGTTTAGTGTTTGGGCTGCTGCGCTAGCGAGGTGGGTTCGAAAAAAATGAAAAATTTCACGCTCCTTTCTCTTCGCAAGGCTGAGCACCTGGCAAGAGTAAAACTGCTCGAAAATTTTCCTAGAAATTGACGTGGTTCGGAACCCACGTAAAACTGTCGGTCCCTTGAATCTTTGAAACACTACAACATTCACAACAATGTTTCAAGCGGGGAAATCGCCTAAACCTGATACAGGTATAAAAAGGCGCAAGAGGAAGAAAACAACTTTGTAAATGACATTACTAAGCATATAAATCAATGCTTTAAAACATGTTCAACATGCGAACCTTCCTGCTCGACAAGGCACTCCATTCTGATTATCGCGCTTTCCACCACTGAATGGAGAAAGTCAACATGGATGTTCTGAATATGCCGGCGAATACTGTTCTTCAAATCGGACACAGTTGTCAAACGTTCCCGATAAACATTGTCTTTCATTTGCATATATTGCTAAAATGTGCGCCATCTAGTGGCGATTTATTAAATTAAAAAATTTTATTTCGGAAATCTTGAGCGCATCCTCCTAAGTATCTGTTGTCCAAATATTTTTCTGTTCAGATTAGTTCAACTGTCTCCAGTGCCCTTTGAGTAGCGGAAGTTTAATTTCGCTAACCTTGTATTTACATATATTATTTCAAGGATGTCCATCTAATAATTTCTTTAAAAAACATAGATTTTTTTAATTATTTAGCTAAATACCTTAAAATACTCCAACCTAAATACTCTTTGAAAAAAGAAATTACAAAAAAATATTAAATAAGATTAAAACATAAACTAATAAATATTTCCGTTTTTAACGTGATAGGTATCATATACTAAAGAATAACTAGCATACGTAGGTATTATTCTAATAAATTATTCTAATAAACTATTAATTTTTGTAAAATTAAAATGGCTATAGTGAAGTATACATCATAAAAAGTGTCATTTTGAAATATTATAATATAACAATAATAATAATCAGACGATTGTAAACAAACTACTTACTTTAAAAACTTATTTCACATTTGAATATACAGTAGGTCGTCGATTATTCGAACTAATAGAAACGCAGGGTATTTATAAAATGATAGCCATATAATCCAAAGTATTTTTATTATTATTATACTAGTTTATTATTATTTAATAATTTAGTAATTTTTTGTTGATATTTTTTTGTGGATATATTTTTCAGCAATGACTTTTTTTGCATTTTCGCAGAATCTGCAATTTGTTCATGTCGAAAGAATAGGCTTACTAAACGCATTTAGTTCAGTGACTTCTGTATGATTGTCATAGCCTCCATCTGCCACATAATCTTTAGTACTATCTTTTATTTATTTCCAATTTTCACTCTACGTTTTGATGTTCTGTCTTGATACATCGACCTGACTGTTCACTCCATGCAATAAATTGATGATTTCTTATATCGGTCCTTTTATTTTAATTTTGTTTTAAGTGCCAAAAGAAATGTCTTTTAGCACCTATGAATTATGGATATTCTGGTATATGTTGTTCAATTTTTTTTATAGCACAAATTGTCATACTTTTTTTTAACCTTTTTTAATGTCAGATAAAAATCTGATAACGGTAACACCTTTTGCTTTATGTTGAAATACACTGCACAATACCAAAAGTTATAATGCTAAGCCATACATCAAACATAATTTATTTTAATAAATAGGAAAAGTTTTAATTTTTCTAGAAGCAATTCAATAAGAAGACTTAGAAACATTCAAAAATGCTACCTATATTATACAAGATATTCATTTAATTGAGATAACAGTTGTTTAATCTATGAAACATTAGATGTCAAGCTTTTGTATTCTAGTCCGGTCAAATTAGACATAAAAATAGTGGTTAAATAACAAAAATTCCGACAGAGCTAAATTTTGGTTGAGATATTGGGTACACCATTAGAAATAAAGTGTCAAAAGTCCCCATCGTTCCCATGTGTGCTAAAAAAAGTTACTCGGGGCCAAAAGTCAAAATTTGAGGTTTTTTGCATTTTTTTCGAAAACGGTAAGTTTTATTAAAAAAGTAGCTCAGACAAAAATTATAGACCTTAAAATTATCTACAAAAATAGTACTTATACTTTTTTTTTAAGAATCACCATTCGTGAGATATCGCGATTCTACACTAAAGGAAAAAATTAAAGGGTCAAGAAAATTTCCTAAATTTTTTGGTGATTTTTAACGAGCTGTATGGCTTCACATTGCGTGATAACGGTGGCTCCTAAAAATTTTTGACTAAAAGATCTGAAAACTAGAATCTTGGAGCTTTAAAAAGCTTTTTTTGAATTTTAGATACGGCCATTTTTCACTTAAATATAGCCTGTTCAAAATCACCAAAAGTTTTAAAAAAATTTCTTGACCTTTTAGTTTTTTCCTTTAGTGTAGAATCGCAATATCTAACGAATTGTGATTCTTAGAAAAAAAAGTATAAAGACCATTTTTGTAGATAATTTTAACATCTATAATTTTTGTCTAAACTACTTTTTTGATAAAACTTACAGTTTTAAAAAAATTCAAAAAACCTAAAATTTTGACCTTTGACCCCAAATAACTTTTCTGGAACACATGGGATCGATGGGGACTTTTGAAACTTTATTTCTAATAGTGTACCAAAGGTCTCAACCAAAATTTAGGTCTGTCGGAATTTTTGTTATATGAAATGTCTATTTTGACCGGACTATTCACTGTACAGGATGGTTCTTATAATTAAGTATTTATATAAGCAAGGGCCTACTGTAATGGCACAATATTAGGTATATCTTATTTTTAAAACTTTCTAGATTTTTCCAAAATTTTAGGTAGATAATAAAACACCGTTGTTGTTAACGCTTCCACTAGTTTGAAAGAAATATAAAGGAAAAACATCATCTGAATTTTTAGTAAAAAATTGTGAACGTGCTATATTACCTGAGCTGGCATGTTTCCCTGCACTACTCTACATAAATATATTGAATTGTTTAGAAGAAAACAGCAGTATTTGCAAACCAGTGAGTTTAAAAATAAAAACACAATACAATTAAATATAATTATTAATTCTGTTCAATTATTATACTCTTAATCACATTAATTCTATTTAGAAAAACATTAATTATATAATATTGCATTTTAATTTGTATTAGTTTCATAATTACTAAATGTTTTAAAATTATTTTAAATATTGTTTAGTTTTTAAAATTACATTTTATATTATACAAAAGAGCAGCACAAATCTTGTTACATAAACCACTCAGCTTTTCTGTTTCTTTTCTATTTTAACCATTTAACCAACTGCAGTTGTGAGTACAATACGTATTGTTACATTGATTTAAATGCACTAAAAGTTGTAGTAAATGGGGTACCAATTGATTATGTTACTTCTATAAAGTACCTTGGTATTATAATAAACAGTACTCTGTCATGGCATGAGCAGATAGTGTCAGTCAGTAACCAGGCTATGGGATGCTTAGCGCGTCTAAAGATGAATAGTGGTGTATTAAATACTGAGATGCGAAGAAGACTGGTTACTGCGCTGATACTGCCAATATTTGACTACTGTAGTGCTGTTTATACTAACATCTCTGGTAGACTTCAACAAAGATTGCAACGCAAGTTTAATTCGTGCATTAGATTCATTTACGGTGTGCCGAGGTCGAATCATATCACTCCTACAGGCGTAGGCTTGGCTGGTTGACTTTGCAGAGCAGGCGAGAATTCTTGATTATGTGCCAGGTGTATAAGATGTTGCATTTACATCATGATAAGCTGCTCCATGATAACTTTCAAATTATGTTATCCATTAGAGATCGCGCTGAGCGTAAGAATGATGTGTTTTACCAACCAAGATTCAGAACAGTTAGTTATGAACGTTCGTTTTGTTAACAGCTATAAAGACATGGAATAAGCTACCATCAGAACTTGTTGCCTTAGTTATTTTAACAGAATTTAAATCTGCATGTTACCGTTGGTTTTTTGATAGAGACGTTTAAGTTGTTCAGATTCAATATTAATAGTATAGTCAAAATTAACATTTTTATTTTCCTTATTGTCTTATTGTGTTTAATGTTATTCTGATTTTGTTATTATTATATTAATTTTAATACTCGCTATGTATATATTGATATTTTACGGCCCTTAAGGAACACTTGTTCTAGGGTCGCTTTCCTTTTAAATAAATAAATAAATAAATAAATTATATTTTTAACAGATTTAATTTGTTTAAGCGTCATTTTTCATAAACTTCTCAACCCTAAAAATTTGCTCTTTGATTATATATCTTGCCACATTCAATAAAATTTTACAAAGTTTTGTAGATTTTAAACAAATGTAAAAATGCTACAAACTAAAATCGCATATGCCTAATATTTTAACCAAGACGCATACGTGAGTCACGAAAAACAACTTGGTTATTTTAAAGCACAGTTCTTTAATTTCAAGTAAACACCCTGTATCTACGGTTTATGTATCTCAAAAACAAACATTAACTTTAGATATTCATTCATAGGTTATTTATATTCCTGTTATGTAACTGTGTATAAAATTAACAAAAACAGTCTTTTAGTAGAAACTACAGCAAAAGAGAGCAACAGTTAAATAAACATTAATACCGATTGCTGATACTAACGAAAGCAGAAATAATTATAAATGGACATGGTGCAGAATTTAGAGTTGTTCAGGCGATCTCTATCGACTTGGGCTCGTATTCGTTATGATTATATTCGTACTTACGTAGCTATTTTAATTATTAAGTTTATTGTATTTCTTACTATTACTGTTTATTTTTTTACTGCAGATTTTTAAATTCTTAAGAATCTGTTATAGTACTTAGCTACTTATTGTTTTTAGTTTTTTTAAAATAATTAGAATTTTTAATTATCAGATTTAAAATTAAAAATGTTGTTAATTTATGTAAGTTGTTATAATAATTTTCAAACAGTGTCTAATATGACGACTAAAGTGCACTTTGAAAAACGAAGCTAATCAGGTCCAATTTTTTTGAGAAATTATAAATTGTATATTTTAGAGAACTAAAAAATAACAAGGCCCCTGGCGTGGACAAAATACTCCCAGAAATGTTGAAAGAGGGGAAAGACATTATCCTGACAACCCTATCCAGGCTATTTAACGAATACTTACATAGGGGAGAATTCCCGGAAGACTGGAGCGAAAGTATAGTGGTACTACTCTTTAAGAAAGGAAATAGAAGTGACATAAAAAACTATAGACCCATCTCCCTACTATCTCAGATATACAAGCTCTTCATAAGAATCATTAATAACAGATTGACAAATAAAATGGACAGATACCAACCAGTGGAACAAGCTGGATTTCGCAAGGGGTATAGTACGTCCGATCACTTGCTCACGATGAAAATACGAATAGAAAGAGCAATCGAATACCATCTTCCTCTATTTCTCGCCTTAGTAAATTACGAAAAGGCGTTTGATAGTGTAGAACTATGGGCAATAGAACAGGCCATGAACAATAGTAGAATAGATTCTAGATACAGACAACTTATACGCAACTTATATGAAAATGCCACGATGAAAATACAGCTAGAACAGGAAATACAAACGAACCGCATCCCAATTAAAAGAGGGGTGCGACAGGGCGACGTAATCTCACCCAAGCTGTTTACACTGGTCTTGGAAGATGTATTTAGAACACTAGACTGGGCAAACATGGGAATAAACATCAATGGAAAGAGACTGAACCACCTTAGATTCGCTGACGATATAGTCCTTATCACCGACTCATTCGAAGAACTACAAAATATGATTAGCCAGCTAGAAAGAGCCTCAAACAAAGTCGGTTTAAAGATGAACATGCAAAAGACAAAAACAATGACAAACACCGATGAAGTCAGAAACATACAAACAAATGGGCACACAATTGAAAAAGTCAACGAATACATATATTTGGGACAGGTCGTGAAATTAAACAAAGAAAACCAACAAGCCGAAATAACGAGGCGTATAAGATTAGCATGGGCAGGGTTTGGAAAACTGGCATGGATACTCAAGAACCCAAAAATACCACAACATATGAAGAGCAAAGTATTTAACCAATGTGTCTTACCAATACTCACTTACGGATGTCAAACCTGGACACTCACAAAGAAGACTATGGATAGAGTAGCAAAGGCACAGAGAGCTATGGAAAGATCCATGCTGGGTATACGACTGACCGACAGGAAAAGAAATACATGGATCCGCAGCAAAACTAAAGTGGAAGACGTCACCCAAAAAGTCGCCAAGCTGAAGTGGAGCTTTGCAGGTCATGTCATTAGGCAGCATGATAACAGATGGAACAACTTAATTCAATATTGGAGACTATACCTGGGACACCGAACCCGGGGAAGACCACAAATGAGATGGAGCGACGACCTGAAGAGAACAGCAGGTCTACACTGGAAAAGAGCTGCACAAGATAGAGACGGATGGAGACTGCTAGGAGAGGCCTATATCCAAAGCTGGATGAATGAGGGCTAAAGAAGAAGAAGAAGACGATTTTTAATAAAATTGGTACAAATGTAGTATACGTGGGTCAATCAATAAATACCCATAATAGGAATAAACATGCCAGTTTTTCACAATGTTTTTAAAATTTTTTAACATAATTTTCTTTTAGGCCAATACACTTTTCCCAAAGTTTCTGCCATTTCTTTAACCCCTTCTAAAAATATGCTTCAAAATACGCTTCTGTTTCGGCGATAACCTTCTCGTTTAAGCTGAATTTTTTTCTCTCCGAGCCGTGTTTTCATGTTGGGGAGCAAAAAGGAGACGCATGGAGCCAGGTCAAGCGAGTCCCATGGATGCGGCATTAATTTCTAGAGCAGTTTATGCAAATTTGCTCTCGACAATTCTGGTGCATTATAGTGGTGGAAAAAACTTTTTTCTTAGTCAAATGAGGCCTTGTTTCTTTCAAATTTTTATCAAATTGGCCCAGTACCATGCTGTAATACTTCTCAGTGATCGTTTTTCCGTTTCGCAAGAAGTTCATTAGGATTATTCTCTTCAAATTAAAAAATGTGGATATCACTTTTTCGCCTAAAGAAACTGTCTTTGCTTTCTTCAAAGCAGATTTACCTAAACAAATCCATTATTTAAATTGCCGCTTGGTGTCTCGGTTTTATCAACGCTGACGATTCGACCTAAAAACTCCCTCGAATTTTGCTTAAAGAGTTCATAACACTGATCGACATTAATGGACCTATTCTCTTGTTGTACACCGTAAGCAATCGCAGCGCCCTTCTCATACATAAGTTGTTATATAAAATAAGGAATGCCGTTTCGTGCGATATGACTGCGGCTTCTGATACTTCGCGCACTTTAGTTAAGCGATCATTGGAAATCATGTCTTGGACCTTTTTAACGATTTTCTCAGTTAACACGTCTGCCGGGCGGCTTGACCGTTCTTCATCAAAAACAGATGTACGACCACGTTTAAATTTGTTAAACCAATGATATCATAGAATGTTAAAGGTCCTCATAGACAACATCCAACTTTGATTTTATTTTTTCACATATTTTTCAAAAATAAACAGCGAGTAACGGATCGATATTACTCTTTTCCATTTTATTGAGAAACACGAAACACACGTGCTACAACTGGCTGCCAAATAAAATCTAACCAATGAATCAGTGTCGTTTGACAGAATGTAGTACACGGCGGTAATGTCAACTTTTCTCTTCATGACACCTGTCTTTAACCACAGTTACTTATTGATCTATCCTCGTATATATCAGTTATTAAAATTATTAGAAATAACCTTCATTAATTTGAAATAAAGAGGAAGCGTGGCGCAAGTGGTTTAGTTTTTGGGCTACTGCGCTAACGACTTGGGTTCGAAGTGGTTCGAATCCTCGCGCTAACCATCCAAATTTTAACGCTTCTCTTCTCTTCGCTAAGGTTGAGCACCTAGCAAGAGTTAAAAAATGCTGGAAAAGTTTTCTTAGAAATTGCCGCGGTTTAGAACCTACGTAAATCTAAGTCTGAGTCTTACTGACGTTGTTAGCGGGTGCTGAGTAGTGAGTGCTGCAGTACATATTTTTTTTCTATTCTTTCAAATGCTATTTTTAATTTTGTACATTTGAGTGTTTTTATCGCCATATCATTCAAAAATTCATATGAGAGTTTTTTTGCCTTGGAGTGACTTCAATATCGCTGTTTTGTAGTCCGGATTTCGTATCATCGTTGCGCTTGATTGAAGAAGTGTATTTTAGAGTAGAACTAGATCAAATGAGTTTAAAACGAAACCTTTTATTTACAAGTTTGCACTTAACTGTGAGGTAAAACTGTTGCGTAAATATATATAGGATTTACCTCGACCACCATGCATATACAAGGTGTCCCAAATTGAGTAGGCTAACATGGGTATCATTCTTATTAGTGTAGAATTTTAGTTAAACAGGCAATGTTTTGCAGTTTTAGATACCGATTCAGATTCCGTTAAAAAATTTTTAAAATTCTGAATAATTCCGAAGTAATCGTAAAAAAACTGAAAATCGTCATTTTCTTTAATGTCAAATAACTTTGTAATTGTAAAATTTACAAAAAAAAGTTTAATACAAAAGTTACTAGGTTTTATAAAATACAGTTAGATATTAAGTCAAAATTAAATTCAATATGGCGGCTTTCAAGATATTGATACCAACTTTCTTATTTTAAGTAGACGCCATATTGGATTTTTACATAGTTAAATAGAATTTTTTTTTGTCAACCATGTATAACAACCCATATTTAAATAAAAAAATATTAACATTATTAAATATTTCTATTTTAAATCAAGTAGCTATGAATTATCAAAGAACAATAAAACAGCTAAACAGTTAAAAACTTTACCATTTTGAATTATTTATAAAGTAGTAATTATTATTATTAAAAAACTTACAATATCAGTCAAAAAATAAATATAATTACGTTGACTTGTATTATGCTGTTTTATTGTTTTTTGATAATTCACGGCTACTTGATTTAAAACAGAAAAATTTAATATTGTTAATATTTTTTTATTTAAATATGGGTTGTATACATGGTTGACAAGAAAAAATCTATTTAATTATGTAAAAATCCAATATGGCGTCTACTTAAAATAAGAAAGTTGCTATCAATATCTTGGAAGCCGCCATTTTGAATTTAATTTTGACTTAATTTTTATTTGTATTTTATAAAACCTAGTAACTTTTATATTAAACTTTTTTTTATAAATTTTATAATTACAAAGTTATTTGATATTAAAGAAAATGACAATTTTCAGTTTTTTTACGATTACTTCGGAAATATTCGGAATTTTAAAATTTTCTTAACAAAATTTGAAACGGCACCTAAAACTGCAAAACATTGTCCATTTAACCATAATTCTATCTCTACTAATAAGAAAGATACTCATGTTAGCCTACTCAATTTAGGACACCCTGTATATATACAGGGTTCAACAGATAAGTTGAACCCTACGTTTGTATATTTTTATTAGTAGCAGTATGGATATTTTGGTGTTATATAAATACGTGCAGCATCTCAAACTAATATTAGGTACATTGTAAAAGTAAGAACATGGTCAGAAAGAGCTAAAAATAAAATTTGGGTATCATATACTTTATTTTAAAAGACAGAAGAAAACATTATTAGAAGAAGCCTTACATGTTAGTCAAGTAATTTACAAACAACATTAATGGAGCTCTTGCAACGTTTTGCAGCCTCATAGGTATTGTTTCAGCACTACAGGGCGGATTTGAAATTTCTTAGATGATATGTTCTCTGGAAAATGGATTGCAAGATATTGCAAAATAGCTTGGCCACCGAAGGCGCCTGACATGACCCCATGCGATTTCTTTTGTAGAGTTTTTTGAAAAATAAAATTTATAAGCATCGTAGATTCAGAGACATTAATCATCTAGAAAATACCATAATAGTCCGTGCTGCTAGAATAACACCTATTATACTGCAAAATGTTGCAAGAGCACGTCATGATAAATCATGTTGTGTATCTATCGAGAGAGAAGGGCACCAATCTGAACTTTTATTTTTATTAATATCTATTAATAAATTTAACTATCCTGTAAAACTTCTTCTAATCACTTTTTTCTAAATTTTTTAAAATAAAATATGTAATGCCTATACTTTATTTCTAGCCTCTCACACATCTCACACTTTCGAACATTGTTCTTACTTTCAGAATGCAGTATTTAATGGAGATGCTGCTACATGTTTTTAAAATAGCAAAATTTTTATACTGTTAGCAATAATAAAACCCATACAGCCCGACTTATCGTCACTGCATATGTTTATACATACACAATATTGTTATAAGTTAATATATTTTAATAGTCTTTTATAGTAGTACTATTTATTTATCTGCACTCTGTATATACATTATATTTAAAATTGGTTTAAATATTATAGGTATAAAATTTTCAGTTGGATACATCTTTTACTTTAACTTATTTTTAAAATAATATATATCTTATTAATTCGAAATGCACAAATGTTTGGTAAAGTATTTCTTGTTCTTGTTTTCAATCATAGGATATAAATGTTCCAAAAATACATTTTAAATTTAATTATTTCAAATTTAAAAAACACGCATCTTAGCGTTATATGAAACTTTGAACTAAAGATGGCGATACAATATTACTACCCAATTTTAAAGAAAATTAAACATTGTATAGGACGGTAATTTTTACCTAAAAGTTTTTAAATCACGTATACATGTTTAACTATTTTTACTTGGAATATTATTTTGTATAAATAAAACCATATTTTTATTCTAAAGTTATTTAGAAAATAACTAATTTAACAATAAGCACCACGTGGCATGCGCAGTTTCTATTGATTTTCACTAGTTAGGTTTTTATCCATGTCGTGCTTGTTGGCGTTATTTAAATTGTTCTTATTTTTATTCAGTTTTGTAACAATTTAACTGTCTATTAAAAAAAATGAGGCACAGCTTCTATTTATGATTATTTATATCTTAATAAATATTTTTTTTAATTCAACAGGTTCTGTTTTGTTCTTATTACTAATTGTGAGATAAATAGACAAGATTCTGTTTATATGTATTATTTATAAAAATACACAATCATTATTAAAAATAGTAAATAGGTATTCAGTGTTATAACTGCATTTGTAGGTAGAACTTACCATATCTTTATATACCTATATAACGTTCATTTTAAATCAAAAATAAACAAATACATTTACATAACTAAATTTAACTTCAAATCAAAAATTATAACGCCTACATAACTATCTACATACTGATTATTAAGAATGAACTTTCTAATATTAATGTATAGCTGACATTTTAGTTATTAAAAAAAAACTTTTGCAAAGTACACCTACCTGCATTCTCATTGGCAGCGTGGTTTCATGGTCAACAAGAACTTTTCATTTTTTAGTACTTTTGGGTGATATGTGGCCATGATGGATTTTTTATAGAAATATTTTATTTTGATTTTTTTGTACAACACTTACAAACCACGCCTACTACATTATATTGTTTATTTTTTAATCTCAATTACTTAAAGCACAGGAATAGCAAGCATATTTTAATTGTAAATAAAATAATGTTTTTATGTCTCGAGTAATTTCCAAGAATTGCAGGATGCAGTGTGACCTTCATTGCTTTGTAATGCAGATTTATGTCTAATGGTTTGGACACGTTTTATTATACCCTCATGCATTTAATAATGGTTTTACAAGAGCGAATTATTTAAAAATTAAAACATGATACCTTTTATTTTTTAGGTATTTGGTTGTTTGGTCTATTTTCTATCTAATAAATGCCTCATTACCTTTTTATAATTTTAGTTTTTATTTTACGAAATATTTTACAAAATACGAGTTTTAAAGGAATAATTTAAAAAAAGATTTCTACATGAGTGTAGGTTTTAGAAATTAAAAATGTAATTGCAAATTTAGAAATACTGAATTGAAAAACTGAGATTTTTCTAACATTATTTTTACGATAAAATATTTTAAAACAGTATAAGTTATGATAACAATAAGTTAGTAACAGCAACAAAATTAATCTTAGTAGACAGTGGCGCACCCAAAAATTTTTTTCAGTTCCTTATTTGTTAATGATTTGTTTTTGTAGTTAAATTGATTATTGATTGATAATTATTTAGGGCTGAAGGAAGAAAAAAGAACAATACAATTCAATAATTATTTTTTTTTGTGTTTGTCAAACATTTAAAAAGCAAAACCCAAAATGCTAAGATCATTGTCAAATAAGCATTGAAATTTTGCTTCAAGCGTAATCAGATTTTCTATGTTTTATATGTTACCCCATAAGTCTTGTACTTCAAAATGCATATAAAATAAAATAGGATTTTAGAATTTTGTTTCTAAAAGGATGCATTGATTAAATGTTATTTAATAAATTTTGATTTTAAATAGGTAGGTATAGTTAGAATACATCTTAGAAAAAACTAGTGAAAATTTGTGACAATAAGGTCATAAATAAAAACAAGTTTTTTAGTTTTTAGATTTTTTTCTGGTTTGTGTACTTTTGATATACATAAGTACTGATTTTTTTCAAGAATACTTCACTTTTTTCACAAAACATAATTTTTTGAATTAATTAATAAGATAGACGGTAATTAAAAATTTTTTTTCTTTAAAAAAAAACATAAAAAAAATTGTTATGTAGTATTGAAATAATATTATTAATAATTTTATAAATAGTTATGGATAAAAAATTCAAATAATTAATTTTGATAAACATTTATGTTGGTACCTAATTATTGGGAAAAAAAGCATTTGGTAAATTTTACTTTTTTTTACTATTGTCCACTTTTGTTAAAAATTTGAAAAATTGTTTGTTATGTAAAAAGAGTTAAAGGTTTTTAGAAATAATTAACAGGTGTATTAAAAAGTAATCAAGTAAAATATAATTAAAAAATTTTTTTTATGATGTCACAAATTTTTCCCTAGATGTACTCTAACTATACTTATAATTAATATATAATTTAAAAAAAAATCTCAAATTGTAATTTATTTTTTTACATATAAGCTTATTCCATTTTAAGGACTAATATTTGGTAAAGATATTGATAATTTTAGGGTTAACCTAGATAATAAAATATAGCATCTGATTTATCTTAGAACAGTCATTATACATACCTGGGAAAAAACTTTAATTTCTTCATTTATAATTATTGTTATATATTTTTATCACTTTTTACTTTTATTCTAATAAATATATGTACCTATGTACCAAAAATTGAATATTGTGCAGGAATGTTTTTTTAATAATCTTAATTTTTTTCTGATAACCTTTTTTAAAACTACATACAATGAACAATTTAATTTAAGCAAGTACCTATATTTTTTTTATTAGCTGTGTAACGACTTTTATTGGTTTTTTAATAAAAAATATAAATATTATAATAATTGGTAATTTAATTTAATTATTTCCATTAAATATATTCTACTTATGGGATCAAATCAAACTTTAGGTGATGTGATATTATAGAAAGCAAAAAATAATGCCTACCTTCTATATAACGTATCTAGCATAAATAACACTAATGTACTCTATAAATAAATTTTAAAAATACAATTAAAATATATAATGTAGATTACTTATTGTGTGTAATAATATGCATGCATCTTTGTACAATTATCAGAATACAGGCAATTGTAACAAAAATATTGAAAATAACAAAAAAAATCATATTATAACACGTAACAAATAGTAAAAATGCTAAAAATGTATTTAAACACATAATAAACATAACAAAAATTATGTATTAAACATCAACCAACTAGGTACATTAAATAAATACCAAAACAGTTTTTTTATGGTTTTATCTTGTGTAGCACATCTAAAACACATATTTATACAGATTTACATAAGATGTAAGATTAATGAAGAACAATCCAATTATAATAGAACCTAGGACATAAACGCTCTATTATAATGCATCTGAAAAAAACGTAATCTTAAAATTTCAGGAAGTTCACTCCATATTTTAAAATCCTGTTAAATCTGAATTCATTATATTTAATTTGGCTGTGTCCTTCGATACCAATCTCCTATAGCTTCTTCGCCTATTTATTAGGTTAATTTTGCAAACTCCTGTTAGTTGAAAGCCTGATTTACATACTTTACTGTATAAAGTAGGTTGTACTTAAACTGTTGTTTTTAAATCTTATTGTGGTATAAAGCCATTCCATCGCAAAAGGTTTTATGTGGCATTATTAATTACGCCTACATGCCATTTAATTGTTGTCGTTTCTATACAATGGATCATTTCCACGGTAGCTTGAGCTGTGACTCACAATGAATTTATTTATCAAATCACTGATAAGAGTTGATGCTTATAGTAATTTCTAAAACCTATAAAATGGCAAACAAAAGTCTTTTTGCGCAGTAAGTGAATGTTTGTCGACCAGCTAAGAATACCTAGACTTGTTTTAGAATCCATCAAAGGGTGAGTACCTACTTATAGGCAAAACACAAGTTGGCCCTAAAACTGTCAAATCGGTTGAACAAGTAATATTTGTTAGTCAAGTATTGATTAGTTACACAGACAGTTTAAAATGTAAAATTACTTTCATCAATTTTATCCAGTTGTTGACTTCATATTACTACTGCAAATACTTAGGTCGTTTCTATAACTTTGTGCACTACTTTAGCAAATTGAAACATACCAGTGTGATTGCTTTTTTTTGCATCAGTGAAATTACGTTTAATGTAACGTTCTGTCGCCAATGCTTAACTAAAATATTTGTGAAGGATAACCTTGACTTATTTCCAGATCATATTCAAGTTAATATTGTTTTAACTTTCTTTTTTTATTAGAAATTGTATATCTATTAATTCATTTTAAATATGAATAAGACAAAAAAGTTGTTGTACTTATTATGAGATCAATACGTAAATTTAATATCTTACAAATCGTTAATAATATGTTTTAAGAATCAATATTGTACGTTATTGAACAAGGACATCTTATTGGAACAATAGCTGCGATTAATATAGGTACTTATCTGTACTAATAAAAAAAACAATAATAATTAAAATCTGAGATGTAGGTCAAGCGAATATAATTTAACTTTTTAATAAAATTTCAATTAAGAGCTTATCGGTGTGACTGATTTTCTCATTACAGATAACGGTCTTTGTTTGTTATAGATACAGAAAGTTATTATCGATACAACCCACAGATTGGCCTTAACAAAAACGATACCTATATAAACAATACGTGTTCTTGAGATATTTCCAACATATCCAGTTCCGAACGATGGTAATATAGTAACATGAGTTTCGTAGAATGAAATCTTTCATTTTAGGAAACTGAAAACTAGGTGTAATCCCTAAGGTACTATATTTGGTCTTATATTGGTCGAACCCTAACCTATTCTTTACATTCTGTTTTGATTGCTCTGTTTCCTTGCTTTTATTTAGACTTATAGTACATACTTTGTTTAGAGTAACATTTTTTATGTGTTCAAATTGCTATTTACGTAATGATCAGATATCTACAAACACCTCTTTTCTGAAAACAAAATTAAAATTATAAAAAATCGTTAGTAAATGTACATTAAAGTATTTATTTAAAATTACAAATATTTTTTAATTTGATATAAACTTAATTTAAAAATCTTGTACTTTTGTGATTTGACCGTCTACCACTTCAATTTTGAAACATGGGTTTATAAAAGGATTTTTTAATTTGCAATTTTAATATTTATACAGTTTTTGTAAAATTTGCATATGCGTAACAGCTTAATTTAAACATCCCGTTTTTAATTAAATAGTGTAGACATCACTATACTTATATGCATATTTGTATACATTTATAAAAGCTTATTTATGTCCTGAATGATAACAAGTTAATTCACTGGTTTTATTAAAGATATTTTTTGTTATTCTGTAATTAATAATCAAAAGGAACTGACTAATTATATTTGGACCCTGTTCTATAAAAATCTTATAATCGACTAATAATAAGACTTCTGAATTAATGCAGTGCGGGGTAATATCAAAACTGGCGTTTAATTTTTTTTAATCATCAAGTGCATACAATAATTATTAGTAAATTATTTGACAATTTATTAAAGACAGAAGATTATTTTTTAATTTATTACAGCTTAATTACAGTATAATCTATTATTCTAACAATTTAAAATAAAGTGAAATCCCTTCATCCCTGAGTAGAATCGCATAAAAAGGAACATGTGACCACCTAAAATGAGTTACAATTAATTAAATTTTTATTTAACTTATAAATAGCTATTAGCTCTCACTAAAACAAATTAATCCTTTTATTTGAAAACTTGTTAAAGTAAATTTAAAAGTTGATAAATAATTAGGAATATGTCTAAATTTGTTGTTTAACATTTATTGGTTTCAATTTGATTAATTTAATGTTTTATAGTTCCGTAGAATAAGTACCTCAGCCTAATAGAACCCAACAAGTTTAATTATTTTAACTTAGTATGCAGTATTATTATTTTCTATATAATATTCTTAATTTTAGTCGATTAAGACATATTTCGTCTATAAACATTGAGTTATATAGAAATTTGTAATTTTTGTGTTTACAACATTAAAATCTTATTTTACATAATTTTTTATAGGAATTTGTACTTAAATAGATTATAAATCAAACCGTTTACAAAAAAAAATAATTTTTCAATTTTTTTACATGTTATCTAAAGGGAAAACGGGCAAAATAAAATGGCTACTTCTAAATGTCAACATTAAGAGCTAACATTTCATTGAGATGCTCAAAATAAAGATGCTAATTTGAAAAAAAATTTAGCCACACTACGTACAAATCGTAATTATGAACCATTTGTCTTTATAAACTTAAAAAGTCTTAAATAAATGCTAGACATATGCAAGTAGATATTATGCATAAATAATTCTATTTCGGCAATTTGTAGCCTTAACTTGTGACCTGTACATTTTTTTAACAGTCATAGTTAAAATAAGCTTACAAATTAAACTTCGATTTTAAGCAAACTGTGGTAAGCGATTACATCATAAGCTAAAATAATGGATTGCATTTCGAACTATTTTTTTTACATTATTATAAAAAAATGTAGCTCGTAAGAAATATATCTACTGCAAATTTTTATACCTGCATTGAAACAAATTAGCTAAAAACATTTTATAATATACTTATAAGGAAAACCTTTATATACCTAACACTATTTAAAATTATATTATAATTGAAGGATATTTAAAATTTAGAATGCTATGCACTATCAAACTAATTGTCATCATATTTTTTAATAACAAAAAGTAGATAATAAAATAGCTTTATACATTTAACAAAATAGTACCTACCTATTATTATATCTACGTACATATACCTACATTTATTATGTATATAATATACCTAACTATATATTGTATATAATTATTATTGCCTATTTGTTATCGTTATTATTAAGTAGATATCTACATATATAACAAAAAAAATTACAAAAACGAATTTAATTTTATTCATACATTTAGACTTAATTATAAAATTAATCAGATCTACCTATAGTTTGTCTTAAAAAATTACTTTTTAACATTTTAAATATATTTTATTTAACTACGTACAAGTAATAGATATATTATATTTATAGATGTAATTTAATAAAACGGTACAAAAATACATAGGTATCTACAAATGTATTTAATTTACTTATTTTTTTAAATTCTAGTTAACTTTAAATTCAGGTACCTATCAATTAGGTAAAAGTGAGAGTTGACAACTAACGGAAAAAACTAGAAACCTATTTGTTACAAAAGTAAAAATTTACTTAACAATACTGAAGTTTAACTTTCACTTTGGAACTAACAGAAGCATTAAGCTCTTTCAGAAATTATACAACATTATCATGGATAACTTAGGCAAACAGTTCTTATAACAATTATAAGTATTTCAATAAAATTTCTTGTGTTAGATAAAAATTTATAACTGTTTGTGACAATTATTTATTATATTGAGATTAACTCTAGAACAATTTGACATATATTTTTATTTAAAAAAATTGCAATAGCCAAATATACATAAAAAAATTAAAAAGAACAATTAATGGAAAATAGGTTGGTTGATATAAGATGTAATTTAAAAGAATTATTTGAAAGGTAACTTTATATTTTAGAATTGCATATAGCAAATGGTTAAGTTTAAATTACTTTTCGTAAAAAAAAATTAATTAATCATAATTTTTATAAACTTCAGCCGTTTCCCATGGATTTTATAGATTAAATACCTATGTATTTTATGTAGCTCCATATTATGTACAAAAGTACTTAATACTTAGTGTGCTTGCCATATTTATTTTACTAAGAAAATTCTATCTAAGAAAACTTATTTAATTACTTTTATGATTAAAATTTCTTAAGTGCGCATTATTTTTGAAATAATTATACGAAATTTTGCGCATATTTATGCATTGATTTTATTGAGGTTTAATAAAATCAGATTCTATTTGCAATACCCACCTGTCTGCTATTTAAATATATTTATTGCCATTTAGTACCAGGTAAACTTGTATTTTATTGAAATAGAGCATATCTTGCTAAAAATAAAATTTGATTTTGAATTTAAACTAAATGGGATATTTATTTATAAACGTTGAGATAAATTATAAGATTTTTGACTATAAATATACCTGCATGCATAAACTTTATTCATTCTTTTTTTAAAAAAGGCAAGCTATTTTAATCAACATGATTTAAATATAACTCCATGAAACCATTTACTTTTTCTGGAAAGCAGTTAATTCTGGATGACGTCCTACTATTACAATATTATATATTGCGATGTAAGTAATATATTTAGTATATTATATTATTGACATCGTTGTGTATTTTAAGAACTGCATCAAAGCAACAACCAAGTTTTGTTATTATCTATTATTTTTTCTACTATTTTACAGTGCATAAGTAATTGGATATTACCTACCGTTCAAATCCAACATTCTCTTAAGTACACTACTTGAAAACCTTTAAACTTTAAATTGAGAGCTATTTATAGAATAAATAACCGTTTTATCTTTGTAAGCAAATAACAATTAATTAAATGTGCAGGGAAAATGGCGCTGCAGCAAACAAATATTCAGTTGGTATGGATCTGTGTGCACTCCATTTACTTATGGCGCATGTCCTCAAATTGTGCGCCTGGGCAAAACACTCTGCTGGTTTTGATGTCGCAGTCATTATCGTTGAACCGCCCCATTGCTTCTATAACATACGACAGACAAGTTTCAAATTCCTGCAAATAAATGAGTATTTAGCTTAAGCTCTAGATGCCCAAGTGCAAATAAACTTCGTGTGTTATTAAGATAATAATCTTATTTATATTTACATGTAATCTCGTAGAATACATTAATGCCGAGATAATTTTGCATACCAAAAAAATATAACATTCTTGATCCTGATGCGAAATTATAAATACCTACCTAAAGGTATATAGAATTACCAACTTTTACATTTCTAATAACTTTATTATGCCTTGATTAGCTCCATACATGTTCATTGCAAATCAAAGGACATTTTTGACTATATTGAAATAAATATGCTAATTCTGGATACTTACACTTAAATATTGAAAATCACATTTTTTAATACAAATAGATTGCATTTAATAAAATAGGGAATCCGCTTTATAATAGAAAAACAAGTTATTATGTCTTTTTATGATAATAAACCTAATTAGTTTCATCAATTTCCAAAGCTATCTAAGTAAAATAAAATTTAATTCTTTGCTTCTCTTGCAGATGCAGTTTTTTAACTACGATCCACCTTAGCGCTAGGCAATAACACGCTAAACAAGAAGTTAATTTTTTAATGACGGGTAAGTGATCAAATGTTAATTAATAAATGTTTTACTACACGTTCACTTGACAAGGAAGCGCCCTACAATGATTAAATCGAAACCATAAGGTCTATTGATAAATTGAAAAAGTAGAACGTCTTGTAATATATGTATGATATGTTAAAATATTAGCTATAAGAAAGTCTCATAGATATGAAACGTATTTGAAATATTGATATGTTTGTGGATTTCTGAATTTATACAAAACCTTATAATGTTATTAATAAATAACCAGCCCCAATACACGGAAATAATATTTTTATTACAGTAGGAATGATATAAAAACTAGACCACATAAATTTTAGTTCCGTACGTTGGCCACGTCACACAGATATGTCCTCGCCACCAATTCCTTCAACGTACGTGATCCCAGTCGGGTCAGGTTGGCCTGACTAAAAGACTTTTGGACATTTACGTTGTATATGAGGGCCATACAAGCCGACGGGTGCATTACGTATATATAACATTACATTCAACTCGGTCCTCTATATTGGATATTCTCCTCCAAATACACCTTTATAATGCTATCCTGGTGTATGTATCGATATCATGCAGGTACGTTCTGTTCGTACTTTGAAGTATGAGGATCCTCAGAATAATGGTTAGTATCCTCCCACCAAAGTTCACAGAGACTTCTGTTATTTGCTCCGTAAACTCCAGGGACCTATCGGGCAGAAGGCTTTTTTGTTTTATTTTTCTATTCACTCTGGTCGGATTTTCTACGAGCTTTACCTTATTTTTTATTCTCTATTTGTTAGTATATTTTTTAAATACTTTAAAACAAATATCTATTTCTTGAATATTTTTTGGTTTGTAAGCTTCGTACAAAGTTACGAAAAATTATGCAAAAGATTACTTATGGTTCGATGCTTAATTAAAACGTTATGTTAATAGGTTTGTGACATTTTTAAATTTATAATTATTTATGTTAATAGGATTGCATGTTTTTAGGCAGTTTTGATATATAATTATACGTAAACATTATATTGAAATTGGGAGAATTTATTAGAGATACCCACTTAATAGATAAGTTTTCCTACAAACTTACCCAATGAATATTCATATACATACTTGTGTATAGATTTGTGTACTTCTATAGCTTGTGTTCCTACATACTTTTATTAGTTATCTACTATTTATGTAAAAAAAAAATATTTTTTTAAAATTTGTTTTAAGACATACTTTAAACAACTTATTAATATTTTTAATTTTATATCTAAAGATACAATTAGAATTTTAGCAAAATAAAAATTGATTGTATTACTTTCTTTGGCAATTAACACTTACGTAACGGAAGTGGTAATTGCCAAGGAATTCATATCTTCATTTTTTTTTAAATTAACCGAATAGTGGATAAATTTCAATTTAACTTTAAATTTTTCAAAAACTTGGAAATGTAGAAAAGTGAGAAGAATATTTTAATATGAAAAGTGTTTTTACATTGTGGACACTATCAAATCAACTACATGTTATATTTCATGTTTATTTCTTATATTTTAAACAAAGTTGTAAAATATTGCAAATATCTAATTTAACGGAACTATAAATTGTTTAGTGTATCAAACCAGGATAGTTTAAACAATCGAATAAATTTAACAGTTACACGTTTTTTTACAAGCACTTTTTCTCAATCGTCAACAAATTACAAAATTTAGACATTTTTAAATAAGTATTTTTTATTCTCTTGTGTCAGATATTCTCTTGCAATTGCGCTATCATAAAGAATGCAGAAAGCGATAAATGTAAATTAAATGATAATTTTTTTTTAAATATTTTTCGAATCGAAATTTAATCTAACTACAGACTTTTTCTTAACTACCTGATTAGGCAAAAATGCTTCTTCTCTTCATTTTAGTAATTTGACTCGTTTTAGTAGCAAGTTGAACTTGAATATCCAATTTTAGTAAAAATAGAAAATTTCAATACAAACTCTTCCTTTTTTTAGAAAAAAAAAACAAGAGACGGGCTCTTAGAAACTTGATTTAAGTAAAATGAAATTACTTTTGCCGATTATAATTATCTCAGATTATTATCTTTTACTCGCTTAAAATAATATTGAAATATGATTATCGACATTTACATCAAAATTAGAATGGTAATGTTGATATTGGAATTCTTATATTCATGAAGTCAAATGTATTGATTCATTCTTAAGGTAGCTTCGGACGTGTGCACTTTCATCGATCTGTTTTGATAACGTCAAGCAATGCCGCTAAAATAGTTAAAATATTTCTTTAAAATTTAACTATCTATCTTTTTTTTGGTTTGTTAATTTCATTTTCAATAGAGACTATTAGGTATAAGTAAATTATGCTTTAAAATAGTTTAAATAAGTTGTTAATTATTTATAGTTATAGTTATACACTTAATAGTAATTTCACAATAAAAAAATGTCATTTTTATTGTTTAGTCGAACTAAATTGTCGAATATTTTTGTTCTTTGTTAGATTTGCTGAATTTAGTAATTTACAAATATATTTTTTTAAATTATAAATTTTAAAAAAAGGTCAAGTGTAAAACAGTTGTAGTTAAGTGATATATTTTTACCTTTCTATATGAACAATTATAAAAACTATTAATTTGGTTTAATTGAAACATTATTTGCAGTTATATACAGGGTGTTAGGTAGATCAATGCAAACTTGCTAGTAGGTGATAGCATAAGGCATTTGCAACATTTTGGGTTCAAAATACTTTCGTAGCTAGTCCTTTAAATTTTGAAATAAAATAGTTTACGTATTCTTTTGTAAAAGGACGGTTTCTACTTGTTTTCAAATAAAATTCCATCTATGGGTGGAAAGTTTGGAGACCCCTGGTCTAGAACACTGGCATAAAAAACGATTTGCCTGCATCGCGAATTGATCCAAGGTCATCCTACTTTGTTTATTATTAGGTTTGCTTCTGCAGCAATTGCATACGGTTTGAAAAGTTTTATGCAAACTAGTGCTAAACAAAAAGTTGGTCACAAATTGGTTGTCACTTAAAACATAAAACTGAGGATGAAAAAACATAACCGCGAGGTGACTTATATCACCCATTTCTACCTAATTAATTTACTTAAAAATTCATTCAGGGAGTGCGCAAGCGTCGGATAGTTGGCAACCGTTTATGACTGTTGCAGGAACAAACCTATTGTGTAGCAAGTGAGTTACCAAATTGCTTAGAAATAACAAGAAAATTTACGTTGTAAAAACCGCTACCTAGAACTTTAAAGCTATTTTTTCTAGTATTTTAGAATACTGTACGGAGATATTAATTTTGAAGTAATGGTGTTCAAATACTTTAAGTATAAACAAAATCTCTGATTCTGAGTTCTGAACCTCTCCTTGTAAGTAGATAATGTATAAAGATTTTTTCTACATTTTGAAACTTTAAGCAGGCGCCAAAGCTTTCAGTCAGTCGTCATTACACGTCTTTAAAAGTATGTTTTCTTATGTTTCGTTATTTTTCAAAATCGAAATCTAAACCATTTGATATATCTTGAAAACAGACATTTGCTACTAAAGCATTTTTAACTCAGAATATAGAAAAATACTTTCTCTATCACATTCTAGAAAGTTTGCATAAACCTCCCTAACACCCTGTATATGTGTGTACATTAAATTTATTCTTATTGTGTATAACATTTTATATGATTAAATTAATTGACATATATAATAATTAAAATATTAATAGTTAAAAAATAATTTACTTTTAAATAAATCAACAAAAACTTGGATACGTATAAAACTATCAGTAAAAAGCTTATGGCAACGCATAACCAAAATAACCTATTATAGATCATAAAAAGCATAATAAGGTTTACTCCAAAAGATGATGAATGTTTTTATTATAAGCGTAAAATTATGATTTTTGGCTTTTTCGGCACTTATGTAAAAAGTACAAGATTTTTCTCATATGAGACTTAAAGAGTGGCGTAAAAGAAGCCAAAACATAAAAATCATTGTTTTATAGTACCACTCATTATGCTTCTCGTTATCTAAAATAAGTTATATTGACTACCCGTTGCCTTAACCTTTTTAATGAGGTGTGGCTTATATATGTAGTTAACCTGGTGTTAGTTGTATACTGTCTTAATGTGGATACCGTCAAAATATAGGTGAGACCGGGTATGGTTGTCTCACGGGTAGGTTGTCACAAAAGTCATAACAGCAAACCTAATGAATTAATAAATTTATTTACCCGTGTCAAAAAAACCCGAGCACAATACCTCCTTGCGTACTTCACTTCAGTTCGCTCTGAAATACCGTAAAAGAAATATACGCATTCGTTTTTTTTTGTACAGTGAAAGTAATTTTTTGTGAATCTGTGTTGAGTCTCGTAAGTATATTTAAATTTTACATAGTGATATACTTTTTTGTGTCTTTTATGATGTTTAAGATATGCTTCATATCATTCATATGATTTCTTAAATGATCATTGATTTAAATTTATTTTGGGAGTTAATTGTCTAAAACTGTTTTGGAGAAAGTTTTGTCAAGTTAACGGGGGCTAGTTGTCACCTGTGCAAAGCAACACTATAAATATGTGCGGCCTTTTTTATTGGTTTCTAGGGGTTTTACTACATAAACGATTGGCTGTAATTATATTTCTGTCATTTTTGTTAGCATAACCTAAGTTCGTTAGATAGAAGTTACTATTCGCTCACAGCAAATATTTTTTATTTTTTTGTAATTATGAATAAGATATTTTTCGTTCTTTTCTAGGCAAAATTTCTTACAAACAATTTACCTTTAGTAAAAATAGGAATTTGTTTTGTCGTTTTGTATTTTTCCTTTTATTTAGTATGTAACTACTTACCCCAGACACGGGGTCAAAAGTCAAACTTTTCTTTTCTCATAAAAATTATAACATGTTCTCATTAGATAATGGTAGAGAAAAGTCTTTATTTTTTCTTAAACTAGAATAAATACACTATCTATTGATATATAAATGTCATTGATAAATTAAGACCATGGACTCCATAAATGCAAGAGAACAAAAATTGTGATTTCCAACCCCAGTCTCCCCCTACCTACCAATATACCATGTTCACAAAACGTAAAACGGAAAAACGGAAAAAACGGAAAAATTTTCAATATTATTTTTAATCACACACTACAAGCGGGAAAGAGGGGATAAAAAATCAAATTCTAACAAGGAAACCATTTTAGTTGCCCGTGACTTTACGTTGCGAGACTCACACCATTCGATAGGGCATCAAAAACTACTTTAGAAGCCGTTTTCAGTTTCTGCCAAATGATTCGTGTTACGACAAGACGAGCCCCAGAAGTATGTGTTAATCTGTCAAAACTGGTTTCTGCTATTATACACTGCAAATTGCACTTTATAGAATATGATACTGTGGTCCAATGGAGAACACATTCGCTCTTGAACATTTTGCATTTTGTCGCCCCGGGTTCAAGTCCTCTAAAGAGCAAAACGTTTTTTGTAATTCTTTTTTTAAGGAGAATTGTTTATTGTCGTTTATACAACAAATGGACATCTTTATTAATGAAATATAGGTATAAACAACGCCAAATTCCCGAATAATATGTAAACTAAAATTAAAAATTTTAAAGTGGTAAAATCTACATGCAATCACATTAACAGTGTTTTATTACCAATAGGTATACATACTGTTAAAATTATGTGGAGTGTTTGGACAAGGTGCTTTTTTATTCTATTATTGTTGTGATTAATTCAGTTTTGTATAAATAGTCTTTTTGAAGACTATTTTGACCAGTTTTTCTTAAAAATCTTTTTTTATATAGCTCAAATAATCACGATAATAAAAGAAGAAAAAACACCTCATCCACACACCGCAAATAATTTTGACAGTATGTGTACCTATTGTTAATACAACTCTGTAACCTGATTGGATGTAGATTTTACAACTTTAAAATTTTTAATTTTAATTTACATATTATCCGGGAACTTTGCATTGTATATACCTATATTTTATCGATAAAGATGTCCAATAGTTATATAAACGACAATAAACAGTTCTCCTTAAAAAAAATTGCAAAAAACGTTTTGGTCTCTAGAGGACTTGAACCCGGGGCGACAAAATGCAAAAAGTTCAAGAGCGAGTGTGTTCTCCATTGGACCATCGTATCATATTGTATAAAGAGCAATTCGCAGTGTATAATAGCGGAATCCAGTTTTGACAGATTAACACATACTTCTGAGGCTCGTCTTGTCGTAACGCGAATCATTTGGTAGAAACTGAAAACAGTTTCTACAGTAGTTTTTGATGCCCTATCGAATGGTGTGGGTCTCGTTGCGTAAAGTCACGGGCAACTAAAAAGGTTCCCTTGTAAGATGTACAGATTTTTGAAGTTTTTTAACCTGACGCACCCAAAATTAGTTATTAATTATTACTTAAATAAGGTAACCAATCAAGAGCGCGCTTTAGAAGTATAAGGCAAGGCGAAGGGATTGATAGAACTGAATAAATTTTTATTAAAAAAAAAAATATATCATCTAAAAAAATTTTTAAAACCACGGCGTTGAGAAAAATGTTAGATCATTTGCAGTTACAAATTAATCTAAAGCGTACTCCTGATTGATTAATTATTTAAATTAATTACAAATTAAGCGTGCGTCAGATAAAAAAACAACTCTAAAAACATTTTTGTTTTAGAATTTTATTTTCTATCACTCCCTGTTACTTCTGGAACATTCAATATAGAAAAACATATCGGGATAGTATTTTTTTAACAGTATGTTGTTATACATATTTGGAACGCTGTGGACAGAATTTATTTTATTATAAAAAAACTTACGCCTTTCTATTTAAAACAAAAATGTTAATCTATCCAGTCAAACCATATATAGGGATCAAAAAATTAATATTTAGATAATTTCAGAAAATGAATTAAATGTATATTTACAAACTTTTCAAAACTTTTGTGAGTTTTTGTGGTGGACTTAATAAAACACCTAGTAGAAATGTAAGTAGGTACTTGAAAAAAGTGCTAAGGTAGGGCATAGAATAAATTTCTATGCGTAAATTGTGATTTTGTAGTTATTAATTTTGTGTGTTTACTCCCCCATTATTAGAGAAGTATTAGAATTATAATTACGATATTGAATGACTCAATCTTTACGACTTTAATTAGGTATAGGTGCATATCATTTATATTTTTATAATTTTATTTACAAGAAAATTGAAAATGCTCATAGTTATGTTACCAATCTACATTAGAGTTCTTTTCACATGCATATATTGAAGCGGATCAAACTAAAAAAATTCGGCATTTTTTGAAACTGTAACCTTCTCAAGATTTTGTTCTTTTGATAGTAACTTTATTTTCTAATTTTATTCCCTATCAGATAATTGGAATATCAGGGAAGTTTCCTAGATTGTTTCTATTTACATAAAAGGGAGATATAGAATTTGTACATTTCTGTAAATGATTTGAACACACATTTTTAGTATAATATGTACTGAAAACCACTTGGTTATAGATCCATAAATACATACACAATTTAATTTGAAAATATTATTTATTTAATGTGCATTTTATAACTTAATATATAATTTAAATAAAATATGTTCAATAGTTTTAGATTCCTTTATAACACAATAAAATTATATCTACTCTTATTTCTAATTTTAAAAATAAAAAAATACATATGTACTTAATTAAAAATAAATTGAATTTTTTAAATGTACTTAAATATTAATACACAACACAATAATACAGAAAACCGTATGGCGACTTTTTCAAAAATTTTACTTCGTTTTCAAAAAGATCTTATATAAAAACGTTAGTAATAAATATTTATGAAACTAGTAAAATTCGTCGAGACAAATATTTAGAAAAGAAACTTGTGAAGTTTTATGATAATAAAAATTGTACTTGATTTTAAAATAGAAGAGTTTTTATAGAAATACCATTAGTAAAATTTGTAAAAGACAATGATATAAACATTTAATTGTTTAAAGCATTGGTATCGGCCATTAAATTATTCTTTTGTTAATTTACAAAAAAACACAAAAGAATCAATTTTTGGAGCGATCAACGGTTCTATATTCAATTTCAGATTAAAAAATTCTTTATTTCACAGTTTTTTTTCAAGATATTACACCTCTAATAAAATCATTGGTAGTTTTTAGTTAACCCTAATAATGCATTAAATTTGTGCCTGAACTATATAATTTTATAAATTTAATTAATAACGTAAAAAATTAAATCAATTTGCCAAAAGACTGTTCCGCAACATAGACTACGCAGCGGTCGGTAACCTTTTGGCAAGCAAGAGCTACATAATGTCAAAATGAGATAGATACGGGACGCACTTTTATAATAATTTGGTAATAGGTATCTAGTTATCTATCTATGTAGGTAGGTAGCTATTATATTAGAATTCGATTTTTATTTACAAAACTTTCGCGGGCCGCAAGATACCCGCGGGCTCGACGTGGCCGACCACTGGGCTACGGTAATAAAAACAAAATATAAGTTTTCTTCAAAAAAGATGGCAACACTCACGTTTTGATTTGATGTATATTGCTTAAGTACGTTTTCTTCGATGCAAAAAATACTGTTTATTTTGCAAACATTAAGTTCTCTTTCTATTTGAAATTAAGACAAAAAACTGGAATGTTTTCAAATAAGCAAGACAAAGTTTAGTCCAAAGTTTATGATATCTCATAGGTAAATAGTGTAAAATATATTGCACGGCTAGAAGATAATGGTAATTCTTACTATGTAGTATGGTAATCATTATCATGTAATATAGTGACGAAGATTTTCTTTAAAAATATTTATTAAACATAGTAAATATCTCTAATTTTTATCGTAAAACAGGCCAGGCAGCATAGGAATAATTTCCATGCAACATAGTAATGATTCCCATGTTACATAGAGCAAACTGAAATTTTTAAAAATTGATGTCACCTTACGGTAGATCTTTTGACAATTATAGAGGTTATGCTAACAATAACAGCAGCACTTATATCTACATAAAAATGATTCCTATGTAACATAGGACTCATTACCATTCTCGCATGTCTCTAATTTCTATACTACACAGTAATATTTACTATACATGTAGCTACTATGTAACATGGCCGAAATTACCATGTAGAATGGTAATGAGTTCCATGCTACGTAGTAAAGTATCTCATTTTTTTAAAGACAAGCTTGGTTACCATGCTAAATGGCAGTGGTGGCCAAGCCCCTTGATAATCCAAGACATTTTTCTAAATTTGAAATTTTTCGCGAGCCGCAATTAAATATGAATTTAAAAAGTATGCAAAAAAGGTATTAAAATTTTTCTTTACAGAAATTATATTTATTGAAAACAAATAAAAGTACAAAATATCTGTATTGAATTTAAATATTAAAAAATAAACCAATTTATTTTACTTCTCTTGATAATTCTTTAAAATTTCGAGACCCACAAATAATCCTTCAAAGAAACGCATGCGGCTCGCGAGCCGCAGGTTGGCCACCTCTGCTATATGGTAATAATTACCACGTTACATAATGAGAATTATCATTCTCTTCTCTCCGTGTGTTTTGCAAAAAATGTGCATCTGCTATAGAATTTTTAATTTAGTTTGGACTTTTATTTCAGTTAAAATGTAAATAAAAGAAAATAGATTCGTTTACGATTCTGTGTATGGCACTACCTAGAGAACTACGTCTTTTGGACATAAAAATTAAATATTTTCAGAATGTAAACTTACTTTTGGCATAATAATTAAATTATTTTTTGAATATCTATTACCTATGTATAATAAATTACCTCAGATTATCTATTTGCCATTTAGTAGAGGAAAACCTATATTATATCTCCAGTTTATATAAGGTAAGTTCGCCGGTTGCCGGCCAGATAAAAAACAGTTGCCGTTTTCAGCCGTGGCGGTCGAGAAATAGAATAGATTTATAACGAAAGTCACAACAGGAGTGATATCTAAAAAAATACTATTTGCATAAATGAAATTAACAGAAAATTTAATAGCTAAATTAATAAGTATTTGTATTTAAACAATTTAACCTTGTACCATTTGTATATGTATTATGAAATACAAATTAATAAACAAAATCTTTCAAATTGGCGCCTTACCCGCGTACGCGTGTAATATGGCACCTGGTGAATAAAATATGCTACAATCTTTAATACCAAGTTATCACTTACTAATTATTTTTTTTAAGCCAAGCATACTTTGCTATCCTTTCAATCTTCATGCGCCTACATTTTGCATTAACTTGTATAATCCAACCACATTTTGATCCTTTTTTGTCGTAATAACATTCGCGGCATATTACACAATAATTATCCATTTTCCTCGCAGAAGAAACATTAAATTATAAACGTGGTTTAAATACTTAATAGGTTCATACCTATATTAATTTTAGACCAAAAAGTTAAATCAATGCATATATAACAAATCTTTACGTAGTATATCTTCCATAGCATATTATCCTGATGAACTGACAGATATTCAAATAACTGTACCTCGTAAAGTAGACAATATAAAAAATGTCAATCTAAAGAAAGTAATATGTACCTATAACCACAATAATATGAAATATATAACATTAAATCAATTTTTTACAAAGTAATTATTCTAAAGGAATATTTCATGTTTGAGCATAGGTATTTAAAAAATGTTAATTTCACCGTCCTGTACCGTCCTATTCATACTTTATTATATAAATCTTGCAACTTTTGAATTTACTACATTAGGTATTAGTGGTGTAACGCAAAGGTTGAGTGTGTGGACTGATGAATTGAGCGACCTGGGTTCAATCCCACGCTAAAAAAATCATCGCTACTTATCATACGCTACTTTCCCCTTGCAAAGCAGTAACCAACCAGCAAAGGTAAACCTGCCTCGCAAAAATTAAAAGTTTTGATCTTTAATTAATAGATTCGGTTCTGCCATACAATGTGGAACAGAATGAAAAATAGATATTTTTCAATATATATTGTTACTATATTTATGCTTTTGTTTATTTTCAATTTTTTTTGCTACTATATTCAAATATAATAATCTAACAATAAATAAAATGTACAATTTTTCAATTCGTAGTAATATCTTACTAAGTATGTCTGTATCCCGTTCTGCTTATATTTCTACGTGTATTATGGTAAATTAATACTTTATCAAATAAAAAAATTAAATTTTATTTTATTTTAAAAAACTTCTAACATTTCGATAAAACCACTTAAGAATAAACTTGAATAAAGTATGTATTCTACACGTTCAGAAAAGCTACATACATAAAAATATTTAAAGCAAATCTTTATTTTTTGCGTTGTATTAAAACATTAATATAATATATTTTTAAATTCTGTATTTTATATTTTAATAATTCAAAAAATTCTTTAAAATTAACATTTTTATAGATTTAATGAAAATTAAAATTGTTTTATAATTAATATTTTTGAAAATTAAAAAATTTAATTTTATTACAAATTAAAACTGACTTAACGAAGAATATTTAATAATTAAATTCTATAATTTTAGATTTATATAATTATAAAAGTTTTAATTTATACCTAATATTTAGATATAATAAATATTAAAAAACGTAAAAATTTAGTTTGAGATCAATATTAAAAATATTTATAAAATAATAAAATTTTTTTAACAGGATTATTCAACTAATTTTGCATAGTTTAATTTGATTCTGTTACTACAATTATTATTGCATTTTTGGAATTAAAAGGCTGTTTAATTAACTGCAGCATATTACAAAAATATTCTCCAAAATCAAAATTAAAATTTATGAAATCAAATTAGTCTATAAATATATTACGTTATTAGAAGATTGTTAATTTTTCAATATTGTATTTTTATAATTTATTAATATTTTGTTATGTTTAGTAGAAAATTTTCTCCAAACTAATTAAGAAATAATAGATACATATTTTAACCAGATAAAAGTTAGTTAGCTTCTTTTACTACAAAGTGAAATAAAATTTTAAAGAACATAATTACTACTAATTTTGACTATTATGGTTTTATTTAATTAGGTTATAAAATTATTTAAATTTGGTAATTAACTACGAGTTATTAGTGCGACGCAGTTCGCAGAACACTCTGTATATAGCAATAAAAATAATACAACATAATTTCTAGAATAAAATTGTGATAAATCTAGATAATAATGATTTAGAAAATTGATTTTTGTTAATATGCATGATTGTAGATTTTTATGTACTAATTTTTATAGTACCAATACCAACATTTTTATTTAAAAAATCTTTTAAACTAAATTTGTCAATATTTATTTTTAATAATTTATTAATATTTTAGTTATTTAGTGTTATTGTTGTAAAATATAAATTATTTGATTAAATAATATATTTCATTGCAGTGCTCGAGTAATATTAAAATTTTATTTTTTTTTCGGGATGTGGTACATAGCCTACAGCACTGCAGCCAAATAGTAAATAATTATCTATAAGTTACCGTATAGATAAATTAATACCTACAAATAAAATACTTTTTAATAGACGTTCAATATTGTTAGCGTATCTACATATCCAATAATGCATCTAAACTTTATTACCTACTTCCGTTTTCCACTTAAAAACTATCAAAAATGTAAAATTTGCTAATACCAATTTTTAATAATTGTAGATTAATAGGTATGTTATACATATATCTATATAATTACTGTAATATTGATAACACTAAACGTTATCTTGCTACATACAAATTATTAAATAATTTATATATCTATCGAATTACGTTTACATTCTGATGCAACACGAAAATATTTGTACACTTGTGGAAATTAATACTTTTTAAGTATTAATCAAAAAAAAATGTACCTACGATGCACATATTTTAACCACTAGCGTTTTTGTTAAATAATACAAATAAAACTATCAAAATAGTGTTTTATTTAATGTAAATTGTTATAAACAAGTATTTTTTTCATAAATATTATTAAATTTTTATATTATAGGTATATAAATTCGACATATTATGATTAAGAATTTATAGTAAATTAAAAGCGTTTTTAATACGTCAATTGATTACAATTAAAATATTCAATAGTACATATAATTATGAACGATTGAAATAAATTAAAAATTGTACATCCAGTATTGATCCACTTAAGTGCAAGAAACTAGAACGTAGACTGCCATCTGTAGTTGTTTATATTATGCGAACTGGTTTCGACTTTTTTTATGGAATTTTTTGTTATTTAAACCAGCTGACCTTTTGTAGCGTTACATAAACCAGTAATATTTCATTTTTCTAACCATGTTCAATAATGTCGATGAAATATTTTTCTTTGTTTATACAATTTATCTAAGTATATATTTACAAGAAGTAACAATTAACAAAGAAAATTAACATTTCAATTTTAAAACTTAATTGATATTAGCAATAAGAATTATTAATGAAATATAATAACTAAAGGTTATTATTTAAAAGTGCTTTCAAAATATTTATACGATTAAAATTTTTGTTTAATTACTAGATACTGTTATTAATTTTTTTTATCTAAATTTGGTTTGAAAAAAGATATAATACTTTTAGTAGAATAAATAGCAAAATAGAGAAACAAGAAAAATAGGTTTGACTGAAAATATCAAAACCCGACTCTAAAATATATATAAAAAAGGGGGATTTGTTCAGAAGCTTGCTTATTTACTTTAAACTGGTATGCAAGTAGATAGTCCGGAATTGCAATCATGTTTTTATGTTGGGTAGTATAAGAGTGCAACAGGTATAGACATTCTTATATCTTAGTTTGACGTTCAACCAACTGCTGGCGCCAAAATACATCTTATTTTATTTTTCAATTTTGGTTTCTTGTAAGCTAAAAATAGGGATTACTTAAAATTGTTTCTGAGATATAAATAAACTAGTTAATTACATAACTCACCAACAATTAAAACTTTAGGATCTTGAACTATATCTACATAAACATTATAATTTATTAGTTTGTATACCTACATAATAGCGTTAACGTACAACAAATAGGAAGATTTATTTTTAAACCTAATCATTTTTGTACATATTCAATAATTTTTAAAAAATTATATGTATATGAAACTTAACTATCGCATGAGTCATAAAAGTCACACTGACGAATTTAATATAATACGGTCAGTGTTTATTTCAAATTTTCTTTTTTAAATATTTTTTGTTATACAGAAACTTGAATTTATGGTATTAAATTGTTTTGTACAATTTACGTGTAAGGTTTTAAATAAACATGTTGAGGTAAAAGGTTAATTACGGGGATAACAATAATATTTTTGCGTATGTACTTACAGTTTTTTTACATATGCATATATATTAAGTAATACTCATCCTAGTTATCCCCTGCCATATTTCAAAAGTTTATACATATCAATTTTTTTGCTAAGAAACATCTTAATTTTATTTACAATAATAATAATAATCATCTAAGTAGTTTTTTTCCATAAATAAGTAGATAATAATTAAAATTTTACTAACGTT
This sequence comes from Sinopyrophorus schimmeli, assembly GCA_036325965.1. Lineage (NCBI taxonomy): Eukaryota > Metazoa > Arthropoda > Insecta > Coleoptera > Elateridae > Sinopyrophorus > Sinopyrophorus schimmeli. The sequence continues at coordinate 8,891,528 of JARFIZ010000001.1, forward strand.
AATCAGTCTGTTCAAATAAATGTTATTTATTAAAACTAATTAAAAAGCTACTTGTATGTATAACAGATATTAAATAAAAACATATACATAAACAATTTAATTTTACAGCTTCTACGTTAGAAAACAATAATTGTACTTTTCCAGTAAAAATTAAAACTATTTAAGTGTAACGAACATTAAAACATAGTTATAAATGATTTTAAAGCTCTAATTAATTTTATTCCGGGATAAGTATAAAGTTTTTGATCAATGTGTATTAAATGTCCTTGTAAATCTTAAAAAACTTCTTGTATTAAATTATATATTTAGTATTAAGTTCAAAAGCTTCTCTACTAAACAGGGCTGTCTAACCTGCGGTCGGTGGTTTCTAAGCCGCATGCGGCTTAACACTAATCATTGCAACCTAGCATAAAATCGTACAACTTCCTAAAATGGTTGAATTGTCATGTATTTATTTACCTACTTATTATACAATATATTTAATAAAACAATTATCATCAAATAAGTAGTATGGGTAACAACATGAGGTTCAAAACAATATTTTCTTACAAATAGGACTCAAATAAGTCAAATATTTTACTACTTTTAATGTGAAACTCTTTATTGCTACTTCAGTGGCTTACTAATAGGTGTGCATCTATAATAATAGCACGGCTCTTGATTTCTTTTATCCTTTATAAAAATGTATGCATAAATATTTAGAAAAATATATTGTAATCTATTAAAAAAATATATTTTAGTAACGCACTTAGAATTTATTTGAAATTGGAGAAGAAGATTAGGTGAAAACTTCACTTATTATTTTTTACTTTTGCCAGTATTGCCTATTCTTTGCAACTGATTGTATTTGATTCGCGAAGAATTCAAAAAGGGGGAATATTGCAGCCTGGTAGTTACCCCTCCGGTATACTACTGAATTATATATTTGATATACCTACCTATCTATAATTATTAATTATTTTTGTATTTTTTACAAAGATTAGATACATGATTAGGAAGCAGTTAATAATATGCAATCCTTTCATTAAATCAAAACTGTTGTTGTTATCTACCTGTATATAATATATATGTAATACGTAATTACGATGAGGTGTTAAATTAAATCAGTTAAAGCGCAGCATGTCGCGAAAGGGACAGATGGGTTTTCAATATGTGCAATATTTTATAATGCGTTCTTGAACGTTTCACACAAGTTTCTCGAAACCATAAAATTTATGGACCTATAGGTAACTTAAAAAGTGTTCCGGTGCTAACCGAGTAAAGAAAAAACAACGTTCTTCGCCACAGCAAAGACAAACTTACTGTATTTTAAGCATATTTTTGTATGTTTGAATAAATATAAAAATATGGCATTGCATGTATTATGGAACCCCATAGAGGAGAGCAATATGAAACCGGATTTCTTAATTTTTTAACCTAACGAAGTAATTTTTGCATTATGGCGGGTACGATTAGTATTAAATTTAACTATCTTTTTATAGACATACAAAAAATAAGTTTCTGAAAGTTTCAATTTAAAATTTGAGTTTTAAAAGGTTGCTCAGAATTTTTTTTTTATTTATTAGTACAACACTGGATTTTTTCGAGTGACATTTATTATTCAAATTAAAATTTAATACGCACTTTAACAAAACAAAAAATGATATTAGTCTAAATAAAGTTAAAACCTTCAAAATTTAAGATTTGTTATTAGAATTAACAACAAAGTTTATTTAAATATTCTTAAAATATTTGTTTTTTTGTCAATTTGTTTCATTTTTAGTTCATCTCGTGGTGAATTTTTGTTGATTATTTTACGAAATAATAGAAAAATAATGTATGAAATTTTAATTTGAATATTAAAATCTCGCTCGAAAAAACACAAATAAATAAAAAAAAAATCTGAGCGACCTTTTAAAACTCAAATTTTAAATTGAAACTTTTAGAAACTTATTTTTTGTTTGTCTATAAAATAATACTGTAACGAAAAAAAAATTTTAAAAAAAATTCAAATTTTGACGGATTTTTTTTTTGAGCTGTCCTTTGGAGATAGCTCTTAAAACATCAAAAACTAACATTTTTTCACTCGAGACTTAAAAAAACAAAATAGTGGGTTTATTGCGCCACCCTAGGGTCCATATTAAAAGTACTATTTGTGATTTATACTTTTTGTAGTCTTTTAATTAAATATGTGTATTAAAGAAACCGTTTTTATTATTGTTTTGTCCTTTTAAATTTTTATGATAATTAGTTTATGATAAATAATGTGCAAATATTTGTCATTATTTAATTAACTTTTACTTTTGACTGTAAAATATTAGTAGGGGATATCTACATTAGGTACTACCTTCTCGCTGCCTACCTATTTAATTTTTATACAGTATTCAAATATTATATTAGGGCTTCAAAACTACCCTACGTCTAGTAGCCTCAAGTACAGAGGCGCAAGTGACAGTATACTTAGACTAATGTGGCATTTTAATTTATTGTTACTCGCAACTATACATGTTTGCAAAGCATTTGTTTAAAAACTTAATTTTTATTCTGCAAAATACTAAACTTGTAAAGTTCCTTATTCACTTACAGTTCACCTGCAGTCCAGAACTGTGGATTTGTGTATTTTTAGTGGAATTTTATTTATATACATGCCATCGATAGATCCGAGCCTTCAGTTTAAGTAAATCTGACAATAGATTGATGTGTCGATAGCCTGTATATTTAATTGACCTTGACTGATCTGCAGTTCTGGACGGCAGACGAACTGTAAGTGGGTTACCTTAAGTCATAATAAATCAAATAAAAATCTGGTTAACGACTGGTTCAGATGTATTTGGGTTCTAGCAAAGGTGCGCTAAAATTGTATGAAATATGTTCGACAAGTATAATTGTATAATGACTTCATTGAGGTACCAACTAATGTTTACCTATCCCTACACGAGCGCCTATAATGAACAACGCGAGCTTGGACAATAAGTTGCTAGAAACTTTTCAATCTAGCATTGCTCCCCTTAAGTAACTGAAAAAAGCCACTCCAATTTAATGATTTAAAAAAAATTATATCATAAGGTAAGTGACCCCTCTACCGGACAGTTAAGGGTACAGTTTTTTTTAAAGCAATATTATAAATATTAACAGCCAATATATAATTAAATTTATTAAAAACTTTTAAATATCATACCTTTAACTTCAAAAGAAAAAAAAATCCAATAATATCAATTAGAATGTTAATAATAAATAATAATAGTATAAATTTGAGATGCCCTTCTATCGGCCACCTTTACGACAATTTTATAAATTACAAAATCAACCAATATTTCAATATTTAATAATTTTTTTTTGAAAAAATAAAATACAATAAAAAAAGTATATTTAATTAATCTTACAATTTCTTTATTAGTTAAAGTTTTTTTTGTTTTTTTAGTATTCTTTTGATTGTGCGGTAGAGGGGTTATTTACCTTAATTCCATCCCATTCTTAAATATTTTTTTAATTTTTATGTTTGACATCGTGAAACTTAGAAGTTTTATAATATAATTATTATTAATGTAAATTGTAATTGTGAGTCCATAAAATCTAATTTCTTATATTTTATTAACTTTATGAAGTTCTGTGGAAATGTCAAAGAACTGAATATGCAAATGTTGAAGAAATACACAACTACTTCATTTATTAATTAATGTAAATTATTCTAAAACCTATAATTCGATTATATTTTGTATTTCTTTCCTAATGTTATTATGTGCAATTTACACATCTTTTCTAGTTAGGTATTAGTTACTTACAGGTAGGTATATATTAAAATTTAATCTTATTTTAAAATTTTCTCTCAAATATTCTGCAATATAAAATAAAATAATACTAAAGTTGGTGTCATATTTTTGCAACGGTATTCAAAAACAAAGTGAATAAAAGTTTTATCTGGAAGTTTTATTAGACTGTGAGGAGCGAGTGCATTCCAGAACCGTGTAAATCCATTCTAAGAGGTAGATTACGAAAGGGTAGCACAGCTGTGTGTGAATTCCAACAAAATAAATGTTTCAAAAAACAAAAGCTCAAAAACATAGAGTATTAAACAAAGAAAGTAATCTTTCTAGTTTTTACCTTTAACAAGTACGCTCGTAATGGAATGAGTTCTGAATCCTTCTCGCTTGGAGAATATTTTGTCAGAACAGGGAGCAAACTGACAACGATTTGTTTCAGGGTTAAAACTTACAACTCATTTTAACCCACATATTTTCTACAAAAGCTATATAACTTTGTTCTCGCTTTTTTCTTTTAAAATTTTCTGCGGCAAAATGAAATTTTTAATTAAATGTTTATTTAAAAAAATATGCGCTGGTACACTACAATGTAAGTAACTTATAAAAGATTTAATTTAGCAAAATTACAAATTCTGTTATAACTAGGTATTTATATAATTATTAAACCATTAACAGCATTTTAACTAATATCAATAAAGTGGTGATGACATTACTTGTATGTACAGTCGAACTTCCATAAGTCGAACGCCGATAAGACGAATTTTTGATAGCTCGAACTCGAACCTGTTTCTCTAAGATTTTCCTATCTCAACGTTAATATTTTTATGTCAATAAATCGAATTTCTATAAATCGAATTATTTAATAAGTCAAAGCGTTTTACAATTCTTTAAATTCAAGTTTTCATTAGTAAATAAGTCGATGACTCGAAGTAAAATTTTACAACTTTTCTAAAAATTACGCTACCTGAGAGAGGATTAAGGACGAGTGCGGTTCGGTGTTATTGCTTCTATGAAAAGGTTTTATACTATAAGCTGTTTTGACGACGGCTCTTCAATTGGATTTAAAAACTAATTTATGTTTAGGCGTGAAAAGGTAACAGACAGACAGATATATAGACAGCCAGAGTTACTTTCGCTTTTATAATATTAGTTAGAATTATTAAATTTTTTTAGAAAATAAGTTAAGTATTGTGAATCGTGCTTAATGTGAAGTGTGCACATTTGAGCGAAAAGTGGCACATTCCGATCTCAGGAAAATGAAACGCGCCGCTCCGCGTCGCGCTTCATTTGCTTCCCACGCTCGGAAATGTACCACTTTTCGCTCGAATGTGCACATCCTGGTATTTATTTATATTTAATTTAGTTATGCCAAGAAGTTTAACTTTTCACGGGCGTGTATAAGTACACGCACCTTTCCTCGTATTTCTCGTATTTATTGATTTGCCTTAATTAATCTTTTCACTTTCAAATCAAAAAATTAAAAGTAAATATGAATTTTATGTTCAAGAAACGTATTTGCCATAGTAATGAGTGGAAGTAGGCGAAAAGATACGAGAATTTAGTAGATGCGAGTGAAAGAAAACGATTAAATTATTTAATTAAATTTTAAATAATTTATTAGCCTAAATTTTGTGAATGGTGCTTAAAATCGAGTGTGCACATTTGAGCGAAAAGTGGCACATTCCGATCTCGGGAAAATAAAGCGCACCGCTTCGCGTCGCGCTTTATTTGCTTCCCTCGCTCGGAAATGTGCCACTTTTCGCTCGAATGTGCCTATCCTGGTATTTATTTACATTTAATTTAGTTATGCCAAGAAGTATAACTTTTCACGGGCGTGTATAAGTACACGCACCTTTTTATCATTTAATAATTGTTGTAAATAATATGAAAATAGTTCAGCTTAACCACTTTAATAAATTTTATGTACAGTTAACTTTAATAACTCCACAACTCGAATTTTTTGATAACTCAAGTTGGAAAGTGTTTCTCGACAAAATGCCTATCTCAAAAAGGTAGAATTGAAACTATTCTAATATAACTATGGTTACGAAGTCATTAACCTTTCTGATTGGTCAATTAGCTAATGGCCATAATGGTGTATTAAAAATGAGCCAATCACAGTGACTTATTTAAAGCAGGATTTTTAAAGTATGCTTTAAACCACTTACAGTTCTAATTACGTTATATAAAATACCATTTCACATAAAAGATATACTATACATACCAAAATATATATTTAATTTTTAAGCTTTTTTAATAACTCGAATTATTGATAATTCGAATTAATTTTGGTGTCCTTTCGACTTCGACTTATCGAGGTTCGACTGTATGTATATTTACAATACCACCTGACATCAAGTTAGTTAATATATTCATTACGTGACTTTTATTTTTGTCGTATAAAGATCTTACTTTACCGATGCAATTTTATATACAGATATCAGACATTACATTAATTAATAAGAACTTGTTTTTAAACTATCAAGTGATGTTTAACTATTTTATTTTAAAGTAATTATGTTAAACTAATTTACAAATCGTCTCGTACGAATATGTAGATACATTAAATTTCTGGAATGAAATTATATGGAGGTACACGGTATCTTTGTACTTTTATAACAGAGGCTCTGGCAAGATTTTCTCAACGGGGATGCATTAGCTGCCTTATTTAGATATTACTTAAAAGTTGAATATCTTTATAAAATTAGTAATTTAAAATAAATTGTTGAAATCTTGATATAATGTATTTTTATCCAAAAAAATTGTCTAGCACGTGGAGCTGCAAAACTATTTTCTAATAATAAAAATATTTGTATATAGAAGGTTTTCGAAATTTGTTTAGATAGGTGTTGTAAAAATCGTAAATGTCGAAAATAATTGCAAATACATTTGATTTGAACGGTACTATTAAAACTATTGAATAAAAAAAATTAAAATTATTATTATTACAATAGAGTCCTGATTCTTGGAGCAAATCAAAAACGTGTGTAATACAAATAATACAAAAAAAATTTAAAAAACCATATGTAAGTTTTTGGGACTGTATGATATGGGATACATAAAACCTCATTAACCAATAAATGCATAATTTCTTATTCTAAATAGTTATTCAAGCCAAATTATTTAAAAAAAAATTAAAAGGATTATCTTGAGTAATTACATTCAAATTGAAATAGACTCGACTATTCACCAATTTGGAAAATTTTGAATACCTTATTTGCCTTATTTTTTTTATTCTTTTCCAAAGTCTTAACACAAGTTTTAAAATTTTTTGATACAGGGCGTTGATTTTGACATTTGAGAATTTAATCTCTTCTTTTTATTTGGTCTTGTATTTTAATTCCGTTAAACTAACCAATCGGTATAGTTGATTAAATAAAATATAGATCTCGAATGTTGCTTTTCTATACCTAGTGGTTCTAAAGTTTACGAAAGGAATGTGTATTTTAGTGAAAAATAATGGTGTACCCAAGGTCTCAACCAAAATTTAGCTTTGTCAAAATTTTTGTTATTTGAAATATCTATTATGACCGGACTACTAAGCCTTGAAGCAACTTTAACTTTTTTGGAATTTAAACTGTAATTACTGAGAATCTTTTAAACATTTAATTTATAAAAATTTTAGCACACACCAAAACATTAAAAATGCTTTTTATTGGTTAGTTATTAAACTTCCTAACAGCAATACTTTTTTACCTTATTTGGTTTTGCAATAATGCGAAAACCGTTACATCTTGATTGGCATTTGCTTAACTTAAAATTATGCACACAACTTCCTTTAACGTCACCTATAAAGTTAGCATCAATTTACCAACACCCTGTATAGACATTAATTTTACGCGTACAGTAAACTGGTTATTTTTAACAGAAAAACATACAGATTTAAAAATTTGGACTCCAAAATAACTAAGTACCTACTAATTTGCAATAAGTCGCCTTCTGTTTTTGATAAAATCACTGTATAAATTATGTACATTTTAAAAACCTTATATTTAAAAAACCAAAAATTAACTAAATCTTAAATTCATATGCTACTTCAGAAGTAAGTGTATACATATTGTACAAGTTATTTATTATAATTTAAAATACCATTCGTTACGAAGATACATATATATGTGCATAATTATTAAAGTATGCTCAAATTTTTGAACCCGAAAGGATACGGTATGCAAATTACCGCGTAAATTAGCTAAATTATTATCTTATTAGCACTTACAATGCATAACTATATAATTTTAGCCATCCGAGTTTGGAAGTGAGTGGGTAGTTTCATTGGAGCGTAAGTTGTGCTGCGCTGCATGCGAATTGCACATCGCGAAAATTGCTTCACATTTTACATGCAGGTCTGACAGGTCCGTACCCAAAGATACATTTTTAAAACGGTTTATTTAGTGAACAGGCGCTTTGTTATTATATTAAGGTCCATTCAGGACAACAAATTTAGTTTTTAGTACTGTATGTTCCACGTAATTTTACAAACTTACATGTAAATTGCTAAAAACTTTATTAGTAAAAATGACATATTGGTATAATAGGTTTAACTTGACCGCAGTGCAGTGGGCTGTAAATACACCCCGCTAGAAAAAATTATGTGTATTATAAATATTATTAATAAAAAATAATGGGTAGTTATAATTTTGGTATTAATACAGCGTGTAACATATTTATATCTGTGTCAATAAATGATAAATGATAATTGTGTAGATATGTTTGACGTACCTGATATATTTATAAAGATTGGAATGATTTAGGTTTATTGTACGATAATAATAATAATAATAATAATTACCTATTAATTTCCAAAAGTATGTCCTATAAATTTTTAATAATTTTGTTAAGTTTTGGTAAACTTTTAATAGAAATATAATTGAGCACATAAATACTTAAATATAAGAAAACAACAATAGTAAATACCCAGTAGGTATCTAAAAAAAATAGTATCTAAAAGTAATTTTCTTATATCTGGCCAATTGTATTGAAAATTAATTTATTTTTAAATTAAACTGATAAACATACTCTATACTGAAAATATTATTATCTTAATTAAATAATATAATTAATTGTATAATAGTTTTAATTATTGTTAATTTATGATTTAGTGTAAATCAATTAAAAAAACTGGTAATTCACCATTAAAAGTTAATATTAAATTTGCTATTGAAACTATGAAATTTTTACAGATTTTATTAATTCAGCTCAGTAATTTTAAGATCATTTATTTAAAAATATCATTATTTAAAAAAAATTCTAATATCAGAATCATATTTTTTTTTTATTTTTTAAAAATGAATTTTAACAATCTCTACACACAAGAATTAACTTATCAATAAAGGCTTAGGTATATTATTAACATAATAATTAACATTTATTAAGTATCTAATACGTAGTTTAGAAAACTTCATTCTTAGTCACAAGAACATATTACTAATTTCAAATTTTTGTTATAGATCACGTAGAAAAATGTTTTTTGAAAATATCAAAAAATAATATAGCTTTATAAAAAATTATTTAAAGAATCTTATAATTTATATGTCAAATATTTATTAACAAGATCTTTGGAGAGCTTACAAACCAACCAACAGCTTCGACAGAATTATCAAAAGATTGTGACAAAAAATTAATTTGGTTATTTCATTTGCAAACAGCTCATCAGTTATATCTTGAAAAAATAATTGTTTAACATTTTTATTTCATTTTGTGCAACCACAATACTAAATATTAAAGCTTTTCTTTTCTATCAAATAAATAAGGGTCGGATAAGTAATTGTGTAAAAATGTTTGAAACACTGTTGAAAACGAAAACATTGCATAATTAAAAAAAAATTTAATCAAGTTAATCAAAACACCAAATAAGTCAGGATTAAAGTGTTAATTTCTAAATGAGGTATACTTAGCTACCTCAGTTTGGCAAGAATAATGCTTTTTATGTAAATTATTATTTTGTTTTACGATTTCAATGCAAATTTCAATATGTTTTTGATAACGTTTCAATATTGGGATTATTGTGATAAAAATACTTGAGATGTGAAACAATAAAGACTGTTTGTCGTTCAAATAAAATTAGTTTAAAGGAATTTTGAAGATTATGTAATTGTATACATAAACGCCTTACAGTAATTATTAGATACTATGATTTTAAAACCAAATAGCTTTATTTTAATTATTCAATATTTGATCTACCGTAAACTGTTTTCAACGATATTGAAGTGTGAATAAAATTATCACCAATCATTTAAAATTTGATATAAAGAATTTTCAAGCACGTAAAATTTATAGTCATTTGCACTGACCATATTAGTTAGTAACTAGCATTATATAAAGTTTCTTCTTAACATAATTTGTAGGTATACTTATAAGTATAGAAAAGTAAGCATAAACCGAACGTGCTTTTATTTCAAAACTACCTTTTAAACTCTATAACCTAGTAAAAAAATATAAAACTTTTCCACGTTAATTTTGTAGGAAACGTAATGCACACAACAGAACAATAAGAGAAAAATATGGTTGTGACTTTTTGAGGCGTATTTTGCAGCTGATTACATTTCCAACGAAGTGAGAAAATTGAGTTTTGTCACGTTGCATAGCGGGTGTTTATGTTATGAGCAATGTTTGTAGACGGAATACGACCATATACAAATATTTTGTATTGTGCTTTGATTAAACACAAAACGAAATAACTTACTTAGCTTCAATTTTTTACAAAGAAAAACACCACCGCCTGATTAAGTTTAATAAAACCTCAAGGTAAGGCATATTTGTTTTTAGACAAACTTCTACCGTAAGGTTTCTCGTGGTTTTATTATTTGCAGGTACCACACAAAACGAACACACCTCGATAAATATTGGGAAATGATGTGCTTTCGAATTAAATAATATCGTGACAGAATGTAATAATTTAGCACAAACCGGCTTCATCGTCAATTTCCGTCCCTGTGCGGCAGTTGCGTGTCTCAAACCGCTGCCCTTGTCTCGTAACTCGCGGCTAGACATTGGCACACGGGACCAGCTATGATAACCAAGAACCATCTTCTAACCCTTGGGACTATCTTATGTAACGTGACTTGTTTACAGTCTCATTACAAAGCACACTTACAAAACATTTTTATTCATAAATAAAAACCAAGTTCATGACATATTCATACCAACATTTTAATAAATAAGGTTTTGCTTTCCCTTTTAGCTCGATATATCTACAACGGGGATACATTTTTAACGCTACGTCGAACATAGTTTGCTAAAGTAAATTTACATTGAGCTTTAATATTAAATGTTTGAATTTTTTAGTTTGTGTAAGTACGTTTTACTTACGTTCATATTTAATTTGTACCTTCAAAGATATACCGGGTGTTTCATTTAAAGTGTTACGAGCTTATAACTCCTAAACCAATAAAAAATTCAAAAAAGTACAAGTATAAAAGTGTTTTTAATTTATTCGGTTTATAGAATAGCATAAGTAGAAATTTTAAATTACTTTCGGTTTAACCGGAAATGGTGTTTACTTGCTTATCTTAAATAGAAGGGTATTTATTTTTTTTTTAATTTTTATTTGAGAAAATAGTCACTTGTTATACATGTTTGGAAAGCTCTCGACGAACTCTATCCGATTATTAAAAAAAATAAATACCTTTCTATTTAAGATAAGGAAGTTGACACTATTTCCGGTTAATCTGAAAGTAGAACAAAATTTATATTTATGCCATTGTATAGAAAAAATAAATTAAACACACTTTTATACTTGTATTTTATTTGAAATTTTGATTATTTTACGAGTTATAAGCTTGTGGCACCTTACTGTAACACCACATTTTGAAATAATTCATTTTTTTTAAGAAATGGTCACTTGTTATACATGTTTGAAAGCTCTTGACGAGCTCTATCCAATTATAAAAAAAATAAATACCTTTTATTTAAGATAAGGAAGTTGACACCGTTTCCGGTTAAACCGGAAGTAAAAAAAATTGATAATTATGTTATTTTATAGATCGAATAAATTGAAGACATTTTTATACTTATACTTTTTTTGAAATTCATTAGTTTAGGAGTTATAAGCTTGTGGCACTTTAAATGAAACACCCGGTATATATAAAGGCTTAATATTACATAGGTTGAGGTGGAATAGTCCCAACCAAAAATTTGAAATTTTTTTCATTCAGAAATGCATTGTATTTAAGACTAACTATATTTATTATTAGAATTTATTATGATTATTAAAAAAATTTAATCTTACAAAAATTGTTCATTTAATTTTATTAAATCATTTTAGATTAATGGATTAACTTTTGTACAAACTTATAAAAAATATATAAAAAGAGATTTATTATATTTTATAAATTTTGAAAAATTATCAAAATAAATAATATAACAATAATTAAAAAATTTTAAAAAATAATTTTATTACAGTCAAAGCTCAATAAGTCAAAGTTGAATGAAAACTAAAAATAATTCGAGTTATCGATATAAAAATATTAACGTTGAAATAGGCAAGTCTTAGGAAACAGGTTCGAGTTATTAAAAATTCGGTTTATTGAGGTTCGGCTGTAGTTAAAAATAAACACTTTAACGTCATTTATTGTTGGCTCTACTAACTCGCTAATATATAGATATATTTTATTTTGTGGTTACTTATTATTTCATATGAATCTATATTTGTTCTAAAAACAATTATTCAAATCTCAATATGAATATGTTTGAGTTATATTGGATTTAAGTTTTACTTATTAATTTATATTTTTACTTTTATAAATGCAATTTTCAACATAAATACTTTGTTAATAAAATAATCAAAACAAATACTTTAAATTATTTATGCTTATTTTATTAATAAAAACTAATACCCAATGGAAATATATTATTAACTAAATTTTATATTATTTACTTGTACCATATATTTTAATTACATAACCTTAAATCATACAATTTAATATATTTAAATTTTCTGTCGTTATTGCTAAATACAACGTTGCCGTTATTTCAGACATTAAACGTAAATCATTCACAAGTTATCTCCTAATAATTGGTATTTTTCATAAGGTTAAAACTTCCTAATTAAATTTGAAATTTTTTTAAAATAATTACGAAAATTCAATGATCAACATAGTTAAATTTCGTAATGATGACATTTTTTTTAATTTTTAATTGCAAAAAATGTGTCACTATCATATAAAATTGACGAGTTCTCCATAAGACGACATGTATTGTTAATTTCGATTTATATCTAAATAAGCTTCCAAAAACTTTAATTTTTTTATAGAAAATGTCTATACCAATTAATCTATCGAAATAAATGTGCACAAAATAATTTTCATATATTAGGTTTAACGCCTCAACCTCCTTAATAGTAAATATTCTATTTTTAAAAATTTTAAAAATATTTCATAATTTTGTATAAATATTCATCCATTGAATTTAATATAGCAACTGAGATTAGATTGCAGTAAGTACAGTTTATCCAATGATCGAAAAGTAATTCTCCCATTAATAATCAAAACCTGTTAATTCTAAACAAACCTGTTATCCAAAAATTAAATTATTTCTAATACAAAGTTCGCATTCATATTACTATACAGAATAAAACAATCTTTACATATTTAACATTAAAAAAACGCATTTGTAATAAATATTATGAAGAATTTACATCTTTTACTTTCGGTAAGAATTAATTAGAAAATCTTACCTCTGCAATGAATAGAACTTTTGTGATCATTAATCAACACGTAACCTTCGTACGTTTTAACATAGTCAATAGCCAAAGCCAACTAACCCTGAGTTGTGGTTTCCTTGCATTAAATTTTGAAAACCTTGAAAAATATTTACTACTCTTTATTCTTTTATGACACCTGAAAAATTTCACTTTCGAAAAGTTTTATCCTTTTTTTACTAAATATACAAGCAAATAGTTAATTTATGTGTACCTTACCTGTGTTAAATTTTATGAGCCGGGCACCGATGCATACCCAATGCTGTAGTTTGCGTTCAGTAGTTTTTCTAAATAAGTATAGAACTACCTACTTGCCGAACGCAAAGATCGATCGAGCCATTTGTGTGCAATATAATTAAATAATACAGACGTTAAAGTTTTTATATTATTTTAAGTAGGTCTTAATTTATTGCAGTTGTAAAATAATAACGTTATATCACTTCGGCGGCAGTATTTACTACTAAATTGCAGGTACGTAATAAAATAGTCGTAAAAACAATTTTATTATAATTTGTTACATATTTTTCGTATCTTCTTATTTGTTATGGGTTTCGCTGTCAACGAACGACCTTCGTTGCAGTAAACAGCAGTTAACGGACGCGTGTCGTTGCCTCGCTATAAAATCATGTTTTATGTGTACACTACATCATGTCGTGTCGTGACCCACTTACTAAAAGCCACCAGACAACACATGAAAGAACAACGTTCAAGAAGATTCATAGCATTATTCTTTTAATAGTGTGTTAACGTGGATCTGTAATGTTTATAAATCCCAAGAATCACTTGAACATGTTCTTATCTGATCTTCGCATATAGCTAGTACTGTTTCTTTTAATGATTTTAACTTTTAATTATTAGATATTTACGTATATTTGTACAAACAAATAATTACTAAAATCTTGATTAGCATTTTATATTAAACTTTCGCACAGATAAAACTATGAAACTCTGCCAAAGTTCATATTGACAAGATTTTTTATTAATAAAAACAAACATGAATATAATAACGATTTTAATAAAATTTATGTTATGAGGATTACATCCCACAGTAAGTGGGTTTATATCTATCATTAAATTTTTCATCAATGAAAAGTGTATTTTGTTGATGATAAAAATAGTGAAAAAATTTAGAAAACTGGGTTTTGTGCTAATTTTGTTTTGAGTGGTTTTAATCGATTGATGCATCACAAATTCAAGATTACAGATAATTTATCACTTTTTAACTTAATCAAACTATAAGAATAATAATGTTTTTACAACGTAATATGTTTGTTTTAAACATTCAAACTTTCTGATCAAACTGGTAATCAAACAAGTTAGATTTGATAAGAACTATAACAAAAAGTTCTAATTCAAACGTATAATTTATTAAAATCTATTTCATTTATACGGTATTTCTGGAAATGAAAACAGATATTTAATGAAACTGATTACTGAAAATAAAAAATTGACAAAATTGCTTTGATTACATTATATAACGTTGCGATAGTTTAATCAAAATAGATCGAAGTAAAAGTGATGTCATCTGACTCACATTAAAGAAAAAAAAATTTTTTTAATCAATAATTGACACCCGATGACAGAAATTTTTATAAAAAGCTTTACAGTATTCAAAAAAATTATTATTATTATTATTATTAAAAACTTGAGATAAAATATTTCTTTCTTCAGAAACTATCGTCTGCATGAAAAATGAATATTTTAAGATTTATTTTTTTGGCATATTTTTTTAAATAAATTGGCAATTACAATCAATCTAAATGTAGGTATCTACACTGTCTGTTCAATTGACTTGGCAATATACCTACCAGTTTTTAAGGTAGAGATTTAAGAGTCGCTAAACCTTCATGGGTTGATGTTTTTACTACATTGATAGCATATTATCACAAATCCAAATGTAGAAAACACTCTTTCATGGTAACAGAGTAATCCATTCTAAAATAGCCAAGTATGGCAAATTTACGCGATCCTTTTTTGATCATTTCCGGATTCTTGTGTTTACCCAATATGAAAAGCTGAATACAGTTAGTGAGTTAACTGAAAAAAATTAATAAAGCTTCTGTCTATTTTATCTTAATAGTCAAAAACAAAGCAACTGATCGTGGATCCTTGATGAAAGGCACTACAACATTAAGGCTTTTTGTCAAGGAAAACAAACAAAATTTGAATAAAATGTTTACACGTTTATACATCAATGGGAAAATAGACAAGCAGTTATGGAAAGCCCAATTCGCGGCAAACTTAGAAAATTATTTTTTGTTATCTTCAAATTGGCAGCGTCTGATGTATCATTTTTGAGCCCACGTTGTCTAATTTTTTTCTATATCTGTCTAATATATAATCAACACTTCTTTCAATTATATTAGTCAATTAGACTATTACAATAACTGTTCTCAGCTTTTCAAAATGGGTAATTACGAGAACAAAAAAGCGATTAAAAATGAACTACGTAAACCTTGCCATACTGAACTATTTTGGAATGGATTATTCTGATAATATAGTATTTGTTATTACATTTGCATTGACTATCTTTGTTTTTCTCTCTAAGAGTACAACCTCTATAAAAGACCAATTTGAGCAAGAAACGACGCTGGTCGTGTTAAAGAGGTTTTACTGTAGTTTTTCAAAAACAATAAACGCCACGACTTTTTCCGAATAAAAAATCTGAATTTAAGTTTTTGATTGGAAAGATAAATGATTAAAATAGACAAATCCATTGAATGTGGGGTATGTGCACATTCGAGCGAGAAGTGTCACATTTCCGAGCGAGGGAAACAAATGACGCGCGACGCGGAGCGGCGCGCTTTATTTTCCCGAGATCGGAATGTGCCACTTTAAGCTCGAAAGTGCACACTCGGTTTTAAGCGTAATTCACATTAATTAATTTACTTCCTAAATAATAATACTTTATTTAGTATAACTTTGATTTAATAACAATATAGATCTGATAAATAATATCTGCATTTAATCTAATATTGTATTCGTTATTACATTTACATTATTTATCTTTGTCTTTCTCTTTAAGACGACCAGCTCTACAAAAGACAAATTAAAGCAAGCACCAACGCTAGTCGTGTTAGAGTGGGTTTACTGTAGTTATTATTATATTTTATTAAAACTTTCGAAAAATTTATAAATTAACTTATTAGTGATTATTATTTTGGGTCTTGTCTATGCACGTGCAGTTGGTTATTAAATAGTGCACACTATTTAAAAACCAAGCAACCAACCGGATCGTAGAATTACAGAACGCAAACATGATTAATAGTAGCTACTTTTGTGTAGTTGCGAAATCTGCCTGAAACATAGCAATCTGAATTTTATTAGATAGGCCTCCTATTTTAATTTTTACTCGATAACGAAATTACTTGTTTACCTTGTTTATAATATTACCTGAAATCGAAAAAACAACATTTTACAAAATCACCTATAATAACTCATAAACGTCAAACGTCAATAACAAACGTAAATTTGCATGTTATTTGTTTGTGTCATTCTAGAAAGGTATTGATTTTTGTAAAAGCGACAGTTTTAATTCTTTCCCTTTCAATTTTTATAAAGTAGTGTTGTTAACAGGAATATAGAAAAATGTTTTAATTTATTTTCGTTTTTAAATCTAATTTAATACATTGCAAAAATATAAATACAAATAATTAAAATAATTAGAAAAGCAAATAATTTAATTTATTATTAAAAGAGTCGTGCAGATAAAGACAACAATTTTTAATTTATTTTTGTAAGAAGTATAATATTCTTTCAATAAAAGATAATACACAACGTTTTAATAAGTATAATGTAGCTGATCCCAATGCATTGGTGTTTTATAAGTGGAATTTAAAGTGCTAGATACAAACAAAAATAAAAATTTTATAATTATTGGACTTCAATAATAATGAAAATAGAAGTACGTAGACACCGATTAGTAAAATTCGAATAAAGGATCTTAATCAAACAAATCATTAAAATTTTAATATTCTAATTGTTTTTAGTTTAATTAGTTTTGCTTAAAATGTCATTCTAAATGAGTGACATAATCTAGCAATAAGTTATTTTTGATCTTTCTTTAATATTGTTTTGTACTGATTAATATTCATTAAATTTATGACCCAAATTAAAATATAAAAACAATACTTATTGTTAGAAATTACTAGATATTACTAGCAAAAAATGGGTAGTTGATTAGAATTAACTCATCACTTATAATTTAGTTTGAATATGATTATAAATTACAAAATTACTTTTAAGTCAAATTACGATTAAGGGAGTAGTTTTTTTTTAAAGAAAAGATGGTTTGCTAATCTAACCTCGTTTATTTTCAATTGTCTGATGACTGCAGTATAAACGGCCCCCTATATACAATTACCTAATTATATTTTTTCTCCAAATAGCAGAGCGTAGAAAAGCTTTTAAACTGCTTAGAAGTTATTCCTGCTATGTGTCAAACGCATCCATTGATTTTTTCGGTAGGTTTCCAATCTGTAGCTTCTATTGAAAGGATTTCTTTGTTGTCCAAAGTGCATATTAAAGTAGTCTGTCTACATCATAATATCGTGATGAAAAGAGATAGTGGGGAAAACATACACTCTCTGGTTGGTTATCCGATATCTGCGCACGCAACTCATCAATACTGCATTCTCTATATACCGTAATCTTCCAACTATGCAACTTTTGGAACATCTGGTTAAATATTCTACCCAGAGAGTATTTAAGGTTTCTTTATCGCAAATTTTCTTTGGATTTTTTTGCATAATCAACTTTTACAAAGTTGTACTTACTAAAAATGCTGAAAAAGAAAAAGTAAGTTAGTTATAAAAAATATACGTGTTTTCTGCAATGGTAATTTTCTTAAATGCATTAAACAAGGCAATTCTTTTCTGAGTAAGATTAGATAAAACAAAAACTGAATGCTAAAATGCCGATTCTTATAAATAAATTCTTTTGAAATGTAGCTTTCTGTTTCGGTTCAATTAGTGAAATGTTCGGTCTGGAAAAATACGTTTGTATTTTATAGATATCCACTTCCTATCAAGAATTATCGCATTAAAAACGTACATTTAAAGGATTTGTTTAGAAATAATTGTGTAAAAAAGGTGTTATTTAAGACTAAATAAAATTAAATGTTTTTTATAATAATTTTACAAAATTACAATAAAATAAAGTTAGACATTCTAACAAATTTAGTAATAGTTGGAAATAAAATACGTGGCTTCTACAAGTTTTAGGTTTCTTTTAAAATGTTTCAAATTTCATAATTTAGGTGGTATTTAAGTTATAAATAAACGCTTGTTTCGTATAAGAATAATACACTTACATGCACAACAGTAACTATATTTCAAGCTTTGCAATAAATATACATAATGGTAAATTATGTTTACTATTTCTCTTAACTTTTACTATTTAATTAAAATGGATTGCATAAATAGAAAATTGTGCAAATAACTACTTGTGTTACTAACGTCCCAGATTATTATATATTTTTCGTGGTTATTTGGAAGCACAAAAATGGTCAAATTATTAACAATTTTAGAGCTTAGAAAAATAATAGAAGTTTACTGATTGATCTAAATATTTTTATTTGAAGCTAAACTAAGAGATGAATTAGGTTTACAAATATACGGAAATAATATATGAGTAAATAATAATTAGAATAGAATTAATTTTGACTATATTTAAAAATTTAAATAAAAATCATTGATAAGATATGTGTACCTAATGTTGCTAATGATTTGCTCATGTCTGTTTGTATATTACATATCTACTTTGTATTATTTACTTATTAATAAGTATTTATAATTTATAACTGTGAAACAATGTATTTCTTGTATCTTTTTGTGACGATACATAATTGAAAAAGTTAAAGGTCTTATAGGCCATTAGTGTGACCTCCAATTGTGACTGAACTTTGTCCAATATCAATGGTAATCGAATGGCCTTATAAACAGATCAGTTTTGAATTGGTGAGTACAATTATAAATCGTCATTAATTTGACTGTACTTTTGTATTGTACATTAAAAAAGTTATTAATATTTACTTATATGTATATTAGACTGGGCCAAAAATCGACTATTTTTTTGAGTGGAATACCCAAAATATTATATAGGATGATAAAAAAAAATTAAAGTCAAAATTTGAGTACTTAATTTTAATATTAAGAGGTCTATCATCAAGAATTTCAATTTTTTTACACCACACGCATCTTTCATTCAAATTTTCTTAATAATATACCTAAATACATATACTTAAATGATACATGCTTTTGAAGAAAATTAAATTCTCTACAAAAGAGGTCGGATTGCAAATTTTTGTACGACAAGCCGTTTCCACGTAATCATGCCTTGAACATTGATCTGTTTTTACGATTTGATTTTTCAAATTTGGAATTTTGTAACTGATAAACCAATCTGCTTTTAAAGAAGACCGATACATATTTTTGAAGAAAATTTGACGCTCTACAAAAATGATCTCATTACATTTTTCGTTAAATTTATCCTTTCAAAAGTTATTCGATCTTTAAGTTCCAGTAAAAATTAATTTATCGTTTTCTTGGCTTTAGACATTATTTTTATTACTTGATTGATAAATTCGAGGCTATACATATAATAAATTTTAGTCAGTATTCGAACTTGAACTTCGAATAACTTTTGAAAAATGTAATGCGATCTTTTTTGTAGAGCGCCTATTTTTTTTTGAAAAATATGTATTGTTGTCTTTTAGAAGCAAATTGGTTTATTAGTTACAAAATTCCAAAATTGAAAAATCAAATCGTAAAAATAGATCAATGTTCATGGCATGATAACAGAGAAACGGCTTGTGTAACGAAAATTTTCAATCGAACTGCTTTTATAGAAAATTTAATTTTCTTCAAAAATATGTATTATTTATATTTTTCAGCTAGAATGTTAAGGAGATTTGAGTAAAAGATGCGCGTGGTGTAAAAAAATATTAAATTCTCCATGATAGACCGCTTAATATTAAAATTAAGGACTCAAATTTTGACGTTAATTTTTTTTTATCATCTTAAATATTATTATCGGTTTCCATTTAAAAAAATAGTCAATTTTTTAACACAGTCTAATGTATATGTAGCTGCTCCGGTTCGCCAAAACGTTAAAGTGTCGCAGAGTAGATGTCATTGGAAAATATTGCTTGCTTAATAATCGTATTTCAGTTCAAAATTATTGTAAAAATAAGTTTTCTTGGTGTGAATAGAAGCAGGTTAAATTTTTGGTTTTATCTTTTACAATTTTATAGTTTAGGAAAACCTTGCATGTTGCTAATTTCATTCTGATATTCTTTTTTAAATTTTTGACTTAATGAAATGATCTTTAAAATAATAATTAGGTACTACAAATTATTTTTTATTAAATTATTCATAAATAAGTACAATTATTAATTAAAAATTACATACCTGAAAATGCACAAACCGCTATTTAGTTTAAATTTTTACTTTTTGTGGTTTTAATTGCTGATTGAGTTTTGCTTTACGACCCCAACTTACCAGACGTCAATGTAAAGTACTTATTTAAAAAAGAAGGCGCTTCTCGACTTTACGAGCAATTACCCAGAAGATGCTTCGTTAAAAAAAATCAATCCTTAAATAAGATTATATTTAAATACGAAATATAAAATAATAATACCTATTTCTTAGGTAAAAGTAAAATTTAACTCTTTTCGACGTCTCCGTTTTCTAATCCATCTTTAAGCTCGTTTTAAGCTTACTTGCTGTTTCTAGCGTATATACTAATGTATGTTTAAATAACGGTTCTGTTCATCTGTGTTCAAACGAAATGCACATACTATATTACTAAATTTAAAGTTTGAAAAGTCTTAAGAAGGGTGAGCAAAGATGCTTCTCAGTTAAATGAAGTTTTATAGTCACAGAAAAGTTGCTTTAAAAGAAACGTACAGCGTACGTAGATATAAAGCCACCCCTTAGATTAAAAACTTTTTCCATCTTCTGCTAATCTCGTTGCGTTGATATGATCGTTTCTTAGTCGGTTACTTATTACAGCGCGCTCCCGAGCTAAACACAAACTCATTTTATTCTTTTAGTAATATTTGGTAATAAGCAACATATGTTACCAAAAAAGTTCTGTGTATTTTTTAGATATTTAGGTATATTATTTGTACGTTATGGAAGTTGGCTCTATTCTGTAGATATTAAATATTGAAATGCATGCGGCTACTCTTAAATTTGCCACCTATTCTCTAACCAAAGCCGACTACTATGGCTGAAACTTGTACGGGCATTCGTACAATAAAAAGTACACGAAGGCGTTGCCGTTTTATCATTTTTGAAGTTGCTCTATTACATTTTATAGTCAGAGCATTTTATATAAATGTCCTTCGCAACAATTTGGTTTAACCCCTCCTTTTGTGAACTTCTCCACGAAATAACGTAATTTGGTTTCACACCACGTCTTCACTTCATAACGGCCACCTGCAAACTGTAATTAACATGTTTTAATAAGACGACTTTTACTTCATTAGCATGGCCTGTTCTCTATTTGTACATTTTAGAGGATCTGCTGAATTTTACATAAACTCATTCTGCATAGCGTTTAATTCTTCGTATTTAGCATATTATTTCATGGGCTACTTTATTGTGTCTTGTTGCCAACTAATCCGGCGCGGTATTTTATTTACTCGCTTCGAAAATAAAAGAACTAGCTTTTACAGTTAAATATTGCAGTTCTAAAAATTTTTTATATAAATTATTCTTTAATTTATAAATTATATTCGCATTTACCTTTCAACAACAAATAACTTTATTTTATATACTAAGTAAGTTATTAACATGGTGATAAAATTTATTATAAAAATGATTCAATGTATTTTTTATTCATTATTTACTTAACCCTACACTCTATCAATGTTGTTTATTATTCTTATTGATATTGGTATTAGCTACTTAGAAAATACTGATGTTTCTTATTTTAGACAATTAAAAGAAAGTAGTTTGCCAAACACAAATTAATTAATTTTTAAAAGTATATTTGAGTAGAATTCTACATTCAATATTTGGCATGATCCTACATTTGAGCATACTTGGATCTAAATTTAAACAAGTTATGCTTGAAAATGCTGAAATCAATAAATGGATATGTGCGTTGTTCTGAAATATTGCGGGCGTTTTTCAATAGACACACGTGCAATGTGAAAGATCATGTAGAGTAATATTATCAGAAAGGTATTTGTTCAATCTCGGTTAGACGGTTACATACCAAAGAAAATTCCTTTCAAAAACTAGACTGTCACAAAAATTCTTTTAGAAGGTTACGTAGTTTCGCTCTAAATTTAGATTTACTATCTTCCTTGTATTTTGAAGGTTGTTAATTTTGTAATTTTAATACGGGAACAACTTCATTTTAATTTTAATAGGTTTTTTTTATTAAAAAGGGACAAATAAACGTGGAACATGTTCTGTTTAATAATGAGAGTTTATTCCAAGTTCATTAAAAATTTCTCTCTATTTTATTCAAACCTGGAAATATTGTGCACGTTATTTTAACCCATTTCAACAAAGCAGTAGTTGTTTTTGCTTACATTCATAATTCAGAGAACACATTTCTACATTCATAATGGGGTCGTTAACTATTTTGTGTAATTGAGGTTATGTGCTACTAAACAGGATAACAAATTGCTTATTTTATAAAGATTAGGTAGGCATAAGTTTACTATTAATCAATTTTATTAATGAATGTTTATTTATCAAACATGTCTTACTTTAGGATAGTACGATGTTTTACATGTAAGCAATCAAAATATAAAAATCAGGTGCACCGATGGTGCTAGAGGACCCTTGTCTCATTGTTGGAGGAATGTAGTACTATTTTTCAAAGATACAAGGAACCTACTGTTTTACGCGGGTTAGGAACTACAATTTCTAAGGCGACTATTTGAGCAGTTTTTAGTCTTTGATAAGATACTCAACCTATGCGAAGGAAAGCGCAGAATGAAATTTTTCGATGGTTATCGCGGTGATCCGAACCCTAGTCGTAAGCGCAGCAGCGCAAACACTAAACCACATGCGCCATCTCTAACAAAAATTACGATTACAGTCAATCCTCAATAAATCAAAACTGAATGAAACCCATAAAATATTAGAGTAATCAATAAAACGGATTATTCATATAAAACATCGAATTGCGTTGGAAAACATTATGTAATTTAGATTATCAAAAATTCGAATTATAGAAGTTTGACTTAACAAGGGTCGACTGTAGGGTAGGGTTGCTCAAGATTGCACGGGCGTTAAGACTGCGCAAACTTGATAAGTCGGAACACTAATGACATTTGCGACTAACTTCAGTTGTGTTTTAATGGGCTAGAGTGTGACAGTTTACTGCGGTAAAAAAATTAAAAACACCATATGAACGGAAGTGCCAGGTAAGTTTGTTCTTTTATGTCACTTTTGATGTAATTATTTGACTTTTTGAAACTATGTTTATTCGAAATAATGATGTACTTTTTATAATCTAACCACGGTTTCTGCCAGCTTCACTAACCTAAATATCGCCCGGATGGCAGTTTTTCCGCTGACTGTCAATAGTTGGCGTTAAATGGCATGTCAGTAGACTGAGAGCGAAGTGGTAAGACTGCGCGGAGCTAGGGCGGGTAACATTGCGCGCCCAGTCTTACCTTCCATGTATGTGTAAAAACCATTTTTTCAGGTTTATTATAATCATTATATCATAACAGATATATCTCGATTTCCTAAATCAGACATAAGACAAGTGGGAAATAATAAGAGGAAGCACAAAAAGTCGGGAATACTAAGCAGTTCATCCTATAAACTACAACTTGAAAAGGAGAATGACCACAAAAATATACAAAAAAAAAGATTAAGAGGAAACATAGTAAAACCATGAAAAACCTGCAAAGAAACCAGTAAAGCATTTTAAAAATAAAAAAAATTGGTCATGTGTCGGTTGCAATGAAACATACAAGGAACCAATTACTAAGGACTGGATCGGTTGTTCTAATTGTGGAAAATGGTGGCTTGAAGATTGTAGAGCGTATATTGGTATTGGCGCTTTCAAATGTAATATTTGTTTGTCAAAATAATTTTGAAATTTGATATTGTGACTTAAAAAGCCTTTGATAGATATGCGCAATCTTACCAACCTCAGTGCGCAATTTTACCCCCATGTGACTGTAAAACTGCGCATTTCTCATTTTTTCTTTTATTTTTTATAAATCAAAAATTGTTGCCAAAGTTTTGATTAAGCATAACATTAAGTAACCTCAATAACGTGTTCATTATACATAATAAAGATAATTATGACAATTTGTGTTTTTGTTGATTTATAGCCAATCTAACATTAAGTGCGCAATCTTGGGGACCCCTACCCTACTTTATATTTTTGGCGGCAATTTTTACATTATTTGACTTATTATAGTCGGATGGCTAACTCGTAAGTTAAATTTTACTTAATTTAATTTTTTTTAATCTTTCATATCGTTTAGTCAAGTTCTTGGTCCAACTCAGGAGGAACACTCAAGAAAATGATGTCGTATTAACCACTAATTTTGGTGCTACAAATAAATTTTATTTGACACTCATTATTATATCAAAAAATCTGCGACTGGCCTATAAACTTTTTAAGTGAAATCGAGTTTCAAAATTTTTATTTCCACACGTAATTTTATTTGCGCGTTGATGAGTATATTAGATAAAGGAATGTAAAGTTTTTTGAAAATTACCGCAAATGCATTTCTTTTATGAAAACTTTTTTGTTAAAATAAATTTATTTTGAATCAATAATACAAATTTCAAACATTTTTAATTATCGTCTACTTTTTTTTTAATCAGTAAAATTGTGATTTATAAAACGCTTATTCAATAGAAAATGGTTAGAAAAATGGTTAAAAAAAATTTCTTTATGATCGTTTTGTCTCAATTAGTCGCTAATGTTTCATAAGATGTATCCTAACTGTATACCTATAGGTAGGTACTTACTTAAAATTTTGTGTTATTAAAATCAATTTAATTGTTTTTTTAAAAAAAAATACTTTTATTTTATTTTATTTTTTACACATAAGCTGTTTCATTTGAACGGCTGATATTGGGTGAAAATGTTGATTGGTTGGGAGATAACTTATATAAAAAATATAGAATGGAATTGAGCTTGGTATATTTACTATGCTTAACTGACGATTGCCTTTATTGATATATTTAAATGTCGATAAGTTTTGTCCTGTTTGAAAATTTATTGCAAACGTTCAAACTATTATTAGATACCAATAGCACAAGTCTATTAATAAACAGAGTTTTTAATTGTGATTTTTATTAATTTTAATGGAAAACACGCCATTTGGTTTTGTTTATATTATTAAAATGGTTTCGTACGAAAAATAAATGGCAGATGAAAAACCTGCTACTCGTCACAATCTCTTTGATCTGTCTAATGTACATATCTTGTATATTCTTTTTAACGTACACTTACCTACTGAGTTATTAAGATGTGAAATATTTGTTTTTACTCTGCAATGTAAATTTCGAAATTTACTTTTAAAATTGTTTGAACTACTATTAAAAAAATATGAGCATCTATACGTGCAGAAAATTATTTCAAATTACCTACCTTTAACCATCATGTTTTTTCGACTTTAGTAAAATAATGTTCTTAGCTATTATTTGAATTAATTTTACATTTGACAAAATGAATTTTAATCGTTACTTAATAATTTAACCAACTTATTATTATTTATTTACACTTAAATTTAAACTATTGAATTTTATATTTGGAGATAGGGCAGAAGTGGGTAATGGTAGCCATTCATATAATTAAAAACCGAAATGTATTAATAAAAACAAATACAAATAAAAGCGTATTTTGTGTTACGGCTATTTGCCTATCATTTTTACAAGTGTATAAATTAAAAGATAAGTACCAAATATTACGTTTCCCAATAGTCATACTTTTTTTAAATTGAAAGGCAGTCCAAAAAAATATTTTTAAAAAATTAAAGATAAGCCATATTAACTTTTTTTTTAATGATGTTATTATTTGCGGACAATGAAAGTCATCCCACGACCACTTACTTTTTTTAATTTTATTTTGTTGTTCTATAAAAATGTCAAAATCGCGTCCTGCTAAAACAGAAAAATACGAAAATTTTATTTGAAGAAAGGTTTTATAAGTTTAGTGTCTTGTTTTATTTTTTTTTACCTTTGACATTTATGATTTAACCTAGCAGATGCTTTGTATTTAATTACAGAACACTCTAAGATAAGCTGCAAACGCCGCAGCTCTCCCTTAAGTACGCCACTGGATTTTTCGCTAAAAGCTGGATAAAATTAAATTTTTGTTGAAAATTTGATAAAAATTATCTGATAGGGTACAGATATTCTTCTTGTGGACTATGGAGTCATATGGGGTTGCACTAAATAGGGAGATTATGCGCGTGACAATTATTGTCACCATAGTAACCACCATTGCCGACAAATATTAACAATGGTCTTCAAACGCATATTTTTAAAAATTAATTAAATCAAATTATGTTTACGAAGTAAATAAATAAATGCATTAAACGTTAATATAGATTAGTATCCAAAAAAAAATTAATAAATAATAGATTTAAAACTCAGTTTTGTATTACAATTCTCCCTTAAGCGGCTCCTATTCACCGTATTTGTTCTATTATTCATTATATTATGCCAAATATCTACAAGATTTATTTTATTTTAAAATCTAATGTTAATGCATTTTATGCACATCTAAACTTTTATTCTGAATCACGATGAATGTTTTTGTTTACTTTGTCAATATATCATTTGCTGTTTTATTTGCAGCAAATTACATGGGCGTAACAACCTCACGTTAGGGCGAAGCCTCAGTCCCTAATTGTGAAAACGAAAAAACCATTTTAAGCAAAATTATCAAAGCGATTATTTACTTCAATTTTAATTATTTTATTATCTTTTCTCTTTCTTTAATAGCAATACTTATAACAACATATTGGAAAAATGCGACCTCAGTAATAATTGTTCATAACCTTATTGCACATTGTATATAAACGTTCTCTCATTAAAGGAATTTTAATTATATTTGCGTAATAAACAGTTTTTCTTCTTTTTTGGTATGTACTTTCATGGTTTATATATTGAAAGTATTGTATTTTTCATGGAACATTAATTTTTTTCAAATCACCGATAAATTTGTAATTTGTAATATCAATGGATGCATCACGGTTTTCTTACGCAAGTCATTAATATTAAACAACAGTATATTCACAACCCTATTAGAACTGAATTTAATGTAGAATGTCATCAAAATTACAATAATGCTTCTTATCATTGAATAAACAGATAATAATTGATCTCCGCGTGCATCCAGAATGATACTTGCTATTATTTTGAAATGGGTGACTTAGGTTTCTACAGGTACTTACCTACAATAGAAATTTACAATTTATTGTTTAAATTTATTACGTGGATATTATTAAATATGTATCCCACAACCTTTTTCTAACGTCTGGGAATGTATTTGCTATGAATTTCAATAAGATTGTAACTGCCAGACAATCGTTGGGAAGCCATATTCTGAAAAAATATATATTTACAATGTTCATACGCATAATAATTATCAGAGGAAATTCACGTGTATAAAACAAACAAAAAAAATTATTTAGCTGTGATTTATATAGTCACGTTTTTCTTTTGTTGTAGTTTTTAGAGCTGTAGAATAATTTAAAAGTTATTTATTAATTGGACGGGTGATTTTTCATTCTTTTGTATGTGTCTATACATTATTAATAACATTCTTTTCAAAATTTTATAACATCATTTTTTGGCAAATTTTGTTTTCTTATTATTCGAAATCAATATTAAGCATCCACTTATCTCTATAAAAATTTTCTTATATACCTTTCTTATATAGATACAATTCCTAGATATTAGTTTAAAATTTTCCACAATTTTAGTATAAAAACTGTTTGATAAATATATTCGATATTCAAATTTAAATTTAATTTAAACTATTTATAACTTAATTAAAATGTGTATTCTACTCACAATATAAAAATTGATTATTTTACGTTGCAATAAGGAACGAAATAAAGTATTCGTGAAGGTACTAACTTAATGTATAATTTTAATATCACTTAACATATATTTAATAATTTGAATTCATCAGTAACTTGCAAAATATTATTAGTGCACTTACCTACGTACAGCAATTTTTCTAAATGTAAGAGCAAATTTATTGAAATTACGAAACTCTTCGTAAAGATTAGATTGGTTGTTAGGTTATACATAGGTACATATATTATATATGCACTAACAATTTTGTTATATCGATTGGGAATTATTTATGCAAATGTAATAGATCATATGTCTAAGGATATTTTTTTTAAATAATTTACCACACCAGCTCGAGTAAATTGCTAACAGTTTTTGTGCTTGCCCATGCCTACACATTTCTAGTATTCAAACGAATTCTATTAAACAAAATAAAAAATCTATTGTTACATAGATCTTCGAAGAACCTCAAATTGCAGCTTTTAAATCTTTTTGTTGTATAAAAATATCAGAACGAAAGTAAAAAATTTATGGCTACAATTCTTGCTTCCTAGTTCTTGCATAACCCTTTAAATGTATCCAGTCTTTGTAGACGGCTTTAGGTTGTTAAACCTTCAAGGACTTTAGAATATATTTATGGTTCAAGACAAACTTTTGTTTATTTAGTCGGCCAAAAGCAGACGAAATATTCTAAATTGTATACTTGAAAGAAATTGTAAAATAACATTTACATTATTTGCAGTATAACTGTTAACAAAATATTAATGAAAACATAAACCATGGAAATACTTCTAAAAACCCATTAAACGGTATTATACATATTATATGATAAGTGGGTACAACTACCTACATGTTCTTGATTTGTTTTTAATTTCAAATTTTCTAAGCTATTAATATACAATAGATATGTATTATGTACCTACTTTTACATATATTTTTTTTAAACACAACAATTATAAAATATTATTAAAGAGTAGAGGATAAGGGGGTCAATTGAACCAAAAAATGTTCAAGAATTTTTTTTCGATGAATAAAACCATAATATTTTTTTTCATGGAACAATAGTTTATTTTATGCATTATCCTTTTCGACATGTGAATTAGTCAACAAATAATACAAAATTCCAATAAATATACAATTGTGCAACGGCGTCGAATGGTTCAATCGTCCCCCACGTGGGGCAATTGAACCATTAGTCGGGGTCAATTGAACCAACAGTGCCTAACATAAAAACAAATATTTTTAATAAAGATATTATTATTTATTTAATCTTTAACCTTATATTACTGATTTTTGATGAAACTTATATATCATAATAATCAACACTTTCACAAACTTTTATCGACAAAATTTTTTTTTTGTTAGTTTTTTTAACTTTCTTTGACTTTTCAGTTAAATTCATTTTTTTTGTCTTTTAATATTACTGATTTTTCTTTCAATTTCTAATTTTTCAGGAGTATCAGTGTATATTGCAGTTTTGCCTCGTACGCGACTCTTTCTAGTATTTTGACTAGGTGTAGCTTTGGGTAAAGGACGTATTACTGAGAGAGTAAGAATAAAAGCTTCTTGTATTTGATTAGTTTTGTCGTGTAGAATACCGTTTGGAGACAATACGTTCAGCTGAAAATTATGTTGGCTGGAAGCTAAATTTTCTGTTGATTGAACATTACAACAACAAACGCTACATTTTTATTCTTATGAATATTTTCATTTGTAAACCGAGATGCGCGTGCGAGTCTGATGCTCACAGTGGTTCAATCGTCCCCGAAATCGATGGTTCAATACCCCATATGATCCCATATGACGATTTTGTAGTAATTAGTGTAAAATAAATTATTAAAAAAACTATTTTGCAAAGAATCGATAGAAAATTTAAATAATATGCATGTATAAAGACATCACAATTAAAATTTTGTCATTAAAAATGAAAATTACAATATTATAAAAAAAATTGTCGAGAGCTGAAAAACAACTTTGACATACTAAAAAACACGAAAACTCGATATTGAAAGATTAAATTATCATAATGATTTAAAATTTTGTGCAAACCAAGCTGTCGCATATTCGAAACCAATTTTGAGAGGACGACTCATTTTTTTTGATTTTTTAAGCCCACTGGTTTAATTGCCCCGTGGTTTAATTGACCCCCTTCTCCCCTACTTAGTTTTTTGTCTTTATTACTGGCCAAGTAAAACAAAATTTTAAAGTTAATAAAATTAGTTAAAAAATCAATTTAATATTAAATAATATTTTCTTAGGCTAGGATAATTCTTACGTCAGATAAGTAACATTCTCAAATTTTGCTAAATATGTTATATTTTTTTAAAATTTGTTTTATTTATCATAAGTGGTACTTACATACTTGCTTACATACTGTTGCTTACAAACTATATTAATAACGTCAATGTCTGCGTACTTAAATAATACATAAAATACATTCATCGATTTTCTTCATGATCACCCCTGTCCTATTCAAATATTGTTAGAATTGTGAATAATTTCTTGAAATAAATTCCAGATTAACCATGTGTAAAAAATGATATGATTGACATCACGTCACTATAGCTGCCAATAGTTTTAGCGTCAAGCAAACATGTACAAATTTCAGTCAATTTTTAACTATAATTCGCAATAGATTTGAATAACATTTTTCATATTTTGTATGTTTTGGTATATTTCCGGAAACTACACAAAGAAATGTTACTATCATTAAATGCCTAAATTCATATAAAAATGTTAAAAATTAAGAATTTTAAATCAAACCAATGTTCACTATGATACAATGTAATTTAAAACATATTTTATTTTAAAAATAAACTCAAAAATATGCAAACATAATTTAATAGGCACAATTGCTGGTATAATAGTATATTGTGTGGCAAGGGGTGAAACAAGACGATTTCTGACGAGGGCGAGAGTTGACTGCCCGAGCGAAGCGAGAGCCGTCATCGCCCAGGTCTGAAATCGTCTTCGTTTCATCCCGTGCCACACATACTATTTTTCATATCACATGTAATGAAACAACGAGTTTGGTAATTTATTAAAATCTGTGACAACGATTTGATGACAGCTTTCAGTCAGAAACGACATTTGTTTCTCCCCTAGGGGAGAAACAAATGTCATTTCTGACTGACACAGTCGCATTGGTCTGAAATTGTTTTGTTTCGACTGGCAAAACAGAGATCAAAACGCGTCGTTTCTATGCATGTGATATGAAAAGTGTTTTTTATAAATACTATTCTCACGGTACAAGTCACGATGTCACCATGGTAAAATTTTTGGTTCGTGCATAATATTTATTCCTCGCCTGCACTTCGCCCGTAACAACGCAAAACCTTGTTGAATGATCTTATTAACTAAAAATTTTTTTAAAATTTAAAAAACTTCGTAGCCCCGTGATTATAGTGGAAGACTGTTGGATACTCTCAATGCAACGCTTTACATTGGGGATTCTCAAACCTATTTGTGCTATGATTCGCTATAATAAATCAAAAATCTCCATGCCCACTATTATAATTAATTAACTTTGTAAAATAAATTGAAAGCAGTAATTTTCTTTCTAAACTAGTGTTAATTAAGCTTTTTTTGCTGTATTGACACCAATTTTTAATGTTGATTAATGCATTAAAAAATGTATTATTTTGCAATTCTAATAATAACAGTTCCATTATTTTCCAAAACATTTAAATTGCCCCGTGGAGTGTATGCCCTAAGTTAGAGCAGGCGATTTCCATATTTTATCAGAAACTGATGATTTTTGATTGTAAAATCATGAGATACATTTTTAATTATCATAAACTTAAGTAAACATAATTATTTATACAAGGATGATGCTTAAATATAGCACCAATAAATATTATCAACTTTATCAATATACGAACCTAAATATTTGGGTTACAAACTCTGAAAATGGTCTTCACTACTGAAAATACAAACCAGTCTGCTCCTCAATCTGTGTATGATTCTCTCTATTCCTTTGTATTCGCCGGTTTTGAGTTGTTTGCAATACCTATTATTAAATATATGATGCATAATAACAATTTTACTGTTCATAGTTCGTAGGTGTCTTTTATTTTTGAACAATTCTAAAACAATTACTATTGTTTCTACCTTACAAATAAATCAAATTTTAAGATTAGAATCCTATTATATCAGTCACTCCAAATAATGTGTCACGCCATCAAAATTTAAACTTAAAAGCTTTGCAGTTGTGATAATCACAGGTTGAAAAGCTCTGATTCTCAATGTGCACTTGTCTAGACGTTTAGTTAATAAATTAAGTATAATTGGAATAAGCAATTGATAAGGACATACGTACAATTATAAGTGCCGCATACGACATCATTTAAACTATAAACTTAATCACTTTAATAACATAAATCTAAGCAACCTGTTGTAAAAAGTCAAGTTTAGTAAGTTAATATTGCGTTACCCTGCCTTAATACGTCATTCCAGAGTAAAATGGCATGTAATAATGTCATAATACAAACATTTCATTCATGACTGTAGTAAAGTTGTAAGCAATATCAAACCCATCCAAAATTAGTAGAATGTCCCACATTTACAAATTACACTATAACGACCATAAAAACGCAATAAACGCGGCGAATAAAACGGTTAAGGCAGGTCAGGACGCGGGTCGTAAAACACTGTTATAGTCAGGAGTCGTACGCCGTAAAAGCACCGCACCCAGTATTTTATAGACATCGGCCTAACAACACTAGTTACTAGACTTCCTTCCGGTTTGAATGTGTAGTAACAATGACCTTGAACTTTATTTTGGTTTTGATTTAAATGCAGATATAGTACTTGTTATTAGAGGTGCTGAAATAATCGATGTTAAGGATTTGTCAAATAGAAACGGCCTGAAAATGTTTGCAAAACTAAAAAATTAATTTTGGTTTGACTAATTATTACCATTAATATAAAGTGAGATACACCGTAAGTCAAAATTAGTGATATCATCTTTAATTTCATACAAAGGGGAAGGTCTTGATTAAAGGTTTTTGTGAACTTGTTATATAAACATTTAAAATATTTTGTATTATTAATATAGGTAAAGAGATTCCAAATATGTTTAAAAGAAGTCAACGATTGATTAAATGCTACACAAATAATCATTATCAAGAGTCTATCCAAAGAAGGTCAAAAACTTAGTGTTTGCTCAAAATTTATGTAACTAATCGTGAGATTGCGATTAATACATAGCTAAATAAAAATATTTTTAGCAAATTTTTAAAGTAGTGCAGATTGATGTTTTTTTTCTTGTTTGGAGTGGTGTACTACATTTTGACTAGTGAATAACGGAATGGACATATTTAATTTTTCTAAATTTTTTCTTTCATAATATTGTACTAATTTGGTTATATAGCGTGTTTTCCTACAAAAACATATTCAATATTTTATTCGTTTTATTTGTTTCTTAAGCTATTAATGTTTTATTTCTACACATATAAATGGAGTTTATTTTTTCTTAATTTGCTATAGGTATTTATCAAACAAATACTAATTTAATAATTTACATATTTATCTACCTATAGACAATACCCAAATCTTGAATTTTTTTTATTGTTATAGATAGTAGGTACCACAGCAGTAACTTAATAACAAAAACAATAATTATGTGTTGGATGATCAAAAAGTTTTTGGATCGCAACAGCCATTAAATATAAAAATCAGTTATACAATTGTTAATTATTAATAATAATAATTTTATGTTCTGTTTAAAATATTTTCAATTATAATTTCCCAGACAAAGTTTGTCAACCGGTCCTTTAATGACCCATTGCTTTGCCAGATATGCTTGTTAATGGGCGAGCAATGGCAATTGTTAACGGCCCATTAACGGCTGTCTGTCGGCATGATAACGTCGGGCCTTCAATGACACTGGGCTATCGTCTGTTAATGGCAGCCAGCAGAGGCCCGTTAATGGTAAACATCAATGGCCCATATATGAAAAAAAATTATCATGGCATTAATGACAACAAGCAATCAGCCAAGTCTACTGAAAAATTATAAACCTTTTATTGGAAATTAGGAATGAGCATTAGGAACAACAGCTTAACATTTATTGTTATTATTTTAACTAGGTATATTATTTAGAATAAATAAAAATTATAAGTATTAGAACTATTATTAAAATTGTTAAAATACTTTCATTTTTGTTATAACTAAATTCACTATTATTCGCTTTTTAAAAATTTTAGGTGTATCGTGCGTTGGTATCATTTAGACATTTTATTTAAGACCTTAATGCTTAAAGCTTACACCAGAAATAACTTTAACGTTGGTAAATCAGCTGATTTTAACTTTATTGCGCATGACCAACTACCGACTGTTGACCAAATACTACGAATAGCAAAAACGAACGGCTTCTGGTAATTAACCAATATTGGTCCATTACAAATTGCCAATAATGGGCCGTCAGTTAATAGCCAGACATCGGCCAATTAACGGTAGTTTCTCCATTCACGATGACTTTGTATGGGTTGCTGACTTCAAATAAATAACTTCATAAATTGCTTATTAATTCTATGGCAATCCTAATCTAACAAGGACTTTTTGATCGTACTATACCTAGCATTTTACAACGACATAGAAATCTACACTTTTTGTAAACTGCTAAATAAAAAACCGAATAATTTATAGAATATTTTATAGTTTATTTTATTTCAAAATATTTGATTTTTTTATATATATTTTATGTTGTTTTTTGTATGAATTACATATATTTTTTACAATAAAATAAAGACTTTAATACAAACATTAAATAAACTAATTTTACAATATTGAATATGGATATCTGCCGGAAGCATTGTGAATACAACTAAACGATATGAACTGTTGCCCATACTCTCATCTACCCATCCGCCATAACTATCGTCAATGTCACTATTCCCGTAATGGTGAAATCATCTATACATACAATTTTTAAGCGAATAAAACTTTTCGATACCATTCAGTATGGCCATAACACCCATACAATATATTGGTATCCATGAAAAATTCTTTTAGTGTAGGTACTATTTTAAATATTTTTTATTGTGCTTTAAATATTAATATTTATTTTTAATACTTAATTATATCGAGATAGGTAGGTATTGAGTTGTGTAAAACACCATTTGTTATACATATTTTTTATAATATGCATTATGTTTATTTAAATAAGTGACTTTACTGTTTAAATAGATTCTATAAATTTCACTATATTTATCATCGCATTTTTTGAAATCAATTTGCATTTTAATGAATTGCACATGACGTTCAATTTTCCACAGCTGTATTCAATATCATCTACGTATACAAATATCTACATAAAGTGGGGAATTTTAACGTTACGGGGCCCTAGATGGAAACTTTAGTTCCGTACAACGCGACATTATTATTAAATAAAAATCTGTAAAATTTGAAACACTATTAAGACTAATTTCATTGCCACTAAAAAAATAATTAAACTTATAAAAGAAAATTATACACAAACAATTAGATTAGTACGTTTCTATTTTTTGCAACTATAGATTTTTTCAAAAAATGGGTTTCGATAAGCATAAGAGAAACATATTTAAATGATTTAGTTCTAGACTATTTTTTAAATATTTCTTAGAATTAGATAATTAGAAATAAACTTGATACAATTAAAAAACAAAATTATGTGTTTGTTTGAAATAATACAAGACATTCATCATAAAAAGATGGTTAATAAAACCATTTATAACCAAAAATGGTTTTGCACGGTATATGATAAACTAGCATTATGTTCTACTTAAAACCTGGGATTTTAGAATTATTAAGGTTTTGCTAATTGGTAGCGATATTTTTAATTTAACCACGTGCGAGAATATGTAATATACAGTCATACCTCGATAAGTCGAAGTTGAAGGAAAACAAAACATAATTCGATATATCAAAAAATCGAGTTATCCATATAAAAATATTAACGTTAAAATAGGCAAGTCCTAGAGAAACCGGTTCGAGTTATCAAAAATTCGGCTTCTCGAGGTTCGACTGTATTATACTTTTCCAAAAATATTTTTAAATAATATCTATGACGAAAGTCACAACTCTAAAACATATAGATAGTGTCTCTATGCATTTTTAGGCATTTACTTATTAATACCCATTGTTTTATAAAAAACATTCGTGTACTATCTATATAAATTTAACATAACTTAAAACACAGTTATAGTTACAGTTAGACGCAAGAACCAGCATTTAAACCCAGTATTTTTGTAAGAACTGCCTTCAAGTGACATTGGGTTTGTTAAATACAGTGATATACATTCTAATGTTTTCTTTTTAATAACATTAATTACGGATTTAAATTAGCGAAAGAACCAAAAAAATATGTTTGTGATTAAATAAGTTTGTTTTTGACCATCCACTAACATAAATTTTTAAATCCAAAGTAACATTTGCAGAAGATAACAGTGCAGAAGATATCCCTATTAGTGTTTCTTACCTATTTAATTTTAAGGCTTTACAGGTAGGTAGATATTTATTTTATCATGTAAATATAAATATTACGATCATTAGAAACATGTTAAGAATTTCTTTTAAACTTGAAAAAGTTATCCTAATAAAATTTTTTTAAAGTCGTTATATTCTTCTAAATGTTTTGAAATAATTTTGTATTTTTCAAACTAAATAATAATTTGTCTTAAAAATTTTCTTGTTTTTTATTTCTACTTCATAAGTTTTTATATTTTTATGAAGTTTGAAAGTAGCAGGTTGAATTTGTAATTTAAAATAAGGTTAATAATTTTACATATAAATCACAAAGAAAAATTAAGGTAATTATTAATAAGCATTAATAGGCTTTTTGTTAACAGACACATATTAACATTTAATTATTAAAATCGCTATAATATTTTGTGTAGATAGGTACCCATAACTGTGGTTTTTTGAATTATTTCCATATCTAGCTGTCTAAGTCATTTAAGTTTAATAATAATGTTATCCATCCATTTTCTGACATAAGTTTATTCATAACTTTATTAATTTGAATAACTGGACTATAATTTTTATGTATTTATTATATCCTTGTTATCTACATAATTCATTTGTAATTAAAAAAAATTCTATGATTGTTAAGCCATGATTTTTTTTTAAATTTTTTACTTTGAATTTGTATGTTTCTTCTAATATTTTGCATTTGTGTCTCTCGCTTTCATATACCTAACTTGTGCAAATCTACTCGATTTCTGAAATCTAATTGAAATGACTAACATTAACTATAACAATTAGAAGACATTAAAAAAACATATTTTGTTTCTTATTGATAGGTACCTATATGTAACATGTTCTTAATTTGTTATTATACGAAACAAAAATAAATTTGATTGATATTACACATTAATTTGAAGAATATAAATTCTACACTCTTAATCAGTAAATTCAATGTTACTTATCTATAAGTAAAATGTAGTATATATTATTATTTTTTTAGAGTATTACATAGGTACCTATAATATTTTTTAAATGCATTGAAATAGATTTATAAAAAAAATTAACTATTAAATTAAAGATTTCATTTCTTTAATATAAATTATCACTTATTTATTCATATTAGTAAAATACTTACAAATAGTTATGACTGCATAATATTTAAGATTAAACTGATTGGCAGCGATAAATAATTTAAAAATATGGTTTGATGATCTACAAATTCAATTTAAACACTTGAGATTACAATAACACAATTTATTGAGTAATAATTATTGTTAAATTATAAGACGTAAGAACATCTATCATACCTAATACATTCAAACATTATTAAAATTATATTTTGTTTATATTCTAATAAAATAAAACACTTAATAAATTATATTTAATGTAGTACTTAGGCATAACTTAACTTTTCTGTAGCTACGGCTATTTATTGAAATTTGCAAATTTATAATTAAATGTATTTTATTGATAGAAATTACTTTGATAATATTTGCATTTTACCGTATCTAGTATGGTATTCGGTAACCAACAACCTGTTACTGATTGTCTCAGATCGTATTTCATTGACTCTTAAAAGTTTACGACGTATTTAAGTAACCGTTTATGAGATACTTTTACAGTAGGCAGCAATTTTTATAGGTTATCATCCGCTTTTCCTTTTTTTAACTGTTAAGTTCTTTAAGAACTATCGGCCATATCATTAATTCAAATTAGAGGAATTTTAAAAGTATTATTGAAATAATATTTTTTTTATAAAAATGTTTAAACATTTTTTTCCAAAAAATATTTGCACGGATAATCATCCCAAAATTAAAATAGTTTATTCCCAATATTTTACCAAAAATGATACTTTTAAAAAAACATATCGTAGGCCAATAAAAAATAACCAATTTTTTATTTAAATAAAGATTCTTATTTTTACAACTTTCAATTAAAACTTAAAAAGTTATCTTTCCAGACAAAGTTAGATTGGTTTCTAGGACTATATCTGGATTTTCCCCACTATTATGGTGGGTGTACTATATTTAAAGTGCGGACCATCCCAAATCGCGATGGCTGACTACTGAAACCCAACTCTTGGCGATTGGTTGGTGGGAGTATAAAAAAGGGCCGAACTATGAAATCGTATATTATGTAAAACGTCTGAAGGAAATGATGGCCGTTGAGTAAATGACCAATCAGAAAAATTTGTCAAAGAGGGCGGACAGAAAACTAGTTAATTTGAAATAGTTTGAAACTTGGACAACAGAGGGAAGCATGTATTAAGGCTTATACGTTTGAAATTTTGCCTGACTTGAAAATTGATTCTGTCACATTTGAGTCATTCCTTGCACTGAAGAGATAAAAAAAATTCTGACAACTGTATATAGAAGAATCATATTTTTATAATATAATTTCAAAAGAATAAGTTAGACTAAAATTAGGTCAAGTGCAAAACGATTAGTTGCCGTCCGGTAGGAAATTCTATTCCTATAGGTTCATGCAAATAAATTTATTGAAATTGTACTATGTGATTTTAATTATATTAAATTATCTTTCAAAGAGATAAGTACAACATACTGTTAATTTTGTTATAGTACAGTTATAGTAGTTGTTTGTTATAGCTACATTTTTTTTTACTAGTTGGGAATTTATAATTAAAGAATAAAATTTTATTTTGGTGAATATATTACTTTTGATAATCATAAATCTTACCAATGGTGGGTACCTGGTACGTATAAATTGTATTGTGTATTTGATAACCACATAGATTAATATTTTATAAAACGCAGTTATTTATTCTTGGTCACATTTAAATTTATTTACAGACCTTTAAATGTTTTAATTACTATTTTACCGTATGGGGATATGCAATGTATAATACTTATTGCTAGAGCTTGTATAATTTATGCAGGGATTACTAACCTATTTATTAAAACGGGTCGTACGCATTTATCTATTAATTTAATAAGAATCTAAAGGTAGTGTAGAGTGGTGCAATAAAGAGCACTTTATGGATTAAATTTAACTCTTAATAACATACGTTGAAGCTCTATTGATTAAAATTACAGTGACAAAAATACACCTTTTTTAATATCAAAATGTGTAAAAGTCACATCCAGTTATAAAATTATAACTAATTCAACAATTTGTTTATTTATATTAAAATATTTTAACATTATGCAATTCATCTAGTATTATTTAAAGCCACATTGTTTTAATTTAGTAAACAGGGGAACTCAGCTTAAAGTGGGCAACGTCCCGTATGTGGATATGTTAAACATTAGCAGAAAGGCGTGCATACATCTACATGGTCTGCACTTCCCCTAGTTTTGTTAAATCCAATTTTGGCACTAAAGTTGCCTAATAGCCAAGGATAAACTAAAAAACTTTTTTTTAAATATTTTCTTAAATTTTTATAGGTCAGTTAGACTCTAATTACTAAAGTACCCTTAACATTTTCGAGGCTTTATGTTTTAATAATAAGTTTAAATGTAGTTATAGGTACCGTGACCAATTTTTTCCTGTTAAAACGGAAGGCTTGGTAACCGTGCTTAAAACCGAGCGTCCACATTCGAGCTCAAAGTGGCACAATCCGATCTCAGGAAAATAAAGCGCGCCGCTCCGCGTCGCGCTTCATTTGCCTCCCTCGCTCGGAAATGTGCCACTTTTCGCTCGAATGCGCACATCCTCGTATTTATTGGATTTGCCTATATTAATCTTCTATTCTTCAATTAAAAAAATTAGAAATTAGATAGTCGCATAGAGAAGGCAAGAACAGCCTTTACAAATATGAAAACATTTAAATATGAAAACACTTAAAATGAAAATGCTAAAATGCTACGTGTTTTCTGTCCTACTGTACTGTGCGTAAACATGAAGAATAAACAAAGAGATAACAGACAGATTGAACGCTTTTGAGATGTGGGTGTACAGACGTAGGTATACTTAGGATCTCATACACAGAACACACAACGAATGAAGAAGTGCTGATACGATTACACAAGCAAAAAGCGATTTTGCTCACAATAAAAATACGCAAACTTGAATATCTTGGGCACATCATGAGAAACAACAAATACCACATATCTTGTAGGGAAGACTTGAAGCAAAACGTGGGCCAGGAAGAAGGCGCCATTCTTGAATGAAGAATCTTAGAGAGTGGTTTGGATCAACATCAACAGAGCTGTTTCGTCTCGCTGTTAACAAAGTCAGAATTGCCGTGGTTTTAGCCAATGTCCGGAAAGGGTAAGGCACTCCAAGAAAATGTGAAGCAAAACCTTTCAGTTCAATATTTCAATGAAAGTTTTATTCTGCTTTTGTTTGTTTTTTTTTTTATTAATGATTTAAAGCAATCGTTCTCAAATTGTCCTCACTCCTCACTCCACGGAATATGCTAGAAAGTTGTATATCTTTTTTTTTTGCTAATGATTAGTCATACTTTGACTTAGAATAGGGCGCTGAGAGAAAATCTTAGTCTAAAAAGAGCACCGCGAACCGAGAAAGTTTGGGAACCATTGATTTAAAGTATAATTTCAGAATTTAATTATGAATAATAAGTATTTTTTATCAGAAAAGGGTCATTATTTTTGTAAATCGAAATGATTTTTACATCCACACAATTTACAAGTCTGAAATTTATGACATTAAAATGTAAAATTATCTACTTTCAAATATATATATAAGTACCAATAGGTAGATATTAATGTTTTAACGTATTTGTTTTACTTACATATAAAGCCTATATAGGCCCCCCTACACAATAAAAAAAATATTACTAAAAATTTCGTTTTTTGAGTTTGTTATTACAATTAAAGTAAGAATGTGCCTAATACTTTATTTATTAAATATGAGTTTAATAAATATATTATAAATCTGTTAAAAAAAACATTTTTTTTACATACAGATGGTTGCTTATCATCAATGACCTACCTGCTTTAGGCTTCTTTCCTTTACCTATTATTACAAAAATTACAAATATCTTTTAAAAAGCAAAAACTACACAATAACCTGATATATTTATACGCAGATATTATATATTGGCAATTGAGGTATTTTTCCTCATCTATAACAAGTCACTATGATCCATATTTTTTGTCAGATAAACTCAAAAAGTCAAGATGTAAATTTTCAAAAATTGATAAGAAATTTGTAATGGATTAGAATAAAGTTTAGACTACTACCTAAATGAATTAATGCAATGGAAAAGTTTACAAAGATTGATATATTCATAATTTATTTTCTAATTTTTTGAAATATAGCAAAAATTAAAAACGCTAAGTTTTTATTAAACATTACTTTTAGATATTGTTTTGTAATTTTATAATGTATTTTGAATCAAGTATTTTCAGAAATATTGTATGTAGGTATATTTACTTATCAAGCTTTTCATTTTCCTAAAATAAAGCTTTTGTGCAAGTTTACATCTCGGCAATAAAATAGAATGGTTTCTCTTTCTTGACTTTTTCAAGTTTCTGAGAATTTCATTGTCAGTATACTTACTTACCACACTTCCTTTAATAAAATTATTTTCTGAAAACAATTTTAGACTTAAAACCGCTTTTGATGATTTTATATATTTATACATACATATGCGTATTGCAACAAAGGTTTTATTGTCAAGTAAACTGTAAATTTATTTTTAAATGCAGGCGCTCTAAGAATAACAATAATAATCAAATATTGGTTTTGTTAAAACTCACAGTTTATTTTATATTCTGATTTCCTTTAACTTTAATGTACACAGTTGGCTGTTACTGATACACCGTCATCAGATTTGTAAAGGAAAGGCAGATTTAATAGATTTGTTAGTTTATTTTTCTAAAATCTGTTTTATATGTAGCTTCATAAATATTTTGATATAGAGCACAAACGTTTTTAGTTGTGTTTACAATGTTTTAATACATGATTTACATTAGCATAAGAGCTACTTACATAACATTACAAATCTTGATTGGGAAATAATATTCATATACCTACTTTTCATTTCTAGTAATAAAATGCATTTGAATACATAAGAATTTACGAAGTAAACAAAACGAAGTGTTATTATTATTTATC
This sequence comes from Sinopyrophorus schimmeli, assembly GCA_036325965.1. NCBI lineage: Eukaryota > Metazoa > Arthropoda > Insecta > Coleoptera > Elateridae > Sinopyrophorus > Sinopyrophorus schimmeli. Next base: position 8,934,478 of record JARFIZ010000001.1, read on the forward strand.
GTTTTCGTACTTATCTAAGAAAAATGGTATCCAATAACTATAAATAATATTTAAGTAACATTGATTCACAATTTTTTTACACATAAATATTTCTACTTATGAAAAAACATAAATCAATTAAACTAATAATTAAAATACTTTAAATTACCATAAACCTTTAAAAAGAATGCAATAAATAACAGAAATCTGTTTGTGACAGAACAGGTTGCTAATACCTATTTTTAGCTGTATTAGAAATTCTTCAAATACCTAGAAATAGAAAATCTTAGTAACTTTTCATTTAAAAAGTGCTCTTAGAATTAGGCATTTATTTTTGTTTTTTTTAAATCAAGTACCTAAGTATATCAAGATTATGAATAGTTATTTTTTGATTAAAAAAATAATCAATATTTATTTAATTAGAACATTTAGACAATAACCAAATTTATTATTTGAATTAGTTACGATAGTGCAGGTAGAATTACTTAATACACAATTAGTGTTACTTAATTTTGAAATTTTAGCTATTTTCTAATGTGCAAACTATACCTACATACCTACACATTTATTGATTCTAAATATTAGTTTTAGCTACGTTACAAAATAAATAATAATAAAAATAGATAAATATATTTATGATATTTTTTTACTATTTTTAATGCAATCAAAATAGCTATACAATGTTTAAATTTTTAATGAAGAAATCTATAATCGAGATCAAAGTCAAAACACCCAAAAATTATTTAACATTTAAGATTGTTAAAAATTAATGCCTAAACCATTTACTAAAGTGCTAAATTACGTTTGTGAATGCTAGTAGGGGTCTTTTGGGTCTATTAAACAGTTGTTTTTGTCGATACAACCACCGCTTTATTTTGTACAATAGTATCTGCTAGCAAATCCTGTTATATCAGTTTATCAAATACCCAATATGTTAAACACTATCGTCTTCAGCATTTATTTTATCGTTCTTTCTGTCTGTCAACAAACAATTAAAATATTTCTATACCACTTATGTTAGGTACTCTCGCTATAAAAAAACGAAGTGTCCAAAAAATAAAGCAAACTTAACTTAAAAAAATTAACGCTTTTTGTTATTTTTAAAATTTATAATTAGACTAATGTCTACTTCCTATCTAATTCATTTCCAATCGATAATTGAGCTATAATAAAATATGTTATATACAGTAATCCCTTAACATTTGCGAGGGTTACGTTCTTGAAAAACATCGCGAATGTCGAATTTGCGAAAGTTGAATCTATCTTAATGTGGAAATAGGGGGTTACGTTCCACGATGGTTGATATACGATGTGTATACATACAAAACAAGGTACATATAAACAAGTTTTAATAATTATACATACGTATTTTCAACATTTTGTTAATTAAACTACCATCAATTTACTGAAATTAACCATTCAATCAATGACCAATCGATAACCATAAATAACCATAAGCTTACAGCGTTTTAGGTCTCTTCTAGTGATGTATTTCCGTACTTGGGAAACGATTTACGCACTCACGGAAGAACTAGCAGCGACACTTTTTCTAATAGATTCTTCATTTTTCTTTATGTAACGCACTCTCGACTCGTTTATTTTAAATAGTCGCCCGACTGCTGACGCACTCTTGCCAGCACGCAACTTATAAAGTACTTTAATTTTTTCCGACAAAATCATCCCTATTTTCTTACGTTTCGGTAAAGATGACATTTTAAAAAGTATTAGGGTGTTACTCAAGCAAAACCGAATTGAAAACTAAAAAAATCGGTTAGGAAGCATAAGGGGGAGGGCTGTTCGTTGTTCTAGGAATCATTCGACTCTTAGAACAAAAACAAACACGAGATATGTAATTATTACTGGGAATTAATGGGAAATGTTAACACAACTGCAGAACTAAAAAATACATTATATGCAAAAATCCAAGAAATTTTTTTTTATGATTTCGCGAATAAGCGAGTACAGTTCGCGAAAGTCAAATTTTGCCGCATTTTAATAATCGCGAATAGTCGAAACTCGCGAAAGTCGAGTACGCGAATGTTGAGGGATTACTGTATTTTTGTTTTTTTAACAATACTATATTTTGAATTTTGTAACCAGTAGTGCACGGTAGTTCTGCAGAACAATAGGAGAATGTCTTCATTATTAGGTCAAGTCATAAATAGCTTCCGGTTTTTTGTCTATTATAAAATATTATTTTGCTTTAATAAAATAAGTATTACTCTATTCTGTTTTCCGTCGTCTTATTTGCAATTTATCAATTTTTTTTCCATTACTTGATTCACTTGAACTGAAAGTTTTTTCATTCGTAAAGTGTAGTAAGAAATAGAAGATGTCCCGAGTCAAAAAATTGGTACGTTTTTAGGTCTCAAAAATGAAATAAGGTCTCATTATGCTCTCATTCAACTATTATTTTCAGAATAAGTCTCATTTGAACCTCAAAAATTTAGATTTAGAAACTAAGTCTCATTTAGTTCTCAATCTTAATATATTATATAAGGTCTAACTGAGTTTGTCCTCATATTAAAATTTAACTGTACTTTAGACAAGTCTCAATTTGGTCTCGTTAATGAGACCAAAAAGAGACTTGTCTAAAGTAATATTCCGGAATATTACGAAGTAAATGAGACTTATCCCGGCCAAGAGTTTTAAATAGTGAGGTCTAACTTGAGACAAACCTCAAAATTGATTTTTGAGACTTAAAAACGTACCAATTTTTCTACTCGGGGTGGTAGTCTGTCGAAGAAAAATATAACGTATGAAGTGAATTAATAAGCAGACTAGTCAAGGTCAACAATAGTTTTTTGTTTTATTGTGTAATAGAATAACGTTTTCCCGACTGACGAGTGTATAATACAATAAGGGAACAAATTTTTTATCGGTAGTGAGTAGAAAATATAGTACTAAAATATCTGTTTTTTATTCTATTAAAGCAAAATATTTGTATAAAAAACAAGTTATTTAGGATTCGATATCATATATCTAATGTTAGGTTTGGTTGCCATAATATCGACTAATGTGCAATTTTGTATAATAATGCTATAGCCAGTTAAAATGGAGGTACATCATTGATAAATTTTTTAAATACCTAGATTTTGTACATCTTTTTTTTAGAAATCTGTTTGTGTCTCTGTCATACGGCAATTGTACAACTATGATACTGTAACAGGTTTGCTGTGCGGTTCGAACTAGGGTTGTGAATATTAAAACGATAATCACTTGTTTAAGTAATATCTAAGATATAATAATAAACGAACACTAAACCAGCCTAAGTATTGGTTACTTGCTTAACTAACATGTAGACACACTTAACTATTTTGTTTTCCTACTATTTATTTATTTCTACTGTTGCTCGCTTTTACTTCAAAAATTTCAACATAACCGTAGCACCCAATTAGGAGCATTATTTGGAGACTCGACCATCGAGCTTCCTAACGAGACTTTTGAGTTTCACACCAACACTAACTCATTGCACCTTGGGTTCGCCTTATATGTGTTCCAAAGAAAAAGCTTTTTAGATGCTCTAGAGTTTTCAGAACATTCCTTTTGTCACCCGGCAATCAAACCCGTATACGTTAAGGTCACCGTATTTTTGAAGTTTGTTGAAGAGAACACTAGAATCTTCTAATGCGTGCCCGATTTGCTGTCTTTTTCTTAAACCTATTTCGTCCTGAAATGTAAACCCCCGACCGTGTCTATAACTACAACCCCTCTCTAGAACACAATGTTTCTGCCTCAAAGTCCTAGGTGCGCGTCAAGTTTTCAAAGATGCTCTATTTCCGCATCCCAAAGCTCATCCGCGATATCTCATATGGCTAACTGTTACTACTTCCTATGATGTTGCCGAGTATGCAAAACGAACAAGTAGGATTTTAATCATTTTTCTTATATCTTCGGTCTTTTTCTTAGCGTGTTAAGTCCATTTTTGGACGTACGCCTTTCCCAATTCCAATTTCCACTTCTGACGATATGCGGCTTCACGCGTCCAGTACAGTCCCGCCTATATATCCTCGGTAGTAGTAGTTAAAATCTTGTGAGACACCTCACGCTTCCATTTATTTGCTCAAACACCGCAATGACCAATTTATTTTTACATCTGTTGTCAGAACTAAACTGGCTTCCAGAACTGTAACTTCTCAAATAGACCACCGACGTTTAATGTTGCCTTAAGATTCCGTAGATTTTTGTAATGACAGACCAACCTCTACACGACTTGTAACTTGCCTCCAAACACAATAAAATCTTTATTCCCATATCAATCACTTGTGCTCCCTTGGTCGTTCTTCTATTCGACTTTAGGACTTCACGTGGTATGCTTCAGAGTTTTTCAATTAAATTAACAGTACTTCCTCAGTCGTTTACACCTACAACTTTTTGAAGTTCTTTATGAAAATGCTTCAAACTGTCTATATATCCTAAATCATGTATTCTGCTTTAGTCGTTCTTTACCCGCAACCTTCTAGACTCTACCATAGATGTATTTCCATGACGAGAAAACTCTGCTTTATCCATAATCATTTTCCTTTTGACAACTTTCTCCATGCCTGATTTGGTCATTTATTTTGTTATTAGGAACAATCTTGTTGAGTTTTGTGTCCTCATTGCGTCAGTGCACGTAACCAATTTATTTTTACACGATTGATTTATTTTTACTGTTGATCGCATTTACTTCAAAGATTTCAACATAACCGTGAGCATTCCAATTAGAAAGCTCGTTTGGAGGCTTTTGAACGTCGAGCCTCCTACTGGGATTATCGTGTCTCACACCAAGACTGACTGATCGGCACCTTTGGTTTGCTATATATGTGTGCCGAAGAAGAAGCTTCTTAGGTGTTTTAAAGTTTCCGGAGCATACCACACTTGAGATTCGATTTCTGAATCAAAAATGATAAGATTTTGAAACCCCATTTTATCGTGTAGTAGTTTACAGAAATATTAATTTAAATTAGAATAGATAAAATAAATTCAAAATTAAATTGCCAAACGTTTTAAGTTAGTTTCAGATTTTATAAATTTTCTGATATCAGGAGATTTATATAACATCCAAATGTAACAAGTAAAAGAAATTATAAAAATATTGATAACACAGGCCTGCGTTTTAATACCTTATAAAATGTGCATTAAATTTTTTAACTGAATTTGATTAAATAAGTGACCCTGATTTCTAATCTGCTTTAATTTTTTGCTATCACGTAACGCTTTTGAACAAATCACTAAAACAACACCAATAATAGGTATATTAAATGAATTTAAGATATGAAAAATAAAGAAAGACGATTACTAAAGACACAAAATGATTTAAAACAACATATATTATTGTTTTATCTTCTTGTATAACCTTTCCCTTTTTTCCAGAAAAGCCTTTTTTCGTTGTTTTTCTACTGTACATGGCCGTAGAACGGTCCCTCTTTAACATCCAACAGTAGTCGGCCATCATTGTAACATCCCAACGTCCTTGATATCTTTTTTCTATTTTTTTAATGTCTTGATGAAATCGTCTATCGTGCTTTTCACTAACATCACCAAGATTATCTAAAAAATCTAGATGAGCATGTAAGAAGTGAAGTTTTAGACAAGTATTTAAAACACCCTCCATTCTTGTCCAATACTTTAACAAATTGTTTCATCGGTCCTAGTTTTATATGCAACGGGGGTAACAACAATTTTTTGGGGTCAACTAGGCTTTCCTGAATCAGATTTTTACAGCCAGGGATTGACGTCTCCATTGGTGGTCAATTTTTTCTAGTTCAGTGCTCATCCCGTGGTCTGCTGTCCCACTCGCATAAGAAACGTGGATATTTGATATACCTGGATTGTATAACACCTAGTAGACATTATGTCACACGAAGAACACCACAATCACTTTACTGATAAAGTTACAGGCCAATACCAAAATATTTGCTCTACAAGTCTGGTTACCTATGTATAGTTCAATTTTGAGGAATCACCAACGTTAATTGTATTACTTCTGGTAAATCCTTCAAAGTACAAGCAAATTAAAAAAAAATATGTTGGTGGTTCTCAAAACTTTCGAGTAGAAAGAAAGTTTTACCGTAAATTGAGTCAGACATCGAGAAAATACCATAATATTGATTTACGAAAAACTGTACGTGATAGAAACAAAAACTGGCTTATTTAATTAAATATACATCTTAACTACCCTAAAAAAATAAAAAAGTTTATGCACAAATTTTTCGCAGGCCTGTGTAATTGATATACTTATACAACTGATAAATTTTTTTGTTAATACATTTCGCGCTAGTCATTAGTACAGCAAATCACCTAATTTCTCATTTAATAGTGAACAATAAATACTATTTTGGATAAGAAAAAGCTTGTAATTATATGGTACTTATTAAACAACAGATGATCTTTAATTATATTAATACATAATCTTTTTCCAATCAAACCAACAAGTAATATACCTACCAATAAAATCAAAAAATATCGCAAGCATCACTCTTCTTATGGGGCACTTTTGTAGTACACTAGATAGAAAATGTTCATGCTTAATAAAAATTAAAAAACAGTATTTATAACCATAGAATGAAAAAAGAACAAATGCAATCATCAATAAGCAGAAGTTAACAATACTTTATTTCTACAATACTGAATCTATGTATTGGCTGAAGAGAAGCACATGCATGATTTTTACTTTCAAAGATTAGGCCGTTTAAATTGTTGTATGTACCTAACAGTGCTGTTGTAAATATGAATTAGAATAAACATGTGAAATAAAAAATTATAAACAATTTTAGTACTTACATACTTGTTTATTTCGAACAATTACTCTAATAATATCGACGATTGCTATAAACTTTATTATTAACATTTTTTGCCTCTTTGAGAGTAAAGTTTTAGCAAGCAACGGAAACTGCGCGCGCACCGTTAACCATATTCGACAGTATAAAGTTAACCGTTTAAGAAAATTAAATGTACATTTTTTATACTGACTAAGTTAACTCATAAAAAGCCCAAACTGTGAGCCGGGTAGAGATAACTTCTTGGGCATGCGCGTATCGTCTAGTTATGCACAAACACAAGGAACGCAACATAAAACGTGATTATGTTCAATTTAGTTACTCCAAAGAAGTATAACTTTTACCCGGGGGTACATAAGTATCTACTCGTAACAGTTTTTTAATTTTAGTGTAGTTATGCGATATGACATTCTAATAAAAAAAACTTATTATTTACAACGTATTGTAACTTGCATGAAGTGTTAGATTTTGATAATAGCAAATTCAATAGAATAACAAATTTTATGTTATTTCAAAGTTTAGAAACAAAAATGAGAAGGGAAAAATGGGAGAAACTATAACAAATATTGATATATCTTTAAAAAAAAACTGTTCAATAAAATTACAAATAGTAAGCGATATTTAAAGAAAATATTCTGTTAAAATTTAGTTTATTTCGCACATTTAGTATTTTATAAAAACATATTAGAGCATATTAAAATAATTTATTTACAATTAAATTGCGCTTACTAGTTTAAATTTTAATTGCTATTTTAAAGCACTGCATATGTGTGCATATATCTATGGTATAACTTAGAAATTGTAATATACCTACTTTAATTTTAATTTTACAAAGTATTTTGAGTGCATAATTTCTATGTAAATTAAGTAAATGTATTTTATTTTTGCTTTTAATGATGAAAACTATTTAAATGTATCAGTTATGTGTTATACTTAATTTAATTTTAATTTGGAAAATATTTTACGTAAACAATTTCTTATAAAGTAAGTAGAATTATGTAAAAAAACCCTATATGGTATGTATCTCTAAATTGTAACATTATTGTATAAAATTTATATCTTCAACTCTTGCCTTTCAACCTGGTAAATTCAATAGAAAAAGAAAACAATTTATAGAAATACTATAATCGCGTTTCATAAAAATACATTATTATTATCTTCCGATACAATTCACTGTCAATTAAATGTTATTAACTATTTGTTTGTGCCTGATAGTGCGAACATTAACTTATACCAAAGATGACAAATGTTCGATTTATAAATACAATTTTATCTCTTTTGGCATTATTTAATAAATAATTCAAACAAGCATGTTATTTATTAGTACACTTTCCGATTAGAACGAAACGATTAAATTTTTTAAAGTTACTCAAACGTCAAATCACCTACTTCAAACAATATTAATATAATATTATAATTAGAAATTTTACTTTATAGAAAACAATAATTTTGTAAATAGATAAGTCAGAAAATAACTCAAATTAACTACAAATTTCAGTATTTGTCTTAATTTTGTATTTTAAAAGTTTTGGTTTTTAGTTTATTAATTAATTAAAATTCCGTTGTTAGATCTAAAAGTGTTTATATCATTGATTAGCTAGACTCGTAATGTATTAATGTAATTTTGAAATTAATAATTTTGATGTGTAGGTAGGCTTATTGTAACCGCACTAATATGCAACAGAACTGGCTGCGTAAAATAATTTCAGAATTTAATATTGCACCGAAGGGTTTATATAAATTTTCTTGGTAATGCAGTTTGCTGCTCTGTATTGGTTAACAGCAGCTGCAGTGAATAAACGGTCGGAACACAATTAATTCTATACATGCAGATTATTAGTTTGGTAATGATATTTGGATAGAATTTCTTACAACATTCAAGTAGAACATGTTATTATACTATAATACGTTATTTATTGTACAGTTTTTGTTTATAATTAACAAGGCTTTTATATAAAAATTGATAATAGGGAATTCTATATCTGTTTAACTTTTAAAACACTGATCATTATTAAATATAAACCGCGATATACGAAATGTTTAAGTGTTTGCATTTTGCATTCTTGCAGATAAATATAAATAAAAATACGAATAATAATAACTTATAGATTTTATACTAAAATCCCATTGTAATCGAAGTAAAATGTAGAAACTTAAAGATACGAGTTAGTTCATAACGTATAAGGTAAGCGCAATAAGAGCATTTGGAGGACATTAATGTTAGACGTAACAGAGTAATTCAATAAACATAAACGTTTTACGACCCCAAAGCGTGCTCCTTTCTCGGACGTTGCATAAATAAGTGCGTTCGCATTGAACAACTTCAAGCATCAAACTATCGAAAGATCTCAGGGAATGGTCTAAATCTGAATAAAATATAAATACACGACTTGCAAACCAATAAATAAATTCCATCGTTGAAAGGTATTATATTTGTAAATAACCATTTACATGTTATTTCTAGCCTACGGTTTCGATCTATTTTTTTTACTTTAAAAATTTAGTTATCTGCCTTTTTCACTGCATAATAGCGCGCATATAATTTACTTATTTGTATAACATTTAGCAATTCAGTTAACGATATTTTTAAATTGTTGAAATATTTTTTGTATTTAAATATTCATCAGAGTCATCTAGAATCTAAACAATGTACCTATAGGTACTTACCTACTTACAGCGTTTCTAATGATACGTTATAAAAAAAATTTAAAAAAAAACTGTCTAAAGCAGTGTTTCCTAGCCTTTTTTGTGCTATGCCTCATCAAACTTTTCTAAAATTTTAATGCCCCCCCCCTTCAAAATATTAAAAAAATTAAATGTTTACTAATAAAACTTGAATGATAGATATTAGGAATTTATTGAGCAAACACAATAAGTAAATTTTCAAAAATTATAATGGACAACTGAAATTCAAGTACAAAATAATTTTAATAAAAGGTTTTTCTATATTATTTTTATTATTAATGATTTTTTATAACTTAAAATGGTGCCTTCGTAAAAGCGACAAAGATAGAGGTATGAACGCATGTTTCGTGAAACGCATAAGCCATCGCAACACGATGAGCAATACTGACATCAAATAGACTTACAACTGAACAGATTTAAGTGATATGCGTAAAGTAAATAAAACTGGTGTCATTAGACTAGATATCAAAAACCATTGAAGAAAATATATAAGAATCCGTAAATCTTTTTAATCTTTATGGTCAATCGCTTACCTTTATGTGGAAAATGGACCTAAGTCCGAGCTGGACAAATTATATATCAAACGAAAGAACAGTTCTTTCTAATTATGAACACTTATATTATTCAATGAGAAAATGTTTATTTCTCGAGTTATCGGACTTTTTGTATTAAATATGAAAATATATACAATATTGAGTTGGGTAAATCTAGTAGAAATTGTATTTATCATATCGTTCCATAGATATCAACTTTACATACACATATTTAGAAAATTATACAAGAGATTATTTTTATCTTGCAAGTGACATACCTGTGCTTTACTGAAGTATTCTCATTAAATATCAATTTTAAGATATAAATATTTTTTAATTATTAACTCTAATTGTTCAAATGTAAATGGACTGTATACTGTACTGAGGTTTTATTTAGATTTTTAATTGATGCGATAGGTAGGGGAGACCGGGGTTGGAAGTCACATTTTTTTTTTTGTATTTTTAGAGCCCATGGTCTTAATTTATAAATGACATTTATATATCAATAGATAGTGTTTCTATTCTAGTTTAAGAAAAAAAAAAGACTTTTTCTCTACCATTATCTAATGAGCAGATATTATAATTTTTCTGAAAAAAAAACGTGCGACTTTCAAACCCGTGTATAAGGGATGGTTGTCATAGTGTCTGGGGTAGGTAATCACCCGCTAAATAAAAGGTAAAATACAAAACGACAAAACAAATGCATATGCTATTCCTAACCTATTCTATCTAACAAACTTAGGTTATGGTAACAAAAATGACAAATGTATAATTACAGCCAATCGTTTATGTAGTAAAACCCCTAGAAACCAATAAAAAAGGTCGCACATATTCATAGTTGCTTTGCACAGGTGACGACTAGCCCCCGTTAACTTGAGCCAACTTTCCCCAAAACAGTTTTGGACAATAAACTCCCAAAATAAATTTAAATCAATGGTCATTTAAGAAACCATATAAATAATGTCATGAAGCATATCTTAAACATCATAAATACACAAAAAGTATATCACTATGCAAAATTTAAATATACTTACGAGACTTAAAACAGATTCACAAAAAATTACTTTCACTGTACAAAAAATACAAACGTATATATTTCTTGTACGGTATTTCAGAGCAAACTGAAGTGAAGTACGCAAGGAGGTATTGTGCTCGGGTTTCTTTGACACGTGTAAACAAATTTATTAATTCATTAGGTTTGCTGTTATGGCTTATGATGACAACCTACCCGTGACACAACCATACCCGGTCTCTCCTACCTATTTTTCGGAATATATCTTAATAGGAGATTAAAGATTTGTTGACTTTTTTGTTAAACTTTTTAATTTGACAGATCGCATCGATGTTTTCATTGAGTTTTTAAAACCTTTAATTTTTTGGAAAAAAATTGTATATGCGTTTGGCAATAAAGATTTAAAAAACCACGTCTATTGTTATATATTTTATATACTTTTACGTATATCACTTACATCCGTTTCCTTGTCAGTTGATTTAATCTCAGACCTACGTCAACCGCTTACTTCAGACTCATATCGATTATAACGTAAACCTAATCATTTCTTAGTTAAACCGCAGCAAATGAATATTTTTTGATTCAATAAAATATTGCTTAAATCAAAAACGTTTCAAAATTTTGTCCAAAGATTATGAATTTTTTTTGAGTAAAATCTAAATGTTGACTTACAAGTAAATGTGAGAGTCCACCAGAAAACTGTAAGTTGGACTTTATATACATAAAGGTATATTTAAACAATTAAAATTGAATAAAATAATGTACAATTTCAGTTACATTTGAAAGCAATTATACTGATCTTATATGTCGATAATGACTAAATGGAATAAGTTACCATAAGCTACGTTTAGATTATTTAAGAGTAACGGCGGTTTACAATTTTTTGTACTAGCCGGATATATAATTCCTATTAAACATTGCATGCAAATTTTCGATGAGACACTTGACTATAAATATCCATATTAACTATTTGTAGGTTTTACTTATATATTTGCTCTACTAATGACATAAGCAAAAAACTCGGTTTTTTTAAATTATCTTTTTTTACGGTTCTTTGATCTCAGTATCTCTCAGTACGAAGATGGCTGTGACATATCACATTAAACCCCGACTACTTGTAACTTTCATTCCCAATGCCAAAATGGAACTTTCGAGACGCAATGTAAAAAATCCTTAAATTATTGTCTTATTTTCTTTGTTTTATCTATAACAAAAATCTTCAAACTTTACATAAAAAATTTACAGTGTCCAGACGCTTACTCCCAACTTGATTTTTTAATATCTAGACAACTATTAAAGATAATTTAATCAAATAAAAAGCATTTGCTAGACAAAAGATGGGAAATTTATTTTAATAAATTAAATTTTTAAAATGTCCCCCTCCTTAAGGATAACGTGACGAAGCCTAGCATCGGGTTAAACTGTTGGGTCCTTATGCTTGCATAATTTGGATTTTATAGGGAAACTTCTCCAGGTTTATCCGTTAAATATTATGGATAGTTGATTTGGAGATATTCAAAGCCTGTTCTGCCCGCCTGAGTTAAGTACTCGGTCTCTCAGCGAATAGTTTCCTCACCCGCTCAACGTTCTCAGAGGTGGCCACAATTGGCTCAACATTAGCTGTATACGATTTATCTTCACAAATATTGCCTGTCCTCTTAAACTTATCCATGAAACTAATTAAAAAAACAAAATAAACATAAAAATTTGAAAATTTTATTAAACCTAAATTTTAAGTTAAAATGTAAATTTGAATATTTACGTTGTAATTGTTTTCGTGGACAGAATTGTGTGGTACGCTCTAAAAGTATTTGTGGCATTTTCACCAGAAATATACCATAATCGGACAATGGCGGCTCTTTGGTCAGTAGTATATGTTGTCCTTGCAGTGGTCATTGTGTGTGTTATGTGACAACAAAAACTAGTGTAAATAAATTTCCCAACTTTTATAACTCCATCTATGTTAAAATAATTTTGGTATGTCTACTAGTTTTTATTTAACAAGAAAATAACTTTGGGAGTAAGCGTCTGGACACCCTGTATTACACTCTTCCATTAAACAAACTGAAATTACAAAAAAGGGTACAAACCGCAAATCTACTCTTCTTACCTGCAACGTACATTAGTCATGGCCCAACATATTACCTACAACTGCTGACAAATATAACGTTGTAAAATGCATTTTGTTAAGCAACTATTTTCTTTTCAAATTGTTCTATCATTTATTTATATTAAAAACGTCTTTTGGTTTTAAAAAATTAGAATACCCAAATAGGCGGGACCACCAATAAAGAAGTGGTGGGCCGCGATCTGTACTTTGCTGATTTAATTGGTCTGCCCTTATGCATATTTGTAAAATTACAATATTTTAAAACATTGGTATAATATTTTTGAAAAAAAAAGCAATAACGATCAAGAACAACGGTTTGTGATTTGATTTACTACAATTATTGGTAAAATCACAATTCAATGTTGCAATTTAAATTACAAGCAAATAGCTTGAAATTTGCAAATCATATTTTTTACGTCTTTTGTAAATTTATTTTTCTACCGCTAGATGGCTCCTAGATATAAGTCGACACTTGCATCCAACGTGGTTCTCTATAAGAGGTTATCGCAAAATTGTGCTATAAATACTTTTTTTGTAATCTCTTCTTCATTGTAACTGTTTTCAGTTTGACATCTTCCGGTCAATCTGAGAACTATTACATAATAAATAAAAAAACATTACTATAATAAACAATTTTTCGATAAATGCTTAGTAATATTGCAACAAATGTTTTGTAATATACTCAAACTGAGATGTGATAAGTTGTGTAGCAAAATTACCACGGAATGTTTTGTAAAATTATAATAAAAATTTATAACATGTATGTAGTAGGGGGAAAGTGGCATGAAACAGCCAAGTTTTGAAAGAGCCATTATCAATTACGCGGTAGTTTTCATACGAATCGTTTATGTATTATTATTTTAAGATAGCAACACTAGCCAGATATCCCCCACAAAAATTTGACCGTTCACCGTCAATAAACGGCGCCGATACGACGTATTGAAGATTTTGTCGTCAAAAAGTAAGGTTTTGAGTTCAGTTTATTTGTTTTCTAACGCATCTACGTACAAAACTAATAATAATATGATTACACTATAATTTTATAGATATATTAGGCCTTCTAATAACGTATATATTTTGCAGGCTAATCTTTGATTTTATAGTAATTTTCTAGATTTTGTTTCTTGAGAGAATATGTTTTAAAAGAGACGGACTGCAGTGTAATGAAAAAGGCCACCTTTTAATTGCATAAAATGCAATAATAATTGTAGTAACAGCAATCAAGAGTGGTACCGATGCAAAATTGTAATGGTTGGGCATATAAATCCTGTGGCGTAAAAGGGAAATTGCATTATTTTTGCTAAAAACGTTTTTAAGTTTTTGCAATGATTGATCTCAAACGTCAAATTTTTTGACAGTTTCTTAGATTTATGTAAGTCAATATTTTATCCAGAATTTGCGTTATTTAAAACGTTTTATAATTATATAAGATCTAAAATTATAGCTTAAGATTATTATTAAATAATATCTTTGTTAATGTGCAGTTTTAATCTTGTAATAAGAACATGGCTTTTTCAAAACTTGGGTTGGCTTTTCAATACCTATAGGTTATGAAAAACCCAAATTTTATTTTTTTTATAAATGATTAGAAGTCGAACAATTATCGTTAATTTTGAAAAATGTTTTATGACATTACGTACATAAATGCATGAACAATTACAGATTTAAGAAAAAATTTGATTTATTTATGTCCTTCTATATTATTTATCCCTTTTTTTAAAACTGGCTGTTTTATGCCACTTTCCCCCTACTTCGTTCATTTAAAATATAAAAATGGTATAGTGAATGACGTTTCTGTGCTTCGAAGAATTAAATTATTATACTCTTTTATTTAATTAAATTAAGCCAAAAGAATAAAAAAACAACATTATGTTCAATGTATATAATAAAATAATAGTTTTTACTTATTAACCTTATTGAATAAATAATAGGTAGGTAGGTCATACAAAGCGTGATATTGAGAAGCTTCACTACTAGCCATTTTTAAATTTTTATTATTAATTATAAATATGAAAAGCAACAGTATAGTGTGTCCATGAAGTAATATTTATGTTAATAACATTTATTAAATCTTGAAATTATTATCACCTATTTTAAGTTTGAATCTCCACAAAGAAGGTAATATAAACAATTATTAAAGGATACTTGTTGTAATCCCGCCTTGAGTAAAACAAGTTTAAAACCAGATTCTCACTAAACATAAAATTTTACAATTAAGTACATAACCGGGTTGTTCATTAAATGATTCCAGAATCGTTAAATCGGTTTAAACTTTAAATAATTGCATATTGCGTCTTAAAGTACTTTTTTTATGTTTATAGTAAACGTACGCAATTTTTGAAGGTTTGTTGCGAGCACAACGCAGTTCCATACAAAATAGAATTTATCTTAACAATTGTCAAGATATATGAAGGACTATCCGGAAAACTGCTATCCTGGGATATATTTATAAAACGTACCTTTATTATAGTGATATTCTTTTGTTGTATCACAAACGGAAAGCGTAAGCAGCACGTGTAGATGTCGTTTTGAAATCTGGAAATGATATAAAAATAAATTGAGCAGCAGATTTGCGCTCAAACTGAACTGAAAAAATCGACCGCTTTAAAACATTCCTTTTGTTATTTTTTTTATTTACCTCTTACAATTATAATGTGTATGAATGTTAACGATTGCTAACACTTTTAGCTGTATAAAAAATATCATTGCTACGTCCATACAAAATAAAGGCTCTTAAAATTAAACAAATTATTTACTGGAGGTAAGGAATGCAATTAAGATTACGTCTCACTTTTTGTTAAAGATTGATAAATACTTACGCCAAGTGAGTGCTGTTATCTTTAAAACTATGTTTTTAAATAAATAGAGCAGCATTAGTTTATTTAATAATAATGACTTTAATTTTTATTGAATTTAAAATTTTAATTACATATTCTTTCAGATAAATGATAGGTATTTTATTAGGTAGGTATTAATTAACATAAAGATATGCATTTATAAAGAGCATTGATAAATAAATATTTGAAATTCATTAGTATAACTGACATTTCAGCTAGCTAAGAATTGTTAGCAGAGCAATATAAAATCGAAAGAAAAATCGTTAGCGCATTGCACTGTTTCAAGAGTCCATTTGTATAAAGTGGTATGCTCGATAATAAAAAGTCCTTTTCAGTCTTTTAAACAATAAAATGCCATTGCTAACCATTTCACATTTTGTTTTGTCTGGTTACTGAATTCTTCGCCATTTTATAGAGGCTTCGATAACCAATAATGATAATTATTTATTCTTAAGCATTTAAATTAAATGATTAAATATTCATATCTGCGTGTAACAGTTCATGTTTTTTTTCGATATGTAGCTTTTATATAAATTCTCTTTTGGTTAGCTAAATTGAATTAATATTGTAAAAACGACTTTTATGCACCAAAAGTATAATTTCATTCCATTTAAATAAAAATGCTATTGATTTAATTTCAATTATAAAAATTTAACGTAAAACTATCAAAAAAATTTGAAAAAGTTTGAATTTACAAATTACAGTGTTCTACTTAAAATTATATTTTAGTTACGTATTCATAATGCGATTTTATTATTTGTAAGATTATACAGGGTGTCCTTTGACTCGATGGCCATAGCTTAAGAGCGTATTCTTTTACCAATTTTAAGTCAAAAATGTTTGTACGTTTTTGTTCAAAAATTAATAGTTAAGGGGCTATGGTCACTATTAAATTTAAGGAATAAAATAAAAACATTGTTGAATAAAGTAATGTAATGTTTTATTGCTAACAAATTTAATTAAAGTTTTGATTCAAAATATCTCGCCGATGCCTCACAACACATTTCTGATCTTCTAATAATTGAAGACATAGCTCCCTGAAGAGAATCTGGATCGTCTTGTTTGGATGGAGCTGTTGCCATAATTCTTTGAAATAGCTGATCTCTGATTTGTTGTTTATTTGAATACACTAGACTTTTCATGTGCCCCCAAAAAAAAATAAACAATGTCATCATAACAATATGGCACAACAATTACATGACTTACCAGATTGATTTACTATTAAATTTAATAGCGCTTATAACTCCTTAACTATTGAGTTTTGGTCAAAAGTGTAAAAGGCACTTTCAACTTAAAATTGTAAAAAGAATACGCTTTTAAGTTAAGGCCATCAAGTCACGGGACACTCGGTATATACTTTTGCATGAGTAATTATTAAAATTGAAAAAAAAATATAGAAATGAAATGAATATTTTGTCGTTTAATGTAATTTTATTACTTAAAGAAGTACTTAAAGAAGATGTATTAATAGATTATGACACTAAAACTAAAAATTTAATTCTGACGTCCGACTAAATCGATGGAAAAAGTTTTAAAATTTTATTGTAATTTTATGGAATTTTGCATTTTATTAAATAAATAATTAAGAGTGGTCACTTTTTAAAGTTGATGTTAAAAAAACATTGAAATGCATCGTTCCTAAACCATATTTAAAAGATTATGATAATTGATACAAAAATGATAATTTTAAATTAAGAAAATTAAAGATGCGTATTTAGACTTTTACAGGTTTCAAATTGATTGAATTGGGTTTTAATAAATTTCATAAAAAAAAATTATGGCTTTTCTTGTTTATTTCAAAAATACATATACATATTACCTCCTTAAACCAAAATCTTAGTTTGGTCTTTCGTTTAACCCTCAACAAGCAATTTTTTCAAAGTAAAATTACACGTGTTTGTAAATAAAAGATAACCATACACGCTTAGCTTTATGAGTAACTATATAAATTAAGATTAAGACAAAATAACCACCCAGAAAGCATTTAAAATTTTAATTCTTAAAAGCAAATTTGATAGAATGCATAAATCAAAATGAACTTAAAAGTGGTTTTATGAAAATTTTTAAGCATTAATGAATATATGAATTGTATTAATTAGGTATTTTCTTAATCAAATATGTTAATATCAATTAGGAAACAGCACAAATTCATCATTGACTTATTTTATTCAATTTTATTATAGTGCTTATCAAAATTAAAATTGAAATTACACCATTATAAAGTTTGCAATCGTAATTCTCCATTTGCAAAATATACGAAACCAGTTTTAAAAATAAGAAAACTTATAAAAATTTTTGCAACTTAAGAATACGGTGCATCGAACTTACGGAATCCAATAAGAAGAAATAGAGTAGGAAAGGCACACAAATTTGTATCTATACTGTCTGGGGCTGCCGAGGCAGGCAATGTTTAAGTAGGAATAGTCTCTTAGGGAGGAATCGGACAGAGATAGTCCTCTTCGCTGATAAGAGATAGAAATATGAACTCATCTTTACCGAGACTAAGGTGCAAGTTCTTGTCGTAAAATACACAAAATACTGGCTACTGTACACGTTCAAGGAATACATAAACTCGTTTAATCTTTTCGAGCAAGCGGATATTTAGTTTAAAGAATCTAATATGTTTTGCAAAAATTAAACGCGATTGCCTTGCATATTCCAATCTAACTTTTTTTAACTTATTACGAATTCTAAACTTGTATGAAAATTTTATTTAAGTAAATACAACTTTAAACTCGGAAACTTTAAGGTATTACACTTTCTCTTGTTACAAAAACTTTCTATTGTGGAAATATTTTCTTAAATTTACAACTCTTTTTAACAAAAATATGCATCTTTGAAGGGAATTTATAATCCTTTAGGTACAACCCTTTTAACCCTTTTTCTGTAAAAAGCAAAAATACGAATTGAAATCCACTTTCTCTTTAATATACAGCATAAAACTTTTTTTAGTGCTGTACTGGATTCTTTCGTATTTTGAATGGATACAGGAACAATATTTGTTTCTATAGCTCGATCTCGCAAAATAACATGGCAAAGAAGTGCGTAGGGTGAGCAAAATAACTCTATAAATAAAACGAAATAAGCAATAGAAGTACGCAAGACGGACAGAAATAGGGGACAGGTGAACAACGAAATAGCCAATGTTTACAAAACTGCAATTGCTGGCTGAATTTTCTCGATAAACTACATCTGTAAGCGGATTGTTCTGAGGTCCAGACTCATTCTTTTACTCGTACAAACACATTTCAAGTGCACCGAACTTTTATACTGTAATTTATATAGGCTGAAGAAGTAAAAGTGCAGAATAGCAAATCCCGCTTACTTACCTCATAAAAATCTAATCCCTAGAGTAACGAGTTAGCTGCTCCGAAGAATAAGGAATATTTTACTTTAAAACCTTCGAAATTAATGAAGATGTACTTCTTGAAACAAATTTCGTAAAAGTAATTTCATTTTTTAATTAAACAATATAGGTATATTTTAAATTGAATTATGTTTTAGCTACTTCAAGTTTTATTATTATCGTAGCCAGGGATTAGCTTGTAGATGTTTTGTAATTTTTATAATAATAATATTCTTTACTGAAAATATAACCGTTTCCTCTTCATAACTGTTTTTAAATTATTTATTTAAAAATTACTTTTGATTTAATTACAAAATACATTTGCATAAAAGTTACAGTTTTGGACAGATGACAATTTAATTAAATTTTAACTCCGAAATAGGGCATGATCAATGGCAAATAATGTGATAATATGGTAATTTTATGTATTACTGATGTTTGTTTATTATTAAATGATATTTAATCATTAGAAAATTATGGAGTTACTAAATAATATAAAATGGATGTGAATAAAAAATATCCAATCTATAATACTAAAAGTTACGCAGCTATACTTTTCAAAATTGAATAATGTATTATTTAGAGTTTTATTTAAACCAATTCTTTTTGCCACTACTCTTTATTTTTATAACTGAGTGATGATAAGTAACATATAAACGATTATTTAAGTAAATAATTTAGTAAAAATAAGTAATTTCCATTTAGTATTTTTACAAATAAAATAGACATTCCTAAATAGATACATACACCACTTAAAACCACTTAAAAAAATTATGATATAATATAGGAAAACAATTAAAATAATATCAAAAAACGTGTAAACATATATAAAATATAAAAGGATTTTTAGTAGATAGTTTCAAACACATGTTTTATAATACCGTCATCGGTTTAACTTGGAAGACAGGTACTCTAATTTGAACCATATGACTCCCAAATTGAACGTGATTGTTTTTATTAATTTTAATTAAATTACTTGCGAAAAATAGAAAATTGCATTGAACAATGTATTTGAAACAAAAAACTAATAGGTATAGGTAATGACTATATTCATTATTAATAAAATTAAAATCATTTATCGAATTGACAATTTACGCAAATTTGATCGCACAGGGATCGAAAGTACAGTATCGGATCCTATTTTGCGGGAAAACAGTGCCACATTCTCTCCCAGTTAAATAATGAATACGCATGCTTTATTTTTTTCCGCGCATGCCAAACTTTTTTACGTTACCTAATAACGACTTATTTACAATTACTAAAACATAAATTACATTTCTATTTTAACCAATAATTATAAATGTCAAAAAATTAAACATGTGTACTTCAGATAATTCATGTGATAATGATGGTTTAGAAGAAATATCAACAAATTTAGATGCTGGTGTGATAAAAAATTGTACACTCACCAGGAAAGTTTCCTCCCTAGAGGAGTAATATACTATTAATCAAATTATTAAACAACGACCTTGACTTCAAAAATTATGAAATATTTTATAACATTTTTATAATTTTATACAGGATCAACGATAGATGGCGAACGCAGACGTTTACTCGTATAACAAACTTTGAAGCTCAATAATCTTACCAAAAGGAATTATGCGTTTTGAAAGGTAATTTACCTTCTAATAATTTTATAT
Source organism: Sinopyrophorus schimmeli (assembly GCA_036325965.1). Taxonomy (NCBI): domain Eukaryota; kingdom Metazoa; phylum Arthropoda; class Insecta; order Coleoptera; family Elateridae; genus Sinopyrophorus; species Sinopyrophorus schimmeli. Next base: position 8,955,381 of record JARFIZ010000001.1, read on the forward strand.
TTAATTACCACTGCTTTTACTTACTACACTAACTGCAATTATCTTAAAATAAGTAACATATATAGGTATGTGCCTAGTTTGTAATAAGTTTTTGTTTATTCCAAAATGTTCGAATAAGCTAAAAGATAATATGTATAATAATATTCTTTTATTTTATTTATTTTCGTATCTTTTAGATATAGCAGTATACTTAAATAGAAATTTATCGGATGTATTATCAGTGCCCGAGGGGGTAATCTTCAGGCCAACCTTAGTAGATTATTCCCCATCAACGATCAATAATCGGAATTAAAAGAAGTTTTTTGTATTTTTAATAAAAGAAGTTATATTTAATCAGAATTTGATGTGGACTCTGGTCTGGGGTTTGAATCCTCACTAAAACCTATACATTTCTGGTTAAGGTTCTTCAACATGTGTAATAAACCATGTGTCATAAACCATAGCGCAGCAGTATACACTGCCTTTTATTTTTCTATTGTGTTTTACCGTACCAATTTTCTATAGTCTGTCAATTATTGGTGAAATAATGAGATTGCTAGTTAAAGGTCTAATTAGTAGGTGGATTAATATTTTTATAAAACACTATATAATTTTTACAAATTATATTTAATTAGAATTATAATTATAATTCCAGAATATACTCAGTAAATGTAAAATCAGTTAAAATTTTAATTGAACATAAAACCTGGTTTTAGATCAGACCCCGACAAGGTCTCTAAATCGGGCTTGTTACTGGTTTTATCATCTTCCAACCAGGTATTCTCATCATAACCTGTTTATTATTGTGCATTTGCTTAATCGGTCTTTGATAAAAGCCTTACTAAAATTTCATGCTATGGTAATATCATTACCAAGTTTTGGTCAAAAAGTACCTAAGTCTAATATTTGAACAAAATTATTATAAACAATTATAGTTTGTTTTTCAATTTATTGGATTATAGTAAATAGTAGGGGAGACCGGGGTTGGAAGTCACATTTTTTTTCTTTTGTATTTTTAGAGCCCATGGTCTTAATTTATAAATGACATTTATATATGAATAGTGTTTTTATTCTAATTTAAGAAAGAAAAAAAACTTTTTCTCTACCATTATCTAATGAGCGAATATTATAATTTTTCTGAAAAAAAAGTGCGATTTTTAACCCCGTGTATAAGGGATGGTTGTCATAGGGTCTGGGGTAGGTAATCACCCGCTAAATAAAAGGTAAAATACAAAACGACCAAACAAATGCATATGCTATTCCTAACCTATTCTATCTAACAAACTTAGGTTATGGTAATAAAAATGACAAATGTATAATTACAGCCAATCGTTTATGTAGTAAAACCCCTAAAAATCAATAAAAAAGGCCGCATATATTTATGGTTACTTTGCACAGATCACAACTGGTCCCCGTTAACTTGAGCCAACTTTCCCCAAAACAGTTTTGGACAATTAACTCCCAAAATAAATTTAAATCAATGGTCATTTAAGAAACCATATGAATGATATCATGAAGCATATCTTAAACATCATAAATACACGAAAAAGTATATCACTATGCAAAATTTAAATATACTTACGAGACTCAAAACAGATTCACAAAAAATTACTTTCATTGTACAAAAAATACAAACGTATATATTTCTTATACGGTATTTCAGAGAGAACTGAAGTGAAGTACACAAGGAGGTATTGTGCTCGGGCTTCCTTGACACGGGTAAACAAATTTATTAATTTATTAGGTTTGCTGTTATGGCTTATGGTGACAACCTACCGTGACACAACCATACCCGGTCTCCCTTATATAATTAGGTATGTATATTACAATAAAAATACAGTGATGATCCACAAAAATTTACAAATTTGAAATTGAGTACACCTTATTGTGTAAGTAGGTATATCTTTTTTATTCTTCAATAATAATTTATACATAGATCGCATTCCAACACCTCAAATCTTATATGTAGTCAGTGCACTTTTTGGTCTGATATTTATAACATGCTGATCTAATCTTTTTTCTTAACACTTCCCCAGACAAAGTTTGTCAACCGGCCCTTTAATGGCCCATTGCTTTGCCAGATATGCTTGTTAATGGTCGAGCAATGGCAATTGTTAACGGCCCATTAACGGCTGTCTGCTGGCATGATAACGTCGGGCCTTCAATGGCACTGGGCTATCGGCCGTTAATGGCAGTCAGCAGAGGCCCGTTAATGGTAAACATCAATGGCCCATATATGAAAAAAAATTATCATGGCATTAATGACAACAAGCAATCAGCCAAGTCTACTGAAAAATTATCAACTTTTTATTGGAAATTAGGAATGGGCATTAGTAACAACAGCTTAACATTTATTGTTATTATTTTAACTAGGTATATTATTTAGAATAAATAAAAATTATAAATATTAGAACTATTATTAAAATTGTTAAAATACTTCCATTTTTGTCATAACTAAATTCACTATTATTCGCTTTTTTAAAAATTATAGATGTATTGTTTTGTGTTTGTTTACTTTATACACTATTTACCTACATAATGTACACTATCTACATTATTTACACGTTGTTTCAATTTGCGAATTTTTTTTATGCGTTGGTATCCTCTAGACATTTTATTTAAGACCTTAATGCTCAAAGCTTACACCACAAATAACTTTAACGTTGGTAAATCAGCTGATTTTAACTTTATTGCGCATGGCCAAGTATCGACTGTTGACCAAATACTACGAATAGCAAAAACGAACGGCTTCTGGTAATTAACCAATTTTGGGCCATTACAAATTGCCAGTAATGGGCCGTCAGTTAATAGCCAGACATCGGCCAATTAACGGCAGTTTCTCCATTAACGATGACTTTGTATGGGTCGTACATCTTTAGATTTTTTTATTTGCAAAACTCTGCTTCTTCATCAAAAAAGAAGAAAATCGTCATATTCAGTATCACTAGACTTACCAGTTATAATATCTCCACCATCAAAATTGTTTATTGATGCAAAATAATTTTTAATCATTTCTAATAAATTATTCGCAAGACTCTTTGTTTATCATCTACGTCATACTATAAACACAATTACACATAATTCCAACATTACATAATTAGTAAATCATTAATTTATGATTTATGTAAGAAAATATGAGTTTAAGATCTTATAGGGTTGACAGTACTTACTCTCTATCGTCATTATCAATTTTCTAATAGATTAACTTGAATTCGATTCAGTTCAATAATCGGAACCTTACTTTAATTTTGACGTTTATAACAGTAACCAAATTATTAAAAATACTTAAAGCTTTGATACATCAACAAGTACAAATTGGTGAAAAATAAAATAAAAATTGCTTATAAATTTTAAACTCGATCACTGTATTTTTTATAGTAATCACAAATATATTTTTAAAGCACATATAGACATCGACTGGATTCGTACACAATTGAAATGAGCAACATACTTTATACCAGTGTCGGTTATTGCAAAAGCGTACTCTTATCGCCTGCGCGGTCTTACACGAGCCGATTTTTTCTATCTTTATAACAATTAAAAAATCATGAAAAATATTGTACTCAATCAATCGTTCTAATTTATTAACATTTTCTAAACCACTATGTGTCAGTAAACATGATTATACAAAAAGATGAATGAAAAAAAAACACATATTAATATGAAGTTAAACAAACTAAACCATAACTTTATTTAAAAAAATATATATAGGTAATACCGAAATTTAATATTACTTACATATAATCCACAAAATTTCAACTTAATTATTATAATAATAATTTATTATGAAATTGTACCTAAACATTCTTGAACATGAAACACAAATGCTAAAGCGGCATAAGTTCTGACGCCATATTGAAGCAAGTCAGTTTAATGCCGCTAGCGGCGGCCAGGATGTTGGTCGTTTTTAAAAAAATACATCTTTATTAAATTGTTCAAGAGTAAAACAAATTAATAACTTTAACTAACCATAAAGTAATTATTCAAGCCAAACATTTTATAATTCGGCTTGGTAAATTTTTAACCTGTAAACAGTCATTTGCGTTGTCTGTCTCTGGGGCTGACCCTGCCGTATAATATTTTAATTCTAAATAATGTTATAGCAGTGTTTACAATTGGGCAACTTACACAGAACTGTAACATCATTATTTTAAAAATAAAGTTTTTTTTTAGTAAAATATGCAATGAAGAAATAAGTCGAACCGAAGCTAACCATACAGATACATTAATTGAAAAAGGAAAACCTTCAGTATTTGCATTACCTATTACGTTGATTTTAAGTTGTGTTTTGGATATTCGAAAACCACATAATAGCTACTTTGTAATTTCTAGGAACCATGTTTTACAGTAGATTTGAAGAAAGCATAACGATATCCACATTTTTTACATTTGATCATTTGATGGTAATAAATTTATGCTAATCATACACACTTGAATATATTGGATATTCAGAGCACAGTTAATCTAAACGTGCACAACAATAATGTTGTTTGTGCTAGCTTAAACCCAAAGGCTTCGCGTCGGAGTAGAATACGGTAACTTGTAATGAGCTTTTCTGTGACGTCACTTTAGTAATGCGTCTGGCTGCGAGGGGTTGTCAGTCATTGATAACATACATTCCTTTCTCGTCGTTATAGTTGAGTAGGTCAGGATTTGTAATATAACACTACTACTACAATACCGATTTCTTCCTAATTTTTGTTGAATCAAAAATAAACTTTTTGGATAGATATTTTATTCATAATGATATATGAAAAGCTATTTTAATTAAATCCCTAGTTATGTAGCACTGGATTGAGAGTAATGAACTTACATTTCAAGCCAAACTTCTTATAGGTATATATTTTTTTGCATTGTTCATTTCAACATATTTTACCTACCTACATTTAAATTGAAAAGAACAGCTATAAATGATAATAAAATTAAATTTATGGTATTTTCAATAGGCACTTTAACGTTTAGTTTTAAGCATTTGTAGATACTAACTACACCAATTTACAGCTGTTAGAAAAACTCAAATGTTTTTTAAAAATCTGAAAATGTGGTCCTTTAGATTTATAAAAGCACGTATAAATTAAATTAAATCCTCTTAACAACCACAAAACACATTTACGTGTCACATTTACATCAAATCTGATGTCTTCATGTCTACGTTGCCAGTTTATGACTACACATTATCTGTGGCACACCCGATGTTTAAAATACTATACACAATATTATAATTTCAACAAAATGTTGTGTTAAATTGAATTTTTACGTTTCTTTCTAAAATGTTTTTACAAAAATTATAATAGAAGTACAATTTTAGTATTCTTTTTTATTTTGAGCAAGTGTCTAAATTAAAACTTTTAATTTAATCTTACAAATCAATTATAGTAAAACTTTTTTTATAATGTCGAACAAAAGACCGATCAAATTTGATTGTTATAATCGATAATCGTTGTAAAAAGTATCATAAAAAAAGACAATAACCAATATTACGTACATAATTATATATTTATTGACCTAACTATGTACAAAACAGTAGAAAATAACTGAATATTTTTTTGCAGAAAAATTATTACATTTATCGGGCCGTTGTTAATCCGTTGAAACTTTTGTTCTACAGTTAAACTGCGCCGTGATGCCATTATTGTTATTGCTAACTAAACAAACATTTTCAATTTCAGATGTGGAATTAGACTTGTAGTTTTATGATTTTTTCAAATCAGCAGCTGTGAAAAATGCATAGCAATAAGAAAACGCCACAGATCGTATTATCTAATATTTGAAACCAAATTTTCCTCAACAATTATGTCGTACAATCGGATTTAATTGTAATACACGATTTGGGGACGTCGCACTAAATCATATTTTTTAAAATATTTTAAAATAGGAAACTAACTAAATGGCTTAGATTTGACTGTTATAAGAGATACACTTTATTAACCAATGCGGTTACAAGTAATTTTCACCGTATTTAATAAGATTTAAAAAAAATCGTGCAAAAAATTGTGCAAGATTTGCAGAGTAATATTATATGTTGTATTTTACGAGATAACAAAAAAGAATTCTTAAATTTAAATTTTTATCAAAGTATATAGCAGTTGTTTTATTAAAAGCTAAAATCATAAAAAGCCAGAGCAATATCCCATTCCTCTTTATCACTTACTTTTGGGGTAGCTCCAAATTTTCAGAAATATATGTTCATATTTCAGCTACATATTGCACTATTTCGCTTATATGATACTGTTTGTTCATAATTGAAGTAAAAGTGAAACTATGCCGTTTATGTGTATGCTACTTGGGTATTCTAGAAGCGGTAAAATCGTATGAACACACACCGAATAAAATATTCAAACACATATTAGAATTAATGAGTAGCTATAGGTTGAATTATCATTAAAGCTCAGTAATTAATTACATTTGTATATTTTTACATATTAAGAATGGATCACCACTTTAATATTATATTTACGAACTTCAATTTTTATTTAGATGCTTAATAATTAAATGATTCATGTTCACTATATCTGCGTTTATTTGTTGCTTGTTAGAACCGTATATCGTAGAATTTAAAACGTTGAAAGTATAGTGAAAGTTGTATAAATAGTATCTTAAAGTTTCTTTAAAAACTCTTACCTTTATCTCCACAAGGTATTTTAAAGTTCGAGTACCTACTTAAGTAAGTTAATAATATGGAATTCAACATATAATTTTTTTTAACACAAATATTATAGTAATACAATATTTTTGGTCGTATTAGTCAAATTAAAAGAATTTTAAATTTTTTTAACATAACTATGAAATCATTACAGTTACTTATTTATGTTTTATTTTAACTTACATTATTGAAATTAAAGTATACTTATTTAATTAAAGAAACAATCTGTTTTAGTATTTATAAAAGTAAAAATATCGAAAGATTTTCTAAAGAGGTTAAAAAGTTTTAAATTTTTTGTATAAAGCAGTTTGACCAAGCTTTGTATCTCACTTTTTTATCTAATCGCGTATCTAGTCGTTCAAGTTTTATTGTTATTTATTTTAATTTAATTTTCTTAATCAAAAAAACAAAAAGTATTGACATAACTTGTAAAGGTTTTACATAAATAAAATTAAAGAAATTAAATTTTAATTATTGACCATATATTTTAATTGTTTTAGTATCTAAGTATAAATTTTAATACCAACCGTCAATAATATTAATAAAAACATGTCTAGGATATTAAATAGTTCACAAAAATAAAATGCATTATGCTTTTTAAGGTTAGTTACTCATAGAAAACCAATGTAAAATAAGATTTTATATCGGTTGAATAAGAATTCAGGTCTATGTTCTAACCAAGCATTTTTATAGTTTATAGTAATTATCTAAATCAGTGGTTCCCAACCTTTTTTTGATCACGGACCACTTTAATATTAGTATTATTAGCAGGGACCACAAGGTTCAAAAATAAACTGTAATCAAAACATTTAACCTAAGTAATTCAAAGTTTGAAACCTTTTACTGACTATATTGTAACTTGCGGACCATGGTTGGAAACCACTGATCTAAATGATTGAATATTTTAATTCCAACTTGATTATATGTTTTGTTATACCTATAATACGACAAAACCTATAAGCGGTCAAATATCTTCGGGGAGTGCATAAAGTTTAGACTATAGATTGCAATAGAAGATAATACAAGAAGATGAATGACGTAAAAATAAAAATTCTAAAATGACAGGAACATGGTAAAAGTCGCTGATAAACATTAGGTATATAAAACATGTCAATTTCTCTTGCTCTGTGGTTGAGAAAGTGTCACCACTAAGTGGTACTGAATATGATATACCACTTACGACTTTTCAATTCACGGTAAGAGGATAGAAATTGAGTATTAACCTTGTAAATCCTAAATTTTTTAAACAAGGAGAATTCATGTTCAGATGCAATGTGTGGCGCACGCATGCGTAGAACAGCTTCTGCTCCAGATATTTGTATTAATGCAAAACTTTGAAAAACTATTTGACCATGTTTCCGTCATTTTAGAATTTTTATTTTTACGTCATTCATTTTTTTGCATCGTCATCTATTGGAATCCATGGTCAAAACTTTGCGCATTTTCCGGGGAGTTTTACCCTTTATGGGTTTCGTCCTTTGTTTTAACCAAATGAGTACCTAATGTATTAAAGAAAACATGTCAATTTAAAAATAATATAAATGATTATTTGAAAAAATTCTACATAACGGATTGTCGGAAAAATATTAATATTGAGGACGAGTTACTTTTCAAAACTCGTGATCTAGTTTTAAATCTTTAACATCTTAGAAACACGCAGTATGCTTTTTTTTAAAACACAGTGTACACTTTAAATTATAATTTCATAAATTTTTATTATAATTTAATGTAAACGTAAATGTATACCTACCTAATTATAGGGCTACTTATTTTACCCGCAGAGAATACTTCCTCTTTGCATTAGGGATCTATTATTTTTAAACACGAGCGTTTTTATAACACAGACTGAACAGTATTATATCGTGTGAATTTAACATTATGGTTATATCTCCATTAAAAACACGTAAAATTATTTGATTATTAACTTTTTAACGATTAATAAAATTTATTTTACAACATGTAACTAGCTAATCGAATTTAGCGGAAGGTGAAAAGGTTCAATAAATTTTATTGACTGTTTGCTAATGATACACGACAAATAAAAAAACCATCATCACTTCATCATGCTTATTGTATTTTACAACAAAGTCACTTTAGCGATGCTATTAAATTACACGTTGTAAACGGATTATTTTATTACAAGATAGGCAGTAAAACTATAATAAAGTACGCTGTAAACACAGCTTTAAATCAAGGGTCACGCGAATTTATGTCTTTTATGATACATGTCTTTTTAAACATGGTCTCTTAATTAGCGTATTTTTATATCTTTAACCTATAACCTAATTCTTAATGCAAGTGTGAAATGTTATTACTTTTTTCTAATTCAATAATTGTTATTGTATTTCTTATTTACTTAATTCGGTGGTTATTATCTATTGAATGAAAACAAAGCTACATTTCTTAGATTATTTGTTCCCAACATTAAGTAGTTGGTTTTGTTATTTTCAACTTGCAATTTCTTAGAATGTGCATGAAATGGTTAAGATATAGCTGATCTACAATTTTTTTATACTTATCTAATTTTTATACATTATATTTATGTACTTCTCAGACTAATGAAGTACCTACCTGCCCATTTATGATGAATTTGTTTTAAATACTTTAAATAATTAACATAGAACTTGAGCGAATATATTTGTACTTAAGTGTAGAGGTAGTCCGGTAAGGCACATATATTTGTGAATAAAATTAATTTGCAGAGTAAAACAGCAATTTTGATAAAAATATTTTTTTCTATTGTAGGTATTATATTTTACATCTCTTATACGTTGCTCTCAAACAAAATAAAGACATTTACAATTTATATTTTTAAATATTAATTCACATTTAATAAAATAAAAAATTAATACAGTGCATGAACAGTTAAAGCTGTGTACAATGGAACTTTACGTAATAAACACTGCGGTTAACGAACAAAACTCTTCTGTGTTGGTATAACGAATTTTTAATGGTTACGTTTGTTAGGCATTTCTATTATATAACCTCTATACTCGCATTGAGGTATTATGAGTCTCCAATCTTTGTTAAATTTTAACATTGTTTTTCTTAATGCACTTATAGTAATTTAATTGCCAAAAAGCTGTTTTGTTAACAAAAATGTCACACAATCAACTGTACAGTGAGGTTATGCACAATTGCTCAAGATTTTTATGCTGACAAATTTTCGTATCCAGCATATACCAGATGTTCCAAAATCAACGGACACATTTCAAATGCATTTTTTTATTAGTAAATGTTTTGGTAATACATGGACGGCGCCAAGAAATTTTGTTTACTTCAATCAAAATCGAAATAATTGTCAAATTATCTAAATATTCAATCTAAGAGCGTATTTTTTTGCTAAAACGGTAATTAGGTTGTCAAATTTTTTATGTTCCCGTACAAAGTCAAAGTTGTTACGCCACTGACTGATGTCAACAAGAAGCGGAGAGAGGACTTTGCCAACGCAATTCTTGTAGGAACATAAATTTCAGAGATAAGCTTTGACAAGATTTTCTTTTCTGACGAAGCACATTATTGCACAAACGGCTGTGTAAACTGGAAATGCTCCAAAATGTGGCCCACAATTTTTAAAAACGCTTAGGTCACATTGTTGTTGCAGGTGGCGCCATTTTATAAATTATTTTTAAAACCTTATCTTTACTTTTTCTGCGACTCTTATATTTTATGACTAAATTGCTTTTGAAATGTGTCGGTTGCTTTTGGAACACCCGGTACATACGTCTACGATAAAGAAAAAATTGAGCTAACAACGTAGAAATAACGAAAATGTTGTTGTCCGGACGATATGTGGTTCGAAGCTGTTCGTTGTAAAATCTATAGTTTTCACTCAAAATAATACCTACTTCCTGTTGAATACCGTAAAAACATAATCATATTAAAAACTTAATTTTTTAAATTTGTATTCATAATTTTAAAAAAGGCATTCCCAACATTCTTTACGCCAAAACTTAAAGTGCGGTAACTCTGGGTTCTTTTAGCTTTAGATTTTTTTTTATTCTATACAGTTTACCAAGAACTATACATTGATATCACTCATGTCGATATCCTAAATGAATACCATAAATTTAAAACATACTTCACAGCAATATTTAAAAAAAAGTTGCTAATTATTTTAATACGATTTTTGAATAGCATAATAGGTCCAATTGCAGAGCTAAAATGCATTTCACCAACTTAGCATACCGTTTTACAATATCTAATACATAACAACAGATTTCTTCTAGTTATCTATTTATCGACTATTTGAGTTTACAGCTTTTTTTGTCTAGTATTATTAGATACTTAATTTAAAACCAAATAAAAATTAAAATTGTTAATCAAATAATATTATTGACCACACAAAGTCGCGGTTAAGTCGTAGTTAAATTATTCTTAATGTACTTGCAGTTCAACATATCTTTCATTTACTACTGCAAAGTTATTTATATTGGTGGCACTTTATAACTAACCTACTACATTATTCTATTCAAATCATGAAAATCGTCTATTTAAATACGTTTCGTGTATCTAGCATTGTATCAATTACAAGCAGCAATTGAATTTTATGTAATATAAAAACCAAAATATTCCATAAAATGTATAATACAAAAGTCAAGATATGCAAAAATAAGCAATTACTAAATTTAAATAAATGGATGAAGAGAAACACACAAACTACATATGGACAGTAAATACATACCTACAGTAGAGTACTGAAATCGAAATTTCTATAGAGTCACATTTAATAAAACATGCAAAATAATACTTTAAAATTCACATCTATAGATGTCAATTTGAATAGAAAATTGACACGGAGACTCATACGACAAACTATTAAAAATATACAATTGCATAAAAATCTGGGCTCTAATATAAATAATCTGTTTTAAAATGGATGAGATCAAGGTCAAAAGTTTGATTTATTATTTTTTTAGATAAGTTAGAATGAAAAAAATTTTAGAATATAAAATTCCATAAGCATATCAGCAATTGAAGATAAAACCTTATATATTAATTGTAATTAGAATTTATTCACGTTTATATTGATACAACTGAAAATTGCTTTTTCACAACTAAAGTTTAAAAAAATACTTATTTATTTATTAAAATTTGAATTTAATTCTGATTTCAATACATATGTATTTTAATAGGTGTATAGTTCTTACAAAAGTATTGTATAGAATTTAGTAAGTGTGGCGACTTATTAAATAATACTATTATAATAAAAAGAAAAAAAATTCATGGTTTAGGTTAGTTGTTTATAAGTATAAACATCTCAAATATGATTAAATTTTGTTTTCTCTTTCTTATATCTTTTTCGTTTATTGATATTTTGATACATAATAGGTACATACCTACCACAAATCTATATGATATAATTATGTGTTAAAAATAGATATACCTAGAGTGTCAACAGAATTCACACAATTTTTATTTTTACATCATTGGTAATGCAATCGTTAATATTCATTTTAAGCACAAATATCATACATCTTTTTTGTCTTTATTTATTTAGTTATTATTTTACCATTTTATTTTTTTATAGAATTACCACTCAATTGATCATTTTTTTTGTGAAATCGCCTGTAAATCAAAATTATACAGCATGACGGTGTAATATTCATGAAGTATAGAAGTTTTGTTTTAAAGATCTTATTTCTCATAATTTTTAGGTTATCAAAACTGTTATTAAATCATTAAAAAAGTAATTGTAGCAAATTTTGTATTTAAAATAATGTCTATTTTATATATACTTAAAATCACGCGATTTGAATATTTAGGTATATCTATGTACGTTTTAGATAAAAATTTAAAGAAAAGATCTATTTATTATATTTTTATGTAACTGATCAGTAAAATGTTGTGTTCTTTCATTTAGGTATACTTATAGATTCATTTACAAACATCAAATCAAAATAAACTAATATCAATAATAAATCATAAAATAATATTTAAAAGTCATCAATAAGGAATATTATATTTAAGTATTATTTAAAGTTTACAGGAATTGGAATGTCAGTAAATTCAACTCTTGTTAAAAATGCAACATCAAAAATCTAAATTTTACAAATTTGATTTTTGATGTTTAACATATTTTTTGAAATGTTAAGTTGCTTGAAAAAGTTTCAATAAAGAAACGAAACGTTGCATTTTTAACAAGAGTTAAATTTATTGGCAGTCAAATTCCTGTAAACTTTAAGTAATATTTAAAAGATATTGGACGTTAACATTATGATTAATTATATTTAAGTATTAATTTAATTATTGGATATATTTTTTTTTGGTAACGGTACCACATGAACCAAACCAATGATAAATAACTTTGGATTTTTGTATCTACTCCCTAATCAATGTTCTACGTATATTTACCTATAACATACATTTAAGAAAAATTAAAATTGAAAATACTATTTTAAAAGTATGTGTTTCATCTTCTTTATCATCCTGCAGCACTGCACTATGTTAAAACCTAAATTGTATTCCATTGAGTAGTCTAAGCGTTTCAGCAGGGGTTTTCAATATGGCGTCGACCCCACCCAAAGTTACTATGGTAACGTCAGACACCCAATCACTGAACAAGGGGCACCATTATTTGACTGTTGCCCTCCTGTCCCAGAGATCTCTAGTTTTCCGTAAATTACAGTTATGCAGTCTGGTATACGATTCGAAATGCACATGCGTTTTGCTGCAATTGTATGAAAAATCAATAGATATATGCAGAAAACCTTTCTTATTGTTTAAACAGATTTTAAAAGGAATTGTCACTATTTCTACTGAAGTTACTAAATTAAACACATAATTCTTGTAAAATAAACTGTTTGTTTATTTTACTTAAAATTAAAAATATGGATAACTGTTGTGTATAGGTTTGTATCCAAGATTAAAAGTGTCTGTTTAGTACATTTTCTCTGAAATACTTAATAAATGACTAAATTCAAAAAATTGAGGTTTTTTGTATGGTAAACACAGCTATATTATTTGTTCTGTTTTTAATAACAAATTTTCGTTTAAATAATACCAAATTTTTCTAAATTTTTGAAAATAAAATTTGTGAAATACGGGCCCTCTTTAATTTATTATTGGATAAACTAAATAATAATTTAAACTTTTGAAATTTTTCATTTAACTCTTTTAAGGTCTTTTAAATTAAAAAAAAATTAAACTAATTATTACTAAGCTGCAATGCAGGTATTTTTTAGAAATAAAATTAAAGCACTGAAATATTGATAAGTAGCTTTCTTACAACCTTAGACTATGTGTTCGAAATATAATTGGTCTTTTTAGGTGAGGATAGAAATTATTAAAAGAGAAGAAAAACAAGATATACAGACAGACAAAAGTAGAGAATCTTTTAATTCAATCCATTTCAATTAAGTATTTTTTTCTAACATAGTGCTTCGTCGTCCAAAAATACCTGTTTAACAATATATTTTATACTAAATAAATATATTTAGCTTTATTACACTATAATATATTTCTATTATTTACTGCAATTACAATGAAACTTTAAGTGATATTGAAATATCTTTAAATATGGTTTGAAAAGACAGTTATGTGACAAATATTTTGTTACTTTGCTTTTAAGTATAAAATAGACTATATACAAAACTATCAACTATGTTATGTACAATCATATTTATGAATAAACGACAGAGTTTTCTATTTCTAAAAAAAGCAGAACTTCGAAGAACGTTTGAATCATCGTAGCAAAGTGTGGCCTCCTGTTACGTATACTGAAGGTATACCGGACAGAAGACACTCAGGATACATTCAGTATACGTACAGGGGGTTTTACATTCGATCTTCTCGAGGAAACATCCATATAGTCAGCTGATCCGTTGACGCTTGAATAAAAAGTAAAGGTTACGAATATAGTTAGACCTAAAATTCATGTGTGCAATCTGAAATTATAATGTATCAATAAATTACATAATTTTAAATAATTATAATATGCTAATTAAAAGTAATATTAATTTATTGTAATTAATAATTTCTAAAAGGTATTTGTTAGAGATAGGAAGAATTTTGTGATAGCTCCCAAACGTACAATTTCGTTACGCTCGCAACCATGTTCGAAGATCAAAATACACACGGGGTTACTAAAGTTAACTCGCTTTCTTGAACATCCTTGTCCAATAGCAATAGATTTAAAGGGGTGTTAAACCCCAGGGAACTACTTTGTTTAGACTGTGCTTCGATTCCGCATAAATCACTTTATAAATAAAGGTCTAAGGTTCTCAAGAAGGTACGTTTAAACGAAAATTTATGGTCTGTCACTCTAAACTTGTGTATAAATGGAACGGTAAAACGTTTTATACAATCTCAATTCTAGCCAATGTTCGTTTTATTATCATTGATGAAGACAGTTTTCTAATTTAGCAGAACCGTTTTGCATTTTATTAAATTTCTTTCAAATAAGACTGATAAATTAGTAAATAATTAAATTGATTTGTTAATTTCATACTTACATTTCAGGAATTAATTAATTTAATGCGATACCTTAAAAGACATCAGACATGGATGCAGCTTTGAATAATTCGTAGGACACCTGTAAAAAAATACCAAAGAAGACATGTCGACTAAAATCAATTAACTTACCTGATGCACAAAAGATGGCCCAGCTAATGCACCGAAATCAATTCTAACAAACTTTGACCTTCCAATTAGCAATGGTGTTGTGTACCGAAACGATGACTATCAGATTCACCTAAACATAACATAGCAGCAAGAGAACAACTAACTTCAAAGACAGTCGTTCTCGGTATGTTGATCTCGCGTCGCGGCGTTCTGCCGTAGACATCGACGCCGACGCAATCCGAGGGGTTGATTCCCCACGACCCTGTGGGCAGGATTTACTATTTTATGCTCCATATTGAAAAGAGACTGTGAAAGGAAGGTGCGGTGGTTGCATCTCCATATCTTGCTAGCATTGCTAAATTTGAGAACTTTTTGAGGATTCTGACTACACCAACCTATCCTGAAATAAGAATAGCAATTATACAACTATGCAGTCTTTCAATTTAAAGTTATGCAATAAAATTTTTAATTAAAACTACGTTCCAAGAGATGAGTCAGTATGAAAGAGATTCTCCTGTATAGTCACATTCAGACAAATTCACATACATAGATTACAGATTACTGCATGTTGCATACTGAAGGAGGGACTTGCATCCAGTCTTTGATTACAGGAGGGTGTGGTTTCCACAATGTATTTTAATAATCTCAAAATTTAAATATAAGATGCCATATAGGTATGATGATAAATTTCAAAAGTTGTCATAAATTAAAACAAAATAATACTAACTGTATTGAACCTACAACATACCTCTTATTGTTCCTTAATTTCTGCGTAAAAGAAATTTGTCAGTGTCTAAAATGCGAAACTTTCTTTCCGTCGCTAACCACAACAAGAACTTTCCAGCACCACAGATAAGTATTTATTTTTTTATTACTGCTAATTTTACAATATTGAAATAGCATGTATTGTGTAGTTATTTGCATATTGAAAAAAAAAACAAAAAATCCATACCAATACTTGTTTACAACGTTTGCAAATTAATGTCTGCAATAAATTATCGTTTTTGTAATTAACTTTGCCTCCTATCCAGAAAGCATTACGTATGGCAATTTAATGACAAACTATCCTTCTGAATAAATTTACCGTGCATGAAAAATTTTGTAACGGCAAAACCATCGAAATCGCTTCACCGTGTTTTGGCTTGAGCGAAACCTCCACTTTTCACTTTCCGACGGATAGATTGGATACAACTCGAACACTCTACAAACGTCAGACAACTACGGTGTCACCAAGCTTGTTAGTAGACATTTCAGCTGTCACCGTCCATCCTCGTCAAGCCCAACCCACAACCTAAAAAGAAGGCAGATGAATAACATGATAAAAGCTGTGACGTATGCCTTACTGTATAGTCTCTACTTTATATCCCCTACGGGTATGTGTAATGTCTGCAAATAATGTCAAAGCTTACTCGTTTGTCGTACGAAGGTGTAGTTACAAGAACATGCCTTTAAATTTTACAGTTTATAGAGCGTGGTAAACATCGACTGTAAGATTCTTGACTTCTTCACTACTTGTGATCACCAGATTGTATACATTATCCAGTTTCAGGAATCGGTCCCTTATACTGTGAATGTGGTAATAAGCAGCATTTCTTATTGGTTTCTGCAGTTTCTGTAAAAAAAAGTAACTTCAAAGCTGCTTAGCTTGCCATGTATGAAAAGATAGTTGTAAAATAAATTTTAGGTGGGTAATGAAAACATTTTAATCAATTACAGCACAACTTTAATTATACTTAGATTTCCTTGGAAATTTAAATTTAGAATAAATGATTATATTGAAAGTGTCTATTTTTTAAATTGTGCACACATTGTAAATACAGAAATAACTTTTTTAATTGGAACTCCATATGTTTTGCACCTATCTAAATATAGCTATCAATAGTAGGTAGCATGCATCATATATGATTTATAAAAATTGTATAAGGTGAGTTTTTTAAATGGTTGTAGAAATTGCGAAAAAAAAGAAAATAAGTAATTAAAATAAACTTTTGTAGTGCGCTACATGTTGTATCGGTTATAATATAGTAAATATTTATTCTCCCGTTATTAAAAATTGAATAAAACTATTTTTAGTTTCTTTTATAAATACCTAGGTACTATTTTTACGTCTTACAAAATTAAATGGTGGGTACACGTAGTTAAAACAAAATGACTACTTATTACAAATAATACATTATTTTTAAACTACTGAATAATTATTAACAAAAAAATTATAATATTCTTGACATTTTTATGTTGTGAGTGCCTTTGGTGCTAGAAACCTAGTAGATAAATAGAAATTATAGATACAAAATTTGATAGTACAGGATAAAATTGAAAACCATAAAGAAGAAAATAATAAAACAAGCAAATAATAGATAAAAATTGTTTTCGACCTGTTATTATGTTTTTAAATTTTAGCAATGTTAAAAATAATCTTTCTATTTTTTAAAACTTTTATGCATTTTTTAACCATTCCAATTTTAAATAAAATACAATAGTTTCATCAAACTTTTTGTAACTGGATTCTATTTTAAGTTATATTGTACAATTCCGCTTTTTCTAAATTTAAAAATATAGCTGGTTGACTGTCATACAATTACATATGTAGTTAAAAATAAACGTTTTTTCTTTTTACAGCTTGTTGCTGAAATATTGAACTTGAATCATTTTATACTCAAAGTATAATTTGTAAATGTTTGTTGTTTATTTATATAATAAATATTAATAAATAAAGTCAAACCTTGATCATTTGAAGCTGAAGGAAACCAAAAATAATGCGATTTATCGGTATAAAAACGCACATTAAAATAGACATGTCATTCTAAAACAGCTTTCAATTGAAGTAATCAAAAATTCGTTTTATAGAAGATCCGCTAGTTGAGTTTCAATTGTACCTGCTATAAACACTCTCCGGAAAAAATGTGCTAGTTGAGTTAATGCATCTTCTCCAAATTATTTGTAAATTACTACTACTTAATTAATTAAAATTTGAGTTAAAAATTTTGAGTAATTATGGAGATGGGTTGATTTAAAAGTCAATTTATAAGCTATACTCTGCAGTTGTTTAATTGTCCAGGTTAGTGATATCCAACCCTTTTTTGTTATCGACACAATTCAAAATTAGTTAAAACTCATAAAAGTTTGTATTTTTTGTTTTCATTTTATATTTTTATAATGTAAAATTTAAGAAATTGTATTTTGAATAATTTATAAATATATTCTTAACTAGATTTTTTTTGCCAGTTAAATATTTGACTAAGTAAAAAATAACTAGTTTAATATTTTGCCGACACACAGGTTGGAAAACACCGGGCTAGGTTATTGGTTAGATACGAACTTAATAATCATTTGGTTTTACATTATGAATTTTTATGCAAGGTTACATTGCGAGTACTTCTCCAAGAACGTGAAAAATGCAATACAGTTTGACTACAGTACAGGTACAAAAAGAATATCAAACAGCGGCGGAACTATTGAGTAGCAAAATTAAACGCTGCTTTGCGGCCCTACGATAGCGTGGCCGCATTTAATTTGTTTTCAAATTGTAGCTGTCAAGAGAGCCCCAAAATTAATTATGCTGGGAAGCTAGGAATTTATAATTACCGCACTGGTATCAGATCATGTTTTCAAGAACACAACTGGATAATACTCGACCACACGCAGCATTACTATCACCTTAACTCCTATAAATGGATCATAATAATGGTGCTGCCGTATCTTATAAGATTACTAGACTTATCGCCTATAGAATAGGTCTGGTATATGTTGGGTCATACGTGGCAAGATCTCCACATCACCCAAACACTTTAGAGGAACTTGAACAACAAATTCCGATTCGATATTAATCATTTAATCTGATATATGTACCGGGTGTTCCAAAATAAACGGATACATTTCAAATGCAATTTAATCAAAAAGTATAAACATTACAGAAAAAATAAAAATAACGTTATGAATAGTTTTCAAAAGAATGTATGCCATGACTTTTTTGAATGTGGCGCCACCTGCAATAGCAATGTGACCCAGGCGTTTTTCGAAATTATGTATCACGTTTTAAAACATTTTTGGTTTACAGACCATTTTGTGTAAATGTGCTTTGTCAGACAAAAAACCTTGTCAAAGCTTATCTCTTAATTTTTTTTCCTGACGGTTATTTTGTTAACGACGTATTTTTCCGCTTCTTGTTTACATCCGTCAGTGACGTAAAAAATTAGATTTTATACGAGAAACGTGCAGATCTTTACGGAAATTGCGATGGTTTTATTTCCATTTTAGCACCAAAATACGCTCTTGGATGGCATATTTTAACGTTTTTACTAGTATTTTAATGCCGATTTTGACTGATTCTGACTATTTTGAAAAAAATATTGTAGGGACCGTCTATATATTACAAAATATTTTTCTTCCGCCTTAAATCTCTCCCATAAAAAGTTGCATTTGAAATGTGTCCATTAATTTTGGAACACCCTATATAAAAAGTTCAGAAATATATTACACATATAACTGTTTTTTGTTTGTGTCTTATTATACTTATTATTAATTTTTTTTAAATTTAATCATTTATTGTAATAGGTAAAGCCTATAAATTTTAAAAACATCCAATCATTTTTTTTAGTTATCTACTTATGCTTGCTTTTTATTAATGACCATTAATAAAGTTGTAAAACCTTGCAGTTTTTATCTGTGGTAACAATTATTTTTTTAGAATAACATTTTGACTTTTTGAAATTAGGTACATTGTATACTTTTGACAAGTTCAAGCCTTCAAATGTAAGCTTATCTACCAACCTCATAACGATTTTTTCCAAACTAATAGCCCCTCAGTTCACAAACAACTAGATAGGTGTATTATATATAAAAACACATTTATAGAAAACCTTTCTGCTTATGTAACTCCTTTTGCTAAAATAGATTATTATTTTTTCAGGTTGTTTAACATTGTCGTAATATAGATGAATATTATTATTCATCTAAAGAATTCTTATTTATTTTTTAACTTCTTACTCTTTATCATACCTACAATCTATTATATATTTAATACAAAAATTTGTAAATAGATTATCAAATTGTATCAATAAAAAGTTACCTCAATTGTTAAAAACTACAGTATGGTAAAGAATTTTTTGAAATAAGGTTGCCGTGAATTTAATAAAAAACATATAAAATGTTTATTTTAGTTATTTTTGATATTTACTTGACAACTTACAAGTAAGCTGGTTTAAATTGAAAATCTTTAATCAGAACATACATTTATGTTATTAATCTAAACATATAAATAACATTAAAGCGTCTGTTTGCGATTTTAAAATAGAAACTTTTCTCTAAGCTCATATGCTTTTTTGCACCTTAGCAAAACCGAAACATGCAATTTTATAATTTTGATCTTTCTGTCGGTTTTTTTGTTAGGACTAATCTCCAAAACGACTGAACCGATTTTTACAGAAATTTTGTTGGCATGTGGAGGATTTTTGAGAGGGTAATCTAGCTATTCTTTAGTTTGAGAATATCTAGGGTTATGGAGAAAAAACAAAAAAACTGTAAAAATTAGGAGTAATTAAACAAAATTATGCTTATTTATAGATATGCTACGCAAAGAAAGTTGGAAATAATCGCCAGTAATTGATAATATTACTGATGGTTTTTATTCCATAGCAATCGCGATCCAAGTATATTTTGATAATATTATACTATCGATTTATTTTTGTAAAAATTATAAAATATTTTTAAACTGTATATCTGACTAAACATGAAATTATAATAATAATACTCCAGACAGCCAAGAATCATCCCGGAATAGAAGGTATTGATTTGACATTTCTGAAGCGAGAAGGTGAATTGCTAGCATTCTGAATAAATTGTTGGTATTTCAAAATTAAATTTTTAAGTTAACGTCAGTATTCCTTTAGAAGAGATTTTGTTGCATAAATAATTTATTATAATAAAAATATAATAAGCATAAAAAATAGATGAAATAAAAAAACAATAAAATGATACCTACATGTGCTAAACTTTTCTAAGCAAATAAAAAAAAATTAATATGTATATAGTATTTCCAAAAACTTATACCTATTTAAATTATTAACGTGTAAAAAACGACCAAGAAGAAAGGTAAACTATTTATAGCCTATACTTTTCAGTTTACTCCGCGGATTTATGCGTTTACAATTTTATTAGGGTAAATCGGGCTTTATGATGAAAAAATTTGAACTGACTTATATATCATTACTTTTATTGTCGATTCAGTAAAAACGTTTCTTCAATTGTTTATAAGTGCAAATAAATGTTTTGCAAATTATAACCACGGAAGTACAATTTTTAAATTAGAAATAAACTTATTAATGTTTTAAATGATAACAAGGGAAATTTTGCAAAAACTAGTATAAATCAAATAAAAATATGAATGGCAACACAGCTCTATTGGATCAATGCCACCAACCTTAAATATCCTTTCAATCTGTATTCAAACACATTCATAACCATATTTAATTTGTTAGGATAACAAAATTAAGTTGAAATTATATTATGTGAATAGGAAATATTTAACTTCAATAACAACATGTAAGTACAAATAATTTTATTGCGTAGTATAACAATATATATATAAATAAATACCAATGCATACGAATGGATACACAGTACGGCGTTTTTTGAAACCCAGTCTTTACAATAAATTTCATGGTGTATCAAAATATAACTTTAATTATTCTTATTTTTAGTTTTTGGAATTACTGGAAAGTCTACTGAGATTTTACGAAACGATGTGAATTATTAATACGCTTAACAAGAAACAGTTCTAATTAATAAGTATCAATAGAAACGTCATCACATTTAAATTGAATTATTCCTTTTCAGCTTTTCTAAGGCAGAATAGGTTATTCGAATAACGATTAAAAAATTTAAAGTGCTAGCTGTATTAGCAATTTTCAATTTTGAAAAATTAGTTAATACAATTAGAAAATCAAGATACCTACTAAATCAGAATTATGTTATCTATCAATCTATATTCATTAATCATTTTTTAATTATTATAATATTTCATACGATGTAAGTTTTTGATAGGAATCTCTTTAGTAGTAATAAAACATGAACATTTAAGAGATTGTCCTTGACCATGCCATTTTTAACATGTGCAGTATTCTTAAATATCATCTGCTAAGTTTATACAGGGCCCTTCCGCGAAGCAAGAAAATGCATTAGTTATTTCTTAGTTATTTAAGTGACGACACCGATATTGATGATATATTATTAGATATTTAAGACCATTTAGTGAACATGTAAAGTGGTCAAGTACACGTCTTGATTTATCCGCATCTGTTTTTTTTCTATTTGGTGTAAATATGTCAAGCGACTGTAAATTTTAGCGAACCTAAAACTAAAAAAAATTAAGCAGAAATGGCACGCAGTTTTCCGACTGCGTGGCGACAATAACATGAAAAATGTTCGAATAAAAATTTGTAGATCGCAATAATGTTTACCTTCCAGATATTGTTTTTCAAAAATAAGATGACGTGTCTTACTTTGCAGATAATTGTAGAAATCATTTATTTAATGGGTATAAAAGTTTATTCAAATACAGGAGTTTGAAATTGTCCAGTTTCAGTTAAGGGTATCCCATTTTTTAAACTACAGGGTGAAAATGTATAAATATACGGTATTGGTATTTTTGGTGACTCTTCAAAAAAAGTATGATTTATCATATTCATTATTCCACATTATATAACCATTTTTTAAGATGTAAGAAGGGCGAAAATGACTATTTCTTTTTATTTTTATATTTATAAAACAGTGGATTTACCAGAAGTAGTGATATCTCTTAGGTTTTAGATTTAGATGAAGTACAGTAGACGGCGCTTAATGTGATCACAGTTAATGTTATCAACCGCTTAGTGTGATCAAACTGGTTTGGAACCAACCGACACAATACAAAAGCATTTCTACGCTGATATCTTTCGCTTATTGTTATCAACCGGTTAATGTGATCATTTTATCTCGGTCCCAAAGTGATCACATTAAGCGGCGTCTACTGTATTTAGCATAAATTAAAAACTGAAATTTAATTAACTTCTTTATTTATGAATGTTTTAAAAACCCGTCCCAATAATATTGGAATTAATAGTATAGAAAGTAAGCTTAAATAAAAACTACAGTAGAATCCCGATTATCCGATCTAGTGTGGACTGATAACCGCTCGTATAAATATAAACTCGGATAATATGAAAAACCAAAAAAAAACATCTGTAAGTTTTTGTGTTAAATAAAAAAAGAATATTAATACAAAATTCAATGACAAGTATACTTCATGGTTGATCAGATAAGTCGTTATTCAAAAATGTTTTTTACTAACTTAGCAATTTTTTAAAAAGCTACTAAGAAAATTAGATAAATGTAGTTTGTATACCACACAAGCTCGGGTAAACGGTATTCAGATAAGCGATACTCTAGTGTAATTTAAAGTTTTAGAATTCAGTCAGCTCTAATGATTTAGAACATGGGTCGAACCACAACAAAATATAAAAATACCCTTAGAAATGTAGTAAAATTTTATGCAAAATAAACAGGTTCTTTAAAACAATTAGAACTTATCATAAATTTAAACCTTAAGTTAAACTTTTCAACACAAACAGAAATTCTTCCATCTAAGGTAACACAGTCTCTCTGCAGGTAGCTTTCTTTCTAATCTTTCTTCTTGAATTTGCTTCTTTTTTATATTCTTTAGGATACTTACGTAAGTTCAAAAAACAAATACTTAACTAAAAAATAAATAAAAGCAAGCTATATCAGCTAACCTCCTGGCATGA
Source organism: Sinopyrophorus schimmeli (assembly GCA_036325965.1). NCBI lineage: Eukaryota > Metazoa > Arthropoda > Insecta > Coleoptera > Elateridae > Sinopyrophorus > Sinopyrophorus schimmeli. Next base: position 8,979,345 of record JARFIZ010000001.1, read on the forward strand.
CAATAGTCACAGGAGTAACACCACAAAAATGAAAAATTTTAAGATTAATTTCAAATGTCAATCACATACAGAATGATCAAATTTTTATATCTCTATATACTTATTTATAAATATTTTACAATGAAACACGAAAATGTACGATAAATTTACATACACCATAGCAGTGACCGAATTTACTCACACTACACCATTATAAAATCAATTTTAAAATTTATATTTTAGCACAGGTAATTAAAAAACTATAAACAAATTACAAATTTTGATACTTAAACACTGGTTGAGTAAACAATTTTGTTGTATCTTTAGCATAGTAATTGTTATATTTACAACAATGGTTCATATCACAAATTCCTGGTAACAACACGTACAGAAAGTATATAATAATACAAGTCACAGATGACATTTCAACGAAATAAAGTAAATATTTTAACAAATTTGAAAATCTCACCTTAAAATGTAATTCTACAATAATTTATAATTAAGTACCTATGTAAAAAATACGTAAGATTACGAATGTTTTAAGGTTGTTCAGTTGTGAGGTTATGGGAATATGAGGTTATGGACTAATGAGGTTAAGAGTTTTTGTGATAATAACCGGTTGGTTACTTTACAACTTGAATCACAACCCTAAAATGTTAAATTGCCTATAAAATAGGATTTTTGAGGTTATGTCGGAACTCAGACGTGCAGGGGTATTTTTGACCTCGGATTCGGATTCAGCGACCCCAAATACATATAGAATTTATGGTCTGATCTTCTAACCCGACCATGACTTTTCTTTGTGTGGCTGTGTACTTTTTGATGAGTTACTAAAGATGTGTGAGGTCGAACGTTATTATGGCAGAACATAATGCCTTTACAATTAGCTAAATGTGGTTGTTTACCTTTTATTGCTTCCTTCAATTTTATCAGTTGTTGACAGTAACATCTGAATTGAACGTTTGGTTTTTTGGAAGCAACTCAAAATACACAATACCTTCATAATGCCCCCAAACTAAAAGCATGGTATTTTATTGATGCAATTCAGGTTTTGAATCTCTTTCAATTTATGTGGAACCCAAATATATCAAAGTTCTTAACAAGTCCAAGAAATTTTAAATTATTTTTTTATTGTTTTGGGTGATAAATTGAACCTTTCTGCAATGCTTCTTACAGTTATATGACAAACCGCTTCAATTATGGTTTTTATTTGATCATTATTAACTACAGTTGGTCGACCAAAAGGTTGGTCATCTTTAAGTGAAAATTTTCGAAAACAAAATTTTATAAATTAATTATGACACGTGCGTTCTGTTGAGCATTTATAACCATAACTTTACATACGTTTTGCAAGCCTCAGTAGTTTTATTGTCTTTGCCGAAATAAAAAAGCAACATATGACAAATATGTTCGTTTTTGCGCTCCATGTTAAATTTGGCAGTGAACGAACAAATATAAAACAAATACCAGTAATTGGTTTCTAAAGTTAAAGATCAACTGTCAACTTTAATACGAAAAAAAATTAAAACATTGATCAAAATGATTTTAAAATAACATAAGACCATCCATTTGTGAAAACCAGAATTACTTTCTTGCCAATCCAATATATTTATCCATACACAATTAAACTTTTTGGTTGTATAGTTATTATTATAGTTTTATAAATAACAAGCTTTTAGAAACTAAATAATATAATTAAGTAGAGGAGTGTTCCCGGTTATGAGACAGGCTCTAGATATGAGACAGTCAATTATTTTCATTATGCAATGTCAATATGGCCAATCTGATTACTGTCAAGTACTTCTTTGGTCATCAGTCAGTTTTCGTACTAACAATGAAATGAATCGACGCATTGCTTATATCAACTGCAAACATCGTATGTAAAAAAGCAGGTTAAAAACGTTTTTGATTTTTTTCAAAATGTTATTTTTTTCATGTAAATCAATTGAAAAAGAAAAGTGTAATGCATAGCATTTAGTGTTTTTCTTATATTTTACGATCCAATATTGGATTAGGCCAATATGTGGTTGAAAAACAATTTTTTTTTTAATTCTCAAAATGTCGTCATTGACCGGGTATGAGACACAGCATATTACCACCACCCAGGGGTTTCAAAGCAAAAACATCATTAGTATAAAGTTGTTGCCGAACAAATTGAACGCTGTTAACAACATCAAATGCAATATTTGCAAGCGGCCAGTTCTTTTGAAGTGCGCAAACACGTGTGCAAGCATCTACACATGCAAACATTGCGGCGATTATGAAGAGGAAAGTGATAAATAAAAATTATGGAAAACATAAAAAATATAATTTTGAAATAGATATGAGGTTTTTACTTTATATTTTACAATTTTTAATGTATTTTTGTAGGTGTCTCATACCTAGATACAAATTTTTTTCTTGTCAAAATACTGTCACTTAGAAAATTGGTCATAAAATTTTGCATGTTAATGGAATCACAAAACTTTCTGCGGATAAAAGTTGTGTATTTTCATTACTTTTCCAACAATGAATAGAACACCTGACTTTATTTAACCAGTAAAAAATTTTGGCTCATAAACAAAACCCGTCTCATACCCGGGTACACTCCCTTACCTATATGGAAAGATTGTATAAAGTGGTCGAGTACCTTCTGGTCACTTTACCAAACAATGGCGTTATTAAAAGATATACCGAAATACGATTTATTTACTAAGTATATTAAAAAAGCACCTCATAATTTTTATATGTTATATTTTGCGTATTTAATTCTATTACTAAAGTATTAAGTATTATCGTGAAGTAGGTATCTGCTTAAAAAATTGGAAACATTTCAATTTTTCAAATTGTCATTTAAAAGGTGGTAAGTTGTCAAATCCATGGATAGTATGACTAATAAATTTATAGATTAGCTAACGTTTATCTTCTAGATATGTAAATTATGTATTAAGTGTTATCAGTTGTTAAAAGACTTAAACGAAACTATTTTTGTTTATGCTTTTTATATATTAATCACAAACAAGTGAGAATACTTAAGAATTTAAATCCGTTACTTCTAAAAAAAGTTGTAAAAACCTGTTTAAAATTTAAAAAATATTTTGTTTTCTTGTTGGCTAAATGCTTAAACTTTAAATGTTATACAACTAGAAAAAATATTAATAATATTAATTTTTAACTTTACTGTGACGAAAATCAAAAATATAAATACAAGTTTATATTACTAAAGTATTGTAGAATCGTCTTTTATTACAAAATTATAGTAGATACTTTTTTTTCTAATGATTTCCTCATTTTACGAATTGCCCATGTTAGAATGAAATACAATTGCCTCCATGCAGCCGCAAATTGTCAGAGTCAAGTATTTAAACAACTACCAAAGTTAACAAAAGGTATTAAAAAATCTTGTAAATTATCTAAAACGCGACCTTAAACAAATAATATTATAGGACAATGTTGTCATAGATACAAATGTTCTACAGGTAGATACTAGATGTGTAGGTAGATTACGTTTAAATTTTGAGTTGTTAAATTATAGTATAGGTAACCATACAACAATCTATAAAATGTCAATTGTTCAAAAGGCATTCGTAAATCCTCTGAAAAAAGTTACTAGACCTTGGTTACTATTTCTTAAATAATAAAACCTTTATAAGGAACCTAATATTATAATGCTTTTTAAGTTGTAGAGTAAGTTAGATAATTCTTTACTAAATTGCCATATTTTAGGTCAAATGATTCTGACATATTTTTTCTTCTAATGAAGAAAAGTGCGTAAAGCTTTTCTTCTTCTTCTTTATCTTCGCCTTTAATGCACTTGTTCTCAACTGCTCCCTTAGCGGGGTAGGCATGTTCTTAAGCAGTATTTTCTTTTGTTATAAACCATTTCTGTAGGTATATTATAATCCCGCTGCTGCTTAAAAGCAGATCTATTCTATGTATTTTTCGGTCTACCCGGTTTTCTTTTTGACTGATCGATTGCTAAAATTGGCTGCATCATGTGGTTGAACATGTCCCTACTATTTGAATTGAGATTCATCCATAATGATAAAGTATTTTAGGAATTACCGACTTCCTTTTCTTTTCATTTCTTATTTTAGTGTAGATTATTTTTAAGCTATTCGTATAAAAGTCATTTTATTCCCTTTTTTATGTAGCATTTTTACTTTCGCCAGCTTTTTTTTTAAGTGATATCTCCTAAGATATTTCCGAAGAAACAAGTAGGGTCAGTCACATATGCAGTTTTAAGTCCAAGAATTGATACCAGAAGACCGATTTTTATATTTTTTATATAATATCCAAATTTTGATAACATTAGTTATTGTTTGAAATTCATAATAACGATTTTTAAATATTTACCTAAACGATATAGAATGTTATAGATTTGATTAAAAACATAAAGTTTGTATAACTTGCCAGAAGACTGAAACATAACACGCTTGACCACGTGCTTTCGCAGTAAACACCAATTTCTTTCTAAACAAGATTACGACATTGCCATTTGCTGTTTGGTATGTGTTTAAACTTCATGCCGATTAAGTTTTGTTCGATACACAAAAGGCAGTTTGTTTTACAAACGTTCTGAATATAAAACTGAAGACTGACATCAAAATTAAAGACAAAATTTAATATTTAATGGTAGGTATTTGGTGTATAATTTAAAATATGTTTTTTTTTCCAAAAGTGTACACCTACGATTGTACTGTAAATTTATTACCTAGAAAATAAATTTTAATCAAAATATAAATTGAAAAAAAATATATTGATTTTGCATTCTGCGTTTGGGACATCCTAGAATATAGAGATTTGGCCTGTTAAAAATCAGATATTTCCACATCGATGCTATATTTTCCTTTCATTTCCTAGGACACGGTAAAAACACAATATTTACTCACTTTTAACATAATAAAAATTTATATTTTTAATATGTATTATACTATACCTACTAAATTATCCAATTTTATTGATATTTTATTTAGTGGAAAATTACCTGTATAAAGGAAGAACGACGTAAATATACATTATAGAAAATATAATAATTATTATGAAAAATTTTGTTTTATTAAAAAAAAACATATTTATATGTTTTCCATTGATAAAATTTTTATATAACATAACATTTTTATATATTGTACATAAAAGGTAGTTTAACATTTTCACAAACAGCAAGTTATTCATAAGTAGATTTTGTACGAGCGGCTTAATAGAGCTTTAGAATGCATATTTAAATAATTATATAATAAGTAAATGTATTTTATGAAAATGTTAATGTAAATTTGTTTCATAAATAGATATTTCTATAAATGTTTTTAATATAAATTTTCAAATTAAGTACGTTATAACGAATCCTGCAAATTGAGTGTTACAATTTAAAATACAATTAATAGAACAACTATGAGATTATTTATGAAAATCATATAATTAAAGGAACTTAATTATTTAATTAAACCTGTTTATGATTTGTATTATTTTATCTAAATAGATACCTTACTGGTGCCGCATTTAATGTAATGGAGGTCCTGAGTTAAAATATTTTAAAACCCAGCATAACTTTTTCTTATTTTTTAAATCTTGAAGATTATTATGTTATCATAATAAATTCGCAAAGATAGCCCAACATGCAATATAGGTACAACATTTGCGTTATCTAATAAAATTACCAAAGCTAAATCAATTATTGTTTAAATCTGTTTTTTATTGCTAGTTATTAACTAACACATAATTGCCTTGAATAATTCGGCAACTTAAATATACTATTTCTAATTTTAGAAAGCTTTAGAAAGCCAAGCATTAATTTCTTCTGATTGTTAGCTGATATACTTATATCAACGTATATTATTGTACAAATACATGTTCAAGAATCTCATTATTAGCGGTTTGCAGGTAGTTTTTGTTTTTAGGGCAAAAATTATTAAAAAAGATAAAAATTGTTTGTTTGTATTAAAAATATTGTAGGTACTTAATTCAATTATTAATATGTATAAACTGTCATTGACAATATGTACGTTTCTTCCTCCACGAAGGCTTTGCCGTGGGTAACTAACACTATTTTCAATAAAAAAAACGTAATTTAAAAAATTTTTTTTATTAAATAATTAAATAATAATTTTTCGGAATATATTGAATCGATATTAAAAAAAAACAATAATTATTTTAATTATAGTACTACTACTTAATTAAGTAATCCCGGTTAATTGTTGTTTTATGAGAAAAAAGACCTCTTATAGTTTATAAATAATCTTCTTACACTGCCATATACGAGACTATTTTACCTTTACATCAGATGTGTATTTTTCCTTTTTGTAATTTACAACACACACATAAACTACCATACATAATCTAAATATAAAAATATTGCAAATGCAAAACAACTTAAAAGTATCTACATACAATTTAATAGAGCCATTTATTTTTTAATTTAGTACGCCGACAAACAGTGTCACACACTGAAATGTTTTAAGGTGAAATTATGCGAATATGTAAACATTCTGCGAGCGTTTTTAAGACTGGAGTTGGACATAATCTTAATTTTACTGCAGAAAGATACGAGTTGAGTTTGTATGTAACATACGAACAATATTGTACTTCATTTTTATTAAATTTTTATTTACAAAATGCTCTTAGGCACATACATATATTGATTTTTTTTAAGAAAACCTATTTGATGCAATAGCATTACAATATCAAATAGAAGTGTGTAAGGTAATATACTATTATATATATACCCAGAGGCGGATTTACGAATTTGTCGCCCTTAGGCTGGAAATATTTTGCCGCCCCTCATTTATAATAATTTTTGCATTTTGTTTCTACTGATGGTAAACAATTTTTAATATAATGTTAATGATAAAGTTAACAAGAAATATAAATATATTTCTTGTTAACTTAAATGATAGGTATATAAATTGTGAAACATGTTAGAACTAAATAGTTGATTAATTTCTTTCTTCTTCTTAGCCTTTTCTTTACATGGGCAAGAGAGACACAAAACCGAGAAAAATGGAAAACGAAAGGGGAGGCCTATATCCGACACTGGATGTAAAGAAAAGGCTAAGTTGATTAATAGAAGATGGTAATACAAAAACACAAAATTTCCAACATTTTTATTAAAAAATTTAAATAATTAAGATTTTATAATTTTGCGCTTTACTTTTGCTTGAGAAAACCTTTGAAGTAATTCGTCAAAAGAAATATTATTAAGTAGATCATGTTCTATTGATAAATCATTTAATCTAAACTTACACATAATTGATCGTAAATAATTTTCAATTCTGGAAAGAATAGTACAAAAAATTCTGGCGCCACAGTTAGTAGGAACCGCGCAGGCAACCGGGCGTCATCTTGCCTAATAATTAAATAAAATTTCCACTATACTACACGGAGAAAAAAATATCCTTATAATAACTATCCGTGTCGCTATTTTAGCTATACGTAGTATATCTTTCACAGGGATACGCCGTATAGCTAATTTAGCTATCCAGAGTTTCCTTATTGCGGATATTCAAAGTGACATTTCCTCAGAACAACGATTCGATTGGCTAATTTAGCAATAGGGCGTATCCCTGTGAAAAATAACTATACTACGGATAGCTATAATAGAGATACGGATAGTTATTATAAGGATATCATTAATAGGTGCCTTTGAGGTTACGTTAGATAGTTGTTATAACGATATTTTTTTCTCCGTGTAGCTATGATTAATGTGACCATACGTCCCGTTGTGAATGGGACTGATCCGTTTTCAGGTCATCTGTCCTGTTGTCTCTAAGCAATCATTCGATACGCCATAATGTCCCGTTTTCAAACAAATGTCAATTACGATACCAAATATTAAGAAATCCTAACAAGAATTTCATTCTTGCCTCCTTATTTAAATACAAATTAATTTCATGGCAATTTCGTAATAAAAAAAAATAATAAAAAATAAGCAAAGAAAAAATTTTGAAATCGCAACTACGGTTTTAGAATTACTTCAATTTGTTTTAAGTAAATTGATGATTGTTAATCGTGGCCAAAAGCCGAGTGTGCACATATGAGCTTAAAGTGACACTTTCCGATCTCGGAAAATGTGCCACTTTTTGCTCGAACGTGCACTTACCTCGCATTTGTGGAATTTCTCTATGTTAATAACCAAAGTTTCAAATCAAAAAAATTATTTTAGTCATCTTTATTAAATTATTTGATTTTAAAAGAAGAAGATTGGTATAGACATCCCCAATGTGAACCTTAATATTGCATTATTGTCAAACGTTAAATAGGTAGTTCTATGCTTGGTTGGAAGATTTTTGAATGTTATAGTTAAATACAACAGAATGGGTTCACTGAAATATTGAACTGATGGGTTTTACTTGACACGATACATCCCATTAACAATTTTAATTGTTCAAAAATGCGAATTAATCAATTCTGGAAAGTACACCTGAAAATATTTTTATCAAGCTCGCGGCAATTAGGGGTGCGGAAGAGCACCATGATAACTTATCAAAAGAAATAAAATCTAGGTAGGGGAAAGTGGGGTAGCCCCGGACAGCGAGTAACCGCGGACATAAGAATTTCCAAGAACCTAATCACGTTGCATTGGAAAAGTTGTCTTTAAAACAGGCGTCGTCTAGAGTAAAAACATATGCAATTTAGTTGTCACGTAAACACCAAGTCTGTTACAATTTAAGGAGTAGTTTGTAAAATATAAAAAAAAAATTTATCGCGCTCGTCAGATTTCATTTCAAGTTATTAACTAGAAAACGTAAGTGTGAATACTTATTTTTTTTTAAGTTGAAGAAAATGCATTATATTTTAACTTTGTAATAGTATTTGAAATATTTCTACTACATCTTAGGAGCTCTGAATAAAAATGTTGAATATTGAGAATCGGGTACTCCCGGACATTAAAATGTCGGGTATCGCCGGACATTATTTTAGCTTAATTAATAATCTTTTTCAAAAGTTACTCTATACTACAGTTGAAATAAATAACTTGTCGGTGCTTTATTATTTACTGTGATAATAAATAGTGGTTAAATTACTGTACTTTAGTCAACTTTGTGTATTTTTCACATCCAGTACGAATCGCAACGATGGTCAACATCTATACTGACCCGGTGCCTTCAATCAGCACAGCACATTTATTAAAACAACTGTTACGATTTCCTGATGCATCAAAAAAACATTTAGCAACGGAGCTCAAAAAACCCATATGAGCGATATTTTAACATCTCCATTTAAACAAAATTTAGAGGACAAGCAGAAAACTAAAAACAATAAATTTATCAAAGCAAAAAAACAAAAAATTGCTATTTTCCCAAAAAGACCGGGAGAAAGAAACCGAATGCATCATATGCAAAAAATCTTTTGATGAAGACTGGATTCGATGTTATGAGTGCAAAGACTGGGCACATAAAAATTGTTTAAATATTAATTATTTTTGTGATGTTTATAAAGCCAAAAAACGATTAGGCCACCAATAAGTACTAGTCCGAGGCTACCCGCCATATTTCCTAAAAAAACAAATATATTATTACAAATTTTTAATTAGTATAAACTTAAAAGTCCCTACTTTCATTTTAAATCATAAAAAATAAATAAATTTATTTATTTATATTTTTTATTTCTAATTATTCAAGTGTCCGGGGCTACCCCATCTTCCCCTATAACCTTTTTCAAACAAAAAATAAATCCTTTATTTGACTTTTAATTTTTTGAATTGAAGAATAGATATTTAATATAGGCAAATCCAATAAATACAAAGATGTGCACATTCGAGCGAAAAGTGGCACATTGCCGAGCGAGGGAGGCAAATGTAGCGCGACGCGGAGCGGCGCGCTTCATTTTCCCGAGATCGGAATGTGCGACTTTGAGCTCGAATGTGCACACTCAGTTTTAAGCACAATTAGCAACGGCCCCGTTTTAACAGGAAAAAATTGGTCACGTTAGTGATGCTTCGTATATGGTTATGAATGTATTTGTATGTAAAATATTGTATTTTGACAAACATTTACTTAAAAAGAGATCTTTGGCAGAATTTATTAAAAAGTAGTCGCTTTTGGGTACAAATTTACAAATTACTCATAGGTAAACATTATAAACAGTTTTATTATCATATTGTATTATATGTACTCAAATAACGAATACATAGATATGTCCATAATGTTAAACTACAAATAAAATTTGCTGCGTTGTACAAACAACAATTTGATCTTATATTCTGTAAATTAATTAATTTTTTAATTTTAACGATGTGTGTTTAGTATTTTTTCTACATTTTTGAAACTTTTTATTTTATTTTTATATAAGTTACTTTACATAGATGCATATTAATTTTAAATGGTAGATACGCTAACGCAAATCAATCATGTTGAAATGTTTTAACTAAATTACAACACAAACGGAACAATCATTTGCAACATTTAATATTCTGCATTTCCTGTTGTTTTACTAACATAATTGGCAGAGGAGGTATTCTGGCGTACTCATAAGATTCGCCTACAAACACTAAATTGGGCTTCTTTCTTATTTTAAAATTCAACAATATCAGCATTGCATGCTGGTAAAATTACTTTTTGTAGCGGGAAGTCTTGTTACCGGAACCATTTAGGCAACAACTATCGCGGAGTATCCTCTGAATTACACTGATAACGTGTAATGGATGCCGCGAGATGCTTCTAAATTCTGCTAAACCAGCTTATTCCAGCACCAGCTTAGCAGCTCTCCGCCTAATAAAGGTTCATGCAAATGAATGAAGCAAACTAACAGTAGAAAAATGTGAAGAGGGTGTCTGGCTTACATTGTGTAACATGAATTGGATAACATCGCAAAACGTGAGAGTTATACTAAAAGTATTCGTTTTACAATTTAATATCCCCAAAAACTAAATTTTGTTTAAAATAAATTGCAATTTCTTCTATAATACCTAAATGTTGTAAATAACGATACAAATTTTAATCAATTACTAGTTTAAAAATCAATATTTCTATGCAAATATGAATAATAATCTCTGCTATCGATTAAGTGTAGTATGCAATTTCCATTTCTTTCGATTGATGGTCAAAAATGAGTTTTAAATTGCAAGAATTTTAAAATCATTTTTGAAACCGTAGAAGCGCGCCATAATCAGAAATGAGCAAAAAAAATTATGTGCCCACTTTACAATATTAAAAAAGATTTCATTTTTGTTGCCTTTATTATTTATAGATATATTTAAGTCGCTCTTATCTATGCAATGACTTTATAAATGAACAGCAATTTAAGTCGCACTGTTGGTAGTAGATATTCAATTTATTCGGTAGAAAATATTTACGCATACTATTGTGTTACGTGGAGTGTGGTTTCTTCAGATAAAATATGTAGACAACAATTTAGATCAATGAAATTTTCGATTAATCACAAAAGAACTAAAACAGAACAAAAATAAAATTGTGATTTACCATTTTATTGAACTTAAATAGAAGAATTAAATTATATTACAACAAACCATGTTTTAGTTCTGTTTATTTATTTACTAACTATATGATTCATTTTTATATGCAGTATGCCTGCTATAAGAGGGCCACTTGATATCTTTCTTATCAACCTTTATGGAACGAAATTTCTGGAATATAGTTTGTCGCATTCTTAAGAAACTATTTGCCTGTTAAATCAAATCTCTGATTCATGCTTAACTTTCTGAATTACACCCATACGGCCATACGGCTGCTCTTTATAGGGCATTTTGCTATAACGGCCCTCTTCAATTAAGGCACGTTTTCGATTTACGGCCTAAAATGTTTCGATATAACGGCAAAAAAAACTTTTTTTTGATGTCGATATATCAACATGTTGCCAATCTTGCGCAAGCGCAATAATTAATTCCTTATACGGCTTTTCGCTTTGCGGCCAAGTTTTGTGGAACGTATCTAGGCCGTAAAGCGAGGTATGGGTGTATTACAAAGCTACCGAAGCTACAATAACTTGTATTTTTTTTATTTTAAGAACTATAGAAAATGTCGATAACGTTATTTATTTTTTGTTAATTTTCAAGAGGGTACAAACTAGTGATGTAACGAATGTCTAATTTTAGATATTTTCTTGTTGGAATATTCACCTAATGATGCAAGTATCTACCTACAATAAATGGTTCGTTCTAAAATCACATTAAAATTGCATTTTACTTTCCTGTATCTTGGGACTATTAACAATGCAAAAATTGAATTTAATTATTTAATTTTGAATTTCATTGATTGATATAATTAACAAAAAAATAAAATGTTGAATACTGTATAGGTATATTAGTGTTATTGAAAATATGTTTATTGTTTAGAATGGGATTACAGTACAATACTACCTCTGCATGATAACTTCATAAAATGCTGAGAAACAGTATAAAAATTACTTTCGATCTTGCCTTTAGTCAAGGTATTGGTGTGAAGGTTTGTGAGTGTGTATGTAAAAGTGGATAAAACGTATATTACAGGAATACCTCGATTGTCGCGGTTATTGTTGCAACGAAAAGTATCGCGATAATCAAATACGCACTAATCGGCATAACTAAAGCATATAAAATAAGCGATTGCTGCCAAGGATTTTTTAAAATACATACGTGCTATGTAAAAATTAATTTAAAGAAAGTAGCTTTTTTATATTTAATTTAATATTCAGGACACACAACATACCTAATAATTATAATTAGTCTTTCTTAAAAAAATGTTTGTGTACTGTTGCCTGTTGATACTTTTGTCTTCGTGTAAAACACGGTAGCAATAGATGGCATTCTTGATTTTCTGTTCAATCGCTCGAAATTAAGATCGCTATTAATGATCTTATCTTTAAACAGATCAGAAATTAAAAAAAAATTATTCATTTAAAAAAAATATTATTTGTAGCTTCCTCATTTTGGTGCTAGTGAGAGCCCAGTGTAACATTTAGTTGAGCAGATACAAATTTGCTAATAAAAGCCTCTTACTTCTGAGTGGAAGCGCCAATGTCACTATAATGTTTCGCGTAAATGCAGCTCGAATGCATGATAAAACCGCGATATTTGAATTAGGAACGCAATATTCGAAAGTTGGCATCAAAATACAAATCGCGATAAATCGAAAACCGCTATAATCTAATGCGCGATAATCGGGGTATTTTTGTATATAAAAGTTTTATTAAGATAAAAATTATCAATATTAGGTTGAATTCATTGTCATTTAATATTAACTTGAATTATTTGAATTGCATTTCAAATAAACACTTGTCACACAGATACTCAGTTAAGCACACTACAAACTTGGGCGGCAATAAAAGGCTTAGGTAGTCAGAATTTTTTTTGTGGGTTGGGGTTGAGCAAAGATCATAAAAATGAGAAAATTTGTAAGATTCTGAGGTTGTAACACGCTGAGGTAGTAGGGTAAGCAGGGGGAATGGCGTTCACTTAAGGAATACAGTCTGTATTTTTTAAAATATTGATTTTATATAAAAATTAACAATGTCTTTACCTGTCGAGTAATCGACATTTTAACATAAAACTTATACATCTTTAACTTATTAGTAGCAGAAAAACTTTATAAAAAAACAGGTTTAAGTGTCATTACCTCTGATTTTGGGTAATGCCGCTCAGGCTAAGGGGTAATGACGCTCAAACTTTTTTTTTAAATAGACGGTGCTATTCGTACAAATTGAATTTAAGGGTCTTAAATTCATGCCACGTAAATTTATCATAGTTATTTTGCATGTGTAATCATTCTGTTTTGGAATATAACAAGTGAGATCCAATTTCATTACACAAATATGTGTGAGAGCAAGTTCTTTGTCCATTCGACCAACGCATCATATTCTATAAAGCGCAATTCGCAGTGTACAATAGCAGAGACCACTTTTGAGAAATTAACACAAACTTCTGGAACTTGTCTTGTCATAACCCGAATCATTTCTAAAATTTAAAAGTAGTTTTTGATGCCCTATCGAATGGTGTAGGTCTCGTTGCGTAAAGCCACAAACAACTAAAAAGGTTCCCTTGTAAGAGGTAATGCTGCTCAGGCGAGAGGCATAACCTTAATTTACATACTAAGTTTTGGAATTTGTAATTACTCTTTGAATAATACATAAATCTTCTATTGTGAGTATCTACTAACTTAGGTAGGCTTAACAATTTTCTTCGCTCACTTTTTGGTATTTAGGGTAAACCAGAGAGTATTTTCCCAGTGACAGTGATTGTTCACTTTAAGAAAAAACATATTTTGTGTTACTTTCTATCGTTCTATTTTGAGCCGAATTCGTTGGATAATACTATTTATTTATGATAGATTAAAAATTAACTAATTATTAGCAACACTTTAAAAAAACACAACAGTAATGGCGTATTTGACCAAAACGAGTGAAGATATTAGACAAAACATAAATATTTTAACAATTTTCTTAATGACTTACTGGCTTAAATGTTCGGAGTAGTTGGGATTACAAATTATTTATTTTAATCCCAATGTTGGAATTAAAAACTAAAAAAATATTTTTTAATGCAGTGGTCTGAAATATTTTTTTTTATCCTTATGGCAAAATTAGAAATTAAAAAATTATTTTTTCATATCACATGCATAGAAACAACGAGTTTTGATCCCTGTTTTGCCAGTCGAAACAAATAATTTCAGACCAATGCGACTGTGTCAGTCAGAAACGACATTTGTTTCTCCCCTAGGGGAGAAACAAATGTCAGAATCGCATTTGTTTAAAGCGAATAAAATCATAATCGTCTGACAGCTGTCATCAAATTTTTGTCAAAGATTTTAATAAATTACAAAACTCGTTGTTTCATTACATGTGATATGAAAAATAGTATGTGTGGCACGGGATGAAACAAGACGATTTCAGACCAGGGCGATGACAGCCCTCGTCAAAAATCGTCTTGTTTCACCCCTTGCCACACAATATACTATTAATCCGAGTTTTTGAAATTAGCAAATAAAAAAAAAATTAATTCGAGTGCTAATTCAATTATTTTTTTAATGCATTATTTGGAACTTTGAACAAAACTAAGAAAACTTAGTGTTCGTATAATTTTGACACACAGTGTATATGATGCATTTATTAAAGCAAAACGTAATATACATATTTTGTTTATTAGAGAACTATCTGTTAGATTTAAGTTTACTGCCTAGGTTTTATTGTCTATAGCCAATGATTATAAGACATGGGCAATTACTTAATTACTTTTCAAAAAATTTTCATTTTGTTATCATTATTTTGTATGTTATTATAACATAATTATTAGTAATAGTTATTTATACAAACTGTTTAGTTTTAATTATGAATGTACCTATTTAATTAGTAACTTGGGCTTTCATATAACTACTAAACAAAAATTATGTCAACAATTTCTTTTCAGATTACGTTTTTAAGAGTGTCTTGTGATTTGAAATTTTCTACTTCCTTCATTCCCACCGAGCTCATTGCAAACATTGGCTTCGTATCACGTACAATATTTGAAGACGCTAACGTGTTTTTAAGGCGCAGTTGCCAAAACATTACAAACAATTTTTCTAAAAATGCCGATAACGCATAAAATGCTTTACAAATTAACCTATTTCGAGGGAATAATAAAACTAAATATAAAGTTTATAAGTAAACTTTTGATTACAATCTAAAAATAGTTTTGAAGAAACAACATGAAAGGTATTCGCAAAAGACTAAACTCTCCTGCTCAATTTCAGGTCCGACCCCAAGCACGTTATTTAATCCCAAACCAATCTTTTATCCTGCACACGCTTTCACACTTACGCCAAGATCTTTGCCTTAAATTTGTCTGAATAAGAAAATATTATCTTTCTGCACAAAACTTTCTCAGTTTTCAAGGCTTTTCAGCAGAAAACGCCTTGTAAATATTTATCAAGTTTTATAATATATATGCCGTTATATCTTACTTGCTTTAAAAATAAAATCAGAATTATGGCAGCTATTTTCGTCTATCTAATAATAATTTATGTATTTTCTCACACATTCATTGTAGTAACGTATAAAATATTTTAAATACGTATCACATAATACAAGTCCATTTTTATATAAAATTTATGACAAAATATAAAATTTTTATGTTTGTGGTCATTGCATGTTACTTTTTTAAATCATAAAACGTTTTCAAACAATTACTCACAACAAAACTTATATCGCACTTCAAGTAAAGTTTGT
Organism: Sinopyrophorus schimmeli; assembly: GCA_036325965.1. Taxonomy (NCBI): domain Eukaryota; kingdom Metazoa; phylum Arthropoda; class Insecta; order Coleoptera; family Elateridae; genus Sinopyrophorus; species Sinopyrophorus schimmeli. The sequence goes on from JARFIZ010000001.1 coordinate 8,995,437, forward strand.
TTTACTCGTTTAAGTTTCTAAACGTATTTTCAGTAGTTGAACATGAATGTAGGTAGATAACTGTATTTATAAAAAAATTCGTCTTTAGAAGGCCAACGGTTATTTATTACAATTTTCTTTAAAAAAATATTACTTGTGGCTTCGTTGTTGTTATAATTAGCATCTAACACTTAATATTATTTTAAACTGTTTTAAATGGTACCTATAGTAAATTAACTGAGACTAAATTTCGTAATATTTTTCTATTATAAATACTAGGTATCATTTTTTTAATACCTAATGAGCAGTTAGAAAACTAAATTCTTCAAATTTATTGTCTACCTATAAAACTAATTAAATTCCATGTAGTTGTAAATTGCATAAAGTTTATAGGTATAAAATTGTAACACGTATTACCATAAATCTACATAATTTTCATTAATAGATACTAGATTAAAGTTTTATAGTTAATAAATAAATAATAAAAGTTATTTATAGTATAATAAACTAGCATACTTTCGCATATGGATTGGAAAAACTTTAATGAGAGTGCGCTATACGTGCAAACCAGATTGTAGATAACAAATGTAGAAATAAACAAACTATGGTTTATTGTAATTTTATGTAAAACTTTTTATATTATGTACATTATGTTTTAGTTAAAAACGCGCTAATAAAATTTATAATCAATTAATGAAATGATCACTAAAAATGAATTTTAGATTGCTGTAAGATTATTTTGACAATAGTGTCAATAACTTTCTCTATTAAATATAATAATATACTTTCAATTTTAAAAAATAAATTAAAAGTGTGTAATAAAAAAATTGTGTGTGTAAATTGCACGCGTTAGTAGTGATACTTCTACTTTTGATTTATTTTTAATATATTAAGCTGTGAATGTATGCAAAATGCATATTGTTTACTTTTTAACCAATTTGCTTCAATTTTTCAATTTGAACGCACAGGAGTATTTTTTATTGATTAAAACCAATTTAAAATTTTGCATTTTTTAATCAAACTTTCATATTTTGCATATTTATCTTTTTCTCAGAAAAACTGAGAAGTGTTTTATGTAAAAAAGAGCGTTTTCAAATTTTAAAAAATATTTCGAATTTGTCAAAAGTTTAGAATTAACTCCTGATATTACATAAAAGCTCTCCAATGTTCCCATTACATCAGTTGATGTAGATAAAAAAAATTCTACTTACAAAATAGTTTTAAGCGATAGAAGGCAATCATTTCTAGGAGAAAATTTGAAGAAATATTGAATTGTTAGTTCTTATCATAATATTTGTACCTAAATAAATATTAAACCTGTATTAATTGAACATTATGAAATAATTAATTTATGTATATATTAATTAATGAAGTGTATTAAAATAAGAAAACTTAGCTTAATAAGCAAATGGTAAGAACCACACAGTTGATAAAATTATAATGATTACACATTTACAAAATACACAGAATGTGGAATTAAGCATAGTACTTAATATGCCAAATAAGACAGAATCAACACCAGTTACCACCAGGGCCGAACCTGAGAGCTGTGCCGCCTGCAAACTAAATAGAGTTTGCAGCCCTTGATAAGTAAAATAGTCGATCAGGAAAGATAGTTGCGTCAGTTTTAACAATTTATTTAGACTTTTTTTGCGTTTTATCACGCATTGAGTGCCTCTCAGGACCGGGTCCAGTTAGAAGAAATCCATGATTACTTTGACGTGATGACTTCCCTAGACGACTGCTACTCTACAAATGATCGCCTTCTCTTAACTACCGGCTCAGCGATGGGAGCTGATTTCTTCCACTTTTTTCGTTGCTGTCGAACAAAATTACACCGTTTCGAAAACGTATAACTTCGGTAAATACGTCAATAATAGTCTAATTTTCCATTAAAATCAACTTGATATCACCATAAAATTTAGTTTTATTTTATAAAAATTCTGTAATATATAAAGAACGTTAAAACTATTCTTTCAACGAAGAAAGGTTTATAATATAAATTTTATGTCAATAAATCTGAAAATAAAATAATAGATTAAAGCGCTGGCGATCACAAGTAGGTACAGTTAAATAAATTAATATTTAAATAGATGCATAGATATCGTTAAATCTCGTACGCTACGACCTTGAAGAAAGTTGTGTGAAAACATTTAGATCAGGGATGGGCAAGAGACCTACCGCGGTTGACTGGTATACCGCAGATACGTATATTTAGACTACCTCGTAAGAGTTGCATTGGATCAAGTGTATTGAAATGCAAGAACATATTAATAATTAAAACAATTTTAAAATAAGTTAGGTACAGTACTACTTCTGCATGTCCCAATACTTTGGAGACTTAATAAAATACCGAGGAGCAATATAAAAATTAGATTTCGTCGAGTCTTGGGTCAAGGGTATCTATTAGTAGGGAAAGTAAGGGCACAGAATGGCAACTCCTTGTCGGCGCGTTTGATCTCACAATCAGTCAGACACTCGACGGCCATATTGAAAGGCGAAAAGCAGAGACGGTTTAGTAACAAAGTAGCCGAAACTCAGGAACGTACTTCATATTTTTAAATATTTTGCTGCTGCCACTTAACTTTTAAAAAAACTATTTTTATTTTATAGAAGAAACTGTATTTAATGTGGTTTGTAGAGGGAAAATGTCATGAAAGAGCCAGGTTTTGAAAAAGCCATTATTATTTAAGCGGTAGTTTTTGAATGAATCGTTCATGTATTATTTTAAGATAGCAACACTAGCCAGATATCGCCCACAAATATTTGGCAGTTCACCGCCAATAAATAAAAACACACGTGTTAGAATTAAAACAAATGTTTCTATCTTTTCAATATGGCCGATATCGATGCGCAGTTAGAATGCGCGGGCTGAGCTAAATCCTACGAGTTGCCGTTCTGGTTGTTAGCTATTCTGTGGTAAAGGTATATGTCAGGGGTGGCCAAGCTCCTTGATAGTCCGAGCCATTTTTCAAAATTTGAAATTTTTTGCGAGCCGCAATTAAATACGTATTAAAAGGTATGCAAAAAAGGTATTTAAAAATAAATTGTTACATTGTTGCACTTAGTCTTTCATATTTGTTGCCAGTAATTTAAAAAACATTTTGAAACACATACGGAACGATAATAATTTTTTAAAATATAATAGCACAAAAATTAAAAGGGAACTCGGGTACATTTATCAAGAGTCACAAATAATCCTTCAAAAAGCCGCATATGACTCGCGAGCCGCAGGTTGGCCACCCCTGGTATATGTAAAAGTAGGTAAAACGAATAATATAGAAGTTTTATTAAAATTTAATATTTTCATTATTAGGTTTAATTCCTTGTCATTTAATGTTAACTGGAATTATTTGAATTGTATTTCAAATAGACACTTGTAATACCAATACTACACACACTACAAACTTGGACAGCATTAAGAGGCTTGAGATAGCCAGATTTTTTTTCGGGTTTAAGGTTGGGCGAAGATCATAAAAATGGTAAAATCGTAAGATTCTAAAGTAGTAACATTCAGAGGCAGTACTAACATTTTACCATAATAAAACTGTATTTTGCAAACCATCTTAATAATGAAAAAATTTAAGGTTTTCAATAAAAAGTATCTATATGGTAAACCCATATATGGATGGTTCTACAATAAAAGGTTATATGTACGGAAAATCATTATAAAATAGTTTTATATTTTACTGGTTGTCATTTTGTACATAAAAGCACAGAATCTTAATGTATTTTATAAATAGCATTATGATTTAATGCCCAATTAAAGTACATTTTCCTGAAATTCCATGTTTAAGACTGAAAAAGTCTCTACCCTGGCCAGTCCCCATGACGTTTTTAGTTAAACAGATAGACAATACATACATTCTTTGACGCAGTTGTTACATTAAAGTATATTTAGCACAAATTTAAACAATTATACTTAAGTATTATTAAAAAAAATATATAACAATATTTGTTTCTTTTCAATAATTTTCGAATTTCAATTTTGTCCCTGTCTCTACCCTGGAAAAAGTTGATCCGTTAATACAAACAGAAATATCAAATAGATTTATTGAAAATAGCGATTATGGACGCGTATCAACGTAAAGTTAATAACATTAAATACACGAGATGTTAAATCGCTGATATAAGTATTTTGACGCGGCGCCACAGTGTGGTGCAGTGGTTTTGTAAGGTGATTGTGTCTCTCCCCTGGTAAGTCGTAAAAGGAGGATGTGCATTTTGGTTTTTTGAGCGTACAGCGCCAATTTTTTTCAGTGATAGCGCTGCATTCTTTATGGCTTCAAAACCCCTTATCTTAGAATAACCCATATATTTCTTTAATCGTTAATAATTAGAAAAAACGTTAAATACATTTAAATACATGAAGCCAGCAGTGAAATATATTTTAAATACTTTTGACCTTCGTCAAAATTTGCAAATAACAGCATTCGAGGAAGATCAATTAACATTCACTGATTTAAAATTTTATAACGTTAATGTTTATAGAAAATCCGATAATGTAGAGCACTCCACATTTTTGTTTTTTAGGCAACTAAAGATTATAATTACTGAGGTTTTAAAAGACCTATAACAATATTGTCATCAAATACAAATCATGAAGTTTTGTTGTTCAAACATAATTATCTATATACACCTATACGATTTACCGACATACTTATATTAAATAATATTTTAATTTTATATCACAATTAAATAAAAAAAATTAAAAACGTGTAACCTTTTACATTACTTTATTAATATAAACTTTTACGTAAATAATATATTGTTTTTAATATAGTACTTTGTTGTAAATTTATAGCCTACCTACTTAGTTACCTAATGCTTGCTTCTGCTTTTAAAATCTAACAAAATGCTTATGAAATTCAAAGCTTTGTTGGTTCTTAGAAGCTAGGTATTGTGTTCGTTCAAATAGAGCGGTTAGCTAGAAATATATTGATAGAAAATATGAAATTAAATTGAAATGTTATTAATTAATTAATTTAATTTAAATTGAATTAAATTTAAAATAGTCGCTACATATATACATACAGGGTGCGCACGGTAGTTGAGGACACATATATGTGACTGTTGTTTCATTATAGCATTCTTGTTTTTATAATGGTTTTCAGATCGTAAATGAAGAACCATAAGCTAACTTAAGAAATGAAAAGACAGACTGTTATCATTGCTATACACGTAAATCACGGCGATCTAAAAAGCGATTTAAAATGCGCTCGTTTGTTCGTACACAAGATTTGTCGAGAGTTACACGCATTTAATGGCGATATGGAAACTGGTGCTAAGCACAAAAGCATGAAGAACTAGGGTGACCAAACATCCCGGTTTTCCGGGATTGTCCCGATTTTAGGTACCCTGTCCCGGCGTCCCGAAAAATGTTTTTGGGACGGACTATTGTCCTGGTTTTACATATTTTACAAATTTTGTATTCGAAAAAAATAATGTTATTCATGAGCAAGCAGTCCTCTTATTTATCTTCAAGCCAGAAATATTAAAACAAGGATGGTCAACCAAAAAATATAAATAAGTGACACATTATTTATAATTTATAATTGACGATTTATAATTTATTTTGTTTTGCATAAACCATTAGAACATGGTAATTCTAACCAATTATGTACACTCCAACTTCCATAAGTCGAACGCCGATAAGTCGAATTTTTGATAGCTCGAACTCGAACCTGTTTCCCTAGGACTTGCCTATCTCAACGTTAATATTTTTATATTGATAATTCGAATTTCTCGTTAATTCGAAGCGTTTTCCATTAGTTTCTATTAGTAAATATGTCGATAATTCGAAGTTAAATTTTACAACTTTTCTTAGAATTACGCTACTTGGAAGAGGATAAAAGACGGGTCGGTTTGGTGTTATTGCTGCTTAAAAAGTCTATTGTATGAAAAGGTTTTATACTACAAGCTGTTTTGACGGCGGCACTTCAATTGGTTTTAAAAACTAATTTATCTTTAAATGTTTTATGAACAGTTATGAATTTTAAGATGGTTTTACCGTTTATTTTACATGAAAGGAAACTAATTTTGCATTTTAGTTTTCATTTTCGTAGTTATTCGTGGAATACGAGGACTAACAAATGTGTTTTACGTTCTTTTTAGTTTGTAACAGAGTATAACAGAAAATCTAAAAAAAAATAATATTTTTTCTACAATTATTTACGTATTAACATGGAGTGTAAAGGAAAATTAAAAAGTTTAAGCATAAGGGAGAAAATTAATTTTATAAAAGAAGTGGAACGTGGGCTCAAAGGATAAAAGGATATAGCTAAAGATTTTGGTATTCTCGCAAACATTTATCAATTATTTTAAAAAACAGGGACCTAATTGTAGCTGCTGAAGATACAAATGACCACCATTCTAGAAAAAAGCTAAAGGAGTCTTCTTTTAACTCGAATTAATTTTGGTGTCACTTCGACTTCGACTTATCGAGGTTCGACTGTACTTATTACATATTGTAACGGATTTCCCAATTCAAATCCAATATCCAACGAGAGCAAAAGCGGTTCGTACTCGGGTTGTGAATAATAACACACAGTTGGCCACTTATTTTACAATTACGATTTATTTAACACAAGACAATTAACAAATTCTCCTTTACCAATAACTTAAACACTATCACTTAACAATTATTTATTTACTAACTAATTAACTTACAGTTCTAATACACTAACTAATTTATGTACACTCGTATATTTATTTAAACGATTGACACTCGTATGTTGTTTACATCTATACCGATAGCGATAGCGCTTACCTTGTAAATTCACCAAGCGGAGTTAAGAACATTGACACTCACGTACAACTGTTGACTTAGACTGATGTGTAAAAGTACCGCGGAGTTTATATTTGTGTTGTGGTATCTGTCTATCTGGCTCCTAAAGTATTCGGGATACATCTGGTCTACAGAGATATGGCCAATTCAAAGTAACTCAGATAGAAACCTCTGGTTAGTCGTGGCTTAAGAAATAGAGATATATGCGCTTACACAATATCTCAGGTTCGCGTGCGCGAGATATTTACATATCTCGCGCTGGATTAAGTAAGTCTATTACGGCTGCTATACTCGATTACCGTGCCCGTTACAATATAAACCCGTGTGCATATATTTCTGTGATTTAGATTTAATTGTATTGATTCAAATTGTATTGTTTTGTGAAAATAAATGAGAATGAGACTGATGCGTTTTTTTAGTGTTCCGGTTTGGTGTTTTCAAAATATGGTCACCCTATGAACAACGTTCAGACAATATCAGAACAGCACAGTTTGTGCAGCATGTTTAGGACATTATTGATCAAGACCTTACAAAGTCTATCAGGGCTATCGCAAAAGGCCTTATTGTTTCTAAGAACCCAACCAGTCCCGTTATTCACAAAGACCTCTTTATGAGGGTGATAGACCATAAGTATTCCAACAGGGCTATGCTCTTTTATATAAATTCGTCACCAAACAATATTGAATGCTCAAGAATCTGCATGATCACATCACTGCAAACATGTAGTCACCTAGCTCGCCAGATCTTCATCCTTTAGATTACTAGGTATAGGGCAATGTTGAAAGAGAGACTAATAAACATCCCCATAAGACGCTTAATTCTCTTATGCCCGGTTGCACCAATCGACCGTAAAAACAGTCGGTAGAACAACCGTCGATCGCCCGATTAATTGATGATTCTCCGATTTTTCAACACACTCCGTTGCACCAGAAAATATGACAGTTGGTTATTGAACCGACGGTTATTTCTAAAGTGACGTGAGCAACATATGAAACTTAAATAAAACTTAACCTAAAAGTAAGTTATTAGGGGATTTGTACACATGTACCCCCTATCACCTATCAAATAACTGCTGGAAAACTTGTTATTAAGAAATCTAGCACTAATTAAACTATCGTTATAAATAGTACTATCGTGTACAGATCCCGGATAGCTTGCTCCTATGTCTCGAATCTTCAATTTCATATCGCCTATCACTTGCGCATTGATGGAAAACCAGCCCTTACGGTTTTTACAAACCTCTGCGTTCTCTCCGCCAGGGGACAAAATCTTAATATGAGTACAGTCAATTGCTCCAACAACTCCAGGAAATCCAGCAACATTATAAATTTTACCACAGCAATTTCTTCATTTGTTCCAGGCATTCGAATAAAGCGATCACGTATTGAAAAGAATTGAGATTTTCGTGTTTCAATTCAAATTTAGCCACATTTCGAATTAAAACTTAAATAAGTGAATACTTTTTAATTTTTCAATTCGTCGTAATTCTCTACAATACGACAACTTTCAATTCAATTTAATTAGGGCTATATGACTTTTGTTGTCGTATTTAAATACCTTAAAACCAATACGTTCTAATACGACGGACAATGCCAAAACAGGTTATTTTAAACAGAAAAAGTATTGAAAAGAACTAAAATTTTAATACGTTTTCGTTTACTGAGATATTATTAAAATTCACAATAAAATCAAAACAGATTAATAAAAATCAACTTACATATAAATGAATCTGTAGATTATATGATTATAAAGTGAATACAATGCCAATTATGATAATTTTATTAAAAAGATTGCCGAATAACTTTAAACTTCACAACAAACAAAATAGTAGTTTTCAAAATAATGAGGTTACTGTAAAAAACGCTCCGTATTTGCAAATATCGCCCGAAAAGAGTCGGTTAATTCTGTCGGTAAAATATATCGATTAACGGACCGTTTTTGGGTAGTGCAACACAAAAGCTTTGATTTACGGTCGATCGGCCGATTTAATCGGACGTTATTTGGCTGGTGCAACCGGGCATTAGAGCTGCCTTTACCTAAATAATGGTCCATATATACAAGGAGCTTTTAATACGGACCTGCAAAGGTTTTTGATCTAGAATTGGAACCGTAATTGCCCCCAAAGAAGATATTATTAAATAATTTAATTAGTTATAAAAATTTTTGTAAAAAATATGAATAATTGAATATTAATTTCAAAATGTTCTCAAATACCGTGCGCACCATGTATATGAATAAAATGCTATATGACTATAGTAGCGCCCAATTATATTGGTTTTATATCTGAAATTATAAAAATATCAAAAATTATTAGGGGGAAAGTGGCATGAAACAGCCAAGTTTTGAAAAAGCCATGATCAATTACGCGGTAGTTTTCATACGAATCGTTTATGTATTATTATTTTAAGATAGCAACACTAGCCAGATATCCCCCACAAAAATTTGACCGTTCACCGTCAATAAACGCCGCCGATACGACGTATTGAAGATTTTGTCGTAAAAAAGTTAGGTTTTGAGTTCAGTTTATTTGTTTTCTAACGCCTATACGTACAAAACTAATAATAATATGATTACACTATAATTTTATAGATATATTAGGCCTTCTAATAACGTATATATTTTGTAGACTAATCTTTGATTTCATAGTAATTTTCGAGATTTTGTTTCTTGCGAGAATATGTTTCGAAAGAGCCGGACTGCAGTGTAATGAAAGAGCCACCTTTTAATTGCATAAAATGCAATAATAATTGTAGTAACAGCAGTCAAGAGTAGTACCGATGCAAAGTTGTAATGGTTGGGCATATAAATCCTGTGGCGTAAAAGGGAAATTGCATTATTTTTGCTAAAAACGTTTTTAAGTTTTTGCAATGATTGATCTCAAACGTCAAATTTTTTGTCAGTTTCTTAGATTTAAGTAAGTCAATATTTTATCCAGAATTTGCGTTATTTAAAACGTTTTATAATTATATAAAGTCTAAAATTATAGCTTAAGATTATTATTAAATAATATCTTCGTTAATGTGCTGTTTTAATCTTGTAATAAGAACATGGCTTTTTCAAAACTTGGGTTGGCTCTTTCAATACCTATAGGCTATGAAAAAGCTAAATTTTATTTTTTTTATAAATGATTAGAAGTCGAAAAATATCGTTAATTTTGAAAAATGTTTTATGACATTACGTACATAAATGCATGAACAATTACAGATTTAAAAAAAAATTGATTTATTTATGTCCTTCTATATTATTTATCATTTTTTTTTAAACTGGCTGTTTCATGCCACTTTCCCCCTACCTATAATTACATTAATATTTACCATAGCACATTGTAATTATAGCATTCAAACTATAAAGCAAAGACATTTTGACGTTACTATATTCCCGTAGCATTTAATAATAAACCATTTTTCTGTGTACATAATGATATTTATGAAAAAACTAAACTAAATTTATTTATTATATAATACATAAAAAATAATTTCAATCAATACAAATATAATATGTGCCGAGTACATAATTTTTCAATATCCTCAGAACCAACTAAACACAAAAGAAAGATCAGAATTTAAATGACATAAATTCATGCATTTTAAAGTATGTAGAATCTTCACTACCTTCTATCTACATTACTTTGCATCTTTTAACATTCGCATGCCAGATAGAGCTTATTTCCCTGCAGTCCAGTTTCGCTCGTGAACCGAATTTTCCAGCGGTATTATATTTTTTGCAGATAAAGACAAAACGCACGAATGCGAAATGTAACAAAGATTAAACTAACCTTTTCTTAAGTTTTCCTTTGCTTTGTACAAGCAAATGGCGCACATTTACAAAAATTTTAAACATTCGTGCTTATTATTCAGAAACTAAAAGCAAAACCTTATACGAATAATAAATAAATCAATATGACATATTAACAGCTACAGCAAAAAATAATTTATTTAAGTTATTACTTTTAATATATGTACCAGGCTACGCCAATGTGGAACTGGTAATACAGGTTTAGATAAGACGACACAACGAGTCTTAATAAAGCAGGCGGCGAGACTCGCTTCGGCCGATATGCAAACTTAGACACCGGCTGCGAAAAATGGTTGAAACTAACTACGGTATTGCTTAAATTGGCCGTACGATAATCTAAATGGATTCATTTTCCTACATATTGAATATATTTATTGCAATCATTTTCTCTTTACCGTGTTGCTTGCAACATGCTCACATATTAACATACTAAACCTCAATAATAAAAAAAATATTTCAATTTTGTTAAATGGCATTCTTTCAAACTGTTTTACTGGTCGAACCGTTAGTGTAATATTATTAAAATATCATTTAAATTATTATCATTTTAGTACTTATAAAACGTTATCTATTCCATATCCTTCTGTCACTTAGGAAGCGAAATAAAACGTTATTAATCAACTTTTAATCAAACACTACTTCCATATTCAACATACGAATAAATATTAATTAAAAGTTTCACTATCATTATGTACGGGCATGTGCATTTTAATAAGAAAACATATATTATCTTCTGAAACCAATGATTATTTAAAACTTTCTTAAGGTTTCTGCAGAAAAGCGAAGTAACCATATTGAAAGTTCCAAATAGCAGTTTCTCTTAAGTTGGATCGTTTTTGAAGTTTTAGTGCAGTCTCTGGTGCTCAACCAAGTTCTTAATTAAACTAGGTGAGCGCTTAGAGACCAGACGTTATTTAGAATATAGCTTATAATTCTATCAGTGAAATAATCAGTTCAAAGTCAAATAATATGAACTTATTACATTTAATTTTGTAACACTTTTAATATTTTGAATAGGCTAATTATTATCTTAAAGTAATATTAATAATAATAATAATCATATTTAGGTACTTTTAGCATTTAATGGGGTCGTAATTTTGAAATACATTGAAAATTTCTCCATAACGAAACTGAAAAAACCCAGCAATGTTTTTTTCGTTATGGAGAGTTCTCGTTATATACATAGAGTAATAAAAATAGTATAATTCTAAACATAAAAGTGATTTAACTTAGTATGTCATTTTCATTTGATTTTTTTGATTGTGTATATGATTTTGTTGAATTTGCTATGTATCTTGTTCATGTCTTTAGTTATGCTAGGATCACCTTCAAAGGACAATAAAAATTGTCGCAACATGTGGCCCCATTAAATGCATCTCGACTACTAATGAAATATGTTTGGTGTCTTACACCAAACTTTTCTAAAAACCTACCTATCTTACAATAATGACTGACAATTAGGTACATTATTGAAAATTTTGCCACCCGTAAAGTAAACCTTCGTAAGTTGATAATAAGCTTCCTTCAACGTGTGAAACCTAGCCTATTATTTCTTTCTTGAGAATGACTTAAGGAATGGCTGTAAGGCAAACGAGACAAATGCATGTAATGACTACATAATATGGCGTTTTTCGTAACAGAGGGTTTTGTTATAAAGAGTTTACCTTATATATATATTTTCTATACCAGATAGATCTACATCCGTTATCGGCAAGAATGGTGGCAACTCAAAAAACCCAATATTTCAGGTAAGCCAAAAAAACAAAACCTGTAGTTCGGACTAATTGACTGAATAATCAACTTAACGTTATAATACTTTTTTAGTCCGAGGATAATGATATAAAAATTATTATTCGAGCCCTAACTTAAAACAGCCAACTTTTGAATCGTGTTACTTTTCTTTTCGATGAGCGATATGTACAAAACTAGATGTTTATTTTCAATTTTGTATTCCAATTAACAAATTAAAATTTGATAAAGTGATAATAAATAATTGTTTTTAAAAAATTATTAGGAAGAATAATAGCAACAGGTTTGGCTTTATAGTACTTTGTATAAATAAATATAGGTAATAATTATAATCTATTGGTATAAATGTTCTAGTTTTTTTATCATCTCTTAATATACCTACACCTACTAAATTTGATCGCTTTGCATATAAAATTTTCTATTTACCCAAATCACAAAATTTTGTATAGTTTCGGATTTTCACTGATGAGTATACTAATTAGCTATTTGGCCAAAATATGTAATCCATACCTAAAAGGTTTTTTTAATATTGAAAATATATCTGGGCGGTTGTAAATATGTATATGTATAAGAGACGTGTAAGAATAAAAGTCACTCTAAGTGGCAGATATGTCAAAGTCAATGCGAGTTCGTAAGTTACTTAGCATTTTTATCTCAAATTTAATTTAAAAAAAATAAATTATTTTGGAAAAGGTTGAAGTCAGTAAAATTTTATTAACCAATTTTTATAAATTATTTATCCAATTTACAATAATTTTTACAATTGGTTAATCTCATATTCAAAATAGAATTTTTTTTATTTGATTAAATAATTAACAAATCAGACTTCTCAATTCGTTGGTAACAAATTCACATTTGTTTACGCGTAACCTATAGCAACAAATATCTTACTATTTATTGAGTTATATGGGTTCTTATTTTGTATAGTGCGTTAACTTACATAATTAAAAATTATTTGTAAAATAAATATTATGTGGTTTTATCCTTTGGATATATTTTTATTTGTTGTAAAACTACATTTAAAATGGTGATAATATTTAACAAATGTATGATGTTAACAATCAGTATGGTTCTTCTTTATTTAATTGGTAAATAATTTAATAAATTACTATAATCTTATAATTATAGTAAATACATTATATCTGCTAATTTTAAATGTTAAATTTAAAGTTGCTATAGAGAATGAAGTATATTTGGGAGACCTTTTTATGACTAGTTTGGTTGGGTGCACAATTTATATTTTGTTACCGAAATATTCATAAATCAATTGTGATAGCTGTATTTTTAAAAAATAAAAATGAATTTTTATGCAAAGCTTAAAAAATAATTTATAAATCTATAAAATTAATGGTAGGTACATATAATTTATCTTTTATACATAATTAAGTAATTACAGGTATTGTTAAATAAAGAAGAATTTTTACTGGCATTCAAAAATTAAATTCATCTTAACCTTCTTAGATATATTTTATAAAATGATTAACTTGACCCATGGTCCTAAATCAAAAATATTAAATTTAGCAGCACACTTATAATAAACTATAGAATTACGTGCGTTCATTGTGCTTTAAAACTCCTTAGGGACTATTACATGGACCAGAAAGGTAGCACGCTAATTTTCATAATAAAAGTCGTAACTTACTAAAATTAGGATAAGGCAAACTCTACTAACGTTTATTGTTTGTTACTATTGCACATTTATTTCTATTTTACTAGATAATGTTTATATATTTTCTCTTAATTTTTCAAGTAAAGTTGTGTTATATACTTTTAGTATCAAATAATTCTATTCTGCAATTCTAACGCTTCGAGGTTCTCGCAGATGCTGCCCAAGGGATCTGAATTCTTGTAATTAAGTTTTGAACTAAGTTACATCGCATTTGCTTGCAAATGGTTTCAGTTACATTCAGAATTTCACCGGTTATTGTTCTTCTTCACGTTCCCGCCCTGAATATTATTTTATAGAAGGTTCTACAAAATCTAATGTGTAATCGAAGATAACTAAAATGATGACAAATTTTCATAATAGGTCGTTTCCTACTACACTACATATGCAGCGATGAAATTAATAAGGCTTAAGATCTAAATCGTCGTTGTATTCAGTATAATAACGTTAAGATTGCAAAAAAGTGTACTGAAATCGCACACAGATGGCCGTAGTACTGGGGAGTGAGATGATCCATTTTATATGCACCATCGATCGAAACTTCCCTATCACAGTTATATTTACTGCCATCGCTTGGTAGAGGGTATACCGTTCGACCCTTATTCGTGTCTTCCCCTGAATATATGAATATGATAGCTTCTGAATCATAATCTATGATGTTGCGTGATGAGAAATTATATTTATTGTTGTCTCTAAAATTTTGTATTCCCTCCGCACTTACGAAGATGCATATGACGCATAATATTAATGCAGTTATGGATAGCCAATTGCATTGTATTTTAATAACATTTCGTAGAAATCCATGTTATAAATAAATACAAATTAAAAAAAATATTATTTTAAATAAAGGATAAAACATAAATTATGTATACATAATATATAATACAAATATATGTGGGTAATTTTCCACTAAATGAAAAATTGCCGTAACGTAATGAGATAATTTAGTATAGACGATATTCAAAGTATCATTTAATTATTACTTAATATGTAATTAATAAATAACTACACATTGTGCACTGAATGTACGATATGTAATGAAAGAAAAACACATTAACAATGCGAAAATATATAGGTATTGATCAGCATGCGAAAACAAAGTCCTCCAGCGTACCCTAAACGAAAAATGATAAACCAATAATAATATTGTTCTAAATTTATATTTTGACTGAAATTTAATTGTAAGCCAATAAATTCAAAGTACAATAGTGAATGTACACTTTTTACACTAATGATACTAATGAGATACGTTGATTCTGCAAATTTTAGACCTATATCTATTTTGGTTTTTGAATAAATCGAAAAAAACATAAATCTAAAAATAATTTTTTTCTCTAAAACGGCTTAACCGATTTAAATAAAATTTGGACACATTATAGAAGTATATAAGGGCCATACTAGGAAAAATAACAGCTTATAATATTTATAAAAATCGTTAGAAACAGGCAATTCTTTTCTAAATTATTTTTTTTCTTTAAGATAACGTTCTAGCACAATTTTGAAACTAACTTTTTTTTGTGTCATTTTTGATGTGGAATAATCTCTTAAAATCTTAAATTGATCGTAAAGGTACGCCACATCTAAAAATAAGAAAAACCGATTTTTTATTGTAAAAATCGATATATTATAATGTTTATACCTTTGAAACAACAGAAATGAAGCTTACTTTATTAATTTAAAAGTCAAAATAACATTAAATATTAAAACTAATAATGTGAAAACATTTGTTTTTAATAAAAATTATAAGTACCTATATATTTATGTTTCTCACACCCGTATTACTTAAACTTAAAACTTATTAATGGTTTTATTACGATTATTCTTAAAAGTACTACTATTAGTACTTCTATTACTACTTTTCCATCTTATAAGTTACTTTTTTGTTGAACGGTATCACACTCTTTTATACCTGTGTAAGTGTTGATGTTACTGGTCAGCATTTTGGCATCGCACATTGCAATTCAACACTTATTTTGCAATTTTGAAGGGAACAAGTACATGGATAACGTAACAATGTAAAAAAAATATCTGGATACTTATTGTGAAGAAATGTTGCAATTATGTGCAAATTACCGAATCTGGGAAGTATTTTACTGTCGAATTTCTGTTCAAATAGATATTTAGCAGTCACAAGGTAGATGGCTAAAATCCCTAAATCACCTGTAAAAGTCAATAAAGTATTTAATAAAAACATAATATTATTGACGAAGATTATTAAATTGTTAGATTATTAAATACTTAATTTATTGAGTATCGTTGCTAATCTAAGAATTTTAGACCAATATCTTTCGTGTGCAAATATCTACTTGACCAATAATTCGACAGTACCTATAATGCTTCAGTAGTTTTTACATAATTGCATCATTTCTTCACAAGTAGTACAAATGTCTTATTTTTGAATTGGAATACCCAGATAATTTTTTTTTATATTTCTGCGTTATCTAGGACATTGCCTTCTTCCAAATTGCAAAATAAGTGTTGAATTGCAATGTGCGATGCCAAAATGCTGACCAGCAACATCAACACTTACACAGGTATAAAAGAGTGTGATACCGTTCAACAAAAAAGTAACTTATAAGATGTAAAAGTAGTAATAGAAGTACTAATAGTAGTTCTTTTAAGAATAATCGTAATAAAGCCATTAATAAGTTTTAAGTTTAAGTAATAGGTACGGCTGTGAGAAACATAAATATATACCTACTTATAATTTTTATTAAAAAAAATGTTTTTACATTATTAGTTTTAATATTTAATGTTATTTTGACTTATAAATTAATCAAGTAAGCTTCATTTTTGTTGTTTCAAAGGTATAAACATTATAATATATCGATTTTTACAATAAAAAATCGGTTTTTCTTATTTTTCGATATGGCGTACTTTTACTATCAAGTTAAGATTTTAAGAGATTATTCTACATCAAAAAAGACACAAAAAAAAGTTAGTTTCAAAATTGTCCTAGAACGTTATCTTAAAGAAAAAAAATAATTTAGAAATAATCGCCTGTTTCTAACAATTTTTATAAATATTATGAGCTGTTATTTTTTCCTAGTATGGCTCTTATATACCTCTATAATGTGTCTAAATTTTATTTAAATCGGTTAAGCCGTTTTTGAGAAAAAAATTATTTTTAGATTTTTGTTTTTTTCGATTTATTCAAAAACCAAAATGTTTGAAAATAAATAAACAAAAAAACTTTATATGTAATAATATATTACTATAGATTCTCAATTATTGCTTTTAAAACGCAATTTTTTGTTATATTTTACAATATATTACTGTATTCTGTGCATAAATTAAAAGTTAATAATACTTTCAAGATATTTTCAATTTAAAATTTAAGTAACTCTTTAATAATGAGAAACGTATGAATGTAATAATGAAGTCATTATTTACTTCTACTATCTATTAAGGTTTTTTTGTGTAAACTGCTAATAGCTAAAATAGTGCATAAAACTTTTAGAAATACAATCAGAATACATTAAATACCATCACACAGTTATTCTAATGAATTTATAATCAGCTTCACACCAACCTTTTGAATGAAGGATGAGAACGGAATCAGGTAGTAGGTAACCAAGGCCATTTACATAGAAAAAACGTGTTACTGGACATGTATTAGAAAATTTCTCACCATCTAAAGTATTGGAAAAATAAAAACAAGCACACTCAAAATATTGTTACTCTGATTAATGGATACCAAACGATTATTTCGAAAACTTATACTTATAATCATTAGTTTAATATAAATATCTACCGTATTGAGTTTTCATATTATAAAGATTCGTGAAGATCTATCTTAAACAATTTAGGTCAATAAATACGAATAATTTGGTCATAAATATCTTCTTCATTAATTGAAATCATTTCTGTATTTACTAAACATAATTATTTAAAAGACTCTGATTTATCGCAAATGAAGGTAAGTTTTTATTTTAATAATAAAGTAAGAAATAATTTTATCTAAGTATATTATGTATATTATTATCACGTAATAATATTTATTATTAATTTTTTTTTGAATTTTAAATTGCAATTATTAAGATTATATGTTATTTGAACTATATTAAATTTTCTAAGTTGTTTTCTAAAAAATATTAAAATTTAACCAAATAATAATACAAATATCTGGTGGAAAATCAGAAGTATAATGTAAAAGCACATCACGATTTTGGGATGGCGTTACTGGAAAGCACGTACTTTATTTATTGTTCTAAGCTCTGGAAATTTCAATCAACAAACATTCTATTTGTTGAACTTTCAATAATTACTTTGTTTTACCTAATGCTAAGTTGCGAGTAGTAACAGACTGCGTGCACAGCTGCCCTTGACTAATAAGAAATATAACTTGAATATATTATCCAATTTGCTCTGTACTTTCCGTGCAAAGTTTAAGACGCTTATATACATCCGTTACCTAATCACTGCCTTTACACGTGACTATTGTTTTAACGCTATTAGACGAAAAAATTTTAACTTGTCAACATTTTCAAAAATTAGCGTTTCGTATTATATAATATGCCTAACTAACACGTAATTTAACATTATTTTTAAGAATATATAAGAAAAGAAATATACCTAAAACAGTTTTCTCAAAATCAATATTTATTTAGTTATATATTTTTAACTTTAATATAAAAATAAATATTTGCGCAGTTTAAAAATTAAATATGTTATTCGTAATTATTACTTATACTTTAACTTTTCGTGAAATATATTTGTTCAAAAAATAGAATGAGTAGCTATTTATATTAGGATAATTAATGCTGATTACGTTAATAAAAAAGTTGTTATAGTATACTATCTCACCAATTGATTTTAGGTATGAAATCATTCATTATGTAACCTTAAATAAAAAACCAACATCTCTCACTGGTTTGATGGAACTACTACTGTAAAAATATTTTTCGGCAGTTTTTAACTACTTCAGAATGCACTCGTACCGATTAAATAAAACTACGTCCTCGAATAAAGAACCTTGTGACATTGTCCTTACTTTTTATTACACTCTAAGTAAAGGGTTGCATTGACCATGCTGGGATACTGTTATATTTTTTAGTTGCTGAACCCTTTCGTCAAAAGAGTATTTTATAGTAATAGCGGTCACTGCACTAGAAGGTCATACAATAATCTGCGGAAAAATGTGGTTAGGTGAATTTTTGTACAATACAACATTTTGGCTTTTTTACGATTTACAATTTATTATGGACAGAATTTTTCGTCCTTTTACGAAATAAGGAATTTTCAGATATCTTTTTAGAAGCGCTTTGGTTTACGCACTAACAAAATATAACTAACACACTTGAATAAATAAAAATGTTAAAGTATTAACTATTTTATATGCATTATTTAAGTTACAAATTTATTATTTTACTAATTTTAATAAAAACAGCTAGCATATCTACCTATGAATAGATAATATGCAAAATAAAAAATTTAAATGCTTATTAAGATATAATCCATTAACGTGTATCTACTTATTAAAAGTAGGTATTTTTACACAATTTTATTTCTAATTTTTAATTTGCTTAAAAATGAGCTATTCGAATTAATTTAATTGCACAATTTGGTTAAATTGCATTACCATGTTCATTTTATTTTATTAAGTTTTCTATTTATATTTGAATATAATTATAAGAGAAGCTACATACCAAAACCTCAGTTATTAAAGATAATACGAACGATAAGATATCTAAGTAATCATCATTACTGTGTAATTCGCTTATTTAGCAAACAACAGAGAGAAACAAAACAGTTAAATTGTGATGGGAAACATTTAAACTTACGGAAATTTTCATAGACCTAATTACTGTTATTAATTAAAAAAGTACAGATTTGAATTTTTTATTTTTACAAAACACGAATGTGCAATATCTATACCTACCTCAGTGAAATAAAAATAAACAAGTTTTGCCTTTTCAAGTTAAATATGTAGAGAGTTATTTTTGCCATAGGATGTTTATTACATTGCTCGGTAGGAATTAGGGTGTTTCAAAATAAATCAATATTTTTTTTTCAATTTCATGTGAAATTCTCATTTTACATGTTACAAAAAAAATTCTGTTAAAATTTCAGCCCTTAATATTAATTTTAAAAGGTCCATCATCAAATTTAAAGTTTTCCCATTGATTTAACACAGAAAAATGATTTTAACCTTTATTTCACCTGCAAACTATGTAGAACGTTTTTTTCCGAATAAACAACCACAGATCCTTTTTCAGCATTAAATTCTCTACAAAACAAGAGTTTACCAGTTAAATAAAAATATAACAAATTTTTAAAAAATTATACTTTTAAACGTTAATAGAAAAAAGAGGGTTGAATCTAGAGACTCGACTCCATAAGCTTTTTTGTAGAGAATTTAATGCTGAAAAAGGATCTGTGGTTGTTTATTCGGAAAAAAACGTTCTACATAGTTTGCAAGTTAAATAAAGGTTAAAAAATCATTTTCTGTGTTAAATCAATGGGATACTTTAAATTTGATGATGGACCTTTTAAAATTATTAAGGGCTGAAATTTTAACAGAATTTTTTTTGTAACATGTAAAATGAGAATTTTACATGAAATCGAAAAAAAAAATATTGATTTATTTTGAAACACCCTAGTAGGTATATTTATTACATTTAATAATACAACTAAACCTTATTTAATATGGTTGGTGTAAAGTTTTACTTATTTATACACGAAAAAAATCTTTAATAAAAGGATGGGTATTACTTAGCTAAAAAAATCAACAGCTCCCAGATTTTTAAAATTACTATATACGTACATAAATTTTGTAAAGTTTGCAACTAAGAAATATGTTATTATTTTTATTGCTCAGACATTTGAAAAGAATCAAGTATTTGTGAGAAAGTAATATTTTATTTGTTTAGTAGAGTTGGGGGGGTGTAAGAAATGTTTGCCAGCGTAGTGCCAACCTCACCTTTTGGCGATGTACCTGTACTGGAATGTCAAACCATTTTTTTACCTTAGAAAACTAGAAAATCTAAAATTGAAAATAAAAAGAACATATGTAATGAGAGTGAGTTAAATAAGATAGTTCCATAATTTTTATAACTTACAGAAGGATGGATTCAGATAAATTCACTCTAGACACCAATGCAGGGGTTGGTCTAATAGTACAAAAACACTTGGCAACAAAGTCATAAGCTGCCTATAACACAGCAAAGGAAGAATAATAATAACGTTAAAAACTAAACCCAAAAATACCACATTAATACAGGTGTATATGCCAACGATGATGATGAAATAAATAGAATAGATAAAAACATAGAACAACTAATGAAACATACTAAAGCAGATAATAATCATAAGCGACTGAAATGCCGTAATTGGATATGATAAAGAATACAATATTGTAGAAAGACTCATAGTGGGCAAAAGAAACCCACGAGGCAAACGTCTTGTCCAATTCTGTAAACAACATAAATTACCAGTCACTAATACACTATTCTAGTATCATGCTAAAAGACGTTACACCTGGAAGATGCAAGATGACCCTACGAAATATGAAATAGATTAAATCTTTACCAAACAGAAATTTAATAATCTAACTAAAGATTGTCAAAGCTATACTGGTCTAGGCATCGACACAACCTTCTTATATTGAAATTCTGACTAAATCTAAAAAACTAGAAAAGAAACCGATAAAAAATTGGAATCTAAATAAACTAAAAAATGTGAAAACGGTAAAGGACCGTTAAAAAAAGATAGGGCAAAATATTGGCAGCACCACACCATCTTAAGACGACAATGCTGTATTTTGTAATACGATATAAAAGAACTTAAAACAAAGGTACTAAAGAAATCATTGGAACAAAAAAAACGGAACAGCAAACCATGGATAACACCAAACATTATTTGACCTGATTGACAAACATCGACAATAAAAAGAAATAAATACCGCAAGAGCTCGAAGAATATATAAAGAGCATATAAACCAAAAACAACGAGAAACGAAAAAAGTAAAAAACGAAAGAAAACTACATAGAAGAAAATTGTATAATTATTTAAAGAGAAATCCACCAGGAAAAGATGTAAAGTATGTTTAACGAACAAAAACCCAAATGTCATGGGATTCGAAGTAAAAGCAGAGAATTAATAATAAGCAATAAAGATATATAGGCAAAGAGATGGAAAGAATATCTGAAAGAACTATATAAAGAAGAATATGAGAATCATCTACAGAATACATTATAAATGAAGATAACAAAATCATATAGGTCCAAATATTCCATTTATTCCCATATTGAAAAGTATTAAAATATTTTTTTTAATTAAAAGTGGGTTTTATAATTCAATAATAAAATAAATATAACTGGTTTACTAACTTTTTATCTACATTTTAAGTAGAAAAACTATTCATTTTAAGTGCACACCTAAAACTTTACATAGATACCTAAATTTTTAACTAAATACATAAATCTAGAACAAATCGAGGTGGGTAAAAGTTATTAAATAGGTATATGTTTCACATTAGAACAGTTCAGTTTTATTTATAAAAGAATTATTATTAACGTTAAGCAAAGGAAAAGTTATAAAACGCATAGCAATAAAAACAAATCGTTTTAGGTTTGTTCTACTTGAAAGATCAGCGTTAACTTACATAATTTCCTGAACGAAAAAGTTTCATTCTATTCAAACATTTTATTGATATGTGCTTCCTCACGAAAGACCACAAGTATTTTTTTATATCCTTCGCAAATTTCCGTAAAGCATTCAGTAGTTTAATTGCTATACATTAACTTAACAAACGCATTGTAGTAAGCTTTTTCTATAATACAAAAGAATACTGAAATAGGTATTATATAAAAAACAACAAATACCGCATTTATATCCATTATGTCAGCTAATGCCCTTAAAGTGAAATAAAATACAAATGTTATAAAATAAGCTTCAAGATACCAATACGTTTATCACCGTCATAAAACTTTAATGTGTTTTTTACATCTTAACTACGACTTTTCAAAAACATGTAAAATTAGTGAAAATGTATTAAATAAGACATAAAGCTTTCGTGAGTAAATAAAACAGCTACTGACATGAAATAAAATTTTTAACTAGGTATGTATTATGGTTTGTAAAACCAGTGACGGCTCGTGACAAAAACAAGTAATAAGTTATAACTACTATTTATCAAATTTAATACAATTTCAATACGTTATGAAAGAAACTAATCATAGAGGCATATTATATTCAACGACCTGGCTATATATTCAGGGCCCTAAATCAAGAAAATTGAGGCGCCACATTCTAAACAGCCGATTGATAAAAAAAGCAACAATATATGTATAATTTTTACAAACTTTTATTTAGTTTGTCACGAATATAACTTCATTCAACTCTATTATTTCTACCCCAGTAGCCTTTAACGAGAACTAAATATAAATGCAATATAGTCGTCCCCACGAAAACTTTTATGAAAAAAAATTAATAATAATGAATAGTTGTGATATAAATAAAATATAGTGGTATATTTTCTTAATATATTTTTTTTATATGATTTACGAATGTTATAATAAAATTAACCCAAAATTAAGATTATTAATTATCTTCTTCTGCTTTGTATGTATATTTGTAGGCAGGTTTAGGCAATTTTTCCACTTAAATCTTTGTTATAAATGTCTTAGTGTTTTAAAAATTTAAGGGACCTGCAGTTTAACCTGGGTTCCAAACCACGATAATTTTTAGGGAAGTTTTACTCTTCCTAGGTGCTTAACCTTTTTATTTTATAATAAAATTAACTGAATTATTCATTATTAACTAATAAATTATTACAGCAATTAATTGATAAACATAGTACCTGCCTAATTTATCAAAGGATTTTTTTTATGCTTGCCAGAATTATCAAAAAATAGTGTAGTTTATAATGTTTAATGTTTAATGGACACTTTCAATAAAACAACAATTGTTAAAGCAACGTTATTTTTTTTGAAAACAACAGCGTGAAAAACTTTGTTTACCTTGAAATATTTTTTGTAACGTATTCTAACAATCCCATTTGTTTGCAGCTTGATTCTCAGAAGTGCGCATACCTACATTGTATTTCTACAATTCATGTTAAAGCTTTAGGGGAACTATGGATTTGTAAGATTTTTTTACTTACTTAAAATATTTAGGCAATTCTTTTTTATAAAATATTTTTTTTATTAAACAAAATTTTCATAATTTTGTATTAAACTGATGAGGATATTATTATACCATTATTAAATTATTATGTAAAAAATTATAATAAATTTTTAGCGATAAATGTTACTTCAATATAACAATTTTTTTTTATGAAAAAGTTTTTTAATGATTTCCTGAATTTATAGTTTGACTAAAAATATATACAAGGTGACTAGTAGGTTAACTAATTCCTTGAGATGATAGTAGAGGTAATTTTAAACAAAAAATGTCTGGAGACAGTGTTCTGAAATCCCTCAATTTCGAATAATCATTATTTTTTGGTTATTTTATAATTCTTTGCTTCTTCATATGGCATTACAAAAGTCTATTTATTAAAGTAAAAAGTAAGTTTTTTGGTGCCTTTTTATTGTTTTATACACTCTTAGAAATAAACAGTATTAACAGTAATTTCAATACATGTATTGGAAGTTTTATATTTTTAATGCAAGCCAATGGAAAGTCAAAAAATACAAACTGAAAATAAATAATCGGGACAAACTTTCAGATAGGTATATTTCCAAATTTTTTATTGTTTTCAAAACGTATATACACTGTTAAATTTTACGCATTTTTTCGCATTATAACCATTTTTTTTTTGATGCTGTGTTGGAACTTGCTTATGAGTCAAAAATGTTAAGCAAATATTCTGCTTTTTAAAATGATTGATCAAGACAGGCATCGCTTAAAAATTGTGCGATTTGACCTGATTTGGCGATTTAATGGGATTCTTTATTGAGACGACTATCTGGGAAAAGAAAACAAATACACCATCAATAGGTTTAGGAACCGCAAATTGACCGTAAATTGAGCGAAATTTGAAGACTTCCTTAAGATAAATCGCTCAAAAGATCGACATTAATTGTAAATTAGTGAAACAAAATATTCGTCACAAATAAGAAACTGTTCATAGTCAAACAAGCCCATAATTGTAAAAAAGGATTTGGTTCACAGAATGTACCGGCCGATCTTTCATCGTCGTACACCATCAAACTCGGAAATTTGTGAGGGAAATTCGAAAAGTGGCTAGCCGCTCTTTGTTCTCGTTATTTAAGAGCTTAAAATCGATCAAAAGAACGTTCTAAAAGCGGTGGCACATCGATAGGCGATGAAAAATGGAAGTCCAAAAAAAATTCAGCACCGGCCCATAAAATGAAATCGACTCAAGCGTGGTACAATCTCCATTTTTCCGATTTTATCAAAATATCTCCTGAATAAATGCCGTACTCGCCTGATCTGAGCTCAATAGATTACAGCATAGGCTCTATTTTAGGGACAACAGATTATATGCTACGTTTCCTAAAAAATTGGGCTTTGCCTAAGTTAAATTTTTGAATTGTCGTTTAATAATCGCCGGATTTCGGTATTGGAGAGTCAACATTGCAATTTCAATGTGATTTGATGACGCCAATTGTAGGTAGGTGGCTACTTACTTGCACCGTCAGGTGAATATTCCCATTCGCATTAGCCATTCACGAATGCCGATTTCAAATATTCGCATTCCCATATGTCTAAAATTAGACATTCGTTACCTGGCTATGTAACTACGTAGGCAATGATTGTTGCACATTGTGCACCAAAATCATTAAAAGTTTTGACATCCTATTAATTTAGATTAACAATTATTTTTATTTAACAGCTGTAGAATTTTATATAAGTACAGTCTTTTTTTGTCGAGTGTTTATGTTTATAAAAACATTATAAAGGCACTTCATTAGTAATATACCTAATGGCACCATACGTTCCGTTTTGAATGGGACTGTTCCGTTAACAGATCATCTGTCTCGTTCGGGACGTCAAAATCTCCCGTTTTCAAAAAATTGTCAATCACGGCACCGAATATTAAGAAATCCTAACAAAAATTTCATTCTTGCCTCCTTAATTAAATACAAATTAATTGCACGACAATTTCTCAATGAAAAAAGTAAAAAATTATGAAAAATAAGAGAAGCCCCAAGAAGAAATTTTAAGAGCGCTACTACAGTTTTAGAATTACTTTATTTTTTTTTAAGTAAACTGATCATTGTTAGTCGTGGCGAAAAGCGGAGTGTTCACATTAGAGCTCAAAGTGGCACATTTCAATCTCGGAAAAATGAAGCGCCCCGCTGCGCGTCGTGCTTCATTTGCCTCCCTCGATCGAAAATTTCCCACTTTTCGCTCGAACATGCACATACCTTGCATTCGTGGTGTTAATTTATGTTAATAGTCAATCTTTCAAATTAAAAAAAATATTTTAGTTAGCTTTATTGGATTATTTGATTTGAAAAGAAGAAGATTGATATAGACATCCGTAATGTGGACTTTAATATTGCATTATTCTTAAACGTTAAATAAACTTGGCTCGACGATTTTTGAATGGTATAATTAATTACAACAAACTGTATGGGAGTTTTATTTATTGTTTGAATTTTCTGAATGGATTCACTGAAATATTGAACTGAAGAGTTTTACTTGACACGATACATCCCATATACAATTTTAATTAATGAAAAATGCGAATTATTAAACACTCGAAAGTAGGAGGAAAGTGGCATGAAACAGTCAAGTTTTGAAAGAGCCATTATCAATTACGCGGTAGTTTTCATACGAATCGTTTATGTATTATTATTTTAAGATAGCAACACTAGCCAGATATCCCCCACAAAAATTTGACCGTTCACCGTCAATAAACGGCGCCGATACGACGTATTGAAGATTTTGTCGTCAAAAAGTAAGGTTTTGAGTTCAGTATATTTGTTTTCTAACGCCTATACGTACAAAACTAATAATAATATGATTACACTATAATTTTATAGATATATTAGGCCTTCTAATAACGTATATATGTTGTAGACTAATCTTTGATTTCATAGTAATTTTCGAGATTTTGTTTCTTGAGAGAATATGTTTTGAAAGAGCCGGACTGCAGTGTAATGAAAGAGCCACTTTTTAATTGCATAAAATGCAATAATAATTGTAGTAACAGCAATCAAGAGTGGTACCGATGCAAAATTGTAATGGTTGGGCATATAAATCCTGTGGCGTAAAAGGGAAATTGCATTATTTTTGCTAAAAACGTTTTTAAGTTTTTGCAATGATTGATCTCAAACGTCAAATTTTTTGACAGTTTCTTAGATTTATGTAAGTCAATATTTTATCCAGAATTTGCGTTATTTAAAACGTTTTATAATTATATAAGATCTAAAATTATAGCTTAAGATTATTATTATAAATATCTTCGTTAATGTGCAGTTTTAATCTTGTAATAAGAACATGGCTTTTTCAAAACTTGGGTTGGCTCTTTCAATACCTATAGGTTATGAAAAAGCCAAATTTTATTTTTTTTATAAATGATTAGAAGTCGAAAAATATCGTTAATTTTGAAAAATGTTTTATGACTACGTACATAAATGCATGAACAATTACAGATTTAAAAAAAAATTTGATTTATTTATAACCTTTTATATTATTTATCCCTTTTTTTAAAACTGGCTGTTTCATGTCTCTTTCCCCCTACACCTAAAATATTTTTATCAGACTCTCTGCAATTAGGCGTGCATAAGAGCACCACGATAACTTATCAAAAGAAATACAATCTATAACATTTTTCAAACAAAAGATAAATCTAAATTTATTCGACTTTTAAATTTTTTGAATTGAAGAATAGAAGATTAATATAGGCAAACGCAATAAATACGAGGATGTGCACATTTGAGCAAAAAGTGGCACATTTCTGAGCGAGGCAATAAATGAAGTGAGACGCGGAGCAGCGCTTCATTTTCCAGAAATCGGAATGTGCCACTTTGAGCTCGAATGTGCACGCACGGTTTTAAGCATAATTACCAAGCGTCCCGTTTTAACAGGAATAAAATTGGTCACGTTAACTTTACCTATACTTCAAAACCTTTAAAAGTAAACCTTTACTGCTGTATATCTGTTCAAGTACAAAAACAAGATGTTATGTCAATATTTTGAACATTCTTATATAATAAGTAAAATTTTAAATAAGCACATTAAAATGTTTGTCTTGCTTTTATAAAATTTTTCCAATTACTCATTCAGTCTATAACTACAACATAGCAAAATTACATTTGTAGTATTGCTCAAGAATTATAATTACAAATTCCTAGGTATCATCTCATTTTGATGAATAAAATACTCTATTATGAAGTATTGCTTAGAGCATTGCTATACCAATATCGTATAAAAATTTAATTGCTTTAAGAACAATAAAACGCTACAGTGACTGTTTACGACGTGCTTGTCGCCTTGTTGTCAATACATCTTAAGTAAAAATACAATTAAATATTTTGACTTTACATTCAACAGCTGTTGTATATTTAGTTACCATTTTTACAGTTTTTCAAGAATGAACATTATATATATTTTTTTCTGTAATAATTCCGGTAATACTGATTTTATTACTTTGTCTCCACAAGTACATTATGCTGTCAAATAATGTTTTATTTTTAGAACAAATATACATTTTATGTAGTTTATAATATCCGACGTTAAAACAATTTAATAAAAATACATTATTAAAATATCTTTAAGCAATAAAATACTTACTATATAAAGTCAAAATTTAAAAAAAAATTGTAAAAAAATGTGTCACGTAATTTTTGTATATGGTTTTAGGAAAAATGAATATCTACATTAGGAGTAATCGTTTTATGAATTATTTATTGCTAATTCAACTTTATAAAAATTGCATTATCGTACACTTAATATGTAATAGCTGCACTACTATGGGAACATATTAAAATTCAGTAAAACGCGTTCGGAATAAATTGTGTTGACCTACCTCAACTTTGTTTGGATTCCTATCATTGACGTACAAGTGAAACGGAGTTTTCGTACACGCAAACTATAAATAACATACTTAAATGTGCACTAAAATTTTTCTGTTTGTGTCTTGTTCCTTGTATCAAATAGTAAGTGACACTGCTTGATTTTTTTGTTTTGGTATAGTTTAGCCCTGGTGCCATATTGAGTTGAAGGACGTCGGCCATGTTGCTATATCGACCAACTGGGATGTCGCAGGCTACGCCCTGCCATAGTTCAATTCAGATTCTTTGTATTTTAAACTATTGTTAGACAAGGGATCTAACGTGCGATGCACATAGTTTAAATATTAGGCTATAAGCAGATTTTGGGTTATATTCGTTAAGTACACGAAACTGTTAGGAACGCGTGAAACATTCTAATCATGTAGCGCTCATAAAATTTTACCAGTACCTTTTAGGCCCTTGTTTGTGATCATGATTATTTTTATTAGTCTAACCGTATAATTGTAGACATCAATATACGATTGTATTAACTAATTGATTCTATAGCAACTAACCAAAAATTAGAAAACTGAATTTATCACAAGTGTATAAATTTTTAATATACATCTATGTATGTAGATTTATGTTTTCTTGAATGGAGATGCAAATTCTGAGTTTATAAAATGTATTAGACTTTAGTTTTATACATGGTTCTTCAATAAAAATAAATTATTAAAATTCTACAAATTAGACATTTTACTGCACATTGTGTAATATAATTTTAAAGAAGGAAGTGCTAAGAATATAAAAAGCTAATTATAATAAAATGTTTAATAAATCTACTTAATATTTAATTTTGATATTTTACAGTAAGTACTGTTATCAAAAATTTATAAATAATACATAGGTATATGTTGTTTATAATAAGAAAGCTAAAATTAATTTTAGATTTTTAAAAATATGTACCTAGGTAGGTAGAACGTGTCTTCGACAAATAAAAGTTAGTGATACGAATTCGCAGGTCTGTACTACCTATGTCGGTTACTTTTTTAAATTCTGACTTCGAATTTCTTAGAAGAACTAGAAACGTAGAATATAAAGTTCTGATGAACAAAACTCATCTCTCCAAAGGAACATGAAGAAAATAGCGTCTAAAGTTTTATGTAAAACTTATTTTAAATTTACAAATTTCATTAATTAAAATAATAATTTATAGTATTGTAACTTATTTTATTTTTATATAAGCAAGCTTACACATTCTCAACTAGTTTAAAACAAAATTGGCAAATAAAATTATATTTGCTTGATAAAATTTGTAAGCATAATTTATTGTTCTTTATTTTTTTTTAAGGCTTACACTTACATACAACCATCACCTGCTATTAAACAGATAGATAGGTAGGTACTGCTTACCTGCATAACATAAAAAAACAAAAAGTTAACAAAACAAGTAAAAGTAAATGTATTTTGAACATCATTATACAGAGTGTTTTTAAATAAAAAACATTTATAATTATTATTGCAAACTTAGTCCTTGTATCTCACATATGTAAGTATCTAGGAAGCGAAGCTTTCCATCAAAGAATGGTTTAGCATTAAAAAAGCTCTAAAATATAATAGAATCTTTTCTTACTCGTGTAATATGCTAACCACTTTTTTCAAATTTTTTAAAAAATTGTACCATAAATGTTTTAATTTATTATACCAGTTGTACTTCTTTTGTTTTGATTAAATATTTACGCTAATTAAACTTTTTCCTAGTTTTTTTTACTCCGTAGCAACACCAATATACAGGGTCTTAAACGAATAGGTACTGAAACTTAACCGAGTGATACCTGAAACTATAAAAGTTTATATACAATATGTCTTAAATCTAAAGAATTTGGATAAAAATGCATTATAATTTTCCCGAAAATTACCACATAGCATTGTCTCAATATGTTTTTAAAAAAAGTGAGGTAATTTAGTACATGCTTTATTGGTAATTGACATATTTTAAATACTATTTTTAAGGTTTATTTATGAAAAAAATGGTATCGTTATAATAAATTTAAACAAAAATTAAATTTTTTTTTAGATAATAAGATATTTTTTTTACATTTTTAAATCAAAGTAGGGTGGGTGAACCAGTCCCAAACCAGTTAAGCTTAAGGTTGACCACTGCGCTCATAGCTCTTAAATAAACACCCAATTTTTAAAATATGTTTGGAATGTTGTTAACAGTCTAGGGGCCACGTAACAAAACAGTTAAATTCTTCAAAAAGCCCGCCATTTCTTAATTTATTCAATCGAACATGCGAGTGGTCAACCACTGGTACCTGGTTTGAGACTGGTACACCCACTCTATACGACACCATTACTCAAAAATATTACGCATAACGCCACTTGATTTGGTATATGTTTTTGTTTAGTTTAGGGGCTTTGGGTTAAGTTTCAGTACTTATTCGTATGATACCCGGCATATGTATGTTTAATTATGCTCTATTAACTTTAATAGTGATTTTTAAAATATTGATTTTTGTATTTTATATGCATAGGTACCTTTTCGCATTAATGAATACACAGAATGTTACTTAAAATTTATGAGTTATAATTTACTTTTTTAATAGTGTCTTACAAATTATTGTTTAAGACCAGGAAGAGTAAATGTTGCTTAAACATTTTTTCATCTGTTACCTTTGCAACGGTATATGGCATAAAGCCGTATAGCTTGCAATGCTACATTAAAAGTTAAGTATCTTGATCAAATCAAACTTTAATTTGAGAAAGAATAGATGGCCAGTATACTTATTGCATTATAGCTGTGTTATCATTGTCAGGAAAATAGTGCAATTTATAAAGATGCGCCCATTGGGTAAAATTTTATTTATAAATTAGTATAAGTGGTTAGTTTTTTGCTAAAAAATACAAAAACTGATATCTACAAAAAAGAAGACTTGTTACTAGAGCATTTTTGGTTCAAAATATAGCAAATTATTTCTTCTATCAGTTGCAAGCGAGTTTGCAGCAACATGCTGAACACCCTGTATAGTACAATTAAGTTTTTTTAAGTTGAACACAAATAACTCGGCCAATTACATTCGACATATAAAGGTGTGCTACATATTCAGATTTTATTTTAAAATTGAGACAACAAATGATTAGAATTAACAATAAGTACACACTTACTTATAGAAAAACTAATTGTAGGTATAGGTAAATATGTCTTTGTTTGCATATTGAAACATACTGAACTCTGATTGCTTATTATAATATTTTGACTCCCAAATTGTCTAAAAAAATTATTTAGTATACTTTTGATGTCCAAAGTGTTCACAGTTTGCAATTTATTACAATTAAAATTTATATAAAATTAAACTAAAAAAGTCGTTCCAGTAAAAAGCGATCAGATTTTATAAAGTGTTTAAATTTACCTGTTCAATTTAGCAGGTTTCACTGTGGGTACTTCTGCTGACCACGTACTGCGTGTTTAGCTAATAAAATGTATCGCTCATTATATAATAGTTAAAAGGAAGTTTATCGGTGTAACTGCCGATTCCATGTCAATACTCCGGAGACTATGCATCCTAATAGAAGCTCTTGCATCTTTACATTATGTTCAAAATCTGTGCACTTTTGTTTAAACTTAATTATTGTTATTATTTATTAAATAAATAATTTATTTTGTGATCACTCCACTTGGCGTTCATAACACTAAAACTCATTCGCAATAAGCTGACGTTCCAGGTATAGATAAAGTAACGGACACTCGACAATCTTTGGTTGTTAAAGAAAGGACAAGGACGTTGGAACTAAAATAAAAAACGGTTGACGATCCTAAATCCAACCATTTTAGTGTTATGTAATATTTTTTTCTTAAATAGGGTATTCAGGAACAGAAAAACAAAAAAATAGTAATATCTAGAAATGTAATAAGCTAGGCCTATAAATTGATTAATTAAAAAGAAATGTTAAATTTTGCATCAGTTATTATAAAAGTAGCATATTGTTTTCGTCACAAAAAATGAATTATTTATCTCTTAAAATACAAAAATTTTAATATTGTTATATTATTGTGATTTTGAAGGTCGAACTCACATTTGAACTACAGGTATATTATAATATTTTTCTTTACAGAACTGCCAAAATTGCAAAAGTGGTATAAATGCTTAGCTGAAGATTGAATTAGATAGCTGAAACTTTACGAATAACTTTTTTACTATTCTTCATTAGAATTGATTTTGTTTTTTGACTGTCCTGGAAGAACGGGTTCTTTGAGTTACACCTATCACTTTTCTTACAGATGAGTAATATGATTAAAAGTGTGAAGTTAAACCAAGACATAAAGCAAAAATAGATACAACAATGTATACAATAATTTATAACAACAGTGCACTATTTAAAAAATAAAGTTGACTAATTCTCGGAGTAAGAGAGACACCAAGTACAATTGAATTTCCAATTAATATTTGTTGAAAACTATTACCTATAAGTTATTTATGAGTACTTAAATATTAATAAACTTTTACTAGAGTGTAATAGATAAATTTTAATGGCAAAAAATGTTTTTCTTAAATTGAATTAGCAATTAGTCATATATTGTGTTTAATGTAATTTTTCCGATTTAAATAACATACTTATTCAAATGAACTGGTTTGAAAATATTTTTTTTTAGTTTTTTGCATCTAACTAATTTATATTTAACAACAAATAAACACAAAAATTTATTTTTCTTAATTTTCACTAATATTGTTCTAATACTTAAAATAAGATAAGATCTAGTAAACATAGAATTCAAATGTTAAATGATACGTGAAATGAAGAATTAGTAAATAAATTTGCATTTAATGAACAATAAATATTTTTGTCCATATCTCCATGCAATTATGTAGTGTAGCCTTAGAGAAATCTTTGCAGCGAACTTCTCCAACTAAAATTGTGATAGATACTGCAACCCCAATGTACGACTAAGTTCCGAAACACTACTGCAGATGACGCTGGGAAGATATCATCCTAATATAGTCGATTTTAAAGTATTGACAATCTCACCTGTTTTGCAATTCTTTCGCTAGGATGCATTTAAACTGGCGGGAAATTTCAAAAAGATTTAATATGAAAATGAAAATGCTGCTTATTATAACTAGTATTTTATAACCAAAAATTATAATATTAAAAATGATTTTGGTTGAAGTATTTATTAGAAAACATTTAAAATTACTTACCTACTTAAAAACTTTAAAGAAGAATATGGTTATTATTTTAAACTTTATTCGGAAATACGTTAGTATTTGATTTTGACTGTAAGTATGTATAAAAAAGTTTCATGCCGTTTATTTTAATGTGACGACAAATTTAATGGTTTTTACTATTTAGATTTATCAAAAATTGAATTATAACTATATTTATTAAAACAAGATCTAAATTAAAATTGGTTTTTAATATTGAAAAGTTATATAATTAGATCTTATTTTTTTAAATAGTTTTTACATAGCACAAATTAATGTTATTACAATCTTTATAGTTTAAATCAAAAACAATAAATTTTTATGTGGATCTATTTACATTTATGTTTTATCTTAGCAAGTATTGTTATACTTTTAAAGTGTTAGCTCGTCAATTATATCATTTGTTAATTATTAATTTAAATAAAACGTTGTTAATTTGCATTGTTAATTTTAATTGCATATTAAACTAGTTGTAAAAAGAATAGAATGCATAATCATAGAATTAAATCAGTTATTTCTACAAAAACATACTTATTATTACTATTTCATTGCAATTTTAATTCATTTGTTCTGAGAAATTTTTGGAATGTGTAGAGTAGTTACCAAAAACATAAATGAAGCCTTATATTATTATCAAAATATTTAATCAAATACATATAAAACTTGAACTAGCAATTCGTATTTATGTTTATACATTTTCAGTAATAATTTTGGTTTTAAGAATCACTATTACCCATGTTTGTCAGTTTTTCTATTTCAAGTTTTAGAAATTTTGTAGATTAATGAATTTTTCAATAACTATTTTAATTAAAATAATCAATTATTTTTGTTTAAAAAAAATTGAAATACGTAATTACAAATATACCACTCTATAACTTCATTTGAAATCAATACTATCAATAATTTTTAATGTATTTTTGTTATTTTTGTACAATAATGTTTCAAAGTAACAAATGAAGCAACTACACCATTGTCTGATAGTTAACATAATAGTAAAAAGTTGTGTTTTAATTAAAAACAGTATAAAACCGAATAAAAAATTAAAATATCTATTAGATAAAAAGCTACTAGATCTCAAATACTTTATTTACATATTTGAGTTGTTATTGGCACAAAATAGCTGATTGCTCATTATATCAAAATGCAATTTTAAAAATAAAAAGCGTATTTTAAAATTTTAATAAAACAACAGGACAAAATATTTTAGTGATCAATTGTTACAAAACAAACCTTTAAAATATTATTTTCTATTTTAATTTTTATTAAGTAAAATATTTAAAATAAATAGTATTAAATAATAAATTGATACAAAATTATAATACAATTTTTTAGACAAAAAATTTCAAATCAATATTAGAACTCTTAAAAATTCATTCTCTTTAATGATTTCAAAATTGAAATTATTAGAAAATATAGGGGTTAACATTTATGCTATTTCTAAAATATACTTAAGTTACAAAAATGCATACATATTCTGTATACTTATGACTACACAATAATATTCATACCATTAACTATCCCAATTAACATTTGGGTAGATTTTTGCAAATCTAATACGATTAGTACATACTTATAAATACCCATTTATAACATTCTAACTACCTGTCTATATTTTATTTATTTATATATAATAATAATAATATAATCTATCCCTTTTCTACTTTTGAGTATTTATATATACGTACTATGTAACAACAAACTACTTAAAAACAATCTATAACATTGATCTAAAGACCTACATAAAAAATTAGATTTTTATCATCCATGAAATAATCTAAATAAATCTTTACTACAATTTTTACAATGTTTGTATATCAACAATAATTTCTACAAATAAATTTAACAATAAACACGATTAAATAATATTTTAAGGGATATATAAATACGTACATATCTTTTAGTAACAAGATTTTTCCTTTTTTTTGAAATCCTACTAAGAGCTACCCAAATACAGATGGCAACAGGTATGCATCGGATCGATACATTTTTCTGTTCAAATAAATAGTATCAAAAATTAGTTTTTTATAAGTTTATACGTTATAAATACTTTCTTAAATAACATTTTTTTGATTATTATTTAATTTTTTTTTATAAAACTATGATTTACGCTTAAACAAGTACATGTAACTTGAAAAGTCTGTATTATAACTGAAGGGTAGGTAAAACTGTTAAAGATACGTTTTATTGTCAAAATAAAATGTTTCTATTATAAGATTTAGATAATCAATTTTACATATTAACGTTAAGTAGAATTATTGTTACATTTATTTCTAAATAAAAACATGATTTAATATTAATTATAAGAATTTGAACCTGTGAATTTGTCAACTTTAACGTTGTAGTTAACACAAAAAAAACAAGATTAATGCTATGTTTGAAGTTTGGTGAAGGCAAACTGAGAATAATATTTATTTTACACGTTTACTTCTACGATAGTGTGTACACTTATTTTTACCTTAAATTATTAGGTACTATTAATTTCAACTTAATATTAACTATTTTTCTTAATTTCCTAAATTATATATTAGCTTTAAACAAACTCTTTTGTTTAAATACACGAATTACAATAATATGTAAAAATATAAAATGTTATCTAATTGAAAAAAAATTAATTATAAATACCCCTGTAATAAAAACTTAATTAAGAAGCTAATTATTTAATAAAAATGTTTTAGTTTTACAAAAATAAAAAAAATAATTATTCTGTTTAAGAACTATTAATTTATAATCTACCTATACCTTCTCAAATATTAGTAACTGCATTTCAGCACCAGTCTCTGCAGCTACATTAGATTTCGTCTTCCTTTTTTTGATAAAAAAGTTTTTAAAATAAAAGGAATAAGTCGAATCCGCGACGCGACGCTTAAACACCAAACGATATTTGTAGGACTGTGACCCTACTATCGAAATGCTCTAGTGGACCATTATTCACACTGGCCCTTGGTCGAGCTGATGATGGCCTGATAGTGATCTATGATAGCTGCTGTCAAACACACGCTACATTGTTCGTTTACACCTCTAACATCAACCACACCCTTTATATTGATTACTTTATTTGCTGATCAGTTACATTTCCAACGGTTTATTACGTGTTGCCCACGTTAAGTTTTATATAAATTTGTCGGATTATCATTAATTCACCTAATGATTCAAAAAAAAGGATTTGTTTGTTTATCCGTTAGCATTAAATTAATCTATTTATTTAAATTTTAATTCGGCAAAGTACATTATTCTACAACAATTTTTTGTAATTATTTAATTCAAATAGTAATTGTAAATTTTTCTTTAAAATACTTTCTCTAAGAATTTAATTTTGATGATACCTACACAGAACAAGAAATATAAATATTGAACTTTTTCAAAACTGTTTACAAAGTTCTTTAAATTAAATAATTAATGTAAAATTACAAATATATATATACAGTATGTCAGACGAATAGGTACTGAGCCTTAACCGCGTGATACCTGACACCAATCTAAACAATAAAAGTTGGTATGCAATGTATCCGAAATCTAAAGAATTTAGAAAAAATGCATTTTAATTGTTTAGTATATGGCAACAAAGCATTGTCACCATATGCTCTTGAAAGAGAGTGAAACCATTTAATACGTGGTTTATTACTGATTAATTTTTTTGTTTGAAGAGTGCAATTTGCAAGATATTGTTAACAACTTTTTCATGTTAAATGGAGGCATATTGGAGTTCGTGAATATTATTTTTATATTAATTTTATTATATTAAATCAAAAAAGGCCGAAAAAAACAATAATGAATAATTCAAAAAACCTACCATAAACTAAGAGAGCATTGGGATGCTCGATATCTATTTTGTTCTGTTGAACGAAATAAAGCTATAAAAATATTTCTATTTATAAAAAGTTCTTTCTGTTATTAAACAATAAGATTTTTCAGATATAAAATTAATATAATTTCAAGTAATAAATCAACAATATTTTAAAATAATTACTCAATTAACCCCAATACCCGATCAGACTAGAATCAAGCAAATTTGTAGTCGATCAATATACAGGGTGTCCCAAATTTAGTAGGCTAACATGCGCATCTTTCTTATTAGTGAAGATAGAATTTTGGTCAAATGAGCAATGTTTTGCAGTTTTAGGTGCCAATTTAAATTCCGTTTAAAAAATTTTAAAATTGCGAATAGTTCCGAAGTAAGTAGGAGAGAAGGGGGTCAATTGAACCACGGGGCAATTGAACCAGTGGGCTTAAAAAATCAAAAAAATCAAAAAAATGAGTCGTCCTCTCCAAATTGGTTTCGAATATGCGACAGCTTGGTTTGCACAAAATTTCAAATCATTATGATAATTTAATCTTTCAATATCGAGTTTTCGTGTTTTTTAGTATGTCAAAGTTGTTTTTCAGTTCTCGACAAATTTTTTTATAATATTGTAATTTTTATTTTTAATGACAAAATTTTTATTGTTATGTCTTTTTACATGCATATTATTTAAATTCTCTATCGATTTTTTGCGAAATAGTTCTTTTAATAATTTATTTTACACTAATTACTACAAAATCGCCATATGGGGTCAATTGAACCATCAATTTCGGGGGCGATTGAACCACTGTGAGCATCAGACTTGCGCGCGCATCTCGGCTTACAAATGAAAATATTTACAAGAATAAAAAAGTAGCGTTTGTTGTTGTAATGTTCAATCAACAGAAAATTTTGCTTCCAGCCAAAATAATTTTCAGCTGAACGTATTGTCTCCAAATGATAGCAACAACGGTATTCTACACGACAAAACTAATCAAATACAAGAAGCTGTTATTCTTACTCTCTCACTAATACGTCCTTTACCCAAAGCTACACCTAGTCAAAATACTAGAAAGGGTCGTGTACGAGGCAAAACTGCCATATACACTGATACTCCGAAAAATTAGAAATTTATAGGAAAATCAGTGATATTAAAAGACCAAAAAAAATGAATTTAACTGAAAAGCCAAAGAAAGTTAAAAAAACTAACAAAAAAATAATAATTTTGTCGATAAAAGTTTGTGAAAGTGTTGATTATTTATGATATATAATATAAGTTTCATCAAAAATAAGTAATATAAGGTTAAAGATTAAATAAATAATAATATCTTTATTGACAATATTTGTTTTTATGTTAGGCACTGTTGGTTCAATTGACCTCGACTAATGGTTCAATTGCCACCACATGGGGGACGATTGAACCATTCGACGCCGTTGCACAATTGAATAATTATTGGAAATTTGTATTATTTGTTGACTAATTCACATGTCGGAAATGATAATGGATAAAATAAACTATTGTTCCATGAAAAAAAATTATTATTTTGGTTTTATTCATCAAAAAAAAATTCTTGAACATTTTTTGGTTCAATTGACCCCCTTCTTCCCTAATCGTAAAAAAAAACTAAAAATCGTTATTTTCTTTAATGTAAAATAAATTTGTAATTATAAAATTTAGAAAAACAGTTTAACATAAAAGTTACTAGGCTTCATAAAGTACAGATAGAAATTAAGTCAACGTTAAATTCAAAATAGCGACTTACAAGATATTGATACCAACTTTTTTATTTAAAAATTCGGAATTTTAAAATTTTTTTAACGAAATCTGAATTGGCACCTAAAACTGAAAAACATTGCCTATTTAACCATACTTCTATCTCCACTAATAAGAAAGATACCCATGTTAGCCTACTCAATTTGTGGGACACCCTGTATATAATAATATACATATATTTTATACATTTATTACATTTATTACATTTTTATTATTTTTATTACATTTTTTACGTACTTTTTTGGAATTTTCAAATTTTTTTATCGGAATCTAAATGAGCACTTAAAACTGCAAAACATTACTTATTTCAAAAAATCTCTATTTTCACTAATAATAAAATACTTATCATAACCTACTTAGTCTGGGGCATATTGTATGTATACCGGGTGTTTTATTTAAAGTGCCACGAGCTTATAATTCTTAGAATATTTAAAATTCCCAAAAAAATATTATTATAAAAGTTTCTTAAATTTATACAATCTTTGTACTGGCATAAATTAAAATTTTGTATTACTTTCGGTTGAACCGGAAACAGCGTCAACTTCCTTATCTTGAATAGAAAGATATTTATTTCTTTTATAATTGAATAGAACGCGTCGAGAGCATTTATCTATTTAAATAAAATAGGAATTTTTTTAAATTATTTTGAATTTTGTAGATCTGTTCATATATTTTCAATACACATTTCTGGAGGGAATTTAATGCTCTACAAAAAAAGTTTGTTATAATTTTTTGATAACTTAACCCTTTCAAGACTATTTTCAAGGTTAATATTAAAATTGTGTAAAAATTTAATTTTTTAAGATTAACAGCTAATCTACTACACTAATCACAAAATATTGTAGGTAGGTAAATTATTTTTTAATACCTACTTAGAGTACCACAAATTATTATTATTTTTTACTATATTAATTAGTTGGGCTGTACAATTTGGCCGGTTAAACCGGTTAAAAAAGTTAGCTAATTTAATTAACTGGTTAACTGAGCAGCTTAGCTAATTTAACCGATTAAATAAATTAGCTCAGCTAATTATCTGGCCGTTTAACCGGTTAATTTAGCCTAGCTCAGCTAATTAGCTAACGGTTAATCGGCTAAACAGCTAATTTTTTTTTAAGCTATTTAATAATTTCTTATTCTCGGACAGGTTCAAAAAATAATTTTGATATTGCTTTTATGATAAACA
Source organism: Sinopyrophorus schimmeli (assembly GCA_036325965.1). NCBI lineage: Eukaryota > Metazoa > Arthropoda > Insecta > Coleoptera > Elateridae > Sinopyrophorus > Sinopyrophorus schimmeli. Next base: position 9,036,264 of record JARFIZ010000001.1, read on the forward strand.
AAACAACAATATAGTCATTTATTAGGAAAATTAATATTTTACAATTTTTTTTATTTAAAAAACTGGTTTTCTAATTAATTATTTTCATGAGACAAAATCTATAAGTTCACATGAAATATTTATTAGTAGTAAGCCCTGTTGTATTTCTGTACCACGCTGTCGTATTTGTACAAAAATTATAAGAATTCAAAAATGATGTTATCGGATAATTCTCGACAACAACACACTTCAAGCACATTGACTAATTCCCTTTACTCGTCCTTCAAATGTAAATTAAATGCGCTGCGATTCGGTTGGTCAGTGACAACAATACTCGCACGAAGTTGATTGCGTACACTTACACTCCGCGTATGGTTACCCCACATTACTCTATACATATTTCTATCATTTTATGAGCGTGACAATTAATTCCACATTAAAATCACCTTTTTTTAGCAAAAACTATTTTTGTTTAAGTTGAAAATTAATTGAATGACATGATTTTATTGCATTTGAAATGCTTTAGAAAAAAAAACAAATATAAAAAAGAGGAATTTTTACATGATTTCAAATTTAACCTTTAACAACATTTTAAAAAAGTAAGTAAAAAAAATTTATAAAAGACGTTTATTGTAGAGCATTAAATTTCCTAAAAATATATATCATACATTTATGCGTAATGTCTCGTTACAAAGCTAGGCAATTCAGAAATAATTGTCATGTTATTTAAATGGAAAATGAAAACTTGCGTTCAGGAACCTCTAAAGATTAATATTAAGGACTTAAATGTTAACAGGCGTTAAATAAAATGTGACATTAAAAAGTTAGTCGATTTTAGTACCTACATATTATACCGGGTGTCAGACGAAGAAGTACAGGAACTTAACCGACTTGTTAATGATCATAAACTGAAGATAAAAATACCGCAACCCAAGTGGCCTTTTATGCAATATTTTTGACTTATGGTATCGTAAACTTCAATTTAAAAATGTGTCAAAAATATCTTATTGTTGAAAATATTTCAAAAATTTTATTAAAGTCTGTTCTAACGTTGCTATTAAAGCCACATATAAAATTCTTTGTTTAAAAAAATCAAAAAACCAAAGCAATTATGCATCAAATATTTCACCTATCAAGAATGCACCTAATAAATAACCTCACTTTCTTTTAAAACCATATAAAGATGATGCTATGTTGCCATTTCCTAAAAAATTAAATAACAATTTTTTTTTTAATTTTATAAATTTAGGACATATTGCAAATAAACTTTTATTGTTCAGATCGGTATCAGGTATTACCCGGTTAAGTTTTATTACTTATTCTTCTAGTACCCTGTATAGTATTAAATACTATACTATAAATAATTGTATATTTACCAAAATTATAAATGTATATTTCAAACAACAAATATTATAATTTTTTTTTAATCACTGATCGCAAGTTGATTGAAAGTTAATTTTTTTAAATTAGGTAACTGTACATACAGTCGAACTTCCATAAGTCAAACGCCGATAAGTCAAACTTTTGATAGCTCAAACTCGAACCTATTTCGCTAAGATTTGCCTATCTCAACGTTAATATTTTTATATGGATAACTCGAATTTTGATAAATGGAATTTTTCGTTAATTCGAAGCATTTTACAATTCATTAAATTCAAGTTTCCATTTGTAAATATGTCGATAACTCGAAGTTAAATTTTACAACTTTTCTTAAAATTACGCTACCTGGGAGAGGATTAGGGACGGGTCGGTTTAGTGTTATTGCTGCTTAAAAGATCTACTAATCCGGTCAAAATAAACATTTCAAATAACAAAAATTCTGACAGAGCTAAATTTTGGTTTAAACCTTGGGTACAGCATTAGAAATAAAGTGTCAAAAGTCCCCATCGATCCCATGTGTGCTAAAAAAGTTATTCGGGGTCAAAGGCCAAAATTTAAGGTTTTTTTGATTTTTTTCAAAAACGGTAAGATTTATCAAAAAAGTAGTTTAGACAAAAATTATAGACCTTAAAATTATCTATCAAAATGGTCCGAATACTTTTTTTCTAAGAATCACCATTCGTTAGATATAGCGAGTCTACACTAAAAAAAAAATTACAGGGTCAAGAAAATTTTTTCATCTTTTGGTGATTTTTGACAGGCTGCATTTTATGAAAAATTGTTGTATCTAAAATTTAAAAAAGGCTTTTTAAAGCTCCAAGATTCTAGTTTTCAGATCTTTTAGTCAAAAGTTTTAGACACAACCGTTATCACGCAATCTTAAGCAAAACAGCCTGTCAAAAACCATCAAAAAATTTACGAAATTTTTTTGGCCTTTTAATTTTTTCCTTTAGTGTAGAATCGCAATATCTCACGAATAATAATTCTTAGAAAAAAAAGTAGGGGAGACCGGGGTTGGAAATCAGAATTTTTTTCTTTTGTATTTATAGAGCCCATTGTCTTAATTTATCAATAACATTTATATATCAATAGATAGTGTTTTTATTCCAGTTTAAGAAAAATAAAGACTTTTTCTCTATCATTATCTAAAGAGAACATATTATAATTTTGATGAAAAAAGAAAAGTGCGACTTTTAACCCCGTGTCAGGGATGGTTGTCATAGTGTCTGGGGTAGGTAATCACCCGCTAAATAAAAGGTAAAATACAAAACAACAAAACAAATGCCTATTCTATTCCTAACCTATTCTATCTAACGAACTTAGGTTATGGTAACAAACAATGCAAATGTATAATCACAGCTAATGGTTTATGTAGTAAAACCCCTAGAAACCAATAAAAAAGACTGCACATATTCATGATTACTTTGCACAGGTGACAACTAGCCCCCGTTAACATGAGCCAACTTTCCCCAAAACAGTTGTGGACAATTAACTCCCAAAATAAATTTAAATCAATGGTAATTTAAGAAACCATATGAATGATATCATGAAGCATATCTTAAACATCATAAATACACGAAAAAGTATATCACTATGCAAAATTTAAATATACTTACGAGACTCAAAACAGATTCACAAAAAATTACTTTCACTGTACAAAAAAAACGAACGCATATATTGCTTTTACGGTATTTCAGAACGAACTGAAGTGAAGTACGCAAGGAGGTATTGTGCTCGGACTTCTTTGACACGGGTAAACAAATTTATTAATTCATTAGGTTTGCTGTTATGGCTTTTCTGACAACCTACCCGTGACACAACCATACCCGGTCTCCCCTATATGGATTATTTTTTAGATAATTTTAAGATCTATAATTTTTGTCTGAGCTATTTTTTTAATAAAACTTACTGTTTTCGAAAAAAATCCAAAAAACTTCAAATTTTGACCTTTGACCCCAAATAACTTTTTTAGCACACATGGGATCGATGGAGACTTTTGACACTATATTTCTAATGGTGTACCCAAGCTCTCAACCAAAATTTAGCTCTGTCGGTTTTTTGTTATTTCACCACTATTTTTATGTCTAATTTGACTGTATTATATTTGACTGTATTATATTGTATGAAAAAGTTTTATACAACAAGCTGTTTTGACGGCGGCACTTCAATTGGATTTAAAAACTAATTTATGTTAAAATGCCTTATGAACAGTTATTGTTCATGCAGAGGTGTACCACCAACTTAGATCATTTGTACTATAATAGCCGTTTTATTATTGATATTTTTTTAATAGTGGCAATGCATTCTTAATACAACTCTGTAATGGCCTTCCAACACTCGACAATATAAATAAAGAAACAACAATTTAACGAACCTATTTTTTAAATCAGAAAAGTTACTAATATAGAATATGATTTCGGTTTGGAACAAAAGCAATTGACGTTTTTTTTTTATAGTATAAACTAAAGCTAAACAAAGAAGTATAACTTGAAAAATATCAAACATATTTTTATCGACTCCTTAATTTTGTAATCATATGTTTGGGGTTACAGGTCGACTAAAAATTTTGTTTAAAATAAAAAAATTAGACTTTATTAATCTTGTGGACATGTTTACATAGATTTTTATTACATGATGCTTTTAAAAAACAACTAAAAAGTGAAAATAAATAAAAATGTTAAACCAAATACGAACATATAGAGAAGAAATACTTTTGAGCAATTGAATATGATATGAATAAATTGATAAAATAAAGCAGTAGCAATTATTTAATAGGTATAACATAAGTACCACATTGTTTCATCTACTGGAGTTGTAAATTATAAGTAAACATAATATTGAATGTTAGTAAGTTCCGTATACAGTGTGTTTTACTTTTATGGGTTTAATATCGGATAAAAAGTTAATTAAAATTAAACAAAAAACGTATTAACTATAAGCAAACGATCAATTATTGTGATTTTTTAATTCGTTTAATTACAAAGATAAAAATTTTTTTAGTATTAAAATAAGATTTTATAAATACAGTAGACCCGCGATAACCCGGCCCCTGGCTTATCCAGCGCCCTTTGTAATCCGATATACAAATTACATATGTATTGATTTAGATCAGATCATTACGTACTATGTTTAGTTTTATTTTTTTATAACTGTGCTATAGGCAATTTGTTCTTTTTTTTCTTGCCTTTTTATACCTGTATTAGTTTTAGGCGATTTCTCCGCTTGAAACTTTGTTGTTAATGTTGTAGTGTTTCAAAGATTCAAAGGACCTACAATTTTACGTGGGTTCCGAATTACGGCATTTTCTAGGAAATTTTCGAGCAGTTTTACTCTTGCCAGATGCTCAACCTTGCAAAGAGAAGAAGAGCGTGAAATTTTTGATGGTCGGCGCAGGGATTATAACCACTTGGAACCCACCTCGCTAGCGCAGCAGCCCAAACACTAAACCACTTCCACAATTGGTTAATGTCGTTAATTCTATAATAAACTTTATATATTGTGTTGTTTAATTCACAAAGTTCCATATCGTAGAGTATAGATTTTATCGCACCATTTTTATAATTTATCGCATTACAGGGTACTACTTTTTAAAAAGTTGCGGACTATAAGGACCCAGTAGCAGCACTTTATAATCCAACACCGCCTTGCAAATTTTTATCGCACTTTTGTCGGATTACCGTGAGTCGACTGTACTTTAAACAACACGTAAAATTCGAATATAAATATGATAGTTTAAGTTATAAAACAAACAACAAAAAATGCAAAACAAATCACAATTTATTTATATAAAAGTTCAACGTTTGTCTGATAGGTAAAATTTAAAAAATTGAATAATTTTTATATACTTTCACAATAAAAATGTATTTAACAGCTGATCATATTACAAAATAATATAGAAAAAACGCTATAGAGGAATGCTTCTCCTCGTTATTTTAACACAATAACTATATCATCTCATATTTAGTTTTAAGGATGTACGAGCAGGGTACTGGGTGGGGATAGACCGATCCGGGCGCGCGGTAAAGAGGGTATGGCCGCAGCATTGCGTATGGCAACACTGTGATTATTATGATTATTAAGGCAATGTTATTAGTAAATTCAAAATAAACGTTGAGTGTAACACGTGCGAATATAAAATTATGGAAGGTAAAATAAAATAGCAAACTATCTATCGGGATGAAAATTTACCAGAATTACTAAAATTAGGTTAGTATTTTTGACACTTCTTTGCTTTGATGGTCTGTAGTGTTGCCATTTATTTTAAGAGCTAACAAAAGTAAGATAATTTTCGTAAATATCTCTTAATTTAGTCGGTTTAGTACGGTTTTTTATTTTTTTAATATCTTTATGAATGTCTTAACTTTTAATTAGATAGTTTTATTTTCATATTCTGGGACGAATTTGGGTGAAAATTATGAAAACATGTCGTCTATCCGTCACTTTGCCATAAGACTAATGTTAAATATGCTTACATTTGAAATCAATTATTTCTTTAAATAGTCGGTTAACCCTCTTCAAATTTTGAGAATTTGTTTAGACATATTTAAACTACATATTAAAAAAAAATCAAGCATTTGAGCAAAATGACTTTCGTGCTCGTACATCCTTAAATCAAACGCTTTTAAAAATTTTAACTAATTTACATTTTTATTGTTTTACCGTGGAAACGTTATGAATATATCATTTATAATAGTCACATTAAAGTAATAAAGAGTGACATGAGAGTACCATAAATAATTATTTATACAAATTATAATACAGCAATTTAAACTTTTACAAAAAACTAGCAATTAGATATGTATTCTTAAAGAGTGAATAAAAGTAAATAGACCATGAATTGTGTTATGCTATTTTTTAATTTAAAAAAGTAATTTACGACTAATAAAGTTACTAAATCAGAAAATTAGTTAAAAATAGTCTTTATAAATCCAACTAAAAGGCCAAAATACAATAGTTATTGAAGAAATGAGTTTGTATTTTTAAAGAATAGTTGTAGGTATTCTGAAATCCCAATCGATTTAAGTGTATTTGATTGTAGACACAAAAGATGAAGGAATTGATACCCCGTTACAAGCTGAAAGTAATATAGGATTTCACTTCTTAACATGCTCCCTATTCGCCTAGAATAGTTTAGACACCAGATACACCACAAAAGGTAACGCTATTTCGGTAACGTAATGCGATTTGTACGCTAAATAAAAATTTGAACATAAAAAATCAACAGGCAACCATGTAAAAAATTATGTACAAAACTATATGAAAGTATCACGTATACACCGATTTGTTAACTATACCTACATCTATTTAAGTGAAAGTTGTAATACTCTTGGCGAAGTATTTCTCGGTGACGGAGTAAGCAGTGATCCGCTAAACCAGACACCAAATGACGGACGCAATGGGCCTGTGGATGACACCATACTTAGTAAAATAACCACAAAATGGTCATTTACAGTTTTATGATATCTTTTGCAGCCGCTTTTGCTCAGATTGTATCTCGGTAGCGGGTGCTGTGTAAGAGAAGAAGGTAGTCTTATATTTTATGATCGGTAAATGCTATTACGAGGTGCAAGACTTTTATCAATTTTTATAAAATATTACTGTTATAATCAAAGAATTCTTTTCAAAATTTTTAAGTGTAACCTGTATATCAATTAAGTTACTCACAATTAGTAAATACTAAAATTTATCTTGCGTAATATCATAATGTATAATATAAATATTTTCTATTATTTTTTCTACAAGAACGTTTTGTAGTTAAAAAAATTATCCGTTGATCATAAATATTGTAAAATATTAAACATTTAATTTTATACAATTTGATTATTTACTTAGTTCTTTTAGCAGTACATCGGCATGTTCTGTACTATTTTTATCCTTAAACCACTTAATTCTTAAGAAAAGAATTTTGCTGATTTATAGTTTGTCAATGAATGATCATAAATCCGTAAATGCTTTGGGTTGGTTTCATAGCCCTTATAATTTTTATGTGTATAATAAAACAATATTTTAAGATATTGTACCCAAATCCAAATTTTTTAAAATAAAATTGTAATTAAATTTGGGAGTCTATATACATTTAAAGAAAATAAAATTAATTTCATGGTTTCTTTGTTTCAGGATCATTGAAAATGGATCGTCCCATTTTAGGTAAGTCGACATATTTTTGCTATTTTTATAGAAATAAGTTCGTCTTGATAATAAAATAACAATTATCTTAACGAGTTGTTATGCTATAAATTTGTTGGGTCGTGAATTCGGTAAGCAAACCGATTCACAGTTCTGCATTGTGGGTTTCATACATATTTGCGCCTAAAGTAAAATTGCGGAACGGGGCATTACATTATTTTTAAGTTTTTAATCGTTATTCCACCTAGAGCTCGTATAATAATTAACTTTTAAGTGTTGTATCTATTTTAATTCGTACGAGAGTGAAATTACTATTGCTGCATCAATAACATTTACAACATTATACCACACTCTACGGTCTAATACTGCGGGGACGGCTTGTATCGAACGCCGCGTGGTAAAGGGTCGACCCCCATTGGCCGGAGCCGCACCTGCTCCGATTGGCGTCGTCGTGGAGGGGCGCCATTACCGCTCTAGTACCGTGGATAAGGCATAGAGGGCTATAGACTGAACATACATGGGTCATAAAGGATTCGAAGAAGTATAGGAGAAGAACGTGTAAGAAATTCTCTGGTATAAGGTTAACGATATTATCAATAGCTTTAAGTGTACGGTCGTAAAGCGTGTGCGGTGCTAAAACTATGTACTATGACATCCAGTGCGTGGTGCAGTGAACCGAACATTGCCCATCAGCAATGAGTTCTAAATTTATTATTGATAGTATGCTTCCTAAGTACCATCAACAATTCCATCATCAACAGCTATTCCAGAGCCCTTCTACTACCTCAAATATTGAAGCAAGCCTAGCTTCCGCCGTCAATTACAGTTCTTCGGGATCTCCCAGTGGTTCTTCTCCGCAACATTCCAATAGTAGTGCGTCCTCGACATCTCCCGCTTCAAGAATGTACCCTTACGTATCCGCCGCCACTGCAGCAGCACACCATCATCACCAACAACAGGCTGTTGCTGCCGCTGCGTTTGGCGCTGCCGCCGCATCAGGTACGATGGTTCCTGGGGCTTTTTCTTCCAGTAGCACCGCTGCTTTAGCCGCCGCTGCAGCTGTTGATGCTGCAAATGATAAATCTTGTAGGTATACTGCGGGCTTAACGAGTAATGTTGCACCCACAGACTCTATGGTTAATTATACATTGGGACATCACCACCAAAATGGGGCTGCAGTATCTGCCGCTAGTTCTGTAAGTGCAGCATCCGCTTCTATGGCCGTAGCGGCTCAATTTTATCATCAAGCAGCAAGTGCCGTCGTTGATCCGTTGAATTCATGCTCGCAACCTACGGCACCTGGTGGCCAACCTCTTCCAGACATTCCCAGATATCCTTGGATGTCAATTACTGGTGAGTCTATAAAAACATTTATTATCTCTATTAATTAGTATGAAAGCTGCTACTTGGTTAAAATTTATGTAACACTATGTTTTTAAGACTTTCAATTAGCGACGGCAAAACGATAGCGTCCTAGGCTATGCTCAACGTGATTATTAACTTGTTTAATTTTTGGTCTATTATAATATTCAGGACACAATAAAAATGTACATTATATACAAGAAATTTTAGTAGATGCAATTTGGACGTTTCTGTTCAAATACTATAATAAAATACACATTTAATAGCCACTTAGCGGGCAATAACAATAAAGTTAGTCATAAAATGTACTTTCGATGCATATACAACGCCGATTTCAGTGTTCATTACACGATACATTTCAATTGCGTATTCTTCTACTATACTAGGTATAATTTTAATGTACGACTAGTGAAATTAAATAAAGATAAACCGATTATGAAATTCGTTTATGCCATTTAAATAATTTTTATAACTAAACACCTCCTACAGAATCGCTAGATTTCTCTAATTTTGAATATTAATTGCAATACAATTTTACGATGATGGCGTTATAAAGTTTAAACTCATTGTAATAAGCTTATTTATTGTCATAAATATGCTAATTTAATTTAACTAGCAACAATAGATGCCTTCAATTACTAGCTTAGTATGAAATTTCCTACAAAAAATTACAAATCATGCAATAGTCATTAAGGTAATGAATAATAAACACTTATAATGTTACAAACGAGCAATAAATTGTAGTGTACCATTAATTTGACGGAATAATTAATAGCTATGAATATTGCAGCTTTAATTCCACATATCTAATTGTTTACTTCTTTTTTATATCCATTATTTAATTTTAAAAACTTAAATAACCATGTCAAGTTTTATTTATTACTTTTTTTAGGAAAAGGGTAAAAATATTTATTTTGGAATTTAAAGCAAGAGTGCAATACAAAAGTAAATGTAGGTAATGGGAACTCAAGATCAACACTTTTTAAGGTTCCATTTAGAGATCCTTTTTGTAATGTAATAAATTATGCTCTATTGAAAAATTTGAGTACCTTTCTGTGGTATTTTAGAAACTACGTTAGCCTTTTTCTATTGTGACATTCTAGCTATTGAACGTTGTATTAAAATGATGCTTCCAGACAAGCAGCATTATTATACCTACTACAGCAAAACAAATAACATTTCATAATCTGAATTCTTTCAAAACATTGAATGAATTTGCTTAAAAACTACAAATACGCATGTCTAGGAATTTTGTTTGATGACAAACAAAGTAGGTATACAACCTGTTTTAAATATTTTTTTTTGTATGTATTTGGGAACAATATTCACAATTATTTTTTTAATTGTTGGGTATAAGATCAATTACACCAATTTTACGGATAACCTACAACATATTGATTAAAAACCTATTATTTTTATTAAATTAGTATATTGTGAAAATAAGATAAAAGGTTCTATTCTAGTTTAAAGCTAATGTGCGTGTTTCACAAGAGAACTAATTTTACACAATTTTTTGAAATAAAATGACAAAAACCAGGCTTATAAAAATAGTGCTTAAGACTTTCGGAACGAAGTAGAATGTTGAAGCTAATCATCACGAAAATTATACAACTAATTTATCGGTAATAATACGTGCCCGATAAAGAACGCATTTATTTTTATATATTTAACATGAGAATCACGCACAATTATATTAATTTTATGACTCACCAACCATAGGTAGGTAGGTACCTAATTTTGATGAAATACTCTGTTCTAATTTCTTTTTACTTTGAATTAAGAATTCCAAATCTGGTACCTTTTTTTAATACAACGATAATACATTGAACAAAACTGGGATTATTTTCCAATCCAAGGGCGTCTTTTAAAATCTACAATTAACACAAAATTCTTACAAAATTAAATAAAAATTAATTTAATTAAATATTTATGATTGTTCTGACAAAATTCTTCAGGGTAATTTTCTATAGATATTTTCACTATTGCTAAGATTGGCCCATACGAGTGACAGGTGGTACATTCTAGAGCAAATTAAATCATTATCAAATTGCACATTGTTTTTCTGAAATTTTAATAAACGCCAAACTTCCAGTAACTCCTTCAATCTATATATCAATAATAGGAATACATATTGCCTATTTTTTTTAAAAAAAAGTTAATACTTGCACAATGTATTCCTAAATTTTAAGAATAAAAAAAATTGTTTTTGTAAGTTTTAAAATATTAACCTAAGATTGCCATTATGCTTAATCTGGCAATATCTGGATTTATTATTATTGATTATCCAATATGATGTCTACGATCCGATTTCTCTTTCTATTACAACAATAATAAGAGGATATCGGGTGGCCAAATTTTGACAAAACATCTGTTTATTTTAAAGCTATTTCATTTTTTTTACTATTAGTATTACCGACAGATAATTGTTGAGATATTTCAGAAAGAATTTTGAATTGTATAAACTTAATCTTCTAGAAATATAATCGATTTTTTAAATTATAGGCGCATATAATACTAATTTGTAAATATAAATAATGTTTTGATTATTTACGTACCAATTAAAAATTACCTTAAAATAAATTTTTCCTTAATTTAATAAATAAATGTCTGAAATTATTAAATTTATTGCATAGATAAGTAGATATATCCAATTTCTACAGATTTAATTAATAAGAATTTTTATTAATTTTATAAATCCATAAATTTTCTAAAAGCAATACATTTCGTACATTTATGAGTATCCTCATTTTAACCCTCTCGTAGACACGTAATGGTGTTTTATGGGACATTTTCAATAATTTACGGATTTAATATCTGTTGTCGATTCTACCCCAGTGCCTCATCTAAATGCACACTTGATTCGTTATACCTAAATAGGTGAGGATTTAATTCAAAACTGAACATTTTTCATGAAGTCTGCATCCCTGTATTTTTTTCTATGAAGATTAAATATACACTTATCTAAATTATTAAAGTTATATTTCCATAATAACAAAAATGGTTATTATGTTAAAAAATCACCCTTAAAATTATTTAAACTACTTTTTTAATGCAAATGAATATATTGTTATTATAATCAACAAAATATGTACAATTATTCCCCAATTTACACGGTATATGGGTTCTCGAGAAAACCATGTATAAATTGAAAAGTTGACTTTTTAATTAAAAACCGTTAACCCGGCCCGTATGTGGTGAAATTTTGAAACATCGCGTATGTTCTAGTGTTAAAAATACCTCATATTAAAAATTATATCGGAGCATGCTAATTTTTTTTTTAATTTTTAATTGACATTTTTAAGGTATAACTAAGGTAAAGAGGCCAGTTTATGACACTTTAAGAGTGATAGCTGAGGTTATAACAGGATAACTTATAGAAAATTTAATTTAAATAATAATTTTTTTTTTTTTGATACCTATAGAAGTTCACGATTTCTAGAAAAGGTCATATGCGTAAAATAATTATTTGAAGCAGATTAATAATTTAAATTGATGTTTTAAAAAATAATGTTTGGAGATCCAGTTTCTGACACTTAAAATGTCTATTGTTGTAGTTTCTGACACTCCATATGTAAAAATTATTCTTTATTTATTAGGTTATATACTATCAAGTTTAATTTTATTATAATCAAACATAATTTGTTATAATTTATTATTTTTTATAAATAAAATGTTAATTTTTTCAACACATAAATAATTAAAATAATAAAATTAAATATTATAAAAACAAATACGTAAACATAACATAGGTTAGAATTTGAGTGTCAATAACTGTAACATACCTATAAAATTGAACCTAGTTATTGACAGTCTTATTTTAATAATAAAATATAATTTACTATGATGTTTTAATATTTAAAAATAAAGAGTAGTTAATTATTAATCGAACTATATATTTTTTATAATATTTTTATACTTACATGATGATTAAATCACTAATTCAATAGTCGAAAGCTCTTTCGTCAATTGCTTAGACCAGTGATTCTCAACCACTGTGCCGCGGCACTTTTGCGTGCCGCGAAATTCTAAAAGTGTGCCGCCAAATTTTAGATATAAGGTAGAAGTACCGGTTTTGGACACTGTACCAGTTGTGGACATTTGCCACTTTATTTTGACAAATGTCAAATATAAGAATTATTGCTACTTGCTATAAGTGTAATTAATGTATGTTTAACTACGATAGAAACATCAATGATGTTTTTTTTGTATTTTTTAAGGTATTTTATCAAAATTACTCAAGTGTCTAAAACTGGGCCTAACGTGTCTAAAACCGGTACTTTTACCTTATAATTATATTAATATTATTAAATAACTATTTTACGCAGTGTGTTATAGGTAAGTAAATAATTTTTAAACATCATTTTCTTTGTGTGCCGCCAAATTTTGAAATCGTTAAAAGGGTGCCGCAACAAAAAAAAAGGTTGAGAATCACTGGATTAGACTATAACTAAAAAATGACTTCCACAGTCACTTTGGGCTTAAATTTTTTTTTTTTATTAAGGGAGTTTTTTTTGTACCTGATATCATCAAATAGGTACACGGTAAATTTATTTTAATTTTGAAAAAATTAATTTATTAATTCGAGGTAATTTTCTTTTTATTAATTCGAAGTAAAGATGAAAGTGTCAGAAACCGGGTCAGTGTCAATAACTGGGTCTTTTACCTTATTTTATATAAAAAAATAAGTTAATTTTCGTTTCGCAGTGAAAAAAAAATTAAAAATAATGAAAGGCGTTAGCGAGGTGGGGATGTTTTAAGACAAAAAATATAATTTGTAGGGCTGTTTTTTACCCCACCATATACGCGCCAGCTTAAGCCGATAACAAAGCAAAATGCATATAATTAAGTCAGAATTAAATTTATTTGTTTTGATATAAAATGGAAATAAAATAAAATGTCATACATATGTAATTTACCTATATGAATATGAATTCCAAGTGAATTGCTTTTTGTTTGTACAAAAAAAGGCAATTCCCTATTATTTTTTTTTGACGTAATACCAATGTAACCAAACGAATGATTTTAGAAATGGTTCAATAAAACTATTAATTGTTTAGTTTTTAATAGTTTTTATGTTTGATAATCGGGTAAATTAAGAAATATCTGTATTGTAAAAAAATAAAATATTAACTTATGAAATAGTAACATCTAACATTTTCAAGTTTGTAATTTAATAAACTTGATTATCTTAAAACAATTACAGTGAAACCTGAATAACTTGGAATTCAAGGTACCGCTTTCACTTAAAGTGGTTTTCTATTTTAATTAAGAGGTCGAAATGAATCTTTTTTCATTTATGGAGGTAAAAATGTTCAATTAAACTGCATATTTAATGTATCTGATACATAGTACTTTTATTCTTTTTATGAATTTAAACAATACAAATCTTACGGTTTGAAAAAATCTCAAAAACGTAATTTTAGATAAAGAGGTTTAATAATTCCCAGTAATAGAGGCATTTTGATGCAAAAATTGTTGGAACCACATTGTGAATATCGGTAGCAGGGAACCCACTTAACCAGCTTTCACTGTATAATAATTTGAAAGGTAGTATATGCCACTCAAATTAATATAAATATGTAAATTAAACATAAAATAATTATATTTTAAGAGATAGGTACAGTCGAACCTCGATAAGTCGAAGTCGAAGGGAAACTAAAAATAATTCAAGTTATCAAAAAAACTCGAGTTAAATACGTTTCTGTGTATACACCTATCCCCCGATTTACACGGTAGATACGTTCCTGAGAAAACGTGTAAATCGAAAATTAAAAATTTTTAAGTCAAAACCGTGTAAATCGAAAAGCTTGCAGAAAATGCATAATTTTGCTATTTAACAGTTGTGATTTATTTCAATATTTTTAGGTGTACACAGAAATAAAAATAAAATGCATTGACAGGTTAAAATATGTAATATATTACGGAAACACTGTAAAACTTTCACTCAAATACAATTTTCGGTAGATAAAACTTTAATTTTATGCGAAGAAATACAGACACAGTGTGCGTGTGCAGCAAGTCAGCACATAAGCTCGGGATTCTCCGTGAGATGTGTACACAGCGCACGTGTTCAATCACAGTAGCATTTAGTAGAGTGCGATAAAAACAAAAAAAAACTTATTTGGAAAACCGTGTAAAAGCGAAAACGTGTAAAACAAGTACCGTGTAAATCGGGGGATAGGTGTATATCATATCTATATTTACCATCCTTTATACAAAATAACCAAAATATGTAAACAATTATTAATATTATTTATTGTTACTAATTATTTAGGTAATATGGTTATTTATATCTTATTTATTGTTGGTTTGAAAGTAATCTAAAATTGTCTTTTGCTTCATTGATCCAAAATGTTGGATTTCTACAAATTTTTTCAATGATCTCCCGAAACCAGAATATTTTTAATACGTGTATACCAATACCTTTCAATCATAGCTTTCTCCAAGTTGGAAAAAAGACACTCCTTTAGTCTTTTTTTAATTTTTGTTTACACTCCTTGTTGTTCGGTAAATAATTTTAGAAAAAGTATTAAATTTTTTTAGATTTTCTGTTACATACTGTTATAAACTATAAACAACAAAAAATACACTTCATCGTATTCCTGCTCGACGAATAACGACCAGAACGAAAACAGAATGGCAAAAATAGACCCTTTTCTTGTAAAAGAAACGATAAAACCATCTTAAATTTAATAACTGTTGAGAGTGCATTTAAACATAAATTAATATTTAAATCCAATTGAAGTGCCGACGTCAAAACATCAAATTCTTGTAGTAGGTTTTAACCTTTTCATCCTATTTTACAATAGCCATTTTGACCAGCAATAACACCGAACAAACCCGTTCTTTAATCCTTCCAGGTATTGTACTTTTATGAAAAGTTGAAAAATTTAACTTCGAGTTATCGAAATATTTTCTAATGGAACTTGAATTTAGTGAATTGTAAAACGCTTCAACTTATCGAAAAATTCGAGATATCGAAATTCGAATTATCGATATAAAAATATTAACGTTGAGATAGGCAAGTCCTAGGGAAACAGGTTCGAGTTCGAGTTATCAAAAATTCGACTTATGGAGGTGCGACTGTAATAGTAAAGTTTGGGATTATTTTAATTACAAAGTTTTTCATATTTCCTAAAAAATATTTGCATAAGTAAATAACCCATATTAATTCTTCAGCAAAAACAATTTTAAAGAAAATTAGTAACTAAAGAACCGAACAGGCTTTTTGAAGATGTAGGTATCCTCTAAAGCTTGTTATGTACAAAATTTTTAAAAAAGAAATTCTAAATCTAATATACGATATAGGGTAAGAGTACCGGCTTTGGAGACGTTAGGCCTAGTGTTAGACACTTGAGTAATTTTAATAAAATAACTTGAAAAATACGAAAAAAACCATCATTGATGTTTCTATCGTAGTTAAAGTTACATAGGTACATTAATTACACTTATAGCAGCCTCGATAATTCTTATATTTTACATTTGTCCAAATAAAGTGGAAAATGTCCACAAGTGGTACAATGTGAAAACCGTTACTTCTACCCTACTTCTTAAATTAATTTTCTTTATGTTTAAAAGAGTTTTTTTAAATAGATATAATTTTAATATCTTTAATAATTAGGTAGGTATTTTAGATACCATCGTATAACTATATGCCTCTCTCCCCTTGCAAGACAGTGGGCAAACAGCTAGGGTAAAAGTGCCTCGGGAAAATTTCCGAATAACACCCCTTGTGTCTCATAATACACTATGACGTACACAACAAAAGGCACAAGCAGGGAAATCGCTTACGCCCCAGATTCGGGCACGGTACTTTAAGACGAAGAAGGCACTTTTAATTGATATTTTGAACTTACAGAACTTTTTAGGAAATAGTGAATATTTACTGGACAATTTAATAATAATTACATAAATGTTTGTAAATTTGATTACTTAAATAAGATAATAATGTTGACTTTATGGAATAAGTATACCAATAAATGTCAAATACATATAAACATACAAATTACATATATACGAAAAAGATATATAAGTTGTTTTAATAATTCTTAAATAGCAACAATATTAAAAAGCTGCTTCTAAAATAACTTTTACAATCTTTAATTTTAAAATCACTAACAAACAACATCAGCGTTAAATTCTGGTAGAATTTACACATGATGTAAACCTAAAATAGTGAGCGACGGATATCGGCGTCTTAATTAAAATAATAACTTTTTAAGGCCATAACAATAAAAGACTACAAAACACTGTGTTTTCTGCCTTTGTATTTCAATAGACCTCATTATTTTGTTATTGCCAAGGCGTTTCTATTAAAATTTAATTCAATGTTAGTTAACATTGAAGAAAATTAATATAATAATTATGATTATTCGAAATAAGTTATTTTTCATATCACATGCATAGAAACAACGCGTTTTGATCCCTGTTTTGCCAGTCGAAACAAAACAATTTCAGACCAATGCGACTGACAGCTGTCATCAAATCGTTGTCAAAGATTTTAATAAATTACAAAACTCGTTGTTTCATTACATGTTATATGAAAAATAGTATGTGTGGCACGGGATGAAACGAAGACGATTTCAGACCAGGGCGATGACAGCCCTCGCTTCGCTCGGGCAGTCAACTCTCGCCCTCGTCAGAAATCGTCTTGTTTCACCTCTTGCCACATAATATACTATTAAAATATTGTGTCAAAAATTTTTAAAACTGTAAATGTTATTAAATTATAGCATAGCTTATTTGATCACAGTTACAGTAAGATTTTATTAAGAAATTTTTCTAGTTTGCAACCATAAACCAGAAAACATTATATTTTATAATTAATTTAATATAAATGTTATAAATTAAAATAGATTTCTTAATATTTTTGTTAGTGCTGAAAAACTTTTTTCTGAGATAATAAATGTTTCCTTTTCGTTTCTAAACAGTTTTGAACAATCGGAACGTCAACACATTCTCCGAACAGTTTTGAAAGGACAAAGACATTACATAATGATACAAAATCCACCCCTATCGTATTGTGACTAAAATCGAATACTTTATGTTCCCACAAACTTCTCAATTGTTTGAGATTTAGTAAAACGTGTGCGTATTGGAATTTAAACTGTACAACTCTAAGCAACCATCATTTTAATACTGTATAGTGATTCGAAATTTGTACATGGGACGTATTATATTATTTTTAGAATTTTTGTCCAATACTATCTCGGCGTGTTACGACCTCAGAATCTTACGATTTTAACATTTTTACAATCTTTGTTCAAGCATAAATCCCAAAAATATTATTCCTGGCTACCTGAAGCTGCCCAAGTTTGTGGTCTGCGCGTAGTGTTGTGTATCCGTGTGACAATATCTATTTGAAATGCAGTTCAAATAATGAATTAAACCTATTAATGAAAATTTTTATCGTAATAAAATTTTTCTATATTATACGTTTTATATACTTTTACGTACAGACTGACAAACCTTCACACTAATGCCTTGACTAAAGGCACGATCGAAACTAGTTTTATACTTCCTCTAAGAATTTTACGCAGTTCTCAAAACCTCGTAACATACCGAGGTAGTACTGTATCTATTTAATATTTCGGCATCCTGTGTGCTTATATTTTATGTTTTTGTAATTTACCATTAATTTTATTGTTAAATTTGTACATGGGACGTATTATATTATTTTTAGAATTTTGTCCAATACTATCTCGGCGTGTTACGACCTCAGAATCTTACGAATTTTAACATTTTTACAATCTTTGTTCAAGCATAAATCCCAAAAATATTATTCCTGGCTACCTGAAGCTGCCCAAGTTTGTGGTCTGCGCGTAGTGTTGTGTATCCGTGTGACAATATCTATTTGAAATGCAGTTCAAATAATGAATTAAACCTATTAATGAAAATTTTTATCGTAATAAAATTTTTCTATATTATACGTTTTATATACTTTTACGTACAGACTGACAAACCTTCACACTAATGCCTTGACTAAAGGCACGATCGAAACTAGTTTTTATACTTCCTCTAAGAATTTTACGCAGTTCTCAAAACCTCGTAACATACCGAGGTAGTACTGTATCTATTTAATATTGCGGCGTCCTGTGTGCTTATATTTTATGTTTTTGTAATTTACCATTAATTTTATTGATAAATTGTAACTATATTTGTAATATATGTTTTTTATGATTTATTTATAATCAAACGATAAGTAATAACGTTTTTTTTTGGTTCTAGATTGGATGAGTCCTTTCGACCGTGTGGTATGCGGTGAGTACAATGGTATTGAAACATTTTATTTACTTTTTATTTTAACTTTAGGTCGTGTAATATTCTGAAATTTGTACAATCAACAATTTCATAAGTAGAACGACTTCACTTCTTCACTTTTAGTGGGTTGTCTTTTGAGGCAGTTTTCAACTGCGTAAAATATTTACACAACTTTAACCAATGATAGTTCGACTTATTGAAATTGGATTGTATTTCATAAAACTACAAAAACGCTTTCAGAATATAACACTTTTTAATTTTATAACAAATTAGATTTTATTCAACAAATCTACTAAAGGTTGTTGTAATAAATTTAAAAACGAACGTTTAGAAAAGGTGGAAAATGTATATAAAATTTGATAATACACTAAGGGAAAAAATTAAAGGGTCAAAAAAATTTCCGATATTTTATGGTGTTTTTGACAGGCTGTATTTCAGTAAAAAATGATCGTATTTAAAATTTAAAAAAATTATTTTGAAGCTCCAAGATTCTAGTTTTCAGATCTTTTATTCAAAAATTTTTAGGAGCCACTGTTATCGTGCAATCTTAAGCAATGACGCGCAAGGAAAATTTTGCAAATTTTTTTCTTTTTCGTTGAGACCTCACGGACTTACAAATTTTTTTTCAGCTAAACCATTATATGTAGCAGATGGCCTGTTTATTCAGCTTCAAGTTTCTTTTTTTAAAACCTTGATACGATTTTTTTTTACCGAGATACAGGACGTTAAATAGAAAATCATCTTTTGTATTCCATCATTGATATCTCAGTAACCAAAAGTCGTACGGGAAATTGCAAAAAAGTTTTGGAAACTGGAATAAACGCCCTTTAAGAAACTGCTATGACCTTTATGAAAAAAATTTAAATTTAAAAAATTTTTTAAATATTTTTGATTTTTTTTAAAAGCTTTTTTATTTATAAAAAAACAATGTCCAATCGTTTCTAGTTCGATTACGATTTTTTTACCGCCGTCAGGGTATGAAGAAAAATCCGATCGCGCAACATCCACGTACCCAGACAAAGTTTGTCAATCGGCCCTTTAATGGCCCATTGCTTTGCCAGATATGCTTGTTAATGGGCGAGCAATGCCAATTATTAACGGCCCATTAACGGCTGTCTGCCGGCATGATAACGTCGGGCCTTCAATGGCACTGGGCTATCGGCCGTTAATGGCAGTCAGCAGAGGCCCGTTAATGGTAAACATCAATGACCCATATATGAAAAAAAATTATCATGGCATTAATGACAATAATTTTATTGGAAATTAGGAATGGGCATTAGTAACAACAGCTTAACATTTTTTGTTATTATTTTAACTAGATATATTATTTAGAATAAATAAAAATTATAAATATTAGAACTATTATTAAAATTGTTAAAATACTTCCATTTTTGTGATAACTAAATTCACTATTATTCGCTTTTTTAAAAATTATAGACGTATCGTTTTGTTTATTTTATACACTATTTACCTACATAATGTACACTATCTACATTATTTACACGTTGTTTCAATTCGCGAATTTTTTTTATGAGTTGGTATCCTTTAGACATTTTATTTAAGACCTTAATGCTCAAAGCTTACACCACAAATAACTTTAACGTTGGTAAATCAGCTGATTTTAACTTTATTGCGCATGGCCAAGTATCGACTGTTGACCAAATACTACGAATAGCAAAAACGAACGGCTTCTGGTAATTAACCAATTTTGGGCCATTACAAATTGCCAGTAATGGGCCGCCAGTTAATAGCCAGACATCGGCCAATTAACGGCTGTTTCTCCATTAACGATGACTTTGTATGGGTAGTACGCTTTGGGCAACACTAATGCCGGCGGTAAAGAAATCGTAATCGAACAAGAAACGATTGGAAATTGTTTTTTTATAAATAAGAAAGCATTTAAAAAAAAATAAAAAATATTGCAAAAAATTTTTTTTAAATTTAAATTTTTTTTTTTGCATTAATTTAAATGTTTTTTGCACTAGAAATGTTTATTTTTATTTTAATTATGATTATAAATTTTTTAGCGACAAGGAACGTGACCCTTTAATTCTTATCAAAAGTTGGATTGTGTAAAACAATAGGAAAGGCTTGGTAGATCGAATTGTAACTTTACAGAGTTTTTTGGGTATATTCAGCTATAAAAGTCACGCTCAACATTTGTCATTTCATAAATATTTGTAACTTCGCCGTCAATTTTCTAAAAATCCAAAAATACTCTTTTTTTCATGTGTTTTCAAATTGATGTTAAAGATTGAAAAAAAAAATTTTTCATAAAGGTCATAGCAGTTTCCTAAAGGGCGTTTATTCAAGTTTTCAAATCTTTTTTGCAATTTCCGGTACGACTTTTGGTTACTGAGATATCAATGATGGAATACAAAAGATGATTTTCTATTTAACGTCCTGTATCTCGGTAAAAAAAAATCGTATCAAGGTTTTAAAAAAAGAAACTTGAAGCTGAATAAACAGGCCATCTGCTACATATAATGGTTTAGCTGAAAAAAAATTTGTAAGTCCGTGAGGTCTCAACGAAAAAGAAAAAAATTTGCAAAATTTTCCTTGCGCGTCATTGCTTAAGATTGCACGATAACAGTGACTCCTAAAAATTGTTGAATAAAAGATCTGAAAACTAGGATCTTGGAGCTTCAAAATGATTTATTTAAATTTTAAATACGATCATTTTTTACTGAAATACAGCCTGTCAAAAAACCGTAAAATATCGGAAATTTTTTTGACCTTTATTTTTTCCCTTAGTGTAGTATAAATAATGAACTACGCTGTGTCACTTGCGTATTTAACAAAATTAATCTGAATGAAATAAATTGAGAATATTATTGAACCTATCTTATGGATTTATATTTGGAAGAAAATTGATAACTTCTTATTGGAATATTTGAAGAGGTATTATGAAAGCGTCCATAACAGAACACCGATTAAACATCTTTTCAAAATTGATAATATTAAATTTTAATTAATGCCTTAAATGCTTTTGACAGAAATTTGAGTAAAAAAATGTCATGATCGAGTTCAAAAATTTTCTTCCCCAAATTATTATTTTTGAAACATCAGATTCTCAAAAAGTTCATGGTTTTGTTCAATTGCACGCAGCGAAGGAAACTAAATCACCATAAAAACACTTGGAACATACAAAGCAATCAACATTAATCGTATTTAAAAAAAAGAATTTGCCACTTTAATTTAAATGTGAAAAATATCTATACTCTTATATTTTAAAAAATTAAAGTCATAAGGTTTTTCAGTTAAGGTAATTTCGAAGAGGTACCAGTTTTAATATATGCACTTTCAAATTAAAAATAACTAAAATTTTATTTATTCTTAATTTTGTTTCAAACTCTATTACAAAATTTATCCTAATACTACAGTACTTTTGGCACTTGTGGGTGTCTTGGGATACGAGGGACAAGAAAAATTGCCTGAAAAGATTTTAAAACTGTACAGTGGTCAACGACTCAGTTTCTAACAAATCAACTGATGCACTAGTAGAAGCTGTTAGATTTGCATCACTTGTCGTAAAAAAATAAACTCATGGTGTATTACTTACTATACTAAATGATAAATACACCTCTTTATAAAAAAACTTGCGCGATAAGTATTTCGAAAGTTTACCTGAAATTCTACTTTTGATTACCAGTCGGGTATTTTATAGAAAGGAGTAACAAAAGATCTTTTATATTAAACATTCTATGCAGTACAAAACTTAGTTTAACACATTTGGAGTTACTGTGGCTGAGTCCACATAGCCACAAACAAACGGAAAACCAACCTGTTGGGTTTCCTAAATAACAAGGTTTGAATCACTTTCTATATCATACATTACTTGACTTATTGTTTCTTGTATTCCAAAATCGGGTTATTCAGTTAAAACATTTCTATCAATGGGTGCATAATTTGCTAGGCTTGTTTCATATAGTACAGGAAAGAACTCTTAGGCAATGGAATTTCATCT
The DNA here is from genome assembly GCA_036325965.1 of Sinopyrophorus schimmeli. Classification (NCBI taxonomy): domain Eukaryota; kingdom Metazoa; phylum Arthropoda; class Insecta; order Coleoptera; family Elateridae; genus Sinopyrophorus; species Sinopyrophorus schimmeli. The sequence continues at coordinate 9,059,338 of JARFIZ010000001.1, forward strand.
TCTTGGTCCAAATCCTTTTCTTGCTGAACATTTTAAAATTGTAGTTGGCGAAACTTTTTCCAGGCCGCTGAAATCCAAACTAAAGCATTGGCTAAATTATGGTTTTTTTGCATTTTTAAAGATATTCTGTTTGTGAAAACAAATCTGAATTTGTTTTCTATTTGTTTGTAGCTATGGAAACTCGGCCACAATAACTCAAAATGTATTCAATTAAGATTTATTTTGTGTAAAATATTTAACATAACAGATTTTTTGGTTCTTTGTCTGAAATATCCATCCACTAATCAGAGGTAAAATTGCATGTAAATTTTCAAATTAATATTAGAATTTAAACTATTTAATTTATGTAATATACTTATTTAGATTTATTTTAATAAAGGTTTCTTTTACTGATTCAAGACGAAATTATGGCTCCCTCCATATAGCAGTCGCCTCTCTATAACGGCCATTTTTACCGCCAGTCTTTTTGGCCCCTATTGAGACGTATTACTGTAATAGAAAAACTTATAAAAACACGATAATAATAATTCTATAATTTAAAATTGTATTCCGCGTAGAATCATTTTATTTTATAAAAAAGACAGTGTGAACAAAATTAAATAGTATTCCTAGATTAATGAATTTGCAATATTAGTGCTATTTATAAAAAACTATATAGTCTTAATTATATATGTACATCGAAAAATTTATTGTTAGATAGATAGTAACAAAACTCCTAATTTTTGACAACAATATTCATAACAAAGAAAATACATTTTCTTAAAATATTCTATTTTCCTCGATAGGAGAGGCATTGTAATATAGTCGTTAATAAAGGAAGTTCGTTAAATTACTTCTACATTTTCATTAAATTTGATGGTGATATGCACTTCCGACTCGTTTCTGTTTAGAATTTAGCAAATCTGACGAAGCCTAAAAATAATCTGCCTAGGGAACAATAAAATTCGTGTTGGTGTATTAAGATAACAGGCAGTTTCGAATTTCTTTTATTAAACATTGTGTTAAATGTAATTTATAAATTATATTTGTTTTCTCATAGGACCAACATCACGTTTCATTGAGTGTTGCTTTTATGATTTGTAATTGAATCTTGTTTAGGCTTCACAAAAGGAAATTATAATTAGCATGGGAATTAATTGTGTTTTAACATTTAGGCGTTTGAATAGGTATATTTTCATATTATGTTGATTTGATATTATGTTTTTAAACAAAATTAAAAAAACATTTTCAAGGTGTATGTACAATACCACCACCTTTGTAACAAAGACACTCCGAGTAAAACTATAAAACTATAAAATTTCTAATCTTCTTTTAAAAAACATTTCCTTCAATAATGTATTTTTTCTTATTTAGAACAAAACTTCTTAACTTTACCTTATACGCTTAATTTAAATTAATTCTATCCGTGTTATGTCTGTATGCATATTATTTATATTGGTTTTTAAAGTTTTTTTACGTATTCAAAGTGCAGTAAACAAAATTACAAATTGTGTTGGTTTAAAGGCGGAAAGTAAATTGAATTAAACATGCATGCATATGTCAGTAAAACTATTTATTGTATTTATTATCGAGAATTCCATGAAAGTAATAAGATATTGAATAAGGTTATCTCAAATGTTCTTGATAAAGGCTGTTTTTATTTACGGACAAAAAAACAAAAGAAATATAAAACCAATAATGTGGGTGACACACGGCCAGAACACGTTTTGTCTGAAAGTACGATTTATTTAGTTTTCGTAGCAAAGCTTGTTTGGTTCTTATTCAGAATTAATCGGCCATTAGTGTCGCGTCGGTTGGTGGAGTTGCATGGCAGTTAATATTAAAGAGATCGATTCTATGTCCTTTAAACAACCTTAGAATGAAAATAATACGTTATTGTTTAACTGCAAAATTTAAGCATTGATAAATTCAATAATACAATGTTATCCGTACGTCTACAAAGGCAACATTCACATTTTAAAAACATAGGCGCCCACCTTATAGTTATGCTTACATTCGAATTTTTTAAATTAACGTTTATTCTTTATCGTTTTTATGACTCGAATGGGATTGAAAAATTCATTAGGTTCTTCAGTTAAGAAAAAAGCTTACGTTTTTAAAGCAACAAAAATAAATGGGTCTATCGTACTATGATTGTAATATAAAACGCAATCTTTAATACACTTTATTATTAGTGTGTCATCAAGTAACTGCATATATCCTGTATTATTGCTCTTAATTGGCCGTTTTGATATCAACTTGTGATATTATTGCAAATAAAACACTTAAATATGATTTTTATTTGGTTTACAGCCAATTTTATATTCAAAACAAGTAATATTTGTTAACTTCGAATATATTCGCTGATTCTAACAAAAATGGAATTGTTTGTAAACAAACTTTTGAATATCAATTTTTTTGCATCTGTAATTTTTTTTTAGTGATGAACTTTAAATGGTAATCTTTTTAGGGAAAACTAATTTGCTTTTTTTAAGGGAAAAATTGTCGGCTATTTCACCCGAAGTTTATGAATAAACCGAATAGTGTTTCTTTACTTTGTTTTTTAACGTTATTATTAATTATGCTGGTACTAATTTGAATTTACTGTACAATTTTTCTTTTTTAATTAGAAATTAATGTTTATTCATTAAATGTTCTTTACTAAAATTTAAATCTTTATTTACTCTATATAGTGCGAAGTTTGGCATGGGCCTGGTATCCAAAGACGTCTCCTGAGCCCTCTTCAAACTATTTTATAGCTATACTCCCTTCACTCTGCCCTGCTTGAGTGAACAAGCTTGATCGAGGAACCGGGATATAAATTATACCCGTCTTCCTCCGCTCTCTGTTTCATTCTTGATTCATTTTATGCCAAGAAACCAGCCATGTTTCATTCCTTCGTACATTTAGAAGCAATGGATGGATACATACATTCTATTTAAGAATTCCATGTTAAAAACCTTACCTGGAAATATTAGCGTCTAGGACTCGGAATATTAATTTAAAAAAAAATATACTAGGAGCTTTTCGATATCTTTATAATTTCAAATATCTATAATAAGATAATAAAAAGACTTATTGAAAATTTAAGAAAATCTAAAAGTGGGAACTAATTGGATAGGTAAACAACAGCAAAAAATTAATTTTCAATTTGCACACATTTTCAAATGTAAAAATGTTGTTTTTTATTGTTTATTTTGTGGTGCTCCAACATTAGGTTATTAGCGTCAAAATACATGTCCAAAATGTTTGTTTTCCGAAAACAGTGTATTTTAATGCATCGAAAGCGATCAGGTTTTTTTTACCAAAATAGTCTTACGGGACTTGAGGAACTTTTTCAGTATTGGCCTTGTTATGGCTTATTGGTAAAATAATACTTACGGTACCCATCTGCATACAGTTCGCCTGCAGTTCAGTTAAAATTTCTTCGTACGCATCTAGTCCGCCGGAAGACTTGGACCTGCAGTTTCATAAAATTGAATGTCAAACTGATGTGCAAGAAGAACAATCTTCAGTTACCTTTAATTTAAACCAATTGAAGGTGCTCGTTCTAATTTTGCACCAAATGACGGAATTGAGCAGTAGCACGTCATATTTAATTGATTTTATTGATTTATATTGACAACTTATTTGTTTCTGGAAAATAAAAAGTAAACGCTATTAGTAGACGCTATTACTAGAATTTTATAAAAGTACATATCTTTTTGCAGTAACCAATCTTTTACCCTAGAACGTTTTTTTTTCTTTTTGGTAACAATAAAAGCAAAAGAAGTACCGCAAGCTTTTTTTTCTAATTGTATCAAGTTTTTTATAATATTGTTAATTTAGAGATCGCAGAAACAAAACTGACGAAATTATTGTCTGTGTTCAAGTTTCAATTCGTCTGCAGGCAAAGAACTGTATGTCACATCTTTTGAAATAACTGACTAGTAGGTATATGGCTGGAAGCAGTTTTAATCTTCAGTCCGAATCGTACAGTCCTGGGACTGCAGGTGAACTGTAGGTGAATGGGTACCTTTAATAGAGTTCATTTTGAAGTAAAATAGTAGAGGAAAGTTACTTATTATCGGATACTTTTTTGTTTTTGTCGATTAAAGTTGTTTCTTTTGTTCCAACTAAATCTAAATATTGACAAATTCTTACAGTATACATATTTTTTAATAATATAAAAGCTCTAGTCCGTAATTTGTCAATTTTTTCGAGAACCATAAAAAAAACAGAAAATGTCAAACTCCAATTATCTGAAAATGGGTTCCTAATATCGGATATTAGGAGCATGAGAGAAAAACTAAAAGATGTAATTGAGAAACTATTTATTTTAGAAATAAGCACTATAAAAAAGAGAAAATTAACCGTTTAATCACATTTCACATAGGAAAGCTTTTTTCTTATCAGTACCTGCACATTCTTCATGGCACCAACGGTAACACATATTGCATCTTATCCAAGACTCCTCGTTTGTGTTTTCCCAATAATAAGTGGTGCAGTACATACACTCTGCGTTTTGTTCACTTTTATCCATAACGTTGCCCGTATTTGGGATTTGATAAATATCCGATATTCGGCACCTAACCTCATTACATCTTGCCTTAACTTTGAAGAGAAATAAAAATAAAATTATCATAAATTTATGTAGGGGAGTGTTCCCGGGTATGAGACAGGCTCCAGATATGAGGCAGTCAATTATTTTCATTATGCAATGTCAATATGGCCGATCTGATTACTGTCAAGTACTTCTTTGGTCATCAGTCAGTTTTTGTACTAACACTGAAATGAATCGACGCATTGGTTATATCAACTGCAAACATCGTATGTAAAATTTCAGGTTAAAACGTTTTTTATTTTTTCAAAATGTTATTTTTTCATGTAAATCAATTGAAAAAGGAAAGTGTAATGTATAGCATTTGGTGTTTTTCTTATATTTTACGATCCAATATTGGATTAGGCCAATATGTGGTTGGAAAACAATTTATTTTATATTTTATATTCAAAATATCGTCATTGTCCGGGTATGAGACACAGCATATTACCACCACCCAAGGGTTCCAAAGCATAAACATCATTAGTATAAAGTTGTTTCCGAACAAATTGCCGGCTGTTAACAACATCAAATGCAATATTTGCAAGCGGCCAGTTCTTTTGAAGTGCGTAAACACGAGTGCAAGCATCTACACATGCAAACATTGCGACGATTATGAAGAGGAAAATGATAAATAAAAATTATGGAAAGCATAAAAAAATTATAATTTTGAAATAGATATGAGGTTTTTACTTTATATTTTACAATTTTTAATGTATTTTTGTAGGTGTCTCATACCTAGATACAAATTTTTTTCTTGTCAAAAAACTATCACTTAGAAAATTGGTCATAAAATTTTGCATGTTAATGGAATCACAAAACTTTCTGCGGATAAAAGTTGTGTATTTTCATTACCTTTCCAACAATGAATAGAACACCCGACTTTATTTAACCAGTAAAAAATTTTGGCTCATAAACAAAACCCGTCTCACAACCGGGTACACTCCCTTACACACTGAAAGTTTATGATGTCTTAAATCGATTGAGCTATGAATAATTACTATTCAAACTTCTCTTTTAGACGAATAAGAGCACTAATTATCAACATTAAACATTTTCTAGCATACGCACTTTGAAGAATCGTAAAATAATGCACGGGTATCCGTTTCAAACAAACGTACTTTAAAAAAAAATGTGTATGCGATTGAACTATTGTTTACCGTACAGATAGACAGCTGAAGCCAAATAACTCATAAGATATTATAGTATGCGATATTACGAACCTATACGGTAATAGGCAACTCTCCTCTATTCTAAATATTTTGAGAGGTCGTGGATATAATACCGATATCAATAAATAATTGGTGATCTTTCTCTTGATGATCGCTTGATAGCATCGGGTATAGCGCTTGCAATCACCAATAATTATAAAAATATTATTTTAATAGTAGGTGCCACAATTTTGACTATATCTTGTATGAAATTTCTTATGATGATGTCTACAGATATTTTATTTGCTTAACCCTAGGGAGTTAAACTTGTTTCAAGATACATGAAGACCAACCAGTCGTAAATTCTACGATTATGTATTTAAACGTCCCAATTTCATGTTTTTTTTTTAATTTAAGAAAAAAAATCTTTATTATCATTTATGTTACACTATTAAAATGCCATAACAATTACTATTATGTATTTTTTTAAATTAACAATAACGTCACGATAAATACAAGCGCAATCTTTGGCAGAAAATGCACATGTACACATCTTGCAATAATTGGTCATCATACGTCTTTTTTTTTTTTGATGGCCCGATTTGGCAAGTCCTGAAATGGGTTTTTCGCCGTCAGGTTTTTCTTGATATCTTTAATAGCAATTACAAGGGAACGTTGCAACGTGGGACTATTTAGTCAAAATTTCGGCCATGAAAATAATTGTTGTCGACTCACTTCAATCGTAAATAATTCTCTATTAATGGGCTTTTGTCTTGATTTATACACGTTGTTTGCATTTGATGTGATCCTCGACATCAAATCCACTGCAATCACTAAAGATGTATTGTAGAAACATGGTAGGGGAAGGTGGCACAAGATGATCCTCTTAAGGGAGAATGGTCGTAAGTCAGCAGATATGCAACATAATCTCAATGTTAAAGCGGTTTTGGATACAGTTTATCTGTTTAAGTATTGGCATACTTACATTCTATAATATTTAATGTCTTATTAAAATCTGACTCATTTTTTAAAAACTTTCTAAAGTGTCCTCTTATACACCAGGGTGTCAAAGATGATCCCTGGGCTATGGATAAGATGATCCTACCAAAACCATGTTTTTGGTATATTAAATAAGGAAAAATATAATATCGTTTATAATGCTTTATTTGAATAATATGAGAAATAAAATGTCACTTGCGTACAAAATATAATTGCTTATATTTGAGATCAATCATTTATAACCATAGGTATTTTTAATAACATCGAAAATATTTTCTACTGCCTAAATATTTCAATCAACCTAAAGCTTGCATATTTTTACCTCTAGCTTTTGTTTTTAGTGACATAACAGAAACCCACAAGGAGACGGGATCATCTTGCCCCAAATTCAACTTTAAACATTTCAAACTATAAAATAATTTGTAAATTTTATAGGGTTACCGCGTCACATTTCAATCAAAATTGCATATTAAGAAGCTGCAAATATAAGTCATTGCATAAAACTAAATACGAACAAAGTTGACTAGCCTCAAAGTTAGTCTTACCTTAGATCATCAGCACACAATTTTTATTTTTCTACCTTTACAGAGCACTCGTCGCTCACATCCACATGCCAGTTTAACAGGCGGGTAGATAGGCCGGTATTTACATATTACTCAAAACTAAACTGAATAACGTTAAATTTTTCATCAGAACTGAAAGGGGGATCAACTTACCCCCATAGGATCATTTTGTACCACCTTCCTTTCCATTTATTATCTTCTTCAGTTCTTTTTCAGTCAGAAGTTTATTATAATAATGACAACCTCTTTTGTCCATTTTGAACATACATTATTATATCTAATAACTATAAATTCAAATAATTATAGAATACCTATTACATGGGATAAAAATGTTAGGTTAAGACTAATCTTTCATAAAACTTAGAAACAAATAGCTGTTCCAAAGAAATTAGACCTCTTAATCACTGTACAACACTACCAACAATTAACTAGGGACAAATAAATAAACTACGTTAAAGGTGGGGGTTGTAGACCACCCACACAAAAATGAACGAAAGTTGTATAAAACAATTCATAAAATTTACAATTGGTTGTTCTTTCTATGATTAATCGGATTGAATAATTGAAGTAATGCAATAGAAATCATAATATTTTTCAAGATTTGAAAAATTTTGACTAAAACTAACCGTTCATTAAGATAAAAAATATTGCTGATTTCCGGAGATTCTAACCAATTTCGTTATTTCATGGTAGTGTTAAAATAACAATCGTTGATCAACAGTTTAACTTCTTGTATGTTAATCAATGTTGACAGTTATATGAATGTGATTAAGAAACGACAAATTTTTAGCATCCATACATTTTAATCTTTACTCTATTTTCTGTTTTTTATTACAATAGATAACAAAGTCATGGATATGTTAATTATTCTGTATTTGTATTGTATTATAGTATTACCTCGGAATGTTACGAGGATTTCTGAACTTCATAAAATCCTGAGCGACAGTATAAAAATTAGTTTCGGTCATGACTTGGGTCAAGGTATTAGTGTGAAGGTTTGTCCGTCTGTATGTAAAAGTAGATAAAACGTATAATATCGAAAACTTTTATTACTATGAAAAATTTCATTAATAGGTTTAATTCATTGTCATGTAATGTTAACTTGAATTATTTGAACTGAATTTCAAACACGGATACACAAGCACTAGACTTCAGTTAGCCAGAAATAATTTTTTGGGGTTGAGCGAAGATCATAAAAATATTTATATTCGTAAAATTCTGAGGTCGTAACATGCAGAAAGTGTACTGTATTTTAATTTTTACATACCGCAAAGAAACTACCTTTTATTTAAAAATCAATTGCGGTCAATTTAAAAGTATTATGGGCTTGATATACGTGATCGTACAAGCAATTTAGCACTGACCTATTCAATGACTATTTAATTTATACTATCACTTTTATAACGTTATTTTCTTAAATAGTTTGCTTGAAATATGACTAACACAACAATTGTTTATTCATTCCATGTAGGTACTTATATAAATTTTGTTTGTTTTATTAATAAAAAAATAGTATTTATAACGATTGTGCTCCAGTATCACAATAACATCAAAATAACAAAAAAAATATAATATGAAAAAATCAGACACGTGAAAATTTGTAATCGAATTCTAAGACACCTTGTGTCCTACGGTCCCCTATTCCATCATGCGTAAAATATATGTTCGATCGTCTATGGGTCATTCCATATGAAATCAATAAATGGGGTGTGCCGCATGATTTTTAATTTTAATAAAAAAAATTGTAGATGATCTTTGTGGTGCCAGAAACGCTAAACCACCACCATTTATTTTTTTTATTGTATAACTTCTCAACAGTGCCATCCGAAGTCAAAAATTGGGTCAATTTCATACTTGTACATAATGGGCTGTAGCTTTTTATTTAGAACAGGTATTGAAATGGTTCTTTTTTTATTTGAAAGGGTCATAAATGTGCATTTTATATAATACAATAAAATTGAACTAAAACAATTAGGAACAAGATAGTGACCATCCGATATTTCCACAATTTTTTCTCATTTTTACGATATTTGATTGGACGTTGTGTCAACCCTGTTGTATATTAAAGGTTGATTTTTTTTACAATAAAGTACTAACCCTTGTGATGTCGTGACATAATTATAATTTTTCTAAAATAAAATCTTCTACGAAAAAAAAATGGTGAACATTGATAATTTTGAAAAAAGCTCAACTTTGACCCCAAAAAAACCCATGTTGAGGAAAAAATAACAATCTGAAATTTTCAGGAAATATAGTCTATATCTTCGTTAATTATGTCCAATTAGTGCTGTTCTGTTATTTTCACCTCTTTAGGAATTATGATTTTTTTAAAAGTGCTACTTTTACAAATAAATAAGAAAATAATCTAGGAGTTTGACGATTTATAGAAGTCTTCTAACTTATTTAAACTATTAGAATTATGTCAATTTATGATAAAATTAATCAAATAAAAATCAAAATTTTCAAATTCTGTTATTTTTTAAAAATAATATAATAACAATAAAAAACACACGATCCTATCATCGTTTTGTCTCCATCTCAAATAATAAATTAAAAGTCCGACTATATTCTAGCTCAGAAAATCTCAAGATAGTAAAAATTTGTAATGAAAAATAAATAATGTATACCTACATGTTTTTTTTTGTAAATAACTGAATTTGAAAATGTTGACTTTTATTTGATTATTTTTATCATAAATTGACATAATTATAATAGTTTAAATAAGTTAGAAAACTTCTATAAATTATCAAACTCCTAGATTATTTTCATATTTATTTGGAAAAGTAGCACTTTTAAAAAAATCATATTTTCTAAAGAGGTGAAAATAACAGAACGGCACTAATTGGACATAATTAACGAAGATATAGACTATATTTTCTGAAAATTTCAGATTGTTATTTTTTCCTCAACATGGGTTTTTTTGGGGTCAAAGTTGAGCTTTTTTCAAAATTATCAATGTTCACCATTTTTTTTTTCGTAGAATATTTTATTCTAGGACAATTATAATTATATCACGACATCACAAGAGTTAGTACTTTATTGTAAAAAAAAATCAACCCTTAATATGCAAAAGGGTTGACACAGGGTTCAATGAAATATCGTAAAAATGAGAAAAAATTGTGAAAATTTCAGATGGTCACCATCTTGTTCCTAATTATTTTAGTTTAATTTTATTGTATTATGTAAAATGCACATTTATGACCCTTTCAAATAAAAAAAGAATCATTTCAATGCCTGTTCTAAATAAAAAGCTACAGCTCCATTATGTACAAGTATAAAATTGACCCAATTTTTGACTTTAGATGGGCACTGTTCAGAAGTTATACAATAAAAAAAATAAATGGTAGTGGTTTAGTGTTTCTGGCGCCACAAAGATCATCTACAATTTTTTTTATCAAAATTAAAAATCATGCGGCACAATTTTTAATTCAAATTTGTTGATTTCATATGGAATGACCCCTATGACACATTCCTGAAATTTAAGGGTTATAACTACTAGGAATTTAAAAGGTCGAAACTAAAAATGTTATATTTTGTCTCATCATAATTATAAGTAAAAGTTTAGTAAACGGAAAATGCAATTTTTGTTTTAGTCAATGGTTTTTTACCTGCGATAAAGTTTTAGTTAAATCTTTAAATTTTGACAATTAAACTTATGATATGCAGAAAACCAGTATTTTGTAAAAAAACTGCATGCGGTGGAACAAATGAGTTCGGACATTGGGTAAATTAATACAAAAAATATTTTTTTGTCATAATTGTAGTAGAAATAAATTTTTATACAATGGCAATAGATTGTGACTATATCGTTCAACGTATCAAACATGGTATGATCGCAAAAATTTTGTTTGTATTTTTTTTAATCAAAGAATGCTGAATTCTATCTATTTATTTAAAAAATCATATTTATTGTGCGCATGGAATATCACATTGCACTGTCAATGGTTCTGACGATAGGATCATTTCTACATATTGAAACCCCAACGACTTACCTATAAGAATACTTTCTTTTGATCAGTTGTTGAGAGAACAAAGTTCCGATAACATAGTAGGCTGGAAATTTTTGTTGGTCTCCAGTGATTACCTTTATTATTAGATGAAATTTTTTGCGCTTACACTTTTTAAACTTTTAATTTTTTATATAAAAATAAATAATCTATTATTAAATATAATTCTGCTATAGATTTTGGTTACTTTTAGGGTGTTTTATTTTGATGTATGATTTTTTAATGATTATTGACTATGATTAAAAAAATTGAATATATTTGTATTGTGTTATTTAGAAATGTCGCAATGAATCTAAAACATCTCGTAGATATTACAAAACAGAAGAAAATGTTTCTTTAACCCGTAAGTACAAATATCTTGAATTAGTTGCGACAACACTAACAGCCCGTCTGAGAGACGGAGATAATAAACCCCCCAATTGTATTTAAGCAAAAGGTATTTCATGTCAAATGGTTCATTATTATTATAACTATACAAAAAGAAAAGAAATTTTTCGTTTATTGATGACAATATTCACAAAAACTACCAAATAAAAGTTTATTTTGTGATTTTATGCTGCATCGGTGTTTTTCCATTGACAAGAAAAACATCAATAAAATAGTTCCAAAAAAATTATGTCTGTACTAAATACATAACAACTAATCTAACTAAACTAAAACGAAGAAACAATAAAATTCTGACGACCTAAACTTGCGCATTTTCGACCCATTTCATTCAAACCTTTTTGCGTACTCTAAACAAAAGGACCTGTGCCAGTGGTAATACATATGGCCGATCGTTTCTTTTTCTTGTAATGGCCCAAAAAGCAATCTGTGCTTTTTTGTAACTTCTCAATTTTGCCGTCCAAAGGTTGACTTACTTTTTCAAAAGTTAGAATTTCAAATATACTCAATTTTAGTTTTATCGGTACAAATATGATTTCCAAACTAAAAACAGTTTACTTAAAATCTTTGCCCCCCACACTAATTAGTTATAAGCTATTACGTTGATTAATTGTCCAGAAGTAATAAAAAAATTACATAAACAATAACAGTTCATCTGACAGACGACACCGGCAATTTGAATGCAAATATCTCAAAAGTAATGTTCTTTTCGGAATTGTTCTTATGACTGGTAACGTGTATCGACAGGTAGTAAAATTACATGACTGGTCAAACTTCAAAAATGTATAGGTATGAGGATATCACATGATCGTGCGCGCGATACTGTCTGTGAGATGGAGTGTTAGTACTTAAGGGTTAAATTATAGATCTACTAAATTGATTCCCAAATTGTATAAGTAGCACATTGTAGTATCAATGACAACTTATGTAATATTATAAAGGCTTAATAATTATCGTACTTACATATAAAAAATGAGACTTTCTTAAAATTTCTAAATACAATTGGCAGTTGTGCCAAATTTTCATGCGTCGGGTTAAATACACCTTAACAAAAAGAGTTATTTTGTTTTTTTGTTAATATATTTCCTTCGTATTTTTTTAAGCAGAGTATTATGTTAGGTCTTGTGTTATATACACATTTAAAAAAGTAAAATTTTGCTTTTTTAAGTGCTTTTCAAATATCTTTTGTGTTCCCGTTTGGAACTCGACTGACTGTATATTAGGGTGATTGTTAAATAATAAATTTCTTCCGGCGTCCCAAAAAAACCTTCCTTTTAATGAAAAAATACGGGGGAATTTTGTAAAATTTCTTTAACAAAAATAACACGTGCCTCAAGACAATCAAAGTTCATTTTTTCATAAAATTATAGTTTTTTGTAAGTATCTCTTAAAGTAGGTACATATACGGATTTGAGAAAAAGTTATGGGAGTATTTTGTAGGAAATTCAATTTTCTACAAAAGATGTCTTTTCCATTTTCTTCATGAAATTCATATTTATATACGTATATTCTCAATAATAAATTCATTAACTTCATATAGTCAATATTTTAAGACTCTCAAACGTCATTCTTTCTTAAATATATATAATTTTGTAAAATTATACGTAATAAATTCTAGTCGTTAGAAAAATTTTTAATTTCAGAAAAAATGACATTTGTATGTCTTAAAATATGGACTATATGGATTTAATGAATTTATTATTGAGAATATCTCCATAAATATGAATTTCATGAAGAAAATGACCTTTTTTATAGAGAATTGAATTTCCTTCAAAATTGTTCCTATAACTTTTTCTTAAATCTGTATACTTTAAGAGATACTTACAAAAAACTACGATTTTATCAAAAAATGAATTTATATTGTCTATAGTCACGTGTTATTTTTGTTAAAAAAAAATTGTAAAAAATGTTCCCTATTTTTTCATTACAAGGAAGGTTTTTTGGGGCGTCGGAAGAAATTTAATTTGAACGACCACTCTACTGTATACATATAGATATTGTTTAGATTATATGAGACAACATTGCTAGAACAAATAAGATATATATGTAAACACAGCCGAATATCATATTTTACCTATATTCCTATAGGTATATTATTATTTGTATGTAAAAGTATAAATTATAAAATATGAATAAATTTTATTAGGAAAGCATGATTTTAAAAACTAAAACTTTAAATCTTTGGGATATATAAATATGCAAACTGCTTTCTCTGTTCGGCATTTTTTATAAAGAAAACCTCTTATAAGTATTCATAAATTTCGAAATATCATAACTAAAACTATTTGGTTAAGTAATTTGGTTATATTTTAACATGAAATGTCTTATTTAAACAATATTTTGGTTAGTACATAAACAAAAACTTTGCACTTTAATTTATTAAATCGCACACAAAAGGGAATCCAAATTGAAAATAGTTATTTCTGTCTTGGTAGTTTTCATTCAAATGACGTCTGCTTGCAGTCTGTGCAAATATCTGCAGTTGAAATTTATTTTCAAAGTTCATACGCTAAGAAGTTTGAATATGGAAGTTCCATTTGGAATCTCCCAAATAACGGTAATTGTAAGTGAATTGAATATTTTACAATCTCGAATAATTGCTAATGAAGTTGTCGAATCGATAGTTTCATTTTTATTAAATGTAATTTTCCTATATTTTTGATGGTTGATATTAATTTTTATGTAAAAAACTTTCCTTTTATAAAGTGGACTGCGAATGGTTCATTAAAGAAATGTTGTTAAGCAAATGCTATGCAAAGCTATCAGGAGATATGTTGGAAAATGTTCAATCTGTAAAAAGATATCATTCTTTGTTTAAAAGTACATCCGTTTAAAACAAAAAAAATTAATTTTGTTCTATTTTTGTGTTAGAATCGGAAGGAGTTTAAGTACGCACTACGATAATTTTTTATTGGTACACTTTTTTAATGTTTACCTTGTTTTTATACATTCCCGCAACAACTCTGTTGCAAGCTCAATATTTACAACCGCAAAAAGATGTTAGATATTTTAAATTTCATGGTAGCATTACCTACTTAATAAAAACGTTGCAAAAACCAACGTTGAACAATAAAATTAAAGTTTATAAATACATTGGTAGTGCTAATGTCTTGACTATTATAATTTATTTGTTTAAAAACAATGCTTGCAAAATAATTTTATGTGATCTTGCAATACGATTTTGTACAGGTAATAAAAATCAAATAGTACCTAATTATGTATATTTATTAAAAACCTATACGATTGATTAATTTAATTTTAGCAGGTTTTTCATTTTAAATATAATAATGTAAAAATTTAATATAAATTTCATATAGGGACATTTTGTGTGGTTATGCTACTTGAATGCGAGGTTTTTTCGCAGTTCTTTCAGGCTGTCGCTTAGGCCTTGCCAACTGATTGCTATACACCTCGGTGCTGTACAACGCGAAGCTAATGTTTAGCCTGTGATTATTTTTTTTATATTCAATTATGTAAATAATTATGAGATGATAATAATTTAAAATTTAATAAAATGATAAACGGATATCGAATAGATTTATATTAATCGCTAATTTAATAAATAATAGTATTTTGTATGCTGGCAGTAACCGTACGAATTGCACATACTATTTTTTATTACCCATGCTCTGTGTAGATAATCATGATTTTTTTTATTACAACTGCCGCGAAAGTAAGATTTTCGAGCGCGGTACGGCCGTAGAAAAGTAGCAAATTTCTTCATGCCAGAATAGAGTAGGCTTTCGTCGTTCCTTTCTGCACATGTGTGGAAAGTACCTATTTTTGTTTTCCTCTCTTTGGCATTTTCTTCTGTACTCAAAAGTTTTATAGTTCGTTTTAGTATTTACTGCCAGTTTATTGCTATAATTACACTATTTGAATAAAAGTAGTAATCAGTATGTTAAATTTAAAATATTTTCATTGGAATTTCTTCTTAATACATACTACTTCTTAATACAGTACTACTTCGGAATGTTACGTTCTCAGAATCTTACAAATTTTAACATTTTCAGGAACTTCGCTCAACTCTAAATTCCAATAAAATTATTTCTGGCTGCATGAAGCCTTTTAGAGCTGAGCATGTTTGTGCTGTGCGTAACTGTGTATCCGTGTGAAAAGTACCTATTTGAAATCCAATTCAAATAATTCAAGTGCACATTAAATGACGATGAATTAAATCTAATAATTTTCATCTCAATAAAACTTTTCCATATTACCTACATATATGTTTTACCTACACTTAGGTGCGTTTGAAAATGCCCGACCGACTTAATCGACAAAACATTATTTATGAGTATTAAAAAAAATAATTATAAACAAATGGCAAATGTATACGATAGTTTGGACTTGTACACACACGTTATAAAATTTTTGACCAAAAATAATGATTTTGAAGTGTTCAAATACTAATAATTCTAAGAAAAAATGCGAAAACGGTAGTGCGTTTGAAAATGCCCATTTTAATGTTTTCCATTTAGAACCGTTTTTTTTTCCAACAAACTATAAATATATTGTAGATGTTGTTTAAGAATGTAAATAAGCAAACCATTAAAAGATTATTGTAAGTGAAATTTTAAATGGTAGCACCAATAAATAGCGTAATTTGTATTTATTACATAAAACAACAGTTTTTGACAAATGATGAAAGTAAAACGTCAATACAAATTAAAATTTGACAATTAACATAACTAAAATTATTCTTCAAACACTGTAGATCGCGTTCCATATTTTGGGCATTTTGAAACATATCATTTAAGCATTATAACAGTAGAATTAATTTTATACACTTCTTATTCACAAATTTATCGGAACTAAAAGTCCAAAATAAAATAAACGACGTTGAATATTTTTATGCTTTCTTCGCCTTTTGGTAACTACTAAACTCGCACGAATTTATTATAAAAGTTACATTACAATCAATGCAGGGGGACTCCAAATAAATATGGTGCAATTATTACCTTACCTTGTGAATTAAATCGGGTGTGCAGTTTCAAAGCACATTTAATGTTGGTTGGATGAAGTGGAGATCGGTCTCTGGTGTGTTGTGCGACAGAAAAATGCCTATACGATTAAAAGGCAAGATTTATAAAACAGTCGTTAGGCCTGCTTTGGCATACAGTGCAAAAACATGGGCGAGACTGGCTAAACACAATCAACAGATGCACGTGGCAGAGATGAGAATGCTATGATGGTGTGTGGGTTTCACGAAGAAAGATCATGTACGTAAGGGGGCGTCCATAAATTACGTGAGGTGTTTTTTTAAATTTTGTGCCCCCGCCATGGTGAGATTTTGTGAGATTTTATTCAACCCCGATCTCACGTGAGATTTTTCAAAATGTGGGTTTCTTACGTAAACGCGTTGAATTGTTATTGTAAAAAAAAAAAAATTGCTTCGTGCTTTTATTTACGACTAGTTAAGACTAGTAATCAATATTTCTGAGAATTATCTTAATCGAATTACGATTACGCTTAAGATTAAATCTTAAGCATGTACAAACTGGATTAAATGGACCAAAATAGTATAATTTTTTTTGTTTCAATCAGAAAAAAAATTGCGTGATATTTGCCGAGACCCCCCCCCCCCATGGTGTGATTTCGTGGGATTTTATTCAACCCCCCCCCCACATCTCACGTAATTTATGGACGACCCCTAATGAACATATCCGAGGTTCATTAAGTGTTCAATCAATTAAGGATTTTATGGGGAATCTCAATTGAAGTGGTATGGACATGTTCAACGTCGAAATCAGAACCACATAGTGCACCCAGTTTTGGCAATAGATGAACCTAAAAGAAAACCAGGCAGGCCAAAAAGTACCTGGAATAGGTCTTCCGTGAAGCTTCAATGTGATTATGACATACCTCCGGAAATGGTTTATAATAGAAGAGAATACTCCTTAAGAACACGCCTACCCCGATAAGGGAGCAGTTGGAACAATTGCATTAAAGGTGAAGATAAAGAAGAAGAAGAAGATTCTTAAACAACATCTACAATATATTTATAGTTTGTTGAAAAAAAAAACGGTTCTAAATGGAAAACATTAAAACGGGCATTTTCAAACGCACTACCGATTTCGCATTTTTTCTTAGAATTATTAATATTTGAACACTTCAAAATCATTATTTTTGGTCAAAAATTTTATAACGTGTGTGTACAAGTGCAAACCATCGTATACATTTGCCATTTGTTTATAATTATTTTTTAATACTCATAAATAATATGTTTTGTCGATTAAATCGGTCGGGCATTTTCAAACGCATCTAAGTGTAAGTGTACATACTTTTACATACACACTGACAAACCTACACACTAATCGCTTGACTTGAGGCACGACCGAAACTAATTTTTATACTGCTCTTCAGGATTTTTCAAAGTTCCTAAATCCTGAGTAGTACTGTATTCAAATTGCAAAAAATATCTGCCATCTGTCACAAAAATGTCACTTTAGAGATGGCTCTAGCATTGATTTTCGTATTTTATTTAATTTTTGATTTTTATTGTGCGGCAATCGTGATTTACGCATGCAAAATAGTTGAATCGGTAAAGTGCTATTTTCGCACGAATTAATTTGCGCAAATATAGTACTTTCCAGGCACGAGTGATAAAACACCAATAACAACGAATCAGAAGCAATAAACGAGCGTAAATAGAAAAGATGTATAAACTACAGATTATAGGTTATACTTCCAGCTTTCTGATTGATATTGTATATAATTAATGAATAATATATTTGTGAGTTTACATGGCAACATAAATACATACATCCATAACGTAATACTATGGTAACCTATTATTTAGACATCTTTAATGTTTCTTGGTTACAATTACACTACTGGCCATATTAAATGGAACACACAAAATAAGTATGATATAATAAATATACGTTGAAAACTTTCTTGTAAATGTATTTTATAAATAATTATTAATTGGGTTTTAAAAAATAATAAGTAAAACGCAACTAATAATAATGTTTTTTAAATTTATTATATAAAATGGTGTATTTGCGTTGGACAAATTTAATGGAACAAGTATAGATAGCAGAATTAATCACTAAATAATTTGACAATTGGGTGAAAATCAGATGTGTTTAGCTAACCCGAAACGTCTTTTTATTTACATGTGAATTTATTTATATTAATTACGCATCCTAAACAACTTATTAAAATTGTAAAAGACCTTTATGATCGACATCAGAATTACAGAAAAGTGTCAAAAATTAGTGGTGTATCGTTATCAACAGTGCATTGATTTATCAACAAGGATGAATCTAAGGTGAAAAAAGACTCCTAGACCAAAGTCTAAGCTCACTCAACGAGATGAACGACAGATTCAACGAGTTCTGCACAATTGCAGCGATGAGTTAAGGCGATGTACCAGTCGTGTATTCAAAATAAAGCTTATTTAAATCATGTCTCAACTAGGACAATTAAAAGGAAGCTTAATATATTCAATTTTAATTACAAAACCTTAACCAAACAGATTCAACGCGCGCAAGGACATAAGGTAAAGCGATATAAGGCTTGTCGCACCTGGATTCAAGTTTGCATTGATTGGAAAACTGTTATATTCATCGATGAAAAGCGATTTTCCCTAGATGGTCGTGATAATTGGTCGACGTATGTTGATCCTGATTGCAAAAATGTGAGAGATAGAGTTTGATGTGGGGGAGGCGGATACATGATCTGGGGCATGATGAGTTCAACAGGACTATTTTGGATTAAATTTTGAAAGACAAAGCTTTAAATTTTACTCAATACATTAATGTTCTCAAGGAAGCCAAGACTATTCTTGATGAACAATTTGGTGATGAAAATTATGTATTTCAACAAAATAATTGCTCAATTCATAAATCTCGACATACAACATGGCTAAAAAATTCCAATATTGAAGTCTTAGAATGGCCCACGAAGAGTCCGATTTAAATATTATTGAGAAGATGTGGTCACACTTAAGTCAGAAAGTGTACGCTACAAAAATTAAGTTTAATTCAAAAAATGAATTAAAATTTGCTATTGAAAAGGCAGTATCTGAAATAAATCATACAGGGTCAGAATATATTGATACTGTGTATATGTCCATTAACAAACGTCTACTTGACTGTTTTGAACGAAAAGGAGGTTTCATCAATTATTAAATAATAATGGTAGTGTAAAAATGTATTAAAAATAGCTTGTTCCAAAAAAATTGTCCACCTAAATTACATTAATTTCAATAATTTAAATTTAATTACTTAAGTTAAATATTTGAAGATGTTGTATTTTGAATATCATAATATACGAATATTATATACCAAGTTTGGCCAGAATCTGTTCATTAGTTTTTCAATTATAACATGTTCCATTTTATTTGGCCAGCAGTGTAGTATTTTATTTGATGTGTTTCAAGAGAAATATATTTAAAAAATCAGTTTTGTTTGTATGTATGACATTATAAAAAGTAATAGAATCGTAAGTAGCAGTTAAAACTAAAATCATAGGCCTCAAAATGTAGCAACATTAAATAAAATGATTTGCTTTTCTGGCATTATTTTACTATTCTAAAATATACAAAGCAAAATTATTGCTCCAATATAACAATTACTTGCGAAGCAAAATTGGTTGCAAAGCATTTTATTGCTTGTTGACACATTTACTTTATAGGGGTGTAAAACCATTCTTGAATTCCTTGACTAGACCACTATAATGTATACAACTATCATTTTATTCTTAAGATGTCATAATCCCTAATTGGAACCTAGTTTTTGGATGACTTTAATTATGCAAATTATCAAATAAAATGTGTTTCATGACCGTAAATGTTTTAAAGAATATTTTTATGCGGTACATAATTTGTGAAATATTTATATTGTCGTTTATTATGAGAACTTCATTAAAGTCATTTATTGATGTAAACAAATTTTAAAAATCTTTTTATTTTAATTTAGGTAATACAATAAATTATAAAACAATGCTAAGTTATTGGAGATATATTTATTTGAATATGTATTGCATATTGTGCTAGAAACGAAAATTTTTAAGTATTTTGTGCATACATTTGTGGCTGTGGCAGCCTTTTGTTTTAAATTTTTTATTTAAAACTAAAACATACGTTTCTTTCCATTTCGAACTACTAATTCAAATTCCTTATAATTATTAATTTTTACCTGCCAACAATTTTTTAAATTCATATTTATAGTAAATTAGAAGATCATTTTTAAGAACATGATTCTAAAAAATATGACAATGTTTTTTAACCTTTCATTTAGATATGTATATAATGTTTACATAAACCCCGAGAATTGATTTTTGGTAGGTATCTCCTTGGTATTTTTTAATCAATAAATGAAAAGATTACTCGACTGGACGAACAGAATAACCTTTGTATCTTGGACCTACATACATAATTGTTTTCCACTTCCAGGATTTTACTTCTCTAAATTTTATGAATAAAATGTGTATACATATAAATTACACTATTATAGCACTTAATTAATATTTTTTCTAAAAGCCCGAATTATAAAGTGCAATCTACGGGTTTTAAGAAGAAGTACTCTTAGTTATATTAGTATTCAAATTTAAAGTATTGACTTTTTAATTTAATTATTTCAACAAAATAGCTGTTAAATCTACCAAATAACAAATACGCTCTTTCAATGTTCTATCATTTACAACGTTTTATATCACTTACAATAAAAAAATTTACGGTTTTCTTATTAGCATACTTTAATAATAGCTATAACATATTTATAATTGTTGAAAAATATTCAGTTTTTAATAGAAAGAGTAACACCGTGCAGTTTCAGGCGTACATTGGATCGAGATACTTTATATATAGTTATTAACTTTTCAACACTTTAAAACCATAATTTTTTAGTAAAACAGCTTTTGTGTAAAAGGACAAACTACACATTAGCGATTTGACCAATTTTTTTAATACCTTTAAATAACATTTTGTCTATTACATCGCGCGTGCAGTCTCTAACTTATTATTGAATTCATCTGCAGAGGAGAACAAAAAATTGTTTATCCTACTCTCTCGAAGTGAATTAAAACTTCCACAAATTCTAATTGTAAAGAAAGATGTGTAACTTTCGACCATGCACACATTGAAATTTCTCCTCTGGAAAATTTTTTTGTGGGTGCTAATTCGCATTACTGGTACCTTCTCAATAGATTAACATAAAGGTAGTTTGTCTCGCAACACGTCTTAATAAGGGCATTTGTTTAATCATACCAAGACAGTTGTATTGCAATAAGATATTCTAAAATATGCCACAATTACTTTAACAAATAAAAGTGTTATCTCGTATTGTCGGTAAATATATGTATATTTTATACTTGAAGAATAAAAAGGATTCTTCTAGTACTTGCCTGCCGACGGTTCTTCACATCGCTTCCACAATGGTTCATAAAATTAAACTTTTATATATTTACACGATCAATGTAGGTATACGGTTTTACGATCATATAACAATTAACTAGACTAGCGCGATCTTTATAACGAAGTCAGCTTTAGAGAATTTGAAATTCATATTTTACTACCCAATTATAATATAAATGCTGATTTTATTAATTATTAAGTGTGTCCGTTGGCACTTCTAAATTTGTAACTAGTTATAGTTTAATTACCACTTTGATTACGGTAGGTATATAAATAGGTACTGAAACACAAACAAATAGCAATAAAATTTAATAAATGTATATAAAACTCCTGTTTTTGATTAAAATACTATGTTCTTTTTTGTTATAATTATAAACTTTATCCAAGTCAATTTTTATTCCTCAAGGTAGGGTCGTTGCTATGAATAATTAAATATAGTTTTATACCTATACGATTTTTTTTCTTCGGAAAGAATTTTAAATTACCATAATGCCTAAATAATGTCAATAACAATCAAATATATTTTGAATAAACAAAATTTGTTATTGACTTCGTTTTTTTTATCTTTTTTTTTTCAAAATAGTTTTGTGAATACGCTGCTTCGATCTTACGGCAACTCCAAATAATATTTAAATATTTTGAACCTATCATTAAATTTATAATAAAAATATTTGTTTACTAGAACAAACAATTTCAGACTTGACTAAAAAGGAAAAAATGTGTTATTTTATTGTCTCTTTTGTCTTTAATATAAATAACTACAAGGAAAACATAGGAAATATCGAAAATGTACGTAAACAACAATTACATATTTAGTAACTTCAGCCAACATGTGCCCAGAATTACTATTCGTCAGACTACTACGTGTATGTTTAATTAATTTTCAGGTAGTGAAATAAATAAAATATAGTATTTTCATATTCACAAATATAAATGTGTTTGGTGCTGTTTTGGCACGGTACTTCATTTAGAATATATTTTACGAGATGATAATATAAATACAAATAGGTACGTGTTTGAATTGTAAAAACTTCATTGCCCATACAGGACTAATTCTCGTTCGTTGCTGGTTTTATGAAAATGACACGATCCAGTGGCGCGAGTGGCTCAACTGCCGCTATAAACATTCCCCTTTAGCATACGCACCCGAACTACATGATATAATTTTCTAGATGAGTCCCCTAGCGGCAATCGGGAGTTAACCGACGATTGTCCATCGTGAGCTAAATGGCCAATAGAAGAGATAGTGACCATAGTTTGCATAACTGGCTATAGCTGTATATTCGCCATTCCACGGATCGTTCTCTTTTTATGTTGAACCCCTTCTGTTCAAGAGAGTAACCGCTTAGATCCCTAGGGATTGCAACTTTGTTACCCCTGGACATAGCTGCACCGTTATGCCTTGTTGTAATATAAATGATACGTGATTATCTGCTTTTATATTATGGTTCTGTATTTTGTGGTTTCCGTTTCAACCGGAATAATTTAGTTTATTCGTATAAAGAAAACGCGCAATCATAATTGATCGATTGTAGTCGTCTCTACTTTTTTGGTTGTTTTGAATGACCTTCATTTGAATAAAAGCATTAGTTTTATTTTTAAAGGACGCACTATTATCTTTTATGTCAAAAAACGAATAGGATAATTTAATTTTTTTTTAGGTTTTACGGATGTATTATCCAGTTCTTCTCGAAAACACGTTCCATTGTTGGTCTCTAATAATCGAACGTTATTGTCATATACCGTCGAGTCCCCGCCCAGTATATGTAATATAGACAGGTATGGGATATTGCGAAGTGCAATTTCCACGCGGGAGTCGTCAACAGCAATACCGTGTCGTTTCATAACATAAACACTCCATTTGAACCGTAGCGTCGATTCTGGCTTCAGTATTTGTATTGTGTTATTTTTATTACTAAAATTCCTATTGCTTTATTAGTATAGCTGTAGACTAAAGTATGGTGTAAGCAATTCTCTAAACCTCCAAATTAATTTGACCCTTTCCGCGATGAATTATGAGGCTCGTATCCATTAGATGGCATATTGCCAGGCGATTGCAGCGCTTTAGCGTAGAGCGGTGTAATTAGAAAGCCTCATTGAGCCACCAGCGCTCGATAGCGACCGGGAATGTAATTAATAAAGAATTTTGCTGCCGCAACTTTTCCTACGCTGATAGTCCAGAATGTTTGCGACAAGGCAAGAATATTAAAATTTATCTAATTTACATACACAGTGCTTTTAAGCTTATTTTAAATTGTTCTGTTCTTAAAGTGGTAGACACTTCAGGCGTTCAATCGCAGTCTTTTTGCAAATGTTCAACTGTAAGATACCATCTAATTTTCCATTCTTGACATTAAAACGGAAAAGCAAATGCAATTACTTGGTCGATTGTCCTTAGTCCCTGGTTTCGCATCAACCCTTGCTGTGACGTCATTAGACTATCAAGAGTCATTATCTCGCACCTCGAACGCACCCCGTTCCTGCTTTAAACTACAGCAAAATGGCGATAAAGTTACACAAAATGGCTCCTTTACGCGTGTTTATGTATCCTTATAACATTCAATGTTCATGTTCTCGAGTAACGTACCAAAGTGCCTAACCTACATTACAGTGGGCTATAATCTACGGCTATCAGGAGCTTAATCAAAACATAAAGCGACGTTTCTTGAACACCCACTTTGTTAAGCGTCACTTTAACAAAATTTTTTTACTCTTATTACTTGTCGATGAAATATTTATTATCTAATTATTATTTACTTCTTTTGCTGGCGGATTTGTAGATATAGATAGCGACTCAACCTTTTCTTTTTAATCTATCAGTTAAATTGTAATAAAATTTTATAATTCTTTAACGCAGTGGTTTCCAAACTGTGGGGCGCGCCCCCTTAGGGGGGCCCAAGACTGTTGCAAGGGGAGCATGCAGCTGTTTCTAAAATATAATTCTTGTATTTTTGTAAGATTTGGTTTTATTACATTTAAAATTATTGTTTCTTATAATAAATAATTTTTTTTTATGTATATTATTTTGTAACCCATTAAATAAATTATATCAGTTGAGTATTTATGAAATGAGATTGTTAGAAAAATTAAGGGGGCGCAACAATTTTTTTTTTAAGGGGGGCGCCGGTTCAAAAAGCTTGGAAACCACTGCTTTAACATCTATAAAACCAGTACTTTGAAATATTTTGATTCAACTCGTACATAAGTTTTTTGCAACAATTTTGCTGTTTATTGTATTTATTTCAACCATCCTGTAAATATGCATACTGCACGGAGAAAAAAATATCGTTATAACAACTATCTAACGTAACCTCAAAGGCACCTATTAATGATATCCTTATAATAACTATCCGTATCCCTATTATAGCTATCCGTAGTATAGTTATTTTTTACAGGGATACGCCCTATTGCTAAATTAGCCAATCGAATCGTTGTTTTGACGAAATGTCACTTTGAATATCCGCAATAAGGAACTTCTGGATAGCTAAATTAGCTATACGGCGTATCCTTGTGAATGATATACTACGTATAGCTAAAATAGAGACACGGATAGTTATTATAAGGATATTTTTTTCTCCGTGTGGGAAATATTATTCAAAGTTGATTTTTCTTGATTATTTACACTGTCTATCTGAAATACTTAAAGGTAATAACTTTTAAAATTGATAAATTTAGGATTAATTTCAACGACAAACGTTTCAAACCAATCAATTAATTTTTTTTTAAACAACATCAGTATCTTTATTATATGTAGTAGTTTGATTAGAATTGTTTCTATGAAGTTGTTAGTTTGAAAAAAAACTACATACCTAATTGTTTACGCGCGGGGTACCACAATGTGTAGAGCAGCGATTCCCAACAAGTGCATTACGCAAATTTTGTAATTACTAAAATATTTTAAACTGTATTATTCTATTAATTGATAGTTAAATATTGGAACATTAGTTTTCAAATGTATTACCACATAAAAGCTTAGGAAAGACTAATATAGAACAATATCTTTGATATTATTGCTGTGTATTTAAAAAAATCAAAACAAGAAATAGGAATGAATTACTCAATGAAAGAAGAAATTATTCAGATTTTAGCTTTAAAAATCGTTTACGTTTGTTTCTATATTAAAACTAGTAAATTATAGTATTTCATGTATTACTAGCTGATATCCGCGACTTCGTCTGCCTGGTTTACTATGTTAACAGTATTATTTTATTTCCAGAAGTAGAAACTTCCTCGCTCTCCCGCGCATCAGCTTCGCTTCTCTCGTCCTGTACGTGTATGAAAACTTTTAATTACTTGTTATTAAATAGGAATATCGTAATAACTTTATTAGAGACAAAGAGCAAGCGTCTAAGGAATAAAACTTAAAAAAAATGATATACAGTGGAACCTCGCATAACGAGCATAATTCGTTCCGGAGTCTTACTCGTAATGCGAAACACTCGTTAAGCGAAACAATTTTTACCATATAAATTGATGTAAAATACGATAATGCGTTCCATGCCGAAAAAATACTCAAAAATTAAAATTTTTTAAAAAATACTCCAAAAAAACACATAAATTGTTAAGAAGCCTGATTCATCTTCATCTTTTCTTAGTAACATACCTATTTCCTTTTTACTAGGAATCTGTTGAGACAATTGTTTTTGCCTACGCTTCAAAATTTGGTAAAAATGCGACACCGCATTATCATTAAATAAATATCTAACGCGCATAGCCACTGCCTTATTAGGGTGATGCTTCTCAATGTACGAAGCTACAGTTTACCATGATTTCAGCATTTTGTCAGACGATTTTTGCTTTGTTGTTATGGGAAACCTCGCTCGTTATGCGAAACCCCACTCGTTAAGCGAGTCATTTTTTTACAATTTATATTGCTCGTTATGCGAGGTTCCACTGTATATCCAGTAGTTTTTGCAGGTGGGACAGACCTAACTAGAATTTTATTTATATATATATTACCAAATATTTTAAATGATAAATTTTATTAAGCAATAGAAACAAATATAGTAATTATAATCTATCAAGAAAATAGAAAGGGAAAACAAAAATAATTACCAAAGTCTAAATTTTGATTAAGTTTAGGGCAGGGGTCGCCAAACTTTTTTGATCATCGACCCCTATATAATTTTTCGAAACCTCCATCGACCCCCATATAAGTAATTTTCAGTTAATTAAAATAAAACTATCTATTAGGTAGCTACTGTGTTTTTACTAATTGTGATTTTATAAATACCGCAAAACTTATACACCAAGTGTTTTTCCGGGCATATCAACACATAAATGTATTACAGAGTGATTGCAAAAATTTTCATCTTTTTGGTAACTTGTTTTCATATGCCAATTTTGACTAAGTCTTCTATCAGTAAAGTTAAACCTCCATAAGTCGAAGTTGAAGGGAATCCCAAACTAATTTAAGCTATCGAAAAAAGCGTTTACGCTTTTTTTTTAATTTTTAATTAAATACGCAGAAGTACGTATATTTATCATTTTAAAAAAAATTTAATTAAGTTTGAACAAGTAATTAATAAAACATTACGTGTTTAATATTTAGATTAATACCAATTCACATTTTATATACAAAATTTGTTATTATACACTACACGGAGAAAAAAATATCGTTATAACAACTATCTAACGTAACCTCAAAGCACCTATTAATGATATCCTTATAATAACTATCCGTATCCCTATTAGAGCTATCCGTAGTATAGTTATTTTTCACAGGGACACGCCCTATTGCTAAATTAGCCAATCGAATCGTTGTTCTGACGAAATGTCACTTTGAATATCCACAATAAGGAACTTCGGGATAGCTAAATTAGCTATACGGCGTATCTCTGTGGAAGATATACTACGTATAGCTAAAATAGCGACACGGATAGTTATTATAAGGATATTTTTTTCTCCGTGTATATTTACATAACACCCATTTCAAGATAAAAAATTTAAAATTAATAATTGTTCAAATATTATCCTAGTGCCCTTTAATAAACTGTAGATAATGAATAAAAATCCATCATAAATACGCATTTAAACTATCGCTGACCCGAACTTTTGCACCGAATCTATCTTGATTTTGTCAATTCTTACAGACACTTCCTTGAAAACTTTAACTTCGAGTTATAGAAATATTTTTTAATAGGAAACCGAATGTGGGGAATTGTAAAAAAACCCTTCAAATTCAAGTTATAAAAAATTCGAATTTGCTTATATTGATTAGGCTTATCATAAAATTTATAGATTTTTTAAATTTAAAAAAAGGGAGTACCATATTCTGAACTAGACGATAGTCTAGTTTAGAATTTTTGTTAAAATAAATAAATTGTAAGTAGTTCCATGAAAATTTTCGTGAAAAAGTAGTTTGCACTTGCAAGTAAAGCTGGATACTTATCCAGCTTTTCTGAACGAGTCATTGTGAGCTTTTATAATCTTAGTTAAGTCTTAATTAATTTTTAATATAACGATAATAACGTTATTACCTTGCAAAGTAATATTTATAAAAAGAACCATGGTCGTTATCTACGTTATAGTTAATTACCCTTAAAACTTTTTCAAAATTTTAATGAACTTGGGAATTTTTAACATTTTTTATAATGTTTTCTTTTTTACAAATTTGCTCACTGATTTTATAACTGTACGTGTCTTGAAAATATTTTGTTGTTACTGATCATTTGTGGAAGTGTTCAACTTCTAAATGATTTAAAATATCCGATTAATCTAATGCATCTGTAGCGCGTTATTACTAACATTTTTACAAATTTTTAGGCAGAAATAAAATTGTATTCGCTCAAATGTTAGTCAAATATATACATGGTGAACATTCCATTTGCTACACTTTTGTAAAGATATGTTACAAAGAGGGAGCACCTCATAATGGTAAAATAACCGGAATTATAAATTACCATCGCCGAGTGGCTCGTGGGTAATAATTATAATTTTTATGTCTTTAATGCACCTCATATTATAGAATAGACAGTTCCAAATTACTATAATATTTTTTGCCTAACCTATGGTTTGTATTAAGTGTATTATATTAAGAATAACTGTTTGAATAAATCATTTGAATATTCTTAAAAGTATAACGATTTCGATATCTACTTTAAATTAATACACCTTTGTAATTATTTTCATCTTTGATATAAAAACACTGCTTAAATTTGAATATATTTTGTTTAATTTCGACACTTTCGGGTAAGTATAAAGTGTAACGTCCTTTTGTGTTATAATATCTAATCTACCAGTCTCTTTGACAAATACGTAATTTGGCACGTTTTCACTGCTTCATGTGATATGTAAATGAAAGCTCAGAGAAGGATTAAATTTGGTAAGTCACGCGAGTTCTGAAGCGTTAATGACATCGTAAAGTACCTGGATTACTGTGGTTACAAAGCTAATGCCATGTAATGAGCCTTGTTATGGTGCTCTGGCCTGCTGAGCCCGTGTGTATGTGTGTGTGATAATTTGATAATATTGAAGTGTTATTGCGGCGAATTGCTTTCATTTCATAAAAATTATTAGATATTATCATGCTACTAAATATGTGTTTACTATTTGTCGGATTAAATTTCTTTATCACAATCAAATGCGACCGAAGGGACTTTTACTAAAACCGACAAATTTTATTCCCAAACGTAATGTTAAAAGATTTTCTCTTCAAATTTTCTCGGAATTTGTTATCGTTGGCTTACCTATTCAGTATTTTTTTAATTTAATAAGATAATCTTGCAGTGTATTTTATATTACTTTATTAGCTATTTAAGATTATTAAAAAAACACATAAATATGTATGATGTTAGCTCAAAAATTATGCAAAATCTTGATTTTTATAATATCGATAATACTCGCTTAATCTTTGCGACTGAATCGAAAAAAGGAAACGGAATACTAATAGATTTTTTTCACTTTTAAGCATTCGTTTTTAGATACATATCTAGCGATATTAATCCCATAAAGAAGACCAAAATATTTTTCAAAAAAATTTGTTAGAAAATGTTAGTAGGTTGTAGGGATAAATATTAATCTTACTCCACAGCTGTTTAATTCAACTTCAACCCGGGAATCTCAGACTCGTCCAGTTTGCATAACAAGTTTCATACAACACAGCGTCTCAGTTGAATTTTTCATCAGTACAATTTCTGCTTCATGAGCGTCATAGTTTATCTAGTTAAAAATTCTTACAACGCCATTGCAATTTACATATCCAATGAAGGTTCTATCATAAATTTTAAGGAATTTTATTATATCTAGTGTCGAAAGGGAATTCTTTGTTCTTGCGGTATACAGATCGTTGTATATGCAAACTAGATATAATTTTGTATGAAATGATCTGTATTATCTAAGAATGCGTACATTGTCAGAAAGCCGGACAGACCAGTCTCGAAAAAAGTTGGATGCTCAAGCTACTAAATTTTTCAGTATTCTTGCCGCCTTTGTGCTCTTGAGACAAGATACTCATTAATCTCTCAGATGCGGACCTTGTGGTTAAGAGTTCAGCCAATCCTGCGTGCATTGTTGTTTCCAAGACTAATGTACTGTCCAGCCCACTCATAAAAAACCCGCGAGACAGTGACTCAGGTGTGAGTTGGGTCCTCACCAGGGAGCCTCGCCCACCCCTAACTACTAAATCACATGCATTATTTAACAATAGGGAGTGCTTAGCTATCGAATTCCGACCGTTGCAGATACCATCATCGCAATTACAACATGGCGCCTGCAAATTACTTCATCCCCTTTGGATGCACTGATTTACTAACTCGGCTTCCATGGTATATCGTGTTAGGGGAATTTTAATTTTATGTGCGAGTAGGACTTGGCAAAGAGTTCAACAGCTGCATATTTTTCAATTAGTTGAAAATTAAAATTTAATTTCAAGTATAAAACCAGCTTCTACTTTATCATATCGTAAATAATACTTACCTCATGTCTCACTCTTGTATAACGCGAGAAGGTTGTGCGAAAATCAACTCGCACACATAACCAGGTATTTTAGCCCGATTTAATCATCCTCGAAAATTCGCATATAATTTCGATGCATTCTTCTAGATAAAATGTTCTATTAAAATTTGTAATACTCAACCATCTGCCGAATGTGTCTGTAGGCTTGTTCTTAACTGCTCGGAAAGTTTGAAACTCGTTAAGCTTTTGAGAAAAGCCAGTAGAGCGCAAAAAGTCGCGAAAAACTTTGTTGGAGTAACCGACCGCACAAGACAGAAAGGGCAAAATAAAATATAAGTTATGTGTTTTAATCTCGAGCTCCGTTACTGTGGGGAAAAAGCCATACTATGCTATAAATATCACCAGCTTGGCGTGTATTGCTACATATTTTTGTTAGTAAGATAGTGAGTGCAGCGATGCAATTGCCATTCAGCGGATAGGGAGAATTCTATTCTTAACTGTTCTGCAAATCGCATAACCGATTAGAATGTAGCGAATCTCGAAAACACATACATATCAACTTGGTGATATGAAATTTTTATTACCCAACATGTTCAAATCTAACAAAAGGATACTAATCACAGAGGTGTAAATTATAACCGTTTTGAGAAATAAAATTAACAATGCTCATCTAACATAGTAAAGGTAATTAACTTCTGTCATCTGTATAAGTAATGGTCTTTTGTTAATTTTTTATGCTGACTTCCGGTTTGAACGATTGTTATTAAATTAAAAATTCGATTATTTATTGCGTTTTAGACAATTAAGTGTGTTATTTTAACATTCATAATTTATGTTTCGATATTTTTTCTGTAAGACTTTAGCACTTCTACGAATGCTTCAATGAACCATGTTCTTAAAGTAATCATTGCCACAACGTTGCGTGTAAACGGCCTATTTGCGGTTTGTTGAATTGCAAATTACCATTTAGATTAATTTTATTTTCTGTAAATTACGTAAGTCTTCATAAATTTCTGTGACTTTTAATTTAATGTTGATAATGGTACACAGCGATATTTAAATATAACGCAGGTTAACAAATTTTATCGATAAATATAGCAATTATGTAAATAATATGGAATTGTAAGATTTCTTCACACGTAAGCTTGTACGCAGTCATGGAGCACTTATACTGATCGACTGTAATGGAATATATGAGTTTGGAAAGGTTTAAGAATATAAATTGGTAAGATATCTAGCGTTAGTTTCAAAAATCTCATGTTAGACTGTGACTCTAACTGCATATATCGACCACGCGTTCACATTCTGATCGAAATAGCAGTACAACTGTAAGGTACGAATAAGGGATTTGTATCTATGGGTTAGCTTTGAAACAAAGAATCCAGGCAGTTACGATACTCTTGGTGACCGTTCAGCTAGTGAAACATTTGAAGCTATCTGGCTATCGATTGAGGGTGGAAGGTGTGGGAAAGGGAAAAATTACGACACACGGTTAACGATCTCTGGCGGAAACGATGGGGACGGATTTCGAATTCGATGCACAGCTTATTTATTTGACGGTTAAAGTTTTTTGAGATTTATTCTGAAAACTTTTAATTCAATTTTAAATGTCGCATTTTCTTTCATACATTTCGTATAAATGTCTGTACACAAGTGTAAAAGCAAACACAGTTAACAAATTCTTGTAAGGCCCACGCTTGCCATAAAATAAAAGGAGCCCATTTATGCTTAGAATATTAAATTAAGTCCTGTGAATCTCTGTCTGGAGTAAACATCAGTGAAAATATTAAAATTATCTAATTTTGTGTATTTCAATTAATTTAATATGTGAAATTCTATTATTTCATATTAAGTTTTATAGGTAACGGCCACAGGAAAGCTTCATTAACCAGTATTAGATTAATCGAGAATGTCATCAACTTGTAATAAACTAACTCTGCACTTATTTTATAATGGTTTTATACTCATTGAGTATTATAAAAATGGAATGTGGTCGTATAAAACTGTGTATATTGCATTAATATAGACCCTGATGTTACGTTACTGAAATTCTTCTACAGATACAGTTAAACCTGTCGAAGCAGGACCCACGCTAGATTGTGATATCGGTCAGTTTTAAAAAAAGTTTCAGGTATTCGAGTAACAAGAAAACGAACTCTTAATAAAACGGAAACAAATATTATTATTATGAAAATTTTCAAATTAATTTAAATTTAATTAATTAGTTGATTGTGTAAATGACGTTATACTATTCGTTTCTTTATTGAAACTTCTTCAAGCAACTTAACATTTCAAAAAATGTTTTAACCATCAAAACTAAAAATTGTACATGTGTTAAACATGTTGATACATATACAATTTTTGAGTTTAATAAATATTTTGTTGTATTTTTTGTGAGGCATATAGAACATGTTTAAAACAATTTGTAAAAGTTTTGTGATTTGCTTTACTCTGCACCTACGAAGTATCTTTTCTCGCCATTTTGTAAATATTAAAGATAACTTCTCAATTAGTTGAAATATGTATTGAAATCTGTGTATTAACTAAAATTGTGTCGCTTATGTGAAATCTATGTTTAGTTAATAGATAATAACGATACGTTATTGTTCTAACATTTATACGTAGGGTAAACCATATAGCTATTGCCCACTTAAACATTTCAAACATATTGAGAATCAACCAAATATTTTTATTATAGCTACTAACTTTTTCTTACTATTTTCTGAAGACTTAATTAATGCTCCTACAGAGTATCAACAGTTTTTATTTAAAACTTACATAACATAGAAAATAATGTTAATGAAATGAAAATCTTCTAAAAGGTATAGTAATTGCCTGTGCGTTACGGTTATTGCCAACACCAATGACTAACGCAAGATACTGGGCAATCGCCCAGTAACTCAAAGTGATAAATTAAAGTTGAAATCAACTACTAAACATATATAGACAATAAAAAACAAAATATTAAACTTAAATCCTACAGATAGTTCTTTAATGTATCAAAATATATTGTGTTATGTTTTATTAACTGCAAAAGAATATTTTAGAAAAAAATTAAAACAGTAAAAAAATATCCACACATAATAGGGGTTGATCATGACGATGTGTACATTTGACTGGAAAATGTTGATTTATTGACATAGTATAGGTACTTTCAATTCTGTGGTATAATTTTCAATTTTTTTTTTAATTTATAAAAGGAGTTGAGGCGCATCAACTACCAAGGTTATTATAACTATCAAAGTTATTTCATTAGTTATAATTTAAAAAAATATATATTTAACAATCAGCAATATACAAACGTTTTTGCATAATGCAGTTTTTAACCCACATCAATATAAAAACATTAATTACTTTCACTATGAGCTGCATTTGAACGACCTATTGGTAACGTGTCTGTGAATATGGTGCAGGGCGGCTTAGTATCTTTCTGGGATTCTGAATGCCATCTGAAATGGCATTCTCGGACACACTGTTCTTTGTGTGGACGCCACAACCATATCCAGGAGATGTTCAAAAGCGATTGGAGTTATCCTTGACCCGTAACTGATGATGTAAAAATAATTAAGACTAACGGTAACATGGATTCTGTCATACTTCGTTCATTATTTTTTTTAAATAAATTTGGTAGTGTAGATTAACTATGTGGAGATTGAAGGTAGATGGGAGTTGGTAATCGTTAAATCATAAAAAAATACAATGCTTCAAAGTATGAGAGGAGTTTGATAGATTTGACGTCACCTGTTACGAGTTTAAATTTTTTGAAATCACATTACGTCTTTTATTTTTACAATGTACAGAAGATCATGTCTATGTTTATTCTAATCTTTGAACAATATACGAATACACCGACGTTTTGGCTTGCTGTTTATCTGTTTTGTTATTTGTAAAGCTAAAACGAGCCAATTGAGAGCATTAGATTCGTCGATATGTTAGCAAGCTTAAATCAATTCTAGATGAGTACAGTATTGCAAGCGGGACAAAGACTCTTCGAAAAACAGTCCGAACAACAAATAAATGCATACTAGACTTAAAATCAATCATACAATACATATTGATAGATTTCATACCATTTATTTTGATAAATATAGTATTTCCGTCACTCTGTATAATTCATGTCTGTATACTTTGGATTTTGTAGTTCAATGAAATTTAGTTCATTTTTTTTGTAATGAAATAAATGAATATTTATCAGGTTAAAGATACCGCAAACATGTTTATTCCTATAAATATGTCTCGTTAAGTGTTCTTAACGGATTCTTAAGTAGAGTGCAGTCTTTAAAGCAATTCATTTTCATGATGCAAAAATTTCCAATGAATGCAAAAAACTTATAGAAGATAAACAGCTGATATAAAATGGCGGTATATATAATTTCATTGAAAATATTCTTTTGGTATTTTAATCAAGATTATATTAACACACTATCAGTAATTTTGTTTGTAGAATATGTATGCATTAAGCATTATTATTTTTATAATGTTCCTGTAACCATAAACAAGGAAAGTTTAGATAACTTGAAACTGCTCCACTAATGTAATTAAATAACCGTAGTTTGCATTACGAGAGTTTGTTCAAACAGAAATTATTGTACTTGGTTAAATACAACTATGTACATAAACGACGTCGACGTTGTCAACGAAAGTTTTGAAGAACGCGACATTCCCGTTTACAATTTGCATACGTTACTCCAAGCTCTGTATGCAAGCAGCTATTTTGTTAGTTGAGAATATTGAGCAGCACTTCCCAACCAAAATAGTGGAATGTACAGCTGCATTGCGCCATTGTCATTACAGAACTAAAATAGACTTTCATACAAGGTACATATATCATTATAACACTTTAAATCGATTTTTATACAAATATATATTATATATAAACGATGTTTTAAAAATTGTTTTAGTCATCATTAGTATATTAGACTGTTCCATGGGTGGTTTCCTCACGTAGTTTTTTAACAGTTTTATTGAATTGTGAATCTATTGATTGTTTTACAAAAATAGTTGAGGGTTTTTTCAATAATAAAAATTTTTCGACATAATTTTCAACCTTCAATTGCACTTAAAATGTGTAATACATAATATTTTATCAGTCATCAGTGTATTATTATTACTAGGTAATTTATTAAAAGCCAAAATTTTTTACATAAACTATGCTTAATTAGGATTTACATTGCCGAAAAAGTAATTTGCATAATGATAATAATGATAGAAACTTTGATAAAACATGGTGTCGCGTGCAGGAAATTTCAGAATTTGGAATTTTGCAAAAACTGGAGCAAGTGGGCAATTATTTCGATATTAGGATTTATTAGTTAAAATACGAAAAAGTTTTTAACCGAATCAATATAACTGGGCAATACGTGTAATTTTTTACTTTATGAAAAATATACAATTGTGTTTACGGATGTGGTTGAACTGAAGGATTTTGACAATTATGGTCATTATCGTATTACTTATATTAAGAGTAAAATATGGGTGTATCAAATGAATGTTATAGTAATTACTGTTTATCTATACTTGTTAACAATATTTATTAAAATAGACTGCAATTTTTAAGACATACGTATACTAGTTTATTTATTTTAAAACGTGGAAGAAGCTTAAAACCTTAATTCTGATATTAATTGGACCATCTACATCGGGTGTCAGACGAAGAAGTACTGAGACTTACCTCACTTGTAAATGACCCTAAAGTGAACAAAAACATACCCAAAGTCAAGTAGCCTTATGTGCAATAAATACCTTATTCTTTGGAATATTTCGAAAATTTTTGTTCAAATCTGTAAAAACGACACCATTCAAGCCATATGTAGAAAACAATTTTTTAAGCAAAAAAACCATAATAATCCAATATCAAATATACAAATTAGCCATGAAGCACGTACTAAATGACTTCAATCTTTTTTACAAGCATATGTGGGCAATGCTGTATTGCCATTTATTGGAAAATTAAATGATTTTTTCTCGATATTCTTTACATGTAGGACATTCTCTATAAAGTGTAATTGTTGCGATTGGTGTCAGGTATCACCAGGTTAACTTTCAGTATCTATTCGTCTGACAGCCTGTATAATAAAATAATATCTGCCTAACGGTGGCGCAGACAATGTACAAAATGTTTTCAAGCTAGGGTTACCATATGCAAAAATAATAAAGGAGTGCAAATTACGCTGAAAACGAGAACATGTGAAAATAAAAGTAATTTTATTCAGGTTTTATTATCTAAAGAAAAATAAGTAAGTAGGGTTGCGTAGCACAAAACACCATGAATTTTCACGACTCTCTCTTTTGCTAAGGCTGACATCTGACAAAAAGGGTAAAAACTTTTCCAAATATTTTTCGAGCAATTATCGTGGTTTGAATCCCATATAATACTGTAGTTCCCTTGCGTCATTGAAACAATACTTGCACATGCAACAAAGGTGCAAACGGGGAAATAAAAACCGGTCTATAGCTTACCATCACACGAAGAAGAAGAAAAATAATTTATTTATTTTTAACGTCAAAATTGTTTTTACATAGCAATATGTTTTCTTTGTAACGTACAAAGTTGTGCAATAGAGGAAGATATTTTAAGGATTAGGAAGAACATTAGGTGAAAAAACAAGACAAGTCTTCCTTTATGGGACTATATGGTAATGCTACGAACTCGCACGAATTGAAAAGCGCAAAATAAGAAAGGAGATCCTTTTTTTTTAGATAATTCCGTATTCCGAAATAAACTATCAAAAATTATTTACGCTTTTTTTTCAGTCGATTATGTATAAATTATAAGGGCTTTGAATATGTATGTAGGTAGATGCTTGATAGATGTTTGGTATATGGGTGATTCTACGATAAGAGGTTTTGAAACCATAGAGAATGCGCCAAGGAGAAAAATTCGAGTTTTTTTATTTAACTCGTATATTATGATTTTAGTCCCTTTTATCTACACATTCATGTAAGGGCAAGTCATTTTATACATATTTAGTTACTTTTTAGAAGGCCAGGGTAAATACATCGGCCAAAGTAGAGACTAGCGCCTTTCCATTAAATGAACAAGTTTTACTTATGATATAAACTAAAAGAATTAGTAAAATCGGATTATAAACAAATAAATTCTTATTTTTTTTTATCATACTTGTATTTGTTTGCCAGAATAATTTAAAACGTTTCTTGAACATCATGATATATATCTGGATTAGTTTGCACAAACATCTTATTATCCAAATTATCTCCCCTGGTAGTTTTGTTTCCTGGGGAAATACGGCAGGGGAGAGACGTTTTTGTGACAAATTTGAAATTTTTAATTGACATAAGTTAATATTGAACTAATAATATATCACACCTTAACTATTACAGTATTGTTGAATTTAGGCAGTAAATTCAAATAAATTAAGTGAATTTTATAAATTTTACGACTTGCTAGGGGAGAAACACAATCACCTTGCGAAACCACTGCACCACATTGTAGCCTCGTGCCAAAGACAAATGTCAGCGATTTTAGGGCCCGTGTGTTTAGTGTTATTAACTTTACGTTGATACGCGCCCTTGGACGCTTTTTTGTATAAAACTGTCTGATATTTCTGTTCGTATTAACGTATCAAAATTTGCCAGAGTAGATACGCAAAAAAACGAGACAAAATGAAGTTCGATAATTATTGAAAAGAAACAAATTGTTATATTTTCTCTTTATAATACTTAAGTATACTTGTTTAAATTTGTGTTAAATATACTTTAATGTGGCAACTGCGTCAAAGAAAGTATGTACTGTCTGTATGTTTAACTAAAAAACGTCATAGGGCAGGCCAGGGTAGAGATTTTTTCAGACTTAAACGTGGAATTTCAGGAAAATGTACTTTAATTGGGCATTAAATCATAATGCTATTTATAAAATACATTAAGATGCTGTGATTTATTGCATAAAATGACAACACGTAGAATAAAAAAGCTGTTTTATAATTATTGCCACACACATTACCTCTTATCGTAGAATCATCACCCATATAAAACAGAACTAAAAATTTGCAAAAAAAACTATCTATAAGTATTTACTCATTACTAGAAAAAGTTCTATACAAGTGCCGCCGTAATTATAATTACGGTGATTTTTTTTAGCAAATAATCACGGATCACTAAAACCGAGACGCATCACTGAATTTTACAAAGTAAGCTTCGTTGGTCATAGTTATGCAGAAAAACACCAACCGACAAACAGGCAAAAAATGAGTTTGAAAATTAATTTAATTGCTCACTTTTAACTTTAAATTTAATTGTAATTAATAGCCACTTGACGATGGTTGGTAGGTTTCTGCCTAACATAAAGCCAATTATAACTTACACTCATTGACAATCAATGGCTCAGCTGCACAAAAGCAATTTGATTTATTCAAGATGTTTTTTACGTGAGACTTCAAAAAAATATATTATTTTTGCTTCTACTCACCAGTGTTGGGTACAATTTGATGCATGGAAAGATTTAATTGCTTTTTTTTAATTTTAGATGATAATAATAATTAAATTCGGATTCTTACTTTTGTACCGAAATTTTTTGTATTAATTTTCGGAGAACACCACCTGTTCTGTTCTTAAAGGAACTGAAATATAATTAAAATGAATTAGTAGTCTTAAAAAAATTAGAATAGTTTTGTTAATTGTTTTCATCTCTACATGATATATTATTATAGCAGTTATTATTTGATAAATATATCGATTATTTATTATATTTTACATGTCACTATGATATTTCAAGTGCATTTTTTGAACTATCGACACAGGATGATGTGCTTTTTGGAACTTAAATGGAAATAGAAATATTCGATGAATTTTTGTTTTTAGGTTTCGACTTGTAATTTTTAGGAGAATCATCAATTTTCGCAACCATTTTAATGTGATATATCTAACTGATAATTGCTGAATTATTTCTTGCTTAATTTATTCATGAAATTGATCTGTTTTACTACGTTGTATTTAACAGCTTCCATTAAGCTTTGAAGATGGTTATTACATGAAAAAAAATATACAATGAATAAAAGATCAATTATTTCAAGTAAATGCTTTCGCCTTCGATAACTGTGTGTGCCACCTTTCAATAATATTTCCATCTTGATAGCAATGCAAAGATATGCGATATGCACACAAAGTAACGGAAACATGCTATACAACCTAATTTAAAAAAAAGAATACTTTTTCTTTGGCCCACCAAGCAGTAGAACAAATACAAAAAAAATATTTTATTCGAAGTTCTGAACGTTTGTGAAACAATAATATTTTAGTAAAATTTAATGTATGGAACTTAAATCTAAAGTATAGCATAACAGAACAAATAATACATTAAAACCTACAGTGCCGAGTAATAATCGAAAATAAACATAGCGATTCTTAAACAAACACTGCGTCAACCGTAACTACCCACTTAACTCGATATTTAATTTAATTGTTTTAACAGGCAATTTACTTTTTATGTTGAACTACTACAATAGACATAAGAGTTTAGGTATTTTTCAAAAACTAGTATTGTTTTACAACAGCATTATTTCTAAATAACTTGGGAATTTACACCGACATTCCAGAACTCTTTTCAACGCAAATAAGCTTTTTATAATAAAAAAATTTCAGTTACCACTAATGCTTACTAACTACATAATTTTCGAAAGCTTTATAGCTATTACTGGTCAATATGTGACGAAATGATTTTTTTTGTATTACCTAAAGGTAGGATTTATTGGTTTTTAATTTTTTTGAATTATTGGTTGGTTACTTTTTGGCCATCATATAATAATCATCTCTATGAAAATATGAATCACAATTTGCAGTTTTAGGGGTGACAAAGCCGGCCGGCGAAAGCCCGTCGCGCAACTGCTGTTAGTGAAAAACTCAGGTATATTTTAAGAAAAATACATCGACACTGCCCATGAATAAAACAAAGAGGTTTAAAACTTTTATTTGGCCCGAATCATTCTGTTGATGTATTCGGTTCGCTGCAAACAAAAGTTACTCACCCCACTTAAAAGGTAATTTGTTAATAGCTTAAAAATACTATAAATAGAATAGATATTCGTAAAAAAATAATTATTCGCTTTTAAAATATTTTTTAAAGTTTTCTAAAAGTATAACAATCTTCTAGCTCACAGGTATACCTGGTGACGGATTTATTGTGGTCGGAATTGTTTCTTTTATGACTTACCAATCGCATACACAGTGCGAACATTTATTTGTTAGATTGCACGAATAAATCCATTTCATAAAAATGTCGCTCAGAAAGGAATAATCCAACAATTTATGTAAAAACTAGTGGAAATAGAGGCACTACCTACATTATTATATCAATATGTTAGATAATAAATTTAAACGCTTGTTGCTTCATGATGCTTTAGGTAGTATAGATAAATACAACTCCAAACAAATATATTTCATTATTTTGAGCATTATTTATGAAAATGTAATAACTTTAATTTAATTCCAAATTAATAACAAAATTATATTTAAAAATAAGGAATAAATAGAATATTAAGGTACTACCTATACACTTGTAATTCGTTGGTGACAGAAAACTAGAAAAAACGATAAATCTAACGAATTTTAACATTTTTATGATCTTTGCTCAAAACACTCAACAAAATATTTCTAGTTTTTAAGAGTGAAATAGAAAAGAGATTTACATCAACGAAAAATTGTATTCATCTTTCAATTTTCTCGAATTTTAACTTTTCGATATATGCATATTGATTTAAGGAATTTTATAATTTGTAACAAAATATTTTAAAAAATGCAAACGCAACAACTTCAACAAAATTTATTAGCGGCAGATGTCCAATAAAAAATTGTTTTTGACTAAAAAATTATTTGCAATGGTAATATTCTTTTTAATTTGTTTTATTAATACGTAGGTAGTTTTACAAACAAAATACATTTTTTTCGGTAGATTTATGATAATTTTTTAATTAGCACACTGCAACACTCGAAATTATGGAATTATTCAATTGGAGGAAATAACTTCTAAAAATCATTAATAAAAGTAAGAGATTATTTTAAAGGTCTTCAACCAGCAGATGCAGTAAATGTAAAAATAATACATCATTCTGTAGTATACTAAAAAAGAAAACATTTCAAGAAATATTTGTTTACCTTTTAAATATCGCTACTGCTGCTTTCTGGTAATTATAAAAAGCTGCATTATTTGTATTAGTCATTTAAATAATAGCACAAAATATTTTCATATTTCTGTTTGAACTAAAATATTAAACAATAGGAATTTACGTATTGGTAGGTATGCCGAAGGATTTTTTCACCAACGGTTCTGCAAATTACTGCATCCTGCCTAAAGGTCCATTTCATCTTCCACCCCACCAATCTTGCCAACTCGTAAAGAGTGCGAACGGCTCGTCTAGATGGCGTGCACGACCTTGCTTCCTACCTTTCTTCGCACTTTTCATTTCCGTCCTCCCGTTACTTTTATAGTTATCACTTCCTTCGCCCGCATCATTCCATATCACTATTCCATTTGGAATTCCTCACACGAGTTTAATCCTACTCAGTATTGAATTTTTTTAGAAATGTTTATCTTATATTGAATATCATATATATTTCAGTAATAATTAATGCTCCAGCTTATTTAAATAAAACGCATACATTATTACCACTTCAAAAGCTTAAATGAACAAGGAATGAGAAGATCCTTTTACGGTCTTTCCTACATATTTAATTTGCATATATAACAGTTTTATTACCAGTACCGTTTGTTTTCATGTGCCATCTGTTAATAGCCACCAAGGTTGGTCGGATGCAATAACTAAATTAATAATGACATTACTTCCGCTTATGGTATTTTCGAATATCTACAAGCTGTTCCGATTCTTATTATATCAAAAAAGTTTTACCAAACTATTAAAGTTTTCTTATGAATTTATAGCTCTATGTATTAATGAAAATGATGTAATCAAATTCTAAAACCATAAAATAGTAAGTGACCAAGAGTTTTATGATACAGCTAATATGATTTATAGTATTACCGGTCTTTATAATTATTAACATATCACAATTTATATTTTCGTTTTTGAAATAGAATTCATACGCTTTTCAAAAGCAATTGGGAATAAATTTTTTCTGCCAAAAAGTGTCTCAGAAACTTTATCAATTATTAATGGGCAGTAATTGATAGTAATTTTATCGGTGCTATAAATGTCCATATATTTATTGTATTTACATGCTTATAAATTCATAGGAACATCAAATCTTTATAATTTGTTTTTACTTCTTAAATGAATATTAATTCATTCTTTTATTTTCATACTATAAATTATATAAAATTGTGCTTAGGTAACTTATTCAGTTATCAATGAATTATTACCGAAGTTTTGTAAATTGAAAATATGGTTAAAATTTGCTAATAGTTTATTTTAACAAATTACAGAATTTTGAAATTCCAACTGATTTAATTTAAGAACACAAAATAGCAACAAAAATAGGAAAAAATTATTATTAAATTATACGATAATAGTATCATACTATATATCAAGTATTATTTACCCGAATAGTTAATGTTAAGCATTGTAAGAAGTATCAGTATTATGAAATTATAACATACTAAAACAAATAATATACACAACGACGAAAAAAATTAACAAAATACAAAAACAGGACTATAGATCTAAAAAAATATATTGTTTGAAAAAATCCCAGAGGAGATAAATAAACTTCCTGCTTCCTACCAATTATGAAATATCTCCCAATTATAAGTTCAAAAAATAAGACAATATTGTATAAAACTATATAATCAATTCTTTATCAAATACAATACGTAGACCGATAGTTGCATCAATTAATCAATAAATTCTTTCATTTATTTTAACAAATGATTATTTATACTTTTGGATATCTTGCATATTTCAAAAAAGTTAGTGGAAGAAATTCCACCTTACAATCTTACAGATGGCTCGAAGTTCAATTGCTTCTCTTATAGGTTATAGCTGCATCTGTGAAAAGAAACCGTTCTGTAAAATTGAATTAGGTCGTTGAAAGGCAAATTTACGATTGTGAGTGCGCTTGCCTTATGTTTATTGAGAATGTTTTGTACATAAGATTAGCTTTAATGTTTGTGTTTATTTTAGTATATCATGAAACTCATATTAACATAATTATCTTTTAAAATATTGCTATTTATTGCAATTTAAGCTTTTATTAATGGATTTGTAGTTTGCATTGCTTTTGACAATTTTTTTTTGTCAACGAAATAATTTATTATGTTTTTTAACACCTTTTTTTAAACAGTAGTTTACATTAAAACAAAAATAACCCTACGTTCTTTTTCGAAAACTTACCAATACAATATATGTATTAAATTTATTGACTTGAAATCTCTTAAAAAATATTTAATTTTGAGGTAGTAGATGCTAGAATTATACCTATATCATATTTTATTAAATTTTATCCAGTAATGCTTGTGAAGTCGTGGAATGCTTTTAAGTAATTAATTTCGTATATGCAAATGTTTGACCAAAAATAAGTACTACCTAATTGTAAGTGAACTATGATGATCTACAAATTGTTTAAAAATTATGTTGTGTCATTTTGTATTTCAATTTTTAGAAATGGAAATTTTGCTTATAGAGATTTTGAACCATCTATTAATTTTTGGACGAAGTAATTTGTTTTGTTTAACAACATTTTAGGTACTGTTGGGAATTGTGTTCCAACTTGACCAAT
Source organism: Sinopyrophorus schimmeli (assembly GCA_036325965.1). Taxonomy (NCBI): domain Eukaryota; kingdom Metazoa; phylum Arthropoda; class Insecta; order Coleoptera; family Elateridae; genus Sinopyrophorus; species Sinopyrophorus schimmeli. Next base: position 9,103,938 of record JARFIZ010000001.1, read on the forward strand.
CCAAATTTATTACTTAAGAGAAACGTATTTTTGTTACCTGTTTATTCTGATGCCATTGTTTGATTTATTAATTGCAAGAAATGCCGGTGTTTAAATTTTTAAATTTCAGGTAGGTATGGTAGGCACTTGTAAGACTGAAAAATTTTAATAAATTAACTATGAAAAAATAAATAACAAATTAATTAAAACCGTTTTTTATGTATTGTTAAACATTTATAATCAAGTAGGTAGATTATTACCATACATTTAAAAAAAATAAGAGTCATTAATATTCGGAATAATCTGTAAAAATCACAAATTAAAAATTGCGTAGGCTTTAATACGTAATCCAGCGTGTAGACGGAAGCACGCGTGTGTGGACCGGAAGTTCGTTATTTGCACAAACTGAAAACTACCAACAGTACAATCGTTGCAATGTCAAAGATTTAACACACAGAACTGGACTCGAGGATAAAGCGTTAGCGTGCAGACGGAATACAAGCTACCTCTCCAGACCGTAAACATAGAATGTGAAATCACATGTCCGACGTTCTAAGTTAATTCGATATTTATAGAAGTTTTCTCGTTTTTACCTGCGCCATATGGACATGAAAGGGGTTTCCGTATAGTTCTAGCGAACTGTACCGTACAAGTACATCGCTGTCGTGTGGTAGCCACGTTATACACTCCATAGTGTAAGAGAGCGTAGGTTCGTCTTTAGTATTAACCGGTAGGGTAACTGGCGGAGAGACACCACTCTTGTAATATCTTCTAAACGAAAAGGGAGACATATATGTGTATTCACTTGCTTTTAGGGGCTTACGGTGGCCTACAGAAAGACTCTTGTGAATATCAATCGGTTAGCTATAGCTTTTATTAGGTTATTGACAACTTGAAATAATTTTTAGCAAAAAAGTGTCGTTTAAATCTTATAAATGGCACCTATTAATGTTAATTATATCTCAAATATAAATATTTATGTATAATAAAATAAGTATAAAAGTTTTTTAATTAATATTGTTTCTAATTAAAAAATAAAATAGAGCATTTTTAAAAATCTAGTTTGAATAGAGAACATTATGCTAAAAAAGATATGTCATCTCAGTTTTCAGTGAAAAATTAAAGACCAATGGCATATTTCTCCAAATTATTTTACCTCGCGGCGCCTTGTTGACTAAGCCCCCCTCCACCCCGACTCAAAAATATGTGATTATGTGCGTGATAAACATGCTGGACCGAATTGAAGTGTAAAAAACCGACTCTTAAAGTAGGCCGTGGTGCAGAGGTTTTTTGTGCCGTTTTTTTACTCTGTCATAGCACGTCTACAAAACGGGGTATACCCACTTAAGAATGTACGAGCACGAAAGTGATTCTTCCCAAAATGCTTGCTTTTTTTTATATGTAGTTTAAATATGTCTAAACAAATTCTCAAAATTTGAAGAGGATTGACCGACTATTTAAAGAAATAATTGATTTCAAAAGTCAGCATATTTAACATTAGTCTTATGGCAAAGTGACGGATAGACGACATGCTTTCATAATTTTCGCCCAAATTCGTCCTAGAATATGAAAAAAAACTATCTAATTAAAAGTTAAGACATTCAATAAGATATTTAAAAAAAAAACCGTTTTAAACCGTGTAATTAAGAGATATTTACGAAAATTACCTTACTTTTGTTAGCTCTTAAACGAAATGGCAACACTACAGACCATTAAAGCAAAGTAAGTGTCAAAAATACTAACCTAATTTTAGGAATTCTGGTAAATTTTCATCCCGATAGATAGTTTTCTATTTCATTTCACCTTCTATAATTTTATATTCGCACGTGTTATACTCAACGTTTATTTTGAATTTACTAATAACATTGCCTTAATAATCATAATAATCACAGTGTTGCCTTTTTCAATGCTGCGGCCACGTGATCTTCATAACCTCTTTACCCCGCGCCCAGATCGGTCTATCCCCACCCAGTACCGTGCTCGTACATCCTTAATTAATATTATATCCTACACGACGTTACTATAAATATTCTGTAAAGAATCTATATTGAAATTAAATCTATTTCTATTAATTGTATTCATTTTTACCTGCAATTTATATCATCTATCTATCAACTTTGCCTCTCCCCCCTAGCCTATTGGCTGACGAAGCCCTTATTTATGAATACTTTTACAATTTTCAATTTGCGGCCAACAATCAAAAGAATCGCATCAGTTACGAAAAGCTAGATAATTTTGTACATATAATCAATCGTTAAATTATTAAAAGTACGTAAAGGGTTGAAATAGCAGAAAGTTCAGATTGTAAAAGAAAATAAGATCAAAAGTGGTTACAAATTTTTTATTCAACTGCTATATACGTTTTTAGGGTCATAACAAATATTTTTCTAGAGAAAATAACGCCATTAACTGCATTCTAAACATACTCGAACTTAGTAATATACTTCACACTAGTGTTGTGTTATTGCGAAGGGGCACTCTTACACCACTCTATGCTATACAAATGTGGTTGCAAGATTTAACATTGATAACTGAAAGTTTCACGATGAGTTATTGAAAGTTTGAGTTATCAAAAAAATTGAGTACTTAAAGAAAAAGTTATAGACATAGGTATAGGTATAGTAGATATGCGGAGCTACAGATCTAGAAATATGTTTTTTTTTAATTCTAAGTTTTTGACTCGTAAAGTTGAAATAATAGCAAAATGGGATGGTATTTAAAGGATACGTATTTCTAATTGGTACAGTCAAAATACTATGGGATACTTTTAAAAATTAATAAAGATTAAATTGCAAATGAAGAAACTGTTTCTATAGTAAGAGAACTTTAAATTTCCTTTACAATAAAGGTATTTCTCACACTATCGATTAAAACACAATTGTGATTAAAAGAACTCGTTTAAATTATGAAATAAAACTAAATAGAACAAAAAATTAAATTTGCATATAATGACCCTATTATTAAAAAACAAACAATTGGAACGCCCATCAACTATAGCATTCCCATTACCAATTAACATTCTTCAGAAATTATGGATATATAACACGCCATATCCTCTGAATGGTTTTTAAATTAACACATAATATGTACTGCTATACTTTAAACTATGTTTATTTTTAATTTTAAAAAATCTCAAGTTTTTTGTGACTATTGCAAGTATAGAAATTCATATGCGCGTTTATTAATTTGATAACTTTTTCAAAAGCTATGTTAGTACATTTTTTATTATTTTAAATTTAATTAGCCACACTAGTAATAAGTTATTATTGCTTATAACTACGTCTTTCTTTATGCTTATAAATTATTTAACCCGTGAGATTTTATATTAAATTAAATGAATATTATTTGTAGTTACTAACCTCAATTTTTATAAAACGGAACAGGTTTATCAAAAGATGTTTAGATATTTTATTTGCATCTCATAAATTGAATTTGATGTTTTAATAATTATTGTATGGGCGTATCAAATTTTATTTGAATAGCTGCATGTTTTTCAATTATATTAATTACGTGTATTTTGCATTTTACTAAAAATAAATCTTATTTTTAAATAAAGACAAGTCTTTATGTAATTTTCTTCGTACCTTTCGGTTATATCGTGATTATTTTTGTAGATGCTTCAAAATATAAACTTCTTTTTAATTCTATCAAATAAACGTCTGTATTTATTTATCTTTAGGATTTCTTTTGAAGTAATTGGTTAAAAATAGTTATTTTAGTATTGTTAATGAATTTTAACATATACTTAAAAAAATATATAGTAATTTACAAAAGTGCCTGGTATTCTAAAGTTTAGCTCTATTAATATTTTTAGTTAACTCTGTAAAAAAACAAAACTTAAAATAATTGTATTTTTTCCTTTCTAATGTAAGTAGCTCTGCGTATATGCAGGGTCGGCGAAAGTATTGTCGGCCCTTTATGAAAAACAGTATTGATGCATTTGTTCCTTAAAAAACGTTTTAAATTTTAATGAATTTGTTGAGTCGTTATTTTTGGTATGTGCAAAATACAAAACTTTGTAAAACAACAATGTTTAATAATTGTGTGTGCTAAGCAAATTAGAATCATATAATCTGGAATTAATAGAATATTACTCATAATTTATATTTAGAAAAATATTAGCAAACGATACGAAATTTCACAAAAAAAATAACATGGTGCTCGTAATTACTAGTAATGTTTATTTCAGATATTATAATATTATACCTAGTAGATAAGTACTGTAATTGCAACAACTACATCAAAACCTTGATATACGGGTGCTCCATACGTTTTGTGTTTTTTTTTTGATAAATGTCTTGTAAAACCAGGGTTAAGATTCATTTTACAGTCTAAAATGTTGTTAATACTATATGAGTCGTCAATTATAGGACTTTTAGAAAATGTTTACAATCAGAGATACTCTGAACAACATTAGCGAATCATGAAATGAGTTGAAATTAACCACAATAAAACCATGCATGGTTAATGTAACCATTTATTTTTTTCCTCAAAGGGCGACACGCTTAAATTCATATTATTTTAAAAATAAAACATCTTTATAATATAGTTACGATTTGTTTAATGTCAAAAAAATAATACTTATAATAATAATAAGAACTAATCTTGTGCAGTCTGATGGGGTGCCTTTTTATATTTTTTGGATGAGCAAATTTATTTTAATATATGATGTTTAGTTTTTAAATATGAATGAATGGTGCTGTTGGCATGACTTTGTACAGAATCACAATCATGACGTGGGCGATAAGGCTTGCTTGTTTTTTACTGTATTTTGGGGACAGGGGGACGCTTAGTTTAAAAGCGGGACGTTTGGTCACGTTATGCATGGTTAGAAGATAGCGATCTTATTGGAACTCGGCCACGGTATGAAAATGCTTTTCTTTTGTATTTAATTTGCTGAAACATGCTTCTTCTATCATTCCTTCTGACAAAATTCAAAGCGATATAAGTCATGCTTTATATGCCCTTTCTAATTTTTTTATTACTTGATTCAGCTTTGCAGGAGCTATTAATCGATACCATTCATGACCATATAACAAAGTCTATGTGGTGGTACACTCCTAGTAAGTGATGTGCACTTAGCCCCCACATTAGAAAATGAAAAAGAAAAGTTTGCGCACTATTTGTATTTTATGACGTTTTATTTTATTATTATTGAATTACTATTTTGTTTAAAATAATCAACTGTACTAAACGATAATTTAACTAAAATAAAAAATGCATTTTAACCAAACACCCAATAATTTTCAATTTGTTCATAAATTTGGAACGTTTTATATGGAATTAAATGGTTCGTACTTTGGCATTTCGATTTACGGCCCACTTTTCAGGCACCTAGCCAGTATATTGACGTATTGGTATGTTTGACGTTTCAACAAAACTTTGTCATTTAGCGTCGAGTCGGAGCATGTCAAGTGGACCCTTTATTTACCACTTGAGCATTGAATTCTTGTTCAAATATATTTTTCGAAAGTAGTTATTACTAATAATCATCTCTTAAAAAAGTTTTTGAAAATTTTCAATTTAACAATTTTTTTTACAATAAAATTTTCGGTACTTTTAATTAAAAAAGCAAGAAGTGCATCATGTGCCATTTTTCAATTTTTTTATCAATTGTAAAAATAAGTACACAATAATCCATGTCTGATTCAAATCAAACAAAAATTTCTTTCAAAACTACATACACACAGTAACTTCGTTAGTTATGTAAGTGATGTCAGGGCGATAATTAAATTCCTTCCACATTCGTATGGCATATCCGTTGTGAGTGACACCGAAGGCGAACAATGCAATTTCTCTGTTGATTCCGGATTGTGAGTATTGTTCAAATCATATTGAATATGTATATAGTATTAATTTGCATAGCAAGATCTCCCAATTATGTACGATTGCATTAGAAATCTTCTAATCATAGGGGCTATGGCGTCTTTTTCTATTGGAAATGGCAAGGTTTCTTTGTCTGGTGGATACAATTCATTTTTAAATGCTGCATACAATTAAAGTAATAAGATGATATTACTCTAAAATTTACATATCAAAATATTATAGAATAGAGAGTATGTTTAATAACTTAATAAAATTATTTAAAAAATAATAATTGATACGCGGAAAAATGTTTCTATCATAAAATGCTACGGTATTGTAGTAATACAGAACTATCTTGACTTTATAACAGAAATTGGTATTAAAATATCGAAAATTACAATACACCATAATAAATAGGACTTAATATATATAGCGTTAAAAGTGTACAGTATTTTATTACGACATACCCTTTTTATAGAATTTAACATAAGACGCAAGTATGATTGACAGACAAATTTTTGTGTAAGGGCAATTGCACAATATTGAAAAAAAGGATTTAATATTTTTTTTTAATCATTTGTTCTGTGGCGATAGTCGAATTTCAGCAAAACTGGTAGGGTTCATTATAATTATATAGAATAATTTGTTAAAAATGAATGAAAATGTATTGTCTAGGATCCCCATAATAATTACTCCCGCAATGCTTGTATGATTTATTTAATTGTTGTCTGGCATTGAAATAAATTTTTAAAGGTAAGAATGACGTTACTAATAAATTCGTTTCATTAAAAATGTTAAATTTAGATTTTTTAATTGCATAAATAATTTATCACATTTTTTTCTTTCTCTTGCTTCTAAAGGAATGTTTGTTTTGATTTGTTTGAAGTTTTGAGATTTGATGGAAATGTAACATCCATGTTTCTAAAAGATAAGTTAAAGAACGGAAACTATATCAAAGTTAAACTAGCGATTTGCTTACACATATGTTGGAATCCCTAACAATAATAATAAAATAAAAGCTCTATCATGGTATTTTTTTGGAACTTCCCAAAATTTATTTGCTGTTTACCGATTAAACAATCCGCGAAGCTAATACATTAACGGAACATTAACTTCCTGGTCCTATACAATTGAGAAAAGCCGGTCAATTTAACAAATCACTTGATGACTATTAGAAGATTAGAAATTGCTTGTAAAATGGATGTCGTGGAGCCATTTGCCATCATCATTTCGACTACAACTGCCAGCAGGCAAAAGTTATAGCCGAGACAGAACGCGTAAGTTATGCTTGTAAACAGACACTTTACATAACGAGATGTTCACCCCGACTGTGTTGGGGAGCCGTCGGGACGATTGGTTGACCTGTAAAAGCCAACTATTTCGGTTTGTTTTATTCGTTATGTGTACATAACGTGGCTTAATATTCGCACTCGATTACGCTTTCGGAATAAGCGAAAACAATTTCTTTTTAATTAATTGCACGCTAAACTTTGGCAAAGAACATACATTGCCGAGTTAGAGCTCTCGGTTATGGATAAAACGCTGCAAGAAAACTAAAGACAAATTCGCAATATAATGTAATATCCTTTTAGTCACGATTTCCGCACCGGGTGTTCCTTGGACTTAGGGCTGTGAACGAAAAGCACAAAATACGTGCGCTGAATACCGAATTCGCATTCAAGCAGTCACAGTCTTTAGCAGATTTAGCTCTTTTGATTTGCATAAAATTGGTCATGTAACAGATGACGTTGACATCCCTAATGTAATTAAATAATGATAACGACGGACTGTGCGAAACAGTTAAATAAATTTAAATTTTTAACAATTAGAATTTATAGAGCCTTTAAATAATTTCAAATCTATCTTTACACACACCTTAATTAATATTCTAAAATTTATAACTGGGATATAAATTGTTCGTCCTAGATATCTGCCAGTACGCTTACCGAAGTCTGTTCGTGATTTACTGCTTCTGTAGAAGGGTGGGGTGCTACCCCGCGGTAAAGGGCTCGTTGTCATGGTTACGGATCCGCCATATTGCTTCCATGGCCATGCCGGAATCCCATTGTGTCGTGTCTCGGTAACATATCTTATCTGAAATGTGCATAGCGACAGGCACTACACATTAATAACCTGATAGTGCCTATCTAATACGCTATGCTTAATCATAAATACCTGTTAGGATTCTTAACTTAAAAGTAAAAATATTGATATCGTTTTTCTTGCACCTTTCAACTACACACACGCATGATAATAGAATTAATGCACTATTTTAACACACAATTAAGATGAACGAGATTTTATACGCTCTTACAAGTAAACTTAAATAATATAGGTAAATCATTAACAACAAAAACGATCTTTTTAAAATAATAAATGGTTATTCTGTAATCGCAAAAAAGTATTTGTTATTAACTAGCTTTAATGATATCGGGTTATTTGTACAATTGCTTGGTTATATTTCCCATGAAAATAAATTGTTATTAAATAAATAATTTTGAGATAATCAAATTCAAACCAATTTGTAATTACAGTGGAAACTCGGTTATCCGGACTAATTTATGTTGCAGCTCATTCGGATTGAATGTATAGAAAAAAAACTAATTTTAGCTATACCTATATAAAAACTATAAAAAATAAGCGAAGCCCAAAGGAGATATTTTGAGAGTGCAACTACGGTTTTAGAATTACTTGAATTTTTTCAAAGTAAACTGATCATTGTTAATTGGGCGAAAAGCGGAGTGTGCACATTCGAGCTCAAAGTTCCGACATCGGAAAAATGAAGCGCGCCGCTCCGCGTCGCGCTTCATTTGCCTCCCTCGCTCGGAAATGTGCCATTTTTTCCTCGAATTTTCACATCTTTGTATTAATTGTATTAGACTATATTAATAACAAATCCTTCAAATTCAGATTTTCTATTCGGAAAAAGTTTTCGCTTGAAAGTGCACATACTCCTTAATAATTGAATTTGCCTATCTTATTCTTCTCTCTTACAAATAATATTAATTAAATCAAACTGAACTAAATGTAACGCTCCTCGCTTTTCTTTCAATTAAAAATTACAGTAGGGTATTTTTTACCAAAAACCACATTTCTAATTTAGTACTTTTAAACTAGACTAGATGGGAGACTTCATCGTACATGAAAAAAAAATATTTTAACTTTTTCCGAATTTTGACTCTTATTTCCCAACCTCTTTTCAGCATACCCCACCCAAGTCATTTTAAAATTTTGATGCGCCCCCTATGTAACATATAAATATTTTTTTATATTTAAAAATTGAATTAATCCATAAATGAAGTCTAATTACAACAGTGCATACAAAATGTGCCTTAAAACTAATTTGTTTATAATTTTTACAATAATGAAAATTACCCAACAATATTTGGAGACATTAATTTTGACATAAACTGTAAAAAATTTTGGTGTAAAGTTGGACCCGGCGACTATTACATCGCCGTGTAAGTGTAAAATTTCCTTCGTGTAAAATTTTCACTTGAGTAAATTTTACACGGTGTATTTTACTGTTTTGCACTATTCCGTGTTATTATTTATAATTTTACCAATTAAATTACTATTAGTGGTTTCTAATCTATGAAAATATATTTACAATCAATTATCATGAACTGCATTTACCCGCAGGATGGTGTAAAATTCAGGATTCACACCGTTCAGAATTTTACACTACACTTAGTGCGATTTTTACACCGTCCGTGTTAAAAAATTTTACACCGAACCATTTACACCACACTGAGTCCAAAAATTTTTTTACAGTGTATAAACCTTCAGCAATCTGCAAAAGATGATATAAAAATCGACTAATTGATTTTTAGTGGCCCACTTCAGAAAATTTGACTCATATACAATTTTAATTAATCAAAAATGCAAATTAGTAAACGTTCGAAAGTACACCTGAAAATATTTTTATCAAGCTCGCTACAATTAGGCGTGCGGAAGAGCACCGTGATAACTTATCAAAAGGAATAAAATATTTAAACCTTTTTCAAACAAAAAATAGATCTAATTTATTCAACTTTCAATTTTTAGAATTGAAGATTAAAATAATAATATAGGAAAATCTGATAAATACGAAGATGTGCGCATTCTAGCGAAAAGTGGCACATTTATGAGCGAGGGAGGCAAATGAAGCGCGACGCGGAGCGGCGCGCTTCATTTTCCGAGATCAGAATGTGCCACTTTGAGTTCGAATGTGCACACTCGGTTTTAAGCACTATTACAAAGCGTGTCGTTTTAACAGGAAGAAACTTGGTGAAATTGTTAGGTATATGTTTACAAAAACGCAACAAATATGAATCACTAAATAAAACAGTCGCACATTATTTTAAAATGAACAAAGCAAAAAATCACTGTTTAGTACGAAATACAAAATTAAATAATAAAATATTTAGTAAGTAATACCGAGGTTTAATTTTCGCAACGAGTCCGAACGCGGTTGACAATCCGGATAATCGCGAATACGTATAACTGAGGTCCGGATAATTGAGGTTTTACTGTAATTGACAAAATCAGTTGATGGCTTAGTACACACTACGGTTTTTAACGGTGACATTACAATTGATGACCCAATATGTATTCTGATCATACCTACACCCCGTATATTTAATTTATTTTTAAAATGTTAGGTCGTGATTTTAAGGTTGTCGTAGGAAATTGTCCGGCTATAAACCGTAGTTCCTGCCTGTACTGAAGATTCGTTAAGTTTTAAAAATCGAATTTGTAAATAATTATAATTATGAAAAATAAACTAATACAACGTTATATTTTTTTAAGTTTGTTTATTTATTTAGGTAAGTATTTATTCAGCTATTTTTTTATTTCAATCACTGCACGTTTTTGTACTAATGTTAGTAAATAATTTTTTACTCTTCCAGACTTTGACTTAACAAATAAACAAGTCTTTAAAAGGTTCTAACAGTTATATTTATGGTCATGTCCAATATAAACTACATGAACACAAAGTCGATTTATGAGCGAACTTCTTTATTCTGGGGAAAGTTTACCCTTTTTATATTTGTAGGTGTGTATATTCCTAAAGCTTTTTTAAAACCAATAAAAGAATTTTAGGGTTAAAGAATGTAAAACTTTTTGTGAAGAAAGTTGAATTGTCGAAAATAGAAAGTATCTTGTAAATTGTCGTTGATACGTTTCTTTAAAGAATTTAGTGCTGTGTAGGGATAGGTAAACTTAGTATAAGTAATTCTTTAGGTTAGTCTCAATCCAATGATTATCTCAAAATTAGTTAGTTCGTTTACAGCGGATTTAATGGTTATAATTTTGAATGAACTTATAGAAGTACTTTTGTCATTTGCCTATTAGACTATTAAGATATCAGAGTTTGTTCTACTGCTCGGTTGAAGTTTATTCTCAATTTTCTTTTTGCATGGGAGATACGTTCCAGAGACTACCGTGCAAAAAAACTTGTAAAAGAGTTAGTTACAGGAAACATAAAATATTTGTGTATAAGTATTTCATCCAAATGTAGTAGTAGGAAATAAAAGGAAATATAAATATCGTAACTAAAAAAAACAACAAATCATTTTTTTAAAATTGGTATGAAAATTTTCAGAAACTTCATTGTTGCTTTCTTTGTTTTTTTTAGGGTATTTAGATAATGCCTTCTTTTCTACTCATATAAATTGCATGCCTAAACAATTATCCGTTTTAGATTTTTAAATCGTAAAAAAATAGTTTAAATAACACTGGCACACAAAAAAAGAAAAATGATCAGTACTTTTGACCAGACTCACCTAGGGTTATGTATATCGATGCCCTGAATCCGAATTTGAGGTCGGTTTACCTAATATACCTTTAAAATTTTGAGTAAATTGCAAAAAACTACAATTTTTAGCCAATTTAAGCAGTTTTTTACAATTTTTGCAAATTTTGGGGGTGTACGGGCCAAACAGACTTCGGATTTGGATTCAGCGCATCGAAATACATAACCCTAGGTGGGTCTGGTCAAAAGTACTGACCAATTGTTTTTGTGTGCTCGTGATATTTTTGGCTATGTTCTACTACTTTTTTACGATTTTGGATAAATATATGAATGATTGAGATTAAGAGATTCTGAATTTGGATTCATCTCATCAAAATATACATATAAGGAAGATTTGATCTAGTTTAATCAAATTTTCTTCATTTCCGTAACTGCAATTTTTAGTGGTTTTTTGCAATTTACTCAAAATTTTAGAGGATATTGGGTAAATCGAGCTCAAATTTGGATTCAGGGCTTCGAAATACATAACCCTAGGTGGGTCTGGTCAAAAGTACTGACCACTTTTCTTTTTTTGTGTGCCAGTGTAATTAATCAGTTGTTTTCCTTGGAGTGTGTTACTTTCACCCTTTGCACAAAGTGAATCGACTGTTTTTCATATAGTTTTCTTAATATTTCAGCTAAATTTAACATAAGTAGGTATGTAGATATACATTAATATACTTATTATACTTATATTCTAATTAAAATCTTTTTTCCTGATTCGAGTGATATTTGAATAGTTAAATTTAATATTTCAAATGGGTTTAAGGAAAATATTTATCGAATCTGAATTTCCTGCAACTAACTTGGCTTTGTTAAACTGAATAAACTTATATAACTAGTACACGGAGAAAAAAATATCGTTATAACAACTATCTAACGTAACCTCAAAGGCACCTATTAATGGTATCCTTATAATAACTATCCGTATCCCTATTATAGCTATCCGTAGTATAGTTATTTTTCACAGGGATACGCCCTATTGCTAAATTAGCCAATCGAATCGTTGTTCTGACGAAATGTCACTTTGAATATCCGCAATAAGGAAACTCTGGATAGCTATACGGCGTATCCCTGTGAAAGATATACTACGTATAGCAATAATAGCGACACGGATAGTTCTTATAAGGATATTTTTTTCTCCCTGTACCTATCTATAAGTACCACTTATATGATTTTAAAGAAAATATATATTTTGTCATTCGGTTAATAATTATTTTTCTGCAACGAACAAAAAATTATTAAATTTATCGAATGCTTTTTTGAAAAATCAATTTTCTTTTAATAATTCTTAAAATAAACTGTTTTCCCAAGCTTATTGGGAAAATACAGCATAAATTCGATGTCTATTTTCTTTGTATCTTCTTCGTATTTATTTTTCTTTGTATCTTCTTCGTATTTGTTTTTCTTGAAGTAAAATATTCAGACTACAAGGGATGCTTACTTTTTTACTGTAAAAATTTATATCTGCAGGGTTATATTTTTAGCAACAATTGTCATGTATTTGGTTTCCTTGACTCAGGACAATGACTTGTTTGCCTGAAATATCTACATATGTACAGTCAGCCAAAATGCAAATTACCACCCCGGCATCAACTTATCTGAAACTGTTTAACTCTGTGCACTCTTAGGTGTAATTGTTGCTATTGTTACCATAAAAATAATGCCGAAAATATTTATAAAAAACACCTTAAAATTCGTTGTTTATTACATTAGCACTTCAAAAGTAATCTATATCAAGTCACAAAAAAGGAATTGTTAATTAATACTGCACGTTTGTAAACAGTTTCAAATTAATCCTAAAATAGATTAATTTTATCTCTATATAAAGTCTATACATCTCAGTTTTTATTAAAAAATAAATAATTAATATTAAAAGATTTTATATTTAAAAGTTTACAACACTTAACACGTAAAAAAGTAAAGAAGGTGTATTTGGACATACCGCAAATAAGGATGCCAGAAGAAAAGGCAATTCCAACTTAAAAATAGCTGTATTGCCTCTGTAAAGTTGAATATTTTTGTACTAAAAGACCTCTGCTAGCCATCCTGATAGGTTTTGTTATTGGCGCCTTTTTATACCTGTATCAGGTTTAGGCGTTTTTCCCCGCTTGAAACTTTGTTGTGAATGTTGTAGTGATAAGTCTGCTTGCCTAAAAACCCAGCATTGCTGCTGAGGTGGTGATTTGCAATTTGAGTGGTTCTACCTACCTACATCTATTCAATAATTTCAAAACGGTAATTAACATTGTCCGAATACTTTTACTTTTTCTCGTGGATTTTTTTAGTGATACTGCAATTATATCTCTATAAATGACTAAAACTCTACGTTGCTAAATAAAACAATCATTTTCGTGGATATCGGACGCGGTAATAACGTTTTCGTAACATTCTTTTACAGCTGAATTTCTAGGATCTTCAGCACATTCTGTTTTTCTATCTTTTATCTATTCACATTAACACCCTCTTGCGTACCTTCGGACTCCAGATTGCTAAATTTTTATTCATTACCGAATTACTAAGCTAATTTCTAACATTATCCTTTAGATTTTCTGTCGCTGAACCAAATGTTTATAAATATGGTGTTTTTCCAAAATCTTAATACTTTTTTTTTTGTTAATATTTGTACGAAGGTATAATAAGCTTTCGATAGAATTATTGATTACTATTTATTTAATTAATTAAACACTGCAATACTCCATATTTGCAATTGTCAATTTATTGTGTTGGTATTTTATAGAAGTAAGGGTGAAAGAATTTTAGCGACTTTTATAGGAATTAGAAATAAAGTTATTGTTGCGAACTTTTTTTAAACTGCATTTCTATGTCTAATGAAGACACTAAAGGAATGTTTTCACTACATTCAAATTTTTTAAAACGTAATATTTTTATTTTTTAGCTATTTATTTTAAACTGCATTGCACGAGTATTTAAAGTGGTTCCACACTATGCAGTAAACTAGTGAAACGTTCGTAGTTCGCTTAGTTCGGCAAATAGTGTGTATGAAACCGCAAGTGTCAAATTCGTCGATCATTTGCCTTATTCTACGTTCTGCTACATGTCAGTAAATGAGACCCGAATAAAAGGAAACTTTGTTGTATGTGCTAGCACAAACACAACGAACGCACTATAGATCCGCAATACGTATATGGCGAAAGTTTGATACATATTGGTGCTTTACAAGGTTTTTAACTTTGTATGGACAGTGTGCCATTATATGAATTCACAAACCAGCAGTTCATAAAAATCAGTTTTTAGTTGCTGATGCTGGGCATAAAATTAAATGACAACTAAGTTTATTGTGTACGATACTTGAATTATAAATAAAAAGACTCGCTTATGGCCACCTATAAATGGCTGTAAAATTGAACATTCAGAATTATCAGGAAGTAGTCAAAATGAAGTATACTAACTACGGGTCCGCGAAAGCATTTCATCCTGCCCTTCACATAAATACTGTGGAAAATAAAAACGTTTTACACTAATAACAATGCATCCAATACCGGCAGTATTGGATGCAGTGTTATTAGTGGAACAAACAAAAGAAGAGAAATAGTATATTCGATATTTTAAAATTTTTAATTGGCCCGAACCATTCTAATAAGTTTCTATCCGGTCCTCAATAGAAAGAAATTACCCACCCCTGAACTCCGGTGCTTCGTTTTTAAACGACTTATTTTTATTTACGCTTCACTGACAAAATATTATTCTAAACTTAAAAAAAAATCAGGCAAATTTCAACCTTCAATTTTAATTCTAATTGTAAGTGATCGCTAGTTGATTAAAATGTTTCCCATTTATTTAACATGAAAATGTGCAGTTTTTTTTAAACAATTTATATTTGATGGGTTTATGCAAGCGTTTTGTTGTTTACGCCAAATCGTGCAGAAAATATGAATCTTTAAAAGTGTCCATAGTTCGACCTATATAACATCAATGGTCTCACACCTAAAAAATCTCGAAAGTCGATTTTTATCGATTTTTGGATTTTTCTCATAAACAGCTAGACTTACAGAAAAAAAACTTAAAAAATAAATTTTGAGGAAATTAAATTTGCTACGAAAAAGATCTTCGAAGTCTAAACTAAGCTGCAAAGCTAATAAATAAACGGTGACTTGTAAACTTTTTCATGTTACCTTACAAACACTAGTGGCGATTACATAAAATGCAGCAGAGATATAGATAATTGAAAAAAACCTGTAGATTTTGATGTTAACTGAATGGGAAAATTTTAAAATCAAATTAAAATTAAAGGCTGAAATTTGGCGAGAATTTTTTTTTTCGATGTTTAAAACAATAATATTGTCCATGGAACGTAACAAAAGAAAATCGTTTAAAAACGAAACACCCTAATACAAAGTCATTTTTGATATGGAAGCTATTGTAGCAATAATATTGTGATCGTTATTATCTATTTTTTTACTGCCCACTTGCAATTGAATGTTTTCTCCGTTCGTGTATTTCTCGGGCCGAATGTCATACTCCAAATGTGTGAGCATTCGAGATATAGTGTGTCAAGAACACTCGGCAAATGCATTGCCAAATCAAGTTCGGCATGCTTCTCCAACATTCGAGTTCGTCTAGTTTGTGCATAGTGTGGAGTCGTTTTTAGGTAACCCTCTAAGAGCTGTTACCAATTATTAAATTTTTAGATGGGAAATGATAATAGTCACTTATTATTTTGATTAACTTATTTTTTTTAATTATTTTCTAGTATTCGATAAAAGTGTCTCGTTCAATAGTTGTATTTTATTAAAGTTGCTACGAAAATTCGCAAATTTACGTAATTGGGAGAACACTACTTGGAAACTGTCTTCAAGTCTTATA
Organism: Sinopyrophorus schimmeli; assembly: GCA_036325965.1. Classification (NCBI taxonomy): domain Eukaryota; kingdom Metazoa; phylum Arthropoda; class Insecta; order Coleoptera; family Elateridae; genus Sinopyrophorus; species Sinopyrophorus schimmeli. The sequence goes on from JARFIZ010000001.1 coordinate 9,120,325, forward strand.
GAAACCCACGCAAATAGAAGTAATGCACTAATGTCATCGTAAATACAGGAGTTGAGTAATGTATAAATTTCCAAAACATTCTTAAGTAAACAACAACTTGAAGGTGTAGGTAATATGTATCTGCAGCAGGATATAAATACATATTATGTTACTTTATTTTGCATAATAAATTAAAAATTTATCAATATTAAAGTCAAATAGGTCGGACTTAATTAAAAAAAAATTTAATCATATAGTATTTAAATATAAATATGTACCTATACGTTTTTAATAAATCGGTAACTGAAGTACTTAACTTTCACGAATGTGCGGATATTTTTCTGACCCAGATTGTGAAGATCTTCAATATTTTATTTTTCTTTGATTAAATACATAAATTAAAAAATATTTAAACTAAAAATTATATTATATTATATTATATTCCAAAATAATAGGTAACATATCCATTATGTCTACATATTTTGTGCAAATTAAATGTAGCATTTAATTATTCTTTACATTCATCTAACAATAAGAGCAGAGATTAAAAAATGATTGTAATATAAATACCAGGACATTTATTCATACCAATATGCATTACAAATCAACACTTTTATGTAATACACAAATAATTTTAAAGCATAAGTATACCTATTATCTGATTGCCAATAAAACGTATGTAAATGTTAAAAGTATAATTTTTATTTTTGAAAGTAAGTATAAAGTATGTAACCTGAAAATTTATAATTTTTCAGAAGAAAAGTGTTGCGAGTAGCGTAACGTAGGAATGGAGGTGAGGGGCGGTTCGCTCTGAAGGGTACTTTCATGGTCGGCAAAGTTTAACAATCATTTCTGTAAATTTTTGTAGTAGCTACTTAATGCATATTTGCCATTGTATTAAAAATTGTTTTTTTTGCACTATGAATGTGAATAACATTTTCTGATTGAGTAGTGCGGATGAATCGGGCAAATTGCATTAAATCATACCTGTGGGTCAAAGATACCAAACAATTAATACAGTTAATTTTATTTAAATATACGTAACATTGTGTTATCAATTTGCTGATTTATTGTTAGGCGATGCCAGTTAAATGTCGGCATAAGATAAAGACAAACATGCTACAGATAAAAACTACTTATTTTTTATGTAAATTGCGATGATGTAAAAGATATAGGTTTTCTTTTAAAGTCTCTGTTGACATTGAAACGTCTTTCAAATAAAAAGGGTATGGTCATGTTCTTTCCCTTTCAAAACCAATAAACTTATTTCGAACATTTTTTACAATAGGTATTTGATTTTAGAAATATTTTAATATAAATTCTTACAATATTATAACTACCTAATTTTATGGTGATATTAGTTTTTCCGGTGCTTAATGGTTTACAATTTTTTTAATTTAAATAATTTAAATGGATATTCTATGAAGAGTTATATGATTATTAACGAATTGTTAGCCAAATCTTAAAATATTTTATAATAATATAGTGATTAACTATTATTAAATTATTTTTCTTTAAAAAAAATAGACAATAGATACTTAATTAAGTTCTAAAATTATCTGTTTAATCAATTTTTTTGTTTGCTTATTCAGTTTTGGCATCAACCGACGCCGAATTGTACGTGCGTTCATATTAAATAGTATAGTTAATAAGGATTTCAAGTTTACTTGGATGAAAATGAATTAGTTTAGTACAATAAAATTTTAAAACTAATAAAATACATGCCTAATGTTGTTTTATTTGTTTCAGGACCTAATGGTTGTCCGCGTCGAAGAGGGCGACAAACATATACCCGTTTTCAAACGTTAGAATTGGAAAAAGAATTTCATTTTAACCATTACTTAACGCGTAGACGACGTATCGAAATTGCACATGCTTTATGCCTCACGGAACGTCAAATAAAAATTTGGTTTCAAAATAGACGCATGAAACTTAAAAAAGAACTAAGGGCGGTAAAAGAAATTAATGAACAGGCAAGGCGCGAGCGAGAAGAACAAGACAGGTTAAAGCAACAGCAACAAGAAAAACAACAAAAAATGGAGCAGCATCATTCGTCTTCGCAGCATCATCACCATGATCCCATGAAAATGGGATTGGATAAACCTAACAATAACGATCTCTTAAAAGCAGTTTCAAAAATTCCTACATAAGGCGGCTGGCTTCGCGTAAATGCCATTAAATGAAATCTAAATACGTATTAGTTTTAAGGTGTAAAAACGTAAATATAAAACGATAATTTTTAACTGTATTATACAGTTGTGTGATTTAAAACGTAATGTGCATAGTGTGCATAATAAATTACAATGCGACTAGTGACGCCACGTAAACTCTTAATCTTGAACCTTTGTTTTCTCTACTGCATAGATAAATGTGTTTTGTTAACTTTTGTGTTGTATTCGTTGTAAATAGTATACATTTGTTCATGTTATTACGCCCTATTTAAAACTAAGTGAGATTCATTTCAGAGTTGAGCATAGCGTGACTATCTACTATATGTTCGTTACTGAACGTGTTAACATTGTTGTGATTGCAATATGTTTTTTAAGTTTTAAATTCGTTTTATTATACAAGCCCATACTGCTTATGACCAGTCTGTTATGTCGCTGTTTATTTATTGTTTGATTGATTTGTTTGTTTGGGAACTTGTTTTATTCGTTGTGTATGTGACAGACATAATTGCGAAACCGTGTGCCAATTATTCTATACAAAAGAACGTTACAGTGGTTATTGAAAGCGTGATTTAAAAAAAATCATCCTTAATATGAGAACCCTATCGCTAATGAACTATCAATCCGTATCCATAACAAAATACAAAAGTATCATTCTGCTCTTATAGTACGTAATACGTAATTTGGTGTCAGGGTAGCAAATTGTAAAATTAACAATATTCTTAAAAAATACAGTAATATTTAACCTCTTAACCTTAACGATCATTGTACTCGTTATTATTCTTTCTTCTGTCGTACAGTTGTCCCTTTCTGATGTAATATAAATTCTATTAGGTCGTTGTCGTACGTGTACGTAAACATAGTAATGTGTGTTATTGTTTGCCTACTCTGCAATTAGATACGTAAAATTGTACAATATCATCAAAAAATACAAATTACTGTAAAAAATTCTTTATTCGAATTGATTAGTTCTCTTCGTCTTTTTAAACTTATAGAAAATTACTACGTATACGCTGTGGAAATTATACTGTACAGGTTAATTTTTGAACTCGTTTAATGTTGTGTAAAATTGTTTTCGATTCTGGTAATCGTTTTTTTTTTGTCATTTTGTTAAGTATCAGATATTACCTGTGAACTAAGTATTGTACATTAAAAGTGTAAATATTCTCCTTTAAAACTAGATCAAATAAGCCCTAGGATTCCGTGTAACAGCAAAACTTGGACTGATAAAAACTAATGCTTTTAAAAAGTTAGGCTAAATCTGCTTGATAGCGAAATATTGTTTTAGAAAAACTAAACGATTTTATAGTACAACATATACCTACATAACTTGCCATAATTTTATTTATTAGATTCATATTTACAATAAAAGAAACTTACAAATGATAAGAGAGAAATTTATATTTATAATATTTGGCGTTCCTTTTCGAAAATACAACTTTGAATAATTTCTCGTAAGTGTATCTCCGCAAATACATCAAATTCTTTAGCTCTCTTTAGCCTGTGATAGAAAAACTTCATTTTTGTCTGGTCTACGCTTTGTTTGCTTTGATCTATCGAATGTATACGCGGTTTAATGATGCCTAAAAGTTTTCTTTTAAGTTTGGTTTACACTGATCTTCTACGTGTATGTTTAGGGTTATGAGGAAAAAGTTGATAACCATCTTTTTTGTTTATTTGTTGAAAATGTTAAATTTGTAATATTGTGCAATAAGTATTTTTTAGTGTCATAAGTAGAGTGGTAGGTGCAGTAGTAGTAATGTCAAACATATTCGTGTGTTATATTTGACATTTTTCGTGCAATTGATTCGTTTCTATCTAGAAATGAAACGGACGGAGCCCGATTGAGGTACAAACTTATGCTAGTTTGTTATTGAAGATCAGTGTAAGCTAATATAGTCAAAAAATGATTGAGTACCTATTTCTTGTTGAAGAAAAAAATCTTATTAAACTTTATTCATATCATCCGAATGCGATTATTTTTAGTTGAAGATTACAGGAAGTGAAATCAAAAAAGCTGAAAAGTGGAAGCTAACTTTTGTGTAGTATAACTAATAAAGTATTAAGTAGATTAAGTGTTAGATATTTTATGACCTAGTTGTTTCTTCATACGTGCTCTCGAGACCGAATTATGACACGCAATTTATCATAAACAGTTGACATTACCATTATTACAGTTGCTACCTACTGTTGCTTTTGATGCCATGTGTCTTATTACTTGTGTAACCTATTATATGTACTGTACAGATTGTCTGAACTGAATAAATATTACTTTCAAAAAATTAAAAAATTGTATATTTATTTCTCTATTCTTTTTGTTTTTGAATGAATTACTAGTGTCTAAAAATAAATCTTCGAGGAAGCCCCATATTCGTATTTCGTTTAAACTTTAAAATGTAATCGGATTTACAAGCAGTTGCTGTAATATATAGGCATCCCTCGTTTAACTGAATTTTTCTCGAAATCAAAACACATAATTTGATCCTTGGAAAATAAAACATTAGTTTATAATAAATCTCAAACATTTAAGTCCACGCAGTTTGTCTTCACAAACAGTTAGCAAGATTTTGAGATGCCAAATTCTGTTCCTTGATTTAAAATTTAATAAGCTATGCTCGAAATAATTAGAATATTGTATTCAAATGTATCGTAATATAATAACATTGAGATGCGCAGTGTTGAAAATAATCATTACAAATAGTATAGATAAAATCGCAGCTTATACAATTTATTTCAAGGTGAAGGAAAGACTACAATCGCCAACCATTCGAGATTCGGTCAAAATAGATCGTCATACTATTTTTAATAAATAATTATGCATTAATTTTTCGTCTTGCATGATATGATACCGTATTACACAAAATTTTCTAAGTCCAATATGCATGTTATTCGAAGAATATCCGTTTAATATTTTCTTGTTTTATTGTGCCTTTATACATAATCTTTTCGGCAATCAAAAAAGAAATTGATTTGTAAACTTGAAAAAAACAAATTCTACCAAAACTATCACACGAGGTCTGTTCAGAAAATAACCGAATTATATTTTTTTAAACGTTTTTATTAATTTTACAGATTATTTGCCCTTGCCTCCTTTAAAGTACTCCCCTCCCCTATTGACACACTTTTCCCAGCGGTGTTTTCATTTCGCGAAGCAGTTCTTGATACTTTCATTTGAGATGGATTTTAGGGTCTGTGACTAATTTGCTTTGATGCCATTAATACTTTGAAAACGACGTCGTTTCACCACTGGTTTTAATTTCGGAAATAAGAAAAAATCTCAAGGAGCCAGGTCTGGTGAGTAAGGAGGCTGACGGAGGACAGTCATTTGATTTTTGCCATAAAACTGACGAAAATAATTGAGTATACATCTTAAAAGTGAATCCCCCTCCTCCTGCCATCATTGCTTTCATGCGGTAGTGCGTGCATCGGAGTAGCACTCTCCTTCTTTACCGGTTCTCCCACCATGTACCTAACTATTTCTATCATGCGATCGGAATTTTCGTAACGTTGGAAATTGGGCATATATCTTTTTAAAACACCATAATTTTTATTTCTAAAGTTTTTTGCTAGAGTGAAAATTTTTAGTGGTTTTTAAGTTTTACCTCAGTGTTACCTCAAATTCCTTTTTAATATTTGTAAATATTGTTCTTGGTAGCAAAAATTAATTTTAAATTACCTGTCTGTTTTGATATTATGCACCCCCACGATGTTCACAATAATGTATTTACTATTAGGGTGTATACTCAATTATGAGAGTAACTATAAATACCTTCGAACTTGCTTAAGTTTTACCATATAGGTTACCAACAAGTTTATTATGATTACCTATGTAACACATTATTTAAAAAACGATCTTATCATAGTTATAATGTTTTTGTTACCGAATATTTGTTTCAAATATTTGAATTGGGAGAACCTGCATGTTTCCACTGCCTAAATTGTTGTAGTATTGTAAAGTACACAGTCAATCACATTGTTAAAGAATTATCTCCAATTAGTTTTAGAGTGTTTCAAAAAAATAATTTACTAATTATTGTAAACATAAGTTAATATTTTTAGTACTTTTTACAAATGGTATCGTATTGGCTATCAAATTTGTATTTTGTATGATACGTGAAATTTTGGAAAATGTTGCGGATATTTTAGAAATGCAGTTCAATATTTTCAGGACGTTACTGGTAGCGGAAAATTGACTACACATTCTTTATTTTTTCACGTTATCTTCGATTGTGATGCCTAGACTAGCTGTTTTAAAGCTTCTTCATTCCTATTATCGAGAATTTGTATTAGAACTCACACTTTACCCTTGATACTGTAGTAGGTATTGATTTTATTGCTTTGTTCTAAACCGGAATTGATGGAGTTAAGCAGTGCCGTTGGTAATTCTTCAAGGGCTGGTGTAGCACCACTATGAACTAAGCTAAGTATGTCACTTATTTAAACTTCTCGTACATTCCAAATCCACACTGTATAGGTACTCCCATGCTCAGCACAAAGGGTGGTAGCTGATTTTGTTGACCAAAATGAATTTCGAGGTTTGGTACAAAATTATTGATTTTTAAATATTTTTGCCTAATGATTAAGCGATTTAAAAAATTATTGAATGAAAAATGGCTTTATAAAATTTATGTGTCAATTTTAATATCTAAATGCTACACTATTTAGTCGTATTCATCGAATTCTTAATGATTTTTGTGTTTCATTATGTTTATAAATTATTCTCAATATTGGCATTTTTTATTAAATAACATGCATTCTGAATAACTTCTAAAACGAAATCTCTGCCTTTCCGAAATAAAAGGTTATGTCGGATACCACCTTTATGTTTACAATTTAGAACGGCAATATAAGTATACAGCAATGTGATGTATTTGTAAGGACTGTTATTACATTGGACAGAAATCAAAAATATTACAATTATGTACATGAATACACGTAATCGTTTATTATGTACGGACCACACAAGCTAAGCTGCATACAACGTGACCAAAATATTTAGCTTGATGGATTAATATATTTTTCAAAATTTACCACTAATACTTTACTTAGTTGACTGTATTTACGTACTTTTATTGATAATAAAAAAACATATCGTGGGATTAATACTTTACGTAAATCGAAGAAGAGGGTGTTTTCTTATTTTTCTATATGATTTTAGAAAAAGAAATGGAAGTGCTATGTATTAATAAATCTTATATCAAAAAACGGATTATGAGAAATATTTTACTTCTTTTCCCTGTACTTTTATCGTCGGATATATTATTTATTTTATTTTAACATCTACAAAATGCATTTTAGTTAATCAAAATCATAAATATAGAATTTTCTTCTTTATGTTAGGAGCGCATAAATGCAAAACCAGGCATTTCGCACTTTTTAAATCAATTAGCTAGATACGTTTTTTTATGTTAAAATATCTTTTTATTAACAAATCAAATATTTTTGGATGACGCAGTAACCTAATTACCAATATTATCGCAAAATTTTGTGAAAACGAGAAGTTGATTGATTAGCTTATAAAATTTTGATATTTTTTTTGCGTTTTACTCAAAACTGCTTATACGTTAAATATCTGGTTTTGCATTCATACGCTTTATTTACTTGATAATTTAATAAATATTCTAAATTTTGTATATTGAATTTGAAACCATTAACAAAATATATCAATATCTTAATTTAACATTTCTCAGTTTCATAAAACTTCGTAAATTTTTGGCAGTTTATTCTTTATTTTAAATTAGGGTCGGTAACAAATAATTCGGTTTTAGGAAAATTAATGCATAACAGGTTCCATCCTCCAAAAAAGGTAGATATAAATTATTTAGAGTTATCGTTTCAAAAAATTATACATTTTTCCTGGTTGTTCCCATAAATTCTAACGGTAGGTATGAGAACCTAAAACATGCATTATTTTGAAACAAAGCCCCTTTTTTAAAACTAGCTTTGTGAATTAATTTTTCCCTCCCAGTAAACACGTCTTTTTAAATCACCTTTATAAATTAATTTACATATAGAGTTTTAAGATACGTATATTTTGATATAAAAAGTTTGTGCTAAAGCCATAGACTATCTTTAAACAGACAAATGGGTAATTTACATTGATTTTAGAACTATTCGCATTCGTAAATATCAGTTTCCCAGCCATTGATAAATTACAGTATACCCTATATCAATAAATCATTAAATTATCAGTGAAATTCACATACCGTTGGTTGAATCATTAAATGGTTTCCTGAAATTTTATTCGAACATTATGTAAATTATTTTATTGTAATATTGAAATATCTAAGTTAAGGAATTGTTATTGATAAATACTTAAGACTGATTTGACTTTATTATTAGACGAAAATTGTAAAAAACAAATAGTACTGCAAAAAATAGTATGATAGGGACTGTTGTACTTGATCTACCAAATTATAGTAAAAAGCGAAATCTTCCCATTCATGTCAAACTATGCTGGATGGTATTTAATTTATTTATATATGATGTCTAGAATGTTCTAATTTCTCTATAATCATTTATATTAAATAAAATTTTGTATGTTCTTGTAAATTAATAAGCAATTTTGTACCAATAGTGCTCTAAGCAGATCATTACTATTGCCTAAAAAAGAAATGGTAAAATAAAATTGGCAAGAAATGTACATATATTAACCTTTCGTTGGTCGCGCTATGAGCGATTCCCCTGTTTTTTCGTTTATTCGGCAATATAACTAAAAATATATTTTTTACACTTTCGACAATTTAGCTATTCCTTCTTTGATCTATCTCGCATTCATAAAAAAAGCTTTTAAAGTTATATTTATTTATATTAATTAGATATTGAATAATAAATAATCAAAGATGGTGAAATTTCGGCGATTTCCCGCTAGCGCGACCAAACTAGGTAATAAAATTTTACTTCCGACATTACGATATAAATGAAAATAAAATAAATAAAACCCATATGGTCGTTGCACGCATGATGCTCGTGATCCATAAAGTAAATAAACAGGTTATCATCAGTGCAATTGTTTAAAAGAAAAACAATTCAATATTTTAGACCAATAATGAAAAATATCTTGGCAACGTTGCAAGAAAATTAGCAATGCGGCCATTCTCCGCTACACGACCAAAGCCGCGCTACCAACAAAGGGCTAATATTATTTCCAAATAGAAAATGGAATGCATTGTTAGTCGTAAAATATGATTCGTTGAATAATAATATTATGCCAATCTTTTTCAAATACTTATGGGGATCAAACCACTATTACAAAGCATTTTAGTACTGTCAACTGGGGCGAGAATGATTTAAGGAGTGACTATGATCTCTACTGCGAATCTGTTACTGTCCGTTTACGTAGAATACGCAGTTATGATTTTGTGCAACTACAATTCTAATACCTCGAATAAGTGAGCAATAAAATTGCGACACTTATTGCTAAAGTTGATCTCAGGGGTGGTGGAAATACAAAAGAGAGCAAATCTTGACACATCCACAATGTTGCACACATTGAGTCTGAGACCAGAACTTTTGTCGTCCTAACAAGGAATTTGCTAATCTCAGAAAGAACGGATTAGTTTCAAATATGCGATAAAGCAATTTTTCTTTCGGAAATAGATTGCTTGCAATAACTTGTCCCAATTAATGCTTCAATTTAAACAGTTACGCAATTTTATTGTTCAATAACTGGCGCAATTTATTGCTCTTCTATTCGAGGCATAATGCTGTACTATACAGAAATAAACGTGCGACGATATCGCGACTCTTTTGCAAAGCGCCGAAGCGTCTCTTGCAGCGGTACAGTAACACGTTCATAAATCCTGACAATGCATTGCCACAAAAACTGGCCCTGTAAATCCGCCCCCAAAAAATACTTGATTTCTGGACATTCTCGTCCCCGTCGATGATTTTATTTATGATTCTTTAAAAAAATTGAAATAAGTGTTTTTTTTCATTTTATATCTAATTCAATAGCTTATATATCTACACTTTAAGATTTTTTGTAGTAGCTTAAACACCTAAATCATTGAAGTATTATTTATGGGCGCGAAAATTAGAGAGGGTTACCTTTAATCACACCGAATAAAAACTATCAACAATTTTATTTTATCACTTATTTCATCGGTGGGCTGTTTATAAATAGAGATTCGGACCGATTTTTTTTGTTCTAGTGCGCTGAATATATAACTACATCACTGACCTAAACTTTAAAATGGGTGATGGCACATAACAATTAAACGAAAAAAAGAACGCTCATTTGAAAAAGTCTTTGTGCGAATTCTAACTTCCAAGATGTAAGGTATCATTAATAGCCATTCACAATATTTTTCAGAAAGATTAAGTTTAAGGAGATTTACTTATACGAATAATTTAGAATTTTAGAATTTTTTTTTTTTGTTTTTAATACAGTAGAACTCTGATTATCCGAACGCCGATTAACCGAATTGCCAATTATCCGAATCGGTCCTAAGCGTAATACCCTGTATCTCGAATATAAAATTATTACGGTACATAAGTATCTTATAAGAATTACCAATTTTATGAAATGGTTATGGAATTTATAGCTGACGTCAGGTTTCGTATATTATATTGTTAAACTTAATAAAGTTTATTCTATGTGTGACAGTTCGTTTTTCTTTATTACCAGTCTATGTCCGATTATCCGAATTTTCTATTATCCGAATCGACCCCGGTCCCAATTAATTCGGATAATCGGAATTCTACTGTAGATTGTAGAGAACAATACTGCATCAATAAAAAACACATAGGTAATTAACATATGTATTTTAATGTGAGTATTAAAAAAAATATAAACAGGGGGAGGGTGTATACCGTTCAGTTTACCCGCTCACATTTCGAAACAAATAATAGTAAAAAGTTAAATAGTCGTTAATTGTTTTGAACGTTATATTTCTTACAAGTCTAAAATTATGTATGTATGTATATCAAAACATAAAATAGAAACTAAAAAGTGTACAATTGAAAATCACATTAGTATTTTAATGGTATTAAAATAGCACAATTTAAAATTCAAACAGATTTATTAATGCGGTGGTTAGATACATGCATAGTATATGAATTGTTATATTAGTAAACTACTACACTAATTTTTATTGTATTCAACAATATGATAATTTCAACATTTTTAATCCAATTAATTGGTGTTTAACATGTATTCTAAATTTTTAGCATACAAAGTATAATTATAAATATAATACATTTGATTATATGTATTTTTAATTTATACTAATTCATTTCGTAGCTATAAATATACAATTTCAAATAATATCTAATAATTTAGTTATTTTTTCCTAATAAACGAGTTTAAATTGATTCCTTGTAATTCATATTATTATACATTTCGCTTTATAGAAAAATTAATTTTGTTCTAATTCAATTAGAAGAAATTAAAAATTTAAGGCAATATCAAAAACTGACTCACTGTCCTAAGCAAGTTTTTCACTTTTCTGTGAGTATAATTTATGTTTCACTTATACAAAATTTACTGTAAAAAAAGTTTTAAATTGAAATTGATTCGCAATCTTCTTCTTTATCTTCGCCTTTAATGCAATTGTTCCAACTGCTCCCTTATCATTATTCGCAATGAGTATGAAATATGTTTCGGTACGAATGAAGTTTCAAAATACCGTTTTTCGAATAACTTTAAATATAATAATAAAATGTTAAATACAATTTCGCATTTACAAATTGTAATAAAATTTTAAGATTCTGGTTAGGTATTTATACTTTTTGGGACCAGGAATAGCGTGAAGCATTCATACAGACAGTTTAATTTTACAATTATGTTATCACTGTGGAGAATTTTCAAATAGGCAATGAAAAGAGAAACATAACAATATGTAGCGGGCATCAGCGGCATATTTTCCTGGCTTTCGTTTCCCTTTACTACATAATAAGACCCTTCCACTGAGCTAGATGGGTCGTGCAGATCGTGTCTCGATTGCACACAGCATCAGCACCGGGATATGCCGAGCTCCGTTAGGCTGAATAGACAGACCATGCTGGGGCTAAATTGATCAATTCAATAACCTCAATGTGGTACTAAAGCCTCTGCCTCCGCTGTTATGTTTACATGCTTGTTTATTGCAGTTTTTGAGCGTACAAATGCAAAATCCCTTTATGTAATATTTGCTTCCAGTACGCCTTTTAAATGCTACTATTTTGAATAATTGTTATTGGCTTCTGTAATTTTCTTTGCCATTCCTTACAATAAAGAATCGCATGACATTTACATAATTACTCAATACAAATTCAACGACAATTAAATAGTTATAATCAACTTAAAAAAGGTCATAACATTATTCCATTTAAGACCGTAATGGTAAGTTGTATTTTGGCAGTGTTATTATCTGTTATTATTGAAATTTTCATTTGTATATAATCAATTACAGTTAAATATATAACACTAATATAAAATAAATAACTTTTTGTAGTAGGTAATATTTTTCCCAGTCTTATTGTTAAATAAATACATACTTAGGTAGTTAACTAATATATTTATTAAAACGAAAATGCATTTATAATTTGTAATATTAATGAAGCTTCATTCAAATCAGTTTATTTCACATAAATTAATTGTTTCAATTTCATTTATATTCAAAGCGCACATGGCGTCGTTTATTATTATGTATTTTTGTGTAGTTTTTTTTTTCGCGCGGTTAAAACTAACAAAACGTTATGACAGTTTGAAGTAAAGTTATCGGCGTGTTTTCGTTAATAAATAACCTGATCTGGTAACACCCATCTATTAGGGTTTTAATTAAGAAAAATTGTATCTAATAGAAATGAGTACATACAGTGTTTTTAAAACAGATTAATTTGAGGATGTTATTATCTATCAATTTAGATTACCAATAAATTATTAATGAATATCGTCTTTTAAATTTTCTTAATAGCCCATTCATCTAATTTAATGTATTAAATACGGAATTGAATTCGATTTTATTAATAATTCAAATATTCAAAATTAAAGATTAGATATGCGAGAACAAAATTCAAATAAGTGCTGTCAGGTATTTTAGTTTACAATTTATTTGATTTTTATATAATAAATTTTATTAAATTTATTATTAACGCATTGGAAAAGGCTAGATATTAGTAAGATATCAAATTAAGTTTGTAATTTATATGATAATCAGAAATTAAACAATTATGTCAACTTCCAGCTGTAGTAGGAATTACCATTGGTATTGGGTTTAATGTACGGGTGTAAAACTAAATGTGTAGTGCTTTTATAAAGAGCAAAAACCTTAATTGCACTTTTTTTATACGCCATTAGCTCCAACTAATACAACGTTTGCCTGCATCCAACTAAAGTTAATATAATTTGATTATCTTTTTGTATTTGTATAGACACAGATAGCGAGAAATAGTCAATTTAGTGTCGCCAGCACGAGCAAAAGTAATCACAGCAGTGTTATTATAGTAACACTAAAGACAATATGTGTGTTAACAACATGAAAAATTCCTGCAACTTAAATTAATAGGAAATGAAACATAGGTGTTATAAAATTTTAATTTAACCCTAAATTACAGGTCACTCATAAATATTTCTATGGTGCTATGTATTTAGTAGGTATATGTGCTGAACTAACTCGTTTCAGGGTTAAAAGGATGAACCTTTACATCTGTTAGAGTTACTATTTAAGCGAGTTTTAGTAATACAAAAATTACAAAAATTATTGATGTTTCTTATCTGGTGATAAGGAAAATATATAAGTAAAAAACTATTTGGTAAAGGTTAACGAGAGGTGAGCGATTTCGAATCTTTTTCTATTTGGCATTGCGGTGTTGCCAGAAGTAGTATTACAAACTAGCACAAGTGTGTTGAGATAATGCTTTTTAAGATTTGGGCTACTTTAAAATAATTATGTATTTTATTTTGTATTAAAGTATTGTATCCCACTTTTGGAAAAAATACATTTTTTGATGTATTTAGTGAGAATGGTAAACTTTAAAAACACTTATTAGCTGTATCGTTTTTTAACTGCTAAGGTTTGCTATATCCCAATGCTTCATTGTACCTCTTTATCTTTTGAACGTTTATTTTAGCATGCTCAAGTTGGTTTATAATACCTAATATCTATAACTACTGGCAACGCCGCTTAGCGGATCTCAGTATTCGCCATACTATTTTGCGTTGTTAAACCTATAACGTTCAAGTTTTAAAGTGGAATAATTTAAAAATGGTAGAATTTCTCAAAAAAATAAGCGATCTTTATATGGTCTCTACCTTAGAGACTAACCACGTGTTAAAGAATTTCGAGAATTTCTGAGAAAAATCGGTTATACAATCCAAGAGAAAAATTCGAGTTTAAATTTTCAAAAAGCTGGAAAAAAAATTTTGGTCCAATCGCAACCAAACTTCACAGGAACACCCTCATTGCTAAACTTAAATTTGCCTTCAATTTTGATTACAATCTTTTATATATATCGACTAAATAGAAAAAGATTTCTGAGTGCGCACCTCTTGTAATTCTTTACCAAATATTTTAATAAAAACTATAAGTTTTCTTTATTTTTACAAGTAGATCTATGTAGTTCACATATTATAAGTGTGCACTATAAATTGCAAAACTTGTATAATAATTAAGTATTTTATTTAAATTCCTAGTACTTGAACTATCATAACGCATACCATATGTAATAAGAAAAACAAACATACTATTACACAAATAAAAACAGTATTTATTTTTATTACGAACTTAGAGCCACTTGATTATGCATAAAATACCTTTGTTTTTAACGATGATTTTGATGTAAAGATCTTATTCTTATTTAATTAAAGCAGCATCTTATCTAGAATAGTAGGTAGGGCAAACGTTTATTAGGATAGACAATTAAATAGTATAAGACAAACTTAGAGACGTTTTTAAAATTTGGAAATAGGAAATGACTTATATAATGGGGATAAAAAAATCGAAAAATTTGTCACTTTTTTAATAAACTGATATTATTTAATCGTTATTGAAAATGGAGATAAATTTTCAATAGAAAATATTTAAATATTTTTATGTTGTATAGGTACAAATATTATACAAGACCTGCAAATCATAATCTTAATTTTTTAATTAATAGCTTTTAAGTAGGTTGTGCTAATTAAAAAAAAATCGTTAAACAACCAAAATAATATTATATCGTCAACAAATTTACAAAAATAAATCGATCAGCCATTATTAATTGAATGGATCAATGACAGGACGTTCAAAAATGGCTAATTCAAATAAGGGGACAATTTGAACTTTTGATGTAAAATTTAATTAGCTATACATTTTTTTATTTTGATTGTATTCTATAAACATATTTATTTGGTTTTTTGTACAACTTTCAAGAAAACTGTTTGAAAAGAATTAGTTAATTTTTCCAAATATCATGGAACCATCCATATTGTTTTGACATTTTGAAAACATCGCTTATAATATTGCACTAGTTTTTTATGTTTTCAGATCTCAGACACTTTTAATTTACGTTATTATTTTGTATATGTAAATTGACTCTCAGGTACCGCAGTGTTTTTTAAGCTGTGCTTTTTCTTGATATATCGGGCGTCAGACAAATAAGTACTGCAACTTAACCCACTCATAAATGATCACAAACTGAAAAATACATAGGTACTCCAAGTCAAATGGTCTTATGTGTAATATTTTTGAGTTATGGTATCGCAAAATTGAATTTTAAAATGTGTAGTAAATACCTTATTATTTAGAATATTTCGAACAATTTTGCTCAAGTTTGTTATTACAATGCCATTCATGCCATATTTAGATTTCTTTTAAATCAACAAAATCATAGAAAACGCATATCAAATATGCCACTTAATAACGAAGCATGAACTAAATGTTCTCGCTCTCTTTTAAAAGCATATGGATACGATGTTGTGTTGCCATTTACTGGAAATTGAAAATGCATTTTCCTAAAAATTCTTAAGATTTAGGGTATATTGCATACCAACTTTTATCATCCCGGTTAAGTTTCATTACTTATTCGTCCGACTCCCTGTATAGTAGCTGCGCCACATGTTTCGAAGATTCTCATGGTTAAAATGAAAAAATGTTAATCATACATCCATTATTATGGTCATTATTACAAAACACAATAAACGTTTAAATTTGTACTTTAATGTTATAGTCAGAAAATTGTTTTCAAAACTTTTAAAAGACAATTCTTTTAAGTCTACCTTAATTTTGTCAAAAATTATGACATGTATCTATAGCAATTTAAAAATTTTATAAGAGTTTTTGGTAACGCAATTAATAGTGGGTAATCGGTTGTCATTTTTCAAAGCAACAAAAGTAAGTACAAGTGATAGCAATATTCGATACTGTGTTACCCTAGTATACCTTCATCAAATGATTTCCCCTACTATTCTGACATGTATTAGAAATAATCATTTTATATGGCGGGTGGTGCTCCATATTAACACATATGCCATTATTGTTTATACTAGATGGGGGTTATTATTTCGCTATTTATTCGAACGAGAATTGAATAATTGTGACACAGACCTTCGAATATTTCTAAAAATGCAACTGTAGCTATAAATGATAATTTATAGACTAACGTAATTGCGCGTTACGAAATAAGAATAAAACAGTTGGTTACCATTGAAGGCTAGAAATTCTAAAATCTTTTGAGTTGTTTCTTTCTATTTTTATCTGAAGTTTACATATAGTCCGGTCAAAATAGACATTTCAAATAACAAAAATTCGGACAGAGCTAAATTTTGGTTGGCGACTTTGGATACACCATTAGAAATAAAGAGTCAAAAGTCCCCATCGATCCTGCTGTCAACGCCTGTCAAAAATCACCAAAAGATTTAGGAAATTTTCTTGACCCTTTAATTTTTTCCTTTAGTGTAGAATCGCAATATCTCACGAATGGTGATTATTAGAAAAAAAGTATAAGGACCATTTTTGTAGATAATTATAAGATCTATAATTTTTGTCTGAACTACTTTTTCAATAAAACTTACAGTTTTGAAAAAAAATCTAAAAAACCTCAAATTTTGATTTTTGACCCCGAATAACTTTTCTAGCACACATGGGATCGATGGGGACTTTAGACACTTTATTTCTAATGGTGTATCCAAAGTCCCCAACCAAAATTTAGCTCTGTCGGAATTATTGTTATTTGACCACTATTTTATGTCTAATTTGACCGGACTAATATATATGTATCTACGCAACCCAATGGCAAACTTTTTTTGTTACCTATCTAGTTGAATTTTGTTCACAAGTGTCCGTTACTTACACACATAACATGAGCCCATTTAATTAAGATAAATTAGTCCCTTACGTATGCTATAAAATCAGTGTTATTTTGAAGAAAAAGTATTTTAATTAATAAATACTGTCAACTTGGTAAAATAATTGGTTCAATATGAACAAAATATTTTCAGAATAATATAAGAGCTTGCCGTGTTCTATAAGTACAAAAGGTATCATCAATTTTCTAACTCGTGTAGTGCTTTAAACCCATGTCAAGACGCTTACTTTGTAAATGTCTACAAATACCGTTTATAATCGTTATTTACAGCCTGTTGTTTCTATGACGTAACTTAGCAACTGAAATTTCAAAAAATTAATTGCCAGACACATATTCTTATTTTATGATTAGGTAGCTACAGAGATTTCTGATCGTGATTTTTGAAGTTCTACTTCTTTTGGCGCATTAACAGTAAAATAATAGCACGCAACGGAAGTTGCGCGCGCACAGCTAACAAAAATTCGACAATTGAAGTTCGCCGTCTAAGAGACTAAATTAATGATTGTGAATCAAGCTCAAAACCGAGTGTGCACATTCGAGCTCAAAATGGCACATTCCGATCTCGGGAAAATGCAGCGTGCCGCTCCGCGTGTCGCTTTATTTGCCTCCCTCGCGTGGAAATGTGCCACTTTTCGCTCGAATATGCACATCTTCATATTTATTAAATTTGTTTACATGAATTTTTGGATTTAAAAAGAAAAATGCAATATACCCAAAAAAAGTGACGCACGAGTACGTTTGAGCGAAAAGTGTACATTTTTCTGAGATCAAATTGTACACTCAAGTTTCAACCAAAATCTATGATAAACACTACACCAATCCCTCGACTTACACGCTACTTGTTTTGCATGATTTTGCTTTTACACGGTTTATAAAAATGGAAGTTCTAAAAATGTTCAAGAATGAAAACTATTTAAAATATCCATTTCACTGTATAAAATACGTACTTTCAGTTATTTTACGAAAAAAAAAATTAATTGATTTCTAAAAGTAGGTACTAACCAATGTATGCATTTTTTTGGATTTCAATTTACACGTGTTTTTCTGGAACCTATCTATCGTGTAAATGGGGGAATAGGTGAACTATGGGGTGGCGCCAAGTTAATTTTTTTTTAAAGGAGGCCGAGTATCATGTAGTTTGGAAACCACTGCTATGGCTACACTACACTGGGCCAAAAAAATCGACTATTTTTTTTTTAATGGAATACCGAAAATATTATTTAGGATGATGAAAAAGTTAACGTCAAAATTTGAGCCCTTAATTTTAATATTATCGATCATTTCAATTTGTTTACACCACACGCATCTTTCACTCGAATCTTATTAACAATATACCTGAAAAATATAAATAATCCATATTTTTGGAGAAAATTATATTCTCTACAAAAAAGGTTTGATTGCCAATTTTTGTACGACAAGCCGTTTCCACCTAATCATGCCTTGAATGTTGATCGGTTTTTACGAGTTGATTTTTCAAATTTCGAATTTTGTAACTGATAAGCCAATCTGCTTTTAAGGAGAACGATACATATTTTTGAAGGAAATTAAACGTTCTACAAAACAGGTTTTATTACATTTTTCGTTAATTTCACTCTTTCAAAAGTTATTCGAAGTTCAAGTTCAAGGAAAAATTAATTTATCGTTTTCTTTGCTTTAGACATCATTTTTTTTTACTTGATTGATGAATTTGAGGATATATATTACAAATACAATTTTTTTAATTAAATAAATCAAATTTCTTCAAAATTGATAATTTATTAATATTTAATTTCGTTTTAAGGGAGCGTTCAAGTATTACGTAACGCAATTTTTGAAAATTTTGCCCCCTCCGCCCATGTAACGAGCCGTAACGTTTTTCAGACCTCCCCCAGCCCTAAACGTTACGTACCAACCAAGTGACCATTTTCCCGTAATACATAAACGAAAGGGGTTGTCAACTTGGGAAATTTTAATTCCCCACACAGTTTTTTAAGTTTTTTAAGTTTAAAGTTGGACCCGGCGACTTTTACACGGCCGTGTGAGTGTGAAATTTTGGGGTGAAATTGCCTTCGTGTAAAATTTTCACTTGAATAAATATCACACGGTGTAATTTACTGTGTTTTACACCGTTCCGTGTTATTATTTATAATTTAACCAATTAAATTACTATTAGTGGTTTCTAATCTATGAAAATATATTATTTGGCGAGATATTCAAACGACTAGTTATAGACTTACAATATATTTATAAATAAATGAATAAATTATAAAAAATATAAATAAAATTATCGATAATTATTTTACTCTTTTTAATATTTTCATGAATTTTGTGATTCAAATTACAATTACTCCTTAAAATAGTATAATCTAATATCGTATGAGCCCGAAACTACATAATCAAATTATATTTATTGATAAAAAATTATCATGAACTGCATTTACACGCAGTATGGTATAAAATTAAGGATTCACACCGTTCAGAATTTTATACTACACTTAGTGCGATTTTTACACCGTACGTGTTTAAAATCATATTCTCGTTAAAAAATTTGCAACAAGAATGTAAACATTCAAGTTGTTACAGGCCTAGGGAAATCTATTAAATACAATAAAATAATTGAAAATTTATCTAATTATACGGTGGATCCTATGTTAGAGAGTATTGATAAAAATGAAAATGTTTGTAATGTTAAATATTTAACGTATGGTCATCAATATAAAATTAAATATTTTATTACTGTTAGAGACGAAAATGAGTTACCAGTGTTTGCTCAAATTCGTTCTTTATTTGTTTATAATAATATTCCATTTGCTGTTTGTGCGCTGTGGGAGACTGTTGATTTTGAAGATACATTCAATGCCTATTTAATTAAACAAAATAATACAGAATCTATCGTTATCGTAAATTTATCATCGTTAAGCCATGAAGAACCTTATGAAAGCCACAGGAGTATAAGTGGTAAAGGTTTATTTATAGTTTGTAAATATGTGATAATTGTTTCATAATTAATAATTCTAAAAAATTTAAAAGTAATTGATTGTAAATATATTTTCATAGATTAGAAACCACTAATAGTAATTTAATTGGTTAAATTATAAATAATAACACGGAACGGTGTAAAACAGTAAATTACACCGTGTGAAATTTACTAAAGTGAAAATTTTACACGAAGGCAATTTCTCACCAAAATTTCACACTCACACGGCCGTGTAAAAGTCGCCGGGTCCAACTTTACACCGAAATTGTTTACCGTGTAGCTTTGTATTTAAATAAAAAAAAAGTTGCATAACGTGATGGTCGCCCCCCTCTTCGCATATTGCGTTACGTAATACTTGAACGCTCCATAAGAGGTTTTAATCCATTGAAATACAGTTTTATTTAATTTAACTAATTCCAAGAATAGGAAATACACGGCTCTTTCAATTAAGAATTATTTAATTATGATACATATTTTTATGTATGAACTTGCTTATTTAATCTTATTTAGACGTTAACTTTTTTTTGTCATCCTAAATAATATTTTTGATATTTCATTCAAAAAAAAAATAGTCGATTTTTTTGGCCCAGTCTAAGCTACACACAAACGCAAGGTGCGCAACATAACACGTGGTTATATTTAATGTGGGTACCCTAAAGAAGTATAACTTCTAATGCGCATACATAAGTACACGCAGCGGTTTTTTTTCAAATTTAACAGTTGTATTGTTTAGCAGTGTTTGTTATAATCAAAAACGTAGAACTATAAACAATACAGAACGAAGAATTATAATCCGTTTGTATTGGAGTAAAGTTCAGATGAAATAATTGAATAATAATCATTTGTTCGTAAATAATAAATTCAATTATATTTTTTTATATAAAAATACTACTGCGTCAATAGCTGTACTAGAAGACTACACATTTAGTAATTTATACAATTTTTATTAATTATGTTGATATTTTTATATAAATAACGAATAGTTTACAAAGCCTTAATGTTTACTGCATATGTTTATAATTTATTGTGAGATTAGGCTATTCCATAATCTGGCAACTTATTCAAATTATTCAGCATTACAATCTAAACCACTCAAAAGCACACCGAAAATATTTTATGATCTTTGCATCCCTCATTAACACATAAAAGAACTAAAGATGTCATAAAAGCCATAACCAAGTGGCGTCTCATGTTATATTGACAATTTCGAGACGCTCTTCAATAAATATTCTTATTTTCTATTGCAGCACGAACTCCTCGGGGAGCTTCTAATTTCATGGTACGACACTGGCACTTCTTTACCCCTCTTTCCAATTTTCGAACCCCTGTATCTAATTACAGTATTTCTCGTTGAAGTGAAACCATCCGAAGAAAAAAGTGCACCTGTAGCGACAAGGCGCGCAGTATTGGTGATGTAATGCAACGCTCCCGCTCCAAGCAACAGAATTTTCTCCTTAATTAGCGAATACCTAGCGAACTTTACGTTATCTACATTACAATGTTCGTCCCTCCTACTTTTGAAGTTGGTTGTATATTTTACTGAAATGGCCACACACATTGTATAAGTTTTTGTTGTTTCTGAGAATGTCTTGACGATTGCCTTAGTAAATTTATAACATTGCTTTAATCAGTTTAGTCAAACTTCAGAACGCTTCAAACAACGAAAATATTACTTTCCTAATTAAAATAACCGATATGTTTGCATTATGTGGATTCTGATAGAAATGAAGTCCAGCACTTCCATAAAATCGATTTGGTAGGTACTCGATTGATATTCCTGCAAGTGAACTTGGGATTCTACTACTGTCGGTAATTGTCACGTTAATATCCAGGCTGGCATGCATGTTGCGTGAGTCTAATTTTTAAGCGGTCCGGTGATTTCTTTCTTATTTAAAAATATATATTGTATCTCTAAATCCATACATAGGCTAGGTTTTTTGTTATGAAGTTTATCGCATCGCAAATCATATTTTAAAATTACAACATTTATTTATTGGATAAGATAAATCTTATACCCTACAACAAAAAGTTGGCAGTTGGGGTCTGTGTTTGACAGGAAAACCCTAATTTGTGAGTCCCTATAGCAAAGGGGCAATCTGAAAGTTTCGGGATTTGGGAATATGAAAATAAGAATTTATAACCGGGCATAAAGTAGGTGTGAAACAAAGCACAGCTTAAATTTCGGAAAATTTATTGCTTATAATGTACGACTTTAATTCATTTACTTTTCTTGCTTATAAGTTGTCATACGTGTGTGATAGAATTTTAAATGTTACAATCAATAAGAACAAAAGAAAAGTAGGTATTCCGAGCAAAGAGGGAAAGCAATCGGGACATTGATTGGCTGACATTTTATGTATGTGTGATGTAGATATTGACAATTTAGAATAAGGCTTTAAAATGCTATCGTATTTATTATAACTTATAGGAATTTAGATTTCTTCATAACTATTTTGCATTATCTAAAGCTGAATTACGAACATCCTAAAATAAAATAAAGAACAATGTCGAAAATGTTAATGCTTTAATTTGGCATTTTTAGTGGAATGATTATTAATAATAACCAAAATAGATACCGCAAATATTCTTAAATCATTTTCTAGTTTTTACTCGTTATTTTCTTTTGTATCAATGTATAAAATTTGAATTTAAAATGTTGAAAAATAATAGTGTTCGGAATCCGTTTTTATTAATCAAATGTAAATGCAAATGCAAATGCAAATTGGAATGTTTTTTAAATACAGTCGAACCTCGATAAGTCGAAGTCGAAGGGACACCAAAATTAATTCGAATTATCAATAATTCGAGTTATTAAAAAAGCTTAAAAATTAAATATATATTTGTGTATGTATATATCTTTTATGTGAAATGGTATTTTATATAACGTAATTAGAACTGTAAGTGGTTTAAAGCATACTTTAAAAATCCCGCTTTAAATAAGTCACTGTGATTGGTTCATTTTTGATACACCATTATGGCCGTTAGCTAATTGACCAATCAGAAAGGTTAATCACTTCGTAACCATAAGTATATTAGAATAGTTTCAATTCTACCTTTTTGAAATACGCATTTTGTCGAAAAACACTTTCCAACTTGAGTTATCAAAGAATTCGAGTTGTGGAATTATTAAAGTTAACTGTACATAAAATTTATTAAAGTGCTTAAGCTTAAAATTTTCATATTATTTACAACAATTATTAAATGATAAAGAAAGGTGCATGTACTTAGGCTAATAAATTATTCAAAAATTAAATAAATAATTTAATCGTTTTCTCTCACTCGTATATACTAAATTCTCGTATCTTTTCGCCCACTTCCACTCATTACTATGGTAAATACGTTTCTTGAACATAAAATTCATATCTACTTTTAATTTTTTGATTTGAAAGTAAAATGATTAATTAAGGGAAATCAATAAATACGAGGATGTGCACGTTCGAGCGAAAAGTGGCACATTTCCGAGCGAGGGATGCAAATGAAGCGCGACGCGGAGCGGCGCACTTCATTTTCCCGAGATCGGAATGTGCCACTTTGAGCTCGAATGTGCACACTTCACATTAAGCACGATTCACAATACTTAACTTATTTTCTAAAAAAATTTAATTATCCTAACTAATATTATAAAAGCGAAAGTAACTCTGGCTGTCTGTCTATCTGTCTGTTACCTTTTCTCGCCTAAACATAAATTAGTTTTTAAATCCAATTGAAGTGCCGCCGTCAAAACAGCTTATACTATAAAACCTTTTCATAGAATAGACCTTTTAAGCAGCAATAACACCGAACCGCACCCGTCCTTAATCCTCTTTCAGGTAGCGTAATTATTAGAAAAGTTGTAAAATTTAACATCGAGTCATCGACCTATTTACTAATGGAAACTTGAATTTAATGAATTGTAAAACGCTTCGACTAATTAAATAATTCGATTTATTAAATTTCGAGTTATTGACATAAAAATATTAACGTTGAGATAGGCAAGTCCTAGGGAAACTGGTTCGAGTTCGAGCTATCAAAAATTCGTCTTATCGGCGTTCGACTTATGGAAGTTCGACTGTAGGTACAACTAAAAATTTCTGCAAAATTTTGTAAATTTGTATTAGAGGTGTCTTGATTGTTATGTTCTTGAATAAAAACAATTTGTTGGAAAATTTAAGATACGATATTATGAATGTTTATCGAATAGTAAGTCAAGATTCTATGGAATGTAGGTACAGTAAGACCCCGCTTAACGCTGTTCCGTTTGGCGTTGTTTCGGTTTAACGCGGTTTTATTGAAACAGTGGGATTCCCTGAAAATTGCACGCAGCATTGGGCTTCCCCGAAATCCAAAATGATTTATCTGCTTTGTTTCTTGTCTGTAGTGTTACACAAACGTATTTTTATTATTTCAAACATTTGTTGCCGTTATTGTAAGTATATATTTATGTAATATAATGATTCATATAGTGCTAAATATTACTCCTATAATTTTTAGTTTTTAATATGGGTGGGATTTTTGGAAGAACTATAATATCATGGATGCTATAGAAAACATCAATCTTTCTTAGAATGAGATAACAGAAAAATGGAGTGTGGAAAAACATTTGGCCAGATCTAAACTAGGGACTGTTGTTGATGTGAACGAAATAATGGAATTAGCTAAACAAACAGGTTTAGATGAATTAAATATGGAAGATCTCGAAGAAATATTGCAGAAAGTCTTTCTAATGATCATCTTAAGGAATTAACGGATCACGAAGAAAGCAAAAATATTGAAAATAGCGATCCTGAAGAAGAGCAAAAACAACTTTCAACGACATTTCTAAAAACCAGTTTAGCCACTCTAACGGAAATTATGGACTAATTTATTGAAAATCACACAAATTTTTGTGGGAGTTCAAAGAGAAGACGGGGTGTCATGGATGCCTTCTTCATTGATCGACAACTTCTTACAGAACCCAAAAGAAAAATGCACATGACATTAAATACCTTCTTGATAAAAAAGCAGAAAATTGGAAATGCGGGAGAATCCAAATGATCTGAAATATAAATAGTGACTTAGAATTTTATTTATTTTTATATATTCATTTGTTCTGTTTCTAACTTTGTAAGAAATAAGTTTTTGTTGTTGTATTGTAATAAAAAAACATATTTAATAAATTTAAATGATAAAATACTTGAAAAATTCTTTAATTTTATACCTGTTTTTTCCTAACCTCATTATTTACACGATGATATGACCTCGTTTAACGCTATTTCGTATAACGCTTTAACTCATTGGAACGTATCCCTCGCGTTAAACGGGGTCTTACTGGACGTATATTTCTCACATAGCAGAAAGAACTAGAAAAATGGTGAACAAAAGGATCATAAATGCTTCCTTATGGTTTCTCATTTACACTATTTTTACTCGGTTATGCAAGATCACAAGTCTGAAAGCAATGTACAAATGCGCATCAGAGAAACATTGTTGATTAATAGCCACTTCGTTGCGACTGATTTACAGTTTTATGAATTAGTACATAGTAAATTTCAAAACGTCTTATTTACGATTCTTGGTATAATGGGAATGTTTGTATTGTTATTTGGATTTTAAAACTAGCTCTTTTAAATACTGTTTATTGCGTTTTCGATTTGTAGTCAGTTTATGTTATGAAAAGCACACATATATTCACAATTTATTATTTTTTTATACAAAATCTTGGGGTTTTAATTCAAATAACTCGTGGCCAGTCGTAAGTATTTCGGTTAGGTTATGAATTTCAACTTTGAATTGTGGGACATCTATAACTGATCAAGATTTTGAATCACACTTTTTAAACTATTTGTACACATTCTTAGGTATACAAAAACATGTGAGAAAAATCACTTCAAGTATGTATGGCATCTTTGAACTCATAATGGATTTAATAATTGTTCTCATACCATTTAGAATATTTCTGGCGGGAGCAGGTAAAATATATAAATTTCAAAAGGTTGCTTATTACTCATCCACATACGTATAGTACATATTATGGATCAATGATGGGATAAATTTTTAACAAGCAGTTTACACCCCCTGTAATTTGTCACATTTTTTGATATTTTTGATATCAAAATTAGAAATGTTAAATTCACCTTTTCTAAATCTCGTTTTGGCATCACAATATTTAATAGAAAGACCCCGAGAATGTTCGATTACCCAGATATTTTAATTTTTATCGTTGAAATTAATCGCAGTGATTTTAGGAGATTTCAGCACCCCGGGTCGGCCACTCGTCGAATAGAAAAACTGGCAACTCTGCTTGACAGACGTGAGCCGCACGCAATGATGCAAATAGGTTAAGTACAAAGCAGTTGACTTACGAATCAAGCGATAAACATTTATAACGAGTTGTCTTTATAATACAATTTTTGTAATTGAAGGGGCAAGTGGATGAAACGGGTATGTGTCAATAAAGTAGTTTTGAGAAAAGAGCGAATTTAACTCTTATCAGTAGTGTTCCGTAAATGTTGTGATATACCTATAACCCCTTTATCAATTTGGTTTCTTCTAAAATATACTGCAGGTTTGGAGAGTCTATGAATTTCTCTTACAAATAAAACCTTCATTCATGACAAACAATAAAAAATTAAAAATATGTCTTAACCTCTTCATCTACTTTTCCCTTCAATTATATACTACGTTTCCACGGTTATTCAATACGGATTAAATACGAATTTGCGATCCAACAGGTACGTGTTTCCATAAATAGTTTTGAATACGAATTGAATACATTTACGATACAGCAATCAGCTGTTTTCGGAAAACTTATTTTCTAGGTTAATACGTAGAGCAGGTTCGAAATAAAATTGTGTTGTTTATTTTATTGTGTGCTATAATTCTATTAAATTTCATGACAATTTAATATAAAGGTGTATATATTTTAAATTATCATTAGAAAGCGCCAGTGATCTTCAATTGCGCATGCACGATTGCGAGTTACGGATTTCCATGGAACTCAATACGTTGAAATTCAGATACGATCCTAAAATTTACCGTATCATATCTGAATCTAAATCGTGTTCAATACGTATTGAATCAGGGTTTCCATGACCACTTTTCACCCGACAACAGTATTGAATCCGTATTCAACCCGTATTGAATGACTGTGGAAACGTAGTAATTATTGCATTGTATGGTGTGGGTAGCAAAAATTTTAGGCTGCCATGGGTTGTTCTTCTAAATCTCCAAATTTTTATCAAAAAAATTTATTAATTACATTTGTATAGGAGCATCAGTTTCAGTATACCTATAAGTACTTAAAAAATAACACTTATGCATCTTGATCCAATTCTGAGAAATATAAAAACCTCATGTACAATTAATTGTTAATTCATATAATCTGTTATTTATTATTTGAAAAAAAAAACAAAAGTATATCTAGATTAAATAGTAACTTTTTGACAAAGCTTTCAATTTTTAAAAAATATTTTCGAAATACTTAGATATTGTCTATAGGAAGATAGTCATAGGTGGACCGTTGTACACCTAATAATATCGGTGAAATATTTGTGCATACCTATTATTTTTACAGTGGTTAAGAACTGTGATATTCTCGTCTCAATATAAATTTATGAAAAATCGTTTGTAGAAATGGCTACAAATTCTTTCTAGTCAGTTCTCTCAGCTCTGACTAAGAGAATCTATAGGAAATTCTGTAAATCTCTTGTGTTGCTTAAATTCGTATTGAAACTGTAACATTACATTTGCTGACTAGTGTAATTGTTTAAGAATTTTTCGCATATATTGTATAAGGTGATTCTACGATAAGAGGTAATGTGTACGGAAATCATTATAAAATAGCTTTTTAGTTCTACGTGTTGTCATTTTATGCAATAAATCACAGCATTCTAATGTATTTTATAAATAGCATTATGATTTAATGCCCAATTAAGGCACATTTTCCTGAAATTCCATGTTTAAGCCTGAAAAAGTCTCTACCCTGCCTGTCCTCATAACATTTTTAGTTAAACATGCAAACAGTTGCCATATTAAAGTATATTTAGCACAAATTTAAACAAGATATACTTAGGTATTATAAAGAAAAAGTATAACAATATTTGTTTCTTTTCAATAATTTTCAAACTTCACTTTTTTCACGTTTTTTTTGCGTATCTACCCTATATCCTCTATGGTTACAAAACCCCTTATCGTAGAATCACTCGCAAAGCATTGATTTTAAATCAAACCATAATTGAAAATTTTTTACAAAAATTGCATTTGTATTTTTAATCGGCAGAAATATTTAATTATTAAGATTCTTCTTCAAAACCACAATCTAACAAAGTATTTCAAAAACAAGACAACAAATACTTAATTTATCATTTTGTTCGACTATAAAACGAACAAACACATCCAACTAAGCGACATTCTAGCATATTTAAATTTTGTGTTTTTAATTTGAGAAAAAAGAATAAGGTTGACAAAACTAATTTTTTTTAACTGACACACCTATTTGAAATGTTCATTCATACATATTTATAGCATTAGCGAACTTTCCAAAGTGTAGCTTATATACAAATACATTAGTTTGATTGTAAATATTCTCACTAAATTAACATTCAAACTAAATCAATAGTTCCCATAAATTTACAATAAAATAACAATAAATCACACTCTTCTTACTTGACAACTTGTACTGATCACATTAGATGGTCGTATCAGTTCGTCTTCAATAAAAAAAGTTTTAAATGGCATCCTAGAGTTTAATCAAAACTCGTTTGTATATACAATTGACGTTTAAATTCGTGTACCTATTATCCGTTTGGATTCAACTAATTGTACATAATTATAATTAATGAAAATTGTCATATGTACATTTACTTACTTAGTACATAATTAATAGATATTTGTTAAAGTTTATTTCTATTTCGTAAATATCTACATATTAAAATTTGATGTAATTAATTATTAGTTTATTAACGTATTTGTCAATATATGAACATGTGCACTTCAGCAAAATTCGACAAACTAAAAAAACAAACATTTTATATTTTAAATAAAAAGCATACGTAGGCAGACAAGTACAGGTGTTTCCTTTCTTAGAGATTTATAAAATGGTCTTAGTTTCCTATCTTTTAGTAGATAAACATTCATTATGTACTGTAATAGTTTATAGCAATTGTGACTGTTGTACAATTAAAATAACAATATGAATAGATCGTAATTTAATTCTGACTAAGTTATATATTTGATCGGATTATCCTGTTATTTCGTATACACAAGCCCTAGAAATCATTAATACGTATACAATGTTTTCTTTTTTCTTTTATCTATGTTTAATTGCGGTTCTTTAATGTATTTAGTTGCAATCTTACAATAAAATTGGTTTTGAAAATTTCTAAAAGTATTTATTAATAATAATAAGAAATATTAGAGCACAATTAGTCAACTTCTAATAATTTATACTTCTACTGACTTGCTCTTCAAAAATAACAAAAAATGCCAGGTACTCGTAATATTAATAGAAGTGGTGCATTGATTACTTTTCTATTAAAACATGAATTTTTTTATTAGGATTACATACTTCATTAAATTAGTATTAAATATTAATCGAATGAATGAATAATTCTTCATTGTTATTTGTACAAATGTGCATCATAACAACATAATGTGATTCTTCATTATTTTTGCATGCTTTATTCTTAACTATACTTATTTATTCGTTTTTAGATCTGTTGACTTATATGACCTACCACAACAACATACTTTCCACAAAACCAATTATTAACAACTGTAAATAATATTATCGAAAAAGTTCGTTAAAGACAATTCAATAAACGATGTTTATCGGAAAATACATATTTATGGGTTATAGGAATTTACATTTGTTTCTTTTTCAGTAATAAAATTTTTTATTTCAATATTCATGTAGGTTTTATTAATAACAATTTTAAATAATTCTTCAATACAAAGAATTTGATTTGAGGGAAAGAGAGATAAAGATAAGCGTATCTATTAAAAGATTAATATGAAATACTAGTTATAAAACAAAATAAAATGATTCATGTTTTTATCATATTTTTGTATACATACTACTTGTATACATAGTACTTGTATATATACGTATGTACGCTACACAGATGTTGTTGTTTACTATGAAACCGTTATATAGTACACCATTCAAGTTTTTTGAGTTGGACATTATGTTCACCTTGAACTCTAAAATCAGTAGTTAAAAATAAAATTCTCAAGGTAAGTGCATCAAAAAGATTACATACACATTATGTTAATAAAAAACTTTCTAATTTTGTTTTTAAAACTAACGAATTTACTTATGCATATGCATATTAGGTAGGTATACTTAGTATATTGAATATGTGTATAAATACAAATATGTTGGTATGCATGTACAGTAAAGTCCCGATTAATCGAGCCCCGATAATTACTATACCTTTTTAACTGATATTCGAAATAGACATATTTTCATCTATATTAGAAAGGTCCTAATGATATCCAGAGTACATGGGGCAAGGTTGGTATGATTGGACCACTTAGCTTTATTAAATAATAAATTATTAGTTATAAATTAAAACCAATAATGCCATTTCTTATATTATTTATTCTCGTAGTAGCAATTCAGTAAAATTGACTATTTCTTAAAAATATTAAACATTAACGAAATTTGTTGCTGCTATTATTGGAGCACCAGTGCTTTGATTCAACCGCTAAGTTTTCAGTCTTGGATTTTGCTAAAGTTGACATATCACACATAGTAATATATCTTCTTTTTTTTGTACATAGGAGACGCCGTTTATGGTATGTTGTTTTTTAATACATTTGTGATGTGTTATTTTAAAACACTTAATTGTGTTAATTAACACGTCAAAATAAATCAATTTATATATAACACACTTGTGTAGGTTACTTTATAGCTGTATGAAATAATATTGGTATGAAATAACATAAATTAACAACCAATTAATATCTGTTAATTATTGCAGTTTTTATTTATTTATTATTATTATTAAGAAAATTATTAAAATGTTGTTTATATTTTTACGAAAATTATTCATAGATTACAAGTATATAGAAAAAAAATTATCATTTAGGAAAGTTTAAGAAGCAATCAAAATATACTGAAAATATAAAAACAATTGTAGTAAATACCTTTATTCACTTCAAAAGAAAAGTTAATATTATTTACTTTTTTATACATTTTATGAAGTGGCATTAGAAAAAAATCAAATTTGTAGATGTTATTATCTTTTATTTTTTTTATCGAAAAGAATATAATAGATAAAAAATTTCGTTATCAAGCCTCTTTCAACTTGAATTGCACAATACACTGTACTCAGCTAACAATTTGAAACATTCAATATCGGCCGAAAGGTAACTTTGTTAAGAAGGTGTGTTGTTTTAAAATGTTTTAATACGTAAAAATATAATGTGGTAAGGTTTAACACGTTACGAAGACGGATTAACTATTAATACTCATGAGATGTGTAAAAGTATGTATTCGAGCGTGTTAAAAGAACACGTGTTCTTTTAACACTTTTTAGTGTGACAATGCCCATAGAAGTGTTAATATAACACCTCTTCAATTTCCAATGTTTTAAAATAATACACTTGTTAACACACTTGGATTTGTAGTGACAGTTTTATTTCGCTCCAATGATCGCAACCTTTTTCTACATTTTTTTTATATTAACGATTTTAGCTTTTCTCCTTGAGCACGTAAAATCTACATTTATGTGGACATGCAGGGGAACCTGTTGTACCTTGGCCCTTTTTTCACTTGTAATTTTTTTTAAATTGTATATGTAACAATGTGTTGATAAAATGAATTGCATCGTAGTGGGGCACTAATAAGGGATTCATCATAAAATATTTGAAAGCATTACCAACCGTTTACTCAAATAGCTATAAGATTTAAAAATTACTGGATGGCCTAGGTACAACAGAGGTGATGTACCTTGGCTCTATTCACATTAAGTAAAATAAAACCCATTGTTCTATGCTAACTATATATTTATTTTTGGATTATAAGGACTACTAATGTTCTTCTTTGAGAAGACGCTAAAATTGATTCAAAAATTAATAAAACTTTTCTCGTATACTAAGATTTCACATACTTAATGGTTAACTTTACAAAAATTAAAATTTTTTGTTACACTTGCGAGGCATATTATCTGAAGTAAAATAAAAAAAAATAAGAATTTATAACAAAGGTATATCTCAATTTTTATTTATTGCACGTTGATCTTAGGGCCAAGGTACAATTTATTGACAGTGACCGAGGTACAACACACCGACCCTTGATGTTTAAACTCAAAAATAAAATTAAAGATTACGCTGTGCCAAAATCAGACTACTACTATGCAAACATTAATAAATAATCTTTCTATTACGATGAGTCATTTGTTCTTAGGTAATAAAATCAATAAGATCAATAAGTAAAAAGAATATAAGGACTTCCTTTTTTTCGATTAAAAATTTCAATTGATCTTATACATTAACAAAGTACATTGGCCAGCTGCTGTTAACTTTGCGCTAATGTCTGTCAATGTGGTATTTGAAATATCGAAAATTATGGGTCACGAAAGCCCGCAAATACTAAAAAAATAAAGTTGCCCTAGGTACAAAGGGACCAAAGTACAACAGGTTCTTCTAATAGTTAAAAATTAAATATTATTTGCAGTAATCATTGGCGTATCCAACGGATGAAGACAGGGGGGGGGGGGGTCTTTAGCACCATTGTTAAATAGGAGGCAATATGTAGGAACCCCATTTTTTGAAAACGAAAATGTAAAACTTAATAAATTTTATAATATTGAAGTTTAAAAGAAATAAATATTAATTCACGTTATGTATATTAAAATAAAATTATTATATTTAAAATCAAAACAAGATGCATAGTTAAAGAAAATAATTAAAAAATGCTCGTTGTTTGTCCCTCTTCCAGAAGTAAGTACATTGGGTATTCAATAAATGTAAAAAAATATTCACTTTTCTACAGAAAGTCGGAAACATAATTTTCTTTGTCATATTGAATGTCGAGGGGGTCATTGGTATCGACTTTCTTACTTTAAATGAAAAGGTACGCACTATTTTTATCGTGATTGAATAAAACTAATTAAAAGCTTTGCAAAAATGTCACCGGTTTTTATGAATATCTATCTTTCTTGAGTTGAATTATTTTTAAAGATTCGTTATAAATTGTGCGCTTTTAAAATTTATTTAAATTTTTTTGTTATAATTTCATTATAATAAAATTTTTGAAGGCTTATTAAGTACATTCTTTGATAATATCTACAAAATATATATAACTGCAGTTCCAGACGCAAGTCGAATTGAACTACATGGAGAGAAAAGAATGGTAATTCTCACTATGTAACATCGTAATTATTACTATATAACATGGTGACGACGATTGTCTCTAAAAACATTTGTTGCACATAGTAATTATTCCTATTTTGAATGGTAAGACTGGCCAGGCTACATAGGAATAATTTCCATGTTACATAGTGAGAATTCACATGCAACATGGTAATAGTTCCCATGTTACATAGGGGAAATTACAATATTTAAAACTTGCTGTCAAATTATACTAAAACTTTTGGCAATTATAGAGGTTATGTTTAACTCATATATTGGCCTCGCTAACAACCACAAAGCACCTATATTTACATGGGAATGATTCCAATGCAACATAGGACTAACAATAAGTACCATTCTCGCAAGGCTCTAGTTCTTATGCTACAAAGTAATATTTACTATACAAATAGCTACTATGTAACATGGTATAAATTACTAGGTAGAATAGTAATGAGTCCCCTGCTACATAGTAAAATATCACATTTTTTTTAAAGATAGGTCTGGTTACCATGCTACATGGTAATAATTATCATGTTGCATAGTGAGAATTACCATTCTCTTCTCTCCGTGTACTTTATTTATAATTACCAATAATCTTTTAACAGGAAGAACTACCGTATACATTGACTATTTAATGAATATTTTCTTAATACTCATATGTCTAACTAATTTGCCAATTAGGGCGGGCGTGCAGTCTCCAAGGCTCCCCAGTGTATATTGCATAATCGATAGTTCTAAACCCGAGATTATTAACAATACTGTACATAATCAAATATCAAAAATAGAATGACACTGGCCTTATAAAGAGAGCTCTCAGTAAAAAGCTATAAGTGCAGTACCTATTTTTAAATAAAAAAAAAATTGCTAATGGGAAATAATAAAACACACTGTTATTTATATTTTTTAATTCGTGTGTTTTTACAAAGTAAAATCGCTTAAGTGCATTTGTTTGTTAATATAACGTTTTTAATGTTGATTATGCTGATCGTGACTATTAAGTAAGCACTAACAATAACATCTGATTTGTTTGGGTTATAATTTGTTTGTATAAACTAAGTACATATATGAAAGAAAATTTATAAACGAGAATATTTTGTTTTATGTATGCTAAAAATGTACATGGACTTCAGATCCAAATTTGTAAGTTTATATAGGTAGATACACACATAAGTGCGTAGATAGGTACAGTCAAACCAAGAAGTAATCAACACCCTAGAAACAAACCTACAGTAATTTTGTAATTTTTTGTAATTTTAGTACCTTTAGTTCTAGGTACTAAAATTACAAAGATCAATCTGAATTGTTTTTTAACCATGCAGCGCCAGATTTTGTCTCTTGGAATAGTACGTTTACTGTAGGTCTGTTTCTAAGGTGTTGATTACTTCTTGGTTTGACTGTACATAGTATGTATGTATGTAGTGCCAGAGTGCTTCGTTTCAATTTTTTTGTGGTCCACAGAAACCGATATTGTTCTAAACATCGAAGAAGAAATTCGCATCAAAGTTCAGCCCTTCATTTGAATTTTAAGTGGTCGCTAGTTGATTTGAAAACTTTCACATTTATATAACATGTGAATTTAAGAGTTTTTTCCAATTATCTAATCTGTGCTGCGTTTTACGCAATCGTCTTGTTCTTTATGGCAAATTGTAGGTGAAAATATAAATCCTTAAAAGTGCCCATAGTTGGAATGAACGATTTCACTCTTAAAAAATCTTAAAGTCAATTTTTATCGATTTTTACATTTTTTTATAAACGACAAAGCAAAAACGTAAATGATAACTTTAGAGGAAAAAAAAAATAAGTGTATTTTCGGATTATTTTTTTCTAAATTTCGATCTTGTATTGTTCTAGGAATAAAGTAGGTAGATAAAAAAACATATGTAAAAGAAATTATTCTGCAGTTTAAACAACACGAGTCTAATTATTTGATCAATAAAATGCCGCTAAGTTACAGGAAATTTACAAAAACAACCTTAATTCTTTATGTATTTTAATTGAAAAAATTTTAAAATCAAAACTAAAGGGAATTTTTTTTCTGATATATTCACCAAAATGTTTTGCTGCGGGAACAAAAAACAGAAACTGTTCGTTCAAACCGAATCACCATACATATGTACATATTTACCTACATACTTACGTGGATACTATTAGGTACTGATATTTTAAAGAAGCTTTTTGATTTTACCAATATCGGTCTGAACAGTCAGTCCCGATGTTGCGGCGAGTTTTCATTTTATCCGGGTAATTTAGCATAATTGACGAAATAACGATTTTTCAATTTTACATTTTTGACCCACTTTCTTAAACATTGAGATAACATTCAACGCTGACGATAAAATAGAATACATTTATTTTTTTTTCAATTGTATTCGGTCAATCAGAAAAAATGTAGCCAGTAAAGTAAGTACCGAACTATAAACTGATTTTATGAAATGATTAAAAAAGCAATACATAATATTAAACAAAATTCATCGAAATGAAAAGTTCAAAGTGCTTCATTTTAAAATAAAAGGTTACATTTTCATTTTTTTATTAAATTTATTATTATGGTAAGTGTACCTCCGAGAAACCATCAGAATTGTCGTAGGAAACACAAACTATGCATATACATAAATGTTCTGAAGTAATTACTGCATATTCTATTTTAGGTAGGACATGTTCTATTGCATTTTACAGTTTTATAAAAAAATCATTCAAACCATTTTTTCTAAAATTTTGTACGAATGCATATTATGCTTCCATTTACCTACAACTACAGTCAGGGCCGGATCTACCATATGGCTTTTTGGGCTTCAGCCCAGGGCCTCGTGGATTCAAGGGGCCCCCAGCTAAGTCAAGTCAGTCAAAACTAGACGATAATGCGAAAAAATCCATAATTTTATTAAATTAAACAGATCGTAAGGTTCGCAGCCCTGCGAATCCTACGATTAATCAAACCTATTCAATTCATTTAATTAAAGTCTACGTTCAGGTGGGCCCCTAAGTAGTATTAGCCCAGGGCCCCCTAAACTCACGGTCCGGCCCTGACTACAGTGTTTTTTTACACTTACGTATTACGTGGCTCATGTTTTTTATAACTTAATTTAAAATTTAACTACAATATACATATAATTATGTATGTAGTTTTATTATAATAGACAGCATTGTAACGCTAGGAACTAATGTTCAATAATAAAAACATTCTACACAGTGGGCATTATTACTTACTATTAGATTGCTTGAAATTCTTTAATTTAATAGCGTGTATTTTCGGCGATTGTATAGGTGGTTTATTGAAGATTATGCAGTGTTTATGTTCTTGTTCTATAAAACCCTTTTATTAGATACTTAGATACATCATTTTTATTGTTTATATTTGCATAATGTTAGTTATGCAGTTTAAAGTGTACATGCACATTTATAATAAAGAACGGTTTAAGTAAAGCAAGTACGTATAATAAAAATAATTAAATCTGACATTATGAATTTATTTCATTTAACTTTTTTCCTATTAATATCATTGAATGAATATTTAAATTATGCCCTGCAATTTTAAAAATCATCCAAATGGTAGAAATTCGTTAAAATGGGTTGACCTTTTTTTTAAATATTTACAACCCAATAAAAGTTAAACATTAATTCACTATGATTTATTGCATAAAGCTTAAAATCTAAAATGCATTGAATTGAATTTATACAATTTTTTTCTACTATAAGTAAAATAATTGTGTTAAAATCTTGCAAGAAGGGCACTGTAGTAAACTGTTAATGGTACAACTAAGGTCTTGTTCGTTAGGTATAAAATTACAATGGTTAGTAATAAAGTAATTTATTACGTGTACTCAATCTGTGTTTACAATATTCAAACTACATGAAAAATAAAAATAAATCTAATATCTTGTTGGCCTCATAAATCATACAAGACATAAAAATGTTCGTTTACCAAGGGGATTTTAGTAGCAGGCATAATTTATTACCAACTTTTATGTATTAATATTACGCAGACAGTTATGCAAAAAGATTATACACAAAATAAATTTAGTTAGGACTGGAGCGAGTACTATTTCAATTTGCGATTTGCATATTTAATTACTTTTTTAATATGTATGTAGTGCCACCTAGCTAAGCACTGCATGCGAATATCTACATATGTAATGTAAGTAGTATGTAATACGATCATACCTTGGCGTGTACATTTCTTTGTTCGTTAAAAAATATGTAAGTTGTTCAAATGGCACGTTTTCAAAATAGCGCATTAACGTTTACTGGAAAAATTAAAAGGCGACCAGCTGATATAAGTTTTTCTTGGACAATATCATCTAGTTTGAAAAATAAAAACCTAAACTACTATGCGATACTAAAGGGGTCGGTCATAAATGACGTCAGGAGTAAAGACCGCCCCTTCAAGAGCAGTAGGCGGGAAGTCAATAAAATTTACGATGTGCTATTTAACTGCTATCTGGCGGCAGAGTAACGAAGCGTGTGGAAGCCATTACGACTTTACTATTGGTTGGAATGCGTGTAACGACTTATGTATAGCATAAGAACGCCGAATGTAGATAGAGTACAACTAGACCAAACATTCAGAATGTGTCGCCACTTAAACCAACAGTTAGACACCGTATGTTTGTGCGGTTAAAGTTACGACATTCTTCAATAAAATTTTAAGTTTTACACACGCGTAAAGAAAGTGATAATGCTATAAAATTGAGCGGGCATTAAACTGTTTCTTTTTTTTCTATATTTCGCGGGCTATTCAAAATACGATTCGATGTTATTCTATAAGTTTGATATGCTTACTCTTTTAATAATTTTTAAATAGTATAATAAAAAGTATTGTTACAGGGAACTTTATTTATCCTAATAAAACTATGTTTATTGTTAATATTTAAAAAATTCTGTTGAAGTAAATAATTTATTCACTGTATTTTATTTATCATAACAAAATATAATATCAATATTGAAATAAAAGAACAGCGATGCTGCAATTTTAAAGACTTTGGGTTAGAATATATGTAATACCTAAGCAACATTCAAATTATCTGTCTAACCACAACAAATATGCAAATAATAAGTACACAAAATTATATAAAAAAATCTTTAATATATTCCTATTATTTAAATGTCTGGTTTTGTTGGCCTCGGAAATATACATAAATTTAACGAAATAGAAAACGGTTGTTTTCCTTGACAGGGCGTTTAGAATAGGTCGTAAACTCTCCAACCAACTCGGGGTAGGTAGTTGCAATAAAAGCAACGTTAAAACGACTTTTACTGCAGTTAAAACTGTAAAAGTGCGTCCGAATAGCCGAATAAAATACGAGCTTCTCTAGGCACGTGCCTCTATCATCAACCACTGTTTATGAGATAACTGTAATAATAAAGACCAGATTAAATTGATCGTTAAAATAAGTTTAAAGCCATATAAACGCCACACTTTATACTTGTTGTGTTTTATGATTCAATTTATTGATAATATATCTGCTTTAAAAAAAATTTATTTGGCAACAATTTTATTGAGCATTCTATATTGTTGTAATAGCTAATTTATCATAATTTAACAACTTCATAAATTTAAAATGTTACTACGGGTTTTCTAGGCCCCCTATACAGCGAAAGCTGTACCGATTGACTTTACGGTTTACCTTGCAGTCCATAGATGTAGTAGTGTAAACGCAGATCTCATTTAAACGTATTAAATACCAAGTGGAATTGTAACACTGAAGATGTCACTACTTGTAGTTTTCTGATTTAAAAACTTGGTTATTATTTTTTTTATTCTTAAAATACATAAACCGAAACGTTAATTTATTATTTAATATTTATTAAATACTTGCTTTGGAGATTGTGAATAAATATTCGCAATAAAACATTTACCTTTTTAAACCTGAATTATTAAGACTTGTAATTAAGGTAGAATTTAATTGAAAAACAGCGATAATATCTTATAAACAAATTATAATGATTGATAAACAAAGTAACTGATTATTTTTTTTAAAGAGATTGTAGATATCAAATCAATAGACTTTATATCAAGAAAAATACTGATTCAGCAGAATTATATAGGAATAAGTTTTTATTAGTCTATTTATACGATTTTATCTCTTTCGAAATATATTTCCAGATTTCTTATTGTTAAAATGTTTATAAAAGTTTCTAAAAGTAATTGAAGGTTCAATTTGTGGAGATTGTAAATTTGAATGGTAATCATTTGCATTATTTTTAGTTTCGAAACTCAACGTATTAATGTTTAGAGATAAAAAAATATCTTATAAAAACCTTTCTCCCATTTATTATTATAAGATTGGAGCTGTATTTTAGTATATAAAGTTTTAATCGTTTTAACGTTTTAATTGTTTTAATAGTCTACTTATTCATACAACTTTAAAATTGTTTGAATATTTTATATTATTTTTAATTTTGTTTGATCTATAAATGACTTATTCTATTATTTTTGTGTTTACTTACCAATTTTTTTCAACAATCATATGAGAACTGATATATCCAATATAATCTGATAATTGCACTGCTTACAAACACATACTTTTAGGAAAATGCAACGAACACTGAACAAAATTGAAGGTCCAAATCCAACTAGAACTGAAAGGATTGCGTACCTATAAAGGGCTAGCAGCTACTTTCTTTTTAATTTTTATTGAGGGTTTTAAGAGCATAACAAAAAATTGTCAAATTATTTTCTAAACCCTTTTGTAACAATATACCCAGTCAAAGTAACTTTCTATTTTGAAATTTATGACTGTT
This sequence comes from Sinopyrophorus schimmeli, assembly GCA_036325965.1. Classification (NCBI taxonomy): domain Eukaryota; kingdom Metazoa; phylum Arthropoda; class Insecta; order Coleoptera; family Elateridae; genus Sinopyrophorus; species Sinopyrophorus schimmeli. The sequence goes on from JARFIZ010000001.1 coordinate 9,160,750, forward strand.
GTATTACAATTTTTTAATGATAAAGGTAAGAGCATAACCATTTACGTACCTATAAATTCGGCATTATGTATTCTTAAACATTCAATAAAGTCTCTTGACAACTTAGCATAGTGAATTTACCCCAACATCAATCAGATTACATTTTTTTATTTAAGTTACCACCAACTAATCTACATTGTCACTAAGCAGTTCTTAAAATACATAGACCACAATTTTAAAATTATCTTTAACGCTATTTGAATTTTAATAAATGAAATTCTGTTTATAAGTATGGTTAAAATACATTAAAGGAAAACTTATTGAAGATTTGCAACAATAACAGATCATGCAATAAAAAATTATACTTGATAAACTTCTGATACACTTACCAAATGTTTTATAGAGATCACTCATCGCTTATTATAATTTTTTTTTCGATTTTAAAATTGGTAGACATAAGGTAAAAATACCGGTTTTGGACACGTTAGGCCCAATTTTAGACACTTGAGTAATTTTGATAAAATACCTTAAAAAATACGAAAAAAACATCATTGATGTTTCTATCGTAGTTAAACATACATTAATTACACTTATAGCAAGTACCGATAATTCTTATATTTGACATTTGTCAAAATAAAGTGGAAAATGTCCACAACTGGTACAGTGTCCAAAACCAGTACTTCTACCTTAGTTAAAAAATAAAATCTACCAAAATAAAAAATGTTAATAAAAAATATTTTTATTTAATGTTGAATTAAAATCGCTAATAATTTTGTAAATAGTTATCATCAATAAAAAAATGTTAAAAATCAAATTTCTTTATGATATTATTTTCCCAAATCTTTGATCAATTTTCCTAAGACTTAAGCTAAATTTATAATAGAAATTGTTCTTATTAAAATTATTCAATGGTTTTAGAAAAGAAAAAAAAATATTTTATTTGTTTTTTTACGTATAAGTTATTTAATTTTAAGGGCAGATATTTAGGGAAAATTTTGATTAGTTAAGAGCTAACTTGAATAAAAAATAGAAATTTTATTGAGCTTAGGGTAAATTCACTAGATGTACCTATCAGTGATCTTTACATAAATGGTTGTCTATAAATGTGATAGTGACTTATTTATAAATTGATCTTCTTTTGTGGGACTCTTGTTTACCGATTATTAAAAGTTCTGTTTTATATTTTTAGATTGAAGTAGATTATTCAGTAAATAATTTCTTTTTTATTTGAATGGGACTTTAAAATTGATGAAGTAAGATTTGATTATGGATATTTACTGAGGCGTAATAATATTTTTCCTCGTAGGTGTGAATTAAAGCGAAGCACTTACATTTTATCGAAAAACATGAAACAAAGTGAGTTGTTACCTATGTGCTATCTACTTATCGCAGTGTACTTGTAATAATATTTATTATTTTAAAACCCACTTTGTTTGGAAATCAGTGGCGGTTTGCGTATGGGCACTATGGAACTGCAGTACCCCAATTGATATAATCCAAAAAATTTAATGAGTTCTTTTCTCTTTAATTATTTCTTTATATCCTTAAGCTTAATGTCAGTGGTCATCCCAAGTTTATGAAAAATAGACAAAAACCTTTGTATGGAAAAATGTGCGCCACACAATATTAGTGACGATGTGTTTGACGGTTGTGCGCATGCGTTCATAGGAAGCTGCAAGTTAGACTACAAGGGTGAGAGAGTATTGCCGTTTCGGCACTGCCGACCATGGCCCGCAAATTCAAACAAGAGTGGATTTTATTTTTAAAGGAAGTAAAAAATGTTTGCTTTTTTAGGATTTCAAGTTTCTTTATACACAATTTTAAAACAAAGGCTAAACATTTTCTAGGGCAGCACCCCTACTTATTTTAGCTACGAGTCGCCACTGTTTGAAATATAAGTTGATGAATAACTTTGACTAATAAAAATTATTTGGGGCTTTGGACGTTTCACATGCTCTTATTACATTTCTATGGCGTTGTTATGTTAGTAGTATCACTTGCACACCTGCTTTTATAAAATTGGATTATACTACCAGGTTTACACAAATTGTATTTACTTGCGAAGTTGATTTCGTTCAATAATCAGTTATAATATATTAATTGTATTTAAGAATACACTCTATACCTAATTTATACAGCTAACAAACACTAAATTAAGTAAAATGACCGAGACTTTTACAATTGTTTACTTGTAAGAAATTTTAAATTACCATGATCAATATTTATATAAAAAAAGAATGTCGATTCAAAATTAATAATATAAGTACAGTGAAAGCTGTATAAATATAATTTGATGGGACCAATGATTTCATCCCCCATAAAGAGGTGTCACATTTACAGAGAAAAAAAAACAAAAGTGAAATTACTGATAGAGGGGGTTTAGAGTCTCGCTAATAGAGGTCTTTTGGTGCCGAAGTGATGGGAGCTTAGTGTGGATTCCAGTTATAGAAATTTCCCACTTATCCAGATCACATTTAATCAAGTTTTACTGTATTTTTATTATTTATAAATATTAATTGGTAGAATCGAGTTTGAAACAAAATACTGTCCGTTTAGTTAATTCTACAGAAAAAGTAGAAGTCTGTTAATGTAAAGTTTTTCTTAAGAAGTACAAAGAAATTTAAATATAATCTTACATTTGCATTATAATAACATATTTTAATACCAAAAATGCTAATATGAAACTATCAATTCATATTTAAATGTGTGGAGAATTATTTGTTTACAATACAAAATGATAGACACAGTTTAAATCTTGAAAAGTTGTGCTTTTTTTTAAGTATTGCAAGTGGTTACCAGAAAGCAGATAGTATAGCAAAAGTTTTGTTAGAGGATTTTGACTCATATACGTCAGGGGTTCTTAAACTTATATAGTCCGAAGACCCCCTCTTGACCAACTTTTTTTTCGGACCCTATCCCAACCCTAAGCATTTTACGCCGTCCTTGAGTCTTGATTTCTGGCTCAATAATCTCATAGGCATTACGTTATAATATATTTTTTATTTGTCCGCGTTTGCCTTTTCATCTTCTACTTGAAATGTTTGCAACCATTTTTTATAATTTCGCGAATGCCGGTAAAGACTACGCTATCCCCAGGGGTCAGCGAACTACAGTTTAAGAACCTATGGTCTACGTGAATCAATAATAAAAAAGTTATTTAAAATTTGGCAAAAATAAAAAACTTCGACACTTGAAACTTTATTCAATCTCCTTAGATTAACGAGAAAATAAATTGGATTTTCGTACAATTTCGATAGGGTAAACAGTACAGTTGTTGGCCAGTCGACAATGATTGGCCATATTTAAAAAATTATTTAATAATAAATCTATATTTCCTAATATATATTTTCTAATAAATGGTTTGTTTTTTGCTAATTTACTATATCTTATTTTAATTAGAAAATATTGGCCGATCACTGTAAATTCACTAGTCAATTACTATATTTATATGGCCAATAACTATGTTGTTTAATAAAAGGCCCAATCAATGTACTGTTTACCCCTAGCAATTGGATAACTTTTAAACAATTAAAACAATGGTTGTTAATTATTGAGTATCTTACTACAATGACTGCCAATGCCATAGTGCGGTATCTATGCAAAAAAACATTTATAGAACGGAAATAGAGTCGAATCTCGATAAGTCGAAGTCGAAGGGAAACTAAAAATAATTCGAGTTATCAAAAATTCGAGTTATTAAAAAAAGTCGAATTAAATACTTTTCTGTGTATACAGTGTGTCCCAAATAGAGTAGGCTAACATGGGTATCTTTCTTATTAGTGAATATAGAAGTTTGGTTAAATGGGCAATGTTTTGCAGTTTTAGGTGTCCATTCAGATTCTGTTAAGAAAATTTTAAAATTCCGAATAGTTCCGAAGTTATCGTCAAAAAACTGAAAATTGTCATTTTCTTTAATGTCAAATAACTTTGTAATTATAAAATTTACATAAAAAAGTTTAATATAAAAGTTACTAGGTTTTATGAAATACAAATAGAAATTAAGTCAAAATCAAATTCAAAATGGCGGTTTTCAAGATATTGATACAAACATTCTTATTTTAAATAGACGCCATATTGGGTTTTTACATAGTTAAATAGCATTTTTTTTCTCTTTTCAACCATGTATAACAACCCATATTTAAATAACAAATTATTAACAATATTAAATTTTTCTCTTTTAAATCAAGTAGCCATGAATTATCAAAGAACAATAAAACAGCATAATACAAGTCAAAGTCATTGTATTTATTTTATGACTGATATTGCAAGTTTTTTAAATAATAATAATTATTACCTTATAAATAATTCAAAATGGCAAAGTTTTTAACTAACATGTAAGCAGTATGATATGTTTTGTACCTACATTAAATGTTATAAAAGCTCTTGCGTTGCCGCAAAAACATACTTTAACAGTTTACCAAAAAAAAAGCAACGGAACCTTAAAATTTTTAAAAGATTGGATGTGAATATGCAGAAGTATGCATGTTTACAGTAACCAAATTGAAGGAATGTGGAAGATGAACTTCATCATTTTTTTTTTTTTTGAAAACTGTTAAAGTATGTCTGTGCAGCAACGCAGGAGCTTTTGTAACATTTAATGTAGGTTCAAAACATATCATACTGGTCAATAAAAAACTTTGCCATTTTGAATTATATATAATGTAATAATTATTATTATACAAAAAACTTACAATATTAGTCAAAAAATAAATATAATGACTTTGGCTTGTATTATACAGTTTTATTGTTCTTTGATAATTCATGTCTACTTGATTTAAAACAAAAAAAATAATATTGTTAATAATTTTTTATTTAAATATGGGTTGTTATACATGGTTGAAAAGAGAAAAAAAATGCTATTTAACTATGTAAAAATCCAATATAGCGTCAATTTAAAATAAGAAAGTTGGTATCGATGTCTTGGAAACCGCCATTTTAAATTTAATTTTGACTTAATTTCTATCTGTATTTGATGAAACATAGTAACTTTTATATTAAACTTTTTTTTGTAAGTTTTATAATTACAAAGTTATTTGACATTAAAGAAAATGACGATTTTCAGTTTTTTGACGATAACTTCGGAACTATTCGGAATTTTACAATTTTCTTAAGAGAATCTGAATGGGCACCTAAAACTTCAAAATATTGCCCATTTAACTAAACTTCTATCTTTACTAATAAGAACGATACCCATGTTAGCCTACTCTATTTGGGACACACTGTATATCATATCTATATTTACCACCCTTTATACAAAATAACCAAAATTTGTAAATCATTATTAACATTATTTATTGTTATTAAGTATTTAGGTAATAATGTTATTTACATTTTATTTATTGTTGGTTTGAAAGTAATCTAAAATTATCTTTAGCTTCATTGATCCAAAATGTTGGGTTTGTACAAATTTTTCCAATGTTCTCCCGAAACCAGAATATTTTTACTAGGTGTAGGTATACCAAAACCATTCTATCATAGCTTTCTCCAAGTAGGAAAAAGGACACTTCTTTAGTCTTTTTTAAATTTTCGTTTACACACCTTGTTGATCGGTAAATAATTTTAGAAAAAAGCACTTTGACTTAGCAAAAAATTTGCATTATCGAAATTTGAGTTATCGATATAAATATATTAACGTTGGGATAGGCAAGTCCTAGGAAACAGGTTCGAGTTCGAGTTATCAAAAATTCTACTTATCGAAGTTCGACTTATGGAGGTTCGACTGTACATCTAAAAATTAATTTATAATCAACTTTCGGAAGTTTGTTGAAGAAGAATATATTTCTGGTTGTTAGTGCTTCAAGACGATCAAGTCAGATTTTTGGTTATTATTGGTTTCAGGCTTGAAGTATATTAAAACACTGCTTACTTCATAAACCGCCATGTAAAGTTATTTGCGATTTGATCATCTTCCAGGTAACACACTTTAATCACGAGAACACACGGAGAAATAATATCCTTAAAATAACTATCTAACGTATACTCAATTGACGTATTGTTCTGACAACAATTCGAATGTGTAATTTAACGATATTTATTAGTCAATTTGACAATTCATAGTATGATCAAAACAGCGCTACATAGTATACTTATAATAAGGATTCATTTATTTGATTCAAGCGTTCAAACGAAAAACTCTCGTGAACGTGTGCAGTATCCGTCGTGTAGGTAACTGTATAGTCAATATGAGGATTTGAATACCTAAAATAGGGATACGTATGGTTATTTTAACGATATTTTGTTCTCCGTGCATATCCGTTAAATCACTATGACAAGAATCTTTTGAATGTCTAAAACAATAATACGGATCGTTACTTTGACGATCCGCAATAAGGATACTCTGGATAGCTAAATTAGCTATACGGCGTATCCCTGTAAAAGATGACTATCCAACGGATAGCTATAATAGGGATACGTATGGTTATTTTAACGATATTTTTTTCTTCGTGCACTGTTTAATTCAGCATAAAAAGTTCTATTTTTGATATTTCATAATTATTGGATGGTCTCTGTTGGATATTTTTATGAAAAATAGGGGATGCCTATTGTATCTACATATCTATCTGACCTGTAACAGTGACATACTATTTATTTTTTCAAACAATTGCTTTATAGACGAATAACCTATTTAACGAAAAATTAAATTTTCAAAACAAAGTGGGTCAGTTTCCGTTTAGAAAATTAACTTAAGTAAGTAACACATCTTTCTTTTACTCAAGAATTTGAATTTCAATTAAACAATGCATATAACTATATAAATAAACAAATATTTTTATACAGCTTGTCTAATACAAAAAGACTATTGATTATATGAAAACAATTTACAACCTGCTGATATGGAGTTAAAAACTGTTACAGTGGATTAAAATTTGGAGATCTATTAGATCTTTTGAATACAATAATCTGATTCTTACTATTTATTTTGTTTGCCGTTGTCCAAATGTTGTTAACGAAGAGATGTAATTTAAGTAGGTTTTGCCTGAAGATACAAACATGAAATGTTTTCGTGATAATTTTTTATCTGTATCGGTATAATTTCCAAACTTGATCAAGTTTGTGCTAAATAGAATGGCTTATTGGTGCTTTTATTTCAAGTTTCTAGTCTAATTACTTTTCTTACGGGGGTATTCTAGTCTAGAAGCATGAATTTCGGCCGTTTTTTCAAGCTCTGTATAAATAAAACAAAGAATATTTTTAATATCCATTTTTGTATCATTCGTTTATTGATACTTAAGAATTTATAAAAAAATAAATGAAATAAAAAAATTCAAAATTTAAGAAGTTATGAGCTGGCAAAGTGGAAGGTTAAAAAAAAAACAGTGTCCTGGCGTACAAGGTTTAAACCCTTCTGGACGTCTAAAACAAAAAAATCAAATGGATTCTTAATTAGTAAAGATGTCGCTATGGGCTCATCCATGAACAAGCCTAAAAAATTTTTTTCACAAAATGGTGGCCGTTAGAAAAAAAATTTTTGTACGTTTTTCTAACAATTCCGAATTTTTTTAAAATAGCAAAATTCTAGATTTTGACTTTTCCGAGCGTCAGACCATAGAGGAATGTATATAGAATGTTCACACTAAATTTCAAATAAATCGGTACAGTAGAACTTGAGATATCGTGTACGCCAACTTGAAAAAAGTAGTTTCAAGAAAAACGCGTTCTGGAAATTTTACTCATAGAATAATACGTTATACTTACATATTTATAATAGCTGTAACTTTTTAAATAATTGAAATTTTGAAAAATCCTTTTAATTTTGATTTTTTTAAATTTCTAGACTAGAATACTCCCTTAAGTCGCAAACTATGCTTTGACTAAAATGTAAGTTATGGGGGGATTAAAAAAATTTTAAGTTTGGGAATATTTTGAATTTCGCGCCATAAGTAATTATTTTTATAATAGTAGTACCTACTGAACGACATCTGTTAGACAGGAGTTGTTAGCATCGTCTCGAATAGGGATGGACAATATCATATTAATAATTATAAAATACCTGTTCTAGATCACTTACTGTTTTCATACAAAATGTTAAAAGTATTAAAATTAATATGTGGGTGACCGAGCTTTGCTCAGTGTCGCTCGATTTTGCTGTGAGAATGAGATGGCTTTCGGTCGCCTAGGAATTGAAATATATAGATATGAATACGATTCGACGACTCCTGACCTTTTTTATGCGCAATTTTGTTAGAGACGGTCTGACTGTAAATGACAACTTGGCAAAATAAATTTATCTAACATTGATCACGATATTATTAATTGTTTAAATATTATAATGCAATAACTCATAACTCCAAGTCTTGTAAAATTGTCGTTTTTTAACTTGTTGAAAGTACCAGTAGGCTGACATATTCATGCATTGATACACAACAACAGATGGCACTACATTCATATATCTATATTTCAGTACTTAGGTGACTGAAAGTCATTACATTCTCAAGGCAAAATAGAAAGACACCGAGCAAAGCTCGGTCGCCTAGATATTGCATAAATGAGAATAAATACCAAAAACACAAGCAGCAACTATGGAAATCAAAACAACAAAATGTAAAGTCTCTAGAATCATTCACCAGTTGACTTAGACATTGACAGCGATAATTGTGAAATTCTTTCAATTTAATCACATTCAAATTATGAAATACACTAAAAACCGTGGCGCCAAATTCAAAACGTCCTCAATCTTAAAAAATCCTCCTGTTGATATTTTGACGGAGATGGTACTTAACCTTTTCGCTATACCTTTTTCGTATAGGACAAAATTAGACCGACCATAGTATTTGCAATATATACAGTTGTTAATACTACACTTCAAGAGAATTTATTTTTAATTTTTTCAATTTTTTTGACAGATCGAAGTTTTGTGAGCATATGGAATTATTGGAAAAACTTGAATGCGTAGGTGTCTATCATTTTATAATTTTGTTTGCTTTCAAATTATAATTACTTTTGTAAGCCCCCATCTAGGTGTTTTTGACAGGCCATATTTCACAGTACTAAAAATTTTGAAACATGAATAATAAACAGTAACACGTATGTTCAAATTTAAATATTAGGGAAAAAATAACATTGTTGTATAAGTTAGATAAATCTGATGTAGAAGTACAAATGAAGTTTATATTGGAGCATTTACTATGATTCTTTTAAAGGTTTTAAATTATATTCCGTTTGGTACTTAGTTCAATTTGTACTTAATAGAAAAGCAACAATAGTGAATAAGAATTTAAAGGCAATTTTTAAATCTATGTTTAATAACCATAATTTGTAAATGAGCACTTTTTAAGGTTTGGTTTTTAAAAATGTTATTTAATGTGATTCATAACAATCCTATTACAGCTACTAATGCACTTAATTATAGACGGCAGTTTTTGTACGAACAAGTTGTTTAGATCATATACATTCCGGGTCAGGTTTAGTCCTGCCTTAAATAATTTTGCTTTTATGTATCTGATTCTATCGAGGTAGATAATTAAAAGTTACTCAAAGAAAGTTGGAAAACGAAACTTGTTATTAAGATTCCTTGACGAACACATAATGTAGCTTTTTTACTTCTTCGCTGCCCCGCCTTGACAGGGTTTACTAATTTACGAGTAGAAATAATGAGATTCTAACAGCAACTCCAGTCGGCAAGCGGCCATCTGATTCATCAACCGCTGTCAAGACCGCCATGTTGAATAATATACTTGTAATTTTATTGCATTATGAATAAATCCATTTAAATTACTTGTTTGTAATTTTCAGTTTTAATAATATTCATATCTTAAATTTGCTGGGAACGTAATTTATGTGGCGCGGTCGCCTAAATTCTGACTTGATTATGGAGTTATAAATTTCAGCTTTTTTTTTGTCGTGGATATTTAAAATGACTACTTTAATTAGTAGGAAACCGATTGATTCTATAAAATGACTGTTTTAAAAAAGAATAGAATAAGTTTAAAATTTTATAAAAGACCTATACGTATATGTAAAAGTTTATAAAAATATTTAGTAATCATACTGAAATATTTCAAATAAGTTCATTTGACAAGTATGTAAAAATACATATACCTACTTACTAATCAATTAATAAGATTTTGAATTTTATGTAGATAAATTTAATGAATCAAGTATGATGAAACGCATGTGTGTAGTGATTAGGAACATAGAAAAGCACTTGTCTGGTATTTGTATATAAATATAAAAAAAATATTTTTTTCGTGCACTACTTTTAGATATAGAAAACACAATTTTACATACGAGATTTTAAAAACGCAATAAAATTAAAAAAATTAGTGATTCTTATAAAGACAAGCACGTAAAAACATCTCAACGCTTGTAATTTTTTTAGATTTTATTGCTCTATTAGTAATGCACTTATAAATGGGTCATTCCATATGAAATCAACAAATGGGGTGTGCCGCATGATTTTTAATTTTAATAAAAAAATTGTTTTTAACAATAAATATGAAAATAATCTGGGAGTTTGATAATTTATAGAAGTTCTATAACTTATTTAAACTATTAGGATTATGTCAATTTATGATAAAAATAATCAAAAAAAATTCAAAATTTTCAAATTCTGGTATTTGTCAAATAAAATATATGTTGAAATTATTTATTTTTCATCACAAACTTTTACTATCTTGAGATTTTCTGAGCTAGAATATCGTCGCACTTTTAATTTATTATTTGAGATGGGGACAAAATGATGATAGGATCGTGTGTTTTTTATTGTTATTCTATTATTTTTAATAAGTAACAGAAATAAAAAAATTTTAATTTTAATTTTTATTTGATTATTTTTATCATAAATTGACATAATTCTAATAGTTTAAATAAGTTATAAAACTTCTATAAATTGTCAAACTTCCAGATTATTTTCATATTTATTTGTAAAAGTAGCACTTTTAAAAAAATCATACTTCCTAAAGAGGTGAAAATAACAGAATGGCACTAATTGGACTTCATTAACGAAGATATGGACTACATTTTCTGAAAATTTCAGTTTTATTATTTTTTTCTCCACATGAGTTTTTTTGGGGTCAAAGTTGAGCTTTTTTCAAAATTGTCAATTTTCACAATTTTATTTTAGGACAATGATAATTATGTCACGACATCACCAAAATTAGTACTTTATTGTAAAAAAAATCAATCCTTAATATGCAACAGAGTTGACACAGGAACCAATCAAATATGGTAAAAATGAGAAAAAATTGTGAAAATTTTGGATGTTCACTATCTTGTTCCTAATTTATTTTATTTAATTTTATTGTATTATATAAAATGCACATTTATGACCCTTTCAAATAAAGGAACAACCATTTCAATACCTGTTCTAAGTAAAAAGCTAGAGCTCATTATGTACAAGTATGAAATTGACCCAATTTTTGACTTTGGATGGGTACTGATCAGAAGTTATACAATAAAAAAAATAAATGGTGATGGTTTAACATTTCTGGCACCACAAAGATCATCTACAATTTTTTTTATTAAAATTAACTATCATGCGGCACACTTTTTAATTCAAATTTGTTGATTTCATATGGAATGACCCAAATATAAAGTATGCGAAAAAACACCAATTGAATACAAATGCGATATTTATCATTTATGTCCTTATCTACGGGATGTGAGACAAATAAGTACCAAGAATTAACCGGCTGATATAAACGATAAAAGTTTGTATGTAATTTTTCTTAAATCTAAAGAATTTTCAGAAAAATACATTTTAATTTTGCGGTAAATGGCAACACAGCATCGTTTCCATATGCTCTTAAAAGAGGGTGCTTCATTGCTAATTTATTTTATTGTCTGATTATTATGTTTCACAATAATCGTCGATTAAGATTGTTTGTTGCACATTTGTTCTATCGCTTAGATATTATGTTTTAGAATACATGTGCGGAACTGTGTTATTATAAATATCTTATATTACCCGTAAAGTGATCAAAATTTTAAGGCATTGTTGCCAAGCCTATCTCGCCTATTTCAATGTGTATCTAACATGTAATTTCTGTTTTTTTTATTTAAAAAAAAAATATCTACATTTGGCTTTAATGACATCGTTATAACAGATTTGAACAAAAATATTACACATAAAGCCATTTGACTTGTGGTATGATTTTGTACAATTTAGGGTTATTTATAAGAGGGTTAAATTCCAGTACTTATTTGTCTGACAGGCTGTATATTGAAATTTGAAGTACGTAGGTTCCTACATAGTATGTACAAAATAAAAGTTTTACTTTTCATATTTTGTATTGGCAATTAGGTATTTTTAAACAACTGCACATTTTATTATTTGGTAATGAAAAGTTGTGCATCCAAGACTTGAAAAACAGGCGCGTGGAAAGAGTTGCTATATTCTTCATCAAATTTACACGATTCATTACTAATATAATAAATGATTAAATCATAAATTAAAATACAGACAAAAAGCAATTAACTTTACCAAATAATGTACTTTGTACCATTTTAGTCTATTAGTTTTGTCCTGGAAAATTTATTCCAGGAAACTGATTTTTTTTTCGTCAAAATTCAATAATTATAATTGGAGGATACTTAAACAAACTGCTATGTATAAAGTCTATTTGTCTTAACCTATTACAGATATTTAATACAATTTTGTAATCTATGTTAGCACATATACATTATTTATTTGCCGAAATTAAGTTGATATTAATGTACAGTGTGATCAAGATAATCCTGTTGAATGGTAACTACTGCGATATCGCTTGTAACACTATCTAACATTCTCTGTATACCGTAAAATCACTGTATTCTAATTATCTTGTAATTATCTAAAACAATTTTTAACTTTTTTGCATAGGAATCCACAATGTAAACTTGTTCAGCAAATTTTAATTTTAGAGAGTTACGACGTTGATACACAAATGATATTCTCTAAACTAAAAGAATACCTGCAGATTGAGCCAACTATATAAATGCCTGAAAAATTGCAGATAATACATGGTAATTATTAAACATTTATTATTTATATTATTAATAATTAATCAGTAGATATTTAAGGTATAAAAGAATATTAATTTGGAAAACTTATAATTATGACAAAAGGGTCTTACGATGCTATTTACTTAGTGCTTACTTATTCTAAATTTTTATTGAACATATTTTTATTTACGTTTTTTATTTTAAATACGGTTAAGTATTACCTATACATAAATACATAGGTAGACATCTTTCAACTAAAGAACAGAGCCAGCAATTTAATTTTACTACTTCAGTCTTATTTTTGAGATTTTCTAGTAGATAATTTATGCAAATTCATTTGATTCTTGTATATCGTTGAGAAACGCAGTTCGTGCGTAAATACTATCTCCCTTCTCTGATAATGTCCTACTTTTAGCTTGAATGCGCACTTGGTCGAGATTATTTGTTTTATACACTTTTGAAACATTTTTGAGTAATATTTAATAGATATTATAATTTTCAGACACTATTAACAAAAATTTTGTTACTTTACGTTTTCTCTGCGTTTGATATTTTGATTAAATCGCCGCTGATCCGTAGTCTCCAGATATTTAATTTATCATTCTAGATTGTGAAAGAAAAAATCAAGAAAAAAGTCACATATTGTCAAACTGGGAATATGTTTAAATTTAATATTCAGTTTTTCAATTTTCTAGCAACTGAATTTTTATTACTTTATCTTGAAGCACCTTGTAAATTTACATGGGTTAGTTGTTCCTTTGAAAAATAATTTTATTTTACAAATAAATCAATTCAATTTGATTTATAAATATATTTTAAGTAAAAATCACAAAATGTTCCGTTTACTTATCGACGTGTTGTCTGCTCTAAAAATTAGACAGGAGTGCAAGTATTTATATGTAGGTACATATCTTATAAGGAAAGCACAGTCACCATTTGGTTTCGCATTTATAGTTTAAAAAGTATTTTAAATCACTCTTTGGATACGTATTCCAAAAAGTAAATCTAGTTTAGTAAATTTGATGAAAGTTTCGTATGATTGTACAATTGAACCACTGGATAAAACAGTTCTGTTTTAGTGATAAGAACTAAATATAATTGTTTGTATAGTTGTGGGCATGTTTTGGTCAGCAATTATTATCATTTTGTTAAAACTCTAAGACTTCCTATTGGACTTCATCAAATAAAAAAAATATTTTCAGGTTTCTATTTTAATAAACACAGTAAATAACATTATCTAACTACATATTGAGAATTGAGTATACCTATACTGTAAGGTAGGTGATTAAAAAACGATTTGAGTTCTAACTAGTACCTACGTCTACAGTGTGTCTACAGTAACAAGCTACTTCAATATATCTTTGTTATTGCTTTTTGTGAAACAAATTTTTTTGAATATATATACAGTGTGTCCCAAATTGAGTAGGCTAACATGGGTATCTTTCTTATTAGTGGAGATAGAAGTTTGGTTAAATGGGCAATGTTTTGCAGTTTTAGGTGCCCATTCAGATTCTGTTAAGAAAATTTTAAAATTCCGAATAGTTCCAAAGTTATCGTCAAAAAACTGAAAATCGTCATTTTCTTTAATGTCAAATAACTGGGTAATTATAAAAATTACAAAAAAAAGTTTAATATAAAAGTTACTAGGTTTTATAAAATACAAATAAAAATTAACTCAAAATTAAATTCAAAATGGCGGTTTCCAAGATATTGATACCAACTTTCTTATTTTAAATGGACGCCATATTGAATTTTTACATAGTTGAATAGCATTTTTTTTTCTCTTTTCAACCATGTATAACAACCCATATTTAAATAAAAAATTATTAACAATATTAAATTTTTCTGTTTTAAATCAGGTAGCCATGAATTATCAAAGAACAATTAAACACCACAATACAAGCCAACGTCATTATATTTATTTTTTGACTAATATTGTTAGTTTTTTAATAATAATAATTATTGCTTTATAAATAATTCAAAATTGCAAAGTTTTTTACTGAGCAGTATGATATGTTTTGTACCTACATTAAATGTTACACAAGCTCCTGCGTTGCTGCACAAACATACTTTAACAGTTTTCCAAGAAAAAAACATGATAAAGATCATCTTCAACATTCTTTCAATTTGGTTACTGTAAACATCCATACTTCTGCATATTCACATCCAATCTTTTAATAATTTTAACGTTTGGTTGCTTTTTTTTTTGGAAAACTGTTAAAGTATGTTTGTGCAGCAACGCAGGAGCTTTTGTAACATTTAATGTAGGTACTAAACCTATGATACTGCTCAGTTAAAAACTTTTCCATTTTAAATTAATTATAAGGCAATAACAATTATTATTTAAAAAACTTTCAATATTTGTCAAAAAATAAATATAATGACGTTGGCTTGTATTATGCTGTTTAATTGTTCTTTCATAATTCATGGCTACTTGATTTAAAACAAAAAAAATTAATAATATTAATAATTTTTTATTTAAATATGGGTTGTTATACATGGTTGAAAAGAGAAAAAAAAATGCTATTTAACTATGTAAAAATCCAATATGGCGTCTATTTAAAATAAGAAAGTTGGTATCAATATCTTGAAAACCGCCATTTTGAATTTAATTTTGACTTAATTTCTATTTGTATTTTATGAAACCTAGAAACTTTTATATTAAACTTTTTTTGTAAATTTTATAATTACAAAGTTATTTGACATTAAAGAAAATGACGATTTTCAGTTTTTTTACGATAACTTTGGAACTATTTGGAATTTTAAAATTTTCTTAAAAGAATCTGAATGGGCACATAAAACTGCAAAACATTGCCCATTTAACCAAACTTCTATCTTCACTAATAAGAAAGATACCCATGTTAGCCTACTCAATTTGGGACACCCTGTATACTCGATTTTTTGGAAACTACTTTCCTGTTACAAAAAATTTTGAACAATAAACATTGGGAATTATCTTGAAAACATTCGACAAAGTATTAATCATTCCGTCACTTGCGGTTTTTTTTTAATTTAAGGTACTAAAACTTAACCCGGCAATATGTATCACCAATATAAACAATAAAAGTGGATATAAAATATGTCTTAAATCTAAAGAATTTTGAGAAAAATTTATTGTAATTTTTCAGTAAATGGCCACACAGCATCGTCTTCATAAGACTTTAAAAAGAAGGAGGCCATATTCATTTTTAATTGACATATTTAACCCTTTGCACTCCAGCCTATTGATTCATATAGAGATACCAGCAACTCCACAACTATATTAGTTTTGAAAAGAAACAAAAAGCAACGCATAATGTGATAGAAACATATAATATAAACACAGACTAATTCTCTTACTGAAGTGTTTTTTACAAAAGTGCCGAATAAGAAAATAAATCACGTTAATGGATTTAACGCTCATATATTAAATGTCGCTTATACGGCAACAACGGAGTGCAAAGGGTTAATATGCAATTTCTATGGTTTTTTTGATTTAAAAAGAATTCTACATATGGCTGAAATGGCATCGTTATAACCGATTTGAACAAAAATATTTTCAAGACTTTCTAAATAATATTGTATTTATTACACATTTTTAAATTGAAGATTACGATACCATAAGTCAAAGTATTACACATAAGGCCAGTTCAGTTGGGGTATTTTTTTGTTTAGTTTAGGGTCATATATAAGTGGGTTAAGTTCCAGTACTTATTCGTCTGACGCCCGATATCAAAAATATTTACATAAAATTTCATGGCCTAGTTAAGATCTGTTGAGCCATTTGAACAAATTTTTAAAATTGGTCCTCCATGTGATTCTTTCTTTTGAAACGTCAAAAAAAACTTGGCCATGGATGAAAAATTGTATTTAACAGGCAGGTAGTTTTTGAAAAATGTAATAAATTAATTGGAAAAATTTTGTTCCATAAAGCTCAACAACAACGATATGGAATACATATTACAATAAAGCTTTGATTATTTGTGCCATGATCAACTGTGCATTCGATCAATGGCACAATACCAGAGCGCTTATTACTCATTTATTTATTGTCATCATTTGTTGTCTTTCTAAACATTTACAACAGATAAGATTTTTATTCTTATTTTTTTTTCATTTTTTCAATTTTCCGTGTTTGTAATTATTTGACTGCGCTAGCTCCACGACTAACACGAATAACCGAGGTTTTACTGTACGTAATGTGACACATAGCTTGATAATATTAATGTATATCCATTTTATTTAACAGTTTAGTTGTTAAAAGACAAAATTAATATTTTTGTTTATATTTTAATATTTTACATGCATACTAAGTTTAAACATCAATTTTAAAAAATGAAATATTAGTTTTATATTTATTTTTTTACAACGTAACATTATTTAATTTGCCTACCCTTATATTGACATGCTATAAAAAATGAAGCTTTAAACAACAATACATTATAAGTGTCATAATTTTTTATACATATGGGTATATTATAAGTCTTATCGACTCTTATATGAAAATTGCATTGACTGATTTATATCAGTATTGAAAATTTTTCACAAAAATAATAAAATAGAAAAAAATTACATGCTTATTATGAATTTGTATATTCAACGACAAATATGATAATAAATTTTCTAACAAACTCGTATTTCATAATAATTTATAAAAAAAACAATTACAATTATTTTTACTGTCTTGAGTAGGCACATAACGATCGTCTGCGATAATAACAGTTTTTATTGCTAAGTATAATTTTTAAGTCCAATTTTAATAATTTTAAGAATGCTGAAGGAACATTATTTAGATAAATTCTGCATTCGGCGGGGTGTTCTCTAAAAACCAATTTAAATGTATCCGAAGATAGCCAACTACTTCAAATCATTAATTTGAATAAAAGCGACATTAAAACATCTCAAGGTGGCAATGAATCAGTTTGGTGCAGCTGAAGGATTCAGCGTGTTCCTCCTTGTTGCCGTGGAAACCAAAGACCTTCCGCCAATCCGCGAGCTGCAGGAGGCGGCCGCGAATGCTTTAAGACCCAGATACGCATTCTTCTTATTTCTAGCATTCCCATTACCACGGAATCCCCTGCGATGCATCGCTTTGGCTCGAGATATTGTTCTTGTTTCCTTAACGGCTTTTCGGACAGTGACGTATGTCCTTTTCTGTATACCAAGCTCCGCAATCCTCGTCCACTTGGTGCTTTTATTGTGACTCGCTATCTCGTATCTTCGCTGTATAAAATTTTCTTTCTAAAACAAACATAATTACTTTTCGGCTTAAAAAAGGCATACTTTGTAAAGCTATTTTCGGGAATTCAGACTAAAAATAAAAAACACATATGTTTTTAAATACATGCTAAAAGAGGGAACAAACATATCTATCTTTATTGTTCTTTATTCATAATAGTCATGAAATGCACCTAATGTTAGTCCACCCCTACCATTTACTCATTTCTGAATTTTTTTACATAACTGTCGTAGACTGGTATTAACTACGTATGAAATACATAATTATGAAAAATACTTTGTAAAATTTTACTAAGAAGTAGCTATTTGATAATAAAAATATGTAGGTTCATATATAAAAAATAATTTAAATGTATCTACACTATGTACAGTTTTATTTTAATGATTTTCATTATCATATAAAAACATTATATACAGGGTGTTTTTAGTTATTGTTCAAGTCATTACGAAGTGATTGGGATCATGCAATATATTAAACTTTATTTCTAAAATTTATTTCGTGCACTGCCTATTTTGAGAATACAACAAGTTCTAGAGCCCCCAATATTTTTATATTTTATCTACAGCTATGCCTTTTAATAACAGCTATTGCAAATATTATTTTTAAATGGGCCATATGACATGTTTGGATATTGAATATGGTCTATATTCTATTGGGACCATATTGTACTCAGTCTCCGGGATCACCGCGCATGTGTGAACGTCAGGCGTAGGCTTAATCAGGAATACAGGGAAATTATGGGAAATAATAATAATAATATCCAAATAAGTTTAAAATAGTATATTGAAGAAAATTTAGTTTTTAGTGATAACAAAATTGAACTAACTTTGACAAAAAACGTTAAAAAAATACATAAAGATTGCACATTTTATAAATCCCCAATAACTTAAATTTGTTTCTTATATGATTTAATAATGACCTAGGTTAAAAATAAAAATTGAATTTAGAATTTAAACACGTTAACAGTTTTTATTACAGGACAATTGGATTCTTCATAGAAACAACAAGTATATTGAATTGATTGGTTTGATATTATATTTTTTGACTCTTTGGTTTTTATTCAAGTTTTGATTAACATAAAATGTTAAATTTAATAAAAACAGAAAATGATAAAGATAAATTACGAACATTTTAATTATATTTTCTTAATATGACTTAAATTCAGTTTAGCTTTGACGTTTGTTCAAACCTACAAAAGGGTCAAATAGCCTACTTAACAACCAGCCCATTTTAGTGCTAGACTCAACGGTGAGTTTGAAATATAACTTACAATTAGAGTTATTTGTTTATTTATGGTTGAAACTTTAAGGGGTTTCATTTATTATTTTAATTACGTGTTTAATTTGTGTCCTGTTATTATTGAACTTGAATTAGTTCTTTTTACAATGATTGAATATTAACCTAGGTCGATAATAAACATGTTATTTTAAATTTAACACGTTTAACTCGTTTAACTCGTAACAAGAGTGTATTACAAAACGATAGTTTTGTACTTTGGAGAAAGACAAGTAATTCGTTTGAAAGCAATATGTATTTGTAGAATATAAATTCTTTTATGTAAAAAACATTTTTTGCGTGGATGTTTATTTAATTTTTCATTATGAGAATTTTTTTTAAAATAAATACACAAAATTGTATTTTTATTGTTTTCTTGTGACAAGAACAACCTTCCGATTATAAAATTATTACGATACTTACTTTCGTAAGTCATGTTTTTGAAATGAAAAACAAAAGCATCGGGAATCTCTTTTTAAAAAAGTGTTTTAGTTGATAAAAAATTGTGGAACTCAATAATTAGCTCCGCCATGTTTGTTTTATAAATAAAAATAATTTATGAGCAATTCATTTTATCTGTGGTAAAATAACATGAATTGCTTTATCTTTGAGACCGTCGAATATGTTTTTTAATTAGGCAATTTAATGTTGTCGTAGGTCGAAAAACCTGCGGTTGTCAAAATATGGGCTCAATTTTGATATTGCTATAACTATTCTAAAAAATTATCTCTACTACCCATTTTCGGTTTGGACAACTAAACGTAAACACCCTGTATGGTAAAACTGCATCAGCCGTTTTTAAAAGCATTCAATCGGGTGTTTTAATTTAACACAATTAATTGCATTCGTCCAAGCTGAATTTTAAAATCTTTTTCACCGCTATTATGGCAATTATAAAAACTACATCCACCATAATTCATAATAAATAAATAATATCTTATAGACGTACTTCTATAAAATAATTAATATTATAACAAAATATAATGTATATTATTCATAAGCATACATTTTTATTATGTTTTACAATCAACACTATCAACAACAAAACATCATTATTATTGTCATAAGAGTTGACAAAAAAGTAGTAAGTATAATTTTAAATTGATGCCTGGTGCTACCGCTTGACACATAGCCCATCACTCTATGAAGGACTGGAATACCTTCTTCTATATTATCTTATCATCATTATATTAAATAATTTACACTTTGTTTTGAAGATCGTGGATGACAAGTTATACAAATTCGGTAGAACCAGTTGGGAGTTACTAAAAAACATAAGAAAATGTGCAGTTTTAAATGGTTTTTGAAATTTCTTTTTAATAACAGTAGTTATTAAAAAAAATACTACGTAATTAAAATTTTTTTATTAAATAGTTTTAATTAATTTTTAACAATTTTGACAGAGAGACGGTAACACCCTGTATAAAGAACGTATTTTGATTCAAGTGCAAAATTTACATTTAATGTTACAGTTATATATAGTGGATGTAAGCACAGAAATATAAAAAGATTAAAAACTGAGGCATAGCAAATTAATTTTTTTAGGAGTAATTTCTTTTTTAAATTGCAGAATACTTATTACTATGTACTTGTGTAAACTCTTATAAATAATAAAGAAATGTGTTATTTTTCGATACGTGTATATTAATTTTAAAAGTGTCGATAATATTTTGTCAGTCGTAGCAGGGAAGATGTAGAAGTTGTTTGTCGGTTCTCGGCGACAGAATTGAAATGTGGGTACTCATATTTCATTCATGCTCGAAAAACAAATGGTTCGCAGTCAAGTTTTCACCATCGTAGTTTAACTTAAAAAGATATTTTTGACGATTGTAGTATTTACTAACGCCTATATTTAACTTTTACTTATCAAAGTAAAATTTTATAAGTTATAAAGTTTGAGATGAATGAAGATAAACTTTTTTATAAACAAATTTTTCGGATTTCGTTCTTAAAATATTAAATATAAAATATTTTGAAAAATGGTTTGTAATGGAGTTTACAATTAAGAAATGATTTTGCAGGGTTATATCTGCTTGTCATCATTCCTATTTTATCTTTATGGTGAGTAAACCTATTATGAGAATAGCCTTGAAGACCTGGCATGGTGGTATAATAGTAGGTGGCAAGAAGTAGACTAATCCCAGGCGTGCAGATGGTTGTAGTATTATTATAGCAAAAACCGTTACGGTGATAATTAACCTGTTCAAATTAATTTTAAAAGAAGGAGATAGCTCAAAGTAAGCTTGAAATTAAATTGAAGCCGACTAAAATGCCTATGATTATTAATAAGGATCAAAAGACATATTTACTAGTGACACTGTCATAGTTAATCATGTTATTTTAATAAATGGTGTGGTAATATAGACGGGTGTTTCACAAAGCAGGTTTGCAAGAGGTGTACGCAAAAAAAATTGCCAAGTCTGTTTTTAAGCGATTTTGCAATTTTTTTTATAAATGTTTTACAGAGGGGCACAAAGTGTTAAAAAATATTTGAAAAAGAGTGCCTATTAGGGTGTCTCAGAAATTTCAAG
Organism: Sinopyrophorus schimmeli; assembly: GCA_036325965.1. Taxonomy (NCBI): domain Eukaryota; kingdom Metazoa; phylum Arthropoda; class Insecta; order Coleoptera; family Elateridae; genus Sinopyrophorus; species Sinopyrophorus schimmeli. The sequence goes on from JARFIZ010000001.1 coordinate 9,182,674, forward strand.
TTTGTTTTTTTTACGCATACCTTCTAAAATGTTCCTAATAACCCAATATAGTATAGAAAAAAATATGAGCCCATTTTATGAACGATAACCCGTGCCGACTTGCGATTTAAACTTGTTCATCAAGTTGCGCGGTTACTGCACTGCCACCTGTAACTACGTCATTTTTTAGATTATTAGTACGCTGTTCTTTATGGTGTAAAGATGTCGGTTGATTTATGAAGTGATAAGCAATGTATTTTCCCTATTGGACTGCTTAGCCAATTAATTAAATGGTGCAAAATTACCATCTAATCGACAAGCCCTCTGTCTTATTTTATAATACTCGCGAAGTTAAGCTGACTGTCAAAGAAAGTGCAGATCTATTGATTAGGGAGTGCATGATATTTTGGGAAAAATCAAGAATTTCCACAAAGGCATTTCTAACTGCGTAAAGAAACTTGTTGAATGATATCATATTTGGAGAGACCTTGACAACTTATTTGATATTGCACATGCTGGTGCATTGGAAAGAATGAAAATAAAGAAATAGAGGAATAGAAAAACTAAGACAAATAGCATTATTCGCTTTTGGAACATTCCAAAAATTCGGACGGCAAACAGATTCCGTATTCTAAAACCAGCTTTTCAGTGATTCCCGGTTTTAAAACAAGTTCAAAAAGAGGTACATAGAATTTGATAACACCTAAAGTTGTCGCAGCTTTAGACTGTTATCAGTAAAGCATAAGAGACTTCGTTTACATTCTTCATGCGGTTGTAGAAACGCTTGGTCTGAGCAGTGATTGTTTAATAATTAATAATTCTATTTTAAACTAAAACATATAAAAGGTACACAACATTGTATGTTTAGTTATATCTATACAGTACCATTGAAAGGGTTTAAAGAGTGTTTTATTTTATTTCGTTTTTTTTATGAAGAAGGTACCGGAATTGTTTAAAGACGCAAACCGATATAAAATTTGTCACGGTTATGGTTTGGTTCCCTTGTACAAAATAATAGATTAACCTCACATAATTTTAGAAGGGATAAAAATGTTATTGTAATTTAAATGCGGCTCGGTAATAAATAGGTCGTTACTTTTAGAAGATTCACTTCACATATGATATATAACGTTTTATAGTTTTTCTGTGGGAGAATTTAGAGCAAGAGCCGAAGTTAAGTGTTTTGAAGGGGATAGTACAATTATCTCTTCCAATAAGAATTAGGCAATGAGATGCTTTCAAGTTTCAAGGAGATTACAAAATCAACATAGAATTTTTTATTCCCATGATTACACTGAAAATACCTACCAAAAAATTTGTTAATAGATACATTAATCTATCAAACCAGTTTGTTGTAAACAAAATGAGAACCCTCCTTTCGACATCCAAAGCACATAATTCCACTCTTAGATAACTTCATTCTGAGCTTTGTTAGTTTGTCCGACTGGATCATTCGTCATCTGAGAGGGTCGACCATGCCGAGCAAACAAAAATTCCAAACCTGAAACTATCGTCCATCATTTCTATAACGTCTCTTTTATTTCTCCGACTTATTTAATGTTACGTGGGTAAAGAAATAAAGTGGGGCGAATTTTATGTTTTATAAAATGCGTTGTTTACGTTCTTAGGAAAACCTAAAATAGAAAACAATCCAATAGACCTTGATAAAATACTTTGGATTATCAATATAATTAATTTATATTTAAAATGCTACTTTTATCGAAGTACATTTCCTATAGTTTTTTATACAATTCTATAATTTTATAAAATTATATTACATACCAATTAAAAACAACTATAATATAACATCCTTATTAAAACATTATACTATGTGTTTATTTAAGAAGGTATGTAATTAGTTCATAATTATATAAATATGAGATAAACCAATCTTTAATGTTGGTATTTTAATTTATTGTATAGCGTTAAAAATAATTTTACTACACTGAATGATTTAAATATATAACTGATTTATAGTAAATATTTTAATTGTTTATTTTATATGTATCATAGATGTTATTCTAGTGTTGGTATTGTAATAATCGATTTACTTACTTCAATTTACTTTCCCCTACTGCACTACTGAAACGATAGATGGCATGCGGCACTAATATTATGATTAAGAAACTGGAAGTAATCGAAGGCGTTAGACTAAAAAGGCTGGAAATTATTTTTTGCAATTATTTAGATTGGTAAATACGTTATTAAAATAATAACTATGATCTTGACAATTTGCGCCACTTATGGTCATATTTTTATGTTCAGTAAAAAAATATGTGAACGAATTTGAAGTTACAGTTATACCTTTAAAGTTAAATATCTTCAAACAACATAAATGTCGCTTATGTGTACTTAATTATTCTATTCCCGTCAATTGATAGTCGAGTTGTAACATTTGATTTAGATTATTAAGTGCACAAATTCAAAATGGTGGTCATCTAATTAAATGTCATAATGTACTTTTAATATTACATTGTGAGTATCGAAACTTTTTTGATCTGTATGTATGGAACAATATCTGCAAATTGGACATACAGGGGCATCTCGTTAACTCAAATTTTAAGGAAAATGCTAAAAATTCTGAGAAAGCGAGTATTTTGACTAGAATTCTGACTTCCAAGGGCACAACTTTTAAGTAGATACTTGAAAGTTTAATGAACAGAAATACACGTCTATTAAAAACAATAGAAAAAAGGTATCAAACATTTGTGATAGTAGCTAACAAAATTTAAGATTTTATTTTTTTCAGTTAGTGTGACGCCATTACTTTATTAATTTTGACATAGCGTGTCTGCCTATTGAACTTTGAGTTATAGAACATAAATATGTAGTACAGTAATCCCTCAACATTCGCGAATTCGACTTTCGCGAGTTTCGATTATTCGCAATTATTAAAATGCGGCTAAATTCGACTTTCGCGAGCTGTATACTCGCTTATTCGCGAAACCATAAAAAAAAGTTTCTTGGATTTTTGTACATAATGTAATTTTCAGTTGTGCAGTTGTGTCAACATTTCCCATTAATTCCCAGTAATAATTAAATATCTCGTGTTTGTTTTTGTTCTAAGAGTCGAATGATTCCTAGAACAACGAACAGCCTCCCTCCTATGCTTCCCCAACCGATTTTTTTAGTTTTCAATTTGGTTTCGCTTGAGTAACACCCTAACACTTTTTTTAAAATGTCATCTTTACCGAAACGTAGGAAAATTGTGATGACTCTGTCGGAAAAAATTAAAATACATACCTTATAAGTTGCGTGCTGGGAAGAGTGCGTCAGCAGTCGGGCGACTATTTAAAATAAAGGAGTCGACAGTGCGTTACATAAAGAAAAATTAAGAATCTATTAGAAAAAGTGTCGCTGCTAGTTCTTCCGTGGGTGCAAAAATTGTATGTATATACAACGTATATCAACCATCGTGGAACGTAACCCCCTTATTTCAACATTAAGATAGATTCAACATTCGCGAATTCGACATTCGCGTGGTTTTTCTGGAACGTAACCCTCGCGGATGTTGAGGGAGTACTAGACTTAATAGTACCTCATAGGGATTTTCTATATTTGGTTTGAGTTACAGAGCCTAAATAAGTCGAGATATCGCGTATTTAGGGCTTTAAAAAAGGCAATGCCTTTTTTCTTTATCTTATTGAGGATTACGACTTAAGGAGATTCGAGTTAATGCAGTTCCACTATATAAAGTTTGTCCATACTTGGCATGTCATTTTTATGACTAAAGAGGCAAATAATAATTTCTAATGAACATCTATAACAAAAAGTTATAGAAAATTAACACTGTCCCAATTTCTCAATATCTATATGATATTAGTAAAAAGATCACTATGGTATAAGCGTTTTCATATTTTGTTTAAATATAAACGAATATCTATCCTTTCTTGTTCTCTATTATTTTTGAAATGTTACAAGATATAGTAATATTTACTATAAGGAATTTTGTAAAGATACACGGAAAAAATGTATGACGTATATCACCATACTGATCACATACTGTCGCACGTGTCCATAAGTATGGCGTTAATTATATATTATACCGTGTTGCAGTATGGTAAATACGCCATACGTTGTATTCCGTGTACTTCCTAGAACAAATGGTCAAGACAACATGATTTTAGCTTCAAATACAAAATACCTACATGAGATAAATATTGAAAAATAATTATAATTAAATGATATTGCATTCGACTTTAATAACAGGTCGTCATTGTTTTAGATGCTAAATCAAATTTAATTGTCCTTATTGTGTAGGAAAAAGTCAAAACCTATATTAATATCTAATTATAAAACTGTTAATTGTTATAAAAATTTATAAACTTGTAATTTATGACTTATTTAATTTAACTACCTTTAGAATCGCCATTGTAAGGTATGATCTGAAAATGCTATTTTAATGTATGATCTGATTTTGTAATATTTGTTTCAGGTAGTGTCGCAAGTTTAAGAGATTCAACTCAAAGTTCATATCTTAGGTCAGTATAAAGTATTCCTAAGCAAGATTTTGGTTTGTTTAAAACAATTATACTATATAGTAGAACTTCGCATAACGAGCATAATTCGTTCCGGACTCTTACTCGTAACGCGAAGTATTTGTTAAGGGAAACAATTTTTACCATATAAATTAATGTAAAATACGATAGTGCGTTCCTTACCGAAAAGAATACTCAAAAATTAAAATTTTGAAAAAAAAAAACTTAAAAAACGTTATGTATGGCATTTATTTAAAGAAAAATGCGTATAAATTGTTAAGGATCGTCATTCATCTTTAATTTTTCTTAGTAATATACCTAATTCCTTTTTACTAGAAAGCTGTCTACAGACATTTGTTTTTGCCGATGCTTCAACATTTGGAAAAAATGCAACATCGCATTATCGTTGAATAAAGTTGTAGCACGCATAGCCACTGTCATGTTAGGGTGCTGCTTCTCAATGTACGAAGCAACGGTTTCCCATGTTTTCAGGATTTCTCTTATTTCGCCAGAAAAGCGAAACGTCGCTCGTTAAGCGAGTCAGTTTTTACAATTTATATTGCTCGTTATGCCATTTACTTGTTTTGCAAGGTGCTCGTTAAGCGAGGTTCTACTGTACTTGCATATGACTCTCTTTTAAATAGTAGTAATATTAAGAGCAGAACAGCAATCGATAGTAGTGGATAGACAATAATTTCAAACTGCAGCATTTGCAATTCAAGTTGCGCTTTGCACTTTCCACAAATCACTATTAATGGTATTTTGATTACAAATCATTTTTTGAAAAACATTAACATTATTTATAAACTTGAAATTCACTTAACTTTTTAAATTATTTAAACTGTAACAAAAAAAATTAACAATTTTTAAATTTTTAATTGGGCACCTACTTACTTATTAATATAAATGTTAGGTACTATATAAAGTTTGTACTGTTCAATTCAGGAAAAATTGGGCTTACATCATAACATTGTTTTTAAGTGACGCATAACGTGCCATGCATGTTTTAAAGGTAGAAAGAGAAAGTTATAGATATTGTTTGAGAAGATGATGTCTACGTATACGTAGACATCATATACGCTCTTGTCACTTTTATAAAAGTGACAAAGATTGAACGATAAACGTATGTTATTTGTTAATGAAAGTCTGAGAGCTTACGTCCACCGCTTACTTCAGACTCATCATTGAATAGTATGTAGGTAGGTGTATTAATGTTTTTTTTTTAATTTTCTATATAATTACTTAGTTGCTTTTTTTTTAAAATTTACATGACTTGCGTATACATAGTTTTCGTATGGGCATAATAATGTACAGGTAAAGAAATATATTAAATTAAAATAAGGAATACTTACGTATGTATTTAAATTAACTTAAATAATGTAAATTAATTTCTTTGAAAGAAATCTTGAAACTTAAAGTTTAATTCAAATTACAAATCCTCTTCATTAAGAAGTTCGTTCAATATTCACGTTTTGTCTACAAAGGTTTAGTTGAAATTTATTGAAGTCGTTAGTCTCCGAAAAAGTAATATTAAATTTTCCCCTCAGCTCATTTAAAGTATAATCCATCGCAAATGCGTAATATTCTCCAGACGCCCAAGATTGCTTTAAACGACCTATAACAATAGACCTAATTTAAAAAGGTCACATAAAACTTAAGTATAGCTTTTGGCGCGTACACATAGCGGGTACCGCTCGCTGAACTGCAGAGAAATTCCATTAAAATCAGAAATTTAGTGGCAAGATAAGCGGCAGGATAAAACGAAAAGAAACGCCTTAACTCACACATATAACTGTCTGACGAAATGAGCTTACTTGCTCGTTTATGGAAAATATTCGTAACTCGGGTATTATATGATACTTTTCTCAGTTTTTCCAGGCGCCCGACGACTTGCGCAAACTGCAATGAGAAACGAAAACAAAACGATAAACCATTCACTATTCGTGTACTTTGCAGTTCATAGTCAAACTTTTATTTGCGATTAAACAAACAAATCGTTGGCGACTATTATTTTTACATAAGTTGTGTATAATACCAAAGTTGAAACAACAAACCTCTACTTTTATAAATACTCTACTACTAATACTAAAGTTTAGCTGTTTGTTTTGTAGTACTATTTAGTAAACACAATGTTTACATTTTTTATTTTGCAGAATCATAAGGCAGAATTCTAATAAAAACAGGATTTGAAATATAGTATTAATTGAATTTTTTTTTACATAGATCAAGTTTTAAACTTTTAATTTAAAATGAACATTATTAAAATATATGCGTTTGACGGTTATTGTTCGCCCTTTTCAGCAATGATGACCACTATATTGATATTGAGAGTCAAGTGATTTTGAAAATACTGTTCAATTCAGGAAAGATTGGACTTACGTCATAATCGATATGAATCTGAATTAATTGATGAGTGTAGATCTGATATTGAATTAACCAAAAATGCCAGCGTTCCGCATCGTATCACGATGTCTTATGTATTAATATGAAACGTGCTTTCATCGCTGTATCTTTGTCGCTTTTACATAGAGACCTTCGCAGACATCGATTTTCAAACTTTTTCTTTCTACCTTTAAAACGTGCTATAACACGTTGTGCGTAGTGATGAGCAAAATAAGAACAAGACCAAGTCTTGCTAGCATAAAGACAATCTTGGTCTTGGTCTTGCAAAAATGCAAGACCAAGACCAAGACTGCAAGAACAAGCCCAATTTTGCTCATCAATAGTTGTGCGTAACTTGAAAATAATTTTATGACATAGGCACACTCTTTCCTAAATTGAACCATACATTAAATTTCTTAAAGTCGCGTTTACGTCATTGATGACGTAATCTAATACGTTTGACAAACCGTTTTTAAGGTTGTCCCATTAAATTATAGGGGAGTGTTCCCGGGTATGAGACAGGCTCCAGATATGAGACAGTCAATTATTTTCAATATGCAATGTCAATATGGCCGATCTGATTACTGCCAAGTACTTCTTTGGTCATCAGTCAGTTTTTGTACTAACACTGAAATGAATCGACGCATTGCTTATATCAACTGCAAACATCGTATGTAAAATTGCAAATTAAAAACGTTTTTGATTTTTTCAAAATGTTATGTTTTTCATGTAAATCAATTGAAAAAGGAAAGTGTAATGTATAGCATTTACGATCCAATATTGGATTAGGCCAATATGTGGTTGGAAAACAATTTTTTTTTTTAATTCTCAAAATGTCGTCATTGTCCGGGTGTGAGACCCAGCATATTACCACCACCCAAGGGTTCCAAAGCAAAAACATCATTAGTATAAAGTTGTTGCCGAACAAATTGAACGCTGTTAACAACATCAAATGCAATATTTGCAAGCGGCCAGTTCTTTTGAAGTGCGGAAACACGTGTGCAAGCATCTACACATGCATACATTGCGACGATTATGAAGAGGAAAGTGATAAATAAAAATTATGGAAAGCATAAAAAATTATAATTTTGAAATAGATATGAGGTTTTTACTTTATATTTTACAGTTTTTAATGTATTTTTGTAGGTGTCTCATACCTAGATAAAAATTTTTTTCTTGTCAAAAAACTGTCACTTAGACAATTGGTCATAAAATTTTGCATGTTAATGGAATCACAAAACTTTCTGCGGATAAAAGTTGTGTATTTTCATTACCTTTCCAACAATGAATAGAACACCCGACTTTATTTAACCAGTAAAAAATTTTGGCTCATAAACCAAACTCGTCTCATACACGGGTACACTGCCTTACATTGTTTTTATCTCCATTTATAAAATACTTAAATATATAATTAAATGTATTAATTTCTGTTTTTAATAATTAGTTATTTTAAAGAAAAATGGAAAAAATATCAACATATAGTTGTTCTCCAAAACCTCAAAACGACTTTGCGTTTACTAACAGTTTGTATTACTTTGACAGTTTAAGAACCATGTAAACATAGTATAATATGATGTCACAAAATATGTTACAAAACCTCATGACGTGACGCATCTTTACAAAATTTTATTTATTACACGCACATAATCTTTTAATTTTGTCCGTTATATATTTTTTTTCGTATTGCAATATCGCAACGGTAGGTATATCTAAGGGCGCACCACAAAGGCGCCCCCATACTGCAGCGCCTATCCAGAATCTTTCCTAATTACATGAAGACTAACTGCAAGGACATATTATTAATAACAAGAGTAAAAGAAAAAAAATTGAAAACAAGGAACTAAATATCCAAAATTATATAAAATTTGGAGCACACGTACAAAAGTTATAAATTAAAAAAATAGTTTTAAATATAAAAATCATAGACCAAGCTTTAAATGCGATTATCTCAAAACTTTTTTTTTTAAAATACAGTTGCGGTGATCAAAATTTTATCTTTTTTTTAAATTTGATCTTTTCGTAAAATTGTTGTCATTTTTGTAAAAATCAAAATTTTACCAAACCTTTCGTTCAGGCCTTGCGTAACGCAATATTCTTTTATTTTGATTTCAAATAAGCCGTTCCGAAGAGGTCTTGATCACCGCAAGTGATAGAAGTAAGAAGTGCAGTTGGAAAAATTAGTGTATCAGGTAAGACACAAGGTTATGTACGTTGTCAATGCACAAAGCGTTGTGTTGACAAAAAATGCAAATGCGTTTTAATGGGATACATGTAACAACAAATGCCATAGTTAGCAAAGTTGTTCCAATAAATAAAATTAATGAAGTGGTAAAATTTGCTACACATTTTATACACATTATCTGTGTTTTTCATAATAAAAAGTTATGTCCATTACACAGCTCGACAAAAACAAATTTTTCTTTGTCCTAAAATTTATTTTATGATTTTTTTATTTATTATGGTCCAAAATAAAGCAAAAACGCCAATATTCCTTAAAAAGTTTGCTTTTGTGGGAGTTATAATAATAATACTTTTTTTTTGAGTTATCGTATATAAAATAAAAAGTATTAACTAGTTCTGGTATTTTTAAAAATACCGCTAAAAATAAAGAGATCGTGAAGGTTACACATCGTCTACAGATGCAACTTTAGTGATAAATAACCATTAACTGTTTTGTAGAAGACTCAAAAAGGTTAAAATGTCGTCTAGAAAGTGTAAATATGATGCTGATGCGTTTTGTTATATACCTATGTGGTATATTTATTAAAGTACCAGATAAAAAATTTTATTTAAATGCATGTTCAAACCTTTGTGAAGCCGACGAAGCTTATTTCCAATGTCCTGTTCAGAATCTAGACAAACCCTAGGGCCCACATGTTGCTTGCATTAATTACAAAAGATGTTTAGAAGGTAAACAATTTTTAGTAAAAAAGAACTGTTTAAAACACTTACCAGAATCGATCATAGACTTTCTGAAGCTGGCACTAGCACTGTCACTAACACTAATTCGGTTTCCGACACCAACACTAGTTAAGGCTACCGGATAGATGCCCCGTCTTTTTGTAGCAATATGCCAAGGTTTCCCATACGTATCAGAGCATCTAGCCCAGAAGATACAAACTGAAACGTTTGCAAAACGTCGGCATATTGGTACGAAAAGACTCGGCCTTCATTCGGTAGCTTTAATTAGTGTTGGTGTCGGAAATTGGGTTAGAGTTAGTGACAGTGCTAGTGCCAGCTCCAGAGGGTTTATGATCGATTCTTGTAAGTGTTTTAATTTTATTATTAATAACCGCTTAAGTCTTAAATCCAAGAAGAACATGTTTATTATACAAATAAATGTTTATTTTTATATTTATTTACTTTAGGTTGGTATCGAGGTGAGAAAGTAAAATGGGCGACTACATTTAGGGTTTACTGTGAGAAAGTACTTATAAACATAAAAAAAAAAAGTAATAAGGTTCACTTTTATATTTTTTTTCACTATTTTGTAATTTGATATGATAGTAAAAATTGATAAAAATTTATATATAAATATATTTGTTCGATTTATCAATAAATAAAAATTGAAACTATGGATTTTCTAAAATATTGATCAACCGTTCTCCTGCATACAAAAGCAAACTTTTTCAGGCCATATATTATTTTTTGGTCTAACTATCGTTAAATCTATCGAAATTTCATACTCTCTTGTCTAAGACAAATTTTGTGTCGACCAGTGTTATTTACTATTTTTGCATTTTAAATGTCATTTTTATAGTGTTTTCGGTTTGGAAAGGAACTTTTTAACAGAAATAAAGTATTTATAGTAAAAAAAGCTTCATAATACCTTAATTCTCTCTTTTTTTATTCCTACGTAACACAAAAGTACATTTGTAAAATAAATCATAAACTAGCCACCATTATGGTTATTTTATAAGTCTAGATACCTTAGTATATCTTCTAGTCACATTTATTTTAGCTAGTATACATAATATATGAAGATTGTTGTTATTATATAAACTAACCTACGTATCTTGGTTATAACCAAGATACGTAGGTTAGTTTATAAAATAGCCAAAGTACTCTCGCTATTTTATCAGAAAATCCAGTTTCTTACAAAATAACTATCTGATTGGTTATTTTGTATACTAGCTGGTTAGTTTATAAAGTAGCCGAGTTTACGCTTTAGCCATAACATATATAAAATAAGCAAAGCTGGATGCTGGATGCGCCACTGGAAAAACCATTAGGCCTTTTCTGTTTTTTCAGAGAGAATACAATGGAATTAAAACAGCTTATATTACGGTAATGGTCGCCACCTGACTATCATTGGGTACAAACAAAATGTTATAAAAATAAGTTAACAATTGTTAATTTACCTATATTGAATTGTATGAAAATTTTTTTTATACGTTTTCCTTCAAATATGAAAATAATGTGACCATTGAGAAACTTTATATTTTGTACTTATTTCAGAATTTATACCTAGTTTTGTGAAATAACATCATCGACGCAGAAAAGCCAATTTTTCTCATTTCTCTTTAACGAGAAGCGAAAATTGATCCGTGCACGGGTGGTTGCGGGGTGCGTGTATCAAACCCCTTTTGTTTATATCTATTATATTAGCTTCAATTAATGGTGGTCATCGTTGCCCATTAATTACGAATGCCCACTTCTTTCTTGGAGCAAAGGGAATTATATCAACATACGTATGTCTGCGTTTGAAGAATTTTATGTAATAACTTGCTCTCAGAAACCTACATGATATAGTATGTAGTAACAGGCTGATTAACATAAATGTGTTTGAGAAGAATACTACAAGATATAAATACATATAATGTTTATGAAATTAGAAGTAGAAAATATTTTTACGGCATCGTTTTTTAAGATCTTTTATTTTATAGTTATTCTGATCATTATTAAACCAATAATATTATACATTCAGTTATCTGTAAAAATAGATTATTTTAATTCCGTAAACAAAAACACTGAATTTTATTTTATCCATAAATTGATGGAAATAATAAGTAGGCACCTAGGGTTTATATAAAACTAACATTTTTATATTTTTACAGGTTTTATGTTTATTTCTGTAGGAAATTGTTAAATTCTTAAAAGTTCTTCATACTAGAGGGTAAAAAAAAATATTAAAATAAAATATTATACTTTGTGATTAATACTTGAATTAAGCTGCTTATTGTTTGATAACTCAGTCATACAGGTAGATTTTTAAAGGTTTAGGTAAGTTATTTGTAAAAGAAAGCTATAAAATAAATATTGCTTACAAAAGTCATTAATATGATTAGTAGTTGACCTAGCTTACAGCTTGACCTATGAAAAGCTTATAGCAAGTAAAAAAAACTTTTATAAATAGCATTTCAGTAAAAAGTAGAATATTACATTTTTACCATGAGCCGTTCGATTAATGCATGGTAGACAATGCAAGTAATTCAGATAGACTCAAATGTAAAAGACTTATAAATAATTTATTAGCTAATTACTAAATTAGTATAGAGGTCTGTAGGGTGTTAATCAGTTTACCAAATGACTCAATTCGCCTTCATCCATTGATTCATTTTTAGCATACAATTAGCTGCTCATTTGTATAATAACTGCTAGTTTAATTAACAAATGGAATATATCTCGTACTTAGTAATAATCAAAAAATATAATTTTTAATGAATTTATTATACTTATAAGTAAATTGTATCAATTTCATCTTCGTCCTAGTCATAGATTATACAATTATAAATTACTATAAGAAACAAGATTTTTGATTAGATAATATTCGTAGAACGAATGAATGGCATAATATAGTTAACTCTTTTTTAATCAAAAATGTGCATTTGCTTAAATTAATTTATGCATAGGTATGTCACTATTCGGGACTCTACGAGGAATATCTAATCGCGGGCTCTGCATTAATAGATTTCCATCTATCAACTGCAAAAAGTTTCAAAATGTATTTATTTTGCACTATTATTTATTTATAAGTATTTCAAAATTAAATCCATTGCATGTCGTCACCCCCAGTTTTATCGCAATAAAACCCCATTATTGATTACTCACACCTGTTCTCATACGTTGCTTTAATTTTTAATGTGAGTGACAACTTTGCACGTTAACGACCAATGTCGTCAATTTTTAAACGGGAATCTCTAACCCCCCTACATTTTAATACGATAATATCAGTTTATAAACTAGTTCTCCTAAAGGTTTGATAAATTTACAATAAAATAAATTTAATAACAAATCTGAATAATGCTTGCATTTCATTAAAGTATTAATTAATTGAATTAAAAAAAATTAAATATAATAGGTATTGAGTAGAATACTTACTGCCAATTTATTGTGTTTATGTTGTATTTTATATTTATAATAAGTAAGATAGAATGAAAAAAGTTGTTGCTTTTTTGGTGAAACCATACATAAATAAGTTTCGCAATATGACCTAATAATTTGACCATTCGATATTTTTTATATGCAATTCGATTCAATATTCTATCGATTAAAAATTGGGTTTACAGGGTCCCTACGTCGATCTATTTTATTACGTTTCAACGGCCAACCGTTTGCTTTTTCTCTCACAATGTATTTTTACGTTCGAGATATAGCATTTCTATCGAACAATCTTCGTCTAATGCACTTTGTATATTTATATATTTAGTTTTTAATTAAAATATCAATATTTTACGGTTTAATTTTGCATTAGAAAAGTGTTTTTTAAAAATCTATTAAATTTTATGCGTTGAAAATAATAATTTATTTTATATGAATATATACATATATAAATTTAATGGTTGAATAATAGGGAATAATGCATTAGTTTAAGATGAAACAGTTGTAAAGGACATAAAAGGAGTGCTACTGAAAGCGGCACCCATAAACGATCATCAACAAAACCCCGACTTTTACTGATCGTAAAATGGTCGTAACTATTAATAACTATCTGTCGTAAAATTGATTGCTGTTGACACATTTTTAAAAGACAGAAGGCGTTATGTTTTACACCGCAGGCTGTAACATGCATTTTATTACGCAAAATTAGTTTTAGTGGTCGTAATTTTTAATATCTGTACCACTGGCATATATACAAGTGGTTTCGGTAGCTGAAAGATTTTATTATAGTAGTATAGTATCATTTTAGTGCCATAATAAACATAACTATAAACATCACTTGACTTTCATCCGTCATGATAATGGGTAACTTACTTTATGTTGTATTATAGATAATATATCTATTTTACTTATTTATATTATATTTTTTTTTAAATTAAGTTTATTATATTTTGGTGAATTTATATCGTAAAAAATCTACAGGGTGTTTTCGATTATTTCTCTGAACCTTTTAAAGCTGTTGAAAGCAATTTACTAAAAAGAGTTCCCAAAAGGTAGTTTTAAATGTGTTTGTTATAAATAAAGGTACAAAAATAAATATCAATTCTATTACCCAGACAAAGTTTGTCAACCTGCCCTTTAATGGCCCATTGCTTTGCCAGGTATGCTTGTTAATGGGCGAGCAATGGCAATTGTTAAAGGCCCATTAACGGCTGTCTGCCGGCATGATAACGTCGGGCCTTCAATGGCACTGAGCTATCGGCCGTTAATGGCAGCCAGCAGAGGCTCGTTAATGGTAATCATCAATGGCCCATATATGAAAAAAAATTATTATGGCATTAATGACAACATGCAATCAGCCAAGTCTACTGAAAAATTATCAACCTTTTATTGGAAATTAGGAATGGGCATTAGGAACAACAGCTTAACATTTATTGTTATTATTTTAACAAGGTATATTATTTAGAATAAATAAAAATTATAAGTATTAAAACTATTATTAAAATTGTTAAAATACTTTCATTTTTGTTATAACTAAATTTACTATTATTCGCTTTTTTAAAAAATTTAAATGTATCGTTTTGTTTTTGTTTACTTTATACACTATTTACATCTATTTACCTACATAATGTACACTATTTATATTATTTACACGTTGTTTCAATTAGCGAAATTTTTTTTAGCGTTGGTATCCTTTAGACATTTTATTTAAGACCTTAATGCTTAAAGCTTACACCAGAAATAAGTTTAACGTTGGTAAATCAGCTGATTTTAACTTTATTGCGCATGACCAAGTATCTACTGTTGACCAAATACTACGAATAGCAAAAACGAACTGCTTCTGGTAATTATCCAATATTGGGCCATTACAAATTGCCAATAATGGGCCGTCAGTTAATAGCCAGACATCGGCCAATTAACGGTAGTTTCTCCATTAACGATGACTTTGTATGGGTAGGCGAGTTTCTATTATTTTACGAAGATAATCCTACTGCATCTAAAGACATGGATAAAATTTATAAAAACTATACAGAATAATAGAGACTTTAAAAGTTATAAAAATATTTAAAACTGTATTTTACTTTTATACTGTCTTTTTTTCAAATCTCGATATAACGAAAACTTTTTATAACGAAAGAAAATACTTGGTCAATTAAGTTTTGCTATAGAGACTGTACACTGTATTTATAAATGAATAAGAAAAGAAATGTGAGAAAATAACAAAATAAACATTATTATTAAAATGAGGAACTGTGCTTCGTATGTCTGACAAATATTTTAAATTAAACAACCACTAAATATAACCGTTACAATTTCAATATATACAGTAGAAACGGTTTATAATGACGATCAGGCAATTATCCATATTGCATTAGTATAAAAATTACTATCCAAAAATTGCAAAAAACTATTTTTAATTAAACGATATGATAATAAATGTATGTATACCTGATACAGAAATTATTGTAAGTAATGACATTACAAATATGGATAGAAATATTAAACAGTAGAAAATTTGAAGAAAGGATATTGCACTTTGTGTAAGTAGTCTTTTTAGTTTTTAAAAGAAACTTGTTACTAATCCGACAATGTATTCAAAATTCACGAAAAGGTCGTAAAATTAAATCAATGTTGCTCCTTGTGTGTAATCCACAAAGAAAAAGTAAATTGGCGCCTAGCTGCGCCAAAAGGAAATACATGTTATTTTACGGGAGAGGAACGGATAATATAAAAAAGGTAAGGTGCATTATTGCAATTTGAACAATACACGATTTATACAGTAATTGATATAACAATGGCTCACGTCTTTATAATGAATCTTATGTCGTGATAAAAGATGTAGTAAGCACAACATAAATTAGGTTCTTAAATCAGATACGTCTTTATCGCCGATATTGTCATAAACGATATAATAGCCATTTAAGTGTTTTACACGGGACTATATACTCCATTAAATTATATTGCAATTATACGAAAATAATGTTTGGTAAAAAAAATAATCATCTTTGTATTATGTCCGGAAATTTTATTCAATTTTTAAATTTGAAATGTTTGCCGCCTAATCGCCATCTTAATTTAGTTTTGTCCACTTTTTCTGGCGGCATTTTCAGGAGGGACTATTTGTGCAATGTTTACAGCTGTGTATTTATTTTGAAGTTTCAAAAATATAATTAAAGTAATTTGTTTTATTTTGAAAAAGGTATGTCATAAAATTACATGTCAGAACCGTGGTATTGAAATTTACGGTTATTAATACGATGTTTGAATCAATTATAGTAAATTTTTATTTACTTTTACGTAAATAATCAAAATTATTTAGGAAATTATTTTTTTTATCTGCATTATAAAGTTAGGTTCATTTTAAATTCAAATGTCATTACCGTGGATGTCATTACCATGGCAAAAATAAGAAATAACTTTTTAATTTATTTTTTCCTCAATGTTTTAACTTATTTCTGTATTTATTTGTTATAGTTTTGTTAAAAATTTTGACAGAATAACAATTGAATGTAAATTTTGCAAAAAAAAACTGGCACTCAACAAGTAGCAACAAAGGACTTTCTAATCGTGGTCTAGCAGAATTTTGGTCAAGTATTAATGTACCAGACCAATTCTGTTCAAAAGAGGGATAAAAAACAGAAGTTTTGACGATTAATTTTTTCTTATACCTTATTTAGAAAATTTATCATTGCAATAAATATTTTGAGGGTAGTCTGGCAAACAGTTGTGTCAAGAATAGGGGCGCCAGACTTAAATTTTTATATTTTACTGATCGAAACTTCTTCGAATAGTAAAATATTGTACTTATGTCTTATACATCATTTTTACAAAAAATTAGGAAAAAAAAATTATAAAAAAACACAGTTACTGATCGCCGGACAGTTGGTTTATTTTTTGTGGAATATCTAAAAAGTAATAAAGTCCATTTTGTACTTATTTTGGTTCACCGCCCTTTTAACGGTCGCCGCTTGGACTATTATATGTCAGTACCGTGGCATTAAAATTTTCAAATTTTGTCATAGTTTTCGCTTCGTTGTAGTTGTAGTAGAACTACAGCACAGGCTTAGTTCTGTATATAATTGGAGACAGAAAACACCCAAAATAAGCGTTTTAAAACATTTTTAATTTCAAAAAAATTTTAGTTATAAAAATCACAGTTATCTAGGAATCGCCCATATGGCGTTTATCATTATACCGGACGCGTGCTGTCGCAACGAATCCCATAAGTATAGTATTATTTACTATATTCTATGACACTATGGTAATAAACGCCATACATTTTTTTCCGTGTTATAGTAAGAAGAATCAATAAATCATATATTTATTCCCAATGTAACACCTGTTAAATTATATCAGACAATCATTTCATGAAGAGAAAACTGATTTCCACCCCTTTTCATTTCAGGTTTTCTACGATCCTTTACATCATAATTTATTGAAAAAAATGCGCCATGGGTTTGAACAAAATGAAATAAACAAAAATAAACAGAAAACGTAGTTGTATCTGTTCACCCTTTAAATTAAAATTCGAATTGTGCTTGATGCTCCCCTAGTGTAATCCTACGTCCAATCTTCGGCGATATATGATTATATGCGAGGTTCCGGTCGATCTCTCACCCTGCCCCTCTGGATATGTGGTTATGTGAGGACATACCCGTTCATCACCCTTTATCGCTTGAACAAATACAACCCTCGCATAACTGTCGGTCCATCTCTAACCCGTGACCGCCTTCAAACCCACTGATGAACATTATTCGATCCCTTTGTCTAAAAAGCTATTAAAGTAATATACACATTGTATCATTACTTATACATAAAAAAAATACTAATAATATTTTTAATGTCTTGTAAATATGAATAAATACAGGCAAACGTTAGATTTTTTGGTAAAATAAAATAAAATATTTAAAATAAAATAAAATAAAATATTGCTTTTTCTTTCTAATTTTAAAGTTGGTGTTTGTTTGGAAACTAAGCATCACGTTTAAGCGCATGGATAGTGAAGGTATTGCATGAATAACAAATTTAAGGAATTAATGAAGGCATTTTAGTATAGAAGACTCGTTGTCTAAAACATTTCTGCCATTAAAATTAAACCAGAAGCTAACCCAAATGACTTTAGTCGCATGTACCGTTGTTTTGCTCTTCATTATCGTAGACTAAATTCGCACGCACTCTACGATCAACATTTTGCGTGACAATTGCCGTCCGTGCAGAAGCCGGGACGCTGTTATCTGTGTTAAATGAAGTGTATGAGCGAGGTGTATCCGCGGGCTAAGCCTTTAGCTAGAACTGCAATTCCCAACTCGCGAGGATAACGCTAGGGATTGGGAAGTGGAGCGAAACTCGATCCACGAAAAGATATTGTCTGTGCCTGCAAGATAGCAGTTTCTCTTAAACAGGCCAGGATTTGAGGAAATTTAACATTTATCGCAGGGGAGAATTCTTGGGACATATTTTACAAAATATGCATTGCTTGTGATTAATTGTTGCTATAAATACCTAAAGTAGTTTTTTTACATGAGTTATTTCATCAATTGAACGATTCAATAGAGATACATTTATATCGATGGGTTGGTAGTTTTTTTTTTATTTTCAAAAATGGGCATAATTTAAAAAATAAAGCAGTGCCCATCAACTTTAAAAAATAACCTATATGTATTGGGTGATACACTAATAGGATACTTAAACGATTGACGATTCACTTTTAATCGAAATTGTGAAATATGGTGAAGAGTATTGTAGATGGTCGAATAAAAATGGTCAAATTTTAATTGAAAAAAAATACTTGCTTTCCTTTGCATTGTGTAGTGTGAATTACTAAGTCTAAACTATTGTTGCATGCAGAAGAACTTGGTACTATATCCATCTATTTATAAAGAAATAATTTATTCTAGCGGAAATAAGACAACAAAATAATTAAAATTTTAATCAAAGTAATTTTATGTCTGAACACTAAACAGTAAGAATTTGTTTTGTTTGTTCTTTATTTTTATACGAAAATACATATACATCAATCGTCTGTAAGAAAAAATATCTATTCAAATATATTTTTATGTTGTGCATAAGATTTTAATTTAATTTTACGTTGAACTGCTGGCCACAAAGATAAAATGTTTAGTTCGGTTATTGTACTACTATTTTGGAACTTCAGACGCTGAAATCTGCTATAAATACAGATATTTGAATATTACAAGTCCGGTTCTGATAAGGAAAAACTAGGAAATTTTAAGCCGAAGAAAAGGAAAGAGAAGGAATACAAGTCTTCTCAGCTATGCGGGACCAGAGTTAGGTTAATGGCAAACTGGAATTGCGCTTTCCATCTTGTCCCATCCCGCCTATTCCTTGCACGTAAGGAACTCAACTCATGCGACTTGTAATATTTGTTCTCGACTGCTCGCCATTCATATGAGTTTTATCTGTCGTTTCATGACGCCGCAAGCACGTGGGGATTAGAGACGCGTTATGAGGAACATCATTGTAGCTCGTGGGGGAATTTTTGTAGGTTGTATAGAAGGAAATAATAAGGCAATATAACAAATCGTCATATTCATTTTGTTCTAGAATATACGTACTTCATAAAAAAAATCAAAGAGGGCCACACAAATGAACACTGTTTTAGCTATGTATAATATTGCAACTATAGTTCATTCCTGGTATGTAACATTCCGTCATTATACATTAATTAATCATATATATCAATTTCTATTATATATTAGATAATAATAACTAAGGAGTTGTATTTTTTATACATGTATTTTAAAATTTAAGCAAATATGTGCTTTGAAGTTATAAAACTTGTTTTGACGCTAGTCGATAACAAATGGTTGTATTTAAAGCCTATATAATTATTTTTAACGTATAATATCTACCATCTATTAAATAACTTTATAAATAATATATCTAATGATTATAAATGTTGTCATTTATAAATTTTCTGTGATAGAATGTTATAGTGACATATCGTCGACGATACTGCAATACCGCGAAACTAAAAATTGCAATTCCGTAAGTACAAAATTAGCAAAAATGAAATTTTGTGCTTAAATTATGTATTTATTTTTTTTTACGTGTTTTGGCACATTTATTATTTTACAAATTTTTTATTTATTTTAAAAACTATTTTATATTGCGATCTAGAACACGTAACTACAAATAATCTATACGATCTACCGTGACAGTTTAATCAATGATATCAGAATTTAAGCAAAAATTGAAAGTAAAAGTAGAGTATAGTTAATATAAACTTAGTTCTCTATTCAGAAACTAATAAATTTTAATCCTGCTTAAATCTATTTTTATGTCGATAATATTTATTTTATATAATATATGGATATCACGTAAGTATTATTAACATTTATTCGTAATATTTTATATAGTTAATTTAATTTCATTGATAGATCGATCTTTCTGTACGATAAATAATCATATTTTGTGCTTATATCTTTAAATTGAAAGAGGTTAGTGCAATAGTTTTTTTAATATAACGTGTTTTTTTTTGCTCGTAAAAATTGTATTTTTAGCACTTACGCGGTATTGCAGTGTTGCGCACGATATGCAACTTTGCAATTCTTGTTTACAAACATCTTTTAAATACAATTTTTTTCAATTAATCAAAATATTTTTAAAATACAATATTGAATACAATTTATTGCTATCCGTTACTGTGCGATACACAACAGCGATTTTACTCCCATAAATAAGTACTGTAACTTCACCTACTTATAAATGACTCTAAATTGAACAGAAAGATATCCCATAACTTATGTGCCATATTTTTGAGTTATTGTATCGTAAACTTCAAATCAAAAATGTGTACTGAATACGTTACTATTTAGAATTTTTCAAAAATTGTTTTTAAGTCTGTTATAACGATGCTTTTAAAGCCATATGTAGACATTAAAAAAAAATTAAAAGAACAATAGAAATTACCAAACTAGCCATGAAGCACGTACTAAATGACTTCACTTTGTTTTAAAAACATATTTAGACGACGCTGTGTTGTCATTTACCGGAAAATTAAAATTAATTTTATTTGAAATTTTTAGATTTGGGACATATTGTATATAAACGTTTACTGTTTAGATTCGTGTCAGGTATCATTCGGTTAAGTTTCAGTACTTATTTGTGTGACACCCTGTATATACCTACATTAAACTCTAAAAATAAAAAAAAATATATGTAAATATATGTAAGTTATAAAAGTAAAAATAATTAATTCTAAAGGAATTGTCATATAAGTATGCTTCTCTGTCCTCGTCCTATAATTTTAATAATTAATTTCATTTTTTTATAAGGGTATTAGTAATTAATTGATTTGTTCAAAGTTTTTTAAGTTTTCTACTTTTGCAAAATTTCCAATTTAGTGAAATTAAACGTCGCTTGTAAGAAGTTAAAAATGATGTCAAACTGCATAAATAGCTATTTATCTTTATCAGTGCAGCTTACTTACTCTATACTAATTTGCTAAATTTAAAACATAGATCGTTTCAATATAGCGCCTATTATAATTTCAAATTATTTAATATTTAATCCTAACTTTCTTCGAAATTTGAATATTTTAGAAATGATTGCTGAAATAGTAGTCCTAAAACCTGTATGCCATCTCATGGTAGAATAGGGTGTTAATCCTGCTTAAACTAAGTACTTTGAAAGGATTATCTAACTAATAAATTTACAGCTTTATATAAGCTTCGAGAACGCAAGCGTGGGTTTCTGTATGGAAATGCTTTTCACATCTTCATTTTAAGTGTCTATGAACTGTAAGGATTTACATATTTATATCAGACTATGAATTACAATTTTGAATTTTTATGAGAATAATTAAGTTACCAACTTTAGTTTTATGGTAACATTTTTTATATATTATATAACAAACGATTACTTATTTAAATCAACTAAAAGTTTAAATTGGCAGCTAGTGGATGCCCATCGTTTTAGAAATTATTAGGCTTCATATTTTTATCCGACACCCTGTAGAGTTTACAAAATACGAAGTTGTTTTTTAATATTTCTAACGATATAACTACTCCAAAAATATAAATAAAACGCTTTTTTGTTACATTTACATATACATACTTACATTATTATTCAAAAAATTACTTCGAATTTATGTTGAGAATTTTTTTTAGATAGCGTTGCAAATTCCTTTTTAATATGCTATTGAGTATTCAATGATATTTAATAAAAGTAATACAGTGAAATCTCATTTATACGAAACTTATTTATACAATATTCAATTATATCAAATATTCAGTTATACGTACAAAGAAAGATAAACAAACAGGCAACTATTCATTAAAACAATTATTCACTTATACAAATAATTTTAAGTTTCCCGTCTCCTTCGTATAAGTGCATTTTCACTGTAAATCATATTATAAATTCGAGTCGTAAGAAATTATAAAAAAAGGACATACTTGCATTGTTTAAAGGTGTAAATTGATTAATAATTTGAGTGTAACTTCCTGTTAACACCATTTGTACCTTATGGATGTGGCATGTAAAAAGTGCATTAAATAATTTAAATTATTACAGCATGGGTAGTATCGTTATGTAATTTTAATAAAACGGACGCTAACGGCCTTTGTAGTTATAAATGAAATAATGCGCCGACAAAGCATAGGACTATTAAAGTATAATAAACATTATTTTGCATTTTAAAGATATTTATGTCATATGTGGATAACACAACATTATCGCTATTATGTGTATTAAATCTACCCACAATTGCATATAAAGCATGTTTTGATATCTAGCTTTATCGATTATATCGATCCCTTGTAGCGAATCCAATGAGCCATTGCTTTTTATTGCACCATTCCAAACCTCATTTATGTCGCATCTCTCCACATGCGACCCCAGGTTGCATACATACATGCTAAAAAAGTTCCCATAGGTGCTCTAGAAAAATGTCATCATTTCAATACAAATGTAAATTTATTAACATAGGATGCTTCCATAGTTTGTACGGTATGCAAAATTACTTCCAAGTGATATTTATTAAATTCTTTAACATGGGAAATACATTTTGAAATTTTTTTTTAAGCTCAGCCCTAAATAATTATTATGAATACCTGCTACTTCATATAATAATCATTCTTTTTAATTAAATATGATTATTATTTGTAATTTAGGTTTATTTTTTGTTCGAGTTAGCAGGGAATGTTTTGAGAGGTGCAATTTTAAACAATAAATGATCTTAACGTATTACAGCTGTTCAGCTCTCAAAAATAAATCTAATAAAAATTGATTGTTAAGTTTATTTTCGTCATTTTGCTTATATGCAATTTTTAAGTAAATTTTACAGTATTTAAAAAAATATCTACTTTTTTTTTAATTAGCTTTTATTAAAGATTTTTATAAAAGTTGTGTTTAATATAATTGTCTTATAAAATTGGTTAAACAGTGTAATTTTTACATTAATTTATTTAGTATTACTATTTGCAACAAAAATAATAAGTATAAAAATACTTTGGAAAATAAAGGAAAGCTTGATTGAAAATAAAACGATTAATATCATCAATGAAAATTTTATGGTAGAAACGTTAATCTCCGCTCACCCTCTAATAATGCTTTTGTCTTTATTGTTATTCTATCTACTTAGATATATCAAGTAGGGTGACTAAAAGGGTTCTATAAATTTGTTCAAATTCTAAAAATAGGGTGGTCTAAAGTTTAGTAGGCATTACCATATTTATTGTTAATTTCTACAGACAATAGGCAAACCAATTTATGACTATCAATAAGTTTATTTGGAAATGGTACATAAGTGCGACGGTCGCAATTCGTTACAGAAATCATGTGATATTCACCATATGTGGTTGAATGACGGTTATTATATAATTAAAAATAAATTTTTCTAAGACCATTTTAAGAGATAGCCACAGACAGTAGTTGCTCAGAAATAAATTTAAGAATTACAAATAAACAACTACAAGTAAGGAAGCAGCTTTTAAAACACATACCTTTGCATTGATACAATTATTCATAATTGAATTAACAAATAAGAATTAAGAGATTAAAATCAAGAATCTGCGTATAATACAATCCTTTGCAGTGATTGCTTTATGTTTCCTTACGAGTGCAAACTATGCACTAAACATAATTTTTTACTTGGTTGGTCCTATATGGATATACTGTACGTTCATTATTGATTAAAAGGCGTTTGAATTTCCCACTCACTGGATTATTTTTAAAAGTTGGTACCTAAAAGTGTATAACTATAACATAATAGGCACGTGGGAAACCTTTGCTAACCTTAAAATATTTGTATATATTTACACGTATTTATTGTTTTTTTTTAGCTTACCAACGTGAATTAGGTATGCGGCGTAAAAAAGTGGCAATCAGAAAAACCTTTCTTGATAAAAACAACGATAATAATAATAATATATAGAAATCCAAATGTAAACACAGAGCACGTTTCTGATGAAATGTAGGTTAAATGCATCATGCGCAGTAGGAATACCAATGTGGTAAGGTAAAAATTACTAGTACGACAGCGCGCTAAATTTAAACGCGTTTCAATTATTAATGAACGCACTGTATATAATTTTACCATGAGTTAACAAATAATTTCTATGTTTTTAGTTTTGTATTTACGCGCATCGTCTATCTTTTTCTATTTTGTTTTAAATTGCTACTTTATACCATAGAATTGTTATTTGCAGAAGATTCTCATCGCTACCCTCAGCAGTAACACTTTAAATGAAACTACATAAATATACCGGCAGTTTAAAATTTTTGTAGATTCGATAGGGATATCGTTGTTCAATCCGTAGCTAATTCGCAAAGTTGTATTTAGCTAATCACAGCCAAATTAATAATCTATTTTAATGGTGTACTTACAATTACTCTTTCTAGTCATTGCCTGAATTTATTAGTATGGGAATTTAGACTGTTAAAATATTAAAAAAATTATTATTAAGTTAGGCAACACTCATTTGAGAAATCGATTTCAATAATAAAAAACTTGTTTACTTATAATACCTATACCTATACAAGAATTTTTTGACGTTTTTGAAATATTTGATAGCGGTATCACTTTTTACATTCCTAATAGGTACTTACCTATTTATTATATTGTTTTAGTATTTCCTCCAAAGTACCTTATCACAAAAGGAATTATAAATTTTATTTTTGTCATTTATATTCCTAAGCAACAAAAATAAAAACTTTAATATAAATATAAATCTACTTATTTTTAGAAAACATTTTGTCAGTCATTATATTTACTAAAAGATTTTGTTTGTAGCATTTCCATAAGTGGTGAAGTGTAATTTCTATTCAACAGCTTGTAATATTTGTACTAAAATTAATATACGATTTAATAAAAGTCACCATTAATATGATTATTATTGACTGTTACTCCATTTTAAAATACTTTAACCTACGGATAACGTTTCCAAAATGGTATTTTAATTATAACCGGTATTCTGTATGCACAATTTTAAACTTGTGTGGGTTTACATCTCGTAAGTTGTTTTATTCTTTGATAAATGATTATCATAATAAAGCTAATTGTATTATTTTTTATTTAAAATAAAATTAATTTGTTGCAAATATCATTCATTAATTGAAAACTATTGTCAACAAATTGTAAAATATTTATATTTAAATACTTATTTTACTTAGGCCTTATCTCTTTTTGTTTCTAATGACTCAAAAGAATTTAAAAAAATATAAGAAATCCACGAAACTGTTGGTAATAACGTTAATAAATTATATTAATATTTCTACAAACTTTAGAAGTACTACATTTCTTGAAGTTTCTACTATGGGTATTTCATATGATAAATAAAGGGGATTTCTTCCCCACTGCAAAAAATGTCTGTAACGAGTGTTGCTCTTGTTCGATTTACGTTCGTCTTTTGATCACCCTCTTTCTACATGTGTTGCACTTTTAGATGTCTGAAAAGTTTCCCTTCCTCGTATTTAAATAATATTACGACTATTACAGCAATTGAAAATATTTAAAGACATTTTAAAGAGGCGCAATAAATCTTTTAAAATTAAAAAACGTACACAAGATAAACAAATGGCTAGATCGAATTGCTATTCAGATTGCCTACGATATTTCCTCTAGTAATATATTGTAAATTTAAACAACTAAACTTGCTGATTACAGAAAATCCATGCCGAATACTTGTACCCATTAAAACTTGTCTAAAGTTCTAGAAGCGACGCGACGTTTGGGAAGAGGTTTTGTTTGTTCTGTTGGGAACGGATTTGCATTTAAAGTGGGTACAAACTTTTAATCCAAGAATCTGATGTTTAAACTAAATTATGTAATTTTAGTTCTCAAGTAAAAAGGAAAAATAAAAAGAAAATGAAATGCATTAATTGTTTAATTAAAACGGTTTTTTGTGTATGCAAAACAACTATTTAAAAGGACAATTATTTCTAATTTTCATTAACAAGCGTGACAATGCAAAAAGAAAGCAAGTACAATTTATTCATTTAAAACATTTTTGAATGTGAATTAAACAAAAAAAAACAATCTGCGGAAAAAACTACAAAGCAACTACACAAAATTAATATTTATGCATTCCATTCAAGGGAGAAATGTAAATGGCGTAATCGTCCTACGCTGCGGAATTACGTGACAATGAAATCCTTTTGTATTCCCCCAACTTTGGTGCTTCCTTCCGTTCTGTCAAGATTTATTTACAAAAAAACAATAGCGCTGAGTTTAATCTAATGTTCCAGTATTTCATTTTAAGAACTATTCGCGAAATTATTCTTAAAAGAATCGTTAAAAATTTTTAATTAAAAAAAATATTTAAGTTAGTGCTTTGGAATATTCTTTTATTATAAACAAGATATTTCGGCCAATGTTTTTAAACCCATCTTATCTATATCGCGGGTTAATGTTTTTGGTTGGGTTAAGAATAAGTGGAACATTTTAAAAATAAGGTAACAATTATTTCCCAGAAAACTCATATATGATTATTAACAGGAGTTGGAAAATCAAATCTTACAAATGCTCATATGCGTTAAGTGTTCAAAATTAATATACGAGGTTTGTTCGGAAAACATTCGACTATGTAAGAATAGATGACTTACACGGCAACCTATCTCTGCGTCTAAATTGTAAAAAAGAAAGGAACAATTCAGACAAGAGCGGATCCGCGTGTTTTATTCGAATCACAAAGAAATCTTGTGCAATCCACTACAAATACTATAGTGCAATATTATAGCGCAAAATCCACCCGTAGTGACATTCTTTGTACAGTTCTAAATCCAAAATCCTAATGGTAAAATATTGTATCACGGTTTGTATGTTTTCAGGCACTACTTAAATGAAACTTATATTTGGCAACGCTGTACTAGCA
Source organism: Sinopyrophorus schimmeli (assembly GCA_036325965.1). Lineage (NCBI taxonomy): Eukaryota > Metazoa > Arthropoda > Insecta > Coleoptera > Elateridae > Sinopyrophorus > Sinopyrophorus schimmeli. The sequence goes on from JARFIZ010000001.1 coordinate 9,210,170, forward strand.
TACTATTGTTACAATAGCTGCTGTAATATTTTCTGAATTGTAATCTTCAAAAACATTTTACTCACTATCTATAGTATCTTATGGGCAAATTTTGCCTTTTAAATTATGCACAAGAACTAATGTTGTGCTTGAAATGTAAATATACGAAATCAAAAATTAAGTTTGTCGTTGCTATTTCATGTTAAATTATAGGAAATAATCAGTTATTTATTTAATAATTAGTAATATAATACCAAGCAGTTCAATGCATAATGTCATTATTGTAAAACATTCTCGATATTGTTTCTTTGCAAAGTAACAAGTGTTTAGTTTATTAATTTGTATATATTACAAAAATAGGTTTTACTTGTTCAATGTTTTCTTGAATTTGAACTTAATATTGTTTAGTGTTTTTTTACAACGCTTTAATATCGGCCTAGGTCAAAAGTTTATTTAAAATTTTAACATTTTAAAATTTTTTTATTACAAGTTAATTGTTTAAGTTTTTATAGAGACGGCAGGTAAAGTAACTTTTTTAAAATAATAAATTTATAAATATTACACAGTAGAAACCTTTTTAAAAAATTACCTTTATTACTTTTTTCTCTGACATTTAATCCAAAACACCCTGTATAGGTATTTGGTAAGTACTTATATTAAGTTGCCTTTATTACTCCTTAATGCATTTGACGCTTTTTAAAGAACGCCCTATACTTTCCATTTTGTTAAATGGGTTTTATATTGATTATCGTACTTATTTTAAAATTGTATTTGACTTAATTATATCTATCGGTTATTTATATTTATATTATAGCTTTGCTGCATAAGTATGTATACAACTTATTTACTTAGATTAGTATGGTAGACCAGTTCAGAATAGACAAAAATTAAATTATTGTTTAGGTATAAGGTAAAAGTACCGATTTTGGACACGTTAGGCCCAGTTTTAAACACTTGAGTAATTTGGATAAAATACCTTAAAAATACGAAAAAAACATCATTGATGTTTCTATCGTAGTTAAACATACATTAATAACACTTATAGCAAGTAGCGATAATTCTTATATTTGACATTTGTCAAAATAAAGTGGAAAATGTCCACAACTGGTACAGTGTCCAAAACCGGTACTTCTACTGCTATCTCACAGGTGTTACAGTCAGTTCCCGACTTTCGTACTTAATCGGTCCCTGAAATATGTACGAAAGTTAGAACGTACGGAAATAGAACAATGTAAAAAAACCATGGTGTTATTAAAATTTTGGGTTTTTATGATACGTTTTGATATAAATCAAACATTTAAATACTTGTAAATATAGCGAATTGTACGAAAGTAGAAAGTATGAAATTCAAGAGCAGCCTGTATTTATGTTTTAGTGGTTTTAACTTTTTCTAAAATTACATAGAAATACATACATGTATGCTGTAGAGGAGATTAAATAGTACGAAAAAAGCAGGTAATGGCAATTCAAAACGAGGACTTTTCAATTTGTTCTGAAAAGTGTAAAACAGTCACAAAAAGAATAAGTAGTTTAAAAATATTTTAACAGTATTGTGCCAGGTCAGTTGGGAATATTACATAATTATATACTTTCTGACACTTTTCGTACATAATTACTATCACCATAAAAGCACTAAAACGTGCGTGAATTACATTTCGTGGATTTAGCTTCAAATTGACCAACTGCAAATAATTTACAATTTTTTTCGAATATTTAAAAGACCATAGTAGAAAGCTTGTAAAAAAAATAATTATAATGACATCAACTTACATAGGATAATATGAATATTTAACACGAGATTACTTAAATGTTTAAAATTATTATTCTTTATTGTATTTATATCCATATTTAATAAAAAAACACTGACTCGACGATAAAAAATTAAAACTAAATTTCTAATTAGTTAATATCCAAAATACCTTTAGAAAACGTTTATCTTGAATATCATTCTTTCGTTTCTTGGAAGAATTTCGTAGTGTCTGGGAGTGAGCCACCGTCGGAAGCCACAGACTGAAAATATCTTCACAAAACTTTATTTTATTTAACGGTACAAAATTACTTCGCTGAACGTTCAGTCGGAATGTGAGATGACAACAAAGGTTGCCAATTATCCAGAATTAATAAATATTCGGTTATTGAACACTGACGTATCATACAAACTAAACTAACCGGATAGTTATTTTTAAAATTTTTGATTAGGTACCATGTTTCATTTTGCTAATAATTATTTTAGGTAAAATTGTAACAGAATTTTATTAAGTCATTAATTGATGATTTTTATATTCGTATGATTTATTCTGGTATTTACATAGGTCAGTGTATTTTCTCATTATTTTTAAGATACCTTCAAGCGGACAAATTAGACGCATTAATACACTTATTGTAAAAAATAATTTAGGTATCTCTAATAATTATGTTGAAATTACATTTATTATAGAATTATATAAATAGAGAGGTATTTACTAAAGATAAATAGCAAAAAATATATAAAAATGCTCGTAGGATAAAAAGTCCATTTGAATTATTTACTTGCTATAGGTATGCATTGAAAATCTAATAAACGATATACATAAATTGCCTTTAACAGACAACCATTATAACTGAGTACAATATATGAACAGAACTTTAATTGATAATTATTAAAATTTAATTTATATTAATCTATAATGTTTTGAGTCCATAATAATTGTTTATGTTTAAGTTAAATTTTAGTAAAAAACATGCAAAATTTCAGTATTTAAAGCTATCAGGAATGCCAGATTATTAGGTTGGAAAACCTGAGATAAACATGAAGTCTGATTACCACATTTAAAGCGTTTTAATATAAAAGATTCGCAACGTTTTTCGATGATTTTGTCTAGGTAACGACATTATTTTTTAATGCGTGTTTTGTACGGCCTACAATCGAAAATTATCGAAAAATTTTGGTAACAACAGAATATTATTTTCATAGCTTCTCAAGACTAACTTTCTATATAGATTTCTACGTCTGGGTTATCTTCAAGATCAAGTAAACAAAGATAAAATATGTACACAGTAAAAAAAATTTTGGACTCAGTGTGGTGTAAATGGTTTCGGTGTAAAAATTTTTAACACGGACGGTGTAAAAATCGCACTAAGTGTAGTGTAAAATTCCGAACGGTGTGAATCCTGAATTTTACACCATCCTGCGTTTAAATGCAGTTCATGATAATTGATTTTAAATATATTTTCATAGATTAGAAACCACTAATAGTAATTTAATTGGTAAAATTATAAATAATAACACGGAATGGTGTAAAACAGTAAATTACACCGTGTAAAATTTACTCAAGTGAAAATTTTACACGAAGGAAATTTTACACCAAAATTTTACACTTACACGGCGGTGTAAAAGTCGCCGGGCCCAACTTTACACCAAAATTTTTTACAGTGTACAGTCTAATCTCGATAAGTTGAAGGGAAACTAAAAATAATTCGAGTTATCAAAAATTCGAGTTATCGATATAAAAATATTAACGTTTAAATAGGCAAGTCCTAGCGAAACAGGTTCAAGTTATCAAAAATTCGGCTTATCGAGGTTTGACTTATGGAGGGTTTGACTGGAATTACCCCGTAAAGGTTGTAAAACTTATTATCGGTGGCATTTTAAGAGGTAGTAAAAAAATACTAAAATTTAACCTAAACATATCTAAACAAATATTGTGGGCTAAAAACATTTGAAATTAACATAAATTAGGGTTTGATAATTTTTAATCTTCGTTCTCATACATTTTACACGAACTCGTAATTTTAGAAGACGCCTTAAATGAAAGAAAGTAGTGTGTCAATCAGACACTTCCCAGTAGGTTTCTAACGATTTTTTAGTGTCCACGATATCCCAGTCTGCGATACTCCGGTCTTTTGTCGTTCGTGGCAATAATATTTACCAACAAACGGATGTGGGGTTACGACAAAGTCAAATGAAAATTTAAAATGTGTTTTGTAAAATAATTATATTTTTTTAAGAAATATTCCGTATTTGAACTACTATATATTAACATTGATTAAAATTCAACGCAAAACAAGTGCTTCTACAAGTTACACATGCATAAAAGGGCAAACCACAGAGCTTGGCAAACACGATGGCACGTAGGGCCGACAAAGTCAAAGACCGGCAGTGATAACTTGATACTTGTGGTTTCTGTTCCAGAAAGAGCTGTCGGTCTTGGATGTTGCAAATTTCTATGCTATTTCCGGTTAGTATAATGACCACACAAAATTATTTTATAATACATTCTATTTCAGCAGTTTAAAATGTTACACTAGCTTATTTTAAGTTACAGTCGAACCTCGATAACCCGAATTTTTGATAACTCGAACTGGGACGTGTTTCCCTCAATGTTAATATTTTTATATCGATAGCTCGAATTTTTTGATAAGTCGAAGCGTTTTACAATTTCCTAAATTTGAGTTTCTATTAGCAAATATTTCGATAACTCGAAGTCAAGTTTTACAACTTTTCATAAAAGTACAATACCTAGTAGTATTAAAGAACGAGTTTGTTTCGTGTTGTTATTGGTCAAAATGGCTATTGTAAAATACGATGAAAAGCTTTCATACTACAAGAGTTTGATGTTTTGACGACGGCACTTCAATTGGATTTAAATATTAATTTATGTTTGAATGCTTTATCAACAATTATGAAATATAAGATGGTTTTACCGTTTCTTTTACAAAAAAAGGTACTACTTTTGCTTTCTTATTTTTATTCTGGTCATTATTCGTCAAGCACGAGTACGAACAAATACATTTTTTGTTGTTTATAGTTTGTAACAGTCTTTAACAGAAAATCTAAACAAATTAAATACTTTTTTTAAAATTATTTACCGATTAACAAGGAGAGTAAATGAAAATTAAAAAAGGCTAAAGGTGTGTTCTTTTCTCAACTTGGAGAAAGCAATGATTGAATGGTTTTGGTATGCACGTAGTAAAAATATTCCGGTTTCGGGAGATCATTCAAAAAATTTGTAGAAACCCAACATCTTGGATGTATGGAGCAAAAGACAATATTAAATTACTTTCAATTCAACAATAAATGACATGTAAATAACCATATTACCTAGGCACTTAATAACAATAAATAATGTTAATGATTGTTTACAAATTTTGGTTATTTTGTATAAAGGATAGTAAATATAGATTTGATATACCTATACACACGAAACTATTTAACTCGACTTTTTTTGATAACTCAAATTAATTTTAGTTTTTTTTTCAACTTCGACTTAGCGAGGTTTAACTGTATTTAGTAAATGTATACGATTCTTGTAGAGTAATGTGGGGTACCCATACGCAGAGTGTAAGTGTCCGCAATCAACTTCCTAAGAATATGGTTGAAACTGAACAACCGAATCGCAACGCATTTAGTTTACATTTGAAGGACGAGTAAAGGGAATGTGTCAAAGCGCTTGAAGTGTGGTGTTGTCAAGAATTATCCGATAATATTGTTTTTGAGCGTTTTTTTTTTATAATTTTTGTACAAATAGGACAGCGTGGTACAGAAATACAACAAGGCTGACTACGATTGGACAGTATGTACAGATAGAAGAAACTAATAAATATTTCATGTAAACTTATGGATTTCGTCTCAGATAAATTACATTTGCGTACTATTTTTTTCTATTGTCTTTAACGCAACGGGTAAGTGTACGCGGGTAAAGTGTCCGCAGTGCTCAAACCTGTACAGTAAATCCTTAATTAACGTAGAATATTGTGTTGATTTCTAGATCTATAATGCCGAATAAGTATACTTATTATATATAAGAAAGTGTCCCGGTCAGAAGGTTTGCACCCAAAAACAAATTGATGCAGCTAAGAAGCTGATAGAAGAAGGTAAATAGTAGGACGAAAACCAAAGATAAGCCAAAATTTAAAAATAATAAAAAAGATAAAACTAAAAAAAGAAAGCAAATCATTTCGAACACAAAACAACCTTCAAATCGGAATTAAAAGACGTGCGGACACTTTCCCCATTGATGCGGGCAAATGTCCGCATTTCCCGTGTTAATTAAAAAATTTATTATAACTTATAATTATAAAGAGAATTCAAATTTTATGTTCTATTATTATTTAGAAATGTCTAATAAAAGACAATAAAGGGTGATTGGTTTCAAATTATAAAACTGTTTTATTCTGGAAGTAATTTTCTCAAAACTGCGTACAGTTACCCCACATGACTCTAGACATTTTTAGATATTTTATAAGCATTTGAAATGCGGAAAAGGAAGTTCGTTAACAAATAATTACAATAATAAATTTTTTTGTGTTTTTTACACGCAGCTTACAGAGTACAAAATTGCATTCAAACAAAACTCACATGGATTTTAATATTTATAAATTTCTATATCAAATTTCAAAGAAGTGCGAGTTTCTCGTTTGCTTTCTTGTGCGGATGCCCGTGGTTGGGCGCTATGCCGCAACACGCTGGATATACTGCAATTTAACCAAATTCTCGGTTCATTATCTTAATGGATTGCTGGCGGAAATTAATTATCATATTAAGAAATATTAAAAAAAAATATTTTAAAACGGATACAACAATTTTCTACAAGTTATAATTGAAAAAATATGTGATATGTAAAATGTGTGAATATAATGACATACTAGAGAGTTTCTATCAGATATAATTAAATATGTAAAAGAAAACTAAAAAATCAACTGCAATTTATATAGCCCAAAAAGGTATTGATAGTTTATCTATGTAAAGGAGTGGCAAAAGTCTAGCTCTAATATAAGTGTATACATAGGACTCAGCACTAAAAATATACAAGGGCGTTTAAACTTAAGAGGCAGTTTAGCCGCTTCCTTTATACAGTATTAATCAAGAAATGTAGGATGTGTTCTAGGGCTCGTAGTCGCGATAAATGATTACGAAATTTCATTTAAGATATAATTTAGTGTGTTAATTAAAACGGTTGTTTAATTAGAGTCGGTTAGCTGAAACATGGCGCGAGCGCGCCTGCATGCAGCTGATATAAAGTTCGCAAACTTCGGTTAACTGAAGGATCTTGTTCTCATAATATTGCGCTGTAGACGCGGTTTATGAATTGTGCGGTAACGAAATAATAACCATATGTTTGTGCGTATTAAAATGTATACACAGAAACCAATTATCACTTTCAAATTAATAGAAATGTTTTTTTTTTTTAGTTTCTTTTTTAACTTGAAATAAATGTGTGGGGTGTGTAATAATTACTGATTCAAATTGACTTGATTATTATAAATATGTAGATAAAGATATATATATATATATATATATATACCATATATACACAGTCGAACATCGATAAGCCGAATTTTTGATAATTCGAATTATTTTTAGTTTTCTTTCAACTTCGACTTATCGAGGTTCGACTGTATATGTATATATATCGTAGAATTTAATTTTATTGTTAGGTATAAAGTTGCAAATACGTTTTATATGATACCCGCAATTTACTATTGTCTCTTTATTAACAATGCTTAAATGGATATAGAAAGATTAACTACCATTATCTCAGCAAAATACAAAAAAAAAGTAGAATTGAAAAACATCATTTAAAAGTTTTGTGCAGAAAACCAATCTATTTTATTGTCAATCTAAAACTTTTAATGTTTTTATTTCTAATTTGATATTTCTATTTTTAATGTTGACGTATCACAATAGATACGCGGGTATTTAATTGATATCGAAAACTTTTGATCGCGATTGTACTTATCACTAGGAGTTACGAAAAAAACAAGAAGTTAGAGAAACCAAGAGAACCCCGTAGAGTTGCAGGACCTAGCAGGAGGGAAATTGCTAACATAAATCACTTCTTGCGTAACTAACTCGTAGCTCTATATTTGTGTTTTCCCTTCTTAGGTGCAGCACTAAAATCTAACTTTACTCAAGATTTACTGATCCAAGTTTATATTTTCTTTATATAAGTATCTATTTAATACAAATCGTAACATATTGCACCGAAAATGTTATAATAAATTTAACTTTGCATAGCTAATAACCTAACAGATTGGTTAGGTTTTGTGAGTAAATTTTATACATCTGGAACGAACTCAGTCGTTCAAATACTTACACTGTATTAGTTGTGATAAATATTCGTATCTAATATTAAATCTAATTTTTTTCGTAATTACCTAGGTCGTTAATTAATTTTAAATATTTCAAGTAAATCAAGAAATGTTATGTGTAACGAATTATTGGTTAATAATAAGTTAAAATGAAGAAAAAAAAGAAACGGATTTAGAACAGAATTATATTGAATTAAGAATTAAACAAATAATACAACAATGAATTAATAACAATAAATGAAAGATTGCACGAGTATAGCCGTATAACTTAATAATAAAACTTAATTTCATGTTCCCACGAAATGATGCATAAAATAAATATTATAGGATTGACTTACTCTTTTTTAACCTTACAAAGCTTCATCCTTTTACACTCTAAGCAGCAGGTAAGTATCTATGACTTATTACACTACTGATCTTTGCTGATCAGGGGATGCGCACTCAATGCCTCTAGATGAGAGCTAATTTAGTTCACTCGGTCTGATTTTTCAATACCAACTTAAAAGTATAGTCCCGCTGTTTCTAGATTTTTTGAATTATTTTATGCTTCCCACATTAGTAACGCAGCAAAAAATATTAGAGCATTCTGACTATTGAAGACTTCAACAAAATCAAAAAATGATAATTTTTAAAAACTTGAAGTTATAAATTTATTTCATTATAATATTTAATAACGTGATCAATTTTGGAGAAATTCATTTTTTCAAATTTTCATTCATATTCAGACCGACTCTAACAAAATTGCGCATGAAAAGGGCCAAAAGTCGTCGCCCCCTGTTTGCTGATTCTGTAGTCAATTACTGATTGATAGATCTAATATTACAACAATATCTTAAAAAGAAGGTTTCCCCGATTATAATGTCGCTGTTATATGTATGTTATTCTATATAGAATTCTAAGAGATATGTATTTTTTGCGGAAACACATTTTTAAGGAGTGAAATGAACTTTCAAAGTTAACCACTTCAGAGCATGGTTTTAAGGTTTCACATACTAACAGTGAATATTTTTTCAAACAATTTTATGTAGATTATTACTCAGTTTGTTGTTTGAAAAAATTTGAACTGTAAGTATGTGAAACCTTAAAATCAACTCTTGAAATGGAAGTCCATTTCACCCCATAGAAATGTTTGTCCGCAAAAAATACGTGTCTCTTAGAATTCGATGTAGAATAACGTATATCAGCGACATTAAAATCGGGAGTGACCACCTGAGATGCATTCCTTGTTAGTAAGATGTCAATACCTAATACACACATAGTATGATAAAATATTAATAGATGTCAATACACACTTAATCAAATATAATGAAAATACAAAGATATGCCACGATTTGGATTTTAATTTTAGTTATTAATATATATTTTCTTTTTGACCAACTTTAATTCTCATTTGTTTTGTAAGGCGTTCTAACATAAATGATAAAACTTAAAATAGATAGATATTTTAATATATTGCAATTTTGAAGTATGCAATCAATGGGCAAATTTAAAGAAAACGTTTATTGTTTACGGAGGTCAAAATCCTTTAACATTCTAATTGCTTTTAAGGTCGATATAGTAGTTGGCACCAAAATCGGAAGAAATACATTTTAGCAGATTTGAGATTTCATGGAATAGGGTAATAGTAAAAGATACTGAAATGTGGTGCCAAGCTTTCGGTATGGAATTTTTTTGTTACAAACACTCAGTATAATTTGATGAATGCTTCTACGTTCCTACTTCACATTTTCGAAATTTGAAATAATGAAACTCAAAGAATGATTTTTAATAAGACAAACCAATAAAATAATTATGTTTTGCTATATTAACGTAAAAAACATATTTAATAATCTTGGGTACATTCTTTCATAAAAACTAAAAGACGTTATGCCGGTTTAACCAAGTTCAATCCAGATCAGAACTTTGCAACTAATGACGGATACCGGTATTAGAATTTGTAACACGTAAACTACAAATAATAAGATTCCTTATAAGAAAGGCATAAGGAGGTCGTTATCAGCTTTACAAAGACTGTACGAATGCGTTGGGGGTAAGGAAGATGAATGTAAATGAGGGTCTCAGTAGAGAAGGCGAAATGGGAATAAATTGTGTATAACTTCCAAAGAGGATTTGGAAGATGTATCGAAATAAGGCGATAAAGAAGGGTTATATGGTACCAGACTGAAATTTAGATGTTACATTGCCTTCAAAATGCATTATTAAAATTTAAGTCACTGCGGATTTTAAAGCAGTTGAATCCACTTTTTATTGTTAAGACGCAATTTTTTTCTATGGTTAACCAAGCTCTACTGTATGTAGGCAATTATAAATTTAAAGTATTGTTGAAGTTGTACATACATAAATTATATTTTAACTCTAACCATATGTTCAATACAAAATGTTAATGCCTTGATAAAACTTGTACGCTACAGCTTATTTATATTGCATTCAGTAGGAATTGATTAAATAAAGAAAGCCAAAGTTTTGTAAGCTCCATGTTCTTTGTTTCTATAACGGTTCATTGTTATTTATATAAAGGAACTTTAGCTGACTTGTTCTAGCATCCAACACAGTTCCAATACCAACTCTTAATTAAAATTAAAAGGCATTCTTAGCCAGCATTGATCTATGAAAATCAAGCAAACTATGGGATTATACAATATATTCCTTCTCAAATGACATTAATGAGTTCTCGAATACCACAACTGTATAAAACACAAAATATAAAAAGATATTCCTATCTGTGTGCGACAATCGAGTAAATCTTATGTAGGAATCCAGGTGTGTTTATCGTGAAGTTGTTTATGTCTGCAACTTGAGGCTACTTGATGCTTGTCTGGTCATAAATTTGACAGCTCTAAAGGTGCGACTTATTGAAATGTCACAGTAATGGAGTGTTTTATTGCATCAGCCCGTGTCGGATATTTGATATACCCACGAATGGCTTTTCTTAAAAGTTATATTTAACATTTATACAAGTCGCTCCATAAATGTATAAAGCGTATCTTATTTAAAGTGGGTATTGTAATTCAAGTACTACCGACTTATATTTCTTTGATTCCAGATTAGATATACCAAGATCAGTAGTAGCTATTAATTATCGGAATTTAAACCGGTAGTACAGTCAATTTAAACCTCAAGTACGGCTGGTTGGTGAGCCGGTGCCGCCAGGATGCGAACGTTTTTTGCGGCACCCTGATAATTTGTTTTTAAATAAGGGCTTAGGCTGTGTCTTCAACACGGCCTTGGGTGCTTTTGGCGTGATAACGTTTGCATATCCGGGATGAAGAAATATAGTTCATTAATTCCCTATAATTAAAAAAAATCATTTTAGGTTTATTAAAAATGGCAATACGCTTTTTTAAGAGAGTGCGATCATTTAGTACTTATTTTATAGAAAATTTTAATTTATTATTTGGATATTATGTTTAACGATAAATGTTGGTCAAATTCTTATCGATTATACAGGGTGTCCCAAATTGAGTAGGCTAACATGGGTATCTTTCTTATTAGTGGAGATAGAAGTTTGGTTAAATGGGTAATGTTTAGCAGTTTTAGGTGCCGATTCAGATTCCGTTAAGTAAATTTTAAAATTCCGAAGTAATCTTCAAAAAACTGATAATCGTTATTTTGTTTAATGTCAAATAACTTTGTAATTATAAAATTTACAAAAAAAAGTTTAATATAAAAGTTATTAGGTTTCATAAAATACAGATAGAAATTAAGTAAAAATTAAATTCAAAATGGCGGTTTCCAAGATATTGATACCAACTTTCTTATTTTAAATGGACGTCATATTGGATTTTTACATAGTTAAATACAATTTTTTTTTGTCTTTTCAACCATGTATAACAACTCATATTTAAATAAAAAAATATTAACAATATTAAATTTTTCTGTTTTAAATCAAGTTGCCATGAATTATCAAAGAACAATAAAACAGCATAATACAAGCCAAGAAAAAAAAGAAAAAAAAAAGATAAATATCATGAATAACATGAGTTGTAGTGAGACACCTTGTGCTTCTAGCATCACGGCAATTTGTCAATTCGTCAGTTTAGTACTAAAAAACAGATGATTTTTTTCCTGAAGGTTTCTTATTTGTCAGACCTGGCTCCTTAAGATTTTTTCTTATTTCCGAAATTAAAATCAGTGAAAGAACGCCGTTTTCAGAATATTGATAACACATATTAAAAGCCATTCAAATGAAGCTATCCAGGACTGCTTCGCAAAATGAAAACACCGCTGGGAAAAGTGTGTCAATAAAGGAGGGCAGTACTTTGAAGGAGACAAAGACAAATAATTTATAAAATTAATAATAAAGTTAAAAAAATAAATTTCGGTTATTTTTTGAACAGACCTTTTATGTAAAAAACATATTAAAACAACTTCTAGATAGCATCAAGATCTACGATTTTATACTTTTCTAATTTTTTGAACTGATATGCATGAGAACTTTTCATGTACAGTCAGCCTAAGAAGTAATCAAAACCCTAAAAACAGTACTTACCGTAATCGAGCTATTCCAAGAGACAAGTTTTAGTTAAAAATAGTGTTTTAAGGAGATTTATGACGGCTTTTACAAGTACAACAAATAATTTTTTCTATTAATTGTTTAAAAAAAAGCTTTATAATCAATTTACTAAATCTTTTCTAACAAAAATGACAGCTGTCACAAATACCTTTACGTGTTTATTTAAGATTCCAAATTTACTTCTAGGTGCTAAAATTACAAAGATTAATCTTAACTGTTTTTTAGCCATGCAGCGCCAGATTTTGTCTCTTGGAATAGCACGATCACTGTAGGTGCTGTTTCTAGGGTATTGATTACTTCTTAGGCTGACTGTACATATGTATTTTTTATGAAGATGAATCAAGTTATTAAAAAAAAATAAACTCTATTTTTTTTTCGAATTTTGACTGTTTTTTTGACGGTCTTGCGCTATCTGCAACTAAAAAATTACAAATAGTAGCTATACTAAGACACTACTAAAAATTTTATTGTTATAAGACCGTATTTTTTTACCTGGATCTTAGGATTACATCATCTTTGTTGATAATGCAAATTAAGAAAATAATTGTGGAAAAAGATGTCGCTCTGCCAATTATAGTTTTTTAATAAATTTTTCAATAAAAGGTGATGTTGTTTTAATATATCAATATACGGTAGTTTATCTTCTATCTCAACTAAACACATTTTTATCTAAGTCGTTTTGGCAACTGTGAATTTTTAAAAAGAAAATAAAATAATAAAATAAAATAATTTATGAAGTGGATTAGGATGCGGCTTAAGAATTGAAGTTACCACAGTTTTTTTCTTTAACTTAAACGGTCGTTAATGTTAATTGATTTTTCATTAAATAATGTGATCTGTTCGCAGAATATTATAGAATTCTAAAAAGCCATTAAAATGATTGTTAAATATTTCGGTTGAATCAGAACTTAACACATCGAATTATAGTCGCCGAAGGCTGCCAGTAAGATGTAAGTAAAAGCCATGTTGTTTAGGTTTAGGAAAGACTACTTATTATACCTAGAAGACATTATTTTTCATTATTGAATACCAAATATTGAATATTTGGCAAAGAAAGTTAAAATGATAGAAGTTCAAAAAACAGACAAATGATTTTTTTTAGTAGTGTATAGAATGTGCATTTATTAACTAAAATCTAATAAAGACATATATTATTAATTAAAATAATTTGATAGAAACGAGTCGATTACAGCGGTTATTCTGGTAGAACGATCATTTCAAAAGCCTACTCTTAACATTTATCAATATCTATTTTTAAAATAAATCATAATATGTAGATAAGTTTATTGTATGTCATGGAGCAATTACTAAGTGTGGTTATATGAAAAACTCCAATATTTTTAAAATAACAAACTTATTTCTAACTGTATTTTCAACCAATGTTTTTATTAAATTCTTTAATTTAAAGATGGCAGTCTAAATTGTTATACTTTTGTTTGCATTGCAACCAATATATTTTTCAAAATGACACTATAACCTATTTCCCACAGTACTGCCACCTACTAATTACACTGGCACACAAAAAAAAGTGGTCAGTACTTTTGACCAGACCCACCTAGGGTTATGTATTTCGATGCCCTGAATCCGAATTGGAGGTCGGTTTACCCAATATACCTCTAAAATTTTGAGTAAATTGCAAAAAACTGCAATTTTTAACCAATTGAAGCATTTTTTTTACAATTTACTCAAAATTTTGGGGGTGTAGGGGGAAAGTGGCATGAAACAGCCAGTTTTAAAAACAGGGATAAATAATATAGAAGGACATAAATAAATCAATTTTTTTTTTAAATCTGTAATTGTTCATGCATTTATGTACGTAATGTCATAAAACATTTTTCAAAATTAACGATATTTTTCGACTTCTAATCATTTATAAAAAAAATAAAATTTGGCTTTTACATAACCTATAGGTATTGAAACAGCCAACCCAATTTTTGAAAAAGCCATGTTCTTATTACAAGATTAAAACTGCACATTAACGAAGATATTATTTAATAATAATCTTAAGCTATAATTTTAGATCTTATATAATTATAAAACGTTTTAAATAACGCAAACTCTCGATAAAATATTTACTTACATAAATCTAAGAAACTGTCAAAAAATTTGACGTTTGAGATCAATCATTGCAAAAACTTAAAAACGTTTTTAGCAAAAATAATGCAATTTCCTTTTATGCCACAGGATTTATATGCCCAACCATTACAATTTTGCATCGGTACCACTCTTGATTGCTGTTACTACAATTATTATTGCATTTTATGGAATTAAAAGGTGGCTGTTTCATTACACTGCAGTCCGGCTATTTCAAAACATATTCTCTCAAGAAACCAAATCTCGAAAATTACTATGAAATCAAAGATTAGTCTACAAAATATATACGTTATTAGAAGGCCTAATATATCTATAAAATTATAGTGTAATCATATTATTATTAGTTTTGTACGTATAGGCGTTAGAAAACAAATAAACTGAACTCAAAACCTTACTTTTTGACGACAAAATCTTCAATACGTCGTATCGGCGCCGTTTATTGACGGTGAACGGTCAAATTTTTGTGGGGGATATCTGGCTAGTGTTGCTATCTTAAAATAATAATACATAAACGATTCGTATGAAAACTACCGCGTAATTGATAATGGCTGTTTCAAAACTTGGCTGTTTCATGCCACTTTCCCCCTACTGGCCAAACGGACTTCGGATTTGGATTCAGTGCATCGAAATACATAACCCTAGGTGGGTCTGGACAAAAGTACTGACAACTTTTTTTGTGTGCTTGTGATATTTTTGGCTATATTCTACAGGGTGTCCAGACGCTTACTCCCAAAGTTATTTCCTTGTTAAATAAAAACTATTAGACTACTTTTTTACTATTATTTACGATTTTGGATAAATATATGAATGATCGAAATCAAGAGATTCTGAATTTGGATTCATCTCATCAAAATATACATATAAGGAAGATTTGATCTGGTTTAATCAAATTTTCTTCATTTTCATAAAAGCAATTTTTAGTGGATTTTTGCAATTTACTCAAATTTTTAGAGGTATATTGGGTAAACCGACCTCAAATTCGGATTCAGGGCATCAAAATACATAACCCTAGGTGGGTCTGGTCAAAAGTACTGACCACTTTTTTTTGTGTGCCAGTGTTATCAAATACTGTGTAGTAATTATACCAACATAATTTTCTGAATTTGAAAAGTAATTAGAATAAAAAAAGAAAAGGCGTAAGGAAGATTTATTTTTTATTTTGTCCGATTTTGGAATTAAATATTTTTACATGCACTCGTGGCGGAGAAGTGTCAGTATATTTTATAACACATTTTGCTTCCTGGTTTGTATTACCGGTTTTCTTAATTGAAAATCTACGCATATTTGCGATTTTCAAATGATTTATATTGTTTAGGTATTTTTAAATAAAATTCCATACAGATACTAATTTTCAAATAAATTTTTAACGTTTAATTTAATGTAGATCTTAAATGTCCTTTTAATAAACAGAAAATTTCATTACACTTGCATAAAATGAAAGAAAATAGACCTAAAAACAAGGTTTTTCCACAAATTAATCTAAAAGTTTTGATTGGTTGTAGAAGTATGCAATTATTATAAGTAATCGTAGATACAACTTTAGTATCCACTCTAAATCGACTTTTATTACGATAGGCTAAATAAATCTTCATTTCCGACATATAAAAGGCTTAGTTAAGATTATAGCTAGAAATGATATAAAAATTATTTCAAAACGTTTTACTAATTTTCTAGAACTTAAATTAGAATTTAAAATTAAAAATTCCGTTAAAATTTAGTTCTTCGGCCTTTGAGGTATACAACTTCCTCTTATTTAAAGATACCCGAATACGAATATGTTGATAGTCCTAAAATATTGATAATTATTAAAAGTGCACTTGCGGGTTTTATAGATTAAGCTGACGATATGTTACATACATATTTATAAGAAATCAATTAAAATACGACAGTATAACTATTTCTTTAATGCGTATGCAAGGTAAAATATCTACAATCTAAATTGAGTACTTATAATTACCTTTCTTAAGTTATAAGCAGCAATAACAGTGTTTATCGATTGGATTTATTGTAAAATGTTTCGAAATAATTGCACTTAAAACAAATTTTAATAAAAATAATTAATTCTGATATATTTATCGAAGAATGACTACATTAAAATTATATGGTCCAATAAATTTGAGTTAATTATAGAAACGCTTAACAAAGAAACGAATACAAAGCATCACAAAAGAAATACCTCTCAATAGCTTAACCAGGAGCTTTTTTTGTAAATTATAGACAATTTAGTGACAATTTACAAGCAGCCAACTGCCTATATCTGTCTACAGACTGCGATTCGGTCTGTTTTATGAACCCGCTCATTTCAAATGTCCATCACGACTATTTCGTTCCTCATTAAAGGCTTTGTAAACCGTTATTTCTCTCTTTCTTCACAACAATGACTTAAAAGTATCGCACTTTGTCTTATCCGTTGTTGGTTGTTTGTTTCAGTCTGTGATGTTTTTAGAGTTTTGCTTCCTTCTCTCGATACCATTTCGAGCGAGCAGTAATCGCATCCGTGGGCGAACGCAGTTACGTCCTACGCTTAATGAGCGACGCTGAGGTTGAAAGAGGACGGATAAGTTATGTTCGGTCGATTTAGAGAAAAGTCAATTTTATATATCTGCAGATGCGTCGAAATTGCTATCGGCAAATGGTCTGTTACTAATGATTTAAAAGAGAACAAAACACATTTCCACACTGAATAAACTAAGGCTGGCGAACAAAAGAAAAGGAAAACTCAAGAAAATTAAAGTACACACTGAAACGATAACAGACACTCGCGGAGACGAAAGTCATTTGGCAAAGCTGGGAGACAACATTACATCTTATCTTTTCGCTAAATAAAAGTAAAGTTTAGATAAATACAGAGATAAGGGAAAAGGCCAGATCACTTGAAGTGTCTTAGAATTGATTAGAATGGTGCTCCAAATAGAGGGGTTAAGCTCTTTTAGTGCTTACACTTTTATTAAACAGGAGTAAAAGTTTTACATATTGTTATGAATTCTTAAAACCGCGTCAATGCTACTCCATTCCGAAGTTTTGGAAACGTTTCTTTCTTGCGAAATTATTAAACATTTTGCTTTCGTGTTTTAATAAGCACGATGTAGATAAAGATGTTTTTGTAAAATATAGGAAAAGCCTTGCGAAAATAATTAGAATGGAAGATTAAATGTAGAAAGAATATTGGTTGTAATGCTTGTTCAGCTTAGACTAGAATGTACGTTAAAATATATCAAAAGTAAGATGCAAGATAGGAAAAACTAAAATGAAAATATCTTAAAGTTTCCCAGGGGTGTCTTACCGTTGGCGAATGACAATGCGTCTTAGAAACGACTTTCCTGCCGTTGTAACTCTATGAATACATTTTCTTTGTTCACTCCCTAGTGTAGAGTAGGTCGACTGCTTTACATGCATTGAATTTTCTTACATCAATTTAACATTTAAAAAGATCTTTATTTTGTTTCTTGTATTACTAGCCGAATGCGTATCTTTAGGAAAACATTAACCCTATTATTATATTTCGTTCAAGGTGTGATGGGATTAATAACAACAATGTAGCAGGTAGTAATTAAAATTTTATTTTTAATGTACCTGATATCGTATTTGATCCGTCCTTTCTATTCAAGCATCTTGGGTGCCATTAAATGAAACCGGCTTCGCAAGTTCTTAAGACCCCCCTTGAAGCAACTTGGGGCCGCGACCCACCCACCTATCATTCCACGCAGCTTCATGCAAGGCAGCCATTTCGAGTTTCCCTTTGGTGTATATATATTTGAATGTGAAGGCTTGCTTGAAAATTTTGGAAGGCCGTCACAGTCTAACCGACAACACAGTTATACGCTACTGAAATCAATAAAAGCGTTTTATACCTTCTTGTTTTTTCCATAACGTAATTCACTTCATCCCCTTTCATCGCTACAGTTTTACAAATGTGAAATGAAAAGAAAGTAGCTATTCTGTATGTTTCCGAAAAATCGTAAAATGAATGGAATGATGTGCTCATGCGCTACTTTATAAAAAGATTATACCTCAAACGAGGGCTGCAAAAATCTGAATGTTTCTTTTATGGATCGTAAAAAATTAAAAAGGCATGAAAGCCACTTTAAGAGATATTTAAGTCAAAGATTATGGTTGTCACAATTAGTTTAGATAGTATACACAACCATTAGTATTCCTACTAAAATATCCAATTAATGTAATTTATATTTGGTATTTATTTGAATTAAAAAATGCTCAATTATTATTGGTATTATTTAGAACAGATTTTCTCGCAATATCTATTCGTTTAAAACCATTAACTGTAGGATTTATGATAGGTAATAAACATTTGTAAAAAAAAGTTTTGCTAAGTAGAATATTTTAATTACATAAACATACCTACTTATACTGAATTTTAGTTTGCAATTCTTTTTTTACAGCCGATATTGAGAATAATTATCACCTACATTATGTATTGCTCATAATCCGTTATTCATAGCGGCATAATTATTTTTTATTTTTATTTAGAAAGCTTTAATTGATATAAATAATAGATACCAATAATATTAACTTATCGAACCAATAAAATGAGATATACAAATGTAGTTTTACAAGTTTAAAATAACGTTGTGCCTATAGATTGGCTATAGCCAATCTGTTCATGAAGATACCATAAGAACCGGCTCGGATTAAGTATTTGTAATGTTAGCCCTAGACTAACATTTTTTTATTGTCTTAGTGTCTTTTTGTTTCAATAACCTGCCTTTATTAAATTCTTTGTATTTGGAGTAAAACTAATAATTGTAATGTAGTTAGATAATATGAAACTCTTCTATTGTGCGGAAATGATGGTATTTTTAAAAGCAAAAAGGTTAACTTGAGGTGTAATTATGTTCGTAAGCAATCAGTAAAGTTTAAGTTTCCTAAATACCAATAATATGGTCGACGAATCAGTAATTTAAACAAACGAAATACTAGTTAAATTATTTGATAAAGATATCTATAAGTTTTTAATTTTTTTAAGCTTACAGCATCTGCAAAAATGTGATTGTATCCGGGACCATTCCTACTCTAAAATTGAACATTAAAGAAAATTATTTCAAATTTAAATTAGAGAATTTAAGAACGAAAACTTTTAATTAGTGCATCGAAATACATAACCCTAGGTGGGTCTGGACAAAAGTACTGACCACTTTTTTTGTGTGCTTGTGATATTTTTGGCTATATTCTACAGGGTGTCCAGACGCTTACTCCCAAAGTTATTTCCTTGTTAAATAAAAACTATTAGACTACTTTTTTACTATTTTTTACGATTTTGGATAAATATATGAATGATCGAAATCAAGAGATTCTGAATTTGGATTCATCTCATCAAAATATACATATAAGGAAGATTTGATCTGGTTTAATCAAATTTTCTTCATTTTCATAAAAGCAATTTTTAGTGGATTCTTGCAATTTACTCAAATTTTTAGAGGTATATTAGGTAAACCGATCTCAAATTCGGATTCAGGGCATCAAAATACATAACCCTAGGTGGGTCTGGTCAAAAGTACTGACCACTTTTTTTTGTGTGCCAGTGTTATCAAATACTGTGTAGTAATTATACCAACATAATTTTCTGAATTTGAAAAGTAATTAGAATAAAAAAAGAAAAGGCGTAAGGAAGATTTATTTTTTATTTTGTCCGATTTTGGAATTAAATATTTTACATGCACTCGTGGCGGAGAAGTGTCAGTATATTTTATAACACATTTTGCTTCCTGGTTTGTATTACCGGTTTTCTTAATTGAAAATCTACGCATATTTGCGATTTTCAAATGATTTATATTGTTTAGGTATTTTTAAATAAAATTCCATACAGATACTAATTTTCAAATACATTTTTAACGTTTAATTTAATGTAGATCTTAAATGTCCTTTTAATAAACAGAAAATTTCATTACACTTGCATAAAATGAAAGAAAATAGACCTAAAAACAAGGTTTTTCCACAAATTAATCTAAAAGTTTTGATTGGTTGTAGAAGTATGCAATTATTATAAGTAATCGTAGATACAACTTTAGTATCCACTCTAAATCGACTTTTATTACGATAGGCTAAATAAATCTTCATTTCCGACATATAAAAGGCTTAGTTAAGATTATAGCTAGAAATGATATAAAAATTATTTCAAAACGTTTTACTAATTTTCTAGAACTTAAATTAGAATTTAAAATTAAAAATTCCGTTAAAATTTAGTTCTTCGGCCTTTGAGGTATACAACTTCCTCTTATTTAAAGATACCCGAATACGAATATGTTGATAGTCCTAAAATATTGATAATTATTAAAAGTGCACTTGCGGGTTTTATAGATTAAGCTGACGATATGTTACATACATATTTATAAGAAATCAATTAAAATACGACAGTATAACTATTTCTTTAATGCGTATGCAAGGTAAAATATCTACAATCTAAATTGAGTACTTATAATTACCTTTCTTAAGTTATAAGCAGCAATAACAGTGTTTATCGATTGGATTTATTGTAAAATGTTTCGAAATAATTGCACTTAAAACAAATTTTAATAAAAATAATTAATTCTGATATATTTATCGAAGAATGACTACATTAAAATTATATGGTCCAATAAATTTGAGTTAATTATAGAAACGCTTAACAAAGAAACGAATACAAAGCATCACAAAAGAAATACCTCTCAATAGCTTAACCAGGAGCTTTTTTTGTAAATTATAGACAATTTAGTGACAATTTACAAGCAGCCAACTGCCTATATCTGTCTACAGACTGCGATTCGGTCTGTTTTATGAACCCGCTCATTTCAAATGTCCATCACGACTATTTCGTTCCTCATTAAAGGCTTTGTAAACCGTTATTTCTCTCTTTCTTCACAACAATGACTTAAAAGTATCGCACTTTGTCTTATCCGTTGTTGGTTGTTTGTTTCAGTCTGTGATGTTTTTAGAGTTTTGCTTCCTTCTCTCGATACCATTTCGAGCGAGCAGTAATCGCATCCGTGGGCGAACGCAGTTACGTCCTACGCTTAATGAGCGACGCTGAGGTTGAAAGAGGACGGATAAGTTATGTTCGGTCGATTTAGAGAAAAGTCAATTTTATATATCTGCAGATGCGTCGAAATTGCTATCGGCAAATGGTCTGTTACTAATGATTTAAAAGAGAACAAAACACATTTCCACACTGAATAAACTAAGGCTGGCGAACAAAAGAAAAGGAAAACTCAAGAAAATTAAAGTACACACTGAAACGATAACAGACACTCGCGGAGACGAAAGTCATTTGGCAAAGCTGGGAGACAACATTACATCTTATCTTTTCGCTAAATAAAAGTAAAGTTTAGATAAATACAGAGATAAGGGAAAAGGCCAGATCACTTGAAGTGTCTTAGAATTGATTAGAATGGTGCTCCAAATAGAGGGGTTAAGCTCTTTTAGTGCTTACACTTTTATTAAACAGGAGTAAAAGTTTTACATATTGTTATGAATTCTTAAAACCGCGTCAATGCTACTCCATTCCGAAGTTTTGGAAACGTTTCTTTCTTGCGAAATTATTAAACATTTTGCTTTCGTGTTTTAATAAGCACGATGTAGATAAAGATGTTTTTGTAAAATATAGGAAAAGCCTTGCGAAAATAATTAGAATGGAAGATTAAATGTAGAAAGAATATTGGTTGTAATGCTTGTTCAGCTTAGACTAGAATGTACGTTAAAATATATCAAAAGTAAGATGCAAGATAGGAAAAACTAAAATGAAAATATCTTAAAGTTTCCCAGGGGTGTCTTACCGTTGGCGAATGACAATGCGTCTTAGAAACGACTTTCCTGCCGTTGTAACTCTATGAATACATTTTCTTTGTTCACTCCCTAGTGTAGAGTAGGTCGACTGCTTTACATGCATTGAATTTTCTTACATCAATTTAACATTTAAAAAGATCTTTATTTTGTTTCTTGTATTACTAGCCGAATGCGTATCTTTAGGAAAACATTAACCCTATTATTATATTTCGTTCAAGGTGTGATGGGATTAATAACAACAATGTAGCAGGTAGTAATTAAAATTTTATTTTTAATGTACCTGATATCGTATTTGATCCGTCCTTTCTATTCAAGCATCTTGGGTGCCATTAAATGAAACCGGCTTCGCAAGTTCTTAAGACCCCTTGAAGCAACTTGGGGCCGCGACCCACCCACCTATCATTCCACGCAGCTTCATGCAAGGCAGCCATTTCGAGTTTCCCTTTGGTGTATATATATTTGAATGTGAAGGCTTGCTTGAAAATTTTGGAAGGCCGTCACAGTCTAACCGACAACACAGTTATACGCTACTGAAATCAATAAAAGCGTTTTATACCTTCTTGTTTTTTTCCCTAACGTAATTCACTTCATCCCCTTTCATCGCTACAGTTTTACAAATGTGAAATGAAAAGAAAGTAGCTATTCTGTATGTTTCCGAAAAATCGTAAAATGAATGGAATGATGTGCTCATGCGCTACTTTATAAAAAGATTATACCTCAAACGAGGGCTGCAAAAATCTGAATGTTTCTTTTATGGATCGTAAAAAATTAAAAAGGCATGAAAGCCACTTTAAGAGATATTTAAGTCAAAGATTATGGTTGTCACAATTAGTTTAGATAGTATACACAACCATTAGTATTCCTACTAAAATATCCAATTAATGTAATTTATATTTGGTATTTATTTGAATTAAAAAATGCTCAATTATTATTGGTATTATTTAGAACAGATTTTCTCGCAATATCTATTCGTTTAAAACCATTAACTGTAGGATTTATGATAGGTAATAAACATTTGTAAAAAAAAGTTTTGCTAAGTAGAATATTTTAATTACATAAACATACCTACTTATACTGAATTTTAGTTTGCAATTCTTTTTTTTTACAGCCGATATTGAGAATAATTATCACCTACATTATGTATTGCTCATAATCCGTTATTCATAGCGGCATAATTATTTTTTATTTTTATTTAGAAAGCTTTAATTGATATAAATAATAGATACCAATAATATTAACTTATCGAACCAATAAAATGAGATATACAAATGTAGTTTTACAAGTTTAAAATAACGTTGTGCCTATAGATTGGCTATAGCCAATCTGTTCATGAAGATACCATAAGAACCGGCTCGGATTAAGTATTTGTAATGTTAGCCCTAGACTAACATTTTTTTATTGTCTTAGTGTCTTTTTGTTTCAATAACCTGCCTTTATTAAATTCTTTGTATTTGGAGTAAAACTAATAATTGTAATGTAGTTAGATAATATGAAACTCTTCTATTGTGCGGAAATGATGGTATTTTTAAAAGCAAAAAGGTTAACTTGAGGTGTAATTATGTTCGTAAGCAATCAGTAAAGTTTAAGTTTCCTAAATACCAATAATATGGTCGACGAATCAGTAATTTAAACAAACGAAATACTAGTTAAATTATTTGATAAAGATATCTATAAGTTTTTAATTTTTTTAAGCTTACAGCATCTGCAAAAATGTGATTGTATCCGGGACCATTCCTACTCTAAAATTGAACATTAAAGAAAATTATTTCAAATTTAAATTAGAGAATTTAAGAACGAAAACTTTTAATTAATAAGACGATCACAACGAGAAAATCAATGAATGTAGATATAACTATACCATATGTATGTTTATTTATAATGTCAGAAGTTTAATCAACAAATCAAAATTGTAGTACTAAAATAGGCAATTATGTACATTTTTTACAGTGTTTTTTTTTAAATAAAGTATTTAAATATTAAATCAAATATATATTTAAATATTAAAATTATTTTTTGAAACATACTCAACTTGCAGAAAAATGTTAACTCAGGATTTAAAAATATATCTTTTACCAAATTTAGATTTTCCAAATAGTGGCTTTATTTTTTAAATAAAGTGTGACTAGGTATTTTAAAAATAGTGCGACGGAAAAAAGAATTCTTCATGAATAGTCCCCTTATTTCAGGTTAAGGAACCTTGAAGTGGATACAGCTTGGTTTGCTTTCTCTAACACCCTGTATGCATACATAGTTTATGGCAGTGTTGCCTAATTTTTTTATAATTGTAGTCTACTTTTATCTATAAAAATTTATTGGAGTAGAAAGAAGGGGGTGCTTATAATTATTCCTAGATTTCGTGCGAATATAGAACGTTTATTCATTTTATTGCAAAATAAAATTACATAAAAAACTGAAAAACTGATAAAGATCAACTTGAAAGGGGGCCACGAACGACTTGTAAATCGCGATAAATTGTTTGGGGAGTAAGTACTTGATTATATAATAGCTTTCCTTATTTTAGTTTTTGTACGTTTAAAATATTTTTTTTTTAAATGATAACAATTTTTATATATTTAAATACTTATGTAGTATATTAACAAAGAGATATCTTAATGCAAAATTGATAGCAGGTAAAAATGCAAATGAGGTACTTATTCTCGTTATTGCAGTATTTTTTTTGGAAATTTTAATACAGAGTTTTATTAAAGCTTCCTCTTAATGCTGTAGATCAGTGTTTTTTAACATGGGGTGCGTGCAACCTTGGGGGCGAAAGAAAAGTTTCTACCTTTTAGATGTTCGATATAAAGTTGAAAGCTGTCTTATGATATATATAATTTTAGCATAATGACGTAATAAAATCGAAACAAATTATTTTAAGGAGTGCGAGAACTTATCTCTAAATTTTAGGCGGTGCCAATCACTAAAAAAGAAAAAAATCATTGCTATATATTAAGATACCTTACACTGTATGCTGTATATGTTAATTATTATTTATTTATTTATTTATATTAATACTAAAAATAATTTGATGTTGGACATAATTTGTTAATTTGAACAAGTTTCTATTTTACATCGTGGACAGAACAAAAATAAAAGAAATTTAAATGAAATGGTTTTTAACAAAATTAATAAAACTGTTTTACGTTCAGATATTCAAGTTTAATATATAATGACATCTTACAAAAAAAAAACAAAAAATTTTAATTAAATATTTTATTATTTTCTTTGTAATTTCTTCTGCATTGTAACAGTTTTCGGTTTGACTTGTGATGAAAATTATTACATAATAAATAAAAGAAATACTAGTAAAAAGTTTAATGATGAACAAATTTTCAATTCATTTTCAGCAATATTGCAACAAATGTTTTTTAATATTCTCAAACTGAGCTGGGATAACTTGTGTTGTAAAATTATCATATAATTTTTTATAATTTACATAACAAATACAGTAAAAATGTTAAGTAAAATTAAAGTATCACTTATTATTGCAAAATAACTTCCTACGGCTGTTTTGTATAATTAAAATAATTTTTTTTAACAGTGTAAGTTTAAACGTAGTTAGTTTATTTTACTCAAGCAAATCCAAACACAGTAGAACCTTTATAAGTCGAACCTCGATAAGCCGAATTTGTGATAACTCGAACTTGTTTCCCTAGAACTTGCCTATTTCAACGTTAATATTTTTATATCGATAACTCCAATTTTTGATAACCTAATTTATTTTTAGTGTCCCTTCAACTTCGACTTATCGAGGTCCGACTGTCAAAATTTCTCGACCTTTTTGACTATTGTATCCAATGTGTAGTCTTCAACTCAAGTCACAAAATATTGTCGAATTTCTTTTAGCGGGATCGCAGGATAGTTCTGACAAATTTTTATGTTTTATGTTCAATTCATTGTTTTGTTTCAAATAAATATTTTGTCGATTTCAATGGATTAAAATTATAGCAATTTTTATCTAAATTACCTGAATTTCATTTGGTATAAGTAAATAGTTTTTTTACAGTGTACCTACCGCAAAATACAGTCGAACCTCGATAAATCGAAGTTGAAGTGAGACCAAAATTAATTCGAGTTATTAAAAAAAGTTCAGTTACACACTTACGTATAGGTAGATATATATCATTCATTTTTAGCTTCTACCATGAAAGTCACTCTTTCCTTGCTGCGTTTCCCACCGTAACACTTCTCATTTAAAAAAGTCAAAGTTTTTTCCGATAAGCATTTAAAAAACAAACCAGTTTTATCGGCGTTAAAAATATTGCTATGTTCATACTCGTGCAGTACCCAGACAAAGTTTGTCAACCGGCCCTTTAATGGCCCATTACTGTGCCAGATATGCTTGTTAATGGGCGAGCAATGGCAATTATTAACGGCCCATTAACAGCTGTCTGCCGGCATGATAACGTCGGGCCTTCAATGGCACTGGGCTATCGGCCGTTAATGGCAGCCAGCAGAGGCCCGTTAATGGTAATCATCAATGGCCCATATATGAAAAAAAAATTATCATGGCATTAATGACAACAAGCAATCAGCCAAATCTACTGAAAAATTATCAACCTCTTATTGGAAATTAGGAATGGGCATTAGTAACAACAACTTAACATTTATTGTTATTATTTTAACTAGGTATATTATTTAAAATAAATAAAAATTATAAATATTAGAACTATTATTAAAAATGTTAAAATACTTCCATTTTTGTCATAACTAAATTCACTATTATTCGCTTTTTTAAAAATTATAGATGTATCGTTTTGTTTTTGTTTATTTTATACACTATTTACCTACATAATGTACACTATCTACATTATTTACACGTTGTTTCAATTCGCGATTTTTTTTATGACTTCGTATCCTTTAGACATTTTATTTAAGACCTTAATGCTCAAAGCTTACACCAGAAATAACTTTAACGTTGGTAAATCAGCTGATTTTAACTTTATTGCGCATGGCCAAGTATCGACTGTTGACCAAATACTACGAATAGCAAAAACGAATGGCTTTTGGTAATTAACCAATATTGGGCCATTACAAATTGCCAGTAATGGGCCGCCAGTTAATAGCCAGACATCGGCCAATTAACGGCAGTTTCTCCATTAACGATGACTTTGTATGGGTAATGGTGTTAAGACTTTATGCCTCCAAAGTTCACAATCGTTTTCAGACACTTCTGCACTTTAACCACATATTATTTTTTGAATGATGAGGTTCCTTTTTTTGAAATTCTCCAGCCAACCCTGACTTACTCTGAAATTATCATAATGTAATAGGCGCGCGAACTCTTCTGATTTTTGTAACAGTACAGGTCCCGAAATCGGAATATTTTTATTACGTGCATACCGAAACCATACAATCATGGCTTTCTCCAGGTTGGGAAAAGGAGACTACTTTAGCCTTTTTCTAGAATGGTGGTCATTTGTATCTTCAGCAGCTAAAATTAGGTCTCTGTTTTTTAAAATGGTTGATAAAGTGTTTGCGGGAATACCAAAGTCTTTGAGCCCACGTTCCACTTATTTTATAAGATTAATTTTCTCCCTTATGCTTAAACTTTTTAATTTTCGTTTACACTCCATGTTAATACGTAAATAATTTTAGAAAAAGTATTAAATTTTTTTAGATTTTTGTTATACTCTGTTACAAACTATAAAGAACGTAAAACACATTTGTTAGTCTTCGTACTCGACGAATAACTACCAAAATGTAAACTAAAATGCAAAAATAGTTTCTTTTCTTGTAAAATACACGGTAAAACCATCTTAAAATTCGTAACTGTTCATAAGGCATTTAAACATAAATTAGTTTTTAAATCCTATTGAAGTGCCGCCGTCAAAGCAGCTTGTAGTAAAATCCTTTTCATCGTAGTACACAATAGAACTTTTAACCACTAATAACACCGAACCGACCCTTCCCAGGTAGCAATTTTATGAAAAGTTGTAAAATTTAAATTCGAGTTGTGAAATATTTACTAATGGAAATTTAAATTTAAAGAATTGTAAAACGCTTCGACTTATTAAATAATTCGATTTATTGAAATTCGAGTTATTGACAAAAATATTAACGTTGAGATAGGCAAATCTTAAGGAAAGAGGTTCGAGTTCGAGTTATCAAAAATTCGACTTATCGGCGTTCGACTTATGGAAGTTCGACTGTAAATAATTTGATTTCTTTCAAGGAACCAGTGTTCCATTTACTCTCTTCTGGAGACGCTCATGTACGAGTGCATTATTTCAGTTAAACGGAGATAAAAAAGTTTTCTATTTATTATTGGACTTTTAAATTATAACTAGATCATAATAACCTACAAAGTGTAAGTTATGCTAAAAATCACTTTCAAGTCGGTTGTGTTTAACGATAAATACATACAGATGTAGATCATTAAAATATGAACATAAAATTTTTATGACTGACTTTTATAGTGGTAAAAATTAATATAATTTAATTGTACAGGAAATAATATTTAATTTATTACAGTTCTCGTTTATGAAGTGAGAAGTTTTTTGATTTAATCTTAATGCGCATTTTTGCGCTTTGAAACCATTAAAATTTTATTGCAAAAAAGACAACTGATTACATCTAAATCAAAAATGATTAAATTCTTGTCTTTGTAAATTTTTATTTTTAATATAAAAATTTATGGTTTATTAGACGTATTTATTCATTAAATCTCTTTCAACATCGTCCGATATAATTTATAGCATCATCAACGACCATCTACAGTGCATGAATAACATTTGAGAGTATCATGTTTTCAATAACGAGGCTAAATATTCAATAGGGCACTCAGAGCGCCACTTGCGAGAAGATGGCCCATTCTCGAGAGCATTGCCCATTCCGGTCTCGAGAAGGCCCATTCCCGCTGTTACAATGGTCGTTGTGTTCAACAGCATGGGCTTCTCCATGAGCGTAGTGTGTGGATATGAAGCAGAAATGTTGTTATTTTATAGAAATTTAAATTCAAATTACAGGTTAAAAAGGATTTTTATATAAATCTAGTTATTATCCTATATTCTACATTTTGTTTATTATTATATAACGTTACATTTCCGTATTTTTATCTTGAATTTTGTCTTTAGGAAAGATCTACGCCATTCGAAATGATTTCATGATTATGTTATGTGTTGATCGTAAAGACTACGTTTATTTCCTCATGATTGAAGTAATTACATGGATTTTTATATCACTTGTTGATGCAATTGTGTACATATAAATTTAACAAGTGTATTTTACGAGAAAAAATTGTATCGTGTTTTGTTAATTTGCGTATTTATTATAATTATAAATTTAGCGTAACGAAGTTAATGTCCTACGAATGTGATTGAGAGAAAAAATAAAATACGATTTTCGTATTTTAGAAAAGCTATGAAATAAAAATACTGATAGCGAGATACCTAATCCATGTAGATTCATGACCATCACGATGTCGCTGGGATAGAACAACTCTGTCGGCACTTGCTCATAACTCAGGTGATAATAGCCGTTTGAATTGCCAGGGTACCCTGGCCGCATTGCGATATGCTCGCACTCCGCCAAATGAACAACTCATCATTATACCGTCCTTGTTCCACCTGCTTTAATAAAGTCGATCGGTCTCTGTCCTGTAGATCGCGGATTGTTTTCGGACCGCCAAGTAAAACATATGAGCATCATTTTCGACAAAAGCACTTTAGAATGTGAGAGCGTGTTTAATTTGTATTAAACCAACAATTCGGAGGGGCATTCGCGACACATTCTATCCGATTTTATAGTGCGACGGGGTTAGTTATCTAGCTGACTTGATCCGAGGCTTTGCAGCGATCCAATTATCTGGATATACGGAGCGTTTCGATTCAGAACCCGTTTGGGATTCATTCCGGTTTAGCCTCGTTGAATATTTGTCATCCCTTGACCCCTGCCTTTAAACTTGATGTTTGCTTAATCCCCCTTTTATTTTGTTTACTAGTTTGAAATTGGAGCTGTTTTACTGTGTTCAAACAGCATCAAACGAATTACATTATGATGTTAGAAATTTAGAAATTTTTTTAATAGGTATACATCTTTGCGAAATAGTATAATTAGATTAGCAGTTTGATTATGACTTTTTTAAAAATTACTTTAAGCAAAAGCTGTATTTATTGTATTTAAAAATGTTTTAGAAGTAGCTGTTACTTTTTAAGCGACGGAAAATGTACCAACGTATTGTATAAATTAAGCTGTTTTAGAATTTTAAATAATAAGTAGATACCGGATTTCTGTGTTATTGCACATTTTGTTTGCTTGGGTTTTGCGCCTTATAAAACCAATATCTATCCGATTTATGACCTAAGGAATTATATCCTGTAATTTTATTTTGTAGAAAAGTGCATATTGTGCATATTTTGAGCTTAACTGCAGAATACGGCTTTTATTGCACGAAATTCAACAATGGAATAAATTTTGACCAATTTCGATTTTTAAATTAAATTGTTTTAAAGTTCAAAATGTTTTAATTCTGCTTAAAAAAAATTAAGTTATCGTTTTTAACTTTAAAAGTTCGTAATTAGCAGTAGGTATTCTTTGTGCGCACTTGACTACATACATAATGTGATCCTACGTCCCGTTTGAATGGGACCGTTCCGTTTTCAAATCATCTGTTTCGTTGCCCTCAAACAATCATTCGGGACGCCAAAATGTTCCGTTTCAAAAAGTTGTCAATTACGATACAGAATATTAAGAAATCCTAACAATTATTTCATTCTTGCCCCCTTAATTAAATAAAAATGAATTGCTCGATTCCTTAATTTTATTCCTTAATGAAAAATTATGAAACATAATCGAAGCCCCAAGAAAAATTCTGACAGCGCAACTACGGTTTTAGAATTACTTAAATTTTTTTTTAAAGTAAATTAATCATTGTTCGGAAATGCCTTGCGTTCGTGGAATTTCTGTATGTTAATAGTCAATCTTTCAAATCAAAAGAATCATTTTATTCAGTTTTATTGAATTATTTGATTTGAAAAGAAGAAGATTGATATAGACATTCCCAATGTGAACCATAATATTGCATTAGTCTCCAACGTTAGATAATTTTATGCTTGGCTGAAAATTTTTGAACGGCGTAGTTAAATACAATAAACGGTATGGGAGTTTTATTTATTGTCAGAATTTTTTCAATGGATTCACTCAAACATTGAACTGACGGGTTTTACTTGACACTATACATTCCATATAATTGATCAAAAATGCGAATTAATTTACACTCAAAAGTACACCTAAAAATATTTTTATAATGCTCGCCGCAATTAGGCACGCAAAAGAGCACCATGATAAGTGACTAAAAGAATAAAATCTATAATATTTTTCAAACAAAAAATAAATTTAAATTTATTCGATTTTTAATTTTTTGAATGGAGAAAAGAAAATTAATATAGGTAAATCCAATAAATACCAGGATGTGCATATTTGAGCGAAAAGTGGTACATTTCCGAGTGAGGGAAGGAAATGAAACGAGACGAGTAGCGGCGCGCTTTATTTTCCCGAGATCGGAATGTGCCACTTTGAGTTCGAATGTGCACACTCGCTTTTAAACACTATTCACAAAATTTAGACTAATAAATCAGACAAAAAATTAATTAAATAAGTTAATCGTTTTCTCTCACTCGCACCTACGCTATTGTCGTATCTTTTCGCTCGCTTCCACTCATTGCTATGGTAAATACGTTTTTTGAACATAGAATCCATATTTACTGAACATTAGTTTTTTTTATTTGAAAGTGGAAATATTAATTAAGGTAAATCAATAATTACGAGGATCTGCATATTTGAGCTGAAAGTGGCACATTATCGCGTGAAGCGGCACACTTTATTTTTCCGAGATAAGAATGTGCCACTTTGAGCTCGAATGTGTACACTCTGCTTTTTACTACGATTACTAAGCGTCCGGTTTTAATAGGAAAAAAATTGGTCATGTTATATATAGAGAGGGGATGCTATCTAGATGAAGGTTTTTTCGCCGAAAAATTTGATGTCCCGGCTCTCTGTCATTCCAACTTAAAAGTAACTCATTGACAGTTCTTAGGAAGATTTCATCGAATTATGTTTTTATTAACCTCCTTTATTATACTATAAATTTGTCTAAAGACCAGTTTTGAATTAATTAACTGCAGGTTTTTTTGTTTCTTACTGCACAAAGATCCGGTCTTTAACCATAAGTATAATTCATTATATTAGTTCTAATACATAGTTATTCCATAAAAATAGAATAGGTATCTATTTGATTATGTTAAAATTAAGTATTAAAGCATAATCATGTTGAACTATACATTTAATTATACTTACAATTAAACAAGATTTTTAAATTAATTTAACAGTTTTGCTGAGAATTGTCCGTTTTCCGTATTTATAATAGTAGGCGATGGATTATTACAGTAAATCTACTTTTACATATTATTTCCATATTGTTAATTGGTTGTTACTTGCATTACATAACTATAAGACACCACGACATTTTGTAAATAATCTAAAATTGTCTAATTTTTTAGGATTTGTATTTCAACTATTCTCCTTCCCAGACAAAGTTTGTCAACCGGCCCTTTAATGGCCCATTGCTGTGCCAGATATGCTTGTTAATGGGCGAGCAATGGCAATTGTTAACGGCCCATTAACGGCTGTCTGCCGGCATGATAACGTCGGGCCTTCAATGGCACTGGGCTATCGGCCGTTAATGGCAGCCACCAGAGGCCCGTTCATGGTAATCATCAATGGCCCATATATGAAAAACAATTATCATGGCATTAATGACAACAAGCAATCAGCCAAGTCTACTGAAAAATTATCAACCTCTTATTGGAAATTAGGAATGGGCATTAGTAACAACAACTTAAAATTTATTGTTATTATTGTAACTAGGTATATTATTTAGAATAAATAAAAATTATAAATATTAGAACTATTATTAAAAATGTTAAAATACTTCCATTTTTGTCATAACTAAATTCACTATTATTCGCTTTTTTAAAAATTATAGATGTATCGTTTTGTTTTTTTTATTTTATACACTATTTACCTACATAATGTACACTATCTACATTATTTACACGTTGTTTCAATTCGCGATTTTTTTTTATGAGTTGGTATCCTTTAGACATTTTATTTAAGACCTTAATGCTCAAAGCTTACACCAGAAATAACTTTAACGTTGTTAAATCAGCTGATTTTAACTTTATTGCGCATGGCCAAGTATCGACTGTTGACCAAATACTACGAATAGCAAAAACGAATGGCTTTTGGTAATTAACCAATATTGGGCCATTACAAATTGCCAGTAATGGGTCGCCAGTTAATAGTCAGACATCGGCCAATTAACGGTAGTTTCTCCATTAACGATGACTTTGTATGGGTTACTGTGTCTATCTACATACAAAAATAATTGCTTCCTTATAAATTAAAAAAAATTTAGATATATTGTATATACCTATAATTAATTAAAAAACAATCAGATGTTTTTGTAAATATTTTTATTAGATATATTGTTGTATTGTGATGTGTTGTTTATATTGACTTAGCCAATTTTAACAATTTTACATATCATGTATTATAGGTATATAATACATTATAAAATAAAAAATAAATTCAACAAGTCAATCTCTGAAAGAACCTTTATGAATTGTTTATTCATATAGGGATCAAAAGTTAACCTGCCATTAGAAGCCGTACCTTCTGTATATAAAGTTTTCAAATCGAAAACGATAATTTAAGTTATAGCCGTCATTTCAGATTCATTTCAGGTATACCGACCAATAATTGCCTTTTAAAAAGATTGAGATGTGCTTCACGGTTCACAAAAGTTCCATAAAACAGTCTTACAGAACAGGTCGTAGAGATTAATGGAGAGCGGCTTCTACGGCATTGTATGAAAGTTCACATTGAGATGTAAAGGAGGGGCCGGTTGATGAATGTTCTAATACGATAACGCTTCTAAAGGTACTTTTTTTGATATTATAAATGGCTTCTTATAATGTTTCCTTTAATTGTTAGGATGGTGGGGTTGAAGGGTTGAACGTGTAAAATAATTTAATATTTCATTATCATTTATTCGCATTGTATATTTTAGATGTCGCAACCGCAATGCAAATATCGATTATTTATTTTTTATGCTTCTTTATTCAACTCTTGAGATTTTATCATACCTAACCTCATAAGAACTGTTTCTTTTAGGCACAATTACTTATTCATGTGATCGAGGTACGTACACGCAATTTTTAAATAAATTTTGGTTATCTTATCTGAGTCAGGTGATAACTTTATTGTAACACATTTTTTCTTTTAGAAGAAAAGTTGCAAAATTTATTTAAAGCGCGAACCACGAAACCTGGAAGTTAATTACTTAAATTTAAAAATAAATTATTTTTAGTTTTGATTACATACAAAGGTGGGCGAAAGGGTCGAATATTCTGACCGTGAGCGCCGAAGGGGTGCGGGTGTAGCAAGCATTGTACAGGGTTGAAAGCGTGACAGCCGGCCATTACTTCTTGTAACAGAAGACTTATAGCGAGGGGAGCGCACAGCAGGGAACCATTAACTAAATTACTGAAGAAGCGACCAATGGGGCCGCGCTAAGATTTAGACTTACTGGAATTGATTACGGGCTCAGGTGCCGCTGTTGGAAACGCGCATTGAAAACTATGAAACATGTCAAGAGTAGATCTATGAAGATTGCCTTCAATAATGGTTTCATACCTTATAAAGTTTTTTTTTAGTTTTACATCGTATCATGTCGTACAAACCATAAGTACCTTAAGGGTATATCTTCAATTTTTAATTGGTACGTCATTATTAAACTTATAACATAGGGAAAATATTATATGTATATTCAATATTTTTTTCAATTAAAATATTAATTGAATTAATTTTTTTTACTAATTGTAAATGAGAAATCGTGTTGATATTTTAATGTTTTATAAAACATTATATTGAGCTTAAATATAAAATTTTGTTCATAAAATTCAAAAAATTTTAATATACATTTTTTATTAAAATTTTTGTTTTAGATTTAAAATGTACTTTTTAAATAATTAATTTGAAAAATATGTTCTTGTATTAATTACAAATAAGGCTATTGTTAAGATATGTGCGTTAATCCTTAGCACATAATTTTATGCTAATAGTAGGTAGCAAAAAGTCGTTCGTTTCAATCTTTATTTGTTCGGATGCTTCATACCGACTTGGCTGTAGGATAATAGAACTAAGGTATTAGCATAGGAGTATTAGATAAGAAACTATCTCTTAAATACAACATTACATTATAGAAGCAACTTGTTGAAAAGTTGTAGACACTATTTGTCTATTCTTGTCAGAATTAAAATGTTTTATTGCATAGTGTATTAAAACAACATTATTTATAATTAAATTGTTTTGTAGCTTTATTTAATTTTTTTATGTGAAGTGGATCATAAGATACATTAAAATTTAAATATTTATTCTTTTACAACCATAAATTATATGGAATACTTCACACGGATTCAATGGGCATGTATTTGGATTACTTAAAAAAACTATTTGAATGTTATTATACTTGAGACACTTATTTGAAATTATGCTTTAATCTAACATATCGGTTTCGCACTTTTCGTATTACACAAATAGAGTTGAGATAAAGCCTATGAAAGAACAATCTATACCTATGTAGATTCTAAACATGTACAGCAAACTACTTTTTGATTGTAAATACATGAAAAATTGAATTGTTCAGTAATCTTATCAATCGAGAAGTTGGTATTGAACTTACAATTTTTCAAAGTTGTAAAAATAAATTAAGTTTCTACCAATTGGAAAAAACTAGATAATTCCGAATCATGCTTTATATCATTTTAGGTACAAATAAAGGTGGCCTAAAGCGGGTAGGTCGTCCAAAGCGGGTAACGGCCCGTATGTGATTATGTTATATATTAGCTGGAATTTATATGTGTATTTACACTGCCAGTACCCTGCCTAATTGATGTCATACTACTTTTGACACCTAAGCTGCTTAATAACGTTACAAAATTAAAAAAAAATTTAATAATTTTGTAAAATGTTTGAAATTAATTTAACTTCACTTGCTACAAAACCCTTAACATTAGCCCATTTTTTAAAGTGAGGTTTTCTTTTACAATAAACTAGATTTATTATTTGGCTCAATATTTTAATATCAATCCATTATGTTTTACGTTAATGTATCAAAGCCAAGAACTGTGTGTTTGGGCAAAGCGCGTAGGAACTCTATTTGCTTGTTCCAGAAGTAATAATTTTATTATAATTGATAGGAATAAATTGATATTAAAAATAAGTGATTTAAAGCGTTGAAGCAATTAAGATTTAAAAACAATGGTAAACCAAAGTGATATGAATATTGGAACAAATTACAAGTCTGAATTTGTAGTTTATAACATTAAAATGCTTAATATAACTTCATACCAATGTTACTATCAAGAACATGTTAAGTGTAGATAATTTTTTCAAAAGTTTTGATTAATCCGATTGGTTTATGGGAGACTACCAGCTTTAGGCACCCCTGTCGGGCAAAGCGGGTAATTACTAAAATTTTATATTTTTGAGTTTTTTTCTACACTTAAAGCAGAAATGTAATTATTCTTCTTTATAAAATGAAAGATTAATAATTTTATGGCATAAATGTAAGAAAGTAACCCTTTCTTTTATCGAAGAAGTAATTCATATTGATCGATAAACCTTATCCTACCCGCTTTAAGCCACCTTCCCCTATCTGGTTTATCCGAAATGGTACTACACCTTTATCTCTCTTATCCATGGACATTAGTTTGTTGTGAACAATCGTTTCGTTGTTCAAGTTTATTGTTAGTATTAAAATTAGAAGGTAGTATTAGAAACTGCTTTTATTGCTATTTATTTAATTCACCGAACTTTTCATTTTCCCGACAATGGATCAGGTATGGAAAGGACAGCGATTGTTGGTATACGTGCCCGAATATACAATTTTTTTGAAAAATTCTGTCCCTTAACTTAATGTAATGCATTTTTTGCTGTCGTTTTTTAAACTATCAGTACACTGTTAAAAATGTCTATTTTAATGTTACAAAACAAGTGTACGAAGATTTTTTGCAAAGCAATTTTACAATAATAAATCTGGTATTGTAATTTTACAAAACATTTTTACTGTACTTTTTTTTCAAAATTACAAAAAAAATTATGGTAGTTTTACTCCATAACCTATCCTAACTCAGTTTAGGAATATTACAAAACCGTTGTTGAAATATTACCAAGCATTTATCCAAAATTTGTACGTAATTTTTTTAAATTTCTTACGTAATAGGTCTCACAAAGGAAGGCTCTGTGACGTGTGTCTCCGATTTGGATGAAAATTTCATCAAATGTTCTACGAACAGGTACGAGTACACCCATAAAATATTTAGCCTAGAATCGGCCGATTACTCGAGTAAATAAATTTAAACGGCGAGTATGTTTTGAGAGTTTTATAGGGAGAATTGACGGATTAGTATGTAGGTGAGCTTTTTTAAGGGCGTGCTTGAAGTAGAAGGCCTGACACTCTTTGTAGTAACAGTGGGCATAGAATTTGCCGTCACAAGTCGAACAGGGCAACAATAACAAATTTTTTGTTTCAGAAGTTAATATGCCGTATCTCGCGTAATCGGCCGATTCAAGGCTAAATATTTTGTAGGTGTACTCGTATTAGAGGAACATTTGTTAAAATTTTTATCCAAATCGGAGACACACGTCAAAGAGCGTTCCCTTGTCAGATTTGCCGTCTACTAATGTTTTTTTGTTTTTGTGGCAATCCTAGTGCGTAGTTACCTATACAAAGTCATCGTTCATGGAGAAACTACCGTTAATTGGCCGATGTCTGGCTATTAACTGACGGCCCATTATTGGCAATTTGTAATGGCCCAATATTGGTTAATTACCAGAAGCCGTTCGTTTTTGCTATTCGTAGTATTTGGTCAACAGTAGATACTTGGTCATGCGCAATAAAGTTAAAATCAGCTGATTTACCAACGTTAAAGTTATTTCTGGTGTAAGCTTTAAGCATTAAGGTCTTAAATAAAATGTCTAAATGATACCAACGCTAAAAAAAATTTCGCGAATTGAAACAACGTGTAAATAATGTAAATAGTGTACATTATGTAGGTAAATAGGTGTAAATAGTGTATAAAGTAAACAAAAACAAAACGATATATTTAAAAATTTTAAAAAAGCGAATAATAGTGAATTTAGTTATAACAAAAATGAAAGTATTTTAACAATTTTAATAATAGTTTTAATACTTATAATTTTTATTTATTCTAAATAATATACCTAGTTAAAATAATAACAATAAATGTTAAACTGTTGTTCCTAATACCCATTCCTAATTTCCAAGAAAAGATTGATAATTTTTCAGTAAACTTGGCTGATTGCTTGTTGTCATTAATGCCATAATAATTTTTTTTCATATATGGGCCATTGATGATTACCATTAACGGGCCTCTGCTGGCTGCCATTAACGGCCGATAGCCCAGTGCCATTGAAGGCCCGACGTTATCATGCCGGCAGACAGCTGTTAATGGGCCGTTATCAATTGCCATTGCTCGCCCAATAACAAGCATATCTGGCAAAGCAATGGGCCATTAAAGGGCCGGTTGACAAACTTTGTCTGGGTATGTGCGTTGTTATGGCAATAGAATAAAGAATTATTTTTGATAGTAAATACTTGGACTGTACAATCAGCTTAGCTAATTTAACCGGTTAAATAAATTAGCTCAGCTAATTAGTTGGCGGTTTAACCGGCTAATTTAGCTTAGCTTGACTAATTAGCCGAGCTAAGCTAAATTAGCCGGTTAAACGGCCAGCTTATTAGCTAAGCTAATTTATTTAACCGGTTAAATTAACTAAGCTGATCAGTTAGACGGCTAACTAACTGAGCTAACTTTTTTAGCCAGCTTAACCGGCTAAATTGTACAGCCCAAGTAAATACCTACATACATAATAGTAATTATTGTTATGATGTTTTATAAAATAATGTTATTTCAGTGGTATTTAATTAATTTTTCATGCATTGAACTAATAACAGGAATGTTATAGGGTCCCTTTCACTGGTTTTTTATTTATATTATTAAATATAATACCCAGACAAAGTTTGTCAACCGGCCCTTTAATGGCCCATTGCTGTACCAGATATGCTTGTTAATGGGCGAGCAATGGCAATTGTTAACGGCCCATTAACGGCTGTCTGCCGGCATGATAACGTCGGGCCTTCAATGGCACTGGGCTATCGGCCGTTAATGGCAGCCAGCAGAGGCCCGTTAATGGTAATCATCAATGGTCCATATATGAAAAAAAATTATGGCATTAATGACAACAAGCAATCAGCCAAGTCTACTGAAAAATTATCAACCTCTTATTGAAAATTAGGAATGGGCATTAGTAACAACAACTTAACATTTATTGTTATTATTTTAACTACACGGAGAAAAAAATATCGTTATAACAACTATCTAACGTAACCTTAAAGGCACCTATTAATGGTATCCTTATAATAACTATCCGTATCCCTATTATAGCTATCCGTAGTATAGTTATTTTTCACAGGGATACGCCCTATTGCTAAATTAGCCAATCGAATCGTTGTTCTGACGAAATGTCACTTTGAATATCCGCAATAAGGAACTTCTGGATAGCTAAATTAGCTATACGGCGTATCCCTGTGAAAGATATACTACGTATAGCTAAAATAGCGACACGGATAGTTCTTATAAGGATATTTTTTTCTCCGTGTAGGTATATTATTTAAAATAAATAAAAATTATAAATATTAGAACTATTATTAAAAATGTTAAAATA
Source organism: Sinopyrophorus schimmeli (assembly GCA_036325965.1). Lineage (NCBI taxonomy): Eukaryota > Metazoa > Arthropoda > Insecta > Coleoptera > Elateridae > Sinopyrophorus > Sinopyrophorus schimmeli. The sequence goes on from JARFIZ010000001.1 coordinate 9,250,413, forward strand.
CTTCCATTTTTGTCATAACTAAATTCACTATTATTCGCTTTTTTAAAAATTATAGATGTATGGTTTTGTTTTTGTTTATTTTATACACTATTTACTACATAATGTACACTATTACATTATTTACACGTTGTTTAATTCGCTTTTTTATACTTGGTATCCTTTAGACATCTTATTTAAGACCTTAATGCTCAAAGCTTAACCCTGAAATAACTTTAACGTTGGTAAATCAGCTGATTTTAACTTTTTGGCATGGTCCAAGTATCCTGTTGCCCAAAACTAGAATAGCAAAAAAATGGCTTTGGAATTTAAACCCAAAATTGGGCCATTACAAATTGCCAGTAATGGGCCGCCAGTTAATAGCCAGATATCGGCCAATTAAGGCAGTTTTCCATTAACGATGACTTTGTATGGGAAATACTACGAATAGCAAAAAAGAATGGCTTTTGGTAATTAACCAATATTGGGGCATTACAAATTGCCAGTAATGGGCCGCCAGTTAATAGCCAGATATCGGCCAATTAACGGCAGTTTCTCCATTAATGATGATTTTGTATGGGTAGTGGCGTAACTAGAGTTGCGTAGGCGCTGGTGTGACATCTTAATTGGGATCCTAGATTTTGTATTATTATTATTTGTATAATTTTGTTTTCAATTTTAATTTTATAAAAAGTGTTTATAATAGTGCTTCTTTTTTTACACGTGCGCTCCGGAATAAGAAAATTATAAGCAAAAATTCAGTGGTATATAATATCAAAATATTTTTTATAGAAACAAAATTATATCTAATCTTACTTACTTTCATTTGTAGTTTTAGCGTTTAAAATTGAATTAAAATTAAAAATTTGTATGGGTTTACTTCTTATTTAAGTCGGATTTTCTTAATGGGATAAGATCAAGTCAAAATAATATAGACACCAAAAAAACTATATTATCTAGACTTTGTTTATCTTTTCATAGTTATTACAAAGCACAATGCATTTTTAGTACAGGCCAATAGGGTAGTCTTTTGTTCCTTAAACACTTACAATGATATTACGAGAATTATACGCTAGAGAAATTGTCCCTTTTATGGCAGCGTTCCCTAGTAATAGCAATGACTATAGGAAAATTTATTAACTTATCATTTTTAATTTTGTTACCTTCGGTCTATTATATTTGATACGAATAACATTATTTTTTTAATTTAATGTAGAATATCAGCTGCATAAATTTTAATACTCATTATTAGCCCGACTAACTTTTATCTATCATTACTATTTTTGCTAATTTTGTAGTGTTAAGTTTATTAAAAACCATTGGCTTACAACGTAGATTTCAAATTATTCTGTTAATAACGAGAATTAAAAATTATACCTCGTTAGAATAGTTTTTTTAGACAATTTATTTTTTATACTTTTACTTTCACTCAAATTTGCATAATATTATCAGTATTTATCTATTATTTTAACAAAATTTAAATGATTGATGTTATAATTTTAAAATAATTATACATATGTATATGTATGTATACATATATACATATTTTGTTGTTGCCTATAATAAATATAAAATGTTAACTGATTTTGTACATATTTTGCTCAATGAAAAATGCCAGTCGATGGAAAGATTAAAACTACATTTAGATAGGTATGTATTTAATTTTTAAACAAAGATGAACCGTTACCAACAAATCTGTGAATGCCGACAATAAGTTTATTATAACACTATCAAGTGTCATATAAAATTAAGTTGGCGCTTTAAAAAGCTTACCTTTTATCATCGTTTCGCCCGCATCTTTTAAGCATATGTATTATATTTAATAAAACAATAAAGCAATTTGTAAATTTAATTAATTACAATTATAGATACTAATTTTGGAAAAATGACGCACGTACTTATGTTTTTAAAATATTTAAAAAATTAAAATTACGTTTTAATATTATTTAAAGAATAATAAGTGTTGCTGTATTAAAATGCAAAGCAGGATGATGTGGAAGCATAGCCACACAAGCAGGTATAAGTTTTATGAAACCTGCTTCCAATGTGTGGCCAAGTCAGAAGTTGGCCACAAAAGTTATTGTCGAATATTTCCGAAACGGTAAGTGTGGCTGACTTGCGGTTTGAAGCAGGATAATGTGGAAACATAGCCACACAAGCAGGTATAGGTTTTATGAACCCTGCTTCCAAAGTGTGGCCAAGTCAGAAGTTGGCCACAGAATTTCTTTTTCAAATATCTCGAAAACCATAAGTGTGGCTGACTTGAAAATTGAAGCAGGTGGAGGCAGGATGATAGCCACACAAGCAGGTATGGGTTTTAACACACCTGCTTCCAATGTGTGGCCTACTTCATTTACCCACTATTTACCTACATAATGTACACTATCTACATTATTTACACGTTGTTTCAATTCGCGATTTTTTTTATGACTTGGTATCCTTTAGACATCTTATTTAAGACCTTAATGCTCAAAGCTTACACCAGAAATAACTTTAACGTTGGTAAATCAGCTGATTTTAACTTTATTGCGCATGGCCAAGTATCGACTGTTGACCAAATACTACGAATAGCAAAAACAAATGGCTTTTGGTAATTAACCAATATTGGGCCATTACAAATTGCCAGTAATGGGCCGCCAGTTAATAGCCAGATATCGGCCAATTAACGGCAGTTTTTCCATTAACGATGACTTTGTATGGGAAATACTACGAATAGCAAAAACGAATGGCTTTTGGTAATTAACCAATATTGGGTCATTACAAATTGCCAGTAATGGGCCGCCAGTTAATAGCCAGATATCGGCCAATTAACGGCAGTTTCTCCATTAATGATGATTTTGTATGGGTAGTGGCGTAACTAGAGTTGCGTAGGCGCTGGTGTGACATCTTAATTGGGATCCTAGATTTTGTATTATTATTATTTGTATAATTTTGTTTTCAATTTTAATTTTATAAAAAGTGTTTATAATAGTGCTTCTTTTTTTACACGTGCGCTCCGGAATAAGAAAATTATAAGCAAAAATTCAGTGGTATATAATATCAAAATATTTTTTATAGAAACAAAATTATATCTAATCTTACTTACTTTCATTTGTAGTTTTAGCGTTTAAAATTGAATTAAAATTAAAAATTTGTATGGGTTTACTTCTTATTTAAGTCGGATTTTCTTAATGGGATAAGATCAAGTCAAAATAATATAGACACCAAAAAAACTATATTATCTAGACTTTGTTTATCTTTTCATAGTTATTACAAAGCACAATGCATTTTTAGTACAGGCCAATAGGGTAGTCTTTTGTTCCTTAAACACTTACAATGATATTACGAGAATTATACGCTAGAGAAATTGTCCCTTTTATGGCAGCGTTCCCCTAGTAATAGCAATGACTATAGGAAACAAAAATTATCGATATTTCAATAAGAGTGGTGTATTTTTTTTATAAAACATCAATTTATAATTTCTAAAATTATATTTATAATCTTAAAATATAATTTCAAAATTATGAATATTTACATAAAATAATAATTTTTTATGTGCATAACTATTTAAAAAAAAAGTGTTTTACTTGATGATTTCTTGGTGTAGTATATGTAGTACATAGGTATAATATATGTAATATGATCAAAAATTTTTAAGAACAGGGTTGCCATGAAATTAACAAGCTATCTATGATACTATTTATTTGGAGTCCTCAGATTATGATTAAAAATTTTTCTAATAACATAAAATCTTTATTAGTAAATCGTACTACAAAAATATAAAGTACGGGCCGTGAAAGTTTTAGATGGTATTTACATGTCATGGCTAATGCTATTCAAAGTTGTTTTGATGGTACGATATTTATACATAGTGAGGCATAATACATATTTCAAATAACACCGTTTCACAAAAAAAAAGTGGTCAGTACTTTTGACCAGACTCACTTAGGGTTATGTATTTCGATGCCCTGAATCCGAATTTGAGGTCGGTTTACCCAATAAACCTTTAAAATTTTGGGGGTGTACGGGCCAAACGGACTTTGAATTTGGATTCAATGCATCGAAATACATAACCCTAGGTGGGTCTGGTCAAAAGTACTGACCACTTTTTATGTGTGTCAGTGTAATTAAGTAGATAATTGAAAATCATATAGGTAGTAGTTTAAAAAAAAAAAAATATTTAATGTGTAACGATTTTACACATTATTTTAGAAAGTAAATTGTAAATAATAACTTCAATAAAGTACGCTTATATACGTAACAGCTATCAGTATTCTATTAATTTTGAAATATCGATAATATCCCATATGTAGGTACCAACTTTTACATGTGTAAAAGTACATTTTAATTTTATTATACAATATCGTACATATTTAGTCACATAAATTGGTTAATTTATAATTAATAAAACTAATCGTACTTACATAATTCTTGTATTACAGAAATCACTTCTAACTCTTTAGGTAATTCTTTTTAAGTTACTATATGTGCGTTGGTCAAGCACAACTATGTTTACAGATATGTCACAATTTAGGTATTTTTAAGAAAAGGATGCTTAAGGTCAAAAAATAATAAACCCTTTGTTGCAAAGTAAAGGACAAACATCCGTTAGAGCTATAAAGTTAAAAAAAGGTAACGGTATGCCAAAATAAGTAAAAGGTTTAAGGAAATATATGGTTTTATTACTACTTCTTTCTCATTGTCAAATACCTTACAATAACACCAGAAACTCTTATGTTTAAAAATACTAATCCACAAAGCTCTGTAGCGTTGCGGAACTTGTTATAGAAACGATCCAAAGGAAATTTGTAGTATTTTATAATAGTTTTACTAAACCTTTTTAACATAACTACTTACATTTATTTAAACAAAAAAAAATTCAATATGTATTAAAATATCTTTTCCTATATACCGATATGTAACTATAAAAAGCATGCATTATGAGTTACATATGTTCAAAAACGTTCTGTAGATATAGGTCACAATTTTGACTTAATGAAAAGTATGTTAAAGCAGTTTTATCTATTGATGGAGTTTTTACAAAAAATACCTACCTACCTACATACTTTTACAATCAGAAAATTTTATTTGATTGTAACAAAGTGGGCACCATTATATAATATTTAAATACAATAGTAATCACTTATACCAATTAGTACATTGAATCGCTTATAATCTTTTCCTATATATACAATATAGTTTATGACACTCTCAAATCGTTTATAATAATGAAAATATATTGTAAGATGTAATTTTTGAGGAAAATTTAGTTTAAAATATTGGAGATTAGCATTTGTGGCGTTTTTCTTATTGTTTTGCATTTTTTATAGCTGCCGATTAAGGGAATCAAAAAAGAACTCGTAAAGTGAAAAGGTTTTTTTACTTAGAAATATCAATAATCGTATCATCGTGTAGTTAAAATGTGGAACACAACGTATTAATATTAAATGGACCAATTTAGTTGCAGAACACTAAAAACATTAGAAAATAGTCGACTATTTTTCACTGTTTTGTGCAAAATCAGATTAATAAATATATAATTATGCAAGCAATGTTTAATTTTTCCTTTTTCTATATATGTGATACCCTTTATAATAACTATCGGTTACGACGACCACACTTGATCCGTCCGTTCATTATCGCTATAAAGGATTTTACTGTACTATTGATATTTAAGTAGGTATACATTACCCATTGTAAAGGAATCGATATATCTCACTTGGAATTGTTATTTAATCTAAGATAATACTTATTTAATTAAGAAATTTTAGGGAAACATGATTTTTTACTTGGAAATTAGATTTTATGTTAAAATATTTGTATTTAAAAAAATCGAAAAACAAAAAAAAGGAAAAAATCTAATGAATTTACAGAATTAAAAATATTTGAATACTGAAATTCGAATAAGGTTTCGATATGCGATCCAGAGTATTACCTAAACATAATAGAGGACTACACTCTGTGCTCTCATTAGTTTCATTACAACTACACGTAAATGCGCTTATGTTACAATTCACTAACTCATAACTTTTGCATCCCGCATGATTAAATTTAATTAATATGTACGGGTTTCGAACATAACCCATTAACGCCAAGCTAAATATGATTTATACTAAATAAGTTCATTTCTGGTGTAAATGTAGTTTATGTGTAAGTATTAGTGTTACAAAGCAACTAAGCAAGCGCTGAAATTTCATAAAAATTATGGCACTTGTAAATTAGAAATACATGTGCAAGTACTTAGAAAAAAGGACCAGTTTTTATAGCAAATTATAACTAGTTTGTTTGCTTTTTAGTAAATTAAAATAATCATAATTTTACATGTTTGTACACTTTTAACTTTTTTATACCATTTTCTTCAAAGTGAAAAGTTCTTGGAGAGCTTTATCTAATTAATATTAAGTAAAAGAACAGATTACTTAATGTATACAGGGTGCAGCAAAAGTTCTCGGATTATTATTTAATATCATGTTTCTGTCTTTGTTTCACGTTTATTTATTATTTTTATGTATTTATCATATTGCTTATGTCATTTTGTTTTAAAACTGCATTATTAATTTTTTCCAAAATTTACATAACTGTCAAATGAATCGTCAAAATGAACGTACAACAATCCTTGAGTTGCACAAATCTGGGATGAAAACTTCAGAAATTGTAAAAGCTACTTGTAAGGTACTTCGTAAAGGTCAAAATAAAACACTTAATGCAAAACTTACTCCGAAACATCATTTTCTAGCTTCAGTAATGGTCTGGGCAGGCATTTGTGCAACAGGGAAAACACCAATCGTTTTTATAAAAAGAAATGTTAAGATTAATGCAGCAACATATCAACAAACAGTTCTAAGAGATGTTCTGCATCCGTGGACGTTAGGGCATTTTGTTGTCAACCATTTGTGCTTGAGCAAGACTGGGCTTCAGCTCATGCTGGACAATCAACAATTGTTGTTTGCCAATAGTTGTTTCCTGGCTTTTAAGGATAAGAGATCAACTTTATTTACCTCAATTAACTTAACATTCATAATAATAAAAAAAGTCACTTCCTTGGATAAAAATTTATCCATGAAAGTGACTTTTTTATTATGTTTTAATTATGTTGACGGTAAAATTTATTTCCAAAAAGTGTCACCTACTTGTATCATGCCATCCCCATGGATTACATTAATGTAAGGAATGTCACATCCACGGATATGAGGTCACTACCATGGAGGACATTTCTTCAAACCCCTATAATTGTTTAAATTGGGGGCTGCAAGCTCGGTGAATATTTTTCCTTTGAAGAAAAACTCTTACTCTATTAATAGATGGCGGTTGACGGTAGCAGTGTTGCATTTAAACTTACTTCTCGGGTAATTTAAAAAGTCACTGACTTTTCAAACTACCATCGTAGTATTTTCACCCAGTGCCGAATTATTGATTTCTGTTGCTTCAGCAGCATTTTTTGAAGTTTGAAACAAAATAACATGCAGTTTTGTAAATGTTGCTTATTGACATCCATAAAATTGACAGACACTACAGGCAGCTTGTAACCGTCTGAACGATAATGACTAAGCTATATATATCGGAAATTCTCATTGAATTGTATGCCCATCATGTTTTTTATTATAACTAACTTTTAATGAATACACCTGTTGTATCATCTATATTTAGTGGGTTAATAATTTATAATTAACAAGTCAAGATACAGGGTGTTTTATTGATCTTGCCTATTTCTTTCTTGGATTATAACTTTAGAACCACCAGGTATAAAAAAACAAAATTTGGCATTTATGTTTTTATCAATCAGTCATACCGATTTCATAATTTAGGAAAAAAAAGGCCGGTCAAAAAAGAAACAACATCCTGTATGACTTATTTTAAAAATCTGTTTTTAAGATTTAGAAAAAGGATAAAAAATAAGGCAATTAAAGTATATTTTTAATATTATTAAGTTTGCAAATTTAACAATAGTTGTTTTTATTGACAGTGTCCAATTCCTGTTAACATTAATTAATATTAAAATATATTGGACGCGAACATTATAATTAAGTATATTTTTAAATTGCTCATTTCATTTTTTATGCACTTGGCTTATTAAAAGGAAATATACAAGAAATTAGTCTACTAAAAAACAAATCTTACAAATCAAGACAAATAATTTTAAAAAAATCAAAAAGAAATCTTGAATAATTACATTCAAATTAAAATAGATTCGCCTGTTCACTTTTTTGCCAAATTTTAATTTATAAAATTTTCACAACTAACTTATTAAGTATAATCTGTGATAGAAAAAATATGTTTCATTGTAAGTAATAAATTACACCAAGTATTTTTTTTTTAATTTTATGAGATTTGCTAAACAATAAAAAATATCTTTTAACTATTGTTGAAATAATTTTTTATACTGTTTCTAGATATGGATAATCAAAACAATCGCTTATCCAAGTAGGTTGTTTGATTAAAGTCGCTTCAATTAATATAATATTTTAATTCTACGCTTAACAACAATATTAGTAAAATTGTTTTATTTTTAGTAGTAGATAAATAATTATTTAAAATTAATATGCGTATAATTAAAAATATATATTCCCGTAGGCGAACAGTAAAAATGAGCTTTTAAATTTAAAATATTGCTCTCCGGATATCTGGATTAAAAATTCTAGCTTTTACTGCCTCAATTTTTTATGTCATTTAGAATTTATTTTTATTTAATTTCCCAGACAAAGTTTGTCAACCTGCCCTTTAATGGCCCATTGCTTTGCCAGATATGCTTGTTAATGGGCGAGCAATGGCAATTGTTAACGGCCCATTAATGGCTGTCTGCCGGCATGATAACGTCGGGCCTTCAATGGCACTAGGCTATCGGCCGTTAATGGCAGACAGCAGAGGCCCGTTAATGGTAATCATCAATGGCCCATATATGAAAAAAAAATATCATGACATTAATGACAACAAGCAATCAGTCAAGTCTACTGAAAAATTATCAACCTTTTATTGGAAATTAGGAATGGGCATTAGGAACAACAGCTTAACATTTATTGTTATTATTTTAACTAAGTATATTATTTAGAATAAATAAAAATTATAAGTATTAGAACTATTATTAAAATTGTTAAAATACTTTTATTTTTGTCATAACTAAATTCACTATTATTCGCTTTTTTAAAAATTTTAGATATATCGTTTTGTTTATACTTTATACACTATTTACACCTATTTACCTACATAATGTACACTATCTACATTATTTACACGTTGTTTCAATTCGCGATATTTTTTATGCGTTTGTTATCCTTTAGACATTTTATTTACGACCTTAATACTTAAAGCTTACACCAGAAATAACTTTAACGTTGGTAAATCAGCTGATTTTAACTTTATTGCGCATGACCAAGTTTTGACTGTTGACCAAATACTACAAATAGCAAAAACGAACGGCTTCTGGTAATTAACCAATATTGGGCCATTACAAATTGCCAATAATGGGCCGTCAGTTAATAGCCAGACATCGGCCAATTAACGGTAGTTTCTCCATTAATGATGACTTTGTATGGGTTATTAAAATAAGAAAAATAATTTAATAACGGTGATATATAACTGATCGTTAAAAAATTATAAAACCAAAAGTTTGTTATTTGTAATGTTACGTATAATTTTCGGGTTCAAGAATTAGTGACGGTTTTATTCTTTTTAAGTAATACTACAGTACACATGAAAACAGCCCCGGATTTAGTGAAGGGCAAACCGGGTGCCTGCCTCGGACGACAATTTAAGGAGGCGATAAATTAATATATTACCAAAAAAAAGGTATTTTACTAAAGTGCCTAACATCTCAATGTGTAGCATGTAAATAATGATTTTAACAATAAAAATAAAATTTAGTGTGTTTAACATACTTTAATATATTTTTCATTTAATTATTTTAAGCTTACAACAAATGAATTGGTCAAAAATTACACATAATAAAGTTATCTAAATACACTATTTGCTTAAACTGGTCTTATATTTTAAATATTATGTTAATCACGCTCTAAAAGAATTTATACTACATAAGAAGATTGAATGCTTTATGCATTAAAAATTAAGCTAAGAGCATACAAAAAATTACTCTTAATTAATTTAAAAAGATACTCAACTCGTTTCATTTTTACTTATTTAAAAAAGGATTAGACTAATAAAACTTATAAAATATATTTTTTTAATTTTTATACTAGTTTTACCTCATTTTTTATGCTTACAACTGAAGTTGAACTCAAGTTCAATGTAATAAATAATATAAAGTACATAAAGAAATTTTTATTAATAGTTTTTAATATACCTATTTAGTTAGTCATTTGCTGTTAATGTCGTCTTTTTATCATATACTTAACGCAAATTGTAGAAATAGACATATAGGTATGTATATTTTAAAGAAGGATTAAATCTATAATGTTACACAAATTATGCAAATTTTGTAAATTGTAAATTTTAATTTACATGTTATATAAAGAAAAACAATTTCATTGTTTAAATAATTAAATTATGTGTACAAAGTAAAAGATCTTAAAAAAAAAGTTTTTTAAAAAGATCTTAATTCACAACTATTATTGTATTGTTCCACTTTAGTATAAAAGGTTCACAAGAGCTCTCAGAGATGGCCGTATAATCTTAAAACAAATTTACGTGGATACCTGTTCTGATCGAATCCTACTTGCCACGAAGGTCAGTAGATATAACGCGAATCTTAAGTTGTAAGGATTGCCAGTGGTTGGCGTTGCGGTATGCTAATGGTAGTTTAATGAATTACTGATTCGTTGTTAATAGAATTATGCATAACGAATACTTTAGTGTCGACTTCATGAATAATTACAGCCAGTAAATTAGGATACGGGTACCAGGTTGTATTACTATTAATGTGTCTCGTTGGCCATTGTCCAAATCCCTTATAGTGGACATTGGGGTAACTGCGAGATTGTTAGATAATGTGTTCATTGCGATGGATTACATTGTCAGCACTTCTGGGGGCGCGAAGTAGCCATTAACATCACAGCTATTATACGATTATGCCGCAAATCGAATTATCTACTTAGAACAATAAATTCTAGTTGTCTAATTATACTTTGTACTGAAAGCAGACGAGAGTTATAAAAGCCTAAATAAACTTTAGTCCTTACATGTTATTTTCTCTTTAAAAAAATACTATGTCGGAATTTTTTGAAAAAGCAATTAGAACTCGCTACGCAATATCATTTTATTCAATTAGACTATTAGGTACTTGAAAAAATATATTTACTTCGATATTTTGGGGATCATAAAGCGTATTTAGAGGTACACGAACGTACTTATTTCATATTTCTTCAGGCTATGTATTTAAATCTGCTAACCATATTTATTGCATCATTACAACAATAGAGTTTCATGCAGATAGGGCAATATGGCCGCTCTGTGACAATACAGTCATAACCTCTCGTTATCATTCATCTGCAGACAAAGCAATAGGAGTTCCCGAAGCCCCCGAAATCCCGTACTCCCAAACTTTCTATCTGATCCTGAACAAACAATCCGACGGAAGCGGAAAGAGACGTTGTAGCCAATAGAAGACAACCGGATGTCAAAGAGGTCATTCCACTGGAAGATATTTATATGTTTTTGTTGGTTCCGGTTTTTCAGAGGGTTATTTTTTCTCCGTTAAGGGAGTAGGAGTAAATTATTCATGGGAAGGGTGCTTTGTAAGTAATTTTTTGAGTTTAATAGTCCGAAAAGATGAATTAATACTTCGTTTATGCAATGTTTATACAAGAAAATTCATTTATAGTTTACGGGTTATTAAATTTATAGGAACTCACGTGGCTTGTATGAAAAATCCAGCTTGTTGATCATACATTTTTGTTGAATACCTTTGATATGCTTATCTGTAATATCGATTTGTGATGCGCAGTCTGGATTAGAATAAAATTAAATAGAGGCAATTTTAATAGTTGATGGTGCTCGCAAATAAATCACATAACGTGGAAATGTGTAGAATATATATCCAAACGAACGCTTATTCTTACTCGAAAAGTTTTTTGAAAATAGGCAAACGGATATAGATTACCCGGAAGTTCCATTTCGCGTCCCGGCCATTCTACGTCACGCTAGGATGCGAATGGGGACGTCGCTGACGTCGCTACTCTGGCGTCGTTCCCAGATAAAATAAGTAAAAGACTTAATGGTGTGGAAACTTATGATCCCGGGAAATAATACTCAGAACCTTTTCTTTAGTTAAAATCCCATTACAAAACGTTACATCCTAAGGTTGCGTAAATTTTTTTTTGTTATATCTCTAATATTTAAAATCAAGAATTTAAATCTCTAAAAAAATTTTGGCTAAATTCGTATAAATTATTTTTTGTTTCTACAAAATTTATTTATAGATGCTAAGAAATTCTTTAAATTTTTAAATTTTGCTTTTTTATAAAGCGTAAATAGAATTAAAGCGCTTTGATATTATTTTCACTTTTTGGTAATAAAAGTAACGCTTAAAAAATAACTTAGAATAGACGATTTTAGCTTTTAAGTTGCAAAAACGTTTTTATCTGACTGAAATAATCTGAGCATTAATTTTAAATAAATCAGTATTCGTTGACATCTTGTAATATATTGATTCTTCTTAATGTCTAGTACTACGTTGGAATCTTACGAACATTTGGGGGTTTTCTACAATCATATAAAATCATATAAAAATTAGTTTCGGTCGTGCCGTGGGTCAAGGTATTGGTGTGAAGTTTTGTCAGCATGTATTACTTGACCAATTTAAGGTGGCGGGTGAGAATCTTACAAGCGACGCACACGATGAAGAGAGAACGCATTCGGATAGAAAAAGACGTACTGTACGCTCGGCTTTTGTACATTCTGGTGAAAAAATACATGAAATATAAAATTTTTTCGGATATTTTATTTATTTGAAATAAATAAAAACTGTAAATAAACATGAACATAAATACTAGCGGCAGAAAGTCAAATATTTTAAATACCGGACTAATAATTATTAGTGGATAAAATACATACATATAAAAATATATTTATAAAAAAATAATAAAGTACTATCATTAAAATGAAAAAAAAAACTTGGTTTCTTAGATGAAGATTCGAAATGTTTGATGTCTTATATACCAAAGCTATTTTGCATGAATGAAATAGTCCGTGGGAAGCTGGCTAAATTCTTGGAACTTGGATAATAGGTACAAATAGGTAGTAAATTTTCACGTCTTAGAGACCGCTGCTTATCAGGATAGGTAATTGGAAATGTAAAAGCTATTGACGGCACACTTTACGGGTGGATCTTAAGTCCCGTTCTCACGGGAAGAACGCGTTTTCAAAATAAAGTTAAAGGGTTCTGTCGAAACGGAACACCCGATTAGTATTTTCACTTCTCTCTCGACTGTACCTCAACCTTGCAGGACTTGTCCTATTCATGCGCATCCGTAGGCGGGACTATTTCACCCGCCACCTTATCTTGGGCAAGCAATATATACCTACCATAAAAGTAAGGAAAAAATATATTATAGAAAAGTTTTATTAAGATGAACATTTTTATTGTTAGATTTGATTTATTGTAATTTAAGCTAAACTTGTTTATAAAAAACTTATAAGAAAAATATTTAATCTTACAAAAATATGGGTGTTTTATTTAAAATTACTGAAAACCGGTAAACAGTTCAGCAACAAAATTCACGACAGGTTTGAGAAAATATAAAAGAATTTGTAAATTCTACTATTATATTACATACAATGACTACATACATGTATTATGTATTACATTACATATGTAACCTTTTTAAGCATTTAATTCTTAATGTTTTTAGAGGAGCCGTGTAAAATGTGACACATTTTTAACTGCGTAAAATATATTACCGCCTCCAAAATTTTTGATCGTATGTGCAATAGTATATTGTGTGGCAAGGGGTGAAACAAGACGATTTCTGACAACGGCGAGAGTTGACTGCCCGAGCGAAGCGAGGGCTGTCATCGCCCTGGTCTGAAATCGTCTTCGTTTCATCCCGTGCCACACATACTATTTTTCATATCACATGCATAGAAACAACGAGTTTTGTAATTTATTAAAATCTTTGACAACGATTTGATGACAGCTGTCAGACGATTATGATTTTATTCGCTTAATGCGATTCTGACAGACTTCAAATAAAGACATAAATAATAAATAAATGACATTTGTTTCTCCCCTAGGGGAGAATCAAATGTCATTTCTGACTGACACAGTCGCATTGGTCTGAAATTGTTTTGTTACGACTGGCAAAACAGGGATCAAAACGCGTTGTTTCTATGCATGTGATATGAAGAATACTTATCTTGGAAAATTTATCGTTTTTTTTTGTTGATTTTTGAGTAACCTTAGACATAACCTCTTGCCGTAATAATTGTCAGTCACTAATACGCAAATATGATTAAATGTTTGGAAAGATATGCGATTAATAGCATACATATATTTTAAAAATTTTGGTAAGCATTCGTTTTGCTTCGGGTATTCACTTTGTCCAGTTTGCTCCTAATCTATTATTTAACTACTGTTATTTTCAAAACAAAATTAAAATTTTATGAAAAAAGTTTTTTGAATCTTATCTACTAATAGAATTTTTTTACGTAAAAAGGAGTGTATAGGTTTTCTGTGACATACTAGTCATTAGGGAAAGTGGTATAAAATGATCCGCTTAAGGGTGAATGGTCGTAAGTCCGAAGTTATTCAATATAATTTTAATGTTAAAGCGGTTTTGGATAGACGGTTTATCTGTCTAAGTATTGGCATATGTTCAGTCTTTAATACTTAATGTATAATTAATATCCGATTCATGTTTTAAAAACCTGGTAACGGATCATTTTATACACCGGGGTATACAAAATGATCCCTGTGCTGTGGGTAAGATGGTCCTAGGAGATCCAGTCAGTAGATCAGCTAAGAAAACCATGTTTTTGGTAGGTATATGTATTAAATAAAGAAAACAAAAATAGATTCGTTTACAACGTTTTATACAAATAATATGTGAAATAAAATGTCACTTGCCTAAAAAAAAAATTCTTATCTTTGAGATCAATTATTTATAACAATTGATATTTATAATGATATAAAAAAAATTCTAGCGCATAAATAATTTGATCCACCTAAAGCTTGCTTATTTTTACTTTTCGACATCTTTTTATTGACAATAAAGAACCCCACTAGCAGACGGAGCATTTTGCCCTGAACCCAACACTAAAATTTAAAACTATAAAATAATTTGTAAATTTTATACTGCGATTGCGTTACGTTTCAATCAAATTTGAACATTTTAGGAAGCTGCAAAACGGTCATTGCATAAAACTAAATACGAACAAAGTTGACTAGCCCCAAAGTTAGTTTTACTTCAGGTCAGCACCACACAATTTATATTTTTTTACATAACACAATACTCGTCGCTCACATCGCCATGGAAATTTAACAGGCGAGTAGGTAGACCGATATTGACATATTGCCCAAAAATTAACTAGATAACGTTAGCAATTTCATCAGAACCGAAGAGAATGATTTTACCCCGAAAGATCATTTTGTACCATTTTCATCTATACGAAAATCAGACATGGGCATTCAATTTTGCTAGAATTCTTGAAGACTTACTGCATTTTCTTGGCCAAAGTAGACGGCCCATATAAGGTAAAAAATCCCTAATGTGCACCGAAATTTGATTGCAGATTATTGTAGTACGTTGAAAGACGAGTGCAACAAGGGGTCGCAAAAAATTTTGCGACAAAGGGAACATGATCAAAATGTTGTTAGAAGTAAAATGTGGAAAAGTTGCAAAGTCCAAATTTAATGGATAAAAGTTGCCGAAAAACAATGATATGCATGTGCATGTAAGCGCTGCTGGCCGAGTGGTGACAAAAACAGCGAAACAGAAGAATTGTAGCGACTTTTCTTATATAGAGTCGAACTTAGATAAGTCGAAGTTAAAGGGAAACTAAAAATAATTCGAGTTATCAAAAATTTGAGTTATCAATATAAAAATATGAACGTTGAAATAGGCAAGTCCTAGTAAAATAGGTTCGAGTTATCAAAAATTCGGCTTATCGAGGTTCGACTTATAGACGTTCGACTTTACTTGATCTTTTCTTGAACAAATGTATCTTTTTTCTGACATTTTGCATAATATTTTCTCAACATTGTTTCATTATGAGTATAAAACCGTATTCCAATCGAAAAATGCAGATTTGAGGTTGACACCAACAAAACTTGTAATGTGATTTTGACCATGTTCTCGTAACACTAGAAAATTTTTTCAAGCATGGTGAAACTGGGTGAACTGTGTACTATCATAATCTGCAATCAAATTTCGGTGTACATCCGGGGATGTTTTGCCTCATATGGGCCGTCTCCTTATTTAAAAGTATTAATTGTAAATTGAATCTTACTTCTTATTTAGCCACTAAAGAATGTACATAGAAAAAGCTTAGATAACATAGATAAATTTCATTTGGGTAAATCTGTTATAAAATCAACATTATAGTTTTGTTCCTTATTTTATATTATTGTGTTTTCTTTGAGTTGTACTTTCAATGTTTAAATTTAACATTATAATAACTTTTTCGTTATTTTTACTCATGTGTTCCTATTATAAGGTGTAATAGCACATTGCAATTCTCATGAAAGGGATATATTTCAATTTTTCTATAGCCAGTAATATATATAGGAATAATGCAGTTATAATTATTATTAAGGAGTGTATGGTTATTATATTTGTATTCTAATAATGTACAGTACTATCCTGAAATGTTATGAGAATATGAGGACTTCGTAAAATCTTTAGGGCAGTATAAAAATTAGTTTCCGTTGGGCCTTGGGTCAAGGTGTTAATGTGAAGATTACCTAGTGTGTATGAAAAAGTAGGTAAAACGAATAATATAGAAAAGTCATATTAAGATGAAAATTTTCATTATTAAGTTTGAATTCATTGTCATTTAATGTTAACTTGAATTATTTCAATTGCAATTCAAATGGATACTTATCAAACTGATATACAATTACGCACACCAGAAAGTTTAACAGATATTTTTACTTATTTAGGGCAAGGTGGCCTAAAGCGGGTGGGTAGCCCAAAGCGGGTAACGACCCTTATATGGATATGTTATATATTAGTTGGCATTTATTATGTGTATTTACATTGCCAGTACCCTGCCTAATTATTGTCATACTACTTTTGACACCTAAGTTGCTTAATAACGCTACAAAATTAAAAAACAAAAAATTTAATAATTTTGTAAAATGTTTAAAATTAATTTAACTTCAATTGCTACAAAACCCTTAACATTAGCCCAATTTTTAAAGTAGGATTTTTTTTTACAATAAACTAATTTTACTATTTGACTAAATATTTTAATATCCATCCATTATTTTTTACGTTAATGTAACAAAACCAAGTAATGTGTGTTTGGGCAAAGCGGGTAGGTACCCGCTTTGCTTGTACCAGAAGTAGTAATTTTATTCTAATTGATAGGAACTAGTTGATAAGAATGAATTGGTATTAAAAATAAGTGATTTAAAGCGTTGCAGCAATTAAGATTTAAAAACAATGGGAAACCGAAGTGATATTAATATTGGAACAAATTACAAGTCTGAATTAGCAGTATAATATTAAAAAGCTTAATAACTTAATACCAATGTTACTGTCAAGAACATGTCAAGTGTAGATAATTATTTTCAAATGTTTTGATTAATCTGATTGGTTTATGGGAGTCTACCTGCTTTAGGCCCCTCTGCCGGGCAAAGCGGGTAATTTCTAAAATTTTATAATTTTGAGTTTTTTTCTTCAATTAAAGCAGATGTGTAATTATTTTTTTTTTATAAAATAAAAGTTTAATAATTGTATTGCATAACTGTAAAAAAGAAACATTTTTTTTTAGCCGAAGTGGTTCATATTGATCGATGAACCTTAACCTACCCGCTTTAGGCCACCTTCCCCTACATATATTTTATTAAACTTTATTCTTTAAATAATAATATAATTGAATAATTAAATAGAAGTGAAAAATAAAGACCTACGATTCATTTGAATAAGATATGTTAATGGCACTCAAATGCTTTTAAAAAATTTTTAATTTAGAGATATAAATAACTATATGTTTCAATATATATTAACACTCGGTAGGTACATTTCTTTGTACGGTATTGGGAAAATATGATAGTTATTTTAAATTGAATTGTAAAAAAAAAAGAATTAAAATATTTTGTTTAAGGATTTCTGGCACTTATTATTAGACATTTTAGAAGCCACACTCCTCAATTATAAATCACATAATATAAAACAGACTTAACTGTTTTAAAAAGCTTCTCAACCATTTTTTAAGTATATAATTTTTAACTCTTATTCTATAGAGTTAATTGTAAATAAAACTATATTACAAATTAATATATACCTATCAAAACTCAAACTTTTAAACAGACAGAAATAGAATTCGAAACGGAAATTTGTGATCCAATTTTTAGTTTAAAAACTGGTTCGCTTAATGCATTTTATTGCAATGTAGTTTATGAATGGCGTAGTTTATTGTTAATTGCAAAAGGCGAGTGGTAGCGACAGTTCTATTGCTTCTACTAACAACTAAGTTGATGGAAAACTAATGATTTGGAAAATCCGAATTTATATCTTGCGCTGTTAAAGACAGTTTTGAAATGTAATGTAAAGGCAAGTATTCTCTGAAAGCACAAAAGGAAAAAAAAAATTTCTTGAGCACGGTTAAAACGTGGATTAAAGCATACATTAACTTTAATGCAATAAATTTTGCAGTATGCCATATACCAGTTTATAAATAAATTGTATACAAAATTATTTTAAACGCACGTGTGTAGTAATCCCTTTCTAAATTTGCCTATAGCAAAATAACGGAGAGATTGTAGACGTACTGCATACATTATTATGTCTTTCATAAATATTAAGAGTATCCCCGAGTTATGCAGAATTTTATTATAATACTTTAATAGTTTTACATTTTTATTCTGCATAAAAAAAATTAATAAACCACTTTAAATCACAGATTTACTAAAGACCTAGCTGTCACTTGAGCTTTACATTTCTAATCTGACATTGAGCATCTTGCACTATAGAAAATCATATCTACAGAAGCATTATATTTTGTTTGTTGGAGGAAAGTGTCCACCAAAAAAAAGTTCAAAGGAAAATAACAGATTTAAAAAATAATGTACAACATTATACATAATTACATGTTTGATATTATTATGCAAAACAGAAAAAGTTAACATATAATAAAAAATAATAATAAAAATAATATAAAACTACTGTTTATGTGCATAAGCAAAAAAAAACAAAAAAAATATGTATGTATAAATTAGAATACTTCGTTTGAGACTACTATTTTTTTAAGCTCTAATGAAAAATATTGTTCTACACATCGAAAAAAATCTCACCAAATTTTAAGAGTTAAATTTAATTCTAAGTAGTCGCTAATTTATTTTAATTTCCCATTTATTCAACATCTATGTTGAATTGTTCTTTGTTCAATTATCCATACTTTACTGCAGTTTATGCAATCGTCTCGTTCTCAACGTCAAATTGTAGGGAAAATATTAATTTTTAAAAGTGCTCACTGTTGGATCAATGTAACTTAAACGAAATCAATTCTGAAATCGATAAAAATTGACTTTAAGCTTTTTGAGCCGTGAGGCCGTTTAATAGAAAAAAAGCTTAGTTAGCAAATACATATAAAGTTTTTTGCACTGTTTGTTCTAATGGACACTTGTTCTTGAATTTACAAACTAAGCTGTTTTCATTGTAATGCCCATTACAGACAGGCCAAATACAGTAACTACTGAGCTTAATATAATGCGGACAGGCGTCTGCATTACACAGAGTGGCTGCTAGACAGAAGTGAAATATACATAGAAACCATTAGTAACCAGTCGGTGAATAAAAAAATGTCCGTAACAGGCAAAAGTCCAGTAGCAAAAGTTTTACTGTAGATACATATATTTTTAGTTACAACATCTAATATATCAGAGGTGGCTAGCCTGCGGCTCGCGAGCCCCATGCGGGTCTTTGAAGGATTATTTGTAGCTCTCGAAATTTTAAAGAATTATCAAGAGAAGTAAAATAAATGTGTTTATTTTTTAATATTTAAATTCAATACAGATATTTTGTACGTTTATTTATGTTTTTAAGAAATATAATTTCTGTAAAAAAATTGTTTTTAATACGTTTTTTGCATACTTTTTAAATACGTATTTAATTGTGCTCGCGAAAAATTTCAATTTTTAAAAAATGGCTTGGACTATCAAGGGGCTTGGCCATTACTGTAATATATTAACGATGCATAAAGCAGTATATACAGTAAAACCTCTCATAGGCGGACACCGGTGGTCATGAAATTTGTTTCCGTGTAAGAGAAGTGTCCGTCTAAAAGAAAAGAACTAAAATCCGTATAAAGCATAGGCACTTCTTTCCGTCATCAAAAATGGGGTGTCTTCTAAGAGAGGTGTTTGTAAATAGGGGTTTTACGGTATTCATTTAGACCAGTGGTTTCCAACCTGTAGGGCGCGCCCTCCTAGGGGGGCGCAAGACTGTTGCAAGGGGGGCATGCAGCTGTTTTCAAAATATCATTTTCGAATACAAAAAAGTCGAATAGGTATCCAAAAATTTTTATGTATATTTTTACATAATATTGTATATTATTTTGTAGTTCATTAAATAAATTATATTATCAGTTGAGTATTTATGAAATTAGATTGTTAGAAAAATTAAGGGGGCGCAACAATTTTTTTTAAAGGGGGACGCAGGTACAAAAATGTTAGAAACCACTGATTTAGACAAAAGTAAGTTAAATTCGGTGATAATAAGAAAATGATAATGAAAGTACAGTACTACCTCAGCTCTCTCTCTTGTTTTCAGTCTTTCGACTGGTTTGTCGCAGTTCTCCACATTTGTCTATTTCCGTCAGTCTCTTCATTTCTCTATATGTCTTAACGTTGACATCATTCATCACTTGCTTAATGTATTTCAGACGAGGTCTTCCTCTTTGATTTTTTCCCTCGATTTGTCCTTCTATAATACTATTAAGTAAGCCTTGTTTTCTTGTAACATGTCCAATTAACTGACATCTCTTTTTTTGTATTATTCTTATATTTAACATTCCCAATCCAAATCCAATTTAATATAAAAAGGTTCGTACTCAGTTGTAAATAACACACTTAGCATATTTACAATTAGATTATTGAACAAAATAAAACAAATTTTTACAATAATCTTAAACTACTAACAATTATTTTTTACTTATAATATTACGGATCTAATCAAACTAATGATTTACACTGTATATTATTTAAACATGTCACTGTATATTTAACTCAGTTACTTTGATAAGATAGCGTTATCTAGCTTACTAAATCCCGGGCGAGCTTGAGCGAATACTTCACATAAAGACTGGTCTAACTAAAGTGAGAAGTTTCGGGTTTCATTTGTGTTGCTTAATCTATTGGAAGCTTTAGAATATCTGGGCCTTGGCGATACAGCTATTTCAAGGTAATGGATAGAAAACTCTAGTTAGCTGTGTGTTGAAAGATTATTGGGATATCTACGCTTACTAAATATCTCACGGTCGCGCGCGTGAGATAGAAGTATCTCGCGGGTGATTAAGCAAATCTATCGAGGCCGCTTCATTCATTTATCGCGTTTGCTACATTGCCCCTTCTTAGCTCCATTTCGTCCCGAAATGTACATCTTGGCTGTGTCGATATCGGCAACTTTGTCCCCGGTTGCAATGCGATGTTTGAAAGAAGTAGCAATCGACGGTTTCTCCATTGTCTTCTGAAGATTGTAACAGCATACCAGGATTTCTACGTTGGTGCCCGCAAAGAGGACCTCCAGCATATTTCGAACAGTTCTCCAGTTGAGTCCGTCGTAGTTGGCAACCAGCTTCGGGATGGCTAATTTTGTGATGTTGTTGGAAGTCACCACATCCCTTAACTGCTTTAAGGCGGTCCATATATCGCTGTACTGCATTTTGTCTGATGTTTTGACTTGGTTACTAAATATAGGAGTTTCCGCTCCCTAAACGGCGTAGAATAGCGTCCCCTACGCATACCTTCTGTTCTTGGAAGTTCTTGATTTCCCGAACTTTTCCTGAACACCGAAGCAACCCCATTTGGCATTTCTAAGTCCTGTGCTACTGAACACGCTAAGGCATAGTGGGTGGGAACTTGGAAGAGATCGCAGTTTCCTCCTGGTTATCCCGTGACGAATCTTACTGCTCCCCGAATACAGTGACATAAAGTTCTCAAACGACTCGCTGGCCTCTTGTGTCGTTTTTACAGGTCGTACTTCTGCGTCGTTGTTACCAGCATAAGGGGCGAGTCGATTGAAATGCACCACCTTGGGCTTTCCTCGCGGTTGTTTGCTTATTCGGTATACAACGTCGTTAATTCGTTCGAGCACTTCGTAGGGACCCTCCCACGATGTTTGCAACTTTGGACTTAAACCACGACGTCTCTGGGGATTGTATAGCCAAACTAAAGCGCCCTTTTGGTAACCTCCTTCGTGAGCCCTAATGTCGTAGGACTCTTTCATGCGGTCGCTAGCTCCTTGGATGTTGTGCCGGACCCGTTGGTGAATGCTGTCCATTTTGGATCGCAATTTATCGACATAACCTTCCCCAGCAACATCTTCCCCTGGTAAGCAGCCGAACTTTAGGTCACAGGGTAATCGTAACTCTCGTCCCATGACAATGCTTGCCGGCGATTGACCAGTTGTTTCGTGGACGGCTGAGCGGTAAGCCAGCAGGAACAAATGAAGACAAGAGTCCCAGTCTCTTTGATGGTCGGAGACTACTTTTGCTAGGTGGCGGTTGATTGTCCGATTCATTCTCTCTACCATGCCATCTGACTGCGGGTGTAATGCAGTAGTTCGCGTTTTTCTGATAGACAGCAATTTACATAAATTTTGGAATACTCCGGACTCAAAATTTCTTCCCTGGTCGGAGTGTAGTTCCATGGGTACGCCAAATCGACAAATCCATTCCTTTACCAGCACGTCAGCCACAGTAACGGCCTCTTGATTCGGTACAGCGTAAGCTTCTACCCATTTGCTGAAGTAGTCCATTACTACAATGATGTACTTATTTCCCAAGTCGGTTTGGGGAAAAGGACCGGCTACATCTATGGCGATTCTTTCAAATGGACTACCGACGTTGTACTGACGCATTGGAGCTCTGGGTTTTCTGCCAGGACCATTCGCCGCTGCACACGCAGCACATTTTGGCACCATTCCTTCACATCCTTTTACATCGCATCCAATAAAACGATCCCTTATTTTCTCCAGCGTCTTTGCTGCTCCCAGATGCCCTCCCGAAGTTCCACCATGAACTTCTTCCAGGATTTCAAAAATCCTTCCATTCGGAATCAAGACCTGCCGTCTTTCCTCCTGACCATCTGAGCCTTTAAAGACACGTTTCAACACGTTTCCATCCAGGATGAGGGAATTCCATTGTGCCCATAACGATTTCACATCCGGGGAATACTTGGCGACCTCTTCCCAGCTAGGTCTCTGCCCGTTTTTCTTCCACCGGATCAATATTCCCAATGCGGGGTCATCCTCTTGATCTTTAGCTAGCTGATCTCCGTTCCAGTGTTCATCCACCACGGTTGTCCTGTTGATGACAGCATCCTTCTCTTCAGCGCGATTACAATGTTTGCAGTCGTCCAGGCAAGGTCTTCTAGATAGGGCATCTGCATTTCGATGAGCTGTACCAGCTCGATGGCGGGTTTCGAAATCAAACTCTTGTAGCCTTTCGATCCATCTGGCGACTTGCCCTTCTGGATTTTTAAAATGCAATAACCACTGTAATGCTGCGTGATCAGTTCGCAACAAGAATCTTCGCCCATACAAATATTTGTAGAAGTGTTCTGCGGCCTTGATTACAGCTAAAAGTTCGCGTCGAGTAACGCAGTAGTTCCTTTCTGGTTTGGACAGGGTTTTACTAAAATAGCCAATCACTTTCTCCTGTCCGTCTTGCTCCTGAGAAAGGACTGCTCCTATCCCCACGTTGCTGGCATCTGTGTCTAGAGTGAACCTTCCGTGTGGTAGAGGGTAACTCAACACAGGGGCGTTTGTTAAAGCATTTTTCAGTTCAAGGAAAGCTTCTTGACAACTGCTGTCCCATTGAAACTTGCGTAGTTCTTCAGTAAGGCGTGTCAAGGGCTTGGCTATATTGGCGAAACCCGATACATAACGCCTATAGTAGGTACAGAGACCCAGAAAACTTCTAACTTCATGCTTGTCCCTGGGTACTGGCCAATCACGAACTGCCTCTATTTTGTTGTCGTCCACGGCGACGCCTTTGCTTGAAACAATGTGACCCAGATACTTAACTTCCTTTTGAAAGAGATTGCACTTCTTAGGATTTAGTTTCAATCCGGAACTTTGTAATCTTTGAAACACCTGTTCTAAATTTATTAGGTGATCCTCGAACGAAGTACCCATTACGATGATGTCATCGAGGTAGACTAAACAGGTTTTCCACGATAAACCCCTTAGAACGGTCTCCATCAGTCTTTCAAAAGTTGCTGGTGCATTACACAATCCAAAAGGCATGACCTTAAACTGCCATAATCCCGTGCCTACGGTGAATGCTGTTTCTCTTTATCTTCTGGTGCCATCTCTACTTGCCAGTATCCGCTTTTTAAATCTAGCGTCGAGAAGATTTTTGCCCCGCAAGTGTGTCCAGGGTATCGTCGATTCTTGGTAAAGGGTAGCTGTCCTTCTTCGTCACGTTGTTTAATTGCCGGTAGTCTACACAAAACCGGGTGGAGCCATCCTTTTCTTTACCAGCACGACAGGTGACGCCCAAGGGCCGGTAGATGGTTCGATTACGCCTTCCTTTTCCATTTCCTGGATTATTCTGTCGACCTCTTCTCGTTTGGCTAAGGGTAATCTTCTAGCTGTTTGGCGGATGGGTTGAGCACCATTGGTGTTGACCTTGTGATGAACCATGTTGGTCCTCCCTTTGGATTGATGCCTGCTCTCGAATATAGTCCAATACTTATTGATTAAATTTTCGAGCCCATTTCGTTCGTAACGGCTCAAACCCTTAGAAGAAGCACTGATCAAATCCTTAAGAGGTTCTGATTCCTCCAACAATGGTTTATCGCAGACTTTCACTTCTCGAATAATAGAGGAAACAGAGCAGCAATCAGCTAAATTCGTCCCTTTCCGTAAGGTGACCGTGTGATAGTTCATGTTTGCCACTCGTACCGGGACAGTGCTTGCGACACGCGTCAAACTTTTTCCCACTACAATTCCGACTGCCACCTTTTCATCGTCGTTTCTTGGCTCAAGCATCATAATGCTCCCATCATTTCCATTATTTTCCAAGACCGCCTCGACGATTACTTCAGCGCGTTCTGGTATCTCGGTATCTTCGATTAGGAACGCTCGAATTGTAGTTTCATCTCTCCTATGTATCACACTTTCTTCGCCATTTATTTTTACAACACCATCCCTGAGATTCAATTCGAATCCTTTGGTGTTCATGATGTCCATACCGATAATGACTTCATCTTCAATCTCGGCCACAATCGCCAAATGTGTAAAGGATGTGTTTCCTATTGTGAGACGGATGCTGGCTTCACCATGTGTTGTAGCCGAGTCACCTGTTGCAGTGCGCAGGCGCCATTTAGTGGGTCGTATCTTGATTTTGGAGGATACAACGTCTGGTCTGATAATGGTTTTTGTTGCACCTGTGTCTAGCAACAAATCACGCACTTTATTATTAATTAACCCATCTATAAAGATGCTGCCGGACGGATGTTGTTTGGAGGTAACTTGCACTATTTTATGTGGGGCTTGTTGCTGGCAGTTCGACGGTTGCCCTTTCTCGTTGACCCTTTCCGACGCCTTGGTGGTCGACCCGATGGGGCTGTACCACCCTCCACTTCCTACATTGGCGTTGCCTATGTCCCACTTGGTCGCATCCCCAACATCGCATCGGTTCTCTCTTTTCCTTTATAAGCACTTCCATCATCTTTCTTATTTCATTGAGTTCGCTTGATTTTTCTCCCTCGGTCCCACTGACTTCACGAAGCCTCCCGTACTTTTGGAATTGAGTTTCGCTGACTCAAATTCCAAGGCACACGCCAACGCTTCGGAGATGGTTTTGGATCTCGACAACAGGACACTTTGTTTAACCTCCGTGTCTCGAAGTCCATCTGCGAAGGCCTGGACCGCTAATCGTTCTTGTACCTCCTTTGATGTATCCGAATAGGCGTAACGGACCAACCGAATTATGGCGAGCTGAAACTCTTGTAAAGTTTCAGCCGGTTTCTGGTAACGGTTTTAAGCTGATAGTGGTACGCCTGCCTTAAATGCGCTGACCCATACCGCGTTTCCAAGCTTTTGGTAAGTTGACCGTAATTCCCCAAGTCTTGGTCAGGAAGCGTTTGTAGAATGTCGGCAGCGTCTCCACAAAGAGCCAAAGTTAATGCTGTGGCTTTTTCCTCAAGGGTCCACCCATTGGCCTTAGCAGCCGCCTCAAATTGACGCTGGTAGTTGTCCCACGGTGTTTTCCGTCAAACTGCGGAGGTTGCTGAATGGTTCTAGGTGGGTCTACAAATTTTCTTTCGGCGATTAATGTGGAAATTTCGCCATTGGTTTCAATGGTTTCAGCTGAGATTTAAGGGCTGCTATTTCGTCCTGAAATTTCTCCAATTTCTCATCACACTGTTTGCATTCTTCTTTTTCTTTTTCTTTCAGAATTTTCCATTAATCTTGTTTTCTAAACTTCTGGATGCTCCATTAAATCTTCCTTCATTTTTTAGAATGGTCCATTAATTCTTCTTCACCTTTGAACTTTCCTGAATCTTTCCATTCGTTCTTCTCATTTTCTAATTCCATTCTTTTCCATTTCATCGTACTTTCATCAGTACAGTCAAATCTGTATCTCCGGATTTTTCCTTCATTTACTAATGCCTCGAATAACCGTTTTACCAATTGGCTTTTAAATCCGGACATATCCAACTCGCGTTCTTCCAACTCGCTCTTCAGTTCGGCGACTTTAAGTTCTTTCAATAATTTTCCGAAAGACATTTTTATTTATTTTCACTTTTAATGTTACACTCAAATATTCGTTAATTTATTTATTTAACACTCACGAATATTCACAACCCCACACCTGACACCAATTGTAACGGATTTCCCAATCCAAATCCAATTTCCAACGAGAGCAAAAGCGGTTCGTACTCGGGTTGTGAATAATAACACAAGTTGGCCACTTAATTTACAATTACGATTTATTAACACAAAATAATAAACAAATTCTCCTTCACCAATAACTTAAACACTAGCACTTAACAATTATTTATTTACTAACTAACTAACTTACGGTTCTAATACACTAACTAATTTATTTACACTCGTATATTTATTTAAACGATTGTCACTGGTATATTTATTTACATTTATTTATACTGATAGCGATAGCGCTTACCTCGTAGATTCACCGGGCGTATAGACTTAGAGCGTTGGCACTTCACAATAACAGACTCGGTCGTAACTAAAGTGAGGAAGTGTTTCGGAGTTTATATATGTGTTGCTTAATCTATTCGGAAGCTTCGAGAAGTATCTGGGCCGTGGCGATACAGCTATTTCAAGGTAATGTAGATAGAAAACTCTAGTTAGCTGTGTGTTGAAAGATTATTGGGATATCTACGCTTACTAAATATCTCACGGTCGCGCGCGTGAGATAGAAGTATCTCGCGGGTGATTAAGCAAATCTATCGAGGCCGCTTCATTCATTTATCGCGTTTGCTACATTATCTATCTTTCTTCTCCTACTCTTCTAAGGACTTCGTCGTTCGTCACTCTTTCAGTCCAGCTGATCTTAAGCATTCTCCTGTAGCACCATTGTTCAAAAGCCTCAAGGTTTTTTCTTTCTGGTATTCCATAGGTACAACTTTCACAGCCATACAGAGCAATACTCCATATACACGGAGAAAACAATATCCTTAATATAACTATCTAACGTATACCCAATTGACGTATTGTTCTGACAAGGATTCAAATGTCTAATTTAACGATATTTATAAGTCAATTTGACAATTCATAGTATGATCAAAACAGCTCTACATAGTATACTTATAATAAGGATTCATTTATTTGATTCAAGCGTTCAAACGAAAAGCTCTCGTGAACGTGTGCAGTATCCGTCGTGTAGGTAACTGGATAGTTAATTTGGGGATTTGAATAGCTAAAATAGGGATACGTATGGTTATTATAACGATATTTTCTTCTCCGTGCATATCCGTTAAATCACTATGACAATAATCTTTTGAATGTCTAAAACAGTAATACGGATCGTTACTATAACGATACGCAATAAGGATACTCTGGATAGCTAAATTAGCTATACGGCGTATCCCTGTGAAAGATATCTATCCAACGGATAGCTATAATAAGGATACGTATGGTTATTATAACGATATTTTTTTCTCCGTGTATATGTCTGTAGAAAAGTTTTTCTCGTTTTTAGGGTTATGTTATTAGATGTTATTAAGGTCTTTTTGCTGAGAAAGGCCTTCTTTGCCTGATGGATGCGGCTTCTTATTTCTCTTTTACTTCTGCCGTCTTTGGTGATTATACTCCCTAAATATGGAAATTCATCCACTTCTGCTAATTTTTCCCCGTCTATTATTATGTTTGTTCTATCTTTTATATTTGTACCGCCAATTTTGATTCCGACGTTACTTTCTACATTCATTTTATCTATGGCTTGCTGGGAATATATGTTAAACAGTACAGATGATAGCGCGCATCCCTGTCTCACTCCTTTGCCTATGTTTATTTCTCTCTCTTCTTCGTTTATTTTTATGCATCCTTTTTGGTTATTGTACAGGTTATATATAAACCGTTTGTGTTTATAGTCAATTCCAATATTTGTTAGTATGGTAAATAGTTTATCCCAATTTACGTTATCAAATGCTTTTCTGCATCTATGAAAGCTAGAAACACTTTTTTGTTTTTTTCCAACGATTTTTCTATGATTATTCTTAACCCTAGACTTGCTTCTCTTGTACCGGTTCCTTTACGAAAGCCAAATTGATCTTCTGTAAGATTTTCATCGATCTTTCTCTCTATTCTTTGATGGATTATTATTTTGGAGACGTGTGTTACTAAACTTACTAAACTACCTCAGCATACTACAAAAATTAGTTTTATTTTATATAATAAATAAACTTAAGTTATTTAACAAAAATTCTTTTGTTATTTTTCTTAAATAATAGGAGTATTTAATTATGCTATTTCTAGTAAATTTAAATCTAAGTTGGATTTAAAGCGAAAAGTGCTTAGCATATTTGTATTTTGCCACGCGATAAGCAACAAATCACGTATCGAATTATTTAGCATTTTGATATTAAAATTTTTTTATAATTTTGCAGTTTTTTATCAATTTGATATCTTTAGAAATTGTTTATTGATTTTTCAGCAGTAATAATATTTGTTTGTTCCCCTTTATTCAAAATATCCTAAAAGCATAAACCCACAAAAATAACTTGTGTTGCAGTGGCGTTACCAAGGGGGTGTAATTGGGTAATTGCCCCCCTTCCCTCCCGCCAAGAATTTGTCGTTCGTTTATTTATTTTTATTCTTAAAAATTAGCAATATTTCAAAAAAACAAATTAAATTAATTTTTTGCCCATCCCCCCCAACCTAGTTGGCTGGAAACGCTCCTGTTGTGTTTGTCATATATTTGTATAAAAAGAAGTTATTTAGCCAAATATATCTAGTCATATATGACAGTTACCTACATATGAGTGTGTTTGCCGCTTCGTTATAATAGTAAAAGTACTGGGCAATCTACTTTCTTTATGAAACGGTATTTATCTTTGCTTTTAACATAATTTTAATTTTTTAAGAGTCTAATCAATATTATTTTTATAAACAATACTATGGAGTAATTTTATTCGATGTTTAGAACAATATTTTATGATTGAAACGTAAAAAAATAGATATTTCAAACAAAGCACCCTAATATTTATATCATTATCAATATTTATATCATTTTCTAAATCAACAAAAATTATTCTATAATAAAATCAAAATATGTGTTTTAATTTTGTTCCTTTATATTTTATTATTATAGATTATTTTGTGCGCAGTTTACATCTTAGTTAATTTTGATCTCTTTTAAACGTAACTGTATGAAGCAAGAATTTTTAAAATGGGATCTCAACCCACTGGTAGGTCGTCCACTGAGCATCAAGTGTTATGCATATTAAACATTAAAATGAGCTTGTGTTAATGTAGAAATTGAGCAACCTTGTATGAAAATGTAAAAGTAATTTTCGTGGTCATTAGAAGAATGTTTTAAAAATAAATAATGGTAGACAGAATATTTTAATTTATACTTCAACTTTTTATTTGAAAATCATACGCAAATAAGTAAGGAAACATAAGGAGCACATAAAACTTTTAAATTCCTGGTGTAAGAATCGATTGTGTAATTTAAACATGCTTTAAAGGAGTTTTGAATGAAAATAGTTGAAATTGTTATGAAAATACAAGTTTTCATCGTACCTACTTTAGAATGCCAATTGAAATTCCAGAAAATGTTTGTGAATAGCAAAACAATTCTGATTTATTTAAATATATACAGTGGAAACTCTGTTATCCGGACTAATTAATGTTGCAGCTCATCCGGATAATCGCAAATCCGGATAAATAAAAAAAACAATTTTACCTTGTTAGGTATTTACCTATTTACAAAAAAAAACGAAACAAATAATTATTAATTATAAAATCAACAGTAAAAAATACCAAATAGAATCATAAAATGTTTATGTAAAATTAAAAGTAAATTGATCATTGTTAATCGTGGCGAAAATCGGAGTGTGCACATTCGAGCTCAAAGTGGCACATTCCGATCTCGGGAAAATGAAGGGCGCCGCTCCGCGTCGCGCTTCATTTGCCTTTCTCGCTCGGAAATGTGCCACTTTTCGCTCGAATGCGCACATCTTCGTGTTAATTGGATTCGACTATATTAATAACAAATCTTTCAAATCCAGATTTTTTATTCGGAGAAAGTTTTCGCTTGAAAGTGCACATATTCCTTAATAATTGAATTTGCCTATCTTATTCTTCTCTCTTACAAATAATATTAATTAAATCACAATAAACTAAATGTACCACTTCTCGCTTTTCTTTCAATTAAAAATTACAGTAGGGTATTTTTACCAAAAATCACATTTCTAATTTAGTACTTTTAAGCTAGAGTAGATGGGAGACTTCATCGTACATGAAAAAAAATACTTTATCTCTTTCCGAGTTTTGACTCTTATTTCTCCACCTATTTTTTAACATATTCCACCCAAGTCATTCTAGAATTGTAATGCACCTCCTACGTAACATATAAATATTTTTTTATATTTAAAAATTGAATTAATCCATAAATGAAGTCTAATTACAACAGTGTATACAAAATGCGCCTTAAAACTAATTTGTTTATAATTTTTAGAAAAATGAAAAGTACCCAAAAATATTTGGAGACATTAAGTTTGACATATAAACCTTCAACAATCTACAAAAGATTTTATAAAAATCAAAAACGCGAATTAGTAAACATTCGAAAGTACACCCGAAAATATTTTTATCAAGCTCGCTAAAATTAGGTGTGCGGAAGAGCACCACGATGGCTTATCAAAAGGAATAAAATATCTAACCTTTTTCAAACAAAATATAGATCTAATTTATTCGACTTTAAATTTTTTTAATTGAAGAATTAAATAATAATAGAGGCAAATCCGATAAATACGAGGATGTGCGCATTCGAGCGAAAAGTGGCACATTTCCGAGCGAGGGAGGCAAATGAAGTGCGACGCGGAGCGGCGCGCTTCATTTTCCCGAGATCGGAATGTGCTACTTTGAGCTCGAATGTGCCCACGCGGTTTTAAGCATGATTCACAATCATTTTGGCGACGAAAAATAAGTTAATAATTTTTATCGTTCTCTTTCACTCGTACTTATAAGTTTGTCGTATCTTTTCGCTCGCTCCCACTCATTTGCTATGGTGAAAATAGGTTTTTCGAACATATAATCGATATTTACTGAAATAAATTAAATTAGTTGGTTGGAAAGAAATCTGAATTTACAAAATTCAATGAATACGAGGATGTGCGCATTCGAGTGAAAAGTTTCACAATTCCGAGCGAGGGAAGCAAATGAAGCGCGACGCGGAGCGGCGCGCTTCATTTTCCCGAGATCGGAATGTGCCACTTTGAGCTCGAATGCGCACACTCGGTTTTAAGCACGATTACAAAGCGTCCCGTTTTAACAGGAAAAAGCGAACGCGGTTGACAATCCGGATAATCGCGAATCCGTATAACTGAGGTCCGGATAATCGAGGTTTTACTGTAGGTACCTAGTTTATTTATTTAGATATCGTTATATTTTAAAATTGGGTAATTTATTAAAATCAAACAACCTTATTCTTTTTTCTTAACTAATTTTAATGGTTATAAAATATGCATTAACGTTTATTTCTTATTTCCTTTTGTATAGTAAGTATTTATAAGGTAGATAATTAAATCATTCGATAAAAGTTATGACTTTGGTTATCCAATAATAAATATAAGGTAAATAAATTTATTTGTTAAATATTTAAATTTACGCATAACTATAAATTTACTGTAAAAATAGTAGTAGTTCTTGTTCAGTAACTATTTTTTAAATATATTTAAATATACTTAGTTTTTAATATTTTGTCGTAAATAAAATCAAAGCGTAACTTTTTCATTGTCGGTAAAGTTAAAGAGTAGGTATACGCCATGTTTTATTTATATCTCCACTTCTTGGTTATGTTGTGTTATTTTTAATGCCATTCTATTCAGAATGCACGTCACGTGCTGGGATATTCATGGTTTGAGTGACACCAACCAAAATGTATCTCAAAAATAACTTGGACTGTAAAATCCCAAGTCCTATAGAATTACTGTCTGTAGTATTACAATTTTCCAAGTACAATTTAAATCCAGTGCTTTAAGGCTGAATAAATTCAGATCCAAATTAACTAAAACCTAGGGGCACCAGTGCAACGAGGGTAAAGTTAGACGTTACTACTTTATATAATCCGTAAATACGATATCTCGTTTACGTTATCAAATTTGGATGGTTCATTATCGCAATTTAACAAATGGTCTGTGTGATAATCGGATTATAGGAGAAGGATGGGGAAATTTAAGATATTTAATGGAACGAACATTATACTCTATATTAAATTCCTTATAAATTTGCTGAAATTCATATTTGCTAAGGTCTGATTTAAAACTGCAAATATTAAATGGCACAAACAAAAGGATGCAATCAATCGTCGGATCCTATAAAACTTTATCGTTTGAGAATGTGTTTTTAAAGTTTTGAAAGTGGGTTTTTTTTTATTAAGAAGAACAAAAAAAACATAGATATGTAAGTGTATCAACTAAACCCACAATGTAAAGGCAGGTAAGCACTAAATACTGCTGTTTATTGCAAATTTATTCCAGATCATAACTTTATATGTTAACACTTGATTTATTTGTATTTTAAGTTTCTTCTACACACTGCGTCCTTTTTATTCAACTGCTTTCATATTTCTCTTTTGTATTATCTTCCAGGCCGTTTCCACCTGCAATGGTGGCTGTTATGGACATTTGTGACATTTTATCATAGCAATTCAAAACCCATCGGCCGTGTAGAGATACTGGCCCGGATTATATTTCGTTTTTATCTGAAATTCAACTTTCATTGGATTTCCAACATCTAAAACTGAAATTTACCAACACAGCAATTCTATTTATTGGCATTAATATAAAACGCTAAACGAAAGAAAAATTTAACTAAAACGATCATTTTCTTATCGGTTTCTTTTTTCATTTATATAATTCTTAGATTTCTGCACAGTATAATGAGTCATAATGTGTTAAAATATTTAGCATTTCGGTTTAAAATTCCTATATATTTTTTTAAGTACCTATCTACTTAAATATGAATAAATATTCCAGTGGTGTTTTTTTAATTAGGCGTTTATCGAACCTATATTCGCTTCGAAGGAGGACGATTTGTATACAATTATTACATAACTTTAAAATAACAGGTTCCTTTATATCGATTATGGTTATAAGATACCTTTAGAATTTTTGAATACCGTCAACTGCATATTAATTTTGGAGAAACTACGTATCATATTTTCTTCATGTTCATTATATTAAAGATAAGTATTGAATATTTTAGTTTACTAAACACTGTTTTAAGTATACATACAAAATATTAGTCATAAAAAGTGTATTGTTAGTATTATTGTAAGTTTTTATATAGGTTTAAATAAATGTAAATAATACAAATATATATAATTTGTATTAGGTACTAAATAACACTGTTAGAGATTTAGAGAAATATTGTATAAATCATACAGTAACCAAGGCCATTGAATTCTAAAGCACAAGTAGATATGAATTTAGTATCCCAAAGTAATCATCAATTTATACGGGAAGGAAACAAGACCTCTATAGTTCTGCACAAATATGTAACAATATTAATTAGTATATATATAAAGTCCATAAATAATATAATGTTAAACGGAAGTCGCCACATCATTTAATTTGCTTGTTATGTTTTTAACACATTTTTTTCCCAGGTTCCTTATTATGAGTACATAATTTGATACACTTTGCTCAATTAATTTGTAATAATTGCGAAGTGTCTGTATTCTTAATGCATGTCTCAGACTGCTTTTATGAACTTTACTAAACGTTTACAATGAATAAATCCTTTATGAGAAATAAATACAGTTAAATTGGATCTTGGATCAACACCAGAGGATTGAATTAAAAAGCTATACTTTTTTTATTTTCCTCCGACCAATAGTATCTTTTGCTAAAATACGTTTTGTTTGCAAAATATTTGTATTTTTAATTGTAGATTTTCCTAAAATATTAATTACCTATTTCACATTATTCTCTACAGGGTGTTTTCAAAGATATATCAGAGCCAAAAAGTGGTGGTTGGGAACAATTATTGGAAGACGTTTTCCAAAGAAACACATCAAAATAATCATCTATGGAGAAGTTGCAAAAATTAATTTTTTTCTCAAAAACCGTTTTTGATCCGCTAGCCTTTTCCTTCTTCTTCTTTATCTTCGCCTTTAATGCAATTGTTCCAACTGCTCCCTTATCGGGGTAGGCGTGGTCTTAAGGAGTATTCTCTTCTATTATAAACCATTTCCGGAGATATGTCATAATCACATTG
The DNA here is from genome assembly GCA_036325965.1 of Sinopyrophorus schimmeli. NCBI lineage: Eukaryota > Metazoa > Arthropoda > Insecta > Coleoptera > Elateridae > Sinopyrophorus > Sinopyrophorus schimmeli. The sequence continues at coordinate 9,285,623 of JARFIZ010000001.1, forward strand.
AAGCTTCACGGAAGACCTATTCCAGGTACTTTTTGGCCTGCCTGGTTTTCTTTTAGGTTCATCTATTGCCAAAACTCGGAGCACTATGTGGTTCTGATTTATAAAAAATTTATAAAAATTTATAAAAAAGCAGTAATCGCATATTTTAAATTTATAAAGATGGCCTACGTTTATTTAAGCTTGCAGACTTTATTATGACCTACAATTTTGAGCTACAATGTTTCAGCCGTTAAATAGCGGAACTCAATATTTTAACTCAGGTACGTTTATTTTATAAAAATTAAAGTGATTTTGAGCAATTTATTTTATATGTGGTAACATAACAAAATGTTTTATTGTTTGAGGCCATCGGATATGTTTCTTAATTAGGGAATTTAACGTTGTCGTAGGTCGAAAAACCTGCGGTTTTAAAAATATGGGTTTAATTTTGATTTTGCTATAACTTTTTCAAACAAATAAATGCAAAGCTATTACCCAATAGAAGCTTTTCTAAAAAATCACCCCCATCGCCCATTTTCGGTTTTGACAACTAATCGTAAACACCCTGCATATCAGAGGTTCTTAAAGTTTTGTCTATATGGGCCGAATTTCAAATACTAAAATAATTGCTGTGCAAAAAAAAATTATGGAAAAATACTTTCAGATCGATAAAAAATTAGACATCAGGGTAAAATATAACATTGCGGATTGCATTTCTAGGGTTTTTAGACCGTCATTAGACCGCGAGTCGCACTTTGAAAATCTTTGCGCTAGATTAACCAATCAAATAAAGATTTGCCAATTTAAAGAAATTTATAACTTTGATTATAATTTTAACCAGTGACAGAAAGCTGTATTAATTACGATATACCTAACAAAGTAAGATTGCATTTAAGAAGTTTTATTTCTGGAAAAATAAAATTTAGTTTTAGATAAAATTCAAAGAATTATATAGTGTATTTTCGCACAGGCACATGATGCGCGCGCGTAGGACTCAAAATTGAATTGTGCTTCAGATATTTCCGCCACTGTAAGGGCGGTAAGGATTTTGGGCCAAACCTAATAAGGCTCACCATATACACTAATGCACTTGCAACAAATGCCATGGCCTGTTAACATTCAGCTTTTCACGATTTGGAAGAAATTTTATTTTTGAACAGAGGAATGCTGAAAGTAGTGGTATGACAAAATAAAATGTTCTTTTTTTTTCAAATGTTGAATGGTCGCTTTTGTTGTGTGCCATAATGTATTTCAAAGACACAAGGGGTGTTATTGGGCAAATTATCCTAAGGGAGTTTTACCCTTGCTGATTGCCCGCTGTCTTGCAAGGGTAAAGAGGCGTATAGTTATATGATGTTTGTAGCGTGGGTTTGAACCCAGGTCGCTTAGCGCATCAGCCACACACTCAACCATTGCGCCACGCCACTCTCGTGCGTATTTCAAAAACATTGGTATTAATTTTCGTTTCTTCATCATCATTTAAACCGGTAATTCCCAAATTTTTTTGACTGGCAGTGTACTGTTTAAACTTAGATTTTATAACGGCTTCCTACCCTAAGGTAAACCATGAATGATCACAAGTAAAAGATAAAAAAAAAGTTTTTTGAACACGTCGCGGCTCCCCAGTGCGCTGCACTCCACATTTTAGAAACCACTGATATTTCCACAAGTAAAAAGGGTGTATTGCTGCAAAACAAAATCTGTTTTTATTACAATTTATGAAAATGCGTATAATCGTCGATATAAATTAGAATAGGTTATGTTTAATGGCAACATCGAGTTTTCAGCGATTTACTGAATATTTTAGATTAAAATATTATTCTAATTAGAGCTCACTAGATTAGCCATTTATTCTTTTTAAAGTAATTGTTTTAATGTTGAATTGTTAACAAAAGAATCAATTAAACATTTCTTCTATAATTTGATGGGTTACATTCTGCAAATTCAATAATATGGAATTTAAAATTTCTTGTTTATTATAGTCATAAGACATTTTTTACCACATTACTTAAATATTTCAGTAATTATTGTAAATATAGTTGCTATTAAGGCAGATTGTAAGTACCCAAGGTTATTAAAAGTTTCTTTGTTTACCACTTGTCAATGTATATTAGAGGTTGGTAAATAGCTACTATAAATATTTGTTATAATCTTCAATTTGACACCAAGTTGTTTTCTTATTGTATATTATGCAATGTATCCATATGGAATCTCTTTCCTAGTTTTCCCAATACGATGTAATTTACCGGAGTCCAATGAGTTTATGCTGACTATCCTTGCGTTACAAACAAAACTAAGAATGTGCTTTCTCCCACTGCTTAAAATCTATCTTTTAGCATACTTAGATAATTTTTTCAAATATTTTCTCTACTCTACTAGTTACAACGAGCTGCCTATTAAAATTGAGCTGCCTTTTAAAAATCCATAACGGAACAGATTTAATTTTATTTTCTTTTTAATTTACATATTAATTTATTTGGGAAGAATTCAATTGTATAATTGTGGGAAACGATTTTAAATGTAAGAATTCATATTAGATCTAGGGTATCACTAATTGATAATTACGGCGAAATATTGTTTGGAAAAATTCATGGTCAGATTCCAAAATAATTACAATTGTTAATATAACTCGATTAAAACGAAATTGTAGATTACATTTTTTTTACATAAGTTAATAATTCTAATAAATAAAAAATGTTTTCTTTTCCAACTGTCCTTAGTATTTTAATTTAGTAAGCAATTACTGGGTATCTACATATTTGGCAGATGTATCAAGTAAATTAGTTTTCAACTGTGTTTACAAAATAGTACAATATGTAACTCTAATACAAAATATCTATCTATTATAATAATAATATTATTACCCTTAGTAATAATTAAAATTACTTAATAATTCGAATGTTTAATGAAGAATGTATCACGTTTACAGCCAAAAACGTGTTAATATTCTAATATTACTACAATTTAAAAGAGGAAGATGTTACAGTAACAAAATTCAATTTCATTTCTGGTACGCCGTTCCTAGCAATTGGAATTCGTGCAATTTCCCGGCACAAGACTAATTTCCATACTAATATCCTATAAATCTTATCTTTCGATTGAATTTTCTTACGCCGGTTTAAACGAAGTGTATTCCAGTAAATTTTATAACACGTGAATGGAATTTTATTGTCAATGAAGTAAAGTGAAATGAGGCACTTCGATTTTTAAAATGCAAATGACATAATTCGATAATTCGTTATAATTAGTATAATGGAATAGCCGATTTATACGAAATCTGACAATGCTATTATGTTCCTAATGTAAGTGGTTGATTATTGTGTTAATTTTTTTATTACAAATACAACATTTAAAATTTTATATTAAATTAAAAATATATTAACTACAACAATAAATAATTTTAATTATTTTTTTGATCGTTGCTTTTAAATAATTATGTGTAGTGTATTATAAACCTAATAAAAACTCATAATTTCATTCTATTTTTGAACGTATTAAAGATAAATTATTTGATAAGTAGTAGAAGCTACTTACTCGTTATTCATAACAATCGTTAAATAATAATTGCTTACATTATATTTAAGTTTTTTTTTGGTGGTCGCAATTTTCGGCTCGGCAACTGATTTACCGAAGAAAATTATACAGTTTGGTTGTGACAAATATTTGCACTTCATTGATTGTGCTCCACTGCTCCTCCCGTTGATCGCGTGGCGGGGAATCGCCGCAATGTTAATTTTCTTACAACGTTGCCAAGCCCATTATTAATTATTCGTTTTAAATATTGAAATATTTCTTTTAATTATCTACACTATTGATAATCTGTATATTAACTTCATGGATCATACGCATCATAGGGGAGAGTAACCTATATTGAACCGGTGCTTAAATTATACCACTTCTGTATTTCTACCAATTAACACTATTTTTTACATTGGCAACAAAAAAAGAGGCAAACGGAGTGACATTAGCACTCTGACATTTTGTATTGACGTTTGACAATATTATATGATTGTGATAGAAAAGAGTTGGTTTTGGACTGTATTTATGTTAATTTTGGTTGTGTTGTCTAAGAAGCTTATTCATCGTAACGGAAAGTTATAATTTTATAAGACATGCTATATGAGAGTAAATTTTATGCTGTTTTGTGTACTGGTAAACGAATACAAATCTGATGAAGTAATGTTTTTATTTTTTATGACAAATTGTAAACATACCATGGTCCGTATATTGGACCGCTCCCGAGTTCCTAAATTGTACCGGTCCAATTAATGCAACTGCTTTTGTTATAAAATTTAAATTAATTTTAAATCATCTAAAATTAATGACGTACCCACGTCGAAGTTTAGCGCATCAATAGGGCATCGAGGTTCTCATGTCTTTTGTTCTTTCTTGGGTTAATCAAGTTTTGGGTATCAAAAGCGTTTCAAGAGTCGGAATTGAAAGTTTAGTGCCACAACATTGATGGCCGACCTAAAATTTATCGCATCAATAACGCTTAAAATGTAAAATTTTTAATTTTTTGTCTGGAATAGCGTTTCAACAAGTCATCAAAGTTATCTATATTTCAAAAATAGCATAGCGTCTCAATAGTATTTCAAAGTTGTCAAAATTTGGGTATCAAAAGCGTTTCACAGGGTGTAAAATGGAAATAACTGCACTTTTGAAACGCTAGATATCATAAAAACTGGCATTCTTTTGGTCATCATTAGCGCATCAAGCATTGCACTTTTGGAGAATATTAATGCTTTGGTAAATAAGAATTCCAAAGACTGTCTAAAGTAATATTGTTTTTTTTTAAAGATTGATTACATTTACAGAATAAATATAAGTGATAATGATCCTAAATTGTGTATTATTGTTTCTATTCTATGTTTTTTTAGATGCGGTACAATTTAGGATCCTGGTGGTCCAATTTAAGGTACCGGTTGCGTTAATTGGACCGAAACACAACCTTAAATAAATAACGATTTTTTACTAATTCCGACTATGCTACAATATTAACAGATGGATATTATGTAGTTACTTAACCAAGCTTTAATGTGAACTATGTTTCATTTTTATGGCTTGAAAGAATTTGGTGATATGTACCATTATGTCAAAAGTGGTGCGATATAGGTTACTCTCCCCTACATAGTGATGAGCAAAGCAAGACCAAGACCAAGACTGTAATAGTTTTGGTATCGGTCTTGATCTTACTTATTCGGTCTTGGTCTTGTTCTTGCACAAATGTTTCTAGTCTTGGTCTTGGTCTTGCTTATTCGATCTTGGTCTTGCTCTTAGTCTTGCATATTCAGTCTTGGTCTCATCTATTTGGTCTAATACATGCAACTTTTTGTCGAATTTTTCAGATCTTTTATAGGTATAAATTAAAAATTATGTACAATTTATATCTAATTCATAAAACTTTATTTTACTACAAACGAATAATATCAAAAAGTGATCTTATCTATAGAGTTTAATCATTTCTTCTTCTTCACTCATTTTGAAATTGTTTTTGTTTAAATAGAAAAGACACTACACTTACACTTACCGAAATATACTTCAATTAATATGTAAAAATCAATAAGAAAGTATACAATATGCAAAGATTTTGGAATTAATATTATTTATAAACATATCCGAAAATATTTGATCAATATAACAATTATCTTAAATACTGAAATTTTCTGTCAAACATGCGAGTTTGTCAGGACTTTTAAAGGAAATAGTGTCCATAGTTGTGAGAGTTATAAAAAGTCTAAAACTTACCTTCTCTCCAACGCATAAATTGACCTTTTAGCAAAAAAAAATTGTACAAGATACTTAAAGGGAGTGAAAATATTGAAAAAAAAATTAGTTTGTTTCTATATTTCAACCATGTGTTATCCAGACATAGGAACAAACAACTCTTACTCCGGGAACATTCTTGTAAATTTCTGTTGTCAAACAGGGGTAAAGTTTCTTTATATTTAGTATTAAAATTTAGTAAAGCAAATTGAAAATTTCTACTACAAAAAATGTTTTGTTTCAAGAAAAGAATATATTAACTTGCTTCGAATAGTTTAACTCATAAATCTACCGGAAGTAATAATTTTTGGTTTAGTCTTGCGTATTTGGTCTTGATCTTGCATACTCGGTCTTGGTTTTGGTCTTGGTCTTGTTCGTTCGGTCTTGGTCTTGGGATTGCTAGCATAAAGACAGTCTTGGTCTTGGTCTTGCAAAAATGCAAGACCAAGACCAATTTTGCTCATCACTAATCATACATACAACTCAGCAGGCAATGGCCATATTGGTTTTCTGTACTTTACAACGTCGGAAGTAAATTTTACTACCTAGCTTGGTTGCGCCTTTGGGAAACCGCCGGAATTTCTCCATCTTTTAGTATTTATTATGTATTAACTAATTAATATAAATAATTATAGCTTTAAAAACTTTTTTTAATGAATGCTAGAAAGATCACTGAAGGAATAGCTAAATTGTCTAAATTATAAAAAAACTATTTTAGGTTATATTAATGAAAAAAACGGGGAATCGCTCTAAGCGCGACCAACCAAGGGTTAACGATCCAGTTCTGTAAGCAACAAGCTGCAACCGCTTGTCGCACGAGCTGGCCGTTTGTATAATTACAAATTAGTGTGCGATAGAATAGTCGCCTTAGTAACTGACAAAAGGTGAGCTGTTATCGCTTAACAACGCGATTAATCGCCAGTGTACGGCTAGTCCAACTTAATCAGCAACCATTAAGTCATGTTTTTTTTATTGAGAAAAAGTTTGAAAATTGCTTTGTATATAAGATTTTTTTAATTAAAAAAATTATAATTATTTATAGCGTTATTTTTAGGTTTCTTTTTAGAAATGTGAAATTTTCTTCACATGTCGCTTGCTTCGATACTGGTTTGCTTGCTGGGTTGTAATAATTAGTTCCAAGTGAGCTGTGGCGCTAGATGTTGTGATGAGCTCTGTAGGTTATTGCTTACACAAGAACACTATAGGTAATATGAATATGAAAGTAGTCGATGTCAAAAATATGTGAAAAAAAAGAACGTTATCGCCAGGTGACAAGAAACTACTTTATTTTTTGTTAACGTTCCACCCTATTAGAAAAACAATCATGAAAAATATCTGGAAGGGAGTGATGTAATTTTTTTTATTGCTTTAGTCAGCACGGTAGAGATCGTAACTAATGCAAGCAAGCTAGCAACGAAACAGGCGTCGTGTGACGCGGGCTTTATAATAAGTTAAGACGTTTTATAAATATAAGTGTCAAAATATAATAATATTTTATTACTTATTATATATGATAGTACGTGCAAAAAAGACATTAAGGTAATCACTATGCAAGAAAAACAAAAGTTGATAAAAACTGAAAACCAAAATATATTTTATTTTAACATTGTTTTGTGTTAACCAACCTTCATGGATACATTTCTTTACCTTTTGTTGCTTAAAATTTGTAATGTACCTGATACAAGCATATGTAACGCGTTTGTTTTTTTTTGGACGTTCTTGCACATTGTTATATTATGCTTTGTATTCGGCATATTTGCTTATACTTCGTAATACTTAACAGTCACATGCACGTACTTATTTTGATTTGTAACACGTATGTGAAGTAGATAACTAAAGATAAGCTAATGTAATTTATGACAACAGACTTTCTAGAGTATTGTCGCGTCACACTTCATTAAGATTTGAAGTATTTTACTGACAATATGGTTCACAAATTTTTAATGGTAAAATTTAAGTTATTTGTATAGGTGGATTAAAGTTTAAGTACCAAACATCTACGTCTTTCGCATATTTATGTGAAGAAATATATTTCTATAAACAATTATTAAATATGAATACCAGTTCATTAATATAGAAATATATGTAGAGAGTACATATAGTACTTACATACAGAGTGCGCATATATATTTATAAAAAACATGACTGAAATTTAGGTTTTTTTATTTAGCGCTGAATGTTAATTGCTTTCAAAAAATTAAATAATTTTTACACATTTTTGTTTTTTTTCTGTTTTACACTTATTGTTTCTACATTTTTAAAATTATAATAATTTTATAGGCTTTTGCTTGACAAAATATTTTTAATTTATATAAGTATTATAATTATTTCTTGTACTTATGTTTCTATACAGGTGTAGGTATTTTTTATACTTTTAAGTTTTTATTACAAAATCAAGAAAAAAAAAAAAATAGACATTATTATACATGTTTAATAATTGAATACGTATAGTACACGATAGTGGTGTTAATGCACTACTCAAAAAAAATAAAGGAACAGAAAAGTACAACAAAATTTTTTGTGATTTTTCAAACGTTTTAACTCTATGACAAATGATTGTATCGAGATGTTAAGAAAAGTTTGTTAAAAGCTTGAAGTCTCCAGTTATGAAATTTTTTAAGGAAAATTTTAATTTTTTTCAATAGTGTAACTTTAATTTGATAGTATTATACGAATAATATGTCTTTGGATTTAAATGTTTTATGTATGAACGCACATTTTCTCCAATCTCATTGCGCACTTTTACATGACTGAGTATAAAAGAAAGTATTTTTTGTTTTGTAATTTTATTTTATAAAATAAAGCCTAATAATTTTAAGAGTTAAAAATCTATAAAATTCATCATATTAAAAAATTCGTCATAGGCATTGCAATAAGAAGCTTTTTCTGATCGCTTTGATGAATGTAAATATTTATGGGACAAATATGTATGGGGATAATAAAAAAGTAGTGCTTATGTACTAATTTTTTGTAAAATGAGTAGTAAAGAATAATTTTTTTTTTTTAAATTTATTTATTTGATGGGCCGACCATATATAAATCTACAGTAGATTTTTACCCATATACAGTAGCGCCCAAAAGTGAGTGCCGAAACCGTTTTTCACGCATAACTTTTTGCAATCTCGGCCAATTTACTTCAAATTTCAGTATATTGTACAGTTTGATGTTGGAAAATATTATTAATAGTTAACTGTTGCGCAGATACGGTATTTTAGGTTATGTTCCATTTCTACTGCAATAGTCATTTTTTACATATTCCGCGCCGTCACATTATTGGTTTTTTCTTGAATATTTGGGTTATTTTTTTTGTGTTCAGTAACAATTGACCAAGTTTTAACAATGCCAAGGGTTGAAACTTCTCCAGCCATTCGAAAAGCAATTATAGATATGAAAAACTCTGGCATGAAGGCAGCTGCCATTTCACGGATTCTAAAGATGCCAGCTCGTACTGTCTCAAGAATTATTCAAAGGTTTGATCAGAGAAATTCTGTTGAGAATGATAAAAGAACTGGTAGACCACGTGTTACTTCTTCCCGGCTGGATACACGCATTGTTCGTCGCTCCAAAGCGGATCCGATTCTCTCAGCTGTGGATCTGGCAGCAGAATTCAATCAAAGTGAAGGTCTAAATATTAGTCGAATGACAGTTTCCCAAGATTGAGTGATGCTGGTTTGAATGGCAGACGTCCAGCTAAAAAACCTTTCATCAAACTCAAGAATCGAAAGGATCGCGTGGATTTTGCAAAGCGGCACTTGCATTGGACAGCAGCCGAGTGGAGTCAAGTACTTTTCACAGATGAATCTAAGTTCAATCTATTTGGAAGCGACGGAATACAATACATAAGACGTCCTCCTGGAGAAAGATACAATTCAAAATACATAAAACCGACAGTAAAACATGGAGGTGGATCAGTTATGGTTTATGGAGCCTTCTCTCGTAATGGCATGGGCCCCATCATTAAAATTAACGGAATAATGACTGGCCAAAGTTACAAAGATATGCTGACTAATGTCGTCTTACCATGGGCCCATACAAATATGCCTCCTAGATGGATTCTACAACAGGATAACGATCCTAAGCACACCTCCTCGATTGTCAAGACTTCATTGCAGCAGCAACAAATCAGGATTTTTCAGTGGCCCAGTCAATCTCCCGACCTCAACCCGATAGAACACTTGTGGAAAGAGCTGGCAAGACGTTGTCGAAACAAAAACATTAAGAATAAAGATGAAAAATTTGCCGAATTGGACAAGGAATGTGTTGAAGAGAACAAATATAGAAAGCAAGATGAAAGGCAATCTTAGATGATAAAAGTTAATTATAAAAAATATGAATTACGTTGTTATAAATAATAATAAATTAATCTGTCATTCTGTTAACTTGTTATAATAAAGATATTTATTTATTTATTTTTACACTGAAACTACCAATAGGTTATGGGCCCAGGTACGTTGTAAAGTAAAATAGTGTAAAAAGAAAAATAAAGTAAAATAAATTTAAACATAACATGGCATCTGGATCAGTACGTATTGAATTACTGGATAAGGAAAATTATGATACATGGAAAATCCAGATGGAAGCTTTATTAATCAATGAAGTGGATATATAAACGGTGAAATTCCGAAACCGGACGATATTCTAAAAATGAAGCTGAATTGAAGTTATGGGTAAAGAATGATAAGAAAGCAAAGTCTAAGATTCAATTAATCCATCAGAATTAAAACAAATAACAAAGTGTATTACTTAAAAGAGGTATGGAACAAACTTGAATCAATCTATCAATCAAAAGGACCTGCGAAGAAGTCAGTAGTTGAAAGCTAACTTTACACAGAATGGATGAAGATGCTGATATTAGAGATCATTTACATAAGTTTTTGATATAATTGATAAATTGAATTCTATGGATGTTGAAATTAATCACGATTTATTGACTGTAATGTTATTTAATTTACCACCGAATTTTAAAATTTTTTGCAATTGAAGAAGAATGCCTTAGATGACTTTATTAAAATTATGTATATTGCAAAAAAGACGTAAGATTAAATGCAAATAAATTCAAAAGTAAGTCAGTAAAATAAAATTCAAGAAGAAAACATATCATAAATATCATTCATGTAAATATATGTCATAAAAAGGACATAAAGCTAGCAATTGTCCAAAAAAAAAATAAAAAAATATTGATAAAATTCATTTCACATCAGACTCGATAGAAGAAAAGCATTTAATGACTTCCATGTAATCAAGAACGAACAGCGGATGTAATAGTCATTATGATTAATAAAATTCTGAAAGATGTTGGTCGACCTACCAGTCACCCGTATATGTTACTAAACTTTAAGAACATAAATATCAATATTAAAAATATTTAAACAGATATTTTAAGACATAGATTTAACAAATGTACAACTGATGCTATTACAAAAAACAAAATGCAGTTTATTAATATATAAAGGCAAAAAGGGAAATCCCCCACAAATTTGATCCAAAGTTTTAAAATTCTGAGTAATTGTCATTTTACTTGTTAATTATGTACAAGTAATAATTTATATGTAAATTATGATTAAATACATCAAGCAAGTGATGAATGAAGTCAACGTTAAGACATATAGAGAAATGAAGAGACTGACCGGAAATAGACAAATGTGGAGAACTGCGACAAACCAGTCGAAAGACTGAAAACAAGAGAGAGAACTATGTTTGAATACTAATTTTTGTAATGGATAAAAATAAATTAATTGTGATTTATTTTATTGAAAAATTAATAACTAAATTTAATAGTTTTATTTTAATATATGAGTGTAGCACAGTACAGAACTGTAAGAAAAGCACAATTTTTTTTTTACAATAAGGATTACAAGATGGATATTTACAATGCTATATCAAGAAAAAAAAACAAAAAATGTTATCCATCAATTTTGGGCTACCCTGTCTCCTGACATTTTATATTCAGAATCACTTACATTATCATATTCTGAAAGATGTTGGTCGACCTACCAGTCACTCTGTATATGTTACTAAACTTTGACAGAACATAAATATCAATATTAAAAATATTTAAACAGATATTTTACATGTACATAGAGTTTAACAAATGTGCACAACTAGTATGCTATCTACAGAAAAATGCAAAATGCAGATTTATTCAAGTATATAATGGCGAAAAGGAAGATCCCGCAGCGAACTTTGCAGTCACGATGTAAGTTTTCGTTAAGCGTGCAAGTAAGCCATTCGTATTCTCTTTAATATTTCATGTAAATATGGTAAATTATTAAACTATCTTTAAAAAGTATTAAACGCGTTAATTAGCAACGTTACATTACTGTTGATAAACATGATCAACGCATTTAACATCAGTTTTAAAGTTTTGAATATATTTTTTACTGTATTTGGGAATACTACACTAGAGTATCCAAAATAAAATGAAAATATATAAAGGCGCTTAGTCAGTATTTGCGTGATTTAATTATTTGGAACTTTGTTAACATTTATTGTGATATTTTAACCCTGCGTTAGTCACCTGGTCTACAATCGTAGACCACCTCCATTGTCTTAACATGGTACGATATTTGAGGTGACTAACGAAGGGTTAAATACAAGTAACCACCTTGAAAAGATCAAATGCAACAAATTTTTATCACTTAAATATATACAGTGTGTCCCAAATTGAGTAGGCTAACATGGGTATCTTTCTTATTAGTGGAGATAGAAGTTTGGTTAAATGGGCAATGTTTTGCAGTTTTAGGTGCTCATTCAGATTCTGTTAAGAAAATTTTAAAATTCCGAATAGTTCCAAAGTTATGGTCAAAAAACTGAAAATTGTCATTTTCTTTAATGTCAAATAACTTTGTAATTATAAAAATTTTTAAAAAAAGTTTATAACAAAAGTTACTAGGTTTCATAAAGTACAGATGGAAATTAAGTCAAAATTAAATTCAAAATGGCGGTTTCTAAGATATTGATACCAACTTTCTTATTTTAAATAGGCGCCAGATTGGATTTTTGCATAGTTAAATATCATTTTTTTTTCTCTTTTCAACCATGTATAACAACCCAAATTTAAATAAAAAATTATTAACAATATTAAATTTTTCTGTTTTAAATCAAGTAGCCATGAATTATCAAAGAACAATAAAACAGCATAATACAAGCCAAGGTCATTATATTTATTTTTGACTGATATTGTAAGTTTTTTAAATAATAATAATTATTACCTTATAAATAATTCAAAATGGCAAAGTTTTTAACTACGCAGTATGATATGTTTTGTACCTACATTAAATGTTACAAAAGCTTCTGCGTTGCTGCACAAACATACTTTAACAATTTTCAAAAAAAAAATGATGATGATCGTCTTCCACATTCCTTCAATTTGGTTATTGTAAACATTCATACTTCTACATATTCACATCCAATCTTTTAAAAATTTTAAGGTTCCGTTGCTTTTTTTTTTGGAAAACTGTTAAAGTATGTTTGTGCAGCAACGCAGGAGCTTCTGTAACATTTAATGTAGGTACAAAACATATCATACTGCGTAGTTAAAAACTTTGCCATTTTGAATTATTTATAAGGTAATAATTATTATTATTTAAAAAACTTACAATATCAGTCAAAAAATAAATATAATGACCTTGGCTTGTATTATGCTGTTTTATTGTTCTTTGATAATTCATGGCTACTTGATTTTAAACAGAAAAATTTAATATTGTTAATAATTTTTTATTTAAATTTGGGTTGTTATACATGGTTGAAAAGAGAAAAAAAAATGATATTTAACTATGCAAAAATCCAATCTGGCGCCTATTTAAAATAAGAAAGTTGGTATCTATATCTTAGAAACCGCCATTTTGAATTTAATTTTGACTTAATTTCCATCTGTACTTTATGAAACCTAGTAACTTTTGTTATAAACTTTTTTTAAAAATTTTTATAATTACAAAGTTATTTTACATTAAAGAAAATGACAATTTTCAGTTTTTTGACCATAACTTTGGAACTATTCGGAATTTTAAAATTTTCTTAACAGAATCTGAATGGGCACCTAAAACTGCAAAACATTGCCCATTTAACCAAACTTCTATCTCCACTAATAAGAAAGATACCCATGTTAGCCTACTCAATTTGGGACACCCTGTATATAGGTATATATATTTTATAAATATATATTTTTTTTTAGAAAAATAATAAACTAAAAAAAATATAAATTAAATATTTCTGTGGATTTAAAAAAGAGGTTCAGTTTATGAATTTGTATAGGTTAGGAACAGATGCTTGATCGAAAACATTTTCAATGTAAGACGAAGTACTCCAACAGAATATCTGTTTATGTTTCATCAAACATTAAAATATTTATGTGTGTATAATACGTACAAAAATACATTGTTTATGTACATATTTTAATGTACCTACTATTTACATATCGACATAGGTATGGAGGCAAGAATGCAATGTTGAATTATTTAATGAAAAATTTGTTTATCGTGCGAATTAAAGTGTATTTACACTTAGTACATAGAGTGCCTCTAATTAGATTTAATAATAACACATAAAATTATAAGAACTATCTATAATTTATAAGACTAGATAATTAATATTCGGCAAATTATCTCGAAATGTTTTGCATAATTTGTTCAAGAGTGCGTTGCAATAAGAGTTATAGTCTAAATGTATTATGTACGGATTTATGACATCGCATGGAAGTGCAATTACAGTAAATTGAATTTTGCACGCCACTGACCCGATCGCACCGAGGACGCTGCACTCAAACGGGTTGTGTCTATGTTTTATGTAAAGAAGGGTCGTAAATAAAGCCTACTTTAAATCATGCTCGCCTCTTGGCAAGAAACATCTCTGAAACACGGCACCTCACTCAGGTGGTCGGAGGCTGGGTCGGCACGTAGTCATGATGGGAGACTATTGCCTTTACATTATGCTTATTGCAAGCTCTTTGTTTTAATGTCTTTATTCCGATTTTTATTTATAGACTTCTGTATAAGCATTTTTTATAAATAAATTTGTCTATTCTAATGATATAATTAATGAAAAATTATAGGCGGCTATGGGTTAATTTAATTTTATAACTTATGAACGATCATCTATTATTTATATTAAAAAGTCACATCTTATTTCTTTTATAATTTTTGTTTATTATTTTTTGCAAATGTGATTTATGTTGATTACATCTTACAATTAGCAAAAAATAAAAACACTATTATTATTATTAAGTGCATTTGTATTTAAGAAAGGATTATAAGTAATTAATTACTTTTATATTAGTTGTAGCTAATTAATTTACTATTCAACATAGTTATACAAAAAAAATAAATTGAATGAGTTTTTTAAATACGTATATACTATGTACTACTTACACTAAACCAGTGATTCCTAACCCGCTTACTGCAACTGTTCCACATGTGTGTCTAAGATTTTTTTATGAAAATTTAAATGGCGGAAAACAAATATACAAGTTTTGTTCTACAACAGTCGGGCATTACTCAAGAAAAGTTTTGAATCATAAAACAAATTGATAGATTTTTAGTAGGTACCATTATAGACTAAAAATTAATGGTACCACATACATACTGTTAAAATTATTAATACATAAAGTCTATCTATGTTTATTTTTTTAAACAAGAGAATATGTACTTATTCCTTTTTTTGAGAAAAGCACAAAAGTGAGTATTAAACAAAGCATTGAATATTTATTAACCGAAACTAGCTTTTAGGAATGACCTATTTACAAAGTTAATAAAACTTTATCATTTTATGAAATGGATATTTTACGATAAAGTATTTCGTGAAATGCTTTTTAAGGTAAATTTTTTACATTTTAAAAATCTATTAATTTCGACACGCTTCAATATCCAGAAGCTCTAACACGAAGGTACAATTTTATAGTTCTATTTAGAGTTCGGAAAGCTGTTACAAGGAAAAGGTAGCTCCAGTTGGGCTCAAAAAATAAGTTTAGATGCTCTTTTCAAGAAATAAAATAATCCAACGATTGGTATTAGATAGAGATAAAGATAAAGCATATAGTCATAAAACTGTTTAAATATAAATGATCTGATACTCTATCTCTTTTAAAAGATAAAGAGTTAGAAAGTAATTATAGAACAGTAAAATATAGCATTGATTTTTTTTATGACTTAAATATAAGATAATAAAACATTAGAAAAATTATTTTGCTACTGTATACCTACACTCGATTTGTTTTTTGCATGTGTTTCTTTTGCGCGGATTCCAAATAATAAGTAGGTACGTTCTAAGAAAAAAAACTAATTATTATTTTGCACTGTTTTTTTTGCTATGTCCACACGGTTTATAGTTTATTGTGCAATAAGTGCGTTAAGTCGTTTATTGCCCACTAGAGCGGAGTTGAGCCCACGAACGAAGTGAGTGCACTCATCTGCTGAAGTGACCAATAGACAACCGCACGAATTGTTCACACTCATGCGGTGATAATAGCATTAATTTTATTATTTACATTTTAAGAAATATTTATCTATTGTTGCATAAATTTCACTTTAGAGATGGCTCTAACATCGATTTACGCGTTTCATTTATTTTTTTACGCCTTTTATTGCTAATAGCGTGTGGCAGTTGTGATTTACGCATGCGAAATAATTGAAGGGGTAAAGAGCTACTTTTTGCACGAAAATACGTGCGCTAATATAGTACTTACTTTTTAGGCATGAGCGATAAAAAAATTATTAATAGGTACATGGTGGTTAATTCATGAAATTTATATGAACAGCAAAGAAGAGAAAATGTAAATATCTCAAGCAAGAATAAAGTCAGCGAGAAATAGGAACAGAAATTGTTTTGAGAATTTGTACCTCAATTTTGCGAAATTTAATTATTGTTGTTTTTTATTTATTTTTATGTGCCTACCTACTTAGGATATTTAAATTTTACTGCATTTGGATAGAACCTACATATCTACAACTTTTGTACGTTTGCTGTATTTTTCTTTGGCACGATAGTCTTTAGAACATATCTTCAGTGTAAAAAGAGAATCAGATGTATTTTAAAACGATTTTTGAAACAAAGTATTGTGCAAACGTACTAACAATAATTTCAATAGATTAGTTAATTAAAAAAACTATTTAAATAATACACAAAGATATCGTAGTGCTATAAGTTTATAGAACAGTTCTAAAAATTTACATTTGTAAATCTGTTATATTAATCGAAACTAGTTTAATTGTTTTTTGAAATATGAACAAAATTATTCTCGATAATTTTAATTACGAAGTTTTGCGTAGCCAGAAATACGTAGATAAAATTCTTTAACACCCTTGAAATATATAAAAAAATTGACATAAATAAAATGGTATATATCAGGGGGGCCAACCTGCCGCTCGCGAGCTATATGCGGCTCTTTGAAGGATTAATAGTGCCTCTCGATTTTCCCGCTTGAAACTTTGTTGTGAATGTTGTAGTTGTTTCAAAGATTCAAGGGACCTATAGTTTTACGTGGGTTCCGGACCACGGCAATTTCTAAGGAAATTTTTCGAGCAGTTTTACTCTTGCCAGGTGCTCAGGCTTGCGAAGAGAAGAGGAGCGTGAAATTTTTCAATGTTGGCGCGGGGATTCGAACCACTTCGAACCCACCTCGCTAGCGCAGCAGCCCAAACACTAAACCACTTGCGCCACGCTTTGTCACACATATTTTGTACTTTTATTTATGTTATCAATAAATATAATTTCTGTGGCGTCGCGTAGCGTGGCGCAAAAGGTTGATTGTGTGGACCGATGCGCTAAGCGACCTGGGTTCAATCCCACGCTAAAACCATCTTAAAATTATATGCCTCTCTCCCCTTGCAAGGCATTGGGCAACCAGCAAGGGTAAAACTGCCCCAGGAAAATTTCCCCAATAACACCCCTTGTGTCTTTGACATACTATAACATACACAACAAAAGGCATAAGTGGGGAAATAGCCTACGCCCGGATTCGGGCACGGCACTTTAAGAAGATAATTTCTGTAAAAAAAAATTTTAAATACTTTTTTTGCATACCTTTTAAATATGTATTAAAGTGCGGTTCGTAAAAAATTTAAAATTTTGAAAAATGACTTGGGCTATCAAGGAGCTTGGCCACTCCTGGTATATATGAAATTTATTGTAAATGTTGTTATTTGAAACTACTGTGTTTCAGTTAAGAAATTTGTTAATTACATATGTTTTTGTAGGCAGTTACTTTTAGAACAATATTTTTTTTTCCAATGTTGGAACGATTCTGAAATTAATATTGATACGTATAATTACTTTTCTTATTGAACAACAATTTTAGAATATCTTACATTTTAATTGTACTACATAACAAATGAATGTACTCTCAACAGCATTAACTCCATTCATCCGAAAATTCAATTTACTCCAGAGACTTAAACTAATATTGCAGGAAATTTCCCAGGTTTCACTTTAACCTACTAGAACGTCGTCAATCTGTATGTATTTGAATTTTGCATGATTATTACTATGCAGGAATTTTTAAACATTGTCAAAGTCACTTTTTATGTAATTTTTATTTTTTACAATAAAATTTTTGGCATATCTTAAAAATGACTTTTATAGCAAGATAGGACTGTATTCCAATTCATTTTAAAGAAATATTAATTTTATTTATAAACAATATTATTTATATTTACATTTCATATGAATTTTAAATATGTATGATTATAGGTACGTAAACATATACCTATGTATTATATTATATAAAGGTAAGATTGACACATACACAAAAAATATGTTACTATTACGAAATAGTAATTACTAATGAATAAGTATGATTTTTTAAATAATTTATAAATATTTATTATCTATATATAGGGCGACCCATTACTAGGTACTTTTTTAAAAATTGAATATTTTAAACAATAATGAAGATATTTTATTCAAATAAAAAACGAAATAAAGAAAAGTGTTTGACATTTATGTTTTTAATAAATTACATTTTTAAAATGCCCCCTTTTGTGATGTTGTGAGATCTTTTACATATAATTGCTTTACACTATGTCCATTCTTTTGTGTGGCAACTAGTTTGTAAGGGCACTAAGTATGAGTTATCGTCAACTTTTCTGGAAGTGTGTTTAAACTGCAATTAAACGATGGTTTTCATAATTAAAACTAATTAAAAAATTTTTCATAAATTAATAAATAAAAAAATATTTTATTTTTTGCATTTAACTTATTTCCCAGTGGATGTTAAATGTTTAGAAAATCGTGAAAACACATATATTCACTATAGTACTATTATCTTAAACAGACAAATAGGTAACTATTGATGTACACGAAGTATTTACTTATACGAAGAATTTTACGTTTTATTTCATCTTTATATAAATGAGATTTTGCTGTATATATCGAGAAGAATTGTTAAGATAGTTGCAAACACATGTATTTAAAATACTGTCATTAGTTCAATTGAGAATTGATGTTCTCTAATTTGAACCATCTAAATTGGACCTGGTCCACTTTATGATATTTTCAATTAAATTACCTGCAAAAAATAGAAAACTCAATTATACAATATATTAAAATATAAAAGTAGTATCTAGTTACAATAAAACATACGCATTTTTAATAAAATTTAAATTATTCGTCAGATAACAGACACATGAGATAAATTTAATTGTTTTCAGCGAACCTTGAAACAGCCATTTTTGCAAAAAATGCATTAAATCTATTTTCTTTTAATTGATCGTGAATATGCAGCTAGACTAATAATGTAACAACAATCTTCGTCATGTGATACATTATTATATATTTATCTTTTTCGATATTTTTTTTGTAGTTTTTGGCATTTAATTTTTAAAAATTAAATTTATTTCGGTTTAACGTCTTTATCATATAGATCTAACATTTTTTTAATTTGAACCGTTCCAAATTAGGAATATAGTGGTGGCCCAAATTAGGAAATTAATGTAATTTATAGTTTTTGTAATAATAAGAGAATCTATTGTATATTATCTAAAACCACTGTTTACAAATAATACCTAAATATATTTCAATATGTCTATTAAAATACAGCTAATTTTTAGTCACCAATAATATTTTATGCCGCATATAAACTTTATTCACAAATAGGGGGAAAGTGGCATGAAACAGCCAAGTTTTGAAACAGCCATTATCAATTACGCGGTAGTTTTCATACGAATCGTTTATGTATTATTATTTTAAGATAGCAACACTAGCCAGATATCCCCCACAAAAATTTGACCGTTCACCGTCAATAAACGGCGCCGATACGACGTATTGAAGATTTTGTCGTCAAAAAGTAAGGTTTTGAGTTCAGTTTATTTGTTTTCTAACGCCTATACGTACAAAACTAATAATAATATGATTACACTATAATTTTATAGATATATTAGGCCTTCTAATAACGTATATATTTTGTAGACTAATCTTTGATTTCATAGTAATTTTCGAGATTTTGTTTCTTGAGAGAATATGTTTTGAAACAGCCGGACTCAGTGTAATGAAACAGCCACCTTTTAATTCCATAAAATGCAATAATAATTGTAGTAACAGCAATCAAGAGTGGTACGATGCAAAATTGTAATGGTTGGGCATATAAATCCTGTGGCATAAAAGGAAATTGCATTATTTTTGCTAAAAACGTTTTTAAGTTTTGCAATGATTGATCTCAAACGTCAAATTTTTGACAGTTTCTTAGATTTATGTAAGTAAATATTTTATCGAGAGTTTGCGTTATTTAAAACGTTTTATAATTATATAAGATCTAAAATTATAGCTTAAGATTATTATTAAATAATATCTTCGTTAATGTGCAGTTTTAATCTTGTAATAAGAACATGGCTTTTTCAAAAATTGGGTTGGCTGTTTCAATACCTATAGGTTATGTAAAAGCCAAATTTTATTTTTTTTATAAATGATTAGAAGTCGAAAAATATCGTTAATTTTGAAAAATGTTTTATGACATTACGTACATAAATGCATGAACAATTACAGATTTAAAAAAAAAATTGATTTATTTATGTCCTTCTATATTATTTATCCTTGTTTTTAAAACTGGCTGTTTCATGCCACTTTCCCCCTACATCAACTACAACACTAACAAAACATTCGTTTTTTTTGTAGACTAAATATATTCAGGAACATTCTTATTTTTTTGGCAGACGTTGAAAACAAATTTTAACACAAATAGGTACATGGCGCTAACTCTTAAAAAGGTAAAAAGCTAAAGTCATGGTCCAAATTAGGGACTGGTTTAAATTATGGGCCTCTGGTTGATTGGTCGTGCAAGAAGTGCATGTGGTACCCATTGAGGGAATTTTTTGACATTTAAACCAGCAATATATATAATTCTAAACATTCCTAATTCTATTTGTACTAATAGGTATACACTACGCTATGTTTTCTTTGAAAATAGCACCATTTTCAAAAAAGTAATTAATGATGAACCACCTTATACATATGATATCTATTAATCAAAATTGCTTAATATTTATCGAATTGAACTGACATGTTTCTATTATTTTTGTTTTGTAAAAGTTGTGGTGGATTCTCGTACAGACGCATAAAGTGCGCGTTTGGGGTCTCTTAAGTTTAATGGACTCAAATATCAGGGCTCAAAGGAAAATAATACTTACCAAAATTACTTATAGGGAGGCCTCCAAAATGAATTGCATTTGGGGCCTCAATCTGTCACTGCTTGTACATAATAAAGCATTTGAACCAATTAAAAATTTTTGGAAAATGTACACGTACAGTGGGTGTTGCGATACAACTTAACATTGTTAACCACTTTGATATTATATTTTTCGTTTTGAATATAAACGTTGTCCTTGTACATTGTATGTCGTCTGTGTCTAGTAAAGCTTGACAGGATGAATTAGTATCGAGATAAACAAAGTCGAGATGTAATGTAAAGATGCATGGTACTTATCTAACCCACGTTGTTTTCCATCAAATGTTCACCTTTTCATCTTTCGTTAAGGCTAGTCATGTATATTTTACTTATCTTACAGAAGACCACAAAAATAAGTCTACCTACACAAAGCTTACTATTAAAAAAACTAACACGGTACAAAGAATATTAGTTTTGTTCGAAAAGTTTGCTGCCTACTAATGTAAACTCATTTACATCTGAAAACAGAAGCGGTTCACAAATGAAGCCATTTTGAATTGTATTTATGAAGTGACCAAATTTGGTGTCGCTGTTTGTAAAATACCCCGTGGGTTGATACGAACAATAGCTCGTATTTCAGTAAAATGGCGGGTATAAATCTCAAGACGGTGTTTGCCGGTTAATGTATAAATACACTTCTGAGAAACATTTATGCATAAGGGTAGGGCGCATTCTCGATAAAATCATAAAGCATCTTTAGATTTCCAACCGTTAACGACGCTCAACTAACGAATGAGAAATGTAATATTTACAATGAATGTGTTCATTTCAATTTTTAATTTTAAATCTGTATTTAATTGTTTGTTTATTATTTTTAATTATATGTGGTGTAAAATGAACACACAATTGAATAAACAAACATTTTTCATTTAATTGTAATTTAATCTGAGCAACCTCAATTTAAAAAAAAATATACATAGGTATACATATTAAATGGCAGAGATATTGATTTACAAAATTGTATACATACTTATCCTTGGTTTAATTAAAAATTTAGAACGGTGTTATCAAAACAAAAAGTTGGAAACAAATTGATTATAACAAATACTTATATACATATTAATGATAAGAGCTTCCAAAAGAAAAATACCTAAACATAGTAGGTACAAATCTAATTCTTGAAAACTTAAAAATTGTATTGTATGTAGGTATATGCATTTATGTCTAAAACTCTGTTTTTGGGAGGTCCCAATAGCAAGTGTCTAAATACAATACAGTCTAATTAGGAGATTATACTACATAGTTACTTTAATAAATAAGATTGTATATCAGTGTTGTATACCAGTAGGTATCTAAAACGCATACTTATCTAAATGCACATATCCATATCTTTTTTTTTTAGACTTCTCTCTATGAGTTAAAACTTAGAAACTTATTAAGGATGTTTTACAATTTTTTAAAATTAATATTATTTAATAAAAAAATACTAATATTCGGTTTGATTTATAAAGATAATTAACAACAAAAATGTTTTAGTATTTGATAGATATGACTAATATGACTAAATAGCTTAATATTTTGATGTTAAATGCGAGACGCAACTATTTTGACAAAACCATTTAGTATTAAATAATTAAATCGTTTAATCATTAGGAAAGACCATTAAAAAATTAATAATTTGTTACCTATCTACTTAAAACTCAGAACACATTTCGGTCAAAAAAAAGTCGATTAACATTTTTGTACGGCAGTTTATGCAGATAGGTATACCACGAATTTTACTATGTCACGTCATTTAAATACCTAATATACATATTATTTTATTAAGCAAATCATTAGATTTAGAAAAATATAGAAAATAAAAATGTAAAGTAGTTAATAATATACCATCTACCATTTTTACAAAACAGTATAGATTATGGCGTAGAAAGATGTTATATTCTATAACATCTTGTTTTTGGACTATTCTAGTCCAAAAACATTTTTACAGGAAATTTAAGTTTTTTGTAGAAATATCTAAAGTATTTCAAGTAATTTAAGGACTAAGTTTGTTATAATTATGTAGAACATTTTGTTAAACTAAGAAAACCATAGAAATTGCATATCAAATATGCATTGAAATAAAAAGGCTCGACATCAATCTCTCTAAATTAAAACGTGAAATAAAGTTACTTATCTTAATCTTTTCATGGGTTAACATAAGATGACTATTTTAACAAAGTTCCGCACATTCATTTTGAAACATGGTATCTATACGATAAAATAAATGTGCAATAAACAATTTTAATCGACGTTTATTGCGAGGCTTAATATTTAAACTAAAAAATAAATTATAAATTTAGTACGTACCACATAACCTCAATCTCTTTTAAGAACACATAGAGACAATGTTTACTAGAAAATTGAAATGCATTTTTCTCAAAATTCTTTAGATTTGAGATATACGGCATACAAACTGTTATTGCTTACATTGGTGTCAGGTATCATCCGGTTAAGTTCTAGTATCTATTCGTCTGATACTCTAGTATCATAATAACAGGTTTGGAATGTTTTCCGAACTGATTGGGTATTGCGATCTGACTGCCTTGCTCTTCTCTATAATAATTTTGCACTATATCACTTTGCTCAATTGCCGAGTTTCACGATGTTAGAGAAGACTCCAAAGACTTTAATTTTAGTGTTTAGTATTTATGCTCATTACAAGCATACTATTTTTACATTTTACAAAATTTGGGACATTTAGCAACCTGAACGAAACATATCAGTAAGTAGGGGGAAAGTGGCATAAAAGAGCCAGTTTTAAAAATAAGGATAAATAATATAGAAGGACATAAATAAATCAATTTTTTTTTTAATCTGTAATTGTTCATGCATTTATGTAAGTAATGTCATAAAACATTTTTCAAAATTAACGATATTTTTCGACTTCTAATAATTTATAAAAAAAATAAAATTCGGCTCTTTCATAACCTATAGGTATTGAAAGAGCCAACCCAAGTTTTAAAAGAGCCATGTTTTTATTACAAGATTAAAACTGCACATTAACGAAGATATTATTTAATAATAATCTTAAGCTATAATTTTAGATCTTATATAATTATAAAACGTTTTAAATAACGCATACTCTGGATAAAATATTTACTTACATAAATCTAAGAAACTGTCAAAAAATTTGACGTTTGAGATCAATCATTGCAAAAACTTAAAAACATTTTTAGCAAAAATAATGCAATTTCTTTTTTACGCCACAGGATTCATATGCCCAACCGTTACAACTTTGCATCGGTACCACTCTTGATTGCTGTTACTACAATTATTATTGCATATGATGCAATTGAAAGGTGGCTCTTTCATTACACTGCAGTCCGGCTCTTTCAAAACATATTCTCTCAAGAAACAAAATCTCGAAAATTACTATGAAATCAAAGATTAGTCTACAAAATATATACGTTATTAGAAGGCTTAATATATCTATAAAATTATAGTGTAATCATATCATTATTAGTTTTGTACGTATAGGCGTTAGAAAACAAATAAACTGAACTCAAAACCTTACTTTTTGACGA
Source organism: Sinopyrophorus schimmeli (assembly GCA_036325965.1). Lineage (NCBI taxonomy): Eukaryota > Metazoa > Arthropoda > Insecta > Coleoptera > Elateridae > Sinopyrophorus > Sinopyrophorus schimmeli. The sequence continues at coordinate 9,310,523 of JARFIZ010000001.1, forward strand.
CAAAATCTTCAATACGTCGTATCGGCGCCGTTTATTGACGGTGAACGGTCAAATTTTTGTGGGCAATATCTGGCTAGTGCTGCTATCTTAAAATAATAATACATGAACGATTCATATGAAAACTACCGCGTAATTGATAATGGCTCTTTCAAAACTTGGCTCTTTCATGCCATTTTCCCCTACGTAGAGACAAAACTAATAATATCGCAACTATCTCGGCCAAACCGGGAAGTATGGAATTCTTACATGTGACTTTAACCTTTCATAAATCATTTACAAAATAACTATTTAAAATAAAATATTGCTTTTTAATACATACACACATTCCTACCTATGTCTGCAGGTATACAAAGGTAGGTAATACTTATGTACTTCTACCTTTACAAAACTACCTTGACACAATCTAATAGATAATGCGAAACACTCTTAAAACATTTTTATTTTAGTGTAAAATTAATTAATAATCCTTTTTCAAAATTAATTGTTAAAAATATTAACGAGGTACTTATTAGGTACTATATTATAACTAAAAATTTTAATAGAAGCAGTTTTGTAATTTTAAAATTAACCGAAAGTTTTTGAATATGCATTTATAATCAAAAACTACAGAATTTTTGATACGTAAATTTTTTAATATGAGTAAGCAATAAATAACAAATTAAAACATTAATTTTCCAGAAAAAAAACTAAACCCTATATCTAACATTCTCCAAGTGCTGTTTTTCTGATGTTACCATAAATTTGAGTCTTCGTGTGAAACCTAATCTTTTACTTAACTTCACGTTAAAATTATATGTCGTCTCGGCTTTTTTAAATACTGTTACATGCTTGAGACCTTTACTCGAACATCCTTTGCAACTAACATTGCATACCAGAAACTATGCAATCGCCATGTAAATAATATGCATGCACATGGTTCTCGTACTTAGCTACTTTGTAATGTACGTATACAAGGCATGTAAAATATTTAGAGAAATATATAAGCGGCCAACTATAATAATTTACTTCTTAGCACGCAATCGCGAGACGCTCACAAACAAATGAATACGCCATCGTAAAGCTTACTTTATCATATTTATTAGTTACCGCATATAGCTGCAAAAAATGTTCAACTGTGATCGATCAGGAAAAGAATAAAAAGTATGGGTTCAGTTTTCAGAGTTGTTTTTCTGGGTCGAAGCAGGTAAGACTGGTTTGTCGTTAGTCTGCTATAAACTTAGCTGACCGATCAAGTTCAGCGGCCCAGTAAATATTTCAGACATCCCTGTATTTTCAATGAAACATTGCATAGACATTACCGATTAGGAAATATCTAGTCACGTACCTTTGCTGCAAAACAATAAACATTAAACTTTTTAATTTTGCAACGTTTTCGATGCTTTTAAATCGAAGCACCACAGGAATAAACATAAACTTCATTCGCGATAAAGCTTACTGTTAGTTTAAATGTACCTTCGTTTGAAATCATATATTTTTACACAATTAAAAAATAAAAAGAGATTTACGATTAATAAATCTATCAAGCACTCTTGCTTACATTTTAATTTATTGGTTTTATAATTAGGATTTATAGATGCTTATTATGAATGCTGTATGATTAAATAAATAAGTTAAAAATAGTGAGATTTTAATAACTTCATTATTAATAGAAATAAAATTTATACACTACCTATGTTAAAGTATTTAGAATACCTACACTTACGTTTCCGTAAAATTGCTTTAAAAAAATATAATTTAATTTATGTTCCAACTTTACCAGGCTTGACAAAAAAATGTGTAGTAATCATAGTTTTGAGCTAAAAAATTTGTAACATAATTTATTATTATCTTAGGGCATTTCCAATTACTTTAAACCAATTAAGTTTGTGTTACCAACCTAAATACATAATGATATTTAAATTAGACTTTTTGTAATCGGTTGTTAATCCTATAGCATTAAAAAATATATATTTAATTAAGAAATATAACTAACAGTAAATAATGAGCATGAAAAAATTTAATATAGAGACAGATTTGATACTCCTTTTTGAAGAACGCTAAAGTGACACAGCGCGTGTTTAATGTACGAATGAAATATATTGATCATTACAGTAGAATCTCGATTATAGGAACCCCGTTTTTCGAAGTTTAGTATTATCTGATATGTACTACCTTTTTTAGAATTTTATTTAAATTATCCTGGCACTAAAAAAATTTATGACTAACATTAAATCGATAATATCGAACTATCAATGAAATATAGGTACCTTGTAGCTCAAATTGATATTAATCTTTTTAGTCCGCATTGTTAATCTTTTTTAGAATTACATAGTTGTTTCTTGCAGTAGTTTGGTTTTATTATATCTTAGATACATATCCTTTTGCTACAAAATTTAGGGAATTTTGGTATCATCTCATCTAAATGTAATTAAATCCATGTGTAATAAAATGTTAAAGTTTCTGTTGATACTTAATTATTTAAAAATTGTATTTACATTTATTTAAAAGAATAAGGCCAGCTGGAAAATAGGGTCTTAGCCATTTAAAAAAAAAATACCGGTGGGCCAACAACAGTAAATGTATGTGGTAGATGGTCTATATGTTCGTGATGGAGCGCCGTAATTGCCACTCACCCCACGCTGTCGCTATTCCACCAATATCAGTCCAAAAGAAAAGTCGCGTCGGTATTAGAAATATTTAATCTAAAATTTTTCTCATATTATAGTTGGATTGTATTGTAAAATATTCATTGCATTTTAGTTTTTAGTAACTGTAGTTGACAATATAAACAGGTGGCTGAAAATATGGCCACCAAGTAGCCATATTTGGCTTTTGAAATATTTTGATGTTTAACTTAATTTTTATTTTACTATTCATTTAATTTATTTTTGAACTTTTATTTGTCTAAATAAATACGAGATAGTTGGAGTGAAACTAACATCAATACAGCGATATCAGCTGTTAGCAGTGATGAAATGAAGCTTTTAACATTCTAATTCTCGAAATTTATTTTATTTAAAATACCAAAACCACTTAACAATAGAAATCGCTTATATGTTTAATTATTTTGTTAATACAGTCAACTCGCGTTATAACGAATTTCAAAGGACCCACGAAAAAGTTCGTTATATCGAAAGTTCGTTATATCGAAATTCCTGATTATAAAAGCATAAATTAACAAATTTTTACTTTGTTTAGAGATATAGAATTAATCAATCCAAAACACCAGAAATTCGTTGTCGTTTATTAAAATAACCAATATAACGTAGAAATGTAAAAAAAAAAATAATAAAACAATAAAAAACAACAATAATAAAAAAACAATAGAAATAATACAAATAGAAACACGTATAATCTAAAAAGCTCCGTAATTTTAGTTTGTATGCAGGTGACTGTACGTGTCCGTTCAATTGCGTTCTCCAGATTTAAGATACTTGAGAATACACTGTCGTCAAAGTCATGGCTTTGCAAGTAATTGATAATTGATAGTGTTAAGTTTGCATTTCTTTAAGATAAAAAAATCAAAAATTGTGTAAAAACACATTATGTAAATTATATAACATACCTACTGTACTTACTTTTTTAACAAAAATTATTAGACTTTGGTCAAGAAAACTTCGTTATATCGAGGGGACCAAAACCCATTAAAATTTTCGTTATAAAGCGAGATTTTCAAGGGACCGGCGGTTTCTTTCTTTATATCGAGATTTTCGTTATATCGAACTTCGTTATAACGCGAGTTGACTGTATTACCTTACGGGCCTATATTCAACTACACTGTTGGAAATATGGCTACTATCTCAGTTTTTAGATATTAATTTTTTAAGTTCAATTCTATTTGAATGTAGTGTCCGCAATAGATTAACTTAATCAAACACGAGAGATTAATGTAAGCAAATGAGATACATTAATCTCTAACACACGCACCCGACAAATTTCTATCTACATTACCTTGAATGTTGATATCGCTAAAGATGAGAATAATCTACACTTTTCTAGAAACCTGATAATTGATAACACGACAGACATATAAGCATAGCAGACTTCCGTAAGAGGCAGTATAAGACTGAGTATGTTTTCGTTAATTGTCAGTGATCCCTGGTGAAAGTCAAGATAACATCTATCGGATTGTTTAGATAAATGTCGTATAAGTATAAACATTTTAAATTAATAGGAGTGTAAATAAAATTGTTTAGTGAATTAAAACTGTAAGTAAATTAGTTCGTAACTTAAATAGTTATTAAGTAAATGTTATAGTATTTAAGTTATTGGTGTAGGTAAATTGGCCAAATCTTTTGTTAAATAAATTGTACTTAAAATAAGTGGCAGTGTTATTATTCGCAAACCTAGTTCAAGTCCTAGTGAACTTGTTACAATATGTTACCTAGACAGATACATTATGAAATGAAAAGGGATTGGTAACCTCGAATTTTAAATATGTCGAGAAGACTGTTGTCACCCCTTGAGGTGGCCAAAAATATATAAAATAAGATGTTAAATTAACGATTAAACTATTGTGAATATAGAAAAATTATGAATTTTAGGATAACTCAAGTTTATAGGTGAAATATCTATTGATCGGTTAGTTAGGAAAAAAATTGTAGACAGTGAAATTTTATATAAGAATTTGTATTTAGATAGTTTATAAGTCAAGTCGTTTACAAGAAAAAAAAATTCAAAAATTTTTTGATTTTTTTGCGTGTTATCTAAAAGGAAAATGGAAAAAATAAAATTAACATATATAACTATTGACATTAAAAGCTCATATTTGACTTAAATATATTGTTCGAGTTTAATGTGCATTTGGAAAAAAATGAACATTTAAAAATTCAATTAAATCTGAACAAAATAAGGGCTTTTAAGAATTATCGATTTTTATAGTATAAATATTTATTTATTGATTACAAAAGTTTTATAACTATAATTGTTCAACAATATTTATTGCTTTAATTATTCATTTTGGATTAAACAGTGTGCGTTACTTAAACGACAATTTTGTTCAAATTGTCACCGGTCTTTTAAATAGATTTTTAACAGATCCATCGGGAAATCTTCCGTATCCCACTGGTCCAGTTTGTTCCACGCTAATCTTACCGCTAGATATACGTGCCTATTTACTTTTATTAGTAATAAAAAAAGATTAAACTCTTTGAGTTTGTATAATTTATAACTTAATTATAACGTATCACTCTATTAATTTCCTAGAACTGTGTATTTACCAATTATGCTGCATTTTTATATATTGATTTTGTTTAATACGTATTAAATAAAAATATTTTGTGGTAGAAACGATTAATTCAATATTGACATTCAATTAATTGGAATTATAGTATTCTATAAGTACCTACCTATTGGTACTTATCAAATATTTTATTTCAGTTAAAAATATAATAATGATAAAGTTAATAATTAAGTATAAGAATTTTATAACCTCACTCAACTGCACTTCTATTTGGGCATTCAGAAAACAAGAATAGGTAATTTACTTGTTGTAAAACTATTTAAGCTTTGTTTTATCAATAATTATAAGAATATTTGATTACGCAAAGTTTCACAGAAAAGACTAACGTTACAAAAAAAATCAGTCGGTTATTTTACAAAAGCGTAATTTCATAATATTTATTGGGTTCTTAATCATCATCAAGATATTTAAAAGTTACACCGAGAAAATATTTCAGCTAAAATTACTACGGTATACGCTGCACTGGTAAACCAGACGGTCGTTTTTAAAAAAATTACTGTAAATATGATAAACTTTACTATGGGTCCACTACAATTTCAAACATGGGCCACTTTGAAAAGTACTAAAAATAAATTTTACAAAAGCGCCGATCGAATAACTACTTGGTCCTTTTTTTATTTTTACTAAGACCATAGTAATATTTGTCGTATTGTTATTCTGATATGTTGTTTGTATGCCCTCCAGTAAAAATTTCCAATGTACCACTGTACTTTTTGATAACTATTTGTGGAAAAAGTCTATTTTGAATACAATTTTTTTTAATTCTAGGACTTTGGTTTCTTGTATTAGTGTATATAAAATAGTGTGCGTTTGTATTAATTTCACCCAAATAGGTATTACGGTGATGTATTTTTATCCATTGCAGTATTTGGTTTTAACATAAATATTTGTTTAAAAAAAATTAAAACTTCATAGTCAATGTATAAGTAATAGTTGAAAAACTAACAAAGAGTGTAATTGATAAAAACTATTGAAATTTCATTGATAATAAATTTCACTGTTCTAATAAAAGGTATGTAGGTACATTTTTGATATCGCTTAATACTTATAGGGAATTAGAAAATTATTTTATATTTTAAAAATGTAGGTATTCAAAGATATTTTTTACTTTGTACTTCTTTTATATTGCTCTACCTACAACCAGATGTTGGGTTAAACTTGGAAATTAATTTTTATTGCTCTTTCTTCAATTTTTTCGGTTGCAATCTGTCTATTGCTTTAGTTAAACTTGTCATGAGCACATCATATTTAGTTTGAAAAATTATTTTTGATAAATTTCTAATATTACACTACAGTGATTATTTCTCATAAGCACGGAGAAAAAAATATCCTTATAATAACTATCTAACGTATACCCAATTGACGTATTGTTCTGACAAGGATTCGAATGTCTAATTTAACGATATTTATAAGTCAATTTGACAATCCATAGTATGATCAAAACAGCTTTATATAGTATACTTATAATAAGGATTCGTTTATTTGTTTCAAGCGTTCAAACGAAAAGCTCTCGTGAACGTGTGCAGTATCCGTCGTGTAGGTAACTGGATAGTTAATTTGAGGATTTGAATAGCTATAATAGGGATACGTATGGTTATTATAACGATATTTTGTTCTCCGTGCATATCTGTAAATCACTATGACAAGAATCTTTTGAATGTCTAAAAAGTAATACGAATCGTTACTATAACGATCCGCTAAGATTCACTGGATAGCTAAATTATATACGGCGTATCCCTGTGAAAGATAACTATCCAACGGATAGCTATAATAGGGATACGTATGCTTATTATAAGGATATTTTTTTCTCCGTGAGGTAATAGCTTCTAATGAAAATACATATGTATATACGTAAAACATGAATATAAAAAAATTAATTAATAATATATGATGTAACAAAAAAATGATTGTTTTTATTTATAAAACCTACCTATCTTTATACATTTTTTTTAAATTTATTAAAATCATAATTAATATGTAAATTTATGCATATTCATAGCCATGTGCATTTTATGTGATATCACAGTAAAAATTATTATAATACTAAACTAAATTCCATCATTTAGTAACACACACAAAATACAAACCTCTCTTTTTTATTATTACCGATGACCATAGTAAAAGTTCAGGTATACTTGGGGTAAATTTATGTTCCTTGTTGGCAAATCTTTCTTTTAACTATGGAACATAGTAAACTTAAATGTAAACCGGATATGGTCCAGCGTTAGTGAATATCATAGTAATATTTTAAAGATTTCTTTCGCAAAAAGTACTACAAAATTTTCTCCGTGTAAGAAGTAAAACATATTCAATGAATAATATTACAATCGACTCTTGATAATTTGAAGCTCAGGTGATCTCAAAAAAACTTCGAATTATCAAAAGAAAGTATAGTAAGTGACAATTTAAAAACAAATTTTATTTCTCGTAAAATTTGATTTTTCTGTTATGCTGGAATTAGTGTAAAAACAAAAAATTTGCTAAACGTTCGTTTGATATAGTTATGTCCCTTATAAAGTAGGGTTTTGTTTTACAGGATATTTCAACCAGTTAGATATTTATAACTAGTCAACATTTTTAGGACACACTGTATAAATTATTAGTTTTTTTCTTCATTGTACTATTTTATACTTATTTTAATTGATTAGTTCATTATTTTAAAATATTTATAATAATTATTAATTCTTTTAATATTCACTATGTAATAATAATACAGGAGATGTATCCTCAAAATTTAGGAAATATGTAACATAACTTCATTGATAAATTAAACGTACCACCATATTATTTATTATAATTCTTAAATGTACTATATAGATACATATTAGAAAAACACGAGGCTTATAAATTTATGTTTTGGCTCTAGGAAAATGTTTACGTTTATCCTAAAGCGAAGTTATTCCTGTTTCAGGAGTGTGTTAGGTATCCCAACCAGTCCAAACACAAACATTACATTTATTCATTGTACGAAACGATCAAAAGTTTAATTAACCCAAGGGAAGATGGAGAAGCAGACATGTATATTACTTTTGCGGTTACAGGAAAGAGATAAGACTGTCGGTATGAAATGTGGTGCAAGTCGACAGGGAGACGTTAACGGAATTTATCGCTGCAATTTGATGGCGCTGCCCGGCGAGCCAAGGAGCCAACTGGGAGATGCGAACATTGTGGAATAAGCCATTTTAGAGACATATGAGTGGAGAAATGGTAAACAGTATAAAATTAGGAAATGCGTTAGGTATCTTCATTATCTTTTCCCGAACGTACCACTTTTATTTTGAATAATAATTACACATACACGGAGTAAAAGAGAATTTCTCTTCAAAAATTTTATTTTTTATACAGATCATACCGATACAAAGTAAGAAAATTTAATATTTTATTAGTGTTATTATTTTACAAGTAACTACCTATTTAGTTTAAATCTATAAATTTTTCATCTTTTGATTACACTGTCGCGTGGCTAACATAAAGCAAATGCATTCAAAATTGGGGTGCCTGCCCAACGAAAAACGGTTATGACTTGTGTCAGAAAAGGTATTAATGTGAAGGTTTGTAGGTGTGGATGTAAAAGTAGGTAAAACGTATAATATAGAAAAATTTTATTAGGATGAAAATTAGCACAATGGGCCCAATTAAATGGCCTAAGTGCAGTTGGACTGATGCCCCCCCCCCCAATAAATTTTAGGATGATAATTTTTATTATTAGGTTTAATTCATTGTTGTATAATGTTAACTTAAATTATTTTAATTGAATTTCAAATAGATAAACATTTACGCACTCTACAAACTTGGGCAGCAATAAAAGACTTCAGGTAGCCAGAATTATTTTTTTTGTGTTTAGGGTTGGGCAAAAATCATAAAAATGGGTAAATTCGTAAGATTCTGAAGTAGTACTGTACGATAGGTACGCTAGAGGCTTGATTATATAAACCCCATTTATTCGAGCTTACGTGTTAATTAAGAGTTGCCTGTGATAACTTTTCAACGGTTTTGTTTAACTTACTATGTAATAAAATAATTTTATAATAAACGGATTATTTGGACATTCAAGCAGTTATTTGTCATTTTGAATTAATATTTTTTTTTTACTTATCACCCGACTAGAAATTTAGTGAGGCTTTGCCGAAGAGTCAACTTCGTCAATGCCGTAGATTTCACAAATTTAGGCCAAAATCGGCAAACCAAACTTCGGTAAACCTTCGGTTACCGTCATTTCATGCCAGTCAGGCATTTCAATAGTATGCCAAACATCGGTAATCCTTCGGCTACCGTTACTTCAAACCAGTCAGGCATTCCAATGGTATGCCAAAGTTTGGTTTGCCAAAGTTGGGCTTCACTTGGAAAAGCTACGGCATTGCCGAAGTCCGACATATCATTGAAATGCCTGACTGCCCGGAAAAAAATTTATATAATTATATAACATTATATAAAAATATATATAATTATGTGTAATTTTGTTTGCAGATTCTCAAGTAATAGTGTTTTTAGTTTAACAAGAATACCTTGTGTGTCATTTTTAAATGACATATTTTAGTAAATATTTGAGAAGGCTTCGTAGCTTACTAGGGAAAATTGAACACAAGTGACAATCCGATTTCTACCAAATTTTTACCACAACATTCCCAGTCCCTCAAAACCCTACTGGTCGTTTTTTAGCTGCGGAGATTGAACTTTCGCCTAGTTATGGCCATTTCAATTAATTGGACGTTTATAGTAATAATGGCGTTTAATTGCTTATAAAAGCTTGCGGAATCAGCTGATTCAATCAGTCGTATCGCTATTTTAGCTATACGTTGTAAAGTCATCTTTCGCAGGGATACCGTATAGCTAATTTAACTATACGGGGTTTTCTTATTGCGGATCGTCAAAGTAACAATTAACTAAAATGGCCATAACTAGTCGAAAGTTCAATCTCCGCAGCTAAAACGAGCAATAGAGTTTTGAGGAACTGGGAATGTTGTGGTAAAAATTTGGTAGAAATCGGAGTGTCACTTGTGTTCAAGTCTCCCTAGTTAGTGGGGAAGCAAACAGTCTCTCGATCCAGAGGTCCGGGGTTCAAATCCCCAAGAATGCTATATATTTCGGTTTCAGATTCATCGATGACATAATCAATCGCACACCGCTCTACCGTTGCCAACGAAATAAGCAGATGTCGAATTCAAAGGTTCTTAAAATTAGTAGATTGATGGTAATTACCACAAATGTGCTGTAGAGAAATTATATATGGTGATTTATAGAAAATTATATAAATTTTTTTCCGGTGTGGTTTCCAAACCGCTACCTAATCAGGGAGCCAAAGAAGGCAGAGCCTCGGCACTGCGTTTCATCCCAAACTTCAGCCTAGTTTGGATTCCTCACGTCCCGCAAGTTTGACATTCGGCATGCCTTATTTGGGCCAAATCCCAGCCTCACTGAAATTTCTAGTTGGGCAATAGGTCATTTTATTTAGAATTAGAAAATCTGAATATTTTAATTAGCAACGTTTTATACTTATATCACATATCTTTTTGTCGCGATAACTTACGTATTTTTTACAATTTTTGATATTTACTACGTTTCCACAGTCATTCAATACGGGTTGAATACGGATTTAATACTGTTGTCGGGTGAAAAGTGTTCATGGAAACCCTGATTCAATACGTATTGAACACGATTTTGATTCAGATACGATACGGTAAATTTTAGGATCGTATCTGAATTTCAACGTATTGAGTTCCATGGAAACCCGTAACTTGCGATCGTGCATGCGCAATTGGAGATCACTGGCGCTTTCTAATGATAATTTAAAATATATACACCTTTATATTAAATTGTCATGAAATTTAATAGAATTATAGCACACAATAAAATAAACAACACAATTTTATTTCGAACCTGCTCTACGTATTAACCTAGAAAATAAGTTTTCCGAAAACAGCTGATTGCTGTATCGTAAATGTATTCAATTCGTATTCAAAACTATTTATGGAAACACGTACCTATTGGATCGCAAATTCGTATTCAATCCGTATTGAATAACCGTGGAAACGTAGTAAATATTTGTTTATCCGAGCGGTTTTTAGTCCGCATTTGCTCGCATAACCGGGACTTTACTGTATGTACGTATGAGGTTGCACAAAATTACAAACAATTAATTCAATTAGTTAATAAACAGGCTGGAGTAAATTTCTTTCTGTCTTACTACACAATACGCGTTTTGTTATTGTTATGAATATTCTAAATATTTGCATATCAATTAAAAAAGTAGAGAATACGTAATGCACTAAACCTCTCACAAAGTACCGCCTGATGAACATTTTTACCATATTCATTACTAAGTGCGTTAATTTAAATACCAATAATTAAAAAAAAAACGATTACAATAGAATTGATCAATTTTAAGAGGCATTTATATACCGAAATTAATTTTATTTATTAAAAATGCAAAACACTGTTAATACCAATAACTAACCCAAGCTGAAAGCACTTTATTGTCTTAATAGTATAAAACTTTTTGTCACGTACTTTGCTTGTATAGTCGGCTCTAAAAACGAAACTGTTAATGGCTTAACACACACCGTATGAATGTTAACAAGTTTGCAAAGTAATTAACTACATCCTACAAAACAAATAAATTGTTTGAGTTTACAGTTTATGTGTAATTGATTTTCCTATGTGCTATTTATGAAACGTTGATAAAAGTGTAAATGGCAGAGTGTATTTCATTGCTTACATAGTTCATAAATAAACCATACGATTTAAAGATTTAGATCAACAGCATTGTACCTCTTAAACAACAGTTAACCCCTGGATTGCCATTACTTATCATTAAATATTAATTCAACTGGCTGCAACGTGTGTGTATTATCATTAACAAACATTGCTTGGTTTAATTGAACAAACATTTCAATCGATTGGATAAACCGCAGCCTACAAAATAAAACAACTTCCACTATATTAACTATAAACTTTAAAGTCGTTTTTGTTTGTTATATACAACTGATTTTATTAAAATAGTACATACTTGTTAATTGTTAAAATTAACTGTTAATATTCCTTTAAAATTAATAATAATAACCGGGGTCATTACTATTTGTTAAGTATCTGCACGCGTGTGTAGGGAAAATTATGTGTCCTTATGTGAATGTATAAAAAGGAGAAAGTGTTCTAAACGAGGGGTGGACATCTAGTGTATAACCCAAGGGAGTTCCTGAAAATTTCACTCGATGTTTTGGGGATTTCAGGAGTTTATTATTAATATGAGATTTTTTATACACTTTCTTAAGAATTATATAGTGCGGTAGGGATTAAAAAGATAAAAAAATCTAAATAAGAAGAAAAAATAAATTTATAGATTAATTGTTATACATTTATTAGACTGGGCCAAAAAAATCGACTATTTTTTTTTTGAATGGAACACCGAAAAAAATATTTAAGATGATAAAAAAAAGTTAACGTGAAAATTTGAGCTCTTAATTTTAATATTAAGAAGTCTATTTTCGAGAATTTCAATTTTTTTACACCTCACGCATCTTTCACTCTTTGCTTAACAATATAGATACCTGAAAAATATAAATAATACATATTTTTGAAGAAAATTAAATTCTCTACAAAAAGGGTCTGATTGCAAATTTTCGTACAAGCTGTTTACACGTACCTAATCATGTTTTTACGATTTGATTTTTCAAATTTGGAATTTTGTAACTGATAAAGGAGAACGATACATATTTTTGAAAGAAATTAGACGCTCTACAAAAAAAGGTCTCATTACATTTTTATTTAAATTCGAAGTTCAAGTTAAAGAAAAAATTAATTTATGGTTTTCTTTGCTTTAGACATTTTTTTTTACTTGATTGGTAGAGAACGAAAGCCAGTTTGACCTGAAAACTGCCTATTTTTCGGAAAAATTGTGACCCTACTCATTTTATTAAGAAGACCATGCTGATCATTTCTATCAAAAAAAAAGTTAAAAAAAGTATTGGGAACATGGAGTTTTTCGACTTCGAAAATTGAGCTACATCTAAACGCTTGAAAAGTTGTTTAAGTGACTTTTTATGCAAATAAATATAATAAATTTTTTTAATCCTTATCATATTTCTTCAAAAATTATTTTATTATTTGTTTTGGTTTCGTTTATAATATAATTTTATTAGGGTTGAAAGCCCAAAAGTTAGGTTATGAGGCTGATTTTCAAACGCGTTTTTAACAATGTTCTTATTATCCGATAAGAAAAATTATTTCATTACTCCACTTGATTTTTGATGCTCCTTAATAAAAACTTAGTCATAAATTTTTCCATTATTAGGGGCAGTTTTCAGGTCAAACCGGCTTTCGTTCTTTGAGGCTATATATTAAAAATAAAATTTTATTATGTTTATAAATATTATGTTTATTATGTGTATATTTATATTTTTCAGGTATATTATTAAGAAGATGTGAGTGACAGATGCGTGTGGCGTAAAAAAATTGAAATACTCGATGATACACCTCTTAATATTAAAATTAAGGGCTTAAATTTTGACGTTAACTTTTTTTTATTATCCTAAATAATATGTTCGAAAAAATAGTCGATTTTTTTGGCCCAGTCATTAGACTATAATAATATAAATATTAATTTATATTATTTTATTAGATATTTATAACAAAAATAATTTATATTTTGTAATTAAAAACAGATAAAATCTATGCTTGCAGTTTATAACTTACTATTAGTTGAAAAATATGAGTAAATTAACGCAAGTGATGTTTGTAAGAAATTAAGTGCGAGACTTGAAATTCCATTCACGATTAAAAATATATGTAAGCAGATAAAGTACCGACAGTCAATAAAGTTAGAGTTCTGGCAAGAAGTAGGGGTTGGCAGTTTTGCTTTTAGATTTCGGACATTCTAGTAATTTATGGATAAAAAAACTACTTTTCTATCTTTTATGTCCATTAGTGAAACAAATTTTATTTCAAGAAGATAAATAAATAAAAATACAATAAAATCTGCCTTTTGATATAAAATACATAAAAATCTAATGCATAGTATCACGTTTACCAAAATCTGGTTTAAATTCATAGCACTTAAAATAGTTTTTTTACTGCATTCAAAAAGCGTTGAAGGCCAACATCTGAGACTGCAAAGTGTTATAAATTTTAAAGGATACCTTTTTTGTACGTATACAATAAAAACTTTGAATGCACAAGGACCGTAACCCTCTTTCTAAGATTTTTTATTTAATTCGAACGGTGTTTTCTTGAAATTAGATGGTATTTTGTGTGTAAACAAACAAAGTACATATAACAAGTTTAATAGAAAATAATATTATGTAGGGTTCTATTAAATTTTTGTTTAAATGTCGAATGACCTCTTTTGCTTCAACTTCTTAAGATTTCCTTTAGAGTAATTTTATTTTTTTCTGCTATAGTGACTAGGACTAAAAAGCATTCTGACCTTGTCCTATTCTACTGTTCTTTTAAAATCTCCTATCGACAAGCGGTCGCCGCTTCGACCTCGAAACAGCTATTATAGATGTTGTAAACCTGATATTAGGGTTGTGTGCGTAATGTTTTGACAATTTTAAGGGTGGGGTTTGGTTGTGCACATCAATTTTCCAATATCCTTGTTTTCTTCAGTTTCAAATTGTAGTTGAACATTTTAGTGACCAGAAAACTAGGTATGAATCATTTTAACGCTTCTTCCGAAAGGTATGTTTTAGGATGCTTGTAGGATTGTTTCTGATAGCTAAGATTTCTCTATGCCTGTAGTTTTTGAAATTATTAACTAATGTCTATGTACATAATGTTATGTGCCTACTGTTGTTAAGTTTATAATGTATTTCTTGTGAGGGTAGGCAGAAATTTTGCATTTTTGTCTGCACGCAAACTAATAACTTACACTACAGTTAATTGGAATTCAAATTGCAAAATCTATTAACAGTAACTCGTAAGTTTTTATTGAAAGTAATGTAGATACACCTGTATAGTACAGATTTATTTTTAACAATGGCGATACAATTAATATTATTGGCAATAATATCCATTTTAAATATAGAGCAAATAAATTATATTACGGTTTTTATTTAAAAGTAAATTAACACACTAGAAAATTAATAATTTAATATTGTTAAATAATGTACATACATTTTTATTGCAAAACAAAATTTTAATGGTTTTTTTGATCCAAGATTCTATTGTATCTATAATTCCTTTTTAAATTATTATTTTCAAATACGGTAATTCAATTCTAACTTATAGCACTCAGCTTTATTAATTATACATAATTTAATCAATTAATTATTTCAATAAAATTGATCGCTTGAGAGCTAAAATATTAAAAGATGTATGATATATGTATTTCTTGATTAACCCACATATAAGTAATAAGTTGATATGATTCAAAAATGCATACTAATTTGTAGAAAACTGCTTAAAAACTTGGCATTTTCGTGACTCACATTTTGAAAATTTATGATACAATAACATTCGTCATCACTTATATTGAAACAACCTTAGGGCTTTTCGTCAGTTTACGAAAATATAAATTTAAGACGTGAACTAACATAAAAATTATTGCTTTATCAAAATTGTTGCCTACGCACTTAAAAATGTTTATAATACGGCAAAGTATTTTTATGGAAAATAACATAGGTAGATAGTTCAAATTATATAATTTTTTCCCGTTTTTACATATACAGTCAATAAGTCGAATTTTTGATAACTCGAATTATTTTTACGTTCTTTCAACTTCGACTTATCGAGGTTTGACTGTATCTACTTACAAACGAAAGCATTCATGGGAGTTACAAAATAATCACATTTATTAAATACTTTTAATTAGTGTTACCATTTCTAATTTACATATACCTATGTTGTCAAAATGGAACATTTCGAAGTAGTCCATTATATTTCTATACTGTTATTTGATATTAATTCACACATTGCATAAATATTTAGTAGAGACAATTATATAGGTGAACAGTATTAATAAAAATGTACCTAATGATCAGATATATTTAGTTTTAGATGAATATAATTAATTGTCACTTATACCGGGTGTCCCGTTAATCGATTGCCAAGGCTTAAGAGCGTATTCTTTTGACAATTTTAAGTCGAAAGTGCCTTATACACTTTTGTTGAAATTCAATAGTTAAGGAGTCATGTGCACTATTAAATTTAGCAGTAAATCAAGATTGATGGTTAGCCATGTAATGGTTTTATCATATTGTTATGGTGACATTATTTATTCTTTATCTTTGGGGACACATGAAAAGTCTAGTGCAGTGATTCTCAACCACTGTGCCGCGGCACTTTTGTGTGTCGTCAAATTTTGAAATCGTTAAAAGTGTGCCGCAACAAAAAAAAAGGTTGAGACACCCGGACACCCGGTATAATATAGAACATTTTATAAGCGTAGTGGAAACATTTAGAATTGTACACCAACAGTGGAAAATCTTAAGATAAGTTTCATCTTATTAATTACCTACAAGAATGACTACAAGAGGTTCTGGATTATTATATAATTCGATAGTAACTATTAACGGTAAACACGAAACCTATTCATTTAATACTTAATGTCAAATTCAGTGCAACTAAATATGCCATTATAACAACATGTAAAATTACTTCAAGAGATACATATTTCTTTTAACGTAATATTTCTAAGCACGAATTAAAACGTTAAATTTCCATACCTATATTCAGAACCGTTCCTAAAATATTAAACCGTTTTAACATGGTAATTTATACGAAATGGCTTTTTAAACGAATAAGTGCATACATAAAAATTAAACGTGTATTAAATTAAAAGAGACGTATATAATACTATAAAACAACTATAAAATAATAATCCCATCTACTTTACAAGGTGGAATAATAAACAGACCATCAAACGCGTCAATAAAACTGACATTGATGCCGCATGAAATTCCCGAGTAACTCGCCTCAAGTTGGCATAGGTCTGGGTGCATTGTAACTAAATCCTACGTTTATTACCACTAAACAGTAGTAAACATAAACAAGCTATAACTTAGATTTTTACGGCCAGTAAAATGATCGTAAAATCAATGGAAACTGTCTCGATATTTGCTCTCTTGAATCCTATTTACTGGTCCATAAGGATCGTTTTATATAGCTAAGAGTTTTAAGAGTTCCGCGTTATTTCGTGACTTGATTTTGACCAGATTCAATTATCGCGATCTAGTCTTTAATAAATTACGTCATAACTACAAGTACTGTTAAATTTATTTAATAGTAATGTTTGGAATGGATCTAATGGACATTTTTATGTAAAATAGGATCTTCTGTAATTGTTTTTTTTTATAGTCAAAAAAAGGTTATCTCTGAAAATTATAGTGTTAGAAATCGTTTGTTGGTAGCTAAATAAGTTTTTACGTAAATATAGAAATTGATGGATGCATTCAATAGAATAAGAAGAAAGTAAGTTAAAATCTTTTGTAATGCGTACTGAATGTAGTCAAGTATATTCCCGTCGAAAGGGTGCTGAACCACAAGGGACCGGTTGGGCGCCATTTTAGCGCGCGCCACTCCATGTTATGTTCCGTTTATAGACCCGAATAGCGTTTTACACGGTCGTGTCGAGACGCAAAGGGCGCCGTTTTCATTCCCTGTATTATTATTACTCCATTTCTTAAACACTGAATTGCTAAAGGTGTATCAAGTATTTGTACACATTGTTTGCTCTCCTGTCTAAATAGATTATTTTCTTTTTATGATCCACTGCAATTTCTATCGTCCTTTCGGTTGATGACGGTTTTGAATATTTATAGAGAGCTAATTTTAGACACGGGAAATGTATTTATAGTTACCTACAACAAAATGTAAATATTAAAAGCTTCTCTTTTTAAATGTTTCAAAATACATCTACAGAATAACTTTATTTATAAATACGTATTATTGCTGTAATATAATTTATTACATTACATTTTAGGTTCAATATGAAAAAAAATAAAACGAGACTTATTCAGGTCTCTGTTAAAATATTGTTTTAATTATTACTGTAGTAGATGAAAGATTAACTATGTGGTACGTTAATTCAACAATTTCAAAAGTAGGTATATTATCTATTTTTTAAATCTATTTTAAATTATGTATTTAGATAAATTGTAGTAAATAGTTATTTTAAACCTGAGCCATTTTGTATAATTTTTTAAGTATATTTTATTATTTAAATTTAAATAATAAATAAGTTTTTAATAAATTAAATTTTATTTGCCAATTTATGTTTAAGGGAAAGTATTTCATAGTAATAAAGTATTTATTTATTTATTTTGTTTTTTTGCATTTTTTTAAGTACCTGACTAAGTAATACTTTGGAGCTAATTTGTCACTAAAACTCTGTATTTGTGGTCAAGCAAACTAACCCCTTCATTGAAGTATTTTTTTTTTAACTTTTATGAAGGTGGCACATGGTTATTTTTTTTACCTAGAGCCAAACCATTTTTGTTTTGAGTCACCAATCTTTAGTTACAATAAAAATCAAGGAAAAGACCGATAATGAATCTAAAAACCAGAAATATAATCTGACAAAATAGAACATTTGCTGACAAAGTAGACATGTTCTAAACCCTCATTTTTAGTATCTATATTTAATTACCAAGCGAATATGAGTTTAATTAATCCATTTGTCACTGACATAACTGATATAAGGGTTAATAGAACTAGAACACTTCCCCTACCAAACTCATGTGATCTTAAAATTAGGAAAAATTAAAATTTTTCTTATTACACTAATAAATCTTGCCCCTATTCTAATTGTATGCATTTTTGTTTTAGACCAATGTTGGTTGCATGATTCATAAAATTAAAACTCACAGATTGAATACATACCGACATTAATAATCGCCAGTTTGAATAAATATTTTGGCTCTTCCGATAATACAATTTTCAGCAAGTGTTTATTTTACACATCAACAAAGTAACGCGTAAATCTAACTTTCATTCATGCAAGCGACGTTTAAAGAAGAAACATGAAAGGATTTTATTTTTTCAAAAATTGTTTTAATGCATTGTTTATGGATTGCGATGAAATAGAATTGAATGTATTCATTCCGTATTTTCATTCAATAACAGGTAATTTTATATAAAATTGTAAGCTATATTTTTTAGTAGGTAAGATGTATTTTAATATAAATCTAGAAATAAATATTTAAACAAATAATGCTTTTTTTCTAAATGATAAAAGTAGGACTGTTGTTTATATTTGTGTTAGGTAAACACTGAATATGAGAGATATTAACAGTTCAGCTGCAACTTTCATTTTCTAGTAATTAGTTTATAAACCTAACGTCTTGTTGCCTTAACAAAAAAAAGCATAAGTATAATATAAACATAGCATAACTTGCATAACGGAATAGTTACTTCAAAATTTACAACGTAATTGATATAAGTATTATAATTTTATACATCAATAAAATCTATGGCTATAAGAATTTAACTACAGTACACTCTCAGCATGTTACGACCTCAGAATCTTACGAATATTAACATTTTTATGATCTTCGCTCAACCATAAACCCCTAAAAAAATATTTCGGGCTACCTGAAGCCTTTTTTTGCTGTTCAAGTTTTTAGAGTGCGCAAATGGGCATCCGTGTGACAAGTAGGTATTTACTATTTGAAATGCAATTCAAATAATTTAAGTTAACATTAAATGACAATGAATTAAACCTAATAATGAGAATTATTTCTTAATAAAAATTTTCAATATTAGGTATACGATATACCTACTTTTACATGCACAGTGACAAGCCTTTACACCAATACTTTCACCCAAGACATGATGGAAACTAATTTTTAAACTGTCCTTCAGGATTTTACGAAGTCCCCAAATTTATGTAACATGCCATGGTATTGTACTTATATAAGTACACAGAAGAAGTATGAAATTTACTTTTTTGAACACAACATTAAAACTAAGTATTTATACTTTTTGTTACCTATTATTACTTATTAATATATAGGTATAAACTTATGCCATACTTATAGCAACCCCGGGTCTACCATTTTTCCGAACTGAGGCAAAAAATTGAAATTAGTGCGCCTCTCTTCCGGCATTTGAGATGCTGGCGTTTTAGTAAAACAATTTTTTTTTATACTTATGAATTTGTTGTCCTTTAGTATGCCTCCCGCTACGGGCGTCAGGGAAAGGCAAGCCAGGGTAATTGCTACAATTACTCTGGCTTGCCTTTCCCTAGATCCTGGATTGCTTATAGGTATGTAGGGGAAGGTGGCCTAAAGCGGGTAGGTTAAGGTTCATCGATCAATATGAACCACTTCGGCTAAAAAAAGTGTTTCTTACATTTACGCAATACAATTATTAAACTTTCATTTTCTAAAAAGAAATAATTAGAAGAAGGTGGCCTAAAGCGGGTAGGTTAACGTTCACCGATTAATATAAACTACTTCGGCTAAAAAAAGATTTACGTAATACAATAATTAAACTTTAATTTTAGAAAAAAAATATATTTCTGCTTTAATTGTAGAAATAAAGTCAAAAATATAAAATGTCAGAAATTAACCGCTTTGCCCGAAAAGGGGGCCTAAAGCGGGTAGGCTCTCATAAACCAATTGGATTAATCAAAACATTTGAAAAAAATTATTTACACTTGACATGTTCTTGACAGTAACATTAGTATTAAGTTATATTAAGCATTTTCATATTATAACTGCTAATATGTTCCAATCTTAATATTACTTCGGTTTACCATTGTTTTTAAATCTTAATTGCTTGAACGCTTTAAATCACTTATTTTTAATACCAATTTATTCATATCAACTAGTTCCTATCAATTATAATAAAATTACTACTTGTGGTACAAGCAAAGAGGGTACCTAACCGCTTTGCCCAAACACACATTTCTTAGTTTTGATACATTAACATAAAAAGTAATGGATGGGTATTAAAATATTTACTCAAATAATAAAACTAGTTTATTGTAAAGGAAAACCCCATTATAAAAAATGGGTTAATGTGAAGGGTTTTAGTAGCAATTGAAGTTAAATTAATTTCAAACATTTTACAAAATTATTAAATTTTTTGTTTTTTAATTTTTTGACGTTATTAAGCAACTTTTTTATACGGCGTTTAAAACTCGGCTGCACAAGAACAGAATAGCGCATATATTCACCAATTGGTCATAAATATTATTCTTAATACTCATAAATATAATATTTTGTCGATTAGATGGGGGCGTGCAGTTTTAAACGGCCGTATAAAAAAGTGCGTTTGAAACTGCACACCCGATTTAATTCACAAAGTAAGGTAATAATTGCACCATATTTAATTGGACATAATAAACTCGTGCGAGTTTAGTAGCTACCAAAAGCCGAAGAAAGCCCAAAAATATTCAACGTCGTTTATTTTATTTCGGACTTTTAGTTCCGATTTTGTGAATAAGATGTGTATAAAATGAATTCTACTGTTATGATGCTTAAATGATATGTTTCAAAATGCCCAAAATATGGAATGTGATCTACAGTGTTTGAAGAATAATCTTAGTAATGTTAATTGTCAAATTTTAATTTGACAGGACGTTCTATTGTCATTATTTGTTCAAAAATGGTTGTTTTATGTAATAAATACAAATTACTCTATTTGTTGGTGTTACCATTTAAAATTTCACTTACAATAAACTTTTAATGGTTTGCTTATATACATTCTTAAACAACATCTACAATATATTTATAGTTTGTTGGAAAAAAAACGGTTCTAAATGGAAAACATTAAAACGGGCATTTTCAAACGCACTGCTGATTTCGCATTTTTACTTAGAATGATTAGTATTTGAACACTTTAAAATCATTATTTTTGGTCAAAAATTTTATAACGTGTGTTTACAAGTGCAAACTATCGTATACATTCGTCATTTGTTTATAATTATTTTTTTTAATACTCATAAATAACATGTTTTGTCGATTAAGTCGGTCGGGCATTTTTAAACGCATCTAAGTGTATGTATTTGATTTCAGTTTGGTTAGACTGTAGGTGTATTGCTATGCTATCTGTTACTTAGTGACATTTTGACAATTCCGTATTTGACTTACGTTACATTTGACAAAATTTGTTTTATAGTACGAATACCTCTATAGCTATAGCTTTGTATTTATCATTGTTATATAGTTTATGCTCCAAATATCATTCAATTGTGAAGGATATAGAAACATATAAAGTTATAAAATAGAAAAAAAAAATTAAATTGTAATTGAGACAGCCACTATCTACCCCAAAAGAAAATCAAATATGAGAATATTATTACACTTTAAAGATATTTTTTTTACAGGTGTTAGGTTTCTAGGTTATGCTTGTACGCGAATTATATAACACAGATTATGAGTAAACACAAATTAAAGATCAGAAGCGTAGTATAAACTTATTTATTTAAAAAAGCGTTTGTAACAGACACCACAACCTTAAAGGCGATAGGTTTTATCGTAACATTGTATTGCAAAAAATTAATTTTTTTTTGACAGTGTACTTATTTGTTGCTTGTCCTCGTGTTGTAGCAACGTTACGTATCAGTGAGAAAAAGGTAGATATGGAAAAATAAATATATTTAGTATTTTCTATAAATATCAACGTTTTCGTATAAAATTAGTAGGGGAGTGTTCCCGGGTATGACACAGGCTCCAGATATGAGACAGTCAATTATTTTCATTATGCAATGTCAATATGGCCGATCTGATTACTGTCAAGTACTTCTTTGGTCATCAGTCAGTTTTTGTACTAACACTGAAATGAATCGACGCATTGCTTATATCAACTACAAACATCATATGTAAAATTGCAGGTTAAAAACGTTTTTGATTTTTTTAAAAATGTTATTTTTTCATGTAAATCAATTGAAAAGGAAAGTGTAATGTATAGCATTTAGTGTTTTTCTTATATTTTACGATCCAATATTGGATTAGGCCAATATGTGGTTGGAAAACAATTTTTTTTTTAAATTCTGAAATTGTCGTCATTGTTCGGGTATGAGACACAGCATATTACCACCACCCAAGGCTTCAAAGCAAAAACATCATTAGTATAAAGTTGTTGCCGAACAAATTGAACGCTGTTAACAACATTAAATGCAATATTTTCAAGCGGCCAGCTCTTTTGAAGTGCGCAAACACGTGTGCAAGCATCTACACATGCAAACATTGCGACGATTATGAAGAGGAAAGTGATAAATAAAAATTATGGAAAGCATAAAAAATTATAATTTTGAAATAGATATGAGGTTTTTACTTTATATTTTACAATTTTTAATGTATTTTTGTAGGTGTCTCATACCTAGATACAAATTTTTTTCTTGTCAAAAAACTGTCACTTAGAAAATTGGTCATAAAATTTTGCATGTTAATGGAATCACAAAACTTTCTGCGTATAAAAGTTGTGTATTTTCATTACCTTTCCAGCAATGAATAGAACACCCGACTTTATTTAACCAGTAAAAAATTTTGGCTTATAAACAATACCCGTCTCATACCCGGGTACACTCCCTTACATTTGTTCCATTCCGAGTGTATAAAGTTACTTTTGTTCGTAAAGTCATCCCGTTCACGCGTTTCATACGGATGCGCAGTTGCAACACCGAAAATATGTTGAGAACTCAGTTGCACCGTATCGTGCGAGAGTGAAACTATACGGTGATACGATACGTGGACAAGCAACAAATAGATACTCACCTTAAAGGTGACTACAGACAGTAACGTAATATAGTCGCATATCCAGTTTGGACGTCATTTCATAATAGCCCAATAGCATAATATTGTAACATAGCAGGGTTCAATTAGTTGCCGTCGCATCAAAGAAATGTTACGCGATCACGTGACACATGTTTAGAACCGCATTCAAAGATATGTATGGTAAAAGAAAAGATTTCTTTTACGATTTACAAATTTCGAAATGGTAATACAGGCTCATGAAGAAATCTCTAGTCGCCAGTAAACAAATTATCACTGCTAACCTTTTTTGCACAGATATAACCTATCTCTACTTGGTATCTCGTTCTAATGTGTTAGACCAATTACATTCATCAAAGACTGTAAGCTGAATGTGCATAAATATGTCTGTATATGTGTAGGCTAGAGCAGCAATGCCCGTATTATTAAAAAAAAACTGCATAAGTTGATTGGGCAGCAATACGTTGTCCATTTATGGTACGCGTTGTTGCACCGCGCCTGCGCATCACACTGTCGTCAAGCAACGTAAAATGTTGCACAGCGGATTTAAACTAAAAGATTTTGCTGCACGTTTAATAATGTTATATGGTAAATAATAAGATATGATCTTTAACATAAGTATGTCTATGACATAGGAAAATAAACTTTTAACAACTTAAAATGTCATTTTTTGTCTAAAATTAAAACGCACACAAAATCACAAATAAAACGTTAAGCGTTATATAAAACTACTGCAAACTGTACTGTTACCTATTACTGAAGATGCCATCTTAAAAGTATCAATATTTATTGCCATTCCGTACAATAGTAGATTAATCAAATATGACTAATAAACAGCAACATTCAAACAATCTCGTTATTGTTTCGAATATTCTTAAGTAATGGTAGCTGTTAATGTTTACAATGTCTCACTTTGAGCTATTCGAATATTTGTTCAAACGTTAACTCAAATATTCGAATTTATTTTAATACAGTACTACCTCTCTATGTTAGGAGGATTTGGGGACAAAATCCTCAGAAACAGTATAAATATTAGTTTCGTTCGTGGCTTGGGCCAGAAAAGCCAATGGTGTGAAGTGTAGGTATATGTAAAAGTAGGTAAAACGTATAATATAGAAAAGCTTTAGGATGAATAATTTCATTATTACACGGAGAAAAAAATATCCTTAATATAACTATCTAACGTATACCCAATTGACGTATTGTTCTGACAAGGATTCGAATGTCTAATTTAACGATATTTATAAGTCAATTTGACAATTCATAGTATGATCAAAACAGCTCTCCATAGTATACTTATAATAAGGATTCATTTATTTGATTCAAGCGTTCAAACGAAAAGCTCTCGTGAACGTGTGCAGTATCCGTCGTGTAGGTAACTGGATAGTTAATTTGAGGATTTGAATAGCTATAATAGGGATACGTATGGTTATTATAACGATATTTTGTTCTCTGTGAATATCCGTTAAATCACTATGACAAGAATCTTTTGAATGTCTAAAACAGTAATACGGATCGTTACTATAACGATCCGTAATAAGGAAACTCTGGATAGCTAAATTAGCTATACGGCGTATCCCTGTGAAAGATAACTATCCAACGGATAGCTATAATAGGGATACGTATGGTTATTATAACGATATTTTTTTCTCCGTGTAGGTTTAATTCATTGTCATTTAATATTAATTAAAATTATTTTAATTGCACTTCATATAGATACCTATCACACGGATACACAGTTAGGCACACTACAAACTTGGGCGGCAATAAAAGACTCTAGGTTGCCAAATATATGTTTTTGCGCAAATAACATAAAAATGACTAAATTCTTAAGATTCTGAGGTTGTAACATACAGGGGGAGTATCGGAATAATTTAAAGAACAAAATAATCGTTTTAGAATATTAAAATATTCAAAAAAATCGTATTTGATTCCCAGCTCTACTTTAAACTGCGCCTTATATCCAACTTTTTTAACATATTCCCAAATGTTTGAAGGAGAACGAATTTTTGATTTGAATGGACGCAAAGTTCACACTGCATACATTTACTACCATGATTTAAATACATGCGTCGTATTTTATTATTTTATATAGAACGGGGATTACCCTTATTACAAGACTCAACTTGTCAAATATTCGAACGTTTGAATATTCAAAAAGATAGAAGAATATTCGAAAATTGGAATGTTTGCATATCCAAATAATTTGAACTAAAAAAATAGTCGTTTTCGAATATTCAAATATTTAAAAAATTTGTATTTGATTTCCAGAGCTAGTAGCTGTATCAAGACCTTAATTATAACGACTCCGCAACGCTATTGTCTTCATTAAATTTGTAACGTTAGAATGTAGATTGAGCAATAAGTGATGTAAACTAATAATTATGGTTTGGTGACTTTTAGACATTTTTCGCTTGTTCAGTTGTACAGTTGTACACCGTCTTGTACATTTTGATATTGTGTAATCAATGTCTTTCTTATGTTTTCAATTTCACTTTTTTTAAGCTACTTGAATATTGCATCATTTATATTAAATATTTAATTTGGCATAATTTCATTTGGGTATACCTATACCTAATTGATGTAACTATGTAGTTTAAAACACTGCCAAAGTTGAAAAATAATAAGCAACTAAGTATAATTCATTAGTTTTTCTATAATTAATTAAAATATGAGTAGGTAGTTGTAGTTTGTTCAAATTTTAGAACAATTTAGAAACATCTAACAGACCTAGAAACGCCTATGCACATTATTCCTGTATTTTTGTTTAAATGTAGGTATTAAATGAATTTCGTGTTATATATTTTTTATATTATATTTAACTATTTTGCCGTATTTTATTTTAAAATTACTTAATTTTTTATTTATTTATATATTTTAAGATAAATAAGTTTTCCTTGGTGTTAAGAGATAAGATTAAAAGGACGATACTAAAGCTTTGAATTACAATAAATAAATAAGTAAATTAAAAAATATCGTAGTGTCTCGAACAAGACAATTATATTTATATGTAAAACGATAAATATTACCAACAGAATATTAAATGTCTAAGATTGTAATGTGTAGGCATTTGGATATTTGTATTCAAGTCAGTATTATATACCTACTTATAATTTCTAATTATAAATTAAATCACGATTAATAGAAAAGTGTAAATAATTACGCTTTTGAAAAGCATGTTGTTCTCAAAATAATTACTATTGTAATACGTGTTTATCTCTAAGAACAAATACATAAGATTTAATTCTAAACAATATTTAACACTTCGGAGAGTTTCTGTCATTTCTATTTTATTAAAACTAATCTAGAAAATAGACTAGAAGAAGGTTTTCATACAATGTACTTCTTTATATCTGCATGCCATTTATTGCTACTAATAACGAAACAAACAGCTACACCAACGTTGAAATTTCCACTACCTGTCTACAACTTCTTCATAACACTGAATTCGTACTAAATTTTACTTACCAAACCATTTTGAAAATAAAAATAATATAGAAACATAACCAAGACAAATAAACTAATTTTAGAATCTTCTGCACGTTGAGGAAGCTGAAATTTTCTGAATTGTTTGAACTTGGAAGGGGAATAAAACGAATATGGCTGATGTGACTGTTGTGTTGAGTTGTGTGTTCATTCTTTAAATGCTCAATTTGAAAGGTTATAACTATTTTTTTCTAATTAATACGAATTTATATGGACTGTTTATAAGACTAGTTGAGTTTTTTAAGTAAAACCGTAGAATTAATGTCAAGGTAAGTAGAATACAAGTTCATATTGAATTTAGGGATACCTTGAAAGAGGCTACGTTCGCCACGCCCTATTTGACTGTTCCATTGTAAGGAACCTTGTGACGGCCATTAAACTAACACATATTGCATGATGGGTAAAGGAAGATGGAATGATGAAGAGTAGAAACTTAAATGACCCTATCTTAAAGATTTCTTTTGTTTTCAGTTTCTTAAAAATATCTTATTTTAATACTCTATGCCAATTTAAAATTAAGTCGTTTTAAAGTATGCTTTTATATTGCTCTTAGATGGTAAATGTAAATCGGTGCGTAAGTTTATTAAAATTAAAAGAAAATTCTTAAGGTATTGTGTATTTGGCGCAGAATATTCTGTCATAAGCCTTTACTTCTTAGATTAAACGATAAGTCTGATGCCGCTAAATTGCAAATTTGCAATTACGCAGACGACCACTTGAATTTAATTAAAGCGCTAATCACTGATCTTATCTTATTTGTGTAAAAATTTCATTGATATGAAGGGGTGTGGCAGCTCCTTGATGGGTAAGTTGTTTATTACATTATTAATGTGCTTCATGTTTGTATTTATAGGGTAAATATATAAGCATAATTTATTGATTAATTAATAAATTTGCATAAATACTATTTCCATATCATTTACTCCAACAGATATGATACAAGTTTTGTACCATTTTTTAAATCCAGTTACTTCTTCAAATTTCAAATTTCTAACTGGTGAATAATGATTAATACAATTTTTTGCAATTTAAATAAATGCGTTCAAGTATAGTAGTTGATAGAATTAGATTACAAATGTAGGACAAGGCTTTTTTAAATTTTCCAGTTTAATCTGAAAGATCAAGATTGTTGAGTTTTTTTAGAAGTAAACTTATTTAAAGTATTAATTTTTTTATTGTAATCGAAATACTTATTGAACTGTCTTGAAAAATAATGAGAAATTGAAATTGGCGCATATTATTAGTGTAGATAATGGTGTAATACCCATGTCACATATTTTACTTGTATTTGGACAGATATCAAATTTACGTTAAGTTGATGTGTTACTATTTATCGGCATTGCGGCAAAACAAACTAATCTATACTTCGGTTAATGAAAAAGTACGTCACTGCTCCTCAATTAATTTTATACAAAGAGAGTTATAATAATTTTATTTTAAACTGTAGCTTTTGGAATTGAGATTTCTCCTTTACAACTTCACAACACCTAATTTTGACCGAAGAACAATTTTTGAGTTTAACCTTAGGAATTCTTATATAAATCTTAAACGTTAAGGTTGCATTTTGTTCACAGACTAAATGTGTGAGAATACGAAGTTGACCACACACTCAGTAATTTAGAAACCGTTAGATATTAAAAAAGAAGATTTTTGATAATATATTTAGATATGTCTTAGTTAGTATTATATATTATATTCTGATTATTTTGATAGTCGACAAATTGACTTGAGTAGGTAGGTACTAATTTTATACGAAAAAGTTGATATTTATAGAAAAGACTAAATATATTTATTTTTCCATATCTACCTTTTTCCCAAAGGATTTTTACATATTTGTTTAGTAGTTTTTATCCAAACATTAACTATTCTTATCCGGGATTTTTAAGCTAGTATTTACATTAAAACTTGCTAATCCGACCACCTGCTCAACTTGCTGTTTGTTCGAACAGTTTGTTTGCTACTATTTTACATAAATTGAAACCTATATAAAACTTGGAATATTGAATGCCTTTTTTTCATACATACTGTCTTAATATGCAATGTATGTAATATTTCTTAAACTAATATTTTTTGAAACGTTGGGAATTTTACTTTATAATGGTTTTTAGTAAAGAACTACCTTCCGTTAGAATTAGTTGACTACTGATTCTAAATACTGGACATTTCGGGCTGTATCATTTTTTAGATTGAAGGTCAGATTTTTATAGTCTAACGTTGATTGACTATTGTTACTAATTTTGTATTATAAATCCTGCTTTTTTGCGTTTTAGATGTTTTAATTTCTTCTTATTTGTTTGTGTACTTTAACCGCCGTGTTTTTTATTTGTAGTGTGAATGTATTACAAAAAGGAAATTACAATACATTTGCCTGAGTTTTTTAATGTAAAATTGAACAAATTTTTCATAATATTTCATTTTTAAAAATTTGAAATGGGTAGGTATATTTAAAATACTTTTGCTATTGTAAGAAACAGACTGTTTTGCGTGGCGTGTTTTCCTGTTTGTGTGAAATTACTTTTTGTTCAAATTGTCGCAAGCATTAGATTATATCTACACTATATCTTTGTTTTTAAAAACCTAAAATTATTTTGGCTTAGTTAAATACAAGTATTTAAAAATAAAATTCTTAAATAGTATCACCACTTGAAAAAACTTGAGAACAGGTGGACCGATTTGACTAAGTTTTTTTGAGTAGTCCGAATAAGGTTGTTAGGGAATGAACAATTGGCAAAGTTACCCAGAAAATTGAGGAAAAACTGAAACTGCTTTCTCTATGGGGATTTTTGTATGAACTCAA
Source organism: Sinopyrophorus schimmeli (assembly GCA_036325965.1). NCBI lineage: Eukaryota > Metazoa > Arthropoda > Insecta > Coleoptera > Elateridae > Sinopyrophorus > Sinopyrophorus schimmeli. The sequence continues at coordinate 9,340,677 of JARFIZ010000001.1, forward strand.
GACCGTAATTCATTCCAAGTCGATCACATTCCACGCACATCACAAACAAATTTATTGAAATCTAGAAAGAACAACGTTAAATATTTCACCATTTTTTTTTCTGTAGTGAATATCTACATACTTGCCTAGCCTGCTGCATAACTATGTAGAGAATTCTCTATCTAAAGAAAATTATTGCATAAAATTCTATCTATACTTACATATGTATATAGGTATTTACCCACTATTATTGAAGATTAAGATTAATGAGAGATCAAAAAAAGTTGCAAACATGCTTTAAAATATTCTTCTAGGTAATTAACATAATTAAAAATCAATTACTAAGTAAAAAGGTTATAGCAACCTTGACTATAACATTTTAGTTTCTACTTTTGTATGAATGTATCTGAATAAGCCTGATATTAAGAAATTTAAAAATCAATAAATTAGTTATTCAATTTTCATTATTTTTAGGTTCGTAATTTGAAAAAAAATTCTTATAATATAAAGGAAACAATACACACATTATGTCAGTGTTTCAGCTTTCAATTATAACAAAAATAATAATTGGATAAAAAAAAATTGTTTGCTCAGATGACACGTATACATTTCACTCTTTAGATAAAGACCATCTAAATGTATTTTTAAGGGATTTTTTAATATCTTGGGAACAGTCGGAGGTATGTCATTGAAATTTGGGATATGTACTTCATCGTCTACAACCCTTGTTTAGTAAATAGTTTTACAGTCGTTACATTGCAGATATTTTTTAGAAGGTCGTGCACCCTTCTTTCATGGTGAAATATTTTTGTCTTTTATTTAAGTCAATTTAGTGTTTGGAACAAAACTATAAAAAGTGTTCCTATTTTTTACCTGAAACATAAAATTAATTTGTTGAGGTATTTGATTTAAAATGGACTGTCATTTTAAAAATAACATTACTTTTTACCAATACGGACCGAAATATTTGGACCAAAATTTTTTTTTTTTTAAATAAGTGTAGGTATATATCATTTTTTGACAGGGGGAATACCCAATTACCTTCTCTTTTATATGGTAAGAGAATGTGCTCAAATATTATTGATTTAATTTTTCTTCTAAGTACTTACGTTATCTTTAAATAAATATAGATGGGTAATTAAATAATTACTTTAGGTAAATTAACACGCGGTGTTAAATTATAGGTAGATAAATATTTGTTAGATTACTTAGAAAACATAGCTTAGATGAGTATTTAATTTTATATATTTGAATTATTATTAATCCTAACACTTATACATATGTAGGTATATACCTATCGATAATTTTTAACTTGCTCTGGATATTTTAATAACTATTTCTAAATGTAATTTAATATGTTAAACAAAACAACATTTAATATAAAATTATAATTATTCAGAAAAAAAAACTGCTATTAAACAGAAAATAACGATTTTTTAATTAAGTAGTTTCTATAAAACCAAATTTATGATATAATTAGAATAATTATTGATACTTTGTATTGCGAATCAAAAAGTTTAAATAAAACTCATTTAATCTTATATAAACACTAATTATACCCTACAGCAAAGCTAAGTATTTAATGCAAATTTTTGTTGAAAATTATAACAAAACTCGAACTATAAAATAAAATTAAGAACTGTTAAATATCGATTAACGATCTAATTAAATAAAATCTACAATAAATTCATGAATTATCGTATTCTGAAGGTCCTTGTTACCACATAATGCGAAAATATCACGTAATCTTTTACAGTAGATGTTTGTGATAATAGATCTTATCGGATTTTGTCACTATTAGGTAAATCTCTATAAGTTCTAAATATAGTTAAATATACATAATATGTAGCACTTAATTTAAAACAATCTGCAACTATATAAAGTTTTAATTAAGTATTTTCTGAAAAAGGCTTCTAGTTATATTAAAAACCTCTACATATCTTCGGGTTTCTAGAATTTATTTTATTTATTAGAAATATACATATTCTCAAAGAATTATAATAATTGCTGATAATACCTACATGGACTATATGTATAACGTAAAGCTTAATAGAAAATAATTGTAAAAACTTGTGTAAATCTTTCGTTACATATTGTTTCATTGCTGCCCATGGGCAGAGAAATTTATTCTATTGATTTATTGCTCTCTACTACTAAAAATATTGATTTATATCCTACATAGTAATGCCTCCCATTTAACTGAAGTGAGAAAATTAAATTATTAATAAATAAATCTTACTTATATGTCAATTGATTAAAAAAATATAGAAAAACTTTTTTATGGTTATGTCTTAATTATACCAAATTTTATAGCTATTAAATGCTTTTGATATATGACTCAATTTTTACTTCTGCATAATTAATTTTTAGATCTCATCTTGTTAAAATTGTACTGCACTAAATAGTTAATATATTATCAATTTTTTTTAACATTCTTACACATGATTAATTTTTGAATATTAGATACAGTTTTATTGCTTAATGATTTATCTAATGCTATAGGTAATTCTCAAGCACCCACCCTTTTGTTGAAACAGGGGCGTGAAGACTTGAAAAAAAATTGTAAAAAGATTAAAACAACTTATTGTGGAGATAAAAATATATAAAAGAACACATTGTATTAATACAAAAACAAAATATTGGTACATACTGCAAAATAGGATTGAAGTGAGGCACTCTTAAGAATTCAAAAAGTACTCCTAAAATCAAAATAATAATATTATAAAATTTTGATCAAAATAATAATATTATAATATGATTATTTTCTTTTCAAATATACACCAATATCTCACTTTGCGTCGGGGTTACGTTCCAAAAAACACGACGCAAATTGAAAGGACGCAATGTGAATTAAGATTTGATGACATGGCGCAATTAGAAACAATAGTGGAGCCATCTGTTAAAAAACAAGAAAAAAATTAAAGACTTGAACCCAAAACAACGCAATCTCGAAAACCTAACGACGCACAGTGAAAATTAGTAAGGGAGTGTACCCGGGTATGAGACGGGTTTTGTTTATGAGCCAAAATTTTTTACTGGTTAAATAAAGTCGGGTGTTCTATTCATTTTTGGAAAGGTAATGAAAATACACAACTTTTATCCGCAAAAAGTTTTGTGATTCCATTAACATGCAAAATTTTATGACCAATTTTCTAACCATCATTTTTTTGACAAGAAAAAAATTTGTATCTAGGTATGAGACGCCTACAAAAATACATTAAAAATTGTAAAATATAAAGTAAAAACCTCATATCTATTTCAAATTTTTAATTTTTTATGTTTTCCATAATTTTTATTTATCAATTTCCTCTTTATAATCGTCGCAATGTTTGCATGTGTAGATGCTTGCACACATGTTTGCGCACTTCAAAAGAACGGGCCGCTTGCAAATATTACATTTGATGTTGTTAATAGCGTTCAATTGGTTCGGAAACAACTTTATATTAATGATGTTTTTACTTTGGAACCCTTGGGTGGTGGTAATATGCTGTGTCTCATATCCGGACAATGACGACATTTTGATATTTTAAAAAAAAATTGGTTTCCAACCACATATTGGCCTAATCCAATATTGTATCGTAAAATATAAGAAAAACACTAAATGCTATACATTACACTTTCCTTTTCCAATTGATTTACATGAAAAAAACAACACTTTGAAAAAAATCAAAAACGTTTTCGCAATGCAATTTCACATACGATGTTTGCAGGTGATATAAGCAATGCGTTGATTCATTTCAGTGTTAGCACAAAAACTGACTGATGACCAAAAAAATATTTGACAGTATTCATATCGGCCATATTGACATTCCATAATGAAAATAATTGACTGTCTCATATCTGGTGCCCGTCTCATACCCAGGAACACTCCCCTACTAATTAAACAGCGACGCAACTTCGAAAAAACGCAAAAAGAAACGACGCAACCCATACAAAGTCATTGTTCATGGAGAAACTACCGTTAATTGGCCGATGTCTGGCTATTAACTGACGGCCCATTATTGGCAATTTGTAATGGCCCAATATTGGTTAATTACCAGAAGCCGTTCGTTTTTGCTATTCGTAGTATTTGGTTAACAGTCGATACTTGGTCATGCACAATAAAGTTAAAATCAGCTGATTTACCAACGTTAAAGTTATTTCTGGTGTAAGCTTTAAGCATTAAGGTCTTAAATAAAATGTCTAAAGGATACCAACGCTAAAAAAAATTTCGTGAATTGAAACAACGTGTAAATAATGTAAATAGTGTACATTAAGTAGGTAAATAGGTGTAAATAGTGTATAAAGTAAACAAAAACAAAACGATACATTTAGAATTTTTAAGATAGCGAATAATAGTGAATTTAGTTATAACAAAAATGAAAGTATTTTAACAATTTTAATAATAGTTTTAATACTTATAATTTTTATTTATTCTAAATAATATACCTAGTTAAAATAATAACAATAAATGTTAAACTGTTGTTCCTAATGCCCATTCCTAATTTCCAAGAAAAGGTTGATAATTTTTCAGTAGACTTGGCCGATTGCTTGTTGTCATTAATGCCATGATAATTTTTTTTCATATATGGGCTATTGATGATTACCATTAACGGGCCTCTGCTGGCTGCCATTAACGGCCTATAGCTCAGTGCCATTGAAGGCCCGACGTTATCATGCCGGCAGACAGCCGTTAATGGGCCTTTAACAATTGCCATTGCTCGCCCATTAACAAGCATATCTGGCAAAGCAATGGGCCATTAAAGGGCCGGTTGACAAACTTTGTCTGGGAAAGCGAGGTACGGGTGTAGTTGATTTTTCATAATTAAGCAAACTCCAGACTATGCGTCAACTTTATTCTGACGTTGTTGACTTTATGGTTTGACGTATACCTACTGTAGATGATTTACGTTAGCATTGGATGATATTCGGGCTCTTGTCGGTTTTTGTGGTTCGATTTTTGCAAAAATGTCAAAAAGCGCTATATACTCTTTGAACTGACTTAACCTGATTATATAAATGTCCTAAATATATAAATGTCCCTATTAAAAATAAAGGATGAAATCAAATTACTAAAGATATGAAATTAGGAATTACTATTATTATATTTTTTTAAATACACATTATTAGCTTTTATTTATAATAAATGATTTATACGAACCACCCACTGCATAAAAATACTAGTTTAAAAATGGAGTGATTGTAGGTCGCTTCGCATATGTGATATCGCTTTCCAAGGTGATCGCGATCGCGTAGATGTGTTTTTTGCTTAATAATTCGTCTTGTTTAGACGTTCTTCTGGCATAAATCGTATAACTTAAAGTATCTTTTCAGCTTTCCAAATGATCATTGTTATGCCAATATTTATTTCTGTGTTTTATTATTTGAGTTCTATAAATTATTTTTACCGGTACAATTTAAAATACCGTAAGTGTTATAGTTCAAATTATGTTGTTTCTGGTATAATATATTGTAAAGAGTTCATTTAGGTTCGATCTAAGTGAATATTAAAAGTCGGTTTTATGTTAAGTAACAATTAAATTTATATAATAACGAAATAACAATTTAGTAATTCGCCAAAATACTAGTTACTCATTTTATCCTTAATTATTGACAAACTTAAATATTTTATTTATACATTATATATTGATTTTCGCGTTTCGCTGTATAGATTTTGGTTTACTTTAAGTTTTCTAACCAGAGACCGTTTTGGTGTAACCATGAGCATCCCATCGACCCAAAGCGTTGGTCTTCGAAGACTTCATATCGGAAACTGAGTTATCGTCGCGATGCGTTTGCTTTATATGTAGAAGATTCTTAGATGCGCAGGAGTTTCCATAACATTCCGTTTGTGTTTTCCTCTGTAAGCACGAATGTCATGAGGGTTGCGATATTTAGGCGCTTGTTTATAGGAAACACTTGACTATTTTAGCGCGTGCATGATACCGTCAGTAATAAAGATTAACTGCATAAACCATTTGTCGTTGCTGCAAGCGTAGATCTTATTGATACTACAAAGCTTAAGAGGTACAATTTAAGCGGTGGTACGCCTTAAGTAACTTTACTTTATAAGAATATTCATTTCAAAACTAATTATTTATATATTCCGATTTTTATAAAACCTTACTTAAAACAGTTATTAATTTTTTAATATTTAGGATGTAACTTTTCATAAGCATCATTTTTAACACTTTAAAAGATGTATTAATTTTACTAGAAAAGTTGATAGCGTTTTAATCCAGTTCAATATCCGAAGGTATACTACAATTCAAGTATTAACAGCTGCAATAAAGTAAATACCGATTTTAGTTGGATTAAGAGTTCAATAATTATAAATATAATTGTGAGTATCGTGATTCGTAAATTTACTAAAACATACACGTTCAGCTTAGCTTCCTTTATAAGAGATTTATAATTCAACAGAAACCGAGCTTTTTCATGCACGGTTTCGTTACTATTAGCTTCAAAAGGTTAAAATCGTGAATTGGTTACTTATCATAATTTTAAAATTATAGGGAACATAAAGTGCAGTTTATAAAATATGATTATCTAGAGACTGCATTACCATTTTCAACTACCTACTTAAAGCTATTATAAACATATATACCTACCTGCTTATTATAAAAACACCCTCTACCTTAGTGTGCTAATAGATCTATCATTATCTGTCTTTAATTCAAAATCTTTGAAAACAAAAAAAATAGAAAAGGCTGTTTATCTAAGTGTAATACAATTATGTTATTTTTATTTAATTAGCAATTATTCATTTTAGTTATTGGAAAAATTAAAATTTTGATACATATTTAGATATTTACATTTTCTATTGATTTCATTATGTAACTAGTTACCCATACGAAGTCATCGTTAATGGAGAAACTGCCGTTAATTGGCCGATGTCTGGCTATTAACTGGCGGCCCATTACTGGCAATTTGTAATGGCCCAATATTGGTTAATTACCAAAAGCCATTCGTTTTTGCTATTCGTAGTATTTGGTCAACAGTCGATACTTGGCCATGCGCAATAAAGTTAAAATCAGCTGATTTACCAACGTTAAAGTTATTTCTGGTGTAAGCTTTGAGCATTAAGGTCTTAAATAAAATGTCTAAAGGATACCAAGTCATAAAAAAAAATCGCGAATTGAAACAACGTGTAAATAATGTAGATAGTATACATTATGTAGGTCAATAGTGTATAAAGAAACAAAAACAAAACGATACATCTATAATTTTTAAAAAAGCGAATAATAGTGAATTTAGTTATGACAAAAATGGAAGTATTTTAACATTTTTAATAATAGTTCTAATATTTATAATTTTTATTTATTTTAAATAATATACCTAGTTAAAATAATAACAATAAATGTTAAGTTGTTGTTACTAATGCCCATTCCTAATTTCCAATAAGAGGTTGATCATTTTTCAGTAGACTTGGCTGATTGCTTGTTGTCATTAATGCGATGATAATTTTTTTTCATATATGAACTATTGATAATTACCATTAACGGGCCTCTGCTGGCTGCCATTAACGGCCGATAACCCAGTGCCATTGAAGGCCCGACGTTATCATGCCGGCAGACAGCCGTTAATGGGCCGTTAACAATTGCCATTGCTTGCCCATTAACGAGCATATCTGGCACAGCAATGGGCCATTAAAGGGCCGGTTGACAAACTTTGTCTGGGTACCTATAGTTATAATTTTGAATATACAAATAACAAATCGTCTAGAAGTTTTGTTTATGTTATTCCTAACTAGACCATTTTTTTTTTTCTAAAAATGGGATACCTGTCAATTTTAGATACAAATAAGTAAAAAGAAATTTTGTAATATGTGTTTTGATTTCAGATAAAAATAAAATTATTTGTTGAATTTTCTAATATTGGCTTTGAAAACGGGACACTTTGCCTCCTGAAACAGTCTGAAAAGAGAAAGTATGGCTAACTTACAAGGAGGATTTCGAAACTTTTTAAGTGATATAGGGCTCCATTAAGAGTAATGAAATTGTTAAGGGCTCAAAGTAAAAGAAAATATTTGCAAAACAGTTATTATAATTATAAGTACAAAGAGGCTTGATATTCAAGCTACCGAGTTAACTCAGCCTTCTTAATCCAAACTTTCGAGTAAACCGACCTAGCCCTACAAAAAATCCATCTAAGTTACTCTGGTGATAAACAAATGTTAAGAATAATTTTAAACCAGTCATCTGTAACGCACTCTTGTCATTTCTTTTTGCATTGATCTTTGAAATATAATACTTAAGCAATCCTTTTTACTTAGAAATAATTTTATTAAATTTTAAAACTTTTATTGACTATGAAGCAAGAGGTATGCATAATTTGATAACAAAACTTATTCTATATTATCCGAGAAATATTTCGGTTTATATTAGCTCAGATAAAAGGGGCTGTAGTGTATTTGGAGGTAATCTATATCCATGTGTTATAGATCGATAATATTTTTAAAAGCATCAATGGATGTAATGAAAAGCAATCACAGTTCGTAATTTGGGGATCTCTGAAATAGACAAGTACTCGACTGGATTTGGATTTATACAGGGTGTCACACGAATAGGTAATGAAACTTAACCGGCTGATACCTGACACCAATCTAAACAGTAAGGCCGGTCGTCCATTGGAAGCTTAGTCGCGCGATTTGGTGGTAGCGCGTATACGTCCGTATACGCGCGACTAATCCCAATACACGCAATGTAAGTGAACAGCGTCCACTGCAAGCGACTACGAGCGAACGGATACAGGCGACTACACGCGACTGGCGACCGATCCCGCTAGAATGGAATTAGTCGCTTGTAGTCGCAGGTGTGCTGTGATGTTGTTTATTCAAAATGAAGATTTTGAATGAAAGACTCCAATTTAAGTTTTTATTCTCCCTCCATATTTTTCATATTTTCGATAAATAATTTGAAAAATTCGTATTTTGATTTTTTTGCAATAACTAAAGAATCACTTAACCGATTTTGACAAATGAAAACATTCTAAAATCAGTAAAACGATCCTTTGAAAGATTGTTTTGGTCGATCCTGGCCCATAGTGCGCTGGTGAGCTCTCAAACGCAGAGATACATCCTCGACCATCGCAGAACTAAGCAGTGTAAAGTCGTCTGCAGTGGACGATGCTAGACGCTCAGTCGCACGATCACTAATGTACGGGCGTATACGCGCTACTACCTAGTCGCGCGACTACGCTTCCAATGGACGAGCGGCATAAAAGCTGATGTACAAAATGTCCTAAATGTAAAAATTTTGAGAAAAATGCATTTAAATTTATCGGCATATGGCAACATAGCATCGTTTCCATGTGTTTTTAAAGGAGAGCGAGGGATTTAGTTCTAATTGGCATATTTGGTATGCGAAATCTATGGGTTTTATAATTTTTTAAAAAGAATAAATTGACATATGGTTTTAATGGCATCGTTATCACATACTTTAACAAAACATTTTAAAGTGTTCTAAATAATAAGGTATTTTCTACACGTTTTTAAATTGAAGTTAACGATACCATAGCTCAAAAGCATTACACATAAGATCACTTGACTTTGGGTATATTTTTGTTCAGTTTATAAGTGGGTTAAGTTTCAGTACTTATTCGCTGGACACCCGGTATAAAGTAAAAATATAGATACAGAAATAGGGCATTTTATAAAAAGAAAATTGTTATTATAATAAGGAAAATCATATGTAGGCACTGATTTAGGTACTTACAATTTTTAATATAATATACAGCTATAAATCTATTTAAAGCACGCATTTTAGTAAATCCGTTGTCTCCTCTCAGAACATTCAGAGCAAAAATAATGCAAACGATGCAGGCTGTATTTTTAATGAATGGTTGCTTACTACGATTTGCTAAAGTCGCACTCTTATAGCTACTGTTTCTGGTTTATTTGAATTTTCATTTACGAATATTGAATTTCTGTCTTTTTTCCTATTTAATGTAATATTTTTTCCATACTTGTTCTGAAGAAAAAGTCACTTCTTTAGTAAAACCTGTTTTTAATTCTGTCTAGTGAAAATTATTCCTACACGGAGAAAAAAATATGCTCAAAATAGCTATCTAACGTATACTCAATTGACGTATGTCAAAACAACGATTCGAATGTTTAATTTAATGATGTGTATAAGTTAATTTGACAGTTCAAGGTATGATCAAAACAGCGCTACATATTATACTTATAATAAGGATTCATTTATTTGATTCAAGCGTTCAAACGAAAAACTTTCGTGAACGTGTGCAGTTTCCGTCGTGTAGGTAACTAGTCAAATTTTAACGATATTTTGTTCTCCGTGCATATCCGTTAAATCATCATGACAAGAATCTTTTGAATGTCTTAAACAATAATACGTATCGTTACTTTGACGAACCGCAATAAGGAAACTCTGGATATCTAAATTAGCTATACGGCTCCCGGTGAAAGATGACTATCCAACGGATAACTAAAATAGCGATACGTATGGTTATTTTAACGATATTTTTTTCTCCGTGTACTTATGATTGAACTTAATTGATGGTAAATTTTTTAAGGGGCGTAAAACAATTCATAATGTATTGTGTTTTTTTAGAAGTTTAAATAACATAGGTTGCAAAAAAAGTTTTGGCTAGTTTTAAAATTTGTTTTAATAAGGATTCTTCAAGTAACATAATGTATTTTTCCTAAGAATGTTAGCGATAGTAACAATTATGCAAATATTTCGGAAGTTGTTTATTAATTCTGGTTTTTATATCAACCATCATAAATATTTTTCTAAGCAAATCCTCGATTAAATAAAACTCATTATTTTTTTGGCATAAAAGTAGTTATAAAACGATATTGACTTATATTTCATTAGCAATTTATTATTTATCACGGATTGAAATGATTGAGTTTATTTAGGAATTAAAAAATTTACGCCACTTAATATCGTTTGTTACGCAGGTATACGGTTGTATACTATCTTAAAAATATATCAGATTTAATTAATTTTTATTGACAAAGAACATCGTGCAATAACGGTCAAAAAAGCGGCATTGGTGTTAGAGGTCAAAAATATTCTCATTAAATTGAGAATAACTTAATTGGTATCATTATGCAAAAAAAATAGTAAAATAGATTGAGCATCTCTACTCAAAGTTAGGATTTGAGACCATTGGTAACTTATTGAAAATAAACCAAAATTATTTTATGAATTTTAATAGGTTTTCAATTGTATCATACATGTCTAGTAGGGTGTTTGAAAAAAATCGACTTTTTTTTCTTCTTCAAATAGTCGGCAAATTCTTTCAGAGGATGTCAAAATAAAGACCTGGTCAAAATTGGAGCTCTTAATTTGAAGATTTAGAGGTCGCGGATTACAATTTTCTATTTCCCATTTAAATAGCATAGGAAAAAACTTTTTTAACTTTGGAATTTTATACCTCTGTATCGAATCAACTTATGTCAATGATCATCTTATATTTTTATGGTAAATTTAACGCTCTACAAAAAAGGTCTCTTATCATTTTTCCATAAATTTCTTTCAGAGTTATTCCAGTCCAAAGTTTGATTTTCATCGAATTTTCGCGTTGGAAGAAAGCAATTTATGGAAAAATGATAAGAGACCTTTTCTGTAGAGCGTTAAATTTACTATAAAAATATAAGATGATCATTGACATAAGTTGATTCGATACAGAGGTATAAAAATCCAAAGTTAAAAAAGTTTTTTTCTTATGCTATTTAAATGGGAAATAGAAAATTGTGATCCGCAACCTCTAAATCTTCAAATTAAGAGCTCAAATTTTGACCAGGTCTTCATTTTGACATCCTCTGAAAGAATTTGCCGACTATTTGAAGAAAAAAAAAGTCGATTTTATTTGAAACACCCTAATGTCTAGCAATGTAAGTTCCTTCAGAAAATTGTTGAATTTATGGGCGCTTTTAATAATACGTATGAGTAAAAAGTCATATGATTGTTATTACGTCACACCAGCTATCAATAGTCGTAACACCTATGAAACCATGTAGAATTTTGAGTCAATTTTTAACTATGATGATCAATCGATTTTAATAAAATTGTTGCATAATGATAATAGTTAAATCACTATCTAATCAATAAGACTCTTTCTAACCTCTGCCATCAATGTGGCATTTTTTGCCGTTTTTGCACCTTGTTCTTTGAATGTTCTTCAAAACAAAAGACTAAAGTATAATAGATAAACTTTACAAATACTTTCAATACTCAATGTAAAAATTACCTGACATAAATCGAAATTACATCAATAAAAGTACAATAAAAATATTTATTTATTTAATAGTGTAGTTAATTGTAAATGTTATCCCCAGACAAAGTTTGTCAACCGGCCCTTTAATGGTCCATTGCTGTGCCAGATATGCTTGTTAATGGGCGAGCAATGGCAATTGTTAACGGCCCATTAACGGCTGTCTGCCGGCATGATAACGTCGGGCCTTCAATGGCACTGGGCTATCGGCCGTTAATGGCATCCAGCAGAGGCCCGTTAATGGTAATCATCAATGGCCCATATATGAAAAAAAATTATCGTGGCATTAATGACAACAAACAATCAGCCAAGTCTACTGAAAAATTATCAACCTCTTATTGGAAATTAGGAATGGGCATTAGTAACAACAACTTAAAATTTATTGTAATTATTTTAACTAGGTATATTATTTAGAATAAATAAAAATTATAAATATTAGAACTATTCGCTTTTTTAAAAATTATAGATGTATCGTTTTGTTTTTGTTTATTTTATACACTATTTACCTACATAATGTACACTATACATTATTTACACGTTGTTTTAATTCGCGATTTTTTTTTATGAGTTGGTATCCTTTAAACATTTTATTTAAGACCTTAATTGTCAAAGCTTACACCAGAAATAACTTTAACGTTGGTAAATCAGCTGATTTTACTTTATTGCGTATGGCCAAGTATCGACTGTTGACCAAATACTACGAATAGCAAAAACGAATGGCTTTTGGTAATTAACCAATATTGGGCCATTACAAATTGCCAGTAATGGGCCGCCAGTTAATAGCCAGACATCGGCCAATTAACGGTAGTTTCTCCATTAACGATGACTTTGTATGGGTCTTTTTAAGCTTTTTTTTTTCATTTATCAACCATTGGATTGCGCTATTTGTATAGGTCGTATTCTTTAAATTAGAACGAGATGTACTATACTTCATCATTTTGATTTTTATTTATACAAAATATTGCACAGCAAGAAAATTTTTAATACGTTTAGAATTGTGACACAAAGTTATATTTTGATGGAATACTTCATATACTTTATAATGGTACCATAGAATTTACCTACGTAAACTCTGTAATTAAATTTGTTGAAACTGTATTATATTATCAATTCAGACTAAGAAAATATGTAATTAATAGCAGAGAAATACAAGATTTAGTTTTAGGCTTCAAGATACCGTTTAGTTACAAATCCAAATTGTAGTTAGTATTAATGTTCTTTGCTGGTTCCAACTAATCCAGGCAGTACCTAGCTTATCTATATATTTATGTATACATAAACGAAGATTGTATTAAAATTATGGAAATTTATAGGTGGAAATTTATTTAAGGCTAATATAACTTTCTCTAAAAAATAAAAGACATTCTTTCAAATTTGTCGTTTTTTTTATAGGTAGGTATAATATCTAAATGTTACCTATCATTTACTTTAATGTTTTCATTACATTTTGTAAAATTTTCTAAAGTACATAGTTGTAAAATAAAGTAATTATTATTGTATCAATCTAACTTCTATTTTTTTAAATATTTTAATAAGTCGCGGGAAAACGTTAAGTTGTTAACCCTTTATTTAATTTGCAACAATCCCTAAAACGAAATGAACGTTAAAAAAGCATCTGCAAAGAAGTGATTACAGAGGAATGCGGTCATAATGGAGAAAATATTATGGTCTCAACGAGTTCATTATAATTAGATTAATTAGAATTGTTTGTTTTTAATATAATGTAGCTAATCTAGGGATAAAGTACCTTTTAACTGTTATGGGTCATTTTCCATTTCACAACTTACTTTCATAAAATAGTTTTTGCAATGAAATATACATGGAGCGAAGGGAATGGTAATTTTCATTATGTAAAATGAGAATTATTACCATGTAGCATGTGGCAACCAGACCTATCTTTGAAGAAATGGGATATATTAGTAGGTATCATGAGACTCATTCTCGTCCTATCTGGTCATTTCTACTATGTTACATAGTAGTTATATGTATAGTAAATATTACCTTGTAGCATAGGAATTAGAGTCGTGTCAGAATAGTATTGAGTCCTCTTTTGCATGGGAATCATTCCAATATAAAAATAAGTGCTGTTGTTGCTAGCACGGCAGTGTATGAGATAGGCATAACGTTTATAAATGATAACAATTTTATTGTAAGCTGACAGCAAGTTTTAAAGAATTTAATGTTAAATAAAAGTATATAAAATTAATTAATTTAAAGTTCAGTGTATTTAAATATAATCAATAATAATTAATGCGCATGTACGTAATAAAAGTTTTTACAGTATATATTAATTTATTGAGAAATTCATTTAATTATTAATTTAGTTCTCGTATTATGAATATAAAAAATATTAATAAATAAATGTAAATACAAATTTAGTTTATATGCTAAGATATGTTCTTAGTTAAAATGCAAAATGTTTATTCAATTTCTCTCTCGGTCCCAACTAATCCATGCAGACGTTGTTAGTCTTATATTTAATGTTAATAAACAAATTTATTCAAATTATGGAAAATTATACTAAATTTATTTAAGACTAATATAACTTTTAAAAAGTAAAAGACATTTTTAAATTTGTCATTTTTTTGATAGGTAGGTATAATATCTAAATTCAACATCATTTACTTTAATGTTTTCATTACATTTTGTAAAATTTTCTAAAGTATCATAGTTGTAAAATAAAGTAATTATTATTGTATCAATCTAACTTCTATTTTAAAAGTTTATAATAAGTCGGAAAATGTTAATATGTTAACTTTATTTAATTTGCAACAACTCTAAAACTGAAATGAACGTTATATAATATCTGCAAAGAATTGATTAAGAGAATGACGGTCATAATGAGAAAATATTATGGTCTCAAGTTCATTATAATTAGATTAATTAAATTAATTGTTTTAGATATAATGTAGCTTAATCTAGGGATCAAAGTACCTTTTAACTATTATGGGTCATTTTCCATTTCACAACTTACTTTCATAAAATAGTTTTTGCAATGAAATATACATGGAGCGAAGGGAATGGTAATTTTCATTATGTAAAATGAGAATTATTACCATGTAGCATGTGGCAACCAGACCTATCTTTGAAGAAATGGGATATATTAGTAGGTATCATGAGACTCATTCTCGTCCTATCTGGTCATTTCTACTATGTTACATAGTAGTTATATGTATAGTAAATATTACCTTGTAGCATAGGAATTAGAGTCGTGTCAGAATAGTATTGAGTCCTCTTTTGCATGGGAATCATTCCAATATAAAAATAAGTGCTGTTGTTGCTAGCACGGCAGTGTATGAGATAGGCATAACGTTTATAAATGATAACAATTTTATTGTAAGCTGACAGCAAGTTTTAAAGAATTTAATGTTAAATAAAAGTATATAAAATTAATTAATTTAAAGTTCAGTGTATTTAAATATAATCAATAATAATTAATGCGCATGTACGTAATAAAAGTTTTTTACAGTATATATTAATTTATTGAGAAATTCATTTAATTATTAATTTAGTTCTCGTATTATGAATATTACTTATTTAATCAATAACTAAACTTTCTTATAAATATGATTTACATTAATGAGCTAGATATGATGTATGGGAAGCAGTTCCATTACAATTGTAAGTTCTGCTATGTAACATGCGAACCATTACCATGTAGCATGGGAATGATTCCTATGTAGCATGGAAAGTATCCCTATGCAGACTTATCAGTCTTACCATTCAAAACAAAGATAATTACTATGCCCAACAAATATTTGTAAAGAAAATCTTTGTCTCCATGCTACATGATAATGATTCCTATGTTACATAGTAAGAATTACAATTCTCTTTTCTCCGTGCACCCCCTCCTAAATATACAGAAATACCAAAGTGATACTTAATATAAAATTATATGATAAAACATAAAGAAGACCTATAGGCGCAGAATCAACTTTTGATCTAATCTCTTCATTATATGTGTGTTGCTTTATCTGTATTAAATGCTTAGATATTTATGGAATATTCAAAAATAAATTATAATTTTAATAATGTCTTATGGCGAATATTTAAATTGAATATGTATTGGAAATAGATATTCCACATAAACGGGTTAGTTTGTAGAATGGAAATTTTATTATTTAATACATTTTTATTTTAAAATTTTTGAGGTTATAGAAAATTCTAATATTTAATCATTTACATCTTTTGTTGGCATTTAATTTTTTTAATTCATTTTTCTTGTCACAGTATGCTTTTATAAAAAAGTGAAAATAATTTAGAAATGACGTGATTCACTACTTTTTCATTCTTATTCAGATTCAATATTCAAGATCTTTAATTACTGTAAGGTCACCGTTATAGTATATTCATCAACTCACATACATATATAGCAATTTATTATTTTTTTACAAATAGCTCTGGCCAAATTGCTTATTTTGCTTTAAATTACGCGTTTGAAAGAGTTTCTATAAAGCTTGTTTAATATTTAAGAAATTTATGTATATTTATTTAAATAACAAACGATAATTGTTTACGTGCTGTGGCACAGACTACGCGACATCTGCACGAGCCAAACGCCGCATAAGAACCTCTCGACCTTACCGGAACTTTACGGCTAATAAAAAGCCGCTTTACGACATTTTAACGCGCCGTTACCACTTTTAGTAACTACTAACAAGCCTCATTACGATACTGCTATAGGTGCTTTACGTAGTAGATATTATACTCACCCTATAGATAGGACTCTATCCTATATGCATAAGTGTTTGACAATCACAATCTTACCTCTAGTCGTTTTTAATATTCCTAAGCATGCTTCAACGGCCATTTAATTTTTTTTTTAAATAGGAAGATTATTACTTTTATCGCGTATTACTGTACTAGAATCAATTTATTATATTTAAAATAAATCAACCTGTTGTTTAGAAAAAAAATGGGTGATCAATAACGATACATTTATATCTTGGTACTGTTATTTGAAATATTTGGTATACTTATAGGTAGATGTATTATTACACTGATATTCTATCCAATGATTTTATAATAATATTTATGTTTTTGCAGTAAGAAGCCAAATACATCAAAACTATTTGTTTCTATAAGAATTAATATCGTAAAAATTTCTTACACATTGAAAAGAAAATACAGCCAGAAGATTAGGTATAATACGTTGTTGTCAAATTGTTATAAATTCGACAATTTTAATAATCACTATTCATTTTTTAAGGTGGTAAATGTATCATTTTTTCTTCGGGTTTTACTACTAAGGATTTTTTCCACGATTTACAATCAAAACTAAATTTATAACTTTTAGTTGGAAATAAAACAAGAATGAAATACCTAATTAGCATTCTTTAGTTAAAAGTACTTTTTAATTTTTGCAGCCTTTTAGAATTTTCTCATTGTATATCATCTAAAGCAGCGGTTCTTAACCTTTTGGCTGGCGACCCAAAATATAAATATGTTTGAAGCCCGCGACCATAATGTTTTATTTATCTTCTTAAAATGTCATTTGGAGAATTCCCGCGACCCATCCCAATACCGCCCGCGACCCGAATTTGGGTCGTGACCTGTGGTTAAGAATTAAAAGAATTAAATATTTTAATTAAAAGATCATCAGGATTCAAAAGTAAATGTTCAAATTAAAAAGAAATTAAATAGTTTTGATTTTTTTCCAAAATGTATTAAACGTAATGAATAGGTACATTATTGTTATAATTGATAAATTATATTTTGATGTTTGTCACTAAAATTTTGTTATTGTTTATGAATGCTCAGTAGCTGCGCAGATAAAAAGATAATTTTTGAATAAGTAAACAATAGGTTCTTGATTCTGTTCAATGCATTAGTAAGAAGTTGTAACAAAATTTAGGTTTTTTACAATGTCATAATATATTACAAAAAGTAAAAATAAATTATTACTTTTAGAACGATATTATCACATATTACTTAAGTTATAATTCTAATTATAATTTAATCTTATCATCTTCAAAAATAGTGAATTCAAATATTGGAGATTGTACAGCTCGTCAACATTAGGTAATTGCAAAATATTTGTAGTGATTTAATAACCATTTTTTATAATTTGTTGCATGATTACAAAGTTAGGCATTTCAGAAAGCAAAACATTCCCATTTTGAGATTTTAAACTTTTGACTATGACTGCTATTACCTAAAATAAAAACAAGTTAGCTTGTAACTTAGCAGTGGTGCTTAGTTTAAGACCGTATTATGGAATTCTACAATAATTTTTACTAATCAAGGTCTTATCATTTATTTTTAAAATATGAGAATTTTTAAGATTTATTGATAACTATATTTTATAAAGTATGTATAATTGTATTATTTATCGAACAATTAATACTAACTTAGAAAACTAGTAATGTACATTTAATTAATAATTCTCATAGTTATTGAGTTACTTAACACGTTGACTGCCAACTACGAGATAACTCGTAGATTGCGTTCTTTTCTAGGACGCCAACTACGAGTTATCTCGTCCTGTGTTTACTTGCCATTTAAAAAAAAAACATTTTTTATGATTTTTGATGATACCTATGCACTAGAATTAGAGTTTTTAATAAGATAATGTGATAAAATCAGATTGTCATTTTGGTCAGATTTCTGAAAATTGCCGTGGCAGTTAACATGTTAACCTGCAAATAGCTCAAAATTAGACCACCCCGTACATACTATTTTAATTTTACGTTGGAAAGTTTAATAAATTAAAACAAGTTATACAGATATCCAGAGTTAAAAATAAACTTTCATATATTTACTCCGCTACAAAAATAGATCTCTAGTATTTTCTGATGTATATGTTAGTATATTATTTTAAGTTAAGTAAATATTTGTGCATTATTAATAACCAAGTTTTTTTAAATTTTATAACTTAACAAATTAATGGTCAAAATGTAACGCAAATTTTAATGGTAATAAATCGCTTACTGTAAGTCATTTCAATGCTTTATTATGTAATATATAATAATTTAATAATTTAAACATAAACTTTTGATAAGAATATAAACAAATTATTTTATCACAGATATTTTATTATGAAAAACTTATTTAAAAATTATCATAAACACTACAATGTGTTTTCTTTTCAATCCAACTCATTAATTAATTACAAATGAAATAAAATTTTAATTTTTCTGAATACGGAAAACTAAAGTATCAATAATTTTTTCCTACTGGAGTATTGATTAACAATATTGGGATTCGAAAACTGTAATTATTTGAAACTTTCAGCTATCAACCGGTAGAGTCCGCCAGTTTGACGGTGCCGAAGTTTTGAACTCAACCAGATAAGTTGCTCCTGTAATTCAGATGAAAATGTGATTAAAATAAAACTGAATAATACAATTGTAAAATATGTAAGTTAATTAAGTTTTAGTTTTATAGAAATAGTTAGAAGTCATATTTGAATTGTGAAGAAGATATGACAATGAATTATTCACTGCGGCGTACTTACTATACGTATAATAAATTAATCGAAACATTTAAAATATGATTTTTGCATTTTTTACTTAGGTGAGTAGTTATCTGCAGTTATAAAAACATTATATTGTTTCTCTTTGCTGTGTTATTAACGGAAAAGTATATTGACATAAATTAGAAAATGTATTAAAGCAATAAGATATGTAATTAATTTTTTTGTACGAATGCAAAAGATTATGTAATAACTAAAATATATATTTTTAAATACTTAACTCTAAAATTATTTCTTTGTAAATCAGAAATAATTCTTATTTTTATATTTACGTATATAAGTTTCTCAAATATGAACATCCGTATTAGTATTTTTAAGAACAGTTAGTACTTATTAAAACACAATATTTATTTGTTATAAGTGATTGAATAACAATATTAAAAAATTAGTAAAGGTACGAATTATTGGCAGAACAACTAACTTTCTTAAGTCGCATATAAAATAATTCGTTGGTAAGTACCTATACAAAATATGTACAATTAGAATCTATGTTATACAATTGTATAATAATAAATAAAATACTTTCAAACTTTAATTATTGTAATTAAAATTGTTTTTATTTAAATTAATAAAGAAAATGTGAGCTGTAGCTATGTGTTATGATAATTTGTATAAATTATAAAATTCCTAAATTGAGAAACTAATTGTAAAACATTTATTCTTAAAATCGGATCAAGACTTAAATTATTTTTGTGAATCAGAGTAGGTTTATTTAACTTAACCAGTTACAACTAAACATCAAACGTGCAATGTGAATTCTAAGTTGTGTAGTGCAAATACCAAACTTGTTCAACAATAATTATCTGATTTCCGGGATTTTAAGTATTTCTTCTTTATATTTTATTTACATTTTTTATATTTGCTAATTTATATTAGAAGTTAAGTGTGCGGCCAAAATAAGACTAATATTTGAGCAGTAAGTATAAATAATTTTATACAACATGGTGAATTTATCGCACCTGTAAAAAAGTGTCATGTATGAAAATTTCACCACACGCAATTTTTTTAATTTATTTTTAAAAAATATTTGATACCAAAAATTAAATGTTTTTTTACTACAATTAGGTTCACAGAAAGTCCAAGGTGTCAATATCTTATATTGAATTATATTTTAACTTGAAATACTTGCATTCACTTTGCCTCAATAGGTAAACCATGCATTTCATTAAAATAGTTAGCATTAAAGTCAGTAAATTTAAGCAAAATTTTTATTTATATTAATTTAGTTTATTATTTTGTAAGGAGTTTAGACAAAAAATATTTAATTCAATATGTTTTAAATAAACTTTAAAAGTTGTCTATATGCATTCAGAAAAAATATGTTTTTATTTATTTAGGTACGGTACAATCTGCATGTTCCGTCCTCAGAATCATACAATTTTTAACATTTTTATAATCTAAACTGTAAAAATATATATATATATATTTCTGGCTGCCTGAAGTCTTTAATTTCTGCCCAAGTTTGTAGTGTGCGTAACTGTGTATCCATGTGACAAGTATTTATTCGAAATGCAATTCAAATAATTCAAGTTAACATTAAATGACAATGAATTAACTCTAATAATGAAAATTGTTAATTTAATAAAACTTCTATTATTATACGTTTTACCTACTTTTACATACACACTGACAAACTTTTACACCGATACTTTGACTCAAGGCACGAGCGAAACTAATTTTTATACTGCCCTTTAGGTCTTTACGAAGACCCCAACTCCTCATAACATGCCGAGACATATTTAGCTGTTAGAACCACACATTGGTACTGTTATTTACATACAAAATGTAATTTGGGAACTTGTTGAAGTGTTTGCATTAGTAAAGTTTTTTTATTTGCAAAAATTGTATTTAGGTAGGTAGGGGAGAGTAACCTATATTGAATCGGTGCTTAAATTGTACCACTTCTGTATTTCTACCAATTAACACTATTTTTTACATTGGCAACAAAAAAAGAGGCAAACGGTGTGACACTAGCACTCTGACATTTTGTATTAACGTTTGACAATATTATATGATTGTGATAGAAAATAGTTGTTTTTGGACTGTATTTAGGTATGTTAATTTTGGTTGTGTTGTCTAAGGAGCTTATTCATCGTAACGGTAAGTTATAATTTTATAAAACATTCTATATGAGAGTAAATTTTATACTGTTTTGTGTACTGGTAAACGAATGCAAATCTGATGAAGTTATGTTTTTATTTTTTATGACAAATTGTAAACATACTATGGTCCGTATACTGGACCGCTCCCGAGTTCCTAAATTTTACCGGTCCAATTAATGCAACTGTTTTTCTTATAAAATTTAAATTAATTTTAAATCATCTAAAACTAACAACGTATCCGCGTCGAAGTTTAGCGCCTCAATAGGGTATCGACGCTCAGATGTCTTTTGTTCTTTCTTGGGTTAATCAAGTTTTGAGTATCAAAAGCGTTCCACGAGTCGGAATTGAAAGCTTAGTGCCGCAACATTGAATAGCGCTTGAAATGTACAATTTTTAATTTTTTGTCAGGAATAGCGTTTCAACAAGTCATCAAAGTTATCTATATTTCAAAAATAGCATAGTGTCTCAATAGTATTTCAAAGTTGTCAAATTATGCGTATCAATAGCGTTTCACAGGGTGTAAAATGGAAATAACTGCACTTTTGAAACGCTAGATATCATAAAAACTGGCATTCTTTTGGTCATCATTAGCGCATCAAGCATTGCACTTTTGGAGAATATTGATGCTTTGGTAAATAAGAATTCCAAAGACTGTCTAAAGTAATATTGTTTCTTTTTGAAAGATTGATTACATTTAAAGAATAAATATAAGTGATAATGATCCTAAATTGTGTATTATTTTTTCTATTCTATGTTTTTTAGATGCGGTACAATTTAGGATCCTGGTGGTCCAATTTAAGGTACCGGTTGCGTTAATTGAACCGAAATACAACCTTAAATAAATAACGATTTTTTACTAATTGCGACTATGCTACAATATTAACAGATGGATATTATGTACTTACTGAATTAAGCTTTGATGTGAACTCTGTTTCATTTTTATGGCTCGAAAGAATTTGGTGATATGTACCATTATGTCAAAAGTGGACCAATACAGGTTACTCTCCCCTACTACAATTATTTATTTTCCATTACGTAAAGAAAGTAATAAACTTCATCTTTATTTTCATTACGCGTTTTGTAATGGTACCTAGAGAATGGAAGAAATTTGTGTAATTGGGCTATAATTGTGAATTTATAAATTTATTCAAAAAGGTAATGTTTAGTATAAAAGATAGCTATAGGATAAAATTTATTTTATCAAGAATTGCTCAAGAAAACAATTAAAATTATTTAATAAAAAATAAATCTTAAAACACATTCGTCAAAAAATGTGTAATAATTAATTATATCAAATAAATAAGATATGTGTTTGCATCTTATTACATACCTACATGAAAGTATATATTATTTCAACCGTCTATCATATTTAAATATTTACGATAGCTTTAAATCAGATAATCAAATTAATGTATCTCGAAATTTCTAATGGTATCGTAAAATTTACAAAGCCATAATTTTAATGCTTCATAAAAATCTCATCAAAAATCAGAAAGGTTGTGTAGACAATTTCAATATATACAAAAGTCTGCGGTAAAATATGGTTGTAAAAGTTGATTTTAGTAGCACTTGAAGGCCCGTAAATGTCACCTAGGACCAATGTTAAGTTTATTGCTTTCTCAGTTTGTAAACTACGTGACGTCACTCAACGACGCGTGCCAATGCTATAAAATGTTTTATGTTTGGGAAATAAAATACTATGATTTGTTTATTGCTTCCTGCAGTTGTAAACGGATATTTAAACTTGTTTTTTTTGGGAATATGGTGCTACTAACTTGATCGTAAAAATTATAAGGTGCTGATTAATAAATATAGTTAATATAAGACTTTATATTTGTGAAAACAAGTAAGTATAGATTAAGATCTTATGTGATAATTCTATTACAATGAAACCGTTTTTTTATTAACAAAAATAGTTATCATAATTGTTTCAAAATATGTGTCTACGTACAAATTGATTTTATGTCACCTTTTCAACTACTTTATTGCTTTTATTAATTAATTCTTAATATAGTTAATTTTTTGTTATAAATATAGAGAAATATAATATTATTTATAATTGCATTTTTTCAATTTTTTTTTACTTGACATTAAGATTTTAAATTAAATCCCATTTAATATAAAATATAATTTATCTTTGAATAAAGGTTATAAATTGCTGTTTATAAAATCAAAAACATTATAAATAAACATATTCAAAAAATAAATAAATCTGAACTAATTGAAAATTATAAAATTTTATATAAACTAGTGAAAAGTTTGGCAATCGTAGAACAGTAAAAGTTTCAGGTAAGTGCTTATAAAAATCCTTTTAGGTATTTATTTGGAGTTCAAATTATCTGTTATGACCTATTGAAGTACCAATTTACTTTGATGTTGCTCGTTTCAACATCAAATGGACTCTACCGTAAGGGTTCAGCACTTGTGCACCAGGTTACGCCACAAGTCTATGCTTTGAATGCTCCACGGTAAAACAAAGATAGCAATACAGAGGGGGAATTGATTCTAGCATAAGAGCAGTTAGAGACCACATTTTGCCTGCGCAATGTTCTCAGTGGGCGCTTCAGGTTTAACGAATTCGATTGCTATTGGTGCTTTCGTACACCCCTTCTGTATTGTTCTATCTATCTCATTTGCACATTCTGCTTTTAAATATATTTATCTACCACTTGCTAGAAACGGCTAACTAAGTGCTTATGGAGTGTTTTATAATCTTTACTAGTAATAAACTGTGGTTTAGTTTTGACGAAAAAATCAAAATTTTTTAATAAACTATTTTTGGTTAATATATTTTTTTAGCAACAAAATTTTATGAAAAATAAGTAATATAAATGAGAATGGCAGTAAAAATAATAGTTCATCTTTGGCATTTTGGAGGGCTTTAAAGATAAGTGTGAAAATGTAGTAAAACTTAAAAATTGGCAATTCAGGTAGCAACAGTAATTCCGGTTAATGATCTATCATCTATTGCTGCCGCGTGCTCGATCGTAGTGGGGCGCTATGAGGAACGCGAAGCAAGACAAGGCGCGATGTGTGAGCGGGATCGCAAATGGGCCGGGATGTGTGGGCCGGAGCAGACTCCGGAGCTCCAGTGGGTCTTGATCCGCGACTTGGTTAACAAGCGAAACGTATACATTCCGGATTGAACCTTCGCGCCGTGTACTCGTGCAAATTCGTATCCTACCGCTTTATTACCCATTTTATTACTATTGCGTCGTAACAATAATCATTTTATTAGCTATTAAATACATTTTCTTTCCCTATGGTAGGAACTATAAGTGGATGTCAATTACCTGAACAGATCATGTGAACTTTTGTTTTTAATTTATGGTATTTACTATTTTATTAGATGTTTTATAAATAGAAGCACCTATTAATATATATATTATTAGTTACATCTGAGTGAATTTTTTGACGTACGCTATGTTGAAACCGTGAGGTTCAACAGTGAAATAATTTCGAACTTGTAATTGTGAGTGACAATTTCTTGTTTTTGTTGACGATAATTTTGAAAAATCTTCCACCATTAACTCCATAATTATGAACTCGTATTTTGAGCAGAGCGGGTTTTACGGTGGTCACCACCACCAAAGTGCCAGCTCTGCAGCAGCAGCTCATCATCATGACCAAAGTGCAGCGGCTGCTGCAGCATATCGTTCCTTTCCACTAAGTCTTGGAATGTCACCATACGCTTCTAGCCAACATCACCATCATCATTCCTTGCACCAGACCCGTCCACCACAAGATTCACCATACGATGCTTCCGTTGCAGCCGCATGTAAATTATATTCGTCATCCGCAGAAAGTCAACAAAATTCAAGTTATAGTTCATCAAACACAAAGCCAGATTGTTCTAAAGGAAGTGCTGACCAAAACGGATATGCATCTGTGGTAGCTGTTGCAACCGTAAAAGACGTTTGGCAAAACGCAACTACAGGTGGTGGTGCAAATTTAGCAAACAGTTTGGCAGGTCCTGTGAGACCGGCAGCGTGTACACCTGATTCGAGGGTGGGTTACGGTTCTTCGGTTGGTTTGGTTGGAGGAGACCCTTCGTCTAGTCCTGGCGCCGCCGGAGGAAATCGCACATCCAACTCTCTAGCTTCTTGGAACAACCCATGTTCGTTGACTTCATCGTCGTCGCAACCTGTAGGCACACAAATTCATCAACAAACAAATCATACTTTTTATCCATGGATGGCAATAGCAGGTATGTAGCTTTTATGTTGATATGCTCTTTTGATAATAGGGACCACGTGAACGCTTAATCTATTTAGTTGCACCTTTGATAATATTACCCGTTCTTCGAGTTTGTAAATACGGGGCGTTCCAGGAAAAGTTATGTAAATGTTGATCCCAGTAACCCGGACTCGAGTCAAGTGCGTGTAAAATCAGGGTTGAATGCGCCTGATTGTCTCTATCACACCGCTAGATCTGGCCATAGGATGTGCTCGTTCTAACACATTTTGTTCTCAGGCACGCGGTCCTTGTCTGGGCTGCAAGGGGCGATCAGCTGTTTGGCTCGCCTATATTTGACCCGCTTGTTGTCTAGACGCCAGAGTTAAATTAGTGTGGAGTATGTAGGACACTTTCAAAAAGTTATTTTGAATCGTAAAAATCCAATTTTGTGTGAAAAATTATTATCGCCATACTTTTGAAAAAAAAAGTTTCTTACTAGTCCATCTTTCAGCGCTAATGTTACTCTCAATATTTGAACTGTATAAACGGTGTCTATTTACGCGACTGCCGTCTTTTAATCTTAATGTTACAGCCTCTGAAAGTTGTTATCACAAAAATGTTTTTTACTTTGATTATGAAAAAGCTTTAGTTTTTGTTGTTCGTAAATCATTATTAAGTGTCGTTTTCCATTAATCGCAGAGTGAGGTCTGCTATAACTAATCGGCACGTTGAATTTGAACAACTAAAAATACTAGCCGTCGGTAAATTCTTCTGCATAGATTAATAGCAGTCGAAAGGTACCGCTTTAAATCAGATAACAGATTAGTTAAACAGTCATTTACATTAAAGATTTGTCCTTAACTCTTTTATTCATTTTTAATATATATTATAAACAAATAATTGTATTATAAATTTTTTCTTAACGCAAGTTTGTAGCGTTGGCAATTTTTCCGAACGCTGAATTCATAAATCATTAATATTAGTTTAAAAATGAGAGGATACAAAACGGTGCTACATTTCTAAAATTCTTGGGTGAGAATTTTATTATCTTAAACAAATCTTTTTGAAGTTTTGTTTATTGAAGTTTTATACAAATAAATATTTATCGTAGGAAAAATTATTGTTTACGTCGTTTACGGTTTTTAATTAATTCGAATCAAAACAATATGATTCAAAGGTTCCATTTAACCTGCTCTCTCTATTTTTTTGGTAAATTTGTAAAATATGTATTGGGGACTATTTATTTACTAGGTCACTATTAAATAATTAATTTTTATTACTTTAGGAAATTCAAATAGATGGTTTGCAAACTCTTTAAAAATCAAGTTTATTTTTCCATTTCTAATAATAACTGTATCTATGTATTAAATTATAAAGTTTTTATTTAATAAATCAAAAACGCAAAAAAATAACACCTAAATAAATTATGGGATTTGTAGATCCTTTCCAAATTAATGCTTGATTTTAGTTGACGAATATAATTCCATAAATAATTACGTACTCAATTTAAATGACAAAGTTACACCTATATTATTGTTTTTATAGCCTCTTTAAAATCGTTTCAGCACGTTTTAAATTATTCAATAAAAAAAGTTGATACTATTAAGTATAAAATGTTTTACTTTATATTTAAAAGTCTTTAAAGTATTAAAAAAATTTAACGTATTTTTTAAGACCGTTTTAATAAAACTGCTACATTAGTCAGAATAATAAATTTATTCGTAGAATGTAAGCAATTTCAGTTGTTCCCTCGATTCATTTAGCGCTATATAAATCTGTTAATAAGTGGCGGTGAAAATAAGACATAACATCATTATGTGTTATTTATTTTAAGAAAATGAAGTGTAATGTTGATACAAGGCTTGATTCACATTAAAGGTGATATTCATGTACGACACTTTATTATCCCTTCAGAACTGATATCTGATTGGCCTTAAATTCACAGGGTTCCTTAATGTTTTATTTAAAGCATCTTACAAGGCTTGCGGTTTGTTACATAACTTTTAATGGAATCAAAAACAGTGAAAACAGAATCTTATAATAAGAGGTTTCATGGACCAGTGATTGCTAAAATTGATAGCAGCGGATAGGGATAATAGACTTAGAACTGATTTATATGCATATCCTCTTGGAAATTGTTTTAACATGAAATATTTCAAGTGGGCACATAACTTTGAAAGAATATACTACGCAGTCTGAATGAAATCAATTTTTTTCATTCTTTAATCATCCGATTATGTATGAGTAGCCGTATGAAATACAATAGATAATAAATAAGCTGAAATAAGTTTTTTTTGCCACAGCAAAATTGTTAGGACGTAATTAATTATTTAAAAAAATAACGCTTCAAAGTAATTCTACAAGTGCAAAGCTGCAACCGGAGTTCAGAGTTCCTTTCCCGGATCGTACCGCATAGAGTCCGGATGAGCGATGACGTATTGCCTTGGCCCAGTAAAGTTACACCCCCCTTTGTTCGCGCCGAATTCTACAAACTACGCTAAAAACATTGACCTAATTAAAAAAACGAATTACAATGTCTTTTTAGTAATATTAAATTTTATTTATTACGTTGTTTATTAGCGAAACGTGGAGGAATATGTTTCAACGGAATATCTAAAATTATTCAATAGTTCATAGTGGCATTTTATTGTAACAAAACAATAAATTTTTCTACATAGATTCATTTTCTACTTAAGAATTATACAAAAGGTTTTTTTTAAATAAATTTAAATCAATGTTTTTTGAATAGCTATTAGCGCCATCGATTAGTTGGTGGAATAGAATACGTACGGAGATTTGTGGGTCTTAAATACATTTTAAATACGCATAGAAAAGAATAATAAGTTGTGTGTTGTGCAATAAAAAAAATCGTTTCTATAGTACGATAAGGCTATTTCAGTTATCTTTACAAATTGTCAGTCAATTTAATGGCTAAAATTATTTATGTTGCGTTTAAAATAAATTGGACTAACCAATCTGCCGTTAGCTAGATATAATTGATTTTCAGTTTCTTTTACTAGAAGGGATATCGCTTTTTTTTAATCTAAGAAATTATTTTGGTTATCTAGAACGTAATCAGTAAATGCAATGAATTTTAGAAATTGATTTAGTAATGATACATCTATTCCTGAAAAGCGCAAACTGTAAGTTTTTTTATGTAGGACATGTATCGAATAATACAGTTTTATTATTTTTATAATTTTTTTGCGTCCGTTCTGTAACGGAGCATTTTCTAAGAAAGAACTAGATATACGTGGACTTTTAATGTGTTTGTCTGGAATACCGACCAAAGGGTCAATGGTGAGTTATAAACAGTCTGGACGAAATTGGTGGCAGAAATTAGAGGGAAGGTATCAAGATCAATTGATTTATAAATACTATTAGTTTTATCATGATTTATTAATGGTATTTGCTGCAAATTTGGATGGTTTTAAAATAGTACTTTACACTACCGGTATTTATTGATCTTTTAGGTATTAGTGCAAAATCAATTTTAATATATTATTAGTGAAAACAATACCTAAAGTATTTATTTATATATAAATCCTATTTAAAAAATTAATTTGCCTTTGTAACACTTGAATAAAGAACAATACGTAAAATGTACCTAGATACTATTGGTATTTAAAATGACGGAGAGAGGAGGAATCTAATAATTATTAAAAATTTTTAATTTGTTTAGACATGTTTTGCAAGTAAATTCTGAAAAACATTACATTAATACACAAAATTCTAAGTCACTGTTGTACCCCGATAAATTACAGTTACAGGAAAAGCAAAAATAATTTAAATTGGCAAAACCTCAGGTACCTATTCAATGGGCAATAAAAACAGTTCGTTAATATTAAACTCAATTGACATGCCACTGCAGAAGATGTAATAATCGTTGAACGGAAGACTGTCATGAACAGCGCCGGACTTCAGCCGATTGAATTGTATTGCACCTAATCTGGTCTCGTATTCGGCAAAAATCCCAAAGTTTAAAAAGAATATAATGATTTTGTATTACTAACTTTAGGGCAATCGAATTTTGGTTTAAATATTTAAGAATTCTAAGGGTTTGGGTGAAAAAAACCGGATTCTGCATACCGGGTGTTTCATTAAAAGTGTCACGAGCTTATAATCGTAAACTAATAAAAATTTCAAAAAAAGTACAAGTATAAAAATTTTCTTAATTTATACAATCTATGTACTACCATAAATATAAATTTTGTTATACTTCCGGTTTTACCGGAAATCGTGTCAACTTTTTTATCTTAAATAGAAGGGTACTCATTTTTTTAGATAATTGGGTAAAGCTCGTCAAGAACACTCCAAAAATGTATAACAGGTTACCATTTGATTAATAAATTATTAAATTTTTTTTTGTTTATTTTGGATTATAACTTATAAAGAAAATTACTACGTTTCCACAGTCATTCCATACGGGTTGAATACGGATTCAATACTGTTGTCGGGTGAAAAGTGTTCATGGAAACCCTGATTCAATACGTATTGAACACGATTTTGATTCAGATACGATACGGTAAATTTTAGGATCGTATCTGAATTTCAACGTATTGAGTTCCATGGAAACCCGTAACTCGCGATCGTGCATGCGCAATTGGAGATCACTGGCGTTTTCTAATAATAATTTAAAATATATACACTTTTATATTAAATTGTCATGAAATTTAATAGAATTATAGCACACAATAAAATAAACAACACAATTTTATTTCGAACCTGCACTACGTATTAACCTAGAAAATAAGTTTTCCGAAAACAGCTGATTGCTGTATCGTAAATGTATTCAATTCGTATTCAAAACTATTTATGGAAACACGTACCTATTGGATCGCAAATTCGTATTCAATCCGTATTGAATAACCGTGGAAACGTAGTAAATGTTTTTAAATTATTTATTAATCAAATGGTAACTTGTTATGCAATTGTAGAAAGGCTCCGATGAGCTCTATACAATTACAGTCGAACTTCGATAAGTCGAAGTTGAAGAGAGACTAAAAATAATTCAAGTTATTGATAGAAAAATATTAACATTGAAATAGGCAAGTCCTAGAAAAACAAGTTCGAGTTATCAAAAATTCGGCCTATCGAGGTTCGACTTATGGAGGTTTGACTGTATTTAAAAAAAAATGTACCCTTCTATTTAAGATAAGAAAGTTGAGATGATGTTTAGTAAAACCGGATTGTGTACAAAATTTATATACAGGGTGTCCCAAATTTAGTTGGCTAACCTGGGTATCTTTCTTATTAGTGGAGATAGAAGTTTGGTTAAATGGGCAATGTTTTGCAGTTTTAGGTGCCGATTCAGATTCCGTTAAGAAAATTTTAAAATTCCGAATAGTTCCGAAGTAATCGTAAAAAAACTAAAAATCGTTATTTTTTTTAATGTCAAATAACTTTGTAACTATAAAATTAAAAAAAAAAGTTTAATATAATAGTTACTAAGTTTTATAAAATACAGATAGAAATTAAGTCAAAATTAAATTCAAAATGGCGGTTTCCAAGATATCGATACCAACTTTCTTATTTTAAAAGGACGCTATATTAAATTTTTACATAGTTAAATAGTATTTTTTTTTATGGCTACTTGATTTCAAACAGAAAAATTTAATATTATTAAGAATTTTTTATTTAAATATGGATTTTATACATTGTTGAAAAGAGAAAAAAAAATCTATTTAACTATGTTAAAATCCAATATGGCATCTATTTGAAATAAAAAAGTTGGTATCAATATCTTGGAAACCGCCATTTTGAATTTAATTATCACTTAATTTCTAGCTGTATTTTATAAAATGTAGTAACTTTTATATAAAACTTTTTTTTGTAAATTTTATAATGACAAAGTTATTTGACATTAAAGAAAATAACGATTTTAATTTTTTTTACCAATACTTTGAAACTATTTGGAATTTTAAAATTTTTCTGAATCGGCACCAAAAACTGCAAAACAGTGCCCATTTAACCAAACTTCTATCTCCACTAATAAGAAAGATATCCATGTTAGCCCACTCAATTTGGGACACCCTGTATATGACAGTACATAGAACATAAATTGTATAAATTTAGGAAACTTTTATGTTTGTACTTTTTTTTAAATCTTTATTGTTTTAGAAATTATAAGTTCGTGGCACTATAAATAAAACACCCGGTATATAAATTTCAACTTTAGAAAAACCTATTATTCTCCTGGAAGGACAAATGTTTTTTTCGTTCTTCTTTGCGGACGCTCATGACTGTTACTAAAGTAGTTTCCCTAATAATTAATTTAATAAGGATTGAATGTATGTGCAGAAATAGCATTATGCCTATCTCTACTTCAAAGGTGAAAATAAAAACGTTTTACTTTAAGGAAAAAATACATCAATAATGCTACGCTGAAAGAATAAAGGAAGAAAAATAGCTTACTCAATACCACAATAAAAAAAGTCTGTATGCAGCATGCCGCCAAAGAACGCCGGGATGCCGACTAAAACTAACATAAGGTAAATCGTCACATGATATTTCTAAATTTTTATTCTGGTTCATTCTGGCGATTTTTTATTCGGTCTGCGGCAAAAAACACACACCCTTGCCCTAGTCGTTTATCTAAAATTGTAGATGCGTAATTCACTTATAATACGTCGGTTAGCTTGTGTTTTATAATCGGCTGTAGTTGTTCTATTCAAAAAAATATTCTCCCGCTACAGGTTGAGCCAAGCCATTGCAACTCCCAACGTTTTAGAATAAGCCGTTGGCCAATGTAACCGAGTTGTCGACGCATTCGCTCAGTCATTTAGCTCGGGACACAAAAATTGGCAGTAACTTGCTCAGCTAGTTAATGCTGGCGGGTGTATGCCAATGCAAGTGATACCCGTTTACAGATCAGTATTCGACAACAATTAGGGAAGCTTCTTTCATTAATTATTTATTTATAGGCTCCTATGATAGGCAATTTGTATAAAGCGGAAAGAATCTCTTGTGTTGCATAGTTTTTGAAGGTTGAATGGTATAAGATACTTACTCAAGGTTTTTTAAACAATATAAGTTTACAAAAGAAAATATTAAGTGATACATTGTCACAATGTTAAAAAACCCGTAAAATTACCTTTTTTAGTATATTCAAGCTGTATATAATTTTAACCAGTGGCGCACCCAGAATTCTTTTCTGAAAAGGAGGGGCTGAAGTTATTTACCACAAAGTTGCAAAATTATTCTTACAGAAAATAGGGTTTTTAATTTTTTGTTACAGTTTTTTTTAGAATATAAATTCATTATTGTCATGGTATGTACACATTCGGGCGTAAAGTGGGGTATTTGTGAGCGCGAGAAGAACATACCGTATAGCGGAGTGAGGTTTTTCATTCTCCCTTGATCAGAATTGTAACATTTTTAGCCTAAATGTGCACATTCGTTTTTTATTATGATCTAAATACAATAATAAATATACTTTTTAAAAATTTTAATATAAAATTGATAAACTGCAGTGCCCTATTCAAAATTTGATCTTGGTAGTTTTGATATTTTTCATAATACTGTTAAAGCTCTGTAAATATGCCGGGAATACGGAAATCGTGAATACAGAATGATAATTTCCATGGGATTATAAGGGGTGTGTTTCAAGGTTAGAAATTAAAAAAAATATATCGTAATAAAAACAATTTAATGAGTTACTTTTTTATAATAATAATTATTATTATCAGACTTAAGCAATGGTTTAAAGAATTTATTAATTTTGCTTGTTTTGCCGTTTTTAAAACGTCTAATTTTTCTTTGATTTTATTCGAATTATAAATTGCGAACTATTAGAGATAGAATGATAAGTTCAAATAATAAAACAAAAGATTTGGCACCAACCGTGGCGAAAATAGCTTTTATCAAAGGCCATAGCGGCACTTCTAACTCGGCGGTGGCGGCTTTAACCAAGAAACTTTCGGCTTAGCGGCAGTAAGATTTGATTGTTTATAAATACTTTGATACGTACTTTTTTGTTTTAATAGGTAATTAATATTATTCTAATTGATATTATTCTAAAAATACAAATATTGTTACTTTTGGATCCGCAAATAAGGAAATTTTCAGCCACGAAGTGGAAGTGGTGGCAATTTTTTAGTCTTCGAATACTGAAACCGCAAAAGAAGTTTCGACGGTATTCCATTTTTTTTCCTTTTTTTCATTAATTATGGTACGCCACTGATTTTAATTATTACAATATATACCCTTTATGATTTTCATTATAAGTACATAATTTTATAAATTATTTGTTTAAATTTTAATTATAGGTATGCACTTACATATGTATGTACTAATAAAAGTTATCTATTCTTGAGGGTTCAATCCCTCCTTAAGACAAATCATTTCAAGGTGATTATTAAAATAAGATATGGTGGTTTGGTCTTAAAATTATTATAACATTGTTCTAATTAACAGGACTCCAAAGTAGCAAATAATAGAAAAATATAATAAGCTAAAATACTCCCAATCTCTCTGTGTAAGCAGTGCCGTATTATGGAATGTATTAAACATACGGATTTATTTTATTTTTTTAAATCTGCATTTTAAGTAATCGTCTTGTAATTATGGCATATTGTAGGGAACATAACAATCTTTAAAAGCGCCCGAAGTTGGATTTAGGTAACTTAAACCATCTCATCTCTAAAAAACCTTAAAGTCAATTTGTATCGATTCTTGTATTTTTCTCATAAAAGGCTGCTAGATTTACAGCAAAAACGTAGATGACGATTTTGAAGGAAATTAAATTTGCTTCAAACAAATCCCTTGTAGTCTAAACTGTAAAGCTAATAAATAAACGGTTATTTGAAAATTTAATAGGTAATTTTTAATACGATAAACTCGATAATAATATACAAAGATATTTTAGATTTTTATACGTTTCAATCTATTTATCTCGTAAAGTAATAGCTTTTTAGCTTAGACTCTGAAGATCTTTTTTGTGGCCAATTTGATTTTGTCTAAAATTCTCTTATGTTCTTGCTCTATGCTTAGCCGTTTATCAGAAATATGAAAAAATAGATTTTAAGATTATTTAGGGGTGGAACCGCTCATGTTATACAAAGTACACTACGGGCATTTTTAAAGATTGATATTCTCCCTATAATTTTGCATTAAGAACAAGACTGTTCCATAAAATGCAGCACAGATATTTAATTGAAAAAAATACTGTAGATTTACATGTTAAATGAATGGGAAAACTTTGAAATCAACTAGCGACCACTTAGAATTAAAATTAAGGACTGAAGTTTGCTGAAAATTCTTATTTCGATGTTTAGAACAATATTTTGGCAATGCAGCGTAACAAAAAAAATGTTTAAAAACGAAACACTCTAATGTAATAGACAATAAGATAAAGCATTAATCGGCTTGATTCCAAAATTATAATATACGTTATGGTACATAAATCAATACTATTTTCCTATAAAAACTATTTATTATTTCAATTCAAATCTAAAGACATAATATATGCATTCAATTTAAATTTTTAAAATACAATTATTAAAAGTTTTTCCATCCATTGCAATAAAATTACTACGAAGTAATTTTTTCAAACTTTTGGCATTACCAAAAATTTTAACTTATTGAAGGTCCAATATATTCCTTTTTAATTTATTTAAAACAGCAGGAAATGATTCCAAAAGGTTTTCATTCGTGATTTGATCAATAATTTATAGCATACCATGTTTGCCAAACGGATCGTTTCTTAAACGTATTAATAAGAAGGAACTTTAAAAATTTTATTATTAGAGTATCACTAAATCAAATTAGTTTATTATAATTTATACATCAACCTATGGATATAATTGTATTACTTCGGTTGTAAAATCGAAAAAAAAGGAAGATAAATAAAAAATATTTAAATTGATTACAAAATTATTTTATTTTAGTAGGAGTATCAGTCAAAATTTTAATTTGAACATCCTACGTTTTTTTTTAGTTTTTATGCATTTTATTGGTCTTGTTTAAGGTTCTATCGTTATTTATTTGTATTTAAAACACGTTTATTAATACAATTTAATTTTATATATATTTGTGAAGGTTTAAATTAATTTATATACGCATATAAACAGTATTGAAAATAGATACAAATTCTTTTCAAAAAGCGCTAAAACGTGTATCAACATTTGCGGATTCGCTTGTAAACAAGCGGCAGTCAAATAACTAGAACTAAATTACATGCACATCTGAAACGATGCTAATAAACAGTATAATAAAATTATAGCTTACAATCCAATGAGCATTCCATAATATTGCCATTACTCCGCCTTTATAGCATTTACGATCTTTAAAAAGCTTTCGAGTAAAACACCACCTGGTTAAAGTGGTTAGTCGAAGAAAAGTTACACACCTTTATTTCAGAAAATTAAGCAATAACAAATAAATTAATTTTTTATGTATAAAATATTACTTATTTTATTAGGGGGACCGTATCAGGTTAGGGGGGTGTGAAAGATGCACGGCGGCAGATGAACAACACTGAGGTAGCCTTTTTTATACAAACTAATCAAAAATAAGCATTTAATTTAATGGGCCACTAAGTTTTTTTTTAAATAATCAATTTCTAGTTGGGGGCGCTCAACGAAAATTTTAATTCGGACGGCAATGAACTTTGCGCGGTCCTGATTATTCGATCAGGGTAAACTCTTCGATGGCTTTCATGCTATATTCTATTCTGGAAGACGATAAACTATTCTCACGATTCGATAATTGAGTCATAAATTAAAAGCGATCTTCTCGCTACCTATAATGATTAATGGATAGTAATATAAATTCGTTAACAATATTTTTTAATTTATTTCTATCCAAAATCTTAGTAATGAATTAAAAATATCATACTCGGAAAAAATGATTAGAATAATGAAGACATTAGTTGCGGATGCGATAGTTATCCCTTACCGTTAGTTTTTTATGGGGTTCCCATAAATTTTGCACTTCTGTCGCAGAAAAATGTAGAATGTTTCCTTGTCTTTTATACCTGACAACACAAGGATTTCTTTTTGTTTGCCACTTTTTGTTTAGTTTTTAGGTGTTTTTTGTATTAATATTATGCAATAGACTAAATTTTAGAGCTCGACTTTATATCTACATTGTACTATTTCACTACTAACGCTGTTCACCGCATTTATAACCAAATGCGTCCGATTTTCTCAGGCTTCGATTAATAAAATCAAAGTTTAGAGAAAAGTAACAGTGCGGACGCTATCGAGCTCTTTCAACAGTAGCGGGGTTATCGTACGACAAGTTTTCGATTTTCGTGAATTTATTTGTAGGTAAGCGACTGGCCATTATAATAGCTCTGAATTGCTGGTAGACCCTAGTATTACAAAAGCCAGTTTTTAATGGCGACCCTGAATAAGACCTATATTTACAAGGGGAAGTATCCAGGGAACTGCGAGGCCGTTGGCGTTAGTTTAGTTTTGTTATTTGAATCGTAAACATGTTTTTTTTAATGTGTAATTTTTCTGTGATATGTTATTATTCGTTAAAATGAATATGATTTGAAGTGTAGAGAATTTTCGATATACGTTTCATGTAATTACTATGGGGATGATTGAACTTCGAAAAAAGTTGAGCAAAAAGCCTCGGAAAATATTTAATAATAAGTACTCCTTTAATACGTACTTTTGTTACTTGTAATAGGTGCCCAGGAGAAGGATTCGTCTATTTAACCATTTAAAATGTTTCTCAGCCATTAAATGCATTAAACTTATTTTTAATCGGAATAATAATTAATAAATGTAAATAAATGCATGATATTCAATTAAATTCAATTAATGCAACTAATTACTCTGTATAGTGCAACACACTTCGCATATTAATCGTATAAATGATTAGTAATTCGTAATGCACTATGGTCAGCCATATGCTTGTTTCCCATCATCCGTCAGAGCCAATCGATACGTTCAAAATGAAATCAAGACTTGTCATATTGTCGGATTAACTTGCAACTTTGCTGGAAGTCTCGAGATCTTAAGCGGACGGACATTGCTGAAACAAAGGATCAGTGCCGAAGCGGGAAGGAAACAAGTTAAAAATAACCCACTTTGTAGAGGAATGCTTATCCTGGTTTTAAAGAAAATAAGTTATCATTTGGTTACACGGTGACAAGTAGGTGTAATAAATTATAAGAGCCTTAAAGGAAGTGTTCAAAATGTCTACCAGATGTATTTTTCTCTAACGCCGGCAATCTTTAGTTTTAGGTGTGTAACGGTTTTAAAATAAAATTGTGTGGGTTTACAAGAGTGCACTTCGAAATTTTCGTAAGTGTTTGAATGTTGGTTGACTTGTTTTTATGGTACTATAGATTTTTAACGACAGATTCATTAGTTTGTTCAATCAATTTTACAAAAACTGATAGCTGCGGTAAGATGTAATGAATTTTTAGCCTACAGTTGTTTTTTGTGTGGGGTAATAAATTTTCAGTTTTCAAGTGCAATTGTTAAATGTCATACGAATAGTTTTATTGATACTTTTTAAATATACAATTAATTTTTTTAATTCTAAATTCTTTTATTATGTAATTTTCAAAATATAAGATGGAACATGTCCTTTAAAACAGTTATTGTAAATGATCTAGAATAAATATTATTGTGCAGTAAATAATTTTTATATGGAACCCATAGGTAATAGTAATTTGGCTTTGAATAGTTTACTTTTTTTATATTCATATTTTATATGTTTATTTGTAAATAGTAAAATGATACTAAATTGTTGATTTCTATTTTTGTTTGAATTCTTAATATTTTAAATGCATACCTCTACTGTATTGGAAGACTAACAAATACACCAGAATATTTTGGCTAATAAATATTTTACGATTTCTAAATTTTATTTATTTTTCTTTAGTTAATTATAGGCACGTAAATTATAACATCAAGCTTTTAAGTTTTTACTTTTTTCTACATTAATTTTGTTCAAATTAACGTTTGACTTTTTTTACAAGTTTTACAAAAAGTATAGGTAGGTATGCAATAACTAAATTTTTAGAATGTTTTGTTTCAAATAAAATCCATTTAACCGTCGATCACTATTGTAAAATTTGTATTTTATTTTCCTGGATAAACTATTTAGTTTTATTAATATTCTTTTACGCCTTTGCTTCTGATATTTTACTCTCGTAGAGGTCTAATTTTACAAAATAAGTGTGACCCTAATAATACGCATTTTTGATTAATAAATATTAAAAAAACTATTGAAATGGAAGACTATGTTTTTTGGAAACAAACTTTATTTGTAAAAGTTCTAGGAAATCAAAATTGAGTTAATTGAAAATTAAACTATGGTGATTCTTTCAAATCATATCCAATAGAGTAGCAATAATAGGTAATATAAAAATCATTTTTTTAAAAAACTTTTTAACTTAAAATTATATTTTACTACAGTTAAATCCAGACAAATGAAAGGATGACTTAAAAATTAATGAAAAATAAATAATTTCTGGA
Organism: Sinopyrophorus schimmeli; assembly: GCA_036325965.1. Classification (NCBI taxonomy): domain Eukaryota; kingdom Metazoa; phylum Arthropoda; class Insecta; order Coleoptera; family Elateridae; genus Sinopyrophorus; species Sinopyrophorus schimmeli. The sequence goes on from JARFIZ010000001.1 coordinate 9,380,075, forward strand.
AGAAACTGTTGTTACACTAACATTATTCTGCACAATAATTATAATTATTGTTTTCTTTAACACAACAATTACTGCACAAACTATTATCGATGCCCTAATAAGTGTAATGGAGTTTCTAAACTATTTATTTTTTCTTGTTTGTATCCATACCTAAATAAACGTATTTTGCTTTAGAAATACTTTTAAAGCTTTGTGTTTTATGCTGCGTCCATTTCAACCTATATATTAATCGTGCTTGTGTATGATAGCTATTGATTGTCATAACCTTACTATAGTAGTCTATCTAAAATTCCTGTTGTTTAAAAGCATACCGATATTATTTAACAGTGGCGTACCTAGAGCTTTTGCCATTTGAGGCAGTCCCCAATTTGTCGCCCTTTTTATCAATTCAAAGCAGGAGTGGTTATTAACATTATTATAGCTATTATTTATTTTAATATAATTTAGACAGATATATAAAACAATGCCGTCACAAAATATGGTACGCCAGAGGCGGGCCGTCTCGATTCTTCCCTCCCGCCACGTACGTTACTGTATATGAGAAATCATTTATCTATGTTTTGTTGTAAAACTTTGGTCGTCTTTACTAAAACAATCCATACATTTTTATAATTTTTAAAATATACAAAAATATTACTGTAAAATTAGAGAAAAATAATTAATATACTTATATCGCTTTACAAACCTTTACATAAGCCTTGCGAGTAAATAATGAGTAAATATCTATTTCGATTACAAATTTCGTTTGTGCCAGCACGTTGGATCAGACAACATTTAATAGGGCTTTTAAGGATAAAAACCGGATCCCATGCATGTTATTTCATTTTTCTCAATATTAATATTGTTATTTTTGCTTATTTTTAAGTTTTTAAACAATATTAGTAGGCATAATAAATTTTTCTCACTTTTTTAATCGTACTGTCGGATAACCTGTTGAGGTTGTTCGAAGCAAGCTTCTCCATACACATCACAAGCATACGGGCCGTTGGAGACTATCATTGCAAATCTCATTCTCAGACTATCCATAACGTTATAAGTAAAATAATGATATTTAAAAACTTGGCGTAAACAATTAAGCACGTAAAAATTAATTTAGAGGTCATCACATAAGTCAAAAGTACCGTGGATTTATCAGAGGTATAATAACGAGTTCGTGCCTAACACGAATTCAGGGCCGCTACTAATAGTCGTTACAAGTGAAGCATGGCGCCATTTCATTTATACAAACATCGCGTTCTCGCTAGATACAGGGAAGATCTTCTCTGCTGATTCATTTATAATTTGCAGTTTATCTGTTTATGAAACGAAATTATGTTTCTCATTAGCGGACAGAAGTAACTGTCAAGAAAATAAGTCTGCCGATCTAAAAAATAAAATAAAAAGGGAAGCTTCTTGTTCTACGCCTAGACATTTAAGTTACAAAAATAATACATCCATTGTCATGTTAGGTCTCAGAATAGCATACACTAACAGAGCGCTCCATTACGATAAAGGGCATGGATAATGTCTGAACTCGCTCACTCACTTCTAGGATGTGTCCTACCGGTTCCGTTCTGCCCACTGCTTTTTTTTTCAACGGCTACTAATGGAATAAGCTACCTTTAAACGTTTTACACTCGAACAGATACAGATAAGAAAATATAATGTAGGGTTACTCGACCAATTGACGAATTTATTTCAAGATTTTAAATTTAATATTGTATTTATCAACTATAAAACAATATAAGCATTTGTAAAAATGTTTAAATAATTGTGCCCAAAATAATTAAGCGTTAATAATAATGAATAAAAAATGTAACAGGTGAACAAAATTGTCAGTACCTAAGCGAAGGTAGTTTTTATGTTCTGCGTGCATATTTAATATGGTAAATTAGATGTCAATTTTAGTAAATGTTTAAGCAGAAACATCTTGAGTTTCGACGGATTTATAGCTTGAAATATGTTGTCGACATAGTGCAATTGAAAAACTATTAACCGTTTCGTCCCAAACGGTACAAATATGTACCAACACGATTTGTAAATTTCTCAAAGTGAAAGTAAACATCATATTCATATAAAAAGTGTACCATACCAATATTTAAGGTTTACTTCAACTTTTCGCGCGTTTTTTTAGCCTAATATTTTATTTGAATTGTACAAATTTGAATTATTGGATCAATATTTATATTCCGGGACGAAAGGTAAACTAAGAAAAAAAAATTTTAAACAAATTATTCAATATAATAAACTGAACATTTATTTTTGCCCATTAGTTTTCACATGTTTATTGAGATTAGAATACTTATTCCAATGGATGAACATTGATTTACTTACTTAAAAATATATTATTTTTGTCAAAATTATCAAATATATTATATTATAATCGGTTTTCGTATTATGTATAAGGGAATGATAGAGCTTGAGACAACAATATTTTTATAATGCTCATAGCCAAAGAACAATTTATTTTAAAAAACGTATTTCTCATAATTACTAAAACCCTTGTGGGCATATATTTTGTAGGGGAAAAATTAAAACAGTTAATTCATATTTTTTACATTATTACTAAACATTAATAATTTGTTCAGATATTGCACGGGTTACGCTATAATAGAATCGTTATTTAATATAATAGAAAAATAGACATCACTTTTAAAAAATTTAGTATTTGAGCATCCATAATATATTTATTTATTTTTTCAACTTACCTAATTTTATATTGGAATTTATTGAACGGGAACGACACACAAAATACAAAACCGTCCATCTAAATCAATAAACGAACTAATGCATTTTTATTAAGGTAGAAGCTATTAATATAATACTTATAATCGCGACCACCAACGATGCAATATTATGCCTGGTTATTCTATTAGCCGCAATCTGCATTTTCGATATCATCTGAACAAGCATAATGAAAATTTAGCACATAATATTTTGCATCTCGTTCTTTATATCAAACCTCAAATCGCTTGTCTTATTCCAATGATGATACGTTACTATAAAAATATACAACACCAGTTATGAATTAAGCGCGTACACGAAGCTGTTATTGTGCGGTTATAAAAACTTGTAACACCCTACTGCTGGTATACTGTTAAAGAGGCGTAATTTCACCCTGAAACAGTTCGCTTGATAGTGGATAAGAAAAGTTCGTGCATTACACGCGGTTTGATTTTCTTTACTATGAATTATAATCTTGTTGGAATAATACGCTAAATATATGTTAAGACGAGATTTTGATTTATAACAAATTATTATAACTTTTAAATGTTCACGCCGGTTACATTCCATAACACAGCACTTAGTAGGGAATTATAATTTTTTTCAAAAAATATATAAAACGAATATAGAGGTTTAAAATTCATTACAATTATAGTGAAATAAGCCTTCAAGGGCCATCCATAAAATACAAATGGAAAAAGGGTCAGGGTGGGGCAAAATTGCTTAACTTATAATTTAAAGCGCGGGGTAAACCAATTTGGCGTTACGCGACGTTTGAACTACTTACATCTGTTGTTCACCTTCCCGCGCTCTTCTTTCTAGCTGTTAACTATCAAGCGTATACGTAAATATTTTGTTTTAATCGTAAAAATTAAAATTAATAAAAATAATCATATATTTGAGGCAGGCGAGTTAGGTTTTGTGACGTATTGTTAGATAGGGGGTGAAAAAAATGTGTTGCAGTGTGACGAAGATAGTGGTAGAGGTCAAAAATGCCAAATATTTTTGTAATTTATTTTATGGATGGCCCCTTATTTACAGTAAAATAATTTTTATGTGCCTATACATATTTAATTAAATGCAGTTCTTTTATGAAAAATTTCAGCTTAATTTTTTATTTTCTGTGAATATTAAATATTAAAGTTGTGACGGCAAATATATAAAATGTTGTTTTCTAAAAGATATAAACAGTAGTAAGTACGAGGCAAAAGCTTAGATAAGTTTGTTTACTGTGATTTTGTAAAAACAGTATCATCCTTTTTAATAAACGGTTATATTAAATATGTTGTTATCGTCAATTTAAAACAGTAGTGGGGACAATTTTTAGGTCAGGGTATTTGGGGTAACTTTATGTAGGTAGGTATTTTTTTGGAAGCTCAGAAAATTATTTGTTGAAAAAAATAACTTTTCAATGATTTTAATGTAAAGTTTTAGAAAATTATAAATTAGAAAAAAAATTAACAGCTTTCTTAGGCCTATCGAATACATGCGTAGGCCATGTTTTATAAAACTAATTTTGGTCCTAAGACCAGTTTATATTCGTATTGTACAATTAGAATTTTTTTATGATTGACAATAATTAAACATTCGATAGAACATTTTCAATTCAGGAAAGTAACTTATTAGTGATGTAACACGGTTCCGTCAGTTGTCCGAAATCGTTCGAATTGCAAGTTTGATTCTACTAATTCGGGGCTTCTTAAACTATGGGTCGCAGCCCCAAATGGGTCGCTTCTCAAAATCTTGGGGCCAGATTTTAATGCCCAGGGTCGAATATACCAGCAACGATATATTTTGCTCAATATTGTCTTTTATTTATGTTATTGCAAAAAATGCAATTTTGATGAAAAATAAGGCATATAATTTTTGTAACTATAATATATGCAATTTTACAACTTTTGCAATTTTAATTTTATATTTTGTATGTTTCTAAACAAATTCTAAAACTATATTTTTCATATGTATGTATATTGTTACTAAGGAACAAGTTCTGTGAGTAGCTTATTCCATGTCTTTATAGCTTTAAAAAACGATCGTTATAACTAAATGTTCTGAATCTTTGTTGGCTAAAACACATCATTCTTCGCTCAGCCGATCTCTAATGGATAACATTTTTTTATGATTGACAATAATTAAACATTCGATAGAACATTTTCAATTCAGGAAAGTAACTTATTAGTGATGTAACACGGTTCCGTCAGTTGTCCGAAATCGTTCGAATTGCAAGTTTGATTCTACTAATTCGGGGCTTCTTAAACTATGGGTCGCAGCCCCAAATGGGGTCGCTTCTCAAAATCTTGGGGCCGCCAGATTTTAATGCCCAGGGTCGAATATACCAGCAACGATATATTTTGCTCAATATTGTCTTTTATTTATGTTATTGCAAAAAATGCAATTTTGATGAAAAATAAGGCATATAATTTTTGTAACTATAATATATGCAATTTTACAACTTTTTTGCAATTTTTAATTTTATATTTTTGTATGTTTCTAAACAAATTCTAAAACTATATTTTTTCATATGTATGTATATTGTTACCTAATCAATAAATTATCCCAAAATATTTATATATCGTTCTTTTCTATTTATATGGGGTCGCCAAAAAACTCACAATTATAAACAAGGTCGTGAATAAAAAAAGTTTAAGAAGCCCTGCACTAATTGATTCAGAATAATTAGCATGCCAATTATTAACGTTAATTAATGAATAGTAGTTTATAGCCCAAGAACTAGTTTTAAAATATTGTTAAATGTGATATAATTCAATGCAAAGAATTGTTAATTTAAAATAAGCCGTACATCGGTCTGTATTAGCCTAAGGTCCCCATTATACTTAATCCTGCAATTATTTCATTTTATGTAGGTATTATTGACTATATTCTAGCTAGGTCTTTGCTTTATGTAAAACCAAATTTAACTTCTTCATAATTATTTATTTAAATGTCTTTATATTAATCAAACAATGTTAATAGAAAATCCACATTGTATTTATTAAAGCGAATTTAATCAAAATTTACATATCGATTATTTTATCAGAATCTTAAAGGAAAGCAAATTAAGTGCCGCTAAACGAATTGACTAATCATGTCCTTTGCATAATTTAAAATCCTCGATGGTTAAATTACGCAGGAAATAACTTATGGGAATATGGACTTTCTCTTTTTATAAAATGTTTTTCTAAATAAAAATTATTCGAGATGTATCTATTTAATCCGATTTAATATATTTTGCTCATTAATACATTAGCAGAATTTTAAATCCGCAGCCTTACATAATGGTTACTTAATGATTATTTTAAATGTTTAAAATAGAAGGCAGGTTATTCTACATTCTTTATATTCATAAGGAATATAAGTTTATCCAGTCACTAAACCTACACTAATTTAGAGTTGAACTTGGTGACCTGTAAGTATATATCCTTACGGCCGATGTTGGGTTGCTGTGACCGTCATTAGCCAGTCAAAAAAGAACTGGAGTTAACTATTAACGATTAGAAGGCAACGGCAGAAATTACATTTTCAAACTTATTCGAACAAAAATATATTTATAAAGTAAATTAAAAACGGAATACTGGAAAATAATACAATAGTAACGCGTGTTTAATCAGATACCTGTTTTTATACTAATGGCTTAATTAATATTAATTTATTTAAATTGCTTGTCATTATATTTAAAATAATTTCAGTAATATACCTGCTTGGGAATTTAAAAAAAAATGCAAACTTAATTTTTGTATTCTTTACGTACACGGTTAAGGGAGACTTTATGTTAAGTAAAAATACTTAAAATAAATTTAATAGAAAATGTTTGTTAGGTGTTTACATTAGACGAAAATTATTTTTAGCGCTAGACCCTACAAGAATAATATTTTATAGGTAGAATTTTTGGTTTCCCAAACTTTACTGTACAGATAATTTTGTAGATGATTCACAGACAGCTGCACATTTTTTTTAATTGTAAAATTCAAGGTCGATAGAGAATTTAGAGAGGCATGTATGTATATTAAGTATTCAAATAAATTAGTACGAGTTTCACAATTTGTGTTTTGGTCTTGTGTATGTGTACAACTATAAAGATTCCATTTTTTTTTAAATTAACAATATCATATGATGTAATACTAATTATAGTATAAGTAGACAATAAGTACAACTAAAATTGTGTTATAATGTAGAAAACGTACTTTGTATAAAATTTGAAGCCGTAAGAAGCAAGGAAAAAAATTATTAATAACGTAAAATAATAATTGAATGGCATTTAAGAATTTAGAATTTTTGATTTAGATAATAGTTATGATAAAAAATTACTTTTTGGTTAGTATGGATAATTTAAACGTATTTAATGCTTACATATTAGAATGTTTATTACGTATAGAATTATGAATTATTATTTAACTTAAGTTATCTTATCCAAATGGGGATCAACTTATATTTGTCCAAATCTTGAAATTCAATTAAAGTAGTTTACTCGTAAATTCATTTGTCTTTCGAATTTGTTGATATTGAAATATGATATTTATCGAAATTTAAAAAATTTATACCTAAGTACTATATATATTTATTATGATACCGTTCTTCTAACTTACTTTACAATAAAATATAGTTGTATTAAAATTTTACAGTAAATGCAAAAGTTAACTAAACATGAATCAAATTTCTAATTTGTTTTTCAGAACATTTAACATCTTTGTTTTTTAGTCACACCTACGTAAAATAGTTAAAGGCAAAGAAAGGAAACTGGAAAACTGATATTTTCATTTTAATATAATTAACTTTGTTATATGTCTCTTTATTAGGTACCTATTTGCGATTGCGAGAGAACGATATTAAAATAAAATACAAATAAGTAAATATTTTTCTAATTCATATTTGAGATTCTTTAATTGTTTTGGTAAGCATTACCAAATGCCGATTAATGTTGGTTTTACTCATTTTGTTGTGAAAAATTTGAAAGGAATAAACTTATGAATAAAAATTGATTTTTAATTTATTGGTATTACAGTATTTAGCTTGTTATGTCTTGGAAGTGGACATAGTCAAATATAAATTATATATAGTCTGTATTTTTTTTATAATTATAGAAAATAAATTTGTTAATCAAGCAGATAAAAACAATTTAAACAAGTATTGCAATTGTGATGGTATTTTGTAATATGCTTACTAATTAGTATTTGTGCTCATATTGTTAATTGTATGAATGAATTATAAAAAAAACCAATACGTAAGTAACATTCAATATCAATAACAATTAAATATATTTTTGGGTTGGATACATACATATGTATAACATTGTATAGAGATGCCTTTTGAATTATAAAATACAGTAAAACCTCGATATGACGGACCTCTATTTAACGGACTTCGGATATAACGGACAAAAAATCCGGTCAAATGTAAAAAAATTAAAAACGGCTTATTAATATTATACATGCTTAAATTCAAGTGTCGTTGCATGCAAACTATTTTTAGCGGCCATGATAATCACGTAACACGTCTAGCACTAGAATTTGAGACATAATGCCGTCCTGCTCGTAGAATGCACCTATCCGGAGCGATAGTATATTAGTATTTAGCGTAGGTTATATTTATATCTAAATACAGTGTTTTTTGAAGAAAAAAAGTGTTTGATTTATTTTAACCGTATTTTTATATAACGGACTTTCGGATTTAACGGACACGTCCTCCCCCCAATAAGTCCGTTATATCGAGGTTTTACTGTATTATAACACCATTTTTTTAAACAATTTAAATTAATTATATTTTTTAAATATATTACCTATTTCTGTACAATTAAATAATATTTCTAAAAATTTCCTACTAAAATTATTTTTCGGTAATTAATAATTATTAGAATAACTATAGATAATTAAGAAGCTTTAAAAAGCCGAATGTTCAGGAACCTGAAGGATATGTACAGTATACCTCGAACTTACGCGATAGGTGGAACCGAAGGACAACCGCGTAAGTCGAAATACAATTTCGTATATAAATGCATACAAATTTTGTTCAACTGGAACCAAAGGCTAAAGAAACCAATTATTTAGAAGAAAGTGATATATTCAAAGATTGAGCATTTTTTCCTCTATTTTTTTTAATTGTTCTGACTATTAATTGTGGTAGACCAAACTTTTTTTACAATGCACAAACTGTTAGTTTTGTATAGAAATCCTTGATAATATTTAGTTTACACCCCAAAGACAATGTTTTTTTTACTTATTTGATGCCGAAGAATTAGTTATGCATCATGTGGATGATATAGTTGTTGTTTAAACGGTATAATAAACAAAAAAATTTGTAAATGTTTGTCGAGTACACGCGAACATGCCGTCATGTCGTAAACCGATAACTAGCGCGGCAAAGCGGAAGGGGGGAACCGGTGTTGTGCCGCCTGATTCAAAAATCGCCTAACTTCAAATTCGAGTAAGACGGGGTAGCGTAAGTCGGGGTATTACTGTATTTGAATAAATCAGCTGTCTAAAATCAAATTTTAAGTCGTTCTATTAGGGGGAATATATCTGTTTATAAATAATGTTTATATTTTCTTCTTAATCCAAGAAAATAAAATTCTGTAATAAACAAAAAACCTAGGTTACAATTCTGTGTTTAGAAAAGTTATTTAGCGGCGACGTGTAAATGGTAATCTTCTCTAGGAGACTAGGCCAAACATTTAGAGATGGGAGAGCGTGCCACGCTATTTAAGATATTTTTTACGATCTATTTTTTAGAGGATCTAAGGTTTTTTTTGTAGAACTACTTATCTTATTGTAAAGGCTATGCTATAACAAAATAAAAGGTACCTACTTCAAGCAATTTTTATCTTGACAAATTATAAAAGATTTAAAATGACTAATATAACAAAATTTTGAACAATATTTACCTATTGCTGTGAACCGCATGGTTGCCAAAGTAAAAATTCAGTGTTTGGTATTTATTTAAACAATGTAAAAATGAAAAGAAAAAGGAAATGCATAAGTTAATCTCAACAAAAAGAATTTTTTAAAGTTCTGGTTTATAAATTTTTATCTTATTGTGAGTTTCTGATGCAGAAATATTCGTGATAACGTTTAAACATTATTCCAGTCAAGATCGTCCTGTACACACATATCTGACCTGATTAATACGTTTTACTGAAAGCAGGTGCGACTCGTACACTTATATTTTTATTGCCCATTAAATAAATCCTTGAATTAGTTATCACACTATCAGTCATGTATTATTAGTTTAGTTGTTCTGATTAAATTTATATGCAAAAAGTGAGATCAATTAAATTAAGAATATACATTAGACATGCAATAAGTTTTAAAGAACTAATGAAATTTACATTCAATTTTGCATCTCAATTTGGAACGGTATTTTATCAAGGCGAATCCTCTTGTCGTATACAATCACAATGCATCAGGTTTTATTGTCTTACACCCATTTGCTACTGAGAAAACCTAAGAAAGTGCCAATTGAACGAGCAATAAAACTTCGCGACGATTGTTTTCTATGCTATATATTTACACCAGAAGAGTTACTTTAATTTTGTGGAAAACATTTACCGTAATATACACGGTTTAATTGTCATTTAAAGACTAAACCGAAAATTTTTTAGGGGAACTTTATAACAGATACAGGCAAGGTTAGCTGCACAATATTTAGACGGAACCGTCGCTTTATAAAACAAAACGTCTTACATAACTTGGAACACTTTGGAATGCCATACGCCAATATACCTGCAAAATATTGCACCTTAAAAGTTTACAGCGTTCTTCTCTTTTTAAACGCTTTTATTGCATACAATAGCAGTTAGTAATCCATGTATAGTAACGGCCGTTGTGACCTTCTCGATGTTTTACGAGTTGTATACATTCATTGAAAAGTTTTGGTAATAAAAAGTTGGTGAGGTCATTGTTTACTATTTCTAATTATGCAGTTCTACTATACGTGCACAGTTATTTTTTTCTTTATTGCAATACCTTTTACGACTGCTAAAATTTGTATCCGGTACTTTGGGGAGAATATTAAGATATTATCATGTTTTTATCTAATATTTGCATTCTTTCGTTTTAACAAAATTGTAGGAAATAAGGATTACTGCTATAATAGAATATTAATTAATTGGAAAAATATTTATATTCCAATTTTATCTGTATAAGTGGACATTAAAAATAACTCTTATTAATTTTTATAAATGGAAACATTGGGATTTTTTAACTAACTATTTTGCAATTCTTGGAATATTTAGGTAATGTAAAACTGGTTTGATTTTTTTGTTTTTATTTAATATGCTATGACATGTATAAATTGCAATAAAAGTTATGCAAAAATAAATAATAAATAAAAAAACAATAATAAATAATTAATTAACAAGTTTATATACGTTTACCTACCAATCTAAATTTGTTTAGACAACACGATGTACTTTTAATTTCGTAAAATTTAGCATAGGTACATAAATAGTTTGAAATATAGCGAATATTTACTTTTATACAGGGTGTGTATTAAATATGTAGAATAATGTACTGAAAAATTGTAACAAGCATTGAAAAGCTATTTTGTCTAATAATAAATTTTACCAACAAAAAGATAAAACTAAAGTATTACCTAAAATAATTTATTATGTCTATTAAATCATATTTTAAGATAAGTTTATTTTGAAAGATAAGTTGAGTAAAGTTCCACTAATCTTGTAATTCCAGCAAAATTCAAAAATGTACATTTTACAATATTTACTTTGTAATTTCAATGATCCAGCAATCTCTTGATCCCAATGCATTCGAAATATTGATTTTAAAGTGTTAACATTAAACTGAACTGAATCAAGTCTTCTTAAATATAATATTTTATCGTTTAATCTAAAGTGCTTTATTTATTTAAACAACAGCCCCCAGCTCCAATACTTGCCATACCTGAATAGCATGGGGGACATCTGCTTGAATTAACATGGCACCAAAAAGGCCACACAAAACGTTAACTTTTGCTCAAAAGCAAAATTCATAGGATAATTTGAATAGTGCTTTCAGTGGTAAACCGCTAACAGCGAAATATGGTACCGGAACCTCCACTATTTTCGCCCTTAAAAAGAATGAAAAAAATAATGGAGATTGCTGTATTTTTAGCCATATTTTAAATTGTGTCTCAACACCTATTTTTCAATAAATTTTGATTTTATTCTGGACTTTTTAATATACATATATGCTTATACCTACATCTTATAATGTTTTTTATTTTTTTTAAACAAAATGTATGGTATATTAGGGTTGAGCAAAAAAACCGACTATTTTTTTTTGAGTCTCGAGTGAAAAAATGTTAGTTTTTGATGTTTTAAGAGCTACCTCCAAAGGACAGCTCAAAAAAAAAATTTTAAGAGGTCGCTCAAGTTTTTTTAAAATTTCAAAATTTGTCAAAAATCGACTTTTTTTTAAAATTTTTTTTTTCGTTACAGCATAATTTTATAGACAAACAAAAAATACGTTTCTGAAAATTTCAATTTAAAATTTGAGTTTTAAAAGGTCGCTCAGAATTTTTTTTTTATTTATTAGTGCATCCCTTTGGATTTTTTCGAGCGACTTTTTAATATTGAAATTAAAATTTCATACATTTTTTTTCTATTATTTAGTAAAATAATCAACAAAAATTCACCACGAGATGAACTAAAAATGAAACAAATGACAAAAAAACAATTTTATTTAATCAACTACATTTTAACAATATTTAAATAAACTTTTTTGTTAATTCTAATAACAAATCTTAAAATTTTGAAGGTTTTAACTTTATTTAGACTAATATCATTTATTGTTTTGTTAATGTGCGTATTAAATTTGCTTTATTGGGATATAATCCAGTGATGTACTAATAAATAAATAAAAATTCTGAGCGACCTTTTAAAACTCAAATTTTAAATTGAAATTTTCAGAAACTTATTTTTTGTTTGTTTATAAAACTATACTGTAACGAGAAAAAAAATTTAAAAAAAAAAATTCGATTTTTGAATATTTGAAATTTAAAAAATTTTGAGAGCGACCTTTAAAAATTTTTTTTTGAGCTGTCCTTTGGAGGAAGTTCTTAAAACATCAAAAACTAAAATTTTTTACGAGACTCAAAAAAAAAATAGTCGGTTTTTTTGCGCCACCCTAATGTATATAATAATAAATATTTTATCATTTATTATTCTTCCTGATTACATATTATACAAAAATTCGTATTAAATTAGTTGTAATTTTTTTGGATTATGGGAACTTTATTGTATAAGCATTTGGATAATATTGTATAAAATATAACTGATTTCTAAGGTGCTACTCCATGTTTGTTTTTTTCTGATGTAAGTGAAAATTGTAATTTTAATTTATAACAATTTTTAAAATGAGGATAATTTTTGCAACTATCAAATGGGATTTAAAAAAATACTTTTATGCATACTGTTATTATGTAATTTAATATTTTTTTTTCATATTACTTACATGCTCTCTACATGTCTAACAATAAGTAAAAGTGAAAACGCAAGTATATCAAACCGCAAGGGAGATTAAAAACTTTTTTAACTAAAATGTAGTCTAAACATAAATATTTTTTGATAATTTTTAATTACTGTCTTTTAATACATTTTATTCAAACCTGTGTTTAATATATAAAAATGTTAAGTATTTTTTTAAGCGTCATGCTGCTCGTTTTTTATTAAGTATTTCAAAGTAATTTGCTTTTGAAAAACTTATAATAGTAAATAAGCCTAAACTTTTTTAAGATTACTGTAAAAATTATCATGTCAATGCGGTTAAACAGTTTTAATTGAAGTTACAAAAATAAAAAACATTATTTTTTAAATTAATAGTTTTCAAAATAAATTGAGAATTTGAAATAGACAATTTTTACTTCTTTTGCTGCAACATAAAAATAGGTGAATTATAATGAAATTTAATAGATGTATGAAACGAATGTTTATCATTTTAAGTAAAAAACAATAGTGAATTCTTATTGAAAAAATAATGGACTTCTACAAATGTTATTGTATTATCAATAATAAGGGATTTTACTTATTACTTAGGTTGCGTTACCAATTAACACTTTCATTTAATGGCTGACCGATTTTACGACAATAACAATTAATGCGATTTAGCAAGCGGTTAGTTCTCAGTCCACAAGACAACAAGGATGCTATTAATTGCTGTTAGTTTAATAAATGGGTAATCACCGAAAATAGTAAATTCGTAAGACGTTTTGTGTTAATCTTTGAAAGCCAATTATTTATAACATTAACAGCACTTGAAAATTTTGTATAAACAATTGGATGGATAAGAATTATTTAAATTCTTCCAACGATAAACACACATAAAGTTTCTATTGTCTTCCTTTTAACATACTTTAAATTTCATAAAACTGAGAAATGAAAAGACCGTTTTTTAAAATATAAATTAGACCTCTAAATGGATACGTTAACGTATGGTTAGTAGGGGTCTATGCATCAACGCCGCAGGCACTGGGGTAAGTTGTCACCGAGATTCTACGCAATCGATTATCTACAGCATATTCAGGTATTTTACTGATTTATTATCAGCAGCGTCCTTTGTTCTTAATACATTTTTTTTAATTAAAAGTAGGCACCTACGCGCATTTTTACAAATTATTTTAGTATTGATTTTAATTATTTTCGTTTGGCTAGATTTTTACTTCTACTCATGTTGAGTACGCAATTTGAGGGCAACTTTCTTTACGAAGAGCAATAGTTATTTTTAAGAAGGAAAAATATTATGTTATTTACGTATTACGCAATTCAAAATAATTTTTGTATAGTAGCAAACATAATAGGCAATATACATAAGCGACACGTTTCTGATGAAGAAAAGCAATTCTCTGATATCGGAAATGTGCCACTTTCTGCTCGGATGAGTATATTTGATCGGAACTGTTAGTTACAATTAAACTGTTTATTATTTTATCGTGAAGTTTCTAAAAATTAAATTAGGTTATTTTAAAGTAAAATAACATTTTAAATAGCTTTGAACATAGAGAAACTAATACGAGGGCAGTTTGATAAGTCAGTGACTTTTTTAATAAAAGATAAAAGATAAAGAAAAGAATAGAGCAACAAATAACAATAGGTGAAGAACAAAGTGGGTTTACTGCAGGGCGTTCCTGCACAGATAACACTTACTCCCTAAAGCAAATATTAGAAAAAAGAAAACTAAAGAATTTAGACACCCATTTAATTTTTATAGACCTGGAGAAAGCATTCGACACTGTTCCTATTCAAAAACTGCTTCAAATCCTTGCAACCACAAATATCAATCACCACTACATACATACCATCAGGGAAATGTACAAAGATCAGACAAATGTTATCAAGATCTTGAACAAAATCTCAGATCCATTCAAAACAAACAAAGGAGTACGACAAGGATGCTGTCTGTCACCCACCCTATTTAAAATTTACTTAGAATACATCTTAAAGGAATGGAAAACAAAATGTAGATGTATGGGTCTACTAATAGGAGACGATTATATACATTCCTTGTTATTTGCAGATGATCAAGTGATAATGGCGGGCGATGAAGACGATATAGAATACATGATGCGAAAGCTTGTAGACACCTATGAAGCAAACGGTATGAAAATCAATTATAAGAAAATCAAATATTTAACAACAAAAGACCGCGGAAACGATATGCAAATATACGGAAATACAATCGTAAAATGTGATGACTTCAAATACTTAGGAAGCATAATATCGTCAGATGCAAATTCAAAGAAAGATATCACGAGCAGGATGGGACAGGCCAGACAAGCTATACAAAGACTAAATTCGTTGCTATGGTCAAAAAAGCATATATAACAATACGAAAGTCAGAATCTATAATAGTATAGTGCAAACTATACTAATCTACGGCTCGGAGACTTGGGAATTGTCCAAAAGGCATAGACAACAAATCAATGCAGTTGAAATGGATTTCCTCCGAAGAGGATGTAGAGTATCGAAACTAGAACACGTGACGAATGTGGAAATAAGAAACAGAATGCAGAAAAACTCAACATCCACAGAAGAAATAGAGAAAAGAAGGCTCTTATGGTATGGGCACATACAAAGAATGAACGCAGACAGATGGCCAAACCTAATACTAAAATGGAACCCACCAGGACGACGGAAAAGAGGCAGGCCGCCCGATACGTGGATAAAACAAGTTCAAGAGGACATGAGAGACAGGAATCTTGAAGAAGAATCATGGAATGACAGATACCGATGGCGTTTGGGATGCGAGAAACGGCATTAGGCTGTAAAATACTCGCTACATATATATAATATATATATTTTTTTCGGCAAATAAGCGTTTTATTTCTCAACATAGTCTCCTTTTAGCTCGATATATTTAATCCAGCGTTTTTCCAATTGTTTTATTCCTTCCAAATAATAGGTTTTCTCAAGGCCTTCAAAATAGGCGTTCGTTTCTGTGATGACGTCTTTATTCGACTCAAATCTTTTACCGCTTAGCCATTTCTTCAAGTTTGGAAACAGAAATTAGTCGCAGAGGGCTAAATTTGGAGAATATTTTGGATGGGGTAGCAGTTCGTAGCCTTATTTATGGATTTTTGTCATCGTAACTACACACCTGTGCAAATTATCAACAACGGCATATTGTTAGTAGATTGCATTTAGACCAGGAATCGCATTTTTTTTTTTGGATTGGGACTCAAACTGTGCTGAAGTATTTTTATACGGGCCTTGAATCCCAATATTATGATTGAATAGAATAACTTGAACAAGTTTTTATTTGAAAAGGAAAATAACTATGTTTGAAGTTAACATACAAATTGAAAACAGAACAATTAATTAAATATGTTTGTAAAAATTAAAATTATTTTTTTTGTAAATATAATTAAAAAAATAATATTTATTATTAGATATGGTCAAACTTTTTCTTAGTACTGCAACGCATTAAAACACGGCGCATACGACCCGTGGGTCGCATGTTGTCGACTCCTGCATTGAAAAACATTATCTATGTTTTTACCGCGTTTACGGTGGCATTCTGCTTAAGAAAGAAAATACATTTGTAATTTAGCGGTATTGCAATACCGATTGTAAGTAGGGGGAAAGTGGCATGAAACAGCCAAGTTTTGAAACAGCCATTATCAATTACGCGGTAGTTTTCATACGAATCGTTTATGTATTATTATTGTAAGATAGCAACACTAGCCAGATATCCCCCACAAAAATTTGACCGTTCACCGTCAATAAACGGCGCCGATACGACGTATTGAAGATTTTGTCGTCAAAAAGTAAGGTTTTGAGTTCAGTTTATTTGTTTTCTAACGCCTATACGTACAAAACTAATAATAATATGATTACACTATAATTTTATAGATATATTAGGCCTTCTAATAACGTATATAATTTGTAGACTAATCTTTGATTTCATAGTAATTTTCGAGATTTTGTTTCTTGAGAGAATATGTTTTGAAATAGCCGGACTGCAGTGTAATGAAACAGCCACCTTTTAATTCCATAAAATGCAATAATAAATGTAGTAACAGCAATCAAGAGTGGTACCGATGCAAAATTGTAATGGTTGGGCATATAAATCCTGTGGCATAAAAGGAAATTGCATTATTTTTGCTAAAAACGTTTTAAGTTTTGCAATGATTGATCTCAAACGTCAAATTTTTTGACAGTTTCTTAAATTTATGTAAGTAAATATTTTATTGAGAGTTTGCGTTATTTAAAACGTTTTATAATTATATAAGATCTAAAATTATAGCTTAAGTTTATTATTAAATAATATCTTCGTTAATGTGCAGTTTTAATCTTGTAATAAGAACATGGCTTTTTCAAAAATTGGGTTGGCTGTTTCAATACCTATAGGTTATGAAAAAGCCAAATTTTATTTTTTTTATAAATGATTAGAAGTCGAAAAATATCGTTAATTTTGAAAAATGTTTTATGACATTACGTACATAAATGCATGAACAATTACAGATTTAAAAAAAAATTTGATTTATTTATGTCCTTCTATATTATTTATCCCTGTTTTTAAAACTGGCTGTTTCATGCCACTTTCCCCCTACATACATCCGCAGTTTCCCGGCAAAAGAAATTTTAATTTAAATCAGTTTATAAAATATACTTATCAGTTTTTGCTTAAAAAAAGGAATTGTATGTAAAAAAAGTACTAAATTAAACTAAGTCATATAGGCAAATATAGACAATAATATATTGTCGTCTGTATGGATTTTTGTTGAAGCATTTGTAAATTTAATTTATTGATTGTTTACGTTTAATTTAACTAAAAGTTACGCAATCGGTTGTTATTACAGTTTTCTTATAAATCTTTTTAATAAAAAAGTTCATAATTATAAACACAAATTATTTAGTTGCCGGTATTCCATTCATTTAAGGTAATTAGCTCAGTACTAAATATATTTTTTGCTTGTAACATCCAAAAATACTTCGCTAAAACAGCTTTAAGATTATTTAATTCCACGAGATTCAGAAGTTGGTCACAAACGGAAGAGAAACCTCGAATATAGTGATGTATTGCCTGAACTCTTGTATCCACCCTTTTAGGGTGCCTTTTATATAGAAATTTTCTACAAGATAAAATATGTTGAAAACAAACCTACACGAAATGGTACGAATGTTTGTCTCGTTGTATTATATTAATGAGTATATATCGAATAAATTAACTTTACACAATTAAAATCAAGTTATTATTAGTACTAAGAAAAAATTTAATGTGGTGAAAAACAATTAATTGAAACCACAAAACTTTATAAGTATTTAAATAAATTTTGTAAATGTTAGTAACAGTTTAAATCATAGTCTATTTCTACTCGAATATAACGTAGTGCAATGATAATTGTATTGTTAACGATCTGAAATTATAAATAAAACATATTTGATAACCAACTATTTAAAAAAAACCTATGCGTGGGATTATGCACGCTTGTAAGAAGTTATACTTCTTTGAGGTAGACCACTGATTTCCAAATTATAGGTTACTTCGTTTCCCTTAAAAAAATCTAATCTTGAGGCCTCGCCACTGTACACTTACTTTCGAATTTTCACGGAGAAACCTGTGTAAATTGCAAAAAAGCATAATATGTGTAAATTGATCAGTTATTTTTAAAAATTAATAAATATTTTGGCTATAATATCAGTGTCATTCAACGAATTGTCTTAAAAAATAACTAAAAATAAATGTCTCGTATTGGGAGCGGGCAAATTGAGTCATGACACCTAGTGGTAAAAAATGAAACTAATAGTAGCTTACAACAACCGAGTTAGTAGGTATATGGTGTCCATATTGATATTAAATCTTAATAAACTATTTATTAAAAGATATAGCTAAGTGAAAATGAAAGTGTTAATATTCCCAGGACGTCTCGTTAGCTGTGCGCGCTCAACTATTGTGGTCTGCTAAAATTTGACTCCCAAACGCCACAAAAAGTATAACTTCAAAAAATAAATAAATAAAAATCTATATAAATAAAATGGTTTTCAATAGATGGAAACCCACATATTAATGGGTTCTAATTGAATTGACAAATGCCAATACTTAATGTTTAGTACATTTTTAATTTTCAATCAGGCATAAAAAAATGTTTCAACTCTGTTACGGACCAATTTCTAAGACATAACTTCAGATTAGAAATTGGTAGTAGTATGCGGCCACTTGGGCGTATCTTTTTGTGGCACACGCACAACATGGTTTATGTTTTACTGACATTTATGCGCTTTTTATTAGTCGTTAAGTTTGACAGCCTGAAATCGTATAGACGCATTCTTTCAGATGTATTTTTTTAATTGTAACTCTTGCGAAACGAATGCTTCACCTATATGTTTCATACACATTTATCTAGAATAAATACAAAAAAATAAGAATTATAAAATGTTAATATTTTCCGGACATTAAACTTGTACATTTGACCCGCTACTAATTGTTAATGTAATAAACAAACTGATAAAATTGGGTGCCGTTGAATTCGCTCTTATTAAAACAATCTTAATTCTATATGCGGCTTGATGAGTATAATTTTCTTTAATAATAAATAATAAATTGAAATGTTAATAAAGTTCAGTAAATTACAAATAAAGTACTTACCGTTTATTTTTTCCGATTGCATTAATTTTGATAAATTAAGTTATTTTTAGATACTATGACGAAACGTAAAAAATATAATTGCAATTAAAGATAATTATTTATTTAGCAAGTGCAATTTGTAAAATTCCTATCTATCAGTATACTGATAGATAGGAATTTTAAAATTAGTAGAATAATATCAGATATTTTAAAAACGCTAACACAAACATTAAGCACATAACAATAATTAGATAAAAAGTATTCTTATCACTCAATCAAAAACAATAAACAATAACGAGGAAATTACATACATCGAAAATGTTTAAAATAGATATTTTTTATATATTACGTACTCTTAACATTAATTTTTTAGATCGAAACAAAAAAATTAAATGATTCATCAACTTTTTAGTTACACCAAAATTAATTAGGCTTATTTAAAATAATATTTTATTAAAATTACTAGCACCTAAACCAGGGGTAGCCAACCAGCCTTCAACATTTTTCTGCAGTGCAGAAAATATATTTATTTTATACTGGCCAAAGGTAAAATATATATTGTTTAATAGTTTCATTTTTTATTTATATATTTATTATATTTTATTTTTAGTGTTATATATTTCTTTATAATGTGAGTTTAGTATCATAGTCATTATATTATCTATGTTTAAATGTAAGAATAATAGTAAACACAATAATAACAACTCATTATGTTTTAATTTTTCACTCCAAAAAAATTTTTATAGTGGGTATAAATTTAATATGGGTATTTATATAATTTTATATTCGGCCCGCGGAGTTACGATGCATTTCCAAAGTGGTCCGCAAGATCATTTGGGTTGGTCACCCCTGACCTAAACGATATATTGTTAGACCAAAATTAACACAGGTTGTAAGTATTTTTACAGTTAAAGTTACAGGTCAATAGGTTCCATGCACGTTTCTTTAATTAATCTATGATTAATTTTGTATGTTATTAAAAACTGCACAAACGGGGTATTTTATTTGTGCAGATTGTTGCCTAATTTGCTTATAATCAATTGACGATTTGTTATAGACTAGTCCTATTAAGTAACTATACGAGTATGTTTTTATATGAAATTCTTCTGGGAGAAATAAAGCTGGAGTTCTAGTCGTAGTTTTTTTAAAAACTAATCAGATTAGTAATAAATAAAGAGGTATTGATTTTATTTGTATGGAAAAAAAACAGCAGAACTAAATTAAAAATTATCATCCTCTTTCAAATCTCACGTAGGTAATTTCAGTGCTTTTAGCAAAAGCTACAGTGGCAAAAAAGTTGGGCATTACCGTGTTGTTCTCTGTTTGAGAATGAGTTATAGCCTTCAGAAACATTAGCCCGAAGAGAGTCCCGGGTCGTACTAGGGCGAGCAAAACGGTATTACGACTAAAGTGACCAGGCTTACACTTACAGCTAGCATTTGTATTTTGATGTCACAGAGCTTGCTAATGCATGTAAATTTATATTATTTTTAGAAAGGTTGCAATCGCTAGAAATTTCAATTAAAGTATTTCGAGTCTTCATTTAAAGTTATTACTTTTACTATTTTTTTAATATTTGTCATATTAGTGGATTTACAACTTAAAACTTGATTGTGATTGTCGAATAAATTAAAGTTTTCCATTTGTCCATAGTTGATTCAACTTAATTGATTACCTAATTTATAAAATATTTATTTTGATTTAGAGTATAAGATAAATTACCTTGTGTCTTAAATTAAAATTTTTGTAAATAATCTACATACGCCTAAAAATACAAAATTTTATGTCAACAGATAATTTTAAGCATTCTTAAAATATCTAGTCATAGTTAAAATCGTAAGTATCTATGTAATACTTTTTATAATTAATAAACTTGCTTGAAAAGAATAACTAAATAAGTGAATTATATGGAATCAATTTATATGCTATTTGAACATAATGCTAGTGCATTTAGATATGACAATAAATATGAAAGTTATAGATTTTTTTTATAATTTCTCGATTAAGCGTTAGCAACAATTTTTATAGACTGATGTGAGTATGTATAATACACACGGAGAAAAAATATTGTCAAAATGACGATACGTATCGCTATTTTAGCTATACGCAGTATAGTCATCTTTCACAGGGATACGCCGTATAGCTAATTTAGCTATACGGAGTTTCCTTATTTCGGATCGTCAAAGTAACGATACGTATTATTGTTTTAGACATTCAAACGATTCTTGTCATGGTGATTTAACGGCTATGCACGGAGAACAAAATATCGTTAAAATGACCATACGTATCGCTATTTTAGCTATACAAATTCTCAAATTGACTGTACAGTTACCTACATGAGGTAAACTGCACACGTTCACGAGAGTTCTTCGTTGAACGCTTGAATCAAATAAATGGATCCTTATTATAAGTATAATATATAGCACTGTTTTGATGTTACTTTGAAGTGTCAAACTAACTTATAAACGTCATTAAATTAGCAAATCGAACTTGTTCTGACAATACGTCAATTGAGTATACGTTAGATAGTTATTTTGACGATATTTTTTTCTCCGTGCAGGATGCGTTATTTTTCTAAATTTTAATTGCGTATAAGTAAAAAAACACAGTACCTATACACTAATAAAAATTATGTTTGTATAATGCACTTACAGTAGAGGCAGTATAGACAGAAAATGTAGATAAACACATTTTTTTGGAATTAAAAAAATACTTTCACAATAATTATTTAGCATTGTTCACATTTTTTTTATATAGAGTAATGTGGAGTAACCGTACGCAGTTTTGAGATAATTACTTTCAGAATAAAACTGTTTTATAATTTGAAACAAATCACCTTTTATTCTCTTTCATTAGACATTTCTAAATAATAATATAACATAAAATTTGAATTCTCTTTATAATTATAAGTTATAATGAATTTTTTAAATAACAGGGGAAATGCGGACACTTGCCCGCATTAATGGGGAAAGTGTTCGCACGTCTTTTAATTCCGATTAGAAGGTTGTTTTGTGTTTGAAATGATTTGCTTTCTTTCTTTAGTTTTATCTTTTTTATTCTTTTTCAATTTTGGTTTATCTTTGGATTTCGTCATACTATTTACCTTCTTAGCTGCATCAATTTGTTTTTGGGTGCAAACTTTCTGACCGGGACACTTCCTTATATATAATAAGTAGGTATACTTATTCGGCATTATAGATCTAGAAATCAACACAATATTCTACGTTAATTAAGGATTTACTGTACAGGTTTGAGCACTGCGGACACTTTACCCGCGTACACTTACCCGTTGCGTTAGAGACAATAGAAAAAGATGTAATTTACCTGAGACGAAATTCATAAGTTTACATGAAATATTTATTAGTTTCTTCTATCTTTACATACTGTCCAATCGTAGTCAGCCCTGTTGTATTTCTGTACCACGCTGTCCTATTTGTACAAAAATTATAATAAAATGGCGCAAAAAGAATATTATCGGATAATTCTCGACAACACCACACTTCAAGCGCATTGACGCATTCCCTTTACTCGTCCTTCAAATGTAAACCAAATGCGCTGCGATTCGGTTGGTCAGTGACAACAATACTCGCACGATGTTGATTGCGGACACTTACCCTCTGCGTATGGTTACCCCACATTACTCTAGATTTTTTAAATGTTATTTAATTATTGAATTATTGAATATTTGCAACTTATACTTTTGTTTGACAATTAATACCTTTTCACCTACTTCTCTGTTTGCATATGTATTATACAATCCATGCAAGATTTATTTTTTTGACAATTGTACATTTTAAAGAGCATAAATTTATTTCTCGTATTTTTTATTAAAACTAACAGAAATATCTATGCAAGCATTGTTAAAGTTATATTTGTAGCCAGTTAAAAATAGATACCTTCCATACATATTTTTAAAATTTAAATTGCCTTTTGTGTACTTTTAGAAAACTCATATAAACTTATTAAAATTACGATTAAACGAATATTTCTCACTATTTGTATTAAGATGTATAGGGATATTATTTTTTCAACAGATGCTTAGATTCACGGTCGTGTTACTTTCATATTAAATCTAAGTAGGCATCATTTGATTTATTAAAACACGTAAGTAAATTGAATAGAAGCTCTATTTTATCATCATTGTTAGAACCACCTACATATATAAAGCAAAAGTGAATTTGCAAATCTAATTTATACAATATTAAAATGATGTAATATAATTTTACGGTATATACAGAGGATGCGGCATTAGAAAAACGGGTAAATTTGTACTGATAAAAATCATGTTATTTTCAAGTACGCCGCGTATTTGTCTAATCCAAATTTGAATCAATTGATTTTCAATTAATTCAAATTGTTGGTAATTGAGACAAATGTACTAGAAGATTTTTGCAAGGGGTGAAACGCTATTCAACTTAAAGCAGAAATATTTATGTCAAAAATGATGTACCTCGACATGCTACAAAGATTTGAGAACTTCGTAAAATCCTTAGGAGCAGTATAGAAATTAATTTCGTTCGTGCCTTGGGTCAAAGTATTGGTGTAAAGATTTGTCAGTGTGTATGTAAGAGTAGGTAAAACGTATAATAAAGAAAATTTTCATTATTGGGTTTAATTCATTATAATTCATTTAATGTTAACTTAAAATATTTGAGTTGCATTTCAAGTAGGTGATACTTGTCACACGGATACACAGTTAAGCAAACTTCAACCTTCGGCAGCAATAAAATGCTTCGGGTAGCCAAAATATTTATTTTTGGGTTTAGGGTAGAACGAAGAACATAAAAATGTTAAATTTAGTAAGATGCAGAGGTCGTAAACATGCAGAAAGTGGACTATATTTGAAGAAGTATAATTTGTGGTTGAATAGAAAAATAAGAGATGGAGCTAAAGACACTTATGAGTGTGTCAAAGACAAAAATAAATTTGACAAAAATACTGTTTTGACTCAATTTCATAAATTATTTTTTTATGACTTTTATAAAACTAGAGACAGAGTAAGAAACGAAAAATAAAGTCAATAACGAAGACAACAGATGCAGGTATCAGAATAGCACAAGTAAAATGCAATTACGACTGACATGTGGCTAGATCGGATGAGAAAAATAGATGGAATCGTAAAATCATAGATTGGAGACCATATGAACATAAACGAGCAAGAGGAAGACCACCTATGCGCTGGTACCGTGATCTCAAGAAAACGGCTGGATTAAACTGAATTCAAATAGCACAAGACCGTGAACGCGGGAAGGAATTAAAGAAGGCCTATGTCCAAAAATAGATTTAAACAGGCTAAGAAGAAAAGGAAGATGAAACTAGGCATAGATTTCGGGCCCAAATTGTGTAGCCTAGTGTTGAAGAGTGTCGCTATGTAACCGAAAAAGTCTGGGGTTCGAATTCTTAAGAAAGCTAAATACTTTTCTGTTTGATATTTTCCAACTAACGTTAGCCATCACGTCAACAACAACCTGTCAATTATCAGTGATATAATTACATCGCCCTATTGCGAAATAATTAAATTACAAAATCAGCGGTATAATTCAATAGCGATATCGCGGATTACTCACAAAATTTCTGTTTAATCAGACCGCGGATTTGCGGTTTAATTAGGTCGCGGATTAAATTAATTAGGCCAAATTGGTCGAAGTAATTTTATGCCACCATTTTGGTGCCTTTTCTTTTACTAATTATTGACCTAAAATATGTATTTTTAAATCAATTATTTGAAAATATTGTAAAACTACGTATACTATAGTTTTTGAACGTTTTTGAGCGAGCGATCCCCTTCATACTTTTAAATCCATGAATACCGTATTTGAAAGCGTGACATGTTTGACTCAACTGAAACCAAGTTGACTGAAACTTGTCTTTTTACCAGTCGTTTTATTAATACCGCACTCTGTTTATATGCGATAGTTGCATATGATTTTTTTTAAATAAGCATACATGGCTGTCGTAAATTTCATGTTACGCATTCTAACATATCTGTTAGTTAGAACTAGGTACTTATTTCTGTAATAAATAACTATTTATTTGGAGTTATTGGTGTAAACATAATATTTAAAAATTAAATTTAAAATGAACAATTATTTGATATAAAATAAATTAAGAAGAAGAAGTATTAAGCATTATTTTCAATTAACAACGTATTGAATAAATACTTAGAAATTGCTTTATTGCCGTTTTACGTAATTTAAATTATTAACATTTTAATTTTTAATTTTTGATAGTTTATTTGAGTTATGTTATAACTATGTAAACAAAAATACTTGAAGTTACCACGGAAATATTATTTTACTAGTAAAAAATGCGAAAGCAAATCTTAGAAGAAATATTTTAAATACACTCAATAAAATGATTGTATTAAAGAATTTTAAAATGAAAAACCAATTAGTGTTTCATAGATAGGAAAACATATTAAGAGTTGCTTATATCTTTAAAGACGTAATTAGTTTCAAAGTAGTTTTTGAAATTATATTTAAGAAATTTGCATTGATATAATGAACACCTTGTATACAAAGTATATTAGTCAGTTCAGAGAATTATTATCATAAATTTTTAAAAATTGTGGGCAAACATTATTGGTTATTTCACTTTTAATCTAATGTAAGTTTATCTTAATTTTTTTTATGCGACGCATAATAAAATAAATGACTTAATACAATTTAATCAAAAGTATTTTTTATTATTACTAAGCATGCAAAACATATTATACTATTTTTAAATAAAGATTCTAGTGTGTACTATTATGGGTGTTCGGATAAAATTGAAAGATCATTTCATAAATCTTTTAAAAAGGACAGTGTGCAAAGAAAAGATGACGTATCAAATAGTAATCGAATAAAATTATTTTTTATTTTTATTAAAAATTGCATTAATGAAAGTCTTGGTAGTAGCAATAAGAAATTTTAACATAGTTCCATTAATTAAAAATTTGTTTCTGTTTTGGAGACAAACACACATGTCTATGTTTATTTAATATTACCGAAAAATAATCAATAAAAAATCGATGATAAATTTTGAAAATTGTAAAAAGAAACACATTTGATAATTTGTAGTCAAGATTTCTAGTCTAACTTCTGCAATACAGAAACTACGTATGTCATAGATAAATTTTGACTACTAAGGTCATATGTAAATTAAAAAGCACTTTCATAGTTATGGAAATTTTAATTATGATGTATTTAATAAATTTACACAAATTTATACAATTTTGTGGATTGTTGCTGTGCAAATTAATTATTCAAAGATATTTTAATGCCTCAAAAATGGCTAAATAAACAAATACTTGGTAGTGTATGGGAAAAAATGTTGTGGTTCAAGAAAAGTTTGGTCGACAACTATATGAATAATAGAATTTTAGAGTAGATTTTATATTATGTTTCGTTTGTTATCATGGTTTTATACACACTTCTTTTAATAGTCTAAAAAAATTCTAACGGGTTTATGAATATTTAATTTTAATGTAAAAATCTACGTATCCTGTATATCACGTTGCTTCTTAAATTACAAAAATACTGCTTCCGGTTGTAATTCAAATATAACAATTGTAAATGAAAACAATTGCTTATCTAAATGAAAGAAGTAATACAATTTGCATTAAAGTGGTTAAGAAACGAGACGATAAAAATTTATGTATTGATGGACTTAACTTCCTAATTCTTCCTTTTTTAAAAATTTTCGTCTAATTGGAGTCAATATTAGTTAACATTCGCTATGCTACGTTTAATTTGAAATTTTTTACATTGTATGTTATTAGATGTTTTAAAATATTTTTAATATAAATATTTACGTTTAATGAAAATGTAATTTTCACCAGCAATCAATACAAAAGACATTTAAACACGCGCTAAGCGCCCCTGAAGTGTGCAATGAACTGCCATCTAGCATGCCATGCTTCTGGCATACTAGACGCAAACAATAAAAATACATCACTGACCAAACACACCTGACAAATGAAACACTACATCTTTGATTTATAGTATCATAAATTCGTGTTATATATTAAAAGGATCCAACAAAAAATTAAATTCAGCATATCTTCATAAAATAAGGGTATTTATGCGTAAGTATTGCCTCTTCGTTTACTTACTAATTTTAGATCAAAGGTTACTTGTTTTGAACAAAATTTTGATTAATTCAAATTTATTGTATTTGTACAGTTTTTGAGATATTTATATGTATTTACATATATAATTTTAATAATTCATTATTGTACTGGTCGATTTTTAAAATAACATTTACAAAAACTGATAATTATTGTGTCTAGTGGTACACAATGATTTCTCTCGCTGGGGCAATAGTTGCTGTCGATTAATTATAAATACTTACAAATGAAAGGTTTGTTTCTAAATCCTAAATTTTACAGTTTAACACTAGAACCGCGGAATCGGTTATTTTGACCGTTTTGCAATTTTATTGGTTCAGTGGTTTAGGCATGAAAAGGTAACAGACAAACTGACAGACTAAGTTACTTTCGCTTTTATAATATTAGTTTGGATAATTACATTTTTTTAGAAAATAAATTAAGTATTGTGAATCGTGCTTAAAGTGGAGTGTGCACATTCGAGCTCAAAGTGGCACATTTCGATCTCGGGAAAATGAAGCGCGCCGCTCCGCGTCGCGCTTCATTTGCTTCCCTCGCTCGGAAATGTGCCACTTTTCGCTCGAATGCGCACATCTTCGTTTTTATTAGATTTTTACATAAATCGTTTTTTTTTCAAATCAAACAATGATTTTATATTCGGTGAAAGTTATAGAATTTATTGTTTATAATAACTGTTCCAAAGCATTAAATGTGTTGCAATAAATATTTAATTGTTAAAAGGTAAATCTTTCTTAAAAGTCTAATTGACCGGTAGCCGCGGTTGTAGTAAATTAAAAATTGCCGCGGTTCTAGTGTTAAGAAAGTGCTTAGCGGGCCGAATTAAAGTGTTCTTGGGCCATAGGGTGGACATCACTGTACTGAAGTACAATTTTAACTATAGAAATAAATTTTAAATAATTATACTATATGGAACAAGTACCTAATAAATTTTGTACAGTATAGGCTGTTGAAGTTCCGACTTCTCGCAGCATTTTTTTAAAATTTTTGTATAGTAGGTAGGGGAGGGTGGCCTAAAGCGGGTAGGTAGCCCAAAGCGGATAACGGCCCTTATATGGATATGTTATATATTAGCTGAAATTTATACTGCCAGTACCCAGCCTAATTGATGTCATACTACTTTTCACCTAAGTTGCTTAATAATGTCAAAAAATTAAAAAACAAAAAATTTAATAATTTTGTAAAATGTTTGAAATTAATTCAACTTCAATTGCTACTAAAACCTTTCACATTAACCTATTTTTTATAATGGAGTTTTCTTTTACAATAAACTAGTTTTATTATTTGACTAAATATTTTAAAATCCATCCATTATTTTTTACGTTAATGTATCAAAACTAAGAAATGTGTGTTTGGGCAAAGCGGGTAGTTACCCTCTTTGTTTGTACCAGAATGAGTAATTTTATTATAATTGATAGGAACTAGTTTATAGGAATAAATTGGTATTAAAAATAAGTGATTTAAAGCGTTGAAGCAATTAAGATTTAAAAACAATGGTAAACCGAAGTAATGTTAAGATTGGAACAAATTAGCAGTTATAATATAAAAATGCTTAATATAAATTAATACTAATGTTACTGTCTAGAACATGTCAAGTGTAGATAAGTTTTTTTAAAGGTTTTGATTAATCCGATTGGTTTATGAGAGCCTACCCGCTTTAGGCCCCACTGTCGGGCAAAGCGGTTAATTTCTGACATTTTATATTTTTGTATTTATTTCTACAATTAAAGCAAAAATGTATTATTTTTTTTTTATAAAATTAAAGTTTAATAATTGTATTATGTAAATCTAGAAAAGAAACACTTTTTTTTTACCCGAAGTGGTTCATATTAATCGATGAACCTTAACCTACCCGCTTTAGGCCACCTTTCCCTATGTAATTTAATTCTATATTGTATTTTTTTTGTTGAAAATCTACATGAGTACAGCTCGACCAATTTTGCTGTGAATGTGAAATAGTCCCGCCCACGGATGCGCATGAATAGGGAAACTCCTGCAGCGTTGAGGTACAGTCGAGAGCGAAGTGAAAATACTAACCGGGTGATATGGAATCTCAAAGCACACTTATTTGTTGAAACTCGCAATCAGAATGCCATTAATTTTTCAACTTTTGTCTTACGAATTTTCTAGCACAAATCATTTCATTAAATTGTCCCGTGTTATTTTAGTTTTATTAAAAAAATAAAAAAGGTTTCCATTGATTTGTTTTATTTTAAATACGGATAAATGTTAATCTTGATTTTTATTTGTTATCAGTTGTTTACTTGTTGGCCATTTTAAGTAAAGTCCAATGCTTACAACTTGTCTTTCAAAGGTCGAAACACACTAAGCGATAAAGACGAACGATGTATTCTGAACGAATTTGTTCGGTTAATGTGTACAAACTAACAAATGCCTTCCACTCGAATTCGTACGCCTCTGTGAGGATTCGCTCGGGAGGCTATACATCAAAAAATTTTCGGAACGAACGAATTCTTATGTCAGTTTCTGACTAAACAGAAGTGTGTACAAAAGCATTCACTTATTATATTTGTATAATTTGCTAAAACTTTATAGGCAATAAAAGGATTGATTTTTAATTGTCGTACTATTAACGAACCTTCTCATTTTTTAATTCTTTGCAATGGCAACTTAGCGTGAGTATATTTAACGTATCATTTTATAAAAACAAACCATGTTTGACATATTGTATGGAAAAAGTGGTTCTACTTTGTGCTTATCCTTCTAAACATTTTTAGATTCCTACACTTCTCAGTGTTTTTAATATTCGTTGTTTTATATTTTATATTACGCTGAATTTATTAAAAATACAAAAAAGTAAAAATTAATTACTTTAGAAAACATAAAAACGGCTGTTATTTTTTATATAATTTATACCGAGTGTCAGACGAACAAGTACTGGAACTTAACACGCTAATTCTACAATGAGTAAAAACATCCTCAAGGTTAATATTTTTGAGTTGTCGTATCGTAAACTTTAATTTAAAAATATGTAATAAATACCTAGATATTTAGAATATTTTCAAAATTTTTTATTCAAGTTTATTACAACGATGCCAACAAAGCAATATGTAGATTTTTTTAAATAAAATAATTGCATATCAATCATGCCAATTAGGAATGAAGCACGTACTAAATGAGCTTACTTTCTTTTAAAAGTATATGAAGAAGAGGCTGCGTTGCCATTTACTGAAAAATTAAATTGCATTCTTTTCTAAATTCTTTAGATTTAGAACATATTGCATATCAACTTTTATTGTTTACATTGGTGTTAGATATTATCCGGTTAAGTTTCAGTAGGTACCTACTCGACTGACACCCTGTATATAGAAAATATGTTTAACCAATAATTTTTTAAAATAATTTTATTATTATTTTTTATTAAAATTAGTAAACTTTTCTAAACAAGTACTATAGAATTCTTGAAATATGTGTTGATAATTCTGTTATTTTAACGTTGTAGGTATTGGCATAAGTATGTAAATAAATTTTATTGTACACTACTCTCAAAATTTATACAAGTATACATTGTTTTGGTGTAGTACCAATATTTTTTTTAATAGGAAGAATATCGGTCACACCAGTAATTAATGGCAGATTTAGTCTATTACAAATATGTATTAGAGCATTCATAATTTTAAGTAGTAGGTACTTTCTTTACAAGTTACTTTCTTTAGTTATTATTCAACTAAGAGTTCAATCTTTAAAAACTCAATTAGTTGAGAACGCGATAATTTCTTTAGGTAGTCTAAATTTAATTCTGTAATAGTCAACCAGTAAGCAAATGTATTATTGCCAGATGAAAATTCACAAACTACTAATGAATTAATCACGTCTAATATCTTTTAATAATGTTTGAAGTTAACAGGAATTGGACACTGTCAATAAAACAACTATTGTTAAATTTACAACATTTCGTTTCTCTATTGAAACTTTTTCAAGCCACTTAACATCGCAAAAAATGTTTTAACCATCAAAACTCAAAAATTGTCATGTGTCAAACATATTTGACCATGTACAATCTACTTTTCGAAATTTAATATTTTTATAAACACTAAAATTGTCAAATATACCATTGTAAATGGGAGAAAAATCTTAATGTTTAAGAAAGTGGTGCTTTTCCCGTATTTATAATAATAAAATAATATATAATTTACTAAATTAAATCATTTAACGTGCTTTAAATTCGATCTACAATAAAAAAAACCTTAACACAAGTGAGTCACGACTTACATATGTATTCTATTATTTCTTTTATGGATATCATTTAATATAACGACTGTCGTTTCTTTATACGTAAACCTACCAATACCTAAAACTTAATAAATTCTCTCTGGTTGCATGAGGAAAAGTATTACTGAAATAATGGTGCATTTTTAAATGAACGTGCAAGTATGATAATCTGTTTTAAAAGATTATCGTTTTTTAAAATCCAGATTCTAACTTTTGTTTTGCATAACAACTTATGATTAACTAAAAAAACATGGTTTAAAACCTTTAAATGTAAATTAAATATGTATATTCACATAAAGAACATTATAACGCCGTTGATACTATAAAATTGATGGAACGTTGACTGATTTCTATTTACAATCTTTAACATTTTTGCTGTTTACCTATTTATGTCATAATGACAATCAATTAATTAGATTGAAAAAGTTTCGAATAACCGAATTCAAATTATCCAGTGTTTTAGTAGCTCAAAGCGACATCTATATGGTAATGAAGAAATTATTATAATGATTGTGCTTGATTCAATATTTAATTGTTAAATCTGATTTCTTATTAATCTTAACAATTATAATTAAACTGTAGGTAAAAATGTCCGGTTGGCAACAATGTACTAACTCACAACGCAAAGTAAAACCGCTAGTATTTATTAATGTGTAAAATAATGCTTGGATTATAGAATTTGACTAATGCAAATTAGAATGTTTTTTTAGAGCATAAGAACAAAGCTGGCATTGCCGTTCTTTGAAATCTTACGAATTTACTTATCGGTGATATTTTTTATTACTTTTTAAGTTGCTAACGCTAGGTCATTTAAATTTCTGGATCTTAAATGGTTTTTTAACATAAAAGAGAATCTTAAACAAGGGAGCTGCCGTGTTTAGGATTAGCACCTTTAGAAACAATGTCTGGACATGTTACAAAATATTGTGAAAAATATTTCTATGAGAGTAGTGTTAATTTATAAGTATTAGACTGCGTCAAAAAAATCGACCATTTATTTTTTTGAATGGGACACCGAAAATGTTATTTCGGACGATAAAAAAAATTTAACGTCAAAATTTGAGGATTTAATTTTAATATTAAGAGGTCTATAATCAAGAATTTCAATTTTTTTACACCACACGCATCTTTTACTCAAATCTTCTTAACAATATACCTGGAAAATATAGTCAATGCATATTTTTGAAGAAAATTAAATTCTCTACAAAAAAGGTCTCATTGCAAATTTCGTAAGACAAACCGTTTCCACGTAATCATGCCTTGAACATTGATCTGTTTTTACGATTTGATTTTCCAACTTTGGAATATTGTAACTGATAAACCAATCTACTTCTAAAAAAGAAAATTAGACTCTGTACAAAAAAGGTCTCATTACATTTTTTGTTAAATTCACTCTTTCAAAAGTTATTGGAAGTTCAAGTTCGAAGACTGACTAAAATTTGAAAAATCAAAACAACAAGAGGGTAGAAGAGGGAAGATTAAAAAGGCAAGTTCATAAATAAAAATAAGTATCATAATTAAATAATTCTTAACTGAAAAGCCGTGTATTTTTTATTCTTGGAATTGGTTAAATTAAATAAAATTGTATTTCAATGGATTAAAAACTCTTAAAGCGAAATTAAATTTTAATAAATTGTCGATTATGATTAATTTGAAAAATTTGGTTAAAAAATGTATTTTTAATATATAGTCTCATATTTATCAATAGAAGTAAAAAAAAATAATGACTAAAGCAAAGAAAACGATAAAATAATTTTTACTCGAACTTGAACGTCGAATAACTTATGAAAGAATGAATTTAACGAAAAATGTAATCAGACGTTTTTTGTAGCGCGTCTAATTTCCTTCAAAAATAGGTATTGTTCTTTTTTAGAGGCAAATTGGTTTATCAGTTACAAAATTTCACAGTTGAAAAATGAAAATCGTAAAAACAAATCAATGTTCAAAGCATGATTACGGGGAAGCGGCTTGTCGTACAAAAATTTGCAATCAGACCTTCTTTGTAGATAATTTAATTTTCTTCAAAAATATGTGTTGTTTATATATTTCAGGCATATTGTTAAGAAGATTTGAGTAAAAGATTTGTGTGGTGTAAAAAAAATTTAGTGCTCGATGATAGATCTCTTAATATTAAAATTAAGGGCTCTAATTTTCACTTAACCTTTTTTTATCATCCTAAATAATATTTTCGGTGTCCCATTAAAAAAAAAAAATAGTCGATTTTTTTGCCCTGTCTAATAAAGATGTAGGTACTAATTATATTTATTTTTAATGTAAGCGGGTTAAAGATATATGAATTTAGTATAGGCATGTCTAATTTGGTTTAAAATTGTATGTATTGAAACTAATAATCGTTAAGAATTTATCGTGAAACATAAGATTTAAAATAAACTTGCGATAAAATACGTACTGAATAATCTCAGTTTATTAAAGAAGCATATGTAAACGATGCTGTGTTGCCATTTTTAGTAAATTTTGTTTCTAAAATTGTAACACTTAGGTCCTATTGCTTTCAGGAGTTTATTACTCAGTGTGGTGTTAAGTATCAGCTGGTTAAGTTTTAGTACATATTCACGGTTAACTCTGTAGATGACTAATTCAGATTTGAGCCAACAGGTAACAGTTGAATTTAAATAGTTAAATAATGTTACCATTGTTAAATAGCTTTCGTATTTTTTTTCTTTGCATTATTTTAGTTTAAATTTACCAATTTGCTAGGCTCATTTAAATATCACACTTTTTTTTAGTTTTTTCGTTAGACTGTTTAGTTCGGTATTACCTAAAGTCCAATTTAATAATCTTTAACAATAAGACACTATCCACCTGTTTTATATGTATATAGAGATTCTCTATATTTACAGTTATTATTTTGTTTACTAAAGGTTACAAAACAAAATGCAGGTTAATGATAATGCTTTGAATGCTTATTTCTTATCTGCATTATTAATATGAAATAATAAAAATATAATTTTTGTAGTTTTTATAACATCGATTAATAACGAATTTCATTAAGCTAACTCGTTTAATTAACAGAATTACTTAAAATATTAATACAAATTTATCTCGAAGAGTAATAAAATAATACCGCACGACATTAACAATATACTATAACACAAGAAATAACAATAATTTTATTGTAGATGATTAGAAAGATACAGTTTTTTTTAGACTGTTGAGTTGACTGAATACAGTAGTGGGTAAGTATGTAACAACAAGAAGTATTTTATTTGTTCTTACTCTAAACAAGCATGAGTGTAACCAATTTATCATAGTTAGTAATAATATTTAGAATTTTTTTTAAACATTTAAATTTGCGGGTAATGATATACTTATTACATTAATTGGATGTTTAAGTGTTTTCATGTAATCAGTGAAGGGTTTTACTAGCAATAAATAATTCTTGGTAATTAAGTTAACATTGAGTGACCAGTTGTTTACTTTTGCACGAGATAATTTGCATACAATGTTTATCTTCAAATGATTAGCCGATAGTTAATTTAATAACAGCCTATTACTCGCGGAAGTTCATGCCGCGCACACGTTATGATTAGAATTCAATTCTAAAAAGTACGAAAGTAATTCATTTTTAATACACAAGTCGAGATTAAATGATTTAGCTATGGGTATCATTTGAGAGGCATTTATAATACTTGGGAACAGTAAACTACAGCTAATGACTCGACCACCCGGTTTTCAGCGTTGAATGGACGCCCCATCGATCATATGAACACACATACACTCACGCACACCCGTAGACAATGTTCTAATGTGATCAAGAAATAGGGAAATAATTTTTTTTTTAAATACACATATTTAATTTATTTGAGACAATATTATTTGGAAAAAAATAAAACGGAGAAAGGAGCAAGTATTATCTTTGACGTATCAAATTACAGTGGAACCTCGATTATCCGGACTAATTAATGTTGCAACTCATCCGGATAATCGAAAATCCGGATAATTGAAAAAAAACACAATTTTACCTTGTTAGGTATTTATTTACAAAAAAAAATGAAACAAATAAGTACCTATTAATTATAAAATCAACAGTAAAAAATACCAAATAGAATCATAAAACGTTTAGATAAAATTAAAAGTAAATTGATCATTGTTAATCGTGGCGAAAAGCGGAGTGTGCACAGTCGAGCTCAAAGTGGCACATTCCGTTCTCGGGAAAATGAAGCGCGCCGCTCCGCGTCGCGCTTCATTTGCCTCCCTCGCTCGGAAATGTGCCACTTTTCGCTCGAATGCGCACATCTTCGTGTTAATTGGATTCGACTATATTAATAACAAATCCTTCAAATCCAGATTTTCTATTCGGAAAAAGTTTTCGCTTGAAAGTGCACATATTCCTTAATAATTGAATTTGCCTATCTTATTCTTCTCTCTTACACATAATATTAATTAAATCAAACTGAACTAAATGTTCCACTTCTCGCTTTTCTTTTCATTAAAAAGTACAGTAGGGTAATTTTACTAAAAACCACATTTCTAATTTAGTACAGTTAAACCTGTTTTTGTGCGGTCTTTTTTTATGCGAATTTATTTTTGTGCGCTCTGTTTTGTACGATTTTATTTTTGTGCAAGTTTTTTTGTGCGATTTATTTTTATGCGGTATATGAATCTCAGCGGCGTTGGCATTGACTTTATGGATTCAAAAAAAAAAACAATTGAAATTCTATCTTCAAGCGACGAAAGCGATTTTGGACCAATTTATCCCAAGAAAATGCGCGTTTTAGATTACGACGAGTAGCAGCCAACTATTGAGTGTACAATTTGAAAAATTTCTCTATGTACAGTGGTACCTCGATATACGAGTGCCCTAACATACGAGTGTTTTGAGATACGAGCCGCCGAGCGAGCGATATTTTGCTTTGAGATGAGAGCAAGATTTGAGATACGAGGACAGTTTTTTTAAACATTTTTTTAAAAATGAGCAAAGCATGACGAAAAAAGCGAAGACCAGTAATGAAAATTAAGCGCTTCCGTAAGCACTTCACTTTTTTTTTATTTTGTTTTTATAGAATATGTATTTGTTATTTATAAACATTATAAATGTTTCTTTTTGTAAATACATTTTTCTTATTCAAAAACACTTAAGGTAAAAACAACTGAGGTGATGTTTTGGGAGCTGGAACGGATTAATGGCATTTCAATTAATTTCAATGGAGAAAATTGCTTTGAGATACGAGAAATTTGACATACGAGCAAGGTTACGGAACGAATTAAACTCGTATGTCGAGGTACCACTGTATATGTACAATGAATAATTAAATGTTTTTACAATTTTTCCAGGTCTAATTTAATTATTTCATTTAATTGAAAGCATTTTTTAATTTATTTCGTAAATAATTGATGTATTTTCTAAGTGCGCCTTTTTTTATGTGGTTCCTATCTACCGCATAAAAAAAATTTAGGTAGTATATCGTACAAAGTTGTTTATTGTATGTAAGTATTTATAAAATTTCCGAATTTTTTTTTGTACGATTTATTTTACGCGGTCCTTCTCCACCGCACAAAAACAGGTTTTACTGTACTTTTAAGCTAGACTAGATGGGAGACTTCATCGTACATGAAAATAAAATATTTTAACTTTTCTTGAATTTTGACTTTTATTTCCAAACAATTTTTTTAATACACCCCACCCAGGTCATTCTAAAATTTTGATGCACCCTCTATGTAACATATAAATATTTTTTTATATTTAAAAATTCAATTAATCCATAAATGAAGTCTAATTTCAACAGTGTATACAAAATGCGCCTTAAAACTAATTTGTTTATAATTTTCAGAAAAATGAAAATTGCCCAAAAATATTTGGAGACATTAATTTTGACATATAAACCTTCAACAATCTGCAAAAGATGATATAAAAATCAACTAGTTGATTTTTAGTGGCCCACTTCAGAAAATTTGACTCATACACAATTTTAATTAATCAAAATTAGTAAACATTTGAAAGTACACCCGAAAATATTTTTATCAAGCTTGCTACAATTAGGCGTGCGGAAGAGCCACGATAACTTATCGAAAGGAATAAAATATCTAACCTTTTTCAAACAAAAAATAAATCTAATTTATTCGACTTTAAATTTTTTGAATTGAAGAATAAGATAATAATATGGGCAAATTGGATAAATACGAGGATGTGCGCGTTCGAGCGAAAAGTGGCACATTTTCGAGCGAAGTAAGCAAATGAAGCGCGACGCGGAGCGGCGCGCTTCATTTTCCCGAGATCACTTCGTCAAGTATTTCCATTTTAAGAGCGATATATGTACACATATATTGTCTGACTTTTTTTTTTTGGAATTTGTAATGCTATCACTTAGTTTTGAAACTTTCTTCTTATTCTTTTTTTTTGCATATACCTATTTCTTTTTAATTCTTATTTAGAATGCGATGACGTAATAACAGCAGTTTTGCCTCTATGAGCATTCGAAACGGTTTTCCTTTCAACATGAGGTTTTTCGAAAATACGAAGCGGAAGAGAAAAAAAGGAAGCGAAGAGCTTGGTTGTGGATTTACTAATATTTAATTATTTTTAATAGTTGTACAAAACCGGGAATCAGACCATCATAAAAACTTAATGTTTATTTTATAAAAACAAGAATCGATGTCATCAAATGTTTGTTGACAGAGTAACTAATGTGGCCACTGCTGTGAGCGAAAGCGCGCGTAAATTTGAAACATGTAAGAGGCTATAATACCGTGTCCCGATTTTACCCTCATACCCGGTTTAGGACTAATGTCCCCTAACTATGAAGTGGAGCTCAATTATATTTCATTGCAAAAACATCTTAATTTTAATATTTAGTCTACAGGTCGAAATGAATATCATATCTACTATAATTAAATACAAATAAACTATAAGAACAAGTCATTAATGTCAAAAATAAAAAAAATTGAAATGGGAAAAGAATTCTAAATAATAATAGAAGCCTCTCAATCCGTTCCAAAAAAATTAATTTAAAGTGCGCCACTAGGAAGACCATTTGATCTATTAAGTTTTCCCATTTATATAGAATAATAAAATATAATTAAAAAAGCTTACAGAACAAAGCCCGTAAGGCCAATGAAGGTTAGACAATTCTTATTGTCCTTAAATAATAAATTCATCCAAGAAAAAAGTTATACAAATAAGTTAATAACATTTATATAGGATATATGGTATGTAGTTGTTTGAAAACATTTTTTATATGACTACCCTCAATGTGAAAAAAGTTGAACTGTAGGTAAACGTCATATTTGGTGCTTAACCCTTAATTTATACACTTATGAAATTATAGAAACATTACAGAAACAGAACGAAGAATACAACTGGGGTGGGCTGCATATGGAAAACTAAAAAATATATTTAAATCGAATTTCCCCCAGCACTTGAAAACAAAAATATTTAACCAATGTGTTCTGCCCACAATTACCTACGCATCAGAAACCTGGAGCCTGACAAAAACCCTAATACAAAAAATAAAAATTGCTCAAAGAAAAATGGAAAGATCGATGCTGAGCATTAGACTCGAAGATAGAAGGACAAAAGACTGGATACGAAATAAAACTAGAGCAATAGATGCGGCGGAACACATTGTAAGGTTGAAATGGAGATGGGCGGGCCACATCATGAGAACAACTGACCATAGATGGACAAGAAAAGTAACCGAATGGAGGCCGAGAACAGGGAAGAGAGACCGTGGCCGACCCAAAACCAGATGGAGGGACGATATTCAGAAATTAGCTGGAAATCAGTGGATGCGAAAAGCGGACAATCGCGAGGAATGGCGAATGCTTGGGGAGGCGTATGTCCAGAAATGGAATACATGAACGCTGGATATGATGAGGGGTAAAACAAATAGGATCATATGTCTTCAACGCGAACCGGCAATTTACTCATACCAATTGAGGAAGCGGGGGGAGTGTAGCATAGCACTATTATTTCTATTTGCTTTCATTAATATGTTTCGTTTCTTGATGTGACTACTATTGTCTACTGACTCCCATTATCTACCGACTCCTATTATCTACTACTCCCCTAATATTAACATTTAGAACTATTTAAGGAAGGTGTAATTCTGTGTAACACAAAATTTATATAACATAAACCTTAACAACCTATTTGAATAATAAACTTTTCATTTAAATTAAGTTTACTATCTAATTTGAAAACTTTTCGTCTTATGTTCACAAAAATAAATATGATATTTTTTGTTTTGGCAATATTTTGGTATTAACTATAGTTGAATTTATAAGAAATAATTCTAGCTATCTTTATTCCTAAAATATAATAACTGCAATATCATACATAATCGCATACTTTACTTTTAAAGGTAAATTAATTATCAGGTTTATATTATTTTCCTAGAAAGCAAAGGGCAAACGCGAAAGCGAACAGATTTGATATCATAAACAATTTAATCTATAATTCTTTAGTTCATGGTTTTGAATTATTATTTGCAATTAAGGTTATTTACAATCAAAATAAAAATTTATTCAATTTTTAAAAGAAAAGAAAACTAAAATATGTGTGATTACCTATAATAATTTGTAACAATCCTTATATAAATATACCAACAGAACATTTTGTATTATGGAATTGTGGGGCAAGAGTGACCACGGGGGCAAGAGCAGACATTTCAAAATTTACCGTTTAAAAAAGCCAATGTTTCCTTTTCTGTTAATAATGCTTTTATGTGTTGAAGAATTGCTGGTGGATACGTTAATAGCGTAATTTTTTGTGCATTTTTAGTTGTTTAAGGTAATTTTTTTGCTTTTTATTTTATTTACCACTTGGCTTGAGCAGATAATCAAATAATAGATAGACTAGGTTAACATAGAGTTAAAAGTTGAGATTCATCTACAGCCAAGAGTAGACACAAGCCGTTGTGATATATACTCTTGCTTCATTATACTTTTGGGTGATTTGTGACAATCAAATAATTTAGGTTTGTGTATTTTATTGCAAAATGTTTGTCCCTTATTTGTAATAAAGCGGATAAGATCATGACCATTAGTGTAATTTAAAAAAAAGAAAATAATTTACCACACTTTCTTTGTTCATAGCTATGTTTTCTTTCTTTATAACCCGATAGATATTAACGAAACTATACGTTGATCTTATACCTGTATCTAGTCACCGAATTCTATATATCTAAAGAGTAAACATTTGAATGATAAACATTCATTATCTATTCGAAACACATAGGTACATAATTGACGTGTGTAGCATTAATAAAATTTTTCAAATAAAATTTTAACTAACAAGCTAGAACCTACTTAAATAAAATTTAGTAATATATTCAATAATAGATACATATTTATTTTAAATTAAGATAAGAGAAATAAAAATTCCTGAAACTGAACTGGCGTTCCGCCGATTCACTAAAATGCAATAAGTATGATATCAATACAAGTGAAAACAATTTGAGGTGATCCTGCATGTTATCTTCACGAATTTGCTTCTAACATAATATGAGGAATTCTATATTAGAATACTACACTAGTCACAAAAATTAAGGCATCTTAAAAAAATTCCAAATATTTGGGTAGTTTTCAACAAAGGATAACTCAGAGAATAATAGTCCTATAAAAAATTTAAGAAAATAAAAATTGTAGCCTCAAGTCCTTAGTTTTCAAATCCGAGCATCAAATTTTTTTAGCAATAGCGGTTCATGAGTAATCGTAAGAAAACTAACGGAGTAAACAATTTTAAAATTTTTTCTTTTTTAAAATGATCTACTGGCTTCAAAAATTGTTTCTTTATTGTGTCACTATAAAGCTCATTTAGAAAATTTAATTCTCTTTAATTTGATTTTTTTTGAGCTCGTTATGATGATTTGCCGCGAAGTTATCGTTGATCAAAGCAAAAAAGTCATTTTTGACTGTGATCAACGATTGCTCGGGAAATAATGATTGTACAAAAAATGAAAGTAGGGTTTTGTAAACTGCAAAATATTCTCTACAAGGTGCTATTGATTACTTTTGATGAAACAATATTATTTGATGTGATAATGTTAGATGAAAAAAAGACAAAATAATTGGAAATTAAAGGATATATAGATACTTTGTTATAACTTTGGATATAATGGATGAACGAAGGATATTGTTAATAATTTTTTAATCTCAAAGTGTCCAGAAAAACTCAGAGTTTCAAAGTGCTACGATTTTCTAACTTAGTGCCCTGAAAGCTTAAATTTAGCGTTTTTGCCGAAATTCACCATAACGAGCAATTTTTCAATTTTTATTCATTTATTCAAATTTTAAATGTTTTTTTAGCAATAATGCGTAATTTTTTGATTACCTATACATTACCTATACGTTATTTCAGAAAATGCAAGTTGACTAAACAGTGTATTATTTGAATAAAATTAAAAACAAACATATTTTTATACTTATATAACTACTGAAAAATATTTAAAATGCATTCAAAATTCTATTATTGAGTCAATATGGACGTTGACAATATTTTAACGATGAGTCATTTATGTTTTATAAAAATATAAAATAATCAAGATCTTGAGCCAAACAATTTTTTTTATAGATTTAATAACAAAGACTGTGGAATTGTAACGATTGATAACTGGTAATTCGTTGTGGTGCACATTGTTGGAATAGGTTTGCCACAAAGTTTAACCATTTTGTTTACTTGGCTTTGTATTAGTTTGTCTGAAATATAAATAGATTGAAGCTGAGGATGATTTCGTTTAAGATTAAATCTGATGGTGGTTATTACTTACGGTTCTTAGTTAAAATTTAACACATATTTAGTTTGTCTCTGACTCTTATTATTAAAATTGCAAACCAAAGCTGATCAGTATTGTTTTTTTTTGTAAAAATACATTTCTGATTTAAAGGTCGCTTAATAAATTACAACACTTGCAAATTTATGTTTATACATATAAATACCTAAATATACATTTTATATTAAATTATTGTTTTACAAATAAAACTAAAATATAACGCATTTGCTGTAATATTTTACTCCAAAAATATAATTTTAATCCCAACACTTAAAGTCATAAAAATTAAATTTATGTAAGAAATTTGTAATGCGTTATGAATAATTTCAGTTTATGCACATATTTTATAAAGCTCACAAAATACGTTCAATAAAATTCTATGTAGTTCTTAGGAATTGTTCAAAATACCTACGTAAATTTATGTCTGATATGAAATTGCGATTTTCACAACTTAATAAAAATAAACTTATATTACCTCGTACCATAGCTCCACTAGC
Source organism: Sinopyrophorus schimmeli (assembly GCA_036325965.1). Taxonomy (NCBI): domain Eukaryota; kingdom Metazoa; phylum Arthropoda; class Insecta; order Coleoptera; family Elateridae; genus Sinopyrophorus; species Sinopyrophorus schimmeli. The sequence continues at coordinate 9,423,390 of JARFIZ010000001.1, forward strand.
GACAAATGCGTGAATTACAAGTTGGAAGTTTTATTGCCTCTGTAAGTTTCTTCACTGTAGCGCCATCTGAATTTTAAACGTTGAACTGTTCGGCGAGCGCGTCGTAGTGGGGCGACCAAGAGTGGGGTCATTGTAGGGGAAGTGCAATAGTAGGGCGGTACAACAGAAAACCACATGTGCTAGAAATGTAGCACGTGTTAACGTAGTAGAGTCAAATTAAAACGATTAACTTGATCACAAATTTTAAATGGTTGTAATAATAAATTATCCTTTCTCGTAACTGTTAAAAATTGTATCTATGAATTAAATTTTTTATGGAGTTACAGATTTAATGTTAGTCATTATTATTATTATAAATACTTTGAATATCTGTCTTATTACATAGCCTTAGAAAATTTATCACATTCTCAGAAATAATAAATTATATTTTGGTGAAAGTTTTAGGTTCATAATTAGGTAATTAAAGATAAATGGTCAGTTGAAATACTAGAGTTTTTTTAAATTGAAAACACCAAATTAAATGTTTTTTCTTTATTTGAATTTATAAATAGACCCATGTAAACAGTTATCGTTTCAATCAAACTTAAACAGTGATTAATTTTATAATTGTTTTTATTAATAGCACTCAATATTAACACATACCATTCACAGTAAAAATAATATCTTATAATGAATGTAAGTCTAACAAATAAAATGTGTAGAAGAGCAGCTTTCGAATCAATTAAGAATTACAAATTTTATGGATGTTATCTAATGGCGCAGCTTTTGTTTATTTAAGAAATGTGTCAGCACGGTCAATTTATAGTGAGTTTGTCTGGTTTGACTGTATTCTGATATCAGTTAAAGTTAAAAATAAGCAAGATAAAACTATATTTTTTCAAGAATATAATCAGACTATCCAATCTCACCTTATAAATCATTTGTCATACCTAACACGAATTTAGGTAGATGTTTCGCCGGTACGGTACGATTCCCGACCTTCAGGAGGCAAACAGAAACAAACCTTTTAGATACAAATACATAAGGTTTATTTTGTTATGTACCGCGCTTAAAATATTTTTCATGGAAGCTTCGAATAGAACACCCCTTATTTCTAGGAGAAGTTATGAGGGACGAAACCATGCTGCAATATGTCATTATGGTTAGCACCCGCTGCGTTTTAAGTGGGTGGTAGTTAGTTTACCTGTGGTTGGTGAGTCTTTAATACTCTATTTTTTCAATATCTATTAGTTAAGTCTTTTAAATTGATTTGTGTTAAATAAATATAGTTTTGAAATTGCGTGTAAAATGCCCAAGTTTTTGTTTGTAGTTTATATCGATTCAGTATATCTATTAACTTTTGTGTCACTAGCGTGACAAAATATTAGGTATTTTATTAATTTTCAAAAAGTGTGTTTTTAATTTGTTACCTACTGAAGTAAGTAACAACGAATATTTCTTCTATTTTAAAGCCGCTGTATGATAATATTATGTTTTATTATGGTATCCACTTCTATAAATTAATGTTAACAAAACAGTAGTTGAATTAATGCACGCCAAATAAAACGTGTTTTTTTTATAGAACTTTATGGAAGATGAAACAGCACCTTACTATTTAATACAAATAATAAAACCTATTACGCACTAATAAAATGCTTTTTATAATTTTGCAACGTTGGAATTTCGTAAACCGGATTAATGTTGAATCTTTTAGAATACCTACTAATACATATTTCTAAGGTTAACTTATACATATGCCTTACTATCTACCTGATAAAAAATGCTAATAAATAAGTAACAGGTATACGAGTACATTTTTTTCTAATTATATAGATGTGTGATAGTTAATAAAAAAGCAGACATAGGTATTATTTTAAATCCGGCACTGATTATAGGACACAAGTACTATTTTACACCTCTTGAGTATGCATAAATAATTAAGTTTTGAAACACCTACATCAGATTTCTGTGAAAAATAAGCATTGTAAGAAATATCTTGATAAAAAATATTGGATTCCTTAATATTCAAATACTTATGAAAATATTTTAGATAGGAACGGATATTTGAAGAAAACTAAAATACAAAGTTGCTTTTTAATATAACTAACATTATTTACTAATGTTATCACTAATGTTTATTACTCTTTTCTGAATGACTATAAGAAGCAGTTATATTGTTAACAATTATTTTTAAATGAAAAATAGGTTTAATGGTTATTTGAGTGGGTTACGTACGTTACGTACACTTGTTTATATACCTATTATTTTAAACATAATTTAAACCATTAATTAGTAATAAACTAATTGAAATAATAATTAATAAAAAACAACACTACGCCTTACTCCAAGAAGAAAAAGCAACGTTAATTGTATTGTTTAGTTCTATATTCAAGATTAAGAGAAAGAGAGTGCCCAGAAAGGGAAAGGTTGGGTAGTCCCTGACGGCGGGCAACCGCGGACATTTAAATTTCTAAGAAACCAACCACTCTGCATAAGTAAAACTTTATTGTAAATATGCGTCTTTTAGAGTAAAAACAAATTCAACTCTTCTGTGATGATGCAGAGGAAAGACACAAAATTAAAGGCAATAAAAAGGACAAGGCAAAAAAGAACAGGTAAAAGCGCTAAAATGACGTAGGAAACAATGAAAAATATTCAGCCTTTCCCAAAAAGATCGGGAAAAAATAATCGAAAGCATCATATGCGGAGAAACTTATGAAGGAGACTGGATCCAGTGCGATGAATGCATAGACAAAAGTAGTAAAATTTATTTTAATAAATTAAATTTTCAAAATGTCCCTCTCCTTTAAGGATAACGTGACGAAGTCTAACCTCGAAGTTTTGAGCCACTTTTTCCAACATTTCGGGCTCTATAGACTGAAAGTGACGAGTACTTTTGTATCTCAGTTCTTCAATTGTTTGAGGCCTATCTTGATAACATTTTCTTTTAAGATATCCCCATAACAAATAGTCGCAGGGATTTAAATTGGGAGAATAAGGTGGCCACTCAGTTTCGCCCTCACCTTAGCAACGTTCTCAAAGTTGGCCACAGTTGACTCAACATTGGCTGTGTATGACTTATCGTCACCACCATTGTCTGTCCTTTTAAACTTATCCACCAAATTAATTTATAAAACAAAATAAACATGAAAATTTGGAAATTTTATTTGACCTAAATTTTAGGTCAAAATGTAAAGAAGATATGTTGTCCTAGCGGTGGCCATTTTGTGTGATATGAAAGCAAAAACACATATAAATAAATTTCTATTCTTTTATAACTACATCTATGTTAAAATAATTTTGGTATGTCTAATAGTTTTTATTTAACAAGAGAATATCTTTGGGAGTAAGCGGCTGGACACCCTGTATTATGTCAATATGTTGTTTTTTGGTGAAAACAAGCACTGCATTGTAAATTCACCGAAAATTCATATGCAAAAAACATTTTACTTATCACCGCACCTTAATTTAAATTTAATTTAGTTGCTTTTTCGTATAATAAAACTAAAAAAAAAATATTTTGTTAAAAGGGTATTTTACAATCAAGCACTACAAGATAGCCGAGATGCAGGCAATGGTGTGAAAAGAATGAGACATGTGTTTAATAAGAAGTTAGATAATTTTATGGTTATTATTTAATCAAAATTTTTAAAATCGTTTTTTTCAATAACAAAATAAATAGCCGGCGATATATTTGCCCATAATATTTACAATACCAAAGAAATCCAACAATAATTTATATTACACAAAAAGTTGCAATACATTTATAAAGGAAAAATTAAACAGTAAGTACATTTTTGCAGAAGGGGCACTCAAAAATAAATTGACTATAATCGATGCACAATTAAATACATTTGAAAAACAAAAATAACATTAAATTACATATTTGGTTAAAATAATTATACCTACTAGATATATTTACATTATGTTAAGTGTACAAATATTTAAATACTACCGGACTGATGTGTTACCAAGAAATGTAGTTCCTCCAAATTTTTGGCGAACATATAAGGTCTATCCTAAAAGTAAATTGAAGCTGTTTAGAAGGGGGCCGTGAAGAGTTCGTGTAGGCGCACCAACAATGGAAACACTGTTAAGATCACTGCAGAAAGAACATATGTACAAGCTCATGAAATGTATTTGATAATATCTTTAATAACATAATTTTGATAGCATCAATCTAGTTACTTTTGGTACAGACTTTAATCTATGTGTGGGCTTGTCAAGTGTCCCAATTTTGTGCCTGAAGTTATTTAACCTAAATAAATATTTGATGACGTTCAAATGTTGTGTTTTTTCCTCTTTTGATTTTTTACAAATGTTTGCGAAAACAATGAAAGGTAAGTTTTGTTTTTAAATAACTTATCATAAGATCTCTGTTTTTTTTCTTTCGTTTTCTTTTTTCGTTGTTGGTTCTCCGGGTATGACGATTAAAAAATCTGGCAATCCTGCTTGACAGCTATATTTGCCAAATGGATAATAATGTATAATGAATTAAAAAGTTGCATTTAATAAACTGTAGTATTTTGTATCAAAAGCTATACCAAAACTTAAAAAATTTATTTAAATTAATTTTTGAAGTTCTAAACAATATAGATGTAATAGATATCTATTATTAAATTATTATTTAAAAAAAAAAGTTTATCCATAATTTTATTTCCGTAGTTCTCTCGTATTGTTTCTAAACAATTTCAGATAATTTGTAAAATGGCAGGGTAGTTTTATAGATAGTTTCGTCGCACAGTATATTTTTTAATAGCTATGTAAAGCTATAATGTAGAAACGAGCTGGTTTAAAAACATCCACTGTTTTGAAGTAATCTATTTTTAAAATTCAACGTGGTCCGTATAATACACCATTCTACTGCAAAATAAAAAAGATCGTTTAGCGAAGAAGCAAGTATGAAATTAATTTATAAAGCATAATTGTGCACTTTTGACTGTATAAGCTTTTTATAAATGCAGACTTTTATCGAATGCAAATGTAATTTAAAAGCCATCATTCAACGTTGCTGCAGGCTAATGGCGTTTACCAAACCAACTGCATTAATGAACTCCTCTAGACCCAGACAGGCATATTTATACCTACATTGGCGTGCACGCGCTCCGGACCATATCGCTTATTTATTATTACAACTATATGCAGTAATTCGTGATCCGTCTGATCAAAGAGGTATACGGCGATGCATTTGCCAATTTTTTGCTTTGAATTAAACATACTCGTACTATTTATGTACTTAATAAGTTGCAACTTCAAATATTAAATTGCAGTTGAAGTGTATTAATCATCTTAATTTTTTACGTTTAAAAGAGTAGGTAGTCGAATAAGGTTTTCGCAATTTAGTTTCTTTGTATTTGAAAATAAACTGAATGGCGAAACAAGGGAGAATTTTAAATCAACTTAAAATTAAGCATGTGACGACCTTTAATGAAGTCGACATGGAGCATGAAATACAGGTTGAGCGAGTCTGACGCCATTATTCATCTCTTTTATTTTGATTTTCAGATCGCAAACTTGGCTTGTTTTTGTTTCCCTGCATGCGAAGAGAATTCCATTGTACACTATATATCTATTTATTTTCGTTTATCGTATATACATCTATCTTCTTTCGATGTATTAAGAAGCTGTATATGAAATTGCTTGTAAGATAGATGCGCTGAAAGCTTTACGGGCTGGAAAATGTACTTGCCACGCAACTAAATATGAAATTATGTTGTAGCGATACCATATAGAGGTTGGTATATCTATATTTAATATAAACAGTCGTTATTGCCGTAGTTTCAATAATTTATATAGTGGAAGATATCATGACGTTTGCGTCGTGGTTTATTTTTTAAACGTGGGAATAAACTTACAGTAGCAAAAGAATGTTAGTTAATTAAAGATTGCATTTTGCAATTGTTTAGTGGCTGTATTAATATTCATGTAAAATTGATGAATGTTCGTATACCTACAGGCTCAAAAAAACTGACGCGTTTTTTCTTTTTCTATTTCTCTCTTTTACTGCGCTATTTTATAATCTTAGCGATTAATTGTTTATGAGCCATGAATTTTAAAGAGGTTTTTAATAGACCTTTGAAAATTAATTTAAAACAGAATTTATTAATATATTATGTGAGTACAATCTTGTTTAGTTTTACAAGTGTCGAATTATCGATTGTGATATGTGTAAAAATGCGTATTCTTGTAGAGGGTTGTCTTTTCGTTACACGTTAAGGAACTAATTGAGAAGATTTAAAGAAGTGGCTGCATATAACATGATGCACTTTTCTAAAACAAGTACAATTCTATGGGATTTGCTAAAAATAGTAATCCATTAGCTCGTGCTAATGGTAGAAGTGTTGTTTCAAGAGCAACCTCTCTCTAGCGAATCTCTCAGGATAAAACTATTCTTCTGGGTGGTCACTAATTAAGATTCAAGGTGATTACAATTCTTACTAACGGTACGGCACGCGGGTTTGATTGGAACAAAGAAACTATTTCTACTCAGAATTACGAAAATGGTAAGACTGACATTGTTATTATGAACAATACCTGAATTTAATGAAATTTGAACCATTTCAAATATGTACCAACCAAATACGTATATGGTCATCGTACCAATACTATATTCAAAATAAATTAAAAAAATGCTATTTAAAATGTTGGTATCCGATAAAATTTAATTGTTTTTTATCATACTAACAGAGGTTATAAACATAAAAGGGGCTTGTAAGGGTTGATTACGCAATATTTAGAAAGTAAAAAATAATTATTTGGACAAAATGCTTTTTCCCTGGATTTCGTTATTTATACCTACCTAATATAAGTGTAAAAAAAAAACATGCTTCACATCAAAATTTTTGGATTTGAAGTAAAGAATTATTTATTAATTATTTTTCACTTTAAAAAATTTGCAATTGCGAATCTACATATATTATTAAGTAGGGGAGAATGGGCAAGAGTGGCCCCTTAAGCTTTTGAAGGACAAGTAAGCAAAACGGTCCAAAATGTAAAATGTTTAGTATTCTTAAAATAAACTTTGGTTATAGTACATCTGTTTAGTACAAAAATCTAAAATTAAAAAAAATTGTTTTTCAGAAAAACTTATTATTTTTAAATATTTAATTTGTCTCCTCTTGCCCCATCAACAGGGCAAGAGGAGACACGCACTTTGTTACAATAATTAAATAAATAAATCATCCACAAAATTATTTGGACATATCAGAAATTCATGCTTGCAAATTACAGTCAGTGCAAGCCATATGGAAACATTTTTGGCATGAAGGACACTGTACCCATTCGTCCACAAAGTCAATGTACAGGTAGCTCTCCTACAACACGGCATTATCTAGTAACCTATCTACTGTGTTATAGGAGAGTTACCTGTGTCTGTCGTCACAAAAGAAGCAGGCAGTGTCTTCCCTGAAACATTACAACGTCTTGCTGCTAAATGAAACTCAACTTTTAAATATATGACAAACCACGGTATTTTTTGATTATCTGGTCAAAACATGTGGCAAGTTGCAGGTTAGGAATGCCACGGTAAGTCGGCGATGGTAATTTACTGTATTTTTTTCATCCACTGTAATAATCGCATTTCTTTCCACTTCGTACTTATATCAACATTATATTAATTAAAGAATATACCTTAAACTACTAAAAATGCAGGAAAAATATTAATTTTAACTATCTACCAGCAATTCTCAAATTCATAAACACACTATCATCAATAATAAAAACGTTGAATTTTATAAAGTGGTAAATTTTGAACTGTCTACTTTTGCCTCCGTGGCCACTCTTGCCGCACTCTTCCCTATTGGAAAATTTTATAATTTAGGGGGAAGTCCCTTAACGCCGGACGGCACCTAGTACCGGACACTCGAAATCTGTGTATTCATAAAAATAAAAGAATTGTTTTATGTGCAGGAAAGTAATAGACATGCGGTAAAAATGTTAAAAAGCTAAATAAAATGTTTGCCATTTTAATCATAATTATGAAGTGTTTAACTAGAATAAACGCAATCCTTTAATTTTTTCAAAAGTTTGTTTGAAACAAAAGAATGGTTCGCTAGATCGAATTGTAACTTTACAGAGTATTTGTGGGTATATGTATATATATCTTGCCTTTTTATACCTTCATATTCGGCTATAAAAGTCATGCTTAACATTAGCCATTTTATGAATATTTGTAACTTAGCCCTCAATTTTCTGAAAACCGATAAATTATTCATTTTTTCATGTTTTTTCAAATTTATGTTAAGAATTGAAAAAAAAATTCTAAAAATTGTAGTAGTTTATTGTAGGGCATTTATTACAGTTTCCAAAACGGCTTTGCAATTTTCTGTACGATTATTAGTTACTGAGATATCAATGATTGAAGACAAAAAGGACCTTTTATTATTTAATCTCCGGTATTTCGGCGAAGAATAATCATATCGAGGTTTTAAAAAAATAAACTTGAAGCTGAATAAACAAGCAATCCGTTCCATGTAATGGTTTAGCTGAAAAAAAAATTCAAGTCCGTGGATACGAAAACAAAGAGAAAAAAATTTACAATATTTTCTTGCGCGCTATTGCGTGATAATGGTGGCTTCTAAAAATTTTTTTATTAAACGATCCGAAAACTAGAAACTTGGAGCTTTAAAATACTTTTTTTAAATTTTAGATACGACCATTTTTCACTGAAATAAACCTGTAAAAAATCGCTAAAGAATTTAGGAAATTTTTTCCTTTAGTGTATATATTTTTAATTACTGTAATTCGTATGATTTTTTTTGTTATTAAATCGTTTTTTAATACCACACAATTTCTCCCTGTTTATTTTGCTTATTCCAATTGGAATAATACTTGTTAATTGAAAAAACATAGGTTTGTTTGTCTTAGCTATCTCAATCTATGGTCCATTTTAAAATACATTATCTAAAATAATTTATATTTTATATGATATAACTTTAAATTGTTCAAGAATTGCTATAAAGATAATTTTCAACTGGATGAATTGAATCGACTTTGTGAACTTTTTGTGTAACTTTTGCAGTAGATAAATATTTTTATGAATAGGTAGGTACAACGTATAAATTTTTGTTATTACGTTATATACTAGAATATGAATTGGCATTCAGCTTTTATTTGCATTTTGTTATTTTCGCCATACTGCAATGGATAGTACGACATTTTACTTTGTGAATGTCACCACTGCAACCTTTTACATTTCAGGGAAATGCAGCATAAATTAATTTTACATTTCATGTAATTCGACATTTTCAGATATTTTTAATTTCATTCCATTGTTGTCACCAAATGTACCTTACATTCAAATCTTTCGATTGTGTTATTTGTTAAATTTTCTATTATTATCAGTAAGATTCTTGCTTATATTTAAATATTTATATTATTATATAATTAAGTGAATTGTTTAATATTGTTTTTAAAGATTTATTTAAAAAAAATTACTTCAAATTAGGAATTTTATTTTATTATTTGTGTTTTATTATATTGCTATCATACATTTAATAACCTAATAAAAGTGTAAAAAAATATTTTTGTTACTTTGGTTTGTATTTGGAGAATAGAGCACAATTTTAAATTACAATTTCCATGATTGTATTACTATTATAGTTAGTTAGCTATTATTAACGTATAATTTAGAGCAATAGGTTTAATTATTCGATTAAATTTTGACATATTACATTTTATGATTATTATATGACACTTTTTTTTTGTAAATGTGCTGAATGATTTACACTTTTTTGTTAATGAAGCTTTTAGGTTATTTACGCTGGTTGATAATCTGCAGGGAATTTTATCTTTGAAAGCTTTACAACATTTCGTAATATATACGGCATATACCCACTGTTTATTTTAATAACTCAATTATGGATTGGTAATGGAAATATCGTAAATTAAATCCGAATTCATTCTCCTTAATAAGCAGCTTTTAGAGTGCAATTTTATACAATTCACATAATTCATTTTCAACCATATATTTTACAACATTATTCTGTTTGAAGATGTACGTTTAAGTACATAACATAAAAAAGCAATTTGCATTTATTTATGTAAATTCTAATACCTACGATTTCGCTGTTTAAAATGTAGGTATAGCAAGTTATTCTATTATCGCAGGTGTTTATTCAACGCGATTTCATTCAGATGTGTATAAAGTTTAAATAAATTTGCTCTATTGCAAACGCCATATTAAAATCACACATTTAAATGCGCTATGTATATTAATGTTTGTTTTTTAATAAAAAAACTTGCACATATTGCTGTAGTCTGTTATTATCAATTTTAAGTAGAACACGTTAAATGCATTTTATTTTCAAAACATTTATATTCTGAACTTGATTAATCTGTTTATTGTTTGTTGATAAACAAATACTATCATGACCTAAAATAATGAAAAGCATTACTTAAAATTTGACATTAGATATGCATTTTTGTACTTATAGTTAATTAAGCGTTTATGATATTTTACATGCTTAAATTACAATCTGCACTTAAGGTTGTTGTTTTATCCAAATACTACGTAAACCATTTATATGCAATATTTACATTTTCGAAAATTATTTAGTGATTATATTTTTAATTTAAAGGTAGGTACCGTTCTAATATGTAAATATTCAATACTTTTCAAAGTTGTCATTTTTAGCTACTTCAATAACATTTTAGTTTCGCAATATGCAATAATTTAACTATTAATAACAATTAATTTAATTACACATTTAGTAAGAACACAACACATAATTTATTTTTTTTTAATTCCGACCTTCAGTTTAATTGTTGATAACCAGTCACCTATCAGAGAATTTTTCGTTAGTTATGAACTAGTCTTGTTATCTGTTTCTGGAGACATGGTAGTGACCTATTAATTCCACAGTACATATTTACTATAAAAGGTGTAACTATGTAGTAGATAAATTTAAATAAAAAACTAAAAATTGAATTGAAAAATATTCCACAAATTTTATCTCTTTGGAAACAAGAAATCAACTGCTTATATTTTTTTTACCCAGCTGCAATAGCTGCTGCAACATACAATTTTCAAACATGGACATAGCAATTCGTTCGCTTAAAAATACTTTTGTTAAACAAGTCAACTTGCAGAGCTTGAATACTTTAATAATTTACAAAAAAGAAGAAGCAGGGGCGAACAAATATTTTTATATTTATTAAGGTACTCGAGCGCATGATTGTTTTGTCTATAGGACCTATTTCTGTACAGCACGGTTCTGTAAATCTACGTATTTCAGATGTTTTCTTGAAGTCTCTACTATAAATTTTAAACTGTCAGTCTGCATAAGGGAACCAAAGTGCTTTAAGGAATGTTTGTAAAAGTCAACGGGTCGAATTTTAAACGGGCTGAATGATTTAACGCATAACATCATGTAAACTTGAGAAATTCGCTGCATTCGAATGTTTTTCGTTAATTTATTAGATATTTAAATAAGCCCTTTTTAGCTTTTAGTAGTTCTGTTAGGGTCAGCCACGTGACTTATGTATGAGACTTGATTGGATAACATCTCAAGCGAGGGTTGGAAAGATAAAGACTACTAGAAAATTGGATAGATTGCCTTGGTTCAGATTGAATTCAATGAGCTTATTTAATCAAGCCGATGGTGTAATATGTTATCATATTAAATGGACTGCTGCTCTTCCGACGTTCAGAAATTCTCCTACAAACAATGCTTTCCCCAAAGATAAAAAGCAAACATAAACAGTTAGATAAATACCTAAGTTTTAGTTGACCAAATATCAATTTCAGCTGAATCTAGCAAAAAACACATTTCCTTGCACGCCATTAGATTTATTCAAACTTTTCGAATTAACGAAATCGAAAGAACTCGATTACTTGGTAACATTCAATCCTATTATCACGATTTTAAAAATTTACTTTTCTAAGTAAAAAGGAATTAAATAGACGCAGATAACTCGCTTAGTTTCTAAAACGTGATATCTTGTACGAATTAATAAAAGAAGCGCATTGTTGAAAACAAAATGACTTAAATAACTATTTTATTTACAGGATATTAAATAAAATATTAGTTATATTTATTATACATTAAACGAGCTAATCTTGTATATATACCGGGTGTTTTACGATGAGTTTATACTATTTATATATTGGAAATTACTCAAACGGTTTTTATAAAATTGGTAGAGATGGATAACAAGTTATGACAAATTTATGGAAAATATTTTGACTTTTGGTTATACCGGAAGTGAACTGCAACTTCGTTATTTTAAATAGAACACCCTCTATATTATTAACTTTTCGGATTCTACGTTAAATTTTAATGTCACTTTATGTGGAATACCCTATACCTAAAATGTATAATTTTCGAGATATTAATTTTTTTAATAAATAATTGACAGGTGCAGTCCTTTATATTGAAAATTCTATGTAAACATCCCCAATACCAAATAAAAAATATCTTGTCGGGTTAATGAGTAGGAAGGTCAAGCTAATTGATGACATGTCGAAAACTGCTTTATTGTAGACCAATTTTAATAAAAATCGTGTCAGTAGTTTTCAATTTATACACAGTGTAAACTCGTCGTGTAACAGCCTCTACAAAACCTATTTAATTATTGTTGTTATTATTATGATACTGTTCAATAAAACGATTAGGTTGATCTTTTGTTAATGATGTCAAACAATAGTAAAGTGAACTTTTAATTGTAAAAGTATCTTACAAATTTTTATAGTAGACGTTCTTGCCATTACAGTTGAAAACAAACACCATTTATTTTCAACAAACTGCACATTCGAGTTCTCATATTCATAATCACGTTACCCGGGGTGTAATAAGCACAGTTGTAGGTACAAATGAGAAATTGCGCACAGCCGCAACCATAACTCGGTACAGCTAGCAAGTATATCACATGCTCTGTAAATTATGGGTAATGAACATTGTGTTTATTTAATCCAAACTGTAACCGCCATCCATAAAATAGAGGAACAATGCCCCAAAAAAGTGTTATATCTCAAAACATGTATTTGAATTCTTAGAATCTAGTCATTTATTTAATTTAAATTATAAAATTATTCTCATTTAATTCAATACAATTAAATATACAGTATGTACTATGATGAATTTAACGGAGTGATACCTAACACCAATATAAACAATGAGAGTTTATATGCTATGTCCTAAATCAACGGAATTTTGCGAAAAATGCTGTTTAATTTTCCAGTAAATGGCAACACAGCATCGTCTTTATCTGCTCTTAAAAGAGAGTCACGTCATTTAGTACGTGCTTCACTGCTAATTAATTTTAGGCTTTAGATATTATACTTCACAATAAACGTCGATTAAGATTGTTTATTGCACATTTATTTTATCGTTTATATATCATATTTTAGTACATTTGTAGGTTAACATTTGTTTAGCTTTGATAAATAGGAGAAAATTTGCTTTTAAATACTGATTTAAAAGAACATTTTCTTCTTAAATTCATCTTACTGCTATTGTTTTTTAGCGGTTTTAATTATTTTATTATGATGAAAGACTAATAATAGCGGTGTTTTAGTCTAAAATAAATGTATACCACATTACAATAATAAATAAGATTTAAACCATTTCTAATTTTTTAATCATTGTTTTCTCTATCATTTCCCTGTAACTGCTATTGCAGCACTTATGGGGAACTGATACAGAAAATAATTTATTTAATATTTTGTAGCCAAAGATAAGTCAGATTTACTAAATAATTCTGTTGATCAGTGGTAGAGTTTAAAAATCCCACTGTTAAATTAAAATAAATATAAAATCGAAGAAAAACTATTAAAAACTTACAACTGCAAAACACAAATGTCTTAAGCAATTCAAAAGCTCTACACAATATTATTTAAAACTGCCTACTATCCAATAAAAAACAAATAAGCAAAGCTATTAACTACGTATGTACACACGTATTTAATAAAAAGTTCGTTAAAGATATTATGTTACCCAAGATTTCTTTACAAACAAATCATATTTGAGTATATTAAACTGGCCAGGAACTTTATTATTATAGTATAAAGAGCTTATGTTAGTAGGAAGCAATTAGGATAAGTAATTTAATTTCGCGTATTAATTTTGAGGCATTATTGCCAAGCTTAATTTCTATATTTCAATGCATATTTGATTTGCAATTTCTATTGTTCTGTCGATTTAAAAAATATATTTTGACATATGGCTTTAATAGTCTTGAATAAATATTTTCCAAATATTTGAAAATTGAAGTTTATGATACCCTAACTGAAAATTATCCAAATAAGTCTACTTGATATGGGGTATGTTTTTGTTCAGTTTAGGGTCATTTATAAGAGGGTCAAGTTCCAGTACTTATTCGGCATATACCCTGTATATGTAAGTATGAATTATTTTATTTACTTTAATTTATAACAATATAAAAAAAATCCAAAAATTTTATTTCGTATTTTGAATACTTAATTACCTAAGCAAAATGTTCAAAAAGTCGAATCAAAATTTTTTTTTAGTTTTATTTAATTGTTAGTTTCATTAAAGTTTGATTTATAGGATTTTCAAAATTAAAATGTAAAAATTATAAATTATTACATTTTTGACGTAGATCTTTAAGATTTACTTTGCAATTGTTTTGTGAAGTGTCGGTATTAGCTCGTTCTATACATTCTCCTGACTGATTATCAAATAGAATTCCATAAATCTCGGTTAATAAAGCTATATCCTCCAACATCACTGTATTGGAGTACATGGCTCGTAAATTCATGTAGGTTGTTTTACACGATTTAGTTAACTATAAATCTAAGTGAATTTTGTGTTTATACACTAGCACATCATAAATTATTTTTTGAGAACATGATACTAATTTATCATTGTTATCAAATGACGTTCAATTAATAACAAAATATAATATGAAAAAGTGCGATCTTTTATTGCGTTACAAGAATGTGTATTTATTAGTTTGCCTTATAAAAATCAAATGAATGTATCTGTACAATGTAAATTATAATATTTTTATTGTATAGTAATTATACCTCGGTTGAAAAATATCTAATTTGTACGAATTTTTAAAATAGACACATTTAAAATTTAACATAATTACGTATTTAATCACGAATGAATTTATTACACAATTACAGTATATTAAATGAAAATTTATATTTACTTGGTTTTTAAACATTTTTAGCAAAGAACTGAGTTCATTAAAAAAACAAGCAAATACGTATATAAACTTTATTTATTGCAAGTTGGCGTGCTTACTATTTCAGATGAAGTCAAGAACTGCAATTTTCACACTACGTGTGATAAATACTCTGCTTTTTACTTGTTATTCTAATTTTAAAATTGTGAATAACGTTGCACCGTTTAAAAAAGATGTATTTTAAAAGGCATAAAATGTTAGCAACAAATTATTCAATAGAAATTCATCATAACAAATAATTAAAAATTTTGCAAATTCGAATAGTTAAGTTCGTTTTTTAAAAACTAAACGGTTTTTGTATTTTGTTGCATTATTTTTGTCTATTAAGTTTGTGGTAGTATAATTTACTTATTCTTCTTTATTATTTTATTTAATTGTTTAGTTGAAAAAAAAATTATAAATTTTTTCTTTATTACAAGTATTTTTACGTCATTAAAATTCTAAAAGTTAATAAAAAATGAAGACAACGTTTGTTTTTTATTGTTTCAATTATTTATAGGACAGAGTTAAAATAAAATAATTATTTCTGGATGCATTTTTATTCAACAATATTTTGGCGAAATAAAATTCACGAAGTTTTTCATTTTTTCTAATGTTTTGACTTTTCAGAAGTGGACTTATTAATGAATTTTTTAAGTCAAATATATCAGCTATGCTTTATAAACTACTTTATTTACACTCTTTTGTTGAATTTTGTACAGATTTTGAGTAACAGTCAATTCCCGACTAAAAATTTTAGTAAAGTACACTAAAAATTTAATCGAATTAGGCTTTCCAAACAAAGGCGAGCTTAATTGTAACCTTGTGGGGTCCACCTGAGGCAAAACAAAATTTGTTTCACGGAAGACATTGGCATGGCCTAACTCTGGTATACCATTGGAATTCCTGACTGGTACCTAGTAACAGAAACCACTGTTTTACCAAAGTTAGGTATGCTAAAGTCGAATGTAACTAGGAAAATCTGTGGATCTTAATGGTCACTAAAGATTTACTAAGGTAAATCTTTAAAATTGAGCAACGTAGCTATTTTGTTTAAAATTATAAAGACTACACGGGGAAAAAAATATCGTTATAATAACCATACGTATTCTTATTATAGCTATCCGTTGGATAGTTATCTTTCACAGGGATACGCCGTATAGGTAATTTAGCTTTCCAGAGTTTCCTTATTGCGGATCGTTATAGTAACGATCCGTATTACTGTTTTAGACATTCAAAAGATTCTTGTCATAGCGATTTAACAGATATGCACGGAGAACAAAATATCGTTATAATAACCATACGTATCTCTATTTTAGCTATTCAAATCCTCAAATTAACTATCCAGTTACCTACACGACGGATACTGCACACGTTCACGAAAGCTTTTCGTTTGAATGCTTGAATCAAATAAATGAATCCTTATTATAAGTATACTATGGAGAGCTGTTTTGATCATACTATGAATTGTCAAATTGACTTATAAATTAGACATTCGAATCCTTGTCAGAACAATACGTCAATTGGGTATACGTTAGATAGTTATATTAAGGATATTTTTTTCTCCGTGTAGAAAACAAATCATATCCAACAATTAAGTAGTGACGTAAACATGTATAATTGAAGACATACAAAATGTTTTATTTATTTTAAATTAGTATTTGATTAATTTTTAAACAAATATTATTTAGTCATTTTAAAGAACTAGTTATCATCAATGTTATGATTGTTTTTGTTGATATATTAAAACTATAGTGATAGGTATATCTTCTTAAACGAAATATTTTGGTTTACGAACTACCTAGAAACGCAGACAAATTCGGACCGTACAAAGTCTAGGTCGTTAACAGTACTATGAGCACAGGATAAAAGTTACCTATTCTTGAGGGTTTAACTCCTCCTTAAGACAAATCAAGTCAGAGTGTTTATCATAACAAGATATGGTGGGTTGGTCTTACAATTATTATACAGTGTTTCTTTATCAGTCATTAAAATCTTAAGAAAATAAAATAAAGCCGGATCGTATGTCATAACTGAACTGCTTACATCGAAGATTTGGAGTATTTTAACTTAGAAAAATCTCGACTGCATGCTTCATATTAAATAATGATGAGGTCATACAGTTTTGTATTTTAAAGTTACCACATATTTATCTATGGATGTATACAGCTTTTCAAATAATTCTTTACACCTATTTAGACATATTAAAATTTGATTTTGATAAAATCTAAATTAATTAAATATCCAAACATTAATTAAAAATGTTGAAACTAGGTGGTAAAAATGTATGACTTATTGACATCTTCTAAAAACAATAAGAATAATACTACATAGTATGTATTTATTAGATTCAAAAGGACAAACTCATGTAAGGTGAATCACACATTTTGTTCGGAAAAATAAACTTTAATAATAAAACACTGTTAATAATTTTAAGGCCAACCTACTATATTTTAATGTGATAAACTCTTGACTTGATTTGTCTTAAGGAGGAGTTAAATCCTCAAGAATAGGTAACTTTTATCCTGCGTTCATAGTACGTGTGGTTTTCAAACCCCACCTAAGTGGAAACCTCATTAGGCAGGGATTTGCACATGCGTTACTTTTGTAATATGGGCCATTTACGGCTGCCTCATTTAGCCCACGTATGAAATAAGGCATGCCTTTTTTGGACCTAATTTGAGACCTAATGCGAGATCTTCCCATTTTAGATTAGTAGTACAAGTATGCGTAGTTCTTAAAATTACCAGGTCTGTAATTTTAATTTACTTAGAACAATAGGTTTTTTTGATAAAAGATAAAACTCCAAAATCATCCTACACCATCTATTCAATATACTTCTAATGTCCAAATCGAACAGGCATTTAACTTAACTAAAATTAAGATTATGTAACAAAGTGCTAGAATTTTTTTAGTAGTACCTACCTGCCGATTGAAGGAAAGTAAAAAAGAAACTGTTTGTTGCCAATGTCGTGTTTTTGATCAAAACTACTTTCTACATAACGTAATGGCAGTGCGCGCAAGTCCATTAAGGTTGGTAACAATACAAATTGACTTAAACTTGTTTTTAAAATTCCCCTGGTGTTTAATTCAGTTTTGATTTATTGAAAAATTATCAAAGAACTACTTCTTTTTAAACTAACAAGGAAAGTCTGAAACACGAGGGTACTAAAAAACATAAGAAAACATGAGAAAAAGTGTCAAAACAGTATTGATACTTTTAATGCATATTTAATTACAAAATAATTTTTATTTACCTACCCACAAAAATATATGTTCTAAAAAACCTTTTTTCAATTTGTATTAAGTAACGGATTGATTAATCCTCTCCGTAAGCACCAACTCGTTATAACGTGGTGGAACCCCCACAGGAACTATCACTTTGTGTTTTGAAAATTTTGAGTATCTTCGGAAAGAGCAGCAAACTGATATAAGAATCTTTTTTATAATTTAAGGTTGATAACTATCGAAACAAATATAAAAAGTATTGAATACACATAAATGCTATACTATTCCTACTAAAACTATACTACAGTAGTAGAGCTCTTTATGATAGAAAGTTTACATGGATATATATGGTATTTAAAGAATTTTAAAGTTTTTATATCTTTTTAAACTATATCAGCCTTCGATTATGAAAACAAATTTTTATATTATTTTATCTAGTCTTTCCAATGACACCAAAAATTTTCAAATTCTAGACGGATAGTTATGTGGTTTAATCAAATTGTTTATTGATTTTTTTGTATAGTTGTTGTAGCACAAAGTACTTTCTATTAATGTGATTTCAAAAACATTAAACTTCTCAAAAATTGTACATTTAATGTATATTTAAAAAACAAACTGTTTGGGAACCTTTAGTGTTTAACATGTAAGATGCATGCATGCTCTAAAAGACTTTTATCTGTCTACTATGATATTATTTTATAGTACATTTTTTTAGAACGATGGCATTTTTTATTTAATTGGAAAACTTTTGAATCAGCCATATGTCAGCGTTGTAAATAACAAACTACGTAATACTTAATATTTGTATTCATTATAAACCACAAAATTAATACATTCAAAATGAAGTTTCCGATTTTTAGGAATATGTAAATAAGTGACACAAGAAAAAACAGTAAATAACACAAAACGATAATAAATATTTGAGCGAGTGTCGGTTTTAATTTAAATGAATGTTAATTGCTATTTTGACCCTCTAAGTGTAAAATACAGCACTTCGCCTTTCCCCAGCTGAAGTAAGTACAAAGTAAGAACCTAGAATGGAGAATTAGAAGTTAGAGAAGCTTTAGGGTTGGCCTGACACTAATTTGAAATTTAAACTGGTAGTAAATAACATTCTATGAATTTTAGTGAGGCAGTTCGAATTTAGAAACTCGCGTTTCTCAACTTTTAAAAAGTTTTGCACTGTTGAAAAATATTGGTGCGTTTTACAGAAAATATTTTTTAAAATTGATTTACTGCCTGTCTCAAATACTCATTTAGGTTAAGGTTCTTGTCGATCCTTATAAAATTTTATTCCTGCGTATTAAAACAATACGTTACCGTTAAATTTATTATTTGTAATTAATGTTTTACTTTTTTTAGAGGACTTGGTGTATTTTTAGAGAATAAAAGGAAGAAAAGCGCAGTTTTAATTAGAAGTTGGCGGAAACTTGCTATAAGTTCTTTTATCTTTGTAGAATGAAATAATTGCAGAGTAATTATATATATTTATCTACATTATCATACCACTGTAAAATTTATGATCGTAAAACTATCTTTAATGCACCTGTGTTATATGCAATTATCCATATTGAATGAGTGTAATTCCATACAAAAAACCTGCAAATGTTTGTTTTCCCTTTATTGTACTTTGACGTTTACTAGCAATCTGTTCTAATGATGATATACGTGCGAGAGCAATAAGTAATAAACCCTATACGGATGGCTTTGCGGTAGGATTTACACCCGTGTGCGATATAATTTAGAAACTGAAATCACATTATTAATGGTATTACGCGCAACGTTTTTTACATTCTAATCACAATTAATAAATTCTAGTTATATACAAAATCGATTTTAGCATTTTATATGTTTACACTTAACTGCAATCTTAAATTTAAATATTTTATTTAAAGTTTTTCGGCGTTATTCAAAATACTTGCCATGTTTACAAATTAAATTCTGTTATTGTTCACTCCTTTGTAAATTTGAATTATTATATCGAATCGAAAAGAACTGTTTTGCATTATTTATAAAAACCTTAAAAACACAGTCCCCAAAGTGAAATTTTAAATGAATCTGGTACTTAAATAAGCTAAACCTAACAGCAAATATTTAATGATTAGCATTATTTTAAAAACCTTTTTTTGTTTGATTATAGCTTAAAGACGAAAAATGATAAGCAATTATACAAATAAAAGCTTAATTCCGGAAAATGCTCTTGATATCATCCACTTTTTAGGCTAATTTAGAACTATTAAATTGTAAATCTTTGTTCTTAAATTCACTCACTGAGTGACTACTTGAATAATAAAGAACAGTGTTCAATATCGATAAAATATGCCCGATTGTGGGATGAGTTTTAAATTATTATTTTTAGGATCAACAAGGTCTAACTAATCACCGACAAAAAAACTTTAGTTGAATTTGTTGGGAAAGTTTCTCAAAAAGCGATCGATAAGAGTAATAATAAATACAAAATACCATATATTTTTTTGGTGCTCGGTTACTGTAGTAACCAGATGGCAGTGATCTGACATTTTTGTCATATATTAGCTCAAGATAATATAAAAGAACCTAGCGCGAAGTTCAAAGATTTTTTTAACAAATTTAGCTGCCATAGATGTTCTGTCGATGATATTTAGTTTTTTCATGTTTAATTTAATGTTTACTTTTAATGAAAGTGCAAGGAATATTTTATTTATAATTGTTTTTTCAAGTAATTTAAGAGGCTGTTGAGTTCAAAAATAATTATTAATTACTGAGCTTAGGATAAAGCAGAGGGGAGCTTGGTATGAAGACATTGCTTTTCAGTAATTACGATCTAAAAAAAAACGTTTTTAACTTTGATAACATCAGAGATAAGTCTTTTTGTTGTATTGTGTATTTTGTTCTATTAATCTTGTGTTCAATTCATGTAAATTATCACCCTGGATGGTTAAACCTTGATGAAATGGTACACACAGCAGCCCTATTCAAAATATTAATTTTGCTTCCCATATAAGTTGTTGAAGAGTACTCACTAGGGAGTGCCAATGATAATTGACGTTTGATGATTTGAATTAGTACTCTTTAACTGGTAGTCTGTGGAACATTGACGATCACCCCAAAGATTTGTAAAAAAAATTCATCCAATTTTTTAATAAACAGGACAATTTGTTTTTGTTTGTTATAAATACTATTGAATGTAGTGTTATCAGTAAACGCACAGCGACATACATATTAGTTTTCTCAGTTTTTATAGTTTATTGAGTTTTCCTAATTTTTTTCCAATATGTATTTGCTGCTAGATCTACAGAGTGGTCCATCACTAAATACGATTTCTTTTCAATTGCATATTTTAAAAAATAATAAATATATTTTATTAGAATATATAGCGAATAAAAGAAAACTATTGGGCATTTAAGTTTTCAATAAATTAAATGTTCAATATATTGAAAATCTAAGATCAGCAAAACAACAACAAAGACTTACATATATAAAGCACAAAGTAAACAACCAAAGACATTAAATAATATTTATTCAAATAGTAAGTACACATTTTAAATAAGAAACATAAAAGTCGGAGTTGCCAGATCTCTGGGTTTCACCCGAAGTCTTTGGGTGTTGTAGGTTTAACTTCAGGCTACTGGTTTAACTGTTATTTCTCCGAGTAATAATGTATGTAGCAATTTATGCAATTTCGATTAGAAAATAGAAGTATAGTTGACATATATGTTATCATTTTGTAACTGTGGCAGCTAGGTTGTAGATTACAAATCGCCATGTACTCTTATCATAATATAACGAATTTGATTGTTTATTACAACAATACTTATGCCAAAAAATCTATTGCTTTTAAATAAATACTATTTTATTAGATTTTAATAAGTAATTAGAAAAAAAGCTAATTATTACTGTATCGATAGATAAACTACATACGAACGTAAATTAGTGAATGCCTACAAATACAAAAGGTCAATAACAGTTCAAAATAAATTGATTTAAAATCTTTGAAACGCCACAATTTTCTAATAGCACCAATAACACATTTAGAGCTCGCCCATTATAAGGTAGCGGAAATTTCGTCCACAAATAGCAATATAATATGTGTAATCCTAAAATATATTAGGTATTTATTTCTATACAAATATATTAAACCACCGTTATTATATTAAAAATACGAAAAAACCATGGTATTAATATGCAACTATTGCTATGTATAATTAACACTTCCGGTACTTTCTAACGTGTGGTTCATATTTCGATTGATCTGAATGTAAATTTAAATGCTATTATCTTTCAATTTATGTAAATTAGGTGCTTAAACAGTAAACACTTCGGATAATATGAAAATAGTAAAGATCACATTCAACTTCTCGTAGACATTTTTGTTAGTGCGATGGTTGACAAATTTTTCATTGATAACGTTTTTTGGATATTTTTACTAAAAATTTAAAATGGATCTATTATCTATTGCTGCATTCAACTTGGGAGTTGTTCAGTGTTTATGGGCCGTTCATTTATGTTGGTGTTTAATCTCTCCCCGCCCTCGGAGGGTTGTGGTGGCGGCGAATTGCGCACTCCGTAATACCAACATCAGTTTACGTATTGTGTTCTCTCTTCAAAGTAATTCGCTATTAGTGCAAGAAAAGGAGATGCATTATTCACGTAAACAATTTTCGGTTTGTGTATCCGTAATAATTTAAACATATACACGTTCTATTGCTTCGGGCAAGTAGTACAAACCATCGCTTTTTTAATACTTAACAAATTATAATATTATGTTATGACAATATTTGTTTTTAAGAACTTTGTTCATTTTTTCTCTTTTTTTGCAGGTAAGTTCCAATAACTGGACATGGCGGAAATTTCTATGCGGGTTTTTTGAATAGCGTAAGTGAACGTTTCTTATTTATGCTATAATTTAATTCAAGTCACATTCTTTTGTTGAATTACTTACATTTATTTGCAGCTGACATGCAGCGAAAGGTATGTGCATTCTGATTTCACGTACAATGCATATCCATCATTTTAATAGTTACGAGTTTTTTAAACATAATTAATGCACATTTTTTTTTAAACCGCGTTTGACTGTTACTCGCTCTCGTGTGTAACAAGTATTAATTTTTTTCCTAGTATTAGCGTAAGTAGTACACACATACGTGTATGTGCATTCTTAGAACCACAAAAAAAAACAGATAAAACGTGATTTAAGTTTATTACCAAAACCAGGACAAATTAAGGGATGCAAAGAATAGGTAATGAAGTTTTTTCTGTGACTAACAATTTAAAACGGTGGACGCGGCAAGTGTCTCATTCTCAGTGACGACCGCCCAGGGACGAAGAGGGCCTCAGGTTCCTTCCTTCCTATATAATACCCCGTCTACACTGTCTGGCACGTCCCGCTCAAGATATATTGCTCCCAATGCCTCGTACATAATTTCTCTGGAGCTCTTACCCGCCGTGTAGCTACCCTGCTCCCCATTCCCCGAACCATCTGAGATACGAGTTCAGATGTTGCCCCGCCGAACGCAACCGCAAGTGCACGCTGAGTCAGCCAATATCTGTAGATATTGATGCTTAAAAGTACATTCGAACAAACAAAACCATTAATTGCGTTTTGAGCAAACCGTTTCTAATGACGAACAAGTTTGTCGATATTTATACATGCATATTTATGAGCGATTAAAAAACACTACTGAATTTAACGAAGAGAAGGACTTAAGTATAAAGCGGATATAATATTTCGATCTAAAATGGAAATTGGAGTGTCACATCTTTTTGTGTTTCCTTGCGTTTTTGTGCTCGCGGCGTTGCGATGTAGTGTCAGGCTGAGATAACTGAAGATAGATGGTGACAGTCAGTGTGCTTGAACAAGAGAAATATTCCATTCTAAAGTTTCTTTGTCTTTTCTCTAGGGGCTTGCATGGTGTTTAATTCTAATACACGATTCTATAGCATTTTCCCGCTAAGTAAATTCTTCTTATTTAGTTTCGTATAGATTATATATTTTGGTTGAACGACTCTTTTGATCGCACTTTAACACTTGCTGGCGCTAGCTTCTTTGATGTTAGGACACACAACGTTTCAAATATCTCTATGGGTTACGTCCCAAAAATTTAGACTTTTTGTTTTTTTTTAATGGACCTTTAAAATAGAAGGAAATTTTAAGTTATTTTCTAAATAATAAAATGTTTAAAAAATGCAAATTACTTCTTTTTAAAAAGTCGCGTGTATAAATGCAATTAAGTTGAATCACGCCACTTGAAGTGATCTAGTCAGCACTAAGGATAGGGATTAAGTTGAAGTCGAATTTGGCCAACCCCTTACTGCTTACTCCACATCAATTTGTAAATCAACCGAATTAAAACAGGTTACCGAACATTCCGTTCATAAAAAAAATAAAGCTTTATAGACGGTTTACTTGCAATTAATTTTACTAGCTGTGTGTAGAGCGTCGGGGTCGCCAAAAGGTATAGGTCACAATCTTTCAAAAAATAAGGCGGATATAGCATAAAAAACTTTAAAAAACGTTATAATATATAGTGAGGGGGGGCTGTAGGGTTTTTGTGTTAATTTTTAATTTTTGGGGGGCGCGAACCTAAAAGGACTCAGAAATGATAGTGTACAGCTTTGATTACAAGAATGGGAACTCGTATAATATGGTAAAATTATCTGAAAAACAAGCATCCTACTTTTATTTGAAATTATATTTCTTTTGGCGCTTGGAAAATAAAATTTTAGCGGAAAACGAAAGTTGCGTGCGCACAGCTAACGAAAATTTGACGGTTTAAATTCGTGGTCTAAGAAAGTAAATTAATTATTGGAAATCACGCTTAAAACGGAGTGTGCCCATTCGAGCTCAAAGTGGCACATTCCGATCTCGGGAAAATGAAGCGCGCCGCCCCGCGTCGCGCTTTATTTGCTTCCCTTGCTCGGAAATGTGCCACTTTTTGCTCAAATATGCGCATCTTCATATTTGTTTACTTTAATTTATCTATTTAACACGAAAAAACCAAATACTTTAACATTTAACCTTGATTAAATATAATTATGCCTAAAAAGTATAACTTTTAACGCGCGTACATAAGTACACGCACCGGGTGGTTTTTCTGATCTTAGTTATTCTACAAAAATCACTCAAATATGTAAAGTTGTAAGAACAATTTTACAAAGATTAGAATTCTAATTTTAAAAAAGAACCTTCCTATCTTTTCCGAAACAATTGTAAAAATGCATCATAATTGAAGAAGGCAGATGTAACTTAATTTTTTTTGTAGCTTCGTCAATTCAAACGTTGCTAAGTAAATACATATTCCCGTAGTTAAGTTTTTTCTGTCTCAACATTTTACATACCGAAAGGAAACAATGACAGCTAACTGATGGTGGAAGATTAATGTTTAACGCTGAAATGATACTCATCGCCTTGCCGATACAAAGTATTTTAACGTCCGTCCGTCAGTGTCATGTCAAATCTCGTGCATACTGTCGCGAAAAACGAGTTATTAATTTTCCATTAGATTTCCGTACTGAAGTAAACCAAAATACCTTAAACTCTTTTAAAGCCTGCTTGATTCCCACCATCAATTACTGCAAACTCCTTACTTATCGGTTGAAGTATCGAATTACTGGATCCAATTACGCTCACCACATATGGTGAATGAAATGAAATGCTACCGTTTTATCTTTAGATTTGAATATGAACTAAAGATGGCTAATCTAGGACGTTAAAATAACATTCAAACTTTTCTATGCTACATAAACTTATTATACTTTCGTTGGTTTATTTTTGGAATCCTAATTTGATGAACAAATTCAATACGATGCTATTAAAATTAAGTATTCAACACTCGTCGGTAGGAATTTTTATTTTGAGGATTGAAAGATTTAAAACTTGCGCAAGCAGCTACATTGGTCAGTTCGACCTAGCATAAACGTCTTTATTCTGGGCAGGCAGCTTTAATGCAAAAAGCGTTTTCTAAAGCCAAAAGTATCCGGATTTAAACTCGTTCTATGGCTTGTAAGGGAGCAGGCAAGGCCGATGAATGATTAATGTATTTATACCGCACTTCTTGTTTCTTTACCACCGCTGGATTCTAAAGTAGCTTTGTTATTTTATAATGAATAGTGTTTTTGGTTGCGAGTTAAACTTCTCATTCACATATATGCGCATACTAATATTCGGCAAGAAAATTTTGCTTTTCTTACGTTCGTAGGTAGATTTTCAAGATTTATGTTGAAATGATTTAAAAAAATCGGTAAGCAAGGAAGAAGTTTTATTTATGTATAAGCATGACACCAGCGAATTGCGTTACTATTGGCATTACAGTGGAAACTCGGTTATCCGGATTCATTATTGTTGCAACTCATTCGGACAGTCGAAAATTCGGTTAATTGAATGTATAAAAAAAACGAATTTGAGCTATATATAATGTGACCATATGTTCTATTTTGAATAGGACAGTTCTGTTTTCAGATCATTTGTTCTGTTGTCTCCAAGCAATCATTCGGGACGCCAAAATATCTCGTTTTCAAAAGATTGTCAATTATGATTCCTTATTTAAATACAAATTAATTTCACGACAATTTTTTAATGAAAATAGTCAAAATTTATAAAAAATAAGCGAAGCCCCAAGGAGACATTTTGAGAGCGCCACTAAAGTTTTCGAATTACTTGAATTTTTTTAAAGTAAATTGAACATTGTTAATCCTGGCTAAAGGCGCGGTTTGCACATTCGAGCTCAAAGAGGCACATTCCGATCTCAGAAATGTGCCACTATTTCTCGAATGCGCACATCCTCGTATTTATTAAATTTAATTTAACAATACGACATTTGTGAGAGTTCTTACTTGTATTATTGCAATGAATGGAAGGGAGCGAAAAGATACAAAACTCCCATAAGTGCAAGTGAGAGGTTATGATCAATATTGTCTAAATATGTATTTATGAACATATTCCATTGCTCTTAAAGTTGATTATGGTAAATTGTGCTTAAAACCGAGTGTGCACATTCGAGCTCAAAGTGGCACACTTCGATCTCGGGAAAATTTGCTTCCCTCGCTCGGAAATGTGCCATTTTTCGCTCGAACGTGCACTTACCTTGCATTCGTGGAATTTCTTTAAGTTAATAGCCAATGTTTCAAATCAAAAAAAATATTTTAGTCAGCTTTATTGGATTATTCGATTTGAAAAGAAGAAGATTGGTATAGACATCTCCAATGTGAACCTTCATATTGCATTATTGTCAAACGTTAAATAATTCTATACTGGGCTGGAAGATTTTTGAATGGTATAATTAAATACAACAAACCTTATTGGAGTTTTATTTATTGTTAGAATTTCCTACATGTATTCACTGAAATATTGAACAGAAGGTTTTTACTTGACACGATACATTCCATATACAATTTTAATTGATCAAAAATACAAATTCTTAAACACTCAAAAGTAGGGTAAACTGGGTACGGTTGGAACACAGGACGGTTGGAACATTTGATATGTGTCATAAACTGTAAACGCTAGCAGGGTGTGCACAGGGGAGGATATAAGGCAGCTAGTTTGCGGCAATTTGATTGCCAGATGAACACATTCCGAATAAATGCTAAGTTGTAAGTAAAGTTAATTTATTTCGAATACCAAAAGTAAGTAGTATTTTGACTTTTATTGTTTTGTTTCTTGTAATGCATCAACTGCAGTAACAATAATGGACTCTTTCATATAATTGCGATGGTTATTGTAGTTTAAATATATGCACGGAGAAAAAAATATCGTTATAATAACCATACGTATCCCTATTATAGCTATCCGTTGGATAGTTATCTTTCACAGGGATACGCCGTATAGCTAATTTAGCTATCCAAAATTTCCTTATTGCGGATCGTTATAGTAACGATCCGTATTACTGTTTTAGACATTCAAAAGATTCTTGTCATAGGAATTTAAAGGATATGCACGGAGAACAAAATATTGTTATAATAACCATACGTATCCCTATTTTAGCTATTCAAATCCTCAAATTAACTATCCAGTTACCTACACGACGGATACTGCACACGTTCACGAGAGCTTTTCGTTTGAACGCTTGAATCAAATAAATGAATCCTTATTATAAGTATACTATGTAGAGCTGTTTTGATCATACTATGAATTGTCAAATTGACTTATAAATATCGTTAAATTAGACATTCGAATCCTTGTCAGAACAATACGTCAATTGGATATACGTTAGATAGTTATATTAAGGATATTTTTTTCTCCGTGTGCCATTATATTATTCCTACATCAACTACTTTCTGAGATGTGGCATAAAATGTTCAAAGTTAAGCGTTGGGGACGGTTGAAACAATTTGCGTAGGGTCAATTGGAACACTTTAATAAACTACCATTTTGTATGGATACAATTCGAAAATGTTTAACGAAACATATTTTAATATTATTAGATGCCAAGAATAAGACAAATAACCACCAGGAGAGGAACAAGGGATATAGCTGATTATATTGCGGCATACAAAGAAATATATTGTTTTGATTATACTTTGTACGGATATCATAAGAAATGCTACTATTTGATATTAACTTAATAAATAAGTGCATAACAAACATAATTTTATTAAGTTTTTACGTGTTCCAATTGACCCCACACTCTGTTCCAACCGTTCTTGGGGCGAGGAAGGTTAGACCATTTTTCTTAATTTTTTTATTTGGCATTAAAAAATAATTTAAAATCAATGAAACTTTAACAAATATAACCCTTAGTATTCAATAAACCCACGTTTAATTTAAGCCTACTCCGAAATTTTTAAATGCTATAACATGGCTATAATCAGTGATGGATTTAGGCCTAGGCCCGTGAGGCCCGGGCCTTGGACGGCATAATTTGAAGGGCGGCAAAATTTTTGAAATGCCTAAATTTGAGAAGCGAATAAAAATATTGGATCAAAATTAATGAAATTCATCTTTTAAAAGGGCGGCACATCGAACGGGACCTACGGCGGCAGCAAGCCTAAATCCTTCACTGGCTATAATGACCATTTTAATGAAAAATGGTCCAACCGTACCCAGTCTACCCTACACCTGAGAATATTTTTATCAGACTCGCTGCAATTAGGCGTCGAGAAAAGCAACAGGATAACTTATCAAAAGGAATAAAATCCATAACCTTTTTCAAACAAAAAATAATTTTTTTGAATTGAAGATTAAAACATTAGTAGGTATAGGAAATCCAATAAATACGAAGATGTGCACATTCGAGCGAAAAGTGGCACATTTCAGAGCGAGGGAAGCAAATGAAGCGCGGCGCGGAGCGGCGCGCTTCATTTTCCGAGATCGGAATGTGCCACTTTGAGCTCGAATGTGCACACTCGGTTTTAAGCGGGATTACCAAGCGTCCCGTTTTAATAAGAAAAAAATTAGCCAAATTGTTAGGGATATGTTTACAAAAACAGCAACAAATATTAATCACTAAATAAAACAGGCGCGCATTATCTTAAAATCAACAATGCAAAAAAACACTGTTTGGTTCGAAATACAAAATAAAATAATATATTATTTAGTAAGAAATACTAAGGTTTAATTTTAGCAACAAGTCCGAACGCGGTTGGCAATCCGTATAATTGAGGTCCGGATAATCGAGGTTTTACTGTACTTTGATTTTTAACGTCCGATGAATGAACGTCGAAAGCGTGTCGAGTGACAAACACACTGAAATTTAAAATTTTTTATTTGTTTCTTGTTATTTTGAACGCAGACCATGCTTTGTGGTACCGAAAATGGCATCCGAAGCCACCATAAGAAATGAGACGACACTTTGTATTGTTGTCTACGCGCAACTCAGTTATAATTGGCCGCTTTAAGCCAAGTTTTGAATGGCAAGTAAATATAACTTTTTTGTAGTTCCATCTTCACTTTCCTTTTTCTTAGTAGGCTGCGATTGCGCCCCGTGTACTAATACCGATAAATCGTAGGCCAATAAGAAAAACGCACATTAAGCAATAAAAAATGTAAAGTAGTAAAAATTTGTCACAATTTAAAACACTAAATCTGACCGGCACAAAGCGTTACGCCGCCGGAGGTCAATAAACGCCCGATAACATTTTTATCCTCGAAATGAAATATTCGCAAGAGGCGAGTGCAAGCTTAATTTATGCCATGCAGTTTGTAACCATGGAAACGCATTTGCATTTGTCTGTAGCGTGTGTGTTAGTTGGGGCGGGCGTATTTCAGAGTGCCTGCAATTTCTTCGCCGTTCCACTTATTTTGGCTAAGATCTTTTTAATTTTATTCTCTTCTTCTTTTACAGTACAAGCAGGTATTAACAAATTGGATGGCCGATGCGCTTCTACTTCAAGCGTTTTAGCTACTAAAATTAGCGACGGCTTTGAGTTTTAAGTCTGTTTAACCTCTTGATAGGTAAGCGTACCTTTTTAATTTAATAGCGACCGGGATTAATACAGTACGTTTCCAAGAACATTTATTACATGTGTTTTTAGCGATGCTATCGAGTCAAGCGAGCGCAGAAAGGTTTGTTAATGAAATGCAGATCTCTGAACTGAAACACCTACTTGCTATCTACGGTAGCATGCAATATATGTAAAACTTTCGGTCGAAAATTTTTATTTTGTTTAAACGGCACTTCTAATGCCTCGCCGACATCGACATCTTAATGCATGCAAATTGCGGCAATAATAATTTTGATTGTTCGCAATGCGTTATGCAGCGCTCTCGTGGATCAATGAAAAGATTGGTGTTCATGAGCAGCACTTCTCGCCGGTTGTAATCTAATGAGGTAGTAATGTGTCAAGCATTATATTGCGCTATTCGTGGCGGCGCTCAGGATTGCGCTAATCTGACGGAATTACACACACTGTAATTTGAACGGTCGGGGTAAAGCTCCCTTTAATTCCAGTCATTGTCCCGAAAATACATGTGCCGCCTAGTTTGTTTATTTGTTATTTTGTTATAAAACGAATAGAGCAAACGTAATGTTTGTTTAGTTTGAATATTAACTTTATGTTCGTACAATTTTACGCTTTATAGAGCGTTACGAATTGTTCTACAATCATGTCAATACATTTACTTCATATTTTGGCATCTAAAAAAAATACAGTCAAACTTCTATGTCAAGAACGTCTCTATGGCGAATATCTTTTCATAACGAGCTTTTGCATGGTCCACTCTACACGCGTTCAACATGCTTCATTTTCAAGCATAGGTATATGGATTTTATTTCCATATAACTAAATTTTTATTTTTTAATTATTAATTTTTTACAGAGTAACACGCAAAAAAGGTGACTCTTTTAATAAGTTTTATTGGATTAATTTTTTGGCAGGTGAATTATTGAAACTGCTCATAGAGTACTGTACCTATTTTGTCTTATTTGCTTTAGAAATTTTATAAGAATCGAAGATTTGCCATGTTTACTTTCTTCAATTATTTAGATAATCGCGTTAAATTATTTTTTTCTTACACGGAGAAAAAAATATCGTCAAAATAACTATCTAACGTATACTCAATTGACGTATTGTCAGAAAAACAATTAGAATTGCTAATTTAATGACATTTATAAGTTAATTTGACAGTTCAAAATAACATCAAAACAGCGCTACATATTATACTTATAAATAGGATCCATTTATTTGATTCAAGCGGGCAACGAAGAACTCTCGTGAACGTGTGCAGTTTCCCTCGTGTAGGAAACTGTACAGTCAACTTGAGGATTTGCATAGCTAAAATAGCGATACGTATGGTCATTTTGACAATATTTTGTTCTCCGTGCATAACCGTTAAATCACCATGACAAGAATCGTTTGAATGCCTAAAACAATAATACGTATTGTTACTTTGACGATCCGCAATAAGGAAACTTCGTATAGCTAAATTAGCTATACGGCGTATCCTGCGAAAGATGACTATACTAAGTATAGCTAAAATAGGGATACGTATGGTCCTTTTGACAATATTTTTTTCTCTGTGTGTTAATCTAAATTTATAAAATCATTTATTAACTTAAATAACAAAATATTTTGGATTTTTTTAAATTGTTAAAATGTTTTGTGGGTTAATGGTATAGCTTGATATAATACTAAATAAATATTAATTAAATATTGGGACTGCATCATTCGTCGAGTGGAAAGGAATAACAGGTAACTTTTTAGTACAAACAGTCATTTTTATACAAGAACAGTTTATAACAATTTTTTTTAGTATTAAATATAATTTTTTAATATTTCAAACTGGTTCTATTGCAATAGTGGCTTACATCCCAAATTCAATATCTATAATCTTAATAGTGTATATTAAAAACAAAAAAAAATCCAAGTTGTGTAAGTGTTTTAAAGATATTATTTCTTTATTTTAAGAAAATTAAAATAAGCGTGAATTACCGATTATTAAATACAATAATAAAATACATTGAAAAAGGTATTTTTCTTTAGGTATTATTGTATTAGTTCGAAGGAAACGAGGTTATAATATCAGACTATTATGAAAAAATATAAGGTCGTTTTAAAATCAAAACTTAACGTTTTTGGGTATTTTTCAAATGATCTAATTGGATAATGCAAATGGGTAATTGAAGTATGGTTTAAGGTTAACATAAGATGCATTATTAAAAGGTTTAAAAGGTTTTGTTCTAACGACATCATGAATGGCACTGAAAATGATATTCTGTGGCAAGAAGAAAATGCCGGTGGGTGATGTTAATTCAAGTAATTAAGGTAAATCAGAAAGAAGTGTTACAAGCGATAAAAGTGCTCATGAACATAATGATACCAATGACGATTAAAATTGTTGAATAATTTTTAATTTAATACGTTTTTGTTTATTTTTCCTATATAAATTAATAAAATTATTTCAGTTTTAAAACTTTTGTATCGTTTTATAATCGCGCCTAAGGAATATGACTTTTTATTATGGTTCCGGTAAAACAAAAATTAGACTCGTCTTATACTTAGCTTGTTTTATATTCAGGCTAAGACTGTAATTGCGTTATAATGAATTCATTCATAATGAATTAATTGAATTACCTAGTAACAACCATTAATTTTAAAATAAATAAACAGATAACCTATTGTCTCATAAAAGATCATTTACTAGTGTTGCATTATTTATTTACTGAACCAAGTGTCTATATAAGACTCCATTATATAATATTATGCAATTATAGTTAGTCGTAAGAGTATTTTAATTATTAATTAATTTTATTTCATAGATAGTATTTATTTGTGATAAAAATTATATAAAGGTAGCTCTCCTACAACACGGCATTTTATAATATGATAAGAAAATTGCTAAAACTTTTGTAAAACGCTGTACTTCTGCAGCACTGGACAATATGATTTTGTTAAACATATTTAAAAACTAAATTACCTTTAAATAATGACGGGAAGGAAAAATAAGGTATAGTACCTATATACCGTGTTATAGGAGGGTTACCTGTATCTACTTATATAATTTTAATTTGCGGTACTGTGCGTCTGGTAAGAAAATAATGCGTAGTGATAGGGCTACCTAAAATCAATAAAAATAGGGCACTTGTTCTCTTTCTCTTCTAAGATCTGGTAATAAAATTATGTACAGTAAAACCTGTTTTTGTGCGGTCCTTTTTTATGCGCATTTATTTTTGTGCGCTCTGTTTTGTGCGATTTTATTTTTGTGCAATTTTTTTTGTGCGATTTTTTTTATGCGGTTTATGAATCTCACCGACGTTGGCACTGACTTTATGGTACTAAAAAAAAAAACAATTGAAATCTTATCTTCAATTGACGAAAGAGGTTTTGAACCAATTTATTCCAAGAAGATGCGCATTTTAGATTATGACGAGTAGCAGTGAACTATTTAATGTACAATTTGAAAACTTCTCCATGTATATGTACAATGAAGAATTAAATGTTTTTATAATTTTTCCAGGTCTAATTTAATTGAAAGCATTTTTTTATATATTTCGTAAATAATTGATGTATTTTCTAAGTGCGACTTTTTTTATGCGGTCCCTATCCACCGCACAAAAACAGGTTTTACTGTATATTGAAAAATTGTATTGATAAAATTCAATGTTTTATATTGTTTTGGTAAAATAACATTAACATTAATAAATTCCACATTAATCGTTAAATTAACCACTCTAATAACTTTTATTGTAGCATACAAAAATACTTATTTAAGTAATATCTATATATAAACCTAAAAACGAAGAGCCGTAAAGGATGAAAGATATACGCTTAAGATGTTGCGCCCAAATTTATTAGCGTTGTACATATTGTGAATTTAATAGCTGGCAACGATTTTTAACATTTGATTACTCGGTATACTTTTCTCTTAAACCGAGTTATTTAAAAATACACAGGAAAATTTATAATGATATACTTAGATATAAACTTTGTTTTTAAACAAAGGGCTTTAATTTGAAAGTCTTGTAAATATTTTTTTAAGAATTGTTGTTTGTAAAACTGCCGACGAAAGGTGTACAAACTTATATCCTGCTCCGTTTTCTACATGCCTTAATTATATGATAACGTGAACAAGACACAGAAATTATTAAAGACAAATTCAATTAATTCGCATTTGGTATCGTTTTATTTTGTTTGCTGAAAATTTAATGTGCGCAGAATGGATGCGCAGGCAGATTTGAATAAATTCAAGTCGACATCGTTGCTGGTGTATCGTAGGATATGCAAATGTTGAATCAAGTAGTTACGACAATCTAGATGCAAGAGTAATGCACCCTTAGAATATTATTCTAAAATCTATGTCTCGCTCAAAAGAACTAGATGGAAACGTGGAGTAAACGAAATAAGATTACTATTTCTATCTAACTGCATAAGAAAATGCAACCGTGCCGTGTAATTTATTTGAAGAATTTGCGAGTTTGGAAAGGTGGAAAACGCTGGGAAAGTTGGCGGAATGTAGAAAATACGATCGTTTTCTTTACGAATGGCTTTTCCTATAAAAAGAATAAAAAGCGTTCACGAATTATATCTATGTTTTTATTTTATTTTATATTTATGTTACTTTTAAGAATTACTTATTGAGATTTTATGCTAACGAGTTCTGTCTATGCTCGAGCATTATTTGCTTCCATTAATAGATTTATAAATATACCTATGTTATAGGATTGTTCCATTTACAGTAAGAAAATTATCGATGTTTTCGGTAATATTTTTTATTCAATTTTTACGAAGATGATACTTATAAATGTAAATTATTTTACCACAATTCTTTGTATTTCAAAATTTTAACGTAGTGATTTAATAAAATTTTATTTTAGCATTATTGCTCATTTAGTAGAGTAATGTGGGGTAAATGTAAGCAGTTTTGGGAAAATTACTTCCAGAATAAAACTGTTTTATAATTTGAAACAAATCACCCTTTATTCTCTTTCATTAGACATTTTATAATAATAATGGAACACAAGATTTGAATTCTCTTTATAATTATAACTTATAATGATTTTTTTAATTAACACGGGAAATGCGGACACTTGCCCGCATAAATGGGAAAGTGTCCGCACGTCTTTTAATTCCGATTAGAAGGTTATTTTGTGTTCGAAATGATTTGCTTTTTTTCTTTAATTTTATTATTTTTATTCTTTTTCAATTTTGGCTTATCTTTGGTTTTCGTCATACTATTTAGGGGGAAAGTGGCATGAAACAGCCAAGTTTTGAAAGAGCCATTATCAATTACGCGGTAGTTTTCATACGAATCGTTTATGTATTATTATTTTAAGATAGCAACACTGGACAGATATCCCCCACAAAAATTTGACCGTTCACCGTCAATAAACGGCGCCGATACGACATATTGAAGATTTTGTCGTCAAAAAGTAAGGTTTTGAGTTTAGTTTATTTGTTTTCTAACGCCTATACGTACATAACTAATAATAATATGATTACACTATAATTTTATAGATATATTAGGCCTTCTAATAACGTATATATTTTGTAGACTAATCTTTGATTTCATAGTAATTTTCGAGATTTTGTTTCTTGAGAGAATATGTTTTGAAAGAGCCGGACTGCAGTGTAATGAAAGAGTCATCTTTTAATTGCACAAAATGCAATAATAATTGTAGTAACAGCAATCAAGAGTGGTACCGATGCAAAATTGTAATGGTTGGGCATATAAATCCTGTGGCGTAAAAGGGAAATTGCAATATTGTTGCTAAAAACGTTTTTAAGTTTTTGCAATGATTGATCTCAAGCGTCAAATTTTTTGACAGTTTCTTAGATTTATGTAAGTCAAAATTTTATCCAGAATTTGCGTTATTTAAAACGTTTTATAATTATATAAGATCAAAAATTATAGTTTAAGATTATTATTAAATAATATCTTCGTTAATGTGCAGTTTTAATCTTGTAATAAGAACATGGCTTTTTCAAAACTTGGGTTCGCTGTTTCAATACTTATAGGTTATGAAAAAGCCAAATTTTATTTTTTTTATAAATGATTAGAAGTCGAAAAATATCGTTAATTTTGAAAAATGTTTTATGACATTACGTACATAAATGCATGAACAATTACAGATTTAAAAAAAATTGATTTATTTATGTCCTATATTATTTATCCCTTTTTTTAAAACTGGCTGTTTCATGCCACTTTCCCCCTATATTCTAATAAGGGAATTCTAAGAGAAAAAAAAATTGATAATAATTCTATAATGATTATTGTCTTAAACCTGGCGTCAAGGTCTTCTTAAAAAGATTTACACTTCAAAAAACTTGAAAAACTAATTTTTTTTAGTTTAAAGAAGAATGGAAATGTTACTTAATAAAATCGTAAATTATGTTAAACCATAACATTCAAAAAGAAACTCGAGAATTTTATCAAATTTAAAATTTTAAATCAAATGGAATAGGTTCAGGATTTAGCTATCAACTTGATCGCATGTAAACGTTCCATATAAACTACTAACCGATTTATACTTGTTTATTTTTGGAGGTGCAAAATATCTTACGGCAAAAAATTAATTATAGTAATCTATCTGGAAGACCACACGTATCAAGCAACACTGCGGCTGGTTATAAGTAAAACATTTAAATGAGCAAAAATTATTCGTAGATTGTTATCAACACATAATCATCTAAAAAAGCAGTTTTGGAACATATAAAAAAAACGGCTAGGTACAACCATTTTTTTTCGTAAAATATTTTAATATAATCCGCTTAAGCCAATATTTTTTCGTATAACTCGAAGTTAAAACTTTAATGTAAGTTATTTGATTTATTATCTGGCGAATTCTGCTCGTCTTAGAATAGTTCTAAAAGTCGTTACGTACAAGTGTGCAATGTAAGCTTTTCTCCAGAGAGTTGGCTGGAATTTGAATACTACAGACAAGCTGTTTAAGTGGGTATCCATATTTTTAAAAAAAGTGAAAGAGTAATAGTTCTTAAGAAAAATTTATTAGAAACACAAATTGAATTTTTATGCTCATAAAGCTCTGTAGCTCAGGAATTATACAAATAAATTTTGAACTTACAATGGAATTGGCTGATATCTAATTCAGATCGTTTATCTAAGCAGACAACAAAATCAATACCTGAAGATTCAGTTTATAGGAAACAGAGTTTATCTACTGCGCAAAAATCGCCGTTTCCCTATTGTTATCTTTAAAAATACATAGTACTTAAATTATGTGTCTGCGTTTAGCTGTAGTAAACATAGAAGATCCTGAGATTTAATCGAGTACGCATGTAGTTGGACTTGACTAACTCATAATAACTATCAAAGGTTACAGTTTAACTAGTTCAGTAATTATTTTTAAACATGAAATTTTATCGTAATATTTAAATAGTTGAAAAAATAATTAAGATTGCTACTTTGTTGAATTAATATTAGATAAATAATTATTAACAGTTGCAAAATTAATTATATTTTATAAGAATTTTGTTTACCTATAAGCAGTACGAAGAGGTATATATTATGATGTTGTATATGTCCGTATGTATCATTAAGAAAGCGATTATCAAGCCTCTAAGTCTTTATTGAAAATGAAATCATTAACTTGTCAAAAGTTATCACTATTTAGTAATAGGTTCCGTTTTGAATTGAGGAAGAAACATTTTGAAACAAGTTAATTGGAAAATATTAAACGAAAAAGTTTAGCGAAAAATTTATTTGGTTATTTAATTAAATATTTCTTTATATTTATTTGTTTCAATTTTAGTAAATACTTATAATTGATTTTTTTCTGTTTTGACCAACTACCTACACGGAGAAAAAAATATCATTAAAATAACTATCTAATGTATACTCAATTGACATATTGTTTTGACAACGATTCGATTGTCTAATTTACTTATATTTATAAGTCAATTTGACAATTCATAGTATGATCAAAACAGCGCTACATATTATGCTTATAATAAGGATTCATTTATTTGATTCAAGCGTTCAAACGAAAAGCTCTCGTGAACGTGTGAAGTTTCTGTCGTGTAGGTAACTGTACAGTCAACTTGAGGATTTTAATAGCTAAAATAGCGATACGTATGGTTATTTTAACGATATTTTGTTCTCCGTGCATATCCGTTAAATCACCATGACAAGAATCCTTTGAATGTTCAAAACAATAATTCGTATCGCTACTTTGACGATCCGCAATAAGGAAACTCTGGATAGCTAAATTAGCTATACAGCGTATCCCTGTGAAAGATGACTATCCAACGGATAGCTAAAATAGCGATACATATGCTTATTTTACCGATATTTTATTCTCCGTGGCCCCATAATTTTTAAAATTGATTGTGAAAACTGAGATTAGACACTATTGTATAAATGTAAGCTGCAGTGGCATACCCAGTCGGAGGCCTGACGGGCTGCAGCACCATTCTGCCAATTTTTCATAACCAAACATATATGAAATACAAGATCACTTCTTAAATAAAAAAAATAATGATAGATTATGACAAAACCAAGCCTCTAAGAAAAAATTCTGGGTGCGGAGAGGGAGAGGTATCAATAATAACAAAAAAATGCAATATTTTATAATATTTTAATGAACAATCATAGCAGAATATTATATTGTCACAAATTAAGTAATGTATGTATTTATATAATAAAATATAAAATTGAACAAGAAACTAAACGATATTTGAGGAAATGACACTTATTGGGATCAAGGGGTAGTGTTACAATTGTTACATCAAATACACTACCAATTATTGTCACAAATAATTTAAACACGCAAGAGATGGATTATTTTTG
Source organism: Sinopyrophorus schimmeli (assembly GCA_036325965.1). Classification (NCBI taxonomy): domain Eukaryota; kingdom Metazoa; phylum Arthropoda; class Insecta; order Coleoptera; family Elateridae; genus Sinopyrophorus; species Sinopyrophorus schimmeli. The sequence goes on from JARFIZ010000001.1 coordinate 9,462,889, forward strand.
GCGTAGCTGGAGTGGGCACATGATAATCTCTCTATTGTAACCTATTCTCTGTACTGCTTTGATAATCTTTACAGCAAACAATACCATAGGTGACGTCTTCGTTTTCATCATCTATATCTTCACGAACCTCATTATTTTGTGTCCTGGCGGTATTTCTTTATTTGCTTTTTTTTGCTTTATACTTGGGGTTTCAATTTTTTAATTTTTCATATTTTTTTTGATATATTTATAATTTCTTTTTCTCTAATTCTTTTTTTTTTCGTGTAGAAACAAATGTTACAATTGGCTCTCCGTTACAATTGACACACCTCTCCCTTACTGCGGTTATCTAATTTTTAATATATATTTTTAAAAAGGAAATTAATTACACAGTGCGCTAGCGGATTTAAGCACGATTCACGATACAGTACTATCTCTACAACTAACGATCTCGGAATCCTACAAATTTTAACAATTTTATTATCTTCGGTCAACTCTAAACCCCAAATAAATTATTTCTGGTTTGTAGTCTAAGTAACTTTATATCCGCGTGACATATAGGTATCTATTTGAAATGTAATTCAAATAATTCAAGTTAACATTAAATGACAATCCATTAAACCTAACAATAAAAATATCCATCTTAATAAAACAATTCTATATTATACGTTTTACCTACTTTTATATATACAATAACAAACCTTCACATCAATACCATGACTTTGGGCACTATCAAAATTAATTTTTAAACTGATCCTCATGATTTTACGAAGTCCTCAAATCTTCGTAACATGCCGAGGTAGTACTGTAATTAATTTCTTTTCTGAAAAAAATAATCCATGTTTAAGAACCATATTTCTACCATGCAGTGGCACACACAAGTCTGCAGCCTCTTCAGAGCCCACTATAATTAAATAGAAATCAACTGCAGGATCAATTCATTAATAAAAATAATAGAAGAAAAATTTTGGAAATGTATGAAATGTACAAGCAGCCCCCTCCAAACAAATATTTTGGGTACGTTACAAGTTACCAGCGACATGACTTTACATTAAAATCATTGAAAAACAATGCACCACAGTCTCGATTATTCCTGCCCCATTTACCCGAGTTTGTTTGTTAACCAAGTTTCGATTATCCAAGTTTCCGAGATGTCCGTTTTACCTTTTTAAAAATTTTGTCTAAGTTATTGAAAGAAGTTTATGAATCTCTGATAAAGAATAGGTTTGTAATTGAATTTTGCATTAATAAATATTTTTTTTATTTAACAACTATTTTAATTCGTGAGATGTTATGTCTCACATATCTTATGTCGCAAAAACCTACGTAAATTTTTTAATTTTTCTGTATTATCCAAAATTTTGTTTCTCTGCACAATATTCGGTTTACATTATTTCGGGTAATCGGGACTCTACTGTAATTAGTAATTTAGTACGACTATATTAGATTGGTTTTTAAAAAATCTATTTTGCAAATACCTATAGAACAATATTTTTAATTTTAATCTTAAATTATGACAATTAATTTTCTACGTTAGCTTCGGCGAGAGGCTTATTTTAAATTTCATAATTTTCCCATTTGTAAATAAAAATTTGTTTTAACACAAGTTCAGATCTGCCAGATGTGATAACGTAATGATAGTTTAATGAGACAGCGTGAGATGTATTTTCATTGATTTAAAAGGAACGCCTATAATGTCAAATTACCCCTCAAAAATATTTCATATGTGGATATAGTTATAATAAAACAATAACTCTTAATACTTCATAAAATAAATCGAATAAAAGCGGTACTAAACTAATACGAAAATCTTTCATCCCGACGGTTTGGTCTCGTTTATTTTGTGAAATTGCGTTTGATGAAGATTAATCAATGATCTTTAAATACGAGTTTTATTTTTATTTGATTCATTTATATACACCAAGCTCTGATTAATTGACAATAAAAAATACTTCTTTTATTCTATGTTGTAGTATTGCAGTTATTAATCACATTTACAGATTCCTTGAAGATATGAATATAATTAATAAAGCAATTTAGAAATTTTATTGGTACTAAAAATTCAAATTGGTCCATTATGCACCATGCGGTAGCTAATGGATTTTTTTTAAATTTTACATTTAATTTGTTTTTATATGACACAACGAAGATTTACTAAATCGGAAATTGTTAAAAAAGAAGCAAAAGGGAGCATATTCTCACAATCAGTAAAATGACATAGATTTGATAAAAATAATAGATTATTTTATTGATATTTAAAAGAATTATTTTTTTTGTTTCTAAATTTTTCCAGATTTCTAAATACTTCAATCAGATGCCTTTAGGTGAAAGACTACATAAAGGAAATGGATATATACTTAAAAGTAATTATATTAAGCTCAATAAACTAACATGCTTAAATAAAGAAATAAATATTAAAACCAGTTTGTAGTTCTATAGGAGATAATCAATTTTAATGATAAATAATCTCTAAAATTAAGAAACGAAAACTGTTTGGAAACACATAAAGAATTATAAAATTATTTATTGATTTTTAACAGATTTTCATAAATATTTAAAAAAAAAATTTTAAACGACAATTTTACATAAAATCTTAGAACAGGTGGAATAAGTTGGATCAAGTTCCGTTTGCTATATTGTATAGAGGAATTTCAATACAGTTATTTTCTCTGATTTACGTACAAGTCAATGCTTGCGAGAAGCTCATATCAAATCAACAATCAGGATTATGTATATCTGTTTTTGATCTTTTCAAGTTCCCAGCGTATTCGTATACTGTATCAATCAGGTTATATTGAAAGCAAAGACAGAAATCGATATACTTATTTTGCATAAGATACATACCAACGCTAAATCCTTCGTTTGATTTTTCAAAATGAAATCTTACATCACAATTGATAGCTTTAAGTATCCAAAACTTATTTAAAACGGATTAATTGTAGTCGTTAAAATATTCATTTCGATAGGTGTCGTAAGTTTGAAATTTAAGTAGGCGTTATTAAAGAAGTTTATCTAATAATTAGTAGATATATGATATATATGTAAAAGATTAAAACAATGATAGGAGCATAATATTTAATGGGTTTTCGTTGTACTTTAGCTACAAAAATATGTTCTATCAAAAAATGCGTAGTTGTACGTATGTTGTGTTAAGTTATTCAGCATATTTCGTGAATTCCTCACACTTGATAGTTGTTATTCGATTTCCACGCTGTAAAACTTTGAGATGATGCAAATTTAATTAATCTTATTGAGGTTGGATCGTGTTAATAGGGGGTGGAAAATTATAAATGCATCGTGACCTCACGGTTGCAGCGGTTTACGTTGGCCTTGTAATTATTTACTTCGAAGTGATTAACTTGTTTGTTGATTTATATTTCTTACGCCAGAATTTATAGCTGTACAGCAGTCTGACATGTTGCATGCATGTAGGTAGAAGGTCTGAATATCTGTTGCATTTTAAAAGCAGAATAGGTGTTTTAGCTTTATGAATATTGGTTTACCATATTGTTAGTTCAAGTATGATATAGGTACTCCTTTGCGCTCTATGGCTAGGTATTATATTATTTATTGTAATTTGAAACCGTATCGTAACACGAAACTTGTGATTTTTTTTTGGAATATTAAAATTTGAATAGATTTCGAACTCGAATCGGTTCTTAATATATGCAATGCATAGAAATCTTCTTCTTCTTCTTCTTAGCCTTTTTCTTTACATCCAGTGTCGGATATAGGCCTCCCTTTCGTTTTCCATTTTCTCGGTTTTGTGTCTCTCTTGCCCATGTGAGCCTGACTGTATGCTTTAGGTCATCTTTCCACCTTGTCTGAGGTCTACCTCTTGATCTTTTTCCCAGCCAGGGTCTCCATTCTTGTATTTTCTTATTCCATCGGTCGTCAGATTGCCTCATAGTATGTCCGGCCCATCTCCATTTTAGGCTTGCTATATGTTCTTTTACATCAATTACTTTTGTTTTTTCTCTAATGTGTTCATTCCGTATCTTATCTTTTATCTTTATATGCAGCATCTGACGTTCCATTGCTCTCTGCGTTTTAGCTAATTTATCCATTATGCCTTTAGTCAATGTCCAGGTTTGTGCTGCGTAGGTAAGAACGGGTAATACGCATTGATTATATACATTTCTTCTTAGCCTTAGAGGAATTTTTTTTGTTAGTTAGGATGTTTCGTTGTTTTCTGAATGCCCCCCATGCCAGTCTAATTCTTCTTTCTATTTCTGCAATTTGATTAGGTTTTCCGCACTGTACCACCTGTCCCAGATATATATATTCTTTTACATATTCGAGTGTTTTACTCCCTATCTTTATGTCCGGTGGGTTATGGTCATTCGTCATGGCTTTTGTTTTCTTTTCATTTAGTTGTAGTCCCACTCTCTCGGATTTTTCCCTGAGATCGTTTAACATTTTTTGGATGTCTTCTATGTTGTCCGATATTAAAACAACATCATCGGCGTATCTTAAGTGATGTAGTCTCTCTCCGTTTATATTAATTCCTGTATTATCCCAGTCCATCTCTTTAAAGATCTCTTCCAATGCGGCATTAAATAGTTTAGGACTCATGGGATCGCCTTGGCGTACCCCTCGTTTTATAGGTATGAGTTTCGTTGTTTCATGCGCTGCTATTGTCATTTTCGTACTATTATAGATCGATCTTATTAGCTGTGTATATCTATAGTCTATTCTATTGTTGTTCAGAGCTTTTTCTACTGCCCAGGTTTCAATACTATCAAATGCCTTCTGATAGTCTATGAATATTAAATAAAGCGTTAGATTATATTCTGTAGCTTTTTCTATAAGCGTTCTAATCGTTAGCAGATGGTCACTGGTACTAAAGTTCTTTCTGAAACCTGCCTGTTCTATCGGTTGGTTATCTTCCAGTTTGTTTTCTAATCTGTTGATAATTAATCTAGTAAATAGCTTATATATCTGCGACAATAGTGATATTGGTCGATAGTTATCTAATATTTTCTTGTCACCTTTTTTTGAACAATAGGATTGTTACGGCATTATTCCAACTGCTTGGTATTTGACCTTCATCCAAACACTTATTTAGCAGTAATTTTAGAGTTTCTATGACTGTTTCATCACCTTCCTTTATTAACTCAACCAGTACTTCATCTGCGCCTGGAGCTTTGTTATTTTTCATGCTTTTCAGAGCTGCTATAATTTCTTCTCCTGTTATATCTGGTATTTCCTCAGAGTTGACATTGAGAACTTTTCTTTTTACCTTTTCTTTCATCTCTTCTGGAATAACATTTTTTGATTCATACAGTTTTTCATAGTAGCTTTCTATTACTCTTAGTATTCCGTCTCGATCTTTTATTTCTTGTCCCCTTTCATCTTTTAGATTATTAATTGTTACTTTTCCTAGACTTTTTTTGATTGCTTTCATATTTTTGTTTTCTTCTATTATTTGTTCTATCTGTTGTTCCAATTGTCTTCGTTTGTCCTCTTTGATCGATCTTTTTAGCGTTTTATTAGTTTCTATGTATTGAATCGTGTTTCTTTTATCCTCTCTGAGTAATTTTCTTCTTTCTTCGAATAGTTGTTCGGTTTTCTTGCTCCAGATTTTCTCGCTCTTGTTTTTTTTCTTTTTAGCTACCCTTTTTGCCGCTTGTGTTATGGTTTTTACCAATATATCATTGATTTCATCTATGTTTTTGTGACCTAAGTCTCCGTGGCTTTTTATTGCTTTGTTTGTTTCATTCTGGTACTCTGTCTTATTTTCTCGTAATATTCGCGTATCTATTTTTATTTTGTCGTTTGTCGCAAATCTTTTTCTTTCCATTTTCTTGTTTATTTCTATTCTCGCCCTCACTATTCTATGGTCACTTCCTGTGTTGATGTTATTTATGACTGTTACATCTTTTACAATTTTTTTTTCTGTGGATAGTATAAAATCTATTTCGTTTTTTATTTCACCATTGGGGCTAACCCATGTCCATTTTCTATGGGGTTTCTTGTAGAAGAAAGTGTTCATAGCATATAGTTGCTCTTGTTCGAGATAGTTTATTAATGTGTTACCTCTTTCATTTCTTGTACCTAGTCCAAATTTTCCTGTCTTATCCTCGTTGGGGTCTAATTGGCTTCCTATTTTGGCGTTAAAGTCTCCCATGACTATAGTATATTGACATAGGTTTTCATTTATGGCGTCGGTAACCTCTTCATAGAAGGTGTCTATTGCTTCTTGTTCATAAGTGGATGTTGGGGCATAAACTTGGATAATTTTTAGTCTACAGTGTCTTGTTATTTTTAAGATAATATATGCCACTCTATTAGATTTTGCGTTATACGTTAGGATATTATTAGTTATCTTTCTATTTATTATAAAGCCAACACCTCCTATGTTTTCTTGTTCCTCCTCATTTATTCCTTTATAGAATAGTACATTGTTTGACATAGAAATCGCGTTTATAAAAATTAAATACTTTTATTTTTGGCAAAAAAATTATCCTTGCTTATTTAAATCAGCAAAAAAAATAGTTAAATTATAAATTATTTTTATTAGATAACTATATTTTTTAACAATAATGAAGTAGAGTGTCTTCAGCAGATATATGTGAAAGTATTGTAGGTAATTTGAACAAATGTAGGAGGAAGTCTCCTAGTGGTGGACGCTTTAGCTTTATTTTAAATAAAACAAACAAAATTGTTTTTTAATATTAGCGTTTATTAATACTTATAACATATTTCCATCAAATGAAAGAAACGTAAAAGTTATTATTCACCTATTAGTCCTCTAATTTTAGGTTTAACTATGGGTCAATAATTTAGAACGTTGTAAAGTGTCCCCTAGTGCCGGACAGAAAATAAATATGACATGTAACGCCGAACAGATTAAAATATTTTTTATCGATCACAAGTTTAATTACTTGAGAATTCTGGGATATCGCCACAAGTTTCCTAGCGCTATTAGTGACAATATGAATATAGGATCTCACTCTTGAAATTATTTTACGCAAACTACACAATTCTTGTACTTGATCGACGTTTTCTCAGTCTCTACTTTTTCATGCTTACGTTGGCCTTGTAATTATTTACTTCGAAGTGATTAACTTGTTTGTTGATTTATATTTCTTACGCCAGAATTTATAGCTGTACAGCAGTCTGACATGTTGCATGCATGTAGGTAGAAGGTCTGAATATCTGTTGCATTTTAAAAGCAGAATAGGTGTTTTAGCTTTATGAATATTGGTTTACCATATTGTTAGTTCAAGTATGATATAGGTACTCCTTTGCGCTCTATGGCTAGGTATTATATTATTTATTGTAATTTGAAACCGTATCGTAACACGAAACTTGTGATTTTTTTTTGGAATATTAAAATTTGAATAGATTTCGAACTCGAATCGGTTCTTAATATATGCAATGCATAGAAATCTTCTTCTTCTTCTTCTTAGCCTTTTTCTTTACATCCAGTGTCGGATATAGGCCTCCCCTTTCGTTTTCCATTTTTCTCGGTTTTGTGTCTCTCTTGCCCATGTGAGCCCGACTGTATGCTTTAGGTCATCTTTCCACCTTGTCTGAGGTCTACCTCTTGATCTTTTTCCCAGCCAGGGTCTCCATTCTTGTATTTTCTTATTCCATCGGTCGTCAGATTGCCTCATAGTATGTCCGGCCCATCTCCATTTTAGGCTTGCTATATGTTCTTTTACATCAATTACTTTTGTTTTTTCTCTAATGTGTTCATTCCGTATCTTATCTTTTATCTTTATATGCAGCATCTGACGTTCCATTGCTCTCTGCGTTTTAGCTAATTTATCCATTATGCCTTTAGTCAATGTCCAGGTTTGTGCTGCGTAGGTAAGAACGGGTAATACGCATTGATTATATACATTTCTTCTTAGCCTTAGAGGAATTTTTTTGTTAGTTAGGATGTTTCGTTGTTTTCTGAATGCCCCCCATGCCAGTCTAATTCTTCTTTCTATTTCTGCAATTTGATTAGGTTTTCCGCACTGTACCACCTGTCCCAGATATATATATTCTTTTACATATTCGAGTGTTTTACTCCCTATCTTTATGTCCGGTGGGTTATGGTCATTCGTCATGGCTTTTGTTTTCTTTTCATTTAGTTGTAGTCCCACTCTCTCGGATTTTTCCCTGAGATCGTTTAACATTTTTTGGATGTCTTCTATGTTGTCCGATATTAAAACAACATCATCGGCGTATCTTAAGTGATGTAGTCTCTCTCCGTTTATATTAATTCCTGTATTATCCCAGTCCATCTCTTTAAAGATCTCTTCCAATGCGGCATTAAATAGTTTAGGACTCATGGGATCGCCTTGGCGTACCCTCGTTTTATAGGTATGAGTTTCGTTGTTTCATGCGCTGCTATTGTCATTTTCGTACTATTATAGATCGATCTTATTAGCTGTGTATATCTATAGTCTATTCTATTGTTGTTCAGAGCTTTTTCTACTGCCCAGGTTTCAATACTATCAAATGCCTTCTGATAGTCTATGAATATTAAATAAAGCGTTAGATTATATTCTGTAGCTTTTTCTATAAGCGTTCTAATCGTTAGCAGATGGTCACTGGTACTAAAGTTCTTTCTGAAACCTGCCTGTTCTATCGGTTGGTTATCTTCCAGTTTGTTTTCTAATCTGTTGATAATTAATCTAGTAAATAGCTTATATATCTGCGACAATAGTGATATTGGTCGATAGTTATCTAATATTTTCTTGTCACCTTTTTTGAACAATAGGATTGTTACGGCATTATTCCAACTGCTTGGTATTTGACCTTCATCCAAACACTTATTTAGCAGTAATTTTAGAGTTTCTATGACTGTTTCATCACCTTCCTTTATTAACTCAACCAGTACTTCATCTGCGCCTGGAGCTTTGTTATTTTTCATGCTTTTCAGAGCTGCTATAATTTCTTCTCCTGTTATATCTGGTATTTCCTCAGAGTTGACATTGAGAACTTTTCTTTTTACCTTTTCTTTCATCTCTTCTGGAATAACATTTTTTGATTCATACAGTTTTTCATAGTAGCTTTCTATTACTCTTAGTATTCCGTCTCGATCTTTTATTTCTTGTCCCCTTTCATCTTTTAGATTATTAATTGTTACTTTTCCTAGACTTTTTTTGATTGCTTTCATATTTTTGTTTTCTTCTATTATTTGTTCTATCTGTTGTTCCAATTGTCTTCGTTTGTCCTCTTTGATCGATCTTTTTAGCGTTTTATTAGTTTCTATGTATTGAATCGTGTTTCTTTTATCCTCTCTGAGTAATTTTCTTCTTTCTTCGAATAGTTGTTCGGTTTTCTTGCTCCAGATTTTCTCGCTCTTGTTTTTTTTCTTTTTAGCTACCCTTTTTGCCGCTTGTGTTATGGTTTTTACCAATATATCATTGATTTCATCTATGTTTTTGTGACCTAAGTCTCCGTGGCTTTTTATTGCTTTGTTTGTTTCATTCTGGTACTCTGTCTTATTTTCTCGTAATATTCGCGTATCTATTTTTATTTTGTCGTTTGTCGCAAATCTTTTTCTTTCCATTTTCTTGTTTATTTCTATTCTCGCCCTCACTATTCTATGGTCACTTCCTGTGTTGATGTTATTTATGACTGTTACATCTTTTACAATTTTTTTTTCTGTGGATAGTATAAAATCTATTTCGTTTTTTATTTCACCATTGGGGCTAACCCATGTCCATTTTCTATGGGGTTTCTTGTAGAAGAAAGTGTTCATAGCATATAGTTGCTCTTGTTCGAGATAGTTTATTAATGTGTTACCTCTTTCATTTCTTGTACCTAGTCCAAATTTTCCTGTCTTATCCTCGTTGGGGTCTAATTGGCTTCCTATTTTGGCGTTAAAGTCTCCCATGACTATAGTATATTGACATAGGTTTTCATTTATGGCGTCGGTAACCTCTTCATAGAAGGTGTCTATTGCTTCTTGTTCATAAGTGGATGTTGGGGCATAAACTTGGATAATTTTTAGTCTACAGTGTCTTGTTATTTTTAAGATAATATATGCCACTCTATTAGATTTTGCGTTATACATTAGGATATTATTAGTTATCTTTCTATTTATTATAAAGCCAACACCTCCTATGTTTTCTTGTTCCTCCTCATTTATTCCTTTATAGAATAGTACATTGTTTGACATAGAAATCGCGTTTATAAAAATTAAATACTTTTATTTTTGGCAAAAAAATTATCCTTGCTTATTTAAATCAGCAAAAAAAATAGTTAAATTATAAATTATTTTTATTAGATAACTATATTTTTTAACAATAATGAAGTAGAGTGTCTTCAGCAGATATATGTGAAAGTATTGTAGGTAATTTGAACAAATGTAGGAGGAAGTCTCCTAGTGGTGGACGCTTTAGCTTTATTTTAAATAAAAACAAACAAAATTGTTTTTTTTAATATTAGCGTTTATTAATACTTATAACATATTTCCATCAAATGAAAGAAACGTAAAAGTTATTATTCACCTATTAGTCCTCTAATTTTAGGTTTAACTATGGGTCAATAATTTAGAACGTTGTAAAGTGTCCCCTAGTGCCGGACAGAAAATAAATATGACATGTAACGCCGAACAGATTAAAATATTTTTTATCGATCACAAGTTTAATTACTTGAGAATTCTGGGATATCGCCACAAGTTTCCTAGCGCTATTAGTGACAATATGAATATAGGATCTCACTCTTGAAATTATTTTACGCAAACTACACAATTCTTGTACTTGATCGACGTTTTCTCAGTCTCTACTTTTTTCATGCAGTTTTCAGCTTTTGCTAGATATTTCGGTTTAAAAAATACGGTATTTCAAAAATATCAAGTGTTCGATATTAAAGAATAAAAAGCTGACCGGTACTAGAGAAAAGCGCAGAACAAAAAAATATAATAGCTTAAAATAAAAACAACTATAAAAGTTATATCTTTTGGCACTGATTTATTAATAACAAAAATAATATAGACAACGCATAATAACTTTAAAAAATATATTGACTTGGGAAATATAACACCTATTAAATTATGCGATGCAATGTTTTCTCGTCAAAAATAACAAACCAAGCCTCTCTTGAAATATAAACTGATGATTGAGTCTTGTTGGAACTTTCACACATTTCTATCCATGTCTACTACTTTTCTGCATATAAAACAATTCTTTTGTTTTTATTAATATACAGATTTCGATAGTGTCCGGCACTAGGTACCATCCGGGTTTAGGGGACTTCCCCCTACCAGAAATATCATTTTTCAGACAATTGCGTCACACAAGAGAGAAATATGTATGTTATATAATGTAGAAGCTTAACAAGCAGAACTTATTAGTTGTACTAAAACATGAATACCTACTCCTATTTTTTACTACAATTTTAAATGGCTTTTTGAAAATTTCCAGAATTATGAAAGATAGTAAATTAATAAAATTGCCAATAAATTACTCTTAATTTAGAAAATAGTCATCTAAATTTTTATCTATAAATTTCTTCACTCAAAAACTCCATGAAAAAGACTGCGTTATTAATGTGTAAAGTATTTTCAAAAACCAGGCAGGCCAAAAAGTACCTGGAATAGGTCTTTCGTGAAGCTTCAATGTGATTATGACATATCTCCGGAAATGGTTTATAATAGAAGAGAATACTCCTTAAGACCACGCCTACCCCGATAAGGGAGCAGTTGGAACAATTGCATTAAAGGCGAAGATAAAGAAGAAGAAGACCATATATTTTTTTTTAATTTTGTAGGTATTTAAATATTTTTGATATGCAATAAAATTAATGCTACTTTCTTAAAAAAATATTAGTACCCATTATATTACTTCTAATAGGTTATTATCTTTTCTGAAAATTTATTTCCTTTTTGCAAAAATATTTTGTAGAGAATTAATATTTATATCCGGGGATTGACAGAGAATATTGTTTATCGAAGCGAAGACTTTATTAAAGATGCTAATTATAATATTATGGGTCAATAATATTACCACTTACACAATTGCACAAGTTTACTTATTCTTGAACCTAAACGTTTTAATTTACAACAATAACTAAGTATGTTTTTATTTATCTATCAAATTATAAGTATATTTACACTACACTAAACCAGCATCTAAAAATCTTACATTAAATAATGTTTTTAAGGAACTACTATAAAACAATACATAAAAAATACTTAATTTTTAAAACATTAAATGAAAAAAAAAATTAAAATAGGTTGGTTTTATTCTTTATTTACATTAGGTACTACGTATAGATAATAAGTAGGTAGGTACAGCTTTTCAGTTTTTCATTAATTTTTAGAATACAAATGTTTATTAAGATAAGTTTTAATCTACAATAGGTCAATGGGACTAACTTCCAATAGAAAATAAATACTTAGTAATTAAAGAATCTACTTATCTAAGTTCTTTCAAGTTATTTTCAAATAAAAAAAAGCCAAATAGGTATTATGGCTTGTTGCTATTATTATCTTGAAACGATCTTATTTTTTAGAACAATTCATAGCTATTGTTTTTAAAACAAGAAGTGAACAATCCATAAAAAATCTGTAAAACACTAATCCGTATAATCGATTACGTTTTTTTATCATTTATTATTGATTTCGGAAAGAAAAAACTTACAAACTTAACGAATGTTGGTAATGTTGTCACTTTCTCGCTTTGGTCATGTTTTAAAGTAAATTTATTACACGTAGGTGGGTAGGTATATCTACTTTTAATATAGCTCTAATGATATTTGAATAAAGCTATAAACATATCAAATTTTCGTATCACGCTATTTCAATGACGGAGCTTATAAATAATTAATAAAAATTTATAGTTCTATGTGGTTCAAAATAGAATTTAATTATGAAGTTTAGTTAGCTGCATTTCGTATTCGAATAATTTATTTTAAAATATATTATTCAATAGGACGGTAAATTTAATATAATTTGTACGAGGTAGGATTTTTTTATTATTTTTTTATGTAGTTATAAAATAAAAACCATAATTTTGGAACAGACGTCAAACATTTAAATAGTTTTATAACACTTTTCTCATCAAAAAATGAAACAAGAATTCAACCATGCATTTTCTTACGATACCTTTAATTTACCTAATATTAAAAAACGAATTTATTAAGAAAGTAGTATTTATTAATTAATATTATTACGTATTACTTTATTGTTTATTAAATTATTTAAGTCACACAAATTTCATATTTTATCATACATATTGTAGTTGGTAATGTAATTCCCTTTAACTTGTAAATAGGTTTACCTTTAGTTGATCCACTTTCAAGTGTACAGCGAATTGATTTAACGACAATTCTATTAATTAGCAAAGTTTTAACAAAGGCGTAATAAGTGCATTTACACGGTATGTTCGTAAGACAATATTCGAAAGTGGTCATCAGTAGCAAGTAAACTTTAATTAATGTTTGCAATTCTGCAACCTCAAATATATTAAGTACTTTTAGCTTTACCAATTATGAGACTAGAGAGAAAATGAGAAAACAAAAGTGAAACGGCGTGTAAATGGCTTCATGTATCTGGGTTGGAATGGCCGTCGCTGAGCGCGCAAATACCGAGCTGGGACCGGTAAAGTCCCGCCGGTGCGGTGGATGCCTTGTGTATTCAGAGATCGCATGGCCAATAATATTTTATATCTTCCTAGAATTTCTCACTTTAAATTGAACCCTTTCCTTTATTAACATGAAACATACCTTTACTTGCTTTATTGTTATAATGTTACTTTTTTTCAAGTTCAATGGTCCTATTTGCATTTAAATACATTTAAATGTAATTATGTCCCAAGCATATAATAAAATTCATCGATAAATATTTTTATTAGAAAACAACACAATATTTGATAAGCAGAGAAAATGTGCTGTAAAAGGGACGATTGTTTGTTTAGTAGCGTTTAATTTTTTTAACATAATTGTAGGTATTTGAGAAATAAAATAAAAAAATTTCTAAGAATTAAGTCTTTTGGTGTTCAACAACAAATTAATTGAAGAATTTTTAATATAAATAACAATATTCTAAATTTAAAACAAGTGGTCTGGGTACCTATGTCCCTTTCATGATACGAAGGTGTTAAATGGGAAATTGTTGGTAACAAAAAAGAGACCTAATTATATAAAAGTATTCCTTCGAACTTTTATAATTTTAATCGTATGTAAATCTTAAAATTACTAATAAAAGTAAATTATGTAAAACAATAAATCAATTACAATAAACTTTTATAAGAAATCGAATTAACAAATCTTACAATTTTTCTTTGTTTAATAACTTTTTCCACTTTTTTTGAATTGTTTTAGCCAAACGTAAACTATTTTTTTATGTGAATTTTTCTCTACACTAAATTTAAGTACTACCTAATAGTCGTAAAAACAAATATGTTATTTAAAATTATTGATAGGAGTATATGAGAAAAAAAAAGGATAAAAAACCAGTGAAGCTCACCTTTTAATATTCCTCTTATTAGTTAAGACGTTACGTACTTTTATTAACTTGACACTTATGTTGGCTCTTATTGTACATTATTTTACAAAACGATGCAAAAAAAACTAAACCATTTTATTACTACTATAAAAGAAAATCAACCACAACTCTTTAGTTTTTTAACAGTAACAGCGCATCGATGTTTACATCACATGACTGACTGTGCACTGAAGTTATCACAAACCAATTTTTATTTACTTTGTGTATAGTAGTAAACATTGCTGCAAGAAGATTCGTCACGTTCAAAACTCGTCTCTTTTACATCACCCTGCCTCTACCTTTTTTTTAAAACATAAATTTATTTTTAAAGTAGATTATTATTTTTAAAGCCCATTCTTCAATAAAAGTTGGAGAAAAACATCTAAATTCTTTTACTTATTTTTTAACAATGTTTTATCATGATTTATGGGTAAGAAAGATTCAGCATCAACTTTCTAAGTTTTTACCGCCGTGCTCTTCAGAATAGCAGGAACTTTCTAATTGTAAAAAACTCTTTTCAAATGGATAGCTGTACCTAACAGGAGAAAGTTCTCTACCGTTGTAAATTTTTTTAATACTTATTTGTCGTGTCCCGTAACAAATTGGCCGAATTTTTTTTAAAGTCTATATGAAAAAATCGTAGGTATAGAATTTTTGTTTGAATTTTTGACTTGAAAAGAAGATTAAATATAAATAGACTTGCACATGCGATTGAATCTAACCTGTGAACTTTCCAACATGCAAATATCCCACTCTGTAGCTTTGTAAGATAGCCTGTAATGTATATTCCTGTCGTCACATAACCTATTATGACAAGTCTATTTGAACACAAATACTATCTGTATTATGTTTCTTAAGAACTGCATAAGTTTGTTATTGTCTTACATTAGTTTGTCGGATGTGTATTATATCAGTATCGATGACTAAAATATAAATAATTTTATTTAGAGGAAATGTTACGTAGGTGTGTGTTTTGTATCTGTGTACAGTATCTTTTAAAATATCGTACCGATATGATTAATACGGCAAAATTTAAAATCAACGTTTTTAAATAATATATTTTGAAATATATTTCTGCAATTAAAAATTATGAGAAAGCGTTAAGTTTTTTTAATAAATTTATTCGTATTTAAACTGTTAGAGTAAAAGTGTATGTATGAAAATCTATTTTGGATCGGTTATTTAAAATTAGTAACAATGGCTAACTCACTATGAAGCCCATGTTATATTATAAAGAATGTATTGCAAAATTTGATTCATCAAAGAAAAACGAGACGTGGCGAACAAAATAATCTCGTAAAATTGTGTTTTTTTTTAAAACATTTTCATTAGTAAAATTCAATAACCTAAAAAGCCTTTTGAGTTTCTTAGAACAAGACAAACATATTTCATTGTATAAAAACAGTTTTTGTTTAGCAGAATATGGTGTATTGATGACCAGCCCAAGGTGGATGGAAATGATAAAAACAGTGACTGTGAAAAAATTTTGTTAGTATGATATAAATATATGTTCAATTGGTCATTGCTGTTTGTCTTCTGGTTTTGAATGTTTTATATTGATGAAATTTCTTAAAAAGAAACAACACATATCCAACACTTTCTTTTCTCTTTTGGGTTATCTCATTTTTTTAAATGCTTTATCATTTTTAGTTAATTATTATGGCATCAAATAAAAAGAGACATCCAATTTTCTGGTATTTGGTGTTCCACCTTTTTAGGAAGTTTTTCTTAATTTCTACAAAACTGTTTTTTCGACTTGTGCTATGTTGAAAATAAACTCTTCAAGTAGTTACTTATCTACTAATTATACAAGACAAATTAATGTAGGATTTTAACTCATTCCGGAGATAGTAAGGGACACGACGAAACGTCAGGTATAATATTCGCATCTACCTACATACATAATTTGCTTAACTGTAGCATCAAATATAAATTTTCACTTAAAGCAACAATCAATTGCAATAATTAGGTATGTGACAAATATCCGAAAATACTGTATAAAAACGAACGAAAAATAAATAAAAATGATTCTATCAATGGTTGAGATAAAAATGTAGTGGGTGTAAATTGTAAAAAAAACTTGCAACAATAGGTAACTGAAAGAAAATTAGGTATTGTTGTACAAGATATCTTTATTCCAAGATGATGTGTTTAATTTTAGTTATGTAACGTCAATAGTTTTATGTATCAACACACGTAATTAATAAATAAACTAAAATTATAACACGTATAATTTAAAGCTTTATTAAAAAAAACATGAATACAGTACTTTTATCGCAGTTTAATTTCCCATTAGGGCATGTTTTGATTACTAATTTTAAATAAAATAGATCAGAATTGATTACGGAAGTTTAATACTATCAAAGGAAATCAATTGTGATACCGCCTTTCTAAGAAAACCTACACGTTTCTTATAGTATTTTTGATATTTAAAAAAAAATTATGGCAATGGTGTGTTTGCATCAGTGTTCACGACTAAAATTTTATTTTGATGTAATATTTGGCCACATTCAAAATTTTACTTTTCATTAAAGGTATACTTACACAGATTATGCGAATTAAAAATTTAAGAAACTAAACAATTGACAAAAAGGCGAAATTTTTCTTCTGGTAAAAATCTAAATCTTGTTTCAAAAACTAATTAAACAAATTGTTTTGTATTAAATTAATAATACTTTTGTAATAATTATACCATATAGGTATATTTTTTTAAATAATGTAGGAATATCTAATTGCGAAAATATGCACAATTGTCAAATTTAAGGTTTATGTATTCTTGTATCTAGTTTATTTTTCATTTAAATAAAATTATAATTCGTAATTCATAATTGTATCGGTTTTTAGACTAATTTTTGTCATCCTAAACCAATTTAGTTAATATATTTACGTTAGTGTTGCGCTGAATTACTTAACTGTAAAAATATTCATGAATGTAAATTTTAATAATTCTCCGAGGTAAATACCCACGAGCAAAGATAGAAACCATAACGATAATTGCATTTTTTAAGTTGTTATTAAATGAAGGAAAAAGGAGCTGCACATTTATATTTATGTTGTTATAAATATTTACTTAAATTTTAAGAATAACTGTTTTATTTAAAATTTGAATATTATCTACCTATCCATATAAAAAATAGACTTATAGCTAAATATTATAGAAACATATTTTGCTTATTATACAGTATTTGTTTAAGGATCAAATTTAATTTAAATTTATAATATTAGAAGCATGGTTATGATTTCTTTATATTCATTTATTGTTTTAATGCGCGAAAGTTACAGGAATATTTGTTTTAGATCACAAATATTATACTTTGTAAATTATAAACAATAAATAAACTATTTTATTTCCTGCAATATTTGATATTTATTTTATAAATAAGTTAAATATTATTTATGATAAGTATAAGTAAGATAAACCAACTCTTTTATTTTAATGTTAAAATTATTTTTCTCTGTTATGAACAAAGTTCATTTGAAATTAAAGCTATTTTATTAATTTACAAAAATTTTAATTTTCTTTACTAAATATAAATAAAATTAAACATTTTAGTACATATATTAAACTACTTTTTCACACACACTATTTATAATAAGTAAATAAGTACCTTCTTGTATTTTATATGCAAAATTAAAAGGCTGCTAAACAAAAAGAATTAGTAGGCCATATTGAAGTCAGATTGAACCGCCATTACAACAGATGCAGTAGGACTCGTTCAGCAGTTTGATTAGGTTTGAATGATACAAAAATGAATTGTTATAACCACAACAACACTAGTGTTTACAAAAAATAAAGCACACTAAACAGCACATGTAATATAAAATTTGGTAAATATAAAAACGTAGCACAATGTAAGAGTGTAGCGCCATAGAGATATTCAATATGGCTGCCGGTTGTCAACCGGTCGGAGCGTCAGCTATCTTACTCTATTTCGCGGCGCCAAAGGAAGGGATAGCGAATGCGCGATCATTGCTACTCTTTTACAAGTTAGGTAACAAGTTTTGTTAGAAGTGTAAACGGCAATAATCTTTTTAAGGAGAGTTTTTAATACGTCTTTTTGTTTATAATATTTTTAAACTTATTTGGCGTTTAATGATTAGTGCCGAATTAAGCACAGTAAAAGACATGTACTAAGAAAAAATTAGTTAAACTTTTTTGTTATTAAAAAAACATGATTAAATTACTTTAAAATAAATGTTTTAAGGCTAATGCTATAAATATTTTTTTTGTTCGATAACTTTAGAACATGGCATAATCGAAACTGTTTGTCGTGTTAATCACTGCAAGTCCTGTAAAGAAACTTGATATGCAATATTTCCGAAAAGCGGCACATTTTTGTCTTTAGAAAATTAACGCATGTCGTCTTATTATCTACATCATTTGAACCAAATATAATCGAGTGAAAAGTATTACATTCACAAATATAAAATATAAAAAAAATATAGTAAGTAATAAAATGTTGAATTTATTTGGTATTTCATTTTTAAAATGTAGTAAAACTTTTGAGTTATTTTAAATAAAACTAAATTAAAAAATAAAACGTTAAAAGAACTGATATAACTCATAAGTTGATAGTCATTGCTAATATTTTAGCACAACAAATGGAAACTATAGGTATTTAAGTGCAATATTAAATTTGTTTCATTTATATTCAAAATGAAAATATTTCTTAATTGATCCATTTAAAGTTGCTAAGTAGCCCATGGTTAAATGTTATTCTATTTAATGTTACTAATACCTATTTATTTATTATTGTTTTTAATAAGTGTATTAGCTTTACTGTTTTGTAAATAAAAAAAAATAATTTAAATCTATTCAATTTGATATCGTTAATTTCTAACTCGATTAGTAGTAATTCTGATTTTTTAACATACCTAATCTATCTACAACAGAATCTATAGGTACAATTTAAAAAAAATAAGTTATCTTAAACAAAGTATTAATTTTTTTTAAGAACATACCTACCTATACCTACATATTGTTCATTGTAAGATAAATAAAAGTAAAATTAATTTTGTAATAGAAAATTATAAGACGTTTTATCATAATATAATTATGTTTTATCTTTTTTAAACTTCATTTTCAATTATTCTAATCAGTTAATTTTTATAATTAAAATAATCATGTGTATAAATCACATATAATACTAGTAATATTTGATTAATTATTATTTTCAATAGAAATTGAAAGTCTATAACTGTAAAATCAAGTATAAAAGTGTTGTTATAATGGTCTAAAAGATATGTAGTTAAATTCCAAGCCTACTAAGATCGGGTTCAAAGCCAACTTACTTTTTTATAAAGGATAATACAAAACACTTTCGAAAGGTTGTGCAACCTAACCGTAAACATTTTATGAATTGGAGGGTAGTCTATAATTGTATAGCATCAAGTCCTACCTTTATAGAAACCACGAATCCCTTTTTGAAACTAACTCTTCAATACCTGCTCTAGTCTAAACGGTAAAGTCGTAGAAATCAGTCGTTTTTATTCGAAAACTTGCAAGTTCTTTTCATACGTATCCATGTAGATTTTTATTTGTAATTTATGTGACATTTTAAAGTGCCTAAAAAACGTTGTATTAGTTATATGCTAAAAATATTCTATTCTTGAATATGGCGGTTTTCAGTTTCCAGGAAACGGTGTAGATTACAATTCAGGTAAAAAATCCTTGGTGTGTAATTTTAGCAAATAAAAGCTCATTTTAATTTAAACTTTTATACCTTCTAAACATGACTGTAAATATTTTATTCTGAAACAAAAAACGTGTAATATGAACCTCTCTATTTACTAATGATGAAAGAATCTTTTATTCAAATATAATAAATTAATACGTTTAGTACTTTTTTTCTCAATAGAATTTAAAAAAAGTTTTGTTTCGTTATTAAAAAACTAGTTTCATAATGGGACAATTTATTGTAGTTAAATATTCCTGTTGGGTAATATTTGTAATGTTAAGAGTTACTTATCTATCGTAGACATAAAAGAAAAGACTATTGCTTTGATGCACTGTTTGGGTGTACTACTAAGTATTGATTTGGTGCAGGAAAAATAAGTTCCGAGCGCTATAAAGCTTGGAATAGAACTCTAGATTTCTTGCTTCTAAAGTTTGAGGCAATAAAACTGTTGTATTGTTTTCAGTCGAGTCGCGCACTGTTACGATTGTTGCGTAGGATTTCAAATCAACTCTAAATAAATTATTGTATGAAATTTCTCAGTTTAGGATCGATTAAATGGTCGACTGGTTCCGCTAATCTATTCTCGCAATAATTTACAAGAATTGAATTGGCTATATGTATTTTGTCGGAGTCTTGAAGCAATTTATAACGATGTAATATATCTTCGGATATTGTTTGAGGGCTGGTGCATCCACTGTATGTATTGTTACTCTTAATTACACTTTGTGTCTTAATTTAAATTAAATCCTTTAACTACTTGATTTATTAATTTAATGCAAGGGAAACTCCATTACCATATATTAACAGCATCTTCAAATTTTACAAACTTATTTTTTAACAAATAATTATAGTCAAGTTCAGTTATTTATTAGTCAAATTAATATCTTATCAGAGTAAAAGGTATATATGAATATGCATGTTTATAAAAACTAATAATTCGTTTTGTTACTTATTTATGTTCTATAGATATTATAGTAGGTAGGTACTTACTTGATGTACGTTACTAATTTAATACTTAGGAAAAATAAAATAATATAAATTGTGTACCTATATTATTTAAATGAATTCAAATATAATAATTTTTAGATTTTTAATTGGTTTTTATTATTAGATGGTTTGGTTAACATTTTTATAAAATATCTATTCGACGATACAAATATCTTCAAATGTACCTACATAAAATTTTAAAAAAATTGAGACCATTGCAAGGTGCTTAGGATAGGTTATCAGACCATTAAATGTCCAACGATAACCAACTGGAGTATGGGGTAAACAGTATTTGTGCATAGACTTTTTGATCATATGTAATGTGTAAATAAGAATTCTCTCTGTTGTTCCTTTATTAATCCTGTTAATTGTACCATAGCGCAACGGAAAAACTTACTCTTAATAATTTTTTTTTCGAGAACTTATGCCAATTATTTCCATAATATTCAATTGTATAGCATTACTTACTCTGCTATTGCTATTTTGCCAACCTTGGCTTCACATTTATGAAATTTTAATTGATTAGTTATATAAATGTCATTGATTGAATTGTCAACATATAAACTTTGCCAAAAAGACTTTGGAAAATTTTAAAGGTATACGTACTCCCACCTACAGAACAAATGTATTTGAATCAACCCATTTAGTAATCTGGTAAAACGTGTTCAGCAAGTAAATAGTAGGCGGTTACTGAATATTCATAGGCAAAGGACTGTTTAATGAAGAAGTGCGCAATAGTTGAAGGTGTGGATGCGCAAACGAAAATCCGGACTTGATGTTAATAGGGAATTAACCAACTTAACAACTTAATTTGTAATAAAATTATATATTTTAAACTTTGTGTAATTAAGTAAGATATTTTAATTACAGCAATAATAGTTATTCTGGTTAGGGGCCGTTCAAGTATTACGTAACGCAATTTTTGAAGATTTTTGACCCTCCCCCACCCCCATGTAACGCGCCGTAACGTTTTTCAACCCCCAAACCCTAAACGTTACGTAACACTCAAGTGACCTTTTTTACCTAAAAGTCAGAATTATGTTGCGCAAACTACCGGAAAGTTGCTAAAATATTTTAAATTTTAATTTAAATGTAACGCATCGTAACGTTTTGCAAGCCCCCACCCATATTGCGTTACGTAATACTTGAACGGCCCTTACCAAGTCACGTATTATAAGTTAAATACAGTGAAGATAGAAACAATCTAAAAGTTTTTTTCTAAGCGAACGCTCATAGCCCTTATATTTTGCATTTACAAAATTGTTTGTATCTGAACAATCTAAAAATGACTCATGAAACGGTCTTATACTGTACAAAAGTCACACCCATATCTATCCTAATTACACGTATTTTATAGAACATTATTTTTTAAACATAAAATAAATCTCTTTGGAGTTATTTAATTTTTAGAATTTACTGCCATCAAAAATAATTACTAAATATGATTCTGAAATAAATAAGGAAATATTAAAGTTGATCCTAATATGGAACGTTGTCTTTGTACTTAACTTTAAGTTGCAAATATAATCGAGTGAAAAGTATTACATTCACAAATATAAAATATAAAAAATATAGTAAGTAATAAAATGTTGAATTTATTTGGTATTTCATTTTTAAAATGTAGTAAAACTTTTGAGTTATTTTAAATAAAACTAAATTAAAAAATAAAACGTTAAAAGAACTGATATAACTCATAAGTTGATAGTCATTGCTAATATTTTAGCACAACAAATGGAAACTATAGGTATTTAAGTGCAATATTAAATTTGTTTCATTTATATTCAAAATGAAAATATTTCTTAATTGATCCATTTAAAGTTGCTAAGTAGCCCATGGTTAAATGTTATTCTATTTAATGTTACTAATACCTATTTATTTATTATTGTTTTTAATAAGTGTATTAGCTTTACTGTTTTGTAAATAAAAAAAAATAATTTAAATCTATTCAATTTGATATCGTTAATTTCTAACTCGATTAGTAGTAATTCTGATTTTTTAACATACCTAATCTATCTACAACAGAATCTATAGGTACAATTTAAAAAAAAATAAGTTATCTTAAACAAAGTATTAATTTTTTTTAAGAACATACCTACCTATACCTACATATTGTTCATTGTAAGATAAATAAAAGTAAAATTAATTTTGTAATAGAAAATTATAAGACGTTTTATCATAATATAATTATGTTTTATCTTTTTTAAACTTCATTTTCAATTATTCTAATCAGTTAATTTTTATAATTAAAATAATCATGTGTATAAATCACATATAATACTAGTAATATTTGATTAATTATTATTTTCAATAGAAATTGAAAGTGTATAACTGTAAAATCAAGTATAAAAGTGTTGTTATAATGGTCTAAAAGATATGTAGTTAAATTCCAAGCCTTCTAAGATCGGGTTCAAAGCCAACTTACTTTTTTATAAAGGATAATACAAAACACTTTCGAAAGGTTGTGCAACCTAACCGTAAACATTTTATGAATTGGAGGGTAGTCTATAATTGTATAGCATCAAGTCCTACCTTTATAGAAACCACGAATCCCTTTTGAAACTAACTCTTCAATACCTGCTCTAGTCTAAACGGTAAAGTCGTAGAAATCAGTCGTTTTTATTCGAAAACTTGCAAGTTCTTTTCATACGTATCCATGTAGATTTTTATTTGTAATTTATGTGACATTTTAAAGTGCCTAAAAAACGTTGTATTAGTTATATGCTAAAAATATTCTATTCTTGAATATGGCGGTTTTCAGTTTCCAGGAAACGGTGTAGATTACAATTCAGGTAAAAAATCCTTGGTGTGTAATTTTAGCAAATAAAAGCTCATTTTAATTTAAACTTTTATACCTTCTAAAAATGACTGTAAATATTTTATTCTGAAACAAAAAACGTGTAATATGAACCTTTCTATTTACTAATGATGAAAGAATCTTTTATTCAAATATAATAAATTCATACGTTTAGTACTTTTTTTCTCAATAGAATTTTAGAAAAGTTTTGTTTCGTTATTAAAAAACTAGTTTCATAATGGGACAATTTATTGTAGTTAAATATTCCAGTGGGGTAATATTTGTAATGTTAAGAGTTACTTATCTATCGTAGACATAAAAGAAAAGACTATTGCTTTGATGCACTGTTTGGGTGTACTACTAAGTATTGATTTGGTGCAGGAAAAATAAGTTCCGAGCGCCATAAAGCTTGGAATAGAACTCTAGATTTCTTGCTTCTAAAGTTTGAGGCAATAAAACTGTTGTATTGTTTTCAGTCGAGTCGCGCACTGTTACGATTGTTGCGTAGGATTTCAAATCAACTCTAAATAAATTATTGTATGAAATTTCTCAGTTTAGGATCGATTAAATGGTCGACTGGTTCCGCTAATCTATTCTCGCAATAATTTACAAGAATTGAATTGGCTATATGTATTTTGTCGGAGTCTTGAAGCAATTTATAACGATGTAATATATCTTCGGATATTGTTTGAGGGCTGGTGCATCCACTGTATGTATTGTTACTCTTAATTACACTTTGTGTCTTAATTTAAATTAAATCCTTTAACTACTTGATTTATTAATTTAATGCAAGGGAAACTCCATTACCATATATTAACAGCATCTTCAAATTTTACAAACTTATTTTTTAACAAATAATTATAGTCAAGTTCAGTTATTTATTAGTCAAATTAATATCTTATCAGAGTAAAAGGTATATATGAATATGCATGTTTATAAAAACTAATAATTCGTTTTGTTACTTATTTATGTTCTATAGATATTATAGTAGGTAGGTACTTACTTGATGTACGTTACTAATTTAATACTTAGGAAAAATAAAATAATATAAATTGTGTACCTATATTATTTAAATGAATTCAAATATAATAATTTTTAGATTTTTAATTGGTTTTTATTATTAGATGGTTTGGTTAACATTTTTATAAAATATCTATTCGACGATACAAATATCTTCAAATGTACCTACATAAAATTTTAAAAAAATTGAGACCATTGCAAGGTGCTTAGGATAGGTTATCAGACCATTAAATGTCCAACGATAACCAACTGGAGTATGGGGTAAACAGTATTTGTGCATAGACTTTTTGATCATATGTAATGTGTAAATAAGAATTCTCTCTGTTGTTCCTTTATTAATCCTGTTAATTGTACCATAGCGCAACGGAAAAACTTACTCTTAATAATTTTTTTTTCGAGAACTTATGCCAATTATTTCCATAATATTCAATTGTATAGCATTACTTACTCTGCTATTGCTATTTTGCCAACCTTGGCTTCACATTTATGAAATTTTAATTGATTAGTTATATAAATGTCATTGATTGAATTGTCAACATATAAACTTTGCCAAAAAGACTTTGGAAAATTTTAAAGGTATACGTACTCCCACCTACAGAACAAATGTATTTGAATCAACCCATTTAGTAATCTGGTAAAACGTGTTCAGCAAGTAAATAGTAGGCGGTTACTGAATATTCATAGGCAAAGGACTGTTTAATGAAGAAGTGCGCAATAGTTGAAGGTGTGGATGCGCAAACGAAAATCCGGACTTGATGTTAATAGGGAATTAACCAACTTAACAACTTAATTTGTAATAAAATTATATATTTTAAACTTTGTGTAATTAAGTAAGATATTTTAATTACAGCAATAATAGTTATTCTGGTTAGGGGCCGTTCAAGTATTACGTAACGCAATTTTTGAAGATTTTGACCCTCCCCACCCCATGTAACGCGCCGTAACGTTTTCAACCCCAAACCCTAAACGTTACGTAACACTCAAGTGACCTTTTTACCTAAAAGTCAGAATTATGTTGCGCAAACTACCGGAAAGTTGCTAAAATATTTTAAATTTTAATTTAAATGTAACGCATCGTAACGTTTTGCAAGCCCCCACCCATATTGCGTTACGTAATACTTGAACGGCCCTTACCAAGTCACGTATTATAAGTTAAATACAGTGAAGATAGAAACAATCTAAAAAGTTTTTTTTTCTAAGCGAACGCTCATAGCCCTTATATTTTGCATTTACAAAAATTGTTTGTATCTGAACAATCTAAAAATGACTCGCGGAAACGGTCTTATACTGTACAAAAAGTCACACCCATATCTATCCTAATTACACGTATTTTATAGAACATTATTTTTTTTAAACATAAAATAAATCTCTTTGGAGTTATTTAATTTTTAGAATTTACTGCCATCAAAAAATAATTACTAAATATGATTCTGAAATAAATAAGGAAATATTAAAGTTGATCCTAATATGGAACGTTGTCTTTGTACTTCAATGTTTACCAGTGGATTCGCTATTGTGAGCTACTATTAAGCATATTGCAGACATTGTAACTGGTTAGTTGGGCAAAAGTCGTGTCATAGATGTGGCAGAGATATTGCTCAAAAAAATTTTAAATGGTAAAAATATTGTTTTTTTTGTGTTAATTTTATAAATTAAACTAAATTATTTAATAGCCATATAGTGGTTGGTCTCTCAATGTAATATTCATGTTTAATCCTAAAAGAACTGATTTCAATTTAAAACTAAATGTAATTAAAATGGATATGTAAGCTTCCTCAAATCGAATAGTTTACGTAATTTTTATTTTTATAGAGGTTATTCTGAGGTTATATTATAAAAAAAATATATAACCAATTCATGAATTGAAAAAATAAAACGGATTAGTAGAGAAAATAATATTTACGTGTAGATACCTATAATTTTTAAAATGGTTATGTTAGAATAATTAATCTTTTTTTCTATATCATTATTTACTTAAAAAATTTTAATAAATACAATAAAAAGTTAAGAGTAAATACAAGAAAGATTACGCATCAAAATACTTCATTTTGATTAGTATTTTTGAAGGTTTTATACATCAAAAGCAAAATGGTATTCCATATTTGATTTTTTCACCTTTAGAGGAATAATTAAATATATTTCCTAGAGCTTCTTTGATATAAAATAATTTCTCACTTAATTGGACCCGAAATGTCTGTAATGTAATTTAGTTAGGTATAATACTAGATAAAATATTGACTGATCTAATAATTGTTAAAATAACAACTAATAGCGCCAGATTTAATGGAAGTGGGTTAGTACGTACTTATATAACAATTTAAGAAAAATATGATAAATATATAATATAAAATTGTAATTACATAATTTCACATTTATTTGATTAAAAACACCCAATCCTTTATTTATTTTTCAAACTTGGTTTCTTTCACTATATTCTAATTTTACTAATTTCGTTAAATTTTATATTCTGAAGGTTGTTATATATTCGCATTCGCATTCGCATTTATTTTATGACACCTTTGGAAATACGAAATCATTTCTCTGAAATTACTAAATTATTTCAAAACAAAAAGTTAAATTATTTTAAATCTTTGTTAGATGGTCTCTAACAAGAAGATCTTTGGATTTAAGTATTAAATAAAGTAGGTATATATTTGTAGCTTTCAGAAAATGCATTGGTTGTCTACGTTTTTGAAATAATAAGTATAAATTAAGAGATTGAAATACCGAGAAAAATAATTTTAAACTATAGATATGAATTTTTTAAACTATCGATATTTATGAATAAATCGATCAATCTCTTCTTCGTAATTTAATAAAAATTGACGGTAAGTGGTAGTATATCAATCTCTATGGCTAGGGAGAATGGTCCATTGAAATTCATCTATGAAAAATTCAAGTCCATACCCTCTTATCCTCGAGTTTCTCACTAATGCTTATACATTAAATATTAGATGGAAAGGACGTTTTAAAGTTAGCTTGTATATCGAATGGCAGAAAATATTGTGCTCTTTATAAAATTATTTTGAATATTGTATAAAACTGAGGGAGGAGATATTGCTTTATATCGATTACACTAGAGATTTGGCTGGCCATAAAAGTACTATTGTACTGGTAAATGGTAGGTAATTTTATATGCACTATTATAGTCAGTTTTAAAATAATATAAAATGTAAATTCAAACTTGTTGGCTATTCACAGGAATTGTTCTTTTACTACTGGTTTCTCTTTGTACCAAAATTCTATGAGAATGTGGGTATGATTATATTTTGGGGGACAATGTTTTTTCTGCTTAACAGATTGTACAAATTTACTTGACATATTTGTTAATAGGAAGGCAGCAATTTGCTGTGAATTGTACTTAATCAATATTACAGGTATTTTGACTAAATACATTTAAATTTTTTTTAACTTTTGTTTAATTTACACTGTCTTGGTATGTTATCTACTCCAAAAAAAGATTTTTTAACAAAAGTAGTTTTTGTATAAAAAAATATTTATGTATTCAATTTAAAAGACATATAATTGAATCAGGTAAAAGTGATTCATTATTATGAAATGTTTGCACTTTATGATTTCAAGTATGTGAAAAATGTTTGAAATTAGTAAAACAAATTATGATAGTTATTCTATTTTCTGAAAAACACTACATGAAACACTTTTACGAAGATCTTTATTTTTTAGAAAAACATGGAATTTAGACCACATACAGAAAATGCTTTATCTAAAGATAAATAAAAATATGTTATTCAAACCAGGACACAGTAAATTTTTAAAATACTGAATTACATAATTTAAATAAACATCATAATTTTTGGAAATTAAAAATTCATTTTTTGCCAAATCATAGAATTTTAATTTAAATAAATTGTTAGGTAGGTAAGTACTATCACAAGAGCAACTATATACTAGTTATCAAAGTAAAAAAGTACCTTAACACGACAATATTTCCTTTTCATTTGTAGAACAAAAACTGATATTTTTCCTGCATTTATAAAGAAATTGCTGTAGAGACTGCTGCGTAGTTTATAATGATCCTGTAGATTTGCAAGTTTGTAAGTACCTAACGAAGCTATTTAACTATAATTCATGATTTATTAACTTATTTTGCGGAAACAGCATGCAAATAAACCCATTGTTACAATTAAGGTAGATCTAGCATGACAGGTTTGGTGGATTTACATTTAGAGTGCTGTCTACAGCACATGGTATTGGAATGTCTTCGCAATGTCTTTATGCCGTCCGGCAGATGCTATGGAGATATCATACCTGTCATGGCCCTGACAACTACAGCGTATTCCCTAAATCAAATGTATCTGCTTTGTGACAGTTGTGTCTAATTAAAAAACACAACACAACAATAAGAAATGTGGTGGTAAAGCATTGAAATGTAATATTCAAAATAAAACCCAAAAGGACGTGTTTTATTCATTTATGATGCTTTTCAAAATCTATCAATTTATTGAAATAATTTCAAGTAACAAAAGTGGTAATTTGTAAACAGCCTAACGGCCATACAAAATAAAATGTTAAAATATTTTTTTCTTAAGTTTTTTTAAGATGGATTGTGTATTTCTAATGTTACTTAATTCTTATAATTTCGTATCAGTGTTATTAGTGGTGCCGTTTAATTCTAAATTCTGAGATTTCGTGGTGTAAGTATCAATCGGAACTTATCAGAAGTATTTCGTATATAAATTTCATTAAAACTAATAAATTGTTATGAGAAGAGCTAGAAGATGATTATAAATGCAGCGAAGCTGAACTTTCCTAATTTTTTCAGATTCAACCCTACTGCCCGAATCTCAGAAAAATTCGTCTTGTCTTTTTTTTAAATACTTTTTTATTATTTCTTGTCGTGTCGTAATGTACATTATCAAAAATATGTAGTGGTTCTTACTAAATATATGAAGTAAAGGCTCTGTTAAGAGGATACTTATCGAGATGACATTTTTATCCGCTTATTAGAGATGTCCTGGTATTGGATAGGAGCACATCTACATGCACAATAAATAAAATATCTAATATTTTATTAAAAGTATTTTAATAGAAAAAAAATCTAAAGTATGAAAAAAAAACGAGAAGAGTGTTTCAGTGTTTTTTAACTGAACAAAATCTATTATATTGAATTCGTAATAGCGCATTTTTTTGCCGTAAGAGATGGTTTTCAAAGTGACTTTTATATGCTGAAATGCAGTAAAAACAACTTTTACAAATATTTTTAATTTATAAACTAATTTGAGTCACCTTTCTTTTCCATTACCGTATCAATTGTATATGAGAGGTATTCTTGAATATCAAAATTATTATCTTCTGGCGCAATATTTTGATCTGTATCTACAAACTCTTCTACCATTTTATTATCTACTTAATTTAATACTTTGAAATTTCGCAATAAACTCGCAAGTGTTGATCGTCTTCGGGATCAAAATTGAAAATGTTAAATTCGCCTTTTTTAGATCTTGCATCGGCGAGTAATATTTTAGTAATATCAGTTACTGCATTCCATGCTGTTTTAATAAATATATTGCTTCCAAAACATCAATAGCTTTTGTTAGTTCTGATGCCAACTGAACACTTTCTACAATTGAGAAAATGTGTTTTAAAATGAAATTTCTATAAAAGAACTTTAAATTATGGACGATGCCCTGATCCAAGGACTGGCAACCGATTTTGTATTATTAGGTAAAAAACTATTTTTTACGTGGTTTAGGTTAAGTAGCGTTCATAGAACGCAGAGTTGTCCAAAAATAAAATAATTTTCCGCCTTTGCATACCTATTTTTTTTTATCTAATAAGTATTAATAACCATTCCGCTATGATTTGTCGTATCCTCCATTTTTTTTTTTTTTTTTTAAGTCTAAAACTGCCTGTTCGGCTGTGAGAAATTTATAAAATACACAATAAAGGTTCGAACTAGGGTTGCGAATATTAACAGTCGGTCACTTATTTTAATAACAATTAAAATTTATTTAGTAAAAGAATTAACAAATTATTTATAACAATAACTAAAATACTTGACCATTAACTCAATAATTATTTGACGTACTTACTAATTTAATTAAAGTTTAATGCACTACACTAATTTATTTACACACTTTTATTTATTTACTTTTACCACGCGTTAGAGATTATCTTGCATTTCACCAAAAGCCAGCTGAGTAGAGAACTGAACGGACCTGATTATTACCCCAATCGGACTCGCTTATATGTGTATTTTGTTATCGTTATCACAGTTTCTGAAGATGTCGAGAGAATTCTCGACTCTGCACGATACGCGTCGTTTAAGGTCTTAGACTAGCTGTTCGATAGACCTTTTTCGAGCGTTTGATTAGATTAATCTATCGCGTTCCCTACAATATTATGATATAAACTAATGCAACGTATTTTGTAAAATGTACGTGACCATACAAAATAGCTTGCACGAAGGGTGTCTGCTAAATAAAAGTTTTACTGTCTTCATTTAATAGTTTATTAAATGTGTTGGTCTAATAATAGATGTGTTCAGCTCTTTTTAAAACTCGGAAGTTTAGAATCTTCGGGAAAGCTGTACGAGAGGTTTTGTGAGGGAATTGAAAAGATTAACTCTTTCTAAAATACGTTGGATTTAGGAACGCAGCCTTTTTATTAAAATAGAATTGGGTGTAATATGCAAACTTAAAAATTCTAGCAATACTGCTGTTGTTTTTTCTGACAAAGGTTAATTATCTAAACTTTTATACTGTAAATATTTTTTAAAAAGCAATAAATTTTTTATCAAGCAAGTGAAATATTCTTCTGAATTTATTATAATCTTTTAGTTTAAATAATTATAAAAAACTTGATTTAATAAACTTAAATTAATATCTATTTTAATAAAAAAAAACAGTTTTGTAAAGAAAACAATACATTAAATATTTAAAAAATAATATGGTTATTTCGCTGTCTTTAAGAAAGTATTGAATTAGGTACAGAAGTAACTAAATTCAACCAATGTAAACAAAAAATTGAATTTGCCTTATTGGATAATCGTTTTGCTTTATTAACAGACTATTTTATTTATATCCAAACTAAAACAGCTTCATTATCAACCCAACATTCAATAAAAATACGGCTGATATATTTTAATAGTTATTTATAATTCAACTAAAGGAAGACCTTTAAAGGTCATTCCGAACGTAACTACATCATTATGTAAATTATGGAATAAATACCTTTCTAATCCAATCAGTCAATAGACGAGCAACGTTCTCCTGGTTGTCCAAATCTCGTTTAAAATATATGGATATGAAAGTTCCCTATAAAACACATCATGCGAATAACTGTATAGCTTTTTAGGCTTCTTTACGACTTTCTAAAGTATAGGATTTTAAGATATATTGCTCTTATAGACAAAGCTTTATTGCAGTAGAGGGTATATCAGTACATCCCAAATGGTGACAAAATGCGTCTCTATATTCTCATATCGTCCTTGTTCGTGTCCGAAAATCTTAGTATATTATATTGATTGCCGCCTACCTTTTTTTAAACTTGTTGTAAATTATCGTTATAGCTACATTTATTTCTTTTTTTTTAATAAAATGTGCATAAATAGCCTTTAAATTACCATCCATTTTATCCAATAAAAAGCGTAATTAAGTCAGAGAAATTCTCCACAAATTAAATTTTTTTCGTGCTTTTGGACTTTTCTTTCGTTCAGTATACTTGAAAATGTCTAATAAATACAAATTAAAGGACTCAGTTACTAGGTATGTAATTATATTTTCTAATTATTTTATTATGCGTATAATACAGATCTATTTTTATAAGTCAGGTTATTAGTTAAAAAAGTGTAACTCAAAATTGATTCATAATCATATTTTGATTTACTAATTCATTTTAATCCCTATGATAAGTTAACTACAATTTTTTGTTAAATTGAAGAAAGATTTGATTGGTAAATGAAGTTTGTAATTTTCTTATGCCGTTCGACAAGTACATTTTATTACCTACAAGTTACAAAACACGCCTGGATAACAATGACAAAATGATTTTTTCCAGATTGTCAAATTTGGCAGCAAAAAAATTGTAGAAAGGCGAAGTTTATAATTCAAGGTAACCTAATCCTTTTTTGATTTTAGGGAATTGACGCGCTATCTCAAATACTAAAAAAAAAGAGACTGCGATATTCAACAGAGTATTTTACTATTTTCAACTAACTTTTGGCGCCGAATTATACTCGACGAGATTTAGTAAGTTAATTTGTTTTTGAATATCGTTCTGCATGAGTTAAACGTTGTAATCATAATATCAGTGAAATATTAGTTAGTATTTAAAGTTTAATTTAAAAAAGTTATCAATTCAATAAGTTTTATTAAAATGGTCATTTCATCTATTATGATACCGTTTCAACTAAATTTAGGAGAGCACTGTATAACTGATGGAGATCATAAAAAAATTTGTGTATTTCGTCATTCAGCATTATTTAATAATTATTTACTACTCTATTTTAAATCACTTGCTAATTTTTATTGTAATGTATCTACGCCTGTATCAAATACGTATAACCAATTTTAAAAAATGCACTATGTAAATTCTTGTTATGTTTTACTAAATTTCAAACTGCGATCTTATTTTTGTTTTGATTATTTTTATATTTATTTTTATACATAATTTGTCTCTATTTTTAAAACTGGAATGTTTGATCAAAACTAACTTTCATAATTTAATTCTCTTTAATTAAAAAAAAAATTAAGAAAGCTTTCTTTCAAATTCAAGTACAAGGCGTTATTTAATAAATTAATATAAAAGCAAATTATGTGCTAAGTGGATATACATATGAAAAAGGAAATAAGGTATTGAATATTATTCTAAGCATTAAATTTATAGCATGATAATGCAATGTCTATACTTTCTTCCTTTCGAGTTCGTGGTAGATACCGAATTCCTCTGCAATGATAGTTAAATATGAATATATTAAACTTTGTAAACACGTACGCACTCTAAGTTGTTTGTTCTCATATATCATTCGAAATTTGTAATTCACATCATAAAGGCGAATGTTGAATTTCGGTTAAATTTATTTTGCAATATTTATTCTTGCACACCTACATTAATCTTTGGTGTTAAATTTAGGTAAGATATTAGAAATAAATATTATTTATAAATTAAACATTTCAAAAGCGTTATTTATATTTTTGTAGAATGATTTTTAAATATGTGACTATTTTTTTAATGGATTTTAGTTCGTTTTGATATGGTGTCCCAAAACCTGCTTTTATTTTGATTCATGCGCTATTTTTGCTGTGTCAAACATGAAACGCTGATATGTTACAGCTCTTATCAGCAGCAAGCTTTCAGGTTCAGTCATGAAACATTTTACAATCGAACAACGCATAGAAATTGTGCAAATTCATATGACAATGTAGAGAATTTTGTTCAGGCCGAAAATGCTGCACATTTTTCTGTAATCGTCACACACCATTTTGACTCGATGTGGTAAATTTAATTATGAAGACGGCCACGATTTTTAATATTTTGGATTGTATCAATTTTTTCAAACTTCTTGATTAAATTCTCCATAGCAAGCTGAGATGGTGCGAAATGACCAAAAAATGTGTAGCATATCGGACCTTCTGTAAAATTCTCATCACTTCAATTACTTGGTGAATTTTTATGCGTTGTTCGGTTGGAAGATGTTCCATTAGGATGCATAATTTTTAAAGGAATTTAGATAAGGTAAACCGACCAAATATCGGGTACCTTTGTTTCTCAACCAGCAGGTACTATTGGTTGTGATGATCCCATGAACTACGTTGTCTTTGGCGTTTTTGGTGTTTTTTTGAGTTTAGGAATATTTGCGAATATCATATTGTAAAGTCGATATCCATCGTAAAGCAAGGTAGTTTTTTTAATATGTTATTTACAGGATAACACTAAGGTTTTATAGTTTATTCGTGTGTTTTGAAACCAACCGTAGACGGCTTCACTTTTAGATTATGTCAAAGTTTTCTACGTGGTCGATGCCATCTTAATATCGGATAGTGTGGGGGACATAATATCGGATATCCGATATTAGGTAGTGTTTGTAACCAAATTGTATATTTTGTTTGTCAAAATCATTAGACTTTAACTTTTGTTAATTATAGTAAGTTAAAACATAAATTCCTTTTTTGAATATTGAAATTTTAATTAAAATCTCATGTTATATCCCTATCCGATATAAGGCATACCCCTATCCGATATTAGGACGAATTATTTTTGATGTAAAAAAATGCATAATTTAAGAAAAAAATAATTAGTAAAAAAATTAACTGTAAATAAAATATTTTAACGTCAGAATGTTATAACTAAAAGAATAAGGCATACCTTGGCAAAACATGGTGGTATTATAAACACGTTTAATGTGTCAGATATTGGTCTAACAAAAAGTATCCGATATTTGGTGGGTTTACCCTACATGAGTATAAAAAATACGTTATTTATTTACAATTATGAAAATACTTGAAATGCGATAAAAAAGAGAGGTACCTATTTGTTATTAGAACTCTAGTTTGATTGCCCTAAACCACAAAAAAAATATTTCTGCCTACCTGAAGCTTTTTATTTCTGTCCAAGTCTATAGTGCGCTGACTGCATCCGTGTGACAAATATCTATTTGAAATGCAATTCAAATAATTGAGGTTAACATTAAATGACAATGAATTGAACCTAATAATGAAAATTTTTATCTTAATAAAATTATTTTTTATTATACGTTTTACCTACTTTTACATGCGCACTTTTAAGTCTTCATACTAATACCTTTTCTGACCTAAGGTACGACCAAAACTAATTTTTATACTGACCCTTAGGATTTTAGGAAGTTTCCAAATCTTCGTAACATGCAGAGGTAGTACTGTAATGAATTCTATCAATGCACGATTTATCAAATATTATAGCAATTATTTCGCTACATAGTAAATACAAAAAATTTTAACCTTTTCTTACCTTAGAGCACATTGTAAAGTGCTAATAAAGTGGTCCTCACAATTTTTTGTGTTCGTTAAAATAAAATCAAAAATAGTTTTATTTAAGGCATTATTAATAATCTATCGAGAAGTTCGAGAAATATTCTTCTTATTTTTTAAAATAGTGGCGGTCACATACAAATCACGCCTGAGCGTGATATGTCGCGGTTATCGGGTTGAGAACCTCTGATTCAGTACAACATATATTTTAATTTTTAACATTTCTATTCGTATTGTTTTTTAAACCAAGTTTTTAGCTTAATATTTTAATCAAGCGGTGTTTAAATGTTCAAAAATTAAAATTAAAGTCGTTTCGTAGCTTTCGGTTACATTTTCTGTTTAAATAGGTTTATTGTTTATTATCTAATGTTTTTTATACCATTGATAGGCAAAATCGGTCATTCTGACTTCTGGGCCTGGGCCTAGGTTGTAGGTTTTATTTGATAGAACTTTAACACAGTCGGAGATATTATTATATACATACAATGTTTGAACTTATGACCACCATAATACGACGTGATCTAACAGTCACTTTAACTACCACTAGTGTCCGACCGAACTTTCGGTTTCGGTTTCGGTTTTGGCCTAGTTTCGGCCAAAAAATGGGTTTTGGTTTAGTTTCGGTTTCGGCTGCCATCCACAAACTACGGCCGAAACCGAAACTGAATTCGAGAGATTTCGCGCTGCGATCGGACATGCTCGGTGCACTGGGCTGCGAGCGACGAAATGGCATTTTGCTACTTATCAGAGCCAAAGTTAGAAAGAAACGCGGATATTTATTCTTACTGGAATTTTAGTCGATTTCTGCCTTTGAGAAAGGGTGCACTAAAATTCTTGTCAGCTCCACCGAAAAGTGTTTCCAGTGAACAACTATTTAGTACTGTTGGTCAAATTTATTCAGACAGAAGAAGCAATTTGCGAGGCAAAAATGTTGATAAATTATTATTTCTCACTTATAATATTAGATTGTTTAATTATGAATACTGATAATTATCAGTCCATTAAAATTATTAATATCGTAGTTGTAGCTTAATGAAGCTCTTCACAGTTTTTTTTAGTTTTAGAGAAAACTCTTTATTTTCATACATCAAATATTATTTTAGCATTAAAAATATTTATTTATTGTACTTAGTAGGTAGGTAGTTTTTAATTTTAATTTTATTGTAGTTGATTAACAAGAGTGGCATATAAAATTACCAAAGTTTAGAAGAAGTTATTTTGTTCTAAAGATGTAAGATATTTTTTTGTTTTCTGTACCTAAACAAATTATGTAAAGAGTTATTTTGATTTGTACCGTTTATTTTATGTTATTCGTAAATAATATTCAAAAGAAATATTAGGTATTAGGTTCAAATCAACTCTTTATTTTAAAAAGTACAAATAATTTATTTGAAATTATGTGTGATAATATGTTATATTAATGATTAGTTCAAATATCAGAGACTAAATAAAGACTGACTGATTATGATTTACTATTTATTTTTCTTTCCACAAAAACATAACCTTATATGGAAGTTTCGGTTTCAGTTTCGGTTTCGGGCAAAACTGTGACCAAAGCCGAAATTCGGTTTCGGTTTCTGTTACGGCCGTAAAAAGTAGTTTCGGTCGGACACTAACTACCACAATAGATAATCTGTAATTAATTAAATTGGTTTAACACAACTTCCGTCGTTTTCAAAAGACACCCCATAGGTATATTAATACGAATGTAATTTAATACAGATATTTAAAGTGGATACGTTTTACTCATAAATGCAGCATCAAAAAACAAACAGTATTTTAGTTCTTCTAGTCTCTACACTCTGAACTTAAATCTACTCATAAATATTACAATAACTTACGTATTATATGTATTTAGATATTGGTATTCGTAGCAATGGGCGAAGGCTTGATTGGAGACAAATAAGTAGTTATCTCACCAAGTTTGTACTTTGTTTTTTAATTAATTTTTGTGATACCTGATTGATAAAATAAATAATAAAGCTTATAGATAAATTTTAATACAAAAATTTTTTTAACTGATTTTAGAAGAGGGGTCCAGTGCCTAGCTTCTTAGGCGCCCCCACTTTCATACCTAAAAGTGGCTAATATGTAGATACTGTTTTACTACAGATATTTGTCTACTACCGTAAACCAAAAATAATTTCCAATAAAAAGTGTTTTTATAAATTGAAAGTAGGTATTGTGTTTTATTACAATTGAAATAAGCATAATCCCATTATTCATTATTAACGAGATTCGCTATTATCGGAATTATTTAACCACATTTGGAGTAATACAAACGGACATGTCATATAATATATAATTAAAGAACGTTATAGCTAATAAGCCGTAGAGGATGTTGCAAGGAAGATAACAGCTTATCGAATTCTCGCGAAAACGCCAAGATCGGTGTGCTAAGAATGTTCAGTGTACGGTAACCGGTTCTATATAAGGTTTCTTTCACGACAAGCCTCAGTTGCTGTCACAGACTTTTCGTTCGCTAATGAGATGAAATCGAACGGACATGCACTGGTGTTCATTTGTAATTTCATTTCAATACGAACTTTAAATTGTAATATGCATAATAAGTGGTGCAAAGTAGCAGAAATGTCACTTTTATTAAAAACCGAAACGATATCGACTCGTTTTAAACTAGGAGTCCTACTTTAATACTAGTTCTTCGGTTTTTTACCGCATGATTTGTGCTAGAAGAATCTCAACAAGCATGCGTTATGAAAAATGTATCACCAGAAAAATCGACCGGTTTAACTGGGTTGGTTTTTGCCGTTATTCAGAGTTTTGTCGGCCGAGTGTTCTTGTGTGATTGTGTTCATTATCCTTCGACATGACATGGATGGACTGACTATGTTAAAAATGAGACAGTTTTTCTGAATTCCCCTTTGGAACTGCAGAATTTAACTTGTCGATTCTGCTTTTATGACGAATGAACGCGCAGAACAGGAATGTTTTTAGCTGTACATTTAAACGGCCATTAAAAAGTTCAAACAATCGCTTTTATTAAATCTAATAATATCGCCAGCAATTACCCGTGGCATTGTTTGAAAGTTCGCACATTTTTCTTTAGATTGCAATGTAC
Organism: Sinopyrophorus schimmeli; assembly: GCA_036325965.1. Classification (NCBI taxonomy): domain Eukaryota; kingdom Metazoa; phylum Arthropoda; class Insecta; order Coleoptera; family Elateridae; genus Sinopyrophorus; species Sinopyrophorus schimmeli. The sequence goes on from JARFIZ010000001.1 coordinate 9,501,827, forward strand.
GGCAGCAACTATCCGTACAACTTAACTATCAGTTATCAAAGACTGCAAAAACTCTGAGCTGCGTTGTAGATCTACTTTGTTATAAACCAATCAAACGCTAACAAGCGACATAGTATGTTGATCGCTACGGAATATCAAATAACCACATTGTCACTGTAGATACGAGTTGAATAGACTACAATAATTCAAGAATAAATAAATAAAAGCAAAGCCGCTCAGCAAAGGGGGTGCAAGCAATATATAAAGGTGTAGTATTTATGGAAGTTCGTTAGATCGTAAAGTTCGGAGGCTATCGAATGTTATGAACTGCACATTGCACTCCGTAACTATCCGCTGTCCGAGATAGAATTTGTCACACAAGAAATATGGTGTTACCCGTATTAATTGATGACTGCAGTCACTAAAGATCCAAATTTGCTAACTGTCGAAATTGAATTTAGATCGACTTTGCGCAGCCTTATTGCCGCTAATTTACTTAAATACTATTTACAAAATATTTTTACATACGTATTACCTATTACAAATCTTATATTTTTTGTTTGTTTTAATGTAATTCTAACTTATGCTTAGTCCAATAGAAATTATTTGTAGGATACTAAAATGATGATTTATGGTAGTTCTTAAGAAGTATATGCATTAGGGTGTCCGTTATTTCTCAAAATGATTTTTTTTTTATTTTAGTGGTCCCTAAATCAAAAGTTTATACCCTAAAACTAAGGTTTGCACTTAAAAAAAATTTTCGATTCGTTTAAACCGTCCCAAAATCACTTTATTTTTATCATTCAATTAACACGAGATTTTTTTTTATTTTGGGGAAATTATTTTTTTTTTTTGGTCATTTTATCAGCCACTTTAATAACACTGGCACACAAAAAAAAAAGTGGTCAGTACTTTTGACCAGACCCACCTTGGGTTATGTATTTCGATGCCCTGAATCCGAATTTGAGGTCGGTTTACCCAATATACCTCTAAAATTTTGAGTAAATTGTAAAAAACTGCCATTTTTAGCCAATTTAAGCAGTTTTTTGCAATTTACTCAAAATTTTAGAGGTATATTGGGTAAACCGACCTCAATTTCGCATTCAGGGCATCAAAATACATAACCCTAGGTAGGTCTGGTCAAAATTACTGACCATTTTTTTTTGGGTGCTTGTGATATTTTTCTACTACTTTTGACTATTTTTTATGATTTTGGATAAATATATGAATGATCGAGATTCAGAGATTCTGAATTTGGATTCCTCTAGTTTAATCAAATTTTCTTCATTTTTATAACTGCAATTTTTAGTGGTTTTTTGCAATTTACTCAAAATTTTAGAGGTATATTGGGTAAACCGACCTCAAATTCGGATTCAGGGCATCGAAATACATAACTCTAGGTGGGTCGGGTCAAAAGTACTGACCATTTTTTTCTTCTTGTGTGCCAGTGTAATTATTGTTGAATTTTCTTCTTAAATTATGTGTCTGGATAGACAAATATTTAATTTTAGTTAAAAGATTTTTTTATGATGAAGTCCATGGTTATATAAATGAAATGTTTACATTGCAGAAACCGCATCAAAGAACCAAATATGTATTGAAAAACATTAAAATAAAATTATTTTATTGCCGAATCCATGTTTTAGACTTTTTTTACGTATTGGATTTCCATCTGTTAAATTGTTTCATTTCTCTCAACATTTATTGACGGATTTATCAATGCCAATGCTCAATGAAAAATTATAGAAATGGAGATTTTAATAATAAGCTTATAGATGGCATTTGGCCACATAGCGCGAACATCAATTTTAAAAAAAAAATTGTTCGATTTTTTTGGACAATTTGTATACAACAATAATTTAATTTTACACTAATCGTAAATTGCCAGCGAAAGCTGCTCAAAGCACCTAATAATTTTATTATCTTTACTATCAATTTTTTTTTAATTAATATTAATATTTGCCTATCCAGAGACATCATTTGAGAAAATGAAACAACAATAATATTTGAACTAGTTGATAAAATGATCCAAAAAAATATAATTTCAAAAATGAAAAAAAAACGTGTTTAATAAATGAGAAAGATAAAGTAATTTTGGTAGGTACAGTTAAATAAATCGAAAATTGTTTTTGAGTTTGAACCTGAGTTTACGATATACACTTTTGATTTAGAGGGCGTTACAATAAAAAAATTATGTTGGGAAATAACGGACACACTAATATGCCTATGTTTTTTTTTACTTTACAATTAAATAATAAGTTATTATTCTGATCATAATATTTTAATACTTCTCTGTCCAGTGATACATTAATGAACTAAGATAGATTTTAAAAGAATGAGGCCATACGCTGCTTGTGAAAATTAAAATGTTAAAACGTGTCTAATGTTATTTATTTCATTACGAAAAATGTTGCGAACGTACAAAAGAAACGAGTGCTCTGTACCGCTGTATTATGGCACGAATAAGGATTACGTTACAAGCCTCGAGTCTACTAAACGACAACAAATTTAAAATTCTATTAAAACAATCAATTACATTTGTACTTATACAGCCTTGGCCAAAAGTATTAGGCACCCCATAAAAATGCACAGTGCAGGTATACTAATTTAGCAAGTAATAAATGCTTATTTTAAATACTTTTCTGGGTCATAAAATATTACCTGGAACACGAAGCGGCATATTTTTCTGGTCATAGAACACGTGGTGACCAAAAACAAAAAATGCGGTTTTCCTGTGATCGAATCATTCTAAGTTTGGTCATTTGTATTGGGGATTCTAAAGCGTAGTCAAGTTTTTATTTCCGGTTTTGCGACAAATTTGACAATTATTCGATGTTAAAATGCCAAAAAAATGAAATTAGTTTGAAAAATCGTGTGAAAATCCAACTTTTGCATGAAGAAGGAAGAACCCAAAAGAAATTGCCAAGTTGATAAAATGTTCACGTTGTGCTGTACAATCTACCCTAAAACGGTTTTTTGAAACTGGTACTCACGCCAATAGACAAAGAACAGGCAGAAAACGTGTGACTACAAAGCGTGAGGATAGAAAATTAATACGCGAATCGTTGAGAAATAGGAAGAAAACCTCATCTGAGCTTGCTGCTGTCTTATCCGAAGAGACTGGAAGGCCAATAAGTGCTCGAACAGCAAGAAGAAGACTTGGAGAAGCGGGACTAAAATGATGTAAAGCTAGGAAGAATCCATGGCTTTCACAAGCCAACAATAAAAAGCCACTAGAATAAGCTCTACAGCACCAACATTTTACAGAGAAAGATTGGTCCAATGTGGTCTGGTCTGACGAATCCAACTTTGAGGTAAGTTTATTTTACTCCTTTTACTATTAATAAAAACTATTACTTGTTTGCTTCATTTCAATCATTAAAATTATACATAAAATTCTAAAAAGCTTTTTTTTTCTACGGTATTTGGAACACCATGTGTGACTTTCGTGAGGCGACTTAAGGGCGAAGAATATCATCCAGATTGCGTAGTACCTACTGTTAAGCACAGGGGAGGCACTATGATGATCTGGGGCTGCATGGCTGCTGATGGTGTTGGCGAAATGTTTGTTTGCGAAGGTCGTATGAACAGTCAAAGTATATAAAAGTACTTGAAACTGCCATTACGCCTTCGTTAACACGTATTTTGGTGACAGCAACTTATATGGGTCATATTTCAACAAGACAATGCTCTTTTGTCATAATTCAGCGTCTACGATGAGCTGGTTTACTGACAATAGCATTTCCTTGTTGGATTGCCTGTACAGTCACCAGCTATGAATTCAATCAAGCATCTTTGGGGTATTTTGAAAAAAAATTAAAGAACATCGCATCACATCAAAAACGGCATTAAAAACGGCGTTAGTACAAGAATGGAACGCCAGAACGAGGCGGAATGTACCAAGCTTGTACGTAGTATGCCTGCCAGAATTCGTGCAATTATAAAATCCAAAGGAGGACGAACTAAATTCTAAAATTTTCTAATGTTTCTTAGTGTATCTTAAGCTAATAAGCCAATCTAGAAAGTACAATTTGTATTTTTTTCTTTATTTTAAGTAAATTGTGAGGTGCCTAATACTTTTGGCCAAGGCTGTATATCTCCATCTTATTTAACTAACGTTTATTCTACATCTCACATTTTTAAAGAAATTTCTGCGATGAGTTCACATTTTATTTTAAAAATTGTTTTTATATCTCGAACTTCCCCAAGTCGAAATTTTCTATAACCGGAAGTAAAATTTGCAAATTATAACACCGATCGGTGTCTTTTACACCAATTTTTTTATTTTGTCAAATAAAATTTATCGTTGGAAAGTAACATAAATGAATATTCTTTGAAAATTGATTGCTCAGATGACCATACGGCTATCTATAATTCCCTCTAAGTACCAACAATATTGTATCTTTTTATCCCTTTCGCTTTTACGATCACTTATATGCGATATTTCGCATTTGAGTAATGTGAGGTAACTGTACGCATTTTTGACAAAATTACTTCCAGAATAAAACTGTTTTATAATTTGAAACAAATCAGCCTTTATTCTCTTTCATTAGACATTTCTAAATAATAATAGAACATAAAATTTGAATTTTCTTTATAATTCTAAGTTATAATAAATTTTTTAATTAACACGGGAAATGCGGACACTTGCCCGCATCAATGGGAAAGTGTCCGCACGTCTTTTAATTTCGATTAGAAGGTTGTTTTGTGTTCGAAATGATTTGCTTTCTTTCTTTACTTTTATCTTTTTTATTCTTTTTCAATTTTGGCTTATCTTTGGTTTTCGTCATACTATTTACCTTCTTCTATCAGCTTGTTAGCTGCATCAATTTGTTTTTGGGTGCACATATTCTGACCGGGACACTTTCTTATATATAATAAGTATATTTTGAACTTAAGGCTTTTGCGGTTATTAATAATAAAATTAAAACACTTACCAGAATTGATGATGGATCCTCTGGAGCTGGCACTAGCACTGTCACTAACACTAACCCGATTACCGACACCAACACTAGTTAAGGCTTCCGGATGGATGCCGCGTCTTCTTGGAGCAAAATGCCAAAAAAATTTTCTGATCTAAACGTATATTTTCTCTCCAATTATTGGTTAAAAAATGTATTTCCTATTATAAAATCATTCATTTGACAGAAATTAATTATTTTTATATCGTTTCTGTTAATATTTATTTCACAGTATCTTTTTTCTATTGTGGTCGTTTTGAACTTTTGAGTTCCAATTGCTCATCAATAGGATGTTATCGGTATCTTTTTTAATAAATCTATTGCGTTTTGTAACAGTTCATAATATTTTTTCATCTTGTGTTTTCTCTATCGGAGCGTATAATTGTATTACCTATATCACTTAAGTGTGCTCACTGTTTTATTCTAATGCGTATTATTCTAGTGGAGATCGCATTGAATTTTGTTGTTATCATATGTAATTCCTTTGACATAATAGTTCTGCTTTGTCCTGGCTGTACTCCTGAATAAAAGAGTGTGTACTCATCTGATATCCATTGTGTTCCATTCTCTTATTTTTTCGTCTCGCTAACTCCAATCAGTATATCAGTACATCATGCATTTTCATTTCTTCTACGAGTTTCATTTTTTTACTAAATATAGATCTAATATTCCAAGTTGCTATATGTACAGATTTTTTGCATGTAACCTTCTCATTATCCTTAAACTCTATAGTCTTTGTTCTTTGCTTAGTCGCCATCATTGGCCGTCCTATACCTTCATTTATTAGTTTTCTGTATATTTTTTAAGTAGCTGGTCTCGTAGTTCTCTATATGCATTATTCTCTCGGAATATCTGGCTCATAGTTTTTTTTAAGAAGATATTATTGATATATAATTCGGTGCCTATCGGTATACTTTTTTTAAAATTATACGTAAAATTTTAGTAATTTGTAGAGTTTTATTTATTTATACAAATAATTGCTCGCTTCAGAAATAATTAAAAACTAATTTTAAGTTTTTTAATTGTAATTATTTAAAGCAACTGACGTACTTTTCAACTAGGAACTTAATTTAAATCAGATTAATTTCATTAAGTGTACGTTTACCGGCGACGGTTCCATGAGGCCTAAGGGGCTCGAGCTCCCTAATGTTACTGTCGGTAGAAATTCAAAATTTTACTAAGCAACTGTGAGGCGATTAGAAAGAATGTATGTTTTCTGACACTTGGTGCTCTAATAACTTTATGTTGTTAAGCCTGTGTACCCTTAATTTGAAATCAAAGTAGCCTATACATACCTCTTGATATATAATTTGCATACTTTTTTTATGTATACCTAAATAGAGATGTACGTGATAGATGATTATTTGTTTCATTTTTTGATTGAACTATTGAAAGCAGTCAAATATAAAAACAACAGCGGTTTCAGTTTTGTAAAACTCGTTTTACATTGCTACTTAAAGAGGTATAAATTTTTGTTGGCGTCGTTAAATTAAGTTCTGCAATTTTATGGGCGTATAAGAGACTTATTTTGTATTACCTTACAGGGAGGTCTATTAGCCGACTGTTTAAAACGTGTTGAGTTTAATATTGGTCTTATAATTCTCTAGCATTTTAATAAACATTAATTTTACAAAATGTTTATTATATTTTTTATACACGGTTTAAATAATTAATGTAATATGTCTTTTATTTGTAGCTAACCTATTACATGTTACTTATATTATATTTTTATCCGTAAGTAGTAATGGTATAATTTTATGTAGCATGAAATATTATTCGGCGATGCTTCAGTTTGAACTGTAATTATTTTTAAATAAGGTAAATTATTTTATATACTACTTAATTTATAACTTTTCAGTATTTATAATAACTAAATTGTATAAAAATAAGACTAGATTAGCATAATATTGTATCAATATTGTTACACCACTAGGGTGCTGTGTGAAACAAGCCTATTAAGTGTAAACAACGTCGTTTCTTATATCTTATAGTTTTAGAGTAACAAGTATTTCTTTTCAAACAATGAAATAATATGTGGCTAGTCACATAAATTGCCTTTTAAGATTTTGTTGCTCCAGATCAGGGGTGAGTAATTGTGTTTCGGATAGAAATAAACTGGAATGTCTCGGGTAGAAATCAATTTTGGAAGTGCTAAGTTATAGCTAAAAGTGTTCAGAACGATTCATAATATTTTTATAAATCAAATAATCTGTATTTTATTCTATTTTGTGCAATGTATCATATTGTACGTTGTTAATAATTCGCAATAAAATATGAATTGATAATTGTTGATCCCATCAAAATAGAGCAACTGATGCAGAGGCCAATAAATTGTCCTTCATCTTAAGAACACCTAATAATAAACTAATTATTAAAAAAATTAGTATTGCAATAGTAATTCCCAGCTATTATAAATATTTTAGTGATCGGCAACAATAAAATCAAATCCAAAATAAGGACTATTTCAAGTATTACCTAGAAGGTTTTTTTACCGATTATCAGCATACCTATTCTGTAATAACAGCGCCAGATTGCAAAGTAAAGTAAAAATTTGAAAGAACATCACAAACAAAATCGAAATTTAGAAAGGACAACGTTTGTTGAGTCAACTAGTTATGAAATAAATATTAATAAAAAAAACTCTTCAAACTGGTGTACTACTCGCGTACGCAGGACGTATTGTAATATGCCTCAATCTATGATACTAAGTTATCGCTTTCTAAAGTTAATTCTTACAAGCCAAGCATTCCTTGTTACCACTTTAATCTTCGTTTACTAAATTGTTATAATCCAATCACATTTTGTTTTTTCTTTGTCTTAATACATAGCATATTGCACAATAATTATCCATTTCTTTCAGAGGAGGGAATTAGAAATGGCGTGAAGATGCCTAACATAATTTTTTTATTTAAATAGAACTACAATTTAATATTGTCTTACAAAAATAACTTTGTTAGGAAGCCCCACAGTGACGAAGATGGTTCTTTCATTCTTCATAGCAGTGCTGGAACTGAATCCCTCAGCCGGTGGTAATCCACCGGCTGAATCTTTTCGAGTGTCTCAGAATGATGCCACTTAAAGCGAATTTTCAATTTAGAGAAGACCAAAAGTTACAAGGACTCAAATCGGGCAACTAAACAAGCTTAGGTACTACAGGAAATTTTTTTCTGCTCTTTCTGTGAAAAAAAAAGGAGCATTTTCGTGATGCAACATTCAATTGTTCTTGATATTGTGTCCCACACGTTTTATCCAAATTTTCCAAAAATTTTTGCTAAAAGTGTTGATTGACCGTTTGGTCTCGAGACACACTCTTTGTGGACGGTTCTTGAAGATGAAGGGTGTTCACTACGTGTTTCTTCTTCAATCAACTACTTTCTAAAAATGCCTTAAACCAGCTAAAAACCTGGGCCCATAACACTGTCTACGTACGCATGATGAAATTTTCAAAAAGTTTGCGTTATGGACTGTGGCCCAAGTCTGAAGCAAAACCTGATAGCACACCGTTGCTCAACATTGATGTCACATATTACTAGAACGCAATAGAAAAAACTGTTTCGCGATAAAAATTGCTGCGGACCACCAAAACACTCAAGTCAGTTTAAACTCGTACTGAAAGCTCATCACATGTTCACCTGCCTTCCCTCTAAGACCCTCGAAGCCATTGTTACCAGTCCCATTACTTTATTTACACACCTTGTATATATTAAAGAATTCAGTATAAAAAGCTTAGCCATAAAAAACAAGTCGGTAACTGCGATCACTTTTGAAAATTAATGAAATTACTAATCCACAACAAGGCGGCCATAATAAAGACCTGTTATCGAAGTATTTCATAATTTGCAACAACCATTTTATCAAAATTACTTCAATTAGTAAAGCAGAATCGAATTCTTTAAATACATTCTTATATAATTGGAAATGGTCAGCACTGAGCCGTAGAATTATAGCCAATTAGACTATCATATTACAGATATTTTACCTTTAATGTGGTATTGAGTGTTTTTTTGTTATGCAGTTATTTATCGTTCCGTATAAAGTCAACTGAACTAATTAACAAATATTTTAAAAAATATGTGCTCGAATTTGAATCCGCTTCGGTTGGCTTCAGAAATATTTTAGTAAAGACAAATTTTTTTGTTGGCCTAATCCTTTTCACCAAGAAATGGTGAGGATTAACGATTTTTGTTGTTTCAGTTGCTTTCTATGATGTTACTGTAAATTCTATTAAAACATTTTCAAGGGGTAATTTAAACCACGTGAATAAATAGGGTCTATAAATACGTTTTATGTTAGGCGTACTTCAAAATGTTAAATTACAAAAGAATACTTTTATTAGAAGCAAGAAAATGTTATTATTACATTTATATTTATTATTATATGCAATTAATTTTTGACTCAATAAAATAATATAATTAAAAGCAAACATTGTCATACCTACATCAAGATGATTGACTAACTATTAATTTGAGTAGGTAAAAATATAATTTAATGGTTAAATATTGTATCTAAATTTTATTATTGAAGTAAGTATTTGTTTTTATGCTTGTATTTATAGTTTACAACTTGAATTGGTTTACAGTATAATTTCTTTTTTGATGAAAATGCATTCTCGTTTTTGCTGGAAAAAAAAATAAAGAACTGAGGCTAATGATACCCTTCTTATTGTAAACCAGTTTTATAAAGGCTGACAAAAAACTTTCTAAGTTTTTTACTTTACAACCTAAAAGTTACTCCTGCTGTGCTTGTAAAAAACGATTTTTACCTTATTTTGGATTTCGAATTCTATATAAATCGTATTGGATTTTTTACTTTCCAGTTAACAGGCAAAAGTAAAATTTTTTGTTTGTTAACTTATATAACTGTTGGGATATTCCTTTTAAGTATTCCGTGACCAGTTTTAGAGTTTAGTTCAAAAAGTTTGTCAGGTGGTTGTGTTTAGAATTTAATGATATTTATGCTTTCCTATTTTTCAATAGGGCAACGTTAATTTGGAATCTACATATGGTAATTATGAGTGTAGATAAATATAATAGTGGTTTATGAAGCTAATCATATTTCATCTGTAGCAAATTGTAAATACAGTATTAATAGTTAAATATGTGGTAATTAAATACTTCCTCAAATTAACATTAACTAAATGGATCATATATGCTTGGTTATATTTTTAATAATCTGCACTATTTATGTCAGTAAATTATTACGTAAACTTTGCGATAATCACAATTGAATCGCTTATTTTGAAAAAGGCAATTTAATGATATTTTTATTTTTAAAATGCGTTGTTTGCGGATTTTTAACTTTTAATATGAAAGTCATATTTTACGAGGCAACTGCATTTTTTATTTTAACAGAATAGTTTTAATATATATTGTTAATTTAGTGCTGTAAAATCGTTGCATTTAATATTTCTTTTGTCAAATTTTGTTTGATTTTTCTTGTAAACTCCCTGTATTTTATTACAACCATTAATTTACTAGCAGTTCGATATCATTAATTTTGACATACAAACCATCAACAATCTGCAAAAGATGATATAAAAATCGACTAGTTGATTTTTAGTGGCCCACTTCAGAAAATTTGACTCATATGCAATTTTAATTAATCAAAAATGCGAATTAGTAAATATTTTAAAGTACACCTGAAAATATTTTTATCAAGTTTGCTACAATTAGGCGTGCAGAAGAGTACCATGATAACTTATCAAAAGGAATAAAATATCTAACCTTTTTCAAATAAAAAATAGATCTAATTTATTCGACTTTTAATTTTTTGAATTGAAGAATACAAGATGAATAAAGGCAAATCCAATAAACACGAGGATGTGCGCATTCGAGCGAAAAGTGGCACATTTTCGAGCGAGGGAGGCAAATGAAGCGCGACGCGGAGCGGCGCGCTTCATTTTCCCGAGATCGGAATGTGCCACTTTGAGCTCGAATGTGCACACTCGGTTTTAAGCACGATTACGAAGAGTCCCGTTTTAACAAGAAATAACATGATCAAATTGTTATATAGGTATATGATTACAAAAAACGCAAAAAATATCAATCACTAAATTAAACAGTCGCACATTATCTTAAAATCAACAAAGCAAAATAACGCTGTTTAGTGCGAAATACATAATAAAATAATAAAATATTTAGTAAGAAATACCGAGGTTTAATATTCGCAACGAGTCCGAACGCGGTTGACAATACGGATAATTTAGAATCCGTATAACTGAGGCCCGGATAATTGAGGTTTTACTGTATATTTTTAAATACACGATAAATATTCTCATATCTAATAAACAAACAAAAGTTAGTACTTTTATTTAAAGTCTATAATTAAAGTAGTTCCATATTTGCCACTAAAAAAGATTCATATTAAAAAATCCATTGTTCTAGTTACGCTCACACTTTTTTCTGTTCTTTTCTTTTACAAACGTACACCACTTATTAATAAGTTTTATAGTTTACTATTTTAAATTATCTTAAAAACAAGTTTAAATAACATAAAGGAAACATTTCATTTATCTATACTTAAAGTTACTAATGTTCGTTAAATCAAACAGATAGTTTATATTTAAAACTGAATAATACTCGAATTAGTATTCATTAAAAATTATTCGTAACACTCATTGCTTTCGTACAATTCCATTGTAAATTAAAAATGTGGATCACAAATCATTAATTGTAATGAAATTATTTAATAGCAAGTTTTCATTGCAGGTAAGGGCATTACACATCATCAAACCACTTCAATTGTGTTAAGTTAATCGCTAATCAACTGTTGCAATGGCAGCCGTGAGTATATTTACACAACATCTATTGTAATATAGGAGTTCGGTTTATCCTATCTTCCATGCTTGCTCCTTCTCGCTCCCATATTTGATCCCTCGGAGGGTGGACCCAGCCGTCCGTGATATTATATTGCACCCGACTATTGGAACGTGTAATAACCTGATATAAGAGCTGTTTTCAACAGAGAGGAAACAGGCCTTCTAACTAAATTTAACACGTTGTTTTTGTATATAATTTCTCACTTTATATATATTTTGTACAAATTAATAGTCGCACAGTAAAATATAAGAAAATGCTTTCATTAAATGCTATCTAATTTATTCGGTAACGTTTTTAATATGAGAAATTTCTTGAAGTGCGGTTCTGCTTTAACTCCCCCATCCGGAAGCGGAACTGTTATAACCAACACCTAATACAATACGAAATTCTAGGAGCATTAGTCTACCAACTTGTTTGACAATTTTCATTCCGGAAAAGTAGGGGCGTTTTAAGTTTCAAATATGGTTTATATCATAGGCAGAACGATCTCTTAAAAGGTTACCGATGCCGTAAGTGATGCTGGCTTTGTTAGTGCACAACAAAGAATTACCTCCCATATGCATATTGTTGTATTTTATAGTTTGAGATAACTAAAAAATGTCAGAATTATTCTAAAATCTTTTTTAACTGTTTGAATTACTGGGAACGAATAATATACATACTAACTTGTATAAGATAACATAATGATTTATTTATTTTACAACATTAATATTTTACATGACATTTTTCAAGGCAGAACCATTAGCTTTTTTGTTATATTTTACAGGGAACCTTTTGTTAGCGTTTGTATTAATTTCTAATCTGCAAATAATATCTGATTTATTTCACTGAACCGATAAATTTTAATTAATTAATTCAAAATTGGCTTTTAATTTATTTTTTTGTTGTTGGTATAACCATATCTATCTAAATAATTTAAGTTTATTGTAGTTGCTAATTTAATGATTTAACAACAAGAACACAGGACAGTTACGTAACTAAACAAATAATTAATAAAGTGACGTGTTTGTGGAATTTTTAAAATAAGAAAAAACTTATTGTTGTGGGCACTCTTTAGAAATTTTTTACGGGTAACATTTTTAAAATTTTATGTTACAGTACCACCTCTGCATGTTACGGCCTCAATTTTTTAAGAACTTTACATTTTTATGATCTTCGCTCAACCCTAAACACCAAAAAAAAATTTTTGGGCTACCTGAAGCCTAAAGCCTAAAGTTTAAACTTTTCTATATTACTTTTACATACACACTTACAAATCTTCACACCAATACTTTGACTCAAGACACGACCGAAACTGATTTTTATATTGCCCCTCGGGACTTTCGAAGTTCCAAAATTCTCGTAACATGCAAATGTAGTATTTGAAAATGGAGTTAATAGATATTATTTGAATTTTGTTATTACAATTATTTTTGGTGTAAATATTTTTACTTACCGTATACGCTTTTGTCCAAAACTGAATAGTTAAGGAGTTATCCGCACCATTAAGTTTAACAAATAAACTAAAGACATTGTGAATAAAGTAATATAATGTCTTATTAATTAAGAATTTATTTATTGTTAACATAAATTTAGTTAAAGTTTTGATTCAAAACGTCCCCCGCTGCCTAACCACACATTCGTACTCTTTTAATAATAAACGTAGCTCTCTGAAGAGTATCTGGGTCCTCTCGTATGGATGCAGCTGTTGCCATAATACAATAAGCCCCCTTATAGCACGGTACACTTATAACGCGTATTCATATTACGCAATTTCATGTTCCTCGTATAACACGTGTTTTCCCCCATATAACGCGGTGATTTGACACGTTGTGTCAATTGTGGTCTTATAAAATAAAATAAAATAAAATAATTTTATGAAATTTGTTTTCTTAGTTTTTGAATCATTGATTATACATACCTATATCTACTGAAAGGTGTACATAACACGTTATACGAGATCATACGAGCGCATTATACGAGAATGCTCGTACAACGCGGTTTCCTATAATGCGGAACCAATCTACTGTGTTATAGGGGGGATTACATTTCGAATTAGTTCATCTCTGGTTTGTGGTTTGTTTAAATACACTAGACCTTTGATGTGTCTCCAAAGGTAAAGAATAAACAATGCCATCATAACTATATGACAAAACAATTACATGGCTTACCAGATTGATTTACTGTTAATTTTAATAGTGCCCATAACTTCTTAACTACTGAGTTTTGGACAAAAGTGTATACAGCACTTTCGATTTAAAATTGTTAAATGAATTCGTTATTAAACTATGACCATCACGTCAAGGGACACCCGGTATACTAATAAAGCACTTTAGATACATATTCCAGATGATTTCTTTTTAATAATGAAAAACGACAATGTTATGAGACATTAATTAAAGTTAGGAACGTGATGATAATAGTTTTTCTATCATGTATTAATGAGCTTGGTGAACGTCTCAAAGTATAAAATTTTAATTTTTTATGTTGAAAAAATGAATTATTTTACCTTGATCGCCTATCAAATAAGTTAATTGTGATATTCTTCATTAAAATACATTTTTCTTTTGATTTTAACTTTACATATTACTCAATCATTTTTAAAATAGTTGTTTGAAGTGATTAAAAATTAATAGTTTTTTACAAGATCAAAATTATAAAAAGATAAATTTCAGTAAAGGACATCACGACTCACTTATTTGATAAGGGATCAAGCTGAAAATAATTTGTTCTTTCACCATACTAACAATAATTCTATACTTTGAGATGTTGACAAAGATAATTAATAATTAATTAATTTAAAAAAGGCCTGTTAACAACAAGTTAATAACATTAATTAATGTCTCATACCTTTGGTATTTATTATTATTACGAGAAAATCACCTGAAATGTGTGTTTAATACTGATCTATAAGTACATACATAGGTATATAAAATTTGAGTTGATTCAGACGACAATATTCGAAACCTTGTCAATTCTTCTAGTACAATTATTTTTACACCGTTAAAAATATTTATAAAATACAAATATATTACAAACAAATGTATAGTAAAATTACCTAACTTTGTGTTGCAATGCAATATTAGGATACATTTCTAGTATAATTGCACTATTTCATAGTAAAGTTACAGAAATGACTTGTAATTTGACTCATATTATTTTAAGATAAGGTGCACGTTGTATTTTAAGTATAGTAGTTTTACAAAAAAAACGATGGCGTTTAACTTCAAATGTTTGTAATTTGATTTACTGCAATGATTCGTTAAATCACAAAACAATATTGCAATTTAAATTACAAAACAAGAAAATAGCTTTAAATTTGAAAATCATATTTATTATAAAACGTCGCTTCTAAATTTATTTTCTAAATTGAAATTTTAAAAAATCTCAATAATTTTTAATGAATAATTGTAGCGTAATCAATTCCTTAGTAAACAAATAATACCCTCCCCTCCCTCCAGCGTTACTTAACCCTCCGTTAGTCACCTGGTCTACAATCGTAGACCACCTCCATTGACTTAACATGGTACGATATTTGAGGTGACTAACGAAGGCTTAAACACGCTACTGCGAGATAGCCGCTGGATATAGCGCAGAATGATACCACAAATTATACTAATATTTGGAATAATGGTCACAAATTTACAAATTGGAAATAGAGTCGTCTTACACACCCTGGAACACAGGGTAGATTATTCTTTAATATAAAGTAATACATAAATCTTTTTGAAACATACCGAATGTTAAATAGTCTGTGTATTTTTTGTACCGTTATTTTTGGCATACAGAGTTCTCCATCTAGTCTTTCTTCTTGACATCTTATACATTTCTCAACATTTTAATGATTTTAACTTGATAAGTATTTTTCTTGTTGGCGAATTATAAAAAAAAATTATTATGCATTTTTAAGGTAGAACTACAGCGAAAATTGTACCTACATTTTATGGGTATGCGAATCATTTTAACATTTGACTTTATAACTAAAAAAAATTGTTATTGCAATGAACATATAAAAAAGCTCAATAATAAATTAAAAAAAAATAATACAGACTATACGACTCATTAAAGAAAATCACAGATTTCGTAAGTTGCGCATGTATCATAAGCGTATTGAAAGTATTCATCACATCGTTCATTATTGGCAATCAAATGGAGCAACCGATTTAAATTAGTATTGCTTATCAATTAAATACATAATGTTAGAAGGGGATAGGCACCACAAATTAGCGACGCGTGACTGATCAAAAGAAAAATAAGTTAGTTAATTATTTCAGAAACAAATTTTATTTTGGTAACTTATTTTCTCATAATTATATTGCCATAACACGGCACTTATATCCCCCATGACTTTATCAAAGAGGGTTATCGCATTAGTGCTATAGATTTGTCTCTATGTTTATCTACTTTTCTTTGAATTCCTCTTTTCTCTTCTTCATTGTAACTGTTGTCGGTTTAATTTTGGTGGTTCAATCTGTGAACTAATTACGTAATTAAAAAAAAATTAGTAAAAAGTTTAATAATAAATAAATTTTTGACAAATGCTTAGTAATATTATATATTATATATACAGGGTGTTTTACGACAAACTTACACTATCTATATATTGAAAACTACTCACACGATTTTTATAAAAATTGGTATAGAGGGATAACAAGTTATGGCGAATTCAAGAAAAATATTTTAAAAGACATGCAATTTCGTTATTTTAAATAGAACACTCTATATATTATTTTGTTTTTGGATTTTACATTAAATTTTAATATTACTTTATGTAAAAAACCCTATATTTAAAATGTGTACTTTTCGAGATATTAATTTTTTTAGTGAATAATTGTCAGTTTCAGACCCTTATATTAAAAATTCTATGTGAACATCCCCTATACCAAATAAAATGAGCTTTGCCGGGTTAATGAGTAGGAAAATCAAGCTAATTGGGGACCTGTTCAAAATTGCTTTATTGTATACAGGGCTAGTAAAAAAAGGTGTAGAAAGTTCAACTTCAAAAAAGTCCAATATCTTAATTTTTTTAAATGGAATTACGACTTTTTTTTTCTTTTACTAAAATCTACGGCCAAAAATAAGAAAAGTTTATGTTTACTTTCCTATACCTAAACCTAAGTGTTTTTGAGATATTAACAAAAGATTAAAAGTTTTTATTATTTCTACCTTATTGTTGCTTATTAAAAGTAGGCCATGTTATTAATTTTTTTAATTTAGTAGGCCGTATATGTAGCTCTCTTAATTAAATATTAATTGCTATTATTTGTGGTTATTGGCACTTTTACCAAGTGATAGATATAGCTCGTTTGGAATCAAACAATAAAGATTATGTAAATTTATTTTTAATACATGGCGAATGTGACAGAGTTATTACTAGAACATGTGTTTTATTTGCTACAAGACATCCAGATCCACCACGAACCACTCGTGACACCGTGAAAAAATTCTTAAAAATTTAACACAATTTGGTTGTTTAAACAAAAAGTTAAAAAAGTGAAGCCTATTGTGGATAATAATATTAATACAATCAATGTTCTTGGATACTGTGCTGCTTAATCCAAAGGGTAATAAAACACATGTTCTAGTAATAACTCTGTCACATTCACTATGTTTTTGAAACAATAAATTTACATAATCTTCATTTTTTGATTCTGAATGAGCCATATCTATCACTTGGTAAAAATGCCAATAACCACAAATAATAACAATTAATATTTAATTAAGAGAGCTGCATATACGGCTTACTAAATTTAAAAAAATAATAACATGGCCTACTTTTAATACGCAACAATAAGGCAGAAATAATAAAAACTTTTAAGCTTTTGTTAATATCTCAAAAACACTTAGGTTTAGGTATAGGAAAGTAAATATAAACTTCCCTTATTTTGGCTGTAGATTTCAGTAAAAGAAAAAAAAAGTGGCGGTTCTAATTAAAAAAATTAAGATATTGGATTTTTTTGAAGTTGAACTTTCTACACCTTTTTTTACTAGCCCTGTATACAATAAAGCAATTTTGAACAGGTCCCCAATTAGCTTGATCTTCCTACTCATTAACCCGGCAAGACTCATTTTATTTGGTATAGGGGATGTTCACATAGAATTTTTAATATAAGGGTCTGAAACTGACAATTATTTCCTAAAAAAATTAATATCTCGAAAAGTACACATTTTAGGTATAGGGTATTTTACATAAAGTAATATTAAAATTTAACGTAGAATTCTAAAACAAAATAATATATAGGGTATTCTATTTAAAATAACGAAGTTGCTGTTCACTTCCGGTATAACCGCAAGTGGCATGTCTTTCAAAATATTTTCCCTGAATTCGCCATAACTTGTTATCCTTCTATACCAATTTTTATAAAAATCGTGTGAGTAGTTTTTAATATATAAATAGTGTAAGTTTGTCGTGAAACACCCTGTATATATTATAACAAATGTTTTGTAATATGTCCAAACTGAGTTGGAATAAGTTGTGTAGTAAAATTACAATATTAGATTTATTATTGCATAAAACTTTTTACGTATGGTTTGTAAAATTACAATATAAATTTTTAACACTGCAAAGTATATTTTAATGCGTTGGAATTTTTTTATTTTCATTAAGAGAGAAATTGTATTATACCGCAGCGTTTTAATGCATTTTTTACATTCTTATTTAAAAGAGCATCCTAAAAATCTTATCAGCCTGTTAAATGTTTATCTGTATACAATAAAAGTTGAGTTCTGTTCATATTTAATTTAAAAAACATTTTTAGATTACTGACAATGTGTTTTATTTTTATTTATTAGTTGATCATTATTTAGAACGTTTAATGTTCGTTATATCTATTATATTTTATAAAATTGTGTAGGTATGTATTTCTTAAAGATACTCAAATTGATTAAAAAAAATACAAATAGATATAGAAAATGAAGTTATGAAAGCGAATTTAACAAAAGTTACATGAATAATGAACACCATTTAGTTGAATTTTAATGCATTGATGAGTATTGTTAAAATCTATGGAATGAGTTGTACAGTGGTGGCCATAAAAAATTAAAAATTTTTATAAAAAAAATCACGACTTGTAACAATTTTAACATATTCTGTGTGTCCAATTTAATTGTATGTTTTTTATACAAATAACTTTATATAAGTAGAATTTATACGCACTTAACGCTTTGAATAACTAATTGTTACAAGGTAAGCAATTGCAGTAAGTGAATTAAAATGTATTATTTCAGTCTGAACAGGCGTGTGTTTTGAAAAAAGTAAATATAAAAAAAATAAAAAATTATGAATTCCAAATTGTTATGTTTTTGATGTACTATGCTTATATTGAAAAAGAACTGCCATATTATTTTAATAAACTGACAAAAATTTAAAAGTAGGTACACTAATATAAAAACATTAATCCAAGAGTAGTTATAAAATTACAATAATATGAAAGACGGAAATCCTGTTTGATCAGAAAACTGCTCAATTAGACAAACTGTTAATGGAAAAATTAATGACTAAGTTTTTATGATAGAAAAAATCAAGTGGAGTAGTGAAAGAATTTTTCTTATCGGATAATGGGAACATTGTTAAAAATGCATTTAAAAATCAGCCTAATAACCTAGCTTTTGGGCTCTGAATCCTAATAAAATTATATTTAAAAACGAAAACAAAACAAATAATAAAATAATTTTTGAAGAAATATGATAACGATTAAAAAAAATATTATATTTATATTTATTTGCATAAAAAGTCACTTTAAAAACTTTTCAAGCGTTTAGGCGCAGCTTATTTTTTGATGTCGAAAAACTCCATGTTCCCAATTCTTTTTTTAACTTTTTTTTGTTGTTGACGCTTGCAATAGTTTGGAGGAAATATTCACCGAAAATCCAAGTGTGATATTAACTCACTAATATGTATTATTTTCTACTAGTTATTTTTCATTCATATTAAAATGTGCTAATTTTTAAACACTTTAAGAGCCAATCATAATATTTTGAAGATGATAAAAACTATTGTAGTAAATACCTATCATTATAAACAGTCATCTGAAAAAAAAGTTTATATTAATTACTATTTTTACATTTTATGAAGTGACAGATAATCATAAAAAATTTCATGTTCACTGGAATTAGACACTCAATAAAACAAGAATTGTTAATTTGCAACTTTTCGTTCCTTTATTGAAACTATCAAGCAACTGAAAATTAACAAAGTATAACAACAATTACTACAAGTATTTTATAAATAAATATAAATTATAAAATACCTTAACAACTCAAAAATATTTTAACCATAAAACTCAAAAATTCTACATGCGTCAAACATAAAAGATTATAAACATGTAACTATGGTTCTAATTAGTTACATGAAAGATTGTAACTATGATTCTAAGTAATAACATGAAAGACTGTAACTATGATTCTAAATAGAGATTATTTATTTTATTTTTTTTTCTATCGAATAGAACATAGGGGTAAACAGTACAGTGATTGACCCTTTTATGAAAAAACATAATTATTGGCCATATAAATATAGTAATTGACCAGTGAATTTACAGTGATTGGACAATATTTTCTAATTAAAATAAGATATAGTAAATTAGCAAAAAAAAACGAACCATTTATTAGAAAATATATATTAAGAAATATAGATTAATTATTATATAATTTTTTAAATTAGGCCAATTATTGTCGACTGGCCAACAACTGTACTATTTACCCCTAATAGATATAAATATTTAAGTACTCAAATGAATTATAAAGATTGTTTACAATCTTTCATGTTTGACGCAGGTACCCGTGTAGGAACCGCCAGACATCCAATGTTACTGATGACTGGCCAATGGATGGCTTACAATGATTGGCCGACGATCTAAGTACCAGTACTGGGCCATTAAGGGTCGATGAGTGGCTCATAGATTGCATATGAAATCCGTCAGTTATACATTTGGCCAGTCATTCAGCCTATGGTTGGCCGATCAATGATTACCAATAGTCGGCCAATGATAGAATTACAATGATGGGCCAGTACAGTTAGATCAAGGGCGTAAAGTTACTAATAGGTGTCGCCATCACTTTAACTTGCAAAGTCTTTTTGTATAAAAATAGTATAAAAGGCTTTCACAATTCTTCTCATTTACCAGGTGATCTGGTGTTTGGCAGTTATGGGTATTCCGTTATAAATATACTCTTTTCTTTTTCCCTTTTTCATGTAATGTAATCTTAATAAGGACCTTATGGTTCATCTGCGTTACATCCTTTCAAAAAATTCTAGTCGGGAATTATAGTAATGGGCCATCATTGGTATCCATCATGGCCCATACAAATAAAAAATGCTTGGCCGATCATAGTTTGCTATGTCTGGGCCATCCTTGTTGATTATGATCGGCCAATGATAGTTTGCCATAGCTGGCCCCGAGTTATGTTCCAGGCACCACCCGTTAAACGACCAGTCATGGTTGCCAGGACTATGCCAGGCTAGTCTGCCTGGCATCCAATGATGGACCACTGATTGGCCATCCATAAAACCCTATACGGGTAGAGTTTTTTAGTTTTGATGGTTAAATTCCTTTTTGTGTTGTTAAGTTGGTTGATAAAGTTTCTATAAAAGAAAAGAAACGTTGCAAATTTAACACTTTTTGTTTTATTGAGTGTCCAATTCCAGTGAACATTAACAGATATTGGACGTGAACATTATAATTAATGAATTATAATGTTTATCAATATTATTAAAAAGTGTATTTGTTAAAAAATTGGTTTGTTTTTATATATAAAAATGCAATATGTTAGGGTTACACACGTTACCAAAACACATTAACTATTAACACACATGAGACGTGTAAAGGTATGCTTTCAAGCGTGTTAAAATAAAACGTTTCTTTTATCAAATGTGCTGATTTAACGCATCTTACTGTGATAACATGCATAAAAATGTTAGTAAACCACATCCCTAATTTTTTGCATTTTGTAACGACATACTTGTTAACACATTTGGATTTGCAGTATTATGGCAATAAAAAAATGTCATCTAATGTTTCAGTGGTATATTATATATATCAACCGAGCTGGTATATTTTTTAAACTACTCTACTTCTCAAGACAAATATCTTTGATTTTATAAATTTTTTTATCTGGAATAATTATTTTCTGAATAGACCTGAAGACTATGCTTATTAGTATCGTTAAATTATTCTTTGGCGGTAATATTAAAGCACCAGGAAGGTTGCAATTGACCCGTGGATTGCAGGTTGTTGATTTATGTTGCATATTACCAAACAATGTAGAATTATAAATAATACCATTAGAATTGTATTGATAACTATTAATTTTTAAGATGTGTATAATTTTTATCAAATAATAATTTTCAACAATTAAGATATTATGATACATAGCAGAATATAATTTTTTTTTAATTATGCATTGCTGTCTTTAATACAAGATGGTTTTTTAAGATTCAAGTTGTTTTGAATTTAGCGCCACCGGCAACTAATGTCCAACAGATCACATCCAATACTACACGGAGAAAAAAATATCGTTATAATAACCATACGTATCCTTATTATAGCTATCCGTTGAATAGTTATCTTTCACAGGGATACGCCGTATAGCTAATTTAGCTATCCAGAGTATCCTTATTGCGTATCGTTATAGTAACGATCCGTATTACTGTTTTAGACATTCAAAAGATTATTGTCATAGTGATTTAACGGATATGCACGGAGAACAAAATATCGTTATAATAACCATACGTATCCCTATTTTAGCTATTCCAATCCCCAAATTAACTATCCAGTTACCTACACGACGGATACTGCACACGTTCACGAGAGCTTTTCGTTTGAACGCTTGAATCAAATAAATGAATCCTTATTATAAGTAAACTATGTAGAGCTGTTTTGATCATACTATGAATTGTCAAATTGACTTATAAATATCGTTAAATTAGACATTTGAATCCTTGTCAGAACAATACGTCAATTGGGTATACGTTAGATAGTTATATTAAGGATATTGTTTTCTCCGTGTACTAACGTAAAAGTAAATTAGTATAGCACCAGATTCAAAATATCTTCAATAATAACCCTGTATTTATATCTGTATGAAAAAAATTTATAAATTTTATTTATTACAATGGAACCTCGATAACACGAACCTCGTTAAGTCGTAATCCTCAATAAGGCAAAGAAAAGAGTTATTTTCTTCTATCGAAGCCCTAAATACCTGATATCCCGTATTATTTAGACTCTGTAGCTCGAACAAAATATAATTTTCCTTTGAGGTACTATAAATTGATATTTATATTCTATAACTCGAATTTTAAAAGGCAAATTTGCTATGTCGAAGTTAGTAAAGACGTCATCAAACTTTGAATTCTGCTAACCCGAAGCAATAAAATCTAAAATTTTGTTAGCTATTTTTAGAAATGTTTGATGCCTTTTTTCTATTGTTCTTTATACACGTCCATTTCTATTTATTAAATTTTCTAGGTATGTACTTAGAGGTTGTGTTCTTGTAAGTCAAAATTGTAGTCGTAAAATCCTTTGTATCTCGAAATACTCGCTAAGCTGAAAACTCATTAACTCGAAATTTTTAACATTGCGCTTCAAATTCGAGTTATCGAGGTTCCACTGTATACATATCCAAAATAATTTATTGATGTATGATAATAGTTCAAATATTGACGTTTGTTTATAAATTTCTAAAAGGACGTAAAGACTTTTTTGGTCGAGACTGACATTATGTTTTATAAGTTAAATTTATTAACGTTTCTTCAAATTTGCTTTTCATTGAATGCACATTTTCAGACTTTAAATCGTTGGAGGAGTCCATTAACTATAAGTTTTTGTGGAGAATGTCGCGACGCATTGTTATATGTAGACATAGAGTGACGCACGGGCGTCCAGCGCATAGCGTCTCCTACTCATGCATCACCAGTTACACCACCATTGCTCGCCAAACGACTTCTACAATTGCAATATAATTTATCTTTGGAATAATCTACCCCCGGAATAAAGTATGCGAGCTTTTGTTTTAAATTTTCTTGTGCGATATGTGAAGCAAGATATTAAATAGACTGGAAAAGAAAGAAAAATATTTCTAAATTTTACTTTATCTATGATTACGTCGAAAGAATTTGAACTTAGCGCTTAAAGAACGTTTAATCTAGAAACAACTTTAGAATGTAGCAAGTTTGAAATCCTACTTCCGCTTAAAGTATTATGGTGTCGCGTTCTATGGAAATCTCGGATACCTCTATGCATATATTTGGATAAGGTCATGAAGTTGTAGGTGGTTAAAGCCGAAGCTTTTGTTGTGTCGACTATTTATTCAAATACGCAAAAGACTGATTTGATTGTTCTAATTTTTTTTATCTTATTTATTATAAAGTACATTTAATTATTTAATCATTTATATTATACAAGTAAGCAAATTTTTAATTAAAAAGAATTAAAATTCAATCTTGAAAATTTTTGTAGTTTTAGGCAATAGTTTTTTATTTGAACGTTTGAGCAAAAACGTTATCCTTTAGTAATTTAATTTAATTACTAAAAAAACGCATATAACTGAAACAGTCTAACTGCTTTCTTAATACATGTTACTAATTTTAAGAATAGGTAATATAAAGCTTATATACTTACAAAAACTAGTTTAATTTATAAAATTGTACTTTATAATTATTCAAAATCTTATTAAAATATTACGCAAATATTTTTTTTAGATCTATCCAAATTGTTGCATATTTTATAATAATCAAGCAATAAACATTAAGTGGTACAAAATGATCCCTCAGGGTAAAATGAACCTCTTCGATTTTGATGAAGCTGCTAATGTAATCTAGTATTTTGAGCAATATTTTGAGTAATATGTCCGTATCAGTCTACCTACTCGCCTGTTAAACTGCAATGGTGATGTGAGCGACGAGTATTGTATTAAATCAAAAAATAAAAATTGTGTGGTGCTGATCTAAGGTGAGATTAACTTTGAGGCTAATCAACTTTTTTAGTATTTAGTTTTATGCATAGACTGTTATATTTGCAGCTTCCCAAAATGCTCAATTTTGATTGAAATGTAACGCGGAAATCGTATAAAATTTAAAAATTAGTTTGTAGGTTTTTAAATGTTAGTGTTGGGTTTGGGACAAAATGATCCGCCTGCTTGAAGGGTTTTTTAATGTCACTAAAAAGACGCCGAAAGGTAAAAATAAGCAAGCTTTAGGTCGATCGAACTATTTACACGCTAGAAAAGATTTTGTTATGGTATTATAAATATCTATGGTTATAAATAACACTGGCACACAAAAAAAGAAAAATGATCAGTACTTTTGACCAGATCCACCTAGGGTTATGTATTTCGGTGCCTTGATTTTGAATTTGAGGTCGGTTTACTCAATATACCTCTAAATTTTGAGTAAATTCCAAAAAACTACAATTTTTAGCCAATTTAAGCAGTTTTTTTGCAATTTACTCAAACTTTTGGGGGTGTACGGGCCAAACACACTTCGGATTTGGATTCAGCGCATCGAAATACATAACCCTAGGTGGGTCTGGTCAAAAATACTGACCACTTTTTTTTGTGTGCTCCTGGTATTTTTGGCTATGTTCTACTACTTTTTTACCATTTTTTACGATTTTGGATAAATATATGAACGATTGACATTGAGATTCTGAATTTGGATTAATCTCATCAAAATATACATATAAGGAAGATTTGATCTAGTTTAATCAGTTTTTCTTCATTTTCATAACTGCAATTTTTAGTGATTTTTTGCAATTTAGTCAAAATTTAGGGGTATATTGGGCAAATCGACCTCAAATTTGGATTCAGGGCATTGAAATACATAACCCTAGGTGGGTCTGGTCAAAAGTACTGACCACTTTTCTTTTTTTGTGTGCCAGAGTAATTGATCTCAAATATATTTTTTTGTTGTAGACAAGTGACATTTTATTTCACATAAATATTATTTTAATAAAATCTTGTAAACGATTCTATATTTGTTTTCTTTATTTAATACACTAAAAGATAGTTTTTGTAGATGATCTGCTGGTCTCCTAAGATCATCTTAGCCATAGCACAGCGATCATTTTGGTCACACCGGTGTATAAAATGATCCCTTAGCAGATTTTTTAAAAATAAAACGCATATTAATAATTTATTAAATATTAAAAACATAAATATACCAATACTTAAACAAATAAACCGTCTATCCAAAACCGCTTTAATATTAATATTATGTTGGATAACTTCTGACTTACGACCATTCTGCCTTAAGGGGATCATTTTATACCACTTTCTCTTATCTTTGAAAATTTCTAATTTTATGTTCCTACATGATCAGGGGGTAGTCACTCAATAATTTTATATGGGAGCTAATTATGTCACTCGATTTAGTTTTTCAATACCAACTTAAAAGTATAGTTCTGCGGTTTCCAGATTTTTTATCGTTATTGTAACGGATTTCCCAATCCAAATCCACTATCCAACGAGAGCAAAAGCGGTTCGTACTCGGGTTGTGAATAATAACACAGAGTTGACCACTTAATTTACAATTGCAATTTATTAACACAAAATAATAAACAAATTCTCCTTCACCAATAACTTAAACACTAGCACTTAACAATTATTTATTTACTAACTAACTAACTTACGGTTCTAATACACTAACTAATTTATTTACACTCGTATATTTATTTAAACGATTGTCACTGGTATATTTATTTACATTTATTTATACTGATAGCGATAGCGCTTACCTCGTAGATTCACCGGGCGTATAGACTTAGAGCGTTGGCACTTCACAATAACAGACTCGGTCGTAACTAAAGTGAGGAAGTGTTTCGGAGTTTATATATGTGTTGCTTAATCTATTCGGAAGCTTCGAGAAGTATCTGGGCCTTGGCGATACAGCTATTTCAAGGTAATGTAGATAGAAAACTCTAGTTAGCTGTGTGTTGAAAGATTATTGGGATATCTACGCTTACTAAATATCTCACGGTCGCGCGCGTGAGATAGAAGTATCTCGCGGGTGATTAAGCAAATCTATCGAGGCCGCTTCATTCATTTATCGCGTTTGCTACATTGCCCCTTCTTAGCTCCATTTCGTCCCGAAATGTACACTTGGCTGTGTCGATATCGGCAACTTTGTCCCCGGTTGCAATGCGATGTTTGAAAGAAGTAGCAATCGACGGTTTCTCCATTGGCTTCTGAAGATTGTAACAGCATACCAGGATTTCTACGTTGGTGCCCGCAAAGAGGACCTCCAGCATATTTCGAACAGTTCTCCAGTTGAGTCCGTCGTAGTTGGCAACCAGCTTGGGATGGCTAATTTTGTGATGTTGTTGGAAGTCACCACATCCCTTAACTGCTTTAAGGCGGTCCATATATCGCTGTACTGCATTTTGTCTGATGTTTTGACTTGGTTACTAAATATAGGAGTTTCGTTCTCCTAAACGGCGTAGAATAGCGTCCCCTACGCATACCTTCTGTTCTTGGAAGTTCTTGATTTCCGAACTTTTCCTGAACACCGAAGCAACCCCATTTGGCATTTCTAAGTCCTGTGCTACTGAACACGCTAAGGCATAGTGGGTGGAACTTGGAAGAGATCGCAGGTTTCCTCCCTGGTTATCCCGTGACGAATCTTACTGCTCCCCGAATACAGTGACATAAAGTTCTCAAACGACTCGCTGGCCTCTTGTGTCGTTTTTACAGGTCGTACTTCTGCGTCGTTGTTACCAGCATAAGGGGCGAGCCGATTGAAATGCACCACCTTGGGCTTTCCTCGCGGTTGTTTGCTTATTCGGTATACAACGTCGTTAATTCGTTCGAGCACTTCGTAGGGACCCTCCCACGATGTTTGCAACTTTGGACTTAAACCACGACGTCTCTGGGGATTGTATAGCCAAACTAAAGCGCCCTTTTGGTAACCTCCTTCGTGAGCCCTAATGTCGTAGGACTCTTTCATGCGGTCGCTAGCTCCTTGGATGTTGTGCCGGACCCGTTGGTGAATGCTGTCCATTTTGGATCGCAATTTATCGACATAACCTTCCCCAGCAACATCTTCCCCTGGTAAGCAGCCGAACTTTAGGTCACAGGGTAATCGTAACTCTCGTCCCATGACAATGCTTGCCGGCGATTGACCAGTTGTTTCGTGGACGGCTGAGCGGTAAGCCAGCAGGAACAAATGAAGACAAGAGTCCCAGTCTCTTTGATGGTCGGAGACTACTTTTGCTAGGTGGCGGTTGATTGTCCGATTCATTCTCTCTACCATGCCATCTGACTGCGGGTGTAATGCAGTAGTTCGCGTTTTTCTGATAGACAGCAATTTACATAAATTTTGGAATACTCCGGACTCAAAATTTCTTCCCTGGTCGGAGTGTAGTTCCATGGGTACGCCAAATCGACAAATCCATTCCTTTACCAGCACGTCAGCCACAGTAACGGCCTCTTGATTCGGTACAGCGTAAGCTTCTACCCATTTGCTGAAGTAGTCCATTACTACAATGATGTACTTATTTCCCAAGTCGGTTTGGGGAAAAGGACCGGCTACATCTATGGCGATTCTTTCAAATGGACTACCGACGTTGTACTGACGCATTGGAGCTCTGGGTTTTCTGCCAGGACCATTCGCCGCTGCACACGCAGCACATTTTTGGCACCATTCCTTCACATCCTTTTACATCGCATCCAATAAAACGATCCCTTATTTTCTCCAGCGTCTTTGCTGCTCCCAGATGCCCTCCCGAAGTTCCACCATGAACTTCTTCCAGGATTTCAAAAATCCTTCCATTCGGAATCAAGACCTGCCGTCTTTCCTCCTGACCATCTGAGCCTTTAAAGACACGTTTCAACACGTTTCCATCCAGGATGAGGGAATTCCATTGTGCCCATAACGATTTCACATCCGGGGAATACTTGGCGACCTCTTCCCAGCTAGGTCTCTGCCCGTTTTTCTTCCACCGGATCAATATTCCCAATGCGGGGTCATCCTCTTGATCTTTAGCTAGCTGATCTCCGTTCCAGTGTTCATCCACCACGGTTGTCCTGTTGATGACAGCATCCTTCTCTTCAGCGCGATTACAATGTTTGCAGTCGTCCAGGCAAGGTCTTCTAGATAGGCATCTGCATTTCGATGAGCTGTACCAGCTCGATGGCGGGTTTCGAAATCAAATTCTTGCAGCCTTTCGATCCATCTGGCGACTTGCCCTTCTGGATTTTTAAAATGCAATAACCACTGTAATGCTGCGTGATCAGTTCGCAACAAGAATCTTCGCCCATACAAATATTTGTAGAAGTGTTCTGCGGCCTTGATTACAGCTAAAAGTTCGCGTCGAGTAACGCAGTAGTTCCTTTCTGGTTTGGACAGGGTTTTACTAAAATAGCCAATCACTTTCTCCTGTCCGTCTTGCTCCTGAGAAAGGACTGCTCCTATCCCCACGTTGCTGGCATCTGTGTCTAGAGTGAACCTTCCGTGTGGTAGAGGGTAACTCAACACAGGGGCGTTTGTTAAAGCATTTTTCAGTTCAAGGAAAGCTTCTTGACAACTGCTGTCCCATTGAAACTTGCGTAGTTCTTCAGTAAGGCGTGTCAAGGGCTTGGCTATATTGGCGAAACCCGATACATAACGCCTATAGTAGGTACAGAGACCCAGAAAACTTCTAACTTCATGCTTGTCCCTGGGTACTGGCCAATCACGAACTGCCTCTATTTTGTTGTCGTCCACGGCGACGCCTTTGCTTGAAACAATGTGACCCAGATACTTAACTTCCTTTTGAAAGAGATTGCACTTCTTAGGATTTAGTTTCAATCCGGAACTTTGTAATCTTTGAAACACCTGTTCTAAATTTATTAGGTGATCCTCGAACGAAGTACCCATTACGATGATGTCATCGAGGTAGACTAAACAGGTTTTCCACGATAAACCCCTTAGAACGGTCTCCATCAGTCTTTCAAAAGTTGCTGGTGCATTACACAATCCAAAAGGCATGACCTTAAACTGCCATAATCCCGTGCCTACGGTGAATGCTGTTTCTCTTTATCTTCTGGTGCCATCTCTACTTGCCAGTATCCGCTTTTTAAATCTAGCGTCGAGAAGATTTTTGCCCCGCAAGTGTGTCCAGGGTATCGTCGATTCTTGGTAAAGGGTAGCTGTCCTTCTTCGTCACGTTGTTTAATTGCCGGTAGTCTACACAAAACCGGGTGGAGCCATCCTTTTCTTTACCAGCACGACAGGTGACACCCAAGGGCCGGTAGATGGTTCGATTACGCCTTCCTTTTCCATTTCCTGGATTATTCTGTCGACCTCTTCTCGTTTGGCTAAGGGTAATCTTCTAGCTGTTTGGCGGATGGGTTGAGCACCATTGGTGTTGACCTTGTGATGAACCATGTTGGTCCTCCCTTTGGATTGATGCCTGCTCTCGAATATAGTCCAATACTTATTGATTAAATTTTCGAGCCCATTTCGTTCGTAACGGCTCAAACCCTTAGAAGAAGCACTGATCAAATCCTTAAGAGGTTCTGATTCCTCCAACAATGGTTTATCGCAGACTTTCACTTCTCGAATAATAGAGGAAACAGAGCAGCAATCAGCTAAATTCGTCCCTTTCCGTAAGGTGACCGTGTGATAGTTCATGTTTGCCACTCGTACCGGGACAGTGCTTGCGACACGCGTCAAACTTTTTCCCACTACAATTCCGACTGCCACCTTTTCATCGTCGTTTCTTGGCTCAAGCATCATAATGCTCCCATCATTTCCATTATTTTCCAAGACCGCCTCGACGATTACTTCAGCGCGTTCGGGTATCTCGGTATCTTCGATTAGGAACGCTCGAATTGTAGTTTCATCTCTCCTATGTATCACACTTTCTTCGCCATTTATTTTTACAACACCATTCTTGAGGTTCAATTCGAATCCCTTGGTGTTCATGATGTCCATACCGATAATAACTTCATCTTCAATCTCGGCCACAATTGCCAAATGTGTAAAGATGTGTTTCCTATAGTTAGACGGATATTGGCTTCACCATGTGTTGTAGCCGAGTCACCTGTTGCAGTGCGCAGGCGCCATTTAGTGGGTCTTATCTTGGTTTTGGAGGATACAACGTCTGGTCTGATGATGGTTTTTGTTGCACCTGTGTCCAGCAACAAAGCACGCACTTTATTATTAATTAACCCATCTATAAAGATGCTGCCGGACGGATGTTGTTTGAGGTAACTTGCACTATTTTCTGTGGGGCTTGTTGCTGGCAGGTCGACGGTTGCCCTTCGCGTTGACCCTTTCTAGTTTTCCGACGCCTTGGTGGTCGACCTCGATGGGGCTGTACCACCCCTCCACTTCCTACATTGGCGTTGCCTATGTCCCACTTGGTCGCATCCCCAACATCGCATCGGTTCTTTCTTTTCCTTTATAAGCGCTTCCATCATTTTTCTTATTTCATTGAGTTCGCTTGATTTTTCTCCCTCGATCCCACTGACTTCACGAAGCCTCCCGTACTTTTGGAATTGAGTTTCGCTGACTCAAATTCCAAGGCACACGCCAATGCTTCGGATATGGTTTTGGATCTCGACAACAGGACACTTTGTTTAACCTCCGTGTCTCGAAGTCCATCTGCGAAGGCCTGGACCGCTAATCGCTCTTGTACCTCTTTGATGTATCTGAATAGGCGTAACGGACCAACGAATTATGGCGAGCTGAAACTCTTGTAAAGTTTCAGCCGGTTTCTGGTAACGGTTTTAAGCTGATAGTGGTACGCCTGCCTTAAATGCGCTGACCCATACCGCGTTTCCAAGCTTTTGGTAAGTTGACCGTAATTCCCCAAGTCTTGGTCAGGAAGCGTTTGTAGAATGTCGGCAGCGTCTCCACAAAGAGCCAAAGTTAATGCTGTGGCTTTTTCCTCAAGGGTCCACCCATTGGCCTTAGCAGCCGCCTCAAATTGACGCTGGTAGTTGTCCCACGGTGTTTTCCGTCAAACTGCGGAGGTTGCTGAATGGTTCTAGGTGGGTCTACAAATTTTCTTTCGGCGATTAATGTGGAAATTTCGCCATTGGTTTCAATGGTTTCAGCTGAGCTTTAAGGGCTGCTATTTCGTCTTGAAATTTCTCCAATTTCTCATCACACTGTTGTGTCACTTTTTCTATTTTCTTAGAATTTTCCATTATCCTGCTCTCTAAACTTCTGGAGTGCTCCATTAAATCTTCCTTCATTTTTTTAGAATGGTCCATTAATTCTTCTTTCATTCCTTTTGAACTTTCCTGAATATCCTTCATTCGTTCTTCCATTTTTTAGCATGGTCCACTAGTTCTTCTTTCGTTTTCTTAGAATCTTCCATTAGTTCTTCTTTAATTTTCCCATCACCGTACTAATATCATCAGGATAATTAAATTTGTACTCTTCCGGATTTTTCCTTCATTTAACATTGCTTCAAGTAACCGTTTTACCAATTGGCTTTTAAATCCGGACATATCCAACTCGCGTTCTTCCAACTCGCTCTTCAGTTCGGCGACTTTAAGTTCTTTCAATAATTTTCCGAAAGACATTTTTATTTATTTTCACTTTTAATGTTACACTCAAATATTTCGTTAATTTATTTATTTAACACTCGCGAATATTCACAACCCCACACCTGACACCAATTGTAACGGATTTCCCAATCCAAATCCACTATCCAACGAGAGCAAAAGCGGTTCGTACTCGGGTTGTGAATAATAACACAGAGTTGGCCACTTAATTTACAATTGCAATTTATTAACACAAAATAATAAACAAATTCTCCTTCACCAATAACTTAAACACTAGCACTTAACAATTATTTATTTACTAACTAACTAACTTACGGTTCTAATACACTAACTAATTTATTTACACTCGTATATTTATTTAAACGATTGTCACTGGTATATTTATTTACATTTATTTATACTGATAGCGATAGCGCTTACCTCGTAGATTCACCGGGCGTATAGACTTAGAGCGTTGGCACTTCACAATAACAGACTCGGTCGTAACTAAAGTGAGGAAGTGTTTCGGAGTTTATATATGTGTTGCTTAATCTATTCGGAAGCTTCGAGAAGTATCTGGGCCTTGGCGATACAGCTATTTCAAGGTAATGTAGATAGAAAACTCTAGTTAGCTGTGTGTTGAAAGATTATTGGGATATCTACGCTTACTAAATATCTCACGGTCGCGCGCGTGAGATAGAAGTATCTCGCGGGTGATTAAGCAAATCTATCGAGGCCGCTTCATTCATTTATCGCGTTTGCTACATTATTTTATATTCCCACGTTAATAACAAGTCAAATTCTGATTATCTTGCAGCTAATTTTTGAGTTTTGACAGTAGTTAAGTCTGAAATTTTTATATGTTATTAATTTTTCAAGGTTAACTAAATTTAAATGAGCAATTTTGAAAAAAAATATTTTGACAAGTTATCATTCACAATTAAATCGATGCTGACTAAATTGGCTATGGGGAGTTTGAAGTGATGACCCCCTGCACATGATTTAAATTTGCATTAAATTTGCAATTTCATCAATTTAAATCGGGATATCAACAATTAACTTGAAACTTTGTTTGCAATAATACCGTATATAAGACAATACGACGTTGTTCTTATTTTAAAAAACTGATGCATTTAAAAAAACTAAACCAAAACAATTTTTGAGTTTTATTCTTCTTTTTCTGGCAATTGCATGTCTTACGCATACTATCAATAATTTTCTCTACACTTACGGCTACACATTGATCTGTACTTTTCGGCATATACATAAAAAAATTAAAGTACAATTATGAAATAATCAACAAATATAGGTAAAGTTATTAGAATTCATAGTCCAATAAGTTCAGAAACTTTTAAGTTGTATTAACGCACCAAATCTGTAAACCAAAACAACTTTATTAGGCAATGTAAGTAGAAATGCCGTTCGAAATAACCTCCTTTGCACTGCAAATACAATTCTGCACACTGCAACATTCCATATGCGTGGCAATATATGGCATGTATGTGCAATGTGCATGTTACTCAAATATATTATTTCCATACTTCCAAGCAGGTGACAACATTCATATTCAACTTCTCTTAGCGATTCTAATACAAAACATTACAACTTTAATTGAAATGACGACTTTTAAGAGATGAAACCAAAATAATATTATATTTAATAGTAAAAACAGAATTACTATCTTGAACACAATTGAAAAAATAATTTAAGGAAAAAGTAGAATGTATTTTTGAGACTTAGGTAACACCTTATTTTTACTTAACTTTAGACTAATGGAAATATGACTTCTGACACCAATGTGATATATACATGTGATAGAACTTTTGGTATTAGGCTTATTATTATAATATATCAATTTCGAATTTTGAAACCCCGTAACTATAACTTTATTAATAAATAAATTATTAATAGAAATATATAAAATTATATTTAATAGGGGAGACCGGGGTTGGAAATCACATTTTTTTTTTGTATTTTTAGAGCTCATGGTCTTAATTTATAAATGACATTTATATATCAATAGATAGGGTTTTTATTCTAGTTTAAGAAAAAAAAAGCCTTTTTCTCTACCATTATCTAATGAGCAGATATTATAATTTTTCTGAAAAAAAAAGTGCGACTTTCAACCCCGTGTATAAGGGATGGTTGTCATAGTGTCTGGGGTAGGTAATCGCCCGCTAAATAAAAGGTAAAATACAAAACGACAAAACAAATGCATATGCTATTCCTAACCTATTCTATCTAACGAACTTAGGTTATGGCAACAAAAATGACAAATGTATAATTACAGTCAATCGTTTATGTAGTAAAACCCCTAGAAACCAATAAAAAAGGCCGCACATATTCATGGTTACTTTGCACAGGTGACAACTAGCCCCCGTTAACTTGAGCCAACTTTTCCCAAAACAGTTTTGGACAATAAACTCCCAAAATAAATTTAAATCAATGGTCATTTAATGAACCATATGAATAATGCCATGAAGCATATCTTAAACAT
Source organism: Sinopyrophorus schimmeli (assembly GCA_036325965.1). Taxonomy (NCBI): domain Eukaryota; kingdom Metazoa; phylum Arthropoda; class Insecta; order Coleoptera; family Elateridae; genus Sinopyrophorus; species Sinopyrophorus schimmeli. The sequence continues at coordinate 9,536,533 of JARFIZ010000001.1, forward strand.
CATAAATACACGAAAAAGTATATCACTATGCAAAATTTAAATATACTTACGAGACTCAAAACAGATTCACAAAAAATTACTTTTACAGTGCAAAAAATACAAACGTATATATTTCTTATACGGTATTTCAGAGCGAACTGAAGTGAAGTACGCAAGGAGGTATTGTGCTCGGGCTACTTTGACACGGGTAAACAAATTTATTAATTCATTAGGTTTGCTGTTATGGCTTATGGTGACAACCTACCCGTGACACAACCATACCCGGTCTCCCCTACTCTTAATTTGTAATTGTATAAAATGTTTTACGTACACACACATGATAGCATAAATTAAGTTAAACAAGCAAATTGACTTATTATTGTTAAAATAAAAATTTGTTCAAAACTACTATGGAAGTAAAAACAGTATTGGTGCTTCACATTAAATTATCATATCTCCAAAATAGCGGAGCGGAATTCCATAAAATTTTAACAAATTATTTATGAATTACATATTTGTTATTACTATGCGTAAACTTTATCTTGTTATATATAGCCGTTTTTGACATTTTTATAAGATTTGGTTAGAAAAATTTCATATTTTGCTGGATTTGTCAACTTGCATAAGTTTATTATGTTATAAATTAATTATTTCTAAACCAAATGATATGCGATTTGGGAATAACCTAACTAATATCTTCTTAAGAATATTCTATATATTAAATTTCAACTATTGTTGTTAATTTTTTATTATAGATGACAAACTTCAAGTCACTGCCGTTGGCAATATAAGGCGTTTAAGAAAAAAAAATGTTGTATAGTTATAATAAAGTTAAATTACATATTTAACCATAATTGTTTCTTATTTTATGGAAAATCTAATGCAAAGTTATTATTAAAGGGTGGTCTCAAGTAGAAAAAAATTGTACAGCTTTTGGTACGTTAGGTTGGGTTTCAAATCTCACTAACTAAATTTGTACACTTCTTTGTACTTACAATAGCGATTTTTTGTCGCCTCGCATACAATCTTGTAATGAGAACTAAAAACCGTACAAAATTTAATCTTTAAAAGCTTTTTAGAGAAAGCGTGGCGCAAGTGGTTTAGTGTTTGGACTGCTGCGTTAGCGAGGTGGGTTCGAAGTGGTTCGAATCCCCGCGGCGACCATCGAAAATTTCACGCTCCTCTTTCTCTTCGCAAGGCTGAGCACCTGGCAAGATAAAACTGCTCGAAAATTTCCCGAGAAATTGCCGTGGTTCGGAACCCACGTAAAACTGTAGGTCCCTTGAATCTTTGAAACACTACAACATTCACAACAAAGTTTCCAGCGGGGAAATCGCCTAAACCTGATACAGGTATAAAAAGGCAAGAAATAAAAGCTTTTTTACTCGCCAAATAAACATCAATAACTGATCAGAACGTTAGAAAGCTTAAAATTATTTTTCAAATATAATTTGGAAAATTATTATCAGAATTTATCGTTTAAATGCTACATAATTTAATCTTGAATAAATATAATTATAGATAGACGAATGCAGCTAATGTCGGTTTTTTATATTCAATCAATAGGTACTAAAAACCGATGTCAAAAATTCTATATTTTGTTTTCAATGCAAACCGAAAAACAATCCAAAAAAGCCTGTATTTTGTTACTAATGAAAACTAAAAACGGATTTTTAAAAGTAGGGATTTACCTTTCATAAAATAAAATTACGTAATAACTACCGATATTTCAATGTAACTTAAAATCGACTTATACGTTCTAAATACGTTCTGCACCGAACATTTCATGCTCATTGTGAGCGGTCAGATGCAATAACATTTTGAATTAGTTATCATACATATATGTATGATACATATATATATGAGTAGCTATGATATTCGCCGCTTCATAGTAATTCTAGTAGTAGTAAACTTTATCGAGGCGTTTGCCGCACTTCTCTATGTCTCTGACACATCCGGATTTACCTGTTTCTCAAAATACAATTTAGCATTTGGGGGCGTTAATTATTGTTATTTTTATTAAAAATTCTAAGAAGTAATGTGTTTTATTCTATCTTCTAATATGCAACGAGTATGTATAAAACATTTTTTCACATGATCGAATTGAAGTTGTGCCAAATATTTTATTATAACACAATACTTTGATTAAATTATACTAAAAACATGTACCTAACAAGAACATATGTATAATTCGTTTAGATGCATACTATTGTAATACTTAATTATTGGGCGTAGGTACTCATTGAATATGAATAAAAATTCTGGTTTTTCAAACATAAAATTGAACTAATAAACTCACGACTTATTGATAAATTTTAAAATAATTTATTTCTGTGTAGAAATGAATACTCTACAAGCAGTAGTAAGTTTGATTAAAATTCAGTATGTAGTTTTAGAGTAGTAAGATTGTAAAATGCGGGACCAATACCTTGTATTTCCATAGTATGCAATACAAATTTCAACACGGCTTTTGGTTTACTTTTAATTACTATAGATACATGCTAGATCTTTTCAGATAAAAACCGAATTTTACTTTTTTAAACTTCTTTATTCACTTTTTAGATTATTGATCCTTGTTCCCTTCAAAGTACTTTTCTCTCTTATTGACGCATTTTTCCCAGCGGTGTGTTCATTTTGCGAAGCAGTTCTGCATAGCTACATTTCAGATGGCTTTTAAAAACTGTGACAAATTTGCTTTGATGTCATTAATACTCTGAAAATACCTTTCTTTTAAGACTGATTTTAATTTCGGCAATACGAAAAAATCGGAAAGAGCCAGGTTTTATAAACGGCAACTAACACTTAAACACGTTGCACTCAAATAACGAAAACTAAACGAGATATTAACAATCCAAAAACATGTGGTTACAAAGGAGGTTATGTGCAAGGCACTGCTGTCAACCGCATATCATGAAATATCTCCGTAGGTGCGTAACTCAAAATGTTGGGTTATTTGCTGAACACACCTTGTTTGTACTTTATAATGCTACTAAAAGTAAAGTAATGTTTTTTTACAAAGAAATACTATAAGTTGCACTTGAAATTAGTGCTTAATTGAAAAAACTTAATTTGGTTAGAATTAGTGATGAGCAAAATTGGTTTTGTTTTTGCAGTCAAGATTGTTTTTATGCTAGCAAGACTTGGTCTTGTTCTTGTTTTGCTCATCACCAGTTAGAATGTAAAAAAAGCTAATGTTAATTATTTTTCTAAAATCGCAATTAGTTTACTATTTAAAATCAAGTAAATGGCCATTAAGATATCAATATGTCTATTATCTCATTAATTATTCTTAATAGTTGGTTTATTTGTTTATTTTATTATGATGTTCGACGTAACATGTTTTTTCTATTATGTTTTTTTTAAGTTGTTGTTACCGTATAAATTAGAAATATGTATTTATGCGATTGTTTAAACAAATGAAGGTTTTATGTAATGTAAGTATTTATTTAAATCAAATTTAAAAACATTGATATATAACTATTGATTTGTTTGAAGTACATATAACTTGTTTTGTGTCTTTAAAATTAAAGAATAAATGTATTGTGAGGGACAACATATTAAAAAATGAAATGTAAAATTCTACGTATATGGGTCATTTCCGTAAGCTAAGATATTAAATTGTTACCGTATTGTCACTTTTTGTTAAATTAAAATATATATTCCTAAAGTCTAGTTAACTTGAAATTTTTGTTTTATAATATTCTTGACGGTTCATTTTGCTATAAATTATCATTTAATATTAAGCACTTATACTTAGAACACCCTGTATATACACATAACATCATAGCATTTACACTAACTTAGTAATAGACAACTATAAATATATACATTTCTTTAGTTTATCTTATGTTTTTCTTCACTTAGGTTCCACATTTCCATTAGGGCATGGATCAGGTTAGTTCGCTTTAATTTTTTGACTACACTATTCAAGTTAGTTACACTGAAGCACATTTAGTCCAATCAAATCAGATCAGGTAAACTTTTGTATAAAATGATTTTAGTATTTAATTCTTTTACACTTATACTTCACTATTGTTATAGATAATTTAAAAAGGTTGACATACTTTTAGTATAAATAGGGTGACTCACGATTTATTTCAACTCAAGTTATCTAACTAATTCAAAATATTTAGATGAAATTTACATTCTGTTAGTTTTCTATTACGTCAGACCTTCCTAAAATATTTCAAGGGAAATGCTCTATTACTTGGCGTTATTTTAGAAGTCAATATTACTATGTATTTTAAATGATAATATCTATTAATAGTTAGTTGACATATTTCTAAATTTAATTCTATCTATATTGCAAAAAATTGACTGTAGTAAAACTATAAATAGATTATTCTGTTAATATTTAGTTAAGGTTCTACACCTTTTCCGAAAAAAGTTATTATAAAAATGTTATCAAGATAAGTAAAAGTGACAATTTCGATAAAATAAAAAAAACTAGTTGGACTTTATTTCTATAATCTGACACCTTACGACAATTTTTTATGTTTTAGTTTGGAAAATCTGCTTAATTCATGACTAACTAGGACATTGTTATTTGCAATTTTGATGTTAGTATTGAATTATTTTTTAATTTTACATAAACAAAATAGTCTCATTTCGATTATATACACTAAACATATTTAATTTTATTTCAATAAAAAACTTTTTAGTATGTATACAGGACTACTTCGATTGTTGGACACATATCGGGCAATATCCGGATTATTGAAGCTGTCTCTTATATTTATTAGAGGTGGGAGTTTATATTATGAACATGAAAACAATTTGGAATATATAATAAATATAAATTATTATACATACATTTAATGAAAAATATAAAAATAAAAACTACATAAATTCTGTACGTAAATGAAAAATAACAAACAACACATTTTAAACAATTTTGAAAATCTGTCAATTTTTGTATGTACCCTTTTGAATGCAGCCCGACGTATGATTTTTCTTTTATCAAAAAGAGTAAATGTTCTATACAATAATTTTATTTAATTTAAATATTGTTTAGATCTAAAATGTCTATGCATAGGCACTATCCAATAATTTAAAATAAAAAATGGAGACCCAACATATTAAAGCACTGGAATAAAATTTCATTGCCCAAATGACTTTTAAGTCGTCCTGTATATTATATGGTGATGGCAATTTGAAGAAATAATTCGAAGTAGATAATCTTGGTTTAGTAATTATCGAGAAGAACTTATAAAAAGTTATTGTAGTCAAACAAAGGAAATGAATTACATTTATCGTGAGAAGCCCTGCATAACTTAAAAATTCGCTATTGTATACAACTTTTAAAGTAATATATTTCTTAAAATAATATCTGTTCTGAATTTATTGGGCATATTTTTAATTATGTGCACTCTAAATAAGTTTAATCTAGACGAATTTAGAATAGGTTTTGTTCACTGACAGATTAAGAAATTTGCAAAACAAATGTAGCTATAATAATTTCAACAATTACATATTTAATTAATTTTGATTTGAAAGTGTAATTAAGTAGGAGATGAAAAGACCGGTCCTTAAGCTATGAATATGCTTACAACTTTAGATGCATTCGTTTATTATAAGTCTAACAACATAAATTCCAGACTTTATCATTTGTGAAAAAGCTATAAAATTAAATATATGTTGAGTGATTCTTAATGAAATTACGTTAAGTGTTGAATTTATTTATGAATACATATTATAAAAATTTAATTTACGTTCTGTTAGTGTGGCAGGTAATAGATACTTATATGTACATTAATTGTTTATAATTTTAATATAATAACTTAGCATTTATCTATACAAAATAATGGTTTATTTATTTTGCAAGTGAAATATTACACGCATTAATTTAACATATTTTATTGTTTTTATTTGACGTGTAGGTACAACTTTTAATGAGTAAATTAAGTAGTTCTAGTGTCATTATGGGTGTAACTAGTTTTTCGTATGACCCATATTAGGTTTTTTGAAGTTATGCTACTTTTAGCGCGTTGAAAGTGAAATTTTAGTAGGCAACGGAAGTTGCGCGTGCACAGCTAACGATAATTCAACAATATAAAACTCCACACGTCTCAGAAAGTAAATTAACTATTGTGAATCAACCTTAAAACCGAGTGTGCACATTTAGGCTCAAAGTGGCACATTGTGATCTCGGGAAAATGAACCACGGCGCTCCGCGTCGCGCTTCATTTACTTCCCTCGTTCGGAAATATGCTACTTTTTGCTCAAATATGCACATCCTCCTATTTATTGAATTCATTTACATTCATTTTTTAGATATAAGAAGAAAAAAGTATTATACCCAAATAAAACGATGTATGTGCCCATTCGAGAGAAAGGTGCAAATTTTTCGGAGACCAAATTGTACACTCGGTTTTTAACCAAACTCTACAATAAACACTACACCTATCGTTTGATTTACACGGTACTTACTTTACACAATTTTATTTGTACACAGTTTATAAAAATTAAAAATTGCAAAAATCTTTAAAATAAATACCATTTCAAATATAATTTTTGCTATACAAGATGTTGGTATTTAGTTGTTTTTAAGACAATTCTTTTGCAGTTAAGATAGGATCCTCAAAGAGGCTGAAAATAAAAAAAAAGTAAAATGTGCATAATTTAGTCATTGATTAAATACGCAATAATCTACATATATCTTTATATATAAAAATCCTGTGACACGATGTTTGTTTACGCTAATCTCCGAAACCACTGAACCGATTCCAATGGAATTTTGTGAAAGTGTATTGTTTGGTCCAACTTAAGAGATAGGATATTTTTTATCTCGCTAAATAACCATTAATATTTTAAATTGCAAATTAAAGATTCTTTATAAGCAAAGGTTTGTGACTATTTTTGAGTTCCATAAGTTTTTAATAGATGGCAGCAAAAGTTACACAATTTCACTTGAGTAAGTATTCAATAGATAGCGCCGTGCTTCAATTTTCAATGTTTCATTGATGCTACAATCTAACCTCAATAATCAATGTAGCAAAGGCTCAAGACGTAAACGTATTGCAAGGGCTAATAGATTGGACAAACAAACTACCCAAATATGTGAAGGGCAGAAGAAAATAATACTAACCAAGCCACAGTAAAGCGTGGCCAGGTCAGGTAGTAAATATATATAAAAATGAATTGTCGCATATATGACGGAGCATCACTTGGGAACGGCGCGACCGTTTTGGTTGTTTTTTTTTGTTGTGTTTGTAATTGTCAGGACAAGCATTATATGAAAGAAAATTTTTGTGAAATCTATGAAAAAAGTCTGAAATTTGGATGCTACTTTTATTTGAAAAAAATCTGAAAAACGCGAACGAAGTCGCAATGTTGTGGACCGGGGGTCGAGGGACGCTGGGAATATTGTCCACCAGGTTTTAAATTAAACGTCGGGTTGAACCGCCGGGCACAGCTAGTATAAAATAACAATAGATAGTGCATATAGGTACATTGTTATTATTATAGATATAGGTATATAACTACTTTCATTTCATAGATACGCCTTATTTTTTTGAAAAAAGGATGAACTAAAATATTATATAATTTCTAAAAGTAAGACACCGATTTTTGCTTTGATTTTGATTTACAGGGTTTTTTCCGGGAACTATCTGCGATATAAATCGGCGGAGAGGTGTACAGTGGGGAGGCGCAAAAATTAGTTTTTGTAAGAGAGATGCAGTAAACATATAAAGTCGAACTTCCATAAGTCGAACGCCGATAAGACGAATTTTTGATAGCTCGAACTCGAACCAGTTTCCCTAGGACTTGCCTATCTCAACGTTAATATTGTTATGCCAATAAATCGAATTTCTATAAATCGAATTATTTAATAAGTCGAAGCGTTTTACAATTCTTTAAATTCAAGTTTTTATTAGTAAATAGGTTGATGACTCGAAGTTAAATTTTACAACTTTTTTAAAAATTACGCTACCTGAGAGAGGATTAAGGACGGGTGCGGTTCGGTGTTATTGCTGCTTAAAAGGTATATTCTATGAAAAGGTTTTATACTACAAGCTGTTTTGACGGCGGCACTTCAATTGGATTTAAAAATTAATTTATGTTTAGGCGTGAAAAGGTAACAGACAGATAGACAGACAGACAGAGTTACTTTCGCTTTTATAATATTAGTTAGGATAATTAAATTTTTTTTGAAAATAAGTTAAGTATTGTGAATCGTGATTAATGTGAAGTGTGCACATTCGAGCTCAAAGTGGCACATTCCGATCTCGGGAAAATGAGGCGCGCCGCTCCGCGTCGCGCTTTATTTGCTTCCCTCGCTCGGAAATGTGCCACTTTTCGCTCGAACGTGCACATCCTCGTATTTATTGATTTGCCTTAATTAATCTTTTCACTTTCAAATCAAAAAATTGAAAGTCAATATAAATTTTATGTTCAACAAACGTATTTGCCATAGTAATGAGTGGAAGTGGGCGAAAAGATACGAGAATTTAGTAGATGCGAGTGAGAGAAAACGATTAAATTATTTATTTAATTTTTTGAATAATTTATTAGCCTAAATTTTGTGAATGGTGCTTAAAATCGAGTGTGCACATTCGAGCTAAAAGTGGCACATTTCGATCTCGGGAAAATGAAGCGCGCCGCTCCGCGTCGCCCTTCATTTGCCTACCTCTCTCGGAAATGTGCCACTTTTAGCTCGAATGTGCAAATCCTGGTATTTATTTACATTTATGATTGCATTTAATTTAGTTACGCCAAGAAGTATAACTTCTCACGGGCCTGCATAAGTACACGCACCTTTCTTTATCATTTAACAATTGTTGTGAGTAATATGAAAATTTTCAGCTTAACCACTTTAATAAATGTTATGTACAGTTAAACTTTAATAACTCCACAACTCGAATTCTTTGATAACTCAAGTTGGAAAGTGTTTCTCCACAAAATACCTATTTCAAAAAAGGTAGAATTGAACCTATTCTAATATAACTATGTTTACGAAGTGTTTAACCTTTCTGATTGGTAAATTAGCTAACGGTCATAATGGTATATCAAAAATGAGCCAATCACAGTGACTTATTTAAAGCGGGATTTTTAAAGTATGCTTTAAACCACTTACAGTTTTAATTACGTTATATAAAATACCATTTTACATAAAAGATATATAGGTACATACACAAATATATGTATATTTAATTTTTAAGCTTTTTTTAATAACTCGAATTATTGATAATTCGAATTAATTTTGTTGTCCCTTCGATTTCGACTTATCGAGGTTCGACTGTAGTTCAGAAACCACTATACACAAACGCAAGGTGGACAGCATAACACATGGCGATATTTAATTTAGATACGCCAAAGAAGTATAACTTCTAACACGCGTACAAAAGTACATGCATCGGTTTCTTTGTATTTTTTCTTTTTGGAAATGTACGTGTTTACAATAGAGTAGATAATAATAAATGAAAATGTTTGGTGATTTCTTTTTAGCGCTCCCTTTGGCATGGTTCCTATATTGCGCACCTGTTACATCAGTTTAATTACTGGACCGTTATTCATTATCAAACAGTACTCCATAGTTGTTTTTTATCGAAGACTTATGATTGTTTTCTGGCATTTATATTTAAAATTTAAATATATTTTAAGTTGGGTTTTTTACTTATAAATATTGTTTTTATAAAAACGCGTAGTTTGCAAACGTATTATTTGTTTTATAAAATGTCTAGTTTTTTTTATAAAGCAAGGTTTTCCCGTAGAATAGTTTAAAATCTATAAGTAATATAAATGAAGGATAGATACTTTGTCTGTGGGAAAAGTAAGTCTAGTTACGAAAGGTCATTGATTTTTAATTCATCTGGATCGACAAGGTTTTTAAATTCAACGCATTAAAAAATTGCGATTAATTAAATAATACGACGCTTGCAAAATAACGCAGTCTGAAAGGCACCACGATGTGTAATAAGAAGTTGCACCTGCCTTACAACCGGTGTTCGTTGCATTAGACTTTTTGCAACAGAAAATATTTTAATAATATTAAATAATTCAAAGACCTGTCTTAAGTTCCATCCATTAATCGATGATAAATCGGCTTAAGTTTCTTAGTACGGGTTTTGAATAAAGTATAAGCCTTACGACGTGTTAAGAGTATGAAAGAAGACCAGTCGAAAAAGAGTGAAGCAACTGGCCAATTAAAATTTTCTTAGTGCGGTGTTTGTTATAAAGAATAAGCCGGCTTTTATCGCCATTCTGAATGCGTTGGAAATGAGAATCCAATTACAAGTTGGTAAAACCTTGCAAAGCGTCAGGCATGTCTCGACTTCGTGCTGGACGAACGACGAACCAACAGCCTCCGTCTTTCCGCACGACATAAAATTCCTATGCGGAACAAATAATTAAAATTCTTTTTAGTTCTAAAAACCAACTTTTACTTTATGCGTTTCTTTTGTATTTAAAATTTGTTTATCATATAGATTTAAATATAATTTTTTTAAATACAGTAGAACCTGCATAAGTCGAAAACCTCTACAACTCGAAAGAAAGTCTTATTCTCTTCCCCTCAAGCTCCAATACCTCTATATCTCGAAATCTGAGCCCTCAATAAGTCGAAATTATCAGGATATTTTTACAAAGTATTTCAGTACATATTTTCCCTCTATAACTAACGTGACTAATTTTTTTCTTGTTAAAGCGGGACGCCTAATAATCGTGCTTAAAACCGAGTGTGCACATTTGAGCTCAAAGTGGCACATTCTGTTTAACGAAAATGAAGCGCGCCGCTTAGCTTCGCGCTTCATTTGCCTCCCTCGCTCGGAAATGTGCCACTTTTCGCTCGAATGTGCACATCCTCGTATTTATTGATTTTCCTTAATTAATCTTGAATTTGAACTTACAAAGGACATGATTAAGGAAGATAGGATTTTGAGGACATAGTTCTACTGGATTGAGTTTGGTATCAATAGATAGATCTTAACGAGGGAATCATGAGTATGAAAATGATTTTGTGAGGAAATGTATAGTTTTTGAGTTATTAGGGTTTTTAGATAACCTAACCTAACCTTGATTTTTCTTATTTGGTGCTAGTTATCGATTATTATGATATAGGGGAGGGTGGCCTAAAGCAGGTAGGTAGCCCAAAGCGGGTAGGTAGCCCAAAGCGGGTAACGGCCCTTATATACATATGATATATATTAGCTGAAATTTATATATTTATTTACAATGCCAGTACCCAGCCTAATTGTGTCATACTACTTTTGACACCTAAGTTGCTTAATAACGTCAAAAAATTAAAAAACAAAAAATTTAATAATTTTGTAAAATGTTTGAAATTAATTTAACTTCAATTGCTACTAAAACCCTTCACATTAACCCATTTTTTAAAATGAGGTTTTCTTTTACAATAAACTAGTTTTATTATTTGACTAAATATTTCAATATTCATCCATTATTTTTTACGTTAATGTATAAAAACTAAGAAATGTGTGTTTAGGCAAAGCGGGTATGTACCCTCTTTGCTTGTACCAGAAGAAGTAATTTTATTATAATTGATAGGAATAAATTGGTATTAAAAATAAGTGATTTAAAGCTTTGAAGCAATTAAGATTTAAAAACAATGGTAAACCGAAGTAATATTAAGATTGGAACAAATTAGCAGTTATAATATGAAAATGCTAAATATCACTTAATACTAATGTTACTGTCAAGAACATGTCAAGAGTAGATAATTTTTTTCAAAGGTTTTGATTAATCCGATTGGTTTATGAGAGCCTACCCGCTTTAGGCGCCACTGTCGGAAAAGCGGTTAATTTCTGACATTTTATATTTTTGAATTTATTTCTACAATTAAAGCAAAAATGTAATTATTTTTTTTTATAAAATTAAAGTTTAATAATTGTATTACGTAAATTTAAAAAAGAAACACTTTTTTTTTAGCCGAAGTGGTTTATATTAATCGATGAACCTTAACCTACCCGCTTTAAGGCCACCTTCTCCTATTTAAGTCATATTACATATATTTTTGTCAATATTGTATTAATTCGCAAAAAAAACTCAGATGAAAAAGAGGGTCACAGTAATTAATCTGAAAATGATATGTCAAAATGATGGTAACAAATCATATAGTAATAATAACATATAAAAACACTAAATACACACATATCCTTAAAAATGTACTAGGTATAACGTGAAATACACTACAAAAGGTGTAAAAACATTTTTTCTTAGCTTGTGCGACTTTCATAAACGTAAAATAGAATAATTCCAAATCTCCCGATTTTTCCGAATTTATCCTTTATCCGACATTCCCCCAACCCGAGATGGGTATAAAAATAATCAACATACAATAGGCTTTCAGTAAAGGTATGACATGCTTATGTACTATAATGTCCTCATTTTTTGATAAAATTAATCACGTTCAGTAAATATGGATTTTATGTTCAAAAAATGTATTTACCATAGCAATGAGTAGAAGAGAGCGAAAAGATACGACAATTTTATAGGTGCGAATGAGAGAAAACGTTTAAATCATTTAATTAATTTTTTGACCTATTTATTAGTCAAATTTTAGTGAATCGTGCGTAAAACCGCGTTTGATTTCCAAGAGATAGAATTAATATAGAGAAATTCAATAAATACGAAAATGTGCGCATTCGAGCGAAAAGTGGCACATTTCCGAGCGAGGGAGGCAAATGAAGCGCGACGCGGAGCGGTGCGCTTTATTTTCCCGAGATCGGAATGTGCCACTTTGAGCTCGAATGTGCACACTCCGTTTTTCACCACGTGTAGCAATAATCAATTTACTTTAAAAATTATTTAAGTAAATCTAAAACTCTAGTTGTGCTCTCAGAATTTCTTCTTGGGGCTTAAATTATAAGTGAAAGCCTGTATAACTCGGATTTTTTCGCGTCGCTTTTGTGATTCGACTTATCGAGGTTCTCCTGTAGTTATCAAATTTGTTAGACGAACAATAACCAAGAAAACTTTGAACAATTTATTAATTATTATTTATATCTTTTTTAACTTGATATAAATCAGTACCTTTTACCAACAGCTTTAAATTTGCAGTTTAAGAATATTAACATTATTTTAGAATTAAGAGGGAACTTCCAGTATTTAGACTACTTACTTTAGCTACATTGTTGAAAGCACAAAGCAAACTTACTTGAGTAAAATTCTTTGTGAAACTAACTAAAGCAATTAAGTCTAGGTACTTAGCATAAGACGAAGTTTTTTGATTACTACGAGCAGGTAAATTTATACTTTCAAAAATGAAATATTGCAATTAAATAGAAATGTCTACATGAATTTATGTATTTCGCAACCACGATAAATAACAAAATAACATTTATTAATATACATGTTTATATAAATTTATAGCAGTAATTACACATAAATTTGCATGATTTAAAAATAATTTTTTGTTTATACCAAATTCCACGGCCACAGTTACTTGGTTTTTTTATAAATTACTTTAAATTAAAGTCCGAAATAATTTACCTAGAGAAAAATATTTTATGAATTGTTCACATTCGCATTTATCTTTAAAGAAAAAGGTCTGCAAGCTTTACGAATAAATCTACCATCTGGTGCTTGTTAAAATTAACTGTCGTAGTAACAAGAATCCTCTTAAATTTGAACAAAGAGCCTCATCAGAATGCGGACAAAGTCTTTAATGTGTCAAATATGATTTAAATGCAACAAGCCTTGGGGTTTAAATAACACACCTTTATTACTTATTTGAAATCGAGTTTTAAAGCGCAAAATTGGCATCTGTCCTATTGGATGTTCAATAACCAATCATCCCACCCTTTTATATTCTGTGACATCAATAAGTAATAAATGCTGATACGTGACCTGCAATGCAATATGTCTATATTAGAAGGCTCCTTACGCATGAGTCACTTTATAAACTCATATAATGGAAAAGCAGTAATTGGATTGCACATGAGGATGTTCATATGCATATAAGTTTATATACAAATATACCTACGTATTACAAAATATATAGTAATTTTGTAAAACATTGTGCAATTAGAAACAAAATGGATATTATGCATCTACATATCAAAATATTAAATTCAATTATATTAAGAAGGTACTGTGGATTTTGGTGAGCTAATTCAATATCTCGTCAATAATGTAAGTCATTGTTTAAGACCACATGTCGCTAGTTCCGCCCATCATTGTGAGTAATTATGGGTTAACGATTATAGTTGAGGCTAATGGTTTATAATTAAGCTACCGTCGATTATAATTGTTCGATTTATTCTTTTATATAGTTTAATAAATAATATTTTTATTTCTAAGGATTTTATTACAGAAGAAAAAAAAAGTTAATTATCGATTGATATTTTATGATCAACTATTATTACTTAGTTGTTTATTAACAATAATTTGTTTTACTTAAACCTACAAGGGAATTGGAATAGTTCTATACGAACATAATTATAACTATTGTGCAACAACAATAATTCATGAACAATTCACATTTATCATATTTATACTGATAATGTTTATGTCTCCATATTACTAGTAGGCTCGTAATTTTTGAAAAAGTTAAAACAAAAACAGACATTTAAAGTTTTGGATAAAATAATGAATTTAACTCGTAATATTAATAGTGAAAGAAAGCGAATTGTTAATTTGTAATTGCAGACCTTTATCGATATAAGTTAATAAAAGTAAACAAACAGAGAAGTTCTCTAATTCATATATCAAACAATTAAAAATGCGTACCTACATATACCTAGATGTAGGTAAGTACTACAAAAACTATTAACGAAATGAACAAATATTGACTTAGACGGAAGTCCCTTATCGCCGGACGGCACTGTATAGAGCACCCGCCACTTTTAATGGAATGCCCCCTGGGAACTATCGACTAATTAATAAACTCAATAAAGAGAAGTTTTTGTGCTAAATCTAATTATGTTCTCATTATTTAAATAAATCAAATGGTAGTTGGGCAAATCGGTCAATACTTTAGCATGAATGCTTACATTTTTTTGAATTTTTTATTAGTTCTTAAGTTAGAAATTATGGTGAAGCTGCTTAGTTTTTACAAAAAAATAAGAGCAACGGTTTTTGCATTATTTATTTGAAGAAATGCCAACTTTTTACCTATACGTTTTTGGAGAACTCTCGATGAGCTCTATCTAATTATAAAAAAATCTAGTACTATATGTTTTAAAATAAGAAAGTTGATTTTATTTTCAGTGCCCCCGCCTAAGGCATTCCCTGTAGTAAAGAACAACAATTTTCTCAACTATTTCTGGCAATAAAAATATATTTTTTATTAAGGTCCTAATCAATCATTTCTTAACAATACACATTGGGCCAGGATCGACCAAAATAACTTATATTCTAAAACATAGTTATTTTTATGTATTTGACCACGAGGAAACCGATTTTGAAAGAATTTTTGAAATCGGTGAGTTAGTTTTTGATATAATTCCGAAAAACCAAAACTTCGAATTTAGCAAGATTTTAAAAAATCTGAAGTCCTACGATGTTTGGGATCGTTTTACTGATTTTAGAATGTATTTATTTGTCAAAATCGGTTAAGTGGTTCTTTAGTTATTGCAAAAAACCAAAAAAAATGGACAAAAACGGGTGTTTTTGAAAAATCATATCTCCGAAACGGTATTGATTTTCTTCAAGAGTATTTTTTACAATATAAAGAAACACTTCAACTTTCAAACAAAAAAATACAATTGTATTTTTAACTCGGAATTTTTAAAATACGAATTTTTGAATTATTTATCGAAAATATGATCCCAAACCCCCTGTATTACTGTTTCCTTAGTGAAGGCGGGAGCGAGGTTATGTTGCTGTCACAGACACATGGTCAATTGCCTCAGCAGAGATCGCCTATTTCTGGTGGGGGTGCTAGTAGTGCACTCCTGACCTCCTGACTCCTGAGCTCTAGCGCCCTTATCGTCCGGGGCACCTATGGGACACTCCCAGCAAAGATAGGCGATCTCTGCTGAGGCAATTGACCATGTGTCTGTGACAGCAACATAACCTCACTCCCGCCTTCACTAAGGAAACAGTTATGCAGGGGGTTTGGGATCATATTTTCGATAAATAATTCAAAAATTCGTACTTTAAAATTCCGAGTTAAAAACTCAATTTTATTTTCTTGTTTGAAAGTTGAAGTGTTTATATTGTAAAAAATACTCTTGAGAAAAATCAATACCGTTTCGGAGATATGATTTTTCAAAAACATCCGTTTTTGTCAATTTTTTTCGGTTTTTTTGCAATAACTAAAGAACCATTTAACCTATTTTGACAAATGAATACATTATAAAATCAAAAAAACGATCCTAAACATCGTAAGACTTCAGATTTTTTAAAATCTTGCTAAATCCGAAGTTTCGGTTTTTTCGGTTTTTCAGAATTACATTAAAAACTAACTCACCGATTTCAAAAATTCTTTCATTATCGGTTTCCTCGTGGTCAAATACATAGAAATAACTATGTTTTAGAATAAAAGTTGTTTTGGTCGATCCTGGCCTAATGTGCAATAATCTAATTGCAATGATCAATATTTAATATTGACCTTTAAAAACTCGATTATTGTCTGAAAACTTTCTCAAAGATTTAATAAATTATAGAAAAGTAAAATCATCAGCTGAATTAAATAAGGAAGCCTTTATTTTAGCATAAAATTAGTTCTAAGAAACAAATAATGATTTTCTTTATACAGCAGCAATAATTTATACATACTTGCATACAATTGGATGTTTTATTGTTAAAAACATTTCTACATCCTATTTCTAGTTTTTCCATGAAAATGTAATATAAATCTACTCTTTGAAGTACATAAAAACAAGAAAACTTACTGTGAATACACTAAAAAACCCGTTTTAAAAATAATAAGAACCAAACTTTAAGTTTTTACTCAACTCTAAAAAATGTACTTAGGTATTTACATTAGATTTTTAGACCCGTGCTTATAGGTAATTTTGCTACAAACTTTCTTGTTAATATTTTGTGTCACAATTTGGTAAAAATTGAGAGAATAATTTCTTCGTGCGCTATAATATTTTTATTATATTTTATTTTTGAATGATTACCGAATAAAATTTTGATAAAAAATTGTGTTTAATGAATAAAATATGAAAGTTTAAATATTCAAGTCTTAAAATTTATGAAATTATTACTACTATTATAATAAAATTGATATACAGATATCGTGCTTTCAGCTTTTTGCAAAACTGGCAACAATTACATTGTTTATGATTCAAGTGCAGATTACAGGTTTCTATCGATAGGATTATCAATCTTTAGAGCATGCTTTGTTGATCCAACTTGATTTCAGCTTGGGTGGTCTTCATCGAGCATTTCTTATAAGTCTTTTGTTGCGTTTTTTAATACTTGTATATCATAGATGGAATGTATCTGTCAAAAGAATAATTCTATATTTTTGTTCCTTTCTATTAAATTTTTGCAAGTCGCCCCCAGAAGAAATTAATGGTTGAAGCCAATGGCGCGCTTTGCGAACAGGTTGGTGCATCTTCGATTAATTCTCCCAGATTAGCTAATATCTGTTGTTATACGCTTTGAGGCGTGCGATAATTAGGGTTATGAGTATATAACGCTGCATTTGTATTTAAATTACAGTAATCAAGCAGTGTAATTATAGGCTGCTATATTCGAGTGTAACTGCGAATAGGTAGTTACACAATTATACGATGCAACAGTTTCATAAATTGTTTGTGGTATTTGCAGTTTATCTTTAACGATATTTACTATCGCCGCATTAATAAGATGAAATTTATTTAAAAATTAAATTATAGTGTAAAATAACCGCATGTCTAGCTTGGTAGGCTTTAACTAGGAAAATTTGAATAGGATTGTATCTATAGACACGTCCATTTTTATGCATCTTATATGCATGTAAGTACCGTGAATCTGTAAGTTATCTGTGACCATGTCTTGCAAATTGTGTGCAAAATCGCACCTTTTCGAACGCTCAATTACAATATCGAACTCGAGACTACCGCGCGGGTGTTTGATTAAAATTACATGTAAACTTGCTCCATGCTTGTTTTACATTCCATTGTTTGCAGTCAAGAACAAAGAGATTTCGTGCGGCGTTTCTTTTACTGTCATTATAAGTCTTAATTTTTATATTTACCACTATTGAAATTCTATTTAACTGAAAGTGGAAATTATTGTATTTTGTGTATTGTGAAATTTTTAAGTGGCACTTAATGAATATTCTTTGAATTGTAGAGAACTTTGTGGGGGTGGAAACGGAAACCTTTTAAAAACTCTTAAGCAGATAAAGTGATATAAATCAAAAACACTGCGTACAATATATCGATATTTGTAGAAGCTTAATTAAATGTTACACTAGAGAAAAGTGTATAAAAAAGTAAATAATTTTTAATCAAAAATATAAATGTTTATAATTTATTAGTTTATTTCAGTAATGTATTTTTTACTTGATAGTTATGTATACGTATGTGTATAAATAGTATAACATGCATTGAATATTAGTAGAGGATCTACTAGAATACCTATAAATTTCAATTACCAAAACCATTTTAATATGATAATGAAAGTGTGTCTTTTGTTGAATAATGTTCATGGTATAGCTGGGTAGTAAGTACAGGATAGAAATTATAAAAATTACTTTTTATAATTTCTGTCGAATGATAAAGATTAGTTGGTGGTCCATTGATAGCAAATACATTAAGGCCTTACATACGTCTAGCAGCGCCAAAAATGCGCTGAAAGAAACATTTTTTTTAATAGGGAAAACAATAAAAATTGTTAAAAGTGAATAGTACACATTGTTTATTGGTATTTAAAATTCATAAAAAAAATTATTGAAATTTATTTTTACAATAATTACTATATAAAAACCACGTGATCTACAACACTTAGAAAAAAATAGTTGCTCCGTGGTCTGCATCATATGTCCAGTAAATGTTGATTGATTTGCAAAATTTAAAAAAATTCTTGTAAAATAAAGTAGTAGTTATAGTCTGTCGAGCTGGAATTTTGAATTATGAAAAAATTCGGCAATTTATGGCAGTTTAAAAAAAAGTATGTATTTTTCGTCATAAATTTTACACTTTAATAATTTTTATAAAATTTTTAAATCAAAATATCAAAAATCCGGCTCGACAGACTATAGAAAAAACTATTTAGAATATTTTTAAAAAAATTGCAGCTACCTGCGTGCAACAAACTTGTGGGTCGGTCACATTTTCTACTATAACTATGGATCTATGGGGAATTTTTACAATCAGTTTTCACAGAACTCTGCCCAAAACTATAGAGAACAACAATCTGTAAAAAAAATAAAACGATTTTTTTTAAATTCTGGACGTATGTAAGGCCTTAAAGGAAAACATTAAGGGTCAAAAAAATTTCCCAAATTTTTTAGTGATTTTTGATAGACTTTAGTGAAAAATGGTCTGAAATGATCTGAAATTTAAAAAAAACATTTTAAAGTTCAAAGATTCTAGTTTTCAGATCTATTAGTCAAAAATTTTTAAGAGCCACCGTTATCACGCAATCTTAAGCAATAATGCGCAAGAAAAAAATTGCAAATTTTTTTCTTTTTCGTTTTGTGTCTACGACCTTGGAAAATTTTTTTCAGCTAAACCATTATATGGAACGGATAGCTTGTTTATTCAGCTTCAAGTTTCTTTTTTTAAAACCGTTTTTTAAAACGTTAAATAAAAAAAATTCTTTTGTCTTCAATCATTGATATCTCAGTAACCAATAATCGCACGGAAAATTCCAAAGCTGTTTGGGGAACTGGAATATCTGAAAACTAAAATCTTGGAATTTTTTAATTTTCAATATCACAATTTTTCACTGAAATACAGCTTGTTAAAAATCATCAAAAAATTTCAGAAATTTTTTTGACCTTTAATTTTTTCTTTTAGTGTATATGTGGTTTGTTATAGAACGACATTTTACAAAAAACCTAACCTATTTACATAACAAATATTTACAAAAAGTGGCAATTTTTGTTTTATAGGTAGGTACCTAATAGATCCTCTCATTTAAATTTTGTGAGTAGTAATCATCTTACGTTACATACAATCTTTCACAAGAAGGTTCAACTTTGATAGTAATTCAGCATTGTTTTTATACCTATATGTTATGCCTTTACTTGTTCAATGATTTATGGCGCTCAATAAGCTTCCAAAAATTTGTATTTTTTTGCATATAAAAAACTGATTTAAATTTTAAATAAATGTGTATATATGATAGCAAAGGCAATGCTTACTACATCATTCTTGTACATACACGGATGTTAAACAGTAGGTAGATTTATTATGCAAGTTGTACCTACCAGCTTAGAATTTTTATATGTTTGCGTTATAGCAAAACCAAAGCGTAGGTGACTCAATATGTAAAATTTATGATCATCTTCGTCAAAATAAATTATTTATTACTAAGATACTGTGCTTATGAAATATTTACTGTTATATAACTTTTTTTTTAATTCAAAATAATTTACACAATTCTTGATTCCTGCACGCATATTTCTATCAATCCTTACAATTTTTATGATTTAATAATAAATATTTTGCAATTAACACTAATCGTGTGTTTATTAAGACTAGCAGTGTGACTAAATTTTAAATTGAAAAACTTGTTTATTAGGGATAGAGATGTATTAGCAATGTTTTTGCTTATGCACAAAACGTATTTTCTATTTGTATTATTTGATTGCGGTTATGTTGATTTCCTAAAAGACCAATAATAAATTTTATTACACGACATTTAGAGATGATTCTAAATCATTGTATTCTAGGGATGTCAGATTTTGAGATAGGTACGATGCACGCGTATTTCCTCATTTCTGTATTTTGAAATTTATTGCCACAACTTTCATGGTTTTATCTACACCGTGAAATCAAATGGTTTTTAAATATTAGCTTTAAGCCACATAGAAAAGAGCATTTAGTGGTAGAAATATTTGATTATTTTTCAATACACTTAAAGATATTTATCTATTTAATAGTTTTGTTATTAATATTAATTGTTGATAATTGAATCTTAATGATAGTTAATTACTGTAATCTAATTTATAGTTCTGCTACAAACTAAATAGGTAATAAGCAATTGTTTATTAATTTTATTGGTCAATCATATTAAGTAGGTAAATATGAATCAAATAGTTATTTTAATTTTTTTTTGCTTTATGCATACTATATTATAGAAGACAAAGTTTCACTGATTTACCCGCAAAAAATATACATAAAAAATTTATATATTTTTAATTATGTTTATTTATTTTAAAAAGAATCAAAAAAATTATTTATATGTATATATTTACACAGAGAAAATAATATCGTCAAAATAACCATACGTATCGCTATTTTAGCTATACGTAGGATAGTCATCTTTCACAGGGATAAGCCGTATAGCTAATTTAGCTATCCGGAGTCAAAGTAACGATACGTATTATTGTTTTAAACATTCAAACGATTCTTGTCATGGTGATTTAATGGTTATGCACGGAGAACAAAATATCGTCAAAATGACCATATGTATCGGTATTTTAGCTATACAAATCCTCAAGTTGACTGTACAGTTACCTATACGGCGGAAACTGCACATGTTTACGAGAGTTTTTTGTTGAACGCTTGAATTAAATAAATGAATCCTTATTATAAGTATAATATGTAGCGCTGTTGTGATCATACTATGAACTGTCAAATTAACTTATAAATGTCATTAAATTAGTCAAGCGAATCGTTGTTCTGGCAATACGTCAATCGAGGATACGTCAGATAGTTATATGGCGATATTTTTTTTTCCGTGTAGGTAAATAGATAGATACTTTTATATAGATACTTCTTAAAGTACTGTGCCCGAATTTGGGCGTAGGCTATTTCCCCGTTTGTGCGTTTTGTTGTGTATGTCATAGTGTATTACAAAGATACAAGAGG
This sequence comes from Sinopyrophorus schimmeli, assembly GCA_036325965.1. NCBI lineage: Eukaryota > Metazoa > Arthropoda > Insecta > Coleoptera > Elateridae > Sinopyrophorus > Sinopyrophorus schimmeli. The sequence goes on from JARFIZ010000001.1 coordinate 9,558,393, forward strand.
TGTTATTGGGGAAATTTTTCTTGGGCAGTTTTAACCCTTGCTAGTTGCCCACTGTTTTGCAAGGGGAGAGAGGCGTATAATTATATAGGTACGGGTTCTACTAATATCTAATTTAAAAAATGAATGTTTATTTAAATTAATTAGGTAGAATGTTATTTTATTTTAAATTTTCCATTAGAACAATTAGAGAACAATATAACATATAATATTATAATCATTAATGTCTACCTATGAAGAAATTAAATAACATACCTACTTATAAAAATTAAGTTATTTAGTACTTATTAGCCTGTAACTATAGCTCAAGGGTTTTTTGGTTCTACTAATATAACGTGATACAATTATGTATTAAGTAAGAAATACATCCTTTTTAAACTCAAGTGTGTAAACTTAGGCACTGAGATCGATAAGAGCGTGCAGGATATTACGAAGTATTTAAAGATATTTTAGAAGGCTCATAAGTCATAATTAAACACCCCGATAGTTACATATATTATTTTCGGACAGTTTATGTATTTTTTTACTTCACCATCATCTATAGGTTTTTGTTTAGTTTTACATTTTTTGAAAACGTATTTTTCTGTGCATAAAAGATTTATAATATAATCTAAAGCAGTCCCGGATCTAGGGGGAACAAATCGGGATACCTGCCTTTGGTGGCAATTTAAGGAGACGCCAAATTCATATGTGAAAAAACAAAATTGTGTCACTAAAGCGCTTATCATCTCAAATGCTGGAGGATAGGGGCGCCAATGTCTAGTTTTTGCCACGGCTTGGAAAAATCGTAGATTCGGGGCTGATCTAAAGTGACGAGATCTTAAACAACACTAAAGAGAACACAAGTATTTTTCCATCAGCCCAAAAAAAAAAAATAGAATCCACGGTACGTATTTTATTACAGAAAGTATAATGAATTCAACTAAAAATTTTTAAAAACAATTTGTATTTTGCACAATTATCTAATTACATATATACACTTTATCGCCAATATTTAACTACAATCTCTAGATAGGGGATCATGATTCTATACAGAATTATTTAGTTTAAAATTATTTAAATCATATACAACTCAACTTCGATAGTTCGGACACATGGTTCCGGGTAATGTCCGGCCTATCGAGATATCCGGATTACTAAAGGCATTTCTTTTATTTATTAGAGGCGGGATTTTGTATTATGAACATAAAACAATTCAGAATATTTAATTAATAAATATAAATTATTATACATACATATAATGAAAAAAATAAAAACTACATAAATTCTGCACGTAAATGATAAATAACAAACAACACATTTTAAACGATTTTGAAAAATTTGTCAATTTTTTTATGTACATATTTGTATGTACATTTTTGTAAGTACATATACATTTAAGGACAAAAAATTTTAACATTTTAAAAAAGGACATATAGATCAAAAAAAGGGCGGATGGTCATCTTATATAATGCAAACTAGCATAGTAAAACGGATAGCTTTTTGTCTATACCACTGTGGTGACAAGGACTTGATTCATGCATCGTATATCATTCATCCTATCGAGTTTTGGTTAAAAACATTCTAGATTTTGTGCTATTGCCAATTGTCTAATTTAAAGGTATTTAGAATGTCGATGGTGTAAGAAACTGTTTTGTTTTATGTTGCATTATGAAAATTGAACTACTAAAACTACCTAGTCTCATATTTGCTTTTATTTTGCCATTAATAAATTAATTTTAAAGTTCGTTAAGCATAGTAATATATAGCCCCCAAGATCCCATTACCAAAAAATTGACTATAACTTTTGACCGGCTCCGAATACACAAAATCTGCTACTCACTTTTTTAGTTCTTGATCTGGTTTAATTGTTTGCTAAGAATGATCAAAATTGAGGTGCATGAACTCCGTCCAAGCCCTTGTAATTACATAGGCGGTGTCTCACATAATCATTAATACGCAAAATTTAAAAGTTTAGTTTTGCAAAACTGTTCAAAAAATTTCAATTATGGGTATAAATTAGGAAGGTAATAAACAACAAAAATCGTTTAGAATTTGATATGACTAAATAACATAGTATTTAATGTTGAAGACAACGTAATATTTTTTCCATACAGCTATTTTTTATTAAATAATTATTAAAATTGCTTAATCATTAAGTGAAAATATTGAAAAACTAATAGGTTATTATCTACAAGTTAAAACTTATTTTGGTAATAAAAGTTACCAACTTTTCTGCTTATTGGGGCAATATAGGTTGCGGTCCTTAACCCAAAAATAAAATTAAAATAAATTATTTTTGAAAATAACATAATTATATTAATCATTTCTTTGTTTAGTAAATTTGGGCAATTTTTTGCAAATGCTGTACGCACATATTATTGAGATTATTTTGGTATGTCGTTTTTGACATTAAACAGAGATATGATTCATGAAAATGTTTGGATTACATTTATCTGTTATACATAGGAATTGAATTTTACACTATTTTTTAAAGAAATGTGCGCCTTAAGATTCAGTTTTATTTGATTTGTTTTAGAAAGCACCGGTTCTACCTACAAAGTCTGGTTTTTAAGATATACATATGTATGAGTAAGAACTGTAGGTACTTATCTACATAGGTCAGTAAGAAAAAGTTTTGTTAGTATATTTAACTTGTACAATGTTGGGATAAAAGTAGGTAGGGGAGACCGGGTATGGTTGTCTGACGGGTGGGTTGTCACAACAACAATAACATAACATCTAATAAATGAATAAATTTGTTTGCCCGTGTCAAAGTAGCCCGAGCACAATACCTCCTGGCGTACTTCACTTCAGTTCGCTCTGAAATACCGTATAAGAGATATATGCGTTTGTTTTTTTTGTACAGTGAGAGTAATTTTCTGTGCAACTCTGTTGAGTCTTATAAATATAATTAAATTTTGCTTAGTGATATACCTATTCGTGTATTTATGATGTTTAATATATGTTTCATGATATCATTATATGGTTTTTTAAATGACCATTGATTTAAATTTATTTTGGGGGCTAGTAGTCACAAGTGCAAAGCAACACCATGAATATGTGCGTCCTTTTTTATTGGTTTCTAGGGGTTTTACTACATAAACGATTGACTGTAATTATATTTTTGTTACCATAACCTAAGTTTGTTAGATAGAAGTTACTATTCGCTCACAGTAAATATTTTTTATTATTTTTAATTATGAATAAGGTATTTTTTATCCTTTCTTAGGTAAAATTTGTTACGTACGATATTTTATCTTTAATAAAAATAGGTATGTGTTTTCTCGTTTTGTATTTCACCTTTTATTTAGCGTGTGACTACGTATCCCAGACACTGTGACAACCATCCCTGACACGCGGTTAAAAGTCACATTTTTCATTTTTCAGAAAAATTATAATATGTTCTTTTTAGATAATAATAGAGAAAGTGTTTATTTCTTTTTAAACTAGAATAAATACACTATCTATTGATATATAAATGTCATTGATAAATTAAGACCATGTGTTCTATAAATACAAAAGAAAAAAATGTGACTTCCAACCTCGGTCTCCCCTACTCATTTTCAAATGAAATATGAAATAAATAGTAGTAGAATAAATAAAACTATATAATCTGATAATTTTGCATCGCCACATTAAAATGATTTTAATTATTTACTGAATGCTTAAAATTAGGAACAATTACAATTAGTCTTAAAAGTCGTTCGTGCTTCACATCAAGATATATGCGCACTCTTATCGATTACGCACTATTATACCACCCTAACCTACGCAGCCACTAAAACGGATCTAAGAGACCGCTTAAATTCCCCTTAAATTAAAACGGATGTAGCTCATCATATATAATAATTATTGGAAAAATGCAACCTTAGCCGTTAAAAATGTTCTTAATTTTGTTGTTCCATATTTCATAATTCTAAATATTAATTTGGACAAATGGTTAGATATTGAGTACCTCGTAAGTTGTATTTTTAGGGAGACATGTTATTCGTTTTAGGTTTCATGATTTATTTGCCATTTCTATACAAAAAATATAACCAAGCAGGTAAACTACCCGTTATATTTATTCTAACAGCAACTTTCTCTAAAAAGCAGGGTTTGTATTATTACTGTGACCCTTAGTTCTGTATTATGCAGTGCATTATTGTATTTTAAGGCTATCTATTGTACAATTAATCAAAACGAACTGTATTTTTGTATTGTATTTTACTGCATTTCCGTGTGCTGGAGAGACTTGACTTTTTTTTTAAGAAAAAAAGTAGTTAAGGGTACCGTATTGCTTAAACGCTTTAATTATTTACGAGCTTATGATTACTCATAATAATCTAGATCTTTAACTGAATTTTTTACCTAAACAATGGTAATTGTAGGTATTATTGAATTATTCTAGACGTTTTATAAAATAAAAAATTTTCGATTCCTGCCTACCTATGTTACAATTTTTTATGTTTTTCTGAAAATATATTAGATAAGCAGTTTTTATATTGTTTTTAAATTATTTAATATTCAATATGTATACTTAGCTACTTTTATTGATTAGAACTTTTTTAATCGAATATCTGTCTATCTACAGCATATTGATTGAATTTATTATTTTTGGGGAACTTAAAATAGTTGATATGAATGTTTGATATACCTAGATTTGAGTTATTTTTTTGTGGTTAGTTACTATTTACATCTTTAAATAACAATATTGTTTGTTTAAAAATTAAATAAAATGACTAGGTATAAGGAAGTATTGAAATAGTACCTAATCCATAAATACGAATAAAGTTAAATTTTCGGGAAATGTCGAATATTTCACACGTAATTGAAATTACTTTGAATGGAAAGAACCATTTTGCCAATATTCAAATTAACTATTTTCGGCAATAATTCAAATTACAAAAGAAATTTCCAATGTAATGAACGAATGTAATTTTTATTAGCGAATATTATTATACAAGCACCATTTTCGTTACAAATTTCGCTTAAGATGGTCCAGGGCTTAACTTTGAGACATGTTTACAACTTGAAAGTCTTAGGTAAACTTGGAAAGTTATGCTCAACACGTAAATACCCTGTTGTAAAGTACTACTTGGCTTTCATTATAAGTACCCCGCCCAAATATTAAATCTTTGTTTTAATTGCTGCTATTAATTACTATCACACTTTATCTTATAGGAGAGTTGGTTGCGTATGAATTAGTTTTCAGGAGCGAACTAATTAGAAGAAAGTCGTTGCATCAACAGGGAGTCTTGAAGCCCGCTCAAAATGGCTGACGCTGTGTTATGGGTGCTGCCTGCTGAACCAAAGATTTATTGCTCTACTTTAGTATCTTTTACTCACCCTGAGCCTCTCCGTTTTACATACACCCACTTAAATACTTCTCACGCCGACTGAACAAGAGTCCTGTGTTAGATTTCACTGAAGTTTTTACATATGTTGGTGTTTTATGTATGCCGAAGTCACTTATGATGATGTATGGTCATTGTCGGTTTATATAAATGCCTGTTTATGTTCGTTAATGGTTGTTGTCCAACTCCCTGTAGCATTAGTTATTTTACAATAGAACATTTTTAAGTTTCAAAATCATTCAAACGTCTTTTAATCCTTTCACATAAGATATTCGGAAAATAGGCGAAGAGAAAAACTGGTTTAAATTATGCTTAACAAATTAAAGTTAAAATTTTATCGAGATCTTAAATCGTGATTGATATCGAAATAGAAAATTATACATCCTTCGTTCGCTGGTGTTTTATTTCAGATATATAGGCTTCAATGTTGACAGAAGACTTACATGGACTAATCTACACACACGAATTTTGAGAAAAAAAATTAATTCGAAATGGTCACTATCCAATCGAACGACTGATTTTGCATTAATTTTATGTGTCAGAACTTAAAAATACTACTCATAATCTAGATTTGGGGAAATATACCGTAAACATGTTTGTGAGATATTGGTTAATCATCCTATTTGTCCATCTATAAAAATAAAAAATCAGGAGAAAGTCAACCGATAACTTATTTTTCTTATCGTCAAAGATAATGCGCCTGTATAAAAAGAAATGTGCTTAGTCGTCTGTAATTTTTCTGGGCGGAGGAAAATTGTCAAATTTCAAAATCTGGAAAATTATGGATTTCATATTTTTTGAGAGATATAAGAATTATGACGAGGTGGTGCTGAGGGTGGTGCCTGTAAGGCTTCGAAAACAGTGGCGTATTATGGCTGCCAGGTCAGCATGGCCCTAAGGGATTTGCGTTAAGGGAGTAACTCATGACGGATATTTGCGGCGTGCAGAACATGATTTAAAGTTTTGCCATAAACTTTCTTGATGGTGAGTGGGTTTGTAGGATTACTTTTTATAAAAACTTTATGAGAAAATTAATTAAATGCATTCCAAAAACAAACGACGCGTGTGTTTATATTTGGAACAGAAAAACAAACTAATTTGGAAACTTGTTAAGCTAGATTTTTTTACAAGAAAAAATAATCCTCGACATTCTAAATTGAAAAATTAATTTCTTTAATATTATTAGAACAGTTATTGTATAAAAAATCTAATAAGGAGTACCTAGTATCGACAGTTCATAATTTAAACTAATTTGTTGCTCGGAGAAGATTTTAAAATTAAGAACGTACCTAACTTGTGTCTCATTAAAAATTAACGAGATCCAGACAGTTCCACACGGTGAATTATTTCAAAGGTTGTGGGTGTAGTAGTGTAGTATTCGTCTATGATACATGGAAGACATGTGTGCCTCAATTGATATTTATTACAGCGGTACATCTGTTTAAAAGTGAATAAATATAAAAATTCTATTAATAAAAAAATGAAATGAAAAATTCGGGAAGAATCTTTCGGGCTATGCATTATAACTGCAATAAATCTTAGATTTGTGAATACACTGGTTAGGAACATCTGCAACGCAACACGCAGTTTGCGGTAGTGGTTGAAGCACCGGCAACGACCGACCCATAAAATCACTGAATTATTGACTATCGATGGCTTCCGTCCGGGTCACGCCTATTTCCTAACACGTATCGTGTGGCAATGATTAGATTAATGATTAATTTTCTAATTGTCTTACAATTTCAGTTTCCTTGTATCTATTCGATTGAATTGTGGGCCCACTCTACTTTATTAGGTTTAGTTCCCATACATTTACTTCCGAATGATTTATTTGGATAAGTTTTATGATTTTAATAAGTAGGTATGCAGTCGGGTCTCTTTTTATATGTACCTTTTTCATGCTGTTTTGAAGTAACGTGATATACGAGGTTTGATCAAAAAATAGGCAGAATTTTTGTTTTATTAAATTTTTGTTTAATTCTGTTTCAAATTCGTGCCCATAAGATTTTATGCACGTCCCGGCCGCAATTATAGGTCTTTATCTATCCATGTTGGCAAAACCTTTACTATTTTCCGGTTTATTCAGGAATAGGAAGAACCACAAGGGGCTGTCTAGCGAATACGGATACTGAAGCATCATTGCGGTGCAATTTTACCCATCGTGAGACCATTGCTATAAATTATTTTGCTACAAGTCTGGGAGCTTTTTTTGCATATTATTTACATTCTTTCTGATGGTGATTTAGCAATTGTCCATAATTATATACTTAATTTTTTCGAAGTTGTCATCGGTTGTTGGTGTGCTAGGACGTCCATGGTGTTTGTTATTTTCAACGTCTTTACGGTTCTCTTGAAAACATTTGTATCACTTGTATTTTATTTATGGAACATTTGATAAAAATAACCATTAAACATTTGCAATTCGGTGCTGTACATTATTGCATTCTTAATTAAAATCTAATGCAAATTCTATGTTTCTTATTTTTTACAAGTGGAAAAGCTCGGAGCACACCGATATTTTACTGATTATTATATAATATGTTCATTTGGCATAATCAAATTTAAAAGTTATTAAATACTAAGTATGTTTAGCTCTCTTGCATAAAATCGCACCAATATATTGTAGAATACTACTATTGATTTTGAAATAATTAGTTTAAAATAATTTCCTGGCCTTTTTCTAAAACTTTCTATAACTTGCTTTCCGGTCTACCAAGGATAGCCATAGCAATTAATTGTATTGGAATGGTGCCTTTTGCATAGTAGGCATACATATATATTGACTGATCACATTCCCATGCCATTGTATTTGTTTTAGAAACTTTTAGTGCAGCAGCTACGGAATCTCAATATATAGAGTCCTGTTGTACACCCGTTTTTAGAAGTCACCAATAAGTATTGAATATTATCATGGTCGTACTTTACTTTCTCTTTAGTCAAGAAATCGCTTTGCGAATCTTCTAAGAACATACAACTTTGGTTGCTGCCGAACATCATTAGTTTTGATTCATCTGATCGTGCATATCACATGCCTGCATTCCTTTCTCCCTAATTCTTGTTTTTTGACATACATGCTTTATTGTCTTTCTATAGGAATAACTTTAGAAATATTATATCACCTCTCAGGTATTATTTAATTTAGAAATGTGCATTTCTGTATATGCTTGACGGTTTTTTAAAATTTCTGCATATACATTTTTTTCAAATTTTTTGTACTAAATCGCAAAAATGGAATGATATAAATAATGATGCAGTTTGGAAATTTTGACAAATTGTATCAGTTACCTCCAAGTTTTTAACTTGAATTAAGCCTTTATTTCATAATATTTATATAATTTTATTGCAGAAGCAGATTATAACTAAGACTCATTAATCTTAACCTATTTTTTATTGATTTGATAAAAATATATTTAAAATAGATCTAATAAAAAAAATTCCAAAAAGCTAAATTTAATAAGTTTTAGTTATAGGTAGGTACCTACTTATTTTGTTTATCGTGTAAAATTATACAAAAATCAGAGAAGCCACTATTTGAGGTAGCAGGAGATATAATGCCAGTTGAAAATATTGAGTAGATCTACATTTATATTTTATCTTATTGTAATGCGCAACTCTGCTCAATATTATTTGCTTCCCGGCTGGAGAATTGCATTCGCAATATTTATTTAGAAATTTTACAATAAACAAAGCAGAATAACTTTGTTTACATTACAATTAAATACTAGGTAATATTTTACATAGTATATAGAATCACAAAATTAATAGATGCATACATATATTTTATTCATGACATAAATAGGTATTTATAACAAATAAAGTTCATATAACATTTGAACCTTTAGGCTACGGCCATATTTTGACCAGTGTAAATTACGGTCCGGGTTCTTGACCGACCCTAGTTTTTTTGTGGTAAAAATATATAGGTTAATGTTGCTACCTAACATTTAAAAACATTTTCGTTTGCAATATTTTATTTGTCAAATAAATATTAGCATTATTATAAAATAGAGTTACTCAGTTTAGTCTTTATTTGTATTTTTCAACGAATATCTGTACTTATAGCTATATATTTCAATTAACATTTTCATTGGCCAAATAATATAATTTATGATATTCTCTATAACAAAAAAATTATTGAATATGTTAGTAACAATTCAAATATTGATTTTTTTTAACTTTAATAAAGTGACTGACAATATCATTTACATAGCACGAATTAATTTTCAAAATTTAGTAAAGTTGTTAAGATTAATAAGTACCGGACTAAAAAATGTTATATATAAAATACATAATAAATGGCCTTATATACAATTATATATAAGTAAAGTAAATAAATAATTAAAATTTTTAGTTTATTATTATGGCAGTTTTATACATCTATACCTATTTTAGCAATTTCATGGTTGGCTCCGCAGCAGAACTGGTTAATCGATACCTTCCAAAAATATACCAAAATCCAAAATGATTAAGTGTCGGCCAGAAACAATAATTAGTTTCTGTTAATTTAGCGAGGCAGTCGATTTAAAAGCATTAATTTCGTATCCCACTCCACCCTAAAAACAGGCTAAAGCCGCAGCTGATATTTCATTAGTTAAAAAGAAGAAATTTGTTACTTATAAATCTTATTTTTAACGCTTTGTATCATGACTATTCAGTCTATCAATAAGCAATATAAATTTACCATCATTGTTAATGGTTCAAAATTAAATTTATGTTAATATTTTTTTCACTGTAGGTATATCTATAATGTCAATTTTTTATAATAATATATTTTTCAATTTAAATTATTTGTTGGTTGTAACGAAGTTTTACAACATTAACGACTTTTAGAAGACAATTTTATTTAATTATTATGAAAAATGATTTTGTTAAATTAATATTAATATTCCCAATTATTGTTTAACATTTTCTTTAATTTAATGAAATGGAATTATAAAACACGTTTTAAATCTGTGACTGTTAATTATCGTTTATCCTTTAATAAAAAATAGGTATAAAAAAAGTCAATACAAATACACAATTTTGAATGTAAATTCATTGTAAAATTAAAAAATATAAAATTCGGGCAGTTTATGAGTTTAACGCACGCTCTTTAATTTGTTTTTTGTTTGCATTTTTTACTTCTCCCTTACCACCTATACACGGATCACAACTTTTTATTTTAATATTACCAGGGAGGTTATACCAATTAAAAAGACTGATATCGTTTGCGTCCCCGTTGTGCAATATAAATGCATTATGCGTACTTCAAGTAAAAAAGTTTAAATTAGTCATAGTAAGCTGTTTCTTTTATTAAACACTGTATTAATGCAATTTTTCTCTGCAGACAATACTTACTCTTATTTATATTTTACTCGAATTAAAATTGTTAAATTATTCTATTAGTTTTTTTTTTATTCGGACGAATAATTTTTGAGGCATTGAAAATAAATAAAATAGTGTCAAAGTAGTGAAATGAGAAGTTTAGTTTATTTTATCTAAATTGATAGTGAACATAAGTGTGGGAAGTTATGTGCTCATTATACATTGTGATATGCATGTAAACATCGAAATAACGATCAAATAATGTGGACTTCAGAGTTAGTAACTCTAGTAGTCCCTTTGGTCAAATTGATTTAATGCTTCGGCTTATATTACTCGATTGTTTTATTTGATTGCTTTTCATGGAACCGCATCCGCCAGTGTTCCTGCTCTAATTTGATTTTCTTTTTGTTGAATCGTTAATAAAATTAGTAGAAGATTAGTTTCCGAAAGAGCAGTAATTTTGTAGCGTAGTGTTACATGCGAGAAAAGTTTATTGTTGAAGGTGATGCACAACTATTCTTCAGCTGTAATAAGATGAATGCTTCGGTCTTAAAATTAGATGTGTAAGTTTTTGTGCGTATCCAATTTAGCGCAGTTCACCCTCGATTTAGTTAGTGTGTAAATAACACAGTCATCTTGTGGAAGTAATATTACTTCCACCTAAGGGCTGGATGGAATAAAGAAAGAGAAGGGCGGTAGCCGTCCGGATGATTTGTCACCCTATTTTTGCGACTGTATGCAGGTTTTGCCAACTTTAACGTAACGAATTGTACGGGCCTTAGGGCTTCAGAAGAAGGGTGACGGGGATCCCAATTAAAGCTACTACATAAATCTAAAAAGCGAGCTCTGCGTATGCCAAGATAGATCACATCTACAGGGTAGTGAACAAACTCACGGCGACTCTAGTTTTTAGTCCGGCTCTCGAAGAGACCTTCATTAATTAATTGTTTAAAACTTTATTTTAAATCTCATTTTATTTCTTTATATTATTACACTAATACATTTTATGTAGATACTCTACAATAAATATTTATTTTATGATTTCTATTCATTTAAGCATACCTACCTACTTATCGTAAAAATCTTTTCGGTGTGTGGCAGTTAAAGGCATAGGTATAGATTTAGTAGTCTTTAATTGTTATTAAAAAAAATTACAAAAAAATTTTAACGATTTTTAAAAAATAAAGTAAATTAAATGTGTTTTTTATCCCCAACAGCATTTTTTTAATATAATTACTTAATTTTAGTTTATTACGTATTTTATTTTAGGGATATTTTCATTATTATTTAATTCGCGTGCTGAATTAATGTTGTTATAAAAGGAGCAGAATGTAAATGTGTTAGCACAAATACAGAAAGAAATATTGAAGATTTTGCTAACTTTTTTATTCAAATCTGTAAGCTCCACACAATTTAGATTTGTGCTTCCTTAAATGTAATGTTAAATAACGTGGACTAATATATTAATATCATATTAATATAGACAGGCATTGCTTAAATTGCAAAGCATATAATTGTAAGTATAGAAAAATAGATTGGGTATTTAGTGATTAAGTTGGATTGTATATCGGGTATTTCACAACAAGCTTACACTATCTGTATATTGGAAACTAAATACTTACACGGTTTTTATAAAAATTCGTATAGATGGATAACAAGTTATGAAGAATTTATTGAAATTATTTTGACTTTCGGTTATACCGGAAGTGAACAGCAACTTTGTTATTTTAAATAGAACACCCTGTATATTAATAACTTTTCCGATTCTACGTTAAATTTTAATGTTACTTTATGTAGAATACCCTATACCTACAAAGAATATTTTTTGAGATATTAATTTTTTTAATTAATAATTGACAGATGCAGACTTTTATATTGAAAATTCTATGTGCACATCTTCAATACCAAATAAAAAATATCTTGCCGGGTTAATGAGTAGGGAGGTCAAGCTAATTGATGACATGTCCGAAACTGCTTTATTGTATACCAATTTTTATAAAAATCGTTTGAGTAGTTTTCAATATAGGTAGGTATTGATAGTGTAAGCTCGTCATGAAACAGACCGTTTTATATCAGGAACATTTAATATTATATGTATACATATATACATTTTCTGAACAGATCTTATATAAGATATAAGATCTGTTCAGAAAATAACCAAACTTTATTTTTTTAAACCTTATTATTAATTTTACAGTTTATTAGTATTTTTATTCTTTAAAGTCCTTCCCTCCTGTATTGACATACTTTTTACAGCGGTGTTTTCATTTCGCGAAGTAGTCCTGGATAGCGCAATTTCTGATGGCTTGTAAGGTCTGTGACAAATTTTGTTGACGTCATCAATACTCTAAAAACGGCGGTCTTTTAGCACTAATTTTGATTTTAGAAATGAAAAAAATTTTAAGGAACGAGTGAGTACATTGCGGACGTCAGTCATCTGACTTTTTGCACAAAACTGACGAATTGAGAAAGCTGAGTATGCGGGCCCATTGTCGTACTGCAAGAGCCATGTGTTGTCTCGTCACAACTCGGATCCGTTGAAACGTTTCTCTGACTGTCCCCAGTTTTGCGCAAAATTTGATTTTGCATTGTTATTTCAGATATCAACAATTCAAAAAACATGTCACGCGATATCACTGAATACCTCCGTCGGCACGTAATTCAAAACGTTTGGCTATTTTCTGAACAGACCTCGTATTTTATATCAACTAATTTCTTGTCATACAAAGTTATTATATTTTATAAAATGGTTTAAATTTATTTAGCAACTTTTTAATAACAAATATTGTTTACACAATCTTATCGTTTTCTATATAGTCCCGTGAACCGAACCTCATTGTTAACATAACAAACAAATTAAGTTTTTCGTAATTACATTACATTGGCTTATGAATATCCATCTAAAGCGGGTAATCATGAATGGATTTTTAGCGTTAATTATACCGAATTAACTCTTGGTGTTTAAAAAATGAAGCTACTTAATGTTGACAATCGGTCTAACAACACTTATTCTTAAAAATAATTAAAAACAAATAAACCCTAGAATTAACAATCTTCCTTACAATAGTCTACCGCTAATGGATTGTACTTCAATAATAAATTTATGCAAATGACATAAATGCGTTTTCATTAGCATAAAACGTATAATAAAAACAATCGGAATAATTTTTAAACACACACATAAAATTATGCAAAATTTTGGTACAATTTATTACACTAACGAGATTTATATTTCCAACTACGTTTTTGTGGTCATATATTTTTACATAACGATTACTTAATGAACGTAAATAAAGCTGGTATGCCCGATGTTGATTTGAGTTTTGCATAGACTCAAAATTTTATCAGATATTGGAAATTTACTAAACGTGTTAAAAGGTATAATATGTTTTAGAGTTTAAAATGTGTAGATTTTTTTCTTTAACTTTTTAATTCTAAATTCTTTTCAATAAACGCCTCTAGAACAATCAAAAGTTTTCAACAATAAAATACAAATATTTTATAAACTTACATTTGTTTGCAAATAATTTTTTCTTTAGTTAATATTGAATTCTATTAAAAAATAAAACACTAATTTATAAAAGTGTTAGATGTGACTTGTTTAACAGATATACAGGGAGAAAAAAATATCCTCAAAATAACTATCTAACGTATACTCAATTCTGGTATTGTCAGAACAACGATTCGAATGTCTAATTTAACAATATTTATTAGTCAATTTGACAATTCATAGTATGATTAAAACAGCGCTACATATTATACTTATAATAAGGATTCATTTATTTGATTCAAGCGTTCAAACGAAAAACTCTCGTAAACGTGTGCAGTTTCCGTCGTGTAGGTAACTGTACAGTCAATATAAGGATTTATATAGCTAAAATAGGGATACGTATGGTTATTTTAACGATATTTTGTTCTCCGTGCATATCCGTTAAATCACCATGACAAGAATCTTTTGAATGTCTAAAACAATAATACGTATCGTTACTTTGACGATACGCAATAAGGAAACTCTGGATAGCTAAATTAGCTATACGGCGTATCCCTGTGAAAGATAGCTATCCAACGGATAGCTAAAATAGGGATACGTATGGTTATTTTAACGATATTTTTTTCTCCGTGTACAAGCCGTGGCCATGCTTACATTATTTTCTATCGGCACATAGCTACTTTAAGTTAAGAAAAATTGACTGTATCATTGATGTAAGTTTTGCACAAAATTATGAAAACAGGAGAGTGTCAAAATTGGTTCTGAAAAGGCCAATATATTTACCTAAACTGTTATACATATTTCTAATGATATTTAAACAATAATGTAAATTGAAATGGTGTAGTTTAGTTTTTATGTATATTTGTTTCTACAATTAGGTATGATTTAAAAAAAAATTAACTAGGTATTTACATCTTCCATTTTATGCAAAATTTTGTGTAGACCAAATTGGTATTTTTAAACCACTTATTATTTTATAAAATGGTATCGATACTGGCAAAAGTCGCAAACGAATTGCCTATTTTATTATTTTTGGTGTGAATTACATCTGATCTATGCCCCTTTTGCTTTCGATAAAGAAAAGAGAACAATCTGACCAATATTTGACTATTTTACAACAGTGCACCACCGTTCCATATTAGATCATGTTATTTAAAATTACAATTATTAGAAATATAAATTATATTTTTGATTAGTCGACAATAGAAATAAAATCTTTTAACATTGTTAAAATGGGCGGATATTAGAAGTTGATTATGTAATGGTCACATACATTTAATGGTTTCCTTTTCACATAATTATTAGAATAGCCATACAGTATACAGGGTGTCAGACAAATAAGTACTGATACTTAACCGGGTGATGCATGACACCAATCTAAACAATAAAAGTTTATATGCAATATGTCCTAAATTGAAAAATTTGTAAAAAATGCATTTTAATTGTTCAGTGATTAGCATTATAGCATCGTCCTCATATGCTCTTAGAAGAAAGCAAGGTCATTACTTTATTGCTAATTGACATGAGTATTTAACATTCGATTTCTATGGTTTCTTTGTTTTTTTTATAATATGGTATTTTTTACGCTTTTTATGTCGTAACTCTAAAATATTTTACATAAGGTCACTTGACTTGTGGTATGTTTTTGTGCAGTTTAGGGTCATATATAAGTAGATTAAGTTCGTCTGTCAGCCGATATATTATATATATGATACTTTCATGTTTAATTAAATTAGATTTGTTTTTCTTTTATCACAACTCCATCAGTTTATTTTTGGCAAGAATTGTTGATACTTATAACACATCTGTATTCCTGTTGTAGTGACAAACAATTGAGGCAAATATGGCGTGGTTTCAATAGAGCAAACCCGATATAATTATTCGTATAAGATTAGTTGATATAATCTAGAATCAAAAGAAATATCTTTTTGCATTGTCAATTAATTAGTTAAATTTCAAGTTACGTGTTTATTAAATCTCAGACGGAAATGCTATGTATAGTGATTATTGTCTTGGTAATCTTATATGACATGCACAACCGTTTTCTTATTGATTTATAACCAACCACAATTAACATTTTTAAATTATGTTCATTTTTTAACTGCTATTTTAATTGACGACACTGCAAAAAATTATTTTGATTTTAGACTATATCGAATATACTCTATCTAATGATGCTATTGGATCTATCTTGCTAATACCACACTATATTTGTCTCTTTTGTAAGTCATTTTATAGAAGAAGGTATCAGAATTTATCGTAAAGTCCTACATACCTATATTAATGTATGTATATTTTTTTTATATCATTATAAAAAACAAGGTAACAAGGTACCCGTGCTTCCAAAAAATTAGATAATATTTTTCTGTTCAATAAATAATCAAATTTAAAAAAACAAAACACAATTGAAAGTGTTCTCGCAAAGCCGTTATCTTCAGTCGTCATAATGGCTAATACTAATTTGAAGATTTGAGGTGCTAATATAATTGGAATAATAAACATAACGTTTTATTCCGTTCTTAGATGGTTAGGTACTTCTAAAGTATTTATGTGTTGCATTAAGTACCCTTTAAGTTAACTGGTTGACCGTATTTTATGCAAATATTTGCACTGCGAATTTTGTAAATCTGATGAGAGATTTTTATAAAACGTAGGGTCCCGCGGATGATATTCATTGGTTCGCAAATACCAATTGTGTAGATAGAAATTGGTAGATGATTACGGTTCGACAGCGGTATCTTCTTCATTACTTACACTGCATGATCTCATTTTACATATCGCGATGCACGAAGATTACTAAACGACTTTTAATGCTCTAACTCATGCTATTAACGAAATATGTTTTCCTCAAGCCATAAAATGCATTCAAGTAGCCTGTGTGTCTAGCAAAATATCTCAATCTGCTTCCACGCACGCAATTATCGATTGCCTCATAAACATGGCAAATTCTATGAAACTCGAGCATAAAGACTGCAGATAAATTAATACTCGTCTTATTAATGTACGAGTCCGATGCACTTGGTGCAATGGCTGGCGATTCGTTTATCCAGATAAATACCTACATAAATAACCCTTGGCTTCCAAAACCGTACGTGATTAATCACACCCGTATTTACTGCTCGGCTACAACTTTTGAATTATTTCATTGTCCGATGAGTTATCTTTTACATGCCCTTGGTTGCGGTCGGTCTCACTTATGTTAAATAAGTATGTGCGATCAATTTTTAAAATTTTTGTTACTTTATTCCCTCCATAAGTACGGTTGTTATCGTCAAAATGAGCAAATTTGGGCAAACTTAAAATTTACAAAATAATCGTGTTTTTATTATCCTTCCATTTATTTTATGTTTAATTTACAGGAGCGAATGGCCTTCGTAGAAGAGGGCGTCAAACCTACACAAGGTATCAGACATTGGAATTGGAGAAGGAATTTCACACGAACCACTACTTAACCAGGCGACGACGGATAGAAATGGCACACGCGTTATGTTTAACAGAAAGACAAATTAAAATATGGTTTCAAAATCGTAGGATGAAGTTGAAAAAAGAAATACAGGCAATTAAAGAACTAAATGAGCAAGAAAAACAGGCACAAGCACAAAAAGCAGCAGCTGTAGCGGCGCAAGGGGGGGTAGGAGGACAAGTGGATCAAAACTAGTGGATTGCTTACCTTCCGACTTCAACGGTAGTCCACCAGTCACTTCAGTATTGTAAAGGTAAGGCACACTCGTTACAAATTGGTAATAAAATGTACATATAACTATTACAATTGTGTGTCATTTATTCGCCTTTTATAAATAAATTTAAAACTTATAGACGTAAATTAAATAAATCATAGGAATTAAATAAAGGGGAGAACATGGTAAGGAAAACTGGTATGAATAGGAACACTGATTACAAAGATTGATCACACTTTATTTTGAATTGTTTAGCGTCCTTGAATGTCATTTACCCATACTAAATCATCTAAAAATTAAAAAAAAATAAATATGGATTTAGACCTAACAAGTAAAATCAAATTGCAGCTTTTTTAGTGAAAAATGATTTGTAACAAAGTTTTTTAATTACTTGTAATTATATTATAAGGCACTTTAAAAATTATAATTAATTTTTTCGTTTAGTTTTTTCAAAACTTTATCGAATTAGAGCAATAGACAATGTTGAATACATTTTAAAGAACAACTAACAGTGTTACAGAAACAAACATACGGGTTATTGAACAAATATTTATTAGACTGTATAGGTTATTTTGCATATTAATATGGAACAATAGGTATATGTAAATGTTTAAATGTAAGAAATTTAATTGAAATATTAAATGATGTGTTTTTATAAGTACCAGTTTTACGTACCTAATTTTAAAAAGTATACGAATATAAATTTGAAAAAAAACCGATACACTTAGCAGATGTTTAGGATTTTAAAAGTTACTGATAAGAGAAATTTTTAAATTTTGCCGTCCAATATGAAAGCATTTCATAAATAAAATTGTGTTCTTTATAACATGTTATAATTAGCAGTCTGCATATTTAAATTATTATTGTGCAATATTGAAGTACTTGTGAATGGAGTGCTTCATATATTATGTATAACTACTACTAGTAAATTTGTTGGGATTTTTAATAAAATTTATTTTAAGTTTTTAAAATGTTTTGTTATAATATGTTATACAGATTTTATATACTGTAAATTTATATTTTTATTTTAATAAAGGTACTAATACATTGTAATATATGTTGATTTACATTTAAAACAAAACGGAGATACGCAGTCTTAAAACTTTTTTAGTTTTTTGTAAAAAAGTTTAGCAGATAGTTTGTATAAAAATATAATCATTATATTCAGTGAATCTTAATAAGTATGAATATTTTTAATAACACCAACTATAGAATTACTTAAACATCTAATTAAAAAGTATATCTACGTATACTGAAGTGGACAAACAGATGTAGACACTTAATTTTGAAACACCTATATATTTTCAATTGCAAAATTTGACAAATTTTTTGTAGTTTGTATTTTCTTTACTTGTTTTGTATTTTACAACACTGAATATTTGCTTTTATTGTATTCGTTGCTCTACATCGCTATTTACAACAATTACAGTGAATCGAATTTAACGAATTGGGCAAATTATTGATTTACTTATAAGATTAGAATTCAAATTTTTCTGTAATTTGATTATTGCTCTAATCATTAGAGCAATAATCAAATTACAGAAAAAAAATAATGCATTAGAGTCTAATGTATTCCTTCATGCATATAATTTAAAAATAAAAGAAATAGAAATGTCATGGTTAAATCGTTTTGTCCACTTTTGTAGATGGTAGGTACTAACACAGCTGACTAAAACTAAAAAACTTTATACAAAAATTAACAACACACATTGATGACAACTATATAAACATTGCCTACAGTTAACAAAACTATATATTTTAGGTAGTATAACTTTATATTTTCTAAAAGTAATATGACGGGTTATCTTTTAGTTTTTTGCATTTATATAAAAATTCCGTACCTCCCTACATATAAAAAAACCCCGAACCGTTAAAATTCCAATTTCGTTAAAAATGCGACTTACGAGATGGTGTGTGGACACCCTCAGTATACCCTAAGTGTTACTGTTAGCCCTAGTTCTTTTATTTACACACCGATCTCCATGTATTGCTATTCAAAAATTCATACTTTAAGTATGCGTAAGTATAATCAGATTTATTGATAGCACTCAATATTATTTATTGAATTTTAAATGGTAAAATATCATAGGATGTCTTTATTTTACCATAAATGTTTCAAATGTATTTTTGTATATATTCAGGGTACTTTTATTGGTTGCAGTAAGACAAGTCGCAGAACTCATATCATATTTTATTACTTCACAAATACATCGTGCCTAAATATAATCTTGTATTTAACTTTAGCTTGATAAAATATCACATAAACATTATAAAAAATTGATCAAAAAATATTATTATAACTGTTGTTATATAATATATGTCCTTTATTCCTGTTTAAGGTCACGGTTCGAGAGAAGTGGGTTGCCTAATATCGTAGAGAATTTAGACCTTTCGTAGTTCCATTCCCATTTTTTCCAACTAATTGTATTATAAAAAAAAAGAAATAGACCAACTGGAGATAGAACTACAGGGTGACATATTTCGTTTTGCCCAAAACTAATAATATACTTTTCAAAAAAAATTCAAAGTAGCTGGAATTAAACCTACATTAAGGGGCCAAAAAGTGAACTTTTAAAACTAAGATTATATTTACAAAAACTAAATATTTTTATTCAATTTAAATGTTACCTTGTAAATGCATCTTTGATGTATCAATTCCTGCAGAACTGTTACTGACAAGTATAATAATAGTGTAAATAATAGTTATTGGGTTATGTTTTCTCAACATTACCTTTGACTATATTCTGATAGATGGCGCATACGCTAAAAATCAAAATATAAAAAATTTAATTACAAATATTAGTGTTGAATTTTCATTAGCAGGTTTCCAAATAGTGTGAATTGCTTTTGTGATTTTTAATTTTCTATTAAAACTAATATGTAATACATATAAAGCAAAATTTTTTTGATTGATTATATTTATTCAGAGCGCAACTATTATTATTTAATTATTTGCCGCCTTAGAAAAAAAGCAGCTGTTTTCAAGCTGTGGCCTGAAGCAAAAATTGTGTAATTTTTTATCTGACTTTAGAACTTGTACCATTTTTTCTAAAAATTCAATTAAATAAATTGCATAAAATTAGTAGTTGAACGTTTTTAATTTTTTTTCCTTTATTTTGTTATAAGTAGGTGTTAATTTTAATTTTTTTAATTATATGTTTTCTATGAATTAAAAATGTATTATATTAACTGCAGTAAACACAGAGATATCGATCTAGTAGTGATTATATAAAAGTATTTAAACTAGGTTTTACCTAGAATTAATTTTTTGTGTATTTAACAGACAACAATCACATATCGCAGCAATCAACTTTTCAAGTTAAGTTTATAGTGCTTGTTAAGTGTTTTGAGGTTATGTTTACGACCGCCCTTTACAATCAAGTCGTTATAGGCTACCATTGAGGGGGTCTAAAGTGAACAAGATGGCCATCAAAACTGATTCCGGTCGATTTTATGGTGTAGCAGGGAGTTCCGGGTTGGATTGTAAATTTCTTATAGGTGCAGTTCGTTTTGCTACATATTTCTGAAATAGCATCGTTATTTCCACGATGTGTGTGAGGGCATTTTTTTATTATTCATGTAGTCAATATTTACGTAAATTTCTTGGAGGGGACACTTTTTGTCTATACTTGTATATATCTATACACATTCCCTGAAATTCTAATTAATAGGTTGATAAAATTATAAATTATTATTTTGAACTTACTTGCATATTTTTCGACACTTTTATTAGATACTTCATACAATATATGAGCATTTCAAAATTCGAAACTGAGAGGAAATCAAGCCGAGAATTTTTTTAAAATATGCAAGTAAAACGGAAACTGGATCATAAAGAATAGAATAACAAAAATTCTTTTTGAAAAAGAGGGGTAGGTATTACATTCAAAAATGTTATGTTGTGCTGTTGGGGGTTGGTGACCATCATCTTCTTTGGTCATTTTGAATCTAGTTTTATTTGGAAATAATTCCTTTAGACAACTCGTTTAGATCTAGCTAAACCTTTTAATATTTACAAATTAAAAATATTATTCAAAATTTTTACATTCTTGTCGTCAGAATAAACTGTGAAAATTATAATAAAATTAGTATCGAAAGTGGTCTTATTTTAACACGTTTTGTCTGTTTGATAAGCCTCCATGCATATTTTAATTTGGAATTAAAAAGATAACACTAATAAATTGTAGAGAGTCTGATATAAAATTAATGATAATAAATTATTTAAAAAATTATCTACCCCCAAGAAATGTGGGTAGAAAGAAAATTAAGATAATTGTATTTCCATTCGGTATTTGTAATGCCAGGGAATTTATGTACGGAATTTCGGTACTTAATCTTGGAGTTGAGAAAATCCCCTTGCGTAATTACTTGGCGTGAAAGATGGCGCTTGGTTTGCATTCTGGCGTGAGTTTTGGCGCGGGTTAGCTCATATACATAGGGAACCAATAATGTACCCTTTCTTAAAGTTATTTAATGGTTAAATAACGTCAGACAAAACTGTTTTTTTTTGTTTTACGTTTTACGTTTTATCTTATCTTGGAGAAAATGCCGTATAAAGCTCTTTGCTAATCAACGTAGTTATAGGGGTATGTTAGCATATGTTTAAACGTTTTGTAAGTCTATTTTTAAATATTTAATTCTTGGATCTATTACAAATGAAATAATGAATTTGCCTTTAATAAGATTTAAATATAGAACTGTTTATGTAGATTAGTTTTTTATTAGCATCTGTGAAACTTTATTGTTTATTTATTTATTGAGAGACGTAATAACAGCATGGTTAAAAGAAAGCGAAGATGTACTAACAAATTGTTATGAACTTGAAACTTGTATAGAAATAGTTTAACTTATCAACCGTATAGTTAATAATATAATCTTCAAAAAGTTATATAATTATTCACTCTAATTTTACACTTTTTAAGTATAATCCTTTGGTAATTTTTTTTAAATTATAAGTTAAATAAAAAAAAATTGCATATTTAAAATTTTTCTAATAGAACTGTTTTTGACTAAAAATCTCCAAAGTTTTTATAAAAATTTTCCTGAAAATATGATATTTATTATCGTGGGGCAATAGTTGCAATCTTCTTCATCTCGGTACGTTTTTAATTTTATTACGTAATTGAAGAGTTGCTTTTTATAATATCATAAGGTAGATAGTAATTTTTATTTGTGATCTTTGCGAGTTATACGATACTGTTGTTATAATATAACAACACGGCATTTCTCGTCATACAGAGTGTCAGACAAATAGGAACTGAAACTTAACCGTTTGATATATGGCACAAATCTATACAATAAAAGTTTTATACAACATGTCCCAAATCTAAAGAATTTAGAGCAGATTTTAATTTTTCAGTAAATGACAACACAGCATCGCCACCATGTGATTTTAAAAAAGAGTGAGGTTATTTAGTACGTATTTAATTACTAATTGGCATATTTGCTATAGGATTTCTATGGTTTTTTTTATTTAAAAAAAAATCCACATATGACTAATGGCATTTTTATAACAGATTTGAACAACAAATTTTAAAATTGGCAAAATATTTTTAATAATAAGGTAGTTATTTATTAGACATTTTTAAATTAAGGTTTACGATACCATAACTCAAAAATATTACACATATCTAAGGCCACTTGACTTGGGGTATCGTTTTGTTCTAGCACTTATTTGTCGGACACCTGGTATATTGTTTTTTTCTTTTATTGTTGGTTGAAGAAGGAATAATTTATGTTTTTTTGAACTTAAAACGCAAATCACAATTAAAAAAAATTGATATACAATTTTTTTGGAGATAGGTAAACGTTTAATTTTGATTAGGATTATTGACGAATAATTTCTTTAATGCTGTGTAAATTCGTATAGTGCTTATTTTTGAAATTTTGTAAAAAAAAATTCTGGGTATCACTCGAATAAAAAGCATATTATAGATCTCGTATAATTAATTTCCGCTCTGTGCATTCTTCGATTAGAAACATTCCACTAATCGATCAAATTTCAAATAGTTTAACTTATGTTAAAAAGGACTTCAAACTGATTAATAATTATTACATAATTATTGTGAAAAAATTAAACAAGAATTAACAATAAAAAAATCGCATAAGGATTGAAAAGCATTATCCTAACAAACATTATTTATTAAATTACATTTTATAAATATGTTTTTGTTGCCATAATTTACAATAGTAACTTAAATATTTAACACATATACCTCCATATAAATACAACAATTACATATAAGTAAAACAACGCTTTAATAAAAATTATTATTTAAATTTGTTGCAAAATAATTTAGCTGGTGAAGAATTGCAAGTAATATAAATGAGTTTCAGTAAAGTGCAAAACGGTTTTTAAATAAAGTATCGAATTGGTAGGCAGTTAACGTAAATATTTTACGTTTCATAACCTATTTAGTAGTTTTTAAAAAATTATTCTTTTCTATTTCATTCTAACAAATACAATGAATTATCGTGCAGTTGACATTTAGCCTTTATGTCTTCTATAGTTCAAGATATCAGTTGATTCATAACACTTTCTTTCTTTTTTTGATGTCTTATCAAGATACGTAAAAACTTTTCAAATTTATAAAAAAACCAAAGTTTTTTATTATGATAAAAAAAGGAATTAGAATGAAACACGAGAGGTTAATATTTGTCGATTTTATTAGCAATCTTTATAAAAAAGGATTTGTCGATTTGGCGTTGATGCGAGTACTGCGCAGGGTTGAATACACTGAAACGCATGTAGTAGTTTGAGAAAAGTTGCGATTAAGTGAAAGATTCTTAAACGAAAGTTTATATAATATTAAACCAAACTTACACTAGGTACCTACATCATTTGAGTTTACGAAATACTTATTTCAACCAAAACTAAGAGAATTGAACTTAAAATACAACAATTTGTTAGAATAATAAGTTGGCCGTTGATATTGTTCTAATATTGTAGTTGATAAAGTCATCACACATGATGAAGTGTTTGAAACAAATGTATTTATTTTTTAAGGAAGTATGAATTTTAGACTTTGAGTTGGTACAGTGTCTATGCTTGTACAAAGAACGAAACCCATAAATGGAGCAAAATCTCCGGAGAGTGTTCAAACTTTTGACTTGAGATTGTGGTAGAGGATGGTGCAAAAAAATGAATGCGTAAAAATAAAAATTCTTAGGTGACGAAAACATTGGGTATATAAAACATATAGAGACATGACAATTTCTCTTAAACAGTGGTTGAGGAAGTGTGATCCCTAAATGGTGCTGTATGTCATATCTTACTAATGACTTTTCAGTTCATGGTATGAGGATACAAAATGAGTATCAACCAAGAGAATTGTCAATTTATTGAAACAAACAGAATCTGCAAATTAATGTATTTTAAAACAAAAATTTTAACAACAATTTTACCATATTCCAGTCACTTAAGAATTTTTATTTTTACGTCATTTGCTTCCTTGCATCATCTTGTATAATCTATTGTCACACTTTCTCAACCACAGTGCCAGAAAAATTGTCATGTAGTGTACCCTTACATGTATCATACATATACTTAAAGTTTGTTAGTAATTTTTACCATGTTCCTGTCACTTTAAAATTTAAATTTTAAGTCAGTCATTTTCTAAAATCATTCTTTATAGCAATACAAGGTCAAAAGTTTGCGCACTCTCCATATATTTTGCTCCACTTATGGGTTTCGTCTTTCTTGTTCTCTTGAGGTATTTGCCCCTAGGCCAAACTCGGGTACTGTACCCAACGCTTTTAACAACTGGGCCACGAAGCCATAATGACATGGTTTGATAAAAAGATTTTGCGCAAAAAATATAGCTAGAACTAAATCAGCCCGTTTACCAGGTAATAAAATTCTATGTGCTTGAATACACCTTAAAATAATTTAGGACAAGCATTTATGACTAAAAAATTTCCATTTTTTAAATTAAAGTGTCTACGGTTAAAAAAAATGAAAATGATTACATCAAACTCATATTTCTCAAACTCAAGTAGAGTTTGACATAAAAATTTAATTTTTACAGTATACCCCTAATATTGTCATGGTGGTGATGTAATCATTATTTCAGACAAGATTCTTTTATTTTAAGTTTATAATAGGTATCTACGCAATATTTTTCATTTCCCACATAAGCGTTGTCTTCTGTAAATCTAAAAAAACATTTAAAAAACTGTAGTAAATTTAAGATTAAGGCAAACTATAACAATTTGACGTTAAAGTAATTAAAGTTTTTGTGCTTGCTGCAACTAGCCACATAGTACAAACCTATAGTTTGAGTTCAGCAATTTTATAATATAGAGTGCTGGTTCAAGATCAACATGACTTCGAAGGTATCTTTGGGCAAACTAATTTCTCTAAGTTTTATTACGCAGCAACTTTCCTTTTTTTAAGAAAAAAATAGACTTCTTTTTTTGCGTTCTTTTTCAACAACTTTCTTTATGCAATCTACAACCTACACACGCAGTTACACTAACCTTATGTTGTTGATTAGACCAATGTTGAAATTCCATCCAATTTAAGGAATTATAATACGCATTTTATATTTGGTCATTTCTAAAATATTCTCGTAGGAATAAATATATATTTGCTTCTTATACCCAACAAATTTCAAAAAATTATGAATTAAACTGGTCTATAATAATTAGTATCAAAATAAAATAAAAATAATTAAATTAATTAAACTGAAAGTGTTTAGGTTATGCACCTATGCATAGTCATTTTTAATTGAGAGTTTGATGGGTTTCTGTTTTATTTGGAATATTTTATAGTTCTGATCTCTGCACAACTAAAACATGAAAAAAATACTTACTATTAATGCTGGCATCTCCGGTCCTAAGTCTAAGCTCCTTCGTTTTTTTAATTTTTTTACGTTGTCGATGGTATTTTTAACGAAATGATTTGTTAATAGATATTGTTCATTAAGGGCCATCCATTAATTACGTTACACTTGGGGGTCAAAGTGTGACATTGTGTGACCAAGGGGAGTCCTAAGTTTCGTGACATCACATTTCAAAATGTAACATATCTAAGTATTAAAACACGAAATTTGAAATGATAACGAATAAACTATTTTATAAAAAAATAATTTAAATGGAAATAAAACTAATTTCGGAACTGCTGTTTTAATTTAATAATTTGTAGTTGTAAGTTTGAAAAATTATGTGAGATCTCACGGGAGGGGGGGTCTTACAAATGTGCCCAGCTGTGACAAGAATTAAGGGTGGGGGATCAAAAATTTTTAAATTTATGTGATGTAATTTATGAATGGCCCCTTAGCAATCGATAATCATTTTTTATGAATTTCCAATGGTCAACTTAAAATTATTAAAATAAATTCATTATTATATTAGTTACTAATTTTTTTCAATTACGTAAGTAAAATAGTTGGTTTTTTCTAAACTCAAAAGTATTGTGAAATTAAAATCACATTTTTAAATACGTCTTTATTTTAAAATTATAATAATGTTTTGTTATAAATTAACAAGAAATATAGTTTTTACAGTCTATAAATAATAAAAGGGTGATGAAAAAACAGAAAAATTATGATAGTATTTAATATTAAACTCGTTTAAAACATAAAGCTCGAATACAATGATATGCAAACAATCAGATTATGATAAATCATCAATAAAAGGCAATGTGCGTTTTGCTAACAGTTAAGTGGTGTAGTAGACCATGTAAACATGCAATTGTAATGCGAGGGACATTACGACTTTACGACCAAGTTTACAGGTCATAAAAATCACTTTAACTACCTACCTCTGAGTGCGTTAGGTTTTATTACTTGTTCTTCTTCTTCATTCACCCATTTACGGCTGGCCAATTTTTAGTAGACGTTTAATGGCTTTTTAAGTGGGACATTAAGCAATCAATTAATTCACAGTTATGGTCGGTATTACAACTCTAGCCTTATATTTTATAGGATGTTTATAATTTCATATGAAGCTATTAAACACTTTTAAATTTTTTTATAATCATTTTTAATTTGATTTTTAAATCATGAATTGCGGCTCACAATCAGATATTCTTTAGTTGATACTTGAACGCTGTATTATGATTACTGTGTAAGCTTCTATTTATAAGTGTGCTACTGCAGTTTTCCAAGGTCTTTAAAGATTTTTATTGACTTGATCAAAATACTCTTGTTTATTTTACTTATGAATGTTTTGTATATAAATATAATGCTTCTTAAATATAGGGAGAATTTCACTTCAAATTTCTGTAATTATATGAATAGCCATATCTAATAAAAAAAAATTGATATTAAAAAAAAATAGGTAAAAGTTACTTCTAAAAAACTTAGTCATTTGTAATCAATTATTGCCATTAAAATATGTTAGGTAGCACATAATTTTTTTTAATTATCACTAATACTTTACATATTATATGCATAGGTACTTTTGTTAGAAATACCTAGGTAACTAATTTATGAAAACGTTATCCTTTTTTATTAATACTAATCGAACTAATGATAATAATTTTTATTAAATTTTAGATGTTTTTTTTAAATTATTAAGTCATACATATTAGTTATTATCGTGTCTGGTTAATCATAAAAAGTTAGTTATCAGTTCAATAGTAAAATATTTATTTATAATACGAAATTAGCTGTACCATGTTAATCAATAAATAAAATTATTATTCAATTAAGTTATAATTTATTGGTGTGATTATTAACATTTGTTAAAAAGTCAACTGGTTATCACAATAATACCCTCAGTATTAAATTTGTTATAAAAAGTTATAACTATTGTTAAAATCTGTATTATATAAAAAAATAGTCGACATAATAAATATCTTAATTATTCCGAATTAATATATTTATTACAATTTATAATTATAAAATAAAATTTGTTCTGTTGACAACTTTTATAGGTATGTTGGCCACCTATCTGTGCCACTCAATATCAAATCCCTAACCCAGACAAAGTTTGTCAACCGGCCCTTTAATGGCCCATTGCTTTGCCAGATATGCTAGTTAATGGGCGAGCAATGGCAATTGTTAACGGCCCATTAACGGCTGTCTGCCGGCATGATAACGTCGGGCCTTCAATGGCACTGAGCTATCGGGCGTTAATGGCAGCCAGCAGAGGCCTCTTAATGGTAATCATCAATGGCCCATATATGAAAAAAAAAAATATCATGGCATTAATGACAACAAGCAATCAGCCAAGTCTACTGAAAAATTATCAACCTTTTATTGGAAATTAGGAATGGGCATTAGGAACAACAGCTTAACATTTATTGTTATTATTTTAACTAGGTATATTATTTAGAATAAATAAAAATTATAAGTATTAAAACTGTTATTAAAATTGTTAAAATACTTTCATTTTTGTTATAACTAAATTCACTATTATTCGCTTTTTTAAAAATTTTAGATGTATCGTTTTGTTTTTGTTTACTTTATACACTATTTACACCTATTTACCTACATAATGTACACTATTTACATTATTTACACGTTGTTTCAATTTGCGAATTTTTTTTTAGCGTTGGTATCCTTTAGACATTTTATTTAAGACCTTAATGCTTAAAGCTTACACCAGAAATAACTTTAACGTTGATAAATCAGCTGATTTTAACTTTATTGCGCATGACCAAGTATCGACTGTTGACCAAATACTACGAATAGCAAAAACGAACGGCTTCTGGTAATTATCCAATATTGGGCCATTACAAATTGCCAATAATGGGCCGCCAGTTAATAGCCAAACATCGGCCAATTAACGATAGTTTCTCCATTAACGATGACTTTGTATGGGAATAAGCATTACTTCAGTAACCTGGGTGCCCTCCTAAAGATAGAGATCTCTTTACATATAAAAATATATAGAAATATATCTTTTTAAACGTTGTATTATTAGTTATTTAAAACAAGAGATTTGTTATATTATTTTAGATTTACTTAGATCTACCTTAAATATGTAGTTCCTATTACATTTTTATTGTGATAAATGACAACCCTAAAATATACATCTTAATTTTAATTGCCATTGGCCACAAAAGTTTGTTATGATGTGATTTAAATGGAATGGAAGTAAAATAGATAGGAGCGGTCTGACAATTAACAGGAACCAATTATTATTGTAATTTATATGTTTAGTGTAATCTTTTTAGTAGAAAAAAATTACGTTTTGTGTTTTCCTCATATAAGTAGGGTACCTAATAATTAGATAAATATTCTAAATGTATTAAAATGATAGTCATTGTACTCAAAATCAGTGTCGGCGCTAGCGGGAATGCAGTACATGCCAGTATGTTACGAAAGGGGTGCCGCCGCTAACGTTCAGATATACAATACATATACAGGATGTCCCAGTACTAATAGACGCCATTGATACATCTCACAGAAAATAAAATTCTGAGACGAAAAGTTCTTTGTCATTTTTTGATCAGACCCATATATAATTAGTTATTAATAAAAATGCGTGGGCAACCCATACAAAGTCATCGTTAATGGAGAAACTACCGTTAATAGGCCGATGTCTGGCTATTAACTGACGGCCCATTATTGGCAATTTGTAATGGCCCAATATTGGTTAATTACCAGTAGCCGTTCGTTTTTGCTATTCGTAGTATTTGGTCAACAGTCAAAACTTGGTCATGCGCAATAAAGTTAAAATCAGCTGATTTACCAACGTTAAAGTTATTTCTGGTGTAAGCTTTAAGCATTAAGGTCTTAAATAAAATGTCTAAAGGATAACAAACCCATAAAAAATATCGCAAATTGAAACAACGTGTAAATAATGTAGATAGTGTACATTATATAGGTAAATAGGTGTAAATAGTGTATAAAGTAAACAAAAACAAAACGATACATCTAAAATTTTTAAAAAAGCGAATAATAGTGAATTTAGTTATGACAAAAATGAAAGTATTTTAACAATTTTAATAATAGTTCTAATACTTATAATTTTTATTTATTCTAAATAATATAATTAGTTAAAATAATAACAATAAATGTTGCTGTTGTTCCTAATGCCCATTCCTAATTTCCAATAAAAGGTTGATAATTTTTCAGTAGACTTGACTGATTGCTTGTTGTCATTAATGCCATGATAATTTTTTTTCATATATGGGCCATTGATGATTACCATTAACGGGCCTCTGCTGGCTGTCATTAACGGCCGATAGCCCAGTGCCATTAAAGGCCCGACGTTAGCATGCCGGCAGACAGCCGTTAATGGGCCGTTAACATTTGCCATTGCTCGCCCATTAACAAGCATATCTGGCAAAGCAATGGGGCATTAAAGGGCCGGTTGACAAACTTTGTCTGGGAATCAAGTGCGCGTTATAGCAACAAGAAGAAAGAGGGGGAAAGTGAGAGGTGACTGCAAGAGTGAGATGAAGACGAGACAGCAGCTTTAACAACCGGACGAAAAGTCCAAGCATTAACTCTTATGTGCTCGACTCTACAGAAATTAATTTTAGTGAAGAGGCACCTGAGTGTTGTATCTCCGAAATAGTGACTGTGTTTACTTCCGTAGACTGCCGTGCGAGCGAGCCTGCTGCTGTCCCGCCTTCATCTCACTCTTGCAGTCACCTCTCACTTTCCCCCTTTTTCTTCTTGCTGCTATAACGCGCACCTGATTGGCCACCCATTTTTATTAATAACTAATTATCTATGGGTCTGATCAAAAAATGACAAAGGACTTTTCGTCTCAGAATTTTATTTTCTGTGAGATGTATCAATGGCGTCTATTAGTTCTGGGACACGGTGTATAGGTATATTGTATATATTTTTGAATGGTTAACAGGTATTGAAAAAATTGTATATTGTTAATTTTGAAGCCGTAAAAGATCAATTTCCGCGAGGGTCTTACAGGGCGTTTTAATTCAAATTGCACGCGGGTGATAAACACCCTAGTGCCGGCACTGCTTGTACTCATTGTGAGCTTCTCTATTAGTTATGGATGTTTTTATTGTACTTAAGGGAGTAATTGCATATTTTGGGCAAATATACTTCGTGTTTTTTATGTGATTTTGAAAGTAAAAGTCTTTTTTGTTCTTTTGGCGTTGGTTACTGATGACCAGAAATGCTCTAAATGATATTTGAAAAATAGAAAAACTATTGACTTTGGACACAACGACACCATTTTCACAGCTGAGATTATTATTATTATTTTTATCAAAAACTTCAAAAGAATATAAAAATCTAATAATATATTACAAAAGAAAAAAATAGTATTAAAACCAATAGTTTTTGTATTGGTATTGGCAACATCTAGTAAAATTAGATTGCGTTTGAATGAAAGAAAACGGCAATAATTCAGTCTTTTTTGGTTTTTTTGTTCTTTGAGAAAATTATGTTGTTTGACTTTTTGGTATCATCTTCTTCAGTTCTAATTAACTTATCAAGATGATTTAGAAAGCAACGAAAAATTGCCTATGCCGGATGTTCTACGAATAAGTACTAAAACATAACCCACTTATAAATGACTCTAAACTGACCAAAAAGATACCCCCCAATCAAGTGACCTTATGTGTCATATTTTTTATAAGTTAGAAAAAAACGTAACGAAAAAACACTTTTTTTGTCAAAGTTATCAACATTTTATTATTAATAATATTTCGAAAGCAAATTATTTACTTTATTAACTCGACATTCTATAACAGGGGGGCCAAGCTTCTTGATAGTGTGAGCCATTTTTCAAAATTTGAAATTTTTTGCGAGTCGCAATTAAATAAGTATTTAAAAGGTATGCAAAAAAAGTATTAAAAAAAAATTGTTACAGAAATTATATTTATTGAAAACATAAATAAAAATACAAAATATGTATATTAAATTTAAATATTAAAAATTAAACACATTTATTTTACTTCTCTTGATAATTCTTTAAAATTTCGAGAGCCACAAATAATCCTTCAAAGAGCCGCATGTGGCTCGCGAGCCGCAGGTTGGCCACCCTTATTCTATAACAGGTGTAAAAATTTTAACTGAGTTTGTACGAATTAGTTTTTTAGCAAATTCTACCGAAGTGAAGCCGTTTTCCTATAAAGATAAGAACATGTACTGACTCTATTAATTGTTTATATACAAAATTTGTTGTTGGAATTCTAAGAATTACATATATTACAACATAAGTTAAAAAGTGATACATAAAACAAAATATTTTAAATTGTCAAGAAATAGGATTTGTTTTGTGGCGTGTTACCACTTTTTATTTTGGATTTATTTACAAAAGGGAGTAGAAATTATTTACACGGGGAGAATGTCGGAGATGTTGCGTCGTGGTGGCGTAGCTGTGGGCGCGGTGAGTCGGCTGGTGCAGCTATCGTCGACGGAGACCTGGTGTCGGAGGCGAAGGATCTGTAGTTGATGTCGAATGGCGGAGCAAAAGATGTGCGGCGGTTCGTCGAGCTAAGATGACTGATGACTGATGACTGATGATTTCGGGACAGAAAACGGGATATTTATACAAAAGTGATTGTAAATAGGATAAAAGGATGTGCATGCTTGGATGGTTGAGTTTGCAGCCTAACGGTATCACCCACAGTAGGTGGTGACCGCCAAACTGCGTTCCCAGGAGAGAAAGAATGAAAAGGGATTAAAGCACTTAGAAGGGAATTGGTTTTGGAGTTAAGGTATAATTATAGGATTTCGGAACGGCATGGGGTTAATAGAAAGGATCACCAGCAAGAGAGTATTGTTGGGCCAACGCTGTGTAGCGTTGGTTCCCACAGTACCCCTGCTAGTGATGGAGTCACGGGAAGCCAACTTGAAGACGCTCTGGAAACCGGACGCGTCGTCCAGATCTCGTGCGCTGTATCCGTCCTCCGGAGTTGGTCCTTGTGCTAGAGTTGTCGTAGGTGTCCTTGTGTCCGCCACCGGTTCGTCTGCTGTGATGTAGGCTGGTTTCAATCTATCGATGGTGACATTTACGTCACGTCCGTTAACGTGGACCGTAAATGTCTTGTCCGATCGGCTGATAACCTCGAATGGTCCGTCGTAGGGCTGGTGTAGAGGTGGTTTGTAACCATCGCGACGTATGAAAACTTGGCCTGTTGTTGCGAGGTCTTTGAACACGAATGTTCGTTTGTTTCCGTGCCGCGGGCTGTTACGGGTCCTACGTCTCTCTGCTGTTGACGGAGGTCCTTAATGAATGTGGATTCTTCTTTCTGGTCGCTGTCGGAAGGCTGTTGCTCGAGGAATTCCCGGGAAGTCGAAGAGGCTGCCCATACAGCATCTCGGCTGCGGTGCCTTTCAGGTCTTCTTTCCAGGCCGAGCGAATTCCTAAGAGAACTGTTGGTAGTGCTTCCGTCCAACGGTCGTCTTGGTGGCACATAACAGCTGCCTTGAGCTGTCTATGAAACCGTTCGACTAAGCCGTTGGCTGCTGGATGGTATGCTGTCGTTCTGATGTGTTTGGTTCCAAGTATTTGGTTTAGTTGTTTGAATAGGTAGGACTCGAATTGGCGTCCTTGGTCTGTTGTTATTCGCCGCGGAGCTCCAAAACGCGCTACCCAAGTGTGGTAAAACGCGCGAGCTACCGTGGCTGCCTCTTGGTCGGCAATTGAGTTGCTTCTGGCCACCGGTGTACCTGTCCACCATCGTAAGGCAGTATCTGTATCCTTCAGATAACGGCATGACGATGATGTCAAGATGCACGTGTTCAAACCTAGCTGTTGGTGGTTTGAAGGTGCCTGGTGGTGACGAGACGTGCCGCGTGATTTTAGAGCGTTGGCACGGTATGCAGCTTCGTGTCCATTCTCTGCAGTCTGTTTTCATGGAGGGCCAGACGTATCGTTCTGTAACCAGCTTCGTGGTTGCCTTAGCTCCGGGATGGGAGAGCTGGTGCAAGCTATCGAACGCTCGCTTGCGAAACTCGGTGGTTACAAACGGTCTAGCTGTTTTGGTCGCCACATCGCAAAAGAGTGACGTGCTGCTCCCTGGAATGGGTATCAGCTTGAGTTGGAGTCCAGAATTAGAATTGTTGAGGAACTCGTGCAGAACTTTGTCGTTCTTTTGTGCTGCAGCTAGGGCTTCGAAGTCGAGTGGGTCGTTTACTGCTTCGATGCGGGATAATGCGTCGGCCACCACGTTGTGTTCGCCTGAGACAAACCGTATGTCGGTTGTGTACTGGCTGATGAAGTCGAGATGTCGAGCTTGACGTGGTGAACACGACTGTGGCTTCTTTCGGAAAGCGTAGGTTATTGGTTTATGATCCGTGTAAACCGAAAAGTTACGGGCTTCAACCATGTGCCTAAAATGTTTTATTGCCAGATAGATGGCTAATAGTTCGCGGTCGTATGCTGCGTATTTGGTCTCTGCTGGGTTCAATTTTTCGAAAAGAAATCGAGGGGTTGCCAATTGTTGTCTACCAATTGTTGCAGGGACGCTCCTACTGCAAAGTCGGAAGCATCGCTAAAGATGGCTAGCGGTACGTTTGGCTCCGGGTGTGCGAGTAGGGTCGCATTTGCCAGGCATTCTCGAGTTTGTTCGAAAGCGCGTTCTGCTTCAGGTGTCCATTTTACTGGTGTTTTTCCTTTTACGTTCCCCTGCAGAAGGTCGTTGAGGGTGCTTGGACTGAAGCCGCCTTGGGTATGAATCTCCGGAAGAAATTCACCATACCCAAGAACTGTCGCAGTTTCTTTACGGTGTCGGGCCGTGGGAATGCTTGAATTGCCTCGACTTTCTCTGGTAGCGGTCTCGTGCCTTCGGTAGATACTAGGTATCCCAAGAATTTTACATTTTGTTGGCCAAATGTGCATTTTCCTGGATTGACAACAACGCCGTACGACTTCAGACGCTCGAAAATGATCTGCAGGTGCTGAAGATGTTCTTCAACAGAGGCTGAAGCTACGAGTATGTCATCAATATAGGCAAAACAAAACTCCAGACCTTGGAGCACTTCGTCTATGAAGCGCTGAAAAGTCTGAGCTGCGTTTCGTAGTCCGAACGTCATGTAGTTGAATTCGAAGAGTCCAAAAGGTGTTGTTATGGCTGTCTTTGGAATATCTTCCTCGGCTACGGGAATCTGGTGAAACGCTCGTACTAAGTCGATTGTTGAAAAGACTTTGCATCCGTGCAAGGCTTGGGAAAAATCCTGGATGTGCCTAACCGGGTATTGATCTGGACACGTGCGGGCGTTAAGTGCGCGGTAATCACCGCATGGCCTCCACTCGCTGTCCTTTTTAGGGACCATGTGTAATGGCGTAGACCATGGGCTCTGCGATGGGCGGATGATGCCTTGCTGCATCATCTCTGCGAACACCTTTTTGGCGTCCTTTAGACGTTCCGGCGCAAGTCGTCGAGGTTTTGCGCCACCGGTGGTCCAGGAGTGGTAACTATGTGGTGTTTGGTAGCGTGTTTCGTGCTCCCTTGGTTTCCACTGGGCTGTGTTACCTCCGGGTATTGTCGAAGTAACATGTGGTACGGTGAGGTCCCCGACAGCGCTCGAATGTGCAACCACTCGGCGTTGCATTCTGCCACCTGACCTGTTGCCGTCAGGCTTGTGACGCCGTCGACGAGGCGTTGGTTGCGGATGTCAACCAACAAACCGAAGTTTGCTAGCAGATCCGCGCCAATTATGGGCTTTGAGACGTCCGCCACCACGAATCGCCACGTGAATTCGCGTCGCAGGCCCAGGTTGAGGTGGAGGGTTTCGAAACCGTATGTCGCGATGCTGGTTCCGTTCGCCGCGTAAAGTTCATATGGAACTTTATCGCGACGCCCCCGTACGTGCTTGACTGGGATGACGCATAGGTCCGCTCCGGTGTCCACAAGGAATTTGATTTTTGTGGCTTTGTCCGTAACGAAGAGGCGACGTGTTTGGGTGCTGGATTCGTCTGCCGCCATTAACGATCCGCTTTCTCGTTTCCCGCGTGCGTGCACGGGGTTGTGCATCTACGGGCTTCTTTGCCGAATCTTCGATGGTACCAGCACACGCCTTTTCGTCGTTGGATTTGGTTCTCGAAGAGCTGCGGGAGTGTCCCCGTGAGCGTGACCGGTTGAATGGTCGTCGGTGCTCCTGGTGACTGGTTGCTGCGGCAATTGTGCTCAACGCCGTTGTCACCCCGGCTATTTGCGTGGTGAACAACGGGTTCGTACTGCTACTGGTAAAATCAGCTGATTTACCAACGTTAAAGTTATTTCTGGTGTAAGCTTTAAGCATTAAGGTCTTAAATAAAATGTCTAAAGGATAACAAACCCATAAAAAATATCGCAAATTGAAACAACGTGTAAATAATGTAGATAGTGTACATTATATAGGTAAATAGGTGTAAATAGTGTATAAAGTAAACAAAAACAAAACGATACATCTAAAATTTTTAAAAAAGCGAATAATAGTGAATTTAGTTATGACAAAAATGAAAGTATTTTAACAATTTTAATAATAGTTCTAATACTTATAATTTTTATTTATTCTAAATAATATAATTAGTTAAAATAATAACAATAAATGTTGCTGTTGTTCCTAATGCCCATTCCTAATTTCCAATAAAAGGTTGATAATTTTTCAGTAGACTTGACTGATTGCTTGTTGTCATTAATGCCATGATAATTTTTTTTCATATATGGGCCATTGATGATTACCATTAACGGGCCTCTGCTGGCTGTCATTAACGGCCGATAGCCCAGTGCCATTAAAGGCCCGACGTTAGCATGCCGGCAGACAGCCGTTAATGGGCCGTTAACATTTGCCATTGCTCGCCCATTAACAAGCATATCTGGCAAAGCAATGGGGCATTAAAGGGCCGGTTGACAAACTTTGTCTGGGAATCAAGTGCGCGTTATAGCAACAAGAAGAAAGAGGGGGAAAGTGAGAGGTGACTGCAAGAGTGAGATGAAGGCGAGACAGCAGCTTTAACAACCGGACGAAAAGTCCAAGCATTAACTCTTATGTGCTCGACTCTCCAGAAATTAATTTTAGTGAAGAGGCACCTGAGTGTTGTATCTCCGAAATAGTGACTGTGTTTACTTCCGTAGACTGCCGTGCGAGCGAGCCTGCTGCTGTCCCGCCTTCATCTCACTCTTGCAGTCACCTCTCACTTTCCCCTTTTTCTTCTTGCTGCTATAACGCGCACCTGATTGGCCACCCATTTTTATTAATAACTAATTATCTATGGGTCTGATCAAAAAATGACAAAGGACTTTTCGTCTCAGAATTTTATTTTCTGTGAGATGTATCAATGGCGTCTATTAGTTCTGGGACACGGTGTATAGGTATATTGTATATATTTTGAATGGTTAACAGGTATTGAAAAATTGTATATTGTTAATTTTGAAGCCGTAAAAGATCAATTTCCGCGAGGGTCTTACAGGGCGTTTTAATTCAAATTGCACGCGGGTGATA
Organism: Sinopyrophorus schimmeli; assembly: GCA_036325965.1. Classification (NCBI taxonomy): domain Eukaryota; kingdom Metazoa; phylum Arthropoda; class Insecta; order Coleoptera; family Elateridae; genus Sinopyrophorus; species Sinopyrophorus schimmeli. The sequence continues at coordinate 9,596,482 of JARFIZ010000001.1, forward strand.
AACACCCTAGTGCCGGCACTGCTTGTACTCATTGTGAGCTTCTCTATTAGTTATGGATGTTTTTATTGTACTTAAGGGAGTAATTGCATATTTTGGGCAAATATACTTCGTGTTTTTTATGTGATTTTGAAAGTAAAAGTCTTTTTGTTCTTTTGGCGTTGGTTACTGATGACCAGAAGTGCTCTAAATGATATTTGAAAAATAGAAAAACTATTGACTTTGGACACAACGACACCATTTTCACAGCTGAGATTATTATTATTATTTTATCAAAACTTCAAAAGAATATAAAATCTAATAATATATTACAAAAGAAAAAATAGTATTAAAACCAATAGTTTTTGTATTGGTATTGGCAACATCTAGTAAAATTAGATTGCGTTTGAATGAAAGAAAACGGCAATAATTCAGTCTTTTTTGGTTTTTTTGTTCTTTGAGAAAATTATGTTGTTTGACTTTTTGGTATCATCTTCTTCAGTTCTAATTAACTTATCAAGATGATTTAGAAAGCAACGAAAAATTGCCTATGCCGGATGTTCTACGAATAAGTACTAAAACATAACCCACTTATAAATGACTCTAAACTGACCAAAAAGATACCCCCCAATCAAGTGACCTTATGTGTCATATTTTTATAAGTTAGAAAAAAAGTAACGAAAAACACTTTTTTGTCAAAGTTATCAACATTTTATTATTAATAATATTTCGAAAGCAAATTATTTACTTTATTAACTCGACATTCTATAACAGGGGCCAAGCTTCTTGATAGTGTGAGCCATTTTCAAAATTTGAAATTTTTGAGTCGCAATTAAATAAGTATTTAAAAGGTATGCAAAAAAGTATTAAAAAAATTGTTACAGAAATTATATTTATTGAAAATATAAATAAAAATACAAAATATGTATATTAAATTTAAATATTAAAAATTAAACACATTTATTTTACTTCTCTTGATAATTCTTTAAAATTTCGAGAGCCACAAATAATCCTTCAAAGAGCGCATGTGGCTCTGAGCCGCAGGTTGGCCACCCTTATTCTATAACAGGTGTAAAAATTTTAACTGAGTTTGTACGAATTAGTTTTTAGCAAATTCTACCGAAGTGAAGCCGTTTTCCTATAAAAATAAGAACATGTACTGACTCTATTAATTGTTTATATACAAAATTTGTTGTTGGAATTCTAAGAATTACATATATTACAACATAAGTTAAAAAGTGATACATAAAACAAAATATTTTAAATTGTCAAGAAATAGGATTTGTTTTGTGGCGTGTTACCACTTTTTATTTTGGATTTATTTACAAAGGGAGTAGAAATTATTTACACGGGGAGATCGTCGGAGATGTTGCGTCGTGGTGGCGTAGCTGTGGGCGCGGTGAGTCGGCTGGTGCAGCTATCGTCGACGGAGACCTGGTGTCGGAGGCGAAGGATCTGTAGTTGATGTCGAATGGCGGAGCAAAAGATGTGCGGCGGTTCGTCGAGCTAAGATGACTGATGACTGATGATTTCGGGACAGAAAACGGGATATTTATACAAAAGTGATTGTAAATAGGATAAAAGGATGTGCATGCTTGGATGGTTGAGTTTGCAGCCTAACGGTATCACCCACAGTAGGTGGTGACCGCCAAACTGCGTTCCCAGGAGAGAAAGAATGAAAAGGGATTAAAGCACTTAGAAGGGAATTGGTTTTGGAGTTAAGGTATAATTATAGGATTTCGGAACGGCATGGGGTTAATAAGAAAGGATCACCAGCAAGAGAGTATTGTTGGGCCAACGCTGTGTAGCGTTGGTTCCCACAGTACCCCTGCTAGTGATGGAGTCACGGGAAGCCAACTTGAAGACGCTCTGGAAACCGGACGCGTCGTCCAGATCTCGTGCGCTGTATCCGTCCTCCGGAGTTGGTCCTTGTGCTAGAGTTGTCGTAGGTGTCCTTGTGTCCACCACCGGTTCGTCTGCTGTGATGTAGGCTGGTTTCAATCTATCGATGGTGACATTTACGTCACGTCCGTTAACGTGGACCGTAAATGTCTTGTCCGATCGGCTGATAACCTCGAATGGTCCGTCGTAGGGCTGGTGTAGAGGTGGTTTGTAACCATCGCGACGTATGAAAACTTGGCCTGTTGTTGCGAGGTCTTTGAACACGAATGTTCGTTTGTTTCCGTGCCGCGGGGGTGTTACGGGTCCTACGTCTCTCTGCTGTTGACGGAGGTCCTTAATGAATGTGGATTCTTCTTTCTGGTCGCTGTCGGAAGGCTGTTGCTCGAGGAATTCCCGGGAAGTCGAAGAGGCTGCCCATACAGCATCTCGGCTGCGGTGCCTTTCAGGTCTTCTTTCCAGGCCGAGCGAATTCCTAAGAGAACTGTTGGTAGTGCTTCCGTCCAACGGTCGTCTTGGTGGCACATAACAGCTGCCTTGAGCTGTCTATGAAACCGTTCGACTAAGCCGTTGGCTGCTGGATGGTATGCTGTCGTTCTGATGTGTTTGGTTCCAAGTATTTGGTTTAGTTGTTTGAATAGGTAGGACTCGAATTGGCGTCCTTGGTCTGTTGTTATTCGCCGCGGAGCTCCAAAACGCGCTACCCAAGTGTGGTAAAACGCGCGAGCTACCGTGGCTGCCTCTTGGTCGGCAATTGAGTTGCTTCTGGCCACCGGTGTACCTGTCCACCATCGTAAGGCAGTATCTGTATCCTTCAGATAACGGCATGACGATGATGTCAAGATGCACGTGTTCAAACCTAGCTGTTGGTGGTTTGAAGGTGCCTGGTGGTGACGAGACGTGCCGCGTGATTTTAGAGCGTTGGCACGGTATGCAGCTTCGTGTCCATTCTCTGCAGTCTGTTTTCATGGAGGGCCAGACGTATCGTTCTGTAACCAGCTTCGTGGTTGCCTTAGCTCCGGGATGGGAGAGCTGGTGCAAGCTATCGAACGCTCGCTTGCGAAACTCGGTGGTTACAAACGGTCTAGCTGTTTTGGTCGCCACATCGCAAAAGAGTGACGTGCTGCTCCCTGGAATGGGTATCAGCTTGAGTTGGAGTCCAGAATTAGAATTGTTGAGGAACTCGTGCAGAACTTTGTCGTTCTTTTGTGCTGCAGCTAGGGCTTCGAAGTCGAGTGGGTCGTTTACTGCTTCGATGCGGGATAATGCGTCGGCCACCACGTTGTGTTCGCCTGAGACAAACCGTATGTCGGTTGTGTACTGGCTGATGAAGTCGAGATGTCGAGCTTGACGTGGTGAACACGACTGTGGCTTCTTTCGGAAAGCGTAGGTTATTGGTTTATGATCCGTGTAAACCGAAAAGTTACGGGCTTCAACCATGTGCCTAAAATGTTTTATTGCCAGATAGATGGCTAATAGTTCGCGGTCGTATGCTGCGTATTTGGTCTCTGCTGGGTTCAATTTTTCGAAAAGAAATCGAGGGGTTGCCAATTGTTGTCTACCAATTGTTGCAGGGACGCTCCTACTGCAAAGTCGGAAGCATCGCTAAAGATGGCTAGCGGTACGTTTGGCTCCGGGTGTGCGAGTAGGGTCGCATTTGCCAGGCATTCTCGAGTTTGTTCGAAAGCGCGTTCTGCTTCAGGTGTCCATTTTACTGGTGTTTTTCCTTTTACGTTCCCCTGCAGAAGGTCGTTGAGGGTGCTTGGACTGAAGCCGCCTTGGGTATGAATCTCCGGAAGAAATTCACCATACCCAAGAACTGTCGCAGTTTCTTTACGGTGTCGGGCCGTGGGAATGCTTGAATTGCCTCGACTTTCTCTGGTAGCGGTCTCGTGCCTTCGGTAGATACTAGGTATCCCAAGAATTTTACATTTTGTTGGCCAAATGTGCATTTTCCTGGATTGACAACAACGCCGTACGACTTCAGACGCTCGAAAATGATCTGCAGGTGCTGAAGATGTTCTTCAACAGAGGCTGAAGCTACGAGTATGTCATCAATATAGGCAAAACAAAACTCCAGACCTTGGAGCACTTCGTCTATGAAGCGCTGAAAAGTCTGAGCTGCGTTTCGTAGTCCGAACGTCATGTAGTTGAATTCGAAGAGTCCAAAAGGTGTTGTTATGGCTGTCTTTGGAATATCTTCCTCGGCTACGGGAATCTGGTGAAACGCTCGTACTAAGTCGATTGTTGAAAAGACTTTGCATCCGTGCAAGGCTTGGGAAAAATCCTGGATGTGCCTAACCGGGTATTGATCTGGACACGTGCGGGCGTTAAGTGCGCGGTAATCACCGCATGGCCTCCACTCGCTGTCCTTTTTAGGGACCATGTGTAATGGCGTAGACCATGGGCTCTGCGATGGGCGGATGATGCCTTGCTGCATCATCTCTGCGAACACCTTTTTGGCGTCCTTTAGACGTTCCGGCGCAAGTCGTCGAGGTTTTGCGCCACCGGTGGTCCAGGAGTGGTAACTATGTGGTGTTTGGTAGCGTGTTTCGTGCTCCCTTGGTTTCCACTGGGCTGTGTTACCTCCGGGTATTGTCGAAGTAACATGTGGTACGGTGAGGTCCCCGACAGCGCTCGAATGTGCAACCACTCGGCGTTGCATTCTGCCACCTGACCTGTTGCCGTCAGGCTTGTGACGCCGTCGACGAGGCGTTGGTTGCGGATGTCAACCAACAAACCGAAGTTTGCTAGCAGATCCGCGCCAATTATGGGCTTTGAGACGTCCGCCACCACGAATCGCCACGTGAATTCGCGTCGCAGGCCCAGGTTGAGGTGGAGGGTTTCGAAACCGTATGTCGCGATGCTGGTTCCGTTCGCCGCGTAAAGTTCATATGGAACTTTATCGCGACGCCCCCGTACGTGCTTGACTGGGATGACGCATAGGTCCGCTCCGGTGTCCACAAGGAATTTGATTTTTGTGGCTTTGTCCGTAACGAAGAGGCGACGTGTTTGGGTGCTGGATTCGTCTGCCGCCATTAACGATCCGCTTTCTCGTTTCCCGCGTGCGTGCACGGGGTTGTGCATCTACGGGCTTCTTTGCCGAATCTTCGATGGTACCAGCACACGCCTTTTCGTCGTTGGATTTGGTTCTCGAAGAGCTGCGGAGTGTCCCCGTGAGCGTGACCGGTTGAATGGTCGTCGGTGCTCCTGGTGACTGGTTGCTGCGGCAATTTCGGCTCTCAACGCCGTTGTCACCCCGGCTATTTGCGTGGTGAACAACGTCGTTAGCCTCGCTACTGCCTCTTCCAAAGGGTCCTTCTGCACCTCGGCGATTCTGGTGTGGGTCGTAGTTTCGGAGATGGCGTCCGCTAGATTTGCTAGGTCGTCGAGTTCGGTTTTCTTCTGCGTCGCGAGGATAGCTTGGCTTGATGCTGGGAGTCGTCCGAGCCAGAGGGGTCGCAATACGTCGTCGGGCACTATTGTGCCGGCTAATGTTCGCAGGTGTCTCAGAAATTGTGACGGTTTGCGATCGCCCATACACTCGTGTTCGAGTAGCCTACGAAGCTTGTTTTCCTGCGACTCGCTGAGTCGCCTTATGAGCTCTCCTTTTTGTTTCTGATATTTTTGCGTCGCGGGAGGATTTGTAAGGATGTCCCTCACTTCTGCAGCATATCGTTGGTCCAGGTGTCCGGCGATGTAGTTGAACTTGGTATCCTCTTGGACGATTCCGGCGAGTATGAATTGGTTCTCTATTTGTGCAAACCACGTCTCTGGGTCGTCGGCCCAGAAGGGTGGTATCCGCATGGAGATTCTGTCGAGAGCGGGAAAACCTGGAAGCAACGATGGCGTTCCGGATGTTTCTTGCGGCGTTGTCATGTTGCGTCGTCGATCACGTCGGGCTTCCTTTGATCACGTCGGGCTTCCTTTTGATCACGTCGGGCTTCCTTTTGATCACGTCGGGCTTCCTTTTATCACGTCGGGGTCACCAATTTGTGGCGTGTTACCACTTTTTATTTTGGATTTATTTACAAAGGGAGTAGAAATTATTTACACGGGGAGATCGTCGGAGATGTTGCGTCGTGGTGGCGTAGCTGTGGGCGCGGTGAGTCGGCTGGTGCAGCTATCGTCGACGGAGACCTGGTGTCGGAGGCGAAGGATCTGTAGTTGATGTCGAATGGCGGAGCAAAAGATGTGCGGCGGTTCGTCGAGCTAAGATGACTGATGACTGATGATTTTTGGGACAGAAAACGGGATATTTATACAAAAGTGATTGTAAATAGGATAAAAGGATGTGCATGCTTGGATGGTTGAGTTTGCAGCCTAACGGTATCACCCACAGTAGGTGGTGACCGCCAAACTGCGTTCCCAGGAGAGAAAGAATGAAAAAGGGATTAAAGCACTTAGAAGGGAATTGGTTTTTGGAGTTAAGGTATAATTATAGGATTTCGGAACGGCATGGGGTTAATAAGGAAAGGATCACCAGCAAGAGTGTATTGTTGGGCCAACGCTGTGTAGCGTTGGTTCCCACAGTTTCATTAGAATTAAATCCTGTTTGTTTCATATTAGTGAAGTTAAATTTATATGAATGATTTAATATTTAATTTAAATGCGTTATTACAAATTACTTGAATAAGTTGCGCTTTTATAAATTGAAAACTTGAAAAATATTGCTTATTATAATAACTAACGCACCCCTATGAACAAAAACTCGTATTTGTCAACCTAAAAAAACAGAATTTTTCCATAAAATAAAACTAGGGAGTGACATAAGTTGAAATATTTTTTGACCAAGCTTTAAAAGATAGAGAATTGTGCTACAGTTAAGCAATATCTTTTGAATTTTGGTCAATTTACATATCTACATATGTTACTGAAGCAGGGGCTAAAAATTTTGCCCTATTCATCGTTTTTAAATGTATTAAACCTACAGTGGATACGATAAATATATTTTTTAAGTTTTCGCTTAGTTGCTGCTTTAAATGTTGTAAAAGATGTTTCAAGTAAGTTAGTCACGAGGTACCGGATTACAATTAATTTTAAGTAAAAGAACTAAACTGTTATAACAAAGGTAGGACTCGATGATAACGTTATAGAGAAAAAAACTAGTTTGAGTTTTGTTTAATGACATATGAACGTTGCAAAGCAAGAAAATAAGTTACTAGTTTTTAATTCATTTAGTCATAATATATTTAATAAAACTAACTTCGCCAAAAAGGTTAAGGACTGGATCAAAAAAAGTAAACGACAGACAATTGCGCATATGCATTAGGTATAGGTATATCATTGAAAAGCTTATAGTGACGGGAGTCCAGAAAAATATATTTTAGATTCGGGGAGCCCAATTGTAAGACAATGAAATTTAATTGTTATAAGTAAAAGTCGGATCATTGTGCAGTAAAAAAAATGTGCAATAAAAAAACCAAAACGCGCAGTTAAAAATTGAAAACGTACAATATATTTTTTTTATTATGAAAATATGTATTAGTAAACAAATATTGTTTGAAACAGTACTTTACAAAAAAACTTAAAATGTGAATTAATTCCAAGCTGGTATTTGGAGAGATTTATAGTATAATAAAGGAGTTTAATAAAAAATAAATAATGCAGAAAATAAATTCAATTTCATACATAAATTTTATAAGTAGGTACTTATATTACTTATATTATATATATTTAATTATATTTAGTCAAAATTGTTTTCGGTCAAATTGTGCTACCTACACTAAATATGTTTTTTCACTATTGAAAATGAGCTCTCATCCGTTTTTGGAATTTTTTAACTTTTTAACATAAAGTCTTGGTAGGAACTGTCAATGCGTTCCTCTTAAGAGGTAGTACAAAGAGAGCTAGGGCATAAATCTTTTTCGGCGAAGAAACCTTGTTCTAGGAGGCTTCACTCTGCTTGTATCCAAGTGCGCACAAAAAATGCTTACTACTATTGACGAATTTTTAAAATTAAAAACGTCTGTTTACATTTTTTTTTAAATGGAATTAAAAATTTGTGAATTTGAAATACATTTAAAATATTACCGAATATTATGTCAGCCTTACGTTTTAATTTATTTTAAAACATACTTTATTTTAAAAATTAAAAAAAATCAAAACCAACAAAATTGATTCAATTGTGCAATTTTGTGTAATAAAAGCTCTATTCGTGCAATTTAGCTGCAAAAGTGCAAAATATGCAATTTTGTGCTAAATAAAATTAGAGGACATCATTCCTTAGGTCTTGAATCGGATAGATGTTGCTTTTAAAAGGCGCAAAACTCAAGCAAATAAAATGTGCATTAACACAGAAATCCGGTCTCGAGTTATAAGCATAATAATAATGATTGATTGGCATCACTCCTTTGAGTAGCATATAGGAAGCAAAAACTCAGGCTTTGTCAAAAATCTTAATAGTAAAATGATACAAAAGACAACATTATTTTTATTTTGTTATATGTAGAGTCAAGACACGTAGTTAAAATTGATTAATAAAATAATTTTTTTACAGTTCATAATTTTTTTTGTAGATTATATCATTTTGTGTTTCTAATTAACTTTAGGAATTTACAACACTGAAATTTATCTCCAGAAGTGGAAATCGAATAATGATAAGCAGAAGAAAAAATGTTTTTTGTACTTGTTACCAATAGGGTTCTTTACAAAATTATGAATTGCACTTCCAATTCAACCGCGCGCACTAATGGTAATTTTCCATCATTAGGATCTATTTTCCCACTTACTCGCTAGATTAGGGTGCTTTGTTTTTAAACAATTTTTTTTTCGGTGATTTTACAAATTTTCCATTTACTTAACATGTAATCTACAGCTTTTTCCAATTATGTATATCTCTGCGGCATGTTGTGCAATCGCCTTGTCTTTACAGTAAATTGTAGGGAAAATATCAATCTTTAAAAGTGTCCATGTTGGGGTCTATGGAAGTACCTTGCACGGTTTCAGCCCTAAAAAATCTTAAAATTTAATTCCATCGATTTTTGCATTTTGCTCACAAACAAATAATTATTTTGGAGGAAATTAAATTTCTTACAAAAAAGCTCTTTAGAGTCTAACTGTTAAGTTAATAAATAAACGGTTATTTGAAAAGTTAATATGGAATTTTTAATACGATAAGTTCGATAATATATTACAAATATATTTTAGGTTTTTATACGTTTGAATCTATTTATCTCATAATCTAATAGCTTTACATTTTAGATTCTGAAGATTTTTTTGTAGAAAATTTTATTTTCTTTAAAATTTTTATTTACCTATGTTTTTGCTGTAAGTCTGACCTTATGTTAAAAGAATCAAAATTGATAAAAATAATTTTAAAATTTTTTAGGGGCGAAACAGTTCAAGTTACATAGATCCTACTATAGATAATTATATAGATTAATATTTTTCCTATCGTTTTCTGCAAAGAATACAACGATTTCATACAATGCAACAGAGATATAGATTATGGAAAAAGCTGTAGATTTACATGTTAAGTAAATGGAAAATTTTATAAAATTAACTAGCGACCACTTAGAATTAAAATTCAACACCGAAATTTGACGGGAAATCCTTTTTTGATGTTTAGAACAAAATTATGCCTGTACAATGCAAAAAATAATTTTAATAACAAATTATTCCAATTTACATATGCTCAAACTATAATATTTTATATACAGAGTGTCCCAGATTGAGTAGGCTAACATGGGTATCTTTCTTATTAGCGAAGATAGAAGTTTGGTTAAAGAGGCAATGTTTTGCAGTTTTAGGTGTCGATTCAGATTCCGCTAAGAAAATTTCAATATTCCAAATAGTTCCGAAGTTATCGTAAAAATACTGAAAATAGTTATTTTCTTTAATGCCAAATAACTTTGTAATTATAAAATTTACAAAAAAAAGTTTAATATAAAAGTTACTAGGTACTATAAAATACATGTGAAAAATATATCAAAGTTAAATTCAAAATGACGGCTTCCAAGATATTGATACCAACTTTACAGTTTTACAGGTTTTACAACTTACAGTTAAATAGCATTTTTTTCTCGCTTTAACCATGTATAACAACCCATATTTAAATAAAAAATTATTAAGAATATTAAAGGTGTTAGTTTTAAATCAAGTAGCCATGAATTATCAAAAAACAATAAAACAGCAGAATACAATCCAACGCCATGGTGTTTATTTTTTGAGTGATTTTGTAAGTTTTTTGATAATATGATAATATGGTAATGATAGGTTTTGCACTTACATTAAATGTTACAAAAGCTCCTGCGTTGCTGCTAAAGCATACTTTAACAGTTTTCCAGAAAGAAAACAACTAAACGTAAATATGCAGAAGTTTGTATATTTACAGAAACCAAATAGAAACAATGTGGAAGATGAGTTGTTAACATTTGCGTTTGTAGCTGTCAATTCTTACATTTTAACCAATTTTAACGTTCGGTTGTTTTCTTTCTGGAAAACTGTTAAAGTATGTTTCTGCAGCAACGCAGGAGATTTTATAACATTTAATGTAGGTGCAAAACATGGCATACTGCTCAGTTGTTGAAAACTTTGCCATTTTGAATTATTTAAGAAGTAATAATTATTATTATTCATAAGAACTTACAATATCACTCACAAAATAAATACAATGACGTTGACTTGTATTCTGCTGTTTTATTGTTTTTTGATAATTCATGGCTACTTGATTTAAAAATAAAACATTTAATATTCTTAATAATATTTTATCTCAATATGGGTTGTTATACATGGTTGAAACAAGAAAAAAAATGCTATTTAACTATGTAAAAATCAAATATGGCGTCCATTTAAAATAAGAAAGTTGGTATCAATATCTTGGAAGCCGCCATTTTGAATTTAATTTTGACTACATTTTCACCTGTATTTTATGATACCTAGTAACTTTTATATTAAACTTTTTTTTGTAAATTTTATAATTACAAAGCTGTTTGACATTAAAAATATAACGATTTTCAGCTTTTTACGATAACTTCGGAACTATTCAGAATTTTGAAATTTTCTTAACGGAATCTGAATCTTCTTCTTCTTCTTCTACTTTTGTATAAGCATTTTTGCTTGTTTGTATCTTCGACCATTTCATGTTGGTTCTTGTGACGTTGATTGCCAACTATCGCGCCATCGTTTTAGAGGTCTTCCCGGAATGTGAATCGTAAACTAAAACTGCAAAACATTGCCCATTTAACCAAACTTCTATCTTTGCTAATAAGAAATATCCCATGTTAGCCTACTCAATTTGGGACACCCTGTATATATTTTTTTCTTTCTAGTAGCGTCAACGTATCCCATTGTAAAATTTTTCAATTTCTCACCGAGATAATTATTTTTAAGTTTGCTATTAAATTTTCGTGGTACTTACCTCTTTTAAGGCTACACCTAAAACGTATTCAAAAAAATATGCAACGTGGTAACAAAATTAACTCAACATTTCTAATCAATATTTACGATATTATCAAAATAAATCAGTTATATAACTAATGAAAATATTTTTCAAAAATTTTATTATGACCTTGTATAATAGTTCTTTTAAAAAATTTGTACAGTGTACATGAACACTAGATAGCAGTTTAAGTTAAGATTAATTCAATTAAAATAATTGCTGCGGTTATAAAACTTTTTAAACTATAGCGGGTGGTTTTTAAATGCATCTGGAAAGTTTAAATAAATTTTAGTAATTTATATTTGTTAAATACATGAGAATATTCTTGATTAAAACACTGAGTTGGTGCAATCATTCATAGTGTTCTTATCGAAATTTCGTTGATTTTCAGCTTAAAACCAATTATGTATTTTCAAATTTTATTTATTCAACACATAATGCTTCGTATTACTTTATTTTCAGTTACTATATTATCATTGTCAGTAAATTGTATTTTGTAAATTTACTACAAAAAGCTCTCAATAATATTTAGGTTCTTGTTAATAGCATTTGCTTTCTTAATCATAATGTATATAGATACGTTGTTCAGTTGTTTTTTCTCACCTGGTACAAGTCTTTAGTTTTAGTAAAAAATATTTCAATCCCTAATAAAAAATAGTAATAACTCGCTATCTCATGATTCCAAAAGGTACAAAAATTATACAAAGATAGATTTTATTACGCAATTAGGGTGGGTCTGTCGTAAATCATATACCGAGGGGTCCAGACTTATAATGGTTTCCCCATAGCTACGCGTGTAGTTCAGAAACTTTTTAATCGTCCTTATAAACAATTCGATATCAACACGTTCGTATTTATAAAAACGTTTCCAAACTATTTAAGTAACTAAATAATCGGCCAACTAAATTTAACGGCCACCCTAATACACTTTCAATGTCTGACACTATCATTTATTCTTGTAATTGGTTATTGCCTACTCAATTTTAATAACGCTCGAGTTGAATTAAATTTTTTAGTATCATATATTACTAAATCTTTTGAAAGGTACTTCCACTTCTAGCAATAATTATAGAGTAACCAGGTTGAAATATAAACTTATAATCCATTAGTTGTTCATTGACATTTTTTTTTAAATAGCAATTTTTTGAATTAGTTATTGTAATAAATATATAACGTCCAGTAACTGCCTAGAGTGAATTATGCCCCAAAACATATCACGTGACTAAGGAAGGGGCTGATCAATAAAACATCTCCCCTAACTCCACCCACTCTCATCGTCCACAGAAAGAAAATCGTTACATGCGAAGAATACAGTACCATATCTAAAATGTGTTTTATATTTGTTTATTCTGTAATCTATTTTTTAACATTCTTTTTTTTATAGTTATGTTAATAAATATTTATTTATAGGTAACTTTATACAGGCCTATAGAAATGCATTTATCTAAAATTAATTAATTTTATTTAGATATTATGAATAACAAAAAGTACAATTTATCAAAAAAGTGTATGCTTACGTATGTGGTAGAAATGTATACAGTCAAATATAGCGACCGTAGGAACTATGAATATTTAAGAAAAGCCGGTTTTTAGGATATATAAAAACAAGAAAACCTTCACCTATGCACATCTGTCGTTGGTGTATAAATATTTCAAGTGTAATTATTTTTCGGAAAGGTTTAACAAGAAATAGTTTTCACTTCATTGAAAAAGTACAATGTTGTAGTATGTGTTAACATATTATTTTGAGTACCTACTATAAAAAAATGTTTATTAATTAGCATAAAGCACATGAATTTGTATACACCCTTTTGGTTGTTATGCTTCATTAATTTTTAGCTTGTGTTTTAAACACTGGATAACGTTGCAAACAAATTCGATAATAGTGGTTTGACCTTTAAAAGAGTGGCAATGCAATTAGAACTATTATATTAGATAATCTGTCAAATCCTTCCCCCAAAATTACATTTTTGAGCATAAAAGTATCACCGCAAATTGAAAAACGTTATTATAAATGCGCCCGCAATAAAAATGTAAAACAAAACCATATTTCAAAATAACGCGCGCCCCATTTGCGAAGATTAGCATTTTAAACCAGACACCTTGGCTTTAAGGAGATGTAATGTAGCGGGTAGGGTCTGTATCTCAGCATGAGCGGTATTGGTGCGAACCGGAACTCAAGGGGAACCGGGAATACTATTTCCGGTCGGCGTCAAGTCGGGACCAGTTGTCAGTATCACCTTTCCGAGACAATGCTACATATATAGTGTTTTTCATTTTCTTTATATTACCCTTGATAGCCATAAAAGCATTTGCCGTGACCAAACTTCTACAGCAGTTTAGATTGTGATGCCGGAAAAGTTATTACCAATACGATGTCACATTCTTAAAGCTACTTGATACTAGGCCCATCATCCTAGTTGGTCGGAACACTTTCAAACGCATTTTGCTTATATTGATGTCCTGTACGCAACAACTGATTGTGGTGGGAATTGGGGAGTACCTACATCTTCGAGAGTATTTTCTCGATGGAATTTGATTAGCAGTACGTTAGCAATTATCGAAATGTACTCTTGTATATCTTACAAGGAGAAAGAACGCTCTCCATTCATAATTAATTCTTGTTTATTTGGACGATTATTTGTTTAATCATTTTAATTTTGAGTAGTCTGTTATTTTCGTAATGAGAAATGGTCGCCGATTTTGAAGATAATATCTAACGTAAGTAACCAATGATATAATCCGGACATGGTGCTGTTTTTCGTATTCCGAGGCAGAATAAAGGCGTATTTCTGTATATTGCTGTAATATTTTAAATAACACAGAATGTTATTTATTATCTTGTCAGTGGCTTTTGTTCGTCCGCCATGTTCGAGGTCCGTATGAAGTGAGAGTAATGTTGACGTCACAGCTTGAGTTATGAGGTGCTATACTATGCATTTATTTTATCTCGTAGTTATTTTTCATCGTCCGAATTTCATTAAAATTTTGTTACTTTATTTCCCACCCAAGACTTTTTATTATGAATTTTCTGTATGAATTGCGCTACCTTCTAAAATTCCATAAATAATTACCCCACTTAAATTTTGACAAATCCCATAATAAATGGTAGGTTCGCAATCATGGTTGTTGTAATCTGGGATTAGAGTAATAAGTCATAATTAAATTGTATTTATTGCTCTTCTCTCTACACTTCCTTATCAGTTATTTATTTTCTCTTTGCGATTGATTTTTTAAACGGGTGTTTAATTAGCTAATAAGTTCATAAAAAGAGATGTTTCGTCACACAAAAAAAAGTATACGAAAAAAGTTTTTAAATAAGATTGACCATATTATGTTAGAGCCACTTCATTTATACCACTCTAAACAAATGTCAGAATTAAAATGTCGTATTGCAGCTAGAACAGCTTTATCTGCAGATGCCGCTGCCTCTTTGCGACAGCAGTACCATCTGTATGCACCAATTTATAGCGACGCGGTTTAAAAGTTCATAGCTCCCTTCCCCTCCTTGTTCTATTCCCTCTTCTTTATCTGTGGTCTTCTCATTTCCCGGTTGGTTGGACGCGGTTGAGTATCTTTTTAAGTTTTGGAAACTATTGTGTCAAGTTAATCTGATAAAGCAGAAAATTTATGGCTCCTGCTCCATTCCTAGAAGGACTAGTTTTTGTCTATCAAATTGCCAATTACCTGTTTGTAAACTTTGTTAGGGATATTATTTTAAAAAATTTTAAATTTTACCTGTTATGTGTATCTTTAGAAACAGGCATCTCCTAATTGAAACTGGAATTTTTGTATAAAAAACACAATTGCATATCACGTGCCAGACAAGCATGATATATTTGAAAATTAAATAGCACGATAATGAACAATAGTAAATTAATTAAGTAAACGATTTATGTATGAATGATATTTCATGCAGACTTGTCTGACGTTTGAATTATTGTTGTATTTCATGTTAAATTTTGACATTTTCATTTAGCAAAATCATTCAAATGCTTATTTCGCAAAAGAATGAAGCTTTATTTTTTATTTTCTGCAAAAAATAGCTTTTATTAACGTCCTTTAATAATTAGTTAGAGACATTTATAAATTCTCCACATGCAGACCTGTAATTCCTTGGATAAAATTTTAGCTGTTTATGGATTCTGAGAGGGTCCGAACCCCTCTGTTTGCAACATTTGTTTTATTCCATAGTGACAGTTAAGTAATTAGATATTACGAAGAGCTTGAACTTCAATAATTATTACCTCTCTGATTAAGTTTGATTTACTTTTAATTGAATTAAATAATGCACACTACAATAAATGTTTTGTTCATTTTACGATGTTAGTATCCCGGTTTAAAAAAAAACATATCAAGTGCATAGGCAGGTGTTCAGTGGCGTGCGGGTTACGGACGCAGTAAACGTAACACATCCCTTTAAATTTTAATACGTTAAGAGTATTTTCATACTTTATCATAGTTGAATTTCGTGTAGCTTTTTTTCGTTTTGATTTATTTTTTTGTTACGTGAGGCCTATTTGAGTAAAATGAATTACCTATATGCCATCTCGAGTAGCTTCAGGTAATTTTCACAGGCCTTGTATACCTACTTGTATAACAGTTGAACATATCACGTTCTACGTCAGTAGACGACAAGCTTTTTTCTAGGGGGCGATCACTCAATGATTTTAGATGGGAGCCAATTTTGTCACTTGGTTTGAATTTTCAATAACAAGTTAAAAGTATAGCCCTACAGTTTTAGATCTTTTACAGTTATTCAATGTGTTCCACAATGGCGTAGGGTAGCAGGAGCGGTTCGCTTTGGGGGGCAAAATTTGGACCGATTAAATTAATTTATTCTTGCCAAAAAGTTCTTTAGATTTTCTGTAAATTGTAGAGTACTTTTTGAATTAAATATCTAAATAAGGGGGGTACAAATTTGGCCTACGTCGCAGGAGGCTAAAATCTACGTTTTTCTAAACATCAAAATCAATCATGGTCCGGTCAAAATTGACATTTCATATAACAAAAATTCCGACAGAGTTAAATTTTAGTTGAGACTTTGGGTACACCATTAGAAATAAAGTGTCAAAAGTCCCCATCGATCCCATGTGTGCTAAAAAAGTTATTCGGGGTCAAAAGTCAAAATTTGAGGTTTTTTGGATTTTTTTCAAAAACGGTAAGTTTTATCAAAAAAGTAGTCCAGACGAAAATTATAGATCTTAAAATTATCTACAAAAATGGTTTTTATACTTTTTTTTTCTAAGAATTGCCAATCGTTAGATATCGCGATTCTACACTAAAAGAAAAATTAAAGTCAAGAAATTTTTTTAAATCTTTTAGTGATTTTTGACAGGCTGTATTTCAGTGAAAAATGGTTGTATCTAAAATTTAAAAAAAGTTTTTTAAAGCTCCAAGATTCTAGTTTTCAGACCTTTTAGTCAAAAATTTTTAGGAGTCCCCGTTATCACGCAATCTTAAGCAATACAGCCTGTCAAAAATCACAATAAGACTTAAGAAATTTTTTTGACCCTTTAATTTTTTTCCTTAGTGTAGAATCGCAATATCTCACGTCTGGTGATTCTTAGAATAAAAAATATAAGGACCATTTTTGTAGATAATTTTAAGATCTATAATTTTTGTCTGAGTTACTTTTTTAATAAAATTTACCGTTTTCGAAAAGATCCAAAAAACACCAAATTTTGACTTTTGACCCCGAATAACTTTTTAGCACAAATGGGATCGATGGGGACTTTTGACACTTTATTTCTAATGGTGTACCCAAGGTTTCAACCAAAATTTAGCTCTGTCGGAATTTTTATTATTTGACTACAATTTTTATGTCCAATTTGACCGGACTATCACGTTGTAAATTTTTTTATTTCAAAAATTAATTAAAGTACCCATTATCAATTGTTTTGATTCATGTTAAAAACTTATTTAAAATATTGTGACACACCATCGCAGTAGGTATTAAATTTTATAATAAGAATTACCCGAATAGGATGTAATAAATTCGCTAGGAGAAATGTAAAAATGCTTTTAAAAGAGTTCAAATTCATTTGCATCAAAAATTAGCATTTTCTTAGAAGCTGGAGAATGTCATGTGTTGAGCCGAGTATAACTCTCCGGAGATTTGCTTTATTGCTTGAGCTTGTTCCATAGCCTGCGATAGCTTTACTGGGGATTTGAAACTGAAGTGAGCCGAGGTTTTAACGTTGGTGGCATACAAAAATTATATATGTAGGTATATAGCTACACAATTATATAAATACAACTTTTCTTAATTATCTCACAATTAGATATTTTGGAAATAAAAATTTTGTGAAATTATGGCCATTTAATTTACGGATATTACCTGCTTGTAATCTCAACATTCCGTTATTTGCGAGCACTTCGATTGCAATAACACTATAATGCATAATTCAAGTTAAAGAAGGGGTCTTAAGATCTCTGAAAATCCTGACGTATACGATGCAGTTTACGAGATTTTCTAACTGAACAAATAATCGTCTTGCCGTTTCTAATGGAAAACAGCTGAACTAACAATATAGATCAAGATTTGAATATTTATTTAATTATATTTATCATTTAGATATGAAAACGCTTATATCTGTGTATTTTTAAACAAAACGTAATTGACATAAAACATAATTTTAAGGAATAACGTTAATAGAATTTGTAAAATTTAAATGGATAGGTAGACTATAAAAATATTTGGAAAATTACAATATTTTACAAAACAAATATATACATAGTAAAATAAAACAACTCTGTTCATTTACAAAAATGAGTGGCAATTAACTTAATTCTTTCTTAAAATAAAATGCAAGGTTGTAATTTCTCAATGTAATATAGTAGTTTTACAAAAAAAGCGATGGCGTTTAACTACAGGATGACCACAAAATTCCTGGAAATGTCTTTTGAATCATAGCAACTGCTAAGAGCAGGCAACAAGTCTAAAACTTTAACGGTTGATTTTCAAGAACCATATAAACAAAAAACAACATCTAACTTTCAAATATTCAATTTTTTTCTTTAACACAAGCACGAAATCTCTTGGGGAATGCTTCCACCGTGGCACGCACGTGATCCGCATCAATTTCATTACAAGCCTTCTTAAGGGCAACTCGGAGAGAGCTCAAATTTGGGTGTCGAACAGCACAAGCCTTTCATAACAGACCCACGCGTAATAATCGAGTGGATAGAAATCCGGTAAATTTATTGGCCATTTTGCGGCCTGTCACTTTTACTTCTTGGTTAATAAAAATTAACGGAATCTTCGCATCGGTAGTGGTTGCTCCAAAAACCATAAAAGATTAAGGATATACTATTCGGGAGCCAATTCTTCCATTTTCGTAGGCGTGCTCAACGCTTCTGGCAAGTTTTCTATTATTTTGATGGTTCACAAACTGCTGTACGGTGAACAAATATTAATCGATAAAAAGAATCGAGGAGGCGCTTGCCGGCGTGCCAAAACATTTGATCAGCTTCTTGCATACACTCCTTGCAATACACGCGAGTTGCTTTCATACGCTCAGTAAAGCCGTGGACTTCCTGAATCTTTTAGAGATACTTCTTCAACTTTAAGCAAACAATTTTTTTTATTTTTTCCCTTTCAACTTTTTTATCCTTGGCCAGTTGTCGCATGGATCGGTTTAGGTTTCTTCGAATCTTTTCTCGAGTTTGTTTCACAATTTGGGGCGTTGTTTTTGTTGCTTGTCGACCAGATCGTTTGTTGAACCCGTGTCTTTGATCCTATTAATGCAATCGTATACGGTACTTTTCGAAATTTTGAAATTTTTAGCAATATTCACGTATTTTATGCTGGACTTTCAGACCTTCTCCATAACAGGTTGAAAGTCGCTAGGTTTCCACATCTAAAATAAACCGTCAAATAGAAAAAAAACAATTAAAGATTATTAAAAATTGCAGAAAAATGCAAAAAATGCAAAAAATATATATATTTGGCTTTCAATCAACAAATGCACATACCTAAAGTATTTTCCGGGAAATTTATGGCCACTCTGTACAAGAGTTTGTGATTAGATTTACTACAATAATTGATAAAAATTATAAAACCATATTGTAATTTAAATTACAAGAAAATAGCTTGAAATTTTTAAATCTTTTGTAAATTTAATTTTCTACATTGCAATTTTAAAATTTCATTAATTTTTAATTAATAATTGTAGAGTGAGCATTGCCGTAGTAAACGCGCCTCTCCACCAGCGTTACTTAAACACGCTACCGCTAGATGACTGGTGGATATAAGTCGCCACTTACATCAACCACGATTCTACATAAAAGGGTTACTGCAGAATTGTATTACAAATACCTTTTTACATTTATCTATAGTTTTTTTTAATCCTTTCTTCATTGTAACTGATTTCGGTATGACTTCTGCTGGACAATTTTGGAGCTATTACATAATAAATAAATATATATGTCTTGCTTTTTTTTATACCTGTGTCCAAGTGTAGACGATTTCCCCGCTTGAAACTTTGTTGTGAATGTTGTGTTTCAAAGATTCAAGGGACCTACAATTTTACGTGGGTTCCGAACCACGGCAATTTCTAGGGAAATTTTTCAAGCAGTTTTACTCTTGCCAAGTGCTCAGCCTTGCGAAGAGGAGCGTGAAATTTTTCGATGGTCAGCATAATAAATAAGCGTAATAAGCGTAATAAATAAAAAAATTATTATAATGTTTAATAATGAACAAATTTTCGATCAATGTTGAGTAATATTGCAAAAATCTTTTGTAATATTCCTAAATGGCCAGGTAGTTTATGAAATTGTTAATTATTGCGATACAGAATAGAATAGAATAAAAGAAATTTTATCGCTGTTTCTACCTATATAAGTAGGTATTTGTCAAAATAATAAATTACGTTTTTTGGTAATTTTGTAATTTTTCTATACTTTACTTATTTACCGTCAATAAACCACTAACTAATCCCTATCATTGAACCATTGAACACCAATACCTTGATTCAAAGCATGACCGAAACTAATTTTAATATTGCTCCTCAGGCTTTTACAAAGTGCCCAAATCCTCGTAACATGCCAAGGTAGTACTGTAGTAAGATATTGAAAGAAAATGATGAATAGCTGAAAATAAACATTAAGCAAAAATGTAATAAAATCTTTGTAATATCAGTCTCTCATCTACAAAAAAGATATGATACAAGTGTTTTGCCAACTTTAACTAAAAACGTAACAGTCCAAAATGACGGTGATCCAATGTTGGCAACAACAATGAATTTCGTATTGTTTAAGTACTCAATTTTCCAGAAATTTTACTACGAATATAAATAATAAAAACAAATAGCTTAATTAAATCGCACTATTGGATTTATTTTATGTTTTATATTTTATTACTTACACTACAATTAAGTTAAGTGGTACAATCATACCAGTCTTACCCCTAGGTATATAAGAATAAATGTATTTACCTATGCTTTTTCTTCGTGCTAGCTATAGGTTTGAATATAAATTAAATTCTTCATGAAAGAATAAAATAACTGTTCTATCAATTTTTTATGTGCTGTTTTATGTCAGAGAATATACTAAATTTTTTTTTCTGTTTGGTAAGGAAGTTTGTTTTATGCTTTACTGGTCATTGATCTTATTGAAGTATCATGGTGTTGAAGAGTAGAGCTATAAGTTGTGCGCGTTGGGCATGTATAACATAACGATATCTTCATATAACGTGCTTGGACAGCTCTCGTATTTCTTATATCAGTACTAGGAAGCACCCCGCTGGTCTACCAAGTTATATATGACAGTCAGGACTTGTACCTTGTAGTACCGTCTCTTCGTACACCTATCTTAAAATTTTTATCTATTTATAAGTGCTGTGTTCAAAAGTCATTTAAATAAATTTGTACCCATCTTTTGAAAAAAAAAATTTAATAATTAATGTTGTTTAACAACCGTTGGCTTGGCGATTTATATTAAAGTAAAGTTGTTCTTATTTAAAACGTCTACATTATTTATTGGGTTATTTTGTTATAGTTCAGTTACTATTTATTAACCCTTCGTATACTAGATGACTAAATGTCACATGCCAGACATTTTCATACCCCGAAAATAAAATGAAATAAAATCCACAAAATTGTACTTTATGACAGTTAAGTGACAAGAAATATATTTTAATAACTAATAATAAGAAGGTTACAGTAAAACACATTTTTATTTATGGATTAGAATAGACTTTCATTAGTAAAAATACAAAAACTTAACTTTTTCTTCAATTTATAAACTATTAAGTCTTTTCTTGAGTATTAAGTTTTAAAGACACGTGCCAATTACGATACTGAATATTAAAAAATCCTAACAAAAATTTTTTCTTGCCTCCTTATTTAAATACATATTAACTTCACGGCTATTTCTTAATGAAAAAAGTAAAAAATTATGAAAAATAAGCGAAGCCCCAAGAAGAAATTTTGAGAGCCCAACTACGGTTTTAGAATTACTTCAATTTTTTTTAAAGTATATTGATCATTGCTAATCTTGGCGAAAACCAGAGTGTGCACATTCGAGCTCAAAGTTCTTCAATCTTGGGAAAATGTAGCATCTTTTACTCAAACCTTCTTAATAATATACCTGAAAAATATAAGTAATAGATATTTTTGAAGTAAATTGAATTCTCTACAAAAAAGCCCTGATTACATATTTTTGTACGACAAGCCGTTTCCATGTAACCGTGTCTTAAACATTGATTTGTTTTTTAGTGATTTCTCATTTCAGTTTTGGAATTTTGTAACTAATAAACCAATCTTTTTCTAAAAAAGAACAATACATATTTTTGAAGGAAATTGGACGCTCTACAAAAAAAGCTGATTACATTTTTCGTTAAATTCACTCTTTCGAAAGTTATTTGAATAATAGTATATTGTGTGGCACGGTGTGAAACAAGACAATTTCTGACGAGGGCGAGAGTTGACTGCCCGAGCGTAGCGAGGGCTGTCATCGTCCTGGTCTGAAATCGTCTTCGTTTCATCTCGTGCCACACATACTATTTTTCATATCACATGCATAGAAACAACGAGTTTTGTAATTTATTAAAATCTTTGACAACGATTTGATGACAGTCGCATTGGTCTGAAATTGTTTTGTTTCGACTGGCAAAACAGTGATCAAAACGCGTTGTTTCTATGCATGTGATATGAAAACATTATTTTATCGTTTTTTTGCTTAGACATTATTTTTTTTTACTTGAATGATCAATTTGACGCTATATATTAAAAATACAATTTTTTTTAACTAAATTTATCAAATTTCTTCAAAATTGATAATTTATTAAAATTTAATTTTGCTTTAAGAGTTTTTTATCCATTGAAATACAGTTTTATTTAATTCAACTAATTCCAAGAATAAAAAATACACGGTTTTTTCAATTAAGAATTATTTAATTACATTACCTACATATTTTTATGTATGAACTTGCCTATTTAATATTTCCTTTTTTTCTCATATTGTTGTTTAGATTTTACAAATTTTTGGCAGTATTCAAACTTGAAATTCGAATAACTTTTGAAAGAGTAAATTTAACAAAAAATGTAATGAGACATTTGTTGTAGAGTGTCCAATTTTTCAAAAATTCAAAAATATCTATCGTCCTCTTTTAGAAACAGATTAGTTTATCACTTATAAAATTTCAAAGCTGAAATGACAAATCGCAAAAACAGATCAATGTTCAAGGCACGCTTACGTGGAAAGGGCTTATCGTACGAAAATTTGCAATCAGACTTTTCTTGTAAAGAATTAAATTTACTTCAAAAATATCTATTAGTTATATTTTTTCAGGTATATTGTTAAAAAGATTTTAGTGAAAGCTGCGTGGGGTGTAGAGAAATTCTAATGGTGGATGATAGACCTCTTAATATTAAAATTAAAGGTTCAAATTTTGATGTTGACCTTTTTTTATCATCCTAAATAATATTTTCGATATTCCATTACAAAAAAAATTGATTTTTTTGGCCGTCTAGTATAGACATTCCCAGTGTAAACCTTAATATTGCATTATTGTCAAACGTTAAAGAATTCTATGCTTGGCTAGAAGATTTTTGAATGGTATAATTAATTACAACAAACCTTATGAGAGTTTTATTTATTATTAGAATTTCTTGAATGAATTCACTGAAATATTGACCTGGGGGGTTTTACTTGACACGATACATCTCATACACAATTTTAATTGATCCAAAATGCGAATTACTAAACACTTCAAAGTACACCTGAAAATATTTTTATTAGGTTCGCTGCAATTAGGCGTGCAGAAGAGCACCATGATAACTTATCAAAAGAAATAAAATCTATAACATTTTTTAAACAAAAACTAAATCTAAATTTATTCGATTTTTAATTTTTTGAATTGAAGAATAGAAGATTAATAAAGGCAAATCCAATAAACACGAGGATGTGCGCATTCGAGCGAAAAGTGGCACATTTCCGAGCGAGGGAAGCAAATGAAGCGCGACGCGGAGCGGCGCGCTTCATTTTCCCGAGATCGGAATGTGCCACTTTGAGCTCGAATGTGCACACTCGGTTTTAATCACGATTACCAAGCGTCCCGTTTTAATAAAAAAAAATAGGTCACGTTAATTATATCCCACCATGTACACGGAAGGTTAATTATCTATTGCTACTTGCTGTCAATTTTTTTTATTATTTAACGAAGGGAAAGGAGGAGAGATAAATATTAATTTGGAATACCCGGATGTGCATCTATTTATTATTGTTTTAATCAGAATAAGTTTTGTATATAGAGATACATTATCGTTAATATTGTTGATAATAATTTTATAACGCGAATAAGTACAATCATATATTTTAATCAAACGCTCTTTGGCGATAATGGAATGAACACATTTATGTTAGTTGACTCATTATGGTTTTGATAAATTAATCGTGCATCTAGCTAGCCACACTTAATAGACGAAATGTTATATTAAAAAGTAGGTGGTTAAATAATTTTTTCAGATTAATTTAATCTTGGAGCAAGTTTTTAGTCGACCTTGCCTTTTATGTGGTCTGCCTTCATCTCGGCTGCTACTCTCAATATGGCGGACGTATAATTAACGTAACTAATACTGCAGCGAAGAGATTAATATGCAATAATTTACTGCTGGCGCTGCCGAGTGGGTAACGCAGAAAACTGAACTGGCTTTGTCTGCAATTCTCCCGCGCACCGCCGAGCGGGAACATGATTAAGTGACTTCATTTGGAACACAAATTTAGCCAAATGCAAATTTAATAAGTGTTTTTGCGTTTATGTTGCACGGAGAAAGAGTTGCTCCGAAAACCAATGCCAGTAGCCGCGCAATATTTCATATTTTGTATAATACAATATAAAATATTTGAAACTTTCTATTTGCAAAAGTCGTAAAATTCACATAATACTAATTTAGTACATCTACCTATATTTGTTTTAGGATAAGACTATTGATTATTGAAATGTAGTACTTGTCAACGATTTCTGAACTGAATACATTTAGCAATATAGTACGATATTTTGTAAACTCATGGTTTTTACATTAGTAAATTTGTATTATTGCGATATGCCGAAACCATTTATATGATTTGTATGCGAAGTTGCGAGCCGGAGCACATCCTGTGATTTATATGTCTGTAAAATATGCATTATCTAAATTTGTGCCCCATCTTTTTTATTATACTTTAGGTTACCTACAAATCATTCCAGCTGCGTTATGGTGGTGGAGTACAAACGGAATTTCTTGTAAGTTTTTGTTGAAATATGAGCTACTAATCCAAATATTGAACCAATGGAGTTGTATAGAATTATTTACTTATAATTTTATAGTTGTATTTAAACAAAATAAATAAAACTAAAAAGTAAAAAAAATATATATGGAGGACCTAAATATATACAGTGGAACCTCGATAAGTCGAATTTTTGATAACTCGAACCTGTTTCACTAGGACTTGCCTATTTCAACGTTAATATTTTTATATCGATAACTCGAATTATTTTTAGTTTTCCTTCAACTTCGATTTATTGAGGTTTGACTGTATTATCTTCTAAACATTTTGTTGATAAAGATTTAGTAATCATTGCTTTCAGAAAAAAAGTGTCATATAAACTGTTAATAAACTTTTTGAAAATAAAATTGATATTTTCTAATACAGTCGACCCGCGGTAATCCGACATACGTTTTGCAAGGCGGTGTCGGATTATCAAATTTGGCGGATTATAGAGTACTGCCACAGACCCTGTGTAGTTCGGAACTTTCTAAAATCAGTAACTTATAATGCGACAAATTCCTTATCAATGCGGTAAGATGCTATACATATACAGTCGATACGCGGTAATCCGATAAATGTTTTGCAAGTTGGATTATATGGTTGCCACTGGCCTCTTGTAGTCCGGAACTTTTTATAAAGTAGGACATTATAATTCAACAAATCACTATATAATTTGCATGTCGGATTACAAAGGCACCGGATAAGGCAAGGGCCGGATTACTGCGGGTCTACTGTAGTATATTTGGGCATTTTAGTTTAGTAGAATTAAAAATTAGTTACTAAAGACAACTATCATAAATATAGTAAGATGTTCAAAGTATTCGTAGTACCATTAATAGATATAGCTTTCTTGATTAAATAAACTTTTTTAAGAACAAAACTGTATTTTTATTCGTTAAATGTATAACAATTTTGCTTGTTTATTGGTAAATTGCCTTGTATTTAAAAAACGAGATAAATCAGTCAAATTATTTTATCACGATTTATAGAAATATTTACGTTTGCTCAACATTTAAAAAAATGTATTACATTGAATTGAAAGTAGTACGTAACAATTGTCTTTTTAAATAGCAACAGGATATGTAAAAAACTTCTAGTAATAGAAATAGATATCAAAAAGTTTAGATAGCCTAATAAGTTATACAGCGACAATTGACTATCAAACGATCAAATATCAGTAGTTTTTCAGAATTTTTGTATAAACACTTTAAAGAAGTACCCAACATTTGGGTGTAATCATATACTTGGTAGTTATAACGATTTTTTATATTAATGCACGTGATGCAATAAACTGCCGAAAGTTTTCAGGCCGTAGTGAATCTTTCGCGTTTTTATTTATTTCCACTTATAAGATTTAAAACAGATAATTACAAAACAACATTGGTAAATACAAGATTTAATTAGTTTTAGTTCAATGTTAAAATTTGTGAAAACTAATACAAACCATCAAAGTTCTATTTTGTTATATAAATCATTTTTAATGTGCACAACTTTAAAACTTTTTATCTATCAAAGTTCTTGTTTTTTTTATTTGTTAATGTGATCTCATTAATTAGTTAGATTTTAGTTACAAATCATTTTAATTTATTTTTGCAAAAAGGGGGTACGTTTACGACAGGGTGCTCAGATAGAAGTCTTTATCAGTTTTAATGCATATCTAATACTAAAATTAAAATATATGTAGGGAAGTTAACCGGTTGTGGGCACAGTTAGCTATTTAGGCCATAACTTTTGACCAACTCAATATTTATGCAGAATGAGCATATTATCGGGAAGCTAGAGACCTTAGCGAACTACTGGCAAAGGAATTAATTTTATATCAATTTAAAAAAAACATTTTTAACTTTTCATAAAGTAGTCATTTTTATGGGCACATCGGGAAAATCCCTTCAAAATGGGAAAATATGGAGTAAAACGCCACTATATAGAGAAAAAACACAATTTATTCATATTCAAAGCCTTCAGTTATGAAAATAGATGAAAATAAAATTTAAAATAGGCTTTCGCGGGGATATCACGGGATCATCGTCAAATGGCTCCCATGTATGCATCAAAATTGATTTTTGAAATCGACATGGCTAAAAATGCACTAAAAAATCCGCAAAAATTTCGTAAATATATTACTTACAATTTTCAAGTCATATGAATTGGTCCGTCAAAGATGCTCGACAATCGAAAATCTGATTTTCAATAGTCAAGTTGTGAAAAGAAGTCTGTTTGAAATCCAAAACCAAAAATGTTTAATTTTTTTTTTTTTAATTATTGTGAAAAAGTTTTGATATCTTTACATTTTTGTCGTACATGATAATCGAGCGGGGTCTTTGCCCGCCCCCCTCAAAATCAGGCCGCGGCTACACCCCTAGACTCCGCAGGTGGGTTATGTTAATATGAACAACAAAATTCGACAAATTGTCGGCGAAATACAAGGTTTAAATGGCAAAAACTTAAGTACCCACAACTAGTAAAATGTAGGTGCCCACAACTGAAAAATTCATAGCTGTCGACAAATGACTGTCAAATTTATTTCGCAAAGATTTTGATTGAATCGAAATTAAAATTATCAAATATATTTAATTTCCTGCATATATTTACATTAGACCGACCTTTTGCAATAAGTTACTTTTATTTATCGCACTTTAAACACAATAAAAAATTTTCAGTTAAAGTTGACCAAATAACATTAATATTGATCGAGTCAAAGTTATAATGGAAAGAGATTGTTATATAACTGTAAGAGATATTGAAGAGTGATTCAATCGAATATCATTTAAAATACTTTAAACTTGCTAAGAGGCTTGGGTTACACATAAATTGAAAGAGTTTCATTTATCAGGACGAATGAGTGTTTGTAATATGCATCTCAAACACAACAAAATAGATCGTTTTTTAAAACGAATCATCACTGGTGATGAAAAATGGGGTTATGTATAACAATAATTATTGAAAACGATTATGGTCCAAGTATGTTAACCTGCACAAGTTACATCAAAAGCTGAATTGCATTAACCCCTTGACATACAAAAAAAACGAATTTGATGAGTCCGAAAAAACTTTTGATTTGGCTCAACTTAACTGTTATGAGTCTAAACAAGTAACATAAACTAATAATTAATAGTTTTAAAACATTGAGAAATATGTGGAGCAGTGTTTTCCAACATTTTTTTAACATTCCCCACCTAAGTCATTCTAAAATTTTGATGCCCCCCTATGTAACATAAATATTTTTTTATATTTAAAAATTGAATTAGGTGTTGTACTAATGAAGTATAATTACAACTTGTTTAAGACACAAGAGTTAGGTTTTAGCAAGAAATCACTAGGAAATTATTAATAGAAAAAACAATAAGTAAATTTTCAGAATATAAAGTAAAAATCAAGTGCATTTTCAAATTGTTTTCTTGAATAATGATACTGCCCTCCCAAACATTTAAATAGCTTCATATGGCGCGTTGGGAAACACTGTTATAGAGTAACTGGGCATTTTTTAAACATTTTAAAACATTTTTTTCCTGGCCTTTTTTTCCCTATTTATTGAAGACAGTTCTTGACGTCTTAGAGACGTCAAAATCTACAATGATACCTTATATGATTGACGTCTCCGAGACGTCATTGTATGTCAAGGTGTTAAAAAAAGATCATGCTTTCAGTTTAGTGGGAAAATAAAAGTGTTTTTTTAAAATTTTTTTCACGATCAAAATTTTGGTGCCCACAACGGACAAAACAACCGGTTAACTTCTCGTACTCTTTCTGTCCCAAAATAATTAATTTAATGTTTAAAGAATTAAAAAAAAATTTAAAAAAAATTTAATTTTTAACCCCAATTAATGTGGAATAGGTTTTAATTTAAATTTTTCGCTTTTTCTTTATTTAAAACTTCTAGTAAAATTTTGGAAAAAATTTTTAATTTTTCCCAATTTATAAAATTGGGTGTGGATTGTCACATATAGTCTTTGAATTTTATCCCCAAATATATTCTAAAAAATTTTCAAATAAAATTAGTTCAAACGTATATTATACAGGGTTATTATTAAAAAAGCGAAAACAATTCAAGGATTTATTTACTATTATGTACTTTGATGATTTTTGAACTGTATGTGAATGGATACCTTAATAATGACATCGTACAACAATGATGAGAGTATTGAAAAAATCTTCATTTATTCACAAAATTATAAATAGTGTATTTTAGAAGAAAAACTTGGTTAAATTATGCTATTTTGTTAGATGTGCCAGTTTATAATGGTAGTTGGTTATAAAATGTTTGCAATAATTTGAATAACAAAGATTAAATTTGACAAATATATCAGAAGAGAGGAGTTCATTTTTTATAAATAGTTTTTCAATCATCAATTAACAAAAAGTGTTTTAAATTAAGATTTAATAAGTGGACCATTTTTATCCGTGCACCTATATGATTATACTGACCTACATTATAATAATATATGTACGACTGATTTACGGTTAATATTCAACTTATTGATAACCGGGGATACTTTGTTACTACCTACACTAGTGTACTTAGTTTTGGATGAACATAAAAAATTTAGATATTTTATAAATTGATAAAATATCTAGTGTTTTACAGGATTAATCGCACATTATTTGGGTAAATGATTTTTTTTAAATTTATATTACCTACGTTAGGAGACGGAATATCAAGAAGAAAAATATTATTACTCCATAGAAAGGCTAAAAGTGGATATATTGGATTGGTAAGAAAAGTAATTTCGGTTTACACAATTCAATGGTGTTAGAATTTTTACAAACACTTTGGTCAATGGTATAATGATTCCGTTTGATAGTTGACAGTAGTGACTTTTAACTTACTTTAGAAAAAAGTTATTTGGCATCTGTTAAGTTCAGAGTCAAATTTGATATGGGCGAAAAAAGGAACATTTATGTCATATTTTCATTTTTTATTTGTGTAAAATCAAGAAAGTTTTTGAGGCCCACAAAGACTTATATAAAGTTTATAGCGATGACTGCTTAACAAAGCGCTAGTACAAATTGTTTAAAAAAAATTGTTTTAGAAAATTTTCAGTTAAAGTTGACCAAATAACATTAATATTGATCGAGTCAAAGTTATAATGGAAAGAGATCGTTATATAACTGTACGAGATATTGAAGAGTGATTCAATCGAATATCATTTAAAATACTTTAAACTTGCTAAGAGGCTTGGGTTACACATAAATTGAAAGGGTTATATTTATCAGGACGAATGAGTGTTTGTAATATGCATCTCAAACACAACAAAATAGATCGTTTTTTAAAACGAATCATCACTGGTGATGAAAAATGGGGTTATATATAACTATAATTATTGAAAACGATTATGGTCCAAGTATGTTAACCTGCACAAGTTACATCAAAAGCTGAATTGCATTAACCCCTTGACATACAAAAAAAAC
This sequence comes from Sinopyrophorus schimmeli, assembly GCA_036325965.1. NCBI lineage: Eukaryota > Metazoa > Arthropoda > Insecta > Coleoptera > Elateridae > Sinopyrophorus > Sinopyrophorus schimmeli. Next base: position 9,626,900 of record JARFIZ010000001.1, read on the forward strand.
GAATTTGATGAGTCCGAAAAAACTATTGATTTGGCTCAACTTAACTGTTATGAGTCTAAACAAGTAACATAAAATAATAATTAATAGTTTTAAAACATTGTGAAATATGTGGAGCAGTGTTTTCCAACATTTTTTTAACATTCTCCACCTAAGTCATTCTAAAATTTTGATGCCCCCCTATGTAACATAAATATTTTTTTATATTTAAAAATTGAATTAGGTGTTTTACTAATGAAGTCTAATTACAATTTGTTTAAGACACAAGAGTTAGGTTTTAGCAAGAAATCACTAGGAAATTATTAATAAAAAAAACAATAAGTAAATTTTCAGAATATAAAGTAAAAATCAAGTGCATTTTCAAATTGTTTTCTTGAATAATGATACTGCCCTCCCAAACATTTAAATAGCTTCATATGGCGCGTTGGGAAACACTGTTATAGAGTAACTGGGCATTTTTTAAACATTTTAAAACATTTTCTTCCTAACCTTTTTTTTCCTATTTATTGAAGACAGTTCTTGACGTCTTAGAGACGTCAAAATCTACAATGATACCCTATATAATTGACGTCTCCGAGACGTCATTGTATGTCAAGGGGTTAAAAAAAGATCATGCTTTCAGTTTAGTGGGAAAATAAAAGTGTTTTTTGAGTTTTATTTCACCATGACGACGCCCGACCTCAAATATTTTTAGTAACTTGTCAAAAATTATTGGGGCTTGGTTGGGAACTGATTTCAGTATAGGTATAGCCCTGATCGTCGCATTTATTTGAATCTTTACAAAAATTTTTATATAATAAAAATTTTATTTTGATTATGACCTGAAATCGCACTTGGTTCAGTTTTTTGCCGATAAGGACTGGAAGTTTAACAAAAGTAAAATTACGAAGTTACCAGAAAGCTGGTTAAAGGTTATTTAACAAAGTGGTACATTTATAATTAATTAAAATCCGTTTTTTTGTATTAAAAAAATTGAGTTTTGTTTCGAACTAAAATACCAAAATTACTTTCTTGTCTACCCCATAAATTATTAACATAGTTCTCGGTAGGGGTTAAAATAAACAATTAAAAGCACATAATAAAAACAAATATTTCTAACCATTCACGTACTATGAACGCAGGATAAAAGTTACCTATTCTTGAGGATTTAACTCCTCCTTAAGACAAATCAAGTCAAGAGTTTATCACATTAAAATATGGTAGGTTGGCCTTAAAATTATTAACAGTGTTTTATTATTAAAGTTTATTTTTCCGAAGTAATTGCAGAAATGTTTATTTATCAACCACTTAAGATATGAAAACAAAATACAACCAGTCCGTATGTTTACAGTATTAGGAGATTGTGAAAATATAGAATTAAATCAGATTGCTCTTTCATTCTACAATGACTAGAAACTGCTTATGTAGTATTTTTGCTCTTTATAGTATTTACAATTTTAGTTTCTCGATAAGGTTTTTTGCACGATGTTATAAAGAATGAACGCTTGTAATTTCAAATTATCTAAGACGTGTCCGCTAAATAAAATAAAAAATAAAATTCCGTCATCATGATAAGACCCCCTTGCTCTAAAGATTAAAGCAGTGGTCTAAAGAAAACGTATTTTGGGGTTCGAATCCCAATGACAGCCTCTTTTTTATACGCTGTTCTAAATAATTCGAGTTGAACATGATGTGTCTGCAGTTATCTAGATTAGTACGAAATATATTGTTTTCTCTGTTTTTGATAAATATCATCTTAAATTATGCAACATTGAAAAATAAACTTATTCATATTTTAAATTATAGTTAAAAAAAATGTTATGATTTGTGTCATATTAAATATAATTTTGGGCAAATACCATATTTACTTTTAAATGATATTTGGGACACAAAGAACAAATGCTACGTAATTTAAAAAAAACAATTGTTTTTTATTTAACATGTACCGAAAAAACAACCTATCAGCAAAATTCGAACTACAGATTTTAATGCTCCGTATACAGATGTGTCGACCCTTACTCCTAACAAAATGTGTGATTCACCTTACATGAGTTTGTCCTTGTGAATATAATGAATACATACTATGTAGTATTATTCTTATTGTTTTTAGAAGATATCAATAAGTCATACATTTTTACCACCTAGTTTCAACAATTATAATTAATGTTTGGATATTTAATTAATTTAGATTTTATCAAAATCAAATTTTAATATGTCTAAATAGGTGTAAAGAATTATTTGAAAAGCTGTATACATCCATAGATAAATATGTGGTAACTTTAAAATACAAAATTGTATGACCTCATCATTATTTAATATAACGCATGCAGTCGAGATTTTTCTAAGTCAAAATACTCCAAATCTTCCATGTAAGCAGTTCAGTTATGACATACGATCCGGCTTTATTTTATTTTCTTAAGATTTTAATTGGTAATAAAACGTGACTGATAAAGAAACACTGTTTCAAGAATTGCAAGACCAACCCACTATATCTTATTTTGATAAACACTCTGACTTGATTTGTCTTAAGGAGGAGTTAAACCCTCAAGAATAGGTAACTTTTATCCTGTGCTCATAGTACCTTTATTTGCTAAACTATAAGATCTAGACCACTGCACAATATGATATCTTCGTACAAATTTTAATTTCTTATAAGTTGTAATTAACATATTGCTTCTATCTTCAGCCGTTTATAAAGGATATTAAAAACAATGTGATTTATACTGAAAAATTTACTTTTGAGGTTGATACAAGTGAAACGGCTCGAATTGCACCGAGCTCTCTCTGGACACTTTTAACAAACTATCAATTCCCTACAAATCACCTCTCCTTTAAGCCGATATCATAAAATGCAGTTGAGCGTTAAATAATTGAAAAAAAATTAGATTTATGTGTTTTTTAAATAAGAAAATTTCAAAACTGTATAGAATAGTGGAAGAATTGGAATTAAAAACTCAATATTTGAGGGAACTGTTTTTTTGATACATACGACATTTCTTCGATGAAGCGCAAAAAATGCCAATATAAAACGTATTACTCTAACCTATGCGATCTGTATATTTTGTTTAATCAATGCAAAAAACGTTCAAGATTCTAATCATATGTCAACTTAAAACAAAAAACAATAAAAAATATGGTATGCGACTTTTGCAATCTGAGGTCAACAAAAAGTTGAATATAAGTATCATGCACTATGATTAGAAACCATCTGGGCTATCTCATCATATAAAGAAAGAACATTAATTGTTTAAATTTAATTCTTTTGTATTGTGCTTAGAAATATAAATAAGGGTGAATTCTGTTTTTATCGCATATTAAGTGCCCCATTGAGTAGAGTAGTGGCAAAAAATAATTAAATTTTGTGATTTTTAGATGCACACTTTGCTTTACTTATTGATTTCATTCTGAAACGAACCTAGCACTAAAACTTTTTGTGTGACCATACCTTTCAATGGGGTATTGTGGGGTCTGCGCGCACCACTAATGTTCCTTTTTAAATCATATCATATATTATGGTGATCTTTTCATCCTAAACACAATTAATCAGTTTTACTAATTGTCTTTCATTTAAAATCGTCGAATTAGCGAAAGGTAATTTAAAGTTTACAATAATAGATTAGTTTAATATGTTTTATTCGTATGGTGGAATTTATCTCTTTAACTATTAAAATAAAATGTTATTTGATAACTTTTATATGCCTAATATCTGTAATTTTTTTTTAAATATATGGTTTTGATTAAAATATCGTAGCATTTCACAGTTCTACACGAACATAAAAAATGTTGTTCTGTAATTGTGCAAAATGAATTTTTGTTCAAAATACAATTCTATCTCTGCATGTTACGAGGATTTGGGGCCTTCATAAATACCAAGAGGCAGTATAAAAATTAGTTTTGGTCCTGCCTTAAGACAAGGTATTGTAGCTAATGTTAGCAGTGTGTATGTAAAAGTAGATAAAAAGTATAATATTGAAAAGTTTTATTAAAATGAAAATGTTCATTATTAGGTTTAATTCATTGTCATTTAATGTTAATTTGAATTGCTTTTCAAATAGATACTTGTCACACGGGTACACAGTTACACACTCTACAAACTTGGGCAGCAATATGAGGTTTTAGGTAGCTAGAATTTTTTTTTTTTTTGGTTTAGGTGTTAGCTAAGTTTATAAAAATATTAATATTTCTAAAATTCTGAGGTCGAAACATGCAGAGGTAGTTCTGTAAAGTATTTATGTCAAAATTGAGTTTGTAGAAATGAACTGTTTTTGACGTACCCAATTACAATTCGCTCTTGTGTACTTTTTGGGTTATTGCCTTGTTTGATTAAAATTTTGTGACACGTTTATGTTAAAGTTTTCTTAATCATACATTTTTGTATCTTCAATTGTATGGCTATATTGTTAACTCTAAAGGGTGCTATAAATAAATGTCTAGACCAGGGGTCGCCAAACTTTTTTCATCATTGACCCCTATATAATTTTTGTAATCTCCAGCGAACCCCATAAAAGTAATTTTTAGTTAATTAAAATAAAACTATATATTAGGTACTGTGTTTGTACATTTATTTTATGATTTTAAACATTTATTATTTTACATACGTAGTTAGGTATGACTGATTTGCGTATTAAGAATTGTTTTTCCTTCGGCCCCCAGTCGACCCCCTACCTCAGACCGACCCCTACTTTTTGTTAAATAGACCCCTGGGGGTCTCTATAGATCACTTTGGCCACCTCTGGTTTAGACAAATGTTTTATCGGTACCTTGTTTTACATTTAAGTAATATTACAAACTTTATAATATAACAAAAACTTTTGAGTTAATTCTATGTACACAAAAAAAAAGATAGGAAGTTTTAATACAGGTATTTATAGATTATGTAAAACAGGATAGGTATTCTTTAAAAATATAAATATTTTGAGCAAATTTGTAAATTTTAGGAAACAGTATAAGCACATATTGTGATTTAACGATTCATGTCAGCGATAGTTACAAAAGATTATACCAAGCGCTTTATAAATGAAGGGTGACAATCAACAGGTAGATAAGTAAAGGCGAATTCGTTTTTCATTGTAATGAACGAAATATGTTCTTATAAGTATATCTAGTATTTTGGCTACGTATAAGGATAAAGCCCCTCAATTATCATAAAAAAATAATTATTAAATATTGTATGTAGATTTGTTGTTTATTACGAAACATAAAAAAAATAATGATGACGCATTAATTATATTAACTTCTGTTGTATGCTGCTTTCATATCTGTTACAATTGTTCATTTTTATAGCACGTCGATCTTGTAAAAAAAACGAGAGCTTGCTTGCTTCACGTAACCGAGTTTCCCACCAACTGAAATTCAATTATACCTGAGATGAGGGAACTACGCTGAACTCTTGTTATGTGCGTTGAACATGCTACAACTCCATTTTGTTAATTTAATACATTTTTGTATTATGATACGTCCCGTCGTTCTTCATTTTACCAAAAGTTTAATCATTCCCTAAAATTGGATCGTGTATCTTCTGTTTAGTTACACGAAATTTCCAATTGATGCGTGTCCTAATATGTAGACTAGCTGATAATAATTCTTTTTTAACAAAAATTGCAAATTCTTGGAATAAGGACGGATATAACTTATTGTAATTTTATAGAGGGTTGATACATTTTAAAATGTGCTGAGTGCGCAAAGAATGAGCAATGTGACATTCGCCGCCATGCTGTCGCACCCCTTCCACTCACGCGACCCGCATATAGATCGCATCCGTCTCTTATCTCACTTCAAACTCAACAAATAGAAAACTCCACAACAACTGCCTTATCCATCTATAGAGCTTTTCTCAGAACTTTTTCATTTCCGAAGGTTCGATCAGATATCGGTTATTTGACACACCCTTTCGAAAGAAGGAAATGTATAAATGATTTCAATATTCGCGCAGATTTGCTCCTAATCAGTTCTTGCCTTTAAGCGTTTCCTTTTAGAATGATTGCGTAGAGCTATGTCTCCTTTTACCATTTTACGTGTAAATAGTTGGGAGCGATTCAAACTAAAAGTTATCTTTTTACGTTGCATCTATTTTGCAAAGCTAGTTAACCGCCAGATTAGCAGACGCGCGGAGTTTCATCAAATCCCAATGAGATCCGCTACCTTCCAAGCTCAGGATAAATTGGGGGATTGTTCCGGCTTACTGTTGAGTAATGCTCCATCCGCCCGTGTTTGTGGCCCGATATATCTACCGGTACTTCCATTCTATATTTAATTCAGGATTTATATTTGGCCATACATTCTCAAAATTTGATGCATTATTATACCTCGAAATATAATTTTAAGAGTGTGATAAATCCTTAAGTTCTAGAAGTGCAGGGGAGCGATAAGAAGCGACGGATTGCTTTGCCGCCGGCAGGGATCACAAAACAAATAGATCAAGATTGGAGCCAACCCAGTTGCGTTCTGCTAGCCTCTGCATGTTATATTTCTATCGAATAAAAACACAAATTCACTTCTTTCTCTGCTAGACTGGAAAACCGGATGTTGATTGCGACAAACGGAGGAATCTAAGAAAAATGATATCGCTTTCCTAACAAATTGCTTTTTGAAAAGAATGGAAAAATAAATGACAAATAAAATTACATACATATCTGTATTTATTTTGGAGCTAGCGCTGCGAAAGGTTGCTCGACGTCTTTTTCGTAAACAAAGAATGATGAATGCAGTTTTATTAATTGATAGACGGCTACTGTTTTACAGATTAAAATTTTAGAATTTGATTAAAAATGAAAATATGAAAGTGGTTTTAATAAATTCATTAGCAGTTTAACGTATAATCAGCACGAACTTACGTGACTGACTAGATGACCTCATCACGATTTTTCCTAATTCCCACAAATTTTCTCGTTTTACTTCTGTACACGTTATCTCTTTATCACACTTATCAGTTTAGTAATTAACAAGTTCGTGCACATTGTTAAGATCTTATGTGAAATATCAGCGTTAGTGAACAAGTAGTCCATGGAACTTGCATTCCAGAGCAAGATTTCCAGATTGTAATATTTTAATACTCGTGCTACGCAGTACTACAAAGAAAAAATCCAAAACTGCAAATTAATAACTAATTGTATTGTTAAATATTATAAATTGTTAAGGTGATAACTAAATTACACGTATGAATTTTCTTCCAAAGAATGGTTGTTCATGCATTTTACGTTTACAACAAAAGTAAAATACATTCTTCAAGTTTGTACATCTCTGGAAGTAATTAATGTTTTACGTTCTATCGCAACAAATTAAGATAAGCTTGATATGTTGCCTTATTGTAACATCTTTATTACAGAAGTTCTCTTAAATTAAGTAGCAAATCTTTTGAATGGTTAAATGTACATAATAGTTTGTACATAACAATTACTTACTAAAAGGCATTTATATTCTTTAAATTTTTATTACCGTTTAGTTTAAAAAAAAATCTCAAATTTATTTTGCAGCAATACGGTAGAGACAATGTTTTTATAAAACAGGTTCAAAAGCAGGATTGTTTTAAATATTTGTATGTAAATATTGAAAATGAAAAAAAAAACAGTTTAGATAAAAAGTCATAAAAGACGTTTATGTCAATTATACAATATTGCACTTTTTTGGAAAATATCGAGATAATATGTGGTTACCGCGTATTATTTTATTTCTACTATTTTAGGTTTGGCACGCTTTTTAATAATACAAATAACATGTCCTTTCATACAATAGGGAAGCCTTACCTAGTTCCCACGTACACAAATGCGTAAAGATTCTTCCGAATGCATTAAATTTGAATTATTTTTAGCTTTTGTTAACTTTACAATGTTATAATAATTTGGAAATAGCGAACATCAAACTATTCCAAATTTTAACGTAAATTATAGTAATAAACTTTAAACCTTGACAGTTCATTTCAATATTTTAATTTGAATTGTTTTTGTACAATTCAACGGTTATTTATTGTACTCTTCTGTAAATATGGTAAACTTATCTTGTTTTTGCCGTCTGTAGCGTAACCAGAGTATTTAAATTTTTAAGAATTTTTTTCTCTTTTTATGACATTACAAAATTCTTTTGGTGTTATGTAATTGTCTAAATAAACAGTGGTTTTTATTTAGAAACCCATAGATCCATAGATACTATGAACACATATTTTCTGAAAGTGAAAGGAGGGGTATCACTTAACTAAGAAAATCAGTCATTCGCAGATCTTTAACATTATTCTATACATCATTCTTTGATGTTTTATGCCGCAGCGATTTAAATATAATGAAAAATTTCTGAAAAGTAGAGTTTCTACATACTTGCTTATTAGAGTTGATTCTTTTTTTCTTCGGGTTAACAAAGTAATTGATAGTAATTTCAGATAAAAAAATTATGATAAATATGACATTTCTTAGGAGTTGGTCAAAATTGTAGTTTTGTTATTCAAATATAATATAGAGTGAAGCTGTGTATCAATCTAATTCATATAACTAAAATTATAGATAGATTTGTAGATGTGCACGCATCACGCAAAAACTACTGGAGAGACTTTGATCAATTTTGTAAGTTTTATTCCTTAGAGTTTTGGTCTTTATCTCAAATATAAATTATCACGATATTCCTATATAATAACAAGTTATTAAAGCTTTTATACACATACGATGACCAAGCAACGCGGTGCGCATAAGCGAGAAAGAAAAGATGCTTCTGTTTCTATGAATAAAATTTTATACATACTTTAAACGAGCAATTCTTGTATATACGGGGTGTCCCAAATTAAGTAGACTAATATGGGTATCTTTCTTATTAGTAGAGATAGAAGTTTGGTTAAATAGGCAATGTTTTGCAGTTTTATGTGCCGATTCAGATTCCGTTAAGAAAATTTTAAAATTTCGAATAGTTCCGAAGTAATTGTAAAAAAACTGAAATCGTTATTTTCTTTAATGTCAAATAACTTTGTAATTATAAAATTTACAAAAAAAAGTTTAATACAAAAATTACTAGGTTTCATAAAATACAGATAGAAATTAGGTCAAAATTAAATTTAAAATGGCGGTTTCCAAGATATTGATACCAACTTTCTTATTTTAAATAGACGCCAAATTGAATTTTTACATAATTAAATAAAAATTTTTTTTCAACCATGTATAGCAACCCATATTTAAATAAACAATTATTAACAATATTAAATTGTTCTCTTTTAAATCAAGTAACCATGTATTACCAAAGAACAATAAAACAGCATAATACAAGCCAAGGTGGTCATTATATTTATTTTTTTACTGATATTGTAAGTTTTTTGAATAATAATAATTATTATCTTATAAATAATTCAAAATGGCAAAGTTTTTAACTGAGCAGTATGATATGTTTTGTACCTACATTAAATATTACAAAAACTCCTGCGTTGCTGCATAAACATACTTTAACAGTTTTCCAAAAAAAAAGCATCCGAATGTTAAAATTTTTGGAAGATTGGATGTGAATATGCAGAAGTATGCATGTTTACAGTAACCAAATTGAAAGAATGTGGAAGATGATCTTCATCATTTTTTACTTCTTTTGCAACGTAATTTTTTTTTTATTAAACGCAATAATCTTATTGCATCGTTGCTCCCGTAAGTCACAAAATGCAAAATTACCACAAACTTGAAACACTTTGCACTTTAATAGCAATAATTCGTGAACTAAACGAAATATAAACAAATCAAAAAAATCAGGTTTCTTGGAAAGTTTTGACGAACGCGGTATTTTTATCAGCATATCGTTAAGATAATATTCAAAATGTCTAGTTATTTTTTGAGCGCACCTCGTATAGCCAGGTACACATTATTCCATATAAACGTCGTTAAATTTTAGATGTTGTCAAATGCTTTTATTAGCATTCTTATAAATTAGATTATGTTGCAATTTTGTGATGATAAATCATTGTTTCTCGAACTACCACACTGACAATTAAAATGAAAACTGTGTCTAACCATAAATTGTAATTTACAAGTTTCGATTATTATTCCAGATAGTTACATACACATGTTTAACATTGTCAAATTATAAAATATTAATGGCTCAATTTTCTAAAAATAATTATTATATTGGTGGTCAAATGGGGCAATAAGCTTCAAAAATTTCAAATTAAAAAAAATGGTTGTTAAATATTTCGGTTTAAATAGTGGCTCCCTCTAATTCATTTTTATACGTTTTTAACAATTCAAAATTTAATTTACAAATAAAAAAAAGCTAAATCCTCATTTAAAGATAAATACAGAAATGAAAAAGTTTTTCGATTGCTTACTATTCACTGGGCATCAGTTTGCGGAACTTATTCAATTACAAACTTATAATTTACGACTTCTTTCTTCTAAGATAAACGTATTTTAGCAATTTACTTCTGGATTGCAGACATAGCTTCAAAAATAAACATTTGATATCGCATTTAATATAAACATTATGTCGATTATTTTTAATTTTCTTTTGTTTTAGCATACAATTTACATTTCGAATTTAGCGATTACTAAATGAAAGTAACAATAGCATGACATGACCACCACTGATTACGGTTTTCTTAAATTGATAAAACCTACCAGTGACTGATCTGTATCATGCTAATTCAGTCATGTACCCTCATTAGAGATAAATGTAAATGACATGCGAAGAAAAGAGCCACATGCTGCATTCCACTTTCTTTGGTATTCTCAAATATCACAATTAATGAATAATATATGTATCGATTATGTATCTGCATATTTATACATAAGAAGAATTGGCTGCGTTCTTAAGGGTTAGTAAACAATATTAATTAAATTTTATTAGTGAATTATTGCAAAAGTTAATTTAATAATTAACGGTAAATTGCCAATATGGATCACTTAATGCAACCGAAACAGGATCCGGCTTCAACTCTAATTAAGAATTTGTATGTGTTATATATCCATCTTGGCAAACTTGTACAATTTATATCTTGGCCGTCTTACTTTATGGCTATTTGGTAGAACTCGTTTTGCGGCTACAAGATGTCTCTATCATCACAAGACTAGCTTTATGGTTATTCCGGAGCAATTAGATTAGTCTGTTGTAATTCCAGTTTTTGCGAGATTCGAATAGACAGCAGATGGCGTTTGACTTATTGCCCATAGTCTTGGATATGAGTTTTTCGCAAATACGAGCTTCTTTCAATTTGCTTATGTAGCAAAAAATTTCAATCGCTTTTTACTTTAATATCGATCGCAATTTTTTATACGTAACCTAAAATTCTCTTTGAAAATACGTATAAAATTTAACTATAGTCTTTTGTAGGTTAAGTTAATTTATTCTTTATAGCTTTTGAAATACAGAAGCATTTAATTCAGTTAAAACATTGATATGTAGATACTTTTTTATGAGCATCTGTTTTTCTTTTTGGTTGCGATACGTATCTCCAAAAGTAGGTTTTTGTTAATTTCGTATATTGTATAATATATGAAACACAGTTTAAGGAAAAGGAACCCCAGTTTCAAAGAGAACCAATTAGAAGTGGCAAGGTAGATTTATTTCCATAGCAACGGGTTGCCTGTCTCTCGGTGAAGAATTGCTGGTCACATGGTTACGTGGGGCTGTTGTAACGTTACAGGGGTGTGAGGCCGTTTCTAAGATGCGAAAATTGGGAGGGAGGGTAGAATATAGATTACCATTCGATAAGGGCACTTTAAGATTCGAGGAAGTGTATACGACAGAGATTTGTAGGCTTTTTTGCTATTTTGCATGCAAGCTGAATTTAAAGAGAATATATTCCACTTAAACTTTTTTAAAGTTCCTTACATTGTCTAGTGCTTTTTAGCAATTTGTGTAGATATATTTTATCTGACTAAATTAGGGGAGGACATTAGTGCTAACTTGAAAATGCAATAATTTATAGTATACTTACAAGATAACTCAATGATATTTCTAGTTTTTTTTGTCGTATCTGTAGTTTGCTTTTTTGTCATGAAAAATACTATTCTTTGCAATTTTTAAATTTTCAAGGTAGTTCACTCGTAAGTTAATTTTTCTTACAATTTGATAAAGTTGAAATATGATATTGAGTTAAGTGGCATTTATTTGATTAAAAAAAACAATTTCTTGACGGATTGACTAGCGAGGTATTATTAAGTACAGTGTAAATAATTAACATTTAATGGATCAGAGATGTTATAAAAAAACATAATTTCGCAAATATCTTTTTTTTATCGATTTCTGTAAAAATTATGTTGGTAAACAAAAAATTAGAAAATTTTTGAATATATATCTATAAGGTTTTTTTATTGATTGATTAAAAAGATATAAATATTGAAAGTTTAAATTTTTTTAAACAATACACGCGTAGTGGGACGATGGACATTATAGCTTGCAACGCTGTGTGTCTTTATGCTTTATTTTGTAAATGACCATGATCAAGTGGCATTTTCAAATTATTTACATTTATAATATTTTCAAACAGCAGATAAAAAGCATATAATATACAGAAAGAATAATACAGCAATTGAAAAAAAGTGTAATCAAACATTTTGCAATTTTTTTCAGCTGTGTCCAATCAGTAGGGGAAAAACTCAAAAGAGATAAATTGTAGCTCTCATCGACCTCCACAAAATAAGCTACTTTTGGGCTATTCCAATGTTCAGAAATGTTACGCTAATTACGTTAAATTGCAAATTGGTTGATCACAGTTTACGTAAATAGTGAATAACTGTTTATTTATAACCATAATGAAAAACGGTTTCCAGATTCGGATTCAGCCGATTTTTTTGCTTCGGAAATAATGTTTACACAACTTATATATCACATTTTCGATTTTTGTATATTCAAATTTGTGCCCTGTCTTGGTTCAAGACGGATGCACTGACAAGTCTTGTCACCACGAAGCAGAAAAATGCGCTGAATTTGAATCTGAAAACCGTTTTTCATTATCGTTAAAAATAAAAAAGTTATTCACTTTTTACGAAAACTGTGATCAACCAATTTGCAATTTAACGTAATTCGGGTTACATTTCTGAACATTTGAATAGCCAAAAAGGAGCTCATTTTGTGGTGCTCGCGGAGAGCTACAATTAATCTCCTTACAGTTTTTTCCCTACTACTTGGACAGCTGAAAAATATTGCGGAAAGTTTCATTACGCCTTTTTTTCCTTTGCTGTATATGTATAGACTATTTGGTATAAGCATTGACAGCGTTGCCACATTTACTTTCTTGCAAGTGTAATTGTATTAGTGTGTTTTATATATAAACGTTGTTATGTATCAACTACAGTATCTGATTAAAATAAAATACTCGGCCATTGAATATATTAAAATTTTGGTACTCAATAGGTATAGGCCTGTATTTTTAGTACCGATTGTCACGTGTAAACTACCTTAATTAATCTGTTATTGCAATAAATAATTGTTGATATTCATAATATTATTATTAGAATTTTACGAAAATAAAATAATAAGTCGAAGAAAAAGCCGTTCCCCTATGTTGAAGCTCTAAATACGAGATATGTCGAATTATTTAAACTCTGTGATTTGAACAAAATAGTATTTCTTTATCAGATATTATTAATACTTATTTATACTTATTCTATAGCTCGAAGTTGAAAAGACAAACTCACTATGTCAAAATTAGTAAAGTAATAACCTCACACTTTCAATTTTTCTAACTCGCAAAAATAAAATCTTAAATTTTGTGAGCTATTCTCAAAAATGTTTGATGTATTTTTCCTATTGTTCTTTATACACCTGCATTTCGATTTATTACATTTTATAAGTATGTACTTAGAAGTTGTAAGTGTAAGTAAAAATTGTAGTGGCAAAATCCTTAGTCTATCAAAATACTCGGTAAAGTGAAAACTTACTAACTCAAAATTTTTACCATTTCCTCTGATATCCAAGTTATCGAGGTTCCATTGTACTTTAATTACATTTCCAATTAATGTACACAAAGACTTTGTTATAACAGTAAGAACAACCAATATAGCTAAATTAAGTTAGCGGAAATTTATAAAATAGCTTTCTTATTTGTATTTTAAATATTTTTAAAGCGTGAAATAATTTATTCCATTACATTCATAATTTATGCATTCTGGCTATAAAACTTAAACTATACAGTAGCTGACATTTTACAATTTAATAAAGTGAAAATGGTAAATAAAGATACACCCAATGGAATCGGAGGTCGTTAATATTTTTCTATTCTTGTTCTAATAATTATTTCCAAGATACCTTTATCTTCTACACTTTACAGGATTCTTTTAATGGGGCTTCTGGTGTTTTCTAATATACTAAAAGGTTTTTTGTTTTATCAGAACAGGCATAATTAACATTTTTATCTAAAGTCATTTATCTTTTTCATTTTAGGAAATAATTAAATAAAAATATAAAGTATGTTACTAAAATTCAACACTGAAACCTCTTAGAATATACATCACTATATAATCATATGTAAAACTACTTTAGTAAAGTTGCCTCTCACAAATTTTCGACTACCTGTTGTAAATTTGTTTTCAACTAATTTATTTTTTTAGAATGGTCTGTTTCAAACTTGAATTTTCAAACTAAAATAATACTTATTGAGAAACAATTTGTATGGAAAATTAAAACGGAGTAAAACTAGTCTTTGATCTCACAATCCGAATAAAAAAGAAAGCTCATAACGTTGTATTGTTTCTTTTATATTTTTGGAATATTTACACTTTTTTTGTTCTTCCGAACTGGTAATTAGCAATTGTTTATTTTTTTAATTTATTACGAAAGTGTTAAATAGTTTGTTACAATTGACCATATTACACTTCCCTAAAATGCATCACTGCATACAATAGAAAATTACTAAATTATGTAAACTCAAAATTAATAATTCATCAGAGAATACATAAATTGTATAATTGACATTTACCTTAATGTATCACATCACGAAATAATAATTGATTTACAGACCAATGGTAGTTGCCAGTAATTGATTTGCATTAACATTGTAAACTTGTTTAGAATATCATATTTCAAATTTTTGCGTGGTCGATAATATTTATATAAGATTTATGTGGTTTATAAAATATAAAAGCAACTATGAATTATAGTTCAACTATTAATCAAGACGACTTCTTTTGGAAGGAGTAACATAACTTTAAAAGTTATACAATTTATTATTTTCATTTGGGAATGTTTACGCATTTGAATACTGTAGATACGAAAAACTGGAAAATTAATGATCCAAATTCAAAAATATTTTGTTGTTAATGGATTGTTGGCATTCTACACTATAAAATATATTTTTCGTGTAGGTATCTAAAGAGGTAAAAAACGGAATGCCAAAATTGGTTTACAATTTCTTAGAATAGTGCCGGTTTTTTAATTTGTATAAAAAACACTACAAAAACTTTAATTATTTTTTTTATAAATTATCTGTCTATGCTGACCGTACAAATAAAATATATTATTCTGCAAATATTTTGAAATTGTTGAGAAAACTAATTTCTAAACAATAAAGATAATAGAACAAAAAACAGTATTTAAAAAAATAACAAAGTATAAAATACAGAAGGCATTTAAAGGGTGAGTAGGAATGGTATATATCTGCGTAAAAAATACAATCATTTAAAATTCAAATAACAAGTGTAAATGACACCTCGCTAATTATGGTTTATCTTCTGCGTTCCCCACTCGTTAATCTTCATACAGTTAAAAATTTCATAACGTTTTTCAGCGTAAGGACGACGATCTCTGTTTCGGTACTTGTAACAAATGCTGTCTAATAAAGGACGGGCGATTCTTTCATATTATTTGTTGTGTTTGAAACCTTAAAAGCAAGTTGGTGAGTATATTATGATTTGCAGCCATTTCGTTGTAGCCTTGAGTTAAAACTGTCACCAACTTTATAAAAGTACCTAGTAAAAAGTTAAAAATGCCAGTTAACATAATTTCAATTAAATTTTTTATTAGTTATTATTGTAAATCTAAAACAAATCTTTCTACATATAGTCCGGTCAAAATAGACATAAAAATAGTGGTCAAATAACAAAAATTCTGACAGAGCTAAATTTTGGTTATTTTGGTTATTCGCGGTTAAAGGTCAAAATTTGATGTTTATTGAATTTTTTTTTTGAAAACGGTAAGTTGTAATAAAAAAGTAGTTTAGACAAAAATTATAGATCTTAAAATTATCTACAAAAATGGTCTCTATACTTTTTTTCTAAGAATTACTATTCGTATGATATCGCGATTCTACACTAAAGAAAAAAATTAAAAGGCCAAAAAGATTCCCTAAATTTTTTGGTGATTTTTGACAAGCTGTATTGCTTAAGATTGCGTGATAACGGTGGCTCCTAACAATTTTGACTAAAAGATCTGAAAACTAGAATCTCGGAGCTTTCAAAAGCTTTTTTAAAATTTTAGATACGACCATTTTTCACTGAAATACAGCTTGTCACAAATCACCAAAAATTAAAAAATTTTTGTACCCTTTAATTTTTTCTTTAGTGTAGAATCGCGATATCTCACAAATGGTGATTCGTAGACAAAAAGTATACAAACCATTTTTGTAGAAAATTTTAAGATCTATAATATTTTTAAACTACTTTTTTAATAAAACTTACCGTTTTCGAAACAAATTCAAAAAACCTCAAATTTTGACCTTTAGCCCCGAATAACTTTTTTAACACACATGGGATCGATGGGGACTTTTGACACTTTATTTCTAATGGTGTGCCCAAGGTCTAAACCAAAATTTAGCTCTGTCGGAATATTTGTTATTAGAAATGTCTATTTTAACTGGACTAATATAGTACACCTCGATATAATATTAATGTATTTGAGTAATGTGTTGTAATATTAATCTAATTGTAAAATTGAGTAGAAAATTAAATGCCAAATTGTTCAATTTGATGCTGTTATATAAGTCCTAGACTTTTTTACTTAATTTGTTCTTAGTTTTATAAAAATATGTATCTTTTGTGCTTTCTACTGCCTATAAAACATTTTTCAAAGTATGTACATGCTTTCTTACACGTGTACAGTATTTTTATTACGTGTGTTTGTATTTGGCTCGAATGGTTATAAGAGACTCTTCGTTTTGTGTAGAAAGGAGACTACTTCCGTTTTGATGTCTAACGACCATTCCACTGTAATGCTTTTTCCAAACTTTTAATAAAAATGCTATTTATTGAAACATTTAACTCATATTTTATTGTTCAAAGAAACGCATTTATGGTAGTTTCTTGGCTTCTTCTGCAAAATTCATAACATACAGTACGTTTTCTAAGATTAAGAGATTGTTTTAGGCATTTAAATAAAAGATCCCTTTTTGATATGAATGCATGATAAACGCATAGGTATAAAAGAATTATATAACTAAAGATCTGAATTCTTTCAAAATTTTTATAACGTAATAATTGTTGGATTAAAAACTTAATCGATGGTCTTAATCCGTTAATTACACAGGCCTACAAAAAAAAAAGGTGCCGATATAATTTCGTTATAACTTTAATCTCTACTCTCTTAGAAAACAAAAAATTGTATGTAAACGTCAAAACTACGTACAGTTTCAGAACTACCCTTACTTAAATATTTTTCCTTAAAGTTACTGTTTTATATACATTAGGGTGGTCGTTAAAAATTAAATTTCTTCTGACGCCCCAAAAAAACCTTCCTTTTAATGAAAAAATAAGGGGGATTTTTTTTAAATTTTTTAACAAAAATAACACGTGACTCAAGACAAAATATATTCATTTTTTAAAAAATAAATGTAGTTTTTTGTAAATATCTCTTAAAGTATACGGATTTGAGAAAAAGTTATAGGAGCATTTTGTAGGAAATTCAATTCTCTACAAAAAAGGTCTTTTTCATTTTTTTTCATAAAGTTCATATTTATAGAGATATTCTCAATAATAAATTCATTAACTTCATATAGTCAACATTTTAAGACCCTCAAACTTCATTCTTTCTTAAATATATATAATTTTCTAAAACTATAATAAATTCTAGTTGTTACAAAATTTTTTATACTGCAGAAAAAATGACGTTTGTGGTCGTAAAATGTTGACTATATGGATTTTATGAATTTATTATTGAGAATATCTCCAACATTATTGAGAATATCTCTATAAATATGAATTTTATGAAAAAAATGTAAAAGACCTTTTTTGTAGAGAATTGAATTTCCTACCAAATACTCCTATAACTTTTTCTCAAATTTCTATACATTAAGAGATACTTACAATAAACTACTTGTATTTTTCAAAAAATGAACATATTTTGTATTGAGGCACGTGTTATTTTTGTTAAAAAAATTTTTTTAAAAATCCCTCGTATTTTTTCATTAAAAGGAAGGTTTTTTTTGGGGCGTCAGAAGAATTTTAATTTTTAACGACCACCCTAATGTATATAAAACAGTAACTTTAAGGAAAAATATTTAAGTGAGGGTAGTTCTGAAACTGTACTTAGTTTTGACGTTTACATACAATTTTTTGTTTTCTAAGGGAGTAGAGATTAAAGTTATAACGAAATTATATCGGCACCTTTTTTTTTTTTTTGTAGGCCTGTGTATAGTTCCTAAAATAAAATGTTTGCAAATTAGCAATTCACAAAATTGTGTCTTAGTGACTTTTGAAAAGATAAAGTTTTATTAACATCTCGGTTATTTATTATTTTATACTAAAACTAATTAATAAAGCTTATTCAAATAATATATAGCATAATTAATAGGTATTAACATATGAATGCGTGGCGCAAGTGGTTTAGTGTTTGGGCTGCTGCGCTAGTGAGGTGGGTTTTGAAAGTGGTTCGAATCCCCGCGCCGACCATTGAAAATTTCGGGCTCCTTTTCTCTTCGCAAAGCTGAGCACCTGGCAAGAGTAAAACTGCTCGAAAATTTCTCTAGAAATTGCCGTGGTTCGGAACCCACGTAAAACTGTAGGTTCCTTGAATCTTTGAAACACTACAACATTCACAACAAAGTTGCAAGCGGGGAAATCGCCTAAACCTGATACAGGTATCAATAAAGGCCCAAGATAAGACAAGACATATGAATTAACGAAATTTAAAAAAAGGAATTTTCAAAATCGTGCATATTTCGAAAACATTTTTTGAATGATTTACTTGAGTGCTTTCGGAATAAAATAAAATTATATAATTGGTACATAGGTACTAAGCTTGCATTTTTGATGACTTAAAGAAGATCAAAATAAAATACTTAATTAAAAAAATTAAACTAATTTTTAGCCGTGTTGCGAAACATATTACTTCCAAACTTCCAAAACTACAAAAAAGTTAGGAGCGGTTTTACAATTACCACAAAAGGGCGCCGATTTATTTGACGAAACTGGCGTTCGTTAGTCGACTATATTCATAAAGTGCAAAGAATTTTTGCTTACTTAGGGGGGTCAGGTACCGTTTCATCGGTGCTATAAAATGGTCAAGTTTAAATTAAATAATATATTTATAATTATTATTATTCGATATCTTATTTGTTTAATTTAAAATTTGGTTTAAAATAGTTAAATGTTTAGTACATATACAGTCGAACCTCCATAAGTCGAATCTCGATAACTTGAATTATTTTTAGTTTCCCTTCAACTTCGACTTATCGAAGTTCGGCTGTATATCGTTTAATGTAAACTCATTATTGAAATAAACTAATTGTTTTTTTTTAGATTTATTACTTTTGTTAAAAGTGCACGGTTTTAATAATTTTATTATTTTATCATTAGTTTTAATTTTAATTTTAATTTTAATTTATAATACATTATTATTAAAATGATTATTACTATTAAAAATTGCTTTGATTTTTTTATGATCAAAGTTTAGGATGCAATAAAACGGAAAGCCCAAAATGATTTTTATAAGTTTCTTTTTTTCTAATTAGGAAGTCAGCGAATCAATTAAAAATAAGTTTAACTAGTACATATTCACTTTTATTTGATTAACAATAAAACTTAAATTATATTTTAATTTATTGATCAAAAAACAAGTAAGTGAATTTTAAGTTTTTTGCAAGTAGGTACGTATTCTTTATCTAAACAGATGCCTTTTTAATTTACTAAAATCAGTTAATTGTATATTAAAAAAGTATAATTAAAAACCTAAATAAGTATTTTTTTTAATTTAGAATATAAGTTTTTACATTAATCATTTTTTTATTAATAAATTTTTATATGCGAGATAGGGGTGGTTAATTATTTATTTACATATCTTTAGTAATCGATATATATATAGGTACTTACATAAAGATATACAAAAGTCATCGAAAATATGAAAAAAAAAACTTTTCTCGATATATTAACATACATATATGAAAGTTTAATGAGGCAACAAATTTCATACATCGTATTATATGTCGGGATAAATATCCTTAGTCGCCGGATTCTAAGATACGAGCACAGCCAACTAAGTGAAGCGGCTCAAGAAGAATAGGACCGAGATAAATTTATAAACGCTGATTTATTATAGAGTGCATTGTCTGGATGGTGAATTGCAATATTTCACCAATAAGGATTTAACAATATTCTTTTGATTTATTTATCCTTTCAAAAATTTGTCATTTATTATGAAATTCATGTTTTCCATTTTAATAATTAAAAATTATAGAAATGAATGCTATACATGCTTGTCTGATTACTATTCCGCAGTCGAAAAGTTTCGTATCGTAAGAATATTCTTTATCGAACTAACAAACGCATACAAACATAAACACGGTCCATTTATATTTGAAACTTTTATTTGAAAAATATTGCTCTACAACTTGTCAGAAAATAAAACAAAGTTCAATAAATTATTGATGGACGAGATGCTCATTCCGCCTACGATGGAATCCCATGCAATGACGATATATTTTGATAAAGTATATTTGAGCAGAGACGCGAGTGCACAGTTTAGATTTAGAGTTTTGTATTTTCTTAGTGTGACCTACTTCGTGTGTGGAATAAAACTTTGCAGTACGAAATCGAATTTTCTTAATATGATTCTTTTAAACTATATTTATAGCTCTTTCAAATTACCACATAATAGCAATCATTCAATTACACCAGTTATTATTGAATGAAGTTCAAATCTCTTTAACAAAAAATTGTTGAATAATGATATGTACTTATATTTACTGTAGATATTAACAACGTTAGAGATACCGCTAATAGTAGAAAAACCCAGAATTTCTTGAAAAAAAAAGTTACCACTTTTTACATAAAATATATATAATTCATTCAAAAAGCGTTACGTTACTATATCTCTCTTTTTTTGTTGTTTTAGTATTAAATAGGTAAATACTTACTCATTTAGTACACTCTATATATATTTATACATAATACTTAAAAGAAATAATAAGGAATTCAAAAGAAGTCAGTAATTAAACACCTTAAAAAAATATTACTGATATCAAATGAAATCGAGTTGATGCAAGTGCTGACTACGTTTGGATATGACGAGACGTAGGTATCACGTATGCCTTGAATAGACGAGCAATAAAATTGCGATAGTTATTGGGAAAGTTGATCTTAGGGGTCTTGTAAACACAAATTAGAGCAAATCTCGTCACATACACAATGTTGCACAAGTTATATCTGAGACCAGAAGCTTTTTCTGTGTAAACAATTAATTTCCTAACCTCAGAAAGTACAAGTTAGTTTCAAATATGCAAGAAAGCGATATTTTTCTTGGAAATAAGTTACTCGCAATAATTTGCCCTAATTATTGCTTTCGTGTAACCAGATGCGCAATTTTATTCTTTGTCTGTGCAAGACATCAGAGAAAAGCTATGATCATTTTGGAAAACTTACTTCAACACAAATTCCTATAAGGTCAAATTTATTCGAAATAAAACAATGAATGAAACCTAAAATATAAAAATTCGTGACAATTATACTGCGAATCCACACAGTCCAACTACTAGATCTTCTACGCTAACCCTTCACGATTATTTGGAAGGTCTGTCTGATCAACGAGGACATCCTGGTAATGACGTAAATGAAAATCTAAGTTGACACAGGAATGATAATAAACCCTACATTTTATAGTAACTATACATAAAAAAACTGTCATTCTGAATAAAATTTTAAATAATAATGTAGGGTTTCTTATGATTTCTGGGCGCAAGTTTGCTATGACTGATGTTATTACTGGAACATACTCGTCACTCATACTGACTCTTTGAAGTATCGTATAGGGTTAACGTTTAAATTTGTGATTCAATTTTGTAGTTGATAACGTCATCATACATATTGAAGTATCTGAAACAGAAATATTTAGCTTTTAGAACCGATTGAATCTCTAGCCCTTTGGGTTTAAATTGTGAGCTTTTATCAACTGGTCTATATAGCGGTAACGAAATGCTTCTTAAAAGGTTGTTGGAAGAAAAACAAAACTAGAAGTTGAAAACCGACTTACCAGGTAATACAGTATTATAGTTATGATACAGCTGAAAAAAATTGGGAGCAACATTGGAATTTTTTTTTGAATCTTAAAAACATTTTAATTTAGTTTTATATTATCATTTAGACAACAGTTTTGTAACCTGCACTAAAGACTTGAAGTTGAGTGCTGTAATCTGAAGAGTTCAAACAAGAGCCAAACAAATATTGACTCAAGAATTTAGTTTTTCTTGAGTTTACGGTTTAGTTAAATTAAATTAATTAGGGGAAAGTGGTATAAAATGATCCTCGTAAAGGACAATGATTGTAAGTCAGAAGTTATTTAACATAAACATAATGTTAAAAAACTTTTGGCTTAATGGTAGTAATATTTGTTTATTTTGATAGGTAACTGGTAAATGAATACATATTATTCTAAAAATATAAATATCATTAGTTTTGGATCCATGAATAAAGAAATTTTCAGCCGCAAATGTTTTAGTCCGTGAATAACGCGAATAACGGAACCGCGAATAAGGAGTTTTGACTATATTGCAAAAAAATGATTACAAAACACGTGCAAAATCTTACAAAAATTTCTGCCGATTGTAGTGGAGTTGGATTGAATGCGAATCAATTCATGAAATAAATTGCTTGTTGGAATAAGTTTGTTGCTCTAATGCATCTTTTCTTTTTTCCTTCAGATAATTTTCTTTATTTTTAAAATAATTGTAAAAAGAATATAAGCATTTTTTAATAATTTTAGAATTTTAATATAAAAAATATAATTTTTCAGTTACAATGATTAACATTTAGTAAATTATATTTATGTTGGTATAAAATAAAAATATGTGATTTCTGGCGCAATTAATTAATAATGTTTAACCTAAAGACTATTACTTTGTGCTAAAATAGAACACTTGAATTTTTTGTTGGTTGTCTTCTAATTTTGAAACTTTATTTTTATGCAATCGATAGCATTTTGAAAATAATTTTAATTGATGAGTAATTTTATATTTGAACATATTTATTAATAAAGGGAATATAATATTCTAACACACAATAATTGAAAAAATTATACCAATTCAAGTACATAATTTTGAAAAAGATAAAAAAATTTCTAACTTAAGGCTTTTAATTGTTGTTGCATACAAATATAAATATAAATAAATGTGTTTATTATAGCACAAGTATTTTAGATAAATCTCTATCTAAAGCTATATGTATCCGAATTTCTGCGTTTGCATTAACGTTTTAAAATATAAAATGTTCCACGGAAGCTTGAGGCTATCAATAATAATGGCTTTCATATAATTATTATTAAAACTGCATGAAATTTTAATATAAAATAGTATAATTTTAATATTGGCAATTTCTAAATACTCCAACGTTATTGCAGAATCCGGAAGTGACGATGCCTCATGCCTCCGGTGAACCAGTTATCGGTCCAGTGTAGCCATCCTACAGCGGAAACCTCTGCAAATGTCGAGTCAACTCCAAATTTCTTCCTGTTGGACTCATCTTGTGACATTGTGTATACTTAGTGTTTAAGTGTATATATATATATATATAAGTATATAATCCAAAGCAAATGTCTATTTATATCACGGAAGAAACAAATATTTTTGACATTAATTTCTATTACTATTATCAAGTGCAAAAACTTCTAAAACTATTTTAATTCATTTACTTAAATGTGCCATAGACGAGCAAACGATATACGTAATACAAGCTCCTAATAGTTGTAAGATTTTTCTTAATATTGTGTAAATTAAATATGGTGCAAGAAATAATTCTTTGAAACAATTGTTGACAAATCTTGTAAAAAAATTTATCGATGTTTTACTACTTATTATAATGTTTGATTTTAATTTATAAACAATTCGAGATGTGGTTACTTTTGAAAAAAGAACACCGCACGCGCATTTATTTATATACGAAGGAATTATACGTAATAGGAATATCCTAAAATAATTTTGTAGTTACTTATATAGAACTCTTACGACAAAATACCAATTAGTTTTGTACATCAACTCATTCGTGTGGCAAATATTAAGGATTTTAATTAAAATTGATCTCCATTGTTTTAATGTGTTATCGCTTAGGTTTCTTTTTTTAATTTTGCTGTTTAATGCTGAAATTTAACGTAAACGTTGATGTTATTAGACTGCAGTGAAATGTTAGACAAGTAAGCTTTTAAAGCCCAATCACACTGGCAACTGATTAAATTATTTTTAGTATCGCTGTTTATATCACTAAGTGTTTTGTTGATTTTTTTTTTGATCATATTATAAAGCAGAGCACCCGCTTGTACTAACTTAGTTTAAATAAAATTTGGTAAAAATTTTTTAATGTAAATTCTGTAGATTTAAGACAAAATTTTGTAAATAATATTTGTAGAGAACCTCTATATGAATTTATAAAATCGAGTGTGCGTGATGTACCTAAACTGTTCATAAGTTTAAATATTACATGTAAGCGAACGTTTTAATTTTGTTTATTGTTTTATTAAAATATTTAAAATTTATAGCTGCAACTGAGAGTACAACATAAGGTATACGGCATACGTATTAAATGTACTTACTGCAAATTGTACTTATGTAGAGGAACACAGTACCTTGCAATCCGGTGTGTTTGGGCGCTAGTAATAAGATATGTTCTTATAATCTCAAACTCTGTATACTAAGCTGTAAAATTCCGATAGAGTAAGGATATAGTGTATACTGTTTGCTTAAGATATTATTGTTTGTTTTGGTTTCTTTATAAATATTTTGTTGCGTATTTGTTGCTCAAAGTATAATTTTCCAGTGTGTACTATAACATATTATTGTCTATCGTCCGTGTATGACTGTAATTTATTTTAATAAAGTCATATTATAAAATGATTTTTTATTAGATATACGTAGTAACCGAACACTTATATATAAAATGGATTGTTGTTGTTTTGTGGCGAAAATCTTTAAACAAGTTCTCAAAAAAATTACACGTTTTGTATTTTTAAACAATAAAAATTTTTCACCATTATTTTAAAATATCTTAATACGTTATTGAAATTGTATTTGATTGGTTTTATGCATTCATCGAACTCGATTTGGGTGAATCCATTTACGATAGAAATACATTAGAAGCATATTCTAAGCCGAATTTTGTTCTCTTTTACACTGTTGTGAGCTCGTGTTTGAAAACGTGGAAATACAGTAAAATAAATTTATTATTATTCTAAACAAAGTCACCTTTGCATGAACTTATCGTAGAAATGCATCTTGTTATGCTTTATAATTACTTACGTTAATTACAAGAGTGACGAGGATATCACTAACAATTTTGAAAGTTCATTTGACTTGTTGCCAATTTCTCAAATTAATCTCCAGTTGAAATTAATGCGTTATTACAAAAGGAAATGAGCATAATTGTTTTGTAGAAAGTACGGTGTCTGTATTTCTATAAACTGTAGTTATAACTCATGCATTTTAAAGGCTCTTAAAGTACTATCATCTTTTCTTTAGAAGATGTGGAGAATATAGGCAACGTTGTATAGTTTCGTCACATATATCGGAATCAAATGCACAACACAGACGCGTACGAGGTTACTTTTTATAAATGTAAATAAATCCTGAACCAAAAATAACTTTAACCTTACTTAAGATAATGTTAATTTTTTATTTGTTATCTAAAAGAAAAGTTTGTACAATTATTACATTTTTAATGCTAATTTGATTAGAAGTTTTTAGTCATTTACTCTTTATAGACTATCGATAACTAGGATTCTTTCACAATAAATAATAAACGTTTTGATTTATTAGAAATAGGTGAAAATTAATCATAAAATAAATAGCACTCCATTATATTTAACTAGTTATGTAGCCTTTAAAGCAACAACTTAACTCATACTAAATTAAAGTAAATATTACAATCAATATTTCAAAGGAAATATTAAATTTAAATCGTGTAATAGCATTTGATCCAGAACTTCCTAAAATGATCAATAAAATCTAATTTCATTGATATCAACTAAATCAACTACGAATAAATAGCTGTACGATTTTAAATTGTATAATATATGAATGTCAAAAGTTGTAAACATGCCATCTTATTAAATAGAATAATATGTAGTACCTAGTTTAGTATTTGCATTAAACTTAAGTATGTTTCATAAATACTAAAAGATCAGTCTTTCGTGAATACTACGTTGAAGATGGTATAGATATTTACTAACTTGGCAACATAGACGTCATAGTTGTCTAGTTTTAATTTATTGTTGATTTGGTTCATAATTTTAGTTGGTAACAGAACTCTTCTAAATTAAAATAAAAATTTTTAAACTGTATAATACTACAAAAGTGACTACAATTATATTCGCTTAAGGTCAATCTTTTAATGTGTAGTAAAAACCTTAATGTAAATATATAAAAATAGTACTAGAAATTATTTTAAATAATATGTAGTTTTTTTAACATCAATATTTTTAAAAATTATGTAGTATTGTACGGAGACTGGTATTAATTACAATATTATATTAGTCCAGTTGAATATTTGTCATAATTTAAAATTAATAGTTTGAAAACATCTGCATATTTAAAATACTAGCAAATAAGTATTAAAATTACTGTATAACTATTAAATTTATTTTCAGTAGATACCTACTAAAAAAATTATAATTCGCATTAAAAAATTTTAAATAATAAATATTTATGACTTATTTCCAATTACACATAATGTCAAGATATTAATTAATTGTCCCTTTAAAGTTCAAACTAAAATTTTAAGTATCCACTTTTCGTAAATAATAATTTTCAGAGCAAGTTACATGTGAAGCCGAACATATATTAGAACCGCAATGAATCAGAGTTTCAGTTAAATCCACCTTGATGAATGTTTTTGGCTTCATGCCTGTATAAATCCTCAATGCATACCAATGAAGTACACTGTCCCGATTTGAATAGCGACACAAAACGTATGTGTGTCTCTTCTTTTCCCCAAAAAATCATAAAGGCATTGTATATTAATACAATAAAGAGTTTGCATACATAGTATTTTTTTATTACGGTATGTGGCATTAATGCAGCACCCTAATTTCGCAGGACATTTTATAATGTTAATTATATTTAAGTTACATATCTTGCTCAATGTTCTTGTCTTTGTCATAGAACATTGAGTCTTTAAAAAATCAATTTAATTACCTATAATTATTGTTTTTAAATATAAATCAATGTTTTTTTATCTTAAAATGTATTTTAACATGTGGTTATAAATTATAATATTAGGTATGCAGCATTTTCTATCTACATACATAATAACAAATAATATCTTTACTTTTAAAATTTTAATTCATTAATATGAAACAACGAAAAAAAAAATTTTTTTTTAAATAGTCAATTCAAAGCATTATAAAAAATGACAAAATGTTAATTGTTAGTTCCAAATATTTTTGGTTATTAAGTTATTTTTAAAAATTAATCTTAAGATACACGAAGTATATAAATAGGTACAGTACTACCTCTGCGTCTTACGACCTCACAATTTTACAAGTTTTAACATTTTTATAAGCTTCGCTCAATCATAAACCCCAATAAAATTATTTCCGGGTACCTGAATCCTTTTATTCCTGGCCAAGTTTGTAGTGTGCGTAACTGTGTACAGAGCCGGATTTATCATAAGACTAGGAAGGCCATAGCCTAGGGCGCCAAATGTTGTAGTTAAAAAAGTTAAATAACAAAATTAAATCTAGACCAATAAAAATCATATGAAAAAATACAATATTTTACATATAACTACATTCATAAACCATATACGACGCATCGATAAGATAACCAATTTTTTTTCTGTTAAAACGGGACGCTTGGTAATCGTTCTGAAAACCGAGTGTGCACATTCGAGCTCAAAGTAGCACATTCTAATTTTGGGAAAATAAAGCGCGCCGCTCCGCGTCGCGCTTCATTTGCGTCTCTCTCTCAGTAATGTGCCACTTTTCGCTCGAATGTACACATCTTGTGTTAATTGGATTTGTTTATATCAATCAACAATTCAAAAAAATAAAGTCGGATAAATTTAGATTTATTTTTTGTTTGAAAAAGGTTATAGATTTTATCCCTTTTGATAAGTTATCATGGTGCTCTTCTACACGCCTAATTATAGCGAATCTGATAAAAATATTTTCAGGTGTACTTTCGATTGTTTACTAATTCGCATTTTTGATCAATTATCGTAAAATTGTATATGAGCTGTATCGTGTCAACCCTTCAGTTCAATATTTCACCGAATCCATTCGGGAAATTCTAACAATAAATAAAACTCCCATATGGTTTGTTGTATTTAAAACCATTCAAAAATCTTCCAGCCAAGCATAGAATTATTTGTTTGACAATAATGCAACGTTAAGGTTCACATTGGGGATATCTATACCAATCTTATTCTTTTTAAATCAAATAATCCAATAAAGATGACCGAAATAATTTTTTTGATTTGAAACATTGGCTACACAGCCACACAAAAAAAAAGTCATGGTCGGGTCTCTGACCCGACCATCTTCTGAGATCACACCATAAATTCTATATGTATTTGGGGTCCCTAGATCCGAATCCGAGGTCAAAAATACCCCTGCACGTCTGAGTTCCGACATAACCTCAAAAAACTATTTTATAGGCAATTTAACATTTTAAAGTTGTGATTCGAGTTGTAAAGTAACCAACCGGTTATTATCACATAAACCCTTACCCTCATTACTCCATAACCTCATATTCTCATAACCTCACAACTGAACAACCTTAAAAAATTCGTAATCAAACGTATTAAACACCAACTAAAAAATCTTTACTCAAGTTCTAAACAAAATAACGAATCAGTAAAACACCGTTTTCTCGTAACCTTGTAACTTTATAACCTCACGATCCCATAATTTTATAACCCCATAACTCAATAACTTCAGCAATTAAGCACTGAATTTTTTTATTTAAAAAAAATATGAAGGCAGATTTCTGTTGGACGCTAAAGCGAGATACACCAAAAGAAGATACAAAGCGTAAATCGTTGCATAGATCGTTTAATGAGAAAAGAACCCGGTATAGTACCAAAAAAAAAACTTGACACTTGATTTAAGAATCTGATTTTACCAATCGTCCATTCTAATCGTTTAGTTTCAAGTTTGTTTACTTTAGTCATTTAATTTCTATTTAATTATTAGTTATTGGGTTATAGGGATACGGGGTTAAGGGATTATAGGGTTTATCTAATTGTGTTTTTAGTTTACAACTTAAATAAAACAAATTCAGTGTTTAATTGCTGATGTTATTGTGGTTATTGAATTATGGAGTTATAAAATTATGGGGTCGTGGGGTTATAGGATTACAAAATTACGGGAAAACGGTGTTTTACTGATTTGTTTTTTCGTTTAGAACTTGAGTTAAGATTTGTTTAATGCGTAAGATTACGATTTTTTTAAGGTTGTTCAGTTGTGAGGTAATGGGAATATGAGGTTATAGAGTAATGAGGTTAAGGGTTTATGTGATAATAACCGGTTGGTTACTTTACAACCCGAATCACAACGTTAAAATGTTAAATTGCCTATAAAATAGGTTTTTTCAGGTTATGTCAAAACTCAGACGTGCAGGGGTATTTTTGACCTCGGATTCGGATTCAGCGACCCCAAATACATATAGAATTTATGGTCTCATCTTCTGACCGGACCATGACTTTTTTTTGTGTGGCTGTGCTATTAACGTATTCGACGAATGCGAGATATGCGCACGTTAGGACGAAAAGTGGCACATTTTCTCAAGAGTGGAATGTATTACTTTGAACTCCAATGTGCACACTCCGCTTTTCGCCACTATTAACAATGATCAATTTACTTTAAAAAAAATTTAAGTGATTCTTTAACCGTAGTTGCGATCTCAGAATTTCATTTTGAGGCTTCGTTTATTTTTAATAATTTTTTACTTTTTTCATTAAGAAATTGTCGTGAAATTAATTAATATTTTAATAAATTTTCTTTAGGGTTTCTTAATATTTGGTATCGTAATTGACAATTTTTTGAAAATGAAACATTTTGGCGTCCGGAATGATTGCTTGGGAACAACGAGGCAGATGAACTGAAAATGGAACAGTCCCATTCAAAACGGGACCTATGGTCACATTAATTACCTACTAATTGTGGTGCCAGAATTTCTTGTACAATTTTTTCCAGAATTAAAACTTATTTACGATCAAATATGTCTGAGGTTAGATTAAATGACTTGTAAATTTTATCAATAGAACATGATGTATTTAATAGTATTTCTTTTGACAAATTAATTCAAAGATTTTCTGAAACAAACGTAAGGTGTAAAATTATAAAATCTTAATTAATTAAATTTTTTAATAGAAATGTTATTTTTGTGTTTTTGTATTACCATCTTCAAATTTTCACATCAATACCTTGACCCAAGGCACGACCAAAACTAATTTTTATACCGTTCCTGAGGATTTAACAAGGTCCCCATATCTTCGTAACATGCAGAAGTAGTACAGTATGTTGCTATAAATGTATATTTTTGAATTAACTCAATTTATTATTTACATTCTATGATCAAGAATTTATAATAAAACTTAATTGATCATTCCCTTTCTCTTATTTTTCTGCAAAACACTGTTTTGTATTAATATTAAAAGTTATAAAATTTAAGCGATGAATGATAGATTTGATGTGAAAAATTATGCGCACTGCTGCGCTTCCCTTGCACATGTATCAAATATTTTTCAAGAGAATTGTTTAATTTTTTTTTGCTTAAATTTGCATGGCTAATTAATTATTTGTTTAAAAGTTGTTATTGACATTAACATTATTTGAGTAAAAAGTTTGGAAAATATTTATTATTATAAATGTATTTGAAAATATTAATGGTTGTTACACAATACCTACCTATATTATATATTTAATTTAAGCTTTCGAAACTTTAAGTATTAAAAAAATTTTAAATTATACGTGTTTTTTGTTGTTAAATGCTTGTATTCTCATAATTGAATTGTTCTTTACAGGGGGTTTGAATTAATTTATATAGACACCTGACAAAAGCAAATAATACATAAGCCTTAAAGATTTTCTTACTATCAATTTTAATTATCATAAGAAATAATTTAATAAGTGCTTGTAAAGATAGTGAGAGACGTAAAGGATTGTGTCGTGGTAATGCGAAACATTTTATTCTCGTAGAATAGTCGGTATTTACTATGTGTTTTCCTCAACACGACGTAAATTCCGACTTATTAAAATTGATTTTAATTCTTTGGGAACAAAATACCGTACAAATTTTTTGATCTAGTTAATATTCGAGTGAAGGGTGAAAATACTATTTTATTATTAAAAATTATCAAAAAATATGCTGCATTTTTAAATATTTATTTAGAATCGCATAAACATCGAAGTCACGAGCGACTTCGGTAATATAAATAAATAATTTACATTATTGAACCTAATTAAAATCTATAATCATAAGAAAAAAGGAAACAATTATATTTTGTTATGCACTTTAACGGTTTTTAGGAATGTTATTACTTTCTTTAGGTTGGCTTTGTCGTTTAGACACTTCGACAGTTCCACTGGTAAATCACTATTTAGGTTTGTAATGTTTGGGCACTCAACTAGAAGATGCTTGATCGTAATTGGTGCTTCGCATTTCGGACAATTATTGATGAATGGTTGAGTTAGTAGATGACCATGGGTGAGGCTGGTGTGACCGATTCTTAAGCGAGTGCTATATGCTTATCTTTGCTTAAAATAGCAATTGTTTTGCAATTGCATAATACAGGTGTGGTCTTGTCAAAAATAGAAAGTGGTTTAACTCATAACTAAAAATAAATAATCTAAATTATTTAATATATTGCGCCGCACCTTGAAACCTATTAAAAATTATATTTTACAAAAAAAATTAATATTATAATACATATAATTAAAGTACTAGGATATGCAAAGAATATTCTAAGAGAGTTGAAAGTTAAAACTTTTATTAATTAGGGGGAAAGTGGCATGAAACAGCCAGTTTTAAAAAAAGGGATAAATAATATAGAAGGACATAAATAAATCAAATTTTTTTTTAAATCTGTAATTGTTCATGCATTTATGTACGTAATGTCATAAAACATTTTTCAAAATTAACGATGTTTTTCGACTTCTAATCATTTATAAAAAAAATAAAATTTGGCTTTTTCATAACCTATAGGTATTGAAAGAGCCAACCCAAGTTTTGAAAAAGCCATGTTCTTATTACAAGATTAAAACTGCACATTAACGAAGATATTATTTAATAATAATCTTAAGCTATAATTTTAGATCTTATATAATTATAAAACGTTTTAAATAACGCAAATTCTGAATAAAATATTGATTTACATAAATCTAAGAAACTGTCAAAAAATTTGACGTTTGAGATCAATCATTGCAAAAACTTAAAAACGTTTTTAGCAAAAATAATGTAATTTCCCTTTTACGCCACAGGATTTATATGCCCAACCATTAGAACTTTGCATCGGTACCACTCTTGATTGCTGTTACTACAATTATTATTGCATTTTATGCAATTAAAAGGTGACTCTTTCATTACATTGCAGTACGGCTCTTTCAAAACATATTCTCTCAAGAAACAAAATCTCGAAAATTACTATGAAATCAAAGATTAGTCTACAAAATATATACGTTATTAGAAGGCCTAATGTATCTATAAAATTATAGTGTAATCATATTATTATTAGTTTTGTACGTATAGGCGTTAGAAAACAAATAAACTGAACTCAAAACCTTACTTTTTGACGACAAAATCTTCAATACGTCGTATCGGCGCCGTTTATCGACGGTGAACGGTCAAATTTTTGTGGGGGATATCTGGCTAGTGTTGCTATCTTAAAATAATAATACATAAACGATTCGTATAAAAACTACCGCGTAATTGATAATGGCTTTTTCAAAACTTGGCTGTTTCATGCCACTTTCCCTCTAGGTAGTTAGGTGCATAAACAATTATTATTTGAATATGTAGAACTTAACATTTTATTCGACAAGAGAGAGCGCAGTTATGTTTAACATATCAACCGACGTTCATGAGACAAATCTTAATTTAAATTTCTTTTATGTGCCAAAATACGATAGAATGAACAACCTTATTACTAATTTGTATTCACGGTATCGAGACTTTACTGTATTTAAATCAAGTACAAATACAATCATGCAGTATATTTATATTTATATTTATCAATTTTGAATTCACATTTTATTTAATACACCCCAGCCTGCTTTTAATCGGATTATTTTTTACTATTTGGAAATAATAAGGTTCTACAATATATTAGCAATTCTGTCCTATATTATCTGTAGCAAAATAATTTTTTTTATTGATTTTGGGTAACGCACCCGGTCATCAGGTGTTGGAACATCCGAATGAAAAATTTTGTTAGATGATTCAGTATCCAGTAATCACAGTACCTAATTTTGTAGTCAAACATACATAAATATGACATTTTAAATCACTTCGGTCAATGTTAGAATTTTTTTCCATATGACAGTAGAGACTTTTAACCTACTTTAGAAACAAAGGAGTTGTCGGATTAAGGAATTTAAGTATTTTAAACATGATATTTTGGCAAAAATAATTAATAGGACTGATGAATTGTTGATGAAAAACAATAACTCTGTTGATATGTAGAGAGGAAGTCCACCAAGGGCATAACAAGATGGAATACAAAAGTTGTCATAACTTTTTATCAGCCAATAATAATTAAAAATTTCTTTCTGATTATTAATCAGTAGATATGACTGCATCTTATTTGCATGGTAACTTGTGTCCTAGATCACGATTAGATAGTTAGTCTATGTTATGATAAATAAGAAATGCCATTCCAACTGTATTAAGCTCCAGTTCCCGTTAGTTTCATTACTGCTTCTGAAAGCTCTTTAGGAATAGTTTAACAATAAGATAAAATTTAGATATCAAAGGGAACTCGAGGTTAATACTTTCAACCAGAACCAGAACCGGACCCTCAACCGGAACCAGAACCAGATTCGCAACCAGAACCAGAACCAGAACCGCAACCAAAACCGCAACCAGAACCAGAACCTGAACCTGAACCACAACCAGAACCGCAACTACAACCCGAACCTGAAACACAACCCGACCCAAGAGATGAATCGATGTCAGTTCAACGTCACAATTTTTTCTGTGATTATCATAAACACCAAGCTCTATATGAATCCAAAATTTTATCAAGATCGGACAACCTTTTGTCTTATTCTGACAACTCCTTACTCAGTATTTGATTTACATTTATTAGTTCAGTGTCAAATTTATCGTGGAGGACAATAAAGTTATGTACCCTTTCGGTCATATGTTTTCAGTTGGGTGGAATTATAAAAGTGTTGTATATTTTGAGCTACTTCTAAGAAACGATCAGTTCAGACATCTACTGTCAACAACTGAGGCAATTAAAGAAAGCAATCAAAGATAAACGGCCAAAATTGGTTAATTGTAAATGCATTATGTTTTACTATGACAACGCTCAACATCACACATATTTAGAAACTCGTCACCAATTATTGGATTTTGGATGTAAACTGATATTGTTTCATCATATTATTATTTATTTGGATTTTTACAAAACTCTAATTGATAAACATTTCACTAATGATAATGACCTGAAATCGCAATTGGTTCAGAAATTCTACGAAGGTAGAATAATGAAGTTACCAAAAAGATGACAAAAGGCCATTGAACAAACTTGTACATTAATATATGATTAAAATCCATTATTTGTATAAAAAAATTGAGTTTTATAAACTAAAAACCTTAAATTACTTTCTTACCAACCCGACAGATTTTTAATTTGTGATTTAATTGTGTAGTTGATAACGTCAACGTGTACGTTCTACAAAATTTTAAACCAAAATATTGAGTACTTATATATTAAGAGATACGAACTCTAGATCTTTGTGTTGATAGAGCGCGATTTTTAACAACTGGGCTACGAACTCCTAATTAAATATTTTAATAAAAGTTCTTGGAGGGATAACAGAAGTATACCTAAGTAATAAATTGAGTTCATATGTAATAAAATTTTATGGGTTCGAATACAACTGAAAATAATGTTGGACAGACTTCGGAAATTTTAAATAGAATAACCTGAAAGATTTAAACAAAAGCCAAAGAATTTTTGACTAAATAATTTCGATTTTCGACGTCGAGTAAAATGCAATTGATTACATTTAAATTTGTATCAGTCAAATTTAAGAAAGGTTCAATATAAGATTATTTCTTTTATGGTATAAAATTTTTTCATGTACCTATAGGTCAGTGATTCTCAACCTTTTTTTTTGTTGCGGCACACTTTTAACGATTTCAAAATTTGGCGGCACACAAAGAAAAAGATGTTTCAAAATTATTTACTTACCTATAACACAATGCGTAAAATAGCTATTTAATAATATTAATATTATTATATATCTAAAATTAGGCGACACATTTTTGGAATGTTTTATAAATATGATAATAAGAAGTTACAAGAAAACAAGGAATAGTTTTATTTACTCAATAATCTACATGTAAAAACTTGAAAAAATGTATTTTTATGCAACGGAATTCTCGATAGACAATTATTTAATAGCAATATGGTCTATGAATATTCATTGCGATTCCAACGATGGATGGCGAGTTTGAGAATGTGGCTCACGCATACATCTACGTGTGCAGGTCTACTATCCAACCCCTCCGGCTTCCATCACAACGCGTGACTCCGCATACGCAACGAGCACGCACCCTGAAAAATGTCAATTTGTTCTTCATTAATAGAGGATATTAGTTCTCGCATCGTAAATTTTGTAAAATACTCAAATGAAATGCATTGGTATTTTACAGTAACGGGTTCACCAAAAAAAAAAAACTTGTTTTAATTTAAATGTAACGCGAAACGCTTTAGTAAAATTTCTTAATTTAGAAACTTATTCAATATAAAAATATTCCGGCTCTCTACTTGTTTAAATGCCGCTCATTAGAAATTCTGAAGACATGAAAGATATAAATCAGTATTGCTTACTTAGATGAATGTTCAACGGCGCCTTTAATTTTTTTTTCTACCAAAGTGGCACAAATTCACGTCATCGCCCTATGTTAACCATTTTTTAAACGTTATAACTTTTCTCTCGCTGTGTTATAATTTACAAAGAATAAATGTTTTATTTCACAATATATTTAAAATAATTAATTAGAAATCAACTTTAAATAAAATTTATGTTGCAGATTTAAACTTAAAAACTACAAATATGCTGGAGTCAATAAACTATTTAAACAAATTAGTAATAATTAATTGTGTACTTTGTTAAACAAAAAAAAATATTTTTATAAGTTTTTAACAATTTATTATTTACCTACTTACCTAATAATCCAAATTAACACAAATTACAGTAGAACCTCGATAAGTCGAATCTCAAGAGAGACGCGAAAAAATTGGAGTTCGAGAGATTTCGACTTATAATTTAAGCCCTAAGAAGAAATTCTTAAAGCACAACTAGGGTTTTAGAATTACTTAAATATTTTTTAAAGTAAATTGATTATTGCTACTTGTGGTGAAAAGCGGAGTGTGCACATTCAAGCTCAAAGTGGCACATTCCGATCTCGGGAAAATGAAGCGCGCCGCTCCGCGTCGTGCTTTATTTGCTTCCCTCGCTCGGAAATGTGCCACTTTTCGCTCGAATGTGCACATCTTCGTATTTATTGACTTTGCCTATTTTAATTCTATCTCTTGGAAATCAAAACCTTACATTCAAATTTTCTATTCCGAAAAGGCTGTGTTTATATTTTTTTTATAACTGTTTAAAAGTGCTAAATCAGCGCCACGCGGAGTTGCGCCCTTCGTTTTCGCGACATTGGAATGTGCCACTTTGAGCTCAAATGTGCACACTCGGTTTTACGCACGATTCACAAAATTTTGAATAATAAATTAGCCAAAAACTTATTAAATAGATCAATCTTTTCGCTCGCTTCCACTCATTGCTATAGTGAATACATCTTTTAAATATAAAATCTTTTAAATATAAAATTATTTTTGAAAGTAAAAAGATTAATTAAGGCAAATCAATAAATAAGAGGATGTGCACATTCGAGCAAAAAATGACACATCGGAATGTGCCACTTTGGGCTCGAATGTGCACAGTCGGTTTTAAAGTACGATTATTAAGCGTCCGGTTTTAACAAGGAAAAAATTGGTCACGTTAGTTATAGGGAGAAAATATGTAGGGGAAGGAGGCCTAAAGCGGATAGGTTAATGTTCATCGATCAATATGAACCACTTGGGATAAAAAAAAGTGTTTCTTTTTTACATTTACGCAATAAAATTATTAAACTTTCATTTTATAAAAAAAAATAATAACATTTCTGCTTTAATTGTAGAAAAAAACTCAAAAATATAAAATTTCAGAAATTACCGGCTTTGTCCGATAGGGCGGCCTAAAGCGGGTAGGCTCCCATAAACCAATCGGATTAATCAAAACATTTGTAATAATTATCTACACTTAACATGTTCTTGATAGTAACATTTGTATTAAGTTATATTAAGCATTTTAATGTTATAAATTGCTAATTCAGACTTGTAATTTGTTCCAATCTTAATATCACTTCGGTTTACCATTGTTTTTAAATCTTAATTGCTTCAACTCCTTAAATCACTTATTTTTAATACCAATTTATTTCTATCAAATAGATCTTATCAATTATAATATAATTACTACTTCTGGTACAAGCAAAAAGGGTATCTACCCGCTTTGCCCAAACACACATTTCTTGGTTTTGATACATTAACGTAAAAAATAATAAATGAATATTAAAATATTTAGTCAAATAATAAAACTAGTTTATTGTAAAGAAAACTTCACTATAAAAATGGGCTAATGTTGAAGGTTTTGTAGCAATTGAAGTTCAATTAATCTCAAACATTTTACAAAATTATTAAATTTTTTGTTTTTTAATTTAGTAACGTTATTAAGCAACTTTGGTGTCAAAAGTAGTATGACATTAATTAGGCAGGGTACTGGCAGTGTAAATACACATATAATTCCAGCTAATATATAACATATTCACATTCGGGCCGTTACTCGCTTTGGGCTACCTAACCGCTTCAGGCCACCTTCCCCTACTGAAATATTTTGTAGGGAAATCCTGATAATTTAGACTTATTGAGGGCTCAGATTTCGAGATTAGAGGTATTGGGGCTTGAAAGGAAAGGAATAAGGGTTTCTTTTGAGTTGTAGAGGTTTTCGACTTATAGAGGTTCGACTTATGGAGGTTCTACTGTATTTGAGAATTCTATATAAGTAGAAAAGTAACATTTTTGATTGGAATACTGTTTCATATTTTTTATATATTTTATTGTGGGTAAATTTGTTATAATACACCCATACTAAAATAAACGCATCCTTCTAAATAAATTAACTATGTATGTTTGCTTTTATGCAAAATTTTTATATAAAAAGTTATTTTCTGGGAGATTATTATTGCTTAAATTTTTATTCTGTATTGCGCAGTATCAAACATCAACATAAATTTTTTTAAAATCAATTAAGTTTTGTACCTACATGATTTTATATAAACGGTGCCGTACAGAAACTTTGATGTCAGCTTGTAGTAATATGAATCAGTGGCGTACTCAGTATCACTTGCTGGATAGGCAGGGGTTATCTTTCATAAGTTCTATGTTTCTATCCCATTAATTTTATTAAACTTATTTGGGGTTTAATTGTAAGTAATAGCAGATTTTCATATTTTATTAAACATAATTTGAATTTTCTTGTCTCTTCTTTTTTTTAACGCTTTGTATTTGCAGTTGATTTTTATTTAATTTTGAATGACTGGCGTAAGCAAATCGCTACTCGGAGCCTTACGAGTGCGACACTGTTGTTACCGTTTATTTACGAACTACGGCTGTTCGTAGCTAAAAGTAGTGGGGATGCTGCTCCAGAAAATTTGTTTTAAAATTGTGCCACGCACGCCAGATTTGGAAATGCGGGAAGGGCAGTGTTTTTCTCCCTTGCAGCCTCGCATCCTTATTTCTTATGTGCGCATGTGCACAACAATAAAATAGCTTGCCGGTAATTGCATACATAGATTTTTGTATATTTTTCATATTCTGGGAGATAGATGACATTAAGCTTAAGGTTTCAATATTGTACAAGAATAACGAAAAATTAAAAAAAAAGGACTCAATATATTAAATGTTATTGATATTGTCAAGTTGAAATTGGGGGTGCTGTAGTTCCGCAGTAGGGGGAAAGTGGCATGAAACAGCCAAGTTTTGAAAAAGCCATTATCAATTACGCGGTAGTTTTCATACGAATCGTTTATGTATTATTATTTTAAGATAGCAACACTAGCCAGATATCCCCCACAAAAATTTGACCGTTCACCGTCAATAAACGGCGCCGATACGACGTATTGAAGATTTTGTCGTCAAAAAGTAAGGTTTTGAGTTCAGTTTATTTGTTTTCTAACGCCTATACGTACAAAACTAATAATAATATGACTACACTATATTTTTATAGATATATTAGGCCTTCTAATAACGTATATATTTTGTAGACTAATCTTTGATTTCATAGTAATTTTCGAGATTTTGTTTCTTGAGAGAATATGTTTTGAAATAGCCGGACTGCAGTGTAATGAAAAAGCCACCTTTTAATTGCATAAAATGCAATAATAATTGGAGTAACAGCAATCAAGAGTGGTACCGATGCAAAATTGTAATGGTTGGGCATATAAATCCTGTGGCGTAAAAGGGAAATTGCATTATTTTTGCTAAAAACGTTTTTAAGTTGTTGCAATGATTGATCTCAAACGTCAAATTTTTTGACAGTTTCTTAGATATATGTAAGTCAATATTTTATTCAGAATTTGCGTTATTTAAAACGTTTTATAATTATATAAGATCTAAAATTATAGCTTAAGATTATTATTAAATAATATCTTCGTTAATGTGCAGTTTTAATCTTGTAATAAGAACATGGCTTTTTCAAAAATGAGGTTGGCTGTTTCAATACCTATAGGTTATGAAAAAGCCAAATTTTATTTTTTTTATAAATGATTAGAAGTCGAAAAATATCGTTAATTTTGAAAAATGTTTTATGACATTACGTACATAAATGCATGAACAATTACAGATTAAAAAAAAAATTGATTTATTTATGTCCTTCTATATTATTTATCCCTTTTTTTAAAACTGGCTGTTTCATGCCACTTTCCCCCTACCTATACGCGAGCGGCCACTGCTTAGGCGATTAACTAAAATCTTATTTTATATAAAATGATAGTTGCAAATATAACAAAATGTGATTTCAGATAACTTTTTTTTATAAGCTAGTAGAAATATTTTTTGGAGAAGTAAATCTTTAGCCACCACCAAAAAACCGTAACTCATTTTTTAATAAAATAATTAAAAGGAAATTTATTTTCTTAAGAAATAATTGAAGAATAAGATGTAAAAAACACTACTTGTGCGACCACTTTGTATTCTACCGGCGATTTCTACCGCCATCGCTTGCCCAGAAGTTTTCCTGCTGTGAAATTTAACCCTTATGACATAAGTCTTACTTTAGCATGCGTATGATATACTATTTTAATCCAAAAGTCTTTTGAAAAGAACACTGCAAGATATTTCATGTGTTGCTTTATATATGCTATAATTCATCCGCTAGGAGAAAATTTATGGCCTTTATCCATCATTAAAAAATGGTGTAAAACTAATTTTTATTTGAATCAGTTTTATATCATAATTCAGTGTTACTTTGAATTCAAAACCGTATTTTATTGTAAGCCATAGGCTTTAGAAAAGCTCTTTTCTAATATTGATGAATCACCTCTCCATATTTTTTAACGAAAACTAAACAGATGTGTATTTAATTAGTTAAAGCTTAGATCTAAGAATGCAATCGTTTATTTTCAATGTCAAAAATTTATAATTTTTTTTTTAAAGTAAAGTAAATTGCATTTGCTTGTTTTATGCGTAGATAACACATCACGTGCTTAAAAATTTTAATAATACTTAACGGAAGTAGAATAAAATAAAAACAAAGAAAATAAAATTAAGTAATATATTACAATTTAAATAACAATTTATAAAACGTTCGTAGATTTGAATATCTTTCTATCTTGCAATTAATAATTCATTAATTTTATTTCTTAATTAAACCATTCGTCTACGAAACTTAAAATAGGATCTATAAAAAAGGATTTTACGAAGCCATTGATCAGAAACTATTCAATTGGGTTGTCTATACGATAAGAAATATATCCACTTGAATTTTAGTTGGACAAAACCTGCTCTGATTTGTGAGAATCAAGGGTCATCTGGCTACCGTCCTAAAAGTTGTTAGAGAAGTGTTTAATAAGTCTTGTCTAAGGTTGAGAATATTCAGTGCCAAATTAGTCTATAAATTTTTCCGTGTGTGCACCTCCATTTAGTTTATATAATTTATACAATTTTGTATATTTGGATTTTACAGAAATATTAAATAAATCATACATTGGTGTAATAGGTACCTACATACATACTATAACCTAATTATAATAAATGACTGGATACAATTTTAACGTACGTTTGTTTCTGCTTAAAAAAATTTAAATTTTAAAATACATAATCTATATATAAATATTTTAATAAAGAGTATAAAGAAATGCGCATTTTGTAAATTTTTGCTATTTAGTATGTCATATATAGAGTGTACGACGAATAAGTACTGGAACTTAACCCACTTATAAATGACCATAAACTAAACAAAAACATACCGCTTGTCAAGTGGCCTTATGTGGAATATTTTTGAGTTATGGTCTCATAAACTTCCATTTTAAAATGTTTAATAAATACCTTATTATCTATAATTTTTTTTTAAATTTTTATTTAAGTTTGTTAAAGTGATATCATGAAAGCCATATCAAACATAATTTTTGAAAAATCAAAAATTAAATTCCATTGAAATATAGCAAAAAGGCTTGGCAACAATGCCTCAAAATTAAAATGCGAAAGAAAATTGCTTATCTTAATTATATACTGCCAACATAAGATGTTTATAATAAGAAAGTTCCACACCAGTTTAATACAATAAAATATGATTTGCTTTGCTTTGTAAAAAAATCTTAGGTAATTGAACGAACTTTTTTATTTTAAATACATGTGTACATACGTGGTTAATAGCTTTTCTTATTTGTTTTTTATTAGATAGTAGACAATTTTTGAATTGCTTAATATATTTGTGTTTTGCAATTGTAAGTTTTTAATAGATTTTCTCGCGTTATACTATATTTTTTTTGTCATGTTTAATTATTAATACCTTTAACTGGTTCCCGCTTCAGAATTATTTAATTTTTATTTTTCGTTGTATTACCAAAGAAGTTTTTGATTGCCTTTGATTTATTTCTTGT
Source organism: Sinopyrophorus schimmeli (assembly GCA_036325965.1). Taxonomy (NCBI): domain Eukaryota; kingdom Metazoa; phylum Arthropoda; class Insecta; order Coleoptera; family Elateridae; genus Sinopyrophorus; species Sinopyrophorus schimmeli. Next base: position 9,669,600 of record JARFIZ010000001.1, read on the forward strand.
GTTATTTGTTGGCAGTGACTTGAAATTTATAACGTAAGTACATACATTTACGTATTAAAATTATCAGGTAAATAGTATTGAATAAGTACATTCTTGAAAGGAGTTAACATATTTTGCAAGCTTTGTAATGTGACTAGGAAGCTACAGTAGTTGATGGAATGCGCTCAAACAAACGACATTCCAGAGTTCCTGTTGGCGTGATATGCCCCTGGCTTAAAGTAGACAACATTATTATGTTACTAGTGAGCTAGTTCTACAAATACAAGTTGACTTGCTTAGATCTAGTTGGGACTTTAATGGCATTGCGGGATATTCTGAGAACAATTGAATTACGAAAGCGTTCTTTTTTAGTCTCATTTCTTCCTCTACATACAAAAAAGTCATCATTAGTTTAACGTTTGGTACAAACAAAATTAAGGTCAGAACAACGTAAATGCGAGAAATGTCTAGCAATTTTCTGTATGGGCATATGTTGTCACTGACAATTATCAAATATACCTATTTTAATATTATTTGAAGTTAACAGGAATTGGACAGCAATAAAACAACTCTTGTTAAATATACAACGTTTCGTTTCTTTATTGAAGCTTTTTTAAGCAACTGAAAATTAACAAATAACAATAAATACTAGTATTTTATAAATAAAAATTATAAAATACCAACATCTCAAAAAATGTTGTATTGGTAAAATTGAATAAGAATTCTGTTATTGATAATTCTACTATGAAGAACTTAAAAACTCATAAAGCTGTAGCACATCCTTTATACGGTTTACGAAAAACTCATTAAGAAGAATGCAAACTTAGACCTGTAGTTATCTGTATTGGTTCTCCTTGTTACAAGTTATCTAAATTATTACATCGTTTATTAACACCTATGAACATATGAATATAGATTTATTTTTTTTTTAATTCGTAGTTCAAATAAAAAATATATTTTTACCACCAAATCATGTCTTGGTGTCAATAGATGTGCTATACTTATTCACCAATGTTCCACAAATACTTGTACTGGATATAATTGATGAAGATTGGGATATTTTGTCTGAAGTTCTGATAATATCACAAAATATGCTTATTGAATTTACCAAATTTTATTTTGATTCCAGTGACTTATTATTTGATGGCAAATCTTATCTTCAATTTGATGGAAGTAGTATGGATAACCCATCCTGCCCAGCGATAGCAGATTTAGTGATGTTAAGAGTTATTGTTAGTGATTGTTAAGAGAGTTTTAACAACTTTACCTTTTAAAATTTCAATTTTAATACTTTATGTAGACGATAGTTTTATGGTTATTCCTAAAGATCAAATTGATTTTACATTATCAAGTTTTAATAATTTTCACCCAAGAATTCAATTTACCGTGAAAATTTAAGATAATGAATCCCTTTGTTTTTTAGATGTCAAAAGTACATAGGTGTTCAGATGAAAATTTAAAAACTGATTGTTACCAAAAAGTCTACCAGTTCAGGGTGATTATTAAACTACTATTCTAATCACCCTATGAGTCAAAAGATAGGTGTAATTAAAGTTCTTATGGATAGAACTTTACGTTTAAGCTATGAAAATTTTTATGAAGATAAAATAAAACGCATAACAAAACTTCTTATTAATAATAATTACCCTTTAAAACTTATTAATCGTTTTCTAAATAATTATAAATTAGTAGATAACAAAAAACATTCCAACAAGTAACAACGTACTTCAAATTTTCTTACATCAAAAAATTGTGCAGTAGTATTGATCGTTTTATGAGATCAAGAGGTGGAAAATTAGCATTTTATAATTTAAAAACAATTAATGCAGTTTATAGTAAATTAAAAGATCCAATTCTTCTTTTTCAACAATCTGGTTTGATTTATAACATCCCATGTAGTTGTGAAAGTAGTTGCATTGGTCAAACTAATCAAAAACTTGAAGAAAAATTAAAAAAACATAAAAATGATTGTAAAAAAATAAATTATGTTTAACCAAACAAAACAGCATTAGATGTTTACCATTTTGATGTTGGACATCATATTTAATGTGAACAAGTTTCTATTTTGCATCGTAAACAGAATTAAAATAAAAAAAATTTAAATTATTATACTGTACGTTCAGATACTCAGTCTTAGTTTAATATACACTCTATAACAAAAAAATCGACGCACCAAGAAGGAGTTGTGCGATTGCGATAAAAATCGGTGATTATGAAGAGTATATATAGCAAAACAAACGATTAAAATTTCAGAACAATTGATTAATGTATTGCAGAGTTGAGCAATTACAAATTGTAATTAATACATTGTTGGCCCACCTCAGGCTTGGATGCAAGATGTCACCCGGCGTGGCATAGACAAATAAAGTTCATGCATGGTATTCTGAGGAATATTCCAAGTTGATCTAACCTGGCTCCACTCTAATCGGACGTGACGATCACTGCAGTGAGAGGTAAGCGACGTAACGCTCGACGTGAGCGTAAGTTCCGCTCTCTCAATCGTCTGTTGATAATCATGTTGGACACATTTGTGCTGGAAACACGTCGGTTAGATGATAAGGAAAAATCCTGCATTGCGAAAGCTGTTCTGAAAATCGTTTTGTCCTCCTGTGCCGTTGTGGCCCTAGGTCGACCACTGCCTTCCTGACGCTGGTATCTGCCGATGTTGGACCACTCTTGCCAACAACGTCTAATCGCCGCATCGTTTCGACCCAGATGTCGAGCGATTTGTCGATTCGCCCAACGGGCCTTTTTCAATCCAATCACACGACCTTTGTCAAACTCTGACATAGGGTCATAATGTGCACAAATTTTTCGGCGAGGCATTGTTACAGTCAACTATAATATTCACAGTCAAAATGCAACAGAAATATTGACCATCAGATTGACACTCGCGTCTTATATACAATTGCCGGATGCGCAGTTTGGATGCGCGGGAGCTCTTGTTATTCATTCATTTGACACCAAATTTTAATCACTTATATGTCTAGTCTACATGCCTTTGTATAAAAAATTTCATTACAATCCGACCACTCCTTCTTGGTGCGTCGATTTTTTTGTTATAGAGTGTATAATGACATCATAAATAAAATCTAATCAAACATTAAAATTACACAACTGCATAGAATCTTTGATCTAAAATTATAGTTAAAATATTTTATGTTTGACACATGTACAATTTTTAAGTTTTCATGGTTAAAACATTTTTGAAATGTTAAAGTATTTTATAATTTTTGTTTATAAAATACTTGTATTTATTGTTATAGTTATACTTTGTTAATTTTCAGTTGCTTAAAAAAGGTTCAATAAAGAAACGAAACGTTGCACATTTAACATGAATTGTTCTATTGTTGTTCAATTCTTGTTAACTTTAAATAATATTAAAATTTCTAATTGGATTATTAATATTTACAAATGTACTTACATTAACGGCGGCGGATTGTGAATTTTGAAGTCCTGGGTTAATACTACTTATTGTTAGGGGCCTACCTAATTACTCAACTAATTTCCATTTCTTCCGTTCCGTTCGATAGACGCGCACACTGGGGGCTGGGGAGCCCTATGTATCCACGATGCTCTGGGCTGCAGCCCAAAAGCCTTTAAATAAATTCGCCCCTAGATATTAATCATAATGGCAACTATACTTTAGCAAACAATAAATTTATTCATGTTGCTTCAACTTAAAAAGAAGCAAAAAATCGAAATAATTTTTATATTATGTATTTATCTAATTAACTTTATCTTTCTATGGTATCAACTAGGAATGTGACGCCATTAGGATCTTACAAATTTTAACAATTTTATGATCTTCACTTAACTCTAAACCCTAATAAAATGATTTCTGATAAGTTGAAGTCCTTGATGACTAGGCAAGTTTGTAGTGTGCCTAATTGTGTATCCGTAAGACAAATATTTATTTGAAATGCAATTTAATTAATTGAAGTTCACGTTAAATGACAATGAATTAAACCTAATATTGAAAATTTTTATCTGAATAAAACTTTGCTATATTATACGTTTTACCTACTCTTACATACACACTTACAATACTTCACACCAATAACTTGACTTTAGGCACGATTGTAACTAATTGTCATACTGACCCTCAGGATTTTACGAAGTCCCCAAGTCCTCGTAACATTTCGATGTAGTACTGTATTCTTAAATCTAATCTAAAGATTTAAAATAAATATCATCTGTTTAACGAAAAATTAAATACCAAAATTTATTAACAGTAAAATACACATTATTTAAATTTAAAAAAAAAATTGTTTTAGCAAAATAATTTAATTTATTTGTTGTTTTTGATTGTTAATTTTAATTCGTCCTATTTGACCAACTCATCTTTTGTAAGTTATTTCTAAAGGTAGTAACCTACGCCGCTGAATATTGGATTACATAATAATTAATTGATGTGGACAAGCGAAAACATTGTAAAAACTAGTACTTCTAAACAGAGATAAATTCTAAAATTAAATAAGTTATTGCCAGTGCTAGACGTATTATTTGAAAATTTAAAGTGTATCTTAAATTGAAAAACTAAATTTAATCGTGTAATTGACAAGAAATATTTACACATTTAACAATAAGTAGCAAAATCAAATACTAAAATGCCTAAAAACCTAGAAAAATCTAAAATTTATAAATCCTAAAAATATACAAGTATAATTCGTTAACGAATCACTATTTCCAAATAAATTAATGAAAAAAAAACTGTTTCGATGGAATTTAAATTAAAACGTTACTTCTTTAATTAACTTTAACGACTTAATTTTCAAGTTGTTAATTCATTGCCAAGCTGGTTTGATAGATCTATGTTTCCTAACTGTAATGGCTTCTTTTTAATAAAAAGTGATACAAAATACGAAAATGTAGTAATTTTTCAAAATAATATTTAGCTACCGTAATATTTTTTTACTTGATTGTATATTGCTTTTAAACGCACGTCCTTAAATAACATTTAATGACACCATAATTTAAAAATGACGATTTTTATAATAGTTTTTAAATCTGTAACTTGCATAATAAAAACTAAATATGACTCTTTAAAAAATAGTTATGTACATTTAAGTTAAACGCCCATAGACTGACAGATTTGTTGCACCGATAACTAGATTGATATAAATAAATAGTAAACTAATTAATAAACCCAAAACAACCGTTACAGTTCCAATGAAATATTATTTTTGTTTATGCATTAATGAAAACATTATTGCATTTTTGTTCATAAATCGTGTAAATTTAACTATAAAGAGTATAAATTGAGAAGTTCAGTAAAAGACCTTTTCGTGCAAATATTGGCCGAGATATAGATTGATATAGATGATGATGATGAATTCATAAAATTTATTTTAAACACTATGCTTATATGTATCTTTGTGTAGTTTTTTTTGTTAAAGTTTTTTTTGGTATACTATAAATTACGGGTTTTAAACTTTAATATCTGTAAAGATTACGTCATAATTGAACCATTCCTAAAAATTTGTAAAGTAAAAGTTTATAAGGTAAGCGACCCATCTACCAGACATGAACCCTCTAGCTATACTTCGCTAAAAATTTTGAAATGCATTATTACAAGTCAAAAAAATTTAAACGTTGCTATTTTTAATAAAATATAACATAAACGTAGTTGAAATAGTGTAAAAAGTGATTTTTAAATCAAAAATAAAAAATTTGTTCATTAATTTATTTTTACACTATTTAAACTACGTTTGCATTATATTTCATCAAATAAGGAACGTTTTAAAAATTTTTTAAATGTCGTTTATTGACTTGGAATAATGCATTTCAAAATTTTTAGCTAAGTGCCGGTAGAGGGGCAATGTCCGCTAGAGGGGTGACTTACCTTACTGTACAACCCATTCTTTGTACAAAGTATCATAATATAAAAAAAGTATTCATTTAATATAAACAATTTTTTTAACTGTATCAGTAAACAAGGTATAAAAACTACTTGTGTGTATGTACAGTTGCCGTCAAAAGAATTAAGTACATCGCACAATAATGGTGTTTCGATATAGTTAGGAGTCTAATATTTTAATAAATATTTTCATAAGTTATAATTTGAACTCTTCACATATTCAAATTATGTAAATTTCCTTAAACTGCAAATAATTTATTATAAGATTAACCAATTTTTTTCACGTACTATTTTTTATTAATTTTCTAATCCACTCGATGACATTCAATAGGTCGCTAATCTTGATTTATTGTCATAGTTTTCAATTTTTAAATAAGCTATATATACGTATTCGGTATACCTCTTTTAAACATGTTATATAAAATATTCTTTAAGAATATATTAAACTATATTTACATAATAAAAATTGTAAATACATTTTTTTGTAAATCATACAAGTATATAACGGGCATTCATTTCTCGATTCTTAGTTTTGCGCTGTAACTAAATTTTATTATGATTTAGTGTAAATTTGGGGTGACTCTTAGCGTAAAGTGTATGTAAAATGTTTTACGTGACGTAGGTGTTAAAGCAATGCATTAACTAATTGTAATACATTTAACTTTGTAATATTTAACAGATGTCACTTATATTGCGTATAAATATTTGAAGTTAGGCAATGATTTATTATTTTATGTTCAGTTACTTATAATACAAGATCACAACTTTCCTGATAATTTTTTTTTTATAAATAACTTATGCCTGGGTTGCCGTCTCATATCTTGGTAACGCTATTTTTAATCTTAAACGTTATGCAATTATTTCTTGTATATATATAAATATATACAGCCGGCCCTCGTTATATGCCAGGAATACGTTCCAAATTGGACTCGCGAATAACGAACTTGCAGATAAAAACCTCTGGGGTGCTAATAGATTATCAAAAAAATGCAGAAAACCTCGTTTAGATAATAGTAAACATGTAAATTGTGATGACGATAACTATCATAATAGTGATGGTATACATTAGGTTTGTTCCAACAGCTTCTGTGATAATCAGAAGGACGTCACACGCCTGCGTATTTTAAATATTTCGTTCCTACAGAGTCACTGACAATCCCAAGTACTGTTACAAAAGCGTTCCAACGAATTCACTGACGCATACACGAACAAGTCGGAGGATTGTCAAAACTATCCCTGACTCGTATCGAAAACTATTGGTCAGTACCTGCAAGTTGGGTTTTTTTTTTAATTCAGGAGTGTGATTTTAGATACAATAAAGCTAAGATTTAATTTAATTTAAGTTATATGATATAATACAATAATATTTAATTACTTATGCATTATAATCAGGTTATTTTTTGTTGTTTTATGTATCGTTTTTTGTGCAATATTTGCTACTATTTAAATGTAAGCATATAATATTTAACATTAATATTTTATCACAATTGTGTCTAAGAATTAACATGCGTGACTTAGAAACGGTGTGAATTCAACATTTTCCTATTCATCTGATGACGTAGAGGTTCTAATATGTTTTTTTTTATTTTGGATTATTAAATCTGAAAGTTTTTTTGTAAAATCTACTAGTTCTTAAAATGCTTACAAGTATTGTAATATATCAAAATAATAATGGATTACCTGTCATTTTGTTGATGTATATTTCACAAGACAATTCACAAATCACACTCTGTAAATTTGTGCGTTCCAACAAAGGTCTATTTCTGATAAGTTCTCGTACTAATTCATTTACCAGTCATGCGCACAAGTCTGTGTCCGTACGTGTTCGCGAACTCGTCATAAAGGGCTTGTTGGAACAAACCTATTATCTTATACCTACTTAACAGGGGAAATTTTCATCCCTGAAGTGACGATTTAAATAAAATTTGGAATTTATATTGTCCATTGGTCACTAAATAGTTTAGTACAAAAACATTTCATGGCTGAGCAATTTAAGACAAAGAAAAAATTGATATATGATTTAAACTAAATTTCTCCGCAAAGGTGATCTATCACGAACCAATGATAAAAACACATGTGTACACCACAATTAGGCCAAGCGCACTTGCGGTATGCCAAATTGTCACACAAGAATCACTTTTGACTTCCGACTTTAAAACAATATTGCGAAGGCGTTTCGAATTCTTCATTAGAACCACTTCCATAGCCTGACGAACTCCATGCATATCGAACCATAGCTTCAAATCGCGGTGGGCAAAACTGATGCAAACTGTTCGATTGTGGCTTTAAAATGTTGTTGCGTTGAAAAAGTGGAATTTCCAACTGCCTAATAAGAACATAATCCGATACACGCTTGATAAATTGTTTATATTGACAAAAAAAACTTGTCTAATGGTTGCACATACATCGTTGCACCAGCCGGTATTTTGAGAAACTCAAGTACTTGGTCGTCATTGAGTTCAGGTTGTAACTCCATGTCTCCGAACATTCCAAATGAATCATGAAGAAATACATTTCTTACTCCAAGTTCTGGTTTCAAAAGTTCATCGTAGAATTCTTTCATTATTGGCCTAGTGACTTTGCCTGATGTTGTAGCGTCGTAAAAAATTCACTAATCGATCGTCTTTGTTTGTCAAAACTGATGTAAATAGAGCACAATTGCTAATAACAACCTGAGTCAATGTGAAATTCAATTGCATATAGCGACGCTTAGCGAGCTCTGCCAGAAATAAATTTTTGGTGCAATATTGCAATTAGGTAAATGTCGCCAATTTTGAAGTTTCATCCGAATCGACACCTTGGGAATAAAATTTTCTCCTGTTTAGTCGTCATAGTGCATGACAGAACTATCGAGGTGACTATCATAAAACTACTTTTATAGAAGTAGGGGAGATTAGCACATAGTGAGACAATGAACACAGTGAGACTACGGCTATTACCTAAAAACTCGCCAACTCCCAGATTTGTAATTTCACACTACATATGACCCATACAGTGATTGTTGTGCATGTGGTTTGTAGGACATATCTGATCGTATACTACACATGCATTGTATACTGTGAAAATGGCCAGTCCTGGAAAAAAAATAATAAAGAAAATGAATGAAAAGAAGCGCCAAAACAAGAAGTAATTAAATGGGTTCCTAGTTAAAATTTGGAATTCCTGTAATGTTCAATGAAAGACGCACAATGAACGCAGTTCAAACTTTGTATGTGTAAATTAAGAAATAAAATCTAAGTTATACCAACGATTGCTTCACTGTGTATCTACAACACACCATCTCAATGTGTACCGCATATAGTACACAATGAGAAAGATATCAAACATATTTTATTTATTTTATATAAATAAATGTGTGTAGTTTGACATATTATTAAAAATATGTTGTTTTTTCTTGATTTTAGCATTTATTAATACCTGTAACATATTTCCATGAAATTAAAGAAACAGAAAATTTATTATTCATTTATTAATCATCTAATTCCAGGTTCAACTATGGTCCATAGTTTAGAGCGTTATAAAAGTGTCTCTTAGTACCGGACAGAAAATATATATGACATGTAAAGCTGAACAGATTAAAATATTTTTCATCGAGCACAAGTATAGGTAATTGTTTGAGACTTCTGGGATATCGCTACAAGCTTCCTATCGGTATTAGTGACAATATGAACATATGATCTCACTCTTAAAAGTATTTTACACTTGATCGCTATTTTCTCCGTCTTTACTTTTTTTATGCAGTTAATAGCTTTTGCTAGATATTTTAGTTAAAAAAATACAGTATTTCAAAAATATAAAGTGTTCGACATTAGAGAATAAATAGGTGTCTTGTACTAGGGAAAAGCGAAGAACAAATAAATATAATGCCTTAAAATAAAAAACTTAACTATAAAAATTTTATCTTTTGCAACCGATTTATTAATAACAAAAATAACATAAATAACTTTAAAAACTATATTAAATTGGCAAATATAACACTTATTAAATTATCCGATGCAATGTGTTCTCGTCAAAAATAACAAACCAAGGTTCTCCTGAAATATAAACTAATGATTGAGTCTTGTTGTAACTTACACACATTTCTATCCATGTCTACTACTCTGCTGCACATAACACAATTGTTTTGTTGTTATTATTAACACAGATTTCGAAAATGTCCGATACAAGGTGCCGTCCGGCGTTAGGAGACTTCCCCCTACTACTCTCCCCTACCAACTGTCACCGTATAAACGAGGCTTAACAAGAGAGGCTACTGCTTCTCTTACATTTCTGTGACGGCTTATCAATTTAAGCACTAGGCTTACCCTACATTATGGTGTAATAAACAAGTTTTCCTATACGCATCTTTTTTCGATATTTAAATTGAAAATCTTTTGAAAGAGAAACAAACAATTTACTAAGTATTCTTTTAAAATAATTGTTTTAGAACACTGATAGAAGTCACAACCGATAATATTTGTTGTCTACTAAGGATTATTTAAATGCATTGTATCTTTAATTGATTTCTACATGCTTTTTATCATAAATATTTAACTTGCAAAATTAAATAAGGTTATATGTAGTTATAAATCATTTTGAGAATACAAGATTTATTTTGTTAGTAAGTTAATAAATTATAACAAATTAATCAAGTTATACATCTAAAAAGCATTTGATTTACTGAGAATTTTTAAGTAATAATTACAATTATAAGAGATACAATCAAACAAAATTATTAGCCTTAAAAAATCATCCTAGCAAATAAATAAATATTTTCTATGTTACAGTCAAAGCGTGCGTTTCAGTCAAAGTATATACTTACTTGATAATGTATGTGTTTACTATATTTTTAATAAATTTGTTTACTTCGGCCGAAAGAAAGCTTCTACATTGAAACAGTCTGCGCAGCATCTGCGCAGACGAAATGTGTAATATAACCTATAAATGATTACTTTAATTAAGTCAACAGTTGGAATGTAATTATTCTTTTCTAACAAATCAAAAATTTCAATAAATAAATAATACAAATTTTAATTATCATTTTAAAATAATAAATTTAAAATACTTACTACAGCAATTCGTGGGAAACTATTTTCTTTAAATTTACTAATTGCTTGTAAGCATAATAAACGAAACAAGTTATTTCTTACTTGTTTCTTCGTGCATTTAAATTAAAAGTGCACCTTAACTGTGAACACGCATTTAAATGATTAATTAACAAGACAAATCACTCAACGAACCCAAAAAAAACTAATATCTTATTTAAGGAATAGAATAATAGATTCTGCATTTTTGCAGAATACATTTTTTATGCAAATACAGTTTTAAATCTTACGCAGCATATAACCAAACCATATGGAAGCTAGGAAACCTATGGAACCCTCGCGAGTGTGAAGAATTGTTCACATCTTACTAGAAATTTACGAGCGACGCTTCAAGACAAATGGAAAGATTGTGTTCAAAATTTTTAACGGCGCATTCTATACAATGCGATACAGTGCTTCCTCTGAATATATATGTACGTTTTCTATTGTTCCTCATGGCAAAAATTCGATATTAAGTTATTATGACGAATAACAATCTCTGTTCGCGAAATAATAAATCACTTTTATTAAAGAAGTTATTATAACTCAAATAAAAATTTCAGATTGAGTAACTATTAAGTTATCTAGCAATCCATTTAATCCGTAGGCACTTGATAGTTTCATAAATCGCTTCTCGAGGTCCTAAGATAAACACAGACCCTTCTATGATGTAAAGTGATGTAGTGAGCTGAAAGGTTAACGCACACATATCGACGAGGGTAAAGAACAAGCGTCATTTTCGAAATCCTCAGAATCCTCGATCCTGAATTGTCTCGATATCTTCAGCCAATTTCAGAATAAATATACCATCTCTGTGACCAACACGTTACGTTTTTATTACTTTTTATGCCTTAACTATTTTATTATTTCTATCAGCTCAATAGGAAGTAATATAGTTAGGTGCGACTTTTTGAGGAAAAGAACAATTTAATTATGAAAATATTTTCTTATCGGCTTGACACATTTATACAACAACCATTATTAAGTTCTCAAAAAATCAACATTTGTTTGTGGATCGGTACCTTCATAATTCATCTCGAGAATAAGATTACTATTCCTATTCTGATGTTTCTTGCAGCAAACTCTAGGAAGACAATAAGAAAAAACAAAAAGAACGGACGGCTGGTGAGTTATGGTGTGTAAGATAAACGGGTCCGCTCCAGCCCGAAATGAAGTCTGGCGGGAAATTTATATCCAGCCCCGTTGCAATATCTCTAGAAGAACAGAATTGGACTAGCTCTGAGGAAAATAGGCTACTGCGGGAGACGCATTTTAGATTAGCTTTTTATTGGGGTGTATACCGTGATACAAAAGTTTGAGAATTCGATTGTACTTTAGCAGTCGCACAACATAACTTATACAACTTGTAGAACGAAGACATTTTCAATTAATTATCATAACGAATTCTTGTGGTACATATTAAATATTATAAATGATAAGTTATGTTGGCAAGAACGTATATTAATTACTGATCTAATGACTTTTAATTATATTTACTTACGTTTATAGACATGAAAGTTAATCATTCCTAATAATCATAAATTATTAAAATTGTATATCTACAAGGTGTTTAAAAACGCTTGCGGTATTGACGGTAAAACAAAAAACGATAAAATAATTTAATTCCAAATTTACAAAAAACCAATAATTTGGCCGATTTTAATTGTCTTAATTCCTGTTAAAAATTTTTCTTAAACGTTTTGGTCTGAAGCTAACTATACTTTTTTGCTTGTTTTTTATGGTTATATTATCTTTAATTTAGTGTAGGTACTATTCTTTAAATATTTTATGGAGTAGTAAGCACATGTTTAATAGCTTCTTACCGAAAGTATTTTTTGTGTTGTATTTATTCAGTGCATTGGGAATAAATCTATTGAAATGTAAATACTAAGAAATCCTTTCTTTGCGTCGTCTTTTTTTTGTGGAATAAATAGATTCAGGTTTATTTGGAACTCTAATTGTGAGAGGTGTTTTACATACTTCCTCGTATTGTAACGAACGTCAGTAGGTATTTATTAAAAGTTCATTAATAATAATTTCTACTGTTTTCTTAAGACTATCCAGTTATAATTAAAAGTTATTTTTTATTAGAAATTTTTATTTTTATTTGATTACTATGAAAGGCAGTGGCGCACTTAAAATTTATTATTAAAGAGGGTATTATTTAGAAGTATATAATTTCAATTTTTTTTATTTTGTAATAACGTGTTGCTAATTCTATAAGATGTTATGTTTGCAACTGGGGAAAAAAAGATAAGTAAATTATATATAAAAGTTTACTTTTTTAATTTGAATTATTTTTATAGCTTTTAATAGTTATAATAATTTTCTTTTATTAATTTTATAAATAAGGTCGTTTTTTCTTCATATACAAGTTGTTAATGTTTAGTTTTTACAAAAGGGTTGTTTTAATATCTTTGTTTATTGCAATATTATATAAAATTTTGCACTAAATTTTTTCTTTTTGTGACAACTATTTGTTTAATGTCGATTAAAATAATTACAGCACAAGCGTAGATAAAAGGGATTTTTATCCCCTCCCCATTTTTTTCTGAACACGCCCATTCTCTATATTTTTGTGATGAAACGTTTAGTTCTGTAACATTTTATCTTTAAAAAACGTTACTATAAAGTTGTTGCCCTAGCCTTTATTCAAAGTTTTACAAGAGTCAAAAAATTGAATTAAAATTTTTTAAATCATAAGCGTAGGCAGACAAACCTTTTGTGGAAAGGAGAGAGGATAAAGAATATTTAGTAGAATACCTTTTATCTATGCTTCTGCTGTAGTTTTATTGACCAAAACTAGCAAAGTACACGGAGAAAAAAATATCGTCAAAATGACTATATGTATTGCTATTTTAGCTATCCGTTGTATAATCATCTTTCACAAGGATACGTCGCACAGTGGTTTATCGGCGGAAAAAAGTCAAATTTTCCGAATGTTTAATCCTAGATAAATTATTGTTGAATATGACACTTAGAAGTCCAAACGATCATATTTCAGTAGAATTAATACTTTACATTGAGTACAAATGTTTTTTTTGACAACCTGAACTTATGCTAAAGTAACTTGATAAAAACATCTAACATTTTAATATTAATCCAAGACGATTTTCTTCCCTTCGTTCAAACATTAACATTTAGATTTCTTAAAATATGTTATATAGCATTAATAATGATTAACGGAATACAAAAATTATCATCGTTAAGCTTTTAATATAGTTATAATACACATAAATCGCACATACAATGGCGGCACCGGATATTTTCAGTTTTTAAGGAATATCTTTTATGCTCCAGGTTGCTCCGGTTTGCGACAACTTTGTTTCTGTTTAATAAGACACTGCCTAATGGGTCACACTATTTCCAGCTGCCCATTCCTGCCCCCTTGCCCGTTATATGGCCCTAAAGGCTACCTACTACCAATCGGAGGAAGAATTACAGATTAATTAATAACATTATGAAGTTAATAAAAATTTTGTTTATTTCTAAGTTTTCTCTTTAATTTTACCTATTATGCAAGGTATACCTTTCTATATCTCGGGAAGAGGGACTCAACATTCGCCGATTTGACATTCGTGAAATTTTTCTAAAATCCCACGAATTTTGACAAATTAACTGAAACTGCATTTTAAGAATGTCTATAGATAAGTTAAGTATCAGTTACTCACAACAAAACAATTGCGAACGGCATTAAAGTCATCTGATTATATGTAATACTACTCGATACGTCAGAAGTTAGAAAACATGTAACAATTATTAATGTATTTCTTGTATTTTGTTTTAGACTTTAAATAAAAAAAATTACATGGATAATATAGCATCAGGTAAATACGTTTATTGTAAAGTAGTTTTAGAACATTTCCTTAAAAAATAGAAGAGGCTTTTAAGATTTACTATAACCTTGTTTTTAAAAATTTTTATTGAGTGTTATAAAAAAAGTACTATCTAGTACCACTGTCTTTTTTTGTTAATATACATGCCTTATTGTTCAGTAATGTCTCAGCAAAAACTAGCTATCACTATGAATCACTTTCTAAAATATAACGATTGTTTATAGGTAGCCGTTCTAGTAGTAGTGTTCCAGTTACTTCAAAAATGAACTTTTGTTCAATTAAAAGATGCCAAATGTTTAGTTTATGTAATTCGAAGTGCATGGGGAGACTTTCTAAGTATTTTATGAAAATGCCACTTTATGCTTTTTGGATATTAGACAAATAATAAACCAACGGTCTGGCGAACTGTAACTTGTCCAATAGCGTTTTTTTTTAATAATTTACAAAAATATATTATATGAATTTGTTTTGAAAAAATTTAAAAGGGTTGTTTTTATACCCTTTAATATTTGTTGGGTTTAAAAATAGGTTTAATTGAATTTAAAAAATTAAATCTTTATTTTTCAACAAGTACGTTGAATACGTTTTGTTAGTACAGTATTAATTTTTTAGGATTTGAAATTATATTTATTTGACGCTTTGGTTTTTATTTAAGTATTGATTACACCTTAAAACACGTTTCTTTGCAGACTTATGCAAATTATGAACATTTTAACTATCTTTTTGAATACGACATATAATTGACCTTCAAGGGTGGAAGCAAGCTACTTTAATTTAATTTAAGATTAAAAATTTGAAATCAGCGATTTATAATGGCACGTTTCTTAGATCATCGTTGTTTTGTTTATTAGTGCATTTATATTATAAGCATATTTGTCCCCTATTATTCTTGAACTTGAATTTAGTTGTTTTTACACTGATTTAATATGTATTTTTTGATGCGTATGTTTTTATTCAAGTTTTCATTACGAATTTTTTTTTTAAATGAATACACAAAATGTTTTTATTATAAAGTGATTATGATAATAATATTTAATCCAGTTTGGAAAGTTGTCTTGTGACGAAAACCACCCCCAAATTGTCTAATTTTTACAACACTTACTTTCATAAGTCGTGTTTTACAATGATTAACAAAAGCATCGAAAGTCTCTTTTTAAAAAAGAAAGAAGTGTTAAAGCTGATAAAGACTGAAACGAGATATTTTAACTCAGGCACGTTTGTTTTAAACATAAAAATAATTTAAGACCAATTCATTTTATGTGTGTATAATAACATGAATTGTTTTATCGTTTGAGGCCGTCGGATATGTTTCTTAATTAGTCAATTTAACGTTGTCATAGGTCAAAAAACCTGCGGTTCTCAAAATATGGTCTCAATTTTGATTTTGCTATAACTTTGTCAAATTAATGAATTTTGAAATATTACCAAATAGAAAGTCTTCCAAAAAATCCCCTCCACCACCCATTTCCGGCTCTGACAACTATTCGTAAACACCCTGTATAAAAGTTTACTCTTTTAATTTGAATTATTTTTATAGCTTTTAATAGTTATAATAATTTTCTTTTATTAATTTTATAAATAAGGTTGTTTTTTCTTCATATACAAGTTGTTAATGTTTAGTTTTTACAAAAGGGTTGTTTTAATATCTTTGTTTATTGCAATATTATATAAAATTTTGCACTAAATTTTTTCTTTTTGTGACAACTATTTGTTTAATGTCGATTAAAATAATTACAGCACAAGCGTAGATAAAAGGGATTTTTATCCCCTCCCCATTTTTTTCTGAACACGCCCATTCTCTATATTTTTGTGATGAAACGTTTAGTTCTGTAACATTTTATCTTTAAAAAACGTTACTATAAAGTTGTTGCCCTAGCCTTTATTCAAAGTTTTACAAGAGTCAAAAAATTGAATTAAAATTTTTTAAATCATAAGCGTAGGCAGACAAACCTTTTGTGGAAAGGAGAGAGGATAAAGAATATTTAGTAGAATCACTTTTATCTATGCTTCTGCTGTAGTTTTATTGACCAAAACTAGCAAAGTACACGGAGAAAAAAATATCGTCAAAATGACTATATGTATTGCTATTTTAGCTATCCGTTGTATAATCATCTTTTACAAGGATACGCCGCACAGTGGTTTATCGGCGGAAAAAAGTCAAATTTTCCGAATGTTTAATCCTAGATAAATTATTGTTGAATATGACACTTAGAAGTCCAAACGACCATATTTCAGTAAAATTAATACTTTACATTGAGTACAAATGTTTTTTTTGACAACCTGAACTTATGCTAAAGTAACTTGATAAAAACATCTAACATTTTAATATTAATCCAAGACGATTTTCTTCCCTTTGTTCAAACATTAACATTTAGATTTCTTAAAATATGTTATATAGCATTAATAATGATTAACGGAATACAAAAATTATCATCGTTAAGCTTTTAATATAGTTATAATACACATAAATCGCACATACAATGGCGGCACCGGATATTTTCAGTTTTTAAGGAATATCTTTTATGCTCCAGGTTGCTCCGGTTCGCGACAACTTTTTTTCTGTTTAATAAGACACTGCCTAATGGGTCACACTATTTCCAGCTGCCCATTCCTGCCCCCTTGCCCGTTATATGGTCCTAAAGGCTACCTACTACCAATCGGAGGAAGAATTACAGATTAATTAATAACATTATTAAGTTAATAAAAATTTTTTTTATTTCTAAGTTTTCTCTTTAATTTTACCTATTATGCAAGGTATACTTTTCTATATCTCGGGAAGAGGGACTCAACATTCGCCGATTTGACATTCGTGAAATTTTTCTAAAATCCCACGAATTTTGACAAATTAACTGAAACTGCATTTTAAGAATGTCTATAGATAAGTTAAGTATCAGTTACTCACAACAAAACAATTGCGAACGGCATTAAAGTCATCTGATTAAATGTAATACTACTCGATACGTCAGAAGTTAGAAAACATGTAACAATTATTAATGTATTTCTTGTATTTTGTTTTAGATTTTAAATAAAAAAAAAATTACATGGATAATATAGCATCAGGTAAATACGTTTATTGTAAAGTAGCTTTTAGAACATTTCCTTAAAAAATAGAAGAGGCTTTTAAGATTTACTATAACCTTGTTTTTAAAAATTTTTATTGAGTGTTATAAAAAAAGTACCATCTAGTACCACTTTCTTTTTTTGTTAATATACATGCCTTATTGTTCAGTAATGTCTCAGCAAAAAACTAGCTATCACTATGAATTACTTTCTAAAATATAACGGATTGTTTATAGGTAGCCGTTCTAGTAGTAGTGTTCCAGTTACTTCAAAAAATGAACTTTTTGTTCAATTAAAAGATGCCAAATGTTTAGTTTATGTAATTCGAAGTGCATGGGGAGACTTTCTAAGTATTTTATGAAAATGCCACTTTATGCTTTTTGGATATTAGACAAATAATAAACCAACGGTCTGGCGAACTGTAACTTGTCCAATAGCGTTTTTTTTTTAATAATTTATTTTTCCAATTATTTTTTTAAATTGATGTATAAGGCAAGACATAAGTACAATGTTTTACTATTCAAAGAAGTTTCTATCAGTAGAATATAAAAATTTAAGTCTGGCACCCCTAGTCTTGACACAACTGTTTGCCAGACCACCCTCAAAATATTTATTGCAATGATATAAGGTATAAGAAAAAATTAAACGTCAAAATTTTTGTTTTTTATTTTTCTTTTAAATAGAATTGGTCTTGTACATTAATACTTGACCAAAATTCTGCCAGACCACGATTAAGAAATTAGGAAAAAAAAGTTATAAAAAAAACAATTGGACAAGTTACAGATCATCAGACCATTGGTTTATTATTTATCTAAGATCCAAAAAGTAATAAAGTCCATTTTTGTACTTAAATATTTTTGTCCAGCTAAATGTGTGATTTTTCCGTGTGTGCGCCGTATAGCTAATTTAACTATCCGGAGTTTCCTTATTGCGGATTGTGAAAGTAACGATACGTATTATTGTTTTAGACATTCAAACGATTCTTGTCATGGTGGTTTAACGGTTATGCACGAAGAACAAAATATCATTAAAATGACCATACGTATCGCTATTTTAGCTATACAAATCCTCAAGTTGATGTACAGTTACCTACACGACGGAAACTGCACACGTTCACGAGAGTTCTTCGTTTGAACGCTTGAATCAAATAAATGAATCCTTATTATAAGTATAACATGTAGCGCTGTTTTGATCATACTATGAAATGTCAAATTGACTTATAAATATTATTAAATTAGACAATCGAATCGTTGTTCTAACAATACGTGAATTGAGTATACGTCAGATAGTTATTTTGACGATATTTTTTTCTCAGTGTAAACCTTTTGTACCACAATAACAAAAAATTTTGTTCATTACATTAAATATTTTAATAAACAATCATGTCATTAATAAAGATATATTTTTTTAAGTAGATTTTGATTTCTTATATTTTATAAAAAAAGCTCCTGTTTGAAAAATGGCATTGGAAAAGTTTCTTTATTTTAGATCTAGTACTTTTTTGAAACGCACTGTTTTTAATAACAATAATAAATATACGCCAAGAAATGTATGTTATAAAATAACTCATAAGAAAAAAAACCAGCAAAGCTGATCTTGTTATTAATAAAATATTTTAATCGTTTTTTTTTGTTATTACAATTAGATCTTATTCTATCTATAACAATCTGACATCAAACGACACGAAATAACAAAAAATGTTACTATTACAGTAAGAGACCCAATAAAAAAAATAATAACCTTGTTTAATTGTTAAAACAACTTATTAAAAATTATAAACATTAATATATTGAGTTGGCCATTAAGTAATTGCTGATTTCACACTCATCTTTTTAGCTATATTTTTTAATGGCTTCTGTTAATAATATATTTTGTCCTTTTGAAATTTTTTAAAACGAATCATCATCGGCGATGAAAAAATGAAAAATGGATTGTTTGCAATAACATCAATCGAAAAAGGTCATGGTCCAGACTAGATGAGCCACTACAGTCTACTTCGAAAGCTGATATCCCCTAATAGAAGGTTTTACTTTCAATTTGGCAGGATTCGAAAGGCGTGGTGTATTTTGAGCTGCTTCCAAAAAAATCCACGATTAAATTGGTTATGTACTGTCAACAACTGTACAAATTAAATACAGCAATCAAAGAATAAATGCCATAACTTTCACCGAATATAAAATCAAAATTGATGAAATTTTAATTGTTTGATTTGAAAAAAAAAAGATTCATGTAAAAATCTAATAAAAGCGAAGATGTGCGCATTTGAGCGAAAAGTGGCACATTTTCGAGCGAGGGAAGCAGATGAAGCGCGACGCGGAGCGGCGCGCTTCATTTTCCCGAGATCGGAATGTGCCACTTTGAGCTCGAATGTGCACACTCGGTTTTAAGCATGATTCACAATAATTAATTTACTTTCTATATAATTCTAATTAAATATTACAAAGCTGTGTCCAATGAACAATTTAATCTCTGAAAAATGTGCATATATGGCGTTTTATTGGAATACATTAGGGGAGTGTTCCCGGGTATGAGACAGGCTCCAGATATGAGACAGTCAATTATTTTCATTATGCAATGTCAATATGGCCGATCTGATTACTGTCAAGTACTTCTTTGGTCATCAGTCAGTTTTTGTACTAACACTGAAATGAATCGACGCATTGCTTATATCAACTGCAAACATCGTATGTAAAATTGCAGGTTAAAACGTTTTTGATATTTTTCAAAATGTTATTTTTTTCATGTAAATCAATTGAAAAAGAAAAGTGTAATGTATAGCATTTAGTGTTTTTCTTATATTTTACGATCCAATATAACCAGTAAAAAATTTTGGCTCATAAACAAAACCCGTCTCATACCCGGGTACACTCCCACACTATTTTCTTTTTAAATCCAAAAATGAATGGAAACAAATTCAATAAATACGAGGATGTGCACATTCGAGCGAAAAGTGGCACATTTCCGAGCGAGGAAGGCAAATGAAGCGCGACGCGGAGCGGCGCGCTTCATTTTTCCGAGATCGGAATGTGCCACTTTGAGCTCGAATGTGCACACTCGGTTTAAAGCATGATTCACAATAATTAATTTATTTCTATATAATTTTAATTAAAATTTACAACGCTGTGCCCAGTGAACAATTTAATCTCTGAAAAATGTGCAAATATGTCGTTTTATTGGAATACATTACTATTTTCTTTTTACATCCAAAAATTAATGTAAACAAATTTAATAAATAGAATTGGTCCATCGAAAAGATGTAATTTTTCATCAGGACAACGCTAGGCCACGTACATCTTTGGCCACACACTAAAAATCATTTGAGTTTATTTGAAAATTGATGTTATATCCGCCATATAGCCCTTACCTTGCTCGATCAGTTTACCATTTATTTCGATCTTTGCAAAAACTCCTTGAATGGTAAAACTTTCAATGATTATAGCGCTGTGAAATCGCACTTGGTTCAGTTTTTTGCCGATGAAGATTAGAAGTTCTAAGAACGTAGAATTATGAACTTTCTAGAACGATGGCAAAAAGTCGTAGAACAAAATTGAAAATTAATCATTTATCAAAGTTTATTGTTTGAATTAAAAAAAATGTGTTTTATTTATATGAAAAATTAGGCAATTACGTAGTTGTCAAGCCAATAATTACACCTTTAGGTAATAAACAATTATAAAATATAGAAACACACATGCCTCATGTAGTCACTATTTAACGTTGCTTGATGTAAACGATTCAAAAAAGATATAATTCACCGCGGGCGTTTAAATATTATTCAATAATTTAGAATATTTGATTAAATAATAAATTAAACTTCAGAAATAGTTTATTAATACTATAGTATTTTCTTCACATAATTTATTATAAAAACGAAAATAGCGCACGTTATCGGGCATTTGGTCTCTTGCTTTACCTGCTATGAAAAAATCAAACGCACTTTTATAATTTTTTTGAATAACTATTTACCGATCTTCAGATCACGTGTCTAAGCACTGGTGCCACAAAACAAATTATGACCCGGATAATGTGGTCAAAATTTTTATAGTAACGTTTATTTTATTCAATATCTGATTTTCCATAGCATTTATAAACTTTAGATTATCTCGCTTTAATTCACCCAAAACACAGTTAAAATATTACAATTTAAAAAATTTTTAATATTCATTTATATTTATGTACAAAATTAATTATAAATATTTTCTTTTCGTATTCTTGTTGGTATTTTAATCTTTGTGGCAAATTTATATCTTAAGAAAATATAAGTTTTAAGTGTAAATTCACGCTGCAGGAATGTTTATGACTATCGATCTTCCACATAAGCATAACAAAGTGCTACTTGGTAATATTACGATAAAAAGTTTCAACAAGTAGATACTGTATAGTTAATTATTATCAATAAAATATACTTTTTTTAAGCAGCCTTACGTAATTTTACTATTGATACATTCAAATCAATTTGTAAACGAATTGTATGATTCGTACATTTTCCTGTGGCGTGCTATAAGTGAAGATCAGTGGGTAGATGTACAAACTTAATTCAAATTAAACAATAGAAGAAAATAATTTTATTTGTGTACTTAAGATAACACGTTGCGATCATAGCTGGCCTCGTAAATCTTGAAGACCCTGGGCGGGTTCAGAACAAGTGCTATCCAGATAACCTTCTTGCTCCATACTTACTCATTCTTATGCAGACATTTTGGGATCTGTCACAAGTTCAGGCTCATGTTTTATTAAAATTTATTATGGAATTCATCTGGTCAACTAAAGGCCAAATATAAATTGTAACATATTCACGAATATAAAACTACAAAAATATGTCGCGGTATAACGTCGCTCAAAAAGGTACGTATACGTTGTGCAAACCACTTCGTATCCAGTTTCTTTTCTAATGATTAATTGTAGATGTAATTCGGCTTTCGTAATTATTATGCAAGAGTTCTTGGTATATATTCTAAAATTTTGAATCGCTGAAAATGTATGTGCATACCTTTGTATATGAGAGGTTCATAGATCCTATTTGGAATAAATAAACTTTAATTTTACATAACTACTGAAACAATTTGGGTTCTTTTTATAGACATAATTATTGCTTCACGTTTATGTCTAATTCAGTAGTGCATTGAATATTCAATACATCACTATTAAGAATTATGAGAAGCTGTCAGATTTTTGTTTACTTTTATCTTTGACTTCGCGATGCTTCTTATAAGTATTTTTTAGCCCGGCATCCTAAATAAATAATTTATTTTTTCATTTACAAATCATTAATTTAAAAACCTATTGAGTTTCAAAACTAAATTATTATTTTTTTGTAAATCTGTGCGAAAACAATGTTATTATAACTCATACTAGTTTTTCTTACAAAATGTATTTTAATACTAGCTGAGTTATATAATTTACACGGCTTTCATTCACGTAAAACAATTCACATGAAACGGACAGTCCTCGTAATTGAAAAGCTGTATAGATACGAGGTGTGTTCAGAAAATAACGGGATTTTTCGTTTTACGAAAGAAATATTTATTTATTCGTCTACATTAATGTTGTCGCTTTCAAAATAGTGCCCATTAGATATTATGCACTTGTGCCAGTGCTTCTTCCAATCCTCAAAACACTTCTCAAACTCGATCTTTGGGATAGCCTTTAGTTCTTTCAGCGATGCGCTTTTGATGTCATCTATGCCTGTAAAACTACGATCCTTTAAAGTTTCCTTTATTTTTTGAAATACGAAAAAGTCACACGGAGGCATGTCTGCCGAATATGGAGGCTGGGGCATCTTTACAGTATTGTTTTTGACCAAAAATTCACGAACAAGCAATGTGAGCAGGTGCATTTTGCTGCCACGCGTTTCATACCCAAAACATTCAAAAAAATTTTATGGCATGAGCCAATCGATATGCCAACATCATCAGCGACTTTCCTGATTGTGATTGGGCGATCGTTCGCAACCATTTCTTTCACTTTTCCACGTTTTCATCGGTTGTTGAAGTGCTAGGGTGTCCAGGGCGTTCGCCATCTTCAACGTCTTCACGGCCGTCTTGAAAACGCTTATAACACTCGTAAGCTCTTGTTTTACTTATAGCAGAATCACCATTGTATTTGTTAACATTTCTCACACTTTATTTTATTTTTTATGCAAAACTTGATATAAATTCTTTAATCCATTTTTTTTAAGAAACGAAAATCGCCGTGCCCATAAAAACACATCTAATCTTAACAACTGCCACAGACAAAGTAAACACTGAATACAGTTGAAAATTTTATCATATTTCAGAAGCATGTATAACATAATTAAAAAAAATTGACAATCGGCCCTCCAAAAGCGCGAAATTTAAAAATTTCCGTTATTTTCTGAACACACCACGTATATTTAGCTTTCGTAATGTAAAGGGGTTCGTTGTGCGGTTCGTACTTTTAAAAGACCGTCACTTATTTTAACTGACAATAACTAAAATTTAATAATGGACTAACACTTAATAACTAAAATAACCAAAATAGTGGTTACACTTTTTATTTGCGCACATAACTAATTTATTTTCAATGTTACCCTCTTAACTAATTAATCTACATACCACCTATTTATTTATTTCTACTTTTGACCGCATTTAATTTAGTATAACCGTCAGTACTCCAGTTGAGAGGCTACTTCGGAGACTCTCAACTCTCGAATTTCCTACCAAGACTGTCGAGTGGCCCACAGAGACTAACAGATCGGCGTCTTCTCTTCGCCTTATATGTATGCTGAGAAACAAGCTTCTTAAATGCTCTGGAATTTTCAGAGAATTCCGTTCTCGACGCGACCTTCTAGTTCGTATGTGTTCAGGTCACCATATTTGCGTGCTTATTGTAGATAACGCTAAAATATTTTAGTGCGTGCCCGTTACACTGTCTCGTTCTTACATTAGATCTACTTCATCACAAAATATGGACATCCGGTTAGGTAGATAACTGCAACTCCGTTCCTGGTCATTATGGGACCACTCGCAAAAAATAGCTTTTAATCACTTTTTGTTGCTGGCGAACAATGTTTCCGCTTCAAAATTCAAGATACGCGCTAAAGTTTCAAAAATCTGAACATAACAGATTATTCCACTTTTACATCCAATATGCAAAACAAACAAGTAAGATTATAATCATTCTTATATCCACGGTGGTAGTTGACACGTTTTTCTGTTGGCTCACCCTTACATTTATTTGCTCGAACACCGCCATGACCAATTTATTTTCAACATCTGTTTCCGGACCTAGACTGGCTACAATCAGTGTTATCTCCTCAAGTGGTCCACTAACGTTACATGTCGCCATAAGGTTCCGTGGACATTTTGAGTGACCAGTTATCGCAACCTTAGCTCCACACGTCTTTTAGCTTACATTCAAACAGTCAAGTCTCACTCCCAATACCAACACTCATCCTCCTTCAGTAGTTCTTCTATTCAACTTGTTAAACTTCTTTATGGACATGTTCAAAGTGTCTAAATATCACAAATCATCATTTGTGATATATGTTTCCTCTCTTAGTAGCTTTTCACCTACGAACTTCTGGATTACACCATACACATGCTTCAAAGTGTTCAAATAACAACTCATAGATTCTCCCTCAAACTTCTTTTGCCCGCAACTTTCTGAACTTTATCATAGATACATTTTCATGATGAACTTCCTCCCTGTGTGGTTTTGTCATTTATATGTATTGTTATTTAAACCTATCTTGTTGTATTGGTCTTTGTATCGCTTTTCAAACATTGCTCTTCATCGTTGTACATTAAACCGTAGGTTCATCTTCAGCGACAACCCTTCCAGAACATCTAATCACTACTTTTTTTCCAGAATTTTCCATTTTTTCATTTTTGTTCTTGCCGAGAACATATCTTCAGTACACTCAAATATGTACTATTCTGGATTTTGACCTTTATTCATCACTGCCTCTATTAATTGTTGTACCAATAGGGCCTTTAATATGATCGTTTTGAAGTCCTGTCCTTCCAACTTCCTCTTCAGTTGGGTAACTTTAAGATTTTCAGTGGTTACTTGCTTAACTAATCTATTGACATACCTACTTAACTAATTTATTTGCGTACTTAACTATTTTAATTTCACTATTAGACTCTTAATTAATTTATTTACACACTATTTATTTATTTCTACTGTTGGCCGTATTTACTTTAGTATATATAATCGTGAGCACTCCAATTAAGAGTAACACAGTAATTACTATACTTCTCTTAAAAAATATTTTAATGTACTACATATAATCTGGTATTTTTAAAATTTTTATTTTGTAAATGCAATAGAAAAAATTGAAACACGTTATAGGTTTAAATCTGATACACAATACTTCTAATGTGACGTCATTGCGCTAAAAGGTTTTTTTGTTTCATAACATGTACTTCATTACACCACGGGTAACACTAACCTTACTCAGTGTCTGATGTGAAAATTAATTACAAATAAATTTCTTACATGCTCACTATTAATCTTTTGCTTTATGAACTGGTTGTAATTGTAGCTACCTCGATACTCCGTTAAGAATAAAATTGGTATATTTTCATTTAATATTGTTGTTTATAAATTTTTACTCAAAATGCTACATTACCAAAAATTGAAGTTATGTCAAACGATGCTGTTTTTTTTTTGTATTATTAAATTATAATCAAAATTATTGCTTTTCTAATTATACATAGACTTAAAATAGTAATTTACTTAAGTAGCTTGTAAAAAAACGGTTTAATATTGTAGATTTTTTTATTATTGTGATTATATAACTTCTTTTAAATTGACACTTTTTATGTTGTGTACTGTATTATAATTATTTGAATATTTGTCAGTTTATCAAAATAAGATGCCACTGAATGACCGTTACGAGATATAATGTTTATAACAATTAAAAAACTAATTCATATTTATGATATATTTATTAATGCAATCATATATGTTTATTTTTTTATTAAAAAGCATGAAATGAAAGCAATAGAAAAAGTGTATACTAAAAATAATTAACTTATTCCTCTCAACACTTCGCTTGTTACTTGAATATTGTTGAAATTTAACTAAAATGTATGAAATATGACAATTTTATTAAAATATGTATTTTTACGATTACATACATTTTTTTTATCAGTCACTTGTATTAAAATCATTTGATTAAGTAAATAATTATTTAAATTAATTTTAAATAATTTTAATTTTATTAACTAATTAATTTTTATTAATTATACGTCGGTCATTCATTAGCCGAAAGTGCTCATTCATTGAAACTTTAATTTTAATACTATTTATATTTAATTTTAGAAAGTTTACGATCAATTGTAACGGTTGTTTGAATTGATTAGTTTTTTACTATTTTTTTTTATATTGCTGCAACAATTTGGTCATTCATTATTAATTTTACGAATTATTGGTCCTTGTTCTCTTCAATGAGACTCTCCACTTCTATTGACACACTTTTCTCAGCGGTGTTTTCATTTCACAAAGCAGTCCTGTATAGCTTTATTTCTAAGGTCTGAGATTTTGATTTAATGTCATCAACACTTTTAAAACAGCGTCCTATCAGCACTTATATTAATTTAGGAAATACGAAAAAATTGCAAAGAGCCAGGTCTGACGAGTAAGTAGGCTGGTGCAGAACAGTCATATGATTTTGTCACAGAACTAACAAATTGACAAAGCTGAGTGTGCGGGCGCATTGTCGTGGTGCAAGAACTATGAGTTGTCTCCCCACAATTATGGTCAGTTGAAACGTTTCTATGAAGTTCTCTCCAGTTTTACGCAAAATTTTACATTGCATCATTGCTGCAGATAATCGCACATTTCAGAAATCGCAACTAACTCTTAAACACCCTGCAGTCAAATTACAATATTATGAAAACATGTAGTTACAAAGGAGGTTATGCGCACGGCAATGCTACCAACCGCATATTACGAAATATCACTGTTGGCGCGTAATTCAAAATGTTTGGTTATTTTTTGAACAGGCTTCGTATATTAAAAACAAAATTTCTCTATTCTTTGAACCTTTTAATGTATTTCATCGAACGTGGAGTCTTCCAAGCAGATTACAAAACTATTGTGATTAATCATAATGTTCACGTCCAATATCTTTTAGTAATGTTTAATGTTCACTGGAATTGGACACTCAATAAAACAACAATTGTTAAATTTAACAATTGTTGTTTTATTGAGTGTCCAATTCCAGTGAACATTAAACATTACTATTGTGATTGTTAGTAATAATATATTGGAAACAAAATTATTTTTAGAATTCAAAAGGAATTTCCGAAGTCAGTCTCGAATTATTTTCGGCTGATATTTAGACCTATATTATTTGATTACCTGGTAAACCGGTTTCTAAATTCTAATTTTATTTGTCTTCGGCAATCTTTTAACAAATCTCAAAGCTTCGTGGTCCAGAGAATAAGAGTACCGACTCTCAAGCCAAAGGTCTAACGTTCACACCTTCCTAAAAACTACAGGCCTATTTCTGTTTCAGGTTTTGTTTTATCCACGTGTGATAATATCAAATACAGAATTAGATCACTAATTAAAAAAATTGTTAGATTGCAAAATAAATCCTTCAAATTTTTAAATTTTAAATTCAATTCATTGTTTTGTTTCAGATAAGTATGTTGTTGAATTAATTCAAGTAGGTACTGCAAGTTTTCTTTAACAGTATATGTATGAATTTTTGTTCAGAAATCTTTTTCAAAGAACCTTTGTTAACGACAAACCTGTTTATGACATTTTTAAATTTGCTTGTTTTACTCTGAGTGTACCATAAAAAAGAGCATCA
This sequence comes from Sinopyrophorus schimmeli, assembly GCA_036325965.1. Classification (NCBI taxonomy): domain Eukaryota; kingdom Metazoa; phylum Arthropoda; class Insecta; order Coleoptera; family Elateridae; genus Sinopyrophorus; species Sinopyrophorus schimmeli. The sequence continues at coordinate 9,698,187 of JARFIZ010000001.1, forward strand.
CCAGGTTACGCCGTTTTAGGGACTATTTGCTCCGTCGTAATGTAATCTTTTTTTTTACAGTGTAGATGTTACCATTTGTTTTCAAACACACCTTTTATAATGTAGTTAAATAAAAAATAAATCGTATAAATTCAATAAAAAATTGTTTACGAGGTCAGTTTAGAAAATAACCAAATTTTTTTTTTAATTTTTATTATTAATTTTACAGAATATTGGGCTTTGTCCTCTTAAAAGTACTCCACTTCCAAATGATATATTTTTTCCAGCGGCGTTTCTATTTTGCGAATCAGTCCTGGATAGCTTTATTTCAGTTATCTTCTAAAGTCTGAGATAAAGAAAGAAAGCTGGTTTGACCTCAAAACTGCCTATTTTTGGAAAAATTTTGTGACCCCGCTCATATTGCAAAGAAGAACATGCTGATCATTTCTGTCGAAAAAAAAGTTAAAAAAATTGGGAACATGGGGTTTTCGACTTCGAAAATTGAGCTGCATCTAAACGCTTGAAAAGGTTTTTAAGTGACTTTTTATGCAAATAAATATAAATATAATAATTTTTTTTAATCCTTATCATATTTCTTTAAAAATTATTTTATTATTTGTTTTGGTTTTTCGTTTATAATATAATTTTATTAGAGTTGAGAGCCCAAAAGTTAGGTTATTAGGCTGATTTCAAACGCGTTTTTAACAATGTTTTCATTATCCGATAAGAAAAATTCTTTAACTACTCCACTTGATTTTTGATGCTCTTTCATAAAAATTTAGTCATAAATTTTTCCATTATTAGGGGCAGTTTTTAGGTCAAACCGGCTTTCGTTCTTTGTTTTAATGTCATCAACATTTTTTAAACGGCGTTCTTTCAGAACTAATTTTAATTTTGGAAAAACGAAAAAATTACAAGGATTCAGATCCGGCGAGTAGGAGGTCTGCGGGTGGTACAGTCATCTGATTTTTGGCACAAAGCTAATTAACAAAATTTCAAAATTTTATAAATCGCCACTAACACGTTGCACTTAAATCACGTAGGTATACTAAACGAGATAACAACAATACAAAAACAAGTAATTGTAAAGAAGGTTATGCACAAGTTTACAAAACGAAAATTGTTAATCTTTAAAGTTTATACCCTATAGTTTCTTCAATGTATACTTTTGTTTTTTCAGTACACTTTGTTTCATTAAACAAATTGCATTTTTAATTATTCCTGCAAACTCCGAAATGACCAACATGTCGAGTACCTAAATGTAAGGTAAGAAGATTTCATAAAACCTGTAAGAGGACACAAATCTTTTTTTATTAAAGATATGAAACAATAACGAATTGAGTTTTCACTTCACTGTCAAATTTTTTATTAAAATCACTTTTTAATTGTAATTTTATAAGTTTTATGAATTAGATGTTGTTGCATTAATTAGAATAATATATAAAAGAAAACTCAAGATGAGATATTAAAAAAAGAACTATTCTCTTCAAAAGAGGATGGATTGCTACCTTATTAAATGAGACCTATTTTCAATAAAAAAACAATAGTCAAACAAAAGTTTGTATAGCGACTTGGTCAAGATCAAAGGCATTCTAAATTATGTGTGAAGTTAATTGAAACTTAGAAGCTATTTTATTTTAAACATCTGTATAATAAGATTGTTTGTACATCCTGTATATTACCTGCATACTAACTCTTACTGAAGTGCAGATGTTGCAATTTATTAGGGTGAAAACAGGTATACCTAGGTAGGTAATTATTCTTTTAACATCTTCCTATGTAGCAGCTTTTCGATAACACAAACGAGGTAGAATGGTAAAACTAAATTTACAATATTTTTAATTTACTAGAATGTCACTTTTAACTGCTCTCTGTTCTAATACCTAGCAATTGATTTAGTAATACGTCGAAATAAATACAATAATAACAAATTTGTTATTTCGGACGTGTACTGTATAAATCTAATATTATTTTCAAATTGTAATAAACAAAGTTAGACAAGGTAGTGAAGGTCGTTAACGATATAATAACACTCGAAACTCTTATTTACGACAGTTTTAAAAGAATGTTATCGACAGTGTTTGAAATAATATACACAAGAATCGAAAAGAAATATAATAGAATTGTTTTTTTTTCTTGGCTAATAAATTTTAAGGTAAACTATAACTTTCAGAAAGTTTTGTATCTATTACTAAACATGGAAAAAATAAAAGGAATTTATTATATGAGTATTCAACGTTCTTAATATCCCTAAGTATAAGGCCGAAGTGTTGGTATGAGTTCTGCTTCTCTTATTTCATCTTCCTTTCCTGTCCATTCCGAAGATATTAGTTTTTTTGCCGCCTGCTGGTCACCGCTGTGCCTGCTGGTACTCCTTGTGTTTCATGAAATTCATCTTTTCGCTTGGATTTTATAGCACAAGTGGATTTTACTCTTTGCTGAGTTTATAAATTAAATTGCTGAACGAGAGAGTCGCTGCAATCATTATTGTGTGCACTATTCGATTTTCTTTTAAACATTACTCAAATATCGCATGAAATTTCGTGTTGTGTATTTCTCGATTCAAATTGATAAAATGTATTTGCTACGAAACTTAATAAATTATGATTAAATATAGCAGGTATGTAATATTCAAATAGTTAGGTAATGGAAGAGTAGAAACTTTCATGGTCCGGGGTTCAAAGCGCACTACTCGCGAGCCCGCCATTCGGCAGCGATAAATCATGGGTTACCACATTGTAGCCCGGTAAATCATGCGGGGCTGTCGGGCGCGGGGCGGGAGACCCAGCGTGAAATGAAACCCATTCATCTTTGTCAGGCCAGGACTTCTCTCTCGCGCGGACTCCTTTATAGAATCTGTGTGTCTTGACAAATGAACGTTTGTCCAGTAATATGTATCTAAATAGTTATCCAGTAATACCAATTAAAAAAAAAACAGTTAACTCGCTTGCAACGCAAAAAATTTATGGATAAAATATGCTCTTTTTATACTGTATAAGTTCATTATTTAGATATCATCCCAAAAATGTTCAAATTTTTGCCCACTATAGTAATAAACTGGTTGACTTATCACATCTTTTACATTATCTGATTGAACTTTTTAACAAAACCTTGTAGGTTTGTCGCAGTCACATAAAGTAAGTTACTCTAGTTTTCTCAAAGTTTTAAATTAATTTTTGATAAATTAAAGTTGAAGATTTAAAAGCATCTTGGTCAGGTATAAAGTTAGGAGGATGAAGTAGATCAAAATTAGATGGAGATTTGTTCAGTGAGAAATCTAAATATAATTTGTCTAGTGTAAAGTCTTTATAGGATTACCTCATTATAATGGAAGAATATGCACGCAGTCGGTCCTGACTCGGATATATCAAACCTTAAAAACATAAAATAATAATGACAATTTAGTATTAATTTTGTCTGACTGATTTATGACCTGTATTTAATGAACAAATTGTTCATACTTATACTTTTATTCTTGTTTGAACTTCTGACATAAATCGAGAATGTATGAACATAACTATATCAAGATTATTCTAAAATGCTGCATATATCAAATGAAAAATGTGCAGTGAAAAATGGTAAAATTACTCAATTTTGTTTAAGGATTCGATTGGTAAAATTAATACAAATATTATCGATAGTTTCTGAATAGGATATGGCGTGTTTTAGTGCAATTTTTCAACTTAGACATAAATAACGAAACGCAAACATAAGCGCACACGTCTTGGTGCACGTGCGGAGGTCCTAGTTCGATCCTGGGTTGTATTAATGCGCAGCCACGTCGGAGACGACAGCTAGGCAGCCATGTTTCAAAGTGAACGATGTTCGGACTTAGCCCAAGTTTGTGCAACTTTGGAGCCCCACTAAAGAAAGAAGGATTTATGAGAGGTTTTTTCTTATTTGAGCCTGCTTTAGCGCTTCTTTGCTTCCATACTTCGATTTGTCTTCTTTTTGTCGTTTAGCATTAAATAATGAATTATATGAGAGTGAATTCTTCGACAGCATAAATTATTGCAGATGTTATTTTCTTAACTAAATAATACACGTATTGCGTTTAATAATTTTCTTATGAGATAAATAAAATTTAGTTGTAATATACTTACAAATACTAATTATATGAAAAATGTTTGTTATCAATTCTAAGTTTACTTACATATCAGAAGTAGATAATTAAAAGGTGCCTATTTGTCGGTATGATTGCTTATTTCATGTTGAAGATACAAAAAATTCTGTTAAAATACTAGATAATACAAATAAATATTGCTGGTTTGTAAATAATTTTATTAAATTGCAGAAGTAGTTGGTAAAACTAATACAGTAAAACCTCTCTTGAACGGATAGTTACAGGACCAAGTATATTGTCCGTTGTAGAAAAGTGTCCGCTGTGAACGAAGCCTAAATACATTGTATACATTGTATACATTGTCAGCCGAGACCTTTTAAACTTGTTTGTTGCAGAGGGGTGTCCGTTTAGACAGGTTTTACTGTATCTAGGTATATGAATCAATACTTGCACTATTCGTGCAATTGACCTGCCATATATGGGTTTTGAAATATTAATCGCATAATTGCTGATGTTCGCAATACATTGATAGCGTACTTTTTAAAAAACTATGTTTAAACAACACTCTTTTGTAGTATCAAAGTAACTTGGTCTAAAATAGTGATGGCAAACCTATGATCCCTGGGTCAGACACTGGCCCACGCAAAATTTTTAATTAACTCACGGTTGCCATTTTCACCAAAAACTTAAGAATTTTTAACCCCATTAAAAATTTATAAATAGTCAAACCACACCAATTTTTACCAGTTAAGCCAATTGCATTTTAAAGATGTTTAGTTTTAAAAATACTCAGTTAAAAATTTTTAAACTTAACTTTGGTGCAAACGGGCATTAGTGACCCATGAGCTAGTACTAAAAAGAAATATGAACAAAATTTGATCCACGTCTCAAAAAGGTTCGCTATCCCTAATCTAAAATAACCAAATATGATAAGGACATGAGGTCCCTTTCTGGCCACTTCCACGATATCGTGATTACCCATTGCAAAAAGCTGAGAACAGTTTTAAAAATAGCCTGACTGACAAAAATAAATAAAAATAATTTCTATTATGCCATAAAAGCAAATTGCAGAAAATTGGACATGTTTTCAAATTTAAGGCTTCAGACTGTACGCCTACAATGCGGGGCTTTACCACGATTAAGGTTCTTTGTCACGGACAATAAAAAAATGAGGATAATTTGTACACATTCTGGAAAAGGACTTTAATGTCACCATAAACAAATGGGTTTTAAAAGCTTCAGCCCACGTCGCACTTAGAATTAGATTTGTTTATCGTCTAGTATAGTAATGGGCAAACTACGGGCCACGGGCCATATGCGGCCTCCTAAAATGTTCTATCTGGCCCGCGTGGCATACTCTTTCGGTCATTAATAGGACTTAGTATCAGAAAACTTACAAAAATTATGTAAAATGTATAATAATTATTTTTTTATAAATTATATTGACCCGGTTAATGTTTTTTTTCTTTTTCTTTGGCCCCCGCTTTGAAAAGTTTGCCCATCACTGGTCTAGTAGTCGCGATCTGGGGCTTTGCTTTTGAGACTAGGTGTCCCGATTTCTTTCTACATCTAATTCTAGTATAGGTACCTATACGATAAATATTGCTTTGATTTATTTTTGTAAGTTAGGCTATTTTAATAATTGTTTGAGTTTTTCACAATGTGTAATTAAGAAGGCGTAGCAGTGATCAGAAAGAGTCTTTGTGGACCTTGCCATACTTCGATTACTCTTGAACTATAAAAAAGTGTTGTTTACATCTAGCTTTATAAAAGTTTCTGCTGAAATATTAAAAACAGCCACCCATTAGGGACTCAACCAGTATGAAAGGTCTACCTTAAAACCTGCACCAATGCTGCCAAGTCATTTGAGCAGACCGAGTATGTTAAATCGAAAACGAATAACATAATCGCCTGGGCGTTAATGATTAATAGATTCTTTCTGCATAGTAGTATCTAATCCAGTCTAACTCGTAATATCACTAGATTTATTGACGTAACTGTTTTATCTCTATCTTTTAAGCAATAGGTATAAAGTTTTCAATTTTAATAAATCATAAATGAGTAATCGATATAAAACAATTAGCCAGTTTGAAGCAAGGCGGAACAAAAGGCGGAACATTTCCGATCTCGCGAACCGCGTCACGTTTCAGTTACTTTCCTTAATTGATAAAGGGCGGCATTCTACAGAAACGTACATATTCTGTTTATTTAATTTATTTACAATTCTTTACAATAGAAAAATTTTAATTATAATTTACTAGTTAGGAAGAATAACATGTATTGTACGTGGCACATTAAGAGCACACTACAATAATAATTGGTATAGTAATGTAGAAGTTTATATAAATGTCCAATACACATTTTTATAAAGAATTTAACGCTCTACAAAAAATATATCTTAAATTTTTTTGATAACACAATTCGTTCAAAAATTATTCAAAATTAAAGATAAAATGATGTATTAATTTAATTTTTAGAAACTAAAAAAATGATGTACAGATTCATATGATAAGAATATATACATATTTAAATTAAAAAATATGATTTTATAGCGGTTTAAATGCTTTTCGAACATAAACCACAATATTTTACGTAGTTTTGCTGTTAATCTCGGAAAAAAGTGAATTTTTACATAATTCCCAATTAACCTTAAATAACTTTTGAAAAAGTAGGATTATCAAAAAATTATAGGAGACATTTTCAGTAGTTCATTAAATTTCCTATAACAACCTGTATCGGAAATTTATGTACACTGCTTCATTATTAAGCTACAAAATTCAGAAATAAGTAAAAACATTTTCCTATGTTGTTTTAATGAAAAATGTAAAATTGCGTTCGGGAACTACTAAATATTAATATTAAGAATGTAAATTTTAACAGGTGTCTTATTTCTGCTTCTTACAACTATTACACATGTGACTTAAAGAAAAAAAATAGTCGATTGTTTTAATAAGTCTAATATACAAATTTTAAATATGTTGAAATTAAGTATATTAGAAACATTTTGTTAAAAATATATTTTTTAGTACCGTATTTTTCCGATGCGTAGAAAAATATTGAGCGCTTTTCTTGTGCAAAAGAAAAAATATAAAGATGCTTACAAAGTTAGGTAGAACCTTGATTTACAAACGAGCAAATCCACAACCACAGAAGTACCACTTTTAAATCATAAGACAAACTATAATTTTAATTCGATATTTCTATTTAAAATGCATCTTTCGGTCCGAATAAGACGGTAGTTTATTTTGAGATTTTTTATTTTGTTATCCTACGATACAGAGTTTTGGGTTTCTAAATAAAAGCACGCATTTTACTATTACATAATAAAAATGCCAAATTCATTATTGAATAATTTATTGCAGAAATAAATTTTAATTTATACTTACTAATATGCTAATAGTTTATAAAATATGAGTATTTAATTTATTTTCAAAGTATGTTTAATTTAGCTATCTATTTATTTAAATTATCCATATATCGCGTTCAAAAATAATAAGTGATAAAATTTGCTAAGAGTTTAAGTGTTTGAGATAGGTACTGATAGCAATATTTAACCGATACACATAAAATCAAATCACTCGTCTTTACGGCACCATAACAGCCCTCTTCTGTAACCTAAGATTTCAACCTCGGAAGCTCGCGTGCGCCTCTAGTTTATGAAGTACTAAACTCGATTCCTGCGATCGTCAGTGAGAGACAGAGACGCCGTTATCTGTATCTGTATGAATTTAGACAAAAACAGAGCGAGCTCCCACGGGCACGGTGTTCTCCGGCGAGTACAACAAGTGTGCCCTTAACATAACTGTTACTATAAACATAATTTCAGTGTGAACACTTTTATTTCATTGCGCAAACTTAGAGAAGTATTTTAAAATATTGATATATAATAAGAATTTAAATGGAACTCTTATTTCTTTTACAGAAACGAATATCATTTAATTAAGTATTTTAATATATGTAGTACCATCCTATTCATTATTTTCGTAAATAGTAAATTATAGAGATACTACAAATACCTACACCTGTTATAATTTAAAATTAAATATCTTCAATAGAATTTCAACTTAGTATTTTCAATTTATTTTAAACGTTTATTAAATTATGGATTTTTCGAGTCATAATTGCTCAACAATGAGACTAAATCATAACTTTAATATTTCCACTTTTGTCTTACAAATAATGAGGTTTCTAGAACTGATGGATATGTGGATACTTGTTGTTTTGAAAAAAAATCAATTTTTTACAATTACATATTTGACATTATTCTAACGCTTATTAGATGTTTCATTATGTATAAAAAAATTATGGAAAAAGTAAATTCAAATGGAAATATGATTAAATATAAAGTATAATGTATAAAGTTATCTATCAATTTCTTTTAAATCAATGTTACTTTATAATCATGAAAAATGTTAAAAACTTTTGTACTTATATTAAATTAGGAATACGTAACTTGTGTTAGAAAAAAATATGAAACAGTAATTTCAAAGTTCAGCATCAACTCCTTCTCGATGTGTTTTATTTAGCTCAGTCGTGGATATACAGGGTGTTACACAAATAGGTATTGGAACTTAATGGGGTGATACCTGACACGATTCTAAACAATAAAAGTATATAGGTATACAATATGTCCTAAATCTAAAGAGTTTTGAGAAAAATGCATTTCAATTTTCCGGTAAATGGCACACAGCGTTGTTTCTATATGATTGTAAGAAAAAGTGAAGTCATTTAGTACGTACCTACATCATTGTTAATTGGTAAATTTGATACGCAATTTCAAAGGTTTTTTTAATTTTTTTTGAACAGATCTACTATGTAAAAAAATGATTAATTAAAAAGATTAAAATTGGGTATCTACCATTAAACTTAAATTTTACTGGTGAAAGATTTTTGTAAGTTAGCGAAGTTTACAACAAACTCACTTTATTAAAAAAGTAACGCATTTGCACTATTACAAACCTTTATATAAAAATTTTAAAATATTTTATTCAGCAAATTAATAGCATAAAAAACTAATCCACAGTTCAGCAGATTTTTCATGACAAAAAGCAAATAGATTTTTATGGAATAATAGGAAAAAATAATCTATTTTAAAACAAATTCTACTTCAAATTTTAACGAAAGTTCACAAAAAAGTAAAATTATGAATAACGAATAAAATACAGTAAGACCTCGCTTAACGAGAGGGATATGTTCCAATGAGTTTGAGCGCTAAACGAAACAACGTTAAACGAGATAATTTTGATATATTACAATAAGTTGAATCGATGTAAATTTTAAGCTATTTTGAAGCTTCCCGATATATCGAATCTGCGTTAATAGAGGAAGCGTTAAACGAGGCCTTACTATACGTCTGTATTAAGGGGGGAAATAGGTTAAGGACTACGTTTTTTTTAGTAATTTTCAGGAATTTTTTTAGCAAGGAAGGATTATATATAATTTATTGAAACTTTATACATATATTCAAATACTTATTGTAATTTTTTTGAAGTTTTATTTTTGAAAATATGAAAGTTATCAGTTGTCAACCATCGGAGGTCACCATGCGAAATACATATTTGTGTATAATCTGGAGGCCACAGTTTTCAACTGAAATCAACAGGATTTCAAATTTACCTCAGGGACATGTCTCTCTTCTATATGAACCTAAATTTTTTTAAAAAAATTGATAATTGTATTTTTTAGAGGTGTTTAAACAAAAAAGTATCATTTTTTGCCATTTTTTTCAACTTTACTGCAATACAAAATTATTTTTAACAATGATATGACTCCACATTTAGGTTCACATAGAGCGCAGTTATATAAATAAACTATGTGTCAATTTTTAAAATGATTGGTTAAAAACTTTTTGAGCTAGAGTGTACACAAATTCAAAAAATTAGTTTCGAGAAAAACGCGTTTGAAAATAAATTAACGGATACAATAAATTAAAGACAGTAATAAATTTATTTAAACTATTTGCTGGTTAATTCCAGCATCATATAGGCAATCCTCTTCTTCTTCATATTCTTCGTTCTAAGCTTCAAAACTTTTCTTCCATCTTTCCCAGCTTCCTTAGTCTCCTAGTCGCTGAGTCGATTTTGTCGGCTTACACGTTTATTATCCATTTCTTGTCCGTAACTGAAGCTGCCGTTGCCAACTACGATATTCAACTTGTTTACCACCAATAAAATACTTGAATTGTCTTCATTAAATAAGCAAGCAGTCAAAAATTTTGGGATTTCGATTATTTTCAAACCACAATGTAGGTGTTTTGGAGTCCATCGGCAAACATTCAGGTTGAAACTTTCGTTTGCATTCTGTGTGGCCGCCTAAATACCACTCTAGTAACTCATCTTATGATAAATCTTTATATATCGGCAGAAATTGTTTCTGGACATCTGGATGCAATGGGGTTGGATGTGCTATTGTCTTCGTTCCAAGAGCGTTTTTCTCGAAACTACATTTTTTGAACTTGTGTACACTTTAGCTCAAAAAGTTTTCAACCAATCATTTTAAAACTTGACAGATAGTCTCTTTATATAATTAAATTATATATGAACCTAAATGTGGAGTCATATCATTGTTTAAAATATTTCTGTATTGCAAATAAGTTTAAAAAACTGGCAAAAAAGAATGCTCGTTTATTTAAACATATCTAAAAAATACAATTATCATTTTTTTTAGAAGAATTTAGGTTTACATAGAAGAGAGACGTGCCTAAAGTAAATTTGAAATCCTATTGATTTCAGATGAAAACTGTGGCCTTCAGATTGTATAAAAATATGTATTCCGCATGGTGACCACCGATGATTGACAACTGATATCTTCCATATTTTCAAAAATAAAAGTTCGAAAAAATTACAATAAATATTTGAATATATGTATAAAATGTTCTTAAAGTTTCAATAAATTATATATATTTCTTGCTTGTTAAAAAAATTTCTTAAAATCACTAAAAAAAGTAGTCTTAACCCTATTTCTCCCAATAACGATGGACGCTCACTAAATCCCTCATAACATTAGAACAAATTGAAATTTTTTAGTGATGAGCAAAACAAGAATAAGACCAAGTCTTGCTAGCATAAAGACAATCTTGGCCTTGGTCTTGTTCTTGCAAAAATGCAAGAACAAGACCAAGACTGCAAGAACAAGACCAATTTTACTCATCACTAAAATTTTTATTTGAAATTTTGGGAACATATTTTTAATAGTTTTACTAACAATTTATGAATTAAAAAAAATCAATTTTTTGAGTCGTCTAAACCTATTCCCCCCTTAATTTTTTTTATAGTACCAATTAAAGTCATAAAACTTTGATTAATACATTTTTTTGTTTATGTAAGTTTAATGAAATTGTTAATATGTATGCACTCTAAAACTAAGTAAGACTAAGTATGCCAGAGAAGAGAAATGATATACGTATTCGTTGTTGTGTACGCACCATCAACTAGTCAACTACTACTTCATTGCCAACGACTATAATGTGCTTTAGAACAAATATGTGTTAACGCATGCTAACCCGACGATTAACGTGTCTCCAGGAACTGTAGAAACAATAGGGACACGCGGAAGACTAAATGATAGTCACAACTGTTAAAATGTATCTACCTATTTCAAAAAAAGTTTTCATACAGAGAACAAATGTGAAACTGACAATAAATATTGAAAATGCAATTTAATATAAAAATACTTCTTTTATAAATAAAACGTAAAGAAACCTTATCAAATATGTCTAATCTACATTATTCTAAACGCGATCTGAAGAAAAAAACATTGAAATAAAAATTATAGTAATAGGTAACTACGTTTTCAAAAGAAAAATAAACTTTAATATTCAATACCTTTTTTTAAAATTTTTACAAACAAATTAAACCTTTTCTTTTGTGTACTTAGAAGCAACAAAAGGGTACATCTAATACTTCTTGTAACCCTTTTCAATATTGTATTCTGTCAATATCGCCATTTGAAAATATAAATACGACCATTGAATTTTAGTCGTTGAGTACAACTTCGAAATGCGCTCTTCGGAATGTTAGTCACCTGCGACCAAAGTTACTGATGACTATTTGACATTGAGTAACAGCCATAATATAGATTGATTGTTTTACTGACGACCGTGACTGAAAATCTAATATTCTAAAAGATTAAAAAAAAACAAAATAAAATAGTTAAATAAACCAATTAGAGAATCGCACTTTTTCTTAAATGTTTCTAATTTCCACCAATAGAAAATCTTTTTAAATATTTTAATGCATTCAAAATGACGTCCTAAAAATAATGCATTTTTTATTTTGCTGATTTGTAAATAGTGACAATAATAATTAGCAACACCAGCAAACTTAACTTTTTTAAATAAAATAAAAAGACGATCAAACAAACAAATTTCATTATTGATTTATTATTCGTCTGCTTCTTTCATTGCGTAGGGTAAATTATTTCTTTATTCTTCAAAAGTTTAAGAAGAAAAAATTAAAACAATTTGTATAAGTATCAATATTAGTTTAATTTATGTAATTTCTAATAACCAAAGAAGTTAATCAATAGACCAAATAAATTTAAGTTGCATTTGTTTGAGGTAATTTTTTTCGATAATAGTACCAGTTATGTATGAAGAATATAATCAAATTCTTATCATAACTAAATCCACAATGTAATTTCTCATTTATGTTTTATACGATTTCAATTTTTTTGACTGCATGTCGGCTTAAATTATAAAATAATTCCATAAAAAAAATTCGTGGATGTCTTGATAAAGCTGCTCATATTTTAGAGATCTTGCGCTTACAACTATATAAAATGTTTGTTTTAATGGTTGTTATACTCGAATATATGTCGTAAATTTTTTATCAGACTGTATCAATTGCATCGTCTCACCCTATGCGATCCTTCTTACCCCATATACCTGTGAAGAATAGCTAAATAGAATGATATCTCTCCAGAAATGTTAACACAATAGGTGTATTTACCCACATTGTAAAAAATTATACAGGCTATACCGATTTTATACATCATTGTTTTCAAAAAAGCGCTATAAGAGATTGAATCACTTAAATTCTGCTATGTAAACTCCATTTTTGCCCAAATTGTAGATTTTCTCCTACTTGCCTTGTTTACCTGTAGTCAGGTTTATGCGACTTCCCCGCGTGAATCTTTGTTGTGAATATTATAGTGTTACAAAGATTCAAGTGACCGATAGTTTTACGTGAATTCCGAACCACGGTAATTTCTAAGGAAACCCTTTTGAGCAGTTTTACTCTTGCCAGGTGCTCAACCGTGCGAAAGAAGAGAAGCGTGAAATTTTCCAATGGTCAGCGCGGGATTCGAACCACTTAGAACCCACGCCGCTAGCGCAGCAGCCCAAACACTAAACTACTTGCGCTACGATTCCTCTTAAATTGTACTTTAATAAGTTAAATAGTATTATACGAAAAAAAAGTTTTTTTAGACGTGGTCGAGTTAAATCACATTATCTGAAATAATCTGTTGAATGTTACGGATAAGAATTAAGTTGATGTCGAATTCGATCACCACCTTAGTACTCTCGATCAATTTGAAAAGTACGAAGTTATATTATTTTAACTGATAAAGTGATATGAATTAAATTATAACATCGATAATCTGAATAATTAGTTTATTTGCAATAAATATGGTCAATTATATAAGTACTCATATGTATACTTATAAGATGAATTTGGATATTTAGTAGTGAACAAAATGATTTTCAGCGGCTATCTGTTCTCAATTGATAAAAGGAAATATTTCGGGGTATGTGTTTTCTATTTGTACCACACCGAATGATTGATTCTAATTGTGCTATTTGTTGCATTACACCAGTGCCGGATTAGCCACGTAGCAAGAGTAGCAACTGCTACGGGCCTCGCAAATTGGAGGGCCCCGCGCTCCAACCCCTGTCTGACCATAATAAAAAAATAATAAAAACTTGCTTTATTTAATACCCTAAACTAGAGAACCTAGAGCAAACCAAAGGCCCCTTGACAAAATTTGCTACAGGCCCCGCGCTGGCTTAATCCTACACTGCATTACACGATTATATTCAATAATTAAAATGAACAGAACTGCACAAATTGAGGTTTTTATCGACTGACTTGTAGCAATCATTGGAATATTTACCTTTCAAATTTTGATTAAATGTTAAATAATACAAATTACAAGCTTAGAGCGTGATGCAGAATTTGACCGTCAAATATCTAGTGGATAAAGTGTACGATTCTCTCATCAGAATGGGAAAATTAATTAAAAAAGTTTTTAACCCTTTCGCTGCTATAGGCGCATATAGGCGCCCAAAAACAGCAGCCGTGTATGTGCTGTGAGCGCCTATAGGCGCTTACTTACTTACGACAATCTCAGTGCGCTGGGCGCCTTTATGCGCCCGACGATTATTAGATCCTGAACAAACAAATGTATCGTTATTATTTTCACGAATTGTCAGTTACAAAGTTTGTCACAAAATTTCCAGTAACAAAAAAATTATTAATTGTTTGTAAGACGGTATTTATAAGTAAATAAATAAACAAGCAACCACTGAAATATGTGCGCACAGCTAGCACAAAATCTCAATATGTATTGCGCAGCGAAAAGGTTAAATATTCAAAATGTCATACTCTTTAAGCGGTGTAATTTCTTAACACATAAGACTTATCCCAACTTTATTCTGTGATGAACAACCCCCCGTAGCTCAAGGTACAAATATAACTGTAGTTACGTATTTAAAAAACAAACACATAAATTACTAGAAAATCTATCCATGCATTATCCTTCAACAGAATTGTGTTATGGGTCTTAGAATAGAATTAAAAAATATAGTAATTTTAGAATATAAAAAGAGTAAAATATGTACCATGTATGAGTAGATAATTTTGAGTAAAGCATCTTTTATCATCAAAGACATCAGTCATGATTTATAATTTTGATTAAAAATTTTAAAACAACTTACAGAAAATATTGCAAAGCAAACAACAAATTATAATTTTATTTTTATAACAAATGTACTCAAACAAAATTTACTCATATTACAAGTTTTTGGTAAAGATCATTTATTGCTAAATAATTTTTTTTACATTGCTTTTTATTTTTACTACAATAAGTCGAATTAATTTTTTTAAGCTATTTTGTTTAATACAATAATAAAGTAAAAGTTAGCAAAATAGATGTTTATACAAAACTTATTATGTAAGAAGTTTTTCCTTTAAATAACCAACAAACAACATAATACTGATACCCACTTTTTCATTTTCCTGGTAGTTAAGTTGATATGTCTTTTTCTTGATATGATTTTTATATAGCTTTTAATGTAAAAAAAACGCAATTTTTTAATTAGTTGACAATAAGTAATAGGATTTTTTATTGGAATCTAAATGTTTACAATTAGTTCAGCTTTATTTAATGACTATTTGACATTGAGTAACAGCCATAATATAGATTGATTGTTTTACTGACGACCGTGACTGAAAATCTAATATTCTAAAAGATTAAAAAAAAACAAAATAAAATAGTTAAATAAACCAATTAGAGAATCGCACTTTTTCTTAAACGTTTCTAATTTCCACCAATAGAAAATCTTTTTAAATATTTTAATGCATTCAAAATGACGTCCTAAAAATAATTCATTTTTTATTTCGCTGATTTGTAAATAGTGACAATAATAATTACCAACACCAGCAAACTTAACTTTTTTAAATAAAATAAAAAGACGATCAAACAAACAAATTTCATTATTGATTTATTATTCGTCTGCTTCTTTCATTGGCGTAGGGTAAAGTATTTCTTTATTCTTCAAAAGTTTAAGAGGAAAAATTAAAACAATTTGTATAAGTATCAATATTAGTTTAATTTATGTAATTTCTAATAACCAAAGAAGTTAATCAATAGACCAAATAAATTTAAGTTGCATTTGTTTGAGGTAATTTTTTTCGATAATAGTACCAGTTATGTATGAAGAATATAATCAAATTCTTATCATAACTAAATCCACAATGTAATTTCTCATTTATGTTTTATACGATTTCAATTTTTTTGACTGCATGTCGGCTTAAATTATAAAATAATTCCATAAAAAAAATTCGTGGATGTCTTGATAAAGCTGCTCATATTTTAGAGATCTTGCGCTTACAACTATATAAAATGTTTGTTTTAATGGTTGTTATACTCGAATATATGTCGTAAATTTTTTATCAGACTGTATCAATTGCATCGTCTCACCCTATGCGATCCTTCTTACCCCATATACCTGTGAAGAATAGCTAAATAGAATGATATCTCTCCAGAAATGTTAACACAATAGGTGTATTTACCCACATTGTAGAAAATTATACAGGCTATACCGATTTTATACATCATTGTTTTCAAAAAAGCGCTATAAGAGATTGAATCACTTAAATTCTGCTATGTAAACTCCATTTTTGCCCAAATTGTAGATTTTCTCCTACTTGCCTTGTTTACCTGTAGTCAGGTTTATGCGACTTCCCCGCGTGAATCTTTGTTGTGAATATTATAGTGTTACAAAGATTCAAGTGACCGATAGTTTTACGTGAATTCCGAACCACGGTAATTTCTAAGGAAACCCTTTTGAGCAGTTTTACTCTTGCCAGGTGCTCAACCGTGCGAAAGAAGAGAAGCGTGAAATTTTCCAATGGTCAGCGCGGGGATTCGAACCACTTAGAACCCACGCCGCTAGCGCAGCAGCCCAAACACTAAACTACTTGCGCTACGATTCCTCTTAAATTGTACATTAATAAGTTAAATAGTATTATACAAAAAAAAAGTTTTTTTAGACGTGGTCGAGTTAAATCACATTATCTGAAATAATCTGTTGAATGTTACGGATAAGAATTAAGTTGATGTCGAATTCGATCACCACCTTAGTACTCTCGATCAATTTGAAAAGTACGAAGTTATATTATTTTAACTGACAAAGTGATATGAATTAAATTATAACATCGATAATCTGAATAATTAGTTTATTTGCAATAAATATGGTCAATTATATAAGTACTCATATGTATACTTATAAGATGAGTTTGGATATTTAGTAGTGAACAAAATGATTTTCAACGGCTATCTGTTCTCAATTGATAAAAAGGAAATATTTCGGGGTATGTGTTTTCTATTTGTACCACACCGAATGATTGATTCTAATTGTGCTATTTGTTGCATTACACCAGTGCCGGATTAGCCACGTAGCAAGAGTAGCAACTGCTACGGGCCTCGCAAATTGGAGGGCCCGCGCTCCAACCCCTGTCTGACCATAATAAAAAATAATAAAAACTTGCTTTATTTAATACCCTAAACTAGAGAACCTAGAGCAAACCAAAGGCCCCTTGACAAAATTTGCTACAGGCCCCGCGCTGGCTTAATCCTACACTGCATTACACGATTATATTCAATAATTAAAATGAACAGAACTGCACAAATTGAGGTTTTTATCGACTGACTTGTAGCAATCATTGGAATATTTACCTTTCAAATTTTGATTAAATGTTAAATAATACAAATTACAAGCTTAGAGCGTGATGCAGAATTTGACCGTCAAATATCTAGTGGATAAAGTGTACGATTCTCTCATCAGAATGGGAAAATTAATTAAAAACGTTTTTAACCCTTTCGCTGCTATAGGCGCATATAGGCGCCCAAAAACAGCAGCCGTGTATGTGCTGTGAGCGCCTATAGGCGCTTACTTACTTACGACAATCTCAGTGCGCTGGGCGCCTTTATGCGCCCGACGATTATTAGATCCTGAACAAACAAATGTATCGTTATTATTTTCACGAATTGTCAGTTACAAAGTTTGTCACAAAATTTCCAGTAACAAAAAAATTATTAATTGTTTGTAAGACGGTATTTATAAGTAAATAAATAAACAAGCAACCACTGAAATATGTGCGCACAGCTAGCACAAAATCTCAATATGTATTGCGCAGCGAAAAGGTTAAATATTCAAAATGTCATACTCTTTAAGCGGTGTAATTTCTTAACACATAAGACTTATCCCAACTTTATTCTGTGATGAACAACCCCCCGTAGCTCAAGGTACAAATATAACTGTAGTTACGTATTTAAAAAACAAACACATAAATTACTAGAAAATCTATCCATGCATTATCCTTCAACAGAATTGTGTTATGGGTCTTAGAATAGAATTAAAAAATATAGTAATTTTAGAATATAAAAAGAGTAAAATATGTACCATGTATGAGTAGATAATTTTGAGTAAAGCATCTTTTATCATCAAAGACATCAGTCATGATTTATAATTTTGATTAAAAATTTTAAAACAACTTACAGAAAATATTGCAAAGCAAACAACAAATTATAATTTTATTTTTATAACAAATGTACTCAAACAAAATTTACTCATATTACAAGTTTTTGGTAAAGATCATTTATTGCTAAATAATTTTTTACATTGCTTTTTATTTTTACTACAATAAGTCGAATTAATTTTTTTAAGCTATTTTGTTTAATACAATAATAAAGTAAAAGTTAGCAAAATAGATGTTTATACAAAACTTATTATGTAAGAAGTTTTTCCTTTAAATAACCAACAAACAACATAATACTGATACCCACTTTTTCATTTTCCTGGTAGTTAAGTTGATATGTCTTTTTCTTGATATGATTTTTATATAGCTTTTAATGTAAAAAAAACGCAATTTTTTAATTAGTTGACAATAAGTAATAGGATTTTTTATTGGAATCTAAATGTTTACAATTAGTTCAGCTTTATTTAAATCTTGGTTTTGTAATACTTACAAACCACGATACTAAATTCATTTAGTGTTTATTAATATCATAATTATAGACAAAAAGAATTATAAAAACTTTTAGATAATTGTAAATTAAAAAACAGACATTCGAAGTTAATAAGGCACCTATATGTAAATGCCTTGTATATTATACCGTCACTAATAAAATCACACTAAAACGAGGACTGAAGCAAAGAGATCCCATTTCACCTAACTTGTTCTCAGTGGCCCTCGAAGTCGTGTTTAAGAACTTACAACTGCAAAAAAGAGTTATCAAAATGAATTTGAAGATGATGTCGTAATGTCGTAATACCAATGGAAAAAAATTACGTGTTTGAGAAAGGAACACCAAGAAGCATTAATAAAAGTCGATCATACCATAAATACCTAAACAACGGAAGACCAAGACCTTGAATTGGTTATGGAATACGATTACCTTGGACACACAATAAAAATTGGGAAAGAAAACCAGTCTGCTGAAATAGCCGACATGTTAGTTTTAGCTAGGCAATATTCCCAAAGCTCTTATTTACAAAATCCTAAAATACGTATGAATTTAAACCGCAATATGTAAACGTATGGTTTGCAAATAATAACATTAACAGCAAAGTTAAGGATATGCCATAGGGCAATGCTAGACATTAGCCTTTACAATTGAATTTGCAATGAGGATATCCAGGTAAATCAAGGATAGAAAAAGTTATTGAAAGAATGGCAGAATTGAACTGGCGGCATATGAATTAATACTGATATATGTAATGTAAACTAAAAACCAGTTGAAAAGAAAAATGTTAAAAAATCCATAGTAAGGTAGAAAAACGATTTACAAAGCAAAATTAGATTTAAATGACACAGGACTGAGAACGATAAAGAGTTAGAGAAGAACTACATCCAGCAGTGGTTATCAAGAAGCCTGAAATAAAATCATTAAAAACTAAAACGATTTAAATATTACTTAGAATTTTATAAGAAAATTTGCACATATTAAAAAATTAAAAAAATATATGTACAAAAATTGTACCTATACCTATCTACCTATGTTTATATTTTTATTAATTGTTAGTATTAATAAATCCCATTTCTGTATTCCAATGGAAGTAAAATCTATTTCCTAAATTAATTTAGAATTTCAATAAATTGTAGAATGAAATACTATTTGATTTATTACACATATGAATAACCTCCGGCCATCGGAACGGACCCGGCTCTCCACTTCGGCCCTTAACCTTCTCGGCGCAGTTAGTCAGATTATATTACGTTTAAATAAAATAAAAAATAGCAAACTGTTTTAATCCATGGAATCATGATTTATTTTATTCAAAAATTTGTTTGGGCTCTTGACTTGAAGACAGAATGATTATTTGCTGCAGAACAAAAAAGATTACACATTACTACGTAATAATTACCTACTTTCAAATGTTAAATAAAATATAAACTTATGCAGTTCAACCCTATTTTAGATACCTTCTTAAGTAGGACGAAGAAGTTGTAAACGAATTTATCGAACTTAAATCTGTGCCTTTAAGGAATTTAAAAATTAATCAAATACAAATTTTAATTTTTTTAGTAAACAGTTATAGATGTATCGATATTAGGACAGAGCCAAACTAGTTGAGCAGCAAGGCAATGTTTGGGCAATCGAAATATACTTACTTTGGCCTAAGTTAGAAATTGGCAGTTATTAAATCAAATATTTTTTTTAATTAAAATACGTCTTCTACGAATTTTTAGTATTTTTGTTCTTATTGCATGCTTATCTGTTAGAATATGTGTTGCTGCTCAACTTACCTCACAACTTTGTTCAATCTGCCTTAACTACTACTTACTTTTAAAAAGACTAAATAATTTTTATGCTATGAATAATATTGTTCATATGTTGTCACTAAAACTACAAAGTATGACAATACCCAGTATATAATATTATGGAGATTCGATAAGCTATACGCGGGCTATTACTGCTTTTATAAAAAACTGCTCAACTAGCTCTAACCTTCAACCTCTCTTTTAAGAAAAAGGTTAAGAATATGTATACCTATAAACGCGGTCATTAAAGATAATATCATTTATTTGTAAGTCTATATTTAAATTA
Organism: Sinopyrophorus schimmeli; assembly: GCA_036325965.1. Taxonomy (NCBI): domain Eukaryota; kingdom Metazoa; phylum Arthropoda; class Insecta; order Coleoptera; family Elateridae; genus Sinopyrophorus; species Sinopyrophorus schimmeli. The sequence continues at coordinate 9,719,062 of JARFIZ010000001.1, forward strand.
TATTAATATCTATTTAATATTTTATCAATCTAGGATTCCTGATTTTCTATAACCATATGTAACCTCGAGGTTGTCATAACTTGAACAAAAACTGAGTGCGAACATGCAATGCAACCACACACATGCATCGGGTAGGATTGAGATATTTCAGTTCAAAGCCACCGAAAAAATATTGCCCCACTTTTTATCAGGATTAATGATTGTGGTTTCCATTCATGCTTCATTGGAGCAGCGCTTTAGATTTATTATTGTTTTATTTTTTATTTATTATTGTTTGCATTAAGTAGATAAAATATTTTTGTAATACCTCCTCGTATTCGATGCCACGCAATTTTTTGCCTCGCGAAAACGAAATAACAACTTCTCTAAGCGACATTGAAGTTAATTATAAAAGCATTTGGGGTAACCGTCTGTATATTGCGGTTGAATTGGACTTTTTAGTGCACTTCTGGTCTTACTGATTTATGAATCGTGTATATGGCATATTATCTTAGAGATGAGTAAGTTTTAATACGATTTAAGTTGGCGCCAAAACCTGGATTGGGTGCTGACCACAATCACGTGTCTCTATTACGTCACTGGCGCTTATGCGTCGCGTGTCGAAGCGAGAAGGTGAACTCATAAATTGGGTGCGAACGAGAGAGACGTACATAAAGAATGGTTAGCGGGGAGCGTCAACCATTATCTTGCGTCCCCTTTATACGCCGTCCTTGTTAGAAACATTTTAGTGTACGCACTAGAGTAGGATCAGCACTATATTGGTCCGCCCATAAACTGAAATTACCCCCTTTACGTCTCTGCTGATCGGGCGGAGCGCACAGCGTGTCAGCCGTAAAGCATTCTCCAACACTTAACTCACGTATAGCAATCAGACAAGGCAGTAGCGCGGTATCAATGATATCACATGTCCGGAAGAGTTAACCCTGCAAATTTTTTTAACTATCACCATCCGTCGCGTTTCATCTAAGTTTTAATTCTGGCTATGTTTTGGCACTACAACCACCTTTCACGCCACCCTTTGCAGTGACCGATGGCCTACCGCTTCCGGGCTATTTCCGGTTCATCCTAAGCTCCGGAACTTACTTCGGATCTGAAAGGTGAGTGCCTGTTATATTACTTCCCATTGTTAAACACCGGAATATTAGAGTCTCCTGTCTATTAAAATGAAAAAGTATATTATTTTTTATATGCTTCTCGTAAAAAGTTGTAAAATTTATTAAACTAATCGTTTCTGCCATAAGTCAAAATTGGTGATCATCGCTCCTAAGTAATGTTAATCATAATCCAATAATGGTTAGGTAAATAATAATAATGATAGGTATTATAAATGAACTCAATCATAAGTCACGAGTAGTAATTAAAAAATGATAAACTATTCTGCATTTGATTTAGGGGCGGCGCCAGTTGTGGGTGTCACATTAATTAGAAAGGTGATAAATGTCAGTGTTTGGAAGGGTTGAAAATGTAAACCTGACATACTAACCTTTGTTGTACATTTAATTAGTTTTGGACTCCGTATCCCATAATTAATAAATTTTAAATTAATTACTTAATTAATATTTAAAATAAATAATGTTTTGCGCAAAAATCTTACACTCGTAAATATTATGACGCTCTATGGTATTTATACCACATATAGCATATGCGCTGACTGCGTTTCCCTATAATTATAATATAGGCCATAAATTTGCCGGCCGTGTTCTCGTAGACTGCCAATGTTTCAGTTGAGTTAACTTGTTTGAATGGCTTTATTTTCTTGTAATAATAAATGATCTCAAATTATTGTTGAGGGCAGCATTAAGTTTTATTTACTCTTGTTTCAAGATTGCAATCTTTACAAACGAAATTCATGTAATCCCGTGCTTCGTTATCGGCGACTTTTTTATATTTGAAATTAATACAATAACGTCATTTATTAAGTCAAAAGTTGAAAAATTGCAGCTTTTTTTGACTACCGCGCGCCGATCCGCGATTCGTATCGCGGGTTCCCTAATTACCAACGATAAGTTCTAAATATTTTCTGCAAGTATTAAAGCGATCAATATAAATGTCCGTCAGTTGTTAAACAGGTGGCCAATAACCATAACCGTAATAATAACGCGACCATTTCTACACAAATGAGTGGAAATTACGACCCACTGAGCGCTGATAAACACTCTATTACCAGCCAATTCCCTTAACTTGCGGGACAATTGTAATAGTAGCTGAACTCTTTCATTGGAAGAATAGACCTTCCCTGAAAAGAGTAATTAGGAGTTCCTTATCGCGCCAAGACACCTATCCTAATGTGCGCATCGTAGATCACGGCAGCGCCGGTATCTTCCAGCCTTTTGGCTTCAACTTTATGACACCACGGTTTGACGCTTATGATGTTTTCCGTCTTTGTTGGATGCGTGGCCCACACAGTCGAAGATGTTTGTCGCCGCTCAAACTTAGTCGTAAGGTTAACTTTATGAGACGGCTCGTGCATTACACACTTCTGCTAGACTTTACGAGGGGTAAATGTGCTATTACTTCAACACTGTGGTCTTTACGACATATAGATGTTACACTGATTTCTGCGGTTTTGGATTAAGTAACGATCTGTAAATTTGCTTAAATTCTAGTTGGCAATCTGTTCGTCGTAAAGTCAAAATGAATAGTTGTGGTTATGTTTCCTTCATTCTTATGGATTACTTTTCGCATTACTTTCATTGCCAAAAGTTTTTTTATTTTCTGATCGCATAATGCGTTGAGGGTGTAAAAAAATAACTAACCTACTTTGAATTTTTATTTAGACGAAACAACCAATATTAATCAAAATCATTAAACTTATTAATTTAAACAAAAATTGATTTCTAAGTCAAATAAAATGTTTTAAATATACCTATATGCGTAATTTTCAATAAGGAATTTTATAATTGGAAAAAAAATCTGTAGGTCTATATTTGTCATTTTAAAGTTATACGGCTCTCCCGACAAGAACGTATGAAACGGATAAATTTCAGCAAAATTAAATAGCTTTTTTAAAATTATTGCCTATTATTATATTCAAACATATTTTTCTGTATGATACACGTTTGTTGAGATAATTTGCCGTTCTGAAATCGTTCGGACACTATTTTATAATACTATAATAATAGGAAACTAGTTGTAACTTAGTAAGGTGATGTTGAAATGTGTACAATTCATTTTAATGATTGCTTGTATTTTACAATAAAATATTTGTTAAAAACTGAGTTGAAAAAATGTACACTGCAAATGGAAGTGTTTTACTGTCATTTAAGTACATGGTAGTCACTAAGTAAATGTTTAGAAACGTTTACTTAGTGACTACCATGTATTTAAATGGCGGTAAAACACTTTAGCGTTTTAAAATAATACACTTCCATTTGCAGTGTAGAGGGAATCTTTTCTTGATTTTTTACATTTTTTATTTTTCTTGCCTATTTTATTATTTTTAACTGTTTCCTATGTAGGTATTTTTTTAATATGAAAATTATATTAGTTTGAAGTACAGAGTATGGAAATTTTCTGTTTTTAATTTGTAGTAACAAATCCAGAAAATAAGTTTTTAAACATATTTTTAACCGTTTGAAAAATGTGTTTTTACAACATTTAAAACATACATAGGGGAGAGTTGGCCATAACGGGATACTTAACAGAATATCACTAATAATTTTTTTAGCAGCTTACTAATATGTTCGTATTTTCTTATCTCGACTAACATGTGCCAATTTGGTATGCGGTCACTATACAAACCTTTTGATAAAATTTAAATATTATATAGCGAGATATTTGGCACTAGCGGTTAAAAAATAAAAAGGGGTATCCTGTTTTATCCGACTATCCTATTTTGATCAACGCTCCTCTACTTTCTTATATCTTTTTTGTGAAATTATTTATTTCAAGTCAGTTCAAAAGATATATGTATTTAACTAAATTAGTTATTAATTTGTTTTTCATTTTTTTCATTACCTTTTGCTAAAGTTTTTAAATTTCGTCAAAATTGAATTGGGATTAATAGATTTTACCTAAAAAAAAAAAAGGTGAATATATTCTACTGTCGATTTTTCATGTTTATGAACTATAAGGCTATAGCTACGTCAACTCAATGCTTATAGTTAGTAGAAATAAATAATCCGTACTTCAAAGTTTTAAAGTTAAAACTAATTTAGCTAATCCAAAATATAGAAACAGAGAATTATATTATACCTACAGTTAAACTTATGTACTAACAATAGCAATAAAGCGTTAATTTTTCTATGGTAAATTAACAAGACATTGCTAAAGTTTTTCTAAAATAAATCTATTTATGTAAAACATTACCATTTACCTATACGGAATCATATAATATATTTATTTAGCATCTCGATTATTCGTACTATTTATACATTTATTGTAAGTTAGTGATTATTAAATAGATCGTTCAGTGTATTCCATAATAATAAAGTGCGTTTCACAAGTATAACCTCACCTAAAATTTCGTTATTTTTCGGTTAAATTTTGTCGCATTAAAAAAATATTAGTACCATTAAATTCAGCATGTGAAAAAACATACCTAAAATTAAAAGAAGAAAATTTATTCAAATATTTATGAAAAAAATTGATAGAATTCGATTTAAAGCCGTTTCATAATTATAACATCACTGATTTTTTTTTTAAATTTAAGGCTAATACAACGTTTTATATTAAAAAAATAATCATGAAAAACTTTTTTAATAATACGTCAAGTTACCTTTTCTATTTATTAAGCAAAATAAACCATTGTTCATACTGATAATTAAATTGTCGATTAATTGTTGCGGAATAGTGTCCAAAGCTGATATGATGGCCGTTTGTAATTCACAAACAGTGCCAAATTGACGGTTTTCTTTATAAATAAGTGGCAAAAGATAGGCCCATAAGTTTTCCATCGGATTTAAATCTGAACTACAAGATGGTCATTCAAATAAGTCAATTTGATTATTTTGAAACCAGAGCATTGTGCTACGGTTTACATGAATACGTGCGTTATTTTGTTGGAAGATGTACTTGGTCTCTAAAGTTGACTAGTAAGAACACCCTGGTATGCTTCAGAGTTCATATGAGTAGATGGAAACACAAGACGAAGTAATACATTACATGAAAAAGCTCCCCATACCATAAGCGAGTCACCTCCAAAATTCCACTTACTAAAAAATTTTTCTTTTTTTTTTAAGTCTCGCCAGTACTAATTATTACGGTCTGGTATATCTAAATTAATTTTTTTTCGTCACTAAAAATGACCCAAACCACTTTTTTTAGCATTGACGCAATTTTGAATTATTTTATAAGACATAAATGGATGGTGAACAAATACCAATTTGTTTTTGAAATACTTACATTCTTCCAATTTTGAGTTATGTTGAATTGGCCAAATTCAATACCTTTGGTTTTGTGAAACGGTTTCAAATACGTTCATATTAACACGAACAATATGAGCAGATTTTTTTAATGCCCTTTAAATGGTAGATTTTGACACATCCAAGTTAATTTGCCGGTTTATTTCATTGCAACAAATTTTTTTGTTTCAATTTTGTTTAAGTTCTTTTGCATGCTGAATTTAATGGTACTAATATTTTTTTAATGCGACAAAATATAACGGAAAAATAACGAAATTTTAGGTGAGGTTATACTTTTGAAACGCACTTTATAATTGTTAAAATATTTTGTCATACGCCCAGAATTTCAGTGAATGATTAACCATTGGTTTGCGCTAACGCCTGTTTAAGGCTGCGCACCGCCACGTATTTTACATACGGCGCAGCCTTAAACAGGCGTTAGCGCAAACGAATGGTTAATCATTCACTGAAATTCTGGGCGATAGTATTTTACTAAAATTATTATTAGGGAGCGGTTACACAATAGATAGTAAAATCGCTGCTTTTAGAAAAGTTTTTGATCGTTGCAAAAGCAAGGTAACCAACAACTTATTTCACAATTTGAAACTATCATATTTTGATTAATTCTAATTATAACAGAAACTTTATAGCTTTTTTGTAATTATTATTTGGTTTTGGTAACTAGTAAACCAAAGAATCAGTATCGTTAATTTTGGCCAGCTCGTAAATTTGACCATCTACATTTCACGTAATTTTGCACTGTAATATATACTTAATAGATGAATAAAGATAATTTTTTATAAATAACTAATGAAACTTGTACACTAATCATTAAATTAAGAGGGAGGAATTTTTAGTAGGTTATATGTAGGTATTTTCAATTACACAGTGTCGCATATCGATGGTCCCAACGACGAATATAGTACTTAACTTAAATTGCAGTTTTGCATACCTACCAATTAATTATTACCTATTAAATATTTACTTGAAATGTAGGTATTGCGAATGAAAGCAAAATCAATTAAACTTACTAAAATGTATCTAATTATCGAAGAAACCAACTAATGATTATCATATTAGCAATTTAGTAGTGTTTAATGTTTTATTCATTTAATACGTAATTATTATGTCCGGCTTTTAAGTAAGCTCTACATATAAATGCTGTTTTACTTCAAGTAGCATTTAATTTTGTTAAAGTAAACATTATTGTTCAAGAAACGTAGGTACAATTGGAGAATAGTCTTGGTAACAATTATACCCGCCTCCAATATTTATCGTAGTTATTTAAAGCTAGACTGCTATGGTGGCAACAATGAAGTTGTGTCAAATTAAATTTGTATTAAATAAACCTGCGTTGATTGTTCGCTTTTAATTATTTTGATCACAGTATTTTTAGCTATATATATAAGTACAAGATTGGACGCCTTATGAAAATGAGTTACTGAAATAAAATCATTACGGAATATTTTACAGTACTACCTTTGCATGTTACGAGGGTTTGGGGACTTCGTATAATATTGAAGGGCAGTATAAAAATTAGCTTCGATTGTGCCTTGGGCCAAGATATTGGTGTGAAGGTTTGTAAGTGTGTATGTAAAAGTAGGTAAAACGTATAACATTTATTTATTAAGATGAAAATTTTCATTATTACGTTTAATTTATTGTTATTTAATGTTAACTTGAATTTTTGTGTTGCATTTTAAATAGATACCTGTCACTCGAATACACAGTTACGCACGCTACAAACTTGGGCAGCAATAAAAGTTTTCGGGTAGCCAGAAATATTTTTTAGGGGTCGAGCGAAGATCATAAAAATGGTAATATTTGTTATTAGAAATATTGCTTGGTCCTAATATGCAGAGATAGTTCTAAACTAATTTTTAATCTATTGTTAAAAGCAGGCAAAACATTGTACCCAAACTTTGCTATACTGTTTTATAAGTTTAATTTTAAAGCAATTATATGTATTTTAAAGTTTTATTCTATTTTAATTTTCCTGGTATTTTTCGTATGAATTATAATAAATAATATTAAAATCTAATAGCTCAATTTTTCAAACACATCATTTTTGCTAGCACATTGTTTAGCCTTTGCGCGGCAGCTTTCAATCGCGTTTTTCTATCGCTTTTGACGTTTTGAAAAATAGTCAAAATATAATGTAGGTAATTGATTTTTTTCTCACTGTACACTGTATGCTAGCAAAGGTTTTATCCAGTAAAAGAAATAATTAGCTGAATCTGTTCTTTCTTAAAATAAATGAATAAACTTCATACCTATTATAATTATTAAATAATTAGTGTTTGCAGCATAACTACTTATTTTAAAAAAATAACATTTTTAATTAATTATAGTAAGGAATCGTTAATTTGTGAATCATATTACTAAACAATTAATAAATATTAAAAATGTAATAGTCGATTATAGACATAAAGGTAACAAGTTTAATATATCATTCTGATAATAATATAATAAATGTGTAATATTGTTTAATTTAATTTTGAATAACATTTTTATCTTAGGTCAATGCCCAAAGATGGAAACATAAATATTCTTTTGTATCGTCAATTGAAATTATCAAATCAGTAGGTCAAATAATCAAATGTTAACTACAGAATGATATTTCTAATGAATCACATAGCAATAAATTTTTTGTTAGCAGTTAGCATATAATTAAAATCGTCAACATTATATCATTACTTACAAATTAAAATATTTAAACAAATATTGAGTACTCAAAAACTTATAAAGATCTTGCAAATACATAAACGTAACCTAAGTGTTGAGAACCATTTAATTTTAATTTTTTACATGGAAACATATGTTATTGTAAACGATACTTAATTCGAAGTCATAAAACAATATATACCTTGAATTATCGATTTCAGATTTTTGCAGCAGATATTACTTATATTATACAGGGTGATTCATTGGTAAGTGTACATAATTACCTGCATATGTACTTGGTCGGTTTTATATCACCTATGATTAGTCGATCAATAATTCTTAATTACTAAAATACAGGGTGTTTTATTGATTTTGTCTATTTCTCTCTTGGACCATAACTGTAAAACCACTAGGTATACAAAAACAAAATTTGGTATGTATGTTTTATTCAATCAATCATACCGATATCTAAATTTAGCAAAAATAAAACACAGGGTCAAACAAAAGAAAACGAATTGTTAAATGTCAAAAACAACACCCTGTATGAAAAATTTTAGAAAGTTGTTTTAATATTTGGAAAAAGAATAAAAAGATAAGGCAAATAAAGTACATATTTAAATGTGCGTTTTATATTTCTATTCATTTTGTTTGTTATAAGGAAACTTTACAAAAAATTAACCTACTACAAAACAAATCTCACAGTGCACTAGTAATAATCTTAACAAAAACAATAGTCATCTTGAACATTATTTGTCAATTTGAATGCAATTACTTAAGATACTTATTTAATCTTTTAAAAATCATTTGTCTTAGTTTTTTAGTTTTGTTTTTTAGTAGGATAATTTGTGGTAATTTTTTTTAACAAACAAAGCAAACAGAAAAATGAGACGCCCAATTTAAAAATGTATTTTATTTGTCTTATTTTTTATCTTCTTCCCAAATCATAAAACAATTTTTTTTATACAGAGCATTATTTTGACAATTACAATTCAGTCTTTTTTTTGTCTGACCCTGTATTTTAATTACGATATGGTTGATTGAATAAAACATAGGGGAGAGTAACCTATATTGGACCACTTTTGACATAATGCTACTTATCACCAAATTCATTAGAGCCATAAAAATGAAACGTAGTTCACATTAAAGCTTGATTCAGTAACTACATAATATCCATCTGTTAATATTGTAGCATAATCGCAATTAGTAAAAATTGTTATTTATTTAAGGTTGTATTTTGGTCCAATTAACGCAACCGGTACCTTAAATTGGACCACCAGGATCCTAAATTGTACCGCATCTAAAAAACATAGAATAGAAAAATAATACACAATTTAGGATCATTATCACTTATATTTATTCTTTAAATGTAATCAATCTTTCAAAAAAAACAATTTACTTTAGACAGTCTTTGGAATTCTTATTTACCAAAGCATCAATATTCTCCAAAAGTGCAATGCTTGATGCGCTAATGATGACCAAAAGAATGCCAGTTTTATGATATCTAGCGTTTCAAAAGTGCAGTTATTTCCATTTTACACCTGTGAAACGCTATTGATACTCAAAATTTGACAACTTTGAAATACTATTGAGACGCTATGTTATTTTTGAAATATAGATAACTTTGATGACTTGTTGAAACGCTATTCCAGACAAAAATTAAAATTGTACATTTCAAGCGCTATTGATGCGATAAATTTTAGGTCGGCCATCAATGTTGTGGCACTAAGTTTTCAATTCCGACTCTTGAAACGCTTTTGATACCCAAAACTTGATTAACCCAAGAAAGAACAAAAGACATGAGAACCTCGATGCCCTATTGATGCGCTAAACTTCGACGCGGGTACGTTGTTAGTTTTAGATGATTTAAATTAATTTAAATTTTATAACAAAAGCAGTTGCATTAATTGGACCGGTACAATGTAGGAACTCGGGAGCGGTCCAATATACGGACCATGGTATGTTTACAATTTGTCATAAAAATTAAAAACATAACTTCATCAGATTTGTATTCGTTTATCAGTACACAAAACAGTATAAAATTTACTCTCATATAGAATATCTTATAAAATTATAACTTACCGTTACGATGAATAAGCTCCTTAGACAACATAACCAAATTTAACATAAATACAGCTCAAAAAGAATTTTTTTCTACCACAGTCATATAATATTGTCAAACGCCGATACAAAATGTCAGAGTGCTAGTGTCACTCGTTTGCCTCTTTTTTTGTTGCCAATATAAAAAATAGTATTAATTGGTAGAAATACAGAAGTGGTACAATTTAAGCACCGGTTCAATATAGGTTACTCTCCCTTATATAGCAAATTTTGCTTTTTTATACCAAGTGGTTCTAAAGTTATGGTGCAAGAAAGAAATAGGTAAAATAAATAAAATACCCTGTATCTTGATAATTAAGTATAATTTACCTACTAATCATAGGTGATATAAAATCACTCAAGTAACGTACAAGTAACCTTCAAAAGCAAATAACAAATTACTCATATTACTTTTATTTTAAATTAAACAAATAATCTTTTTAAAATTTATTTTAGTTTAAGGCCACCTAATATCGATCACAATTTTAAAAGTTACTGAAGCTTGATTACAGGTTGCGCATGCGACTTAATCAAGTAGTGGTAGGTAAGTTTATCTTGCTTATTGACAGCTTTCATACAGTGAACAGCTGTACAGCAAAGGAAAAATGCAATAGTTTTACTTTATTTTTAATTTGGGCACAATAAACAAAGTACTTACTTTGTATATGAATAATAGTAATGTTAAACTTTGCCGACAGGGGACTATGCAAACAAAAGTCCAGAAATAGCAATCACAATTTTTTTTGCAGATAATAATATATTTAATTTAATTTTCATAAAATCTATTGGGTTGACAATAAAGTAACTTCGGTTTTTTAATTTGAAATAGAAATTAAATTATTTTGTACAAAATAGATTTTAATCAACTATTTGTCCATCTATCTGGTAACTTCATCATTCCACGTTTGTAGAACTTCAGGTTCATAACAAAAAAACTGAACCAAGTGCGATTTTAGGTCATTATTATTCCTGAAGTTTTTACCATTTAAAAAGGTTTGTAAAGATCGAAATAAATGCTGATCTGATTGTACCAGGTCAGGGCTATATGGTGGATGTGAGATCAGTTCCCAACCAATTTCCAATCATTTTTTACGAGTCTCAAAAGATGTGTGAGGTCAAGCGCTGTTATGGTCGAATATAATGTCTTTACAATTAGTCAATTCTGGTCATTTATGTTTGATTGCTATTTTCAATTATATCAGTTGTTGACTGTAAATATCCGATTTGACCCTTTGGCTCCTTGGAAGTAGCTTACAATACACAACACCTTTATAATCCCACTATGATTTTATTTTGATGCAATTCAGCTTTTTATGTGATTTTTCTTGGTTCATCACGCATGAACCATGACCGTTTTTGATTAATGTTATTGTAGACAATCCATTTTTACCAATGATGTTTTTTTAAAAGGGCCGATTTCGTTGTGTTTGAAATGCATTTAACAAATACTTATTCATTGTGTTAAATAAATCTTTTTCTGCAAATATAGAGCTTCTTAACAAGTCCAAGACATTTTAAATAATTTTCGATTGTTGTGTGTAAAAGATTTAAGCTCTCTGTAATGTCTCTCACACTTATATGACTTTGTTATAGAGTTTCAATTTGATCGTTATTAACTTCAGTTGGTCGACTAGAACGTTGGTCAACTTTAAGTAAAAAAATTGCAAAAGGAATTCTTTTAAACCAATTCTGACACGTGCGTTCTGTTAAGGATTTATCATCATAAACTTCACATGAGTCTTTGGGTGCCTTATAATACCTATTTGTTGCATTTACGGAAATAAAACAACAAAATACATATTACGAAAATGTTCGTTTTTGCGTTTCATGTTCAATTGAACACTGAACTAACAAATGTAAACCAAATATCAAATACAGTGGAACCTCGCATAACGGGTACCTCGCATAACGAGTGTTTCGCATAACGAGCAATATAAATTGTAAAAAAATGACTCACTTAACGAGTGAGGTTTTGCATAACTGCAAAGCAAAAATCGTCTGGCAAAATGCTAAAATCATGGTAAACTGTATCTTCGTACATTGAGAAGCATTACCCTAATAAGGCAGTGACTATGCCCGTTAGAAATTTATTTAATGATAATGCGGTGTTGCATTTTTACCAAATTTTGAAGCGTAGGCAAAAACAAATGTCTCAACAGATTCCTAGTAAAGAGAAAATGGGTATGTTACTCAGAATCAGGCGTCTTAACAATTTAAATGTATTTTTCTTTGAACAAATGCCACACATAACGTTTTTTGGAGTATTATTTTTGAAAATTTCAATTTTTGAGTATTTTTTTCGGCATGGAACGCATTATCGTATTTTACATCAATTTATATGGTAAAAATTGTTTCGCATTACGAGTAAGATTCCGGGACTCATTATGCTCGTTATGCGAGGTTCCACTGTACTTTGTTTCTAAATTAAGTTAAAAGTCACTATTGTCCACTGCTAAACGGAAAAAACTATAACATTGACCAAAGTGATTCAAAAAAATTGTAACGCCATCAGTTGGTGAAAACCGAAATTACTATTTTGCCAACCCAATATTTATTTAATTTGTAGCAATACATATTAAATTAATAATCTACTGTAAGTACGTTGTAATAAGAACCAAGTCTGCGAAACAGTCAGTCATATTATAAATGCACAAAAATTAAGGTAACTGCTATGAAAATGGCACATATTGTTTGCATAGAATACATTACAATTAATATTAGTGCGTCTTCCCGCTCTCAAAATGTATTCTAACGATATCCTTAATCTTTTATTTACTACAATACAATAAATATTAAAAATGTAATAGTCGATTATAGACATAAAGGTAACAAGTTTAATATATCATTCTGATAATAATATAATAAATGTGTAATATTGTTTAATTTAATTTTGAATAACATTTTTATCTTAGGTCAATGCCCAAAGATGGAAACATAAATATTCTTTTGTATCGTCAATTGAAATTATCAAATCAGTAGGTCAAATAATCAAATGTTAACTACAGAATGATATTTCTAATGAATCACATAGCAATAAATTTTTTGTTAGCAGTTAGCATATAATTAAAATCGTCAACATTATATCATTACTTACAAATTAAAATATTTAAACAAATATTGAGTACTCAAAAACTTATAAAGATCTTGCAAATACATAAACGTAACCTAAGTGTTGAGAACCATTTAATTTTAATTTTTTACATGGAAACATATGTTATTGTAAACGATACTTAATTCGAAGTCATAAAACAATATATACCTTGAATTATCGATTTCAGATTTTTGCAGCAGATATTACTTATATTATACAGGGTGATTCATTGATAAGTGTACATAATTACCTGCATATGTACTTGGTCGGTTTTATATCACCTATGATTAGTCGATCAATAATTCTTAATTACTAAAATACAGGGTGTTTTATTGATTTTGTCTATTTCTCTCTTGGACCATAACTGTAAAACCACTAGGTATACAAAACAAAATTTGGTATGTATGTTTTATTCAATCAATCATACCGATATGTAAATTTAGCAAAAATAAAACACAGGGTCAAACAAAAGAAAACGAATTGTTAAATGTCAAAAACAACACCCTGTATGAAAAATTTTAGAAAGTTGTTTTAATATTTGGAAAAAGAATAAAAAGATAAGGCAAATAAAGTACATATTTAAATGTGCGTTTTATATTTCTATTCATTTTGTTTGTTATAAGGAAACTTTACAAAAAAATTTAAACCCACTACAAAACAAATCTCACAGTGCACTAGTAATAATCTTAACAAAAACAATAGTCATCTTGAACATTATTTGTCAATTTGAATGCAATTACTTAAGATACTTATTTAATCTTTTAAAAATCATTTGTCTTAGTTTTTTAGTTTTGTTTTTTAGTAGGATAATTTGTGGTAATTTTTTTTAACAAACAAAGCAAACAGAAAAGTGAGACGCCCAATTTAAAAATGTATTTTATTTGTCTTATTTTTTATCTTCTTCCCAAATCATAAAACAATTTTTTTTATACAGAGCATTATTTTGACAATTACAATTCAGTCTTTTTTTTGTCTGACCCTGTATTTTAATTACGATATGGTTGATTGAATAAAACATAGGGGAGAGTAACCTATATTGGACCACTTTTGACATAATGCTACTTATCACCAAATTCATTAGAGCCATAAAAATGAAACGTAGTTCACATTAAAGCTTGATTCAGTAACTACATAATATCCATCTGTTAATATTGTAGCATAATCGCAATTAGTAAAAAATTGTTATTTATTTAAGGTTGTATTTTGGTCCAATTAACGCAACCGGTACCTTAAATTGGACCACCAGGATCCTAAATTGTACCGCATGTAAAAAACATAGAATAGAAAAAATAATACACAATTTAGGATCATTATCACTTATATTTATTCTTTAAATGTAATCAATCTTTCAAAAAGAAACAATTTTACTTTAGACAGTCTTTGGAATTCTTATTTACCAAAGCATCAATATTCTCCAAAAGTGCAATGCTTGATGCGCTAATGATGACCAAAAGAATGCCAGTTTTTATGATATCTAGCGTTTCAAAAGTGCAGTTATTTCCATTTTACATCCTGTGAAACGCTATTGATACTCAAAATTTGACAACTTTGAAATACTATTGAGACGCTATGTTATTTTTGAAATATAGATAACTTTGATGACTTGTTGAAACGCTATTCCAGACAAACAATTGCAAATTGTACATTTCAAGCGCTATTGATGCGATAAATTTTAGGTCGGCCATCAATGTTGTGGCACTAAGCTTTCAATTCCGACTCTTGAAACGCTTTTGATACCCAAAACTTGATTAACCCAAGAAAGAACAAAAGACATGAGAACCTCGATGCCCTATTGATGCGCTAAACTTCGACGCGGGTTGTTGTTAGTTTTAGATGATTTAAATTTAATTTAAATTTTATAACAAAAGCAGTTGCATTAATTGGACCGGTACAATGTAGGAACTCGGGAGCGGTCCAATATACGGACCATGGTATGTTTACAATTTGTCATAAAAATTAAAAACATAACTTCATCAGATTTGTATTCGTTTATCAGTACACAAAACAGTATAAAATTTACTCTCATATAGAATATCTTATAAAATTATAACTTACCGTTACGATGAATAAGCTCCTTAGACAACATAACCAAATTTAACATAAATACAGCTCAAAAAGAATTTTTTTCTACCACAGTCATATAATATTGTCAAACGCCGATACAAAATGTCACTCCGTTTGTCTCTTTTTTTGTTGCCAATATAAAAAATAGTATTAATTGGTAGAAATACAGAAGTGGTACAATTTAAGCACCGGTTCAATATAGGTTACTCTCCCTTATATAGCAAATTTTGCTTTTTATACCAAGTGGTTCTAAAGTTATGGTGCAAGAAAGAAATAGGTAAAATAAATAAAATACCCTGTATCTTGATAATTAAGTATAATTTACCTACTAATCATAGGTGATATAAAATCACTCAAGTAACGTACAAGTAACCTTCAAAAGCAAATAACAAATTACTCATATTACTTTTATTTTAAATTAAACAAATAATCTTTTTAAAATTTATTTTAGTTTAAGGCCACCTAATATCGATCACAATTTTAAAAGTTACTGAAGCTTGATTACAGGTTGCGCATGCGACTTAATCAAGTAGTGGTAGGTAAGTTTATCTTGCTTATTGACAGCTTTCATACAGTGAACAGCTGTACAGCAAAGGAAAAATGCAATAGTTTTACTTTATTTTTAATTTGGGCACAATAAACAAAGTACTTACTTTGTATATGAATACTAGTAATGTTAAACTTTGCCGACAGGGGACTATGCAAACAAAAGTCCAGAAATAGCAATCACAATTTTTTGCAGATAATAATATATTTAATTTAATTTTCATAAAATCTATTGGGTTGACAATAAAGTAACTTCGGTTTTTTAATTTGAAATAGAAATTAAATTATTTTGTACAAAATAGATTTTAATCAACTATTTGTCCATCTATCTGGTAACTTCATCATTCCACGTTTGTAGAACTTCAGGTTCATAACAAAAAAACTGAACCAAGTGCGATTTTAGGTCATTATTATTCCTGAAGTTTTTACCATTTAAAAAGGTTTGTAAAGATCGAAATAAATGCTGATCTGATTGTACCAGGTCAGGGCTATATGGTGGATGTGAGATCAGTTCCCAACCAATTTCCAATCATTTTTTACGAGTCTCAAAAGATGTGTGAGGTCAAGCGCTGTTATGGTCGAATATAATGTCTTTACAATTAGTCAATTCTGGTCATTTATGTTTGATTGCTATTTTCAATTATATCAGTTGTTGACTGTAAATATCCGATTTGACCCTTTGGCTCCTTGGAAGTAGCTTACAATACACAACACCTTTATAATCCCACTATGATTTTATTTTGATGCAATTCAGCTTTTTATGTGATTTTTCTTGGTTCATCACGCATGAACCATGACCGTTTTTGATTAATGTTATTGTAGACAATCCATTTTTTTACCAATGATGTTTTTTTTAAAAGGGCCGATTTCGTTGTGTTTGAAATGCATTTAACAAATACTTATTCATTGTGTTAAATAAATCTTTTTCTGCAAATATAGAGCTTCTTAACAAGTCCAAGACATTTTAAATAATTTTCGATTGTTGTGTGTAAAAGATTTAAGCTCTCTGTAATGTCTCTCACACTTATATGACTTTGTTATAGAGTTTCAATTTGATCGTTATTAACTTCAGTTGGTCGACTAGAACGTTGGTCAACTTTAAGTAAAAAAATTGCAAAAGGAATTCTTTTAAACCAATTCTGACACGTGCGTTCTGTTAAGGATTTATCATCATAAACTTCACATGAGTCTTTGGGTGCCTTATAATACCTATTTGTTGCATTTACGGAAATAAAACAACAAAATACATATTACGAAAATGTTCGTTTTTGCGTTTCATGTTCAATTGAACACTGAACTAACAAATGTAAACCAAATATCAAATACAGTGGAACCTCGCATAACGGGTACCTCGCATAACGAGTGTTTCGCATAACGAGCAATATAAATTGTAAAAAAATGACTCACTTAACGAGTGAGGTTTTGCATAACTGCAAAGCAAAAATCGTCTGGCAAAATGCTAAAATCATGGTAAACTGTATCTTCGTACATTGAGAAGCATTACCCTAATAAGGCAGTGACTATGCCCGTTAGAAATTTATTTAATGATAATGCGGTGTTGCATTTTTACCAAATTTTGAAGCGTAGGCAAAAACAAATGTCTCAACAGATTCCTAGTAAAGAGAAAATGGGTATGTTACTCAGAATCAGGCGTCTTAACAATTTAAATGTATTTTTCTTTGAACAAATGCCACACATAACGTTTTTGGAGTATTATTTTTTAAAATTTCAATTTTTGAGTATTTTTTCGGCATGGAACGCATTATCGTATTTTACATCAATTTATATGGTAAAAATTGTTTCGCATTACGAGTAAGATTCCGGGACTCATTATGCTCGTTATGCGAGGTTCCACTGTACTTTGTTTCTAAATTAAGTTAAAAGTCACTATTGTCCACTGCTAAACGGAAAAAACTATAACATTGACCAAAGTGATTCAAAAAAATTGTAACGCCATCAGTTGGTGAAAACCGAAATTACTATTTTGCCAACCCAATATTTATTTAATTTGTAGCAATATATATTAAATTAATAATCTACTGTAAGTACGTTGTAATAAGAACCAAGTCTGCGAAACAGTCAGTCATATTATAAATGCACAAAAATTAAGGTAAATGCTATGAAAATGGCACATATTGTTTGCATAGAATACATTACAATTAATATTAGTGCGTCTTCCCGCTCTCAAAATGTATTCTAACGATATCCTTAATCTTTTATTTACTACAATACAATGTGTACAAATAAAAATTATAATTTGTATTTATTTATTACGAATGAAGAAAAAATAATCGAGATAAAGACAATAGAATTAATTAATTTTACAAGACATGATTAACAATGAAGTATAAACACTTCCTAATAAAAGACAGTATTATAACAGATTTTTGATAAATGTTGATTAAAAATGATTGACGCTTTGTCATGTAATTTACAAATTAATACCTACGTGCATCTTTTTTAATACTATTCGTTGTAAAGATACTTTGTGATTATCCAATTATTTTATGTAGAATATTGAATTTAATACTTTCTGATTATTTTAATTATAATACAGCATTTACAACATTTATTGTTCATTACATAAAAGGCAATCTTGACAATATTTTCTATCGCTACTAAATACCTACTGCAAGTTTTTTTATTATGGAGTAAAAGTAATTAGACCGTTCTTGAATATTAATCAAAATGCTTAATAACAAAATAATATAAAAAAATTGTAGAGTTTTTTAAACTTAGTTTTGATGACTGTTAATTTGTAATTACATTTAACAACATAATTGTATTTATAAATTTTACGTTTAATTATGAAAAAAAACCTTTTGATCTTTAAAATATGCTATTCTGCAAGAACAAAATATCTATTAAATGTTTAGATAATTATTATTGGACAAATTTAATTAGTACTCTAGCAAGAAACTGAAAACTAAAAGTTATATTTAATTATAGCTTTATTTATAAATAACATATCACAGATTAATGAAGTAATTAAAATGCAACAGTTTTATTTTTGTCTTAATTGGTTTTACGACTCTGTTAATTTGAGGGTTATAAAGAAAAAATCCCTATAGTAATATAAAGCAAGTTTGTTGTTGTAATTTTAATATATAAATTGTTAGCTTTTTCATGCTGGAAATATATTTTCTTTTATTAAATGTATGTATGAATCGTTCAAATGTTGCCAAAATTATAAATATTCTTCTTAGAGTTGATATAAATTATTCAGTTTAATAGATTAAGTACATTGGGCAATATTGCACCTACGTAAAACTAAGTTAACTAATTTTCATATACAGTGGAACCTGCAAATGTGGCCACGTCTATAAAGCGACTACCTGGTCAACGTGACCAGTTTTCCCTGCTCCCTGCTAAAATGCTATCAATTTAATGTAATTTTTTTCTACATATAGTGACCACACCCTATTGTGATCAATAACAACTTTTAAAAAACCTGCCCTTTAAAAATCTATCTTTTTAAAACAGTGGTCCCCAACCAGTGGTCCGCGGATCACTAGTGGTTCGCAAGAGCTAAAACATGGTCCGCAAAAGATTTCATACTTTGAATGTTAGTTTAGAATTTAAGATTAGTTAGGTTAAACGTTTCGATGAAAGTTTATTTTTAGATTGACACAGCTTATTTTTTAATCTTGTGGTCCCTACTAATAATAATGTAATCAAAGTGGTCCCTGGTCAAAAAACGGTTGGGAACCACTGCTTCAAACTGACCGCGTTAAAAATTTGAAGTTTTTCTAAAAATATCATTCACATTTGCATTTAAGATTCTTGTTATACCACAATTGGAATCTAATGTAAAAGTTTAAAACAACTTATTGATATATCTAAATACGGTCCAGGTAATTACAGGGTGTTTTACAAATATAAATACATTTTATCGAACATTAAGGATACTTTTCAAATATTTTTTTATATTTCTTGTGCTATTACAATGAACCTAACTTGATAAAAAAGTTCATTACTTATTATAATAATAATGAGCAATGTAGTTCCAATGCATTATACAAATAATGCGTTTTTTGCAATTATGATATGGACATATGTTCGCAAAATGTAGTGTTACAACAGAGACGAATTATTTGCATTTTAGTTTAAATTTCATTAAAATTTCACAGAAATATAAAAGTTATTGTTGATGATATTTTAGCAGACGGCCTAGCCGGATAACTACCTATATGAAGAGTGTCTTAAGCACCAATTAAATTCAAAGAAACTAAAGCTTGGCGTATGTGAAGTTAAGTAATAGCAAAAATTACCAAATCACTTTCAGGTGTTTTCGTAATGATCATGAAATATATTTAAAAAAAACACAAAAATTAAACCATCAATTTTCCAGAAAACGGTTGGTTTAATTTTAATTTAAAAAATTATTGTTAAAGTGGGTTAAAAAAATTATCTTAGTTGTTTTTCGTAAAAAGAAAGTTGAAAAAAGGTCATTGAAAATTTTCTGATTATTTTTACATCGTATTGAATTTAATAACTAAATAATGTAAAAAATATATTATATTCATTTTGAGTTGTTTTCTTGTATTAGCATACACTTTATTTATTTATATTTATGTTAATTTTTTTATATCTTTCATTCTTTTCACTTACTACTAATTTTGTTATAGATACATCGATATATAAAAACTTTGTTTGTTTTTTAAATAGTTTTATAAAGTGCTTATGTGTTTAACGTTGTTTATAAATTTCATTTTGATCAATTGTAGGAAGGTATACACAACAGTTAAAAATAATTTTTGTGAAAAAGTTCAATTTGTTAATATCACCAAAGTTTCCACTGCCACTCAGCTTGTTTGAATGTGTTTTCTCAAACTACATTACTGTTTTGATTACTGAAATAACTTTTGTTTTGCACTTTTTTCTTATCTCTGTACATCGCAATCAGAAACACAAGCTTGTTTCCTCATGCGCTCCCTTTTCTGAAATATTGGCATAACTAGGATAAAATAATGTTTTTTAGTGTAGGTAGATAGTGATGAGCAGAATCAATTTTGATATTGGTCTTGTAAGACTGAGACCAAAAATATGTAACCAAGAACAAGACCGATGATTATATAATTGATGTTCTTTTAATTCATTTTATTATAATACTTTAATTATTCCTATTTATTCAATTCCTATTACTCGGAAAATAATTGTCTCACACTTATTCCTTTCTAAGTTATTTTATTATCGCTTTATTCTAATAAAAATTCCCCATGTTAAGTATTTTTTTAATTTTCGTATTATGAATGGTATGGTACAGCTATTTAGACAGTATTGTCAGATTTTTAATAACATACCCAGAGTAAAAAATTCAGAAAGTTGTTCATTTCTATATATTTTCGGAATCTTTTAAAAAATATTATTTGAATTTGATCCTTTTATAAATAATTTTATGAGAATAGCGCAGTGATTAACATAGGTATACTCCGGATCAACTATCATTGTAAAATATACAATTTTTCATTTACAACCGTTAAATAGTTTTAACAAAAGGACTTAAACGCCAGTCACCCAGACAAAGTTTGTCAACCGGCCCTTTAATGGCCCATTGCTTTGCCAGATATGCGTGTTAATGGGCGAGCAATGGCAATTGTTAACGGCCCATTAACGGCTGTCTGCCGGCATGATAACGTCGGGCCTTCAATGGCACTGGGCTATCGGTCGTTAATGGCAGCCAGCAGAGGCCCATTAATGTTCATCATCAATGGCCCATATATGAAAAAAAATTATCATGGCATTAATGACAACAAGCAATCAGCCAAGTCTACTGAAAAATTATCAACCTTTTATTTGAAATTAGGAATGGGCATTAGGAACAACAGCTTAACATTTATTGTTATTATTTTAACTAAGTATATTATTTACAATAAATAAAAATTATAAGTATTAGAACTATTATTAAAATTGTTAAAATACTTTCATTTTTGTCATAACTAAATTCACTATTATTCGCTTTTTTAAAAATTTTAGATGTATCGTTTTGTTTTTGTTTACTTTATACACTATTTAAACCTATTTACCTACATAATGTACACTATCTACATTATTTACACGTTGTTTCAATTCGCGAAATTTTTTTATGCGTTGGTATCTTTTTGACATTTTATTAAAGACCTTAATGCTTAAAGCTTACATCAGAAATAACTTTAACGTTGGTAAATCAGCTGATTTTAACTTTATTGCGCATGACCAAGTATCGACTGTCGACCAAATACTACGAATAGCAAAAACGAACGGATTCTGGTAATTAACCAATATTGGGCCATTACAAATTGCCAATAATGGGCCGTCAGTTAATAGCCAGACATCGGCCAATTAACGGTAGTTTCTCCATTAACGATGACTTTGTATGGGCAATAGACAACAAAACAAGAAAATAAGATATTTACTTTACTATCAGTTTAGTACAAAGAATTTTATGTATTATAATTTGGTTTTATTTTTAATTTTTTATTGTTAACTACTAAAAAAACGAAACTAAACAAAAAAACTAAATAAAAATCATTTTTCTTTTACTTGCAAGACCTATTAAATACAAGTAAATAAACTTCACACTATATTAGGGTGTAGAAATATTTACAAGACTATTGAGTCTTGCAAATGAGACCAAGATTAAAAAGGTAAAACCAAACCCAAAATTAAGTCAATTGATGCAAGTTCAAGGACCAATACTATTATGCTCTTGAACATACATTTGCTCATCATCCCTTCTAGAATCTAAATCTAGAGTCGATATGTTTGCGCATAAATATAATATCCCAGTTTGGCATGAATTACATCTAATTCAACCCCATTGTTGCTACTGTAGCTGTCTTCAACGGCAACGAAAAAGGAACGTCATATAGTAAGTAGTTTATTCGAAAGTCAAGAAAATTTACTACAACGTGTATTAAATGCGTTTTCTAATATTTTTTCAAAGCTAAACAAATTACCTAGAAGTAATGCAATTTATTTTTCTCACCAGTGTATAGGTATGTAGGTCGGGGAGGGTTGGGCAAAATAGGATAGTCGGATAAAACAGGATACCCCTTTTTATTTTTTAACCGCTGGTGCCATTTATCCCGCTATATAATATTTAAATTTTATCAAAAGGTTTGTGTAGTGACCGCATACCAAATTGGCACATGTTAGTCGAGATAAGAAAATACGAACATATGTTGGAAAATGTGAGGTTCCACTAAATTGTTACAATCACTCTAAAGAGTCGCTTCTTTATTTAATCGTAGAAATAAAATAGTGGTGAGTAATTTTTGGACACTGTTGTTTTAAAGCTCTTATTTTGTATTATTATTTCTGCATGTTTGCCTAATTACTTTATTAAAATTTTATTATATATTTCTTAATCCGTAGTTGGTTAAAACGGGATACTCTTCTGTTTTGTCCGACCACATTTATTGACTACTTGCAAACATTTTAAGTAAAATTAATCTGCCCATGAAGCATGTCCATGCATAGACCAGGATGCTTGTAAGACACTCTCTTGCGATTTTTGCGTGTGAACTTTGCTAAAAATATTTGGATTGTTTTTCTTACAATCATATCATTATAAAGGATAGTTGCTTTTAAAGTAAAACGTTTGTATTTTTTATAAAAGATCCTTATTTTCGTGTCCTTTAACTTTTTTATATTTGTTGTTATTACTATCCCGTTTTGTCCGTCTGGGTGGGCAAAACAGGATACAAAGTATCGTTTTAAAAAAATGCGGTTATTTTATTTCTTTTAAATTTTTTTGCAAATAACTGCTTTTAATTAATAATTGGACTGTAATATGGCCATGTACAAATATTTGTTAATATTAGTAAGCTGTTCAAAAAATTATTAGTGATATTCTGTTAAGTATCCCGTTATGGCCAACTCTCCCCTATAAGTACTGACGGAATATAGGCTTTTTAAATTATTTTTTAGCAACAGATAGATAGCATTACAAAACAGAATAAATAGTTACTAGGTATTTATTCATCAGAGAATAAAATAATTTAATTAATTTAATATTATATATTACAACCTTATTTGAAAAACTTTGTATACAATTAATAATAATTAATTCCTCTCTGATATTGATTTATAGTGCCTATCTGATTAATTTTTATAACTGAGAATATTTAGTAAACAAATATAAAAATTTCCAATATTTAGTTTACTCGATATAACTAATTACGTTTATTATGTAAAAATTACTTTAATTTTGTAGTTATTTCCAAACTAATTAATGGATAAAAAATTATGAAAAATCTAAACATCTGTTTTAGATATTTAACAGTTTAATAAAACATTGTCTTACATTCTATTATTGTAAATTATGTTTAAACAATAAAAGAATTTAAAAAAAATTGTTCTAGGTATATTCTAAATAGTAATAGACCTGTATTTATTACATCTATCTTCTTCTGAAAAAAATAATACCTACTAATTTAAAAGTGTCTTACTTACCTATGTTTTAATTAAAGAAAATCGTTCAAAATTACCTATTTGGTTTTAAAGCATAATACGTTAAATTACTTCTGAGGTCTGACCGGTACTAGTTGACAGAATTCTATAACCCGTAATTTACGAGAGGCTATAATTTTTTACAGAGTTTCCTTGTTCGCTCTGCTCCAAGGCCAAACAATACAAAAGACCATCTACAAATTCGTCAAGCTTAAAAAACTTATAAAAACACCAAGCAAAAATTTACAAGTTTTACAGAATAGGTGGAACCTTGAGAATAAACCTTATAACTGTATCTGACAAATGCAAGCAGGTTGCAATTTTCTCATTATCGTTGGGCCGCTTTTAAAGAAAGTTCTCTTTCGTAATTTGAAAATAATGGCTTCACATTCTAAATTTTAATTCAAGCATCCGCCCAACAAGGTTCGGTTGATAGAGGTGTGGTTTGAGGAGATCCATTATAAATATCCATGGCCCAGGAATTGAATCTATTGGCCACACAAACAAACTGAATTCTCCAAGTATCTAAACGTTTCTAATGTGAGTAACGACATCTTCGTCTATTAAATACACGCTATTATACTGAAACAAGGATAGAATCGATTATGTAAAAATGAATTTTAATGACTACAAAAATTGAACGACGGTAAATGTGTTTGTTCGTAGTGGGTAACTAATACAAGGTTGTTATTTTTCTATTCTGGGTGTGCGTAAATGTATGTTCCGAGTTAGTTACTTCTAGGTAATCAACAATGTTGTGTTGTGGTTGCGTTTAACTAAGGATACGTTAACATGTACAATGCTGTGCTACGAAGAGCAAATTTTATTAAATTGTGCATAACGTTTGGATTTAAATGAAACCGTTTTTCTTCAACTGCGGCAAACAGAAAGGTAAATTTTGCTTCCTATCGAGGTAACCGTTTCCGCATTAAACCGAAGTGTAAAATAGACAATTTCAACCCTTTTCTGATCAATTTAAATCACGAACTCGTTAACTGTTGTAGTCGCCAAAAAGCAATACATGTTTTGTAATTTATTTTCTCTCGGTGGATTACGTCACGCGAGTTAAAAAAACGGGACCGATTTTAGCGGTGGTTATAAAAATAAATATTCTTTCATATACAGGTGCGATTAAAAGAAAATATCATTAATCATATTTTAAACGCTTTAAATGCCCGCATCTAAACTGCCAAAACATAGATAATATTTCTCTTATGGATGTATTTTCCTGGACAAATCTCGCAATAAATTCGACAGTTAGTAAAATCCTCGTAGCTTTCGTAATGAATGTAAAGCAAATAGTCTAATTGAGGGCCACGTGAGGGTCCATGTGTGTAGACCGAGGGCGTGAGATTTACTGCTGGGGAGGCGATCGGTTGAACCTCGGCAGCGGATCTGCAAGCGCACAGGACTCATGTTATTGCGGCAATAAATGGTCTGTTTTATAGGTTTTGCATGAGCACCTGTAATTTTCTTCACAGTTTTTCTCTCTCCCGTTTTATCGATATGCGGACACCTATGTGTATGCTATTTCCTGGATAATATACGTTAAACGGTAAGGTGGCTGTTATTCAATAAAATACCTTTATCATAACTGAATTTTATATTTTCTTAAGTTTTGCTTAGAATTTGTTTTTTATTTATATTTAAGTATAGGTACATTATAAGCGATAAACTTTATAGATTTTATTTACTCCTTCCGATATTTTTTGGGTATTTTACACGGAAGCAAAGAAATCGATTACCATTATTACAATTATTTAAAAAAATAATAGCATTTTCTTACTTATTATTTTTTGAATTAGATATAAGTAAATTAATAATAGAAACCTACAATAATACAGAAAATACGGATTTTAAAATTTCACTTTTATCTAAATACTGATATACAGTACTACATCTGCATGTTACGATGATTTGGGGCTCCGTAAAATTTTGAGGTTCAGTATAAATATTAGATTCGGTCGTGCCTTGGGTCAGAAAATTTTGCAAAGTCCCAAATCTTCGTAATATAAAGAAGTGGTACTGTATAAAGAAATCAAAATCATAAAAATTGTTGATAACTATTAATTAAGGAATAAATTATGGTTTGAATTGAATCATCTTAAGAGCATTTATCTAAATAGTCACGGTACTATAGAACTTATTACATAGCACGATTCAACAGTTTAAAAAATTCTAAAAACATGATTAGGTTAATAAATATATTCTGCTATCGTTATTTACATTTAATTTAATTTAATTTCTCCTTAACTTATATAGTGGGGACCATACTTACTTCTAGGTACATGTTATCCGTCGGTAACAGTAAATATCACCTAAGAAATCACATTCAAAGTGTAACAGTATAAAAGTAACAACTAATATTTAAAAATGTATGTAGGTAATCGTTAAAATTATAATAAGTATTTAGTAAATTAATTTCAAATATTTAAAGATTATTTCTAATAAAAGTAGTTAATAAGTAGTCAACTCGTATTATAGAATATTTTACTCAATACCTATTCTTGTAAAGTTGTTTTAGTAGGTGTTTCTCATTGACATGAGTTTTATGCGTTGGAAGATCATCTTCATTGCTTAAATCTTACATTTTAAAAAGATACAAAGATTTTATGAAGCATTAGAAAACTATTGATTTATTTTTGATGCTAATTTATGCACTAGGTACATTTTTGGATTGTAAGTTAATATTTTAAATAAATAGGATATTATTAGTTCTCTATCTTCTGTAAAATAATATAACTACGTTTTGTTATTAACATAAATAAAATGACTTGCACATACAGGGTGGCCCAAAAATAAGTTGACCAATACTATTTTGCTGAAAATGTGTATAGGGTGGCATTTCCTATGTGGTCACATAAGACAATGTTTTCATGAAAATACTGTTACTGCTGATTAACATCTGCACATACTAAGAGGAACTGTTATTTTCGAATTACAGAATGGTCCATTATTTGAAGGTATTGAAATAATTTGGCAATAGAAGGGCGCAACACCACACTATGCAAATGTGCGAAAGTTCTTGAATGCAACTTTTATGAAATAAATTCGCCGACAAAGAACATGAGATTGGCCACCAAGGTTATGCAACATAACATAACATAATTCTATTGGGGATAAATGTACAACGTGCATCAAACACAAGGGTCATCATTTTGAGAATTATGGATAATATTTATTCTTATTTTTATAGTAATACTTACAGGATTTTTTTAATATGTATTTGTTATTTGTTATTTTCAATGTAAATGGGTAAATTGATTTTTGAGCCACCCTGTATATAGAGAGTAGTGAAATTAAAAAAAAACATTAAGAAAAATGATAAATTTTTAAATTATTCTAAAACTTGGAAAATATTAGTTATGCTTAAGAGTAAGAAAATCTTGTAAAATATCTACTACTAGTTTGTCTAAAAAATACACAATTTTTACAAGATTTGGCTCTCTTTAGTTTGATGATCCTACGTCCGTCGGCCCTTTCGTCGGAGACTTCCTGCGGCACTGCGTATATGTAGGGAAAATAAATTGTTTAATTTGACATTTAAACAAATATTTTTTTTTTTTGTAACTGTAGACATTTTAGTCATAACTTTTACCTATTTAAAAATTTCAAAATATCAAATCAGACTATCACGATACATTTGCATAGCAATCGTTCTTTACGAAAGGATATTGTTTTTTGAATTATATAATCAACTATTAATTATTTATTATTATATTAAAATACGTATCTAAGATTTCTAAGTTTTGCGAATGTCATGTGTACCCTAAATCACAAGATTTGACGGTTAAAACTTTTTGACGCAGGGATGTAAGATATCTGAACATGATTTTGAAAATTTGCAATTTCATTATGCTGTAGAGGCTGAGTGGTACAAAGGGAGACCCAATATTTGTTTTTTATCATGTCTACAAAAGCGCGCTAGAAGTACTTTTTACAGAAAAATGCCCATACACACACTGCATTAATTTTGCGATAATAAGAAAAAGATAATGCAAAAGTGATGCAGTGGTTTCCAAGATCCCCACACTTATTAAGCGCAGAACAAGTCTGGAATATGTTAAGGCGGACATGGCAGTGCATTATAGCATCTCCCAAAAATGTTAAACAAATTTTATGAAAATATTATACATTGTTAAGTACTTTTTATTTATATTGTATAATTTTTTTTTGATAATTTACAAATTTAGGTATTACTGTCAGTAGTAGTTTCTTTAAATATATACCAACTGCTTTTCAGGGTTTTTTCAGGACCGGTTCTCGCAGGTGTGTAGTACGTGCATA
Source organism: Sinopyrophorus schimmeli (assembly GCA_036325965.1). NCBI lineage: Eukaryota > Metazoa > Arthropoda > Insecta > Coleoptera > Elateridae > Sinopyrophorus > Sinopyrophorus schimmeli. The sequence continues at coordinate 9,747,586 of JARFIZ010000001.1, forward strand.
TAAGCAGGCGCAGAATTCTATGGGCATGGAAATTATATTATCCTATTTTTATATAATAATTAAGAGCTGGGGGCGCAAAACTTGTAATTGAACGTAGTTATTAAAAAGTCATCACCGGCTCTTTGCATCAATGGTTCCGAAGTGAATAATTCTTGTTATGAACCAACTAATTGCCATATTTAGAATAACATTATGTACTAAAGAAATGTTTAAAATCTATTTATTTGGGATAAAAGAATTTATAAATGTGGCCGAAGACAGCACAAAAAAATAAAAGCGACAAAAGTACAAGAAGTAATATAGGTATCTGTTTTTAATCGTTTAATTCTAGTAAATCTGATATCATAAATATTTTTAATTATAATCAGTTTTGTTATAATTAAACATAAATTGACTTTTTTTCTAAATTTAAATATCGTTTCATTAAAATAATTTATGAAGGAAGTTAATTTAAATTTTAACTATAAGGATTTAGAAAAAAATGTATTTTATATACATATTTGAAAAATATGGTAGATATATGATTAAAAGATTTGAAAACGTCGAATGCCGGAACATCAGAATTTTAATTTGGTAGTTTCTGGTTTTTTTCAAAAAAAATTGTATCTATACAATTTAATTAGTTTAACTTTTTAATTATAAACAGTTTTTTACACAAGCAGTTTATTCTAAAATTTACTATAATTAAATACAAATCAAATGTAGTATAAATTTTTTAATAATAAATTGAAAAAGAATCGTAATATCAAAAATATGAAAACTGCGCCCACGAAGCAATTTGCTGTGCGCCACGGAAATTAGTAAAATCTAAACAAGTAGGTAGTTTATTTTTATGACTTGACTTCCAATTTATTTATGCATGTATTTAATTCCATATTCTTCAATTGCCCCTTCTTATCAACAACTAATACATCGTGCTTTAATTACTGTTTAATACGGCAACATTGAATATAAGTAATTCAAAGGTTATAGGCGATATTTTTATTTGAACAATATTCGAAAATAATCTTTATATGTTCCATTATTTGTAAACATCTGAACCCTTCTTTAATAAATTCAAAACAACGGTATAAAGCCAGAGGTAAACGTGCTTGGCAAATGAATAATTTTGTAGATAATACATTGAAGTTTTTCTTAATGTAGCGTTGTAGTTAATATTACTCGTGATGTCATGTCGCAGTAGACATATGAAAAATTAATTGTGTATACTCTACTAAATAATTTAAGATTATTGTCCATTTACAATTATCTTAAATGTGGCATTGTATTTTTCTTAATTTATAAACGTGGTAGACTTTTTGAAAGTTTAAGTTAAAAAAAAGTTGTTTACTCTTTATATTTTGTGATATAAAGTGCAGGAATTATATAAATTAAACTTGGTTTTTAAAGGATCAATCATAAATAACGAAATTCAGACTGCAACATCTAAAGCCATGTCTAATAATATAATATTTCACTTCTGCTCTTGGCACATATGTATGTATGTATGTATAGTTTAGCTGTATATACCTATGCTTTAGCAGAATATATAAATTATGTAACTCCTACACGTTTGGCGCCGTTTAAGTTGAAAGCTAAATATAGGAAGAACAATAGCTCACATGTAAGGTACAGCACGTTTATAGTAATCACCGACCAATTGTATTTGTGCTTGTTATTAAATTTTTTTCAAGACAAGTGTCTAATTGAAAATCATTCAACAAAATTAACATATTCTCAAATATGTGTTATAATAAATTTTATTAGATTAGATATGCCAGCAATCAATATAAAAATATTGAAATATCAACTTAAAAGCAAATATCAAAAAATTTAATTGTTACTTACATACTAGGCACATACCTACTCATATGTTCTATGTATAACTGCCAGAATTGTTTTTTAAATTATTAATTATGAATTAAATATATTTTGAAATTAATTGGGGCATTTCAAATTATAATATATGAATGGTACAGGTTCAAAAAGTACGAAATCCATACTTTAAGCAAACTCATCATAATGATATAGTAAAGTTGCTTTAAAAAACTTTAAAATTTATATTTCGTTTTGGCGGGAATAAACGATCGCTCTTTGTGAACTTGTATGCTAACGCTGCCAACCGCCCCGGATTAGACGGGACATTCCCGAATTAACGTTTTACGTCTTGCTTTAAATAGGTATTGGTGTAGAAGTTGTTTGGAATATAGGCGATTTTTTTGAACTTTGAGGAAAATTCTATTTCAACACCAAGTTATTACCTACTACACATTCAATATGTTAGACAAAGGGCGCGCCGTTATATACCACCGCCTAGATGCGAATTTTTTTTCGACCCCCGAATACTTTGTATATATAAAAGTTTAATATAAACTCTTCATCCCGGTACGGAGCTATCATGATTTTCACAAACTTAAATGACATCTAAATATGATGTCCCGTATTGATGTTCTTAAAAGTTGAGAGCTTTACTCTACCCTTCCTACGTAACTGTATTTCCATTATTTAATTGAATTGAAAGTGGCTGGTATTTATGTATAAAAAAATTGTATGTTTATTAATTTTATAAACTTGTTATTTAAACTAAAAAAATGTACTAACTTGATTTCTATAAACTTAGTATATTATACATAATGCAGATAAGCTATACATTAATTGTAAAAATGATCAAAGGAAATATAATCTTTATAAACTCAAAACACATTTGATTATATGATTAGTAAATATATAACGGCATACCTTAAACAAATATAATATGCGGTCAAACTAAAACAGAATTATATTTGAATCAAGCTATATACGAGGCATGTTTAGAAAACACATTTTGGTGACCCATAAGTTGTACGCAAACAGAGCTCTGGCAGGGGTATGGGAGAGTGGGGTAATTACGAACACCTAAGCGGGATGGCGAATATAACAAAACCAGTATAAGAAACGAATCATATTTATTGCTTATTATTTAGTTGAACGAATCAGTCACCGATTCTTATTAACAATTTTGATAAAATCCTACAATAAAATCAACATTTAGGACAATACCAAAATCATTGGTGTTCGTAATTACCGGACGTGCGAGGGGTAAATACGAACACCTTTGAATAATTACAAATATTATATTACAGTCAATAATTGAGAACAAAAATCACAGATAAAGGCTCTCAATGAGCTTTCCGCGCTTGTGCATTTTTCATGCGTCCAAGACATACATTGAGAACGCATTATCTAATCTTCCGAGGCAGCATCTTTATACTTTTTAAAGTCAATAAAACAATAATAATAGTTTTTTTTTCATATCTAGCTTTCCTCTCCTTTGTTGGTACAGGATCAGTCTCGAACTGTTTCAGGTATCTTACTTTTTTCTTATTTTTTGGGAGTAGTTTTTTTCTCATCTTTTTCTTTTAGTTTTATCTTCTGTTCTTTGTTTTATAAAACATTTTTTCATTGGAGTGCTGGTAAGAATAGATAAATGTTTCTTTCTCAAATATTTTTTGGTTTTCATTTTTGACATGATATTGATTGGTTTAATGACGCCATAGTTATATGTGCTTATCACAGTTCGTATTCTACAATCACATCATTTTATTTTGCAATTATTGTTGGGAAGAGCAAATTATTTTAAAAAGTCACAAAATCCATAAACAAATGATATTTGGTGTAACAATTTTTTTTGTCCATATAATATTATTAAAATAACACGGTCTTAAGTTTAACCAATGATTTCACGTGTTTCATGAGATTTTAAAACTACTATACTGCCCAACGACATGAGTAGGGGGTAATTGTGAACATTGACCCGCAGACTAAAATACAAAATCAAATTTTATTAACGAGGTTATGTTATTATAGTCCGGTTAAAATAGACATTTCAAATAACAAAAATTCCGACAAGTTTTAAATTTTGGTTGAGACCTTGGGTATACCATTAGAAATAAAGTGTCAAAAGTCCCTATCGATCTCATGTGTGCTAAAAAAGTTAATTGGGCCAAAGGTCAAAATTTGAGGTTTTTTGGATTTTTTTCCAAAACGGTAAGTTTTATCAAAAAAGTAGTTCAGACAATAATTATAGATCTTAAAATTATCTACAAAAATGGTTCTTATACTTTTTTTTCTAAGAATCACCATTCGTGAGATATCGCGATTCTACACTAAAGGAAAAAATTAAAGGGTCAAGAAAATTTCCTAAATTTTTTGGTGATTTTTGACATGCTGTATTTCAGTCAAAAATGGTTGTATCTAAAATTTAAAAAAGGCTTTTTAAAGCTCCAAGATTCTAGTTTGCAGATCTTTTAGTCGAAAATTTTTAGGATCCACCGTTATCACGCAATATGAAGCAATACAGCCTGCCAAAAATCTTCTAGGTACTACTAGGTTCTAGGTACTAAAATTACAAAGATCAATCTTAATTGTTTTTTAACCATGCATCGCCAGATTTTGTCTTTTGGAATAGTACGTTTACTGTAGGTCTGTTTCTAAGGTGTTGATTACTTCTTAGTTTGACTGTACATAGGAAAAAAAATCATAAAATTATGACAAAAACATAGAATCGACTTAATGTATACAATAAGCGTCACTTCTAAGCAACTTAAACGTTCTGGCACTGAGTACGGGACTCTGTCCCATCTGGGAAAAAGAGATAATCATTTATCCTTTTTTATCATGCCGTAACGGCTTCGTTCAGAATTACCCCGTGATCCCAATTACCCCATTCTCCCTTAAAATTCTTGCATTTAAGAGGAAAATTTTAAGGGTATTTGACAATCACTCATGTTTTATGGAAATCTATTCCGTGTATTTCTATTACTAACTACAAAAATTTTAAATGTAAAATTATTAATTTTCTCTTTTGAATTTTTTTATTGACGTAAGTAGGAGCCGACGGCGTATAAATTGTACTAGGTCTATTCAGGAAATAACCAAACTTTATTATTAATTTTAGAAATTATTGGTCCTTGTGCTTTACAGAGTACTCCCCTTGTCTATTGACATGTTTTTCCCAGCGGTGTTTCTATTTTGTGAAGCTCTCGTGAATAGCTTTATTTGAGATGCAACCGAATAATCTCCAAACTATCTAACTTTTTCTCACTCAAGTAATTACATAAAATTTAATCTGTAATTTCAATACATCAGTTTGAGTTTTTATTTCAAAACTTATAAAATAAATTTGATCACCTTAGTCATAAAAATTACAGATTCTGCGATTCCTTACATTGTAAAATATTTTTGTAGAACATGTTCTTTTATCAATAAGTAATTTATCACGTATATACTGAATTAGAATTAAATTTTGTCATTTTCCCTGCATTCAGAAATATAGCGTCAAAACGCTTTGAAACTATTTTTAAGATAGAATTATTTTCTAGTTGTATAAATGAAACTAATAAAGTTTTTTTTTCCAGGTAATACTTCATAATCTCGATAATGCGCCTTTGCAGACATCGATACTGCAACGCTTTACTCTTCTTTCTAGAACGATTAACGACTAATCGATCTCGTTTTCCAAGTTTTAATTTAATACATGTATTAATGTATATATATAGAGGTATGTAGAGACTTTCTTTGAATTATTACCATAGCTTTTATAAATCCCTAGGTATTAAATAGTTTATACGGTTATCCAACATATTCAATCGTGTGGAAATTTTGAAGTAGTATACGTCGGGATTATCCATCCTTGTTTAGTATAATAAATTCGTTTACTGGAGTTACGGCAATAAAGAGTTCATGTCATGCAAATTTTAGCAAATACACATTATATTGGCACACATGATTTATGGTCTTCAATTATACAGCAACACAGCATTGTTTTAGAGTTTGACAGTAACATTGATTGATAGAATATGTGTGTTAGGATGAGTGTATTCCTACATAAACTCTGCATGGTTGCAATACGACTTTTTACCGTTCTTATTCGATGTCGCCTTTGATATACAACTACCGTATTTATTATTAAGAAATCACATTAATATCACTTTTTCAGATCATGAATTAGGGATCATGAAATATTATCGCTATAATTTTATATGTCCGAGTGTGTGAAATAATCTTCGTCGCCATTCGATTAAGCAATTCCTTTGAAACTGCTCTTAGCGAATCCGAGTAAATTTGGTTTTCAAGCTTAACCAGTTTTTATAATATCCTCAAGCTTAATTATTTTATTTAAAGGATGTCGTGTTCCAAATGCATTTGCGATTAAAATTTACGGAGACAACAAGAGAACACATCTTACTTTTTATAAATTATTTGATCACATTACGGTATTTGTTTATATGGATTTATGGTAATTTCGAAAAGCGTCTTGACTGTGTGAAATTTAACGTTATTAGATAACCTGTTGGAATTCTTTCGACATGCGTATCCTTCCTTGCATGTTCGAAGGTTATAATATTCCTCTGGTTAGCTCTCACGCCAAGTTCGTTATATAATTACAATTTCGAGTCGTATTATTTAAAGTTAATAGTTTTTGCTTTGCTTTACGTTTATTGTTAAAGCATACAAAAATTAAAAATTTATATTATTTTTTTTATAATTTTAAAAATCGTTAATTTAATTAATTAAATTAAACCAAAAGTAAGGATGACGTAGACGCCTTATATATCTAATAATATGTATAATATTTTTATTTAATTAAAAGTTTATATTTTATGCAAATGTAGCTAGATATGAATATAAATGTGTTAGAATTTTATTTAATTATTTTTATCTAATTTTTTGATATTTTATATTTTATTTAAGTAAGTAAATACTTAATTGTATAACAATATATTCAAAATGACTTATTTTCACTGTATTTCAAACTTATAAGATTAGTTAAATAATAAATGTAAATATGTAGTAGGTATTGCCAAAAACAATAGACCCTTGTATTTTTTTTAATTTGTAATATACAACACAATGTAACTTAATTATTTATGTCAATAGTGTGATACCATAAGATTGCAAATTAATTCTTACAGAAATCTGTAATATAACTTTACGTACACGGCTTATAACTTTATTAGTTAGTATTAAAATTAAGAAAGCTAAAGAGCGGTATTAAACCTTATATCTGTATCTACAGTCGAACCTCGATAAGTCGAAGTTGAATGAAAATTAAAAATAATTCGAGTTATTAAAAATTTGAGTTATCGATATAAAAATATTAACGTTGAAATAGGTAAGTCTTAGGGAAATTTTTGATAACTCGTTATTAAAAATTCGGCTTATCGAAGTTCGACTTACGGAGGTTTGACTGTATTTACAGAATATAAATCAAGTAAATTTAGTAGACTAAACTTTGAAATAAATAGTGACCTTTGTCTAAAAACATCAGTGGTTCTGTTTAAAACCAGCAAATTTTGTACCAATCCTTCTCTGTTGTCGAACGTCATCCTAAAAGAAGCGGATTTTGGATTATGCAGGATGGTATTTCTGTTCATTTAACTGACGTCAATATGGAGCCCATTTCTACAGTTTTTGGTCTGAATATCATGATAAGGCAAAGATTGACTTGCATATTCATCGGATTTAAATCTCTGTGATTATTGATTTTAGGGCCATTCCAAGAACATAGCATAGCTACCAACGGATTCTAGCTATCTGTGCAAATCTGGTAGTCCAAAGAACGCTCAGTAGAAGCAATAGAATAAATTAATGCTCTAAAACAAAACAATATTATTGATCACTTTTTGATTTGATTAGATTTTGTGATCGTGTGCAGAGGAAACACTTAAGTTATAATTGTATTTATTATTTATATTTAAGTATTTTAATAGTTATTGAGCTTTAATTGGCGCTAAATGTTGATAGGTATATATTTCAGGCGAAACGGGCAAGATTTTTAAAATAATTGTTTGAACAAAAGATACCCAGTGGCAAATAGAAAGATATATAAATTTTTATTATCATTTCTAGAATAGTGTTAAGATATAAAGGGTTTTCCAATAAGAGGTTTCATTTTGATATTAAAAAAAACGAGTATTTTTTTAACAGAAATCAATGGATGTTTTTATCATTTTAAAGAGGAAGGTATGCCATTAACAATGGAGAACGATATCTGTCAAATGGCCGCCACGGCTACGCTTGCAGCAGCATATCCTTTTCATAAAATTTTCTATTACCAATTCGCATATTTGCGGCTGTATGTTCGCAATAACTTCACGAATTCCATCTTTAAGGTCTTGAATCGATTGTGGAGCATTGGCATAGACCTTATCTTTCACGTGACGCCAAAGAAAAAAATCTAAAGGTGTTAAATCGCAAGATCTCGGTGGCCAATTGTGATTACCTCTTCGAGAAATAACACGGCCAGGAAACTTTTCTTGCAAAATTACCATGGTTTCGTTGCTTGAGTGGCATCTGGGAAAAAGAGATAATCATTTATCCTTTTTATCATGCCGTAACGGCTTCGTTCAGAATTACCCCGTGATCCCAATTACCCCATTCTCCCTTAAAATTCTTGCATTTAAGAGGAAAATTTTAAGGGTATTTGACAATCACTCATGTTTTATGGAAATCTATTCCGTGTATTTCTATTACTAACTACAAAAATTTTAAATGTAAAATTATTAATTTTCTCTTTGAATTTTTTATTGACGTAAGTAGGAGCCGACGGCGTATAAATTGTACTAGGTCTATTCAGGAAATAATCAAACTTTATTATTAATTTTAGAAATTATTGGTCCTTGTGCTTTACAAAGTACTCCCCTTGTCTATTGACATGTTTTTCCCAGCGGTGTTTCCATTTTGTAAAGCTCTCGTGAATAGCTTTATTTGAGATGCAACCGAATAATCTCCAAACTATCTAACTTTTTCTCACTCAAGTAATTACATAAAATTTAATCAGTAATTTCAATACATCAGTTTGAGTTTTTATTTCAAAACTTATAAAATAAATTTGATCACCTTAGTCATAAAAATTACAGATTCTGCGATTCCTTACATTGTAAAATATTTTTGTAGAACATGTTCTTTTATCAATAAGTAATTTATCACGTATATACTGAATTAGAATTAAATTTTGTCATTTTCCCTGCATTCAGAAATATAGCGTCAAACCGCTTTGAAACTATTTTTAAGATAGAATTATTTTCTAGTTGTATAAATGAAACTAATAAAGTTTTTTTTTCCAGGTAATACTTCATAATCTCGATAATGCGCCTTTGCAGACATCGATACTGCAACGCTTTACTCTTCCCTTTTAGAACGATTAACGACTAATCGATCTCGTTTTCCAAGTTTTAATTTAATACATGTATTAATGTATATATATAGAGGTATGTAGAGACTTTCTTTGAATTATTACCATAGCTTTTATAAATCCCTAGGTATTAAATAGTTTATACGGTTATCCAACATATTCAATCGTGTGGAAATTTTGAAGTAGTATACGTCGGGATTATCCATCCTTGTTTAGTATAATAAATTCGTTTACTGGAGTTACGGCAATAAAGAGTTCATGTCATGCAAATTTTAGCAAATACACATTATATTGGCACACTGATTTATGGTCTTCAATTATACAGCAACACAGCATTGTTTTAGAGTTTGACAGTAACATTGATTGATAGAATATGTGTGTTAGGATGAGTGTATTCCTACATAAACTCTGCATGGTTGCAATACGACTTTTTACCGTTCTTATTCGATGTCGCCTTTGATATACAACTACCGTATTTATTATTAAGAAATCACATTAATATCACTTTTTCAGATCATGAATTAGGGATCATGAAATATTATCGCTATAATTTTATATGTCCGAGTGTGTGAAATAATCTTCGTCGCCATTCGATTAAGCAATTCCTTTGAAACTGCTCTTAGCGAATCCGAGTAAATTTGGTTTTCAAGCTTAACCAGTTTTTATAATATCCTCAAGCTTAATTATTTTATTTAAAGGATGTCGTGTTCCAAATGCATTTGCGATTAAAATTTACGGAGACAACAAGAGAACACATCTTACTTTTTATAAATTATTTGATCACATTACGGTATTTGTTTATATGGATTTATGGTAATTTCGAAAAGCGTCTTGACTGTGTGAAATTTAACGTTATTAGATAACCTGACACCGTATTTATTACTATCTCGGGCTATGTTGAATAGTTGTTGAACTTCTAAACCAGTCCAGTTGCTTAGATTTCTAAACCAGGATAGGTTTTGTCTTCCTATTTTCTTCTTCCCTCTATTCTATCTATCATAATAAGCTGCAAATTTGATACTTGCTGGGGGAAAAGAACGAGAATTAATTGTAACTATAAAACAAAAAAATTTGAACAAAATTTTACTAAATCTAAAAAACATTTGCAAAAATACATAGGGTAAAACGTCCTATGAATGACCACTAGCAGTGAATGACCGTTTAATTAAAAAAAATAATGTTTATAACAATTAAACAAATTAATTTACATTCATAATATATTTATTTATGCAATCTAGCATGTCTTCTTTTTTATTTACGTGAAAGAAATAATAGTAATAATAAAGTGAATTGTTAAAATAATTAAATTTATATTTTAGTTTTCAAGATTTCAATATAATGTTGAACCGTTGAAAGACGCAATTAAAACAGATGGGCGTAACCTTTAAGCGCCAACAAAACCTGTGATTTATAGAATACCAAAAGGAATTTTAATAAAAAAAAACTACACCAACGTGCATCTAAGCATAGTGTTTAAAATAAATGTTACTAAAATTTTATGAATTACTCGTTTTTAATAGGCGAATTAATTACTCAGTCATTCACTGTGCTGTACTACGGTCAATATTTTCACGAAAAGGTCATTTACTGAATTTTTCATTTTATACTCTTTATAGTTAATTTTACAAAGTTTATGACCAAATTGCGATAATGTTTTCATTAATTCAAAAATTATATTTTATGCAAATGTAGCTAGATATGAATATAAATGTGTTAGAATTTTATTTAATTATTTTTATCTAATTTTTTGATATTTTATATTTTATTTAAGTAAGTAAATACTTAATTGTATAACAATATATTCAAAATGACTTATTTTCACTGTATTTCAAACTTATAAGATTAGTTAAATAATAAATGTAAATATGTAGTAAGTATTGCCAAAAACAATAGACCCTTGTATTTTTTTTAATTTGTAATATACAACACAATGTAACTTAATTATTTATGTCAATAGTGTGATACCATAAGATTGCAAATTAATTCTTACAGAAATCTGTAATATAACTTTACGTACACGGCTTATAACTTTATTAGTTAGTATTAAAATTAAGAAAGCTAAAGAGCGGTATTAAACCTTATATCTGTATCTACAGTCGAACCTCGATAAGTCGAAGTTGAATGAAAATTAAAAATAATTCGAGTTATTAAAAATTTGAGTTATCGATATAAAAATATTAACGTTGAAATAGGTAAGTCTTAGGGAAATTTTTGATAACTCGTTATTAAAAATTCGGCTTATCGAAGTTCGACTTACGGAGGTTTGACTGTATTTACAGAATATAAATCAAGTAAATTTAGTAGAATAAACTTTGAAATAAATAGTGACCTTTGTCTAAAAACATCAGTGGTTCTGTTTAAAACCAGCAAATTTTGTACCAATCCTTCTCTGTTGTCGAACGTCATCCTAAGAGAAGCGGATTTTGGATTATGCAGGATGGTATTTCTGTTCATTTAACTGACGTCAATATGGAGCCCATTTCTACAGTTTTTGGTCTGAATATCATGATAAGGCAAAGATTGACTTGCATATTCATCGAATTTAAATCTCTGTGATTATTGATTTTAGGGCCATTCCAAGAACATAGCATAGCTACCAACGGATTCTAGCTATCTGTGCAAATCTGGTAGTCCGAAGAACGCTCAGTAGAAGCAATAGAATAAATTAATGCTCTAAAACAAAACAATATTATTGATCACTTTTTGATTTGATTAGATTTTGTGATCGTGTGCAGAGGAAACACTTAAGTTATAATTGTATTTATTATTTATATTTAAGTATTTTAATAGTTATTGAGCTTTAATTGGCGCTAAATGTTGATAGGTATATATTCCAGGGGAAACGGGCAAGATTTTTAAAATAACTGTTTGAACAAAAGATACCCAGTGGCAAATAGAAAGATATATAAATTTTTATTATCATTTCTAGAATAGTGTTAAGATATAAAGGGTTTTCCAATAAGAGGTTTCATTTTGATATTAAAAAAAGAGTATTTTTTAACAGAAATCAATGGATGTTTATATCATTTTAAAGAGGAAGGTATCCATTAACAATGAGAAGATATCTGCAAATGGCCGCCACGGCTACGCTTGCAGCAGCATATCCTTTTCATAAAATTTTCTATTACCAATTCGCATATTTGCGGCTGTATGTTCGCAATAACTTCACGAATTCCATCTTTAAGGTCTTGAATCGATTGTGGAGCATTGGCATAGACCTTATCTTTCACGTGACCCCAAAGAAAAAATCTAAAGGTGTTAAATCGCAAGATCTCGGTGGCCAATTGTGATTACCTCTTCGAGAAATAACACGGCCAGGAAACTTTTCTTGCAAAATTACCATGGTTTCGTTGCTTGAGTGGCACGTACACCGTCTTGTTGAAAATAAACGTCGTCACATCAATATCTCCCCAAATTTTGGCCATAAAAACATTAATCATAGCTCGGTAGCGCAATCTCATATCACTCGAATAACTTTAGTTGCACCAGCCCCATTTTCAAAAGTAAGGTCCCAAAACCCCCGCCAGTCCAAAACCCCACCAAACAGTGACACGTTGGGATGAGAGGCTTTTCTTTAACAATCATAATCTTGGATTTTAGCCCCAAATTCGAAATTCTTGCTTATTAACATAGCCTCCGAGGGAAAATGGGTCCTCATCACTGAAGATAATTTTTTGATGAAAATCTCGGATCATTTCGATCATTTCAAGAATTCCAATCAGCGAAGATACGACGTTGCTGGTATCGACCGGCTTGAGTTCTTGTTTAACTGTTTAACTTTAAAAGCCTTAAGAGCTAAGTTCTTTATGCAAAATACGGTTAAGTGTTTGTGGAATGCCTAATTCCCAAAATCGACAGGAATCGAAAACCTGGGTTTTAAACTTAACATCTATAGGCACAGCAGAATATTCTAACAGTTGTTCTTACGACGACACGGTTTCCCTTCTTCACATCCCAATTTTTAAAACCCCAAATTTTTTACCAGTTTAATTCCGGGAGAAGGGGTTGGGGACCCAAAATGCCTTAGTTTTCGAACCCTGATGCAAAATTTTCCCATTTTTAAATGGATTTTAACCATTTCAATGCGTTGTTAAGCCTATCGTTCCGATTTTAGAATAGCGAAATTATTTTGTCAAATTAAAAATACAACTTCAAGACAGTGCCCAAATAGGCTATCAAAATGAAACTTTCGAAACCTTATTAAAACAGTAATAAATGTGCTCTATACTCAAATTTCACGAAAGGTCATTGTAAAACTAATATTATACTTATAAAATAAATTAAGATTTATCAAATTTTCAAAGTGCCACATATAAAATAATTATTTAGATAAGCAAGAAATACAATGATAGTTTTAAAAGTAACTCGAATGTGGATAATGAAAATAAAGAAATTGTATACCACATTAATGTATAAATGTGTACGTTACATTTATGGTAAACAGTCACCGTATTTTTTCTTTTATTGTGCGCTTTATTCTGACGTGGATCTTTACATAAGGAAGTGCAGTATGGTTAACCCTTAAGTACTGACGTACAAGCTTTAGGACGTAGTCCCTAACGTGTCGTCTGTCACACTACGCTATATTAATTGAATTATTTTGCCAAAACATTTAATATTATTTAAAAATTTGTTAATTTTGTGTACACTATGTCTATTGAGAATATGAAAATACACTGAACGTAATGAAATAAAAACAATTTTGTTGTGAAAATTACATTTTTATAACGTAACAGACAAAAAATACGAAATACAGCTTAATAAACTCAATACAGTTTAAAAACAAAAATAATGCAAATGTCGCTATAAAGTTTTTTTTAAATGGTTATACAAGTTCTATTCAAACATATAAACTAAAAAAAAATAAACCAAATCCTAAATAAACAACTTTTAACAATAGCGAAAATTGTTATGTTCTTGCTGACTCGTGCAGTCTGTTAGACGACGTTTATTTGTTAATTCGCATTATTTTAGTTACCTTCCGCCAATGTGGCTCTTACTTAGGAATTATACTTGTCAGAAATACACTCCACTTAATGAAATAAAAACAATTTTGTTGTAAAAATTACAGTTTTATAAGAAAAAAGGCAAAAAATACGAAAAACATTTTAACAAACTTAGTACTTTTAAAAAACAAAAATAATGCAAATGTCGCTATAAAGCCTGTTTTATATGGTTATATTTTATGTTTATATTCTATTAAACAAATTAAAATTAACAAAATTCCAAATAAACAACTTATTACAATACACAAATATACTCGAAGATTGTTACGTTCTCACTGACGCGTAGTCTGCTGGACAAAGTTTAGTTTTTGAATTCGCATAATTTTAGTTACCTTTGGCCAAAATGGCTCTTACTTAGGTAGTATACTTGTCTCACCTTTACTTGAGAGTACACTGGAAGAAATTTTTTAAATGTACTGCATAACATAAATTTCCCGATTTTAAAATTAGGTGTAGTCTGAGAGTCGACGGGTCAGTACTTAAGGCAGTGGTTTCCAACCTGTGGGGCGCGCCTTCTTAGGGGGGCGCGAGACTGTTGCAAGGGGGGCATGCAGCTGTTTTCAAAATATCATTTTCGAATACAAACCAAAAAAGTCGAATAGGTATCAAAAAATTTTTATATATATTTTTACATAATATTGTATATTATTTTGTAGCCCATTAAATAAATTATAATATCAGTTGAGTATTTATGAAATTAGATTGTTAGAAAAATTAAGGGGGCGCAACAATTATTTTTTTAAAGGGGGCGCATGTACTAAAAGGTTGGAAACCACTGACTTAAAGGTTAAGCACAATACTTTGAATTATATACAGTTAGAGCGTCTGCTGATTTTTCTATGCGACAGAGCACCCATTTATGTAGGTATCAATATAAAGTCATTATAGAAGGTAGACCTTATCATGGTTTAATCTGTTCTTTTCTTCGTACGTTAAGGAAGTGGCGCATATGTATGCAATATAAGCTGTATGTCCGTATAACGCCATTCAATTGACTTGCCAGTCCATAAATCTTGGCCACCGTGTTCATATTAGCCGCTACATTGATTACATGTATCGCCCACTACATATAGATGGAGTAAAATTACCTTTCAGTATAATTTAATACTACTGATGTTATTTACTTGTTCCTCAACTATTTTGTTTAAACAATGAAATACGCGAATTTATTTGTGTAACAGTTATGATAAATATTATATTGATAAATCGATTTGTAAAAATCTGAAGTTATAATATCAGCAAATTTTATTGTAGCTTAAAGGAATCTGGATTATTTTTACCTACTAGATGATAACTATACATATTGTACCTTAGAACAATGTTAGAAAATCTACCCTTACAAAAACGTTTAGTGTAAACTAATATGGCTTATTAACACTAACACTGGAAGTGGTACTAACATTAGTATCGACATTTTTACTAGCTACGTTTTCAGAATAAATGCCGCATCATAATTTAACTGATACTTAGTGTTAATATTAGTGTTAATAAGTAAACTATTGTTTAAAAATATTGCAAACTAATTTAAGTATAAAAAGTATTTAGAATACATTGATCATATAAAAAAACCTATTAACAACAATCATTTACACATTGTTTATTTGTGAATACGTACAGTCAAACCTCAATAAGACGAACTTGAAGAGAGACCTAAAATAATTCAATTTATCCAAAATTCGAGTTATTAAAAAAAATTCAAAAATTAAATATACGTATACATTTATATAAAACTGTTACTAAACTTTATATAAAATAATTAAAAACATTACTCGTTTAACAGACTAATATCGTTAGACTTTTTATACCTAAAATATATTTGTTCGTACTATTCGATTTGTACAATGCTCGTCAGACAAATACTAAAATAAAAATTAAAAGAAAAAATGTTTTCTTTTGCAAAATGAGCAGTAGATGTGTTTTATTTACACAACTTTTTCAAGATTAAAAAATTTTGAAATTAATAATTATTCAGATATTATATTGAAACGATTTTGCTAGGGTTCGAACTAGGGTTGCAACTATTAACAGACGGTCACTTATTTTAACAATAATTAAAATTTATTTAACAAAACAATTAACAAATTTACCTACATCAATAACTAAATTACTAGTACATTTACTTAATAATTCTTTAATTTACTTATAGTTTAACGCATTATACTAATTTATTTACACACTGTTATTTATTAATATATTTTACCGCACGTGAGATAGCATCTTGAATTTCACCGGGATCCCGCTGAGTAGAGCACTGAACTAAACTGAACTGATTATTGCCACAATCGGGCGCGCTTATATGTGTATTTCGTTATTGGTATCACCGCTTCTAGGAAGGTCGGGATAATTCCTGCTTCCAACGGTACGCGCCGTTCAAGGTCTTGGACGCGTTATGTGATAGACCTTTCTCGAGCGTTTGTTTAGATTTCATCTATGGCGTTTACTACAATATGTAGTATATCCGTATATCAAACTGTAGGTAGCTAATAAAAATCAATCATAAACACCTGTTTAAATTGTCATTAAACGGAACCTTTTAGATCGAATATCTTATAATAGACGGATGGACTACTATAAACACCCAGTCTCTTTCTTTATTCTGCAAATATTTGCAAGCACTTTTTTGAGTAGTTCTAAAATTTAACTTGAGCTACAGAATCTTTTTCTAATAAGAAACTGAATATTAGAATTGTAAAAAAATATGAGTTAGCAATATAAAAATATGAAATAGTTATGTTGTTAAGCAACAGTTACGAGTTTTAGTTATCAAAAATTGGAGTTCTAGAAGTTCGACATAATGAGGTTTTATTGTATTGTATATTTTCCGCAATTACTTTAGGAATTCAAATTATTTTTAGCGGAATAAATGACGGTAGACGATAAGTTCCATTTACTCAATATACTAATTATGTTTTTATCTAAGCGGTTATAACTACATAGAAGTTATTTCAAATTTATTTATTCATCAATAGTATCATAAAATGTTTTATTCATTAACATCGGAGCAGTAATGAACGCTTATTTTCGATACTGTTGTACGTAAAGATTGTCGTAAATTTGTTTTCTCTTTCTATTTAAAATAAATTATTTCTATAAAAAGTAGATCAAATTAATTATAACTCAACTTCTATTAATGCTCCCATGTTAATTGACTAGAAAAGAAAATTAAACACGATTATCTTAACTAATAATCAAACTTTACGTATCATTTCATGTAGAACAATGTTGTTTTTTAAATATTAATATACCTACCTATAAGTACTATGAGCACAGGATAAAAGTTACCTATTCTTGAGGGTTTAACTCAAGTTTAAATCAAGTCAGAGTGTTTATCATAATAAGATATGGTGGGTTGGTCTTATAATTATTATACAGTGTTTCTTTATCAGTCACGTTTATTATCAATTAAAATCTTAAGAAAATAAAATAAAGCCGGATCGTATGTCATAACTGAACTGCTTACATCGCAGATTTGGAGTATTTTAACTTAGTAAAATCTCGACTACATGCTTCATATTAAATAATGATGAGGTCATACAATCGTGTATTTTAAAGTTACCACATATTTATCTATGGATGTATACAGCTTTTCAAATAATTCTTTACACCTGTTTAGACATATTAAAATTTGATTTTGATAAAGTCTAAATTAATTAAATATCCAAACATTAATTATAAATGTTGAAACTAGGTGGTAAAAATGTATGACTTATTGATATCTTCTAAAACAATAAGAATAATACTACATGTATGTATTCATTATATTCAAAGGACAAATCATGTAAGGTGAATCACACATTTTGTTAGGAGTAAGGGTCGACACATCTGTATACGGAGCATTAAAATCTGTGGTTCGAATTTTGCTGATAGGTTGTTTTTCGGTACATGTTAAATAAAAACAATTGTTTTTTTTAATTACGTAGCATTTGTTCTTTGTGTCCCAAATATCATTTAAAAGTAAATATGGTATTTGCCAAAATTATATTTAATATGACACAAATCATAACATTTTTTTTTAACTATAATTTAAAATATGAATAAGTTTATTTTTCAATGTTGCATAATTTAAGATGATATTTATCAAAAACAGAGAAAACAATATATTTCGTACTAATCTAGATAACTGCAGACACATCATGTTCAACTCGAATTATTTAGAACAGCGTATAAAAAAGAGGCTGTCATTGGGATTCGAACCCCAAAATACGTTTTCTTTAGACCACTGCTTTAATCTTTAGAGCAAGGGGGTCTTATCATGATGACGGAATTTTATTTTTTATTTTATTTAGCGGACACGTCTTAGATAATTTGAAATTACAAGCGTTCATTCTTTATAACATCGTGCAAAAACAATACCTAATCGAGAAACTAAAATTGTAAATACTATAAAGAGCAAAAATACTACATAAGCAGTTTCTAGTCATTGTAGAATGAAAGAGCAATCTGATTTAATTCTATATTTTCACAATCTCCTAATACTGTAAACATACGGGCTGGTTGTATTCATTAACATGGAGCAGTAATGAACGCTTATATTCGATACTGTTGTACGTAAAGATTGTCGTAAATTTGTTTTCTCTTTCTATTTAAAATAAATTATTTCTATAAAAAGTAGATCAAATTAATTGTATAAAAAATGTAAATTATTATTTATTTAAGTGGACTGTAAACTCAAATTATAAAATTTATTTCTAAGACAATCTTGCCGCTTAGCTTAACTGTATGTTAAAGAATAATGTCTAATCGGACTCGCAGGTCCATCAGGTACGCTAGAAATCACAGCGACCTCCAAATGTATCAATAAAGTAATCATAATTTTGGCGGGAACTAAACATGCCGGCCCTGTTGAAATGTCACATTTCAAAAAAAATAATAATAATAATAATAATAATAATAATAATGATAACAATAATAATAAAATTAAAAATTCAATATTTATTCGGTGGGTAACAAACACACTCGCGTCACCGAGCGCTTCACCACACCCATAATTGTCTTAATTGTCACCACTGTACAACACCATCCTTCCCAGGATGAAGTTCGGTGATCCTGCCAAGTCGCCATCTCTGTGGAGGAAGATTCACATCCTTAAGTAGAACTAGCGCTCCAGTCAAAAAAGATGCATTAGATTTAAGCTTCCACTTTGTACGTTCTTGCAACGTATGCAAGTAATCATTAGACCAGCGGGTCCAAAAATGTTGGGTTAGTTGCTGCAAATACTTGTAGCGAGATAAACAATTAAACTTCACATCGTGCAAGTTTTCTTGCGGAATTGCAGTTAACGCCTCGCCCATAATAAAATGTCCAGGTGTTAGAGCGTCCATATCACTTGGATCGTTGGAAAGAGGTACAAGAGGTCGGGAATTAAGGATAGCCTCTACCTGGGTCAAAACGGTATGAAATTCTTCATAAGTAAATTGTACTGTATTCATTATTCTTTTGAGATGATGTTTGGCAGACTTTACAGCCGCCTCCCATATACCCCCAAAATGGGGCGATCGAGCTGGAATAAAGTGCCACTCGATCTGATTTTGAGCCAAAATGAACGAAATATTTTGTCATTATTTAATTTTGCAATTCTACCCAACTCGTGATTCGCACCTACATAATTAGTGGCATTATCAGAATGTAAATGTTTACAACACCCTCGTCTTGATATAAACCGTTTGAATGCGCTCAAAAAACCATCAGTAGACAAATCACCAACAGGTTCTAAGTGAACAGCCTTAGTCGTTAAGCAAATAAAATGCAAAAATAGGTTTTAATTAATTTCCTATTCCTTAATCTTCCATCTTTCACTAGATAAGGTCCTGCAAAATCAGTACCAACTGAATAAAAATACGTGAAGGTGTTATTCTATAGTTGGGCAAGTTGCCCATCTGTGGATATATTGATGGAGGATTAGCCCTAAAACATATCATGCAAGTTCTTAAAACACTTCGAACCGCTTGTCTACCATTTAAAGGCCAAAATTGCCTTCGTATAATTGATAATAAAAATTGTGGGCCCGCGTGTAAATTCTGATAATGTTCGTGACGAATAATTAATTTTGTTAATGAATGAGCCTTAGGCAGAATCATAGGGTATTTGTGATCAAAGTTTAAATTTGAATAAGTTAATCTACCGCCTACTCTTATTATTTCATTTTCATCTAGAAATGGGTTAAGTGTCGCCAACTTACTTTTACAATTTACCTTTTATATCGTTTAAGCGATTGTATATCTGCTGAAAATGCACTAAATTGCGCTAACTTAACCAATTTAAGAGTAGCGTTATTTAATTCAGTTGCTGTCAAAAAAGGTGAGATAATAATTTTATCCTTTGATTTTAATAATTTAATAAACCGCAAACAGTATGCTGTTACATGTTGTAACTTATGAAAAGTAGAATATTGTTCGAATAATTCGAAGGAACATATTGTAGTATTTAAAGTAATTTGGCCTTTGGCTTTAAGTTCAGGAATGTCGTTTGATATTCGCGGAATATTTTGCGGCCATTCCGACATTTCCTTTAAAAGGTAAGAAGGACCGTGCCACCAACATTTAGATTCTAGTAATTGTTCAGGTGTGCACCCCCTAGACCCTATATCTGCAGGATTGTCTCCTGATTTAACATGTCGCCATTTGGCACCGTCAATTAATTGCTGTATTTCAGCTACCCGATTACAAACGAAAGTTTTCCAGTTACTTGGATGCTTAGCTATCCATGCTAAAACTATGCTGGAGTCGCACCATAAGAAGGTTTCTTCTATATTTAAATTTAAGGCTGCAATCGTTTTTTACTAATTTGGCCAATAAAAGGGCACCACAAAGTTCCAGCTTAGGAATAGTCAAGATTTTAAGAGGCGCAACTCTTGTTTTAGCACATACTAAGTTAACTGAAATTTGCCCGGAATCATTTATTGTTCTTAAATACACATTAGCGCAGTAAGCTTTTTCAGATGCGTCGCAATAGCCGTGCAATTGTATATTAGACATATTAACAATAGTAATTTGTCTGGGAATATTAATTTTATTTAATATTGGAAGGTGGGAGAAAAAATGCAAGCATAAATTGTGCAAATCTGGAGGTAATTCCTGATCCCAACCTATATTAATTTTCCATAAACTTTGTATTATGCACTTGGCTGTAACAATAACGCAAGCAAGTAACCTGAGCGGGTCATAAATTTTGGCTATAGTGGAAAGTATAGTTCTTTTAGAAAGTTTTATATTGTCATAATTACTTATGTCATTATTTAGCGCAAAATAAAATTCATCGTTTCTAGAATTCCAAGACATTCCTAAAGTCTTCACGTTTTTTTCGTCCGAAATGACATAATTTGAATCTCTTGAATCGTTATTTGAATTTTGAAACACATTAGAATCGTTTGATATCCATTTACGCAACTCGAATCCCGCGCTGCTTAAAACGGTTTCTAAATTTTGTTTTAATTTTATGGCGTCATCAATATTACATGCGCCAGATAGCAAATCGTCCATATAAAAATCATTTAAAATAACATCATAAGCAAGTGGAAATTCATTTTTATTCTCTATAGCAACTTGCTGTAGACAACGTGTTGCCAGGAATGAAGCCGGTCCTGTACCGTAGGTAACTGTTTGTAATTCAAAATGTCTTAAATTTTCATCCTTGCTTGCGCGCCAAACGATTCTTTGAAATTTTCGATCCGTTTCCTTAATTGATATTTGACGATACATTTTAGTCACATCTGCAACCAAAACTATATTATGTTTGCGAAATCTGACTAATATTGAAAATAAGTCATCTTGTATGCAGGGTCCGATCATAAGAACATCGTTTAAAGAATTATTATTGGTAGTTTTCGCGGATGCGTCGAACACCACGCGCAATCTTGTGGTTAAACTATCTGTTTTTAATACACTATGATGCGGTAAATAATAACCGTCTTGCAAATCATTTTCTTTTATTTCTTTCATGTGATGCAGTGTTTCATACTCCTTCATGAAATCTCTGTACTGTTTATATATATATGGATTATTTTGTAGTTTACGTTCAACTGAATAAAAACGCTTAATTGCTTGCTCCTTGACTCCCCAAGTTCTTTGTTTTCCCGAAAAGGTAAACTTACGACAAATCGACCTTGGTAATCACGACTAAAGTTATCAATAAAATGAGTCTCGCAATCATTCTCTTCTTGACTATATTTACCGTGCTGCAGATTATACGAATTTTCAACTAACCAAAATTTTTCTAACTGAACATTTAATTGCGCGTTCGAACTTCTATGTGACGTAATTACATTACAAATCGCACTTGTTGTAGCATTAGTCGTTATCGGACCGGAGATTATCCAGCCTAAAACTGACCGCTGAATTATTGGTTTATAATTATTTATTTTTTTTTGACCAGGGCGCAGCAAATGCCAAAAATACCAGCACCCAAAAGTATATCCACTTGGCCTGGAATATAAAATTCTGGATCCGCTAAAGGTAATTCATCGGGTATATCTAACGATTCACAGTCAATCGAAATCTGTGGCACACTCTCCGTAATTTTGCTTATAATTAAAAGGGTTTTAAATTGCTCGAAAAATTGTTTTGAGTGGATTGTATCGTGCATTGCGCCTTGCTTGTAATGTGTGTTAACACCTGATTAATGCCCGTTACTGGCGTATTTATTTTGGTAGATTTTACATTTAATTTGTCAAAAAACTGTCGGGTGATAAAATTTGATTGACTACCACTATCTAGGAGTGCTCTACACTTTCGTGGTTTACCTTGACCATCAATTACATATATGATAGCGGTTGATAATAAAATATAATTATGATTTGACTGTGCATAATGACTTAAACTAGTAGAACATGAGGTGTTACTCTCGTTCACCTGATCTGGATAAGACATCTCAAGGCTTTTACATAAATTTTGTGAAATCAAAGTTGAATTTTGCGTATTATCAAGCTGGGCTTTGCGATTATCACCATCCATTTGCGCATTTGTACTATTTATGCGATTATGATTATCCTTTGCCTTAAAGAAATTATTTGTTTCTGATTTGTCTTTATTAAAATGAAGCAACGTATTGTGCCTTTTTGACAAATCTTGCAAGTGCCACCTCGACAAACTGACGAGGAATGACCTGTTTTTAAAAAAATTTATACATTTATTTAATGCCTTTATGCGTTCAAAGCGTATATTTGGCTCTAAACGTAAAAACTTGTCACATGACGATATAAAATGAGAACCTTTACAAAATATACAATTTCCTGTTTCAGCACTAAAATGTGCATGAGAAGATCTTTGTTCAAATCTCTTTGCCCCTAACTGATTATTATGAATTTTCGTATTTAACGTTTCTAGTAGTAAACATCTGCTGTGCACAAAATTAGTAAAATCTGTAATTTTAGGAGATATTTCGCTTTTGTAGCTATTTCCCACTCTCTCTTTGTTCCAAGATCTAATTTGGAAGATAACAAATGAATCAAAATAGTATCCCATGTGCCTACAGGCTGTTCTAAATTTTCAAGCGCTCTGTAATGGCGTAAAAAGGTATCTAAAAATTGTCGTAATGACGTATGAGATTCCTTCACAACGTTAGGTAACTCAAATATATTTTTCATATGGCTATGAATTATAATTTTTTTATTTTGATAGCGCTCTTTTAACAGATTCCAAGCTACTGGATAGTTTGCATCTGTAATTTCTAAATTATTTATAATTTGAGCGGCATCACCCTTTAACGAAGCTTGCAAATAGTAAAATTTTTGTATGATAGTTAATTGCGTATTTTCGTGTATCAATGCATTAAAAGTATCATGAAATTGTACCCATTTATCGTAGTTGCCAGTGAACTCTGGAAGATTAATATCAGGAAGTTTAATATTTAATATGCTGTTACCCGTTAATGTATCTACTGTAGGTGTTATAGGTAATGTTTGACACTTCACCTCTGTAACCTGTTTTTTCTCTCGCTGAACAGCTATGTAATGATCTGCGATTGCAGTTATCCTAAAATAATTATTTTCAAATTCTTCGTACTCATTGGTTTGATTTTCGCTAGAATCTAACATTACGATTTCAAATTGTAGTGATTTGAAATCATCCCAAACAGACTCAATTTTTGTAAACGTCTCTCTAATTCTGCCACCTGTTCGGGAATTAAGGATAGCCTCTACCTGGGTCAAAACGGTATGAAATTCTTCATAAGTAAATTGTACTGTATTCATTATTCTTTTGAGATGATGTTTGGCAGACTTTACAGCCGCCTCCCATATACCCCCAAAATGGGGCGATCGAGCTGGAATAAAGTGCCACTCGATCTGATTTTGAGCCAAAATGAACGAAATATTTTGTCATTATTTAATTTTGCAATTCTACCCAACTCGTGATTCGCACCTACATAATTAGTGGCATTATCAGAATGTAAATGTTTACAACACCCTCGTCTTGATATAAACCGTTTGAATGCGCTCAAAAAACCATCAGTAGACAAATCACCAACAGGTTCTAAGTGAACAGCCTTAGTCGTTAAGCAAATAAAAATGCAAAAATAGGTTTTAATTAATTTCCTATTCCTTAATCTTCCATCTTTCACTAGATAAGGTCCTGCAAAATCAGTACCAACTGAATAAAAAATACGTGAAGGTGTTATTCTATAGTTGGGCAAGTTGCCCATCTGTGGATATATTGATGGAGGATTAGCCCTAAAACATATCATGCAAGTTCTTAAAACACTTCGAACCGCTTGTCTACCATTTAAAGGCCAAAATTGCCTTCGTATAATTGATAATAAAAATTGTGGGCCCGCGTGTAAATTCTGATAATGTTCGTGACGAATAATTAATTTTGTTAATGAATGAGCCTTAGGCAGAATCATAGGGTATTTGTGATCAAAGTTTAAATTTGAATAAGTTAATCTACCGCCTACTCTTATTATTTCATTTTCATCTAGAAATGGGTTAAGTGTCGCCAACTTACTTTTACAATTTACCTTTTATATCGTTTAAGCGATTGTATATCTGCTGAAAATGCACTAAATTGCGCTAACTTAACCAATTTAAGAGTAGCGTTATTTAATTCAGTTGCTGTCAAAAAAGGTGAGATAATAATTTTATCCTTTGATTTTAATAATTTAATAAACCGCAAACAGTATGCTGTTACATGTTGTAACTTATGAAAAGTAGAATATTGTTCGAATAATTCGAAGGAACATATTGTAGTATTTAAAGTAATTTGGCCTTTGGCTTTAAGTTCGGGAATGTCGTTTGATATTCGCGGAATATTTTGCGGCCATTCCGACATTTCCTTTAAAAGGTAAGAAGGACCGTGCCACCAACATTTAGATTCTAGTAATTGTTCAGGTGTGCACCCCCTAGACCCTATATCTGCAGGATTGTCTCCTGATTTAACATGTCGCCATTTGGCACCGTCAATTAATTGCTGTATTTCAGCTACCCGATTACAAACGAAAGTTTTCCAGTTACTTGGATGCTTAGCTATCCATGCTAAAACTATGCTGGAGTCGCACCATAAGAAGGTTTCTTCTATATTTAAATTTAAGGCTGCAATCGTTTTTTTACTAATTTGGCCAATAAAAGGGCACCACAAAGTTCCAGCTTAGGAATAGTCAAGATTTTAAGAGGCGCAACTCTTGTTTTAGCACATACTAAGTTAACTGAAATTTGCCCGGAATCATTTATTGTTCTTAAATACACATTAGCGCAGTAAGCTTTTTCAGATGCGTCGCAATAGCCGTGCAATTGTATATTAGACATATTAACAATAGTAATTTGTCTGGGAATATTAATTTTATTTAATATTGGAAGGTGGGAGAAAAAATGCAAGCATAAATTGTGCAAATCTGGAGGTAATTCCTGATCCCAACCTATATTAATTTTCCATAAACTTTGTATTATGCACTTGGCTGTAACAATAACGCAAGCAAGTAACCTGAGCGGGTCATAAATTTTGGCTATAGTGGAAAGTATAGTTCTTTTAGAAAGTTTTATATTGTCATAATTACTTATGTCATTATTTAGCGCAAAATAAAATTCATCGTTTCTAGAATTCCAAGACATTCCTAAAGTCTTCACGTTTTTTTCGTCCGAAATGACATAATTTGAATCTCTTGAATCGTTATTTGAATTTTGAAACACATTAGAATCGTTTGATATCCATTTACGCAACTCGAATCCCGCGCTGCTTAAAACGGTTTCTAAATTTTGTTTTAATTTTATGGCGTCATCAATATTACATGCGCCAGATAGCAAATCGTCCATATAAAAATCATTTAAAATAACATCATAAGCAAGTGGAAATTCATTTTATTCTCTATAGCAACTTGCTGTAGACAACGTGTTGCCAGGAATGAAGCCGGTCCTGTACCGTAGGTAACTGTTTGTAATTCAAAATGTCTTAAATTTTCATCCTTGCTTGCGCGCCAAACGATTCTTTGAAATTTTCGATCCGTTTCCTTAATTGATATTTGACGATACATTTTAGTCACATCTGCAACCAAAACTATATTATGTTTGCGAAATCTGACTAATATTGAAAATAAGTCATCTTGTATGCAGGGTCCGATCATAAGAACATCGTTTAAAGAATTATTATTGGTAGTTTTCGCGGATGCGTCGAACACCACGCGCAATCTTGTGGTTAAACTATCTGTTTTTAATACACTATGATGCGGTAAATAATAACCGTCTTGCAAATCATTTTCTTTTATTTCTTTCATGTGATGCAGTGTTTCATACTCCTTCATGAAATCTCTGTACTGTTTATATATATATGGATTATTTTGTAGTTTACGTTCAACTGAATAAAAACGCTTAATTGCTTGCTCCTTGACTCCCCAAGTTCTTTGTTTTCCCGAAAAGGTAAACTTACGACAAATCGACCTTGGTAATCACGACTAAAGTTATCAATAAAATGAGTCTCGCAATCATTCTCTTCTTGACTATATTTACCGTGCTGCAGATTATACGAATTTTCAACTAACCAAAATTTTTCTAACTGAACATTTAATTGCGCGTTCGAACTTCTATGTGACGTAATTACATTACAAATCGCACTTGTTGTAGCATTAGTCGTTATCGGACCGGAGATTATCCAGCCTAAAACTGACCGCTGAATTATTGGTTTATAATTATTTATTTTTATTTGACCAGGGCGCAGCAAATGCCAAAAAATACCAGCACCCAAAAGTATATCCACTTGGCCTGGAATATAAAATTCTGGATCCGCTAAAGGTAATTCATCGGGTATATCTAACGATTCACAGTCAATCGAAATCTGTGGCACACTCTCCGTAATTTTGCTTATAATTAAAAGGTTTAACTTGCTCGAAAAATTGTTTTGAGTGGATTGTATCGTGCATTGCGCCTTGCTTGTAATGTGTGTTAACACCTGATTAATGCCCGTTACTGGCGTATTTATTTTGGTAGATTTTACATTTAATTTGTCAAAAAACTGTCGGGTGATAAAATTTGATTGACTACCACTATCTAGGAGTGCTCTACACTTTCGTGGTTTACCTTGACCATCAATTACATATATGATAGCGGTTGATAATAAAATATAATTATGATTTGACTGTGCATAATGACTTAAACTAGTAGAACATGAGGTGTTACTCTCGTTCACCTGATCTGGATAAGACATCTCAAGGCTTTTACATAAATTTTGTGAAATCAAAGTTGAATTTTGCGTATTATCAAGCTGGGCTTTGCGATTATCACCATCCATTTGCGCATTTGTACTATTTATGCGATTATGATTATCCTTTGCCTTAAAGAAATTATTTGTTTCTGATTTGTCTTTATTAAAATGAAGCAACGTATTGTGCCTTTTTTTGACAAATCTTGCAAGTGCCACCTCGACAAACTGACGAGGAATGACCTGTTTTAAAACAATTTATACATTTATTTAATGCCTTTATGCGTTCAAAGCGTATATTTGGCTCTAAACGTAAAAACTTGTCACATGACGATATAAAATGAGAACCTTTACAAAATATACAATTTCCTGTTTCAGCACTAAAATGTGCATGAGAAGATCTTTGTTCAAATCTCTTTGCCCCTAACTGATTATTATGAATTTTCGTATTTAACGTTTCTAGTAGTAAACATCTGCTGTGCACAAAATTAGTAAAATCTGTAATTTTAGGAGATATTTCGCTTTTTGTAGCTATTTCCCACTCTCTCTTTGTTCCAAGATCTAATTTGGAAGATAACAAATGAATCAAAATAGTATCCCATGTGCCTACAGGCTGTTCTAAATTTTCAAGCGCTCTGTAATGGCGTAAAAAGGTATCTAAAAATTGTCGTAATGACGTATGAGATTCCTTCACAACGTTAGGTAACTCAAATATATTTTTCATATGGCTATGAATTATAATTTTTTTTATTTTGATAGCGCTCTTTTAACAGATTCCAAGCTACTGGATAGTTTGCATCTGTAATTTCTAAATTATTTATAATTTGAGCGGCATCACCCTTTAACGAAGCTTGCAAATAGTAAAATTTTTGTATGATAGTTAATTGCGTATTTTCGTGTATCAATGCATTAAAAGTATCATGAAATTGTACCCATTTATCGTAGTTGCCAGTGAACTCTGGAAGATTAATATCAGGAAGTTTAATATTTAATATGCTGTTACCCGTTAATGTATCTACTGTAGGTGTTATAGGTAATGTTTGACACTTCACCTCTGTAACCTGTTTTTTCTCTCGCTGAACAGCTATGTAATGATCTGCGATTGCAGTTATCCTAAAATAATTATTTTCAAATTCTTCGTACTCATTGGTTTGATTTTCGCTAGAATCTAACATTACGATTTCAAATTGTAGTGATTTGAAATCATCCCAAACAGACTCAATTTTTTGTAAACGTCTCTCTAATTCTGCCACCTGTTCGGAGGAATCACTCAAATTTTTAGAAATTGTTCAAATCTAGTCAACTGACCTTTAATGAGCCTCGTTTCATTACTAAAGCATATAATTGTTTTTCCATAACGACAAAATATTATTATCGCGAGAAACGTAAAAAAATTATATTAAAAAATATATCAAAAATTTTGAATTAAATTATGTTGTTTTATTATTATAAAAGAAACAAATATTATGTCCCTTTTTGACCTTAGCATGGGCTAGACTGACCTTAGGTTTTTATTATTAACGTCTGCTTCTCAGCGCTGCTGTTGCAATTCGGCTCGAATGCACCAAAAATTATGTATAAAAAATGTAAATTATTATTTATTTAAGTGGACTGTAAACTCAAATTATAAAATTTATTTCTAAGACAATCTTGCCGCTTAGCTTAACTGTATGTTAAAGAATAATGTCTAATCGGACTCGCAGGTCCATCAGGTACGCTAGAAATCACAGCGACCTCCAAATGTATCAATAAAGTAATCATAATTTTGGCGGGAACTAAACATTAATTATAACTCAACTTCTATTAATGCTCCCATGTTAATTGACTAGAAAAGAAAATTAAACACGATTATCTTAACTAATATTCAAACTTTACGTATCATTTCATGTAGAACAATGTTGTTTTTTAAATATTAATATACCTACCTATAAGTACCTAGGAAAGTTGAAGAATTATCTTATATTTGAAAGATTCCTAAAATAGACCATTTGAAAGCTGTGATTCCTCAAAGATTTATTATAATATAAAAGATTTTAGTCACTTATTTGCAAAGATCTTTCTTCTTTTGACAGACGTTGTCTTAATTTTCGCTCTTTTTAGACAACCAAATTTTGAGACTTTTACTGAATTAAAAGCATTAGTAACCACCCCAATCAGCAATTTTTCGTTTTCTTTGACGACGATCAAACAAATTATAATTTTAATAATTTCTTTAAATATAATAAATAAAAATTTGTGTACTTTTTAGGTGTTGCACAAAAAGTTTTGTGTATCTCATCAGGAAGTCTCGGCAATTTCTTTAAAATTCTTGTTTGTTTTCTTTTCTGTTTAAACAATGTCGTTATTATATTATTAGATTTAAATTATTTAAAATAATAATTTTATGATTCTTACAAGAAACAAAAACACTCTATGTAGTAACTTTCATTTTCTTTCTGATTTGCTTCAAGATCTTTTTTTAGCGGCAGAACCTTTTCAAAATATTGTAAAAGTTTTTAAATACTTTTAAGTATTCAGTATAAAAATATTTTACGCTATGTATATTTAGGTACCTACAGTATTTGATTACATGAGTAGCAGGATTTAACTTTGTATCATGTTTTTGAAAAATTATATCTCCATCTTTTGACAAGTGGACAAATTTAATATGGTACACCCAACATTTAACTTTATAGTATAGAAATTTTTGAAAGATAGATATGTATTACAATATTACATTCAAGTTTGGCGCCGTTTTTGTGGTAGGGATTTGATTTAAAATGGAGTTTGGTCTCTGATGAGTAGCTAGCGGACACATGCACATTAATCTAGGTCAGGGTTTCTTAAAGTGGGCAAGAACGCCTCCATGAGGGGGATGGTGGCTTTCTGGGGGGTGGTAGAAGACTCCTACAAAAATGGGGCGCTTACGCGGTTTAGGGGGACGAGTGCAGGTTAATAAATAGCGAAAAATTATGTTTTCCTGATACGTTTTTTGGCAGTTCTACGGTGTTCGCGGCGCCGCAATTTGACGAAGACGAATAAATAATGTTAAATAACTTAACAAATTCTTAAAAAAGCGTCAATATACTATAGGTACCTATCCACAGCAAAAAGTTTGAAAAAAATCGTTTTGCCACACGTGCAGTTTTTTTATCAGATGTATAAAATTTGTAGTCGATAGGTATCTATATCTATAGTTTTAATGTTTTTTTTTCCGAATTTGTTAACTCATTTTTTTTACCACTAAAAACAGATTTTTTTTCAGATTTATTATTTTAAATTTATTTTTCTTATATTATTATTTCCCATAATTCTCTGTATTTCCCCTTAGAACGTGGCTGACGTTCACACATGCGCAGTGATGGCGGAGAGTGACGGCAATACCGTCCCATTTTTCTTTATTTTTGCATTTGATGATAAAGTTAATTAATTAAAATTGCCTTTTTTATATATCATTTTTTTTAATTTTTCCTGCGCTGATGTATTCACACTTATAGAATTTATAATTGTTCAAAAAATGGTAAGTTAAAAAAAATGGAGGGGAGGGTATTCTCAAAGTGGGCGTTAGGCGCAATAACTTTGAGAATTTGTGATCTAGGGTTATGTTTGCGTTATGGTGTGCTTTTATTTGCGCTACAAAGTTTTGATTTATAATTAGTTATTTTATGTTTGATGTATAACAACTTTAAAAAAACAAATATACTCGTACTGTACAAAATGGTGGTCATTCTATCTGTTCATATTATGTATGCTTGGGTCGTTAAAAAAAATAATTAATTTAAATTAAAATAATTGTGTTTCGAAAAACAATAATTTAAACCAGATTAAATTATCTTTTATGAAAACTTGTTAAAAAATTACCGAACTTTATTAAATTAAATTGTTTAATTACTGATTTTTAATAAATACTTGAAAATTATAAATTATTCTATTTTGTTTCCATTTGCTTTTTCTCAACAAAACAGTTATCCTTGTCGGATACTTTAATAAATTGATATGAGACATAAATAAATGGAAACAAATCTTATACAGTCTTAAATAAAACATATTCTATAGTAAACACGAAAGATTTCGTTTATTTGTTGTATTTCTTTTAAAAACGTTTTTAAAAATTGAATTAAATAAATATGAATTACAAATGTACATAAGTAGAAAAATGAGTTTTTCTAACAATACTTTTAAATAAAAAAATTAAAAGTATAAATACATTAGGCAAATGTAAGTATGTTACGTATAATTTTGGTAACCGTAACTTGAAATAGCACTTAGCAATATTTAATAAATTTAATTCTTACATGTAAAATAGTGTTTTTTACAATGTAAGTCAGCCATTTAGACTATTTTAATTCAAATGTAATATTATAAACCCATCATCGCGCGAAATAACTTAAAACTACCGGAGTACATAAATAAACTGACACCTAAAGTATAAACCTGAATAATTAATGGTTCCTTACTATCTAATAACTACGTACCGCATAAATCCACACTGTTATATGTCAAAATGGCGGTGTGCAATGTGCTTTCACTTTGCTTGTTTTTGGTGGAGTATAGCCAAGTATTTGGCGGTTCTTGAAAGCAGCCGTTTTCTCGAAAGGTGCCAGAGTCGGTTAAGATCAGAAATATCGAGTGTGTAGACGCGTCACCTGTCGGCTTCGCTTCAAAGACATGTTCTTGCATCTCATTAACCTGAAACGAGTACAATGTATCATATGCTTAATTGTGTTGACTTTAGCTCTGGTCAGATAATATTATGAGCACACAAGAGAAAATGAAATTTATAAATCGAGAAACTGTAGCATTAACTGAATATTCATACTTTCTATATGATTACTCATTCATATTTTTTATTTTAGCTTTTAAATAAGTTATGATACAGGTTGAAATATTTATATGTAAATATTGGTGCCATTATTTTTTATTAACTGTTTCGTATAAACGAAAAAGTCTTTTAATAATATATTAGATAAAAAAATTATGCTTCCAAGGAATAATATCAAAGAATGTCATATGTGTTATTCTGTTACATATGCGTTAAATTAAGAACAGACTATGCACATAGCACTTGTTAGTCAAACTGATTTGGCAAATTAATTAAATAAATTACAACTCCATTAAAATTAAATCTTACACGGAGAAAAAAATATCCTTAATATAACTATCTAACGTATACCCAATTGACGTATTGTTCTGACAAGGATTCGAATGTCTAATTTAACGATATTTATAAGTCAATTTGACAATTCATAGTATGATCAAAACAGCTCTACATAGTATACTTATAATAAGGATTCATTTATTTGATTCAAGCGTTCAAACAAAAAGCTCTCGTGAACGTGTGCAGTATCCGTCGTGTAGGTAACTGTATAGTTAATTTGAAAATTTGAATAGCTAAAATGGGGATACGTATGGTTATTTTGACGATATTTTGTTCTCCGTGCATATCCATTAAATCACTATGACAAGAATCTTTTAAATGTCTAAAACAGTAATACGGATCGTTACTATAACGATCCGCAATAAGGAAACTCTGGATAGCTAAATTAGCTATACGGCGTATCCCTGTGAAAGATAACTATCCAACGGATAGCTATAATAGGGATACGTATGGTTATTGTAACGATATTTTTTTATCCGTGTATGTTTAATATATATGTTACAGTTAAAGCATGCCTTTCAGTCAAAGTATAGACTAACTAGATAATGTATGTGTTTACTGCCTTCTTTATCAAATGTGTTTACTTGGTCGAAAGGAAGCTTCTACATTTACGAAGCTTGCGCAGTGAGTATAAACAAACGAAATCTGCAACGTAATCTAACAATGCAGAAGCTTCCTTTTGACTAAAGTAAACACATTTACTAAAGAAAGCAGTAAACGCATCCGTGATCTAGTTAGTCTGTACTTAAATTAAATCAACACTTGGACTGTATTATATATAGAATATACAGGATATATAAGATATTATGGTATTCCAACGCTATACATAAGTCACACTTCATAAGAAATAAAGCATATAAATTGCGGGACATATGTAACAAACAAAAAAGATTTGGTTTATACAAAACTGCTATGAAAATTGTTACTTTTTAGGATAATAAAATGCCAAATTTTTGTTGAGTTTTTTATAATTATGCAGAGGACGAGATTAAGTCAAATAAGATTTTTTCTAAAAGAGTGAGGTTGATATCTATCAATGAAATAGATATAACTTAAAGAAAACTAAATAAAACATAAAAACCTTTTTCTTTAGTTTGTTTTGGGGTTATACAATTTAACTAATTTTGAACTTGCCCTTTTGTGACTTTACATTTAAAAATATCAGTTTTTTTTTAATATTTTGAATACTTAAGCTCCGATTTTTTTTATTCTTTGAAAATGAACCATTCATCAATGGTAATCTATGATTGAAATTTGGTTAACTTTGAACCTGTAGTTTAAAAGTCGCGAGGTACACATCCATTTCAAGGCAACCACTGTCCTAAGTCGCACTACGGGTAATCTATTTCATACTGAAGAATAATATTAAATAAAAAAACAAAAGCTAATATTTCTTATGTGCAAAATATTATTATGATGCGCCCTATAAGTATTTGTGTTATAGGAGATCGTGTTGTTCCACATTTTTTTTAGAACTAATTGTTGGTATGCTAAGATATATTTCTGTGTTTTATTATTTATACTTATTTACATAATTATTTATATTTATACGATTTAAAAAACGGCAAGTCTTACAGTTCAGCGATAGTTTTATAAAATTTTGAAAAAAATAATTATGATATCGTTTCAAAAAAAACTGTTTAACCACAATAGAATGAATATCTAAGAAGAAAGAAGAATTTAAAAATATTACTGTAGAAGCTTGCAAACATACACAAAAAATTATGAAAAAACAACGCCAAACCTATTTGTTAAGAGACCATGTTATTGCACCGACGGAAGCAAAAATTAACTGCGTAAACGATCATCGTTGGTGTTAGCGTATATCTTATTGTCGCTTCAGACGATGTTTCTACGGTATTAACTTCAAAATTTAAGAGCTTCGATATTCTCAGTGCTACGATATAAGCAACCTTACTCTACTCATAATTTCTCTATAAAAACTATTTTAATTTTATTATTATTCCATTATATCTAGGTATATTATATGTCAATATATTAAAAAATTGTTTTAATATATGTATGTTGTTATGAACAATTTTTGAGATATTTCATACATACACCAGATTCTTATTTTATGTGGGACATAGATACTTTCGCCAAACCATACCTAGTGCAAAAAACAACGGTGTAAAAAAAGAACAGTCAACATATAAAAATTATAAAAAGGTTTCCATCCAAATAGGTATAGATACTATGATAGAAAAGAAAAGAATCTAGATATGTCAAGGAAAACACAAAACACTAACAATTCAATTTCTTGGCATTGGTGTAGAAATTTTCAGAAAATTATTTGTTGCTATTTTTTGCAATCTTTATTTTTGTTTAAGTATTTATATGTTACCTTTTTTTCTCCTCATACAAATTACATGCTTAAACGATGATTCATTTTACAATTTTAAACCGTGTAAAGTAATAAAATAATCAATTCTCTTTGATAGATAGTGCAAAAAATAGCTAATTCAGATTCGGATGTATGGGTATTACACAAATTCTTATAGATCTGGAATGCCCAATCACGCATTTGCTTGCACTGCCCGACTATACCGTTAACCTTCTACGCGCTCGTTTAAATTAAATATTAATTGACTAAATAATTATTAAAAGATGAATTAGTTTTTTACATTTAAAAATTTGACGAATAACATTTAAATTAACCACTATATGATTTAATCTAATAATTTTTTTAAAAGTTATTTATATTTCAGATTACCGTACAACAACACGGTATCGTATAACGCATCGGATTGACAAAAAATAATTTTGGTTTTTTTGTTTAAAATAAAACTCAATTTTTCTATACAAGAATAGATTATACTCAACTATAAATGTACCATTTTATTCAATGATCTTTTGCTATTTTTTCTTATAATTTCATGATTCCACGTTTCTACAACTTCTGTTATAGAACAGAAGTTGTAGAAACGTTTCATATAGATGAGCAAAAAACTGAACCAATTACGTTTTCAGGCCATCTTCATTAATAAATTTTTACTATTTAAAGAGTTTTGTAAAGATTGAAATAAATGATTGAGCGTTGTCATGGTGAAACACAATGCATTTACGATTAGCCAATTCTGACCGTTTACTTTTGATGACTTTGTTTAATTTCGTCAGTTGTTGACAGTAAACAGAATTGATCGTTTGGTTTCTTTATAATTCCATCAAACTGAAAACACGATCTTTTTCTGGTGAAATTCAGGTTTTGATATGGCTTATGGTGGCTCATCACGCTTGGACCATGATTGTTTTCTAATAATATTATTGTAGGTAACCCATTTTTTATCACCAGTGATGATTCTTTTTAAAAAAAGATCGATTTTGTTGTAATTGAGATGCATATCAGATATACTCATTCGTTGTGATAAATGAATCTTTTTCAATTCATGTGGAACTGAAACATCAAACTTCCTAATAAGTCCAAGATATTTGAAATGGTTTTAGATTATTATGTGTGATTAATTTACCCTCTCTGCAATCTCGCTCACAGTTATATAATGATGTGCTTTAATTATAACTTTGATTTGTTCATTATTAACTTCAGTTATTCAATCACTACGTTGGTCACCTTTAAGTGATAATTTTTCAAAGCGGTATTTTTAAATCCAATACTGACACGTGCGTTCTTTTAAGTATTTATCGCCATATACTTTAAATTAATATTTGTGAGCCTTTACGGAAATAAAAAAGGAAAATATTCATTTTTGTGCTCCATAAACTAACAAATGTATACTAAATACCAAGTAATTTATTTTTAAACTAAGTTCAAAGTCACTATTTCTAACTATCAAACGAAACAATTATAATATTGATTAAAGCGATTCAAAAAGTTTGTAACGCCATCGTTTTGTGAAAACCGAAATTACTTTCTTGCCACCGCAATGGTTTTTTTCAACACAATAGGAAAATTGCAGTAAACCTAAAATTAAATTGCAGATGACACAGCATTTATGAAAAACTTCCTTACAGAATTTTTGGAAGGTCACACGTATACACGAGTTCAGAAAAAATGTTAAAAAATGATGTTATGGCATATATTATATTTTGAATACATAACTCGATTTTTTTTTTCACCCTCGGAGCCCATTAAAAGTTTTTATTGCGCAAATGCTTTTCAAGAAGGTTGGTCATCCTTGATATAGAGCAAGGTTGTCCAAACCGCAACAACGCATTCTAATGAATGCGGTTCAATATATAGTAGTAAACTTCCGGAAATACTTATTATTTACCTATGTATTTATTTTTTGACATTTACGCGGTGTTGTCAAACATTTATAAAAAACATTAGCCCAAAATAATTAGTAGATAGGTAGATATTAATTATTTAGTGCTCTACAAGTCATTTTTTTTAATACTAAAATAACGTTATAAACATTATTAAAATGCTAGAAATCAAAAAGGCATTTTGAGGTTTCAAAGGTCAACTTTTAATAAATACTAAATCACATAAAATTACAGTAGGGTTTTGATTACCCGAGTCTCTGTGTTATTCAAGCTTCGTTTATCAGAGTTTTCTAGTTATCTGAGTTTTCTTTTTAAAACTTCATGTCAACTGGCCTGATAGTGAAATAAGTTGTGAAAAACGTAATATGTGATCATTTAAAAAATCTATGTACTACTGAATTTTACAATCATACATATTTTCCTTGTATTTATCAATAACTCTGTTTAGAACTATAAATGCGATTAGAAAAGTTTTATTATGTATTACATATCATTTTGTTGCATAAAATACAGATTTTTTAAATTTTATCCTATTGTCTAAGTTTTTATAATATTTATCTGAAGTGTTATCAGTCCACACTAGTTCGGATAATGGCGACTGTTCTGTACTTTCAATGAAGTGTTTGTTTTTGGAAGTCAGTTTCCTTATTTGCCTAACTATTATAAATTATTTATAAATTTTTATATAAATTGTCGGAAATTCCTCATAACACCATAAATAATTTGAACTTCAATTTTTCCATAATCTATAAACCGGTCATGTTACATAAAAACATGTTTTTATGATGTTAATACAAAATAATCTCTTTCGTTTCTACTTT
The DNA here is from genome assembly GCA_036325965.1 of Sinopyrophorus schimmeli. Lineage (NCBI taxonomy): Eukaryota > Metazoa > Arthropoda > Insecta > Coleoptera > Elateridae > Sinopyrophorus > Sinopyrophorus schimmeli. Next base: position 9,785,544 of record JARFIZ010000001.1, read on the forward strand.
ATTATGAGCAATATTATATATGATATAAGTTAGGAAAAATTGTTTTTGATGTATAAGAGCAGAATAGCAAACTAAATGCAGTGATCGCCGATCACTGCATTTAGATCACTGATCGGTATGGGTATATATGTATATTTTAAATTTGCGTAGCTGTTAAAACGCGGTACGTAACTGAATATGTAAAATTGTGTACCATATACGAAGAAAAGTAATAAAACATATAAGTACGGAACACCCACCCGTTGTTCTTTAAATGCAATTCGTATGCATTTTGCGAATAATTTTATAGCTTCCTTATAAGAATTGTGATTGTTGCATATAAAAATTTAGAAACTTAAAATTAGTATTTTAAACACATGAGAGTGTTTTTATAACTAATAATAGATATTATTAGATGTTGTCTTGCTTAATCAAATCACAGTAGCCTTTTCCCACTCCTACAGTATTTTTTGCGACCAAAAATTTATTTTCTTCCGTGGTGAGTATACAATTTTTTATCACACCGGCATCAAAATTCCTTGATATTTCTTCTAAATTATTATTAACACATGAATCACCTGAAATAGCCATTTTTAATTTTTTGTCAATTATAATTGTTGGTTAAAATAGAAATGTCACTTATGTGTTATTATTTTTTACTTTAACAATGTTTTATTAATTGTAAATAAGTCGTTGTTAGGTAACGTGAAAAAGTTTGACGGTCCCAATCCAGTAAAGAAATATTCTTGAGTGTTGAAAGTTTTTTACTGGGGTGTGTAATGAAATATTACTATATTTTAAGTCGACAATTATTATTTATAATAAGATACTAGGTTGTAATACATATTTTCAAGCGTACCAACATGTCGACTGCCAATGCTTCGGTATAGCAAAGGTTACTCGCTCTTTTTTGTATTGCCTAAAATATTAAATACACATTTTGACAATATGTAAGCATGAATAATTAAAAAATGTTATTATTTTTTATTAAATCCTGTTTATTTTATGTTAAACAAATCAATGCCTATACTTTGTGATGACGTTTTTATTTGCACTAGATGAAATACTGCAGACTATTCGCCTTTTCCCAATTTTATTATCATCATTATAAGTTTAGCTACATACACTATAAACTCACTGCAAATCGAACTGTTATGTTTTAAAATACTAAAGTGTTTCAAAATATAACACAGCAATTTACAGTATATTAGCTAGGCGGCGCTGTGCGGTGACATTGGATGATAGGAAAGCTGTGTTTCCATAAAAATTATAAAGAAATATTCTAAATGATGAAATGCGTTTATTGTCTTCTTTAGTAAATATAATTACTTTAGCCCAAAGGAAGTTTCTACAATTACCAAGTAAGTATAAACGAACAAAATCTGCAACGTAATCCAACAATGCAGAAGCTTCCTTTCGGCCGAAGTAAACACATGTAATAAGGTAGGCAGTAAACGCATATGTTATCTAGTTGGTCTATAATTCAACTAAATCAACACTTGGCTTGTAATATATAGCTATATACCAATGAAGAAAATAAACGCACAATATGTATTTATATTTTAGAACATATAAGGGAAGCGACGTTTACAGAGCTTCCATAGATTGCAAGCCACTGTACCTAAATACTATCTATATTTTAAAATCTGAATATAATCAAAATTAATGTTCTTTTAATGATCTGCACAAGAATATTCAAATTTAAAGTGACAGTATATTATATTTATATTTGTTATTCTAATAGAGCAGTTAAATTACAATTCTTCTTAAACGATTGCTCTTAAATTAATTTCATATGTAAGCATTTTTATGCAGTCACACGGTTCAGATAGTATTATGTATAGGTATTATAGGCACTTCCCTTTAATCGCAGGGATCTCACTAAATTATTAATGTATGTAGGCATCTATTTATGGTTAACCTTTTGTACAACAATGTAACACAGAGCATTTTACCTACAATTAAGGTGAGTATTATAAAATTTACATTTTTTAGAACATATTTTGTAAAAGGTATCAGAATATAATGAGTAGTTTTCACGCTTAAATATCAACTTGTACCTGCTCTGATTGCTTCATTATCGTCGAATTTAACACCGTCTCCAATTAACTGAAATTTGAAGTGGTCACAGAATTAATGTATGTTATGGCATGCCTGCAAGACCAGCTTACTCGTTCCACTCGTCTTACCGTCTTTGTTTAACCAAGGCAAACCTAGAAGTTAAATAAATTGCTATAAATTACATTTTAATTTGATATTCCATCTTTATAATATAATAATTATAGTTTACGTACGTCAGAAGCTTCTTTATATTATTTATGTCGAATTAAATGCAATTAAAAAATTTGTTATTAAACGTCTTTAATTCAATTACCTGTCTGTTTGTTTTATATACTTTTAATTGCAAAACTATTTGAAGAATTAAGATATTTTATTACAAATTTACATATTTAAATCTTCAGTTTTGATAAATATCGCAATATATCATCTTCTATGTAGGTATTTCAATTTTAAGTATACATATAACTCAAAATATAAGCACTAAACCTTGGTTTACAATGTTGTTCTGTTTACTTGGTACGAGGTTTAGATATAAAAAGCCTAAAGGGTGAAACGAAGCTCGCCAACAATGTTGATGACTTCTTGGAGCTGCTCGGCGTTTACGATAAGAGAGCTAGAGATAAACAAATGAAAAACGAGTTTGAAAAAATATAGGATCCTTAATATATACTGGAACGAACTGTTTACAAAGCACAACTATATACGCTTGATTGCAAATGTATGTGAATACTACCAAAGTTGTTAACGTATTCATTTGAGCAGAATGATATACTGCGAAGAGTCGCTTCTTTTTAAAAAACTTTTTATTTGCCAATATATTACTAGGACATATCTCGAACAAGAAAATTATATCCTTTTGCCAGTGAACTTTGTACAGTAGAAATATGTATCCTTTGCTACTTTAATAATGCAGTTTAAATATTTAGCGTACCTTCAATGATTCTCTTAATTTTGAGTAAATATTAAACACATACATAGATACAGATTATCCCTTATAAATCTGTCTACACGTCATGAACGTTTATATATATTTGTATAAGCGTAAATTTGTTTAAGCAACTTGATCTGGATAATTAATATAATGGAATTGATACCTTCTAGATTTAATTTAATAAATACCTACTCCTCGCAGTATACAATTTTTTTATTTAGTATATAATTATGATATTACGTTTTCAGTGTTTTATGGAAAATTGTTTAGTAGTTGTTAGATCACATTTTAAAATTTTTGTAACTTTTTAAAAACAGAACAAATTACTTATAATACTTTTATGACACTTTCATCCACTGATTAACTAGATACGTAGATTCAAGTTTCTTAATTGAAATAATTATCTGCAATTGTGATGCATACGCTTGATATTTATGGAGGACTTCGAAATTTATTAATCTGACGACGATCTAATGTAAACAATCACTTTTTGCGATCTAAATTAAGAATTCTTATAATTACAATTGTATAATTTACTATTATTGTATAATACATTTAGAAATTTAAAAAAAAAACATTATAGATATCTACTTAATCAAATTCTAACTGACTGACAGATGGACAACGCACAGCCTAAACCGGTGGGTTTAGAAGCATATTTTGCACAGGACTAGGTGAGTAATAAGAAAGGATTTTTAAAAATTGCTTCCTTACGGAGGTTAAATAGGAGATGACAATTTATATAGAAGTTCGTAATTTTTGAAGTTAAAAATCTATTTAATTTTACAGGGGTGGCCAACCTGCGGCTCGCGAGCCACATGAGGCTCTTTGAAGGATTATTGGTGGCTCTCAAAATTTTAAAGAATTATCAAGAGAAGTATAATAAATGTGTTTAATTTTTAATATTTAAATTTAATATACATATTTTGTACTTCTATTTATGTTTTCAATAAATATAATTTTCGTAAATTTTTTTTTTTAATACCTTTTTTGCATACCCTTTAAATACGTATGTAATTGCGGCTCGCAAAAAAATTCAAATTTTGAAAAATGGCTCGGACTATCAAGGAGCTTGGCCACCCCTGTAATATTAAATGACATTTAATTGAATATTATAAATTACGCAAGTATATCATTTATTTATAGGTTTGTTCCAACAGAAAATTCTAAGTAATTCAAAACGTGATTCAGAACTTCTTAGAATCTATGCGCAAACGTGTAGTTCTGAAATTTTGTAACTATACTCTGTCCGGCCAACAGAAATAGTTAAGCCACTCCCACAAATGTACGCTAAATTTAAATAGAATTTTTTCTATTGGCTTAATTTTTAAAGCACGTAACACAAGCAACCATATTTATGTCCTGCAAGAACGGGGACAAACTTGATTATTAATTTGTACCGTGTGAAACTGGGCACTGCATACATTGGTTCAATGTAGTGGGGCGTCGCTTAACTATTTCTGTTGGCCGGACAGAGTATAGTATTGGAACGATTTTGAATCGTTTCGATCTTGGATTGTTAATAAAATTACGAAATCATAACATTGTCCTTTCTATTATATTACAATATAAATATATTTAAACTCAAGAAATATATAAAAGTTGTGAAAAATTAATACAAGGGAAATGAAACAAATTACAAATAAAAATAATTTACATTCTGTCGTATTTAAACAATAACGTGATACGAAACCTCTTTATCATCGTCACTTTTGCTTGAAAATTCTGACAAATCAGAAAGATCACTATTTTCTTCCATTACTAACAAATAAAATAAATAAGTGAGGTTATATAACACGTCAAACTGATTTAGAATTAAAAGTTCTGGTAAAATCTTAGAACTTTTAAAAAGGTTCGGAATCTGTTCGGAACGCAATTCTTTCTTGGGACACTGCACTATAAGTTCTAAATTCTTAATTCGACTTGTTGGAACGCCAAAATAGTTTTGCGCAAACTCCGTATAGTTCTGAACGGTACTGAACTTTTGTTGGAACAAACCTTATATTAAATACTCTAAAATTTTATCACTGTTTAAATTATGACTACATATATTTATTATCAATAATATATCTTTAATATAAATAAGATCTTACTAAAAAGCCTCAACTCTATCAATATATTTAATATAAATAAATTGTTTTTTCAGTGTATATCAGTAGCCGTATATGATATGGGCACGAAGACAACTTTTTGGAAAAATCTAAAGGTATTAAGTAATTTTTTTTAAAATTCTCATTCTTAAATTTAGATATTTATAAACAATTACTAGAATACTTAGAAATGGATATTAATTGTTCCAAATCAAAAGGATTTTATAACCTTTAATACTAATTTGGAATTATTATTAGAATAAATTGTTTTTAATATATATTAATAAAAAAAATGTTTGTTTAGACATAACAAAATACTTATAATAAGTCACTAATAAGCAAACCAAAATCAAAATAATTTCATTGTGATTCAATTGACATATAAAAGAAACAAATCATTGAATTTTATAGAAAGCTGTTATAAAGTAAACAAATGAAATATTAAAGAAGTAATGCTACATTAACTTTTTGAGCGCCGTTAATTTCGTTATTAAGTTCCAAGAGCGATGCAAATTATAACTATAAATGGAATCATATATTTAAAAGACTTAACTTGATTTTAAAAAGCTTTATTTTAATGTATATTCACGAAATTGTGAATTACGTTTACCAGTAATGGTGTTCTATCGATTTTACATTAAGGGTTTCTTTGTACATTATACTTTATACAATCTAAAGTTGGATATGCACCCGGTCTGAGAGTTATGTCCTAAAAAAACTCGGAAACTTCGAAGATGGAAAGCGGGAAAAAATAGATAATGTAAAATAAATTTGTAGAAGTTTCCTGCGTTGATTTTTATCACATTATAATAATTTTTGTATCACATTTAGATAGACAACGAAAAAATTGCTGACAAAAGTTACATTATTCCTAAAATTATTTGAATTTTTATTTACTTGGTGTTTTGTAACTCAAACACTATTGACAATACTAAAGTAACCACTTACTTTAATAACTTTCGTTTGGATGTGTTTGTGTACTTTTTGTAGTTCCAGATAGTGTTCGTACTGCATTGAAACAGATAAATAGATGTTAAAAACTAAGTTTTAAAAATTAATATTATTAATTAAAAAACAAGTATACATACCTACATCTGTTTAAATAAAAATAAATTTTTAAATTGTTTCGAAATTGTTTAAATATTCGTACACAGTAAGTTTTGCAGTAGTTATCTTTATTTACAATTACTGATAAACAATTAATATTTAGTGGAGCAACCCTTGTCATCAATCCTAGCTTTTAAATGTCTTGACATGGATTCTATCAACATTAGTATAAGTAAAAGTTTGTTAATATTTTTGTCTACTAAATATTTTTGTAATAATATTTTGAGATCATCTTTATGCGATTTATGCATTAAGTAACATTTTTAACAAATTGCTCATAATAAATCTTTAATTGGGTTGATGGCTAAAGATTACTAAAGTGTTTAAATAATAATATATTACATTGAATATTATACAACATCCTTTTCTATTCAATTTTTAATATTAGACTTCGAATCGTTATTTTGTTTGAATTATGTATACTTACTATACCTTCAAGCTCAGATTTTTTGCAGCTTTAAATAGGAAAATGATCTTGAAATATTTTTAAATAGCACTTAGAATTTAGTTTATCATTAATAAACAGTAATTTTTTTCACTGAATAGTATCTTATACCACCCAAAATCATTAGATAACATCTCTTCTGCTGCACTGTTAGACGAATAGCTTCATTCATTTTCTTCTCTGCCGTTTTTTTTTAATCAGAACAAACTTGTTGAACTTAAATTTAACAGCGACAATTTTCCAATAATCAAGTGATTTTTAATTTTAAGCGTTTCAATAATTTATTTATTGTTTGTACACATTTTCGAACAATTATCATCTACATTATCTATCTTCAAACTTTTGAGATTAATTGTAAAAATAATTACAAAGGCACACAAACGGCTAAAATATATTAAATTGATTTTCAGCTTATTTACGAATTAATATTGGCTTGATTTTATGCGTATGGGTGCTTCATAGTGTCTTGTTTTTATTATAAAATTTCTCCGACAAAACTTTAGTCAAAATTCTATGAATTGTTATAATTAGTTGTGTAAATTACCCATTATAAAAAAATTAATCAACCCTGCCTTGCATCATTTGCAATGGATTGCTGAGCACAAAATCCATTATTTGAGGTTCCTGATATTTGTCCAATTTTGATTTATAAATACCATAATATGTTACAAAAAATTGATAGATTGGAATCGAAAATTTGCTTGGGAGTAAATAAAAAACGGGCGAGTTTCGACATAAAGTGCTTCTAAAACTATTAGTTGGGCCAAATTTGTATCGCACGTATTAAAAAAATATATAATAACTATTTAATGCACAAATACAACTATTGACAACTAGAAATATTTTAATGTCGTGTTTTTTGTCGAGTAGGGAGAATTATATACGTGAAAGAGAAGATAATATATCAAATCTTTCTCAATTTTTCGTAGCGCTTCATTGCACATTTGAATATTCTTAAATATTCACTGAAGCTTAAAATATGAATTTAGCAGAATCAAAACAGGGATGTAGGCCTCATTGTTAGTTACAATATACCCGACATGCATAATGTGTAAGCAATCAGCGCACGCTGTGGCGAAACTGAATGGTGGTGATATGGGGTTGGGTGACAAGTCGCATCCCAGCGGGGATAGGAACGCTTTAAACAGCTGTGTAAGCGTCACCGATAGGGTTGAAACGCTGTTATTTGCGCATCATTTTCATATTACCTTTTACGTGTCCCGTTCTCGTTAATTATTCGAAGCAATTTGTATTTTTATTCTCTTTCATTTATTAAAATATAGATGCTGAACCCGTCTTCATAAGAGCAGAAACACTCGTAGAGAATGTGATGTAATGGAAAAATACCGAAAGTGAGAGAATTTGCGAGAACAGCGGTGTACAAGCTGGTGATATTAAATTTTCCGACCTTCTGCTCCTGTAATGTATAGGCTCGAGGGAGAAATGCGGTTTTTGTTATATGTCGATTATACATAAACTGTTATATCGATACATTTATCGTATCATGTCGACTTAAATTCAAATAATTTACTTATAAATATGGCGTCTTTAATTTTTCTAATATTTATTAAATTAAATCAACCGGCGAAATAGTTCGAAAGCCTCGAACGTTTATCTCTTTTGACATTAATAATTTCAAGATGGTTTGAAACCAATACAGAAGAAGAATTGAACAATAGGCTATTTTCGCTCACTTCAGAGACAAATTCTAGGGGTTTTATCTTATTTTTCTCCCCCCGTCTTGCCCAACAAAGATAGATTACTCCGCCATTCTTGCAATTTCCCTGTCGTATCTGAGCTCGTAAATTGTGGGTGAAATATCACCAGTTGGTGACTGGGGTGGGTTCATGGACTCTTCCCGGGGTGTAGCAAAAAGATTCCTATTCCAGTATTAAAACATAAGATGGATATATTTCTACCTGAAATAGAGAACCGAATATAAAAATTACAATATTTTCTGTCTTATCGTTTCAACTCTACACCGAAGTGAAATATATAAAACCATACACCAGGTTTAATTAAATAAAGGTACTTGGAGTCGAATTGTTTTGTAAATTGAGTTTAATTCATATTTTAAAATTCTACGAACATGAATTCTCCAACAAGTTTGCTGCACTAAATTTTAGGAGCGCAGTAAATGATGTAAATTTAGCCGTTGAAATCGCAACCGCGCCATATTATACTTCTAAAGTGGATTTATGACTCTATTCATTCAAATTAAAATTTGAGTGGAGTTTTAAAACGTCCAATATGGGGATGAGCAAATTATCTTGTAAACTTTATTTGCTTTATATTGTTTTTTACGCTTCTTTCTAGCAATTATGTTTAGTTATTATAAGAAGTTGCCTAAATCTTGCGTCTGTCAACAAAATTCTTTGTCATGTATTTTTTTCTCCTTGGTGCGCCAATGTTGCTAGCTACTTTAAAATGCAGCCAATGCGTTTTTAATTTTTTTACGTCGGTTTAAATTTAGATAAACGCAAAAAGGACTGACGCATGCTTTAGTCGCATATTTCGAACAACCATAATTGCAGTTTATAAACGATGCCATACGACAATTTACTTTTTAATTGCGATGATATAAATTGGCGATTCCCAAAGGTAATCGAAGAATGAGTCAGTCATTCTCTTTTGCATTAGTTGAAGATGCTGTTTTTGCCATATACCAGTGATGAATGTTCCCCTAATGTATATGAGTAATAAATATCAGGGTACCCTCCGTGTGGTCTTTTCGTAGTAATTCGTGGGGTTTGAATACGATTTCATTTAAGAGCTGCCGATCGATTAATGCTTGCATTTTTAATATTTTGTCTGATAATAATTTTATGGAGTGTTAACATGGTTAGAGACGCTCACTCGATTTCATTATCTTATTCGTTTCTTTACAGCTGCACGGTATTTATCACGGGCGTCTGGACTATCTCATTGTAAAAGAGAAGCTGTATACGGTCCCTTATCTGTTTATGATTTGTTAGCTTAAACTGTCGCAGGGAGAAAAAGTCGAGTATTCGAGGCGTTGTCCTTAAATTATTTTTTTGATAAGATTTATTCTTATATGGAACTTTTCTCTTCGTTGCTATTTGCTTTCTTCGGAAAATGCATATGAAGGCGACGCACGTGATTTTGTTGAATTGCGCTTTTAAAGTGAGCTTTATATTACCTTGAAGGATATGCACGAACACCTCGAGATTTCTTTACTTAATTATTGTTGTAAAGTTTCAGTAACAGTTACACGCAAAACTATTCGAATTAGTCACTGTGGTAGAAACTTTGACATGCTGCTTTTACTGTAAGTTTTCGTCTTGGGATCTGAGGGTTGAAACTAAGATAAACATTCAGTAACCAACAGTAGCATCATGAGATTTGCTACATTAAAGTAACAACATTCGTGTTTGTTTAAGTGTATTTAACAAATTCCTACGGTAATTATCTAATCTGATTTTAATTACAGAACATTAACCCTACTGTTTAAGTATTATTTAGCCTACGCATTTCTCTAGGTATCTCGTAAAGAAATACTTCATTGAACTTTATTTCGAAAAAGAAGGTATTTCACACAAAATTCAGCTTAATTTTGAAAATATATATGGTGGGGTGGGGATGAAAGTCCCACTTTTGCTTTACTGTTTATTTATTAGAAACCAATGAGAGATTTCTATTACTATAATACATTACAAAATTTCTGAGCTATAGTTCTTATATATCATCGATTTTTTTTAAATGTTGTACATCCAGTGATGTTATTAGTTGGAATTTGGTACTTTTTACCACTCGTATGGGGAAAAAGTACCAATACTAGAGAAATGTTTATAATCAAATAGGATAAAATATTTTAAAGAACAAATAGGACTTTCGTTGCATTAAAAAACAATTTTACTGAAATAGCTTATAAAAGTGAAACCTATTAACGAAATATACACTGCTCCATTTATTTGGCAGTGAATGGGTTTTTGAAGTTTTTCTTTTACAGCGCATTAGTTACTCATAGGTGAATATTTTTAATACATAGGCAGTAACATTTTAGGATTTTGTGATTGTAGAGCAAAAATTGTCACTGTACGTGATAACTGGCAGTTTTAACCTAACCATCTATTACTAAAAATAATTCAAAAATTTAAGAAAGGGTGAAACAATACGTAAAATATTATTTCATGACATACTTACATTTGATACTAAACTATAAATAAAAAATTTAACTTAATTGCTAAATTTCAGCAAATGTGACTTTTTAAATTAACTTCTTTGTGATATAATTTTTACTAGAGAACACAAAAATCACACTTGTTACTTTAAGTCAGTTACACATTCAGGGATCAAGCCGAAAGTGTTGCACTCGGTTTAACAAATGCTCTTATTTCTCCTTCATTCACATTACCACCCTGCATCAAAGTATTAAAGAAATGACAGCCTATGACATTTTCTCCCGGCGGCATTTTTATCCCCGCCCTATCCAAAGGTTTTTAAATTAAAAAAAATTTGGTAACCGATTGTACTAAATCCGTTACTCGGTAGTTATGCATTACTATTTAATAAAAAAAAGTATTTTTAAATAATTTTTATATTAATTTTAAATTAAATCATAAATCTGTTTAGTTTTGTATTATAAAATTTATGTACTTTCTTAATTCAATGAGTAAAATAATATTTTAGAATGCATTTTTAAAATTTTATAGAAAAATAACTTTCATTGTAGTATCTTCTTTTTTTATTTAAGACCCTGTTTTGTTAATCAAGCCCCTTGAGTCCAACTTTGGTACCATCTTTTTGGTAGTCGACCAAGGGATCTTTTTATATTGGCTCTTTTACCATTTGCTTTTATAATATGCATTGAATTATTATCTAATACCATTAGAAAAAAAATGTTATTCAAATTCGATTAATAACACCGTATGACAAATTAAAAACAAATTGTGTTTAAAAGCAAAATAATAAATTAATATTTAGAAGGGTTATCTCATTCTAAAAATTTTCTTTTTTTTTAATAATCTTAAAACAGTCTCACACTATATTTTTCAGGTATAATTTTTCTATACATATAATTGCATTTCACACATTTTAAATTATTATTCTATTAGATTTTAAATTAAGATTTTAATTTTAGCTAATGTGAGCATTTTGGTATACCTATAGGCATAAAAATATTGAAATGGGAGACGTATTGCAGAATATTTATTAAAAAGCTAATTTCTAATTAAATATGTGTTTAAATGTGCTTGACTTGATTCTATTGGGAACGTCAATCTAGTTTAGCAACATCTACCTATGTATGCAAATTTTATGTTATACTTAGTTCCAACAAAGACATTTTTCATTTACTCATGTTATAGCAAAGTCACGGTTGAATGAAATTGTTGCGTACGATCAAGTTGTTCAAAACATTTAAATAACTTCGTTCTGATATTACATTGCAGAGTAACGTCCCGAAGAACAATCATCCTTATCACGTACACCATCTGAATTTTAAACAATTTTTTAAATCGACTCATTAAATAATTGCTTTTCTATATTAACCAAGTGCGTAGTGATTTATAAATAATACCTTTTTGCATATACATGATAAAATAAAACCTTGGCAAGTTTCTTGTGGTTTCATATAAATCTTGTAACTAGACATATGATGCAAGCTTAACAATCCTTATCAACCACCAAGCAACCAGAGCTGCAAACTTCTACTAAATCATGAGTTGTCACAGTACTGTGCAAACGTTCATGTTTTAACATCTGACTTCTAAATCATCCATGTTACAAATAATTCGTCTTTGTCTAAATATCGTGTTTCTAATAGTTGATTCACAATTTACATTGTACCCTTTTCACAGAATTTAAGAAAACATAGTTCAAGTAAGTTTTTATCCGATTATTACAATTAAACTTAATCAAATCAAAGTAGGGGGAAAGTGGCATGAAACAGCCAAGTTTTGAAAAAGCCATTATCAATTACGCGGTAGTTTTCATACGAATCGTTCATGTATTATTATTTTAAGATAGCAACACTAGCCAGATATCACAAAAATTTGACCGTTCCGTCAATAAACGGCCATAGACTTATTTAAGATTTTGTCGTCAAAAGTAATGTTTTGAGTTCAGTTTATTTGTTTTCTAACCTATACGTACAAAACTAATAATAATATGATTACACTATAATTTTATAGATATATTAGGCCTTATAATAACGTATATATTTTGTAGACTAATCTTTGATTTCATAGTAATTTTCGAGATTTTGTTTCTTGAGAGAATATGTTTTGAAATAGCCGGACTGCAGTGTAATGAAAAAGCACCTTTTAATTGCATAAAATGCAATAATAATTGTAATAACAGCAATCAAGAGTGGTACCGATGCAAAATTGTAATTGTTGGGCATATAAATCCTGTGGCGTATAAAAATTGCATTATTTTTGCTAAAAACGTTTTAAGTTTTGCAATGATTGATCTCAAACGTCAAATTTTTGACATTTTCTAGATTTATGTAAGTAAATATTTTATCGAGAGTTTGCGTTATTTAAAACGTTTTATAATTATATAAGATCTAAAATTATAGCTTAAGATTATTATTAAATAATATCTTCGTTAATGTGCAGTTTTAATCTTGTAATAAGAACATGGCTTTTTCAAAACTTGGGTTTGCTGTTTCAATACCTATAGGTTATGAAAACCAAATTTTATTTTATAAATGATTAGAAATCGAAAAATATCGTTAATGTTGAAAATGTTTTATGACATTACGTACATAAATGCATGAACAATTACAGATTAAAAAAATTTGATTTATTTATGTCCTTTTATATTATTTATCCCTTTTTTTAAAACTGGCTGTTTCATGCCACTTTCCCCCTACCCACATTTGTAAAAGTACAGAGCTGAGAATTGCAGACTCGTTTAGATTCAAAGTATCGCACCGCAAATACCAAATAAAAAATTAAATAAAAAATGTAAACATATAAGCTCTAACAATTGCTCTAAATAACAATTTTATAGTATTTACGGGTTGCTTATAAGCAATATTAAGTTTTTTTAGCTTAAATTGATAGGTTTCCAAGTAAGTCATATTTTTTAAATGTTTAGACGAGCTTGTGAAGAGCATGCCAAAAATATCATATTTTCAGGTTACTATTTTGTTGATAGACTTACATCTGAAAAAAGTTGTTGATGCAAATTGTTTTATTATTGCTACGTGTTCATAATTTTATGACAACTATATAAAAATATTGAAAAAAAATGCAAACGTTAATTATGCATAACTTATCTGCTATGTGTGCCTATTGTTCAATTTAATACAAAAAAACATTTCGGAAGAAATCGAATGTAGATTCAATACCATTAATATTACATCAGTTGAAAGATTAAACAAATTGAAAAAGATTTTGTACCTATTTAACATTTTTTGAAATTTTTACTAGTTTTTTAGGTTAATAGATTTATTGTAAAGGTGAGTTACCGATGTGTTAAATTATCCTAAAAAAGGACAAATACAGTAAAACCTGTTTTATGCGGTCCTTTTTTATGCGAATTTATTTTTGTGCGCTCTGTTTTGTGCGATTTTATTTTTGTGCAATTTTTTTGTACGATTTTTTTTTATGCGGTTTATGAATATCAGCGGCGTTGGCACTGACTTTATGGTACCAAAAAAAAATCAATTAAAACCTTATCTTCAAGCGACGAAAGCGATTTTGAACCAATGTATTCCAAGAAGATGCCCGTTTTAGATTACGACGAGTAGCAGTGAACTATTTAATGTACAATTTGAAAACTTCTCCATGTATATGTACAATAAAGAATTAAATGTTTTTACAATTTTTCTAGGTCTAATTTAATTATTTAATTTAATTGAAAGCATTTTTTCATCTATTTCGTAAATAATTGATGTATTTTCTAAGTGCGCCTTTTTTTTATGCGGTCCCTATCGACCGCATAAAAAAAGTTTTCGGTTGTATATCGTACAAAGTTGTTTATTATATGTAAGTATTTATAAAGTTTCCGAATTTTTTTTTGTAGGATTTCTTTTATGCGGTCCCTATCCACCGCACAAAAACAAGTTTTACTGTATAGAAAAACAAATTTGGATCTTAAGCTTGTGGGAGAGTTATTTTTATAACCTCTCTGTTATTGTAGGAATGAGGATTGCAATTTCGAACAACTGATATTAATTTTTTTTGTATTAGAGTCTGCAGATATTAAAATATTCTTGTTTTTGGCATTGTTTTATCTTTTTGTCTAAAATATTGTTCAACAAATGTTAACTTACTTTAAGCAGAACCAGTTTAGTTAAGCTATTAAAACAAGAGCATCGAATTTCTTCTTTTGAATAAAACAAAATTTTAAATTGTTGTCCTTAAATGATTTGTCCGTCGCGCATAAGGCCTTGTAAATTATAGCGCCCGATTGTCAGGAATGTGCACGCTGGACTTAACTTCAACTATTTTTACTATAATCTATTTTTTGTAATAAGTAATAGCTACGAAAACAATTTAAACAGATGTGCCCGCAGAAATTAGAAAATTTTAGTATATAGGTTTGTTTTATCGGCAACTCTCGACAGTCAAAGGGTGTCCGCAAAATCCGCGCTACGATTTTTGTATTCTACCAACTTTAAAGACAAATAACGGACAAGTCCATGATCAAGTGTTTTTTGTTTTGTCAGCTCAGCTTATAAAAATAATTTCGGTGCTGTCCAAATTGATTATGTACAATTGCAGAAACTGATTGTTACACGACTGCGCAGTGTAGAATATTTTAAATAGCTAAAATAATTATTTGACGACCCTTTACAGTTAAGTAAAATTTCGCTCTTTGCAATACAGTTTAGGCATTGTTTTTCGTTAATGTTTACTACATAAATCAAGAATCTACCGCGTATGCATATAACAGGTGAACAGAAATTAATTAATTAATTATTTGTTTGTAAAGTACGTTCTATTACAGAGTTAAGCTTATGGAATTTGTAAAAAGGTTATTGATATAATTTTTTTCTTGACTTACAATAATCATTGCATGCGATTGTGCTCAATTTCAAACAAATAAGTTTATGATTTAAGGTTAGATTTTCATCACAAGAAAGCGACTACTTCAAAATCAGTTAATGTTAACGCATACGCTTTCCTAACAAATATAACTAGTCTAGAACTTATCAGTAACTAGTACCTTCATTGAACAAACGTCGAATGTATAAATTTTTTACTTTGAATATATATAAATATAGATTTATAATACAAAACTGCGCCGGGGTGCTTTTATGATTTTAATTAAAAAAAACAGTTTGTGTACTTATATAAGCGCGTTAGAAGTCATACTTCTTTAATGTAACTAAATTAAATATAATCACGTGTTATTTTGTGTACATTGCATTTGTGCATAAGAGAGCGTTCAAGTAACGCAATATGGGGGTTGCAAAGCGTTACGATGCGTTACGGGGGTCGACAATCACGTTACGTAACATTGTTTTTTTTTTAAATATAAAGCTAGGGAATTAAAATTTCCCAAGTTGGCAACCCCTTTCGTTTATGTATTACGGGAAAATGGTCACTTGGTTGTTACGTAACGTTTAGGGCTTGGGGGTCTAAAAACCGTTACGGCGCGTTATATGGGGGTGGGAGGTTAAAATCTTAAAAAATTGCGTTACGTAATACTTGAACGCTCCCGAACTAAATCAGTGTTTTACAAACTACGTTACTGCGCCTTCCGTAAGACAATCGAATCTTGTCCTATTTTTTCACTGTTCACCTATTTGTCGATTTACACGGTAGATAGATTAGTTTAAATCGAAAATTGAGGGATACGTGTAGTGTTTATTGTACATTTAGGTTAAAATCCGAATGTACAATTTGGTTTCGAAAAAATATGCATTTTTCTCGGGAAAATGAAGCGCGCCGCTCCGCGTTGTTCTTCATTTGCTTCCCTTGCTCGGAAATATGCCACTTTTTGCTCGAATGTGCACGTACGTCTTTTTATTTGAAAATATTACTCTGCTCTTTTTAAATTTAAATATTAATGTAATCAAATTTAATAAATATGGGGATGTGCACATTCTAGCGAAAAGTGGCACATTTCCGACCGAGGGAAGCAAATGAAAATTTTACTCTCAACGCATATAAAGCAAAATATCTTCAAAAATGTGCAAAACGATTTGTAAAACTAACAATGATCTGAACTAAAACTGTAGTGAGTATATACAGTTACTAATGAATCACCCTGTATATTTGTATAAAACAAATCTGAACTAGCATTTTATAATTATTATAACGAAGAATTACTTATATTAACTTATTAAATTAATTATCAAATTTTTTGAATTGTATTACTTATTGAATTTATTTAAATGTTTAGAAATGATGCAATCCAAATGTGCATTAAAATAATGAATGTATCGATTTCTGTAAAAGTATTCTTTTATTGTTGGGATCTAATTTTAGAGCTCTGCATAGGTGAATGACTTTAAAAACTGCAAGTCTAACCGAAAACATAGCAAAGTTTCTTTAGATATGCATCTAAATTTAAAAGATGGGTTGTAAAATATTTTTACTAAATTTAAAGAATTGTTTAGAGAAGACGGTTTGATAATCATATTAATTCAACTTGTAAAACATAACCAAAATTGGCGCCTGCTGAATAAAACATTCCTAAAAAAAATAGGCAGCGCGGACTAAAAAGGAAATTGCTAAAGATTTGTTAATTAACTTTGATATGTTGCTTATTTAGTATGGTAAATTTATTAATCTTTTTTTAATAAAAGGAAATACGCAATATGTTATCAACTTTCATATGCATATAATAAAAACTACATAATAAATTTCAAAATATCCTAAATTAATTTGTAAAATTGCTGAACTGAAGGTTAGTAAAAAAACAAGCCAGCAGTTAAGCTTTGTTACTAGAAACTACCTAAACCACTTTTAATTGGTATTTATCAATTTAAAGAAATAAAATGTCATAGAATTACAAAGACAGAATTTAATTAATTAAGCATATTTAACTAGTTACCTATTAATTAATTAGTTTGACTAATTACTAATCGGTATATAGGTAGTACATATGTACATTAGGGTGGTCGTTAAAAATTAAATTTCTTCCGATGCTGCAAAAAAACCTTCCTTTTAAGGAAAAAATACGGGGGAATTTAAAAAAAAATTTTTTAACAAAAATAGCACGTGCCTCAAGACAATCCAAGTTCATTTTTTGATAAATTCGTAGTTTTTTGTAAGTATCTTTTAAAGTATACGGTTTTGAGAAACAGCTATAGGAGTATTTTGTAGGAAATTCAATTTTCTACAAAAAAGATCTTTACCATTTTCTTCATTAAATTCATATTTATAGAGATATTCTCAATAATAAATTCATTAACTTCATATAGTCAACATTTTAAGACTCCCAAACGTCATTCTTTCTTAAATATATATAATTTTGTAAAACTATAGTGAATTCTAGTTGTTACAAAATTTTTTATACTTCAGAAAAAATGACGTTTGTAGGTCGTAAAATGTTGACTATATGGATTTAATAAATTTATTATTGAGAATATCTCCATAAATATGAATTTCATTAGGAAAATAAAAAATACCCCTTTTATAAAGAATTGAATTTCCTACAAAATTGTTCTTTTCTCAAGTCTGTATACTTTAAGAGATACTTACAAAAAACCACAATTTTATTAAAAAATGAACTCACATATATTGTTTTGAGGCACGTGTTATTTTTGTTAAAAAAAAGTAAAAATAATTCCTCCGTATTTTTTCATTAAAAATAAGGTTTTTTGGGGTGTCGGAAGAAATTTAATTTTTAACGCCCACCCTAATGTACTTAAATACACGAATTCATAAATTAAAAAAAAAATGTAACAAATAAATAGATTTACTTTTAATATGTATTTAAGTTTAAATTTTAATTATAAAGTTTATTTATTTAAGTAACTATTTTGAAATACCGAAACTAATCATATGCTAATACATTTTTTTATGTTGTCCGAATCTGAAATACGTAGAATAGATTATTAATTATTTGTTGATTAACGATTGATGCAGCTACAATGTATAGCAGTGTGGTTCAGGTGACATGTAGGTGATTATTTTATAATTTGGTTTGTAGTAGCTTTGAATATGCAAATTTCAATATCAAGCATTGTTAAGAGGGGAAATTAAACGTACGTAAACATACATTACATTTCATTGAAAGAGTGATACGTTATTGCATTTTTAGAATTAATATACAATCATTTTTAAAGGACCTGACCGAAAATGTTTATTATACTGTTCAACATACAATTCCGAATGAAACATTTTCAGCTAATTCTTGTTTAACCGAATTTGAAATCGAATTTTGGTTGTTGGTTATAAGTTTTCAGTATCTAATTTTTGTTTTTAACACATGGACTTTGTTTCCACCTCTTTTAGACTGATAACATATTCTAATAGCTTTTTTACTAAACGATTAAGAACCACATATGTGTGAGATTAACGTGCTTTGTTTTTAAATAATTTTTTTTGCACAGACTAAATATTGTTCAAAACACGTAAAAAGAAATTTGTGACGTACAGCAAAAATGAAATTGACAGTTTTGTAGAAAATTAAACTTTCTACAAAAAACATTTATAGCGTCTAAACTGTAAAGCTATTAGTTTATGAGATAAATAGATTCAACCGTATAAAAACCTAAAATATCTATGTATTATCAGGTTTAGTGTATTAAAAATTTCATATTTTTTAAATAACCGTTTATTTATTAGCTTTACAGTTTAAACGCCACAGACTTTTTTTGCAGTAAATTGAATTTCTTTCAAAATTGTTATGTATGTAGGTATTTGCTGTAAGTTTTGCCGTTTATGAGAAATGTGCAAAAATCGATAAAAATTAACTTTAAGAGTTTTTAGGGCGAAACCGTTTAAGTTGCATAAATTTCATTATGGGCACTCTTAAAGAGTGATATTTTTCCTACAATTTGTCGTAAAGAAAGAAAACTTGTTTATAAACGAACCACCCTAATCTGGTATTCTTTATTTTATATTAGAGCACAATAAACGGTTTTAAAATAACAAATACCGTGATGCTTTTAATAAATTTTAGTTT
This sequence comes from Sinopyrophorus schimmeli, assembly GCA_036325965.1. Classification (NCBI taxonomy): domain Eukaryota; kingdom Metazoa; phylum Arthropoda; class Insecta; order Coleoptera; family Elateridae; genus Sinopyrophorus; species Sinopyrophorus schimmeli. Next base: position 9,805,213 of record JARFIZ010000001.1, read on the forward strand.
ACTAAAAATACTATAAAGTAATCACAAATCAATTTTTCTTTGTGTAAAAAATTATTCTTTAAAATAGGGTAATTAATTGTTAGACATATCCATGTATTCTTGAGACAGTATTTAATTAGTTGACTAACATTATGTTATTATTAGACAAAACTATTTTTTAATCTATTTAATCAAGAAAATAATTTTTTACTTTTAAATTATTGCTTGGTTTTAAAACAAATATGCGAAAAGAGTTGGTATTCTAAATTCGTTAAAAGCATTTCTCCACTTATAATTCCTAAAATGCGCCACACCCTAATAAAGGGGATAGTGCACGAAATGTAACATTGATAAAAAACTAAAGCTATATTTTTATATATAAAGATATTTTAATTTGAAACAAATGTTTTTTTTTTTCTAATTGTAATGTATATTTTGAGCATATTCATATTAATATATTTATTATAAGTAATTGAATAATCAATGTAATTAGTTGAATATTTTTATTAGACCCTTATTGTTCTAAAACTAATAATTAAATATAAATATTTGTACTAAAGAATTTATTAACTGTTTTATTTAGAAGTTGTGCATCGTAACCTAGCACCTATAGCTTAATGTAAGCCAATAATAAAATTAAAGAAGGTATATTAATAATTTTTATTAAAAAGCTAAAACAAACTAAGAAATTATTGAAAAATGTCCCAAAATATTTTGGATTTAGTTATTATACATTCTTGTTACAGACAATATTAATTAAATCACATTATTATTAAATGTTTGTATTATTTCCAATCGAAAACTGTTTTCTACGGTTGTTGCAAGCCAACTTTAAATTAACTAATCTTTGATACTTTTTTTAAAAAATTTTGTCTATTGTAAATTTCTATATCGTGTTACACAGTAAAAAATTTCGGTGTAAAGTTGGACCCGGCGACTTTTACACGGCCGTGTGAGTGTGAAATTTTGGTGTGAAATTGCCTTCGTGTAAAATTTTCACTTTAGTAAATTTCACACGGTGTAATTTACTGTTTTACACCGTTCCGTGTTATTATTTATAATTTAACCAATTAAATTACTATTACTGGTTTCTAATCTATGAAAATATATTTACAATCAATTACTTTTAAGATTTTTATAACTATTTATTATGAAACAATTATCACATATTTACAAACTATAAATAAACCTTTGCCACTTATACTCCTGTGTTTTTTATAAGGTTTTTCATGGCTTAACAATGATAAATTTACGATAACGATAGACTCTGTATTATTTTGTTTAATTAAATAGGCATTGAATGTATCTTCAAAATCAACAGTCTCCCACAGCGCACAAACAGCAAATGGAATATTATTATAAACAAATAAAGAACGGATCTGAGCAAAAACTGGTAACACATTTTCGTCTCTAACAGTAATAAAATATTTAATTTTATATTGATGACCTTACGTTAAATATTTAACATTACAAACATTTTCATTTTTATCAATACTCTCTAACATAGGATCCACCGTATAATTAGATAAATTTTCAATTATTTTATTGTATTTAATAGATTTCCCTAGGCCTGTAACAACTTGAATGTTTACATTCTTGTTGCAAATTTTCTAACGAAAATATGATTTTTAACACGTACGGTGTAAAAATCGCACTAAATGTAGTATAAAATTCTGAACGGTGTGAATCCTTAATTTTATACCATACTGCGTGTAAATGCAGTTTATGATAATTTTTTATCAATAAATATAATTTCATTGTGTAGTTTCGGGCTCATACGATATTAGATTATACTAATTTAAGAAGTAATTGTAATTTGAATCACAAAATTCATGAAAATATTAAAAAAAGTAAAATAATTATCGATAATTTTATTTATATTTTTACTAATTTATTATTTATTTATAAATATATTATAAGTCTATAACTAGTCGTTTGAATATCGCGCCAAATAATATATTATCATAGATTACAAACCACTAATAATAATTTAATTGGTTAAATTATAAATAATAACACGGAACGGTGTAAAACACAGTAAATTACACAGTGTGAAATTTATTCAAGTGAAAATTTTACATGAAGGCAATTTTACACCAAAATTTCACACTCACACGGCCGTGTAAAGGTCGCCGGGTCCAACTTTACACCGAAATTTTTTACTGTGTAGGAAGGTACTAAAACCATAATACCCAAAAACATTAACAAATCTATATTTTTTGTATACAAATTATTTATGCTTTATATTTTAATTAAGAAATAGTACTTTTTACTAAATATTTCTTACCACTTTTTATAAATTAATTACTTACAATAAATGTTAGATATTACAGGTTTGTTTTTACAACGAAGAATAATATTGTAATATTATAACCAAAATTGCAAATTTCTAAAAAACCCATACATTTTGCCTTTAAAATCAATAAAATTTTCTCAAATTATTTTCTAAATTGTTATTTGTGATTACAATGCAAGAGTTATCGATACTTGGTAAAGAAAATCATTAAGGCTTTGGTAAAAATTTACAATTAATTGAATGTCTCAAGCCACATTTTGATTCACTAATAACCTAAAAAGAAGAGTTTTACTTAAACAACTCGTAAATGCTTACGTTAATAAAACGTAGTTCTTTCGTGTCATAAACTAATGAACACATAAGAAGTTGCTCTATATTTTGCGGCACGATAGCATTTCTCTTCCATCGTGTTTAAAATCTAGTCACTAACAACAATATTCTATTCCAAAACCGAATAATAATGGCCCTATTTTTCTTTTATTTATCTGACCCTCCAATGTTTCCCTTTTACTTTATTTTATCGGGTAATTTAGTATTTAAAAAGAATAAGATTTAGTGAAATAGTAGCTCTAAACATTAAAATTTAAAAAAAATTAGTTCAACTATTGAATATTTTTCTTAACATAAAGTACTATCGAAGAAATTCTGCTTGATCTAGATTAATTGAAAGTCGAATGGCCGCATACATTTTTTGTTCGAAATTTTTTAATTCGGAGTTTATAAAAAGTAGCCTAAATTTAGTTGGGAGGTGAAACCTTCCTGGTATTTTTTTTAGTTTTTTGTTAGAAGGCATGGGTATTTATATCTAACAAAAGATTTAAAATCTATCGTGCTATTGGCGGTCGCTCCCCCCTTTTAAAATCCGGTCCTATCGGCTATTCTGGATGGCCTTCAAATTGGTCTCAAAGCTCAGCTTATCTAAAGACCCCTATATTTTTAAACCCCTCTCAAACTTTTGGAGCAATGGCATAGCTAACCCAACTTGAATAGTTGAAGAACAATAAGGATGCAGTGTTTAGTTGTTAGTGTGCGGCACTTTAAATATTATTGTTTAAATAAATTTAATGTTCCTGTGATAAACAAATATATTCCATTAAGTGATAGTAATTAGTGAACTTAAAAATTACGTAAGTAAGAATATAATAGCTTTTGTAACGTATTTAAAAGTTGTAAGTTTCTACAATGAACGTAAGTTGAGCACACGCTATTTATTACTAATCAATAGTTTTTAACTTGAAGCTATTTAAATAGAAACATTGATTTATAATTTTTGTTAAATAATTAAAAGCCCTTTTTAAAAAAATAAAATTAGCTTGTATATAGCTAAACTGGAAGTTCATTTTCTGAAGGATTCGCATTGGTAAAAATATATAATGCGGCAACTTTTAACATTAATTATATTTAAATTTAGGACTCCCTTAAATAGATATTAAACTTTGAAATTAGGTTTTTCATAATATTAAATAATAATAATTTAAATAAATCATAAACAATTTTAATACATAAATGATCTTACATGTAGATATATTAATGTGTATCTACTTTTTAATACACCGGTCTGACTGTTTTTTTTTGTAAAAACAACGCAATGTCTTTGAGTTAAAATTTAAAAAAAAATATAATACTTTTACTTCAAAAACGTATTTTATAATGGAAATTGCAATTAAATAAAATCAATTGTGAAGACGCCGTATTTTCTGATGATGACGATATCACATAAATTAATAATTGATACTGACTTTTATACATAGGTAAATATAAGTATATGTAAATAAAAAAGTTTTAATTGTAATGATTTATGTGAAACCAGATACCTATTTAAATTGTATAGAGTTAAATCTCTTTATTCGCGGAGCATACGTTTCGTAAATATGCGGTTAATACAGAAACTGTGAATACCGAATGATAATTTGTATGGAATTATAAAGGTGCGTTTCAAGGTTACAAAATAAAAAAAAGTTATAATAAAAGCAATTTAATGAAAGATTTTTTAACAATATTAACTACATATGGTAGGTCTGCAATGAAAAAATTTTTAGCATAATTTTAAGTGAAACATGTAAATTGGCCTGCTGATTTCTAATATAAACACCGTTTTTACGTGTCAAAGCACACTTTTTTGTATTCATATTCATCAGTGGTTCCCAACCACTAGTCCGCAAGAGCTAAAATATGATCCGCAAAAGATTTTGAAAATTTTGGTCAAGTCTTTATAACCATGCCATTAAAGCCACATGTAGATTTCTTTTTAATAAAAAAAACCATAGAAATTGCAAATAAAATATGCCAATTAGTGATAAAGCACGTATTGAATGACCTAACTCTCTTTTAAAGTTACATGGAGACGGTGCGGTGTTACCATTTATTGGAAAATTAAAATGCATTTATTTCGAAAATATTTAGATTTAGCATATAATATAAACTTTTATTGTTAAGATTAGTGTCAGATTTCACCCGGTTAAGTTTTAGTATCTAGCCGCCTGACACCCTGTATTACTTCACTATTTCTTCTATTTGGCAATCTTTCTATCTTATATAGTTTACGAAATTTAATGTTTTGTATTAGAATAAAAAATTCCCATTTATGGAAAGTTAATAGTTCGTGATGGTTTGTGATAGTTTGTGATGCGAAAATACAAAACAAATGGATATATGTAGGTAAGTACTAGTAGGTCTCGATCACAATAATTGCACTAGATATTTTTTGATTTATAATGCTGTTTTTAAAATTTAACTTATAAACTATATTCCATACTAATTACACATAATCACCAGAAAAATATCTAGAAATGTTTTTTGTAATAAAATTATTATTTGTCAAAAATCAACATTTTTTACTTTATTTCTGTCGTACATTAGCTGCAATCACATTTATTATTTAAAATTTTTTTAATAGATTTGGGTTAGTGGAAAAATGCCAAACATAATATTAATATCATCAACTATAAAATGACAAACTCCATCTTACGCCTATGGTCAATTGCAACACGATGTAATTAATACAACTAAAGAAAAGCAGAATTAACACTAAACCATTGGTATATATTTATTTCGGTTTATAATCTATTTTTTTTAAAGAGGAAGCGTGGCGCAAGTAGTTTAGTTTTTAAACTGTTGCGCTAGCGAGGTGGGTTCGAAGTGGTTCGAATCCCCGCGCCGACCATCGAAAATTTCACGCTGCTCTTCTCTTCGCAAGGCTGAGCACCTGGCAAGAGTAAAACAGCTTGAAAATTTCCCTAGAAATTGCCGTGGTTCGGAATCCACGTAAAACTGTAGGTCCCTTAAATCGAATATTTGATATACTACAACATTCACAATAAAGTTTCAAGTGGGGAAATCGCCTAAACCTGATACAGGTATAAAAAGGCAAGAAAAAGAAGAATTTATTTTTAATTATGTGTAATTGTATAAGAACAATTCATTAAACGTTGTTAAAAATATAGAATTTTAATTATATTCATGGCCGTTCTGTGTAATATGATATAAATTAATGCAGATCATCACGCCTATGCGCGTAGTGGGCAGTGTACGGCTCATTCATTTTGAAATTCATAAAGATTTAATAGTGCACTTATTGTGATCCAGTAGTGATCCAGTAGTACCTACTATTTCGTGGTGATATGAGAGAAACAGCCATACAATATGGTCGACTTTCTCCTAAAGTACTTTTAAATCTATACATATTTAATTAATAGACAGAAATATTTTTTTATATGTTACAGAAAATAATTTAATAAAATATAACAATAATAATTATTGCATGCATGTTGGAAACTTTTGTCATTTTATAATGTTCAGATCATACATTGAATTAAACTTATGTGATTGTGTGCGATAGTGTAAATTCTTTATGGCTACAATTATTACATTCATATAGGTACTCTTATAGTAGGTATGTCATTTAATTAAAATGATTTTAGTTAATAGATAGGTTGAGTAATTCATAACAAGGGCAAATTGAAGCAGTTGGAATTTTAAATAGGAACTATTTATGGAAACTAATTACGTCTATTTATATTATACTTCATGCAGTTTTGGTTGAACTAGAACATTGTCTTGATTGTACATACTCACTACCGTTAGAATTTTTTTTTAAGATTGTATGTTCATTCTAATATAATTTAATATCTACTAGTAGTTATCATAAAAATAACTCCGTCGTTAATAAAAATGAAGGTTACTGTAATTAATCATTTATAATAATAATTTACGAGAAAATTATATAATACTAATCTAATTTTATCCAATTTTCATTTAATTGAATTAAACACGATTAATAAACTTGTGTTATTACAAGTCCAGAATCTTATTTAAACATTTTTTATCACATACACAATAATTTTTATTTTTATTATTTTAACATATACGTTAATTCACTTACTTGAAGTTATTATTAGGAATGGTCAAAATTCTTTATATTTTATTGTTTTTTCCAACTTAAATTGTCTTATATTTGTAATGATTAAAAAATTTTAAAAAATTTTGTTACGTTTTTCAATGTCTCCTTTATTATTTATAGCAACAAATTTTACTTCTTGTGCATAAAAGCAAACTTATATTATCCCGTACATCTTTGAGAGTATATAAATCATTATAATCAGTTTATCGAGCTCGATCTAAACTTTGCTATTTTGCTGGTGGCAGAAGGACTTAGTCCTTAGGGAATATTATTTTCCTTATCCTTCTAATTTTGTTTCAGTTTGTAGAGCTTAGAATATTTTATTATTTAATTTCGTAAGGCTAAAACACTATTTTTCAATATTGATATGGTGGATAGTAAAATTATGTTTCTAATTTTTATTATTTATTGTTACTTGTTTGCCTAGTTATTATTTAGATTCTAAACTTAAATTTAATACTAATAACTTTTTTTTTATTAATATTTTATTTGTTTGTACAATCTTAGTTTTATGCGAAAAAAGTAACATTTGAAATTCTATCAGCCCTGGAATTTACAAGTAAGGATGCTGCATATATTTTCGGCCGTCAAAAACGGTTCATTGTTTAAGTCCAATAAAGCATAAAAAAATAACCTTTGTGTTTTATTTGTACAAAAAGACTAAAAGCTTCTATCGCCTTGCAATGACCTCGGTCGTCGTTTGAAGGTTTTGTACAAAAACTATTTCCCCTGCAATAATTCTCACAACCGAAACGGGATTTGTGCTTTTGAGGTGTTTTACATTCCGCAGTGCAATGCACTTTAAATTACCCCAAAAAACTACCATTTAGACGTTTCTTTGAATAACTGTTTCTGACCTATTTGGATAAATAGGCGATAATTTATGACACTGTTAAGTGCGTGATTTATTTGCATACGCATTTGCTGTATGTATAGGAAGATTAATAAATTTAAGAACTGCTTCTACAGTTATTTACTTTTTTGGAAACTGGGAATATATTAAATTCAAACTTGTGTTTTAAAATTTTTATTTGGATAAGTTGTAATCTTCTGGTTTTTAAAAAAATGTATTTTTATTAAGTTTGTCTAATTGTATAAAAATATATTCATTTTCTAAATAATTTTAAGTGCTATAAAAAAATGTGATTAAAAATTAATAAAAATAATTGTTGTTAACAAGTCGAAGAAGAAAATTTACAACAAACTTTTAAAAATTAATTGTAAGTTGATATAATTATAGTAAACAAATAAAAACAGATAAGATATTTATTTTTAATTTTTATTTATTTTAAATGTATAAAGAATTATTTCATAGTAGGTGTGTACCTATCTATTAAAATTTATATCTATTTCTTTCTAAAAACTATATATCTACAGATTGATTAATTCAAAGATAAATGTTTTTATATATTAAAATTTTAACACTTGTAAATTTTAGTGTAAATATTATCAGTGCTTTCCATTGTTATTTATATTCGTTATATATTTACTATTAAAACATTTTGAAAAATAATAGCAACTCTCAGAAACAAATCATTGTTATTTGTCATCACATATTCTTCATTTAAAATTATTCTGATATTAAACATGTCCAGAAAATAATGTGGCGTCATAACGAACAACATTTGCATAATTTGAAAGATAAATGATTGTTAATAAATATTTCTGTTTTATTAAATTGATATTTAATATGTTTAGAAATACTACTTATTTATTTGTGGCACCCATTATTTCTTAAAATTATTAGATCATATTTGTTCAAAATTATTAGACAAAATTATTTTGTAATATACCTACGCTAATTAATTATATAGACATAATAATTCAAAAAAATTCAATGAAACTAAATATTTTACATGATTTTTCAAAAGTTTTAATGAATAGGTATGCTGCTAAAAAATTTGCGCAGGGTCAAAAATTTTTTAAAACTGTGTTTGTGAATATGCTGTTAACGATTGATTTTATAATAAAATGTTTACTATCAAAAGAGCTTTGTTATTTTTCACAATAAACGTTTTAAGATTTTTTCTTAGGGGAGACTAATACCGGAATATAGCGCTGTTTTAAACACCATCTTTAGTGTTTTCGGTACATACTATTTTAGCGTGACATAATCCGTTTTTTTTAGCAATAATTTACATAAATAGCAATCGAAATTTATTTTTTTTTATATATCATTTAAGTAGCCTAGCTAGTTACATATATAATCAAATTTTTGGTAGACGGGGTTTTTGAATAACCCAGTGTGCGTTTTTTGAATTAGGTGTCAAAATCGACCGTCATTTATAGTTTCAAAACTATGACAGAAAACACTAAGCTAGCTAGTTTGTATGTAAAATATAGATACCTACTTACTTATTTTAGTTTTATTTTTCACAGTTTTTAGGCCAAATATAGCAGCTTATGCTTTATATCCAGTACCTGTTATAAGGTGTCCAGCAAAACTAACCTTTGTTACTAAAATATTTACAATATCTCTCACAAACTTTGAGATTACTTATTTTAAAGTGCAAATGTTTTTATTGGTAAATTAAAAAAAAAGATATGTATGCGTCATGTTATAAGTTTTTAAAACTTATATATAGTAGAACTTATATATAGTAGAATAACATCTGCTTAAAAACTATTCGAAATCTAAATAGTTGATTTAGTCATTAGACTTCTTTTATGAGTACAGCATCTTGAAAACGGTTATATGGTGTACCTATATAGAAAATAATGTTTTTGATAATATTTGATCAATTATTCAACTTCTTGTTTACACAATTAATTGCTTATAGTAATTATTGACAATATTAGTCATCCATATTCAAAAAGAAATAATTTCAGTTTTATTCGTGACACGAAAACCACTTGTAGGTATGTTTTATTTTATTGCAAACAAAGCTTGTCTCAATTAGTAATGGTTTACTTAATGTCTTTGAAAGACCGCATTTTTGTAAATTGGGGTACAGTCAAGGTTTTCTATGACGAAAAAATAAACTTCGTCCTTTTGATGAAAAGAATACGTGTAATATTTACTGTCAAAATTATCTTAAATATTAAAAGCAACCACCTACAAATTTTAAATTACTTTATATCTAAAATTAGTTGATTAAAGTAAAATAATAACGCTAATGATTTTTGATTAATTTCTGGAATAAGCTATAATATTTTAACACTTTGTTGACCGGCAATTTTACACAAAAACTATGTCATGTCACCGGCTACTATTTTGTAATATGGAACTAAAGTAAAGCATTCTAAATAAACTGCAATAAAATTTATTTATATTGAATGAAATGAAATTAAACGTTGGACATATGTTTTATATAACTTTTAAAATTTATGTTTGGTATGATAAACTGTATGGCAATCATCTACGTGTAATGTACGGTATGTTTTGCAGATATAGCTTCTTTCGCTGCGCTTTCCTTTAAAGAGCATACTCTACACCTTTTAGTTGGATTTTTTTTACGCAAGTGACTATTTTTTTCTAAACCGTGGTCCTTTAACTAATGTCAGATTTATCACTTTCCGAATCACTAAAATTTCATTCTAAATCACTCGGACAATCCGATAAAGTATCCGCGTACAATTTATTAAAACTATCTTCATAGTTATGTTCCGTCATGGTTAAAATTTCTGAATTATAAAACTAATCCAAATACCAAAAAAAGTATCTCTTTATTATAAAACGGACAAGCTTAAACCAAGATGCGCATTGCATCATCGGTAAAAACGTTGCACATTTTCATGACGAGTTAACTCGTCACCGGTCACCAAAGTGTTAAATATAAACACAATTATAAATTTCATCAAATAAGTAAGGGAGTGTACCCGGGTATGAGACGGGTTTTGTTTATGAACCAATTTTTTTTACTGGTTAAATAAAGTCGGGTATTCTATTCATTGTTGGAAAGGTAATGAAAATACACAATTTTTATCCGCAGCAAGTTTTGTGATTCCATTAACATGCAAAATTTTATGACCAATTTTCTAAGTGACAGTTTTTTGACACGAAAAAAAATTGTATCTAGGTATGAGACACCTACAAAAATACAATAAAAATTGTAAAATATAAAGTAAAAACCTCATATCTATTTCAAAATTTTAATTTTTATGCTTTCCATAATTTTTATTTATTAATTTCCTCTTCATAATCGTCGCAATGTTTGCATGTGTAGATGCTTGCACACGTGTTTGCGCACTTCAAAAGAACTGGCCGCTTGCAAATATTGCATTTGATGTTGTTAACAGCGTTCAATTTGTTCGGCAACAACTTTATACTAATGATGTTTTTTCTTTGGAACCCTTGGGTGGTGGTAATATGCTGTGTCTCATACCCGGACAATGACGACATTTTGAGAATTTAAAAAAACATGTTTTCCAACCACATATTGGCCTAATCCAATATTGGATCGCAAAATAGAAGAAAAACACTAAATGCTATGCATTACACTTTCCTTTTTCAATTGATTTACATGAAAAATTTAACATTTTGAAAAAAATCAAAAACGTTTTTAACCTGCAATTTTACATACGATGTTTGCAGTTGATATAAGCAATGCGTCGAATCATTTCAGTGTTAGTACAAAAACTGACTGATGACCAAAGAAGTACTTGACAGTAATCAGATCGGCCATATTGACATTGCATAATGAAAATAATTGACTGTCTCATATCTGGAGCCTGTCTCATACCCGGGAATACTCCCCTACATATGTATTAAATAATTTAAAATGTGTGTAAGGGCTAAAGTTAGCTTGTAGAATAGTAAATAAAGGTAAAGGTTGGCTGTATAGTGATGATAATAATTTAAATTTATTTTTTCTTACTTATCATTTCCTATTGAGAAATGTTTCTAAAATCACAAATTAACGGAAACCTTAAGCATCTAGTTATATCACTTTTAAACTATGATGGGGCTTACTGCTTATTATTACAAAAACAAAAAACCCACGGCGCTCGCGGGGCAACACAGAGAGCGTGTATTTGAAAAATAATACAGCATTGTCACCAGGCATATAGACACAAAAGAAAAAACAATGGTATAATCAAGGTACTTATTGTTAGCTACAAAAAATACATACATAATTAACCATCTACAGCATCGCCTATTTATAACTTAAAAACTCTGACATAACATAAAAAAGTGTTTCCCCTAAATCACTAGCGGTTTTGTTTTTTGAATTTAATTTTTATTGCTAAAAATGTAATTAAATTCGTTGAAAATGACAAAATATGTCAGACAGCAGCGAATTATAATCTTCGGAACTCCCAAAACAGTAGATACAGGACAGATTTTAGGCGATATGCGGAGTTAACCGTCCACTCAACTCTGAATGTGTTGTAAAGAACTAAAAGTCAACTGGGACGATTTTGGATGTTCTACAAATACTAGATGACCTCAGAGAACGAATTCAACCACAAGTATCATCAATTTCTCGCGAGGTGTTGCTTAATTACTACGTTTCCACAGTCATTTAATACGGGTTGAATACGGATTCAATACTGTTGTCGGGTGAAAAGTGGTCATGGAAACCCTGATTCAATACGTATTGAACACGATTTAGATTCAGATACGATACGGTAAATTTTAGGATTGTATCTGAATTTCAACGTATTGAGTTCCATGGAAACCCGTAACTCGCGATCGTGCATGCACAATTGGAGATCACTGGCACTTTCTAATAATAATTTAAAATATATACACCTTTATATTAAATTGTCATGAAATTTAATAGAATTATAGCACACAATAAAATAAACAACACAATTTTATTTCGAACCTGCTCTACGTATTAACCTAGAAAATAAGTTTTCCTAAAACAGCTGATTGCTGTATCGTAAATGTATTCAATTCGTATTCAAAACTATTTATGGAAACACGTACTTGTTGGATCGCAAATCCGTATTCAACCCGTGTTGAATAACCGTGGAAACGTAGTAAATGTTATGCAAAATTTTTCAATAACATTTGGTATTTAATTGCATCGAATAATACGATATCAAAAATATAATTTTGTAAACAGCAAGGATTGAACACGACAGTAATATAATAATTGTATTTTTATAACTTATAGGTACTTTTCTAATAATAAAATATTTTCAAGTTCTAGAGTAAGATTACTTAAGTAGTACACTACTTAAACCGTACCTTTTATTAAGTTTTAATGTTAATACCGTAACATCGTCTGAAGCGCCAATAAGATATACACTAGCGCCAACGATGATGATTTAGGTGGTTAATTTTTGTTAGCGACTGTGTAATAAGATAATCTCTTAATAAATAGTTTTGACGTTATTTTCTTATAATGTTTTTGTGTAGATTTGAAAGTTTCTACAGTAATAGAAGTATTGTTTAAAAATTTTTGTTTTATTTGGGTATTTTTTTCGTAATATTTAAACATTATTTTTTTAAAACGATATCGTAATTGTTCTTTGCAAAGTTTTATAAAACATAGTTTAAATTGCAACACGTGCCATGCTTTTAATCCTACCAGTGTAACAAATAATTTATAGATTGAAAAACAATAAAACACAGATATGAACGTAGGACTAGAATGATTATTTCAAAAACTCAAAAGTTACGTGAAAACATATGGTGGAATTTTGATGATAAATATTGTCAGAGAAATTCTTCTGAACAGCGCCGTTTGCTATAACATTAATATTTATATTAATATTAATCGCGTTAAACGGGAGTCTACTGTCTTAAGGAACATTAGATTTCGATTTTTTTATTAAATTTTATTCTTAGATACGACTGCGGCTACAGGTAATACCACTTTGGACATTGGATTCTTTAGTGGTACTGTTGTGTACCAATATTCACAAAAGTTTTGAATAAAGCAAATACAGTAGAACCTCGATAAGTCGAATCTCAAGGGAGACGCGCAAAAATTCGAGTTATAGAGGCTATAATTTAAGCCTCAAGAAGAAATTCTTTAGAATTACTTAAATATATTTTAAAGTAAATCGATTATTGCTACTCGTGGTGAAAAGCGGAGTGTGCACATTCGAGCTTAAAGTGGCACATTCCGATCTTGGGAAAATGAAGTGCACCGCACCGCGTCTTGTTTCATTTGCTTCCCTCGCTAAGAAATGTGCCACTTTTCGCTCCAATGTACTCATCTTCGTATTTATCGAATTTGCTTATATTAATTCTATCTCTTGGAAATCAAAAACTTACATTCAGATTTTCTATTCGGAAAAAGCTGTGTTTATTATTTTAAAATAAGTGTTTAAAAGTGTTGAATAAGCGCGATGCAGGCCGGCGCGTTTTTTTATCTTGAGATCGGAATGTGCCACTTTGAGCTCAAATGTGCATAGTCGGTTTTACGTACGATTCACATGACTAATAAATTAGCCAAAACATTAATTAAATATAATCGATTTCTGTCACTCGCACCTACGAAAGTGTCCTATCTTTTAGCTCGCTTCCACTTATTGCTATGGTAAATACATTTTATGAACATAAAATCCATATTTACTGAACTTTTAATTTTGTGAGTAAAAGTAAAAAGATTAATTAAGGCAAATCAATAAAAACGAGGATGTGCGCATTCGAGCTCAAAGTGGTACATTTCCGAGCGAGGGAAGCAAATGAAGCGCGACGCGGATGGGCGCGCTTCATTTTCCCAAGATCGGAATGTGCCACTTTGAGCTCGAATGTGCACACTCGGTTTTAACCATGATTATTAATCGTCCCGTTTTAATAAGAAAAAAATTGGTCACGTTAGTTATAGAAGGCCAATATGTATTGAAATGCTAATAATTTCGACTTAATGAGGGCTCAGATTTCGAGATATAGAGGTATTGAGGCTTGAAGTGAAGGGAATAAGGGTTTCTTTTGAGTTATAGAGTTTATCGAGTTCTCGGGGTTCGACTTATGGAGGTTCTACTGTATTTCTTGTTTATTTAATATATCTTGCAATTTATATATTAAAAGTTTTATGGGACACGAGTTTTATCTTACTTGGGCCACACTATACAATTCTTTACACAAATTATGATAAACTTATTTGAAATACATGTGTACATATAAGTATAATACAAAAATTAACAAACTCAATTTAATTCAATGACGCGTCGCTGTTGTCATTAAAAATTCTTTTGCGTCTAGAGATATCTGGCGTTTATAGGTACGATTACAGACTTAACAATTAGATGTTTATTTATAAACTGTAGTTGTATGTTGATACTGCTAATTTGAAGACCTGTAGAATATATATACATTATAAAAATAAATCAAAATGATTTGTATTTATTTTAATTTGTTATGGACGTATGCATATAATTAATTGTGATTAAAACATTTATTCAAGTGCATTTGTTTAATTTCTACTTAAACCTATACTTTACCATCAACTTTAGGAAATGTAAATTTGTTGCTAGCCTGCGGTAAATTCAGTAATATTTCTCGTCCAAGTTTGTCTTATACGCTTCCACTCCTCGAAAGTTATGAAGAAAGTTTAAGTAAATATTTTATACTTATTACGTATCTCATTACTGGTTCTCAATTACCTGTCTACTTTTAAGTTGATTTTATTATATTGGCAAGAGGCGTACTGGCAATTATAGAATACTTTTTTTGTAGATAACATTTATTTTTCGTTTTTATTATTGCAGCAGAAACTTTGTATAATAAAAAATGTAAAAATTCAACAACAGCAATTTAAAATACGATACGCTGTTTGAGACTAATAATACTTTCTCAAAAATTTAATCAGGGCCGACGCAAATAGGTGTATGTGTAGGTTGTGCTCTGCTAAAGCGCTGTGTGTGTGAGTGAAGAAAGCCAAGTAAACTTTGCAAAGAAAAGGTGGTGTATTTTTTATGGAAGACAATTTATCACTTTTAAATTATATGATTTGGTTTTTTTTATACTTATATCAACACCTTTAAATTAATTTAAAAATACATATACCTTAATACTGTTATTTTTAATCAAAATAATTATTCTATGTAATTAAAAAATAGACATCTCAGTTTGCAGTGGGTAATGTAATTTGAAAATTGCAGTTAGGAAGTATTTTTTAGAGTTCCAAAACGTTTAATAATTTATGTTTCTATCATTTTACAAAAAAATTATTTATTTAAATGGAAAAAAAATATTTATTTCCAGTTACTAAATGAAAATGTAGCTTCAGGAATAATATTTCTCATAGTGGGTAATATTTTACAGGAAATATTGGTTGTCTAAAATTAAGTGCAATAGGGTTGTATGTAAATTATGACTTCAGAAAAGAATAAAAATAAGAAAATATTTTGTTATATGTCTTATTACTACATTTTTTTCTGTGATATGCCTACAGAGAAACAACCAAACTATGTTGCACTCAATTTTAACATTATTAATATTCTTGTCCCATAAGATAGGTACCTATACATATTAAACCATAACAAATTCTAAATCTTTAACACATTTAAGGCAAATAATGTTACAATTCGACAATTTAATTTTTTTAAGTAACTTTAAAACATAAAAATTGTAGGTATTACTTATCTGATAGTTAACAGTAATATTAAACAATTATTATTGTCAAATACAATCCTTCTTCGGTATACTCTGTAAGGGGAAGTCCCTTAACGTCCCATAACGATCTCAGGTTCATAATGTCACTAAAATATTACTAGGAAGCTTATGGCGATATTTCAGAATTCTTAAGTAAAATTATATCTACTTGTGATCGATAAAAAATATTGTAATCTGTTCAGCATTAAATGTCATATTTATTTTTTGTCCGGTACTAGGGAACACTTTTCAACGCTCTAAATAATTATTGACTCATAAATTAAATGACTAATAGGTGAATATTAACTTTTATATTTCTTTAATTTGATCGAAATATATTATAAGTATTAATAAACGCTAAAATAAAAAACAAAAACTTAATTTTAGTTTTATTTAACATAAAGCTTAAGCGTCCGCCAGTAAGAGACTTCCCCCTACTATGTTGTTAAATAAAAGCTCTTTGAGCAATGAGTTCGTTTTCGTAATAATTCTAAACGGAAAGAAAAATGTCATGTTGAAAATAACCCTGTCACGGAACAATTTTTTATTTAATGAATTTTATGCTACCGATCTGTGATGTAAAATGACTGTTCGATACGTTACTAGATATAGATAGGGGGATTTTTACTTAATTTGTATCTTAAATTAAATTAAAAGAAAATTAATATTTAACTGTTTAATTAGGCTAATACCTCTTACTACAGTCGAACATCGATAAGTCGAAGTCGAAGGGACACCAAAATTAATTCGAATTGTCAATAATACGAGTTATTAAAAAAAGCTTAAAAATTAAATATATATTTGTGTATGTATATATCTTTTATGTGAAATGGTATTTTATATAATGTAATTAGAACTGTAAGTGGTTTAAAGCATACTTTAAAAATCCCGCTTTAAATAAGTCACTGTGATTGGCTCATTTTTGATACACCATTATGGCCGTCAGCTAATTGACCAATCAGAAAGATTAATCACTTTGTAACCATAGTTATATTACAATAGTTTAAATTCTATATTTTTGAAATAGGCATTTTGTCGAGAAACACTTTCAACTTGAGTTATCAAAGAATTCGAGTTGTGGAGTTATTATAGTTTAACTGTACATAAAATTTATTAAAGTGGTTAAGCTGAAAATTTTCATATTACTTACAACAATTGTTAAATGATAAAGAAAGGTGCGTGTACTTATGCACGCCCGTAGAAGTTATACTTCTTGGCATAACTAAATTAAACGTAATCATAAATGTAAATAAATACTCGGATGTGTACATTCGAGCGAAAAGTGGCACATTTCCGAGCGAGGAAGGCAAATGAAGCGCGACGCGGAGCGGCGCGCTTCATTTTCCCGAGATCAGAATGTGCCACTTTGAGCTCGAATGTGCACACTTCACATTCAGCACGATTCACAATACTTAACTTATTTTCTAAAAACATTTAATTATCCTAACTAATATTATAAAAGCGAAAGTAACTCTGGCTGTCTGTCTATCTGTCTGTTACCTTTTCATGCCTAAACATAAATTAGTTTTTAAATCCAATTGAAGTGCCGCCGTTAAAACAGCTTATAGTATAAAACCTTTTCATAGAATAGACCTTTTAAGCAGCAATAGCACCAAACCGCACCCGTCCTTAATCCCCTCTCAGGTAGCGTAATTTTTAGAAAAGTTGTAAAATTTAACTTAGAGTCATCGACCTATTTACTAATGGAAACTTGAATTTAAAGAATTGTAAAACGCTTCGACTTAATAATTCGATTTATAGAAATTCGATTTATTGACATAAAAATATTAACGTTGCGATAGGCAAATCTTAGAGAAACAGGTTCGAGTTCGAGCTATCAAAAATTCGTCTTATCGGCGTTTGACTTATGGAAGTTTGATTGTATATGTATTGCATTTTTCAAACTAATGGAGTTTGTAAACAAAATAAGAAATTCCCTACAATTATTGGTTACATAAACAAAGTGGGCCACTCACGATCAGTAATATTGACAATACTTTGTGAGATTGACAACAATATTCACTGTACACGGTGAAAAAAGTGTAGTGGTGGTCAATATTGACAAATTATCCACGTTTTCAAAGAACAAAACTGCAAAAGGAAACGAATAACTCCGTACCGATCTACCCTGCCCGTTACACAAAAAAGGAAGTACGGAACAAAATTGGCAAAACTATTATCAATAATATTAATCGTGTAGGGAGGGTAGGAATGATACTGCTTGTTAGGAGTATTGACTATATTATATAACGTGTGCGGCTCGCTTTATGTCTAAAATAATTAATTATAGAATACTACCAACCGCAAAATAAAAATATCTCTTTATTTATTACTGTTATAAAATGGAATTTTACCATTTAGTAAACGCATAATTAACCAGTACTTTCTACATACTATTTCAAATAATTTCCATTACTTTAGAATTTGTACTAATGACGTTACGATGAACTAGTTATGATGAGTTGTTTAACTACATATGCTAGTAATTGTAGTTAACTAGAATGGTTTTAAACTGGTCGCTTTTCATTATATCAATAACTGAAACTATATTACATACCACGATGTTTAAGTAGTATAATTTTGATGCTCTAACAATAAGGCGTTGCACAGTACATTATAAACAATTCATAATCTTTTTTCTCTTTGGATTAATTTTTGTAAAAAAAAGTAATTATAACAATAAATAGTTAATTAACAATAGATAATTTTAAATCAATAGAGGTAACAAATATACGTGCAATAAATGAACGATTGCATTATGGTGAACTTACTGTGGAATATCGTTTTCTATAAGAGATTTAATGTCTGCCATAATGGATTAGGGTTGAGCATAGGACCTAGGCCAAGTGCAAGACGAATCCACAATTTACTGTATCTGACAGTCCGCTCCCTCCTCACTCTTAACCCACCCAAACACTTCTAAAGCCTGACCCTAATCTGACTAGCTGACAGCTCACCAGCTGTTTACTGCTAAAGTTTGTTGCAGCCATTGGGAAAAAAATTATACCTACCTACCTTTTATAAAATGCATTATTTTCTACTATATAAGTATGTATCTACACTTTAATGAGATTTTTCTAAATGTAGGTATAACGTTCTTTATTAATTTTATTGATTGTTTTTATAACCAACCCTTTAAATAACCATCAAATTATAGAACTTAAAAAATATTTTAATGCCGATTTTTGCTTCGATTATTTGGTGATCTGCCACAAAGATACTAAAACTTTATTTATGTAAATATCGTCAGTATTAACAACCTACCTACAAGAGCACTTTTGAAAATTATACACTACATAACACAATTATTGATTGAATTTGAAACGTTTTCTAGGGTTTGATTCAGGCCGATTTGACAAAGTACTTTGGGTCAACCGCGAAGACCGATTTCAATATGAAGTTCTAATTCAAGCTTTAAGCATTTTCGCTGAAGTGCTGCGGTTCTAGCCCATGTGTAAAAAGATACGGGTTATTCTTGTGTATAACAGGCCGCTGCCCTCTTTGTGATGGCCTCCACACTCGTTTCATGGCTGCTTATAATATTCAACTTATCAAATATTATTCTACACCTACTCCCCAGCATTTTAATTGTAAACTAAAAATGTGGAAAATTTAATCGTGCTTCTATGCGAAAGTACAAAACTTGCATTGATTTTTTATTACAAACGCTAACGCCTAAAAGCAGTTATAAATAGCTGTTTAATTTGGCCAAACGTTTATTCACTCATAAAGTAGATTATTATCTGACGGTGTATACATCCCAATGTATATTTTGTTCACGTCAGCGTCGGCTGAAAATTCTGTATCGTCACGCGCTTATAAAATTAGGGTATACTTAATCTTTAGATTTTTTTTTGCCATTGCTTGAAACTCTACAGGATCCGAATTAGTGTATAAAGACGTAACTTAAATTTTTTTTACGTGGGTATTTCTAGTTTTTATCAGCAATTTCCATCTTCTACATTTTATTTAAATTGGTTTTGAATATTTATAAGGTCAAATGTTTGTAAGGATACATATTTCTACCAAACAGAAGTTTTGGAATATTTTCGAAAACATGCATGTGCCTATAGTTACAACCACCTGTTTGTCAATTAATTACAAGCGTTAGTTAAAAACTTGAAATGTCATTTTCAAAGAAGTTATAGCGCATTTTAAAATTGCTAATTATGCAAGCAGATAATGAATTAATGTCTTTTGGTTAGCATTAAAAAATCTAATGTTTTCAACAATATGCAATATAAATATGTATGGAAAACTTTGGTAGCAATTTGCTGCATTTATTTTAAACAACTTTTTGTGCAAAATTGAATACTAAATCTGTGGTTAACCTTACCCTTGCAGTAAATGTTACGTAATTATAAACATAGCAAGTATGCACATATTTACTGCTGCAAGTCTAAGGTTATTCAAAGGCTGTAAAAGCGGATCCGTATAAAAGAGGTCTTCAGTACAGAGAGCTTTTTTTTTTTTATATATAAAAAGTACACACATACATATGATAAATCTTTTTAACATAAGTTTAGTAGATTTTATCTTAATTAAAAAAACTGCTTCCTTATATAACTTCAATCTGACATTTCCGTTTCTATTTAGAGATTATTTATTTAAATAACTTTGCTCTTAATTCTATGCATACATAAAACATAAGTTAAGAAGAAAATTTAATAATACTAATTTATATATTATTTTACGTTAGATTATCTAGCTATAAGTACTGTTGTTTATTTATGTAAAACTGATACATCGAATATTCTGCAGTATTACGATAGTTACAATTTTTTTTGACGGTAGCTTACAGAAAATTATGATAAACTGTTCAATATTGAGATTACACGGAGAAAAAAATATCGTTAAAATAACCATACGTTACACCTATTATAGCTATCCGTTGGATAGTCATCTTTCCAGGGATACGCCGTATAGCTACTTTAGCTATCCAGAGTTTCCTTATTTCGGATCGTCAAAGTAACGATACGTATTATTGTTTTAGACATTCAAACGATTCTTGTCATAGTGATTTAACGGATATGCACGGAGAACAAAATATCGATAAAATAACCATACTTATCTCTATTTTAGCTATTCAAATACTCATATTGACTGTACAGTTACCTACACGACGGATACTGCACACGTTCACGAGAGCTTTTCGTTTGAACGCTTGAATCAAATAAATGAATCCTTATTATAAGTATAATATGTAGCGCTGTTTTGATCATACTATGAATTGTCAAATTGACTAATAAATATCGTTAAATTAGACATTCGAATCCTTGTCAGAACAATACGTCAATTGAGTATACGTTAGATAGTTATTTTAAGGATATTTTTTTCTGCGTGTAGCTAATCTGGTTAGCTAAAGAAAAAACAGGACGGCATTGATTAGGTAGGTATAGAAAATATGTAGGTAAATATTACCATATACAGAAAGGCTTCTATTTTAACACTAATTTTGAATAGTAACAACTTCAAAAATACAGAGTATATTTATTGTACAATTATGTATTTAACAACATACAACCTCTTGTAAACAAATTGAAGTAAGTAGGTATTATAATTGACTACGAACTTACTACTTATAATAGGTACCTAATCGTTGCAATAGCCTTTATATTGAACTTGCTTAATGTTATATTATTTGATTTCGAGTATTTTTCTTCTGCGTACCGGTACCGGGTAACGGGTCACAGTTTGGGAATCGCTGAACTATTATTTAAATAAGTTTTTATATTAAAACACTATAAGGTAAGAATTGCATTAATTATTATTCTCTAAAAGGGTCCCTGTAAATTTTACTTTCGTTCCTTTTTAGTTCATTTGATACGATCTGTAGCAAGTGTAAGCCAATGTTTTATAGAAAAATGAAAACTTCATTACACAATTATCATAGTAGGTAATTAATTATTATTATATATTAGGGTGGTCCTTAGCAAGGGTGTTTTCGAATTTTTTGTTCCCAGGGTCTCAAAAACTTCCAAAGTGATAAAAAAAAAATTCCCTGAAAATTTGAGCTCTTAATATTAACTCTAACAAGGGACCCTTTTTAGTGGTCCGTGGCATTACGCAACGAGACCTACACCATTCGATAGGGTATCAAAAACTACTCTAGAAACCGTTTTCAAATTTTGCGAAATGATTCGGGTTACTACAAGACAAGCCCCAATAGTTTGTGTTAATCTGTCAAAACTGGTGTCCGCTTTTGTAAATTGCGAATTGCACTTTACATAATTACTACGTTTCCACGGTTATCCAATAGGTACGTGTTTCCATAAATAGTTTTGAATACGAATTGAATACATTTAAGATACAGCAATCAGCTGTTTTCGGAAAACTTATTTTCTAGGTTAATACGTAGGGCAGGTTCGAAATAAAATTGTGTTGTTCATTTTATTGTGTGCTATAATTCTATTAAATTTCATGACAATTTAATATAAAAGTGTATATAGTTTAAATTATCATTAGAAAACGCCAGTGATCTCCAATTGCGCATGCACGATCGCGAGTTACGGGTTTCCATGGAACTCAATACGTTGAAATTCAGATACGATCCTAAAATTTACCGTATCGTATCTGAATCAAAATCGTGTTCAATACGTATTGAATCAGGGTTTCCATGAACACTTTTCACCCGACAACAGTATTGAATCCGTATTCAACCCGTATTGAATGACTGTGGAAAAGTAGTAAATATGATCCGATGGTCGAATGGAGCATTCGCTCTCGAACTTTTTGCATTTTGTCGCCCCCGGTTCGAATCTTCTAGGGAGCAAAGCGATGTTTGCAATTTTTTTAAAGGAGAATTGTTTATTGTCGTTTTTTACAAGGATTGGACGTATTTTTTTCAAAAAATAGGTATATACAGCAAAAAATCTCCGGAAAATATGTAAACTTTTAAAATTATTTTTAAAAATCTATTAATGTACCTACCAATAAGTTAACAGGGTTGTATTACCAATAAGTACAAATACTGCCAAAATGATTTGCAGTGTGTGGACGAAGTGCTTTTTTATTCTATTATTGTTGTGATTAATTCAGTTTTGTAAAAACAGTCTTTTTGAAGACTGCTTTGACCAGTGTTTTTTTAAAAACAACGGTATGTTATTATGTGTACCTTTTGTTCATACAATGCTCTAAACCTGATTGCTTGTATATTTTACCACTAGGATTTTTTTAATTTAGTTTACATATTTTCCAGGGATTGTGCGGCTTATAGATCTATTTTTGGTCTAAAAAGAAGTCCAATTATTGTATAGTCAACAATAAACAATTTTCCTTCAAAAAGAATTGCAAACATCGCTTTGCTCCCTAGAGGATTCGAACCCGGAGCGACAAAATGCAAAAAGTTTGAGATCGAATGCTTCTCCATTCTACCATCGAATCATATTATGTAAAGTGCAATTCGCAATGTACAAAAGCGGACACCAGTTTTGCCAGATTAACACAAACTTTTGGGGCTTGTCTTGTAGTAACCCGAATCATTTCGCAAAATTTGAAAACGGTTTCTAGAGTAGTTTTTGATGCCCTATCGAATGGTGTAGGTCTCGTTGCGTAATGCCACGGACCACTAAAAAGGGTTTCTTGTAAGATAGCGCGCATTCCAACCAAAGTTTCTTATGGATATAACATGGGAAACATTTTATTCGTTGTTTGGAATTTTATAACTCCGGGACAAATGAATCTAAAGTAATGAGACGAACATATTCTTATAGAGAATTTAATTTTATACAAAAAAGGTCTTTTATGATTTTTTTCTAAGTCTATTGGTTCAAAAGTTATTCGCGCTCAAAGTTTAATTTTTATATAATTATCAATAATATCAAGTATATTTATAAAATTAACACTTGTATTTAGAAATACATAGTATATTAAATATTCCTTATCGACTTTTTTATATAAATTAATTTAATTAATTATATAAGGTTAAATGCAAATTTAAATTATTTTTTACTTTTGATATTCAATATTGATTGATGCAACTGTTGAAGAATTCTAAAAATTGTAGTCTGTGTTAATATCAGAACCAATGTACTTCTCTAAATTTATAATATATTTAAATATATTAATATACTTGATAATATTGATAATTATATAAAAATTATATTTTGAGCTTGAAAAACTTTTAAACCAATAGACTTAGCAAAAAATCATAACAGACTTTTGTTGTAAAGCCTTAAATTCTCTGTAAGAATATGTAAGTCTCATTATTTTAGATTTATTTGTCCCGGAGTTATAAAATTCCAAAAAACGAATAAATTTTTTTCCATGTTATTTGAGGCGTCGAACAAATCCTCACGCATCAAATTTATAAAACATAAAAAATAAGTTTTATCACTTATTTTTCATTTGTTTTGTATAGATTAGAAACCGTATAGTAGGTTAGTCTTCGTTTCTACATCACGTTTTTAGAATGTCGTGTTATGAGAGGGTTTATTGTATATTTAGAGAATTAGCCAGTTCAGTGGCAAAACTTGTATAATTACTTTATCGAATTCTCCAACCATAAGTTGTAAAACATGTAATCTCGGTGAATCGCAAAGATGTTAACCTAACGGAACGAGCACCATCATAGCACGATAAATTCGCTAAGGGTTTTAAACATCTTCTACACAAGGTTAGTAAGTGACTCCACCTGCTGTCCTCTAGTGTCGGTGAATGTATCCAACAACCGAAAATATCAGGTAGAAAAATTCGGCAAAGTGTTCATAGATGTAACATATAGTTTCGTTAAACTAATATTTTATTCTTTAGTAAAATTAAGGTCAACTCGTTATAACACCTAACTATTTACTTTTTTGATTCTTAAACAAGTGCATTCATTAATTTTTGTGAAATTTATCAGTAAACTAGTTCCGATAAAAAATAACCTAATAAACAAAGTTTATTGATATTAGGTACCTACCATAATTATATATTTAATAATTTATTTTATTTTTAATTAATAAGAAGTAAGTAAGTACAGCGTGTATCCGGAAACATCTTTTTAGCGAGAATTTATTACAAAAACTAAATGTTTAATTAGTATTTCACATGTTTTCAAAAGTTTTGTATAATCTTAGTGCAGTTACAAATGATTGATTAGTCGGTGTAATTACACGTTATCAAATAATAGTGTCTGCTACCGAAAAGTAGTAACAAATATTTTATTGAATAATTATACTGCTTTATACGTAAGTATTTATTGTTCGACAAATTTAAACAATAATTTTGTTGCAATAATTTATACAACAGGAAGTTTGTAGATTGATGTAAACACAACTTTTTTTACGTCATAATCGGACACACATTTCTCTAACTATTTGTTTCGAACTTGAAGTAATATTTTGTAAATTGCACATTATTGATTGCTGCTTCAAGGTAATACAAAATTATTATAATTTATAATCGTAATTTATTCACTTACCTAATAAAAATATTAACAAAATAATTGCTTATCACTAATTACATTATTGCTTTTGACAAAATAATTATATTTTAAAGTTTATAAACTTTTAGTAAATAGTTAGATAGATACATCAATCACATCCTACATGTAAACTCTTAAAACTTAATTACTTTTATTTACATGCGTAACTAAAAAAAAAATTACTGATAGAATGCTATATCTTTAGAGTTATTACAAAAATAAAGACATGTAAATGTTTAATTTGTAGGTATTTTAAAAATACAAAGTTGTATCTACTTACGTATATGTACTTTTATAAGTTTCATTAATTTAAAAATACGTATTTAAGTAGGTACCAAAAATATTATTTAGGATGATAAAAAAAAGTTAACGTCAAAATTTGACTCCTTTAATTTTAATATTAAGAGGTCTTTCATCGAGAATTTCAATTTTTTCACACCACACGCATTTTTTACTCAAATCTTTTTAATAATATACCTGAAAAATTAAATAATACATACTTTCGAAGAAAATTACATTCTCTACAAAAAAGTTCTGATTGCAAATTTTAGTACGACAAGCCGTTTCCACGTAATCATGCCTTGAACATTGATCTGTTTTTACGATTTGATATTTGAAATTTGAAATCTTGTAACTGATAAATCAATCTGCTTCTAAAAGAGAACAATAAATATTTTTGAAGGAAATTAGACGCTCTACAAAAAAGGTCTCATTACATTTTTTTGTTAAATTCACTCTTTCAAAAGTTATTCAAAGTTCAAGTTCGAGTAAAAATTAATTTATCGTTTTCTTTGCTTTAGTCATTTTTTTTTACTTGATTGGTAAATTTGAGGTTATATATTAAAAATACCATTTTTTTAACTAATTTTATCAAATTTCTTCAAAATTGATAATTTATTAAAATTTAATTTCGCTTTAAGAATTTTTAATCCATTGAAATACAGTTTTATTCAATTTAACTAATTCCAAGATTAAAAAATACACGGTTTTTTCAATTAAGAATTATTTAATTACTTAATTATGATACATATTTTTATGTATTGAATTGCCTATTTAATATTTCTTTCCCTTCCCCTCTTGTTTAGATTTTAGACATTTTGGGCAGTACTTGAACTTGAACTTCGAATAACTTTTGAAAGAGTGAATTTAACAAAAAAATGTAATGAGACCTTTTTTGTAAAGCGTCTAATTTCCTTCAAAAATATTTATCGTTCTCTTTTAGAAGCAGATTGATTTATCAGTTACAAAATTCCAAAGTTGAAAAATAAAATCGTAAAAAGAGTTCAATGTTCAAGGCATTACGTGGAAACGGCTTGTCGTACGAAAATTTGCAATCAAACCTTTTTTGTAGAGAATATAATTTTCTTCAAAAATATTTATTATTTATATTTTTCAGGTATATTATTAAAAATATTTGAGTGAAAGATGCGTGTGGTGTGAAAAAATTGAAATTCTCGATGATAGACCTCTTAAAATTAAAATTAAAGGCGTCAAATTTTGACGTTAACGTTTTTTTATCATCCTAAATAATATTTTCGGTATTCCATTTAAAAAAAATGGTCGATTTTTTGGTCCAGTCTAAGGTACATTAACTCAATTTTTTTTAAATTACATACAATTAAAATAATTCTTAATTAGGACTGCAATTATCTATTTCGATCTATTGATAAAATATTAAATCTTAGTTTATTACAATATTTATTGATTTCTATTGAAGTTTCTTGTAATTATGATTTAATAAGTATTAATAACAAGGACCAACGATAGATTTCCACTGATAAATTTAAATGCTTGCAGGTAAGCCACCAAGGTAGAAGTAGTTGATAATTTAGGAACGATTTTTAAACCTACCGCATTGATAAACGTTGTTTGAATATTCAATCATATTAACTTCGTTTAGCAAATCTGGAACTTAGCCAGTAATTATTGCAATACTTATGCAGTCAACATTCTTACCATGATCGTAAATTGTGTACGTTTCCAATAGTCTATTGTGTGGTCTAATACGAACATTTATCAGACAGCTAGCGTACTACCTGTTTAAACGAATGTTTAACCGCGCTGAACTAATCATTCTACTGACCTATAGGGCAATATAAAAACAATAAACGTACCTATTGAAAATTAACGCTATGCATACTTATTAACAACAATAATTATAAATTAATTCAATATCGTATTTAAATGTGAATATCAAATAAGTATAAAATCAATATGAATTGTAAAAACCTATTTAAATATTCTCTTAAATAAAAAAAGAAAAGGGCGGCAAAATTTCTTTTAGGCTTCCTAGTTTTGCCGATAGTCGCTTTAGGAACAGTACGGGAAGTGCCGCCGCTAGTGGCGGATGCATATAACTACAATATTACAGAGTTCCTCTTAAGAACCAGGATCAATACTTGAACGAGAACATGCGCCAAATTCAAATTCAAATTTTTGAAACTTGTAAACTTGCGTTACTTATATTTTTATTTTAAAGTAATTGAAGTATAAGTATTTTATTCTATTATACAGGATTTTTATTTTATTTGTTATCTAAATATTGCGCTCAACTATTTGTGAATAAAAAAGGTATTTGTGAAGTTAAAGAATAATGGTATTTTACGTATTTACATGTTTTAAATTTAACTAAGGTCTATGATTTTTACTTAATTACCTAACTATGTATTTATGTATTTATAATTCTAAAGTTCTCATTAGTGCGGTTTTAAACATTCATAAGTTACTGAATTCGTTTACATAATTTACACAGTGGTTTCTAATATATAATGGTAACTTATACGGTTTTTTTTCAAAGTTTTAAGTAGATCTTAAATTATAATTTAAATAACAACCGCAATAGTTTCTAGCCATGTAAAGATGTCTGTTTAGAAGTGTTTAAAGAACACAATTAGTAAAAGCAAGATAGCTACATGTTGGTAAAAAAAGTGTAGATACACAATTTCTTTTCTTAGAATCAATTGTTTCAAGTCGCAGTAGTTATTTAATATGTTGCAAAAATACCGGCATTTTTAAAAAAGTAAGAAAACATTTAAAAGATTACTATTTTATTTCTCTTGAATTTTACGAAAATTAACTGTTTATTGGTTAAAAATAACAATATAAATCGAATAAAAAAGTGTATCTTATTTTTAACGCAAATAATGTTGTCATTGCTAAAGATTTCCTAGAATTATTTTTTAGATGATTTGTAAAATACAAGGTGGTCAATAATGCATGAACATGCTTTTGTATACCGTTTTTTTGTTTTGTGTTTACTGCATATTCAACAATTTTATTAGTTGGAGTACATAACTTTTTAGAATGTTAAATTTAAAAAAAAATTAACACGAAAAATTAATCTACATTCAAATCAGGTAACTAAATGTAAGTCGGTTAGGTATGGGTATCATTTGAATTTTACATGTCATTGTTAAAGTTTTTCTTGTTATACAAACATAAAAATTTACGCAAGGATGTGAAATTGTGCATTAATAATGTGATAAATAATGGATAATTAATTATTTAGAAAACTATGGTGTTTTTTAATTTGAAATTTTTTTATACTAAGAATGGATTTTAATCAACTTTAAATATACCATTTCGTTCAGTCATCTTTTGCCATCTTTCTGGTAACTACATAATTCTACGTTCGTGGGACATCTGGTCTTGATAAAAAAAAATAGAATTAATTCCTATTTTAGGTTATCATTCGTGAAATTTTTATCATTTAAAACATTTTGTAAAAAGCAAAATAAGTGATAATCTGGTGGTGCAAGATCAGGACTATATGGTGGATGTGACATCAGTTCTCAATCAAACTCCTATAATTTTTGACGCGTTACTAAAGATGTGTGAGGTCGAGCGTTGTCATTGTAGAACATAATGCATTTATAATTAACGAATTCTAGGCGTTTATGTTTGATTGCTTTTTTCAATTTTATCAGTTGTTGACAGTAAATATTCGAATTGTCTTTTGGTTTCTTGGAAGCAGGTCAAAGTACACGACACTTTCATAATTCCACCAAACTAAAAGTATGATCTTTTTTTAATGCAATTCAGCTTTTGATGTAGCTTGTACTGGTTAGTCACGTTTGGACCATGATAGTTTTTAAATAATATTATTGCTGACAATCCATTTTTTGTGGTCAGTAATGGGATAGGTTTTAAAAACGGATCGATTATGTTGTGTTTGAGCTGCATACCACAAATATTCAATCGTTGTGTTGAATGAATCTCTTTCAATTCATGTGAAATCCAAATACCGAGCTTCTTAACGAGTCCATGGCATTTTGAATGATTTTCGATGATTTTGTGTGATATATTTACACCTCAGTGCAAACTCTTTTACAGTTACCATATATGACGATCTGCTTCAAATATTGCTTTGATTTGATCATTATTAACTTCAGTGGATCAACCAGAACGTTGGTCATCTTTAACCCTTAATTAGGAACCTGTGCGGAATTGACGACGCGGATTCGAAGAAAGCGTGGTAAATTTAGTGCGTAGCCGCACTTATCCCATTTTCATAAAAAAATTCAAAAAATTAATATTTTATTTAATGATACTTTTGAAACCCTTTTTTTAAAAAGCGCCGTAGTGTTGGAAAATACTATTAGTGATGTAGGGTTAAGTGACAAATTTTTAAAACACGTGCGTTTTGTTAAGCATTGGTCACTATAAACTTCACATATGTTTTTGTGAGCCTCAGAAGCTTTATTGCCTTTACGAAAATAAAACAAAATAAAACGAAAATGTTAATTTTTGCACTTCATGTTAAATTTGACGCTCAACTAACAAATTTAAACTCAATAGCAAGTAATTTGGTTTAAAAGTTAGGTAAACGTCACTACTGCCAACTGTGAAACAGCAAAAAAAACATTGGCTGAATTGATTAAAAAAAATTTGTAACGTCATTACTTACTTCATTTACATTAATTGGGAATGTTTTGAATTCAAAATATTCGTTTATTTTTAGACTAAATTTTAATAATTTTTTTATTATGCCACCAAACATAAATTTTGAAATTGAGAGCAGAGTTTCAAAACTATTAAATAATACCTACTAAGCAAATCATTCCCGAAACGATAAATTTGTAAGGTTTTTCTTCTCAATGATGATTTCAAAATTTATCCTCATGTTCCTAAATTTACTCCAAAAACTTTTGGAGACAAGCTCATTTCGTCCGCAGTTTTTTCCGAATTGGCACATGTTGAAACATCTTTCAGGTGAAATTTTGTGAAGAACAGTGTCATGTTCCATTCATGGGAGAACAAATTCTGTCTTCATCTTCAAGACTTATTTTCGGTTGCATTTTAAAGGATAATTTTTTTTAAATTAAAATTTAATCTAAACAAAAACAAATATTGTGTACTAAAAACATTCAAGATTAACATACATTAAATTTTGATAATTATTCAATGTTTGTGAATATACACTCTATTCAAACTTCTACTTCTTAGTTTTTTATTTAACACAGTTTCGACACAACGCCATACGAATTCATCGCATTTTAGAAGAGTGAACCTGTTTCTATGCTCTCAATTAAAAGTTTTCAATACTGCTCTCCCTCGATTGCAATAAAAAAGGTAAAATGTGAAAATAATTATGGCACAGAGATGACTTGCTAACCAGTTTGAAATAATGCAAGACAATTTTATCGTTAGCAAGGAACGCGAGTTGGTAAAAGTCCCCCGATGCATTTTTTCCTTCTTAAAAATTAATAATTATATGCCTTAAAAACAGGTTCGTTATAAGAAAGTCAATAACTTATTTTTCGTGTATCTAAAGAATCGATTAACATTAGATCATCTAACCGTGTAGCAAATGATAGGTGGATTAGTAGGTTATTAGATAGGTGGTGCAACACATGCTTCCGCATGGCTGTTTCGCTATTAACGAATAGTTTGTTCTCCACGGTGAAACATTTACGTTGCGGTAAACCAATGAAAGAATTAAACAATATTCTGATGTAGTTATAATAAAAGATTCTTTAATAGTCATGTGCATCAAGGACCAATCAGAATTCCGAATCTGACATTTGCGTGTTTATGGCGCGGGCTTTTTAGTCACCTTCTATTCTAACATTTACGACTAGGTAGTAGCTATTATTTTAGTCTATAGATACATAATGCAAGAGAATAGTTCATAATTATGAATGGTGCAGAATAAGCACTTGATCGCGTAGTCTTTAATTAACTTTTATCTAAAGGTATTAATTTATGTTTGATGTGAATTTATTGCCAGTTAGTGAAATTAGCAATACTGTGAATTAGGAATGAAAGTTACTCGTATTAATTCCAATTAAGCTATATAAAAGGTAATTAGTAATAATCAATTATAAAATTAATTTTTTTTGCGAAATCGAATGTTCGGATTTAATCCTACAAACTAATGGTGTGTTCCTCGGCACGCTGATGGAATATTTATCCTCATAAAGTCAATTTGATGCGTTTTCTAAAATACCATGAAAATTGATGTGGCACGTGATTTATTTTATGGGCCTAAAAACATATCTGTCAACGGAGTTATAAAAGACAACAAATACAGTTAACTTTTTCCTATTTAAGGAAATCACAGTTTCTTTCGCGTCTTATTTTATGTGTTATTATTATTATTATATCGTTCTTGACTTTTACGAGTTTTATGAGGTGTTTAATACATATAACCGTCACCCAGTAGTTTTATGGGATCGTAAACAAGTTCTTTAAAGCGCATGTGCCGATAGACCGCCTTTATAACAACATGATCAGTACGGATATGTTTAATGACCACTTAAAAGATCGTAAAACCAGTAAGTCGTAAAGCACTTTATGGTTCAGCTAATTTTATTGTTGTTATTAATATAATGGAACATTTATTTGATTACCTCTTAATCGTATTTAGTTTATGGCTACACGAAAACACTTAATTTGTGTTATGTTTATGTAAATTATTTGTGTAATCGTCTTGGTGTTTATTTATTGCCTCGTTAAAATTCATTTAAATTTATTTTGCTGTTTATATGCACAATATTGACAAAAATATTGAATTTATTATTTTGTAAATAAAATGAGTTATAGCAAATTGTTTACATGTATTTTCCTTCACAATGCTTCATATCTGAAAGGCGAGGTATTCTTAAACTCTTAAGCCAAATACATATTTAATATAACTTACCACGATTTACAATGCTGGATTTAAAATCAACACGAGGTTTTTTGCCAAAATTGCTAGATATTATTTTTGGTTTATATTTCTGCAATTGGTTTAATAAATAATCTAATATATCTATTTTCATCTTTTATTGTTTACTCATTGTTATAAAAGGCACAAAAATAAATTATTTTTTAAAATATTTATAAATTTTTTGTGTTAAATAGGGGTAAACAGTACAGTTGTTGGCCAGTCGACAATGATTGGCCATATTTAAAAAATTATTTAATAATAAATCTATATATCCTAATATATATTTTCTCATAAATGGTTCGTTTTTTTTTTCTAATTTACTATATCTTATTTTAATTAGAAATATTGGCCGATCACTGTAAATTTACTAGTCAATTACTATGTTTATATGGCCAATAACTATGTTGTTTAATAAAAGGGCCAATCACTGTATTGTTTACCCCTAGATATAAATATAAAACTAGGAAACAAACAGGCTTTGTTTTGGTATTGTAACTATCGAAGTCCACTGTTTAAAATTGAGAACATTTTGAATTTCCCGCCTTACTAATTAATTTTCATGTTGATTGTAGAGGATGAAATCTGGTGGATTAAAGTTGCCAGAGGCGTCTTGAACAGGGATCGTCAATATCATATTAATAATTAAAAAAAAAAAACTTTTTAGATCGCTGACCGTTTTTATTCAAAATATAACAAATAGTAAAATTAACAACTAATATAAACGGAAAAAAAACACAAGTGCAACTACGGAAATCAAAACAACAAAGAGCAAAATTCTGTAGAAACATTGATGAGTTGACCTGGATATTTGCGACCTGGACAGCAAAGGTTACCAGATTCTTACAATTTAACCATATTCAAACAATGAAATACACTAAAAACTGTGACGCTAAATTCAAAACGTCTTCAATCTTAATAATCTGCTTTTAGTTTGGCTAATTTATATATGTAATACTTTAATGTATTTTTGAAACTTTTCAATCTTAAATCCAGTTTAAATATTTATGACTTCAAACTTTAAAACCGTTATTTATTAATTTTCCAAGAAAATTAATTTATTACTATTGATGTTTTGAATAAGACTTTTACAATATCAGAGATAGGGTAAAGCAACAACAAAGATATAAAATCGAGTAAAATTAAAAAATGCATAGTTATTGACTCGCTTACAAATACAAAAGTGAACCGTAGTCATTGTCATAAAAGAAAAATTTAAAATACAAGGTTTATTTTAATAGTGTAGTATACGGGGTGATTCTTTTAAACTGAAGATTATGTGAATTTGGGTTCTATACTAATTTATTTCTATGATCGTAGTGCTAAATGAGATCTGTTGGTCAGGAGTTAACTGTGGAGTGTCAAATATAGGATGACCAATATCAAGTTAATAATCTTAAAAACCCTGTTTTATGTCACATACTGTGCTCATATAAAACATAACAACTATAACAATTAAAACGAGAGTAAACGCAAAAATTAAAAGTGCAACTACAGAAACCGAAACAAAAAGCTTTAAAAACATTCTCTAGATATTTGACAGTGAATATTACTAGATTCTTACAATTTAACCACATTCAAACTATGAAATACAATAAAACCTGTAGCGTTAAATTTAACACGTCATTAAATAAATCACCCTTTATTGCATAGATATTTTTGATATGATAAGTAATAAACATTACAATATAATTGAGTTAAAAAGCAATTGTAGAAAAAGTATTTTCAATCCAAGAGTCTCAATCAATTAATTTTTGAATGAAAAATCACAAGCTAATTGGTAACAAAAATATATACAATTTATTATTAATAAATAACATTATTTGCAATTTGCCTACTGAATTGAAACAATTTCAAAATACAGTAAAATCAAATCAACAATTTATTATCATTATAAGTATAAAAGTAGTAGAGCAAAATAGTATTATTTATTTGTGATTGTTTAATATACGAAAATATGGCTAAGAAGCATCGTTTGAAAGACTATATAAACATGAGAAAAACTATGTGCCACTTTATATTTTTGACGTCGAAAAAAATTAATCCGGCCTTCTTTTTAATTACAGCTTTACCAATCTCATAAAAATAACAATACATTAATTAAAAATCATATACCAGGTGTTTCATTTAAAGTGCCACGAGCGAGGTGGATTCGAAGTAGTTCGAATCCTCGCGCTAACCATCGAAAATTTCACGCTCCTCTTCTCTTCGCAAGGTTGACCACCTGGCAAGAATAAAACTGCTCGAAAAAGTTTCCCTAGAAATTGCCTTGGTTCGGAACCCACATAAAACTGTAGGTCCCTTGAATCTTTGGAACACTACAACATTCACAACAAAGATTCAAGCGGGAAAATCGCCTCTACTTGACTACAGGTACAAAAAAGCAAGAAAAAGAAGAAGAAAAAGATACACGTTTATGTATTAGTAGGAAACACATCTATATTTTATAATAAAAGCAACAAAGAAAATTTCTAAATGATTAATCAAATATTAAAGATAAATTGTTAAAAAAAAACATTTGAATCGCATCGATATAGACTACTTTGGAAATATTTGGGTTATATGGCATCAATAGGTGTTTAAGAAAAACGTTGCTATGGCAAACTCTTAAAAATTTTGGCTTATGAATTTTCGGAAATATCGAGATGTCCCATACTAGGAAGCAGTAGCATCCAGTGCAATTCATTTGAGACCTCTTCTTAGAAAATTTTGCAATCATTTTCTTTTGAGATCTGAGATCTAATGACTCTAGACTTAAGAGACTTGAAGCACAGGCTGCACTCACTTTTGCGGCAATCCGCCTTTGTTGGGAACATATTCCATAACCGGATCGTTTCCTCAAATATTATTATCATTATATTTAAATGTGTTAAGTTAGGTATAAGTTATATAAATAGATATTATAATTTGAAATAATATAAAAAATTTATATTAAATAAATCTTGTAAATATTAATATTTATTCTAATAAAAAAATTAATTTTATGTAGGCAGTAAGTATAAATGAATTTCAGCCCACGCAACATAATAATGTTGATTTTAAAAAACTTGCTTGTGCAAAAGTTATAATAATGATAATTTAATGTTAGATATAATCGTAATAAAGTTTTAGGGGTAGATTTTAACAATTTATGATCGCAATTTCCGTTAGAACTCTATTTCGATCGTATTTAATTTAGAATTAACAATCAAGTAGTTATATAAAAATGCGCAAAGCGGACTTCTTATAATCACCGACAACATTATTACTTACATAAAAAATTAAAAATCGTTACAAAATTTTTAAATTAATTTTTGTGTACGATATATTAATTATTTTATCTTTTTTCAGGTACATATAATGGACATCCTATACGTACTAACTAAACTACTTTTAATGTAAGTTATATTCTTATTAAAGCGTATCTACATATATTCATTAAAACTTAATTAAAATAAATTTCATAATTGGTTCAAACGGTTCATGAATTTTGATTAATAATAAATTGGTCATTGCTAATTTTTTGTTGCCAGAGGAAATTTTAAAATATCCAGCAGGTCATTTTCTATTGGTTTCGCATTAGAACAGGTATAACATGAGGAAAAATAATGCGATGTAGAACATCGTAGCCGGGGGCAAGTTGTATAAAAAAAAACGTTGTTATTATAATAATAATCACATGCGCGAGTGGTGGTTGTGTAGTAAATCATTTTACGATCCGCCTGTTCGGTCGGTCACTCGGTTGACTGATTTATCGATTTCAGTTGTCGGCTTTCTTTCCTGTACCATTCTTGTTTTTATCTATTAAAATTATACCGTTGCCCGGTTCCTCTGTACCTTGATTATAATTTACAAATTTTCCTGTAAGTCAACTATTACCGATACCGTTAGAATTGTAATTATGGATGGATTAAAAAAGGATATATTTTTTTATCTAACGAATAAGAAAACCTACCTGATACTTATTAATAATTAATAGTCTTTTAAAAATGATAGCTAAATAGAAGGAGTTTTAAAACATGATTTGAATAATTTATCAAAAATCTTATCTACATAAAAGTTGTTTTAAGAAGGAAGAACTTTAAATTTCTATGCCAACAATACGTAATCATATCTAAAATGTTGTTTTCTCAGCATTTCATGGAATGAATTAAAATTATTAGAAGCAAAAAAAAACTGGTGCGTATACTTATGTAGGCGCGTAAGAAGTTATACTTCTTTGCTCTAACTAAATTAAATATAACCTTATGTTATGTATAGTTAGCCAAGTGGTTTTCAAACTATAGGTTACTGCGCTTCCTGAAAAACAAATTTTTGCGTCTCCCCACTGTACACCTATTTTCGATTTACACGGTAGATAGGTTTCGGAAAAAACACGTAAATTCAATTCATAATTTTTTGTAAGAGAAACCATGTAAATCACAAACAAAATAAACTGTACATATGAATAATTTTAATCCTTTCCTCTCATTCGCACTAACGAAATTATCGTATCTTTTCGCCCCCTTCCACTCATTGCTATGGTAAATATGTTTTTCGCATATAAAATTGATATTTACTAATCTAAACTGAAATTTATGATTTGAATTAGCCAAAGATAAAATAGACAAATCCAATGAATGCGGGGTGTGTGCGCGTTAAAGCTCAGTTTGAATGAATCTTTATTAAATTAGTAAGTTCAAGTACGAATTTGCATCACTCTAATATAAGTGTAATAATGTAAAATTTAATTAACGGTTATAAAAAATGAAAGCTCTATGAACGCATAAATTAAAACCGTGTATAAAAAGTATAATTTGCATTACACAAAATGTATAGGTAGAATACCGCGATAATGGAGAGGTAAATGTATAAAGGCCATTGCCGGATTTACATTGAAAAGTGCCCTCAGAGATAATGAAGTGATTTTTTTTTCTGTGATGTATCCTGGTATTAGTAATAATTGTGGAAATTTTTAGCCCCCCAGCTCTTACGGTTTTTGACTAAAAGCTCTGCCATTGCGACGTCATTTTCGGCGACCCCTCGGAAAAAGGGTGCTTGCGCGTTGACAACAGAACTCTTGACAAGATCAACAGATGTCAAAAAAAGGCGCGCTGAGCCCAAATTGACTTTGAGCGCGCAACTTCCGAAGGCTCTATCTCCGAAACTATTACTCCGATCGATTTGAAAATTTAGGACAATAT
Organism: Sinopyrophorus schimmeli; assembly: GCA_036325965.1. NCBI lineage: Eukaryota > Metazoa > Arthropoda > Insecta > Coleoptera > Elateridae > Sinopyrophorus > Sinopyrophorus schimmeli. The sequence continues at coordinate 9,843,101 of JARFIZ010000001.1, forward strand.
TCTAGAGACGTTGTAGAATTTAATAAGACAATAAAAAAAATTTGATTTTTTGAAGCCGTGAAACCCATGTAACCCCTTAACTAATTCAGTAAATGTCTTATAACATTAATTAACGTTGTAAAAATTGGTTAATTAAAAAAAACTTACTTTAATGTTATCACTTATTTTTATAAAATGATACCTACTTACTTGCCTACTTGATAACTAGTTATATTTACCTATCATTTTTATAGGTAGAAGTTTTTAATATAGACAACCAAACATACGTAGTAGCAATACCAACAAGCGTTAAAATTAAAATTAATCATGTTTTAAAAACGGAATTGTGGAGTTGAAGTTGGAGTTGACGTGAATCTTTTTAAGTTGGAGGAGGCAAAGTCCCTTATCTATAAACGCCAGTTTCAATGAAAAATTAGATTAATATCATTATATTTATATGTATTCAATAAATATAAAAATCATTACCAAGGCGAATGACTCTCCACTGACTTTTTACTAATATATTTTTTCTTCCTTGGAATAAACCATAGGCTTGTTAGATATTTTGTCGCTTTTTAACTTTTTTAATTATGACTTTAATTCGTGTGAATGTTAATTAGGTTTAAAAAAAAATTGATATTTTTTAGTTAAATATTTCAACAGTTTTATTAATTCACCAAAATGTGACATAAATCAACACGAGATAGATAACCGAAAAAAAACATCAAATGTTCCTAAACCAAATAAAGTCTATTAAAACGTTATGTACTTAAAAACAATGGTCCAAATGGATGAGACTACCAATATTTTTACAGGTATTGAACGATTAGTCTGTAATAGACACTCATTACCTAATGTATAGAGAAAATATTATTAGTGGAGATAAAACATTTAATGTAAGGGAGTGTACCCGGTATGAGACGGGTTTTGTTTATGAGTCAAAATTTTTTACTGGTTAAATAAAGTCGGGTGTTCTATTCATTGTTGGAAAGGTAATGAAAATACACAACTTTTATCCGCAGAAAGTTTTGTGATTCCATTAACATGCAAAATTTTATGACCAATTTTCTAAGTGACAGTTTTTTGACAAGAAAAAAATTTGTATCTAGGTATGAGACGCCTACAAAAATACATTAAAAATTGTAAAATATAAAGTAAAAACCTCATATCTATTTCAAAATTATAATTTTTAATGCTTTCCATAATTTTTATTTATCACTTTTCTCTTCATAATCGTCGCAATGTTTGCATGTGTAGATGCTTACACAAATGTTTGCGCACTTCAAAAGAACTGGCAGCTTGCAAATATTGCATTTGATGTTGTTAACAGCGTTCAATTTGTTCGGCAACAACTTTATACTAATGATGTTTTTGCTTTGGCACCCTTGGGTAGTGGTAATATGCTGTCTCATACCCTGACAATGACGAGATTTTGAGAATTTAAAAAAAAATTGTTTTCCAACCACATATTGGCCTAATCCAATATTGGATCGTAAAATATAAGAAAAACACTAAATGCTGTACATTACACTTTCCTTTTTCAATTGATTTACATGAAAAAATTAATATTTTGAAAAAAATTAAAAACGTTTTTAACCTGCAATTTTACATACGATGTTTGCAGTTGATATAAGCAATGCGTCGATTCATTTCAGTGTTAGTACAAAAACTGACTGATGACCAAAGAAGTACTTGACAGTAATCAGATCGGCCATATTGACATTGCATAATAAAAATAATTGACTGTCTCATATCTGGAGGCTGTCTCATACCCGGGAACACTCCCCTACTATTTTGACTGTTAGGGAGCGTTCAAGTATTACGTAACGCAATATGGGAGGAGGTGGGGGGGTCTTGTAAATCGTTACGATGCGTTACTGTCGGGGAGGGGGATTTGACCATCGCGTTAGGTAACATTAATTTTTTTCTTTAAATAAAAAGATAGGAAATTAAAATTTTCCAAGTTGGCAACCCTTTTCGTTTATGCATTACGGGAAAATGGTCACTTGGTTGTTACGTAACGTTTAGGGCGGGGGCTGAAAACGTTACGGCGCGTTACATGGGGAGGGGGGTCAAAAATCTACAAAAATTGCGTTACGTAATACTTCAACGCTCCCTTAAATCTAAATGGACACTGTAAGGACCAGTACTTTTATATTTAATAGTAAGTATTGAAATGCATTATAAATTGGCATTTTTTTCATAAATCGTAAAAATATCATATAAGCACTGGTCACTGGCGCACCTAGAGGAAAGCAACTAGGATATAATCCCTTTCCTCAAATTCGTCATAAAAAAAATTAATTCACCTTAAGCCCAACTTCATAATAAAATTTAAAGTTTTAGGAAAAGAATGAAAATTAAATGAAACTCGGAGAAAAAAATCGAAGGTGCGCCACTGCAGTTTTATAATTTTAAATTAAACTTTTTCAAAAGATAAATTAATTGTTGTATATCATAATAAAGCGGAGTGTGCATATTTGGGTTTGAAGTGGCGCTGTCCGATCTCGGGAATATAAAGCGTTTCACTCTGCGCCGTGCTTCATTTGTGCTACTTTTCACTCGAATGTGCACATCTTCCTATTAATTAGAATTGTCTATATTAATCTTCTTTCCTTCGTATAAAAAAAACTAATTTAAGTGCATTTTTTTGCAAATTTAAAAGGAAATTAATGTGAACAAATGAAATATGAGCGTAAAGTAGCACATTTCCGCGCTAGCAAAGCAAATGAAGCAGGACGCAAAGTCAGGCGCTTTTTTTTCAGATCGGAATGTACCACTTTGAGCTCGAATATATTATACATGTTTGGCTTTAAGCATGTTCTACAATAATAAGTTTTTTTTGTCAAAAAGAAGACCAGCAGGAAGACCAAAAAACAGATGGCAAGATAACATACAATTGACAACAACAGAAACTGAATAAGAGGCAGACAAACAGGACAAATAATAGTCGTACGAAGAAGAAGAAGAACAAAAAGTTTTAATTAAATTAAAGGATCGTATTTTTACTATTAGATCTGCACTCTCCTACAATTAAATACAAATCAACTGCAAGGTGAAATCGTTAAGAATGGATATTTAAAAAAATTGCAAATTATTGAGAATTAATCTTAGTTGCCAGAGGCGGTTCTACTTAAACAATATGCGGGCTTAAATACTCCTGCGTCGGTACTGATTAATGCGATTCTACTACTTACTTACTTGTGACAACGGTGGTGGTCACATACTTTTGCATGGCAGTGTATATGGCAAAGTGGAAAGATCACATGCTTTTGTTAGTACATGATCTTTTTAATAATAAACATACACTTCAACAATAAAGTAGTTGGTAATCAGTTTCAGAGCATTCAATAGTAGGCAACGGGCGCATTGCACCCGAATGCCGTTTAGACTAATATGAGATTTTTTTTTTAATTTGGCTATTAAGTACCAGCCTAAGAGAACGGCATATGGTACTTACTGCACCTCGTATCCATTGAAATATTCCACTTTATTTGTCTAATGCATCGTTTCTCAAATAGGGGGTCGCGACCCCCAGGGGAGTTGCCAACAAGTATGGGGGATTGCAATTATTTAAGAAATAAGGCACGTATACGAAAAAAACTTTGATAAACGTTATAATAAGTAGTGAGGGGGTCGCCACACTAAAAAAGTTGAGAAATGCTGGTCTAATAAAAGTTATTCTTATATTTTAATTGTTTTGTAGATTCTATATAAATTTTACTATATAGTAAGTTTTTTAAGTTAAAACTTAAAAATATTTGTTGGTCTTAATTACAGTGGAAACTTTGTTATCCGAACTAATTAATGTTGCAGCTCATCCGGATAATCGAAATTCCGGATAATTGAAAAACAACCAATTTTACCTTGTTAGGTATTTATTTACAAAAAAACGAAACAAATAATTATTAATTATAAAATCAACAGTCAAAAATACCAAATAGAATCATAAAACGTTTAGGTAAAATTAAAAGTAAATTGATCATTGTTAATCGTTGCGAAAAGCGGAGTGTGCACATTCGAGCTCAAAGTGGTACATTCCGATCTCGGGAAAATTAAGCGCGCCGCTCCGCGTCGCGCTTCATTTGCCTCCCTCGCTCGGAAATGTGCCACTTTTCGCTCGAATGCGCACATCGTCGTGTTAATTGGATTCGACTATATTAAAAACAAATCCTTCAAATCCAGATTTTCTATTCGGAGAAAGTTTTTGCTTGAAAGTGCACATACTTCTTAATAATTGAATTTGCCTATCTTATTCTTCTCTCTTACAAATAATATTAGTTAAATCAAACTGAACTAAATGTACCACTTCTCGTTTTGCTTTTAACTAAAAATTACAGTAGGGTATTTTGACCAAAAACCACATTTCTAGTTTACTACTTTTAAACTGGACTTGATGGGAGACTTTATCGTACATGAAAAAAATACTTTAACTTTTTCCGAATTTTGACTCTTATTTCTCACCTTTTTTTTAACATACCCCACCGAAGTCATTCTAAAATTGTGATGCACCACCTCTGTAACATATAAATATTTTTTTATATTTAAAAATTGAATTAATCCATAAATGAAGTCTAATTACAACAGTGTATACAAAATGCGCCTTAAAACTAATGTGTTTATAATTTTCAGTACAATGAAAATTACACAAAATTATTTGGAGACATTAATTTTGACATAGGGGAATTGTGCTTAAGATGACATACTTTTTGTTTTGAGGCAAATATTTGAAAATTCAAAGGTGGTAAAAAATAAATTTAAGGTTACACATTTAAAACGTTTATTTACAAAGCACAAAAAGGAATCCTGACGCTATAGAACATTTAATAATGGAAATAAAATAAGAAAACATCAATCATATCTATGTGGCTAAGATGACACACATCAGTCTAAATTGACATCCTTATCAAAAAGAAAAAAATATCTAACCTTTTTCAAACAAAAAATAAATCTAATTTATTCTACTTTAAATTTTTTGAATTGAAGAATAAAATAATAATATAGGCGAATCCGATAAATACGAAGATGTGCGCATTCGAGCGAAAAGTGGCACATTTCCGAGCTAGGGAAGCAAATGAAGCGCGACGCGGAGCGGCGCGCTTCATTTTCCCGAGATCGGAATGTGCCACTTTGAGCTCGAATGCGCACACTCGGTTTTAAGCACGATTACGAAGTGTCCCGTTTTAACAGGAAAAAACGAACGCGGTTGACAATCCGGATAATCGCGAATCCGTATAACTGAGGTCCGGATAATCGAGGTTTTACTGTATTTGTTATATTTAATTAAAGATACTGTTATAAGTATTTGCTATTATTGTTACAAAACTTCTAGGTGCAAAAAATAAGAAACATTACGGTAAATCAAGTATTTATTTTCGTTTTTCGAACGTATTTCCTACGAAATTTGAATATCATTAAATATGTCCGAGAATATAAGTAAGATATTTTCCAAAAATAACAAAAACGGAATTAGCTCTATCTCTTTCAACCTTTTTCCCACATAGTTTCTTGCAGCAATCAGCACGTTTGTGTGAGGCCACAAGAATAATGGCCGTTCACAGCCTGCGCTAGACGTTGATAAATTATCAGCAGTTTGAAAATAGTCGGACTTCATTTACCCACGAGCATTTTAAATTCCTCATTTCTAGACGAAGTGTGCTATGGCGATTTCTATTATTTAAGTTATTTCTTGCGTATATTGGCTGCACAAGCATAAAAAGGTTCTTGTTATCGCAGTCCATCTCGTCTCGTACTTGGAGAGATACTTACGTTTACTGCTGTTTCTAAAATAGATAATTATCGATAAATATTGTTTGTAGTCCTCTTAATTAGTCAATTATATGGTTAATTTTAAAATGATATTTTTCTGTTTTTAATTCTTGATGAAAAGCAGGAAGTAAATAGATTACTTATCTGTTTTTAAAGTAAATTAATCACAAAACATAATAATTTTAAACAAAATTGTAGGTATTTGTTTATGGAAAAATATGAACTGTTTTATATTTTTTTTTAAAACATACGAAATCTAGACATATGGACATTAAAATGCAAATATTTTGTATGCGGATAGGTAACGCTTTTTAATTTTTTTTTATTGTTCACATATCATTTACAAATTCTTGATATTCTGGACAGTACAATGGAAACTACGGTGTTCTAATGACACCCTGTACCGCACTATCTGATTTTGCTTGTCGCAAACTTGCAGTTTGCAAATGTCTCGTGTTGTTCAGTCCGACGATTATAGTTGGTTTGTTTTTTTAGAAGATTTCGAGTTCTTAATATATGTATAATAGGAATATAAATAGGCATTCATGCATAATGCAAAAATATTTATTTGTTGAGATTTACTATTAAACTTGTTAAAATGCATTTTTCCAGTACGATTTAAAAAAAAGCAAGAATAGGAGATGAGCTTTTCTATTAGTATATAAATGGGTAGAAAAACTTTCAGTATTTAATTAAAATTTTGTTGCAATAAATATGAATAGAAACAAATTGTTATAATTCTTGTATTTACAAATATCTTTATGCAATGACAGAAACATTTCTAATTTTTATATTTAATGTCGTTTGTATAAGCGATAGATAAATGTAAATAGGTGTTTTAATAAAAAATTGTTTACTGAATGTAATATTAAATTATTATACATTAAACGAGCAAATCTTGTGTATATACAGTTTGTAACTTATTTATGGAACATTATTAATAAATCATTAACAACTAAGTTATGTAAAAAATCCTCGGACACGCCGATTTTTATTTTTAACTAAACATTTTTTAAATGTAGAAGTATGACTATAGGGTCAACAGTGCGGCTCGAGGGGAAGGGGCCCAATTATTTTAAGACACGAACCATCAAAAAAAATTTATTTGGTTCTGTTTGGTCTTTTACGTGCAACAGTGGAATAAACATAAAAATAGGATCACATACAATACTGGCCATTATTATAGCTACTTTATTTAATTTTTTGAAAACATAAAATAACTGACACTAATTACAATTTTTTCTAAAATGTAATAGGAAATGCTTAACAATCACTTGAATGTTTGCTTTAGGTTATAACATCTACAAATATTTAAACGGTAAAATTTATTATCAAAATATTATTAAAATATATATAATTCTATTGAACATAATTATAGCAACTTTTCAAAATAAACATTTAATACTAACAAAACGAGTTAAAAAAATAAACAGTATTTATGGTAAATTACCCTTTTGCCTTGATGACTACTGCACACCGTCTTGGCATTGATTCTATTAATAAATTAATAAATTGTATCAATAGATATCGTTTCCCAAGTAATTACAAGAGCTGTGTCCAAATTCTTGAGATTTTTCTAATTATTTTCCCGAACTTTTGTGACAACAATTTTCCACAAGTTCTCTATTGGGTTTAAATTCGGGGATTGAGATGACCAAGACAAAAGTTTGATTTTTTCCTCCATTAACTAATTCGTTACATTGTAGGTGCGCTGATTAAATTAAGAGATATACTTTCTATTATAAAGATGTTTTTAGTATAAGTAATTAATTGAGAGTACCTATCATTTTGCAATGGATATTTGAAGAGTTATAAATCAAATATAGGTATTATCTTATCTATATTATTAATCAAGAAAAATTAATTGTTGTAGCTGAAGTTTTCATTAACCTATACACACTTAATACGTTTGATTTTTATTATTGGACTTTTGGTGGTGATACTTATCTAAATTTTTTTTTGAATAATTGTCTACTAGGTTTTGGTGATATTAATTGAAACGTTGTTAAACGTCCGACTGTGGGTATACAAAAGGCATAAAAGAAGAAATTGTTACGTTAAGTGTTAAATAGTGTTAATAGTAGATAGAAACTACGTGTACATTTTTAAGTAAAAAGGAACCCATTGTATCACAATTATTAGTCAAATTATTATAACTCATAAAAAAGCTTAGCTAATATTGTTAGATGATTGAATTTTCAAACAATTTCAATCAAAATGTGTTTAGTTACTGACAAATATGAAAACTTTGATAAATAATAATACAACTTAAAAAATTAATTTTTTGCAGTCTATACCACGTGATACTACATTCAATATAATTAAAAAAAATATATAAAATACACATAACTATTTGGGAATTAAAATTTATTAATTGTATCAAATTACCGAAATAATAGTGTACACTAAGTACCGATGTATCAAGAAAAAAAAACAAATTAGCTAGAATGCAGATATTTAATTAAAATTTTTAGTATGATCACAAGGTTTTTATAAAAGATGATTAGAGTTAAATATGTATTGAATTTCTATTGTAATCACATCAAAGTTTATATTTTGTTATTTAAATATGTATATTGCACATAAACTGAAATTAAGGATACATAATTGACATAAATATCTATATATTAATACTTTTATATAATTATTACCCTTATTTTTCTAAGAGATCGTTCAATATTGCTTCCATAGCATCGGGATTATCAGCAGGCACCTAAAATAATCAAAAATTATTTATATAATTTAATTGTAATGAACTAATTACCATATGACCGGCTCTGTTTACCCAATATACAGAGAAATTGTTTAATGTTTTCTTATAGCCTTCATTAATGCCTTTAACAGCTAAAGCTTTTCTGTCAACGCTCTTCCATTTTATACTTCCAGTCCACTGCAGGTTATCTATCCATTCTATGGTCCCTATAAAAACCATGCACTAAAGTGAGTAAATTGTAACAAAGTTATAGTAGTATAATTTAAAACCAATATATAGACTTTGTACTATCTAACATTAAAATTCAATTTTTAAACGGAAATTTATTAAAGAATAAAGATATGTAAGTACCTACATATCTATAGATTTTTAACAATTTACAGTGCAATACTTTTTTTGTTAAATATCATTATTGTTGTAAAATTATACAACAGCTTTATCAAAACAAAAACAATTAATACCTTTTTAAATTTACATATTAGATAAAATTTAAAATAGAAAAATTAAAAATTTTGATAAATAGTTTTTAAACGTTTTTTATTTATTATCGCGATAAATATAAAAAATTACGTAGTTCTAAATTAAAAATTAATATGGTAGTGTCTCGTTTGCATAAATAGGGAAGCAGGTACGTCAAGGCTCATCGATCAAAGTGAACCACTTATGCAAAAAAAGTGTTTGTTTTTTTACATTTAAACAACATAATTATTAAATTTTTGTTTAATAAAAAAAAGCCGATGCGTGTACTTATGTAGGTGCGTTAGAAATTATACTTCTTTGGCGTAACTAAATTAAATATAACCACGTGCAATTATTGATATAAATAAATTTAATAAATGCGAGGATGTGCGCATTCGAGCGAGAAGTGGCACATTGCTGAGCGAGGGAATCAAATGATGCGCGACGCGAAGCGGCGCGCGTCATTTTTCCGAGATATCAATGTGTCACTTTGAGCTTGAATGTACACAATTGGTTTTAAGCATGATTCACAATAATTCAATTGCTTTCTCAGACGAATTTTTTATAATTGTGCGCGCTCAACTTCCGTTGCAAGATAAAATTTTACTCTCAACGCGCCAAAAGAAGGATAACTTCAAAAAGCATTACATCTTTGCTTTAAATGTAGAAAGAAACGCAAAAATATAAAATATCAGAAATTATGTATTTGCCTCGCCCGGCAGGGTTGCACAAATCGGGTAGGCACAATAAACAAAGTGGACCAATCAAAACATTTGAGAATAATTATATACAATTAACATATGTATTTTTAACAGTAATATTTGGAATTAAGTTATTAAACATATTAATGTTTTAAACTACTAATTCAAACTTGTAAATTGTTTCAATCTTAATATCACTTTGGTTTACCATTGATTTTTTTAAATACTTCAACGCTTTAAATCACTAATTTTTGATACCAATTTTGTTCTATCAAATAAAATTAAATTACTATGTCTGTTCACAAGCAAAGAGGGTGGCTACCTGGTTTGCCCAAACGCACATTTTTAGGTTTTGGTATAATATCATAAAAAATAATAGATGGGCATTAAAATATTTAGTCGATTAATAAAACTATCTCATTTTGAAACAAAACCCTAATACTAAAAAAGGTTTTCTTGTAATTGTAGTTAAATTATCTAACTTAAAAAGTTTTAAGATTTTATAATTTTTTTACATTTTGGTACGTTATTAGGCAACTTATTGTTAGACGTCAAAAGGCGTCTGACACCAATCGGGCAGGATACAGACAGTGTAAATACAGACATACATTCGAGTTAATCCACATTCGGGACGTTATCCGCTTTAGGCGGACTTCCCCTACTAAAATGTTTAAATCATTAACTTAATGAAACCAGGATGTTTAAATATTATTAGATGAAAAAGATTTATATATAATTTCAAAATGGTAATTATCGCAATTATTGAATATTATAAATAATGAATAAACAAAAATAAATACCTGGAGTATCGACAATCAAATCCAATTGCCCAGTTACTACTTGAACATGAATATCAGTGTCATTTAGGAGTTGCTCGACTAAAATAATTTATTGGTAGAAACGATTTATAAATTTACTTATTATTTTAATTATACCAATACTAGTTACTGGTTTCATGAAATCTTCGGATAGTACATCAAAAACGGTACCACTATGTTCTCCCCAAGTAGCATTAAGACCAAGAGCTTTTTTAACAGGGCCATTCATTACTTCCTCAAGTTTGTTATCATCGAAACTAATGCGTGCTCCAGGTTTTGGAAAGTTTGATATAGCTATCAAAATAATGTAAATGTTAATACAATTAACTATTTCCGATAATATATATATGTGAACTTACTGCGTAACCATGGTCTTGAGTCGACTTTCTCTAAGATATTGTAAAAGTCTATGCTTTTGGCTACATCCATTATTATCATTTCAGTTCGCAGCCATTCGTCGGTAGCTTTTTTGTATTGTCCAGCGTCCAGAGCAGCTTTTGTCCTTAAAGCTCCCGTGTTTACTTTTGCGTAACCTTCTTTGTCGATTGCACCCTTTAGAACAAATATGAATATTGAATAAAATGCATTGTTCATCCATGATGTAAATCCATGGATTTACATTACAAATATATTACTCACCACATTTAATAAGAAAGGAGCCCAGTTCAAAACAGAATCAATAGGAGATATCCAAGAATCTATTAAAGATACTCCTTTTATATTTGATTTAAATGTTCCCGCTTTATTTAGCTAAAAACATTATAAAGTTAGTTCAAAACGCAATCTATAATAGATTTTCTTACGTTGTCCAATTCAAGTGCAAATTCTGATGCCATTTTACCACCATATGATTCGGAAGTGATGTAAAGCGGAACATTGCGGAATTCCGCTCGTTTCTTATAAAAACCTTTGAGACATTCCACTAGATCTTCGGCGATTTGTTTATTGGTTTTCGTTAATGCATCGTCGTTATCGATGTAGCTATATCCCGTTCCAACAGGATTGTCAATAAATAATACGTTTACATTTTTTACCCAGGTGTGATTTCTAGGATTCAAATCTATATCAAGTGGTCCGATTTCTGCAAAATTTCCAAAACCGGTTGAAGATGCTCCTGGTCCTCCTTGTAACCATATCACAAGAGGTTTCTCTGTTATATTGTTTACGGCAGCTGTTGTTTCATATAACCACCAAAATTTATGTGCTCCAGGACGAACTGTTACGTAATCCCAGTCTTGCTCTCCTGGTCCAAATCCTACGCGGCCTAGTAATAATAATAATATAGCAAAGAGCATACGTTTAGAAAATTCACGAAGTGAAATAAGCCGGACTGATAAAAGATAATCGATTTGTTAGTATTTTAGGAACAATTTGGAAATTTTCTTAACCGTTCTATATATTACACGTGTTTAGAAACAATGTTTTGTATTTTGGCGAATAATATTTTTATTACAATTTAATTTTTACTTTTTCCGAAGAGTTTTGTCATTTATTCTACGTATTGGTTGTAGAAATGTAAATTATTTTAATAATTATAAGTATATAAAGTGCATATATAAATGAAAAATAAAAATACAAACATTAATATAAATATGTTATTCTCTGATAACCCTATTTTTCACAAACATATGCTTCATATTATTACGAAAAAAGAAATATTAACTTTGATACAAAAATCTTATGTGGTGTAATAATTGATTTTTTAACGATAAAATAAATTTAAGTATTACCATAGGTTGTAGCCAACAATACACTCAAAACCAGAATCACCTTCATAGCGGTTTAAAATTCGAACAACTATTAATGAATTGTCCGTTTCGAGTTGTATATATAGTGAATCATGGAGTAACGTTTATCGTTGTGAGATAACGTAATAATTAACAGTTAATCTTCAAACTTCATACTTATTTTGTCCAAATACATATTTTCCGCAATTTGTTTATATGATAATTGTAAGAAAAGAAAACAACATAAAAATTCTTCTAATCCTTCTAAAAATAAGTTTAAAAAATTCTAGTTATATATTGCTTCTTCTGTAAAATTATTAAAATAAACGCCACTACGTCTGATAGGAGACGATATCTATTATAAGTATAAACGCAAAAACATTTCTAACAAAAATTACAATGTAAGTATTATAGTAAATATCGGTGTAATTAAAGTGTTTTTTGATATTTTTATTGTAATGTAAAGCCGCGGCGTTACTATGTATAGTATCATAGCTTCTTATACTAGAATTTTTTTTGCATGTATGAATAGAAACACACATAACGGAAATTATAAGCAAAAATTTAATCTTTTCTAAGTAGGTACTCTTAACAATTATACACATAGAAAAATTATCTATAAATAAAAACAACAGATTTATATGGATACCTACGCATTTTGATAAAAGTAGCATACCACATAAGTCCCTACATGTAAATTTAATAAAAAGTAATTTGTCATATACAGAGACTAAATACGTTTATTATCAATAAATCATCTAAATAAAGCTATGTGAAGTATATCTACATTTTAAATGTGCAAATTTTTTAAGATTTTATTTTTTTACTGTTTATCTAAAAAAGTTGCTATCATATGAATTGAACAAATGTAATCTTATTATGGAATATTTCTTATCTTTAGATAATATAATAGTCATACGGGGTATGTTTATACACGGAGAAAATAGTGAAGCTAAAATTACTACGGTATACGCTGCACTGGTGGACCAGACGGTCATTTTAAAAAAAATTACTGTAAATATGATAAACTTTACTATGGGTCCACTACAATTTCAAACATGCGCCACTTCGAAAAGTACTAAAAATAAATTTTACAAAAGCGCCGACCGAATAACTACCTGGTCCTTTTGTTATTTTTACTAACAAGGGGAAGGCACGAGGTGGAAAATTCATTTCGGGACGTAACTCGGTTTATAAGTAGTACACCTTTAGAGTAATCAACACTTAAAATAAGAAAGCGCAATGGCCAGTCAATTTTGAGAAAAAGGCTTTTAAAAATTCCATACTGCTTATATACTAATAATTTTTTAAATTCTAAAAACGCCACAATAGCCTAGCGGATAGAGTGCTCGCCTACGAACCAGTAGTTCTGGGTTCTAAACTCGGTCTCCCTTTTTTTTTCACTATTCTTTTTACTATGGACCATAGTAAACTTAAATGTAAACCGGATACGGTCCAGCGTTACTGAAAAACATAGTAATATTTCAAAGATTTCTTTCGCAAAAAGTACTACAAGATTTTCTCCGTGTAGAGATCAATATATTTACTAAACTTTTCTTTCAAAAAGTAACTCATATGTTCAAAAATTGCCTTCTTCTTTTTGCCTTTTTGTACACAGATAAAAAAAATGACTTGATTCAAGAAAAATGTTTTCTCAAAATGTCATTCTTGTTTTAAGTAGTTCAATTCTCTTAACTTAAGAAATTGAATCAAGGAACTTGGTTGTTTTCAAATAAGATATATAGAACTTCGCCCAAGAATTTCTTTCTCTTGGATTAGGATAGACGGTAACATTGGTTCAAGATGTTACCGACTGTATTAATAAAATATAAGGTATAAATATACAATGAAACAAAAATTTCTTTAATTCTAAGTTTTTTTCTGACTTAAACTTATAACATTCTAAATAAAAAAAATTGTTCTTGAATCAACAATAAATAATTCTTGAAATGAAATAAAATTATTCTTTATTGAAGAGAATTCACTTGTATCGATCGAAGATAATATAGTCTTGAACCAAGTAAAAATGTTATCGATCGGAGTGATTCGACCTCTCCATCCAAGAAACATGAATTCAACACAAGAAATTCTTGAAGCAAGACAACTAGTTCTCTTCAAAATAATTTTCTTGGATCAAGAATATTTTTTTTGAATGAAGATACTTTTTTTATCAGTGTACCCTACTCAGGTTTAGGCGATTTTCCCGCTTGAATCTTTCTTGTATATATTGTAGTGTTTCAAAGATTCAAGTGACCAAAAGTTTTACCTGGGTTTCGAACCTTTACTTCTTAGCTGCGTTACTAATGTTCTTATATTTCAGGAACTTCAGATAGTCTATTAAATTTTTTATTTTTTTTTAAGATTGAATTAATATTTTGCATTGTGTTTGTGATTAATTTTGATTGATATAAAGTGTTTGCATATTCTCATCAAACATTGGACAATAATATGTATTTGATATGAAATTATTTTTATTTTAATAATAAAATTTTCATTTTTAATTTGTCTAATTCTGAACGTTGGTTCCACAATTATTTTCTAATAACACACCTTATTAAAAATGAACTTGTTTATTAGAAATTGGACAATTTGTATTCAATTCCAGTTTGCTGTTATTGCATATCAGTATCCTTAAACACCCTTAGTATAATTTAAAAATATACATTATTGCTTGATGTATCTATGTAAATTTTTTAAGTTTAAAATAAATAAAAATAGGTATATGAATAATAATAATAATAAAACATTATATGTTAGCAAGTTAATTTAAGAAATTACGGTAAATTTCTTGTGTATGTGGGTATCTACCACTCCTATATCATTACATTTTTTTTACTCTAGCTGTTAGAACTACTCAAATTGATTTGTTGTAACTTTGTTAAATATTACATAGAAAACTATGTTCAATGTATTTAGTCTCGAACATTTATTACAATAGTAATTGATTAAATTTAAATGTGATTTCAATAAGTAGGTATAGATTTACTAGCTTCTTAATCAAACAAAATAAATAATATTTGGGCAACCGAATGTTCATGATGTAAAATAGCTAAATGGCTAATAATATTAACTTGTTTGAAGTTTAATTCTTTTACGTTATGTATTTCAGGGGTAATCGATTTTTCAGTAATAAGTATTAATACAAATTGGTTTTTGTGTCAAACATAACTTAATAATTATTAAGTTGAAATTCACTGAAAATTGGGTTCTAAAGATAATATTTTGGAGTATAAACGCCACAAAACAGTCCTTAATTATAATTTTGTAGGTATAGTTTTATCACAGAACAAAACTGATTGCTGCACTTCCCTATTGATATTTTGGGTTCTAATTGACAATATTAACTATCTGTAATTGGTGGTCAGCAAAAAATTATTTTAAAAGTGGGGTTGTAAACAAGTTTTGATTTTAGTCATTCTTTTTAATAAAAGTTACGAGCAACTTGAACTAGTTTAAATAAACGTATGCATATACCTACATAGGTACATTTAAATGTGCGCTATAATTACATATACATATAGTCTAACTCACAGAAGAATGGTCTGATGTCAATACTATGTTTGTAACGCAGTACTTTGATTTGTAACAACAAATCAAACTACTGCGTGACTCAAACAAACTAGATCATTCTTATGGCTGGTGATATGTTGTACACGAGTCAAATCAACACAAGTGCACCTATCATAGTGTCAGTGATTTTTACATAGAATTTTGAACTCTACTGTTAATGGTTATAAAATAAATTACAATAATAATACCTCAAATAAAATAAAAAATTATATCTGACTTGAAAATTGAAAGGGTATTTTTTTATTTTCTATCTTTGTTAGAAGCACACAGATATTCAAATAGTAGTTATACTATTTATAGCACATGTCACGATTCCTATAATATCGTTTTTGGTTTACTAATAAATTCATGGCGTCAGGCCATACTTCTGTAAGTTAGAGTATAAGCTCCAATAACAGTGTGGCAATGGTTTTCAACGCCGTTGTCATGCTGAAAATTAATGACGTAAAATTGGCAATATTGGGTATATTTACAGTATTTTCAATGGTCAGCAAGGAAGTCTTATAAATTTTAAAAAATTTAAAAAGTAGAACTTTTTGTATGTTTAAAAAAAACAAAATTAGAAATACATTTAGTGGTTAGGTAAGTACAGTAAAATCTCGTTTCAAAATAATATGGGCTAATATCAATTCCGTTAAACGAGGTCATTTTGACCCATAAATAATGGAGATGTGTAAAATAGAACAGTGAATATAAAAGCATATTTACTATTTGTTTTATTCTATGTTAATCACAAACACCATTAATATCAATTTTGATTGTAGGCATTCATAAAGCACTAAATTGTATATTTTGTGATAAATAAGGTTTTTCTTTATTTGACATTTTTTGTTTAAAAAATAATATAGCATCGTTTGTTCTTTCTTCTTTTTTCCACCAACAATTGTCGATACTAAGAATTGGTATCTATGACAGTTAGTGTTGTCCTTGTTGACCTACTACTATTTAATATATTTTATATAAATTGATTTATTATTTTTGTTTATATTTGTTTTAAGAAAACTCAGTACCAGTTCCGCTTCCATGACTCAATGAAAATACATTTAAGTTTTGAATAAAAAATGTGTAATATCGATATAATTTTAAACAAAGCAGCATTAAGAGGGATTTGATAAGTAAAAAAAAGTTTTGTCAATAATACTTAAACGACATACACACACACACAAACACAAAATTGATATTTTTTGATTTTGTAATCATTGTCAAAATATTAATTCAAATAACTAAAGATTCTTCGGGAATTTCATAAATTTTGTAAAACATAATTGAAGGCAAATGTAAAGGTTTTATAAAAAAGGTCATATGGAATTTTGCAATAAGTTCGATAATTTTTGCAGAAAAAGTAGAAAAATCTTATAATTTACTATAAATTCAACTTTGATCTTAAATAACTTTTGAAAGAGTAGTTTTCTCATAAATTGATGACATTGTTTTTTTGTAGAGCGTTCAATTCCCTACAAAAATGTGATTTGTTTTTATTAGTAAACCAATTCGTTGACTAGTTATAAAATTCCAAAGTTTAAAATAAAATTTCCCATGTTATTTAAATGGGAAATAGAAAATCGCTATGATGCATCTCTTAATATTAATATTAAGAGCTTAAACTTTGACAGCATGTTTTTTGTCACGTGGAAAAATATTTTCGATATCACTTAAACGTAAAAAATAGTCGATTTTTTTGATACAGTCGTAAGACTACATACGAAATATATATATGTATATTAATATATTATATATATTCTGCATATAGTACTTTTTATTACCAAAACATAAAATGTTTACAGTACTACTACTTCTGCACGTTACGAGGTTTTGGCGATTTCATAAAACACTGAGGGGTAGTATAAAAATTTGTTTGGGTCGTGGCTTGGGTCAAACTATTGGTATGAAAATATGTAAGTATGTATGTAAAAGTTAGTAAAACAATTAATCTAGAAAAGCTTTATTAAGATGAAAATTTTCATTATTAGGTTTTTTTTTCATTGAATGTTAACTTGAATTATTTGAATTGCATTTTAAATAAATAAATGTCAAATGGATGCATAGTTAAGCACATTACTAACTAGAACACCAATAAAAGGTTTCAGGTGGCCAGAAATATTTTTTTGGGGTTTAGAGTTGAACGAAAATCATAAAAATGGAAAAATTTTTAAGATTCTGAGGTCGTAACTTGCAGCGGCAGTACTGTATTATTAAATAATAAATTCTATAAGATGTCCTTGTAGACATGAAAAAACAAAAAAACTTTGATTGGTAACAAAATTAAGTTTATAATTTAATAATTAAATGACTAATTTTAAGGTACTTGTTGAATACCTACATGCTGTTATTATACTAGCGTTAGGAATGTTGTTCCTCCCTTCTACATTCCTAATAATAAGTTAGATATAATATACGACCCAACTTAAAGGTGACGTTTTTTTGTTATTTAAAAGAAATGAATTGAAAATTCTTTGGTCCACAGTGTAATTGGGATATATTTAACCAGAGCACTAAAATATTAGTTTTCTAATAAGAATTATTATTTATTGTTATATTTTAGGTTCCAAAAAGTAATAAATTAAGGTACATGATGCTTGTGTTTCGTTAAAAAGATAGTAGTAAAAATATTTTTTGCACTAGAAATAAATGTATATCCGACGAGGTTGGCGGCAATTGTATGAGTTATAACATCATAATTCAACAAAAGAAAGGAACCGTTGGCAGGCTTAGTAGGTGGTTGTCCGGACAAACCCGTCGGGACGCTACGGACGCCATGGGTGACGCCGAAAGTACAACGGTAACCCACAGAAACGCGAAGCTTTAATCTATCATTTATCATAAAAAAATACGAAAACATTTACTTTTTGCATTCATGAAATCTGATTGCCGAAACGCAATATTGTAAAACTAATTTCATTCCAACTTTAATTCTGAAATTAATTACTTTTGAATTATGTAATCATCGCGATATGTAAATGAAAACCGAACAAGTATAGAAATTTTAACTTTTGAATTGTACGGATGTAGCCGTCATGCATTCGTGTCGACATCACGCAGATGTTAGCTACACTGCTGTAATACCCTCTCGTTAGATTCGGAACGAAAGGTGGCGCACTTGTGAGGGGTAACTTTATGTTAGTTTAGAAGGCGCTCGATAGAGGTTTTGCTATTTCCTTTTAAAATATATTTAACTTATGTGCTTTCGCTAATAGGAAAAATAGATAGTTGGTTAAGATATTGTAATACTGCTCACCAAAACATTAAATTATGTTCTTTTGAATTAAATTATTTCTTTATGTAGTTAAGTAACTAATTAATTGTGGTAATTATACGCAAATAAATTAAAATAATCCTTTTTTTGCATTTGTGTAAGTTTGTTGTTTTATTGTTACAGGTAATCGTTTTCTGGATGTCATTTTAATTGCTTTACGACTTAGAGGAATAACATTATTAAATATGCATATAAAACATTTGGTAAGTAATGAACGACCCTAGTAGTGTACAGTAATGCCTAATATAACTGTTTTTCTTATTCAATTGGTAAATATTTTCTTTGAAGCATATGAGTTAAGCTTTTTACATCTTCTTCTCAAAATTTGAGGTACTTATTCTTATTATATTATTTTAATCTTCTGACAAATTAATGACATTTTTTATTTTAAATGAAAAAAATTTTAATTTATAATTTTTACTAAACTCCTTAATTTATAAATCTTACTTATATGAAAGGTTAAAAGTTAGTTAAAGTTTATATATGTATGTAGCTATGCAGCAGTTTATATATCGCTCACCAGCAAGAAAAGTGACACAACTCAAAAATTGGCTGTTTTGAGTTAGTACTATTGATTATCCTTCTCAGTTTGGAAAAGTGTTACAACGCTTAGTTTAAGATTGAGTCTGTAACCAAGAACATTACTAAAGTAAGTTTACGATAAATATAGGATGACGTCGCAATTGCTAATTAAGTGCAGTGGATAAACGAATCTTTAATTCCTGTTTTTTATCGTGTTAAACCTAGGAACTTTGTTGTTTTTAGTATGGCTGCACTTTCCAACATTATAGTGAATTTAAATCATTAACACAAATCGATATTTGACATTTGACCATTAGACTTTTTGTGATTCGATAGCAGCTCTGTTTGATTTTCAGAATTAATAAATTGATGATGTGTTTGGCAAAGCATTAAGATGCTGAAACATTTGTTGAGTCGTGCTCAAAAAACTTTACAATTTGGCAACACTGTACACATCTCGCATTGTGACATCATCCCATATTTATCGTAGAAAGACTTTAGTAACATTTGTATTCTTTTACATTAATAGATACTAGTTTTGTTTTTTGACTCTTATCAAAAGTTAAGTTTTTTTGAGTTTTGTTATTTTGTTTTTCCCGATGAGCGACATGTAGACCTACCAGCTAACAATAAGGTAAGTAATCCAAATACATGACGACTATTACATTATTAAAACTCACATTAAATAGTTTGGTTAAGCATTTTCTAGCTTTTGGAAATACAGACTGTTTTAATTATCAAAGTCAATGTCGATGGATATTATCGGTCTACAGTAACTTCAGCTATTACGCGGATAAACAAAAACTAGGGTAATACGGAAAGCTTAAAAAATTTTTACGACAAATTGATGTGTAATACATATTGAAACTTTAGTAATTAAATAACAAAGAAATTAGTATTTTAAATAGAATTATTGTTAAATGAAAAAGAAAATTAAATGATAGGTATACTTTATGACTGATAACATATTGCGTTATTACTAAAAAAAAAAATAGTACCTACTAAGATTTAGCTAATTTTTGAAAAGCTGGCTCAGAAAACTCAGCAACGTGAATAAACGAAGCTGGAACAATACAGAAGCTCACATAACGAGATCCGAATAATCGAGACTTTACTGTACAACTGATTTATGAAGTAAGTTGTTAAATATTAACTTTTAAATCAGTTTCATAAAATACAAAAATGATGGCAATCTAGACTATGAGTTATTTAAAAAATTACATATTCGATTTTTTTTTAAAGAACAGCGTTTTTTTCATATATTAAACATACTGTTTACGAAATTGCTAGAAGGACTAAAATTAAAATCAACTTAGCAATTACATAATAAAGTGATGAATTATCTCTATGTCTTATAAATAGGAATTAAAGTTTATTTAAATTGGTTTTCTTATTTGTACAGCAAATAAGATTTTATAATCAATTTGATAACATCACATTTAAATTTATTTTTCTAGTATAAATTAATATTAATATTCTGTTGTAGTATTGGGAGGCATGTATGTTTTAGTGAATAAATTTAACAAAATATACCTACTATGTTGTTGGAAAGAAACTTTACTACACTGTAATGGCTGCTGCTACAGGGCAATTAACAGCCCCTATGAAGTTGGTAGGACACGAAAGCTTTTGGCAATTAGATGTTTCGGTTCGTAGTTTGATGGAACATAAAAACCACCTAGACCACTATAAATTCTTACACTAATGCAAGTCACTCTGTTTACTAGGAATTTATAGATAAAATAAGAACAACTATTTGGTTTATTTGGCATAAAAAAATATAAGAAACCTTGTTCTTCTGAATAGATATAATAATTACAATAACGTAGTAATGACGTCCAAAATAAAATACATCGACATAATTATGGCTCGGTTTTTATGCAATATAAAATATCAAAATATGCTGCAAAACATCTTAAATTCTGCAAAAATATGCAATCATATTATAAAATAAGTGAGTGAAAAAACACAAAAATAAATTAATACAGATACATACCTCAGTAATGAACTGAAATCGGAATTAGTATTATCTGTGGTTAACGTAGAAGTGTACCCCTCGTTATTACGTTTCGCGAACAGTTGCTGGCGCTGCTTATTTTCAAATTACAGACTGATAGCAGTAATTCCTATTTCTATTTTCTATCACTTTTTTAACTGCAATTTGTCGTAGACAATACTCGATAAAGAGATATTTACAGATATCACACGTGCAAGTATTGGTAACGTCATGTATACGTTAACAACATGTAAATAAACATAGAAAAGTTTGCAACAAAGAATTTAATGCTGTTTATCCGCACCAGAGGCAGCATATTCGATACAAATATTATTAACGCATTTTAAGTACTTTATGCATGCATTTCTAAGTGTTGAATGGTTTGTATTTAATTGTAATTTATTCAAACAATTTAGAAAACTACACAGATTATTCGGCTATAAGTATTATGTGAAATAATTTTTTTTAAACCAGGAGAAACGTTCAAAAATAATATTTTTGAATATTTCTTAAACCACATCTACGATTTTTTTTAAATCTTTAAATTTTGCGTTTTATTACAATATCAACAAGCTGTCTAAATTTCACTAATTTTGAACTTACCGTTTTGTGACTTTATATTTGAAAATATCAGTTTCTTTCTAAATATTTTAAATACTTAGGTTACGATTTTTTATAAATTATGCCAAAATAAACCATTCATCAATAGTAACCTATTATCCAAATTTAGTTGACTTTAACCTTGTACTTTAAAAGTGGGGTACACATTCCCATAAACTTTGACCCCGATATTACAATGCAGTAATTTTCTGTTATCATTAAACCCTTTATGCACTATCATGAATGTTGTCCATTATGCAATCTTAAATTTTTGTAATTTTTATGAACCTATTTATTTCGTTA
This sequence comes from Sinopyrophorus schimmeli, assembly GCA_036325965.1. Taxonomy (NCBI): domain Eukaryota; kingdom Metazoa; phylum Arthropoda; class Insecta; order Coleoptera; family Elateridae; genus Sinopyrophorus; species Sinopyrophorus schimmeli. The sequence continues at coordinate 9,865,511 of JARFIZ010000001.1, forward strand.
TTTATTTTAATACTTTATTTTAAAAAATTGTTATAAGATAATTAATGTACATTAAATGCAAATAAAAGTATTATTTTTTAAAAACACCTTTGTTATTTTACTTGGTATTCGTCCTGTATACTTTATGAAGTAAAATGATGTAAAATGTATGGGGCATGTCGACTAAGTTTTCGAACGTTCCTCGCATTTACCATTTAATTCTACAGAACATATTTTGATTTGTTGTTGATCACGTTATAAAATCTTGTACCCTAGAATCAAATTTTTGTAGAAAGAGACATTTATCTATTTTATTCATCACACCTTATGTAAATCCTGACTTTTAAACAATTCAATGCATAATTATTGAATAAATAGAGCTGCATTAGATTACATTTGTTGTTGGCAGAATAATAATTAGGGAACCTTTGCTTAGGATCAATTCAACAAACACAATGAATGTTAGGACAGGTATGAAACAGAAAGTTCACCGTTCTTCGATCCAGTCCTGTGAATAATACCCACATATATTACTTTAAAGTTTCCTTATTATTGTATATATTTGAATCTATTTTCTGCTCCCTATTAAACCGTTCTAAATAAGAACACATTATTCATTTATAATCAGAGATTGTCAAAGAAATTTAATTCTTAAAAATCCTAATTGGGTGTACTTTTTGTTTGAAGTTAAAAATAGAAGTTGTCCTTGAATTAATGATATGCATATGTATGCATTTATTTATATTAATAGAATGCGAAAGTTAAAATAATATATTGGTTTCGAATTAAAAACTAACAAAAGCGCAAATTATAATATTCTTTTTTAATTGGTAATATGCATATTTAATTTTTTAAATTAAATTTTGGCATCCCGTGTAAGTACCTAATACCAAATTTAAAGGAGACTAACCCAAATCATAAATTATCCTTTTAAATGAAGTAACTTCCAAATTGTGGTTAATATAAGAATTCATGACATTTACAAAGACATGTATCTTTCTAACGAGATCCGCCTATTTCCTGTAGTTGATATAATCAACTGTTTTCAAATGCTTATGAAGGCCACTGTTTTAGCATTATCCAATTTTCTCGGATTTGTTTTTCTTTGTGTATACCTTAATTTAATTCTTTCCTTAAACAATCAATTTTCATCCGTGAAATTGTATCATTGGTAGTATTATGGACACTTGTTTGTTTACAGAAATTCCAGCTATCTAACATAATATAATTTATCTTCGCGATCATTTCGACCATGAAATCGCACCGAACCCTCACGAGAGATATTTCTCTCTCTTCTACTTAGAACAAGAGGTTTCTAACTAGAATCGTCAGAAATCGCTTTCATCCCCGGAAGGAAAATCGTAACTCCTCTGGGGCTGCATTAAAAACTTGAAAAAACATTAAAACTAACGTCTTTATTTAACTGATGTTAAATATTACTTATTTAGGTGCATAGTTAATATATTGCACATAAAAGTTTATAGCCCGGTCAAATTAGACATAAAATAGTGGTCAAATAACAAAAATTCCGACAGAGCTAAATTTTGGTTGAGTCTTTGGGTACACCATTAGAAATAAAGTGTCAAAAGTTCCCATCGATCCCATGTGTGCTAAAAGTTATTCGGTCAAAGGTCAAAATTTGAGGTTTTTTGGATTTTTTTCGAAAACGGGAAGTTTTATTAAAAACGTAGCTCAGACAAAAATTATAGGCCTTAAAATTATCTACAAAAATGGTCATTATACTTTTTTTTCTAAGAATCACCATTCGTGAGAAATTCGATTCTACACTAAAGGAAAAAATTAAATGGTCAAGAAAATTTCCTAAATCTTTTGGTGATTTTTGACAGGCTGTATTGCTTAAGATTGCGTGATAACGGTGGCGCCTAAAAATTTTTGACTAAAAGATCTGAAAACTAGGATCTTAGAGCATTAAAAGCCTTTTTTAAATTTTAGATACGACCATTTTTCATTGAAATACAGCCTGCCAAAAATCACCAAAAGATTTAGAAAATTTTCTTAACCCTTTAATTTTTTCCTTTAGTGTAGAATCGCAATATCTCACGAATGGTGATTCTAAAAAAAAATATAAGAACCATTTTTGTAGATAATTTTAAGATCTATAATTTTTGTTTGGGCTATTTTTTTGATAACTTACATTTTTCGAAAAAAATCCAAAAAATCTTAAATTTTGACCTTTGACCCCGAATAACTTTTTAGCACACATGGGATCGATAGAAACTTTTGACACCTATTTCTTATAGAGCAAAATTTTGGTTGAGGCCTTGGGATCTCAACCAAAATTTAGCTCTGTCGAATTTTTGTTATTTGAAATGTCTATTTTGACCGGACTATTACGTTTCTTTTTCGATAACTACGAAAGTTTTTTTCTAAGGTGGATAGATAGATATTTTTGTACAATAGTGCGGATTAGTTTGTTTTTTTTTTATAACTTTTCTAACAAAATATTTTATATTATTATTTAAAATAATTTTTTGAAAATTAACACATACAATTTTTGGATCAGATAAACAGTTCTGAATAATCTAAGGAAACAAGTCTCCTAGTAACATTCTTCATAAATTTTATATAGGCACTATCTAAGCGATGGATATTTTTAGGTACTTACCTACTACAACGCGGTATTGTTTTAATAACTAATATATAAATGATTCTTACATTTTCCTTCTTATTATTAACATTTACCCAACTACTTATCTAATATCTAGAATTGAAAGTTTTTGAAGTTTGTCTCGTAGTCTTGAAGTTTGTAATTGTTCGATCTTTATGATGTTTGTAATTCTGTTGTTCTTTAGTTTTTTTTGGTAAGGTCATCGTATTATTCTTATATCTCTAATCATTTTTATTGCCAATAATAAAGTCACCCATCAAAATCATACGGCTTAAATTGTTATATCATCTATAATATAAAAATGAATCGCTGAATGTGTTGCTAAGCGCAAATCTCGAGAGCAGCTGAACTGATTTCGCTAATTCTTTTTTTAGAATATTCCTTGAAGTACGAGGATGGTTCTTACGGAGAAAAAATTAAAACTTTAAAAAATTGCCTAAAAAAGTCTAAAAACAACACTTTTCTATACTCCCATACAAAAGATTCGTAATATTACTTAAAAGTCAATTTACTTTAATACCATACCATAAAGTTTAACGTCCAGTATTTCAGTGATAGATTAACCATTCGTTTGTGCTAACGCCTATTTAGGGCTGCGCACCGTCATGTATTTTACATACGGCGCAGCCTTAAACAGGCGTTAGCGCAAACGAATGATTAATCATTCACTGAAATACTGGGCGTAAGTGTTAGTGGAGAGGTTCCGGGAAGGAAAAACAATTGAATGACGTTAGTATCGTATAAATATTAATGTCAATATTTATACGATGGTGTCCCGAATAGCAGAATAAGTATTAAAAAATAATAAAAAATTAAAGAATCGACTGTTAGGCGGTACGCAGTTCGCCGGGTCAGCTAATTGTAAAATATAAATCAATCTTATATGAGTGCAATTTCGGGAAAGTGGCACCATTTCTGGCTGAGGTCATACCAAACGGTTAACATCCGTCACACAATTACGTCTAATTTTCCTTTTATTGGTACAAACAATTTGATATATATGAAACAGTTCATTTCATTCATTTCATTACAGTCTAAGTGTATACTTCAACTAAATAAATTGGATTGTAATGAAATTAATCTAGATAAAATAAGCATTTACAGTCTTGTTTAGTAAACATATTCACTTCAGCCGAAAGAAGCTTCTGCATTCTTGAGTTGGTGTCAGATTTCATTTGTTTGCACTCACTGCACATGCTTCATAAATGTAGAGACTTCCTTTCAGCCGAAGTCAACATTTACTAAGGAAGGCAGTAAATGCATACATTATCTAGTTAGTATATACTTTAACTGACATGCACGCTTTAACTGTGCAACATATACAATAATAAATATGATGACTGTTAATATCCTTTCAAAACATTAGTAAATTTTGAAACTGTTAAACTTTCGATCAAATATTTCTATTTGCGATAAATAAAGAGGTGATTCATTTAATATTACTTAGTTTTAGTTATAACAGTTGTTTAAATTGTAAGCATTTTTTTGTTTCTCGCGGCTTGTTATAGTGCTTTAGCATAGTTATAAATGAGAAGTGCATATCTCCTTTTGTATATAGAGTGAGGCACCATCGACTTATTTTTTTTTAAGACAAATTAATTAAGATTTTAACAGCTTCTACTAGTAGGGGGAAAGTGGCATGAAACAGCCAAGTTTTGGAAGAACCATTATCTATTACGCGGTAGTTTTCATACGAATCGTTTATGTATTATTATTTTAAGATAGAAACACTAGCTAGATATCCCCCACAAAAATTTGACCGTTCACCGTCAATAAACGGCGCCGATACGACGTATTGAAGATTTTGTCGTCAAAAAGTAAGGTTTTGAGTTCAGTTTATTTGTTTTCTAACGCCTATACGTACAAAACTAATAATAATATGATTACACTATAATTTTATAGATATATTAGGCCTTCTAATAACGTATATATTTTGTAGACTAATCTTTGATTTCAAAGTAATTTTCGAGATTTTGTTTCTTGAGAGAATATGTTTTGAAAGAGCCGGGACTGCAGTGTAATGAAAGAGCCACCTTTTAATTGCATAAAATGCAGTAATAATTGTAGTAACAGCAATCAAGAGTGGTACCGATGCAAAGTTGTAATGGTTGGGCATATAAATCCTGTGGCGTAAAAGGCAAATTGCATTATTTTTGCTAAAAACGTTTTTAAGATTTTGCAATGATTGATCTCAAACGTCAAATTTTTTGACAGTTTCTTAGATTTATGTAAGTCAATATTTTATCCAGAATTTGCGTTATTTAAAACGTTTTATAATTATATAAGATCTAAAATTATAGCTTAAGATTATTATTAAATAATATCTTCGTTAATGTGCAGTTTTAATCTTGTAATAAGAACATGGCTTTTTCAAAACTTGGGTTGGCTCTTTCAATACCTATAGGTTATGAAAAAGCCAAATTTTATTTTTTTTATAAATGATTAGAAGTCGAAAAACATCGTTAATTTTGAAAAATGTTTTATGATATTACGTACATACATGCATGACCAATTACAGATTAAAAAATTGATTTATTTATGTCCTTCTATATTATTTATCGCTTTTTTTAAAACTGGCTGTTTCATGCCACTTTCCCCCTACATTAGTTGATCTTTTGCAAACCCAGTCATTGATCACTATACCATCTTCAAAATCTTTTTACGGAGTTTTTCTTGTCCTACGAATTTTAACCCCTGCAAGTGTCTAAACAAATAGGTACTTTTCAAGTTTGACATGTTCAGAGGAATACAAGATAAACATAATTGTGACACAAAAATGAATAAAGGAAAAAGTTAATAACGATAGAAAAAATCTAAGATTATTACTTAATTAAATGAACAACGAATTGAATTTTTTATTCTATATATTACAATCAGTCAGAAAATATTATTCCAGTGCTATAAAAACAAGTAAATTAAATAAATAATTTTATAGGGTGTTATATAATCTAGGTTTCATAATTTTAACATTTTTAAATTTCCCGTGGTGTTGACTGAAAATGAGATTTCAGTGTATTTAAAATGAAAAAGAATAAAGTAATCTTCCAGGATTTATTTCAATCATTTATATTCATGTCATTCAGTTGTAATTTTGTTTACATTAGTAATGTAAATTTTTTAGATAGTGATTTTGCTGAAACGTGTTATAAATGTCTTGTGGACTTATTTGAATGCTTTTGACTAAAACGATTATTAATCTTGATTGTACTGAAATTACACACACACACGTAGATTTGTTCAATATTAATCAAATAAATGGAATACCAATAATTATATTATTCTAGCATTAATTAAAATATCGAAAACAATTTATTCTATACATATCTACTATTTTACTGGATTTGATTAGCTAAATATTAATTACTTAATACTTTTGATAAAGTAAAAAAGCTACCGCTCCATACCAAGGATTCGAATCGGTTGTCTTTTTTATATTAATAATTTGTGATGTTTCTATAACTAATTTTCATTTTTAAAATTTATAAACTACTAACTGTAGTTGGTTATATCATGTATTTTTACATCTATCTAACAAGAATCAATTAAAAATAGTTTTACTATTGTTTTATGTACTTTTTTAAATATAAAAAAGTTTAAGCATATTGATATACGACAACTTTACAATAATAATTATTTTTTAGTACTGTTGGGGTTACCAAAACTTATAACGTGAAATCATTGCTAGTGTACGAGTCTTTTTGATTTGTGGATTTTGTATGTTTTGTTTTTTTTATTTTATTTTATTAATAATTTTATTTATAAGTTGTCGTTCTAAAACTTTTATTTTATGTTGACAATTGTTGTTTTAATTATTATCAATATTTTAAATATTAAATTATAAAATTACATTAAAAGTTACAATGGTACGATTTTTTTTTGATATTTCAATATAGGTATATATCTTAAATTAGAATAAATAACCTACATAAACAAACTTTAATGTAGATCAATCAAATAAATATAGATAACTCTCATTTAATTTAATAGATAAATAGTTGTAACGTTGTTTAAAGTTTTTAATAATTTCATAGAACTAGATTATATATTTACGGCATGTAATCAAATTCCTTTCATTTTTCAAATGACTATTTATCATCAAGATTCGATATGCACGCAAAATGCTCATAGTTAATCTAACGAATCAATTTCAGAGGCGCAGCTAAGAAGTTTCAACCTGCATTATAAGTTCTCCGATAATAATTTTCGAGAGTGCCGAAAATATATACGATGCTATCTGATACATATTTTAATATAACTTTTAGACCAAAATGTTGTTATATTAATTTAAAGTGACAGACCATTTATTTGTATCAATTTAATTCTAGCAATAGAGTTTTACAAAGATAGTAAGTTTATACACCGATTACTATTAGAAAAAGACTAAAACTTCCTTTAATTTTAACTAATTATAAACCTATAGTCGACAAGCCATAAAAAAAGCTATTTAGAATAAATAATTTTGCTAACATATTTTTTATGAAAAATTAAGGGCAAAAATTAAGGGAGCAAAAAACATTCCAAATTATTCGGTGTTTTTTGACGAGCTATATTTAGGTAAAGAATGGTCGTATTGAGGTTGTTAATAAAGCATTTTGAAGCTCCAAGATTCTAGTTAGCAGTTTTAGTTCTCAAAAATTTTTGGGAGCAACGGTTTTCATGTGAAGATACCAAATAGCGCGAAGAAATTTTTTTTCAAATTTTATGCATTTTATTTTTTGGTCCATGGGCTTGCAAAATTTTTTTTTGGCTAAACCATTGAATTGGTCAGATAGCCTGTTTCTTTAGCTTTAATTTGATTTTTTATTTTTTGTTACTGTGATTTCTCGCGGATCGGACTTTTTTCCTTATTTTGGTAAATCGACTATATCTTTGCAAATATTGATGAAAAAGCTAATGTTTGAAGAAATTTTTACAGTTCAATATACTTTAATAGCCCTGTAAATCGCCAGATAGATCTACTGAGCGGTTTTTCTGGACCGATTGATCAAAATTTCAGAAGAAATTTTTGTTGCTAAATATTATGTAATTTTGTTAAAAATAAAAAATTGATTTTTTTCGACTTTTTTCACAATTGTGCATCTGTTGCTAGTTAATTTGGGAAATAAAAATTTTTAAGTTTGCAAAAATAATTTATTTTGAAATTTTTTTTCTAAAATTTAAAAAAAACTGACAATTTTGAAGAGATTGATGCTTTTAATACCTGAATTTTTCTTATTAAAATCTAATTGAATTATTAAAAAGTTCATACCCCCAAGGTGTACCCAGTATTCATTCTACGCAATTACGTGCAATCAATTCTCGACTTTTTCTGCGAAGCTAAGAAATGTCAAAAAACAATTTTTATCAAAACTAATTAATTTTTTGATAATTTGATAAAAAAAAACAAAAAGTGTTTAGAAAAACGAATTGTCAGTTTTTGTTTTTAATTATCGAAAAAAAAGTTTTAATAAAATGCTTTTTGCAAACTTGAAATTTTTTTTCCCAAATTAACTAGCAACAGATACAGAATTGTGAGAAAAATCGATAAAAATCAATTTTTCTATTTTCACATGATATTTAGCAACAAAAATCTTGCTCTTTTAATTTCTTCTGAAATTTTGATTAATCGGTCCAGAAAAACCGCTCAGTAGATCAATCTGGCAATTTACAGTGCTATTGGGAGTATATTGAGCTGTAATTTTTTTTTCAAACAGTAGCTTTTCCATCAATATTTGCAAAGATGCAGTCGATTTATCAAAATAAGGAAAAAAGTCCCTTTGTTTCACTATTTGCAATTTAATGCCGAGCGTAGAAAAAAACATTCCCCAAAAGTCATGAAGGAATCTTGTAGGACAATAATTCCAGATTCCAAAACTGTTTTTAATTTTTGATACGCTCATTGGTTGCTGAGATATCAGTGATTGAAAACAAATGCATTATTTCTCATTTAAAATCCGAGTGCTCCGCGAAAAATCAACGTAGAAAAAAATTATAGAATGAAATGAAAGCTGGATAAACAGGATATCTGACCCATCTGATGGTTTAGCTGAAAAAAAATTTTCCAACCCCGTGGACCAAAAAATAAAATACATAAAATTTGGAAAAAATTATCTTCGCACTATTTGGTATCTTCACGGAAAAATCGTTGCTCCTAAAAATTTTTGAAAATCAAATCTAAAAATTAGAATCCTGGGGCTTCAAAATGCTTTTTACCGACTTTGATACGACCATTTTTCATCTAAATACAACCCGTCAAAAAACACCAAAAAATTTGGAATTTTTTCTTGCTCCCTTAAATTTTGCGAGGAGTATAAATTATTTAATGTGAAAACAATTGTTTATCTAGCCAATATTACGCTCAAAATATAAAAAAACCTTTTTTTTCAAATTTTTTTAAATATATATCATTAGAAAACAACCTCACTATCTAACTAAATAAACGTTAAACAAAAAAAAGGTTTAAGGGTTAGGTAAGGGTCTTCCTTGTATAATGATATAAATGGTGCTAATGCTTCCTTAAATTTACACGTCGCGTCGCTCTGTGAATTAATTGTATTCTGTTGTGTATGTGTAATTCTAATTTTCAAACGATTACCAATGGTATGCAATAAGTTACATACCTATATGCAAATAAGTAATTTACATAATCAGATAAACTACCTATAAGATTTCGTTTTTAAAACTAATTACATTATTAATTACTCATAAATCAATAATGTTGTAGAGTTAATAATAAATGAAATTATTGATTTCATAAATTCGCTCCCTTACTAAAATCTTTTGGCAAAATACATTTTTATCGCAATCGTTGCCACACTATGAGTGTTCAGAAAAGCTAATCGATGTATTTCGGAAATTGCTATCGCCCAAAATAGGCAAAATAGTTGCAAGTAACGGAAACCAAATACGATACTATGTTTGCAAAGTATTAAACTGCTTCTAATTATAATGCAATTAAGCTTACGCCCAGTTATACTTTTTTAAATTCTTTAAGCAGATAAATCAATTAATGTTCATTATTTCCACAGGAGAATATAACTAGTTAATTATAAATAATTGGTTATGCAATGTAACTACATTAGATAGTTTTTTCATTTATAATTTTAGAAGTTGGGCACAATCGAACTATTTTCATACTACATAAAGTTTACTTAGTCAGCTTGTGACCCTTATATCCCCTTAATAATTACCATTCTCATTGGAAACTCTGGGGGCGGTTTAGTGATGAACTTGAGCAAGGAAGGAATATTATTACAGTCGGAAAATGGAGGAAAGAAAGCTATAAATAACAAAGCATGGGATTTTGTACACTTGTAGTAAAGTAGAACGTGTATTTTTAATGCATTTGTATTAAGCATAATACGTTTTGATTTCTTATTTGCTTTTTTTACAAAGCAATTATTTTTATATTTAATCACAAATTTTAAAAATACGTTTAATTAAGTTTTATTGGTTATTTAGAACAATAGCAAACTTAGAAAAGGCGGGAACCACCCTAAAAGACAGTGGTGGTCGGGCAGCTCTGACTAACATACTTCTGATTTACTTGCACAGAATCCGGTTGAAGTGAACGGACCAGTAACTGAACACAAAGAGAAATCTATCAGTCTGCCCTTTAGCTTTCCTTTATAAGTTTCCTACCCCATGACGTACAAATCAAACCCTTACATAAATGGATTTGGTGAAAGACCTAATTTTATAAAAAAAAATGGCGTCTAGTAACATAGTAAATTAAAATTTCCATGTGAATACGTTAGTTTTATATAAAGTAAGTACTTAGTATTATTTCAGTTTCTATTAATTTTTTGAAAGCAATCTATAATTATACAATAGAGCAGTGTTTCCCAACCGGTGTTCCGCAAGCTTTCCTGTGTTTCCCAACAAACCGAATCGAATTTTTGTTTTCTCATATTAAGATCTTTTTTGTAGCCACACACTTCCTCACACTCCTTGCGCTGATGACCAAGTGCTTTAGTGTTTCGCAAAAAAATTTGTTTCTTGCAGTGTTCCGCGACTTGGAAAAGATTGAAAACCAGTGCGATAGGGTCTCTGTAAGACTTTACTTTAAGAGATACAGCAAAAAGTTATTAAAAAAAGTTTTACATGACAGTTAATTTATTTAAAAAAAAACATTAATAAAATTAAAGTTTAGTGTGGTGCCTTCTTCGCTCAATACTGAATATTGTTCAATTGTGAAGAGCTTTTGTAACATTTGGCAACATTATAGGTGTTATTTCACCACCACAGTTTCTTATTATATTTTTCAGATGATTAATGTCTCTCAATGGGCAATGCTTAAAAACTCTACTTTTCAAATAATAACCTAAAATACATTTTTGGAAAGTTTTTGACAAGCTCTATTCAAATTTAAAAATTTATTATAAGAAAGTTGACACAATTTCCATTTAACCAGGAAGTAGAAAAAAATTTATATTTTTGGCAATGGATAGATGGTAAAATTAAACAAACCTTTATACTTGTACTTTTTTAGTAGTTTAAGAATTATAAAGTGGTAGCTCCTTAAATGGAACACCCTGTATAGGTATGGGATTCAGTATACTATATAATGAGATTTTTTTGAGAAAGTCAACAGATTTTGAACAAAATAGCTTTATATAGGTAGGGGCAGGTGGCCTAAAGCGGGTAGGTTAAGATTCATCGATCAATATGAACCACTTCGACTAAAAAAAGTGTTTCTTTTTTACAGTTATGCAATACAATTATTATTAAACTTTCATTTTATAAAAAAAAAATACATTTTTGCTTTAATTGTAGAAAAAAACTCAAAAATATAAAATTTCAGAAATTACCCGCTTTGCCCGACAGGGGGGCCTAAAGCGGGTAGGCTCCCATAAACCAATCAAATTAATCAAAACATTAGAAAATTAATATCTACCTTTGACATGTTCTTGACAGAAACATTAGTATTAAGTTATTAAGCATTTTCATATTATACTGCTAATTTAGACTTGTAATTTGTTCCAATCTAAATATCACTTCGGTTTACCATTGTTTTTAAATCTTAATTGTTTCAATGCTTTAAATCACTTATTTTTGATCCCAATTTATTTCTATCAACTAGTTCCTATCAAATATAATAAAATTACTACTTTTAGTACAAGCAAAGAGGGTACCTACCCGCTTTGCCCAAACACACATTTCTTGGTTTTGATACATTAACGTAAAAAGTAATGGATGGATATTAAAATATTTAGTCAAATAATAAAACTAGTCTATTGTAAAAGAAAACGCTACTATAAAAAATAGGTTAATGTTAAGGGTTTTGTAGCAATTGAAGTTAAATTAATTTAAAACATTTTACAAAATTATTAAATTTTTTGTTTTTAATTTTGGAGCGTTATTAAGCAACTTAGGTGTCAAAAGTAGTATGACATCAATTAGGGAGGGTACTGGCAGTGTAAATACACATATAAATTCCAAATAATATATAACATATCTATATACGGGCCGTTACCCGCGTTGGGCTACCTACCCGCTTTAGGTCACCCTCCCCTATATAATAAGTTGTTAAATTAGCAATTAAACTGTTATGAATACACAAAAATTACAAATTCCAAGAGATTCAATGTTTATATGGGAATACCTGTTAACCGGTTAAAGTTAGGAAAATTTTGTCTCAGTACATTTTTATAAGGATGTTTATTTAGATAGTTTATAAGTTAAGCAGTTTACAACAAAAAAAATTAAAAATTTACTGTTTATTTACCCGTTGTCTAAAGAAGAAAAAAATACATAAAAATAGCCACCTCTGAATATCAACATTAAGCACGCATATTTTACTGAAAAATATTGTTTGAGACGCTCTATAGAAATTTTGTTGAGTTTTAAAAACATTTTTTTTATTTTGGAACAACCTATCTTATATGCATTTACGGACTTCGTTCGAAATTCTACAATAAATCATAATTTTGTTTTTTTATATCTATTATTAATTAATAAAACTTTGTTTAAGTCTATACTGTTTTCAAGTTTCAAATTTCATTCTTATTGGATAAAAGCCACATCAATTATTATTGTCTTCGACCTATTCAGTTTCGTGAACTCCTCGAAAACGTGAACACCACTTGCAGTAATTAGTTCACGTTAGCGAGTCTACTCCAAAGTTAGCAAAATTTTAGATCTGTAGATTCCTTTTATTTCTAAGAAAAATAAAATGATGGTACATAGCTACCGATTTGTGTTAGCTTCTTTACTATCGATATTGAAATGAAAAATTTAATTGAACGTGTAATAATGTCATGACAAAACCCATCAAACTATACATTTAAATTATTTTCTCTTTCAAATTGTATGTTATAAACTACTTCAATTTTCGCAGGCAGTAATTTTCCGGTAGATACAGTAGATGCCGTGTCTGATGTCCATTAGTCGCCTCGGTGCTGATTCGCGTCATGTCTCGGGTAGGAGACACCCCATGGCACCGGAATTACCACACTTATTTCCAAATCAAACTCGTGTTTCTCTGCAAGATACAAAATTAGATACAGGTTACATTTTAAACATCACAATAATTCACTCAAAGTTTTGTTTCGATACGTTACCATTAATGAAGAGAAAAATTAGTTTCCTTATATGATATCGGTTTGCGGCAATATTAGCTCCCCTAAAGTTTTAAAATTTTATGTTAATGTTCAAAATTGCTACTTGTTGATTTACTTGATAAATGGAAACTTTCTAGCATTCGGATAATTGTTAGGTGACCGAGAACAAAAAAATGGAAAAAAAATTAGGGGATTATTAAAAAATAATAATACCTAATTTGGTTTTTCTTTTATAGTTCTTATGGTCATAATTATAAATAAATACGCATTATGTATTGAAGTAGTTATTGACATTATACTACTGAATTTGAAATAATAACTAATAGGCTTACTATAATTTTGTTTATCCCAATCGGTATAACTTTAAAACATTATATTTCTTAATTAAAAAATAGCACAAAAGCTATTAAATTAATACAATTAAGGAAGGGTTTATTTGCAGCGTTTAAGCATTGCGACTATACGTTGCGATAAAACAAGTTAATTTTTATATGGAATTAACTGTGCCCCACAGATTCACACGCCGTTTAATTTAAAAGAAATCGGTATATTTATAAATTATTTCGAGTACATCGTCGGTCGGCCGCTCTTGGCCCCTGACTCACTGCGTTGCATCGCATCACCCGTCCGCGCTATTTTTTCATCTTCGCTTAACGTTCTTTCTGACTTTTTTTCTTTTTGCTGGGCTCCTAAGGGTCGTAGGGCCATGTTAAATAGCCTACAATTTTTTTCAAGAATTTGGCTATTAAGTGCAAAAACAATTTTTCAAATCCGACCGGTAGTTCCAGAGATTAGCGCGTTCAAACAAAAAATTAAACAAACTCTAATATATTATAACAGAGGTTTGCATATTCCATATAGACAATTAACGCTTTTTAGTGCAACGTGTATTTACTACGATTAAACGCTGTAATTAGACCTACTTTTATATTACACACCTTGTTTTAAATTTTTGAAAATGTATTAAAAATATTTTAATGAACCAAAATTCTTTAGAAAGACACAATTCAGAATTAGATTAATAAAAAATATAATTATAAAAAAATATATTTTCATCAATATTAATTTTTAAAATTTTATTTATTTTATATTGGCAATGGATATTTCATTTTTTATTATCTTAAGTATGTATTTAACATAGAGGTAAGTCCCCACCGTCGTTTACTCGCACTCCTTTTATAACAATCTTAAAATGTATTTGTCATTGTTAATCAGGACCACAAATGCATAATAGGTAATTTAGTTCATAATTAAATATCTAGGGCAGTAATGCCTTTGCAGTTAATTTAAATATTTATTTTTCATAAGACTTTTTGATTTTTGATTTTTTTTTATAACATATTAGTCCAGGACTCTCTGTTTCGGGTTTGTTATGACCAGTTAAACTTAAGTATTATTTTCAAATCGTCTCCTCGTCGAATCTGTGGACGTCCTTAGTGCCTTTTTGTACTCCATTTACAGATTATAGTAGGTTTGTTCCAACAAAAGTTCAGAACCGTTCAGAGCTATACCGAGTTTGCGCAAAACGATTTTGCTGTTCCAACTAATCGAATTAAGAATTTAGAACTTATAGTGCAGTGTTCCAAGAACAAGAGAATTGCGTACCGAACGGATTCCGAACCGTTCTAAAAGCTCTAAGATTTTACCAGAACTTTTAATTCTAAATCAGTTTGACGTGTTATCTAACCCCACTTATTTATTTTATTTGTTAGTAATGGAAGAAAATAGTAATCTTTCTGATTTGTCAGAATTTTCAAGCAAAAGTCATGATAATGAAGAAGTTTTGTATGACGTTATTGTTTAAATAAGACAAAATGAAAATTATTTTTATTTGTAATGTGTTTCATTTCTCTCGTATTAATTTCCTATAACTTTTATATATTTCTTGAGTTTAAATATATTTATATGGTAATAAAATAGAACGGATAATGTTTTGATTTCGTAATGTTATAAACAACCCAAATTCAAAACGATTCGAAATCGTTCCAACACTAGTTATAAAATTTCAGAAATACGCGTTTGTGCATGGATTCTAAGCAGTTCTGAATCACGTTCTGAATTACTTAGAATTTTCTATTGAACAAACCTAGTATTCCATCTGTTATTTATTCTCTACTTATGTACATTATATACTTACATATCACCGGCCTATTTCCCATTAGCTTGTTAGTGTTTCAAAATCTCTTTTTAAATAACCGAACCATTTTATAATCTGGATAGGTCATATAGAATACAGTATGTATAGGGTTATGTATGGAATAGCGTATCAGATAAATTGTCTCCACGGTTTTACTGACACATACGCACTTTTTTGGCGAAATTTTTCATGGCGGTTTTGCACAAATGTGGCCAAATTTTGTTGAAATAGCTCTTATTTTTTCCTTTCAAGGGTGGGTGTTTATGGGTTTGTTGGCATAAATCTTAGACATCAAAAAATCCCAAAGAAAAAAGTCCAACAGCACTAAATCTGGACGGCCAATTCTGATCACTAAAACGCGAAATTACACGGCCAGAAAATAAAACATGCACTAATAGAATTCTTTTCCGGGCTGTGTGGCATTTGGCATCATCTTGTTGAAATTACGTATCGTCCACATTCATATCTTGCAATTTAGGCACGAAAAACTTAATTATAATTTCGCGATAGCGAGCACCATTTACTCTTATTGCCTGATCAGTCGCATTTTACGGGAATAATGGTGCGATGATGCCTTCAGCCTAAAATCCGCACCAAATCGTGGCACGTTGTGGATGCATTCGATTCTTAGCAATCACTCATGTATTTTCTGCAGCCCTAATGCGAAAATTTTGACAGTTAACCAAACCTTCATGATAATAATGAGTCTCGTTGCTAAAATTGATTTTATTCGAAAAATTATCTTGAGTTTCCAAGCAGGAAGATGCAAATCTTTTTAGCAATATGCTGTAGTGAGATTCTCGAAATATTTAATTCTTGCCCAAGGTGCCGAACTGATGTTCCTAGACCCTCAGAAACACTCTCACGAACTGCTTCGATATTTTGTGTTAAAACGACTTGTTGAAGGACGGCCAGAGTGTCTAACACTACTAATTGATACAGTCTTCCTGAATTTTTTAATTAATCCCTTTACAATAGATGAAGTTAAATCCACTATACCAACCATATTCTGTACGAAAATTGCGAACTGTAACTGTCAAAACTTCATTATTTTTCAAATATTTTTCAATACTAAAAACGCGTTGTTCTTTCATGTAGTGCTCTATTTTTAATAACCCTGAACTGTCAGCTGCCACGCTGGATTTTTTCATGGTTATAAATGGCGCAAAATTCAAATGTTGAGTGTATTTTGGGACACTTTTACGTATATACCTAACGTTGTAGGGTGTGAATCAGAACTCGTTTCAGATCTCTTCTTTCTGAAATATAAAAAGGAAATACCTTTTAGTAAACAAAAGACTATCAAACATTTCATTAATATTGTCTGTAAGAAATAAAATAGCTTCTTGTATTTTGTTTATTTATGTACCTATTTTACTTGTTTTATATTTTTAAAAATATCTTTTTAAGGTAACTAAAAGAAGATTTATTATTTTAAAGATATATCAACACTTGCAAGAGTTTGTGTAGTATGTTGAATTAGGCCTTTTTTTGAACATTTACTAATTTATGCAAATCTGGACGAGTTTGTCGCGTAATAAACCCGACTACGTTCGTATAAATCAGTAAACGCACGAGCAAAATGCCGAATTCAACGCACGACACAAATTATTGTAAATTTGGAGTCGGGTTTACGTTCGTTTTTTAATGTTAATTTTCGCGCATGCTTGATTTTTAATTCCGATTTTCTAACTGGTTGCAAAGCTATTTTGTATGTTATAAAGAATGTCTACAATATAGTAGGTACTATGGTTGTAAATTTAATTAGACCTACATTATTTAAACAAAACTTTAGTTGGTAAGATATACTTTGAAGTAGATACCTATATCTGTTATTTTTGTAGAACCTGTGACGTCATATCCAGTTTTTTTAAATCTTTATCTGCTTTTACTTTACTACAATTTTAACTAAAATTTTGGAAATAGACATTTTAAAAATTTCAACTTTTAAAAAATTGTTTGCTTTTTCTATCTTGATATTCAGTTAAATAATACAAAAAAAGTATTTAATAGTATAACGAAAAATAAGCCAACAATACTCAAACTTAAACCTTAAGAGAGTCCAAAAGCCCCCTTTGTTTGTTTAAGAAACTAATCATTTACAAAAGCAGGTAAGGAGATTCTATTTTGTGCAAAAGACCAGAGCCCTAAACAAGGGCGATGGCAAATTAAAGCTGAAAATAACCCTTGTTTTAATTCGTCTTGGTCAATTTAAGTACAACATAAATTGTGACTGAATGATGGACAAAAACCTTGCTGCGGTAAGCTTCGCCTTTGGATGCTATTACTGGATACTTAAATGTTTAGTCACACCATCATTACAATACAAATATTAAATAATATTTCTACAGTTTTAATCCTTATAATTTAGGAATTTATTAATTAAATAAAATTCTTCCATTAAATAACATAGTAACTAATTTATAATATCTCTCTAATAGTCATTAGATAGGCTAACCATTGCATTTCTTATGATTTCAGATGACGTATTCATTTTTAAACAACGTATAAGTATAGGTATAGAATACTTAAACAACAAATAATCAAATTAAATAAGATTAAATTAAGTTCTTTTACCAATAGTTAGTAGGTATCGTATATGAGAGAGAACGGTATTAACTGAATTCAACTGTAACAAAAAATTAAACACAAAATTAAGAAAAAACATAACCTTGAATTTAGTAAAACTGTTTTACTAATTCCACGTGTATGTCAATCTTTTATTTATTTTGTAACTTTTTATTGAAGTCATAATTCCTTATAGCTGCGCGGTCGCTCGCTAATTTTTTAAAAATTGCGCATCCATTTTTGTACACAGGCAAAGAATCCCCTCCCCCTTTTACTTGCACACTGTTACATATGTTTTGTACATTTTTGCTCCCATATACTTTTTCATTGCGCAGTCAGCGAAAAAAATTAGAGGAAACATTGATTGTAGTCCAACTCTTTAGTCGTTAGATTTAATAAATATTTAAGTAAATAAATTAAATAAGTTTCTGATCCTTATTATTCTTACAACAGACATCAACTGACTGTAGAAAAGTGTTTACTATCTCCGTAAAATCTGAGGGAGAATCTACCGAGATAAAAACACATACATTGCGAGAACGCCTGCCGCCGTTCAACTATAATCGAATGGAACGCTGACGGAGAGTGTGAACACTTGCAATGGAATAGAAAGAAAAATGTATTAGCAGAAAATTGAGAGAAACTAGCTTACATCTGCCCAACGGATAGTGTATACCAAGCCTAAAATGTATCTTCTAAAATTCAAAAAGACCTTTCTCATAATACATTAATCTTAATCAATAATAACTACGTTTTATTAATTTTGGTATATCTTAATTATATCGTATAGCTTTTTAATAAGTGATATTAAATATTTATAGAAATAAGCGTATATTTTTTTAATTTGATATAAAAAATTCCGATGCCATTTACTCTATTCACTAATTAAATAGTATTTTATGACATATCAAATGATAGGTATTCCGAATACCGTTTTACTGGATATTAATTAAATTAAATGTTATATCTAACGAACCTATTAATTAAGCAAATTTTTAATTTATTTTTAAAGGAATATAAGTTTTACGTAGATAAAAACTTTACTAAGATAATAACCGCTTTAATTAATAATCGTAAAGAATTAGATATTTGAAGAGTATTTCAATAAATTACAAATAAGTAACTGAATAACGAAACAAAGTTGGCAAACCGAATATCCAAACTCGGTGGGCTGCATGAGTAACTTTCTGCGTAGGCGGAGTAACATATTTTCATGCTGCTTATAGCTTCTTTCTTTTAATCCATTTAGAAGGTTTTAATCCAACATTATTTTTAAACCAGATAATCATCTCATTTAGTAATTGTATGTAAATCATTTCCAGTATTTCTATTCGAAAATTTAGGATATCTTGAAACAATAGCGATTCGTGCCGAATACAAAATCAACATCTATTTTTATTTGAAATCATCTAATTCTGTTTTGGAAAAAAGGTCAAAGTCGTAAAGTTAGAAGCAATTGTATACTGTTTTATATTTTTGAATGGGCTCGTGAAGATGAGAAGCGTCATGATGAGGGGGTTGAGACGGTAAGTTCGCTTGGGTATTGATTTAGTAGCTGGCGGGCGCTATAAGGCTTCGGTAGCAGATAGACAGGCAAGCATGACGCATTATATATGGCGTTGGAGACGAATTCCAGAAAGAGAAAGAGAGAGCAGTAAAATGTCCTCGCGTTGGGAGCAAAATCGCATGTCTACTCACATTTGTCGAATTGTAGCAAGCGAGGGGTAATAGCAGCTGGTTTCGAAACCTTCTTCCAACGATAAGTTCAAATTTGAATGAAGTTCTTTCAGTTGTGTTTTTACTTTCTCATAAATTACGTCTTAAATGTTTACAACTTGTGATAATGAAATGGTTTCTGTTGTTGACGCATACCTTCATTTTAGTTTCTATTTAACTTATTAAAATGACGTTGGACTTTATATCCTGGGAAAAACTGTCTTTGTTATCTTATATAACCTATGACCGCATCTTTATAATATAATGTTGTTTATGATTCCTTATGGCGCGAGCTTGAGAATGCCAAGTTCTTCGACTTATTTTTTTCTGTCGGTTGTTACCAGTTTTAAGAAACTTTTTAATTATAATAAAATGCAATCTAACTAATTACATGGTTGTTTTTGCTCCAGCGGAGATTTCAAATTTAGATAAAACGCTGCCAAAATTTCGTTTTCCTGGAGCAATAAATTAGAGTGTTTGGCTGACATGGAGTTCGGATTAATTCATCTCTTTCAGATTAACTGTAGTGAGCTGACGTTGGCGTGAGGGTTTTTCATGAGAAGAGAAAGGGAAGCGTGCAAAAACAACTTCAACATGAATCGCTAAAGCAGGAACAAAAATACTTGGTTATGCTCTGCTTTGTTATAATACGTTAACGTAATGATTCATGGGTTTGCTAAACATTATAGATTAAACCAAACTTGGGATCGATAATTAAAATTATTAAAACCTCCGAATAACAGAGATGAATTGTTTAAAAATTATAATGAAATTCATGGTAATACATAAGTTATGCTTGTAACTTTGTCAGAAAAATAATGACCTCGTCAACAATACGTAATTAGTTTCCAACAATAAATTAAAATAAGTTTTTTAAATGACGAAAATGGTTATTTTTTTATTAACAACTTATTTAGTTCAACTCTATTTAGGACGGTCAGCAAAAGTTATTCTATGCAATTAAATTTAATTAGCCTTTTTACTTAATACGTAAGTATCTACCTGTTGATTAATATGTACAAAAAATCTAATTTCATTAATTTGATTTATTGAATATTCTTTTAAGTGTCTATAAGAACTACTTACCTATATCAGTACTTATTCTACTCAATAAATAAGAACCTATTTTTGTATCGAAATAATAATTATATTAAATTAATATTTGATTTACAAATTTTTTATTTGCCTAATGCCATTAAATCGTAGAATGTTTACTTAAAATATTATCCCTGTGCTTTTATTAAAATGAAAAATCATAACTATTGTATTTAAAGTATTGCATGGCTTCTAAAAAAAATAAAAAAGTAGATATACCTTAGGGTGGTGCAAAAAAACTGACTATTTTTTTTTGAGTCTTGAGTGAAAAAAATGTTAGTTTTTGATGTTTTAAGAGCCTACCACCAAAGAACAGCTCAAAAAAAAAATTTTAAGAGGTCGCTCAAAGTTTTTTAAAATTACAAAATCCGTCAAAAATCGAATTTTTTTTTTAAACAAAAAAACATAATTTTATTAAACATTTTAACAATATTTAAATAAACTTTGTTGTCAATTCTAATAGTAAATCTTAAATTTTGAAGGTTTTAACTTTATTTAGACTAAGGGACCGTTCAAGTTTTACGTAACGCAATTTTTGAAGAATGTTAACCCCCCCACCCCGTGACGCGCAGTAACGTTTTTCTGAACCCCCTCGCCCCTAATCCCTAAACGTTACGTAACAACCAAGTAACCATTTTTACCTAAAAGTCATAATTATATTGCGCAAAGTACGTTTGCTTGACTTGGCCCTGTCCTTATATACATTTCTCTCGCCACTATAACACATCGTAACGTTTGACAAGATTCCCCCTCTCCAATTGCGTTACGTAATACTTGAACGCCCCCTAATATCATTTATTGTTTTGTTAAAGTGCGTATTAAATTTTAATTTGAATATTAAAATGTCACTCGAAAAAGTCCAAAGTGATGTACTAATAAATAAAAAAAATATTCTGAGCGACCTTTTAAAACTCAAATTTTAAATTGAAACTTTCAGAAACTTATTTTTTGTTTGTCTATAAAATTATACTGCAACAAGAAAAAAAAATAAAACATAAAAATATTCGATTTTTGACGGTTTTTAAAACTTTAAAAAAATTTGAGCGACCTCTTAAAATTTTTTTTTGAGCTGTCATTTTGAGGTAGCTCTTAAAACATCAAAAACTAAAATTTTTTCACTCGATACTCAAATAGTCGGTTTTTTGCGCCACCCTAGTACACCTAGGAAAATTATATTTTAAAAATTGAGTTACGTTCTTTCAATTTTCACCACCAAGAAATGCAAGCGATATACTGTGTATAATGTTAAGTGCAATAGCTCAAATCAAAGAGTTCCACTTTATTGGCTCCCCAGAAAGATTTTAAAAATATTGTCATGATATCTGAAATTATATTTAATTGAGTCACTGAAAAGCTCGTCTCTAAATATTTTGAATCAAAGCGATATTAAATTTCTGAATACTATTACCATTAAGGGATGATATTTTTATTACAATAATTATATAAACTGATTTGACTGACCGTATTATTATATTTAGGGTAAGCATGATAAACTTTTGGTATACCTATATGAAATTGACAAAAAAGATTGGTAGACGAAATTACTTTATTACAAATATTTCATAAATTTTATCAATCAAAAATTTATTATACTTGTAAATCTTTAATATAAATAGTCAGAATCACAAAATTTTGTACGGTTCTTTGTATGCATATAACGATTTTTTGTTGCCTCTAACACAAGTTTATAATGAGAACTAAATATCATAATAATTTAAATTTTGAAATTTATTTGGTCAAAATTATAGTGAAGCCAATAACCGACAAAAATCTTAACTTAGACAAATGTGAGGTTATAAGTACTGCAAACTTAATTTTTGTTAATAAGATATAAACTCGAATAAATTTATCAGATTTTATGCATTAAATTTAAAATAATTTTATCTTCAATAAGTGGCAATATGTATAGAGTATAGACAAATGAAACAAAAGTCCATTTTTGTCTTCAATAAGAACTAAAAATTGATTTCTAAAAATTGGTATTTTGTTTTCAATGAGAACTAAACACTGATCTAAAAAAGCTGTATTTAACACCGATTTAAAAATACTCAAAATCGTAGCAAAATCTTCGGCTCAAGGTATTAATTTTCTAAGAATGTTTTGTTTGTTCTTTACGGAAATAGTTATATCAGTTCCATAAGGATTAGAAAATTTTATTATAGCGAAAAATATCTCCCACCTCATTATTAAGCTTACATTTTATATTAATTTTTGGTATCTTGATGCAGAAAGCTATCTCACCACTGATCTAACAAAATTGAGTAACTCTCGAAATGTATTAGAATTATATAGAAATAAATTTAATATTTTTTGTAGCTAAAATTTGTATACCTATTTGAAAAAAACACAATTATTATTGACTTATGTGACTTAATGTGAAAGACAATATACCTAACTAAAAATGCTTAGCAGTTTTTATCCAAAATATTTCTAAAATATATTAGTAAGGGAGTGTTCCCGGGTATGAGACAGGCTCCAGGTATGAGACAGGCTCCAGGTATGGGACAGGCTCCAGGTATGAGACAGTCAATTATTTTCATTATGCAATGTCAATATGGCCGATCTGATTACTGTCAAATATTTCTTTGGTCATCAGTCCGTTTTTGTGCTAACACTGAAATGAATCGACGCATTGCTTATATCATCTGCAAACATCGTATGTGAAATTGCATGGGGAAAACGTTTTTGATTTTTTTCAAAGTGTTGTTTTTTTCATGTAAATCAATTGAAAAAGGAAAGTGTAATGTATAGCATTTAGTGTTTTTCTTATATTTTATGATCCAATATTGGAATAGGCCAATATGTGGTTGGAAAACAATTTTTTTTTTAAATTCTCAAAATGTCGTCATTGTCTGGGCATGAGACACAGCATATTACTACCACCCAAGGGTTCCAAAGCAAAAAGATCATTAGTATAAAGTTGTTTCCGAACAAATTGAACGCTGTTAACAACATCAAATGCAATATTTGCAAGGGGCCAGTTCTTTTGAAGTACGCAAACATGTGTGCAAGCATCTACACATCCAAACATTGCGACGATTATGAAGAAGAAATTGATAAATAAAAATTATGGAAAGCATAAAAAATTAAAATTTTGAAATAGATATGAGGTTTTTACTTTATATTTTACAATTTTAAATGTATTTTTGTAGGCGTCTCATACCTAGATACAAATTTTTTTCTTGTCAAAAAACTGTCACTTAGAAAATTGGTCATAAAATTTTGCATGTTAATGGAATCACAAAACTTTCTGCGGATAAAAGTTGTGTATTTTCATTACCTTTCCAACAATGAATAGAACACCCGACTTTATTTAACCAGTAAAAAATTTTGACTCATAAACAAAACCCGTCTCATACCCGGGTACACTCCCTTACATTAAATGTTTTATCTCCACTAATAATATTTTCTCTATACATTAGGTAATGGGTGTCTATTACAGACTAATCGTTCAATACCTGTAAAAATATTGGTAGTCTCATCCATTTGGACCATTGTTTTTAAGTACATAACGTTTTAATAGACTTTATTTGGTTTAGAAACATTTGATGTTTTTTTTCGGTTATCTATCTCGTGTTGATTTATGTCACATTTTGGTGAATGGTAAAAAATTAAAATTTTGAAATAGATATGAGATTTTTACTTTATATTTTACAATTTTTAATGTATTTTTGTAGGTGTCTCATACCTAGATACAATTTTTTTTCTTATCAAAAAACTGATGCTTCGAAAATTGGTCATAAAATTTTACATGTTAATGGAATCACAAAACTTTCTGCGGATAAAAGTTGTGTATTTCTATGACCTTTCCAACAGTGAATAGAACACCCGACTTTATTTAACCAGTAAAAAATTTTGGCTTATAAACAAAACCCGTCTCATACCCGGGTACACTCCCCTAATAATATAAAACAATTTCAAAGAGTTGAACTTTCTGTTTTGGGTATTACCTAATCCATCTTCAACGAATCGAATTGATGTGTGGTATATACTATGTAAAATGCAACAAACTCTTTCCCATTAAAATTAAATTACTTAATTATCTTTCCGCCGGAGGGCAGTTTACCTGCAACTCAAAATTGATTTATCCGATAACTTTTGTGCTTTGATAGGTGTTACGAATTCTAAAACTACAATTATAAAAATGTATATTTCTTTTTTTGTTCGAATCAATAAAAGCGATAGCATAGAAGTTGAGGTGAACCTTATACATAGTTTTATAAAAAAATTCGCGCCGGTGATGTAAACGTAGATCATTCCTATGTTATCACTTGATAGTCAGTGGCGTAAAAGCTCGTATCTTTTATACTCTTTGATGATGTCTTATGAATATTGTTTTTATAAATTTTATGTTCAGTAGACTATCAATAATAATTTTTTCTTTTATAAAAAAATTGAACTATCACTTTAAGTTGAAAAATACAAATTAAACAATTTTCGTCTATGAAATATATTTTTGAAAACCCTCAACAAATACTTTTGAAATTTACTGGAATAGTTTCTATTTCATTTTTCTTAATGTAAAATTTTGATTATAGTTCTTAATGATTGAGAACGGAAACAGAATGTATAACAGCAGCTTAAGGTCTATTTGCGTTATAAACTAAATTTAGGACATTATAAATTTTAACATACTTTAATTTGGTTATAAAATTAAAATATTAAAACACTTGCCAGAAAAGATGAACGACCCTCTGGAGCTGGCACTAGCACTGTCACGAACACTAATCTGATTTCCAACATTAATTAAGGCTTTTGGATGGATGCGGCGTCTTCTTGTAGCAATATGCCGACGTTTCGTAAATGTTTCAGTTTGCTTCTTCAGGGCTGAATGCTCTGATATTGAAGCATCCTTAGAACAGGGGGTCCTTATATACCCATGCTAATGTCATGAAACAATGCACACAAAATTATTCATCCATAACCTCTAAACTATCAATTCTTTGAAACTCTTTGATCCAAAGATGCTTCAGTGTCAAAGCATCCAGCACTGAAGATGCAAACTGAAACATTTGCGAAACGTCGGCATATTGCTGCAAGAAGACGCGGCATTCATCCGGAAGCGTTAATTGGTGTCGGTGTCGGAAATTGGGTTAGTGACAATGCTAGTGCCAGCTCCAGAGGGTCCATCATCGACTCTGGTAAGTGTTTTAATTGTATTATTAATAACCGCAAAAAGCCGTAAGTGTAAAATTAAATTTAAATTTAATTTTTTTTAAACGATAAACCATTAGGTATCTTTATTTTTTGAAATTAAGTATTATTTATGAATGTCTATTTTTTTAAATTATAATGGGCAATTTTTTCGTGTTTTTTTTCCTCTACGTTATGTTTGTAGTAATTCCTATCTATAGTTCTGCTGAATCAGGGATAGTCAACCTTTTAATCGGTCTATGCACCTACAACATTATTGCGCAAATGCGTTGCAAAAAAATGGAGACCGCCCATAGACGTACAATATTATTTGCGCAATAATTCTGTGCAAGAAAGTTGATCGTTTGTAGGTGATATTGAAGAGTTCTGCAATATTTTGTGCAAAGTGCACACAGGCTTTAAATATTATTGCACAATAGATTCAGTTGCTGGCTATCTGTGACATGGTAAACATATTGAGTGACATCGAACTTTGTTACGTTTTAATTTCCGGGGACGTAGACGCAAAAAAATAAACGAGAAGCTCGCAAGTGAGCGAAAGAGTGGTTACAACAGACACTCACGAAACATTACTCAATGAGTTGAGAATATATGAGCCAAATGCTTTTTAAACCTTTTTACTCTTCGCTATTGTTGCTTCTCAAATCGGGGGAAGAAATATTCATATGCGAGATGCTATTTTTTCAAGTTAGCGTTTGTCGCCATAGCTTTTACTCCTAACTTTTCACAGCCAGTAGTGAATGGTATACGTCGATAAAGAACAAAATAAACTTTTTCTCTTCTGTTTTGTGCATTTTGACCCACTACCCTTAACGTCAGGATAACAATTGATGCGGTATTGCACAATGTTGTCTACACACGGCAAATTATTTCTTGCATTGCGCAATAAATATCTAAATTTTTTGATTTTATACAATTTTTGGCACAGCCCTTTAATATCATCTACAGATGATCAACTTTGCCGCACAAAGCCGATGATTGCATAATAACATTGTACGTGTATGGGTTGCATTACAAACTACGTGTCAATTTATAATATAACGCGCTATACAACTCAAGTACCTTGTTCTTCGTCTATAAGAGTGAACGTTTATAAACATTTTTAAATGATTTAATAATTACATATAAAATACGCAAGGATGCAATGCACTACTTATAATGCAATTCGCCGCGTTTGGCAGATGCGCCAGAGGTTGACCGCCCCTGTGCTAAACGATCTTTTTGCGTTCACAAATAAAAAATGATCTTTCCATTTATAGTTAATAAACATTCCAAGTAAAATTTGTATCTATGCATAATAATGTGACATAATCGCTTGTAAAGACAAATTCAATTTTCAAAGAAATTTTATTTAATTATCATAAAATACTATCACCTATGGTTTTTAAATGAATTTATAAATATTTTATCATCTAAATATATTAATTATTTATAGAACAACTTAGGTGGTCCAATTTCTCAATTTTAATGTTCATAATTCTTTAATTCCTAATTTAAGTAGATATTAACTAGAAAAGACAAACCCATTTGCTGCAAATTAAATTTGTAACTAAGATTAAAATGATATATTGTAATATACCTATAATTTTAGGAATATTATTTTAATATTCTTGTTGTATTATTAACATATAATTAATAAAAATATAAATTAATTATTTGTTTACATAATTATTGGTAACCAAATTTTTAAATTAATTTTAAACTTATTTGATTTACTATCGTTTACGTCTGAAGAAAACACTGTAGGAGTTATTTTTGTGAAAATAAAGGCATCTGAAAATAACAAATGTTTACAATTTTATCAAATTATTTTTTTAAATTATTTTCTATTAAAGTTATTTTAATAATTGTTGATTGTTGTAACTAAGTATCTATTTATCAGATACCTATGGATGAATCTCAGTAGTTCAAAATAAATCAGTTATATGCCATAAAATATTAAGTAGGTACCTACTGTAAAATTAATTAAAAGATGCATATACATTCACATTGGTTTTTTTATTAATAATACCTACTGCTAACAGATTTAAGCCAGTAAGTTTAATTATTTAATATTTATTATTAAAATTGTATTAAAATACAAAATCAATGCGCAAAAAATAGTCATTGTTTATAAACTTGTATAGATTCTTTTATAAAATTAGTAAAGATAGTGAATAAAAAAACTTGGAAATACAGTTGTTGAGTTTATCTAAGAGGCAGGCACCCTTATAAATAAAATACCTACAATTTAAATTCTGAAATTGCGTTTACTAACAAAATTTAAAAGTAAAATGGGACTTTTTATGCTGTCATCAAATATTTTACGAGGATATGCTAGATATTTTTGTTTGAAAATTGATGCCGAATGCGAAAAAAACTATTGCGCCGCTTACTGTTGTATAATTCACGATCTGTGGTAAAGATGTCGATTGGCGTCATATTCCATGCAACTCGTAGCGAACTTCAATCTGGTGAAGTCTCCGGCCTGAATGGAATGCTAATTTAGTATCTCTGATCTTTACCGCATTACCGGAACTACCAGTTTTTAAAACATATATATATATATATATATGTATTTCTCTGTCTTTTATTTTTATTTATAGATTGATTAAAAATGAATATCTACTTAAAAAAAGTTTTTGAAATGTATAGCAATTATACTAATTTTGTGTTTCTTTAATTGAACATTATCCAGCAAATATTTATTATTTAATGTATCTACATATATTTGTTACAAAACTTATTGAAGCATTTTTTGTAAAATACTTATAAATATTTATAAAATAATCTGTTTAAAATGTATAGAGTGAATAAAGAAATTATATCAAAACACAAAACTATTATTAAGTATAATTTAAAATAAAAAATTTAATACAAATAATTGCAGTTATAACAAATTAAGATATGTTAATGATATTTATATTGCAAAAGACTTGACACTTAATTTGATTTTAAAATAAGTTAAAATTTAATTTGTGAGTGATTATTAAAGTGCGGATAATTTTGGGAATTTTGATACAGGTACTACGAAGCTACTAATTGATTAGATTAGATTATATTTAAAAATTATTATGTATATCTAATGCTAATTATATGAAAAACAAATTAAACATTTCAATTGTGTCATAATATATATCTCATAAATTTTTTATTGTTTAAAGTAGAACGTTTTGTAAATACTGACCAGAAATTAATATTTATTTACTTATACAATTTTTTATTTGTTTTAATAAGTATTATACAAAATTAAGTAGGTGGTGGTGATTTATTATTTTAAATTTTTACAAAGTGTTTATCAAAATATAAATTATAACAAAGCTATATTAACATGTACATAGAAAGATAATAAAAACATTGATTATAGGAAACAATATGAATTCCAAAATTACAAACATTTCAAATGAAATCCTTTAGACAAAAAATACAAAGTTATTTGGCAATTACAAACATTAATAAATAATGTTTGTTTTGTTATATTTTTTAATCAATTATAACATTTTATCGGCTATTAATATACTAACCCCTTTTATATTTAAACATAATTTTAGAGCTTCTATTAAAAGTGACTTTTTGATACGTAGGTATAAGAGCTGAATATCAAATTGAAATCAACTAAATCTTAGAACAACACATCGTTCACTGCAAATTGTAGATAACTTTTTCTTGCATACCTTCGCTGCTTATAAATGCACAGGAAATTGAGAATAATCAAGTGATAATTTTCTTGTGTACGTTTGAAGTTTAAAACTTGTTTAGAATATCGAATAAGGTTTTTATAAGTTAAAAAAAACACTAATGCCCGCTTTTTAATTATTTATTGGTCAATAATTTTAATTTTAAGGTTACGTTTATTGAGGAAATAAAAAAATTTGTTTTTACTTATAAAAACTAATTATGGTGGACAGTTAGATATTTAGGCTTTGCTAGCCAGCAACTTCGTTAATTATCATTTTTATAGCTTCCTGTGACAAATTTTAACAATCGGCTATTAAATAAAAAAGACGTTCTACCTTTTTAATTATAAAATAAAAGCGTGTCTTATTGTCTTATTCTTATAGTGTTTAGACCTCAATTAATTAAAATTTTTTTGGCAGATTTCTCAATTTTTTTCAGTCATTTTCTACAGGCCAGCAGAAATTATTTATATAAATACAACGTTATCGCCATCAAAATCATCATCAAAAAAATTGCCAACTCGGTTAAATCTTAATATATATATTTATTTAGTGGATATTAAAAAAAACAAGCTTTCAATATTCAGAAGAGTTGTAAGGAAGTTCAAGTTGAAAGTTTTACGATCGATGCTGACAGTTTTAGGTGCTTTTAGGTCGCACTTTCTTATTCACTACGGTTTTTAATAGGCACTGGAAACATAAATACGAAATAATTTTTATGAGAGTTGAAAAAATATATGAAGCGACTAAGTTGTACGGTACGAATTAAAATATCACGAATAAGAGTTTCGTTGCCATTAAAGTCGTAATAGTATGTATTGCAGTTAGTGTTACCGTCACAGGCCGACAGCTTAGTAGATTCGTTCGGGGAATAAACACAAACGCCTTCGATATTCGTAATGCCACTGTTGTTGCTCAAGGGAGAGGGCGGGGGACGCATGAGCACAGCGTCGCGGCGCTTTAACACAAGTGCGGGATTACCAGCATCGGTCCAGCAGCTTCACTCCAGTGTTAGACGGATTCGCGCTTGCTTCTTTCCGTTCCGTTTACATTTTCTTGTGTATGCAAAATATCGTACATGTAAATCTATTATATTCCGAATAATAATTTGCTATTCTCTTATCTGTCGATAACTTGAAGAGATACCAAAGTTTCCATGACCAGCAGTAAAATTTACAACATAAGGAATGCGTTTTCCCGCCGGAATCTGCATTTAATGAAATTGTTGTGATATATTATTGCAGTAAAAACTTTGATGTAAAACCATATATTATCAACCTGTTGGGCATCGTGAATTTGTCATTCAAGAAGCATCTCAGCAGAAATCAATGGTTCGTGGAAAAAACTGGTCGCGGTAGCGATTGATGAAGATGTCAAAGCGCTTTGTTCACCGACAATGAACAAAGATAATCAGCATACTCGCCTAGAAAAGTTTCGTCACGCAAGAACCATTATTAAGGTCCAGCCAGCGGCATAGTACTCATTGTTTAGCATGGAGGGGAATAAAGTCATATTCCGTGAAGTGACATTTGGGCATTAATAATTATACGGCGCGCTCTCTGATAGGCTGACGTTATGACGAGTGGCAGACCTCGCGTTCTATACATGTGCTGGACAGTCTCAAAAGGCCGCGACCGGTGATAGTTTCCCATCTGCATTTTGATTTGGAACCACTAAGGACATGTGTGTAATCTCAGTTTTGAAAACTCTTTCACGACTTTTCGAACGTTGATGGTGGATTTACGTTGAAAAAGTATTTATTTTAATTTGTTCATTTTCTTTTTTGGTTATTCGTCATGCAACGACGGAAACGAAAGTGAACAATTTTACGTTGACGGTAAGTGATTTCTTTAAAAAAAAAAACGTCTCCCCCAATTTAAAATCCTAAACGTTATTAATGCCAAAAAAGTTAAAAAGTAGCCGAAGAAAATAGAAAAAAGGATGACAAAATTTAATTTAATCAATTCATTGTCGCCTGGAAGGGTATAAATCATTATGAATCCGTTGTCCGCATGCTTTAATTAAATATTCGAGATTGATAAATGGGACCCATTGTCTGACAAAATATAAAACATTAATTACAGTTCATCCTCACCTACAATCGAGCCATGTTTATTGCAAATTTGCAAAGCCTGCTTGATATTCAGAGCGTGGTTTTGCGATTCGGGCTTGCTGCCGATTTCAATTAAGTAACTCGACCACTGCTGATACTATACGTGCTATTCACGTCAGATTGACTTTTACATTCGAACTATTTTTAAACATTTTTTCTCACCCACCTGATTGAAAATAAATAAACAAACGTGAACATTAAGATTTTAATTATAAATTCACATTTAACACTGCACACGTGGTTCTTATTAATTGTATTAAATCTCTTACGATGGCGATTTTGTAATATCCGAATTAATACGTTATTAAAAATGTATGAACCAGTTTGGATTTACAGAACCTTGCCTCAACTTTGTAAGAGCCACTCGCGAACGTGATGGTGCGATACCAGTATTTATGACGGTCTTAAGCGGGGGATTAGGGCTGAAGAAATAGTACATGGTACTTATGGTTGATCTGTCTCTAGCGACCGATTCTTAGTTTCTATTCCATTCTGATTTAGAAATAGAGCTTACCTGTTCTTTTTATAAATGATTTGTCAATTTAAACGAACGATAACAATAAAATTAATTCTCTCAATTTTACAAAATACATAATAGTTACTTGGTACCAATTTGATTAGTATTTAATAAATAAATTAAGATAAACTAGTAAAAAATTTTATATATTTTTATAGTGGGTATTTATTATTTATTTTTTTTGAGTAAGAAAAAAATATCAATTTTTATATGGTGACTAGCATTATCAAAAAAAAATCAGTTTATAAATAGAGAAGAAATTGATCAAAAATATTTTTTAGTGTTTCTTCAGTAATAAAAAGTTTTTGAAAGATATGTTTATTATCAAATCTATTATGTATGTAAGAGTTACGTCATAATTAAACAACTACATCACGAATTAGTATGTGCTAAAATTGAATAAAATCGGTACATAGAGAAAATTTACAGTAAACGTAAAAAGTTTTTATACATCAATAAATATTATTTAAGAGCTATAAAAATATAAATATTTTAATAGAAATTAGCTTAGTTTATTGAAAATTAATAATCAAAGTCGACATGTATAAGGCATTGGTTTTTAATAGCTGGTTTGATCTCTTATCTGCGCGGTTAGTGTTTTCTCTACAACTTGTTTGTTCAGTTGAATGTTGTCGTTTATTAAAATCGAAATACCTCACGCCCTTTCAGTTAAATAATATCGATTTCAGTTGATTAAATTAAGTTTACCTTAAACTTTGAATTAATATTTAATAAAACTGTTCTTTATCTTTTTTTATCTTGATAACACTTTATTCGCAATTGGGGCTCTTAAAAATGTTTATTTGTCTACCTAAAAATCGGATGTAAATATTTTGATTTTGAGTTACATTTACAATACAATTTTTTTTTGTAGAAATAGAAGAATTTCACATACAACTGCTTTTCACAATTAACTAAATGTGTAGAAAACATTTTGCAAAAATAAAGCAATTCTGAGACGTCCTATGAGAGCAATACTAGACAATTTTTGTTAAAAATACTATAAAACTGTATAGTTTATTTAGAAAAAATATGTTTTTTACATTAGTCAAGTTTTATTCTGTTCTATATCAGGAAAGTTTCAAATCAAAAATAGGCAAGAATTTTTCTAATTGAGAATCAATTATCCGTTAAAAAAAGTTTTAAAAACAATTATTTATAAAAGATACACTTCTCAAATAAATTATTTTAATCAAAGAAGTTATCGCTAACCCTCTTAAGAAGTTCGCGTTTAACATCTTTTAATAAAATATAAGACCCATTTAACTTTGACAAAAGGAGGGTTTTTAATTAAAAGAAAAAGAGAAGAAATGAATTTGACTAATTAGCCTCCACTAAAATTACCATATTCGAGCATAATCATCAAAACAAACAATTTATTGAAATCGGTAGAGTAACACTTTTAGCTTGATCGACCACTCAATTTAGTCCCTATATTATTCAAAATTAAAATTTTGAAATTTGTTTTATTTTGCAAATAAATAATTGTAATTTGAATAAAAAAACAGACTATGGTTTTTTTTAAGTTTGCAATTCATATAAACTCTCTTTTATAATTAATTACTCATTTTGGAAAGTCCTAATCCGGTATTATGAATTTAATTATGCTGTTTTTAGTGTCAGTAAAATTGTTAATATATATTATAGTAATAACATCCTCCGTTACAATATGCATTCCTTTGAACGACAATAATTTAAAAGCGAGATAAAGATCAAATTAAGTGTCGTAATCATTTACTAATCACCCTTATTTAAACTGCAATAAAGGATATTCATCTTCTTAATTGTTTACTATGCTGAAGTAGTCTTAAGCTGACCTCTAATCAATAAATTAAATTAATTTAACTTCTTAAATTTATTTGGGAATAATTAGCAAATTATGTTGAGCAATTGATACTGCTATAATTAATATCCACCGTTATTTTATCAACGGAATTAAAATATTTTTTATATTTACAGAAGCACTTGGCCATAAAATAGTCTCATCTCAAGAAATAGCTCAAGCTTTTAATATTTCTTCTATGAAACATAAAATTTGGTCGTGAATGTTCTTTTTTGACTTTATGGATATGGTTTTGATTTTTATTTCTTGGTTTTTTTGCGTGGGCACACTAATGCATATGTATAAATTTTTCTAAGCTGTTTATTTTCATAAGTTTGGCAAGCACCACTTTAGAAAACTTGAAATTCTAGATATTAATTAAATAAATAATACCAATTAAAACACATAATTATAATTTCAACTGGTTAAACTGTTAATTTACAGAAAAATAGTAATTTTGTTGTAACCAATTTTCATAGTTTTACTCCGTTCTTAAACAAATATCAGACATTTTTAGACTTTCTAATATTTTGCATTTTAGTTTTTGGGAAATTATTACACATTGCTGTCAAAAGCAAGACATTTTCTATAATGTTCACTGATACCTTTTTAAACCGATATTGAATTCGAATAAAATGATTAGTCCTACAATTATATTTAAGGACTTAATGACTATAGTGTTATGTAAATAAAAGGAAACAATGCTAAAAAGTACGGAAAGCATTTTCAACTTCATCTCATAAATCAAATTTTATAAAGTGTATCTACTTTTTCAACTTTCACTTTAGAAGAGAAGTAAAGAATTTTTAGTATCTTTTTACCCTCGTCTAATTTGGGCTATTGTAAACAGAAAACTTTTAACGTTTTACAACAGCGCGTAATAGCAACCTAGGGTGATGCAAGAAACTTATATTTCTTTACATAAACTGGGCCATTGTCAACTTATTCACAAAGGGAATGAAACGAAATGAAAGTTTTTCCTTTTAAGCTTCTTAAAGTATTTTAATTTAGTAACACGTAGTGTTTTTTTTTATTAAATTAAATTTTATCTACTTTGCTTGAGCTTTCACGAATTGCGTCCGCTTTTATCACCGAACGTTGATTAAATTTCAAATGTGGCTAAAAAAATTACCTTGCACATACATAAATAATGAAATCCTTGTTATAAATCTAATTTATAACTTTATTTTTACTTTCTAATTTGTATTAATTATAAATTGATATTATGTAAATATTGTTGACTATCGTTTTTTATAGTAAATATGGGGGAAGAACAGACGTTAATGATTCATATATGATTCAGAAATAGTAAATAAAATGAAAAGGTCGATTAGAGTAGACAAAAAACTTAAAAACAAGTTTTTGTTTTTAAGTAAATACTAAATTATAAACCAAAACAGTCATAATTTATTGGTATGGTTTAGTGTTTCCTAAACTTTTGACCCATGCGTACCCCTTTCAAATATTTTTTAATACTTTGTATCTTTTGCATTAGTAGAACATTTATAAAAGAAAAAATTGCAAAGTTGTTTAAAAACACACTTGTTAAAATTCTTTTCGTATCTCTTACCAACCCTTCGTGTACCTTTAAAGGTTTGCGTATCTCACTTTAAAAAACACGGATATAGACAGATATGAATATATCTGTTCCTACAATTTTTAATTTTGACCCATAACAAAAGTAAGTAAATCTGTATTAAAATAACTAAAGTAATTTTTTTTATAAACTAAGTACTTATTTTTAGAATGCATTTATTTTTTTATCATTGACCTAAAAATTATATATTGCTTAATATAAATATGACATTCTACTTTAAAAATTATATTTCAAATATATATATTTTTTAAGCAATTCAATGCAATAACATGTCATCATGATGCAGTATTTAATATTACTTGAAAAGGATACAAATTTTTATTAAAAGTGAATAAAAGCGGATAATTTTGTATTAAATAATATTTCGGCATTTTGTTTTATGTTTATAAAGAAATATCGTTAATTTTCAGATTTAATGTAAACTTATTAAATTAATAAAATTTAAATAAAATGAATCTACACTAACTTAAAATAATGTCACTAATGGGTTAATACATTATGCATAATAGGTATAATCTAAAAACAGTAAAAAGTGAATTTTTCTAAAATTGTCTAATAATTTTTTTTTAATTCTGTAGATATATTTTTAACAATAATAAATTTTAAAAATTTGTTTTCGCTTATTGATTTTATAACCTATTTTAGTAAATTTACCTAAGTAGTTTTATATTTGTAGCCTTTCTTAGAATTTTTATACTATCTGCTATTATATTGTTGTTAAATAATTTTAACAACGTAAATAAATCACAAAATAATTTTTCGGTTTATGTAATTATTCAACTATGGGCGCTTTTAAAAATGGATATTTTCCCTACAATTCGCTGTTGAGAGCAATACGCTTGTAGAAAATGCAGCATTGGCGAATAAAAAAAAAATTTTGCCGTGGTTTGCAAGTGTTTTTTTTTCATACCTTCAGATGCGATTAGTTAAAATACGTCTGTGAAAGAAAATTGAAACACCCATTTTCTTTACAAAATATGTTTATTAAAAAAAACTTGCTTTCGAAGGAAATTGATTTTTTTTAAATTATACTGAAGATTTTTTTGTTTGTTTTGATTGTCTTTTATAACTGTACGATGTTTTAATGTCCAACAAAAATCTGAAAGCATTCTCGATGATCATTTTCCTCGGTATCTTTTTCCATCCTCATGATGTCTTGATGGAATCTCCCCCCCTGCTCGTCGATGATAGCACCTAAGTTTTCGGGGAAAAGGTCTAGATGGGACTTAAGAAAACGAATCTTCAAAGACATATTACATCTTAAGGTTTTATAATGCTGTAGGTATTAGCTTAGAAACCATCTTCTTATAGTTTCCAGACTTTGTATTTCCCAATAAAATTTTTTCCACTTCATAAAAATAAATCCCGTGAATTTTATTCTTCTGTTTTTAATTTTGACATAGAATTGGAATCTGTCATGACCTTTCTAATATCCGCCCATACAAAAATTCCTTTTTTTAATTCACTTTTGCTCAGTGTAGGAAACAAAGTCTTTCAATGCAGAAAACATTCTCCATTTCTATCCATGTCTTTAAGGAAGTTTTTAATGGGGCCTAATGTAATCTGCAAAGATGGTAAAATAATATTGTTTGACTCTACTAAGAGGTATGTCTATTTACAATACTTTTTATCGATAATTTAGATATTTCCACGTAAGAGAATTTTTCCACTATTTTTTTGTTAATACACTTACACATGAGAGATATCAAAAATATATAATTGGATTAACGACAAAAAATTGTGTAGACCAGTGTAATTGAAAAAAAACTTTAGATATACCTACATGTCAAATCAATGCGAAAATCTTAAAATCAACTAGCGACTACTACACGGAGAAAAATATATCCTCAAAATAACTATCTAACGTATACTCAATTGACGTATTGTCAGAACAACGATTCGAATGTCTAATTTAATAATATTTATAAGTCAATTTGATAATTCATAGTATGATCAAAACAGCGCTACATATTATATTTATAATAAGGATTTATTTATTTGATTCAAGCGTTCAAACGAAAAACTCTGTTGAACGTGTGCAGTTTCCATCGTGTAGGTAACTGTACAGTCAACTTGAGGATTTGTATAACTAAAATAGCGATACGTATGTATGGTTATTTTGACGATATTTTGTTTTCCGTGCATAACCGTTAAATCACCATGACAAGAATCTTTTTAATGTCTAAAACAATAATACGTATCGTTACTTTGACGATCCGCGATAAGGAAACTCTGGATAGCTAAATTAGCTATACGGCGTATTCCTGTGAAAGATGACTATCCATCGTATACCTAAAATAGCGATACGTATGGTTATTTTAACAATATTTTTTTCTCCGTGTAAGAATTAAAATTAAGGGATGAAATTTAGTGAGAATTTTTTTTCGATATTTAGAACAATATTTTGATAATAGTGTTTAAAAATAATAATCGTTTCAAACCAAGAACTCTATATCTATATATATAAAAATCAATGCCACTTTTCGTTGTAATTTTATAACTCAAGAACGGGCTCACCTATCCAAACCAAATGTTTAGGCTTTGTTCGGACTATTTAGTAGATGGTTTATCTGAAGTTTGCACAAAATCGGTAGAGTGGTTCTTCATTTATCACATTTTTTGTAACAAATTAATTCAATAAATGGCGGATCATTTTGTTATGGGGATTGTGCTCCTTATATCGGAAACGGCTGAACCGATTTTGACGGGACTTGAATAAACAGGTAGAAGACACTATCCTTGAGTAACATAAGCTATATTTTATTTTGAAAAAAAATAGTTTTTACTTCGAAATCGCAAAACCCGTGCGAAGCCGGGCGGGCCAGCTAGTCTTTTATAAATAACGGTAATATTATAAACATTATAAAGTGGACATAAAGATAACCCATCCTTTAAAAAATAAGGTAATAACATAAAAAGTCGATGTTTATTCTCCAAACTATTGACACACTTTTTGTCTTAAATACAAATAAAAAAGTACAACTTTACATGGATTTCTCTATGATCGTGAAAACTGAAATACGTGTTTTTTTATATTCATTTGTACATAATGTATTTGAATACCGGTATCCATAAGTAAATACCTTAATTGATATTTTTAAGCAAAAACTTTGGATCTTACGATTATTTGATTATTTTCATTATTCCACCTAATTTTAGTAACAATCGTATTAAAAAATTGGCCATGATCTATTTATGTTCTTAACTACTAATAAAATCCGGTTTTTTATTATTAAAATTATGATAAAATATAAAATATTTAGAAAAGATTCATTTTTTAATGCTATAATTCTCAACAGTTTTCACCGATAATTTATTTATAAAAGTACTTTTAAAAAGCTTTTACTATTATTAAGAGGATGAATAAAGAATGTATCTTTCCAATAATTCTGTGCGTTCGCAATAAGTCACCTAAACAAGAAGCTCAGCAAATCTAGGAATGTGGGCTCCACAATGCGAATATATCTCACTTTCACCCTATCCGGAACAATGAAAGTTATACCACAGTATTTTGCGAATCTACCCTGCGAACTTGGCCTTAGCAGCAGCTCATTCGCTCCAAGAGGCACGGATTCCGTTACACTTTATGGTCTCATCGCAGCCTATAAGCGTTATCACTTAGCTTCGCTGTAATACATTACCGATACTTGCTGAAGTGAGAAGATGTATTTGGAACGCTTCGTGCATTTAGAGCTCGCGCAATGGGCTTGCTGTCGCTTACTGTCGTTTATCAATTTCATTCGAAAATGTTCGCTGCTAGAGTGAACCCGTTATTAATAACCCTATCTAGAACGACTAGATATTTTTAACATTAATAACAACTTTTAGCTTAAAAAAAAAACACAAAAAATTTTCATGTTGTACTCAAAAGGTTAAACAATAATTTAAAAGTGTTTTATTCTCATTTATTTATTTTTAAAACAGAACTAGACTCTTTTTTTTATTAAAATACGTTTTAGTTAAGTTATTCTTATTTCATAAGTCTTATTTTATTTTTTTTATTTTTAAATGTCGCTGGCGTCATTTTAATTAGGATTAATTACGCCGTCTAACTTCTGGATCACGTCAATGAATACAATTTATGTACTATTTGAAAAAAGTTTACAGTCTTATATAATTATTGAGAAAAACAATACTACTGACATGAGAAAATTCTACTTTTATTCTGCACAACTCAATAATTTTTCGATTGGCATACAGTTTCGTGGATTTTAACAAGTCCTCATATAATAAAAGTAACAACATATTTTCTTATTATAAATATTTACTACATTGAAATACTTTGTAAATAATAAATTAAAGATTAAATTCACTAGCGGTATTATATCATTTCTTAACATTAATATTAATATTTTGTACAGCAGCCTACAAAAACATTTAATGATGTGTATGTGAATTCATTTTAAGGCTGAATAGTGCGCACAAATCATACTCCGAATAGTGTTCAAGTAAAATGGAAAATGTAATAAATATACAAATCAGAGTTGTATATAGCAACAGCGTGAGGAATACTTTTCAAAGCTGCGCAACTCTATCCTTTATTATAATTTCGATAAAAATTTAAAAAAAACTATCTAATTTTGTCTCAATAAAAAATAACTCAGCTTAACCGAGTATCACAAAGCATATGATGATTTATTTCTAGAGTGTAAGTATAACAAATTAAAACTAAAATTATAGCAAATCATTATATTTACAAACATGGTAAGGTAAAAGACCCAGTTATTGACACTTTAAGAGTGACAGCTGAGGTTATAACAGGATAACTTATAAAAATATTAATTTAAATAATTAATTTTTTTTTCATACAAAGTGCATGATTTTTAGAAAAGGTCATATGGGTAAAATAATTATTTGAAGCAGATTAATAATTTAAATTAATGTTTTAAAAAATAATGTTTGAATCTCAGTTTCTGACACTTAAACTTTTTATTGATGTAGTTTCTGACACTCCATATGTCAAAATTATTCGTCATTTATTAGGTTATACACTATCAAATTTAAATTTATTATAATCAAACATAATTTGTTATAATGTATCATTTATTATAAATAAAATGTTAATTTTTTCATCACAAAAATAATTAAAATAATAAAATTAAATATTATAAAAACAAATATGTAAACATAACATAGGTTAAAATTTAAGTGTCAATAACTGTAACATACCTATAAAATTGAGCCTAGTTATCCACACTCTTATTTTAATAATAAAATATAATTTACTATGATGTTTTAATATTTAAAAACAAAGAGTAGTTAATTATTAATCAAACCATATATTTTTTATAATATTTTTATACTTATATGATGATTAAATCACAAATTCAATAGTCGAACGCTCTTCTGTCAATTGCTTAGACTATAACCAAAAAATGGCTTTCACAGTCACTCTGGGCTTAAATATTATTTTATATTAAGTGAGTTTTTTTTTGTAACTGATATCGTCATCAAATAGGTACACGATGAATTTATTTTAATTTTGAAAAAATAATTTATTTATTCGAGGTAATTTTTTTTTATTAATTCAAAGTAAAGTTAAAAGTGTCAGAAACCGGGTCAGTGTCAATAACAGGGTCTTTTACCTTATGTATAATAAAAAACGCTGTTTGTGACAGTTTATATTACATCGTGTATTTTTGTTATTTAAGTTTATTAGTAGTTTTGATAAACAGCCAAAGATCTACCTATATACAAAAGAAGCCAATATAGTAGTTACTAAAGCAATTGCATAGACGATATGTTTGATAAAAAAATTGTAAAGGATCTGAAGAAACAAGCACATCTGCATCACAGTCTCCAAAAACGAAGCGTTAAATTGCACCTTTTTTTCTGTTTATAGTTTTTGTGCGCTCTTCTTGATTAGAACAAGAAATAATTGTTTATTATTTTATATCGTTATGGTTATAGAGTTTAGCTACTGTGAGTTACTGTAAATTATTCTAATGTCCATATTGAAACAATAATACTTACTTTAAATGCACTGTTTAGGTATTTTATGGCAAGACTAGAATTATATGATGCTCTAACACAGTGTATTGGAAACCATACTTTTGAATAAGGTAAAGGATGAAGACTCATTTTCTAAAAATGGATAGATAAATATTGTTTCTATGCAGCTTTCGTTGGTTTATTTTAATTGAAATATTTACAGAACTATACTGCACGAGACTATGTATGCGTTCATTATGCCAGAAGCAAAGGTAGTTCAATGCGGTTTTTATAGTAAGCACCTATATTGTTTATGACGTTTGGAAAACGAAAATTCTTTTATCAGATTTAAAATAAAGATTTTGGAAACATCATGATTAGGTACCTACTTACAATTAATTTGAGTTTCAAGAGAAGCTTTAAAAGTCTATTTTATTATGAGAAAAATTAATTTGGTTACAGAATATAACGAAACAAAATTAAATGCTTTATAGACAATTCATTCGTCGCATCTTTCTTCACCAATAAGTGACATTATTAGTAATAGACAGAAGAAATGCAGGAAGTTTATTGTATGTTATTTAAAATGTGTCGCATTTTACACAAAGTTTACACCATCTCTACAATATTCGTTTATTATTTTTTTTACTAATTATGCTTTAGAAAACACCAATATAAGCATAACTACATATTATAAAGAAAACATGAATGTTGCTTTGATAGAACACTTTTAACTTTTTTAATACAGATAAATATTTTTTTAATTATTCTAATATTCTTCGAAAATGACCAAAGTTGCTTTCAAATTAATACAAACGGAGAACTGCGAAATAGGCAAGACATCATAAAGAAGTGCACTTTTGTACACACTTATTTTGAATGTAGCAACAACGTGCTATTTCATGCTAAATCGCAAACTCTCCATTTGTGTTAAATCTATACCAATTACCTACCTATCTCTAATTTTATCCATTTTTTTTAATTTGTAAGAGTTTTTCGTTGTTGATTAGACTTTTTTTCAAGAAATTAAGAAGTAGGTGAGGAAACATTGGTGTAATTAAACATATTTGTCCTTGCAAAACATTAAAATAATTTTGCTATATGAAATAATAATTAATAATTAAAAGCCTATTATTAAAATTCAACAATTCATTGAACAAAAATTAGTAAAACTGTTCATTTTTATCTAAGAATATCAAAAAACTTAAATTCTAAAAATACATATATTGTGTTAAATGTTTATAAGTATTTTACGGAAGAAAAACAGAACCAATAAATTGCAGACAATTTATACCAGATATGGACATATGGAACCCTCATGTAAAAGCTTTTTGGTATTTTCACAAAAGGACTAATAAGTTGTCCAACGTGCAAACGGTTGGGTTGTTACATCTGAAATTTATGGTCCTTTAAATATTTTATCTTCAAATTTCTAATTATTTTATAAATTATCCTTGTTAACTACTGCTAATAGTATGACTGTTGTTACTTCAGAATGGTAAAAAGGCATAGAAAATAAAGCTCTTATTGTTATAAACCAAAAGCGATGATTTGGTTAAATGAGACGGTTTCCGAAGGTTATTATTTATGTCTATCATCAATATTTGAAATATATTAGAAAAGGTTCGATATCAGCAAAAATAACGTATAGCAAGGCTAGTGAAAAGTAGAACTATAAATCATTCGCTAGACTGCGATATATGACTGCAAACCCGACATACTGACATCTTTTGTGTTTGCGAACACTATATTATGCTTATTCACAAGTTGCAGGTTAGTGATGAAACGACATATCAAGCAACTAATGCGTTTAAAATATCCTTCAGTGCTGCGAATTATACTGATACACTACCTTTGTATTTTAAATCCAGACATTTTCTTTGCTGATTTACTGTCTAAAATACAATATCGATATGGTTTATGAATCGTGCTGACTACAAATAAAAGTGATATTACCATTAATTCACACCACATTATAAATTATATTTGGCATAATGGTTTAAATATTACTGTATACGTTTATGTGGGGTATGCAATGGAAAATATAACATATGATATTTTTTCAAAAGTATTCCCATTTTTAAGTTTAAAACTTTGCTACAAATTATAGCTAATAAATAAAAAAAATTGCTTTTAATATATTTAATATTTGAATTTTATGAAAAATAACGTATTTTTTTGTTTACATTCATTATTTTTAAATAACTATTGAAAGTAGATAATCAAAATTAAAACTTTGTTTTTTTAATGAGACAAGATTTTCTTTAGATTTTTATAATCAAATTTAATCATCGATGCGTAGCTATTATTTTTTCTTTAAATACTAAAATTCTGCTTAAATATTACAATTAAGAAAATAAGTTGGTTGAAACTACGTAGCAGGTACATGGATAGAATTTTTTAAATACAAAAGTTTACAGAAACTAAATGTTTGAGTTTTAGATTAAATTTATTATATGACAAAGTATAAAGTTTCAAGTTAGTAAAATTATGGTTTATTAAGCACATATTTTTTAATAATGAATTAACTTTTTAAGGCGTGCTTTAGTGGACATATTATTTATTTTAAATGAATAACAAACTACTTCATCAAGTTGTTGAACAGTTAACATATGAAATATTAAAACTGGGTCAGACTAACCCAAAATGCGAAATGTTAAACAATTATGTAAAAATACAATAATCTGATAATGTAATATACATAGATGTAAAAAATGCTAATAAATCAGATTCCCGTTTAAGTAATTTAATTTATGGTTCTTTGGTAAAATTATAAGACTTTTTTTCTTGTTTCGAGAATCTTATTGTGTGCACACTCTAATAGTAGAAGAGATAAACGACTGCATTTTTCGGTTACGTTTTTGTTGAGGTTTGAATGTAATAGCTCGCCAAAATGAGAAAATAGCAAGCAGAGTTCAGTTTTTGTTATCATACAAATATGAAGATCCCGTCGACTGAAAAGCGCGCTGTCT
Source organism: Sinopyrophorus schimmeli (assembly GCA_036325965.1). NCBI lineage: Eukaryota > Metazoa > Arthropoda > Insecta > Coleoptera > Elateridae > Sinopyrophorus > Sinopyrophorus schimmeli. The sequence continues at coordinate 9,909,938 of JARFIZ010000001.1, forward strand.
GCCAGTCCCGCTCTTCATTTCTCGCATTTTCCATCGCCATAAATCAAGGGACAGGAGACAGGCTAGCGAAGAGCACTCCGTTGCTATGGTTCCGTGGCATCCCGACAGCTCGGGGGTGCGGAGTAAGCAGAGGCAGATCAGAGCCGGGGATTTAATCCTGCCGGGGATGTCTGGGAGATGGGGAAAGTTAATAAGAGTTTGGGGGGATTAAAAATAATCCTACTGTTTTGCAATATTGCGTTGCGCAAAGCGAGCCTACTACCATCATTCAAATTGTTTCCTACTTGTCACACACTTTGAATTCTAATATATTTTTAGATAGTTTTGCTTAAATGATGTAAACATTTAATGTTTTTTTATTGTTTCAGGTAAGAGGCAATTTCATTAATTATTCACCTCTAATTACACAAAGTAAGTACACTCGTTTAACTAAACTTTGATTAATGACTGAGCACCAAAATTGTTAAATATTTCTAATGATCATAAAATTTAATACCATCAGAATTGGTTATATTTATTAACCAATTCCAATTTTTTCTTCTTCTTTTATTTAAGATCCATGTCTTGTTTTTTTTTGTTTTTGAAGCCTTTGAGATATGGAGGTTCAACTTTTGTATCATCTTATTGATGGTACCGGGGGTCTTGTGTTAGGTCTTTCATCTTTTGTCCATTTTGCCATTTTATCAATTTCTAATTTTGTTATTAATTTCAATAACTGCTTGAGATAGAAAATAATAATTAGAAATGGTAGGTAAATTATTTTTTTCTATTGCCGGTATTTTTTTAATAATTGTTCTTGGATTTATGACTGTGAATATTTTATTGCTACATATTTGTCTACCTTGCATTTAGTCTACCTTTCTATATATAAATATGTCGCTTTGCGTTTCAAAGAATGCTAAGAATGTACAGTTATTGTCCATCGCAACCTCAAGAATAGTTAAATTGCATATTAATACTACCAGATTTAAGAGCAAGATTTGTATGTGCTTAAAATACCATACGAAATTCTTCAAATGATTCTGAAATACATTTCATAAATGCATATCTGGGATTTGGTTATTAATGAAATTTAAATACACATGCATATGTATGGTGCTACATATTTAAATCAATTACAAAAATTGACAGTAGTACCTACTTATTCCAAGTTTTGGCAAATGAGCCTGGTCCAACAATATTATAGATACTTATCTATCTGAAGTGCTGACAACGTTTTATAAAATGGATTTATTATTTTTTGAATTTACGAACACTAACATAGTAACGTAAAATTTATTTGTAAAAGTTGCAATTTTTTATTTATTGATAATGATCATGATAATTTCTCAAAGTTGATAATGTTTTTTATTAGTGACCTAAGAGACTTACACGACAGCAGTGTATAAACCTCGTATTTTGACTTTTTTTACTATTGAGCGATTTATTTTTAAAACGAATTATTGTTTACTATTTTCTAACGCCAGTATAACTATCAAAAATAATTTGAAAGATAACACTGGCACACAAAAATTAAAAAGTGGTCAGTACTTTTGACCAGACCCACCTAGGGTTATGTATTGCCCTGAATCCGAATTTGAGGTCGGTTTACCCAATATACCTCTAAAATTTTGAGTAAATTGCAAAAAACCTCTAATAATTGCAGTTATGAAAATGAAGAAAATTTGATTAAACTAGATCAAATCTTTCTTGTATGTATATTTTGATAAAGTGAATCCAAATTCGAAATCTCTGAATCTCGATCATTCATATATTTCTCCAAAATTGTAAAAAATAGTAAAAAAGTAGTAGAACATAGCCAAAAATATCACAAGGACACAAAAAAAAGTGGTCAGTACTTTTGACCAGACCCACCTAGGGTTATGTATTTCAATGCGTTGAATCCAAATCCGAAGTCTGTTTGGTCCGTACACCTCCAAAATTTTGAGTAAATTGCAAAAAACTGCTTCAATTGGGTAAAAAGTTTTCTGCAATTTGCTCAAAATTTTAGAGGTATATTGGGTAAACCGACCTAAAATTTGGTTCAGGGCATCCAAATACATAGCCCTAGGTGGGACTTGTCAAAAGTACTGACCACTTTTTTATTTTTGTGTGCCAGTGTAATTAACAATAATTGTATTTTAAATATTATGTAACAATTTTTAATTATAGGAGGTAATACAAACTAAGACTTTTAATTCTTGAAAAAGATATAACATATGACTTATTGTTAGGGTGGTCGTTAAAAATTAAATTTCTTCGACGCCCCAAAAAAACTTTCCTTTTAATAAAAAAATACGGGGGAATTTAAAAAAAAATTTTTTAACAAATTAACACGTGTCTCAAGATAATCAAAGTTCATTTTTTGATAAAATTGTAGTTTTTTGTAAGCATCTCTTAAAGTATACCGATTTGAGAAAAAGTTATAAATGTATTTTGTAGGAAATTCAGTTCTCTACAAAAAAGGTCTTGTCCATTTTCTTCATTAAATTCATATTTATACAGATATTCTCAATAATAAATTTATTAACTTCATATAGTCAACATTTTAAGACCCTCAAACGTCATTCTTTCTTAAATATATATAATTTCGTAAAAGTATAATAAATTCTAGTTGTTCCAAAAAATTTTTATACTTCAGAAAAAATGATGTTTTTAGATCGTAAAATGTTGACTATATGGATTTAATGAATTTATTATTGAGAATATCTCCATAAATATGAATTTCATGAAGAAAATAAAAAAGACCTTTTTTATAGAGAATTGAATTTCCTACAAAATTGTTCCTATAACTTTTTCTCAAATCTGTATACCTTAAGAGATACTTATAAAAAATACGATTTTATCAAAAAATTAACTTATATTGTCTTGGGCACGTGTTATTTTTGTTAAATAAATTTTAAAAAAATTCCTTCGTATTTTTTCATGAAAAGAAAGGTTTTTTTGGGGCGTGGGAAGAAATTAAATTTTAATGACCACCCTAATATGTCTACATAAATACTCACTAATTAAAAATTAAATATTTGCCTTTAAATTAAGATAAAGCAGAAATTAGAAAGTAAAGAGAGCATCACAGTAGCAGTCCAACAATCTTAATCGACAATACAAACTCAAATAGTAGAAATTGTCTCTTATTAGCCACTCAGCACAGAGCAGCACGTGTGTAAACATTTATGCAGCGTGTTCTGTGATTTGCTGGTAGATATTTTTGCTCAAATTAAGATATTTATTTTAAATTCTAATTCCCTAAATAGTTAAGTTTATTTAAATATATAGTCACCATTAATAATCCCGTTAATCTATTCAAAAGTAATTATTTTGTTAAGTCTGAATTTTTTCATTAGCGTCTAAGTGACGAGGAGGACTCAACATCTGAAAAAATAACAGGGGATGCCATTTATTTAAAACGTTAATGATGTCATCATAATTTAAAAAGGCCGACAAAGAACAAATTCATACGTCAAAAAGTGTCATTTTAAAAAGTATAATTAATGGCTTCAATTTAATAAAAAAAAATAAAAACTTAGAAATATACATTTTCTGCGAAGTTGTAGGTATCAGGTAAAGTTCTAAGTAAATTACTCTTTGTGCCTAAATATGTCGTAAAATCCAGAAAGAGAAATTGATTTCTAAATTGGGTTATTTTGATTTACTTTTAAACGGCCCATTAAAAATAATGTTTGTAGTTGTTTCCAAAACTGCATAAAAATAATGCAATGTACTGTAACACTAAATTTTAATTCATATAAACTAAATTAATTGTAATAAAAATTGAAGAAAAAATTATCAATTTTTTAAAATCGATATTTTACCAAAATGTTTGAATGTTTATAATAACAATTTAGTTTACAAATTATATTTTTTATTATATAGATACAAATTTCAATCGTATGCATAATAAATTTAAAACCTGTTTGAGTCATCTCAATAACCTGTTAACAGAAAACAAATAAGAATCGTATGCAAATGGACATCAATTCAGAATGTAGTTGGGTTGAAGATATTGTACTTCACAATCATAATTTAAAAGTAGCTTTATTTCTTTCTATTAGAGGTAAAGATATATAGATATAGTATGTTAAGTCTTATATGTATTATCAACACGATCGTAAAATAAGTGGAACTTGAATGGAGGAATCAATTATGAACGTAGTATCCTTAGTAGGTCACTGTATCAAACGCATTTAAAATGGGGTTACACAGCGCAAACGTAATACATCGATATTCGTAATATACGTATAATCATTTTGTTTTGCACGAACTGTAAATAGTTATTTGATCGTGAAACAAGATCAGAACGTGTATGAACATCTGGTTCTGCTATCTTGCTTGAAACTGCACTTCTTAGATATTTTGCATTTTCTACAATCCCTAATTATAACTCTGTGTCATAAATCACTGTTTCTTATGTACATACTAGCTGCAGTATCGTACATTTTCAGATTACTTTATTGGTGTCAACATATCATAATTAATGTAGTGTGAATTATCTTCCGAGACTTTTATTTTTAGCTTTAAATAAATCATATGTAATCACTTTATAATTGGCATTTTTAAGCTAACTCTTGAACAACTAATAAGCTCGCTATAGCACTACAGACGCACATTTTTTTCTGGGTATAAAATTTTAATTAAAACGTGTGTCAATTAAAAAAGTGGCATTAATACGTGTATAAAAAATTGCGACAATAGTGGCGTGATTTTGAGTTCTACACTGCATTTAAGAAGAACGGGGTACAGTTTAGTGGGAGGAGGGGGGTCGAGTAATATACGTAGTATTCCTGTTGATTCAAGACCATTAATTTGCTTTATTATCTATTTAAGAACAGTGAAACCTGGACAACTGAGATCTCAAGGTACCTATCATTTTTTTTCACTTAAAGAGGGTTCCATTTACCCAGGTTTCCAAACAGCCAGGATTAAAATAATAGTTGTAATAGTCAAATAGCTTTGAGAAGAGACGTCCAAATTAACCTTTTCTTTTTATAGGAATAAAATTGTGTAATAAAAATTCCTATTTTATTTATATAATACATAGTACCTTTTTTATGAATTTAAAACATTTGATTTCAAAATATCTCAAAAGCGAAATATCAGATAAACAGATTTAATAATTCTCAGTAACAGAGGTATTTTGATACAAAAGTGTCGAAACTTTATTTTGAATCTCAATAGTAGAGATTTCTCACTTGGCCAGGAACCACTTAACCCGGTTTCACAGTATATGTGAAACCAAGTGGTTGCCCCTCTCCCCACTCTTAGTCACCCATAATTAAATTCAAAGTACCTGTAAGAATTAGTAGTACACTATGTATCAAGGGCATCCAGAAGCCGGTTTCGATGGGTCAAAGTTGTTTTTCGCCCATAGTGCACACCGTACTTTTTGCCCTACATCATTTTCTTCAACGTCACTACCTTATTGACCAGCTCTTGGTATATCCCTTTGTAAAAATTTCATAGTTTTTTAAACATATTTGACAATACCACTCGGTTAGCTAAGCGGAAAATCAAACGGTTACTTTCCACCTTCTTCATAAGCACAAAATAATCAATTTTTCAAGAAGGTAATGTATAAGAATATATAAATGACATAGCAAAAAAAAAATTGGAGTACGTACAACGGAACTTATGAAAAATAATCAAAGCGTCTTCTTCTGTTACGATTAATTAAGGGTTTTTGTCACTCTTTTGGGAAATTCTATATAGTACACTAATCCTCAAGATGCAGTACACAAATTTGTGTAGCTAAACTATTTTTGGTATAATATTAAGTTGATAGTAATTTTTTTTACCAAAAACCAGTTGCAGATACTATTTTAGCCTTCATTCCTCATGCCAGAGAATGATTATGGGACCCCACAATTTAATCATAAAAGTGTTTATGCTAATTAGATTAGAAATATTAAAAGGTAGGCTTTTAGTACAAACTGCTAATTAATATCTTCTTTAAAATCTCCCCTTATAACACCGACGCTGTCTCTTCCGTCTCGAGAGTCCTGCTATTCTGATATAGGTATACCCGATTAATAGAAAAATGGATTCTATTTATAATTTTATTTTATATTACATTTAAGCAAGTACTTATAATAAATTACTTAATTGACTATAATCATTCAATTTTCATATTGTGAATGTATAATGAATTACATATGATTTGATGAATAAATAATCACCTGAGTATTAGCATATTACAGATATATCTTTTAAAATCCATAACAAAAGATAAATAATTTAATTAGCTTGTTCTATAAACGGATGCACTTAACTTTGCCAGTTGCGGGTGTGATTGAAATGGCGTCGCAGGCGCGGTGTCGCCAAAGGGGAAGCAATGCACTAGAACGTCCTAGTTGACATACATAAATCACGCCTAAAAGATGGTTACTTTGTAGACATATCAAACCAAGTGGTATATAGCACATTAAATTTTCTGCCACGTATTTCTTATTTTTAATTTTCCTAAGCAGCACTACAAAATAGAAAATTGGGTTATTAAATTTACCAGTTGTAATGTGGAACTCGTTATTACACAATATTCACACCATTACCTTATTGTTGTTTCCAAATTAGTTAAAACTATGGTTTATTTCTATATTACTCAATAAAAAATACATACACCTATTCTTTTTTAGTTATCTATTTTTTTCATTTTGAAACGAATACATTTTAAATATCAATAAAATAACTGAATAACCAGATGTTCTTTTTTGAAATTTTTTAAAAAAATATTTAATGATTAAATACCTACGTACTTACATAATGCTTTTTCTAAACCGATAATTAAAAATAACACTATACAGGGTGTCCCAAATTGAGTAGGCTAACATGGGTATCTTTCTTATTAGTGGAGATAGAATTTTTGTTAAATGGGCAATGTTTTGCAGTTATAGGTGCCGATTTAGATTCCGTTAAGAAAATTTTATAGTTCCGAAGTAATCGGCAAAAAACTGAAAATCGTTAATTTCTTTAATGTCAAATAACTTTGTAATTATAAAATTTACAAAAAAAAGTTTAATATAAAAGTTACTAGGTTTCATAAAATAAAGATATAAATTAAGTCAAAATTAAATTCAAAATGGCAGTTTCCCAGATATTGATACCAACTTTCTTATTTTAAATGGACGCCATATTGGATTGTTACATATTTAAATAGAATTTTTGTTTCTCTTTTCAACGATGTATAACAACCCATTTTTAAATAAAAAATTATTAACAATATTAAAATTTTTTGTTTTAAATCAAGTAGCCATGAGTTTTGAAAGAATAATAAAACAGCATAATACAAGCCAAGGTTATTATATTTATTTTTTGACAGATATTGCAAGTTTTTTAAATAATAATAATTTTACCTTAAAAATAATTTAAAATGGCAAAGTTTTTAACTGAGCAGTATGATATGTTTTGTACCTACACTATGATGCGTTTGAAAATGCCCGACCGACTTAATCGACAAAACAAGTTATTTATGAGTATTAAAAAAAATAATTATAAACAAATGACGAATGTATACGATAGTTTGCACTTGTACACACACGTTATAAAATTTTTGACCAAAAATAATGATTTTAAAGTGTTCAAATACTAATCATTCTAAGAAAAAATGCGAAATCGGTAGTGCGTTTGAAAATGCCCGTTTTAATGTTTTGCATTTAAAACAGTTTTTTTTTTCTAACAAACTATCAATATATTGTAGATATTGTTTAAGAATGTAAATAAGCAATCCATTAAAAGTTTATTGTAAGTGAAATTTTAAATGGTAGCACCACTAAATAGCGTATTTTGTATTTATTACATAAAACAACAATTTTGACAAATGATGACAGTAAAACGTCAATAAAAATTCAAATTTGAAAATTAACATTACTAAGATTATTTTTCAAACACTGTAGATCACGTTCCATATTTTGGGCATTTTGAAACATATCATTTAAGCATCATAACAGTAGAATTCATTTTATACACTTCTTATTCACAAATTTATCGGAACTAAAAGACCAAAATAAAATAAACTACGTTAAATATTTTTATGCTTTCTTCGCCTTTTGGTAACTACTAAACTCGCACGAATTTATTATAAAAGTTACATTACAATCAATACAGGGGCTCCAAATAAATATGGTGCAATTTTACCTTACTTTGTGAATTAAATCAGGTGTGCAGTTTCAAACGCACTTTTTATTCGGGCATTTAAAACTGCACACCCATCTAATTAACAAAATATTATTTTTATGAGTATTAAGAAGAATATTTATGACCAATTGGTGAATATATGCGCTATTCTGTTCTTGTATGTACAAACAAGTTCTGCAATGGTTTATCCAAAATTATAATTTTAAAGTGTTAACATTTCTACTAATAATTTTAAATAAAGTAACTAAATCAGTTAATAATTTTAAACATTTCTACAACAAAACTTTATTAACTTTACCTATCTTCATATTTTAATGGAGATTTAACAAATGAATCAATGTTTAAAATGTGAACTTATATTTTAACTGTAGGTTTACTTATTTCTACGAATTAACGTCTTTTAACTATTTTACCATCAAAATTTCCAATCAAATATATAGGTCTTCAATATGATGTTGGATTACCTTTGTTCTTAATGACTTCTTGAAGTCGTTTGGGCATTGATTGTATTAAATTTTTAGTGAATTCATGTGAAATGTTTTCCCATTCTGTTAAAATAACTTGTTTTAACTGATTTTGTGTTTTAATATTATGTAACCGCAGTTTCTTTTCCAAATGACTCCATAAATGTTCAATAGGATATAAATCGGGGCTTTGAGGTGGCGTTTCCATTACTTTTGGGGTATTGTACAATAACCAACTGCGAACAATCCAAGCTTTGTGTTTCGGGTCGTTATCTTGATAAAATTTATAATTATTATTCATTCCTAATTTTTCAACTGATGGTTGAAGATGTTGTCGTAAAATGTTTAAATATACTTCTTTAGTCATAATTTTATCTATAAATGTTAGGCTTCCTACTCCGGCACTTGCAAGCACCCACACCATAACGCTTGCTCCACCGTGTTTCACAGTACAGCACAATTTTTTAACAAAAGGCTGATTTTTTGTCTCCCAAAATTTCACTTGTTTTTATCGCTTCTAAAACTGAAAATTTGCTTTCATCGACAAATAACACTTTTTCCCAGTCTTCTATTGTCATGTTTTATGTTCTAAAGCAAATTTCAATCTTTTGATCCTATTAACTTCACTAATGAGAGGTTTTCTTCTTGAAATGTGCGAAAAGAATGCATTTTTTGTAACATTCGATGAATTGTAGTACGATGCACATTAGTCCCATTAAACTCAAACAACATTGCCACTAATTGTGGAGCAGATAGCTTAGGATTTCGCCTAATTTCTCTTAAGATATATTTCTTATCTGATGTTGTGAGTTTTTGATTATTTTTGAGGAGGTTTATTTTCTATTCGGTTTTCGTTATAATATCTGTTGCAAATTAATTTAACCGTTGATGTTTTCAAGTTTAGCATTTCACCAATTTGACGAAGAGATTTGCCTTTTTCTCGGTGAAATATCACTAAAGATCGATCGTTTATACTAGTCCTTTTTCCCATTATAAAGCAGAATTATTGTGTATTACGTTTATTCAGTATAATTTTGAACTGATTGCTAGTCATTGTTTTGTTGTCAAAGTATGTTTTGTTTTGTCAAGACTAGAAATACGCCTTCTTTTCAAAAGACATTACATTTTATAAATAAGTAAGCCGACAGTTAACAATAAGATATGGGATTCACATTTTAAAAATTGACTATTTTGTTAAATCTCCATTAAAGAATGAAGATAGAATAAATTAAATTTTTTAGCGGAAATGTTTAACTGATTCGGTTACTTTATTTAAAATTATTAGTAGAAATGTTAACACTTTAAAATTATAATTTTGGATAAACCATTGCAGAACTTGTTTGTACATACAAGAACAGAATAGCGCATATATTCACCAATTGGTCATAAATATTCTTCTTAATACTCATAAAAATAATATTTTGTTAATTAGATGGGGTGTGCAGTTTTAAATGCCCGAATAAAAAAGTGCGTTTGAAACTGCACACCCGATTTAATTCACAAAGTAAGGTAAAATTGCACCATATTTATTTGGAGCCCCCCTGTATTGATTGTAATGTAACTTTTATAATAAATTCGTGCGAGTTTAGTAGTTACCAAAAGGCGAAGAAAGCATAAAAATATTTAACGTAGTTTATTTTATTTTGGTCTTTTAGTTCCGATAAATTTGTGAATAAGAAGTGTATAAAATGAATTCTACTGTTATGATGCTTAAATGATATGTTTCAAAATGCCCAAAATATGGAACGTGATCTACAGTGTTTGAAAAATAATCTTAGTAATGTTAATTTTCAAATTTGAATTTTTATTGACGTTTTACTGTCATCATTTGTCAAAATTGTTGTTTTATGTAATAAATACAAAATACGCTATTTAGTGGTGCTACCATTTAAAATTTCACTTACAATAAACTTTTAATGGATTGCTTATTTACATTCTTAAACAATATCTACAATATATTGATAGTTTGTTAGAAAAAAAACTGTTTTAAATGCAAAACATTAAAACGGGCATTTTCAAACGCACTACCGATTTCGCATTTTTTCTTAGAATGATTAGTATTTGAACACTTTAAAATCATTATTTTTGGTCAAAAATTTTATAACGTGTGTGTACAAGTGCAAACTATCGTATACATTCGTCATTTGTTTATAATTATTTTTTTTAATACTCATAAATAACATGTTTTGTCGATTAAGTCGGTCGGGCATTTTCAAACGCATCATAGTGTACATTAAATGTTACAAAATCTCCTGCGTTGCTGCACAAACATACTTTAACAGTTTTCCAAAAAAAAATGATGAAGATCATCTTCCACATTCTTTCAATTTGGTTACTATAAACATCCATACTTCTGCATATTCAAATCCAATCTTTTAAAAACTTTAACGTTCGGTTGCTTTTTTTGGAAAACTGTTAAAGTTTGGTTGTACGGCAACGCAGGACCTTTTGTAACATTTAATGTAGGTACAAAACAAATCATACTGCTCAGTTAAAAACTTTGCTATTTTGAATTATTTATAAAGTAATAATTATTATTATTCAAAAAACTTATATCAGTCAAAAAATAAATATAATGACCTTGGCTTGTATTATGCTGTTTTATTGTTCTTTGATAATTCATGGCTACTCGATTTAAAACAGAAAAATTTAATATTGTTAACAATTTTTTATTTAATATGGGTTGTTATACATCGTTGAAAAGAGAAAAAAGTGATAGATGAACATCCATTTAAAAACGACATACAAAATCTTTCGTTAAAATTACGGAAATCCATTTTAAATTTAGAAATCAAAATCACGGTATGGAAAACGAATCAATTAATGGAAATTTGTAATAATCATGAATTGAATATTAACAAGATTCTTAACATTGACGATTTTAATTATGGAAATTTAATGTTGAAGATTTTATGAAAACAGTCGTATGATTAAAGAAACAAATTTGAGAAAATTAATAGTTTGATCACTGATTCTAATGTAATAAAAGTAAATTCAAAATATACTTTAAATTATAGAATCAATTCCAAAATAAAAGAATTTTATGTGGATCAATTTACCTTGAATGCTACATCCTGTCATCTAATTAAAGACATTGAACATTGCATCAATAATTTACCTTCAAAAGAAACGGATCCGAAACTTATTGATAATGAACGTACATTATTACGTTCAAAGGTATCAAATTTAATTAATAATTTTTATAACAAACCAGAACCGAAACATCTGGATCAGTTTAGCAGAGACATTATTGAAACAAAAATTCTTGTCTTTGAATCAGAATGTAATTGTTACCAAATCTGATAAGGAATGGAACAGTAATTATGTATAAGGATGAATATAGAAAAACATTACAAGAAATGTTACAGGATGAAGTGATATACAAAATTATTAATAAAGACCCGACCATTAAGTTTGAAAAAATGGCTAATGATTTGTTGGTAAAGCTAAATAAGAATTTGTTATTGACAATTGTACTATGAAGAACTTAAAAACGCATAATGCTGTAGCACCTCGTTTGTACGGTTTACGGAAAACGCACAAAGAGGTTGCAAACTTAGACCTGTTGTTTGCTGTATTGGTTCTCCTAGTTACAAGATATCGAAATTATTACATCGTTTATTAACACCTTTAATAGCGACGTATGAATTTAGATTAAAAATTCATTTGAATTCGTAGATGAAATTAAAATATAGTTTTACCAACAAATTACGTTTTGGTATCGTTAGACGTGGTATCCCTATTCACTAATATTCCACAGACACTTGTACTGGATATAATTGACAAAGATTGGGATATTTTGTCTGAAGTTCTAACAATATCAAAAATATGCTTATTGAACTTATCAAATTTTATTTTAATTCCAGTTATCTGTTATTTGATGGTAAATTTTATCTTCAATGTGATGGAAGTAGTATGGGTAACCCAGCCAGCCCAGTGATAGCTGATTTAGTGATGAATTATATTGTTAAGAAAGTTTTAACAACTTTACCTTTCAAAATTCCAATTTTAAAACTTTATGTAGATGATAGTTTTATGGCTATTCCTAAAGATAAAGTTGATCTCACACTATCAAGTTTCAACAACTTCCATCCAAGAATTCAATTTACCATGGAAATTGAAGATAATTGTTCTCTTTGTTTTTTAGATGTAAAAATAAATAGAGGTTCAGATGGAAAATTAAAAACGAATTGGTATCAAAAGCCTACCAGTTCAGGGCGATTATTAAACTACTATTCTAATCACCCAATGAGTCAAAAGATAGGTGTAATTAAAGGTCTTATGGATAGAGCTTTACGGTTAAGCCATGAAGATTTTTATGAAGATAATATACTACGCATGAAAAATCTTCTTATTAATAATAATTACCCTATAAAACTCATTAATCGATTTATAAATAATTATAAATTGGTAAATAACAAAAGATGTCCAACAAATAACAACATACTTTAAATTTCCTTACATCAAAGAATTGTCCAGTAGTATAGATCGTTTTATTAGACCAAGAGGTGGAAAACTAGCATTTTATAATATAAAAACAATTAATACAGTTTATAGCAAATTAAAAGATCCAATTCCTCTTCTTCAACAATCTGGTTTGATTTATAAAATACCATGTAGCTGTGGAAGTAGTTACATTGGTCAAACAAATCAAAGACTTGAAGAAAGATTAAAACAACATAAAAATGATTGTAAAAATATAAATTATGTTAAACCAAACAAAACAGCATTAGCTATGCACCATTTTGATGTTGGACATCAATTCCAATTTGAAAACGTTTCCATTTTACATCGTGAACAAAATATACATAAAAGAAATTTAAGTGAAATGGTTTATATCAAAATTAATAAAACTGTAAATTTGCGTTCGGATACTCAAGGCCTTAGTTTAATATATAATGACATCTTAAATAAAATTAAAACATAAAACTAAAATTAATCATAAAATTTAAATCAAAATTATACAACTACAAATAATTTTCTTTTTAGAATCATAGTTACAGCCTTTCATGTAATTATTTAGAATCATAGTTACAATCTTTCATATTTAAAAATCTTTCATTTTGACACATGTAGAATTATTGAGTTTTAATGGTTAACTTCCTTTTGTGTTGTTAAGGTATTTTATAATTTATATTATTTTATAAAATACTTGTAGTTATTATTGTTATAGTTTGTTAATTTTCAGTTGCTTGATAAAGTTTCAATAAAGAAACGAAACGTTGCAAGTTAACAATTTGTGTTTTATTGTGTCCAATTCCAGTGAACATTAACATATTAAAAATAACACTATACAGGGTGTCCCAAATTGAGTAGGCTAACATGGGTATCTTTCTTATTAGTGGAGATAGAATTTTTGGGTTTAAAAGGGCAATGTTTTGCAGTTATTTGGTGCCGATTTAGATTCCGTTAAGAAAATTTTATAAAAATTCCCAAGTAATTTGGCAAAAACTGAAAATCGTTAATTTCTTTAATGTCAAATAACTTTGTAATTATAAAATTTACAACAAAAAATTTAATATAAAAGTTACTAGGTTTCATAAAATAAAGATATAAATTAAGTCAAAATTAAATTCAAAATGGCAGTTTCCCAGATATTGATACCAACTTTCTTATTTTAAATGGACGCCATATTGGATTGTTTTCATATTTAAATAGAAATTTTTTTTTTTTCTTTTCAACGATGTATAACAACCCATTTTAAATAAAAATTATTAACAATATTAAAATTTTTTGTTTTAAATCAAGTAGCCATGAGTTTTGAAAGAATAATAAAACAGCATAATACAAGCCAAGGTTATTATATTTATTTTTTGACAGATATTGCAAGTTTTTTAAATAATAATAATTTTACCTTAAAAATAATTCAAAATGGCAAAGTTTTTAATTGAGCAGTATGATATGTTTTGTACCTACATTATGATGCGTTTGAAAATGCCCGACCGACTTAATCGACAAAACAAGTTATTTATGAGTATTAAAAAATAATTATAAACAAATGACGAATGTATACGATAGTTTGCACTTGTACACACACGTTATAAAATTTTGACCAAAAATAATGATTTTAAAGTGTTCAAATACTAATCATTCTAAGAAAAATGCGAAATCGGTAGTGCGTTTGAAAATGCCCGTTTTAATGTTTTGCATTTAAAACAGTTTTTCTAACAAACTATCAATATATTGTAGATATTGTTTAAGAATGTAAATAAGCAATCCATTAAAAGTTTATTGTAAGTGAAATTTTAAATGGTAGCACCACTAAATAGCGTATTTTGTATTTATTACATAAAACAACAATTTTTTACAAATGATGACAGTAAAACGTCAATAAAAATTCAAATTTGAAAATTAACATTACTAAGATTATTTTTCAAACACTGTAGATCACGTTCCATATTTTGGGCATTTTGAAACATATCATTTAAGCATCATAACAGTAGAATTCATTTTATACACTTCTTATTCACAAATTTATCGGAACTAAAAGACCAAAATAAAATAAACTACGTTAAATATTTTTATGCTTTCTTCGCCTTTTGGTAACTACTAAACTCGCACGAATTTATTATAAAAGTTACATTACAATCAATACAGGGGCTCCAAATAAATATGGTGCAATTTTACCTTACTTTGTGAATTAAATCAGGTGTGCAGTTTCAAACGCACTTTTTATTCGGGCATTTAAAACTGCACACCCCCTCTAATTAACAAAATATTATTTTTTTGAGTATTAAGAAGAATATTTATGACCAATTGGTGAATATATGCGCTATTCTGTTCTTGTATGTACAAACAAGTTCTGCAATGGTTTATCCAAAATTATAATTTTAAAGTGTTAACATTTCTACTAATAATTTTAAATAAAGTAACTAAATCAGTTAATAATTTTAAACATTTCTACAACAAAACTTTATTAACTTTACCTATCTTCATATTTTAATGGAGATTTAACAAATGAATCAATGTTTAAAATGTGAACTTATATTTTAACTGTAGGTTTACTTATTTCTACGAATTAACGTCTTTTAACTATTTTACCATCAAAATTTCCAATCAAATATATAGGTCTTCAATATGATGTTGGATTACCTTTGTTCTTAATGACTTCTTGAAGTCGTTTGGGCATTGATTGTATTAAATTTTTAGTGAATTCATGTGAAATGTTTTCCCATTCTGTTAAAATAACTTGTTTTAACTGATTTTGTGTTTTAATATTATGTAACCGCAGTTTCTTTTCCAAATGACTCCATAAATGTTCAATAGGATATAAATCGGGCTTTGAGGTGGCGTTTCCATTACTTTTGGGGTATTGTACAATAACCAACTGCGAACAATCCAAGCTTTGTGTTTCGGGTCGTTATCTTGATAAAATTTATAATTATTATTCATTCCTAATTTTTCAACTGATGGTTGAAGATGTTGTCGTAAAATGTTTAAATATACTTCTTTAGTCATAATTTTATCTATAAATGTTAGGCTTCCTACTCCGGCACTTGCGAAGCACCCACACCATAACGCTTGCTCCACCGTGTTTCACAGTACAGCACAATTTTTTAACAAAAGGCTGATTTTTTGTCTCCCAAAATTTCACTTGTTTTTATCGCTTCTAAAACTGAAAATTTGCTTTCATCGACAAATAACACTTTTTCCCAGTCTTCTATTGTCATGTTTTATGTTCTAAAGCAAATTTCAATCTTTTGATCCTATTAACTTCACTAATGAGAGGTTTTCTTCTTGAAATGTGCGAAAAGAATGCATTTTTTGTAACATTCGATGAATTGTAGTACGATGCACATTAGGTCCCATTAAACTCAAACAACATTGCCACTAATTGTGGAGCAGATAGCTTAGGATTTCGCCTAATTTCTCTTAAGATATATTTCTTATCTGATGTTGTGAGTTTTTGATTATTTTTGAGGAGGTTTATTTTCTATTCGGTTTTCGTTATAATATCTGTTGCAAATTAATTTAACCGTTGATGTTTTCAAGTTTAGCATTTCACCAATTTGACGAAGAGATTTGCCTTTTTCTCGGTGAAATATCACTAAAGATCGATCGTTTATACTAGTCCTTTTTCCCATTATAAAGCAGAATTATTGTGTATTACGTTTATTCAGTATAATTTTGAACTGATTGCTAGTCATTGTTTTGTTGTCAAAGTATGTTTTGTTTTGTCAAGACTAGAAATACGCCTTCTTTTCAAAAGACATTACATTTTATAAATAAGTAAGCCGACAGTTAACAATAAGATATGGGATTCACATTTTAAAGATTGACTATTTTGTTAAATCTCCATTAAAGAATGAAGATAGAATAAATTAAATTTTTAGCGGAAATGTTTAACTGATTCAGGGTTTCTTTATTTAAAATTATTAGTAGAAATGTTAACACTTTAAAATTATAATTTTGGATAAACCATTGCAGAACTTGTTTGTACATACAAGAACAGAATAGCGCATATATTCACTAATTGGTCATAAATATTCTTCTTAATACTCATAAAAATAATATTTTGTTAATTAGATGGGGTGTGCAGTTTTAAATGCCCGAATAAAAAGTGCGTTTGAAACTGCACACCGATTTAATTCACAAAGTAAGGTAAAATTGCACCATATTTATTTGGAGCCCCCCTGTATTGATTGTAATGTAACTTTTATAATAAATTCGTGCGAGTTTAGTAGTTACCAAAAGGCGAAGAAAGCATAAAAATATTTAACGTAGTTTATTTTATTTTGGTCTTTTAGTTCCGATAAATTTGTGAATAAGAAGTGTATAAAATGAATTCTACTGTTATGATGCTTAAATGATATGTTTCAAAATGCCCAAAATATGGAACGTGATCTACAGTGTTTGAAAAATAATCTTAGTAATGTTAATTTTCAAATTTGAATTTTTATTGACGTTTTACTGTCATCATTTGTCAAAATTGTTGTTTTATGTAATAAATACAAAATACGCTATTTAGTGGTGCTACCATTTAAAATTTCACTTACAATAAACTTTTAATGGATTGCTTATTTACATTCTTAAACAATATCTACAATATATTGATAGTTTGTTAGAAAAAAAACTGTTTTAAATGCAAAACATTAAAACGGGCATTTTCAAACGCACTACCGATTTCGCATTTTTTCTTAGAATGATTAGTATTTGAACACTTTAAAATCATTATTTTTGGTCAAAATTTTATAACGTGTGTGTACAAGTGCAAACTATCGTATACATTCGTCATTTGTTTATAATTATTTTTTTTAATACTCATAAATAACATGTTTTGTCGATTAAGTCGGTCGGGCATTTTCAAACGCATCATAGTGTACATTAAATGTTACAAAATCTCCTGCGTTGCTGCACAAACATACTTTAACAGTTTTCCAAAAAAAATGATGAAGATCATCTTCACATTCTTTCAATTTGGTTACTATAAACATCCATACTTCTGCATATTCAAATCCAATCTTTTAAAAACTTTAACGTTCGGTTGCTTTTTTTGGAAAACTGTTAAAGTTTGGTTGTACGGCAACGCAGGACCTTTTGTAACATTTAATGTAGGTACAAAACAAATCATACTGCTCAGTTAAAAACTTTGCTATTTTGAATTATTTATAAAGTAATAATTATTATTATTCAAAAAACTTATATCAGTCAAAAAATAAATATAATGACCTTGGCTTGTATTATGCTGTTTTATTGTTCTTTGATAATTCATGGCTACTCGATTTAAAACAGAAAAATTTAATATTGTTAACAATTTTTATTTAAATATGGGTTGTTATACATCGTTGAAAAGAGAAAAAAAAGTGATATTTAATTATGTAAAAATCAAATATGGTGTCCATTTAAAATAAGAAAGTTGGTATCAAAGTCTTGGAAACCGCCATTTTGAATTTAATGTTGTCTTAATTTCTATCTGTATTTTATGAAACCTAGTAACTTTTATATTAAACATTTGTTTGTAAATTTTATAATTACAAAGTTATTTGACATTAAAGAAAATAAGGATTTTCAGTTTTTTTACGATTACTTTTTATCTATTCGGAATTTTAAAATTTTCTTAACGAAAGCTGAATCGACACCTAAAACTGCAAAACATTGCCTATTTAACCAAACTTCTATCTCCACTAATAAGAAAGATACCCATCTTAGCCTACTCAATTTGGAACACCCTGTATATAAGGGAAGAATTATTGGTAACTATAGAAGTTTTTAATTTTAAGCACTTTAAGAAAATAGGTAATTTCTGTAAATTGTTATATCCATTTTAATAGGTAACTGACTAAACGTAATATGTATTTATGAAACTACATTTTTTATTTCTCATTTAGCACACCATTAAATAACCAATTAGTGGTTAAATAAATCCCTTAAGTATGTTGATGGTTACTTATAACAAGTCTTATTGTCCATTTGTGGGCAAAATATTGCAAAATTGCTTGTGTTCTTTTGAAGTCAAACTTGTTATGCGAGGATAAATTTGAAATTTTGTTACGAAATAGGTGTATACCATGAGAGGGGAAATATAATGTGAAAGACCGAAATAAAAAAAGAAGGATTAATGTTTTGGTAGCAAGCGCAGTAGTTTGAAAGTCGAAAGTCGAAGAACCGAGCAACCGGGCAATTTACGTATAATGTAGAGAGTATTCAACATCGTTATTATCGCCGGAATTTGTTATGAGAGAGGTTTTATAAGAAAATTGAACATTTGCAGTTTTTTAAAATTATTGAATACGTTAACTAGTAAAACAAATTTTATATGTTTGCACTGCGTTGCAATTTAAACCCTACAAAAAAACGAGTTAATTTTTTCAGTATTTATATATGCAATAAAGCCCGCTACTTGTCGGTGCATTTCACTAATTCACGCACAGTGGCGAAACTGTATTCTACTCATAGTGTTGGAGCCGGAGGAAGCATGTAAGCAATGAATTCCAAGTATCAAGGCGATAACTCAAAAAAACGCTAAAACAACAAAAAATATTTATACTCTACTATGTCTCAGGATAGATTAAAAAAATTGGCATTGATGACGATTGAAAACGATGTTTGCTTCAATTGGCTAAAAATTGCAGTTTTTTGCAATTTACTCAAAATTTTAGAGGTATATTGTAACCGACCCCAAATTCGGATTCAGGGCATCGAAATACATAACCCTAGGTGGGTCTGGACACTGACCACTTTTTTTGTGTGCCGGTGTTATTTTTATTTTAAAGCGACGTGACAATACTTTTTACTTTGATAGTAGTCAATTAATAAAACCGGAATTCTTTATCTACAGTCTGCATTTTTGGGTATAAATATCTAAAAATCTCATTAAATATCTATTAATTAATGAAAAACGCAAAAGATCAGCATTGTAATTGAATTAATTCACACATTTATTAGATTCGTAATACGAAAGAGAATTCCCTCAAAACGAATACAACGTACGTTTTGTGTATCTCGCTTGACAAAGGCTTCTATTATAATTTGAATTCCGGTCAGCTAGCGTTACATGCTATATAACTTGCATAATGTAATTAACACATGTACACGTTAGGTTCTATCTAGGTATTTTAAATTGTTAACAATTACCTTAAACAGCGTTGTTTTGAGCGCAATGGCAGATTAAAGTAACATAACGATTTTTTGCTATTAAAAGCGTTCCAATCATCATTGTTTTTTGCCTCGCTGAAATCCACCTTTCCTGTAGACTGAACAATTTTTACCGGGTTGATAAATGGCCACTGCCGATGACACCACTGAAATACGTCGGGCGGGGGTGGTTGACTGAGAGATTTCAATTAAAACTCATGTATGTGGAATAATACGAACTCCAGCAGTCGATTGCGGCCGCACAGATTTACAAACATTTATCGCAGCAATTACCTTGCTTACGTAATAAAATATTTTATTTTTAACGAGGAATGCCTTTAGATTTTATTTTGTATAAAACGTCCTCTTATTTGCTGGTTATTGTGTTCCGTAATGCAGAAAATCGGAAAGTTGATTGTTTTCTGCGATTGAAGGGAGGGTGGTTCGCAGTAAGCGGCGAAGCGGCTCCGTGTGGGGGTGTGTGCAACCGAGCGCGCGGACTATTGTTGCGAGACCTTGCTCGCTTTGATAGTTGATACAATGACCCGAGTGATTAATGGGCTAATCCCCGCGCGGCATACACAATGCGCTAAGATCGCAAGCATTCCGGATATTAGAAAATCCCTTGCCTACCAAAGACAACACCGTATTCAACGAACCCCCATATTTGAAATATTAACTATATTCTTTTATCGTTAAACGTATTCATTTTTGAACCGTACTGCTTGTGTAGAATTTGACAACAACAAATCGACGTATTTGGGTTTGGCACCACCGACTGGTAGATAATACAAAGATAGGCTTCCAGTAGAGTCATATCTAAAGGCTGATTGGTGGTGTCAGCCTGCACTCCATCAGTCACCGTCAAGACCCATTTATGTGTATCTACCTGAACCCTCGTCTATACTTCTAATTTTTGATTTTATAAAAAATCTTTTTCAAAGCTGTTTGTGAGGTTTCATTTATATTGTAGGTAGGTAGGTACATTTATTAATTGCTTCATCAACTCCAACCATATAGAAAAATTAAGTAATTAGGTAACCTGTTGATTATTATGTTTAGAATACATTTATTGAGTAAAAAAAAACGAGTTCTGAATTTAGGTTTTCTTTTATAAATTGGAGCGTTGAGAATTTTTTTTCTTTTAGTTGTAATATTCCGTGATAGAAACTTGATGTATGCAATATAGAGTCGAACTTCTATAAGTCGAACGCCGATAAGACGAATTTTGATACCTCGAACTCGAACCTGTTTCCCTAGGACTTCCTATCTCAACGTTAATATTTTTATGTCAATAAATCGAATTTCTATAAATTGAATTATTTAATAAGTCGTAGCGTTTTACAATTCTTTATATTCAAGTTTCCATTAGTAAATAGGTCGATGACTCGAAGTTAAATTTTACAACTTTTTTAAAAATTACGCTACCTGAGAGAGGATTAAGGACGGGTGCGGTTCGGTGTTATTGCTGTTTAACAGGTCTATTCTATGAAAAGGTTTTATACTACAAGCTGTTTTGACGGCGGCACTTCAATTGGATTTAAAAACTAATTTATGTTTAGGCGTGAAAAGGTAACAGACAGATAGACAGACTGCCATAGTTACTTTCGCTTTTATAATATCAGTTAGGATAATTAATTTTTTTTTGAAAATTAGTTAAGTATTGTGAATCGTGCTTAATGTGAAGTGTGCGTTCGAGCTCAAAGTGGCACATTCCGATCTCGGGAAAATGAAGCGCGCCGCTCCGCGTTGCGCTTTATTTGCTTCCCTCGCTCGGAAATGTGCCACTTTTCGCTCGAACATGCACATCCTCGTATTTATTGATTTGCCTTAATTATTCTTTTCACTTTCAAATCAAAAAATTAAAAGTAAATATAAATTTTATGTTCAAGAAACTTATTTGCCATAGTAATGATTGGAAGTGGGCAAAAAGATACGAAAATTTAGTAGATGCGAGTAAGAGAAAACGATTAAATTATTTATTTAATTTTTTGAATAATTTATTGGCCTAAATTTTGTGAATGGTGCTTAAAATCGAGTGTGCACATTCTGGTATTTATTTACATTTGTGATTACATTTAATTTAGTTATGCCAAGAAGTATAACTTCTCACGGGCGTGCATAAGTACAGGCGCTTTTCTTTATCATTTAACAATTGTTGTAAGTAATATGAAAATTTTCAGCTTAACCACTTTAATAAATTTTATGTACAGTTACAGTTTAACAACTCCACAACTCGAATTCGTTGTTGGAAAGTGTTTCACGACAAAATGCCTATTTCAAAAAAGTAGAATTGAAACTATTCTAATATAACTATGGTTACGAAGTGATTAACCTTTCTAATTGGTCAATTAGCTAACGGCCATAATGGTGTATCAAAAATGAGCCAATCACAGTGATTTATTTAAAGCGGGATTTTTAAAGCATGCTTTAAACCACTTACCTACAGTTCTAATTACGTTATATAAAATACAATTTCACATAAAAGATATATACATACACAAATATATAATTAATTTTTAAGCTTTTTTTAATAACTCGAATTATTGATAATTCGAATTAATTTTGGTGTCCCTTCGACTTCGACTTATCGAGGTTCGACTGTATTAATAAAAAATATCTAACACACAGGATGGGCGAAACGTTGAAAAATATGGCTTTATTGGTACTTACCCCAAAATTGTTAATACGAAATAATAAACTTATTAACAAACGTAATTAAAAATAAACTTTTCTGACAGCGCTCTAGCTAGTGTACTGTAAAGTCTTAATTTGACGCTAGTGAAATGTTTATCAACCTTTAGGATGGCTCGTCATCTTGTTTTCGAAATTCACACTATGCAGTTAATATTTTATTTTGGTTTTGAACCATTAAATCTTAAAAAACACTTTTGGATTAAGAACTTTAAGCAGGGGCGTTTCCAGCCAACTGGCTTAGGGTGGTACTTTAAAAAAAAAGAAAAAACTTAACTTGTTTGTATGAAAAATTGGTAATTTTCAAAAATAAAAATAAATAAGCAAGCGAAAAATTCTTGGGGGGGGGGGGTTACCCAATTACCCTCCCTTGAAACCGCCACTGACTTTAAGTAATGTCACTTCAGGGAGATGCAATTAAGCTATATTATTTTACCTTTGGAACACTATAGAAATAAATAATATCATTAAAATATTTTTTTTATGAGCAGAATTGAGGACGTAAATATATTTTTAAATTCTTTTGGAAACGATGAATATACATAATATTCCATCCAATTGTAAGCTTCATTGGCCCTAATCAAAAACTATACAAATGAAGTTCAGTTGTCATTGTTTACAAGGAAGTCCTTCTACAGTAATAAATAATTACCAACATAAATTGAAAACTGACACACTTATTAGGATAATACTTGGTAGAGAATACAAGAACTTTGTATTGACGTCCTGAATTTACGTAGTAGGTTTTCCGCATAGGAAGCACCCACAGCCAAAATTACTATAGACATTGCTTAAAAGTATTATGGTTCATTGATTTTACAAAATAACCAATTAGTGGTTAAATAAATCCCTTAAGTATGTTGATGGTTACTTATAACAAGTCTTATTGTCCATTTGTGGGCAAAATATTGCAAAATTGCTTGTGTTCTTTTGAAGTCAAACTTGTTATGCGAGGATAAATTTGAAATTTTGTTACGAAATAGGTGTATACCATGAGAGGGGAAATATAATGTGAAAGACCGAAATAAAAAAAGAAGGATTAATGTTTTGGTAGCAAGCGCAGTAGTTTGAAAGTCGAAAGTCGAAGAACCGAGCAACCGGGCAATTTACGTATAATGTAGAGAGTATTCAACATCGTTATTATCGCCGGAATTTGTTATGAGAGAGGTTTTATAAGAAAATTGAACATTTGCAGTTTTTTAAAATTATTGTTTACGTTAACTAGTAAAACAAATTTTATATGTTTGCACTGCGTTGCAATTTAAACCCTACAAAAAAACGAGTTAATTTTTTCAGTATTTATATATGCAATAAAGCCCGCTACTTGTCGGTGCATTTCACTAATTCACGCACAGTGGCGAAACTGTATTCTACTCATAGTGTTGGAGCCGGAGGAAGCATGTAAGCAATGAATTCCAAGTATCAAGGCGATAACTCAAAAAAACGCTAAAACAACAAAAAATATTTATGCTCTACTATGTCTCAGGATAGATTAAAAAAATTGGCATTGATGACGATTGAAAACGATGTTTGCTTCAATTGGCTAAAAATTGCATTTTTGCAATTTACTCAAAATTTTAGAGGTATATTGGGTAACCGACCCCAAATTCGGATTCAGGGCATCGAAATACATAACCCTAGGTGGGTCTGGACACTGACCACTTTTTTTGTGTGCCGGTGTTATTTTTATTTTAAAGCGACGTGACAATACTTTTTTCTTTGATAGTAGTCAATTAATAAAACCGGAATTCTTTATCTACAGTCTGCATTTTGGGTATAAATATCTAAAAATCTCATTAAATATCTATTAATTAATGAAAAACGCAAAAGATCAGCATTGTAATTGAATTAATTCACACATTTATTAGATTCGTAATACGAAAGAGAATTCCCTCAAAACGAATACAACGTACGTTTTGTGTATCTCGCTTGACAAAGGCTTCTATTATAATTTGAATTCCGGTCAGCTAGCGTTACATGCTATATAACTTGCATAATGTAATTAACACATGTACACGTTAGGTTCTATCTAGGTATTTTAAATTGTTAACAATTACCTTAAACAGCGTTGTTTTGAGCGCAATGGCAGATTAAAGTAACATAACGATTTTTTGCTATTAAAAGCGTTCCAATCATCATTGTTTTTTGCCTCGCTGAAATCCACCTTTCCTGTAGACTGAACAATTTTTACCG
The DNA here is from genome assembly GCA_036325965.1 of Sinopyrophorus schimmeli. NCBI lineage: Eukaryota > Metazoa > Arthropoda > Insecta > Coleoptera > Elateridae > Sinopyrophorus > Sinopyrophorus schimmeli. The sequence goes on from JARFIZ010000001.1 coordinate 9,934,969, forward strand.
GGTTGATAAATGGCCACTGCCGATGACACCACTGAAATACGTCGGGCGGGGGTGGTTGACTGAGAGATTTCAATTAAAACTCATGTATGTGGAATAATACGAACTCCAGCAGTCGATTGCGGCCGCACAGATTTACAAACATTTATCGCAGCAATTACCTTGCTTACGTAATAAAATATTTTATTTTTAACGAGGAATGCCTTTAGATTTTATTTTGTATAAAACGTCCTCTTATTTGCTGGTTATTGTGTTCCGTAATGCAGAAAATCGGAAAGTTGATTGTTTTCTGCGATTGAAGGGAGGGTGGTTCGCAGTAAGCGGCGAAGCGGCTCCGTGTGGGGGTGTGTGCAACCGAGCGCGCGGACTATTGTTGCGAGACCTTGCTCGCTTTGATAGTTGATACAATGACCCGAGTGATTAATGGGCTAATCCCCGCGCGGCATACACAATGCGCTAAGATCGCAAGCATTCCGGATATTAGAAAATCCCTTGCCTACCAAAGACAACACCGTATTCAACGAACCCCCATATTTGAAATATTAACTATATTCTTTTATCGTTAAACGTATTCATTTTGAACCGTACTGCTTGTGTAGAATTTGACAACAACAAATCGACGTATTTGGGTTTGGCACCACCGACTGGTAGATAATACAAAGATAGGCTTCCAGTAGAGTCATATCTAAAGGCTGATTGGTGGTGTCAGCCTGCACTCCATCAGTCACCGTCAAGACCCATTTATGTGTATCTACCTGAACCCTCGTCTATACTTCTAATTTTTGATTTTATAAAAAATCTTTTTCAAAGCTGTTTGTGAGGTTTCATTTATATTGTAGGTAGGTAGGTACATTTATTAATTGCTTCATCAACTCCAACCATATAGAAAAATTAAGTAATTAGGTAACCTGTTGATTATTATGTTTAGAATACATTTATTGAGTAAAAAAAAACGAGTTCTGAATTTAGGTTTTCTTTTATAAATTGGAGCGTTGAGAATTTTTTTTCTTTTAGTTGTAATATTCCGTGATAGAAACTTGATGTATGCAATATAGAGTCGAACTTCTATAAGTCGAACGCCGATAAGACGAATTTTTGATACCTCGAACTCGAACCTGTTTCCCTAGGACTTCCTATCTCAACGTTAATATTTTTATGTCAATAAATCGAATTTCTATAAATTGAATTATTTAATAAGTCGTAGCGTTTTACAATTCTTTATATTCAAGTTTCCATTAGTAAATAGGTCGATGACTCGAAGTTAAATTTTACAACTTTTTTAAAAATTACGCTACCTGAGAGAGGATTAAGGACGGGTGCGGTTCGGTGTTATTGCTGTTTAACAGGTCTATTCTATGAAAAGGTTTTATACTACAAGCTGTTTTGACGGCGGCACTTCAATTGGATTTAAAAACTAATTTATGTTTAGGCGTGAAAAGGTAACAGACAGATAGACAGACTGCCATAGTTACTTTCGCTTTTATAATATCAGTTAGGATAATTAATTTTTTTTTGAAAATTAGTTAAGTATTGTGAATCGTGCTTAATGTGAAGTGTGCACGTTCGAGCTCAAAGTGGCACATTCCGATCTCGGGAAAATGAAGCGCGCCGCTCCGCGTTGCGCTTTATTTGCTTCCCTCGCTCGGAAATGTGCCACTTTTCGCTCGAACATGCACATCCTCGTATTTATTGATTTGCCTTAATTATTCTTTTCACTTTCAAATCAAAAAATTAAAAGTAAATATAAATTTTATGTTCAAGAAACTTATTTGCCATAGTAATGATTGGAAGTGGGCAAAAAGATACGAAAATTTAGTAGATGCGAGTAAGAGAAAACGATTAAATTATTTATTTAATTTTTTGAATAATTTATTGGCCTAAATTTTGTGAATGGTGCTTAAAATCAGTGTGCACATTCTGGTATTTATTTACATTTGTGATTACATTTAATTTAGTTATGCCAAGAAGTATAACTTCTCACGGGCGTGCATAAGTACAGGCGCTTTTCTTTATCATTTAACAATTGTTGTAAGTAATATGAAAATTTTCAGCTTAACCACTTTAATAAATTTTATGTACAGTTACAGTTTAACAACTCCACAACTCGAATTCGTTGTTGGAAAGTGTTTCACGACAAAATGCCTATTTCAAAAAAGTAGAATTGAAACTATTCTAATATAACTATGGTTACGAAGTGATTAACCTTTCTAATTGGTCAATTAGCTAACGGCCATAATGGTGTATCAAAAATGAGCCAATCACAGTGATTTATTTAAAGCGGGATTTTTAAAGCATGCTTTAAACCACTTACCTACAGTTCTAATTACGTTATATAAAATACAATTTCACATAAAAGATATATACATACACAAATATATAATTAATTTTTAAGCTTTTTTTAATAACTCGAATTATTGATAATTCGAATTAATTTTGGTGTCCCTTCGACTTCGACTTATCGAGGTTCGACTGTATTAATAAAAAATATCTAACACACAGGATGGGCGAAACGTTAAAAAATATGGCTTTATTGGTACTTACCCCAAAATTGTTAATACGAAATAATAAACTTATTAACAAACGTAATTAAAAAATAAACTTTTTCTGACAGCGCTCTAGCTAGTGTACTGTAAAGTCTTAATTTGACGCTAGTGAAATGTTTATCAACCTTTAGGATGGCCCGTCATCTTGTTTTCGAAATTCACACTATGCAGTTAATATTTTATTTTGGTTTTGAACCATTAAATCTTAAAAAACACTTTTGGATTAAGAACTTTAAGCAGGGGCGTTTCCAGCCAACTGGCTTAGGGTGGTACTTTAAAAAAAAAGAAAAAACTTAACTTGTTTGTATGAAAAATTGGTAATTTTCAAAAATAAAAATAAATAAGCAAGCGAAAAATTCTTGGGGGGGGTTACCCAATTACCCTCCCTTGAAACCGCCACTGACTTTAAGTAATGTCACTTCAGGGAGATGCAATTAAGCTATATTATTTTACCTTTGGAACACTATAGAAATAAATAATATCATTAAAATATTTTTTTTATGAGCAGAATTGAGGACGTAAATATATTTTTAAATTCTTTTGGAAACGATGAATATACATAATATTCCATCCAATTGTAAGCTTCATTGGCCCTAATCAAAAACTATACAAATGAAGTTCAGTTGTCATTGTTTACAAGGAAGTCCTTCTACAGTAATAAATAATTACCAACATAAATTGAAAACTGACACACTTATTAGGATAATACTTGGTAGAGAATACAAGAACTTTGTATTGACGTCCTGAATTTACGTAGTAGGTTTTCCGCATAGGAAGCACCCACAGCCAAAATTACTATAGACATTGCTTAAAAGTATTATGGTTCATTGATTTTACAAAATATACCAAGAGTTTTTATAATGAAAAATAATTGTTGTTAATTATAGAAAAATTTACATTTAAAAATTTGATTTATCAGGTGTTTTAACACTAGAACGGCGGACTCGGTTATTTTGACAGCTTCGCAACTTTATCGTTTTTTATCAGAAGAATATATTTTTGCCATATTACATGATTTTCATAATTTTAGATGGTAATTACTACCCTATGGGTAAAAATATATTTTTTTTAATATGAGACTACCTACAGCCGCATACTCTTTTCTTCTCGATTATTTGTTCAATACATATATTAATCTGTTGTAACACTAGTTATTAGTAATAGCAGCAGAGAAATGCATTCTATGCTTTATTACATAAAAAAAGTAAACCGGAAACGGAGTCCTATTATAACCAGAACTAAATAAAAAGTAGTCTTGTTTTATCAAATGACAGTATAACAATATGTATAAGCACCTTCTTGAAGGTGGTTGTTTTCAACATTTTGAATATAAAATGATCCCGATTATATGACAAATTCAATCTATTAATTAATCTGAAACAATCGTCATCATTAACCTTGAATCAGTAACACAAAGTACTTTTAAAAGAACATTAAAAGTATAAAGAAATTTTTTTAAAAATTTATAGCTTCTTATAATTCTTTAACCATTCTTTGGGAAGAGAAAATTATTTAAAATGTCAAGAATAATTGTTTATTGATTCTATAGATCTAAATTTTTCTGCTACTGCATAGCGAATGTGGTTCTAATAGAATTGTATTGCACTACACCGCGTCATTGAAGTTCGAGAAGTTTAAATCAATCACTGCGGTAGGTACAAACAGATTACACGTGGTCTACTTGTATATGGTTATGTAGTTTTGTATATTCAGCAAGGAAATAATTAACAATTTGCAAAAAGTAATATCTGCTATCAAGTTTATATACCTTACCTGACAGTTCTTAAAAAAGTAAAAAATGTTTATTCCAAATTTTTAAAAATAATGATTTTGAAAATTAATGTATTCAAGTACTTAATGAGGGAATATTTATAAAAGCCATCAGCTTAATATTTTATCGACTCTGATTTTGGCGAAATATTACAAAAATGTAGTTACCTATCGTCCTTCGAAAATGTATAATTTCTCTTTAGAGTAAGAGTACTGATTATTGTCGTAACAACATCTATTTGGAAAAATTAGGAACCGCTATACTGCATTTTCCGTAGACCAATTTTACGTGGTTTTTACTAAACGCATCCGTGTTAAAATACGGAACCTGGTGGTACTCTGTTTTATTTGCTTTGACTTTTTGTGGCTATACGAGCTCAAATTCGAAGATATTATGTTTGCAATAGAATTTTTTATGTTTAGTCAAAAATATTAATTTTTTTCCTATATCTGTTTGATGAGTGGTTGCAACTGGTTTGAGAAAGGCCTGAGAGTTATTGAGAAAATCATATTTAAAAAAAATAACTTGAAATTTAAGCTCATGTGGCCACAAGAAGTGCAAGATAAAATAAATAGCAAAAAAAAAGCTTTGTATTTTAACATGAATGCATTTATTGAAAAGCGCTTAAAATCGGCCCACTGGAAGTGTAGTAAAACGGTTCCTAACTTTTCCAAAATGGAAGCTGCGTCCACAATAACCAAAATCAGTAAATGTATGTACTTTTATACAACGATAGGTAGTACACTTTTGCAAACTTTTACCCAAATCAAAGTCGATGGCATTTTTATCTGGATCATTTCATCAAGACATACTCGAATTCATAATTTTCTCCTTATTGCAAAATTGCAGACTTAGAACAATATTATAAAACATTTATTTTACCAAAACACTTATCCTTAATTTGTGATGGAGACTTGAAAAGATATTTTGCTATATGCCACGATACAAACTTGTCGTCATGCTTAATAAATGTTTAAAGATTTTAAAATAAATTTATTTTAGAAAATATAAAATAATCAAATTATAGATAATTTTAATAATGTTTAATTTAATGTGAATGTATTAATACAATAATGTATAGTTAAAAATAATTTCATAAAACGTCGTTCGAAACAACTTCTATCAGAAACATTCTTATAGGTAGCCATGGAGTTTTAGCCAGCCCGAATAAGCTATGCGTAACGATAAACTTTGATATAACGACGCTGAAAGCTGATTTAGAGTTCGCTTATAACGACGCTCTTTGTTGTTTTCTTTAGGGGCACTTCTAATCCGATGTTTTACAAGCACATGTCGTTATACGTTCTATAACTCTTCTTTTAGTTTTTCACTTAGCTTCTGTAAACACTTCAATTATTTATGTATTTTATACTTAATATTAATTAATATTCGCACTTTGACACTTTGATAAGAACGATAAGTGACGAAAACTTTCTGTGGACGTATCAAAGTGTTAACCCAATAATATTTAGTTGTATGCCCGATATATGTATAAATATTTGTAGCTTATGATTAATTGGACCGGAATTTATAAGTTAATTCTACTATTGCTTGTATTTTGGCATATGCGATTCGTAAACTGAGTAAGTAAAAAACATTGTTGATAGTACGGACAAGACTTTAGTATTGTTTTACCTAAATGAAGAATTTATAAAAAATACATTTTATGAAAACCAATAGTCAGTTACATTAATAACTCACTGAAACGAGCCTGTTTAACAAAAATTACGATTTATAATTTTTTTATAACCAAGGTTAAAATTACAATCAAACTTTTTTAATACGAGATGATCAGTAGAAGGTGTCCTAAAGCATTTATAATTAAATTTTGAGAACATTATGTGTTTTTGAAAAATTTTACGTATTCTTACTTAAATAGAAATAAACAGATTAATTTTAAGACACGTGTCAGTGATACAGATTTTGATCATATCAAGAAGATTAGACCAGTTAGACACCACGTTCACCACACATTAATCTATACATTTTTCTGTGGTAATACTTAAAGAACCTGGTCTCTTCAGAGGGTATTCAAAAGGCCTTCAAGGACATTTAACAATCCTAAAATAGCCATTGAAGATAATACGTCGGCCATTTAAAAATACGCCCTCTCAGTGAAAAATGCAGTTTTAATAAGTTCAATTTTAAGAATGTATCATGTGATATTTTTTTACATTAAATCCCCATTTTTTTTTATTAAGTATTCTTATCTATTGATAGTAATTTTAATAATTAAATTATTGAAGTTATACTTCTTTTGGTGCGTTGAGAGTAAAATTTTAGCAAGAAACCGAAGTTGCGAAGTTAACTAAAAGTTGGCAGTTGACTCGTCTAAGAAAGTAAATTAATTATTGTAAATCATGCTTAAAACCGAGTGTACGCATTCGAGCTCAAAGTGGCACATTCCGATCTCGGGAAAATGAAGCGCGCCGCTCCGCGTCGCGCTTCATTTGCCTCCCTCGCTCGTAAATGTGCCACTTTTCGCTCGAATGCGCACATCTTCGTATTTATTGGATTTATCTATCTTCTATTCTTCAATTCAAAAAATTAAAAGTGGAATAAATTTTAAATTTATTGTTTGTTTGAAAAAGGTTATAGATTTTATTCCTTTTGATAAGTTCGCATGTTGCTCTTCTGCACGCCTAATTGCACTGAGCAAAAAAAATAAGTCAAACCCGAAGAAAAAATTGTAAGAGCGCAACTACCGTTTTTTTTTAAGTAAATTGGCTATCGTTAATCGTGGAGAGAAGCGGAGTGTGCACATTCGAGCTCAAAGTGGCACATTCCCATCTCGGGAATATGCTTCCCTCGTTCGTAAATGTGCCACTTTTCACTCGAATGTGCACATACCCCGCATTCACTGGATTTGTCTATATTAATCATCTCTCTTTCAAATCAAAAACTTAAATTCAGATTTTTATTCGCAAAAAGCTGTAGCGTTTATTTTACTAATATAACTGTTTAAAAGCACTAAACCATTGATTAGATATTTCTGGTATAAATACAGTCTTGTATTTTAAAATTAAAAAGTAAATTAATTATTGTGAATCACGCTTACAAAACGAATGTGCGCATTCGGGCTCAAAGTGGCGCATTTCGAACTCGAAAAATGAAGTGCGCCGCTCCGCGTCGCCCTTCATTTGATTCCCTCGCTCAGAAATACGACACTTTTTCATCGAATGTACATATCCCCGTATTTATTGAATGTGTTTACATTCGTTTTTAAATTTAAAATGAAAAAAGTACTTACACGGAGAAAAACATATCCTCAAAATAACTATCTAACGTATACTAAATTGACGTATTGTCAGAACAACGATTCGAATGTCTAATTTAATAATATTTATAAGTTAATTTGACAGTACGTAGTATGATCAAAACAGCGCTACATATTATACTTATAATAAGGTTTCATTTATTTGACTCAAGCGTTCAAACGAAAAACTCCCGTGAACGTGTGCAGTTTCCGTCGTGTAAGTAACTGTACAGTCAACTTGAGGATTTGTATAGCTAAAATAGGGATACGTAGGGGTAAACAGTACAGTGGTTGGCCCTTTTATTAAACAACATAGTTATTGGCCATATAAATATATATTTTATTATTTATTTATTGTATATTGTAAATTTACAGTGATCGGCCAATATTTTCTAATTAAAATAAGATATAGTAAATTAGCAAAAAAAAAACGAACCATTTATTAGAAAATATATATTAGGAAGTATAGATTTATTATTAAATAATTTTTTAAATATGGCCAATAATTGTCGACTGGCCAACAACTGTACTGTTTACCCCTATGGTTATTTTGACGATATTTTGTTCTCGGTGCATATTCGTTAAATCACCATGACAAGAATCTTTTGAATGTCTAAAACAATAATACGTATCGTTACTTTGACGATCTGCAATAAGGAAACTCTGGATAGTTAAATTAGCTATACGGCGTATTCCTGTGAAAGATGACTATCCAACGGATAGATAAAATAGGGTTTGGTATGGTTATTTTAACGATATTTTTTTCACCATGTATGTGCACATTCGAATAAAAAGTGGATATTTTCCCAAGACCAAATTGTACACGTAGGCTTTTAACCAAAATCTGCAATAAACACCACATCTCATCTTAGATTTGCACACTACTTGTTTTACACGTGGTTATATTTAATTTAGTAACGACCAAGAAGTATAGCTTCTAACGCGCGTACATAAGTACACGCACTAGGTTTTTTTTATAATATATTTTGTTTTAAAAAATCTAAATTGGTATTTATAATTGTGCACAGGCGTTATTTACCTATGATCGATACAAAAGCAACGCCCATATAGGTACATATATAAAATTATAGGAATAAAAAATTGTTATACATATTTTATCAGATTCACATATTATTTATGTATTCATTATCGTTATGTCTAATTATTTAGAAAATAATTGAGTTGTACTTTTATATTCCTCGTTATCTGCGGCAATAAATTTTATGAAGTGTTAATTAAATACGCTTATAATTGTATGTTCATATTAAACGAATTCTCTCTGCATTAATATGTATAAATAATCCGTAACTAGTCGCATGATGTATCTGCGATGCAATAATTGCAGACGGTTATGTCAATAAAGAGGCGCATCATTCATGAAACGATCCGCAAGATTTATTTCACTTTCCACTGGAACTCGGTAAAGTTTAAAATATTTCTGAGTCGTGCTGTGCTTTAGGGGTTCAACAACGGCGCAGCACCCTTTCGTTATGCGTAACGCATTTACTATTGTGAGTCTATCCGCCCCTATCGGTCTTCTATGCACTAGCCGTTTATTAATTAAGTTTTCGAAATCTTGTCAGCCATTTCTGATTTATTGGGTCTTCTTGATGGCCGTTGTTTACAATTTATTGTTTCAGGAAAACAACCTAATTTGCCGAGCTCTCTTTAAATGACTTTATCTTGTATTAGCATTTTTAATTTAACACGTCCAGCAACAAGGCGGCGTATTTTATATTGTTATTTGTGAGATAAAAGGAATTTCGGCGGCTCTGAAGTAAGAATGAATAGTACCTCGATGATTAATTTGTCGTAATCAGTAGCTCGGACATGCAAAATTACTTAACCGTGCGTGCGGTCCGCATTAGCTCCTAAACATATACGACTGTTGAAATGCAAAGAGACACATATGATTTCGGCGTGTAAGTGCTGTAAGAATTATGATCCGGGTGCTAAAATAGGGGTAGGAGGTTGAGGTTTGTAGAACAGACGGCTGATGGGAGCGAGAGCGAATTAATGTTAACAGTAGCGGAGTGAACGAGATAGTTGGTAGGTGTGCGTGCGCTCGGCATATAGTGATGTTTGAAACGCTGACAGCTTGCCAGTACTATTACAAGAGCGTCCACCAATCGGCAGGCAGTTCACAGTGCAAACCAACTGTCGAGGGAGCCAATATACCCCGCACCGCACTCTTAGATTTTTGACAGATCAGTTGAACCGTCACAATAACACGAGGTTCACGTATTCTAAGAACTATCGATTTATAATAACGTGCATTCCTATCTGACAATGACTCATCCAAAGCCATCTATTTATGTACCACACAATAAATTATAGACTGAAAAAATGTGTTTATCTTCTAATTGGAAATTCACGGTGACACAAGTGCAACAATTAATTCACGTAACAAAGTGATGTGGCTAATTAATATTCATTATCCAGTTTTCGGTGTTACCGATATCATATCTAACTAAAAGAACTGGTAAGGTAAACTCGTCGGGTTCTAAATAAAACGCATCAATATAAAGCTTCGTGTGTGGTCTGTAGAATAGTACCTTAAAACTTGATTAAGGAATTTCAATCTTGTTAATTGACATGTTAAACCTCAGTGTAATGGGAAGCTAAAGCGATTTAAAATGGAACTAAACGGACACGGTTAACGCAGCGATTATCCTACCACCGCGATAGATGGGGAAGCTTATGTAATTCCAAAACCTGTTCTGAGCTTTTTCAAATGTTGATCGAGTTACAGTTGTTGAGTCTTTGGTATTTATTATTTATTGTTTAGTTTTATGGTTTTCTTTTAATCATTTATCTGAGAAAAAAACGATCGCAATTTTAATAAACTCATTCCGGTTTAGGTCATTATTACATTCATACCTACTTAATATGCAATGATTAATAATGAACAAGGGCGCATATAATCAATTTGTTCCATTTAATACTAACACACATGAAAACATTAGCGACATAACCCATTAGATTTATCTATCATTTATTCAACGATGTTGCATTCATAATTTTATTTCTTCACTTTTAAACATTTTAATTTTATTATCTTTTTTGCTTAAATTCAAAAAAAAAGGAAACCTTTATAGTTTGGTGGTATTTTTATATTTGAGTGCAAGGTAATAATTTATAGATCCTGTGCGACTAACTTTTGAAGATAGATTCATGCTCGCTGGAAACGGCCCAAAAAACGGAATTTTATTGATGTTGAATTATAAATTAGCGATTTTATGAATTTAATATAATTATTTGATTTCATATTTAAAAGTTAAATTTTATTTTCACTTTTTATTTTGAAATATTCCGATATAAATATTAACCTATCCTGCAATTTTTTATAGGTAGCAATATCTACTAACAAAAATAGCGGTGATTAGAATTTTGGTCTAATTAATAAACTTTCTAATTTAACCGTCAAATTAAAAATGTGTCTAATTAAAACTGGCTTTATATTCAAAGTCATGTTAAGAGAGCTGGTAAATTAGCACGCTTTGATTTCTTTTGAATTATACTTGAATATTTTCTTTGCTAAGGTCGGATATAAATCAAAGGGCAATTAGCCCGCACTGTCAGTAAAGGACCCTTCTTACTCGCACTTGATATCTAACATACATATGCATGTCTCATTATACAAGAAGTTGCCTATGTCTGTCTGCTCAGGTTCGATTCCCTTGGCGTAATAAATCATGTAACGTTAACGGGGATTTGAATGCTTACCAGATATTTCGGGGTTTGGCTTCATTATATTGCAAATATTAAAAACGTGTAGGTAATCAAGCGACAATTTATATGATGCAAAATTTAAAAGGGTACCCTACCATTGTATAAACTACAAATAGTTTTGTTACAGTTTCTTTACTATCAAAAGATCTGTTAGATAGTTCAGTTTATGTAAATGAGCCTATCGTCATTAAGGACATATTTTGCTATATTAACTGAATTTGTTTATCTGTGGATATTCTATAATTTAAGAAATAATAACTTGGATCTACTTATTGTCAAAGGTGGTTTAAATATAAAATTTAAAAACATAAATTAAAATTTTTAGGTCAAATATTGTTGCACTAATAACAATTAAGAAATTAAAATAAAAACAGAACCTAACTAATGTTAATGTCACTAGCGATAAGTCACAATCGCCTATACTTAACAAGCGTGCTAATAAAGGTGGCAACGCTGCGTAGTGGGCCAATTCATTTGGCGCCAACGGTATTTTTGAGAATATTGGTTTTATTTATTTTAATTTTTTAAATGCAAAGCCGACGAAGATTATTATTTTCTTTCAGAGCGCAGTCATAGTTAGAGTCGCACTGAGGCACAGATCATCTCCGATACATCTAAAACGAGAAATATGTATTTTGTAGGTTATGTACAGGAGGATTAAATACCCGTTTATAAAGATAAACTAATAGTCAAACACTCGAGAAAACTTGTTCTATGACCAAGACGATATCATTTTAAATTTCCAAAACAAAGCTAAGAAGTAGAATTGAAAAACATACCAGGTGTCTTTTAAAGATCACCGTACAGTACTTGTTAATTTTCTCACGATTAACTATAACATATTTAAATAATATTTAAAAATGTAGTAAACATTTAACTTAATATATTTTTGATAGTACACATAGTATAGGATTTTCTGTTTTACAGAATTTATGACATTTATTTGTTGTCTGGAACTGCCTGTCATTCGAAATTCAGACCACTACTGGTTTGCTAGATTTCTTTCAACACGACTTTTTAAGTATAGATGCTTGGAATTAAAGGGAATGTCACCTAATAAAAATAGCGTCAATAAATTAACGTAAAATGCATTGAAAAAAGGTAGCGTTAAACAGTACTTCAAGTCTAGTCACTTTAAACTTTGAGCTTGAAAAGTGTTTTAGTGATTATTTCTTTCCAATAACTTAGATTTATTATTTTAAAATTATTTAAAATTATTTTAAAAATGGAAATTCGGGGTTAAGTGTCACAAAAATAAAATAGTATTTAGTCTTTCATTAAAATATATATAGTGAATAGCCAAGTGTGCAATTAGAGTTCAAAATGGCAGATTTCCATTCCCAAAATATTAAGAGACCTGTACACACGGACGTCGATATTTTAGAACATTAACATGCATTGATGAACGCTTAACCAAAAACGTCGGTGTGTAAGCTTAATAACGTCGCGTAAGCGGAAGTAGCGGCGCTGATGTTTTCTGTCATCTCTAGAAATTTTGTATGCACGTTCATGTTATAAGAAATCTAATTGTAAGACATCCACGTCCGTGTATAGGGACCTAAGCACGTCGCTCGAGTCGCGCTACATTTACTTCCCTCGCTTTTCGGAAAAGGTTATATAGCGTTTATTTTTTAATAACTCTGTTTCATCATTCCTTAACACTAAAACACGATGAACCGTGGCAATTACGTACCACAAACTATAAACTTATCCGCCATCACACGATACAAGTGTTAAATAGCTCGAGTTTTGAATGGAAAAGATTGATTATGTTTCGAACATAAATTCAAATTTAATGGCAAACCTACCTGTATTTGATTTTTTGAATTTAAAGAGAGGAGATTGATGTAGGGAAATCTATTCAATACGATATATGGGAACATTTAATGTAAAAGTGGCATATTTCCGAGCACGTTAAGCAAAGTAAATACATTTTCCCCAGATCACAAATATGCCACTTTGAGCTCGAATTTGGCACGCAATTTATCTCCACGATCTGAAACAATAAATACATTTAAAAAAAAATTTTATTAACAAACAAAGCCGCATATCCACCAGAAACCATACCTCTTATTTACTTTAGTGCTTTTAAATTCTTCAATACAAAAAACATACACAATTTTTCTGCAGACTTGGTCGTACATCACCAAAACTTTAAATTTTTTTTATAGATACAGTTATACCCTTCTAACTTCACATTCCATAACTTCACATCTTCTCTAATATTACAGTTTTCATAGGTCCTAAAATGGGAGATACAAATTATCCTAGGGTTAACTTCACATTCTCTAACTTCACGTTCACATGATTTGCGTTGCAATTTTATACAGGTATAATGAGAGTTAACTTCACAATATAAAAAATCATTTTAGCAAGAAAGACAGATAACTTCGCTTTTCTTATTTAAAATATGTTTTATGTTCACAATGAAAAACATCTTTTAAGTTTATTGTAAGTACACTAAATGACAAAATTAAAGGGTGAAAAAAATTTCCTAAATTTTATTGGGATTTTTGACAAGCTGTATTTCAGTAAAAAATGATCGTATCTAAAATTTTAAAAAAGCGTTTTAAAGCTCCAAGATGCTAGTTTTCAGATCTTTTAGTCAAAAATTTTTAGAAGCCACTGTTATTACGCAATAATAAACAGTAGCGCGCAAGACAAAAATTGCAAATTTTTTTCTTTTTTTTGTGTCCACGGATAGCTTGTTTATTCAACTTCAAGTTTCTTTTTTTTAAAGCTCGGTACAATTATTCTTCACCGATATACCGGACATTTTGTTTCAAACAATCAAATTTTTGAAAAAAATTAAAGGGACGCCGTTTATTCTCCATATACACTTCATAATCATGATTAAAATAGAAAAACATTTTGTTTATCCTTTTTAATGTTTTTACCGCAAGCAGCATATCGGAAAATTTTCTCGAAAAAAAAATTGTTTATGAATTTTTAATTAATTGAATTTTCTTAAGTTTTTAAAACTAAAAAAAATATTGAAAAGTATGTAGAAAGATCTAGAACACAATTATGTATTACAGATTTTTTTAAATCTTAATATTTTAATCTTTTTTCCATAACTTTACATATTCCCTAAGTTCACATTTTTCCTAGGAACTTTTTGTGTGAAGTTAGGGAGGTATAACTGTAATATGGATATTTGTATATTTTTATGATAGACAGCATATTGTCGGCGATACTGCAATACCGCGTAACTAGCTTTTTCCATAGAGACTAACATTGAATGAAATAACATTGAAAATTCGACCTTATGAAAAAAGCTCGTTACGCGGTATTGCAGTATCGCCTACGATATCTTTTTATATTACAGTAGAATCTGGATAAGTCGAATCTCGAGAAAGACGCGAAAAAATTCGAGGTATGGAGGTTTCGACTTATAATTTAAGACTGTCTTCGGTAGCGCTCAAACAAAACCCACAAATTATATCGGCATTTCTATAAAAAGTGTAATATTCTTCGAATTGCAGTTTTGTCTCTTGTTAACGTACACCGGAACTTGCAGTTAAAAATTCCCGTAGGTATAGAATTTTGTAAAATGTGCAAGTGTAGTTTTTCTTAATAACAAATTACCTTTTTTTAATTTTGTAATATTAACACATTTGCTTATCAATCAATAAAAAAGCAACATCGAATTGTATTATTATTAATTGTAAACTTTAACTACTGAAATAAAGCGGAATATTCACGACAATAATAATAAATACTCAAAATTAATCAAAGGGATACATGGTAAACACGTGTTGACGTCAGTCGTAAAAATTTCTGTATTGTAGAGGTAGTAGAATCAAACATTGAATTGTTCGAGATACAGAGGTCAAATATATTTTTTTGACTTATAGAGAGACTATATGTACTAAAATACTTTATGGGGAAATATTAATTATTTCGACTTATCGAGGGCTCAGATTTCGAGATATGATGGTACTGGGGCTTGAAGGAAGAAGAACAAGGGATTCTTTCGAGTTGTAGAGGTTTTCGACTTACCGAGATTCTACTGTATATCAAATACACATTTTTATCACCATATTAAAATGCAAAAATCAAACCTCTTTTAATTTTCAATTGTAACTATTGATTATAATTTGTTTAAAAACGCAATAAAACCTTAATAGATAAAAATAAACAATTCATATAATTTTATGCAATTTTAATAAAAATTCCATTGAAAGTAAAAAAAAGCATAATTTGAGAATTGTATATTTTAAACAGGGACTTATTGGCATTGGAGCCAACAGGAAGAGACCAGTAGAGAATCTAACTGTACATATACCTAATGTCGGTTTTTTAAAGATTGATTAAAATGATTTCAAATTAAGTTAAACATTAAAAAAGCATGCAGTTATTCTGCTTATTAAAGAATTTTAAGGCAGCTGTTCAACCAGGAAATTTATGATAAAATTCCAGTTGACAGAATAAACTATAAAAACGTTTTTAATATTAATGGTATTTATGGTAAAGTTGCTTATGGTTAATATTTAATTCTGAATAATCTTGTAATAGACAAGTCGTCCTTTTGTTTAAAATGATGATTGTTAATTGCGATAATAGTAATTGGTGTGTTTTAATAATATCTTGGTGTAAAATATAAGATACATATCTATTTAAATTAAACATCTACCTGTATGGTAATTTCTGCTAAATTAATATATAAAGTATTAAAAAAAGTGTAAAATTCATCTGCTTACTACAATACACAAAAAATATATTCGTTAGTGTAGATTTGTTAATATTTATAGCATGCATAAATACCTTCTTATAAACCTAACAGTTTAACTTAAAAAAAAATTACAAATAAAAATAAATATATGTATGTCAAATGCTAAAAACAGTAACGTAATTTGTAAATGTTCAATTTACATCTGTCGTTAGTTTTATTTCAAAATCTTAAAATAAATTTTCATCTTAACAGAGACATATAATAAAATTGCTTTATTGATATTGTACCTAATTTTTATTGCGAGATAAATTTTTTGACACTTGGAATTTTTAGAATATTTTACGTTAGCACAGTTAATTAAAAATTAGTAAAATGTAAAAACTAAAAATTATTCTTGAATCATTTTTAAGAACATTATAAGTAGAATTGCCTTTAATGCCAAGCAAACTTAGAAGCATAGTTGTTTATAATAAAAATTAATACTAAATTATGTAAAAGATACTTTTTAACAATTAAGTTTCCTAAACCAGTTCAAAGTTGAAAATCACTTATAGAAAGAAAAGCTTATGTTTGTTTCAATTTAATATTTTTTTGTTAACCAGTTAACAATGCATATTCTGTTATTTTTTTGATTGTATTAACTTTATGTTTGGACGAGTGCGTGTTTATTTTATATTATGGAAGTTCTTCATTATGTCCGTATAGGCTCCGCTTTTGATGTGCGCCATAAGAAAGTAATTCAACATAGTGTGAAATCATACTGGCTAAACGTTGAAACAAATCTACGCATGAGTATTCCCCCACTTATCAAGGTCAGTTGTTTAACTTATTTAACAAACCACTTTTGCTCATAGTTTCTGTTATATTCTGTTCAATTAGTATTTACCAGATTTTAATATTTTTTTAACTTATTATATACCTAGTTATTAATATGACATGAACTCTCTAAAATATGTTACTTATGTTACTTAAAAAATTTAGAGTTTGAAAGTTCTCATTTTATTGTTTCTTTACGGATTCATCGCATTTAGGCTCTCATTAGCGTCTTAAAGTACTTATTGTTGTGACCAATTAAAATTGCTACCCACTATTTTAATTACAGTCACTGTTCGTCAAAATTGATTGATTACTAATAAGAAATCTAATCTTTGCGTTTTTACAATTCTATATTTTTTTCAAAATAAACTATCAATTCATTTTTTGTTTTTTAAACAACTCTACTATCTTTTTTTCCCGCACAGCGTACCATGACGTCGAGTTCATTTTACGTCGTCAAATCATAACCTTAAACATACAATACTGACATAAGTCAACCTTGTCTTTGACATCGTCACATCTTAACCTTAAACACACAATACTGACATAAGTCAACCTTATCTTTCCTAACATCCTCCCACCTGAGACCTCAGTTACAACACTAACTGATGTCTCATTTAAAACAAACAAGAATAACACTAATTAATATTAAATGTAAACCTATCTGGATTTTTCCACTCGCGTCCATAACGCGACATTCCCTTCTGCGTGGTTGTTGTTTCTTGCACCGGATCTTCAACAGCGTCTTGTTGTACTCTTACATTGGATAACATGTCCTCGGGACTAGAACGAATCTCTGCAGTTGTAGCTAAACATTCTAGTGGGTATACACGCTGGATTGGACGTAGCATTTGTCCATTTTTTGTTTGGACCCGTACTAAACGTGTCTTGTTATCTTTTCCAGGTAACAACTCAATCACCTTTCCCATTGGCCAATCCATTCTTTTCAAATTGTCATCTCCGATCAACACAATTTCATTCAGAACCACTTGACGCGAATTCTTTGTCTTCACTACCTGACGTAACTGCCCCAAATATTCATTTCGAAACCTCAGTCTTAAGTTCTCTCGTAGTTTTTGCAAATATCGAAACCGTTTGTTTAACATTAAATTATCCGCTAAGTCACAGTCTGGAACACCACTCATAAACAGCTCTCGAAGAAACATGGCAGGTGTGAGAGGAACTAAGTCCGTAGATTCATTGGAAACGTATGTCAATGGACGTGAATTGATTACTGCCTCACAGTCACATAGTAATGTGTAAAGCTCTTCACCTCCGAGACGAGCACGACCCAACACCTTTCGTAACAATTGTTTGACCATACCTATCAGCCTCTCCCACCAACCTCCCCACCATGGAGCTGAAGGGGGATTAAAACGCCAACATATACGTTGATCAGCACTATACTTTTTAATTTTTTTCCCCAAACAAGTTGCCGAAATATGTTTTCTGTCCCAACAAAATTTGTTCCATTATCAGAATAAATAGTTCGCGGTCTACCCGTCTTGCAACAAATCTTCTCAAAACCTGAATGAAACCAACAGTAGACAGAGTTGTTACAATCTCCAGATGCACAGCTCTGTAGTTAGCGCAAGTAAACAAACAAATCCAAGCTTTCTTATAATTTCGTAAGTATAATGGACCAGCCATGTCAACCCCCGTTACTTCAAAACAAGCAGCTTGTCGAATTCTATCGATGGGTAATGCACACGTACTGACTTTCAAGTTTCTACCATTATGTCGCTTACATATGGTACACGTGGAAATAACACTTCTGATTATGCGGCGTCCTCCCAGAATCCAAAATCTTTCGCGTAGTATAGTTTGCAGACTTTGAATTCCCACATGACTGAACTGTTTGTGAGTGTCATAAATTAATCTTTTCACAACAAGATGCTCTCCTGGCAACACATAAGGAAACCGAAAAGTTTCTATGTCATCTCTTTGACAGACTTTTGTTTCTAGACGTACAATACCATCTTCGTCTCGGACCGTCTTCAAGGTAACTAAACGTTTATCCCTTTCAGCGAAGGATTCTTGTTGAACTACCTGAATTAATTTTTTCTCCGCGTATTCAACTTCTTCTGCAGTCAATTCACCCTGTCTAAGATTGCCCCTGTTCTTACAATTGAAAAAATCTATAAATCCAACCAATTAGATGTACGTTTGCCTGGTATCTTGAAAAATATTTATATAGACAACTATTATCTTTTACATTTAACATAATCGCAACGACTTTCTTCTTGCGCTCTCGATCAACTTCCGCGTTATCGCAGTTGAATTCACTATTAGGCCAATTTTTGGGAGATTGGTACAACCAACTGGGTCCCTCCCACCATCTTGATTCAACTAATTGTTTAGGAGAGCAGCCTCTTGATGGAAGGTCTGCTGGATTTTGATCCCCAGGTACGTGCTTCCAACAATCGCTTCCTGTAAGAGTTCTTATCTCGTCGACTCTATTGCCCACAAAAACTGCCCAATCTTCGGAATTTCTAATCCAACTAAGTACCGTCGTCGAATCTGACCAATAAAAAATTTGTGCTACATTACCCAGCTCTTCTAGTATTTTTGAACCCAGACGAGCACCTATAGTGGCCGCCATCAATTCAAGTCTCGGTATAGACATCTTCTTTATTGGAGCGATTCTGGATTTGCTTTGTATCAATTGTACTTTTACATTGGTTTCATTTTCTACCCTGAGAAAGATAGCTACGGCGTAGGCTAATTTGCTAGCGTCGCAAAATACATGTAACGAAAGGTTTTGTTCCTCATCTTGTTCAACATTTACCCAGCGTGGAATTTCAATTTTCTCTAGAAACAATAACTCTTCTCTCCATTTCTCAAATGTCCTCTGACTTTCTTCGTTGACTGATTCATCCCAACCAATCTTTTCTTCCCACATTCCTTGCAGCAATAACTTGGGTAAGAGTGTAGTAGGACTAGTAAAGCCAATTGGATCAAATACTTGTTGCGCAAATGACAGTACGACTCTTTTAGTTATATTCTCGGTGTCACGCGCTGGTAGACTGCTGAGAGAAAATTTGTCAGTTATTTTATTCCATTTAAGACCTAAAAGTGGAACGACATCATTCTCTTTATTAATTCTTCCGGTATACTCCCACCCTCTCAGTTTAAAATTGGCTTCAGACATTACTTCACTGGCTTCGACAATAAAATCTTCTGCGATTTTCACATCGGGTACACTTGTTACACAGTTATCCACATAAAATCCTTTTAATAACAATTCAACCGTTTTTATGGAATACCGTGAAGTCTCTTTTTTCCAGTAATCTATGGATTTTCTTAGATGATGCTCTATCGTCGCCCCCAAAAGAAATGGACTAGCATTTATACCAAAAACTACTCTTTTGTGTCGATAAACCTCCATCTTTCCTTCAACATTTTTCCATAGAAAACGAAGAAAGTCTCTATCCTTTGGATTCAGACCTATTTGAAGAAATGCCTTTTCAATGTCTGAAGTAATTCCAATTCTATTCTGTCTGAATCGTAATAAGATCGCTGGTATTTGTTCGATTACATTGGCCCCCTTCTCTAAACAATCGTTGAGAGATGGTTTTCCCCTTTTTTCTTGCCGATGCGTCAAATACTGGTCTGATTTTTGTTGTTGTACTAGACAGTTTTATTACCGGACGATGCGGCAGATAGTGAGCTAGCTTGTCAACTTCGTTACTAGGAACCTTTTCTATTATACCTTCAGACAACCATTCTAAAAACACTTTGTCATACTCGTCCCAAAGTTTAGATTTATACAATTTATTCTCTGTAGATTCCAATCTTTTAAAGCCATTGCGTAATTAGAAGGTAACTCGGGGTGTCTATCTATCCATGGTAATCTGACTTCGTACCTACCCTCTTCTGTAAAAGTAACAGTCTCATCAAAAGTTGTTTTGCTGCTGTTTCAAGCTCTATTCTAGATCTTCTTTCTCCTGGATCGGTAATTCCCAAAACGTCCAATTGCCATAAGGCTGTGATGGATACATCTTTATTCAACATGTTGCTCACAATCATGGTGGTACTTTGAGATCTTGCTTTACCTGGCACTTTTCCCATTAGTACCCACCCAAGAAGTGTTTCCATCGCCGTTAAACCACAAGGCAGTTCTTGTTTCTTTCCAGTAAAAGTTTCCGGCTATATCTGATCCGATTAATAAAGAAATCGGTTGAGGACCCTTTGTATCAGACAAATAAATATTAGATTCTTGCAATTCTTTTATCCAGACCCCAGAATGAACTGCTGGAATGTAGCTACAAATGCTCGGTTGATCTAAAGCATCAAACTTACAAGCGTAGTTACCATCTAAGCTTACCAGTCTTACTTCGTAACACACATGTTGCTGTTCAGCGGTATTACTGCCACCGAACAATGTATGCACTATAGTTTCTGTTCGTTTGGGTTTATAGTGCAATTCTTGAGCCACGTCTCTTAAAACGTACGACCTTTGTGAGCCAGTGTCAATAATCGCACGCACTTCTCTTTCACTGTCTTCACTTCGAATCTTTACGAATAATGTCTGTAGAAACACCCGTGTGTCCGTACAATTTGTTAAACCCGCTTCCATTAAAGGATCTCTTGGTTTTCACTCGGCTTTACTGTTTCTACCAATTTATTACTTTCGGCATTCTTTTTTATTCAACTTTGAACACAATACTACAATGTGACGTCCGTCACATACTGCACACCTCAACCGTTCGCGACATTTCCAACTCGAATGTCCCCTTTTAGCACATTTAAAACAAGCTTTTTTCTTCATAAGAATATTTCTCTTCTCTACAAAAGGGATGTCTTGTGCTTTAACACATTTTTCCGCAGCATGACTACCTTCACAAAAAACACAATCCAAAACAGCGTTCTGATTCATTAATCCAGCAGCTGTAGGCACGCCACGTTCAAACGTCTTCTGTTTTCCTTTTCGTAACTTGCTGTCATTACCATTTAAATGGAACCCTTCTATCGCAAGTGAAATTCGTTCGGCTCCTTCTACTTCGGATTTTAAGAACAGCATAAGTCGCTCTAATCTACTTGAAATAGTAGCATCAGGCTTGTCAGAAAATTCGGTTGATCTCTGCCACGCACGTAAAAGATCTTCTGGTAAACACGACTCAACTAGCGGGTAAAGCATAGCTGAACACGTATCCGTTCTTACTCCAAGAGTCTCCAATGCTCTTAACTGGGTTTCTATCTTGTCATATAGAGTAGATATTACACAGCTAGCTTGATTTGAACTAGAGTTGGTTAACACTAACTTTAACAGTTCCCTTACATACACTTCAACAAGCAGATCATTTCTTCCAAATCTTGATTTTAAGCAGTCGATCGCCTTATTGTAATTTTCTGATGTACACGGGAAGCTCTCAACCAAATCTCTGGCCCTCGTTTTAGGAGTAGTAGCTAATAATAAATATTGGAATTTATCTTCTGGTGCTAGATCAGCAGCTTCGTGAATTTTCCTAAATTGGCTCCAAAAAGGTAACCACTCTCGCACGTCACCATTAAATTTTATCAATTCAATCTGTGGAAGTTTAAATCTTCGTTGATTTGCAACTAAAATGGCACTTTGTCCTACAACATTGCCACCTTCTCGTGATAAACGATCACTTTCTTCACAACGAGATCGTAAGCGGGTATATTCAATGTGATAATCATCACACGTGGTCCTTTCATTTACCAATTCTTCTTCGGTTGCATCTTCATCAATCATTTTCTCAAATATTTGGTCATCAATAGTCATTAATTCATCTATTTTTTGTTGTAAAACCGTCAACAGCCCATTTATTTCCATAACATTTTCAGTTTTCACCAATGCGCCCTCAATTTGTTTCACTAGACGCGTGAATAATCTACGAAAAACTGTACGGCGCTTCTTAAGCTCTTCCATTGTCATTTAAAAATAAAATCACAAATTCCTTAAAGATAACTTTTTGTAATCAAATCTATTTTCCACGCAAAGCAGTCACAAGCACTTCTACAACAGAGTTGTCAACCCAGCACTTCACTTCTTCGCGTGTCCTGTCACGGTCGCCAAATGTTGTGACCAATTAAAATTGCTACCCACTATTTTAATTACAGTCACTGTTCGTCAAAATTGATTGATTACTAATAAGAAATCTAATCTTTGCGTTTTTACAATTCTATATTTTTCAAATAAACTATCAATTCATTTTGTTTTTTAAACAACTCTACTATCTTTTTTTCCCGCACAGCCTACCATGACGTCGAGTTCATTTTACGTCGTCAAATCATAACCTTAAACATACAATACTGACATAAGTCAACCTTGTCTTTGACATCGTCACATCTTAACCTTAAACACACAATACTGACATAAGTCAACCTTATCTTTCCTAACACTTATTGTTAAATGCAATCTTCAAACATTCAGAAACTATTTGAATTTTAACTCTTAAATAGCACCTTAAAAGTCTGTTGAGACTCTGTTCGTTCAAATTAGGTTTTCAAGTGTGAAAATTGTCCAAAAATCGCTTAGACGAGGTCCTGTTGAGGTCTTAAATTATATTCTTAAAATTTGTCGTAGCACCAAACAAACAAGTTAACAATAGTCTCAAATAATGTCAGACTTAGTTAACGACAAGTGGCTGTGAGAAAAATGTCTTAGTTAACGACTAAGGTTGCCAACTCCTGACG
Organism: Sinopyrophorus schimmeli; assembly: GCA_036325965.1. Taxonomy (NCBI): domain Eukaryota; kingdom Metazoa; phylum Arthropoda; class Insecta; order Coleoptera; family Elateridae; genus Sinopyrophorus; species Sinopyrophorus schimmeli. Next base: position 9,958,422 of record JARFIZ010000001.1, read on the forward strand.
GAGCTAACCCGGAAGATCTAAACTAATAAAGACTGAGCTGTACGACAACACATTTTATTTTATTTTATATTTATTTATAGTGATTTTAAGAGATATCTAGTTTTTTTTACATCATTTGTCATTGTCAATAAATATCATATTTGGAAAACTGCCGAAATTATGTTAGCTCCAGAGGTTTATCATTATTCTGGGAATCTTTCGAAATCTTATGGCATATTGCGCCTTGAATAACGACGTTTTTGATTAACGACAAAAAATTGCGTATTACTGTACGTGTTTCCCTGTAGTACAAAAACAGAATAAGGTTTTTAAGCTTAGAAAAAAGTATACTGGAGAAAGCGTGGCTCAAGTGGCTTAGTGTTTGGGCTGCTGCGCTAGAGATGTGGGTTGAAAGTGGTTAGAACCCCCATACTATCTATCCAAATTTTCACGCTTCTCTTCTCTTCACTAAAGTTTGAGCACCTAGCAAGAGTTAAAACTGCTCGAAAAATTTTGTAGAAATTTCCGTGGTTTGGAAACCACGTAAAACTATAGGTCCCTTGTAATTTTGACATACTACTACAATCGCAACAAAAGTACAAGCGGCGAAATCATCTAAAGTCGGACTCGGGTACTCACATATATAAAAAGGTATACCTATTTGAAAGAAAAAAGAGTTTGTTTAAACAATAATTGAGAATAATTAAAAATGAATAATCTTTATGAAATAGATATATTGTTGATTTTACTTTCTTTACTGCAAAACATTATTAAATAAAAATGTTTTAATTAAAAAAAACATAAATTGAATTTCTGATTTGGTTAATTTTGTAATTAAGATACTGCAAATCCACGTCATTAGAACACTGTTTTAGACAGGGATTTCTGTATTTCGGAAACTGTGTTAGAGCGAAAACGGTTATATAAAGCGTATTACGTGAGGGTTGCCTGTATTAGTTTTTTAAAATTTTTTTAAAAATATTCTTATCAAACAATCTTGTACCTAACTCAATTAAAATATGAATAACAAAATAGTATGAAGATTCCATAAAGTATTATTAATAACCTAAAGATAACATAATGTTATTATCTAAAGATAAGTCCAAATTATTTTAACCAAAACTGTGATGGTCATTCCTATTTATTATACAGAAACTTTAAGTAGGTACTCTAAAAGATGTTAGTTGAAGTACTTTGCAAAGTAGAAAGTTTGGTGTATTTAGACAGGGCCGTCTTTATTGAAGCTATTGTATTTACAGAATGCTAGTGCTTTGTAGTGTCCCAATCCTAGAAATATTAATAAATTAACAGAATATCTATGGCGAATAAATATTCTGTAAAGGTACGAAACGGTCTAACGATAAGAGCAACCCTGAAAATCATTTAACTACTTTATGAAATTAAGTAGCTACTAATAGAAATCTGTCGTGAACACGGATTACCCATATTCAAAGCATAGGTAATTTAGATGGGTACCTACTTTTGGCTTTGAAAATAATTATATCATGTTTATTTCTACACAAAAATAATGATTAGTGATTCTCAAAATAACATAAATTAGATATTTATTATTCAAATTTTACTTCCACAACCACTTTACAATATTTAAATGCATTTTTTACACTTTTTTCAATTGTTTTTAGTTACATTGTATTCTTTTCTCAGTTAAAACTTTAAAATTCATATTTAATTTTTTGGTATCCATACTGATAATACGAATAGATAACAGAAACTATGGGAAAGAGGATATATTCGCAAATTTTATACACATTCTGAAAATAAGACTCAGAAATGACAAAGATCCTCTAGTTTCATTCAAACATGATATTAAATATGATGTTATAGCATTTTAAACTTGTAACTATAAAATACTTCAAGTCAGTTTTATTAATTTGTTTATTACATGTATGTAATCTTACTGATTGAAAATTGATATATAATTTTATCCTCAAAATTTATGTTGAACAGTGTAATTTAAAAGCGGTCTAATACATTTATTATGCAAAAGACTAGTAACGATTTTTGATAAAAATATTTTATATTTTTGTACAAAATTAGTCGGTCAGTAAGTTCGATAAAAAACATGGAACCATTTATAGCATTGAAAAATGTGTAGGAATTTAATTATGTAAATGTTATGCAGTAAATAAATTTCATACATGAAAATATTCTAACAAAATGTGGGTTAATTAATAGCTTATGGTAAAATATTTGTTACGTGTATATCCAGTCAAATTTATTATCAGCATTTTTACGTATATCTTTAATTGTTCCAAAATTAACTTGAAACTATGAAATAGTAGCACATAAAGCGATTTTCATTATTTATAATATCAACTAATTATTAATGGTTCAATGCTGTACACTATTTTTCATTTTGTACAATTTCTGAAATATCGTCTAGCCGATTTTAAAATATTATTCATATTCTTCGTATATTTGAGATAAAGTAAAAAATAGGACAATTTAAATTTGATTTCTTGTATTATAAAACAGTGTATATCAGGTTGTAAAACTTCTATTATATCGTAATATTTGAAAAATACACTTGTGTAGTATCTATGTGAGATAGTTTTTTTATAATGGTAATTTCAAATAATTCGAATTTTAATAATAGTAGTTCTGTGAAGCAAAAATATAATCATCGACGATGTTTGTGTACGAATTTTACATTCACTTGCCTAATTACATTTTCGAGGCTTTTGTCAGATTTCCCAAAACCTTGATGATTTACTGTTGCCTAGTTTTCAATACAAGAAAAGAAAATTTATAAAAACACATGAAATATATAATTACGCATTATTTTTACTAAAATTTTTTGGTACCCATTTTGATAAAAGTAAAGTAATTAATATTTACTGATAAAATCATGTGTTTGATTTACAATCAATGTGAGTACCTATTAAACTTGATAAAAATGAAATAATTAGAAAACCCTCTCTGCATGTCACGATCTCAGAATCTTACAAATTTTAACACGTTTATGATATTCACTTAACAAAAAACCCAAAAAAAAAAATATATTTTTGATCACCTGAAGCCATTTATTGCTGTTAAAGTTTGTAATGCGCTTATCTGTGCATTCGTGTGACAGGTATCTGTTTGAAATGTAATTTAAATAATTCCAATTAGTATTAATGACAATGAATTAAACCTAATAATGAAAATTTTTATCCTAATAACACTTTTCTATGTAATAAGTTTTACCTACTTTTACATACCCACTGACAAACCTTCACACTAATACCTTGACCAAAGACGCGACAGAAACTAAATTTTATATAGCTCCTAAGGACTTTACGAATTTCCTAAATCCTCGTAATATACTGATGTAGTACTGCACTTAATTTACTAAAAAACTGTTTGAAAGAAATTAAACTAATATAATATGTTATTTATACATATTTTGCTTCGTTTTCCATTTATACGGCCTTCTCCGTGTAAATTGGAGAATAGGTGAATGGGGTGACCTCAAAATTGGATTTTTTAAGGGAGACGCAGTAACATATAATTTAGAAACCAGTGGTCTAGCTATACAAAAACGCCAGCTGCGCAATTAACACGCGGTTATATATATTATAATTTATTTACGCCAAAGAAGTATAACTTCTATCGCACCGGTTTTTTTTCTAATGGTCAGTGTATTCCACAAAAATTCATTATACGGAAAAATTTCTTATATAGAAGTTTGTTATGAGGAGGTTTTACCGCTACAAGGTATAATTTGTTATTTTATTAGAAAATAGTCACTCTTTATGCGAACTTTATTTGAGATTAGTTTTTGTCATTTTCAAAATATTTATTATCATTATCACAATTAGTTGAACATAATTCTATAATTGTCTTATGTGTATTTTTTAACATATCTCAAAACTTCGTTTTACATTTAACCCAATTCTCTTGCTGTTGCTGTATTTATTTAATAAAATCCTTAATTAAATTTGTATTATTGAAAGTGTACGAAATTATGAAGAAGCAAGATGATCTAGGTCAGTGATAGTAGCAATAAAAGAACCAATTAAAATAAGTTAAAAAATCCCATATCATTTAACAATTTCAATTCATAATATATGATATTTTAATACAATGCAATTCTTTAAAATTTACCATTACATTTTTTTTTTTAATTACAGTACATCGTAGATACAAACATATAAAACAATCCCTGCATTTGTAATGAGCTTTAAGAGTTTTCTTCTTTAATAGGTACGTTGTTATTCAACCCTTAGCACAGATGTGTCCTATTCGGCAATGTTAAAAAACGATCCCACCGCATATTCTGTTAACTGTAGTTTAACATGCGAACCACGTCATCATTGAAGTTGCGTACATGCATACCGTGCTTTCTTAATTTAACACGTTTTTTTATGTTTTTTGATAATTACTATAATCTAAATAGGTTATTTGTCTACAATTGCGTTATCCTTTTTATATACGAGAATTCTAGATCTATAAATACAGCTCAACAAGTGATGCGGAAATATTTCATTTTAATGCATACAGGAATAGAATATTTAAATCTTAAGTATCGTGTTGATGTGTTACATTATCATATATTGATGAAGTAATTATTTAAGCTTAGTTTTAACGCTGTAATATTTTCTATTTCAACGTATTGTTAGAGAATATATTTTTAATATTTTTTTTACAGTAAAAACAAAACGTCAGCTGATGTAATTTCTTGATATTAAGTAGTTTATTATTATTACTTTAATTAGGTTGCTTGTAACTACGTATTTTAATGAATTGTTATTATAGCATGTCCTTGAATTGTTAAATTTGGCGGTATATCTAACCATTTCTAATTTATAATTACTCAAGAGATAAATAAATATCAAAAAACCATTTGAATCAAAAGGAACGTAACTATTTACAAAAATGACTTTTTAAGAGGATTATAAATTATCAGATATACAAAACGGGCCAAGTATTATGGTTTACTAAAATTTATTGTTTATCAAAATATAGACTTAAACTAAATAAACATAATTTATTAAACGTAATAATATGTATACTTATATATTTTTTTTAATTTTAAATTATCGTTTTTTTATACCTTTATTTATATTTTCATTAAATTGAGATCAATTTTTTTTATATTAACAATTGCTATTTAACTTAGTAAGAGAGTGTACCCGGGTATGAGACGGGTTTTGTTTATGAGACGGGTTTTGTTTATGAGCCAAAATATTTTACTGGTTAAATAAAGTCGGGTGTTCGATTCATTGTTGGAAAGGTAATGAAAATACACAACTTTTATCCGCAGAAAGTTTTGTGATTCCATTAACATGCAAAATTTTATGACCAATTTTCTAAGTGACAGTTTTTTGACAAGAAAAAAATTTGTATCTAGGTATGAGACACCTACACAAATACATTAAAAATTGTAAAATATAAAGTAAAAACCTCATATCTACACTGCAAACTTACTGCTTAATGGAAGTGTTTTATTTTAAAACGCTAAAGTGTTTTAAAATAAAACACTTCCATTTGCAGTGCATTTCAAAATTATATTTTTTTATGCTTTCCATAATTTTTATTTATCACTTTCCTCTTCATAATCGTCGCAATGTTTGCATGTGTAGATGCTTGCACACATGTTTGCGCACTTCAAAAGAACTGTCCGCTTGCAAATATTGCATTTGATGTTGTTAACAGCCGGCAATTTGTTCGGAAACAACTTTATACTAATGATGTTTTTGCTTTGGAACCCTTGGGTGATGGTAATATGCTGTGTCTCATACCCGGACAATGACGACATTTTCAGAATTTAAAAAAAAAATTGTTTTCCAACCACATATTGGCCTAATCCAATATTGGATCGTAAAATATAAGAAAAACACTAAATGCTATACATTACACTTTCCTTTTTCAATTGATTTATATGAAAAAAATAACATTTTGAAAAAAATCAAAAACGTTTTTAACCTGCAATTTTACATACGATGTTTGCGGTTGATATAAGCAACGCGTCGATTCATTTCAGTGTAAGTACAAAAACTGACTGATGACCAAAGAAGTACTTGACAGTAATCAGATCGGCCATATTGACATTGCATAATGAAAATAATTGACTGTCTCATATCTGGAGCTTGTCTCATACCCGGGAACACTCCCCTACATATTACAATAGGCTTATAATAGATATAGAGTGAGGTGAAAAAAAACCAATTTTATAAACACCTAAAATACCGTTTAAAAATGTTCCATTCTTTTTTAAAATGCTTAAATTTGAGTATTTCTTTATTATTTATTATTATAGAAGAACAGGAAATAGTGTAAGGTTTTCATAATTCTTATGCTATCGTGTAATCTCATGTTTTCAAAAGAATCCCATATTTGTAAACCGGAAGGTTTGTATAATTTTAATTTATAATAAGTCAAATTCAGCCTTTGTAAAACAATACTGTTCTGTTATTTTCTTAGGTGTTGAAAATTCATTTAATAGATATTTTACTCAAAAAAATAGACTGGATAGTTGATATAATATTATTTTAATTCTATTGCAGCAGCGGCATAAATTTTATAAATAATTAATTTTTATAAGTAAAATGCTAGCTAGGTTTGTCTATGTGCGCCCATCGAGCAAAAACTATTGGATAGATTTTGATCAATTTTTTTAGCTGTATTGCCTAGACGCTTGGTCTTTACCGTCAATAAAAATTATTACGATATTGTTATTTAATATCAAGTTATTAAAGTTTTTATATAAGTACCTACATAAAGGAAAAAGCTACGCGTAGCGCATGCGCGAATGAGAGAGGAAGTTTATACTTTTGTAAATAAAATATATTGTTAATATAGTAATCCAGGCGGACAAAGTCACGGGCATGAGCTAATTTAATAATAATTAAATGCATTACATTAATATCTCTATTAACGCTGGATATCAGATGTATCATTTTAATTACAAAAATATCTTATTTTGTTTCTAAAATTAAAAAATCCACATGTATGCAATTAACGGTTACATTATATTATACTATAGGGTGGATTTTGATGGACTGTGGATACGGAAACATTGATGATGAAAAAACGGTGAAATTTATTCACATTCTGTAAATTGGATATCGAAGAGGAATAAAAGAACTAGTTTATAATTTTTCGAAATGTGTCCCCTTTGACCTTTCGACCGTTTCCAAACGCTTTAAAAAATTGTCGATAATATTGTGTCTTTTTTGGACATTAATCGCCATAATTGTCTCTGTGATGCGATTCTTCAGGTCATTGATATCCACCATTTTGTCTCGACTTGGGTGATAAACGATATCCTTGGTTAAGCCCCATAATAAGTAGTCACAGGGGTTTAAATCGGGTGGCCAAGAAATTGAACCCCCTTTTAACTTTGCCCCCAAATCCCATGATATTTGGCACAAAAGCTTTTGATATGATGACCAATGTGAACTTCGGCCCTTTGGCCCTTTTCCAGGCCCTGACCGTCTCATTCGAGTTTTTGCCGTTCAAAACCCACAATTCAATTATTTCCACTCTTTTCGAGATCGAGTACCTTTCGTTTGCCAAAGACATTTTGGTCAAAATTTTGATGACAATGTGTTTGGAAATAGCCACACTACCATTGAGTTGAAATTCAATGTGCGGGGTCATGTGGTTTGTGAGTGACTAGCTAAAGTGTACTTGCATCACATCAAAATCCACCCGATATATTCAGAAGAAATGCAAGCCCCACCTAGAGTTGATTTGCGTAGCTATCCATAAACATTTCATGCACATATTGCCCGTATTAAGTAGGGAATGTTGTACATATTTGGTTGTAGATTTGTATATACACAAAATTGTAACCATTTATTTAATTTAAATTTTATTTATCACAAAAAGTATTATGTATTTATATTTTTTTTTTGCTAAATGTAGTTATAAATAAAAAGTAAGTACGATTTGGTTGCGGGCGTTATAGCTTACGATATAACTTGCATTCCTAATATAGGTATTGTTGTAAAGACAGTTTTTGCATTTATACAATAACATATGCATGGATCAGACGTGCACCACAGATGAGAATCGCAATTTGTTCTCTCTCCCCTCTCTAAATTTATTATAATAATATGACATTTATACAATTGATACCAGAATTAACTAAAAATGAAAAGTTACCGAGCAAAAGGTTTATTTCTCTGAAAACAACTTTAAATTATTTCAATAGTTCGTTTACAGAACGATAGGATTCAAATGCTATTCTGAAATGTGTCGTAAATCTTTTACAAACAATGATATTGTTTGGCCAATGGTGGGGACCATTTCAAAAATTTTAATTTGTTTTGTTGTATTGCCGTTTTTGCATTATTTTTTTTAGTGTACTTTTCTTAAATAAAGTTTATTTATTTCTTTTTTAAATTGAGTAGAGGGAAAGTGGCATGAAACAGCCAGTTTTAAAAAAAGGGATAAATAATATAGAAGGACATAAATACATCCATTTTTTTTTTAAATCTGTAATTGTTCATGCATTTATGTACGTAATGTCATAAAACATTTTTTAAAATTAACGATATTTTTCGACTTCTAATCATTTATAAAAAAAATAAAATTTGGCTTTTTCATAACTTATAGGTATTGAAACAGCCAACCCAATTTTTGAAAAAGCCATGTTCTTATTACAAGATTAAAACTGCACATTAACGAAGATATTATTTAATAATAATCTTAAGCTATAATTTTATATCTTATATAATTATAAAACGTTTTAAATAACGCAAACTTTCGATAAAATATTTACTTACATAAATCTAAGAAACTGTCAAAAAATTTGACGTTTGAGATCAATCATTGCAAAAACTTAAAAACGTTCTTAGCAAAAATAATGCAATTTCCCTTTTACGCCACAGGATTTATATGCCCAACCATTACAATTTTGCATCGGTACCACTCTTGATTGCTGTTACTACAATTATTATTGCATTTTATGCAATTAAAAGGTGGCTTTTTCATTACACTGCAGTCCAGCTATTTCAAAACATATTCTCTCAAGAAACAAAATCTCGAAAATTACTATGACATCAAAGATTAGTCTACAAAATATATACGTTATTAGAAGGCCTAATATATCTATAAAATTATAGTGTAATCATATTATTATTAGTTTTGTACGTATAGGCGTTAGAAAACAAATAAACTGAACTCAAAACCTTACTTTTTGACGACAAAGTCTTCAATACGTCGTATCGGCGCCGTTTATTTGATGGTGAATGGTCAAATTTTTGTGGGGGATATCTGGCTAGTGTTGCTATCTTAAAATAATAATACATGAACGATTCGTATGAAAACTACCCCGTAATTGATAATGGCTTTTTCAAAACTTGGCTGTTTCATGCCACTTTCCCCCTAATTTTAAATCCATTGATTTTAAGCCATAAGTTTATTATAAAATTTTGATTTAAATGAGTTCAGGAAAACACTTTTTTATGGACGTCCTTATGTCGAACTTTCTGTATATGCGTGAAGCAAATTTTGAAAATATTTTTTAAGCAAGTTTTTCTCTTTCCCCTTGGCTCTCTTTATCTTGCCAAATTGACTGATTTGCGTCTGGCATTATATATGTTACGGTCAATCTGATTATTCTGGGCATTATTCATAATGCCCGGGCATTATGAATAATACTGGAATCTGAATGGGCAATTTGAGAAAATTTTTATTCATATTTATCTACATACAAAAATAAGAGTATATTATATTAAAGTAAATAATAAGTATTAAAAATACGTACGCTTAACAAAAAAAAACATATACCTATACACCCAAAATGTCAAATCCAAGAGTTTTTATTTATTCTACGGAGCCCTGACTTTGAGAGTGTCTGGGCTTCCCATGTACCATCTTTAACTCGGGCCACATGCTACATAGTTCTTTAATAGTATTGTTAGCACATTCTGCCATTATAACTTTGCAAAATAGTAGGCGCACCAAAAGAAATATTAAATTGCCCATTCAGATTCCAGTATTATTTATAATGCCCGGGCATTATGAATAATGCCCAGAATAATCAGATTGACCGTAACATATACACTACCGTGTATAGAAATCTTTCAGCTATACTTATGTAATATTTTCATATCTAACAATATCCGATTTTTATGTTGTTTGGAAAATATATTTATTACAATTCTGATTTATATACTTCAATTATTTAAAAATGATTAACAGAATAATTTCTTTCTACGGTGCTTTATTTTGTTTATCTAAAAAAATCCAAATTTTGAAAAGAAGCGTTTGATTTACTAAAGAGAGTTGGCACTTTAAAGAGTTTTAAAATTATTATGTCTATTAACTAATAAAATAAATTTTGTGTTTGCACTGTATTTCAATTTGTCGCGTACAAAGGTAAAACAACTTATTTTCGTCAAGATTTATATGTGCACTAGTTTGTTTTATCTAAGTAACAATTAGACATAAAATGTTATTATGGAAAATTAGTAAGAAAATAAAACCTCTCTTTCAAATATTTTCATTTTTGTTCAAATTTCTACGGCGAACAAAATACCATATATCTCTTACTTAAAAAATTCAAAGAATCAATATATCGAAAATAATTATAAAGGTCTGCGAGAGGTCAATTATCTTAAGTAAGTGTGACCCCTCTCTTGGCATTTTAATCAAACTTATAAGTACAGGAAGTTTTTATTTTGGACTTTCAATGAAGCAGAGTGTCTGGAATAAATAATTTTTTATTTTGACAAAATATCTGAAAACTCTTTTATAAACTTAAACAAAACGAAACAATTAATAAAAAGAGCCTCTAAACTAAGAAATTGTGCAAAAATAAACCGGAAGTAAAGACCGTCATCTTTACAGACTGTCTACCTATAATGACTACTAGAGCCGTTCTAGGATTTTTGCTTAGAGCTGAAACAAATTCATTGGCGCTCTTTAACCAGCCGACATTGATTGTGCAATATGGGGTTGCGAACGTAGCGTCTTTTGTCAGCATTTTCCCCAACGCGAATTCACAAGTGGAACCGTTACAATTGGTGAAAAGTCCGAGGATTAAGGGACGATAAAATGACTAAAATCTTTTTTTTTCGTTTTGTTCAAGCAAAACTAGAAAATTGTGATAGGCTACGAACTGCGAAACAAAGACCCCGTGATTATACTGCAAAGAAGCACACTGCTCCAATACAAGTTATTATGGTATAGGATACATTTTGTATAACTCAAAAGTACGCCTAGTTTTCTACACTTCCAAAATAAATACCTTAATTTAGTCCAATTGCTCTTGTCTCAATTTTTTAATACAATAACGCTTGATCGCCCACTTCACATAATTTTCAATAATCATTGAACGAAAACTACTAGAAAATTTTGATCTTCTTATATGATTTTTTTTATAGCCTTATGATAATAAAAGTATAGTCGCTGTTGGGCAGCTGAATATGTACAGGGCCGTGCGGCTGCGAATGAGGTATCGTAAGTGTGGTTTGGAACATTTGGAATTTGCGACTTTGGCAAATGAGAAAAATTTTGAAAACCAAAGTTTTCCAATAAATGTCAATTTGGTCTTAAAGATATTAAAATTTATGAACAAAGTTTTAATTGTTCATATTTTAAACTTAACACACTTTTAGAAAACAGGAGCAAAGTCAAAAACATTAATACAGTAATGTTTTATTGACATTAATTTGGCTACACGGAGTTAGTAAAGTTGCTTTGTCTAATACAGTTGAACTTCGATAAGTCGAAGTTAAAGGGAAGCTAAAAATAATTCAAGTTATCAAAAATTCGAGTTATCGATATAAACAATGAAATATGCAAGTCCTAGGGAAACAGGTTTGAGTTATCAAAAATTCGGCTTATCCAGGTTCGACTTATTTAAATGTATTTAAAATGTATTAAAATGTAGTAGACAACTGTAGTGTTTAATACTTGTTGAAATTGTTTAGTTTGAACGGTATTATTAAGAAAACGATTGTTTTACAAAAATACAATTAGCGATAATGTCAAAATTGCATGGTTTTTATGGTGCTATGCTATATTTTTGTTATTGAATAAAAATTGTTTTTATTGAAGCCGTGATTAAGTGAGATAGAATTTTAAGGTCATTGTTCTACAAGATCGAGTTTGGTATTAATAGAAAGGTCTTGACGAGTTATTTACAAATATGAAGTAATTTTGTGGGAAATGTTTGATTCATGAGATATCGAGGTTTTTGTATGCAAAATGGTACGATGTGCCTATTGTCAGTATAGACATTGTCCAGCACTGTATTGTATGCATAGGCAAAAATTATTAGAAAATAAATAAATGTAAACATATAATTTAAAAAAAAACGAATTAGATAAAACGTGAAATAAAATACATAAGCTGTTGTTTAGTTGATGAAACTTTTATAAAACTCAAATGTGATATTTCTCAAAATCTCGATTTTTCCTAATTTCTTTCTTACGAGATAGTTATCTAACTCTGAATAGGTATAAAAAACATCATCAATTTTTTGAGCTTCGAGTAAAGGTATGACGTGCTTATGGACTATACTGAGCTCATTTTCTGATTAAATTAATCACGTCCTTTATTGTAGATGTATCTATGTGCTACTACTTTTTTTTTGCAATACTGCCATTTATGCATCTTTTTAAAATGGCTTATGGCAGTTAAACGAATTTTAACAGTATTGTATTTAACATAAATACAATACTGTTAAAATTCGTTTAACATTTATTTTAATATTTTTCAATAAGTTACTAAATGTTTTACCATATATTGTTTGCTATGCGGACGCCAATGCCACTGATATAAAATAGACATCGCAATAACCTACAATTTTTTTGATTTCCTTCAGTGAAATTGAACCAAACCTAAGTTAGAGCTATCCATCAATTTGTTTCTTTTTTAGTTAAAGTAACATTGTTGGAACTTAGACAGCATTAAATTGCTATAGCAGTTCTGCAGAAACTATTCGACTTTGTGTCTCGCAATGCAGTGTAGTTCACTAAATATTTGCTTTGGGATTTATTATAGCTTTAGTCAACATCTAGTTTTTTTGTTTTTGAAATGAGGAATAGCCAAAATATTACGAATAATAAGCTTACGGTTTGATACAACCTTTTGTAAACACTTTGATTTTTACTATACGTAAAATATGTTTTTTTTTCATATAATTAATTTACAACAACCTATTTTATAATTAGGTAGGTATGCACGAATTTCCATATTTAACACCCAATTGCTTATAATATATATTTTTTTATATAAAATGATTTATACTTATATTATTTCCATTCCATATAGTTTTTTTTCTTTATTTATTTGTGTAACGCGGAAAGTTTTCTGGTGTTACCTGCCAAGAAAGAGTTGGGAATTTCCGATAATCTCAACCTCTATTTTCGTTATTAATATTCAATACGTATATTGTTGCATGCAAGCGCATTTACAGGTACACGTTGTGTAGAATAAAATTTTGCATTTTTTATTGATTCATAAACACACGAGAATTTTAACGCAAGTTTTAAAAATAACAATCGTACAAGATTTAAAAATCCATTCGTTTTATAAAACAATTTAAAAAAACGGTTATTTATTAATATACGTGTTAAAAAAAAATAAACGTGCAGTACTCATTGTTAGTTTAGTTACTACTATCACTCACTTTTCACCAGGTGAATATCCCATCTGCTGCATCCCGTAGTTATTTTAGTTACATACTAGGCTTTTGTATCAAAACTACTGTTTACTGTACAAAGAAAATACAATCGCTTCAATACAAATTGGTTTTTTTATTTTAGTAGGTTTTCTAACTTTTACTTGCATTCAGATCAGTGGCGTATTAACGTAATAGACTTCTGGATTAACAAGCTCTGAGAACTTGTGTAAATGCAGTTTTTAATAAAAAAAATGTATTAAATATTTAAAACATTAGACTTATAATTGTAATTGTAATAGTAACAACTAAAAAAAAAATTGGTTGTCGTTAGACCGCTAACATTCTAGCTTTGGACTTTGATAATGTTGACATATCCAGCTTTGTACCATGTCTTCTTTTCTACACAAAAAACAGATTTTGCTAAATTTTTAGTCAATTTTTGCTTAACATTTACTTTCTATTTTTTATCTTTTTTTTATCTATTGGTTTGGACAGAGAATAATTTCGGTTTTCTCTACAAAGAATGGAGTATAAGCAACTATAAATATACCATTTACTTAATGTTATTTTTTTATCTTTCTGACAACTTCATGATTCCACGTGCGTAGAACTTGTGGTCCTTATCAGCAAAAAAGCTGAATTAAGTGCGATTTCAAGTCATGATCATTAGTAAAATTCTTACCATTTAAAATGTTTTTAAAAAATTAAAATAAATGGTAATCTGATGGGGCAAAGTGAGGGTTATGTGGTGAATATGACGACAATTCGCAACCAAGCGCTAATAATTTTTGACAAGTTACAAAAGATTTGTGCGGCCGAGTATTGTTATGGTGAAAAATAATGGTTTTACGATATGCCAATTCTGACCGACTATCTTTTATTATTTCTTCCAATTTTATTGGTTGTTGACAGTAAGCATCTGAAATGATCGTTTGGATTGTTGGAAGCTGCTCAAAGTACACAACACTACTATAATCACACCTAACTGAAAGTATCATAATTTTGTTATGCAATTCAGCTCTTGACGAGCCTATTACTGGTGTATCTCTCCTGGACTATAACCATTTTTGAATAATATTATTGTAGACTACCAATTTTTCATCACCAGTGATGATTCCTTTTAATAAAGATTGGTTTCGTTCTGTTAAATGAATCTTTTTTAATTTACGTGAACCTGAAATATTGAGCTTCTTAAGAAGACCAAGAACATTTTGTATGATTTTGGATTGTTGATCTCACGGTTATATGACTATCTGCTTTTGATTACAGTTTTCATTTGATCTTTATTAACTTCAGTTGGTTTACCAGGACATTGGTCGTTTTTAAGTGAAATATTTCTAAAACGAGATTTTTAAATCAATTCAGACACATGCGCTCTGTTAAGTATTTATCACCGTAAACTTGTCATAAGTCTGTGTACCATCAGAAGTTTTCTTTCCTTTACGGAACTAAATAAAAAAGCAAAATATGACGAAAATGTTCGTTTTTGCGCTCCATTTTAGATTTAACACTAAACTAACAGATTTTAACCAAATATGAAGTAATTTGTTTCTAAAGTAAATTAAAAATCATTGCTGTCAGTTAACAGAAGTGACAGTTTTCAAATGGAGAACTTTATAACATTGACTGAAGTGATTCAAAGAAATTTTAACGCTATCGATATGTGAAAACCGAAATTTTTTTTGCCGATAGTTAACGTGACAGTTTCAACACCAAGCTCCAATGGTAGGGATTATTTGGTGATTCATTGATACCAAATATGCAGTTTGGCGAACAAATATTTTTATAAAAAACATAACCAATTTAATTAGCCTAACTCGCATATACATAGGTATATAGTTTACAATTTAGTTTTTTTACAAATTGTCCAAATTATAACAAAATAATTTTTTTAATGCATTATAAAATTACATTCAGGAAAGCTGTGGGACAGCAGCTTTAACAACGGGACGAAAAGTCCAAGCATTAACTCTTATGTGCTCGACTCTTCAGAAATTCCAGAAATTTAATAATTAATTTTAGTGAAGAGGCACCTGAGTGTTGAATCTCCGAAATAGTGACTGTGTTTACTTCCGTAGACTGCCGTGCGAGCGAGCCTGCTGCTGTGCCGCCTTCATCTCACTCTTGCAGTCACCCCTCAATTTTTCTACTCTTTCTTCTTGCTGCTATAACGCGCACCTGATTGGCCACCCATTTTTATTAATAACTAATTATCTATGGGTCTGATCAAAAAATGACAAAGGACTTTTTGTCTCAGAATTTTATTTTCTGTCACATGTATCAATGGCGTCTATTAGTACTGGGACACCCTGTATAGTACTCTACAAATTCTTTTTACAATTAAAATAACGGCAGACAATAACAAAATTTGCTAAATAATGACAGAAAAAAAAAGGAAATTGAATGTTTGGAATACGCTTTATTGATAGATATTATTTGTCAACTTCACGCATACTACACTGCAAATCCAAGTGTTTTATTTTAAAACACTTTAAGCGTTTAAATACTTGTAGTCACCAACTAAACGCTACGTAGTGTTTAATGTAAGATAAACACCACAAATGTTTAATTCTAAAACACTTAAAATGTTTTATATAGGAATGCATAAAAAATTCATAATTTTTAATCTTTAACATATTTATTTGACTGTTGTGAATTAGATTGTAAGTTCTAGTTGTAATCCATATTAAATTTTTGATATAATATAGAATTAATAGGGCTATTTTGTAAGCCATTTTTATGTATATTGTTATTATTACCATAAGGTTAGTTTTATTTCAAAATTTTGGTAAATTCTTGTAACATAATTGTTTACATCTTGATTTTGGATTCAAACTTTCCATTTAGGTTTAATGATGACAAAAAGCATAACAAATGGTTTTTAAAATAACCTTGTATGTTAAAAATTATAAGTTCGTTTTATTTACCTCTTTTATGTATATGTTTTTCAATGAGAATATCATCAAATAATAAATTTGAATCTGCCGCTGATTATATGTAGTTCCTTTGCACTGCCAATTGCGGCGTGGTAGTCGCAATTTTGTTTTTCTTTTTTTACCGTTGATCGAAGCATCTTACTCTGTTTAATCTATGCTAACGAGATTTTAATCGTACTGAATCGACCAATTAGTAAATTGGCTGTTTAACGAATTGTTTAAGCTAAACCGGCAACTGAAATACACACACCATTTCTTAAACAGGCGTTAGCACAAACGAATGGTTAATCATTCACTGAAATATTGGGCGCAACAAATGTGCCTGTCATTGAAAAAACACAGCATTGTGAGGGTGGAACCGGTTTGCTGGGTAGTTTTCCAAACAATCATAACAGTATAGTTTTACTTGAATGTAATGAAGAAATAATGCCATTATTAGCAGAAATTAATGATATCTGTATATTAAATGCCCAAATTTTATTTGTAATATCAAGGCTTGAAACTATTTATTATGAACCCTAACTGAACATATTATCGATACCAGAAATTTTTTAATTATCAACAACAAATTATCAATGTTGAGAATTTTTCCACACCCTCTCGCCCGTTTTAAAATAAAACATCTAACCTCTATTCTTTTAATTAATTTTAATCGTTTAGAATTTGTAGGATAATACCTACAATAACTAACAATTTGAAAACTTCTTTTAATAACAATAATAATATTTTATAAAAATATACATATTTATTTGTTATATTAATTACAGATATAATTTAGTGACTTCAATAATTTAATGTGTTTTAAAAAATTAAAGTTCTATTATACAAACGTTTTATGGCCGAAACGTTTTTCTCCGTAAACGTTTAATTTGATAGAATCTGTTTTATTTTAAAGCATTTTCTATAAAAGTACACGGTAAATGACTAAACAGTTAGAAGTGTTTTTATTATTAAACGGATAAAGCGTTTTTAAATAAAGCACTTTAGGGTTTTATATTTCTTTTTAAAACACTTGTAATGTTTTATGTAATAGTTTAAACGTTTATACAGTTTAATTTCTAAACACTAAGAATGAAAAAAACACTTACATGTTTTACTTTAAAACACCAACCAAGTTAAACACTTGGATTTGCAGTGTACGCATGTAGCACGGGGGACGTTTACATATGGTCCTTAAAGCGTAATAAAGAAGATGTTTAGGGAATATGATCCTTATAATAATGCTTGCAGTACACTTATTGTGCATTAGACGCTCTAAATTTATTTGCAATGTATGTATAATAAAATACCTGGTGAACTGCACCGTTGTCACGATCATCACTTAAATTCTCACCATAAATAGGTATGCACTTATCGGAGTTAGAAATATTTCTTATTATCCACAATATGTTCATACGTACATTTATAAAGGTATTTATGTATTAAATTTTATTGTAAAAATAAGAAAACGCACATACCATAAATAAAAAGTTTTGGAATATTTTCCTACCATAAATTAATTGTAAACATATGATTTAGATGATATTAATTTCAATGCAAGACGATTAAAAGTTTTTGTTATTATCTCGAATATAGTTTTTTTTACGTATGTAGCGTGATAACATTCTTAAACTAATAAAAATTTGGAAATCGCATCGTTTAATTTGCTTGTAAGTAGGCCTACTTGTAAACGATCTTGTATATTCGCCATTCTAAAATTTTTATAAAATGTTTTTTTTTCTGTGGAATGAATTTACTTAGGTACTGTAGGTATTTCTTAGAATTCAAAGACCTTATTTTAATCTGTTTTTTTTTAGATTCGTAGTAAATGTGCAACTTATTCTAGTAGAAGTACTTTTTTTTAGATACTCTGCGGAGCAACAAATTTTAATAAATTATTATACATTTTAAGAAATAGTAAGAAACATATTTTGTTGTTCCATTATAAACAAATTACGTGAAGCAAGACAATAAAGACAGGAACTGCGTTAAATTATGCATGCTAATATTAAACATAATTGCTAATTAACAGTATTAATCGTATTCTTTTTATAAAAATCTTGTAGATATGCTATTTTTAGGTGGAAATTGGATTCATTATCTGTGAACCAAAAAATTCCGCATTCCATAT
The DNA here is from genome assembly GCA_036325965.1 of Sinopyrophorus schimmeli. Taxonomy (NCBI): domain Eukaryota; kingdom Metazoa; phylum Arthropoda; class Insecta; order Coleoptera; family Elateridae; genus Sinopyrophorus; species Sinopyrophorus schimmeli. The sequence goes on from JARFIZ010000001.1 coordinate 9,977,032, forward strand.
TTCTTTGTTTTTTTTTGAAGTATAAGTTACAAAGACTGGCTTTATTTTTAGTTTCTAAATTTTAATAACTCTATTTTATTTTTTATTAAACATACTTATGCATTTATTATTAATTTCTCTGAGCAGTCAAAGATAATTTAATTGCGATAAAAAACGTGTGTACGTGGAGTCCACGCGCGACAGAAGTGAAACTTCTTGATTATTAGATATAGATAAAAAAATTTAATAGGTAGTTTTGTTATGGTCAAATATTTCGAGATTAAGGCTCTAATAAGTAGCCAAATTGTAAACGATTGTGATAGCAATCAAAAGAAATAAAAATTAATACAAAATCAAGCTGAAGTCGCTGCCCCATTTTTTCATTGTTTGTAGTCAATAATTCTGTATTTAAGCGCTTTGAAATATGTCTCTAATAAATGTATAAAATTATAAACGCTATAGGGTAGAAGCTCGGGTTTTGGACACTGTACCAGTTGTGGTCATTTTCCACTTTATTTTGACAAATGGGATATATAAGAATTATCGATACTGCTATAAGTGTAATTAATGTATCTTTAATTAAGGTTCAAATACGATATCAATGATGTTTTTTTTTGTATTTTTTAAGTTATTTTATCAAAATTACTCAAGTGTTTAAAACTGGGCCTAACGTGCCCAAAACCGATACTTTTATCTTATTTAGATTCATGAATTCTACTTTTACATATACAATGCATGCTGTGCTACGTACTTCTTCTCCTCACCGCTGCGTTTCCATTAGAATGGTAGTGCATGCGTTAGAGTGGCGTCGCCGCTGACGCACTCTCCTCCTCTACCGATTCTCCCACCACTTACCTAACAATCCCTCTCATGCGTTCGGCATTTTCGTAATGCTCAAAAATTGTAGTACCCTAATCACAAAAGCTTTACTTTAAAATTTTTTTAATACTGACCCTACTGGACCCTAAACCAAACAAAAACATACCCCCAAGTGAAGTGGCCTTATGTGCAATATTTTTGAGTTATGGTATCGTAAACTTTAATTTATAAATGTGCATTAATTACCTTATTATTTAGAATATTTTGAAAAATTTTGTTCAGCTCTGTTAGAACGATGCCATTAAAGCCATATGTAGACATTTCTTTAATATAGAAAAAACCATAGAAATCGCATATCAAATTTGACACTTAGCAATAAAGCGTTTACTAAATTACCTCATTCTCTTTTAGAAGCATATTGAGACGACGTTGTTGCCCTTTACCGGAAAATTGAAATGACTTTTTCTTGTAATTCTTTAGATTTACATGTTGTATATAAACTTTTATTGTTTAGATTGGCGTCAAGTATTATCCGGTTAAGTTTCAGTACCAATTTTTGTAACACCCTGTATATTTAGTTGGATAATTTCTATAGCATTTGATATTTGAATAAAAGGATATGTTAGTTATGTGTGTTTAATTCTAATTTCTTGAGGGTCTACAATGAGACCACAAAAATATTCTTTTTGTAAATATTGAGGAAAAAAACAGTAAGAAATAATACTATGAAATTTTAAGCTATTAAGGAAATAATTTTTTTTTAGATATTCTACCAAGTATTTGCATAAGTTTAACCATTTGACGATGTTTTTTGAAAATGTTCTAGGAAATTCAAATTTTACGTAAATATAAATACTTTTAGTGGAAGTCACTATTTACAACCATTTATGAGTAATTTAATTTTAAATGTCAGGATGTGTTCACATTTAGATATCGAGACGGCCATATTTTGTTTTATATCTTTTTTTTTTTAGTTCAACAAAAGTGACCAAATAACGTTATCGTTTTTAGCTAATTGAATTTGGTGGCATTTTTGATTCTAAAATAAAAGTTAAGAAAAATACCATGTAATGTATAAAACACAACTACTTATTAATGGTATTATTACGTTGTTTTATAAGAATTTGTGTATTTGTTTTATATCTCTTATTTAAATTTTTATAAATAAGTGATTTGTTAAAATATGTATAAAAAGAAACGAATAATTTTTTTCCCATAACGCGCCCATTATGAATTTCTAAGTATGTTTTGTAACGTTAAAACGATATAAAATACAAAATTTTATAGAATAAAGATAAATTATTATTATGGTGCTTTTAGTAATCGCTTCCTGGAAATATAAATATTTACAAGTATTTAAAATGTGACGCTATGCAGTTCAACTTGTTTTCGTTTTTTGCTCTTTAAGTTTGCCGTCGCTGTGTACTGATAATTTCTTCACATAAAATTGAACTTTAAATATAGTTTTTTAAACTTTAATACATTTATTATTTTTTAGAAATTTATATTTTTTCTATTAAATAAAAAATTGAGTTTTTAATAAACCTGTATGAGATAATATATGGGTTATAACCGTTTTTATTTATAATGAAGTTATTATAGGCCAAGTTATGTCAACGGAACCATTTATTCAGTTATACCTTAAACTTGTAGCCTGGTGGTCAATGTGGCTTGTATGCAGGATACAGCAACCAGCTGTAGAGACCTACCCATTAGTTACCAAGATCCACATTAACGTTAAACAATTTCTGTTACTTTATTGTTGTCTCTTTTTTTATTATATTTTTGTAAACTTTAAATATTACTTTTAAAATTGGTACTTTCCATTTATGTGTTTTTTGTAATAAATTATTATTTGATAGTGGTTAGAAAAACTCATACCTATGTTATGTAGTGATACGATAAAACTAACAATATGTAGAATGAATAGGTATATGCATTTTAAATTAAAACGTTTTAGAGGTTTATGAGGATATAAACATTTGTTGCAAAAATTATTTATTTAACAATACATAGTTTTAAGCTACTTATATGTTAAATCAAAAATACCTATGTATTTGTATAGAGTTCCTTAAAAAATCCACAAAGTGTGTTTGAAAAATTTTGTACTATAATGCTCCATAATGAAGATAATTTGAAGTGAGCGTTATGATACAGACACACTGTTTTTTGTATTTCTATATTGTCAGCATATTAATATTTTAAAACTTCTACTTATTGAGTAACACTGCCTAATAGGTAGTTATCTATAATTTAAAAGAGGTTACTTATTAGCAGATTTTCTTAAAGTAATAAGTTCAATCATGGGATTTCATTAAAATTGTGGAAAATACAGATATAAAACTTGTATACAGTAAAGCCTTTCTAACACGACCAGCATCGGTTTTTGCTCAAATTGGTCTTTTGAAGAGGTGGTCGTCTTAGAGAGAAAGATAAAGATAGATAATGTCAATGTAATAACGAATACTGTTGTATTAGATTAAATGCAAATATTATTTATCAGAATCATATTGTTATTAAATCAAAGTTATTATAAATAAAGTAGTATTACTTAGGAAGTAAATTAATTATTGTGAATCACGCTTAAAACCGAGTGTGCACATTCGAGTTCAAAGTGGCACATTCCGATCTCGGGAAAATGAAGCTCGCCGCTCCGCGTCGCCCTTTATTTGCTTCCTTCGCTTGAAATTGTGCAACTTTGAGCTCGAATGCGCACATCTTCGTATTTATAGATTTGACTACATTCATCTTTTTTGTTTGAAATCAAATAATTACATTTAGTTCTAATACGGTTACATTTTATGTCTAGAATCGCTATAGCGGGTATTTTCATTCATCTTCTGCCTTTCAAATAAAAAAAATTAAATTTAGTACAATTTAGCCAGGCTTAGAAACATAAATAATGCAGGTAAATGCATTTTGTTTAACGTAGGCTTGCTTTTACAGCTATTATCTATACAAAATTTTCCAAATTTAAGTAATTTCGAAAATTAGCGGTCGCGCAATTAACGGTGGCGGTCGGGTTAGAGAGTGGTGAAAATAAGAAGAATTAAATTACGATATATTTGTTCTGAAGCTTACTGCCGGTTTTTTGAGCCGGTCTTCTTATAGAGATGGTCGCCACGAGAGGTTTTACTGTATTCAGTTGAGGGATTTTTATAAATTGTTGAGTTCATAAATTTTTTAAATACTTACTTACTATTAATAAAGTACTTTAGCCAATAGCAAATATATTTCTATTATTAACCACAGTAAAAGAGCAAAACTATTCTAAAATTATAATTTAAATAAAAAACGCTTAATCCTATACAAATGAACGTGTTTTTAAAATGTAAAATATTTAATTTATCCATAAAATATTTTTCAGCTATGTAAATTCTATTGGGATAGTCCGAGCGAAATGAGAGTAAATTTTAAAAAGTAAAATCGCAGAAAATAATATTGATATAAGTAAAATAATTAATAAATCCAATAGCATGATTATCAATTTTTTATTCTGAAATTCGTTCAAAATAATAAAATCTGTATTTTAAAAAGAAACAAATAATCATACTGGAGAAGTGACATTAATATGCCTAATATACTGACAAAAATTGAAATGACTATAATAAAGTACATAATATAAAAAATATAAATCCCATTGAGGTTGTAATATCACAATAATATGAAAATTATAATAATCAGTTGACTTTTTACAAACTTACTATAAATAATTATTTTACGTTTGACCATAATTACAAAATGTTAATTTTCACGTATTTTTATAACTTGCAGGATTTTTTAAAAATTTTGAACAAGTAACAAAATACTATTCATGTCAACACATTCTCTTGTTTGAAAAGATTTCTAGGATAACAAATTACAAAATCTGATTAGATTAAATAAATTAACTTGGATAAAAATTGCATGAAGTTTTTAAAGCAATTTACAAAATGTACTTATTTAATGATCTAAAACTTGCAGAATAAACAAAACGAAGGGTTTTTGAAATCCTCAATGGGTTCTCTAGCTATTATTCAAACATGTAGTTATTCATACATTACCCTGTATTTATTAATTATATGAGAATGTATAAATTAAATTTAAAAAATATTGCAAAACTTCAAAGTATTTTAAAATAAATCTTCGCTTTATGAAACATATCAGAAAGAATAATTTTGTAGGAATTCTTTGAAGTATCAGCGTAAATACACGTGTTCTTTAAGATCTCTTTCTACGTGCCAGTGTTACGCCAATTGTAACTTTCACATTTTTTCGGGACTATACAAAAAGTAAAACTTGAAATAAAATTTACCTAAAATAGAAAGTATCCATTGTACCTTATAGAAAATAGGGATCACCTAAAACTTTCTATAGATATAGTATTGCACAACTTTAAATCGTTTTAGGCCTGTCATAAACTAAATATAGGTAAAGACACGATTTTGTAACAACACTCACCTTTTATTCGCTTAGTTTCTGTAACAGTTTTTTTGTCGCTTGACAATATTTTTAAATATGCTAATTTTGGATTCTAACAACGTTTATATAAATACTAAAAAAACATCTGGATTTTTTTATTTAAATTCACGACATATTTCAAAAGTATTCACGAAAATTGCACACATTATGCGTAAGTGTGTACGTCTTACATAAGACAGAAATAGGAAAATAATTCACTGAATATAAAACGTTATATATGGAGGTGTAGTTAGTATTATAGTTCTGAAAACATAAAAGCACCATAAAACAACCAAAAATGTCGCAAGAGCGAAAACTGAAATTGATAAATTGAGTGGCTCGCGGATGTGTGTGGTTGCGAATTGCCGACGAACATCAGCGCCGCTAGCGGCCAGATAACAGTCAACCCATAATTCAACCGCATTTGTAGCAAAAGTTCATGTTTTTGTTTTGGCATAAAAGCATACATTCGCACTAAAATTGTTTAAAACATTTTCAGTACCTTTTTTTATTTAAAAATAAAACCCTTGATTGTTTTCATGGAATAAATTGTACTCGTCGTACTTTTTTGCTATTAAAATTTAAACATTTATCGTTAATCTGTTCTTCTTTAACTTTGACAGAAACCATGTTCGAATTAATTAATATTCAAATACTAAACAAATTAATTATAGTAAAATGTTATTACCCTTGCTAAATTTTTTAGAATAGGGCCAGGAAGTAAATAATTACTTATTGTTTCGTAAAGAAAACGTCTAATTTACTTACCTACTAATGTAGAGGTAATTGCGGCGCATTATCATCTTGTTTAGTCCAAAATTGTAATGGTCTGTTAGGAACTTGCCCAATGAGAGAGCAGCTGGAAACTTCGACTTGATGGCGTGGTTGTCATATTTGAGTGGCTGAGAAAGTTTAATAATAACGGATGATTAATTATAGCTGAACCTATTAATTTGTTTCAGCATAAAATGAGATGTAGGTTAAATGTCTTTATTACTTTTTTTTTGACGTTGTAATTGACAGGGTCTATTTTTTTTATCAGAAATGAATAATTGCCCCGTCTAAAAAAATGTATTCTGTTGAAGAGTTTCATAGTTCCTACCTATAATTTTATTTTTAATTAAAAAGCAACTGAACGTTTAAAGATGGCCGAAATTATTAGGAATTTACATTGCGATGTCAGTTTGACAATCTTTAGTTAGGTAAAGATTCTTTTTATTTTGAAGAAAGTTTAAAACGGAGCTTGAATATTCACGTCACGTTTTTAAAAGCCCACCCACGTATTTGATAATTATATGTTGTGTACACGGGAACAACTTGTACAACAAAGACTCTACATTTAAGTTAATATCAGTTTTAGAAACGAATAATTTAAAAAAAAATATTGTGGGAATAAAATTGTGTTTGTTTGTTTTATGTAATTTAAGTATATGAGTGCAAATATTTGTAAAACTGATGCAGATTTTGCTGTAAAATGTTAAACTTATGGTGTCATAAATACAGTTTATTTCCGAATTGCTAAAAATAACTAATTTAGTTGAGTGTTTAAAATTTAAAAAGAAATTGTATTTAGCTTCGGAAAAATGTTTTATCTAATAATTATTATTTTAAAAAGTATTTGTATTAAAAAAGGATACAATAAGTCAGTTAAATCAAAATTGGCTTATTATTTTAAGTAAACAATATTTATGGGATTTAACCTCTGTTTATAAAAGATAAAAAATTGGACAGCTTTGATTTGTAGTTTCTTTTAAATATATTTATACAATTATCGTGGTTTTAATTTCATGGGACGTGCTTTTTATTAGTTTTGTTCCAAAATGATTTAATTTAAGGTATGGCTAACATTAAATACGCATAGGTATGGCAATGCATCGCGTAAATTATGAGCTTCGTTTATCGTGAGTTGCTGAATGTTCAGGGATCGGTGCTGATTTCGCAACACTCCAGTCATGTGTGCTTTGAGTGATAATCAACTGAAAAGTTTCACATATATTTGCATTCTATTTCGTATCGATACCAATTTTAATTGAAATACAAAAATTACGTACAGATATTCATTTAACAACTAACGTTTTACAATTGTTTTGAACTAAATATTGATTTACGATTAGATGAGTTTTACTGTGTCATACCTACTATTTAAATTTAAACAAATTTTATTATTTTATATACCACTATATAGTTAAAACATACAGGGTGACTGGTATGTAAATATATATGTTGATAGACGTGTTAATAAAGTCATTTGGTTAAATAGACATTAATAAAAAATCTATGGTTTTTGAAATATTTTAATTTTTGACCCATTGTGTATCAAAAATTAATTTAAATACTTCAACGAAATAAAAATAGAAAAGGTAAAATTACAACTTTGAACAATTTGTGCATTCATTTGTATTTATTTCTAATTTTTCATAATACATTAAGCATACAAATAATTGTAAAAACTTTCTTGTTTTATTAGTTTTTCCAAAAAAGGTATAAACGTTTACCTACTATTTATTTTTCTACTAGACGTTTGTGCACCTTTAAATATTATGGGAGGCTAACTAAGTCGGTAAATAAAATTATTATTTTTTTATTTGTATTAAGTATTTTATTTTATAAATATGTAATGGGTTTGTAAAAAATATATAAATATTAAAATAGCGCAAAAACTATTAATTTTGTATAATGTCTAGTTTGCTAAAGCAGTTGCAAATGAAATCCACTAAAAGGTCACGCTGTATAATAAAATCAATATGGTGAAATTATTTAAAAATATTTTAGTAATTTTTTAAGTAAGTATGTCTATTGTTCAGATAATTAAAAGACAAAGCTAAATTAACTTTTATAATAGGTTGGTAGTTTTCGTAAATAAAAATTGTATCGGTAGATACAAAATAAAATAATTTTTTTTCCGATTACAAGACCATATGTGAATAGTATTTTAACATAAACTATCACCGAAAATTATGGAACTGCGCATCTAATGAATAAATCATAATCACTAGTCTCCATTTTTCTATTATTTGAATTTCAATTGTATTTTTAATGTTTCACAGTATGGATTTAGGTTTAATAATGAAATAAAATTAAGTTTTTCTTATAACTGTATGGTTATTAAGTTATTGTACATAACAAATAGGTAATTAAAATATTTAATGACTTTTACTTCCATGCGCAATTCTGTATAACTCAAAATTAACACTCAATTTATCATCATTTATATAAAATTTATGGATAAATAAATACAACAGGAAGGTGTTTATTATTAATATAATTTACATTATTTTTTTGCTATCATAAATGTAGACATATTAGATTTATTGTAATATCTAATGGTAGTTCCATATCAGGTTTCCTAGTCACCCAAATATTTCAAATGAAAATAGACTTTACTTGGAAATATTTTATAAGATAAAACTATAATGCTACTAGTTTTTATATGCATGTCATGGGTCTTCCGTTAGTGTCATGTGAAAAGCTTTATCGGTCTAGATGTACTCGCTTGACGGAACTTGTCCTATTTACTGATTCGAGTAAAACCAAAAAAACTTAATGTTTTGTGCGATATTATCTTTTCTTCTCACTGTTCATGAATACCTATATCATAAGTTCAACATAAACAAGACCGTAATAAATAAAGCCTTGTTAACTAATCTCTAATTTTATAATTTATTTACCTTTCTGTAACTCAAATCAGTATTTAGATATATTGGTACTTACCTAGACATATTTATAATTTTATTACAATTGTCAATTAAATTAGTTTTGTCTATTTATCAAATTTAACGCTGTATTTACTAAATTAAAATAGAATAATTATTATAAATCTAATATCTATGTGTAATATTGTATGAGGTTCAGCACTTGTATTTGTCCAGAAGTTGAAAGCAAAAAAAAATTATTGCATCATTCTGTTTGATGTATGCTCATTTCGGAAAAGTAGAAAATATACTCTTTTCGTGATAACTTTCGACAATTTTTTAAATGTTCTATTCTAAATTGTATTGCCTAATAGATAATATATATATTTTTTTAAGGGGGCAAATTATTATTAGATATTTATGTTCTACTGATTTTTTTTATATCCAGATGGAATTGCTTTTATTAGGTAGATAGATACAGTTAAAAGATCAGATTTTGTTTACTTAAGTATTTAATTGTTATAAATAAGCATAATTTTATCAAAAGTGTAACACAGTACTCTCATAACGTGGATTTTATACGGTTTATTTAAGATGAGCACTCTCTCAATAACATAAATAGATCTATCACAGTTTTAGGGTTTAAATTAGTGCATTACAATTTTTCAATTTCAGCTGTCAGGAAATTTCTGTGTAAATAATGTAACATTGCTGAGTTTACAGTGATAACTTTACTTTAAGCTAAGTTTCTTGATTTAGTTAAAAAATACAAACTTTTCCATAAAAATGTTTAATATAACCAAACTTTAACGGCTTAACACAAATCGTCCTGATTTATTTATATCTACTTAGGTACTTACTTATTTCTGGGATCCACCTAACGCGGCACAAAATAATTTCGTTTTAAGAGGGTTGACTGTATTACTTTCTCTTTTGAATTTGAGTATTATTCAATACATAGAAAAATTATTTGTTCAAGAATTGATAGATTTTACGAATTCATAAAGCACAAATTTTCGCTATCGCAGTTACTATTGAAATTTGTTGTTTTTAAACAGGTAAAAATACTTATTAACTAAAAATTCGAATCAACTTAATACTTACCTACAGCAATAAATAATTTGACGTTTATGAGGTTTTTTATAAAACCGTGAGACAGAAAAAAGTTTGTATAAAATTGATTGTATAAAACTGGGTTACCTTACATAGCATGAATATTAATAACCGCCTAAAATATCAATAATAACCAATGCTTCACCAGTTTTGGCACTATTAATCGTGCTGGCAATATTCGAAGTAGGCATTGATACATTTTTTTAAATAATTTTCTAACTCCCAGTTAGATTAGTTATAATGTACATTATTCAATAGTTTTGTACTTGACTTACCTTGTTTTGAAAATTTTAATCTATTATTTAATTTCAAATTTTTATTGTTCTCTTAATTAAAAAATTGTAATTAAATAGTTATTGCATAGTAATTATTTATATCACAATCACAGCAAGAACTTCCAACATTTAAACAAACGAATGGTCGTGTTTCGAGCTACTGTCGAAGAGGCAGTACGGGTTTATACGTCGAGCTTATTGAAAAAGGAAGAAGTTTTAAACGACCATTAGAAGGAATTAACATCTCATTTTATGGCAACCATTTTGATGGATAGCAGCCATCATTGTTTTACATTTTCCCTTTTCATCCGGCAGGGCGACTCCACCCTGCATTCAATCATTCGGGTGCTAACCCACCCCACAGTCCCTCCCAAACTTCCGATCCAAAACGACTTTTACTGCCATCTATACGTTATTTGTTAGATTTCTTGACCTTTGCCTGTTAAGTTTTGTAGCTACACTAAATACTTTATGACTTCACACCTAGAGGGTACGTGCTTTTAGTTTTTTCGTTATAATTAAATTCGATTCTCTCGAGAGCTACGAAAGCTCTTTCCAAACAAATATAGCTATATCTAAATATGTGAAATTTATTATTATGGAAGAGCGTTTTGTTTTTCAATTTGTGGTGATAAATGCTTTATTGAAGAGGTTAATAAAGTTATCATCGTTTAATGCCTCTAACACCATTTTATGAATGATTTGATATATGTCTTTGAACTATGCAGTTAATGTGGCAGTAACGGTCAGATAATTATATTAATTAAAATCAATTAAAAGATAAAGAATCTTTTTTTTATTTAAATTGCTATTATAAGTTTTCCGAAAATATTTTCATGTATTCTAGGCCTTACTCGTGACACGGATGGACATCTTGTTAACCTAGGGTCATGCTTCAACTTAAATCTCAGAATTCTATGATGTAATAAAAAAAATTCTAAGAAGTAGTCAAACTCACAAAGCACATAAGTTCAGCTACCTATTACAAAACAAGCTCGCCACCAATAAAGATGGTTCGTGAAACAATGTTTTGTATTTATTTATAGGCAAGTCGTATGATATTAGAATTCCGGAAATTGAAGTAGTGCGAGCAGGAACAAAAGTTCCGGGTTTCGACCGGTGTCCGGATTCTGTAACGCAGATTGTTTTAACCCGATTAAAATTCCTGCTGCACGCTATCGGCTTGTCGGAGAGGGTCAGCTACCCCGGTTTCAGAGCTTTGTCGTCCTGTACATTTACCCTACGCCCTTTGTCCTTCCTAGCTCACCGTTTGCATTTTCATGAAGTTACGCGGGCATTATCGATTCAGCCAGCATTGATGAATTGTTTTCATCATGTGCGATTACTCGGACCGATTTCAATTGCCTTTTCAATGGTCTCCTGATACGTTCGAACAATAAATCACACTACACTATCAACTACTTTGATATATGCAATAGGCTGTCTATTCTAATCTATGACCGTTTCAATTGATTTTATATCAATAGTTTAATAAAATCAATGCTTTTCATTCTGTACTTTTTTAGTTTTTGCTTTCTATTTTATTTAAATATATTGCGAATTTAATAATTTATTGCTAGAGGTGGTATAATAAACAAGTTCTTTTAAAAATTAGATATTATTAGAAATAACGAAAACTGTATTCGGCGTCACCTTACCTTGTAGGAATCTTGCACCTGTTTGAAGAAGTCCCACTGTATTACCGACATATTTATTTAGAGACTGTTCAATGTTTTCCCACTAGAGTTACTGGAGGCATTTAAAATTCCTAATAAATCGCAACCGTAATTATTTTACTTTGTCGTAATATATGCGCTCTTTTATAAATGTGTGAATATATTTATTAAAATACTCATTGGTTATGTTTATATTGTTGCGTTCTTAATTAATATGTTGAATAAAACTATGTAATATGAATTTATAACATTTTATTAAGCTAGCTCTTGCTTGTTATGTAAAAAAATTCATGTTATTTCGCTTATTTGATTTTCAAGTTTATATCTTATTGTTAATATTCATAGTTAATTTTAACCGTTACATTTTTTTTTATTAGATTCATTTGAATTGTTCGTATATTTATTTATCTACAAAAACAGTTAAGAATTTCATTTTAAAGATAATTGTTCAATATTAAAATTTTTGTTTAGAGAAAAAGTTGGGCATATTTTTATAATTGTCGTACCACGACTCTGTCTGTGCAAGGTTTGATTCAAACTATCATAATACCATTAAGTAAAAGAGTTTTAATAAAAGTGCAATTTCCAAATGAAATTATATGGAATAATCCGTTCCTTTTACCACCCTCTTGTGACGTAAACTCGTTCTATTCCAAAAACCCCCTGGAGCGTTAACTTCTTTGATTAAATTAAAAGTTAGGCCGTGCTGTGCCACTAGTATTATTTACATGTAAATCTCATTTAAGACATTAACTCATTAGATTTCTTAAACAAATGTTAGACATACTTTATTTGCTACAAAAATGAGATGACGTATCAATAAGTTTTCTTTCGTTTATTTACCTAATTGAACTTATCATCTTTATCTTACATTTACTTTATATATTCAAAACACTAGTGTATTTTGGTGTATTTTGCTACAAAATGTTTTAAATTTTACAAAAATTCGTGAATTGAATCATTATTCAATTCATTCATTGCATTCAATGCATTCATTAATTAATTCAAAAAGAAAAAAAAGTGAAATTATGATTGTTTTAATTTAACTCCGTTTTTGATGCATTAGGAACTGGTATATGTTTTGTATTATAGTACATAGTAGGGCTTCTTAATGGAGGGTTCCAGGGATACATAGCACCTGGTTAGGAAACGTTAAAAGGTCAAAGCTAAGTTAAATAAATAACTGATTTTTTCTTCAAACTCAAAGCTCTGATCACCTAATTAACGAGTCAAGGGGGAGTTTATCCGGTTGAACTTTTCGATTTAGGCAGACTTTACAGATACTTGTAAATATTACTAGATTGGCTATAACTGTCAAATACATCATGGAAGAGTGCATGATTCAATTTACTAAATTATGAACGCTGCTGGATAAAAAAATGGTCACATTAATTTTTGTTACTACAAGTTTGTTTAAGTAATTTAAGTTATATTTAAAATGGTTGCAAAAAAAATTACGTTCTACACACACCGTAGTTATTTCATCTATTCATTGTTAATTTTTTTTATGTAGGTACCTGATTTGAATCACCAAAATTAGTGTCTTAATAACTTGTTAAAATTGGTGTGCTCCTTCTTTTTAAAATTTAACAATCAAAACAACTATCAATTTTGTTTAAACTTACTACTATAATTGATGGATAAATATTCAAAATGATGCAGTACATGTTAATATAGATATGTAACTAAATAAATATCGTATAATCTCTTTTTGTATATTTTTTGTTATTAATTTTAAACGTTTAATACTTACAATTAAAAAATACTTTTAACGTATTTAAAGGTGCTTATATAGCGAATGGCATATTTGTCATCTAATACAACTACATACAGTTTTAAAGTAGTTTGGTTTTTTTTATCTAGCAGTGTAGGATGGGGTTGTTCAGTTGTTGTATTAATAAAGGTTGTTTTTTTTTCGTGAATCTTACAATCACAAACATAATATTATTTATGAAGCTCTTCAACAGGCTTTGTTTTTTTTAACTGCATCCGTGCGTTTATAGTAAATGATAATAAATCGTTGAAACGGGACACTATAAGTCAAAAAAAATTATAGAGACGTTATTAAGCAAATTTTAATTGTGATAACGATACATACTTACATATAGAAAATTTCATCTTTATTATTTCATTGTTCAATTTACATAAAACTTCAAACGTGGTGTTTCTAATTATTCTTTTTTATAAAGACATTTAACCTATTGTTATTTTAAATTAGAAAATTCCTAAACCTAGGTGTAAAAGCCACTGCTATTGTTTTTTTTATTTATGTCTCATGCACTTATTACTTAATTAATTAGTTATGCATGCATGCTTCTATACACTTAAGTAAAATTTCTGAAAATTTTAAATGTTTTTAAATTAAGTCTTTTCCTAATTAATTATTTTAAAAGAACGGATATGAATATGATTATTATAAAACACCAGTCAATCTAACACAATATTTTTCATATTTTATTATTAAAGAGAGCAGTAGATCTTTAAGATTATAATTATAAATTTACACACTCAAAAAACGAATAAATTATTAAATAATATACAACACAAATCAAACGGTTAACTTCAAAGAATGTTTTCGACAGTAAATTGGAATTCGTCCAAAACATGCAACGAATAAAAATATTTGCATGATATTAAAGCAAATATAATCTATTATAAAAATTAATTATTCCGTGAAATTATGTACTTCAACAACGTTTTTATTAAGTTTGTACTACGATTACAACAATAAGCAAATTGTAACAGCATAATTAATGTGCACAACTCTTTTAAATAATTTATATGCATGATTGTATTAAAAACGAAAGAGTTTGCTTATTATTTTAAATAAAATAGGAACTTTAAAAATCTCATGCAAAATTGTGATACTATTATTTACAAAAAAATCTACTTTGCTGTTAATACAGACAATATGATGTAACCACTTGTTTCATAATATCAAATTTAAACTCATAAACTTCTTGAGATTTGTTAAGACCTACTTACTGAGAAATATCAACTTACAAACTGTGTAATAAATAATTTTGGTATAAAAAGCAGAGCTTGCATCAAAACATGTGCATAAAAAATAAATACATAAATTATATATCTACTACGATTACAGTTTGTATGTAAACTTATATATAATTTTGTCTTTTTAATAACATTGACTTCAATTTTTCTAAGTTTGCTATTTCCAGTATTGATCAAAATAATTGGAAACTTGTTTACATCTAAAAAGTATGGAACAATATAATTCATCCACGTCAATAATTTAATAGTACAAAATCTATATGTGCAAATATACATTTTTACACAATGGAAAATGTTGTTTTAATGACTATGAGTTTCAAAAAGAAAGAAAATGAAATTGTCGGTCAAAACTGTGGAAACTTTCCCTATCATTTAAGGAAAACATTTAACAAGTATTTTAAAGCTCTTAATAGAGTAGTATTTGGGTATTTTCTACATTATCTTAAAGGTGGTGTGTATTAAAAAAATAAATTGAGTGTTGTAAAAAAGATAAAAACATTACCACTGGCAGAATTAGAAAGAACTAATAAACACATCCTTCAGAAGGACTAAGGAATATATTCGATAAATAGTAATTGAATAAATCTGGGTTATACAAATTTATTAAAAGTTTTCAACAAAAAGCATAGGTATAAAATATATTAAATCGGAAAATCAACGTTAAAGAATTACTGCAAGAAATTCTTTAAAGTCTACCACAATAGCACTTTAGGTATAGTAGATTATTCAAAGCTAATGATAATATAATGTAATAATGATCGATAAAAATATTTACACTTTACAATTATATTTTATATGAGTAAGGAATTCAAAAAAATAAAAAATTAGATTCGTAGTTAAGTTGAATTTAAGTTATTTATTGGTAAACTAGAACTTTTCAAATATTGTTTAAAAGAATTTGCTTTTCTTTAAAAGTTATCGACCTTAGTAATGGTGTACCCACCCACTTGCTTTAACCTTTATTTTATTTAAAGGATACTACATTTGGGGTTTTGAAGGCTATTTAAATGATTGGTGTACATATGTGGTGATAAATTGTTTTAACAATGTCTTTGCCAACATTTATTAAAAAAATATATATACTAATAATGATGATTTGATTATTTTAAAATTTATAGCGACAGACATATAAAGTAAGCACTTTATAACAGATATTTTAAAAATTGTAATATTATAATTTATTATCGTACTCATAATAAAATGTTTTTTTAGAGAAAGAGAAATTCATTGTGAATTGTTTCTATTTTTAGTACCTAATCTATTTTTCTTTGACATAAATGTGTTTATTCTTAAAGTTCAATTATTATCGACATTGAGATATGACTTTTATTTTTAATGTTTGCCTTATAGTAAGTTGTAGTAAAAGAAATAATAATTTATTGGTAGCATATTTACTCAAAACAACACATAAAAGTCATAAAAATTAATAGACGTGTTGAACTAAATCTTAGTTGATTTGTTTTTACTTCTGCGTAAATTCATCTTTAATAATCAAAAATCAAAAAATTAATACTCACCTTTAATTAAAGTAGAATATTAGGTACTTCCTGTTATTGCCTACTTATTTTGAAAAAAGAAGTGTAACTCCAACATCAAAGCTTTTTAACATAAGTAGTTATTTACTGAATAAATAATTTTGGAATGCGACTTACCACTTTAATGAAGCATCGTTTGATGTAAAAAGAGGGGTGTAATTAACGTGGCCAATTTTTTTCTTGTTAAAACAGGACGTTTGGTAATTGTGCTTAAAACCGAGTTTGCACATTCGAGCTCAAAGTGGCACATTCCGCTCTCGGGAAAATGAAGCGCGCCGCTCCGCGTCGCGCTTCATTTGCTTCCCTCGCTCGGAAATGTGCCACTTTGAGCTCGAATGTGCACACTTCGCTTTTCGCCACGATTAACAATGATCAATTTACTTTAAAACAAATTAAAGTTTTTCTAAAACCGTAGTTGCGTTCTCAAAATTTCTTCTTGGGGCTTCGCTTATTTTTCATAATTTTTTACTTTTTTTATTAAAAGATTGCCCTGAAATTAATTTGTATTTAATTAAGTAGGCAAGAATGAAATTTTTGTTAGAATTTCTTAATATTCGATATCGTAATGTGCGTTGGGAATTTAGTACAGTAAAACCTCGATATAACAGTCCTCTAACGGCCTTCGGATATAACGGACAAAAAATTCGGTCAAATGTAAAAAAATTAAAAACTCCCTGTTAATATTATACATGCTTAAATTCAAGTGTCGCCGCATGTAAACAATTTTTAGCGGCCATGATAATCACGTCATACGTCTAGCACTAGAATTTGAGCCATAATGCCGTCCTGCTCGTATACTGCACCTAGCCAGAGCGATAATATACTAGTATAAACCTATTTTTATATAATGGACTTTCGACTTTAACGGACACTCCTTCCCCCCAAGCAGTCCGTTATATCGAGGTATTACTGTACCCAAGAAAATACTTAATAGTATATAAGTTGAAGAAAAGTTAAATTTTTGGATTTCATTAATAAAAGTCTTACTTAAACCTATTCGTTATTAGTTATTAAAATATATTTTTTATCATTTAACTGTCATAAAGTACAATTTTAGTGGATTTTATTTCATTTTAGTTTCGGGGTATGGCAAACCCACTTATTATGGCATATGACATTTAGTCACCAAGTATAGGGAGGGTTAAACCAGGAATGCCAAATGTTAAATATCTTAAAAAAAAATTATTCTTTAAAAAAAATTGGAGTTATCCAAATTGGAATCAAACCACACAAAATAAAGTAAAACATGAACGAGCTGATGTGAAAATATCATAACGAGAAATTTAAAAATTTCTGCGTATTAAGACATTATGTAAGCTTGTACTTTATAAAAATGTACAATTATTTATACAAGGTTCGCTTAACTAGAAGAACAATTTCAAATTTAACATTCAGTATTATATTTACAATTTCTAAGAAGTAAAGTTTTTCAGATCTTGTTTAAACTGTCTCGAAAGATTTATAGAGCAAGTTTCTGTATCTACCCTTTGACATGACCTTAGTAAACGAGTTAAATTCTCGAAGCACCTTGTTTGCATTACCTTGTATTTTAAACACGTGTGTCATGTACATCACCGGTCTTCATCGTTAAACAAATGGTTGACATGCTTGCCTCTTTCTATGGAGATCACTTTGCGACATAATTCGTTGGCTCCATGCTTTGCTTAATTAAAGATGTTATTCACGAATGTTTGTTTTTATAAAATCATAATTAATATTTACAACACAGGCGACATTCTTTTTTATAAATTATAGAATTGGAACTTTTACAACTTGTATTTTAACGGCAGAGTAACTCGCACTATTATGCCAAGTTAAAAACGATTTTTTACATAAAGTTAAAACTTAAAAATGTTGGTAATAAATTTTGAAAGAAGAGAACTGATAAATTGTTAGTTTTAAAGAAATCGCTAGGAAAATTGATTATCGAAAATTTATCAATTTGTTTTATAGCGTCCACAGCAGATATGTGTTAAAGCATTTTTTTAAATCTAAAAGTGAATTTTACACTTGTTAACATTTTATCAAATCAGTTTGGCAGCTCTGAACTATTATAGACCGAAACAAAGTTAGTATACCATGCGAGGGTCCGAGCTGATAGCAAAACTTTAGTTGATGGTTTTTCACAATTAGTTACTTCCCTCTTTTCGGAATTTTAAAACTTAACTAACTGCAAGTGTCGCATTCCGCGGGCACATGTGTATATGATGCGTGTTACCCAAATGACGAGCTGTCTCACTTTACATGTGTCACTCATTTCTTGTCTGCCCTTTACTTATACATAGAGTTTGGCCATTTGCCATTTGAATTTCATCAAGATCATTTCATTGCTTCCAAACATGGAATCTCACGAAAATTTTATGTATTGCTATTTTTTAGATTTAAGATTGTTGTTCGATATATAAAATTATAATCTTGTTATAGGGTGGGACGCTGCATCTTCCAACTCTACAATATATAAGTGACATCGACTGTTCTCCTCTCGGACATCTCGAAAACAACGTGTTCGTCCAATTTTTTAAGTGCAAAAGTGATATTATGTTTATTTTTATTTAAAATTATTATTTTATGGATAATATGAAAGTCCGTTAGCAGTGGTTGTGAGTGAATTTAGTAATAAGTGTTTTTATTAATACTTAAAGTGATTTGTGATCTCAAACAAATAGCATGAGTTCTTATTTTGCTAATTCGTACATGCCGGACATGCGAAATGGTGGAGTAGTTTCTGCAGAACATCCGCACCAACATCAACATTATGGGGCTGCGGTACAGGTGCCCCAAGGTGGAGGTGCGGTACAGACAGAACCACATCCTTGTAACGAAGATCCTACGGTTGTGGGATTACGGCAAGGTATTCCACCACATCATTACGGGGGTGGACCACCTACGGCAGGTCAACCCCCACAAGGTGTACCATATCCTAGGTTTCCACCTTACGATAGGATGGATATGCGAAATCCGGCTTATTATGCAGCCCAGCACCAGCAAATGGATGGTAATCAAGGATATAGACCTGATAGCCCTACAAATCTCCATATGGTAAGCAATGGAGCTCCTAATGGCCATCAAACACCTGTGGTGTATGCTAGCTGCAAGTTACAAGCGGCTGCGGTAAACCACGGTGGAGTCCTAGGTTCTACGGGTAGTCCCCCTTTAGATACTTCTCAAGGAATGGGTAATCATCATATGGGACATCATATGCAGGAGCACCCGCAACATCACCAACAAGGACACCACCAGCAGCAGCATATGATGTATGGTGGCCAACAGAATGCGAACATACATCAGCAAAGTGCACCTCATCAGCAACCTCCTCTTCAACAGCAACAGCAGCAGCAGCAGCAGCAGCAGCAACAACAAACCGCAAATAACCCCGCAGCGTTACCTAGCCCGCTTTATCCTTGGATGAGAAGTCAGTTTGGTAAGTTTATTGAAATACTCATACGTAAGGGTATTTTAAAATACCTTACTTTCTATATTCTTAAAGATATCATTTACCTGGCTGCAGTTAACCTTGTAGTCTATCTTACGCAACTGACACTTATTGCTCTCGTACAATTTACGAGCTTCTGTGCAAAATGTGCTTTACTTTTGCATAAAAGCGTTGGACAACTCAATTCTAAACTGCAGGAGGTCAAACTAAATTACGGTCTGTTACCTTTTCTACAGATTTATACAGTATATGGTTTAATATTACCAAGAAAATATTGTCTCGTTGCTGTAAAATTTTAGTAGTTCTGAGAGCATCTTCGGTAGTGGTTTGAAAAAAAAGTTGTAATATTTCGAGAATGTTTCTTTTTTTTCCCGGTATAAAAAGATAAAATATAAATTATGTAAATTTCAGTTTATAAAACTACGTAAATTATAACTGTAAGCATTGCTAAGTGTTCGCTAATGAGAATTAAAAACTTTTGAGTGTGTTTACAAAAAGTAAAGTGAACAGCCGTTGATTGTAGATTTATTTAAATCGGAGCATTTCGAAATTATTTTAAATCGTAAGGTGCAGTGTGCCGCTTGTGGAATGTATCTTAACGTGAAATTGTAGGGAGTCGTGTAATATTGATTCTCTGCCATTATTTTAGATTCAAATTACGTAATAGGCGGTTAATATAATCGCACTAGGGTTACATCTGTTAGCAACCATAAGTAGAGTAATAACAATATAAACGTCACGGTATATAAGCTACTTGTTGAGCACAATTTATGTAGGAAGAATATGTTCGGTTTGTGCTCGTGAATATCCGACGAGCCTCGGGGCTATTAAATAAGCATTCTGGTGATAAATTGTGACGCGATGAGATTTGATAGTGCTGTAAATTATTTAACCCTTTTCATTGGGTAATTATTATTAAGTTATGCGGTTGTAACACTGTTTTATTTACTTTACTGCTTTTTAATTTGTATAGAAAACAGTTAATGGTTGTTGATGTTTATAGGTTTTATTTCTGGAATAATTGTCGTATGCCAACATAAGATAAATGATTCATATTAATTACAATTTACAATTACCTAGGAGTTACCTACTGATTAGTCAAAATTACGTGGTTTTTGCCAATTTAAATTTATTGATTTTTTTGAAGGAACAATGAAGAACAGAAACAGTTATAAAAATAGTTAAATTACAAAGGTTAATTAGAATATTTGATAAAATCTGACGCTGCCTTGGAGGTATACCATTTTTGATATTTAAGAAAAGATTACGAATTTTTTATGAGCAATATTGTTTTGTATTTATTCGGAAAATTGCAATTATGAAGTACCGACTTATTTAAAATTGTTATAAATTTAGTTATAAGTATCAACTATTTATTTATCTCTCTATTTCAATTTTTTTAATTAATTGTATTTTAATACTTATAACAGGGAAAAATAAATATAAAGTTGAATTTTTGTTATTAAATACTCTTACATTAGTAGTTATTTTACGTGCTTTAGTACCTATTTACGATGTTTTGTATACTTTTGTTTACGATTTTTGTATACTTATTATTTATTTTTAACGAATAATTAAAGAAGTTAGGCTAGAATATTTTTTTAAGGGTTATTAGTTTTACCAGTATTCTATCTCATTTTCACACACCTAAAACACATTAAAAAAATCTTTATTATGTTCCTAACTTTAAAAATCAGTTCCGGAATTACTGAACTTTCCGAGTCAATTCTTTTACTTTAAAATACAAAAAAAATTACCGGTAAATACTAAAAAAATATAGGTATTGTAGAATGTTCTTGTACCATTTGGAATAATCATTTTCAAAGTAACCTTGCCCAAACTATTAGTTAACGAAAATTCTTAACTTTGTAATACATTATCTTAAGTAAGTATTCAAAAGCGTAAATTGATTATTTATACATCACGTGTATTACTTTTAGGTACATCGTATGTATTTTTAATATTTAAACTTTTCAAAATACTACAAATGTAGGAAAGTGTCTGAACTTAATTACCAATGATAAACAGAATTCTTTAAAGTTAACAGGAATTGTACTGTCAGTATAACAACTCTTGTTAAATATGCAACGTTTCCTTTTTTTTGTTATTTTTCAAGTAACTGAAAATTAACAAATTTGTATAACAATAACAATAAATAAAAGTATTTTACCAATAAAATTATAAAATACCTTAACATGTCAAAAAATGTGTTAAACAGAATATTATTGATTACTGTAATTCAAATACATCTTTGTGTTTTTAATTTAATATTTAAGAAAACATACATTTTTTATTTTAAAGAAAACACTACAATCTATCGTACTAAAAAATAATTACTATTTTAAAATGAAACATAGATAATTAATTGAATAGTAATCAAATTTCAGAAAAGAAAACAGTTATGACAGCACTGATAATAAAACTTGATGAAAAAATGAATAATCTAATTAAAAGACCAACAAATGTTGTCTTTCGTCTTGTAACTCGTTAAAGAAATATTTACATGTATTTCAAGTTTTATAAAATACAAAAGACCTACTGTTTACTTAAAAATTTAGAAATATAAGTTATTTTATTTTAGATATAGTTTTTCAAAAATATTAATTAATAATTTACATTAATCTTAAGTGTAATTATTTTTAGGAAGTAGAGGATATTTGAGGTTTTCCGGAACCCTACTTTAATCACATTATTGCTAATTATTATTTATCATCCAACTGACGGATCAATGGACTAATGGAAAATAAATAGACTTTGTGATTATAATGCAATTTGTACAAGAATCTTCCAACATGAAACATTTATTCATTAAATTCTTATTTTAAGAATATTTATTGCATGACACTCCAAATTACAAACTTGTTTACCTTCAATTGATTTAAATATTATTGAAGGGGTTTAAAATATAAACAATACATTATTTTAGATCAACGTAGTACATAAGTATTTAGTTAGCTATTGTCTAAAAAATAGATGCATCCGGAAACAGAGAGCATATTTGAGGTTGGAACTATCCATTGAACAATTTATCACTCATCCAACCTTTTTTTGTTAT